>PSNO01000005.1:0-2606629 GCA_002976275.1 Monascus ruber
GTGCCCTACGGGATTGTCATGCTGTAGATATTTTTCACGGTGATATAAAAGACCGAAACGTTCTGGTCACATCGTGGAACTGGCTTTTTCTTTCTGATTTTTCATCATCCTTCAAGCCCACGTTTCTTCCCGAAGATAACCCGGCCGACTTCTCTTTCTACTTTGATACGTCTGGCAGGCGGACTTGCTATTTAGCACCGGAGAGGTTTCTTGTTGCCGGTGAAGAACCAGGTGACAGGCAGGTCAATTGGGCCATGGATGTCTTCAGCGCTGGCTGTGTTATTGCAGAGCTGTTTCTTGAATCGCCGATATCACGCTCAGCCAGATGTATAAGTATCGGAAGGGTGAATACAGTCCAGAACATAGTCAACTGGCTAAGATCGAGGACTCGGACATTCGGGAGCTGATTCTTCATATGATCCAGCTTGACCCGGAGTCGAGGTACTCGGCTGAGGAATACTTGAATTTCTGGAAGAACAAAGCCTTTCCGGACTATTTTTATAGCTTTCTCCACCAGTATATGTCTCTCATGACTGACCCATCATCTGGAAGAGAATGCGTTGAAGCCGAGTCGGCGAATAGGGAGAGTCTGACGACAGGATAGAGCGTACCTATTTTGATTTCGACAAGATATCTTACTTCTTGGGAGCAACTCCCACAACTGCAAGAGACGGCTCAAGCGTCACATCTCCTCGGCTCACCGGGAGCACTCTTCCTGTTCAACTTGATTTACCCAACTGCGGACATCAGGTTTCGCGATCGCAATCCCCTGCCGATGATGGTGTGTTGATCTTCTTGACGCTGGTCGTATCTAACTTGCGCAACACTGCGAAGGCTTCGGCGCGGGTCAAAGCTTGCGATATTCTGCTTGCGTTTGCTGAGAGGTTGTCCGACGAGGCGAAGCTGGATAGAATTCCATACGTCATGATTCTACTCAATGACCGGGCGGACACTGTAAAGGTGGCTGCAATACGAACACTTGCACAACTACTGGAAATGGTTGAGGCTGTTTCACCTGTCAACGCTTATCTCTTCTCGGAATACATATTTCCACGTCTGCAGCCTTTCGTCCCAAGCTCAACGTCAAGCCCAAGCCCAATTGTCCGTGCTGCATACGCATCATGCATAGCGTCGTTAGCACAATCCTCCCTCAGGTTTTTGGACATGATCCAGGCACTACGGTCTGATACGCGTCTTACTTCTCTAATCTCGGCTGGCTCTGAGCCAAGGTGGACAGAGGATGCCACTTACCACAATCTGTATGATGTTGCGAGAGTTGATCTTCTGGATTATTTCGAGGTTCACACCAAAGCCCTCTTGACAGACAGTGACCCGTCTGTTCGACGTGCATTTTTAGGGTCTGTTCCCAGTCTTTGCGTGTTCTTTGGCAACCTTAAGACCAACGAAGTCATCCTTAGCCATCTGAACACATATCTGAATGACAGAGATTGGATTTTGAAATGTGCTTTCTTTGAAGCAGTCGTTGGCGTCGCCACTTATGTAGGGAGCACCAGCCTGGAGCAGTATCTTCTGCCTTTAATGATTCAGTCGATGACAGAGCCGGAAGAGTTTGTAGTGGAGAAAGTTCTTCGTTCGATTGCTGCCATGGCTGACCTTGGGCTTTTTCAACGAGCTACGACATGGGACCTACTGCAAATCACTGTGCGTTTTCTAATCCATCCAAACATCTGGATTCGTGAGTCGGCAGCGCATTTTATTGTGAATTCA
Source organism: Monascus ruber (assembly GCA_002976275.1). Taxonomy (NCBI): domain Eukaryota; kingdom Fungi; phylum Ascomycota; class Eurotiomycetes; order Eurotiales; family Aspergillaceae; genus Monascus; species Monascus ruber. Next base: position 1,729 of record PSNO01000005.1, read on the forward strand.
GCGAAGTTTCTGTCGGTTGCAGACAAGTACACCATCCTCACTCCCATGGTTCGGCCATTCCTCAAGATCAATATTCTTGGCTTTTCCGAGAGCGAAATTCTCGACGCAGTTAAACGACCACTCACGAGAAGCGTCTATGAAATGGCGTTACTCTGGGCTTCAAAGACCGAGAAGGGGATATTCTGGAAGTCACCGAGTCGCGATGGCACTTTCACTCTAAGCAGCGCATCCAGCTATTTACACAAGGGAAAGCAAAGGAATTCGAGCGGTTCGTTGCTCTCCCACCCCAAGAATGACGAAGATGAGCAATGGCTTTCTCGGTTGAGAAGTCTGGGCATGGGTGTAGAGGATGAGTTCAAGCTTCTCGCGCTCAAGGAATATATTTGGAGAGTATCCAGGCGACATGCAAAAGACTTAGAGGTCGGAGCTGCCTCCCCTCTAAGTAACATAATTCCCTTGGCCCAGTATGGTGTCACTCCGCAAACCGTATTCTTTGATAAAATCCAGAGTGTCAAGCCACGAAGGTCGTCGTTGGGGAAGCAAATTGAGACCAGTAAAATTGGGGAGCACAAGACTCACACCATCGCAGATGCGCTTCTTGATGCGTCGACCACAATCGACAGCGGGTCGAGTGCTCGTCCCAAATCTTCCAGGTCACTGACTAAGCTGCAAAAAGAAAGAGGCGCTGCTACCACAAGCCCGCGACTAAACACTCTCGAGGGCATCAGGACGGAGCACTCTCCAGAATTGTCGCCGGTGCCTTCATCTCCAGGTGCTCCCGCTGGCTCGAGCCATTTGTCGCCTTCTGGTTCAGATGTCGAGGGGAGGGATTCCAGCAGGAGACAGAGTCCAACTCCGAATGGACTTGCGTCTCCCTCACCAGAAGCGGAGAACCCTGCCTTGAGAAGTTCTGCCGAGGGGATTCAAAAGAAGTCAAGCGCGATAAGCCTTTTGAACCGCAAAGAAACATCAAAAGCCTTTGCAGAGACGAGCATGAGTTCTGCAAACGCTTTTGGCAAGGTTGATGTGCCGGCCCAGAGGGAAGTATCCAAACAACCTGATCCATTGCCTGGCCGTGGGAGGGAACGCCGGAATCTGGCACACGCCAGTACCGTGCTAGTCATTCGTATGGTGGGAACGATCCTGTAGTACTGAGATTGCTGGACTCCGTCTTCGCTGAGAACTACCCAACAGATCTTTTTGACTTGGGTCCTTTCGTCAAGGAGGTGGACGCACGACGGCCGATTAGAAGAGCGAGTGGCTATGATCCAAACAAGATCTGGAAACCAGAAGGAAATCTTGTTGCTATGTTCGGAGAACATAGTGGGCCAGTGAACCGGGTAGTAGTGGCACCAGACCACTCTTTCTTCGTGACTGCTTCGGACGACGGCACTGTTAAAATTTGGGATTCAACGCGTCTTGAGAAGAATCTGACCCCTAGATCTCGACAGACCCATAAGCATGCGGCGGGATCCAAGGTGAACAGTTTGACCTTTGTCGAAAACACATACACCTTCGTCAGCGGGGCTACCGACGGAAGCATCCATGCTGTCAAAGTGGATTGTCATAAAAATAATGACAGTGTCCGATACGGTAAACTTCAGCTCGTCAGGGACTATCGGCTCCCCGTGGCTGACGATGGTTCGGCTGAGTATGCGGTTTGGATGGAACATTTCCGGTCGGATGCGCAGTCGACCCTTCTCATCGCAACCAATACCTGTCGCATTCTTGCCTTAGACATGAAAACCATGCTTCCGGTGTACAGTTTGCAGAATCCAGTGCATCACGGTACACCGACTACTTTCTGTTGTGATAGGAAACACAACTGGCTGGTGCTTGGTACCACCCACGGGATTCTCGACCTCTGGGATCTTCGGTTCCGCGTGCGGTTGAAAGCCTGGGGCCTACCTGGGCTGGGTGTGATTCATAGGTTACAGGTGCATCCCACCAAGGGACGTGGGCGCTGGGTATGTGTGGGAGGCAGTGGCAGTCATGGCAACGAGATTACTGTCTGGGACATCGAGAAGGTCCAGTGTCGGGAGGTGTACCGGGCTGCATCTCCTAACAGTACTAATGCTGTCAACAGCAGTGCAGCGGCTAACGGAGGCCGTCGTAACACAAGATTGGATTACATGGCCTGGCGCGTCGACGGTGACCGACCCGAAGGCATGTTGAGCCGGTTCGCGACGACCAGTCCAGGGGGTATCAAGCCTAACGGCACAGGTACCGGGGGGTAGCACCAGCCACGGGAGCCGCGACGGGAGATCGGCTGGGGACTTGTGCATTCGCCGTTGGCTTCGATGCACCAGAGGAGGGCAAGGATATTTCGAAATGCGGGTTTATCATCTCAGCTGGGTGCGACCAAACGATCCGGTTCTGGGATTTGGCGCGACCGGAGCAATCTACGATTGTGAGTGGAACGGGGGCGGTCTCTGACAACGGCATGACAGGTAAACCGCGGTATGAAGTGACACAGCCGAGCCCAGCGCTCACGGTGACTACTGAGCAGCTCCTGGTGCCGACCGCAACCAGTGAGCCTGCGGGGAAGAGCAGCAAGAAGGGAATGATGGGGAGGCCGTCACGGAGCACGGTGATCAGTCTTCAGCAGCAACAGCTGCTGAAAAACCATTTGGATGCGATCCAGGACGTGGCGGTCTTGAGGGTTCCATACGGGATGACCATCAGCGTGGACCGGGCTGGTATGGTGTATGTGTTCCAGTAGCAGAAATCCCGGGAGAAGCAGGCATTCTCGGTTTGCGTAATCAGTGCGGACGGCGCAAGGGTAACCATGGATCCTGAAGGAAAGGCGAAAAATACGGAGATAAGGTTAGAAATTGGCTATTGATCCAGGGGTGCCACGGGTCTAATTTTATGATTATTGGAACGAATATTAAGCATTCCTAGAGTCTTGGTATGTGCGATTATTATAGCAATAATAATGAGCCATCGGGTCGAGGCTCGTAAAAGGGGTCGAGGTTGCGTGGCCGGGATGCTTGGCTGACTGGTCTCACCCAGCCAAAGCCCACAGACAATCGTGTTTCACAATAGCAGCAGCTCAGCGAGGCATCCAAGCAATCAGACGGCGTGGTGGCGGCGATCAAGCTTTCTTTGCGTGCTGGCGGGAGGTTTGCCGTCGCAATTTGCCAGGTTGGGACCTCCCGCTCCCTGCGTTTCTGACCTTTCCATGGCTTCTTGCAGAAGGTTTGCCTCGCCCTGTTTTCATCCTCCGGCTATGGGATCCCTTTAATAAATCTTCCTCTCTGCTCCCAAATGTCTCTCTTTCTTCGTCCCATCCTGCACGCCATGTCATCGCGGAAATGCATGCGCCCCCTTCTCTTCTCCCTGGTCCTGTTCGTCCTGTTCGCCCTCGCGCTCTCCTTGGACCCGCACCTGCATTTCCATGGGCGACGGGTGAGTTTCTTTTTTCTTTCTCCTGTTTCTCCTGATGGCTTGGGATTGTTGCTGACGTGTTTAAAACAGACCTTGAAGTCACCACAGCAGAGGTATCTTGATGAAAGACAGCAGTATTCAAGGTCGGTTGGCATTTCCCCCCATCTCAATCTACTCTAAATTCATCCTCGCTAACCGCTCAATCATCCCTTCCTACAGTCAGTTCAGGAAATTCAAGTCGACATTAGCTCGGTTACACCCCACTCCGGATTTCGACAATCCTCACGTCCTCCTTGATCCTCGCTTTAAGAATAAGGAGGGAACTGACACCCCCAGAATATACTATCCTTACCCGGATTATGAGAGTGACGAATGGAAAAATTCCCATCGCGGCTCCTTCGTGGCCTGCATTGGACCGCGGGGGAAGCTTTTGAACGAGAGTTTGGATGATCAGGTCGGCGTCTACATCGGTATTCCTGAGGGTATGTCACCAGATCTATAGGCTACGTATACGGTATTTAACCCATACGCGATTGCATAGGCTTCCCTGAGCCCATGTTCGGTTCGCACAAGGCTGTAGGACTGGACGGCCGCATATCCTTCGACCGGTACACCAGATACGGCGCTTATGGCTTCGGAGAGGGCGAATCTTCCGTCGACAACTGGATGAAACCCGAAAAGGTCGAATGGGACCAGGTGGATTGGGGAACATTACAAGAGGAATGTCTCGAACGCAATGCCGACCGGTTCCCCGACCCCTACAAGGACGCCGATCAGTCCTATCCCTCTGGCACGTCCAACCTCCACATCCCACCCCAACCACGCACAGCTGTTCTTATTCGAAGCTATACGGGTAAGGTATATTCGGAAAATGATAAGCAAGTGATCCGGTCGATGATCACGGAACTGGCACTTCAATCCGGTGGAGAATATGAAATTGTCCTGCTGGTTCACGTCAGGGATGACACTATTCCGATCGACGATCCGGAGGTATGTCAACAAGTCCTGAGAGAGAACGTTCCCCAGGAGTTTTGGGGCATCACCACACTATGGAACATGCCAACAGCGGCTGCGCGGTATCCCCTGGTTGATCCGGCTCTTGTCGAGTAAGTCCCCTGCTGGTCGTAGCACTCCATCATGCTAATCTTATCCCAGTGTCCATCACTCGCAGTGGTTCTCCGTCCAACACTTTATGCTTGAAAACCCGCAGTTTGAATATTTCTGGAACTGGGAGATTGATGCCCGCTTCACCGGCCATCTGTACGAACTGCTCGAGAAGATCGCCGAATTTGGCCGAAACCAGCCCCGACGAGGCATCTGGGAGCGCAGCGAGCGATTCTACATTCCACAGATTCACGGGGATTACAACACTTCTTTCCGAAAATTCGCCGAAGAGCAAGCGGGCCAGCTCGTTTGGGGGCCGTTGGCGATAGACTATGTCCGACCGATGCCTCTTGTGCCCAAAGGACCAGCTCCGCCCGTGAAGAAAGCTCGACAGGATGATTATCAGTGGGGTGTCGGCGAGGAGGCAGATTACATTGGTTTCCTGCCCATATTCAACCCTATCAACACCGACTGGGTCATCCGAAACGAGGTCAGCGGGTACTTTGGGCCAGACACGCCACGACGAGCAACCCTGATCACGCATTCGCGCGTGTCGCGACGGTTGCTGCTGACGATGGACGACGAAAACCTCCTGGGGCGACATATGGGCTCGGAGCTGTTCGCGCAGTCGGTGGCTATTCTCCACGGGTTCAAGGGCGTCACCGTTCCGCACCCGATCTATTCGGAGCGGCCCTTGCCACCTCACCGCGTGGACCGGTGGTTCAACTCGGGTATCAACGGGCGATCCGGCAGCACCAAGGACAGTCCGTTCTCCTGGGGTCGGGAAGCGCGGTTCCAGGACCTGTCCTGGTACTATCGCTCCAACCTGCCGGGGCGGCTGTACTGGAACTTCCTGGGATGGGAGAAGGAAGGCACGGGAGGGAAATCGGTGAGTTACGAGACATTGATGCAACGGGAGTCCACAGGGCTGACTCTTTTTCTTCTAGTACGAACGGTGGTTCGGACGAGTGTGTCTGCCGTCGATCATGTTCCACCCGGTGAAGGACGTGGAGCCGCTTGCAGATAGCACACACTACGAGCTGCCTGTGTGATCACCATCGTGGATGTTTCTTGACGGAGTTATTTAAATACCATCAATTCTGGTTTTTGCGGCATGGGCGTTTGCAACAGTTCTTTTTTTCCCCTCTGCTTCTTTTTCTTCTTTTTTTATGCCAGTGTATAGACCAGTGGGCACTATTTCACTATGCTATGGGTCCTAATTGTAATATTATTACGGAGTCGAGACAGAACGGAGCATGCGGCATTTGCACGGCGTCGACAAGGGAAGGGAAGATAAATCAGTCGGTAAATACTAGACATAAATAATGGCAATGGGTATGCAATTGAATCGATTCTCCCGGTGTATGCACGAGCTACTGCACGAGATGGATGCAGAGCAGTGTCGCGTACAGCGTATATATGCAAGGGCTCAAGCAGGGGAGATGAGCATGGAGATGGTGCGACGCAGGACGGCCCGTGCAGCAGCAGCAATCTCCGCTCAGAAGTCTGCTAGAAGCCGGATTATTGTGGTCTGACTGCTTTGATCTCTGATTGAAGGCATTATTATTCTCGTCCGAATTGGGGATACGAAGACGTTTGGAAGGGTCGTTTACGAGTTGGTGGGAGAATACGAGGTCTCTCTGAATCTCCATCACTACGGCTAGAGACATTAATATAACTCCTGTCAACATTTATTACCCTTATTTATTGATGTTATTATTATGCTGGAGTTCCAGAACTTCCGCAGCTAATGCCGCGTGGGGGCTCGGAAGCGCCGTCCATGGTTCACATCGCCCAGCTACAGCTACCTACACACTGGAAGTATGTACAGAGTACTCCATACACTGGACAGAATGGCCTACATACTGCAGAAGAACAGACGCAACGCAACTCGCATTCGCGTCTGCTGCAGGAACGGAACAAGAGCATCTCCACCGTGATGATACCTCCGTCGACTGCATAGTTCGCCGCGCTATACTTACCGCTGCGCTGATCGGCCCTTTTTCAGAACTAACTTCTGCCCCTGGTTATTATTTATGATTAGGATTATTTCCTACGGAGCGCACTAGAGCACGGAGATATCCTACAGCTTCCAGTGAACTCCTGTCTCACTCGCTTCCGTCGGCTCTTCTGCTTCCCTCCTCCCCCCTTTCTTTTGCCTGACTTTTTAGTCTTTGTCCCCCTGCCGTTCCCTTTGCTCTCCCTCTGGCAGATCGTCTGTCTGTCGGCGTCCTTGGTTGCTTGGGGTTGTCATCTTGGTCCTTTCCTTCCTTACTTACTTCCTTTCTTTCCTGCATGAGTCCCTGGCCGATGAATCCACGATACTGAACAGTCCATCCCCGTCATCACCTTCGACAAGCCAATTGTCTCCATCATGGCGTCGTCTCTGAGAGACCGCCCATCCTTTGTCCGTCCTTCGACCCGCGACCGTCCTCCCACCCGCGACCAGGCAGAGAATTCCCTCGTCGTGCCCAGTCGAACCTCCTCGCTGCATTCACGCATTACTCAGCCAATCCCTTCCACACTCAACACCAAGCCTGTCCAGCGGACTCCAAAGACCCTCACCCATGCCTACATGGTCTGTGGCGTGGGCCGGGAGCCCTCCCAGTGGGTGAAGGCTCCCGCCCCGGCCCAGGGTAAGATCGGCCATATGAAGGGTGCCGTCGGCCAATTCTGGCTGCCGGAGATCCTGGGAAGCAGTCCCCGGTTGGAGCATGATAACGAGATTGCCCGCGCTCTGCATGCGGCAATGAGGGTGAGTGCCAGTCTTCTAGACCATATACACACACACACACACACACTCTCTCTCTCTCTCTCTCTAACACTATGTCAGGCATGCTTCCCCCACGATGTAGAAATCTGCACCGGTAAGACGCAGCCTCATTGCGTTCACCACGCCTTCGTCCTGCAGCAGGACTCTTCACACACCCTGTATGGTATCGCCCTGCGCGTCTGGTCCCGAGCCGACGACAAGCGTGCAGAGACCATCCGCGAACTGCGAAAGAAAACAGAGGCCGACTTCTACGATAACCCCGATGAGACCTACTGGATTCCCTACTGTCTGAGCTTCCTCTCCCGCTACCCGCTGTACGACTTGCTGGGCGACTACCTGCGAGGCATGTGGATTCACTGGAACAAGGCCACTAACCTCTTCCATGCCGAGGAGGTATCGCGTATTCTCAGCTTCCCGGCGCCCCGGCTCAACGATCTCGTCCGTATCGACATGAAAGATTATGCCCTGTGCTACCAATTCCCTTCCTCGCCAACCGGCTTCCAGAACTTCTCCATGTGGCCCCTGTTTACGTGTTTGTCCATCCCCAACATCGTCGGTGTGATCGAGGCTGCCGTGTCACCGACGCGTCGAATCATCTTCGTCAGTCACTATGCCGCCATGCTCACAATCGCAGCCGAGACCGTTCGCTACTGCGTTCGCATCTACGAATGGAGTGGCCTCTACGTGCCGGTCGTGCACGCTCGCCATATCAAGGAGCTTGCTCAAGAACCTGGCCCGTACATTCTCGGTATCACGGCCGAGTGCCGTACCTTATTCAATGCCCCGTCTGATGCTCTAGTTGTCGACCTGGATCGCAACTTTGTGCTTACCTCCAGCCCGCCGGCCGTGCTGACGCCTGGTCAACGCACAAAGTTTGTCAACCGCTTAACACAGGCCTTGAATGGCGACATTACACCGTCCGGTGTGCCCACCCACCTGCGTTCCGCCTATGCTGGCGGCAAACTTGTGCCTGCCGGTCAGATCATCGTCATGCGCGGCGAGGTGGAATCCGTTCAGGAACCGGACTGGTGGAACCAGGACGCCGTCATGGATGTTATGGACCACGTGTGCGACAAGCTCGGTCGCAACAGCGGCTTGAAGGCTATCTTTGGCGGTTCGGTGAAGAAGCCTCTGATGACCAAGGTCTCCACGCGCCATCTGAATGAGATTGTCCGTGAGCGGAATCAGTACTCCCGAGACGCCATGGAAGCCTGGCAAGATTTCATCAACTTGAAGGGTCGCATGGACACGGAGCTCAGTAAGGTGACGAAACGCAATAACTTCCTGGTGGAGGAATTGGAGACTTGGAAACAACAGTTCCTCAAGTTCCAGGCCTTTGCCGAACAACTGACAAAAGAAACGGCGGACCTCAAGGTCAAGATCGAGAACCACAAGCGCGAGAATCGCCGTCTCACCAGCCTCATTGACCAACAGAAGGATGACGTTGCACGGCTGACCCTCCGCCTTTCGGGCACCGAGAAGCAGCGGGATGATGCGCTGGAGGCCCTGGTGCTCCAGCAGGAGATCGCCGAGGATCTGGAACGAGAAAGGAAACGCAACCAGAAGGATCTGGCTAAGATTCAGCTCAAAGTTGATTCTATTGCCCGGCAACGGGACGAGGCCCGCCGTGTTGTCCTCCATCTTCGGAGCCTCATCCACGGGCAGAGCCATCACATGGAGCACGTCCTTCGGTCGATTGGTAGCTCCACCGAGATTTCGGATTTTCTTGGTTTCGACGAAAGCGAAGAGGGCGAAGAGAGCGGCGGCGAGACTGCTACCCGCAATGAGTCGATGGCCCCAGACTTTGAGGAACACCTTCTAGGTCTTGATAGAGCACAAAAGCGCCTTGCCCGTCTAAGCATCACTGATGTTGCCGACCGCTACTTGCGCGACAAGACGGATGCTATTGCCGACATCGTCCGCAACATCAGCGAGCAGTGCGCTGCGGCCGTTGAGGGCTTGCAGTTGGCCCAGGACGCAGAGGATGACGAGGCTGACCATGTGGGGAGCCAACATTCAAGCGCAAAGACACTTCGACCGGAGCGTTCGATCCGAGAAGACGGCGAAGCGAGCTCCCTCCACCCGGAGCTGCGCAGCTCGAGTATTCCACCCACGCCCGAACTCGTGCATAATCGATCCAGTACCTCGATGTCCATGGTCAGCAGTTCGACCTTCCAGGATCGGGATCGGTCAAGTCTGCAATATGCCACGGAAGTTCCCACTCGAATTGTCGAGGGTGATAACGAGCCCTCGCAGGACGACGAGACGCTTGATGACGGAAGCGAAACTGCAACCGCTACTCTTAGCAAGCAGGCCAGCGAAGATCTGATCCGGCCGACCAGCGCGCGCATTGTGTCGTAGGTTGTGCGTTATCGATAAATGATATCCGCATTTACCGTGTCATCTGCTTGTCATCTCCTTGTTACCCTTAGGGAGGAGGTCGGGCGAGCGGCCCTGCTTTATGTTTTTGTGATAGGCCCATTTTTACGTGTTTTTTTTTTTTTTTTTTCCCTCTTTTATAGCGCCTTTTTTCGTGTTTAGGTCCTCTCCTGGCTTTTTATTTCCTTTTCTCTGTTCTCAACTTGTCCTTCAATCAAGGGTGTTAGATCTTCATTATTGTGCCTTTTGGGACGCTGGAATTCCTAATTTATTCAACCTCTGGGTAAGATTTCGATTGCCACATTTTCTTCTCTTTTTCATATCCTATTGCTACCCCTCTTTTCCTTTCTGTCATTCACCCGTGGTCCGTCTGATCCAGTGCACGATTGTATAGAAAAATTCGACTTGGTCAGGACTGCACGAGGACGGTTGTACCGTCCTCATTTCCTTTTTTTTTTCAAGGCTAACCTTATTCCCCCTTCTGTTTCCTTTGTGTATAGTCTTGAGGCTGCAGCGTATGCAGAGCCTTGTGATAGTGAACCCGAGCCTTACATGGCGGGAATGAGCTGTGAAGTTAGTGAATAATACTTAGTACAGTGAGTGAGGGATCAATTCAAGCATTCTCTTCTGAAAAGTGATTGATTAGACTGTAAGGGAAATATATCTTTACAAAATCTATCCAGAAGTTCTTAGATCAAGCCAATTTCCCCGGCACCCACGGGTGACCGGCACTCAGCCCACCACAGACAGCCCAAGCCTGCCCATTGACATAGCTACTTTCATCACTACCCAGGAACAGAGCCACCCGAGCCACCTCGTCCGCAACGGCAGCCCGCTGCAAGGGATTTAACTGCCCGATTTTCCGTTCCGTGCCGCGAGCCCGCGCCATGTCGAACACAGCCTGCGTCATGCCCGTCTCGATCAGACCCGGACAGATGGCGTTCACGCGGATGCCCGTCCCGGTAAGCTGGTACGCCGTCGTCTGGGCGAGGGAGATGACGGCTGCCTTGGAGGCGGAGTAGGCCGTGGAACCGGCGTTGGAGCGGAGGCCGGCCACAGATGCCGTGCAGATGATGGAGCCACCGGCGTATGGTTTGGAAGGGGATGTGAGTTCCATGGCCTCGGAAGCGTATTTAATGGCTAGGAAGGGGCTGTTTGGGATTAAGTCAGTGGAGTTAAAGATGTCAGTACCCGGAGACAGAAGGGGGAGAGAGTGTGTATGTATAAACATTGAAGAAACTGTACGAACCCAAGCACATTCGTCTTCAACACTCCCATAAAATCATCCTCGTCACAATCTGTAAACCGCACCGGCTGTCCCACGATGCCCGCGTTGGCGAAGAAGATATCCAGCCGTTTATACGTGCGAATGGCATCGTCCACGACGGCCTTGACGGCCGCGCTGTCCGCCGCGTCAAAGCATCGAACATGCACGTCAACACCTGGGTAGAGCGACTCGATCTCACGTTTATGCGTGGCGAGATAGCTGTCGTCGTAGTCGCAGAGGTAGACGGCTTTTGAGCCATTACGGGCGAATTGGTGTGCAGCTGCACGGCCGATGCCGGTGGGAGAATTGGTTCCTTGATTTAGGAAATTAATGCACGTTAATATCTGATCTAATCATGTCCCCCCCCGTTTCTAGTCCATTTCACCCCCTGGATGTCTGCATGTCTCACCCGTTACGATAACGACCTTGTCCTTGACGCGTCTGTACGATCCAGTTAACAATCTGATTGAATCCTGACGATATCTGTCAAGATGAAATACTCACGGTCCTGCAGAATCAGAAGCCACCTGGCGAATGCGAGGGATGTCCTCGAACATCCCTGCGTCGGGGATGCCCTCGGCGAGCTGCTGGCTCAGGGCTTGCAGACGGTGTTTCGCGGAAGCCATGTTAGCGTCGATGTTGTGTCAGTATCAGCCGAACAGACATGCATTCACGGTTCGTCAGTCTCAACCACGAAGCAGCAGTAGCAGCTGGAGGGACCTGCATGCAGCATCCCCATCTCGGTATGTAAGGCGTCCCCAGATCCTTATTAAAGGGAACAGAACATGTTTGCGGGGAGAACGGCCGAGCCGAGGTCCGTTGAGAGTTACATAATCAGTTGACATAGTAACATAATCCGACACGGAGAGTCCTTTTTCCACGATAGCTACCATACATAATTCTATCAATTACCTCTACCACCTACATTATTACCATGGAAGATAAATCTTATGTAGGGCGGATTCTCTTAGCCCTTAATGCATTTAAAATGGTCAATATCCATATATCCCAAAGGTTGCAGCTGCATTTGATGTCAATGCAAAAACTCTCTGAAGAGAGTTAAAGGGTCTCTGCCCGTACAGATGCTATAGCAAACTGCAGAAAGCTATCAGCAACTGAAGAATCTACTTTTCAGCGTGGTTCCTTGATATTTGCCAGTGTGGCTTACCTCCAAGAGTTTCAACTGTCTAATATTTAGCAGGATTATTATCATTTGCACAGCTATCCTCTACTGCCTTCCTTAAGTGAGAAATGAGTGAGCTGATATGTTAGACGCCATCCAGAGTTTCAATCCAAATATGCTTGAAAATATGATTATCAACATGCGAAATGTGAAGATCCATGGCTTATTCAGAATTGGTTTAAGCTTTTTACCAGTGTCTGACAAAAATATGGGATTCTAAATGAAGATATTTACAACATGGGTGAGACTTGGCTTTCAAACGGGTGCTATATCAACTGCAAAGATTATCAGTGGCTCAGAAACAAGAGAAAATAAAGCAAAGGAACTACAACCTGGAAATAGAGAATGGGCGACTTCAGTTATCTGTCTCAATTCTACTGGGCGGGCTTTACCTCCACGGGTTATTTTGGCTGGAAAGAAACATCAATCTCGATGGCATTCCTCAATTCCACAAGACTACCAGATCAGCCTAAGTGAGAATGGGTGGGCAACAAATGAGCTTGGTTATGAATGGCTTCAGGAGCTCGTTGAAAAGCATGCAGCTTCGCGGACTAAGGGCAGATATAGGATGTTAATCCTTGATGGTCATTCAAGCCATGCAGGCTTGCAAATCCCTCCGCATCCCCGCGGTTGCCAATTCTTCAGAGTACACACTGTTGAACTGTTGCAAAGTTCTTGTCGATGGTCCTTTCCTCGTCCTGCATGAGGGTTGCGTACTTACTGTCAATGCCTGCTTTGGTAACGTAGGGTCTATCCTGCTTTGTATCCGCGCTACTCAACCCCTGACTAGCCTGACCTGCACCCGCAAGATGGCAGGCCTTACATAACGTGAGATCTGATCCAATCCAACTAGGCCAGATATAATCTACCACAAGAGAGATTCGCGCGTGTAAACAAAGCTCTGGGCACGTAGAGGCACGTGATCACCGATTCTGTCCCGTTACAATTACAGTATAATTTATCGAAAAAAGGTGATAACATATATAACACATATTCAAGAAGAACCATGCAGGTAAACCGTCTGCAAAGACTACTTATGGGTATTTTATATGACGCCTCGGTCATCCGGACGGTTCACTGGTGAATTCGTTAACCGTGCTGAGTCAGCGGCACGTCATGCTTTCGCTTCTTTCTTTTCCTTGTCGAGCACGACACCGGCAAATCCTGTCTTTCTTCTTCATCCGAATCAGAATCATGCCCTTGCTCTGCCTGGGCGATTCTCGTTCTTGTCTTGCTGGGTTTGTCTGAGGCTCTTTATATCCTCCCCTTCCCCCATTTATCCTCGCCCGTCTTCTGTCTTTGCAGATAATTACTGCATGGTTACTGGGGTACCTTCCGTCCACGGATCAACGCGCGTGAAGATTCCGATTGGAAAAGAAAGAAAGGACTCGATGTCTCGATGATTGCTTCCATCTATCTACTTTCTAGATAAACAGGATCAGGGGAGCATTCATGAAGTCCTCAGTCTTCCGGCCCTCCCTGTTTGTCCACGCTTCTGCGAAGTAGTATGGCGGACTCTTCCACTGAATCTACGCATCATTCCTCGCGCCGATCTTCCTCCCAGGCATCATCCTCTTCTCGCCGCAGTCAGAGGCCGAAGGCTCTTCGCGCTCGCTCTCAGAAAAGCCACTCTGCCTCGTCCAATGCTACCACTGATCTCACGTCGTTTCCGTCCTTGTCACCCGATCGTTCCCCGGAGGGCTTCAGCGGCCATCCGGCTCTAAACCGTGCTCTGACCAATGCATTATTAGACGATGGCGATGCCCCGGATGGTGCAAGCGATACCGGTCGCTCGCAGAGGACGACTCTGTCCAAGCTAACGTCCACCCTGTCACATGCGTCGTCGGGACGAGCGGCTCTGTTTGGCGACCCTGTCCTGAGTCATGATTTCCCAGGCGCGCTGCATCTGGCCGATGATGCGCATATCGAACGGTTAGTCAATAATACAGGTGCGGTGAAACTGGTCAGGCAGTTTGCGCGTGATCTGGCGCTGCGCGATGCAGAGATCTCCGCCTTGCGTCAACGTGCCGACGCGAGAGAGAGGGAATTGAAGAGGATGCTTCGGGAGGTTGCCGTGTCGAACCAGGACATCGAACGCAGGTTGTATCTGCTGGAGAACGGGCCAGAGGAAAAGAAAGAGGATCGTGACGGCTCGGACAACGGCAGCGTAGGGCAGACTGGCGGTCCTTCATCCGGTCTTGGCGGTCTGATGGAGCAAGCCATGCGGGAGGGCGTTGGATCACATGTCCAAGAGGACGAGCTAGACTATCAGTCAGATTGGCAGTCCACTATCCGTGTCCGTCCCGGCGGTGGCTCAAGGTCGGGCGCTTCCAGCGTTAATAACGACTCTGGCCCTCGCCAAAAGAGACAGAGCTCCAGAGGCTGGTCAGACTATCTTCTTGGTAGTGGGACAAACAGTCGGAAAACAAGCCACGCAAGCAGCGTAATGAGCGGTGCTGATCAGGGCGAGGAAGAAGTAATCGGGCGTCCGCGAATACCGAGCAACACAACGAATCGCCGGAGGGCTCTTGATGAGCAGCTGTTTCAGCCAAATTCACAGGCGGAGTCGGCGGGAGATCGATTACCAGGGCAGCGCATCGGCGGGCCGTCCGATGGTGGTGAGTACGATTCGATCGTAAGCGTGCGCACGTTGCCGCGGTCCATTTCATCCTGGACCAAGCTCTTCGCCGGAAATTCCCAATCGGCCAAGGATAACGCGAGGGTTTCCTCAGATTCTCGCCGCCGCGGCGATTCATCTGCTGAGCAGGATAAATCCAAGAAGACACTATCGGGCACGTCCAACGGTGGTACATCGGCTGTGGCGGCGCTGCAGCGAATCAACAGCAGTACCAGTGTTCAAAGCATGACCGGAAGGTCTACGAATGCATCGAGCCGTGCACCTCGGATGAATGTCCAGGTCACCCGACGAAGTGCCGCGTCGAGCGTTTCCCAAGGAGCCAGCTCAGGCACTGCTCCCACGAGCTCCACAAATCTCGGTCCTGTAGAGATGGATGCTATCCTCCCAATGGAATCTCGGCCTCCAACACTGACTCACACGTATAATCACTACCAGTTTGGCGACCTGCTGACGGATCGGTTCGGTTTTATCTACGACCAGCGTCGCAAAAAGAGGCAAAGGGAAGCTGCCGCCATGAGAAACACTGCGGAACGATCGAACCTTGCCGAGACATTAAGCAGCTTCCGAAGCGATGCATCTGACGGTGAAGAAGACGATGAATCCCAGAGACCGTTACAGATGACGATACGGCCGCAGCCGGCCCCGACTCCTGCACCTTCGGAGGGTTCGACGGAGACCGGTGGCTCGACTAATAAGCGTTGGCAAGATTATCTCCGGATCGCGACGAGGCCGACAGAGCTACTATCTCATACACCATCGGCGGGTCCTATTGTCTCACTGACTACAGCCGGGGAGACCCCGTCGCGGAGCACTTCTGTGGCGATTGACAAAGGTGGTTCAGTTTCTGTCAATTCCAATGCACAACCCTCCGCGTCCACGTCCATTGTAGTTGCTGATCGTCCCGAATTTGCAGGCGTGTCGGTAGAAGGACCGGCGGCCACATCGACGGCCATCACTGTCAACGAGAATGAGCCAGTCAGATTGCTACTGGAGCAACTGACGGACCTCCATGACTCGCTTCAGCGAGAAAGGACCGTGCGGTGGAACGAGTTTCTCCGCAAGGTCCGCGCCGAACGCAGAAAAGAAGGAGAAGCGGCGGCGGCGGCAGCAGCAGCCACAACAACCGGAGGAGCAACTTCTGACCGTTCTCTGAAGTCGGTGGATACGCCGGAAGCGTCCCTTACGGACGGTGAGGTTGTGGGGGTCGCCGGCCTTGGAAACAAGGGAAAAGTTGGTCGTGCCAAGTGGCGAGAATTTCGGTGTCTCGTCCTCGGTGGGATTCCGGTTACTCTCCGTGCGAAGGTCTGGTCTGAATGCAGCGGGGCGTTCACGATGCGGGCTCCTGGTTACTACGATCATCTCTTGAAGGCTGTGGGTGGCAGCGAACCGGACCCGTCTGTAATTGCACAGATCGACATGGACATCCGTCGCACTCTCACGGACAATGTGTTCTTCCGTAAGGGGCCTGGCGTCAAGAGGCTGCGAGAAGTTCTCGTGGCTTACGCGCGACGTAACCCTGAAGTCGGATACTGCCAGGGTATGAATCTCATAGCGGCCTCGTTACTTCTCATTACGCCGACGGCAGAGGATGCATTTTGGCTTTTGGCATCCATGATTGAGGTTATCTTACCGCAGCACTACTATGATCATGGACTGATGGCCTCCCGCGCCGACCAAGTGGTGCTCCGACAGTATATCTCTGAGGTTCTCCCCAGACTGTCCGCCCATTTTAACACACTGGGCATTGAGCTCGAGGCGCTGACGTTTCAATGGTTCCTCTCCGTTTTTACCGACTGCCTTTCTGCCGAGGCACTGTATCGTGTCTGGGACGTTATCCTCTGCCTCAATGTTTCCAGCCCTGTAAATATGCAAGGCAATGGGGGGACTGGGAATGCTGCATCGACCGAGGGCAATAGTAACAATGGCAGTGCAACAGATACCTCCATGAAAGATGCTGCCTCCGGCAATGGCGGTGGCAGCACATTCCTCTTTCAGGTTGCTTTAGCTCTGCTCAAACTTAACGAGCAACAGCTACTGACAAGCTGCTCGACGCCGGCGGCCGTGTACACATACATTAACCACCAAATGACCAACCATGCTATCAGCATCGATGGGTTGATCCAAGCTAGTGAAGCATTGAGGAACGTGGTCCGCCGCGAAGATGTGGTTGCGAGGCGGACGGTTGCATTGAAGGAGATGCAAGTTTGACCTCGTCCCAGTCCAGGTATGAAATAGATCCATTCTTTTCATCTGGTGTCCATTGTCGCCATTCCGTTGAACTTTACACATACACGTGGAACATGTAGTACAGTGATCCTTCTGTGCTACATTTTCTTCACTTCCGTCAGCCGCTCGTTTGTTATACTGGACCGGACTTGGGCAGATTCGGCATTGGTTGCCTGGTTACAAGTTGCATAAAAGCATTAGAGCAGCGACAGGGATCGGCCGGGTTCCTGCATGCCAATGTTCTCATTTTGTTATCATTGTTGAATATAGATACCCATTCCTTTTGTCTATCGTCAATGCATTCCACCGTTGTATATACAACTCGATGCATGTAAGAAGATAGAGATAGATACATCCCAACTAAGTCAACGTTCCGCGGGCAAGATCTTCATAAACTGCAAACAACCCCTTTGCGAAGCACAATGCGGCCCATGCTTCACCCTCAGGTAGCGATACGCATAGGATTCCTTCCCCAACGCCTGTCCCAGGGTGACATCTTCCAGCCCGCCGTCCAGAAACACACTTCCTCGATGTAGGTATGCGTGATGATCTCGTCGGTCACCGACTTGACCCCGGGCTCATACCACTGTAGCACAGCTTTGCAGGACAAGTTCGACGTCGTCATTCAGGAGCAATTCCCAGATTCCTGGGCTGATGGAGTACCAGGGACCTAAGGGGATGGTGTTCTGGGTTGTTGGGGTTGTGGAGGTATTTCGGAGAATTCTTTCTGCTTGAGAACGGACATTTGGATGATTCAGATGGATTTTATTTTCTGTTACATACCACCCCTGTCAGCATATTAGAGACCAAAAGATCATCAATGCAACAACTCAAACGCGAGAAATAGCGCAATCAAAGCTGGAACTTTTGCACAAAAACCAGCCTCTGTAAGAGCAAAAATGCCAATAAAAGCCCTCTTCTTCGACCTCATGGGAACATGCTGTGACTGGAAATCGTCCATCCAGCCCAAACTCGCCTCCATCCCCGTCTTATCCGCCCAGCTCTCTGACGCTGAGATCGCGCAGCTGGCCACCGACTGGCGCGCGGGATTCTTCGAGGAGATCCATGCTCGGTTCTGCGCTGGTGCTGAGCCTGAGGACATCGATGTCACGCATAGAAGGGTTCTTGATCGGGTTCTCGCGGAGAGGGGGATTGGTTTGGAGGAGTGTGGTGACGGGGATCGGTCTTGGTTGGTTCGGAGTTGGCATTGGCAGCTTGGTTGGTTCCTTTTCTTTGTTTTCTTTCTGGATTTGTTATACGGAGCATGGGTATATTCTTCTAATGCTGGGATAGCATGGCCTGATACTGTCGATGCCATTGAGCGATTAAAGAAGGAGTATATGGTGTATGCATTCATTTCTTCACGAGTGGACTATGGAATCTATGGATGGATCCTGACATTGACTTCCAGCGTCGTCCTCGCGAACGGCACCACTCGCCTTCAGATGGATATCGTCAAGTCATCTGGGATTCCGTTTCATTCGCTGTTCTCCTCGCAATTGCTCGATTCTATCAAGGTTTGTTTTCATACTATATAGAGTACTATACTACAGATACATCAACCAGCTAACACTGCTCTGAACAGCCGGATCCAGCTATATATCGAAAAGCTCTCGATCTTTTGCAGATCCAGCCGGATGAATGCGTCATGGTAGCTGCGCATGCCTATGACCTTCGGGCTGCTAAGGAGGTGTATGTTCTCTTTCTCTTTCTCTTCCCCTTTCTCTTTCCCACTATTTTCTACGACGGGCTTCTAGTAACTCAATCTTGTTCTGGCAGTGGGATGCGGACGGTATATGTGCATCGTTCCACCGAGGACGTCGATGAAGATATGGACGTCGTTCGCAGGGATGTAGATCTCTTCCTGACGGCTGATCAGGGCGGGAAGGGCCCGCTGGAGCAATTGGCCGATTTGACGGGCGTCCTATTTGTAGACTGACTTGCTGATTGTAGACATGGCATCTTAGGATTCAGGATCGTAAAATTTTTTTTTGAAGACTAAACGCCATTGCCTTCATTCTAATGTCTTCGGAAGTACATGGAGGTAGCATGTACAACAGATAGATTCCCTCCCAGGGTATCTCTAATTATCGAAAGAACGGCAAACACCAGACCGATGGAACAAACAGCTCCTCTTCATTCATTCGCTACAACGCCCGTCAAACCCCTTTCAACGCCAACCTGATAGCATTCTTGCCCAATCCAGGTCAATTCGGTTTATCTCCCTTCGGCGGATACTGCTTCCCGTTCGCCTCGAATTTGGGGGTGCAAGTGCACCAATCTTGCTGCGGAACGTGGTCGAGAACGGCGGGGATGTGAAGGCCGCAACCGAACCAGGTGGCTTTGTCTGTATAATGCAAACCAGTTGAGTTAGTGCACGCGCAGAAGTTTTCAGTTTCGTGTTCTATGGATAAGAGTTCTCAATGAACCCGCCAGTAGGAAAGAAAGCAAACGTACGGCATGTGGAGCAAGTAGAGGGTCTGCACATGGTGGATATGATTTTTTTTTTTTTTTCTTCCAGGAGGAAATTCTCAACCGGCGATTGCGGGGACCAGTCGATGTGCAGCGGAGAGAGCGAGAGACGCGTGAGATGCCAACAACGCATTCTTAAGTAAGAGTAGTGGACACCAGTACTCCGGCGCCGGGCTCCATCGTACTCCCCGCTCGGCATTCCCCGCTTGGCAATGGATGCCGATAAGGTATATATATATATATAATGGACCAAATTTTTGGGTCTTCCCAGAACTCGCGTATCTATTGTCAATTAACTGTCTGCTGTATCCTGGAACCAGTATCGGCTCGATTGCAGCAGGCTCGCCATGTCCAACTGATCCATGGCTGGGCGGAGTCCCATATCCATCACGTCCCGCGCGACAGCCTTTACCTGTCGCATGATCGCCTGTGAAATCGCCCACGTACGGCCCAGAGACCTGAAAACACCAATGGTAAGCGTGAGTCGATCACGGCTCGGGCCTGGCATCCGACCAGCTTTGACAGAACAGGCCGCCAGCTGAACAATCGAGCTGAGGACGAGCGCGCAAATGAAAAACGGCGTGTGCTTGACCACGGGAAGACGGATGGCAGCCAAACTTGAGAGTTCGCTGGCTGCCTTGACTGCTTTCATGGCATGCGCATGACTCGAGAATGCGGGCACGCTGTACTGGGAATGATGTCCACAGATAACTTCGGCTGCGACCGCTGGGGATGATAACAGGTCAGAGCGTGGGAAATGGAGGTAGATCGATGCTCCGTTCACGACCATCGTTGCTTGAAACATCATTTCGTCAATTGAACCGTCCGGACGCATGAGTTCAGACTTGGATTCTGGGAGATGGTGAAACCAGCTGGAGATCCGCGCATCGATGGCCTCCACCTGGTCCTGCTGGCCCTGCTCCATGTCCTGGACGGCCACAACGCGTCCCAGAATGCGCACAGCTTCTATCCGATAGCTGTAAGACGAAAAGTCCAACTCCTCGTCAGCAAAGACACGCTCGTCGAACTGAGCGACAGTCAATGGCCGAGGAGGGGTCAAGCCATCCTGGTAGATACGTTCCTCGCATGGAAGCGGCACATCGAGAGGCACTAGGCTAGTGCTAAAGCTCTGCCGCACTCCGAGAGCTGTTAGCATTCCTTCAACCATAAACAGCTCCCACCAGGTCCGTCGCAGGCTTTCCTCTCGCACCGGATCGCCTCCGCCCATGGTTACCGCGAAGTCTTTGCGGTGCAGCCCGAGCTCGAAGGCCAAATCTACAGCTCTGGAGAGGCATTCGCCTGCCTCCATTCGTTCATTTCGTGAATGAAGTACAACGGCCAGCAATATCAGCGCCTGAACCTTCTCGACCGTGCCTTCCTGGTCGATGACAGACGGCATAACAGTGGGGCGGTACACATCGCTGGAAACGGCATTGGTAAAGTGAGATCCGATGAATTTGATGACCTGATCAAGATACAGAGGCACAAGAGAGCGGTAGAGAAAGCGCAGCGGAGGTAAGATGGGATGAGCCGGGTGGAAGAAGTTATAGTAGACGTCGATCAGGTACCCATCGCCGCCTGTAGCCGGCGATGAGTCCGGGGTTGGAGGCCCACTGGACAGTCTAGCAGATTGTGCCGTTTGAGGTATATTGCTATTGACATTATTGCCGCTGACGGTAAGGCTGCTCGACGCGGTTGAGGACGAAGGTAGGTAGACAGCCGGAGCAGGATAATCATAACCCGGGCGACTCGGATAACTCCAATCAATGGGGACATCTAGCGAACTAGAGATCTGGGAGCCATTGAAGTATGGATCACCAGCCAACTGCTCTTCAGGAGACGGTGGATTGGCGCGACGCTTTTTTGATTGTCCTTTGTATCCCCGCCGTGACGGAGTGTATTGGCAGTTTGCACCTGAAGCAGCACAGCGGCCGCACACAGGTGTAACACCATCGCATTTGAGATGTTTTTGGCGGCAAACAAGACAGGCTAGAAGCGAAGGTCCAGCCCCTTTAGCTGTGTCCATGATTTTGTTCGGACCGACGGAGTCTGTCATCGCAATTGACAACGAAAAACGAGGTGCCGGGGAGGAGAGGGGATCAAATTGTGGTGTAATCGCACAAAGGAAAACCGTAGATGCCAATGAGTATATATAAAAATCTAGTTTAGTGGGGTAGCAGTAGATAAAGAAGGGAGGGCAAGAGGAAATAGAGAGGGAAGAAGACTGAAAGGAGATGACGCAGATGATGAAGAGGCTGAAATGAGCTAGGTTGAAATGAAGCAGAAAGCATCGAGTTCCCTGCCGTTCAAGAGCCACCTCAGCAACCAAGAGCTGCTCTGGGGAGCCTTTTAGCGGGTGCTCGAGGGACTCCAGCGGTGCTGTAGGGGGACTTGGGGGACTTTCCGGGAGCTATCTCCCAGGGGACTCCTGTGGTCCCTGCTGGCGTTTAATCCACCATCTGTCAACTTCTACTCGACTTGTTCAATGCCAACACACTCAACACGCTATAACATCTTTCCCCTCTAGACCAGCCTGCTATCCGGTAATTCACCAATCCTACGGTGTTCCCTTCAATCTAATTCGGTCGTATTGTAAAGTGCCAACTGACCCTCGACTCTCCCAGGAACGCACAATCTTGGTTGTCAGCTTCACGTTTCCTCCATCATTTCGCTTTCAGCACATCGCCTTGCCTCATTTTCTACCTTCAACAGCTGTTAGACTATATCGCTCTCCTATTCATACTTCAACATGATTTCCGACACGGATCTCCACCGTCTTGCTATGTTCCTCGGCTCCTGCGCCATGATGATGGTCGTCCTTTACCACTTCCTTGAAGTCAACGCCCAAGACGATGAAAGCGTTGAAGACAGTTCTGTTGCGGGTACCGTGAAGAGTTCTGGAGACGCCAAACCTGCGCCTATTGCTGCCAGCGCTGGTGGACGAGCTACTGCCACTACAAGTTCGGCGGATGCGACGTCGCGGAAGAGTAGGTAGGATCTGGATGTGCTCGGAGACGAAGGGTGTTGGAACGAGGACTACACTGACGATCGGCCGGATAATTGTATCATACCATCGAGGAGCTGTCGCTCTACTGCAGGGAAATGAAATTCAGTGATGCCAAGTGCTAGACTATCCAATTGTCTCGATTAACCGTTATTTCGACAATAGTACACTGTACATGCAAGGTGAGGATGACCACCAACCTGAACGCCAAAACCATCAATATGAAAATGCTCTAGGGAAATGATAGAACTGGGTATCTCGCCGCATCGACCGTATCTGGGCAATCTTACTCCTTCTCCGACTATTCACTTCTCACGAATCTGTAAACTTCCTCATCATCCAATTTCCAGTTCCGAGCTGGCGTAGCCAACTCGCAACCTCCAGGATCCAAGCCAACCCCAATCTGTTCTTTTAATCGCTGTACGGCTTTGAAAACCTCCTTGGCCTTCTCTTGCTGTGAATGATTCCCATGAACCCGATTGAACGCCCGAATGGACATGTAACTAGCGGGAAAGATCAGCGAATCTTCCCCGACGGCTTGATTCCGCTCGTGTAGTATTGTCCTCTGAGCACCCGGACGGCTATTACTATCTTTATTTTCCCATCAATCTACATCAGTGCTTATGTCCTAAGCAAAAAGCAGATGGGGGTGAAACGTAAGCGCATCTATCTCACCAGTAACAGGAACATAAGGCCCATCCCCCAACCTCCATGCATACGGTTCGATGTGTTCATTCATCACATGCGTATGAAGCTGAAGCGATGATGGAGTGAAGTTTTTGGAAAACGAACATCCCTCCCACTTGCACGATAACTGCTCCGCAGCACCATGTCCCCCGGAGAGATGGACTTTGAGCACATGCTTCTTCAGCATGGTCAAATTATGCAATTCCGCTGGACACCTGCTCCATCCGCATGAGTATACCTGGTACGGAACATTCTGGTTCGGCGGGACAGAGATCTCAATCTTCCCTTTAGTAGAGGCTTTCTTGTTCTTCGATGGTCGGCCTCGCCCTACCATTGTCTTCTCTGCCTGTGCGCGGCCGGACCTGGTAGTCGCAGCAGCGTTTCCCTTTCCAGCTCGTGGATGCATGAGACTGGTATCTGCACTGACTGAAGGACCTGAAAGCGTTTCTTGGGCCCGTGATTGTTCTTGGGATCATCAGACGCGATAGTCATCACGTGATTATGGAGTTTATTTTTCGGTCTGTGACGATTCAGGTGAGGTTTTACTTCTGAGGTAGATATAGATGACGGGTAAATAGATGGCAGTAGAGGCACTTCCTGGCAAAAGGATGGTAGGTGGCATCAAACAAAGGTGATAGGTTGTACTATGATTATACATTGTTTCCAAAGAATCCATGGAAGAAAAGAGACTTGATTCACTTACAAGTGCTATATCAGGGACAATAAAGAACACTGCTACGTAAGACTAGAAGCTCTACAGGTACTTGTCTCTCACTCTCAAACCCACGTCTTCCTCGCAAAAACTCCGCGTGAGTCTGCAAGTGAGACTGGACAGCCTCTGGAAATGCTTCCAAATGAAGGCCTATCCCGTACTTTATTCTACGCCAGCCGTATACCTCGCCAACCATTGGGATCCGCTATAAAGACGGGACTGACGAGGAGATAATCTGGCGTTTGGTTTAAAGGTACTCAAAATGATTGCGTTGTGCTCTCTCCTTCTCTTTGCTGTGCTTGTTCATCGAAAATGGTGCTCTCGAAAGGGATCATATATGTGCAATGGAGAATATGTCGAGCGTCGTACAAACCCAACGTGTCCGAGAGCTGTCTAGAACACGCAATCCGGGGGTCGAAGTCGGAGGGAGTCAAGGTCAACCGCTAGAGTGGTAGGTCGCAGGTTTGCATGAGCACTGAATCATGGTAGGTGCGGCTGTGAATGAGTGGGGAGAGCCCGGAGGTGGTAGTGTTGGAAAAGATAACTGCAGATGTTAGTAGCAAAAATGCCTCAAGACCCTGGCACATGAAGCAGATGCATTTGTCCGGAAAATAAGCATTTCAGATTCATCTGTAGCTTAGACGGGCGGTACCTATAGGAGCAGAACGGGTGAGGAAGGAAAAATCAGGGGCGCCAAAAACAGAGCGACGGCCCATAAAAAAGTCCCAAACCCGAAGCCGTAAAAATTTTGTTTGCTTTTCGCATCATTGCATGAACCTGTATTGGACAAAGCCTGGTCGTAACAGGTCTATTTTTCCATTTTGAGTATCACAAGTACTCCGCGCCATCATCGCTATTTGGAACATGAATAAGAAAAAAAAGACACCCAAGTCCCTTAGGCCTTAACCGCCTTAGCCGCCTCGCGCCCCTTTCCAATGCGCTCCAGAATCTTCTCACGATCCTTGTCCAGCTTGACCTTGGTGATGACGACCTTGGACGGGTGGATACCGATAGGGATGCTCTGACCGTTGGCCTTCTCACGGACGACACGCTCGACATGGACAGCCCACTTGAGACGGTAGACGCTGGTTATCTTGCCCTCGCGGCCCTTGTTGGAGCCACGGACAATTGTGACCTCATCATCCTTGCGGATGGGGAGGGAGCGGACCTGCCAGACTTCGGATCAGCATCTCCTCTTACGGTATTATCCTCTGCTTCTCCTCGTTTTGCATGTCTGTTTCTTCCTCCCTGGTCCTCTTTCGATATGGGCCATTGAACATGTCTTCCAACTGAAAAGTGTCTTGCCAAACTAAAGGTGAAGGAGGCCGGGTAGGTTGGGTAGTAGGTCAAATGCGTACATTGTACTTCTCACGGAGTTCCTTGCTCAGAGGAGCGCTCATGATGACACGGCGCTCGCTGGAGGGAGCACTGAAGTGCGCCTTGCGCGACTTCCGGCGCGAAGAGGCGATTGCTGTCACGGCCAAATCGTCAGTATCGTCTCAATTTAAAGGTCGTTTTCCCCATGGTGAACCATCATAACCGCGTGGTGGGAGAAAAACGGGGACTGCGATCAGAAATTCAGAATCAGGGGTCAACAGGCAGACGCACCCTTGTTGAAGACGGCCATCTCTGCAAAGCCTCTTTGGATAAGGGTCGGGGTGAGTGTTGTCGTCGTAAGTCGTCGAAAGACAGCTTTTCATGCAACGGTGTAGCCGAAATTGTGTGGACGATTCCCACTGTGCGTCACGTGAGTCCCCGCTTAGGCTAGGGCTGGTGGCCCTGCGCTGATTGGCTGGCGCTGCGCGTCAGGTTCCTGCTGGGAGAACAGAGGATACTCAGGATGGCAAGATAATTTGTCTTTAGAGACCACGGTTTAACTATCTGAATAAATACTAATTATTACCGTTGGGACATTAATCTCTGCTACATTTATTCCTAAAGTTGGCTGTCAGTCCCGAGACAACACTGGTTCTGAATGAGCTGTCCACAATGGCATGAAAAGCGGTGCTTTCTGGCAGAACAGTGAACGGTGACCAGCAACGAGAGTAGGCAGCAAAGCACACGAGTCGATGTTGAAGTGAAATCTAGTCCAGCAGTTTGTCACTGAACATAGTTGATTTCCTCGAGTCACTGTGACTTTCCCCTTTCGGATGCCACCGCTAGGGGCTCACTCAGTGAGTACTTCTCGTCAGAACACTCAGGACCTGGTCAGTAATCAAGCATGTGCCGCCTGGAATTATACGCGCGGTAAGTTTAGCAACAGCGTCAGATTAAACCACTTCCAACATTTGTCCTATCTGGTCTACCCGGAGCAAATATGTTCCTGAGAACTGGGATTAATGGATAGGCACACGTATATGGTCGTATTACTAAGTAGGCCTGCCTGTGCCGTGATATAGGTAGCGAGGGCGGTCTAGGACGGCAGAACCTCACGTGTACTAACAGGGACGATGAGGATATACTATTTCGGACAGGTGGATTATCTGATAATCCGGCCCCGGATAAGGAGTATGTATGTTCCGGAGGAAGGACCAACATACGGATGTTGGGACAACACAAGGTGTAATGGATAAGCGAGAAGAAGCGCATCGTTTTAGAGCTTCAAGATGTACTAGAGACAGCACATATCGATATAGAGCGTTCACCACAATCCCTATGAATCCTACAGTATCCTTTTAGTATCTGGTATCCAGACGCCACACCCCTGATCCACATCGAGGGATAACCATATATCACGTGATATACACGGACAGATGTGTTCTTTTGGAAGAACCTCACAGCGCGCAGCTCCGGGCGTTGATAATAGCGACGTCGTCCTGAATGACCACGACGTTACGGCCGTTGTTCCTAGGCTCCTATATACTATGCGTGGACATATTGCACAGTCTCACGCAGCCCTTTCTATTTGTACGTCTGGCCCCTTCTTATTGGCCCGCCGACTGACAACATCTTTTTCAAGCTCCGGCATGTCCTGAGACCCCGTCGTGAGGACGCGCGGTTATTCAGACTCAAATGTCTTCCTGCGAGGATCTTCAATGGCTCGATAATCATTTGCAATATCAGGAATACTTGACGTGGGAAGCGGCAAATTATCTAACCTCTTCTAACTTTGCAGAATCGTATTCTGGTCTATCCTTTCCTTCTGAGTCTTCTATGCGTATCACCACTATTCCTCCATAGAGACCAGACGCACTTGAATGCAGGATATTTAGTAGCAGACATTATTCGCGCCAGCCTCCTACTTTGGTTAATACCCAAAAGAGGCGTGCCCTCAGTAACTACCCGTCCCCATTCACCAACTCCGGTGGTTTCAGTAGCAAGCTCTTGTCCGTCGCATTACGGCCCTAGGCAAGAGGCGCTAACCACATATAATTCTCAGAATAGCGCTGTTGACCAGTCATATCGAAACATCAGGGAATATCAGCCTGGAGGGACGTCTGAGTTTGGGGAGCGCAACGATGACTCCATACACTTCCCAGAATACTCAGCAGTTGAATTCAAGTACTAGACAAAATCGTCTCGGGAGTATGAATCGGCTGATAACCCACGATAGTGCTTCGACTTCTGCTCCGAAAACCGTGCAACAGACAAGGAAAAGCACCGCGAGATCTGGTACCGAGGGATTGTCGATGCCGGGAACTACATCCTCATATGTCTCCCAGGGTAGTCAACAGTCATCACAGGGTGCCAGGAAACACAATTCTGGGTCGTTTTATTGGATGCAACAGCAGGTGACAGCAGCATATGCTTCCCCCAATACTAGTCATCCAAATGAGACCCCTTCGCGAATTACCATGAAATCCCCTCTTCGGTCTCCTCATTTACCTCAGCGTGAAGGCGCGCCAGTCCAGGTTGCGCAGAAGACGTCCTATTTGAATCAACGTGAACCGACGACGTTCCCACAAGAAAATATGTCACCGTATTCTCTCCCTCGTCTGCCTCAGTTAGACGGTGCATCAGAACCAGGACATACTTCCCTTACTAACCGTGCTGCCTCGACAAGTATCCCTGAGATAAAGAGTTCATCCTATCGTTCTACCCAGTTGGATAGCAGGCTAGCTCAGGCTTCCCAGAATGCCAAGTGTTCTGCTCAAGCAACCGCGATACCCCTTCAACCATCACCTCCACCCAGGCAAGCAAACACCATGATCCCAACTTCCGAATCCACCATGTCTTCCAAACAAATAACCAAAAGACGTCAATTTGGAAGAAGCAGAACTTTTCAAAAGTCCTTATCTGCAACAAAAGCTAAGTCTCAGCCAAAGGCTGCCTCAAAAGGCACGGTGATCGAGCCGCCTTCTACATCCCAGCCAGAAAACACAGCAGTAGGTGCTTCACATGCTGGTTATTCTGATCAAAATCCAGAGAGATGGCAATATGTGCAAGATGGAGCGATGTTGTTGCCCCTTTCCCCCGTTTCTCAAGTGAATGGCTTAATAGGGCCTGCATCTCAAAACAGTGAGGAGTTAAGGCCACATGCCCAAGGACACAGCGTATCTCAATATCAAAAGCCTGCAGAACCAGCTGTTCAGACTACTAGTGGGCCGTTATGCATACCTCAGCCAGAAGATAGAGAAGCTCCTATTTCCCAGTACTTCAGATGTTCAAATGACATCCGCCAGGGGCATGATTCTTTCCAAAGTCAATATGCTCTCGGTCAAGTTCCTCGGACCGCAGTCGTGCCGTCTCAGCTTTCTCGACAGCCAAACTCAATAACGGCTGCTCTCCAGCATTTTGGATATTCAAATGAATCATACCCAGAACGCGATGCTCCCCAGGATCAAAAATTTTCGGGCTCGGCTTCTCAGGCGACCATCACTCCGAGTCACCTTTCTCTTCATCAGGTTGTAACGACGACTGCTCCTCATTCTGTATATTCAGATTGGACCTATCATAATTCCCAGAACGAAAATTCTCTAAGGACTGTTCCTCAAACAGCTACCGCCCCTCCCTTGGAGCCAGAGGAGGAAGATATTGCTTCCCAGTTGCTCAAGCAATTTCAAACCACGAAGCCTGCCGTGCGTCGCCCGGAATTGGAACAAGACCGAAATGGACCAAAAGCCGCTTTCCAACTTGGACATCCAACTTCTACTGCAAGCCCGTCCCCTTTCACAACATCACAGGAAGCAAGCCACTCTGAAGTTGAGCTTCACAACCCAGCTACGACGAATCGTTTTGAGAAGGTCTCGGAACCGTCTCAACTCAAGCAAAATAAAAACATCGCCGGAAATTCCTCCAAGACAGGTTTGCCGACTACATTTTCAGACACTCTTTCCTCGGTGCATGGACCTGCCACCCCTCGTGGGTCTTCCGAGGGAAAGCCTAGAGGTCGTCCTCCAAGAATGTCCAAGGATAGGCAAACCGAAACGTCCTCAACTGTGGCCACTCAGATAGGCCATTCTGGTCCCGCTTTGGAAGCCAACCATCGAGCTTCAATGCCGGAGCCAACTACAGTGTATAACTCTTCCAAAGATGAAGTCAAGAAGGACGATCTTAAAGATGCCAAACTAGCAATATCTGCTGGTGAACAAAGTAGGTCTCCAGAAACTGATCTAGGAACAAGTCCTCCTTCAATACCATTGGAAAATATTAGTCCTCCCATGCAAATGCAAGGTTCTACTGCAGCGGAGGAACTTCCTACCCCAAGACGCAAGAGGGGCCGTCCAAAACTAGGTACCGGAAAGCAAAGAGGAACTATCATGAAAACTGCTCTGCGGAGTGTACCTCCATATCCATCTCCTTCCATTTCAACCGAAACAACTGTTTCTGCACAGGGAAACACCCCAAAGAAAAAGAGAGGACGCCCAAAAAGAAGCAGTGATGTACAGAATCAAACTGGCTCAAGAATCGATTCCCGAATAAATTCTCCATCAAAAACTCCGAATTCACAACCTCGACATCGTACGTCAAGGAACCGTGCGGGACATGATGGGCCGCGCTTGGTCTTTCACCAAGGATCCAACACGATACCATCTTTACCGGGCCCAAATTGTATTTCAGAAAGTCATATGCCTACTGCTAATATCGACCATGCTGCCGAAGGCGACCAAAACACTTTGCAGCGTCGTTCTGTGAACGATGCGCCACCTACTCAAAGCAAAACCCTCCCAGAGCTGTCTCTTTCGGCATTATTCTATGGGGATTCATCACATTATCCAGAAGGAGACAATGCTACAACAGCGCACATGCCCCAACGCATTTCTCAAGAAAAAGCTATTGGGTCTCCGGGGTCTAATAAAGTTGCGGTTGAGATGGTGCCAGAGAAGAACCAATCCCCCACGGAAGTTGCTTCTTCCTACCGCTCAACGACGGTCTCTTCGTCCCGGGTGCTTCACGAGGAAGATGCTGGAAGTATGCATATTTCCCAGAGCACTGCTCGCAAAGGAAGCAAGAAAATGCCATATGCAGATACTACTTCGTCTTCTAGAATGCGTACATCCCAGCAAAATCGGCAATCAACTGCAGCAACACTTTCTGCACACAAGGAGTCAATAGTTCCATTCGATTCCCCTGGTGCTACTCGTGGTCAATGTACGAGAAAGGAGACCCCTCAGCGTGGCGTGCTTAACAGGTATAAGCGTCCCTGTCCTGAGAACAATGGCTCGAATATTAGCCTTCCAGGACAGAATCCAAAGAACCCACAGGTGGTAGTCTCCCAAACATCATCGAACCATAATAAGGCCCCTAAGAGGCGTCGATTGGAGGATACGCGGGCCCCACACCCCGAGGATGCCGTGGTAATTCCCTCCTCGCGAGTGAATGGCATGGAATCAATTATCGAATCAAGAAGAGGCGTTGAGCATCAGCCCAAGCGTTCGGAGCAGCCTCTTGTCAAAGTCAATGTCCCTAGCACACCGTCACGATCTGTTAAAACTTCCGAGGCGAATGTGACTAGAGCATTTAGTGGACATGAGATGAATACTGGCGGACAAAAACAAGGCTCCAAGCTAGCTCGC
Organism: Monascus ruber; assembly: GCA_002976275.1. Classification (NCBI taxonomy): domain Eukaryota; kingdom Fungi; phylum Ascomycota; class Eurotiomycetes; order Eurotiales; family Aspergillaceae; genus Monascus; species Monascus ruber. Next base: position 32,520 of record PSNO01000005.1, read on the forward strand.
GTCGAAATTACTACGCCGGATATGACTTCCCATCCCAAAAACGGTATGAACGGTTCTGCAGACTTGGGCAAAAAAATGGATCTTAAACCAATGCAAGGTACAGATCACGAGGGTGGGGACAAGGATGAATCCGGCGTTAGAGCCGCTCCCCTTCAGAGAAATCCAATTGATACGTTTCCCTCGAATCTCTTGAAACGCCCGCCTGGTTATGCTGAGTCTCAAAAGCAAGATAGCGGACCGATTCTTCATGCACCAGGTACACCTGCCCGGTATCCTCCACATACGGTCATCCCTCTTGCAACCAGTGCTCCACAGAACCCTTCTGAACGCAGTTGGGCGTACCATCAGCAAAATGGAACACAATATCAACGCCCATACATGGGGAACTATGTGCCAGGAGTGTTTCCGCAACCCCAATACTCCGCAAGATCGGTGACTATGGTACCTCCACCTCCGCAATCTCAAGCCAACCTTTCAGGGTACTCATTTGTACCAAGAGATTCCACGGAAAAAAATTATCTCAAGGGGCGGCCTGATGTCGTCAAACCCCTTAAAATGGAAGATGCTATGGAGAAAACGGAGTACAACCCGGCTACAATCGCGAGGGATATCTTGATCGCAACAGGTCGCCATCCTACAGAGGCACCTTTGAATCGCCATCTTTTCCGACTGCGAGACACTTTCGTATTTCTTGATTACACTTCAGATCTAGATTCTTTCCGCTGGGACCTGGTTGATCCGACTCCAGTCTCGCAAACAGCACCGAGGGGGCCACAGCCTGGGCAACGAGAGTGAATGGATAGTCAGGGCTCTGCCGCCGAAAAGAAAAAAAAATCGGGACATAACCCGATCCATCAGTGAAGTGCAGTTGGCAGTTCTGTACCCCTACAGGAATTGGAATTGTTCTATGTCTTATAATCTTGTAGTGGAAAGTAAATTAGAGTCAATTCTATTCAACTTCTACCTGATTTTCTGAAGCTTTGTTGGATTCTCTGGGTGAAACGAGAGCTATAATACCAGTGAGAACCACCCAGATGAGTCAACAGAAGACATCCTCTTGATCAGGTCTACTCCGTACTAGAATATAATGGATAAGAGCTCTGATTTTACGGGAAGTGGAATGGAAAGGCACAATATATATAGCATGCAATTAAATTTTTAAGTATACATTGAGAAAGCAAACAACTGATCGGTATCAAGACATAAAAGAACAGAACAGAACAGAAAAATTCGAATCGATGCCAGGGATGATGGAATGCAGAAGTTGTTTTTTTCTCCAATGCAGTTCAGGGCTTGGAGAATAAATCAAAGAACAGAAGACATGTTTTCAATCCTCTGCATCAAAAACATTTACCCCAAGCAGGGAGGCCACATCCCATGCCGACGAACAAGTACACCAAAAAGATAACCACGACGACAAGAAGAGCCATCAACTTGACGTTCTTCCACCACATACTCCTCCGCAGTCCGCGACTTCTAATCCGAAAGTCATGCGCATTCCCACCCAACCGATCCGTCTTGTCAACCAGCAGATCAATGCGTTCTCCACGTTCCAAAACCCGCTCGATATTCTCCGTCATGATATCCCGGACACTTTCGATCTCTTTCCGCGCGGATGCCAGCGCATCCGCGGGCGGAGCAGTATTGTACGTGTTCAGCAGTGTGCGAAGCTCGCTGTTGAACGCCGCGCAGCCGTATGCAGGGAGAGAGGTAAAATCCGTCATTGACGGCGCGTAAGCGGAGAGAAACCTCCGTTTCATATCTAGGAGGAAGGCGAAGGGGATGCGTCTGCCTTGCTCGGCGGTTGCGACGACGACGAAGCTAAGTGCCGAGTGAGAGTTGGGTTCTTGTGGTGATTGTGACGCGTAGTCACCGCTCGCCAATGGCGAGTCGGCGATGTAGTGCACGAAAAGCCGTTCATGGGTGTATGTAAGCTTCTGGGATTTCTCGTGCGTGATCTTGGGAAGGATGATGGATGCGAGGGATGAGGCTGCGGTGGAAGATGAACCGGGGGATGAATGTTCGGCTAGAATTGTATTGCGGTGAGCTATGCAGGCACTATTGAGTTTACGGCCTCGTTAATCCCGAGATTAAATCGTGGTCAAGAGAGAGAAGGGGACTGTTATTCATAGGATGTCTATTAGTAGTGATAACGTACTAGAGCAGGAAGCTCGACGGCTTCGACGACGACGCCATTTTAGGGAGGAGCTTGTACTCAGCAACCCAGGAAAATACCTATAGCTTGTGAGTCAGGATGCAGTTCAGATAAAATAGCTAGGTCTGTGATGGGTTCAATGCTGGGAAGGTGAAGGCAGGCGTGTATCCTATGATTCTCTGATGCTGATGGACCAGGATGCCGTCACGTGCACCAGGGTCATAGACGGTGAGGGTGGCGGTGTCGAATTAATGCCAGCAGAGAGAAAAAACGATCACGGAAAATCGACAGCGCGTCGTCGCTGTCTCCCCAACATACCAACATCGAAAGACACTACCTACACGATAGCGCCCACCCTCCACCTGATGGAGGTGGACGACCCCCTGCGGTCGTCCCCTGCCCAAGAACCGCTTCTTGGGATGAAAAGCCGGATCCTCCTTTGGAACCCACCACCCCCCTCCACCGCAACACCCACAAACGGAGAGCCCTCTCCTCTCCGGACAAGATGCCTGGCACTCTCTCAGGCCCAATACTTAGCAGGCCAAACATGCTGTCAATTCGCCAGCAGATAAATGCAGTTGCTGAAGACCAGCTCCTCCTCCTGAATGATTGGAGGCAGGCACTAACCTCTCTTGCAGACGCGCTCGACTCGACTGTCTCCTCCCTCCACGGCTGGCCCAAAGAACTTGCCAAAGGACTGGCAGCCAGGTTCCTGACTCTGGCCAAAGGCAGTACACCCCAGCTGGGACCAGAGAAACCTCCCATAGCTCTCCCCAAACCAACTCCAGAGCCCGTACAGGCCAAACAAGCCACTCCAGCTGGACAGACAACCCAAGCACCATCTTGGTCCTCAGTAGTGGCCCCTGGACCAGACCAAAAGGGATGGCAAGCCACCAGACCCAAGCCTGCCAAGCAGCCCCAGCAGGCAAGGAGGATGGACAACCGCATCTTCCTCCGCCTCCCAGAACCCTCCAACCTGCGGGAAATAGGCCCCCATGGAATCCGCATAGCCCTTACAGGAAGGGTCCCTGGAGGGATCTCTCGTGTACAGATAATCCCCACAGGCTATGCCATCACAACCACAGATGAAGGCAAAGCCTTTTTACTCTCTGCACAAGCCAAAGAGCTAGCTGCAGATGGACATTTTGAAATGCCAATAGAATACCACCAATTTGTTGTTCCCTGGATTCCCCAGAGGCTCTGGTCCCTAGAGGGATGGACAGAAACCACACTAGAAGATATTAGCACTGAAGCGGAGCGTATCACAGGCATTAAACCATGTCATATCAAGCTCTCAAATCACCCTACAGAGGCAGGCTCAATCACTGCAGTCATTGCCTTCCCAAAGAAGCCCAAATTTGCAATACAATTATTTGGCATATCTGGCCTATCTAGACCTACATGCCCCAAACAAAGACCACTACAATGCTCCCGCTGCCACCATTTCCATGACACACGAGCTTGCCGCTCTAACACTCGCTGCATCTCTTGTGGCTCCACCAAAATAGAGCATACCTGTCGTGTACAATGCATTAACTGCCATGGCCCCCATGCAGCAGACTACCCAAAGTGCCCAGCCCGGCCTATCTCCCGTAAAGGGACCATCACCCACCTTTCTAAAGAAGCACTAGCGGCAATACGCAAAGCTGGGAGACTAGCTTTCCAGCAACAAGCTAGAAAGGTGCAGGCTGCACAGGCAAGCCCACACACTCTAAATCAGGCCATAGATCAGCCATCAAGGCAGCTCTCCCAAGAGCTAGCCAGTCAGACCTCTCCAGAAGAACTATGAAAATCATACAGGCCAATGTAGGGAGGGGTGGCCCCTCCCATGACCTGCTGCTATCCTTCACAGCAGACATCATCCTGGTCCAAGAGCCTTGGACAAAAATGGCAAAACACCTCACAAAAACACACCCAAGATATCAACTCTTCAGCCCAACCACCCGCTGGGAAATCAGGCCCCGAACTCTAACATACGTACGGAAAGACCTTCCAGCTCACGCACTTCCACAACCATCCTCCCCAGACATCACGGCAGTAGAGGTAGATGGCCTCACAATTATCAATGTCTACCGCCCCCAAATGACTCAGTGACTCCCTCTTCACCCACCAGATCTACAATCCACACCCTACTTCAATACCCTGTCCCACGGAACACCATCATTGCAGGAGACTTCAACACCCACCACCCCCTATGGCAACCAGAAACCCAACTACATGCCCTCTCTGCAGGAGCTACAGCTCTTGTAGAATGGTTAGAAACCCAAGGACTAGTGCTCTGCATGGAACCAGGCACTCCAACCCGCGGACCCAACACCTTGGACCTAGTCTTTGCCAACCTCCCAGTGGTGGCTACAGTGGAGGACCACCTTAGCACCTTTAGTGACCATAAAACTATCCTAGCACAGCTAAAATGGAGGGAGCCACAGCCACAACACAAACTAGGCTCCACTAACTGGGAAAAGGCTCGAGAACTCCTGGTCCCCCCAGACGCTGACCTACCAACAGATACTCTGGCGGAGGAACTGGTCAGCCGGGTACAGCTAGCCATCCAGGGAGCATCAGAGTATAACACCCGCAGGCTCCCACACACCCCATGGTGGACACCAGAGCTCACAAACCTACTCCGGCAAGCAAGACAACATCCACCAGACCTCCAACCTCTTCAGAAGGCAATTTCAAAGGCAAAAGCCAATTACTGGAAGGAACGGATTGAGCAGGCAACAACTCCCACTAAAGCCTTTACACTAGCAAAATGGCAGAAGCCCTCCAACCAACTAGCTTCGCCCCCCCTACTTGTACAAGGCAACCAAATCACCACCCCACAGGGCAAAGCAGATGCGTTCCTCACCCACCTCCTGAAAAAGGGAGTCTCCCTCCCAAACCAGCTCGAAGAGGGACCACCAAACAGACCTTTAGATCCTATGCCTTTACCAACAAAGGAAGAATGCTGGAATACCCTTTGCTCCCCTAGCCCATCTGCCCCTGGGGAGGACAGCCTTACCACATCTGTATGGAGAGAATTATGGCCTGTTATAGGAGATGCAGTTACAGCATTATATCATCAAAGCCTAGAGAAAGGCCTTGTCCCACAGATCTTTAAAGCAGCAAAAATCATCATGCTGCCAAAGCCAGGAAAGAGAGACCTCACCCAACTTGGCTCATGGCGACCTATCAGCCTTCTATCCACCCTAGGCAAAGGCCTAGAACGTCTCATTGCAAGATGGATGGCTGTACAAGCAATCCAGGGAAAACTACTCACACCATGCCACTTTGGTGCTCTCCCAGGCTGCTCTGCTATTGACCTCGTCCAAGTACTAGTTCATAGAGTGGAGAAAGCCTTCCAACAGGGAAAGGTAGCCTCATTACTTTTGATGGATGTAAAGGGAGCCTTTGACGCAGTAGACCACCAAAGGCTTCTTTCACACCTACGCCTTCAGGGATGGGATGAACGCCTGCTCCAATGGATCCAGGACTGGCTCTCCAGTCGCTCAGCATGTGTCCAGATTGGAGAGGCAAATGCCAAAGCCCCAATAAAGGGAGGCCTCCCACAAGGATCTCCTCTCTCCCCAATCCTTTTCCTACTCTATGCAGCAATGGTGGTAGCTGCCTATAAGGCCTCCTTCTGCTACGCGGATGACCTAGGAATCCTCTTTGTAGGGGACTCTCTCCAGGAGACATCTCAACAGCTAGTGGAAACATACAAGGCAGTAACAGCCCTGGGAACAGAGGTAGGTCTCCCTTTTTCTGCGGAGAAGACAGAGATACAACACTTCTCTAGGAAACGCAAGCATCCACCCCCAGTGGTTAGGCTGCCTGATGTGGGTGAGATCCCTCCCACATCATACACCCGCTGGTTAGGGGTCCTCTTGGACATAAAGCTCACTTTTAAACCACATATCAACTGGGTGTTCAGCCGTGGTAAGCAGCTGGCACAACACCTACAAAGACTGAGCAACACCCAGCGTGGGTGCCCAGTAGCCTCTATGCGAGCAGCTGTACTACAGTGCGCACTACCAACAGCATTATATGGAGTGGAGGTCTTCTATACTGGACAACAGCAGGTGGCTAACTCCCTTCAGTCCCTGCTCCGCATTGCCGCACTAGCAATCCTCCCAGCCTACAAGACAACACCCACAGCAGCACTCCTCCGAGAGGCAGACCTGCCAGACCCAAGAGCCTTTCTGGAGAGCATCCTCCAGAGGGCAGCTGCTAGATATGCAGGCCTAGATGCAAAGCACCCTGTAGCACGCATCCATGCAGCCCCAAACTATGGGTACAACACAAGGCTCACCAGGATCCTGCAACGCATCCCCACACCAGCACCAGAACGCAGGTGGGTAGAGCCACAGCCCCCACCACTACGCATGCTGCCAACCCACCGGGAAGGGCACATCTCCTCACCACTAGCCATATCAGTCTACTCAGATGGCTCCCACACGGGCCAAGGCGCTGGATATGGATACGCCATATACTACAGCTCCATCCTAGTCACCCAGGGACAGGGCCCAGCAGGCCCCGGACAGAGGTCTATGACGCGGAGATCATGGGCGCTGTGGAAGGTCTCCGGGCAGCAGTTGGTTTGCCATGCACCGCATACGCCAACCAGCTGAACCTCTTCCTAGACAACCTGGCAGCAGCCAGTCTACTAGCAGATGGCAGGCCCGCGCCACACAGACGCCATCTCACAGACACCTTCCACCAGCTCTCCAAGCAGTGGCTCAGCCTGCCGTACATCCTAGCCTCTCCCGCAGGCCCGTACGGGTCTCTTGGGTACCAGGGCACACTGGAATCGCAGGCAATGAGCTGGCAGACAGGCTAGCAAAGCAGGGAGCAGCCATGGAGGGCTCCCACATCCCCCCTCCCCGGCATACCTGAGACGAGAGGCGAAACAACAACTCCATACTGCCACCCAGGCAGCGTATACGCGCAGCGCACCCCAGGCATACCAAGACCTGGGCATCCGCCCCCATACGAAGAGCAGCCGGGCCCAGGAACATAAATTACCACGCTGGGTACTAGGCAGGCTCATTGCGGCCCGCACTGGACATGGGGACTTCGCAGCATACCATGAACGCTTCCACCACACTGACTACCTAGCAACCTGCTCCTGCAAGAAGCTAAAGACCCCAGTACATTTCTTCTTCTGCCCACATACTAGGAAGCGCTGGAAGGAGAGACGGAAACACACACTAGCTGGGCCAGCAAAAACCATTGACTGGCTCCTAGGGACTGCTGCTGGGGCTGAGGAATTCAGCCGCATCGTGCAAAACACATCCTTCTTTACGGATATATGCCCAAACTGGGCCCACCTAAACACAGAGTAGTGTACAGTCAACACATATCTTCCTGGGAAAGAGGGACTGGCTCCCCCTCTCACCTATAGGGAGGCAAAACAGGGCTTTCTACCGCTTGAAGCCCCAGCCAGGGCAGTGCTGGGAACTTCCCCAACTCTACAGCACATAGTGCTCAAATTTGTCTCCTTTAAGCATGTATTTAGATCGTTGCGCACGTACTTAGATCCTCTTAGATAGTATACGCTTGGGAGGCACGTCCGGTTGCCCTTCGGGAGGCCGCGGTCACCCGCCACGTGACCGCCAAGCGACGTTAAATAATAATAACATAACATAATGCCAGCAGAATATTTTCACGTGATGATAAAGCATGTGACGTCATAAGCAGTCGAGGTCATCGAGATGTCAGAAGCAGATGGGGGCAAACCAAGCGTATAGGAAATTGGGATCTTGTATATCTGGTTGATGTGACAGATATATAGTCATTTGAAGTGCTGTTTTATCCGACGTTTTTATATGCATCGATCCTGTGCAGTGTACTCAGCATACAACAGCTCTATCTTACATCCACACAAAACTATCAAGACTAGGACTACATACAATCATGGCCATTGTAGGATCAGTTACCGGTGGCAAGCCGCAGTCAGTTAGGTCTGTGGATCATTGTTCCTTTTAATATCTTGGGCTCTCACTGCAAAGGCGGGAAAAGGAAGCTTGGCTAATCACAACCTATATATATATCTCGCGTTTGAGAATAGAACTCGAAACATCGCTGTTCTCTCAATTTTCGCTGTCATAACCGGATCCTGGGTGGTTTTCAGACTCATGTCCCCGAGTCGGAATAGAATACTCATTTCAAATGAGGAACGGGAGAAGCTGCGTGCGCGCGATCAACAGACGGAGTTCGGCGGCAAGACTGTAAGAAGGCCTTCGTCGAAGACCTTTGAGAGCCCTTGACTGCTCGGGTTAGGTATTAAGGTGCACTCATGGATCTTTGTACAGGTGTGATAGGAGGGAATACATAAAAGTGGACAACTTGCTTCTTGTATCTATAGTAAAGCAAAACATCATATGGGTATCTTCTCTCTCCGAAAGGCACAAGCCAGCATTAGATAGGAGGTAGGATAGGATCATCACAAGAGCCGCCGAATCATCCCATGCATCACAAGGAAGAAAAAAGAAAGGAAAGCTGGACTGTGGCTGCAGAGAATGTAGCAAACAAGTACAATTAAGGTCCGCGGTAAGACTCGGAAGTAGATGTTTCTATTTCACCCAGGAGCTATAATGCTTCCTTGCATAGGGCTTTTACCCGGCTCATTCGACCGGCGTTCCTCGCTGTTCTTTCTGCTTTCTTTCGTCTCCCTCTTATCCACCCGTTTCTTCCTGTGTCGCTGCGCATTTCGCAAGGCATCCTGCTTGCCCTGGCCTCGAGTCGACTCCTCTCGGCGAAGGTCCTTCACTTCCTTGATCACTTCCCGGAACCCTTCCTCGATATTGTTCATGCGAGCGAGGACAAGCTTGCTGAGCATGGCCTGATTGGCGGTTCCGCTGTCCACACGACGGAGACCGCCAGTCGCATATGCCATATGCGTAGAGAAACTGGAAGGTACTGGCGCCACAAGACCACTTGTAACAGCTGCTTTGTTATCGCCTAAGTCAGAGCCCAGCTCAAAAGGTACCCGAAGTCCATGATTGCCTCGACTTGGTAGCCGGCTGATGAAAGAGCCGCCAGTGTTTGGCACAGATAAGGGATTGGATCTCGGGAGAGTCGCGTCAAAGTCACGCATTTCATCAAGACTGCGTCTCCTGAGTCTCGATTGATTGGCAGATGAGGGAATCACTACCTCATCAACACGGCGAGGAGTTTTTATTCCACTTCGTATGTACAGCGAAGGAGTGGTGCTATCTTCAGCGTCACTTCCATCATGAGAGAGATTGTGGAGAATGGTCGCGGCCGATATATTCCGAGAATGGCCCTTGGACCGCCGAGTAGGGCTGTTCTTACGGGACAAGAGCCTTGCGGTAGATGGTCGAGAGCTGTAAAACTTTGGAGCTGACTTACCGGAGCTCCCAGCCGCATGTTCTGCAGCGGATAGCTGGCTAGTTGACCGTCTATCATCGGCAGAGGCCTCTTCATTGTCTCCGTTATCTCCACTGGTGAATTCGTCGTCACCTTCTTCACTTACCGCAGGAGGTGAGAGCGGTTTTATTCTAGTCCGCGGCCAGAATCTCTTAGGACGATGAGGAGCTGCTCGAGGCGAGATGACGTGGGTCGAGAAGTCCTCGGGATTTGATGCGACAGACCGCGTTCCTTCTGTGAAATCACGCAAGGTTCCAGAATGTGTCCTGCGAAAAGACGATCGTAACCTTGTCGGAATCTCCAAATGGTCGACCTCAGAGTGTTGCTCCTCTGGCGGATGCGTAGGCCCAGTTTCGATATCTCGTATCCAATTTCGCACAATATTGCTGCTTTGCTGCCGCTGAATACTGCTAATAGGCTCCTGAACGAGCTCTCCTTTGATGGGCCATCGAAACACATCCTCCAACGCACGGTCTTTCTGGAAGGTCGTCACTGACGGTTCCCGAAAGAAGCGGGAAGCATTCCGCCTGAAGGTCTGAAGGCGACTTCGAGGCATTTGTCGTACTCGTTGTGCTCCTTCAGTGCGAGCTTGTTGTTCGATGAGATCTGTGGGCTGGATGACTTTGGAGCTGAGTATTGTCTTCTCGTATAGGCAAATAGTGAACAGAATAGGAAAGTGAGTAATTTTGATTATAGTTCGGTTCAGTTTGATAAATTGACGGAAAGGCATCCAGTATCGGAGGGGGGTAATCAGCCAAGCTAGGATATTCGTTGGTGCCACGTAGGAGAAAAGTGCGTCGGACTTGACCATCGAGATGGTGTTGACAGCAAACAGAAACTGGTGTTCTTGGTTGGCATTCTGCACAATGGCCATGAAGGAGTTGGTGAGAACGGTAATGAGGATGGTGACAACAACAAAGTGGCAGATGAAAAGGAAGATAGTCAAAATCGCCCTGCCCAAGAAATTATACTCGTCCCAGAGAGCCCATGCAGTCGGGGTAAACCCCATCAGCATCTGGAATAAGGCGTAGACGACTGAGCCAGGCGCATAATCATTGCTAAATGACATAAAGGCGACGAAGAAGCCGCTGCATGCAACGACAACCAAGAAGATCACGGCTACTAGGTCGGCTGCCATTATTCGAAATGCAATCAGGAGCTGAGAGAAATAGCGATAATGATCAAGGGTCGAAAAAAGTCGGGGGAATAGAAGAACTGCGTTTGCTGCGAGCACATCATATGCCTTGGCTGCGAGGGCTTCACTGCGAGTGAAGGGAATCACGGCACCATAGAGACGCATGCAATAATAACAGAATAAAAGGAGCAGGATTCCCAGGTCAAATACGTTCCAAAAACTCATCAGGTAGAGACTGAACCCTTGCTCGTTAAATCCAACGATTTCGTCCAGCATGAAGCCCGCACTCCAAAACCAGAAAATTATCTCCAGCAAAGTAATCTCAAGTCGTTGCTCTCTCAAGACGGCAAGGAATAGCACTATCAATATTGCAAACGAAAGTGTTGACAACAAATGTCGGTACAGAGGCACCCTCAGCCTAGAGAGCTTGAATAGTGAGGCATCTCGGGGATCATAGAGAGTCACCGAACGGCGTGGCGACATGAGGTCTTGATCAGAAAAGTGGCTACCTTGCTGATCAAGAAAATGTCTCCTAGATATGTGGTTACTGGGATTTGTGCCATAGGTCGTTATATTTCCAACGCGGGCCGTTGGCTGACGATGGAGGTTGTCGGCAGCGGAATGGAAGACTATGGTGCCGGCCCAGATCGCTTGCAGTTGTTGAACAACCACAGGATGAGATAGAAAGCGTTTAGCCTGGGCGCGAATAGCCACCTCAAGGCAGGATACTCGAGCAGTGTTGGTCTGCTGCTTCCCACCTGGCAACCGTGGGCTTAGATGCGTAGGTGATGTTTGTCCTTGCAGAGGGTAGAACTCGTAGGATAAAGCGTCGATCAACTCTCTCGTTGTATACTCTTTTAGCAACTTTATGGCGAGAAGCTCGCTCATCATGGCCCTGCTCTGGCTTGTACCACTGTTTCCAGGATGCAGATGCACTTCCTTATTGAATTGAAGGCAATTGGCCATCAGCGCGTACAGCGTAGCCCGGGAGAAATGAGATGCCAATATCTTTTGTTGAACGGGCTTCACGAGGAACTGCGAAATCTGCGGGGAACGTATCTGGTCCCAAGTAAGAGTAGTCTCACAGCGGGCGGCAATTAGGGAGCGTATGGCATGGGTGATGTTGTACACTGGAAGTGAATCTACAAGCGGCTATATTAACAATCGTCGCCTCGTTTCAATTCAGCCGTGGTAGGAGACGCTTCATACCTAAATGAAATGCGGAGAAGATGGGTAGCAAAGGTGTTGAGTCGTGTAGATTGTCCTCCTCATCAGTATCGTCGTCGTCGTCATCGTCATTGTCGTTGTCATCAATCGTCTCATCGTCTTCTGAATGCCCGGCGTGTTGTTGCTCATGCTTAGATCTGGGACCACCTCTCTGTGCTTCATTTCTAAAGAAAGCTGATCCATCCCTTGAATCGCAAGAGGATGAGAAAGGAGATCGCTCTGCATACACCCTTCGCTTCTTGGAACGTAGAAGAGAACCAAGCATGGTGTCGTGGTCCTACTAATATATCCGATGTCCTCGATCAAACCAACAGCCAATTGCAGTTGATAGCCGCGTGCATGTCTAGGAAAGGGGTATGCGACAGGAGAGGAAGAGAGCACTGAAGAGTTGGTATCCAAAGGAATAATAATGGAGAAGGGAGTGTCAAAAGAAAAAGAAGGCCGAGACGAAGGAAGCTTCAGCGCGTCATGCGGAGCTGCAATTTCGGGTTTAGCGTGCGGTTTAACCCTCTACTAAGGCCAAGACCTCGTACGATAATGCATGAGATGCATTTGGATTTCAGCCGCTGATGAAGGAGATATATTAAGTGCATATTAACGATAGGAAGCATTGGCCACTACGGAGTATGAGGATCCTGTTCGGAGACTATTGAAAGATCTCTGGGGTTTCTCGACGTAAATATTCCGTAGACTGGTCTTTTTCTCCAATCCTAAGATTGATACATGGATTTCAAAATTTAGAAGAGAAGACCTACAGCAGTTTTAGAACATTGTTTATTGAAATTGTCTTTCCCCTATAACTCTGTTAGGTGTATAAAGTGGAGGGAGCAGGCCGTGACTTCCTATTTGGGCAATGTGCGGTTCCGGACAAACTATAACCCCGTTTGTAGGCACGTGACTATAAGTGTACGTAATGTTGTCATTGCTCATTGGCCAGACTATTTAACATGTGACCGAAATTCTAGATCGGGTTTAGCGGGCCCAAATGCGGCAAAAAAAGGCAGCGAAAAAAGGGCGGTGAGAAGGGTTTTATGACATCGGCGACCGCCTGCAGGTCCAATGAGAGCCTCGGCGGGCCGTCCGCAGTATGGAGTAGCTCAAAAATTTTAAATTCTCTTTGCTCGTCTCTCGGGTCCCTCTTTTTCTTTGTATCTTCTTCTCCCACTGCTGAAGCAGCTGCGGATTCTCTCCTCCATCTCTCCCTCGCTCTTTCATTTTCTTTCTTCGGAGAGAGGCTGCTGATGCTACGATAGAGAAGACTCATACTGTCCTCAAGAGGACCTTTTTAGTTGGTTCTATCGTCATGTTGCCTCCTACCAGCCCGGTGACTCCTAAGAGTCCTCGTACCAATGCTCCTTCTATCATCTCGAGTCCTACGTCGGGGGGCGCTGTGGCCTACAAACCGAACAGCAAAGACTTGCAGATGGAGACCATTAATGGTGCTCTGCTTTCCCCCGCTTGTGCCCCTCTTCATGGGGACGCCCCGCGTCTTTGTGCCCTCGAACTTGCCGATGGCACCGTCTACCAGGGCTACAGCTTTGGTGCCGAAAAAAGCACGGCTGGAGAACTGGTTTTCCAGACCGGCATGGTGGGCTATCCCGAGTCCATCACTGACCCTTCCTACCGTGGTCAGATCCTGGTTATTACCTTCCCTCTCGTGGGAAATTACGGCGTTCCCTCTAGGGAGACCATGGACGAGCTTTTGAAGACATTGCCAAAGCATTTCGAATCGAACCAGATCCATGTCGCTGCCCTTGTCGTTGCGACCTACTCCGGAGAAGATTACTCCCATTACCTGGCCCAGTCGTCTCTCGGCACGTGGTTGAAAGAACAAGGTGTTCCGGCCATGTACGGAGTCGACACTCGTGCTCTGACAAAGCGAATTCGTGAGGAGGGTAGCATGCTCGGCCGTTTACTGCTTCAGAAGCCCGGCCTCACCGGAGGCTCCTTTGCGGCTACCGGCAACGGAGCAGCAGACAAAGACGGCTGGAGATCATATTTCGAACAGACTGAGTGGGTTGATCCAAACAAAAAGAATCTTGTCGATGAAGGTGAGCAACCTGCTTTTTCTTAACCCTCGCGATTTGCCTCTGCCTTTGCCTTTGACTGGGACTGACCATTGGACCAAGTGTCTATTCGAGAACCTCGTCTCTTCTCTCCTCCGGAGAGTGCCTCCCTCAAGCACCCATCCGGCCGCCCCCTTCGCGTCCTCTGTATAGACGTCGGATTGAAATACAACCAACTGCGCTGCCTACTCTCTCGCGGGGTTGAGGTTATGGTTGTGCCTTGGGATTACGATTTCCCAACTCTTGCTGGCAAGGACTATGACGGCTTGTTCATCTCCAATGGTCCCGGTGATCCAGCTACGATGGCGAAGACCGTCAACAACATCTCAAAGGCTCTCAATGAAGCCCGGACTCCTGTTTTCGGAATCTGTCTGGGTCACCAGCTCATTGCCCGCGCCGTGGGTGCCAATACAATTAAGATGAAGTTTGGAAACCGTGGTCACAACATTCCATGCACTAGCATGGTCTCTGGCAAATGCCATATTACTTCTCAGAACCACGGTTATGCCGTTGACAGTACAACTCTCCCAGAAGAATGGGAAGAACTTTTTGTGAATGCGAATGATGGCAGCAACGAAGGTATCAGACACGTTAGCCGTCCGTTCTTCAGCGTTCAGTTCCACCCTGAAAGCACTCCGGGCCCGAGAGACACGGAGTTCCTCTTTGATGTGTTTATCAAATCCATTCAAACGACCATCTTCTCTCCGGATGCTCTCTTGCGCCCTGTTCCTTTCCCGGGCGGCGCAAAGGAAGAGAATATCAAGGCTGCCCCAAGGGTTTCAGTCAAGAAGGTCTTAATCCTGGGAAGCGGTGGTCTCAGTATCGGCCAGGCTGGAGAATTCGACTACTCTGGTAGCCAAGCCATCAAGGCTTTGAAAGAAGAGGGCATATACACTGTCTTGATCAATCCAAATATTGCGACTATTCAAACTTCCAAGGGGTTGGCCGATAAGGTTTATTTCCTCCCTGTTAATGCGGATTTTGTGCGCAAGGTCATCAAGTATGAGCGCCCAGATGCCATCTATGTTACCTTCGGTGGTCAGACTGCCCTTCAAGTTGGTATCCAGCTCAAAGATGAATTCGAGCAACTCGGGGTCAAGGTCCTCGGTACGCCAATCGACACCATTATTACCACGGAAGATCGGGAGCTATTTGCACGGAGTATGGACTCCATCAATGAAAAGTGTGCCAAGTCGGCTTCCGCTTCGACTCTGGAAGAGGCTCTCGGTGTGGTTGATACCATCGGGTTTCCCGTTATTGTTCGAGCGGCCTATGCACTTGGCGGTCTCGGTAGCGGTTTTGCCGAAAACGTGGATCAATTGAAGGAGCTTTGCTCCAAGGCTTTGGCTGTCAGCCCTCAGGTCTTGATCGAGAAGAGTATGAAGGGCTGGAAGGAAATTGAATACGAAGTGGTCCGCGATGCCAGAGACAACTGTATCACTGTTTGCAACATGGAGAACTTCGACCCTCTAGGTATCCATACCGGTGATTCCATTGTTGTTGCCCCCTCCCAAACACTCTCCGACGAGGATTACAATATGCTTCGTACAACAGCGGTCAATGTCATTCGCCATCTGGGTGTCGTGGGTGAATGCAATATTCAATATGCTTTGAACCCCTTCTCTAAGGAGTACTGCATCATTGAAGTGAATGCTCGTCTGTCAAGATCTTCTGCTCTTGCCTCGAAGGCTACTGGGTACCCTCTGGCTTTCATTGCTGCCAAGCTCGGTCTGGGCATCCCGCTCAATGAAATCTCCAATTCTGTCACCAAAGTTACTTGTGCATGCTTCGAACCGTCACTGGACTATGTCGTGGTAAAGATTCCTCGCTGGGACTTGAAGAAATTCACCCGCGTCTCGACTCAGCTTGGCTCTTCCATGAAGAGTGTTGGTGAGGTTATGAGCATCGGAAGAACCTTCGAAGAAGCTATCCAGAAGGCCATACGATCCATCGATTTTCACAACCTTGGTTTCAACGAGACAAGTGCGCTGATGTCTATCAAAGGGGAACTCCAGACTCCTTCGGATCAGCGACTGTTCGCCATCGCCAATGCCATGGCTGCCGGCTACACCGTTGACGATATCTGGAAGCTTACGCAGATCGACAAATGGTTCTTGAATAAGCTGAAGGGTCTCAGTGACTTTGGAAAATTATTGAGCACCTACAATACCATTACCGTGCCAACGGATCTCATACGACGGGCTAAGCAACTTGGCTTCTCGGATATTCAACTCGCCAAATTCCTGAGCTCCAATGAGCTTGCCATTAGACGTATCCGTGTTGAAGCGGGCATTGTGCCAGTTGTGAAACAGATCGATACCGTTGCTGCGGAGTTCCCTTCTGTGACAAATTATCTCTACCTCACTTACAATGGCTCAGAACATGACGTGGCCTTCGACGATCATGGTGTGATGGTCTTGGGTTCTGGAGTTTACAGAATCGGTTCATCTGTGGAGTTTGACTGGTGCTCTGTACGGACCATTCGGACCTTGCGTGAGCAGGGCTACAAGACCGTCATGGTTAACTATAACCCGGAGACTGTCAGCACGGACTACGATGAGGCCGACCGATTGTACTTTGAGAATATTAACTTGGAAACGGTCTTGGATATCTATCAGCTGGAATCCTCTAGCGGTGTGGTCATGTCCATGGGTGGCCAGACACCGAACAACATTGCTCTACCACTCCACCGTCTCAACGTTAAGATTCTCGGTACATCCCCTGAGATGATCGACACTGCAGAGAACCGTTACAAGTTCTCCCGCATGCTTGACCGAATCGATGTCGATCAACCAGCTTGGAAGGAACTTACTAGCTTCGAGGAAGCCGCCGCCTTCTGTGAGAAGGTCAGCTACCCTGTGCTTGTCCGTCCTTCGTATGTACTCTCGGGTGCCGCTATGAACACGGTATATTCTCAGCGCGATCTCGCCAATTACCTCAACCAAGCGGCCGAAGTTTCACGTGACCATCCCGTGGTTATCACGAAATATATCGAAAATGCGAAGGAGATCGAAATGGATGCTGTTGCCCTTAATGGTGTCATGGTCGGGCATTTCATCTCGGAGCACGTTGAGAATGCCGGTGTACATTCCGGTGATGCCACGCTGATCTTGCCGCCTCAGGACTTGGACCCAGAGACTGTTCGGCGCATCGAGGAGGCCACCAGCAAGATTGGCAATGCTCTTAACGTCACGGGTCCTTTCAACATCCAGTTTATTGCCAAGGACAATGACATCAAGGTCATCGAGTGCAATGTGAGGGCGTCCCGGTCATTCCCATTCGTCTCGAAAGTAATGGGTGTTGATCTCATCGAGATGGCAACGAAGGCAATGATGGGAATTCCATTTGCCCCATACCCACCTGTGAAAGTGCCAGAACATTACGTTGGTGTGAAGGTTCCTCAATTCTCATTCTCCCGTCTTTCCGGAGCCGATCCTGTCCTGGGAGTTGAAATGGCCTCAACGGGTGAGGTTGCTTCGTTCGGCCGCGACAAATATGAGGCTTATTTGAAGGCCCTCCTTTCCACCGGTTTCCGCTTACCCAAACGTAACATCTTGTTTTCCATCGGTTCATACAAGGAGAAGCTTGAGCTGCTGCCTTCTATCCGCAAGCTCCACCAGCTTGGCTACAACCTCTTCGCTACCCCCGGTACTGCCGATTTCATCAAGGAGAATCGTATTCCCGTGCAGTTCCTGGAAATTCTGCCTGGCGAAGAAGAGGACATCCGGTCCGAATACTCACTCACGCAGCACCTGGCCAACAATCTCATTGATCTTTATATCAACCTGCCATCTAACAACCGTTTCAGGCGGCCGGCCAATTACATGAGCAAGGGTTATAGGACTCGTCGGATGGCTGTCGACTATCAGACTCCATTGGTGACTAATGTTAAGAATGCCAAGATCCTGATCGAAGCAATCGCTCGCCACTACTCGCTGAACATCCAGCCAATTGACTTCCAGGAGGGCAAGCCAGCCGTTGTGCCCCCTGCATCTCCTGCTCTCGATGCCATGTCTCCTGTCGCTCGCCCGCATGGTGAGAGCGCGCTTGACCGTAGGTCATCTATTGGAATTCCCAGTCAGGTTCCAGTCACCGGTTCTGAGCTTGGTCCTCCCCTTTACAACCCTGCTCTACAAGCCTCGTCTCCTCTGCTAAAACTGTTAGCGCGGTCTCCATTCAAACAGAAGCATGTGCTCTCTGTGAATCAATTCAACCGAGCAGACTTGCATGTGCTCTTCACTGTCGCACAGGAGATGCGTCTCGGGGTTGAGCGTCAAGGTGTCCTCGACATTCTTAAGGGCCGTGTCCTTTGCAACCTCTTCTACGAACCGTCAACTAGGACGTCGGCTTCTTTCGACACTGCCATGCAACGCCTTGGAGGACGAACTGTTATCATCGCTACAGAACATTCTTCCACTAAGAAGGGTGAAACTCTGCAGGACACTGTCCGCACTCTTGGTTGCTACGCGGATGCGATTGTTTTGCGCCATCCACAAGAGACCAGCGCAGAGATGGCTGCGAAGTTCTCACCTGTTCCGATCATCAATGGTGGAAATGGCAGTCTCGAGCATCCGACGCAGGCATTCCTTGATCTGTTTACTATCCGTGAAGAACTTGGAACCGTTGCCGGCCTGACGATCACATTCACTGGCGACCTGAAATACGGACGCACGGTGCATTCTCTGATCAAGTTGCTCCGATTCTACGACGTTCGCGTACAGTTGGTTGCGCCTAAGGAGTTGGCACTGCCAGAAGAAGTTCGCCAGCAGGTCATTGCCTCTGGAGAGCTTGTGGTGGAATCGGAGGAGTTGACTCCGGAGATCGTGGCGCGGTCAGATGTCTTGTACACGACTCGCGTGCAGAAGGAGCGATTCTCCAACTTGGAGGTTTACGAACGCCTGAAGAACCGTTTCATCATTGACAATGCTATTCTCAAGCATGCCAAGGAGCACATGATTATCATGCACCCATTGCCGCGGAACCAGGAGATCGCGGAGGAGGTCGATTTTGACCAGAGGGCTGCTTATTTCAGACAGGTTTGTCTCGACCTGACCTATGAGGGTGGAATCACCAGGCTAACTTTGTTTCTTACAGATGAGATACGGCCTTTATTGCCGCATGGCGTTGCTCGCATTGATTCTGGCTCCCTGAAGGAGGTTGACTTTGGAGATCTACAGAAGGAAGCTTATCGAATCCTGCGAAGCGCAAGCTCGATAGATCTTGCGACTGGTTTCTGCTTTTACCGTGTGGCCGTGTCTTCATTGCATCATTTACTTTATGTGGTACTTTTTCGCCGTCAAAAGTTTGTTGTTTATATGAGCGTATATCGAGTAGGATCCGGGAGGAAAAGAATACAAACCCCCGCGTATAGACTAGATGAATCTCCTGATGATTGTATAACCGTGATGACTGTTATGTGCCATGTATGATATGTGTATGGTGTTTGATGTGTGTGTTATGTGTGGCGTTTGTGTTTTGTGTGTTTACTTTTTTTTTTTTTTTTTTCCCTTCTGGTGTTCAGGTGACTTGGAAAATGGGATGGAAACTGGCGACAACATCATAGACTCACATAGACTTATACCCAGCAGCAATACATTGTTTCTTCTGTCTTTTGACTTTGTTTCCCCTGCAAGAAGACACTTATTAACACTCCCTCCAGCTGCAGCCGTGATTGGGCGTGCATCTCACCATCCTTCTGCTTCTGGTGCTCATCAAGTTCACAGTCTTCGGTGGCTTCACGCTGCTCTTCCTTGGGCCACTCAAGTCTAAACCCCAGCCGAAACCCCAGTCTAGAGCTTCTTGGTATTCGGAGCTCATTGCGCAAATGCAGCTGACAATGTGTGGAAATCCCTGGAGCATGTGTCCCCGTCTTCTTGCCCCGGCCGACGTTTCCCCCGTCCCCAGAGCTGGGGAAGGGTGTCTACTACAAATGGATAATTCTCTCTCTCTTTTATATATATATATATATATTTCTTTACTCTCCATCTGGATTGTCCAGCCTCCATTTGACTCTCCTTCAAGAAATACTCTACTAAGGTAGTTGTGGTGGTGGAGAAACCACGACCGTCAACTAGGTACATACATAGCTCTCTGAGCACACGGAACAATGTCCGCGTTGAACGAGAAGCAGTTGTCAAGAGATGATCCACCGTTGAAGGATGATGGAAAACATTCTGAGGCGGTTTCATCCACTTCCCTGGAGGCTCAGGTCATCAACGAGAAGGCGTTGCTTCGCAAGTTGGACCTCCGCCTGTTACCGGGGTTGACCTTGCTGTATCTGCTGTCTTTCTTGGATCGTAGCAATGGTATGCTGTCGACTTGAATCCCGCTCAATCATTCTGCAACTTTGAGACTAACAGGTCCCTTTTCAACCGATCTATAGTCGGCAATGCTCGTCTGGAAGGCATGACGACAGATGTCGGCATGAGTATGTACTATTCATTCCACCTTGAAACTTGGCATCACTAATCTTTACTCCAGCTGGCAACCAGTACCTGACTGGTCTGACGTTGTACTTCCTAGGATATGTCCTTTTCGAAGTGCCCTCGAACATCGTGCTGAAAAGGACCACTCCGCGCATCTGGCTGCCAACAATCACTCTTCTCTGGGGTATCATCGCGACGCTTTTGGGCGTTGTCCAGAATCTCTCTGGGTATCTATCATCGCGTTTTTTTCTCGGTGTTGCAGAGAGTGGCCTGTTTCCGGGCGTGGTGTTTTACCTTTCCATGTGGTATAAACGCAATGAACAACATTACCGGGTGGCCCTGTTCTTCAGTGCTGCATCTCTTGCAGGTGCCTTTGGTGGTATTCTTGCATGGGTTCGTAATTATTCCATTCGCTGCTCTGACTAGGACTAATGGTTTTCCTTAGGGCATCGCACACATGCGAGGCGTCGGTGGCTATAACGGCTGGCGATGGATCTTCATTCTGGTTCGTGACTATTATTACATTATATTCACGTATTTATTTAAACAGGAGCTGAGTATGAGTTCTAGGAAGGACTGGCGACTGTCGTCGTCGCTACCATAGCCTACTTTTTCGTCTACAACTACCCTTCCACTGCTGAATTTCTGTCAGAAGGAGAGCGCAAGTTCATACAGGACCGACTGAGGAGGGATAATGATTCCACGCGAAACGAGCAATTCAGCTGGTCCGCAGTCCTGGATGCAGTAAAGGACGTCAAGGTCTGGCTATATGGTCTCGGATATCACACCCTGTCTCTTCCACTGTACACGTTTTCTCTATTCATGGTGAGTATCCGGATTCTAGACACCGGGGGTTGACATCACATAAACTAATCTCTTACCACACAGCCAACAATCATCAAAGGACTCGGCTACACAGCTGCCCATGCACAGCTTCTAACCATACCTCCCTACGCAGCCGCATTCATTCTAACCATCACTGTAGCCATCCTGTCGGAACGCACCCGTCTCCGCGCCCCGTTCATCATGGGCGGCTCCCTTCTAGCATGCATCGGTTACATCATCCTCATAGCAAACGACCCAGTCCGCCCCGGCGTGTCCTACCTAGGCACCTTCTTTGCAGCAGGCGGCATCTACCCGGCTGTAGCGATCGTGCTGTCCTGGCCTGCCAACAATGTCTCGGGCCAGACGAAACGCGCTATCGCCAATGCCATGCAGATCTCCATCGGTACTCTGGGGGCTGTGATCGGAACGCAGTTGTACCGCACCGAGACCAGCCCGAGGTATTTCCTGGGTCATGGATTTGCGTTGGGGTATCTCGTTGCTAACATCGTCGTCGTTGCTGTGACCTGGTGGTTTCTGAAGAGGGAGAATGTAGCCAAGAAGGCGGCAAGAGAGGCGAGTGGGTTGCAGGCTTGGGGGGAATTGGGGGGTGATTTTGCTGGTGTGATTGATTCGGAGAATGAGGAGTTTTTGGGTGATAGGGATCCCAGGTGGGTTTTCCAGACTTAATTGTTATTTTTTTTTTATATTATACCATATTACCGAGTTGTCATCGTTTTGCCAATGTCGAATACGAAGCTATATGATGCCAAGACCCGTATTCGTATGCACTTCCCGACTAGGGATATGTCCCCGGCCGTAGCTACAAGGCCGGATAAAGCACGATATTGAGGCAGTAAGGATTGCCTCATTAGGCAACTACGGGGCTTATATAAGGTGGTTAGATTACTCGTAGATAGCCTTGCTCAATCAAGACGTTGACTCCGCTCGTATAGATTCAATAGAATATATATATACCCGAGAGCTGGGTTATAGTTGTCATGTATATCAAAATCATGCACGCTTGAACTCCATAGGAAGAATGTAAATAGTTCCAGCTTATTTTCCCAAACAAAACGCCCAGTTCATTCAGCAACCCTACTCTCAGATGCCTCTTCAAAATGTTCCTCACCACCATCGCTATCGTTGTAACGATTGCCACTCGGATTCAAATCCTTAGGAATCAAGTCCGCAAAATCAACCCCGACCTCATTCAGAAGCTCGGCATGCTCATGTACAATGCTCATGCACTTCTCCCAGACGCTGGTACCGCGTTCGACACTGTACAGCTGCCGTGCAAGGAGCTCGTTGAAGTCATCCAGGTGTCCCTTGGCCCACTTGATGCAGGCGCTTGTCATGAACGTCGGGAAGCATTGCTGGTAGATACTGATCGTGTTTTTGATGAGACTGAAGTAGACGAAGGAAATCTGGAAGATGTATAATTCGAGATCACCCTCAAAGACACATGCCCTGTTATGCTGTTAAATATTGTCACCGTGAAATGTAAACACTGTCAAGCGAAATAACCACCTACCGAACTCGTTTACTCATTACGTCTGATCGAGCCTTGAGGTATGCCTCTCGTGCTTGGTCCTCAAACCCCAACCTGGTCAGCCAGTTTACGTTCTTCTTGGTTCTCATCAGAAACGAGGGCGTGTCCACAAGTGCTCGAAGGATAACACCTGCGAGCCTTGCAGCTCGTTCCTCGACCTTGGTGTTGATCACGTCCTGCGCAATTGCATTTCCCTTAAGGCCCTTGGCCAACTTCCGCAATCTCTCAATCGTGGTGATCGCTTCCTCGAAGCGCTGCAGAGCAATGTCCACATCAAGCTCGTCTATTTGGCCCTCCACCCAGCGGAAATTTTGCTGCTTACCATCCACATCGATTCGGATTTCAGGCCTGTCACGGGAGCTGTCTATCGCTCTGTATGTGTCTGGTTTAGGCGAGTATGATGAATTTCTTCCACCAAGATAGCCAAGGGATTCGGTAGACTTATTCGCCGCTTCTGTTTCTAACCGGAGCGTCCGTCGCAGATCTTCAACGGTTTTTCGGAATATAGCCAATAATTCATTCTTCGTGGGGCTACTTCCCTTATCTTGGCAGTAGGTGAAGGGTTTGGATCCCACTCGGATGGTGATGGCATTGGCCATTCCGCGATCATCCGCGTCTTGAAGAGTCGCCCCAGCACACAGATTGGCCCCTAAATCGATCATATCAATATCTTGCAGTGGCCAGCAATCCTCAGCTACAAGTCTCGTAGGAATTGGGCCTCTAGGATAGTTATTGGCCTGTTCGACTCGTTTGTGTTTCTTGGCCGCGATGAGAAGATGATCGTTCAACAGGACAATGTGAACAGGTCGTTTAGTTTTCCAGGTGGCAGAGTCCAACTCGACCCAGTTGTTTGTCTCCAGCACAATATGACGGCCCGGTACAGCGGGAAGGAACTTCTGGGACCCCTCAACCGTCTTCCACAGGGCTTGCAGTTGTACATTCCACATACTTTCGAGGTTGGCAATGGAGCTACGATTGGCCTTGCGCTTGGCAAACTGCTCATCTGCCGTTAGAAGATTTGTACCGTTGCCAATGGTAGTCTGGCCTAGGGCAGCGGTGAGATCGGCCATCAAACCGCGAAGGGTCCGCATTTCGCTTCTGAGCTTCTCTGCCTCCCTGCTGATCTTGATGAACTGTGTGCGGTTCTGGTAAACATTTTGCTGGAGATCGGTGGACGTCCTATTCTTGAGCTTCCGTAGATTGCGCTGATACTGCTCTATCTCGTCTTCCGATGCATTTGCTAGGAGTTTGGCGACATCTGTTCGGCTCGAGTGTTAGAAGCAAATCAAGCGCATACCTCAGATTGAAGACTCACATCGATCAACAGGCAAGCTGGGATCCTGCAGCGCTTTCAAATCGACAGGAATGGGCTGAGAGGGGTCCGTGGACGCAGCTATCTTGCCAGTCCGAGAAGCGTCCGTTGCATACTCCCCTTTCACCTGTGAGAGGTCCGGGACGGGCGGCGCTTGGGCGTCGATATCCGGTGGTTGATTAAAACGGGTGGAATATCTTCTCTTCACCAGGTCTGATGTCGTGGATCCCGATCGCTCCCTGGTGCCCCTGGATGCAGCTTTGGCGCTGGGACCAGCAGCTTTACTGTTGGCGGGCAGAGGGCCGGAGATGGGTTTGGGGTGGCTGATCTGAGGCCGCGGACGGCGCGACTTGCTCCGAAGGGTCAAGCCAATGGTATCCATGGCGAGACAATTGCTGTGAGATGGGTGAAGAAACGATGGCGATGCAGGGACGATGTCTAGCTGTCGACAGACGGAGAGAAGCCGCTCAACGCGGGCAGAAACACCGAGGCGGAACAACGATGATCCCTCTCAAAATTGTTATCGCCGCGAAAGCTCTCCGACTTCCAAGTCCTGTCGAGACATTCCTTGCTGAGCGCAAAGACACCGTAATTGCCCTGCGGATCTCCTTTTTTTTTGCTTCATTTTCTTTCCTTATCTTGCTGGGTTTCCTGTTCTCCGCTCTTTCCACCATGAAAACGTCAACATTGGTGGCTGCTTCTGCCGGCACGATCTTGACGGGCCTGCTGGGTGAGCCATTGCATTCTCTAACCTGCCGCAAATGGCGCCATTAAAGACTCCAAAACTATGCAGTAAAGGCTAATCTGAATTGTTACTGTCTCCCCCTTCTTCCAGCCTATGCCGTTTACTTTGACCATAAGAGACAGACGGACCCCGAATTCCGGAGAGCCCTGAAGCGGAATAACCGGCGTATGGCAAGAGCCGTGAAGGAGGAGGCAGAGGCTCAGGGCGCCATGCAGCGCGAGGTAATTAAGAAGGCTGTTGAACGCGCGAAGGATGAAGGCTTCCCTACCGACCTCGAGGAAAAGGAGGCTTATTTCATGGGCCAAGTTTCCACGGGAGAGCACCTGTGTGCTCAAGGTGCGTTCCTCAGCGCCCGATTATTGCAACAAAGGGAGAGTGAACTGGATATTAACTGTTTATCTAGGCGGTGATAACCTGGAGGCAGCGCTCGCCTTCTACAAGGCGCTGAAGGTCTACCCACAGCCCAAGGACTTGATCTCGATATACGACAAGACCGTCCCCAAGGAAGTCTTGGAGGTTCTGGCGGAAATGGTGGCCTTGGACTCTGGCTTAAAGCTGGGCTCGTTTACTGGTGAAGCTGGCGGTTCCGATGGCCCCGGAGTCGAGTAAACGCATCTCGCTCTCCCGGCGTTGGAGTTGCCGAATCCCCCGATAGAAGCAGTTTCTATCGACCGGTTCAGCCTGGGCCGTGGTCTGGTCATCGTCCACGGCTGTGTTTACTTTTCTCTTAATTTCACCCAAGATGCCACGTTCCCCGTTTCGCAGCATCTCCACTACTCCTTTATATGTACATTGCATTATTCTCTGGCCGCCGTGCTGGCAGACCGGTTTTGGTATCATTCGGCGGAATGACTTTCTTCTTTTTTTCGTCTTCTTCCCTTTTGTCTCCTGCGTCTTTTTCTCCGGACGGTCGCAATGGCTGTTCATATTGGCGCGTGTATTTCCGCTTCCCAGGTTTCAAGACGGATAACTTCAGCTGTATTTTAAAAGGACTATGGCCATGTAGGGTGAATATTTAGTTTCGATTGAAAAGCCATACCAGGCACCTCGGTCTTTATCGAACTTCTGACGGTAGACAAGCGTCAATGCCCGGGTGTTACCGGGAATGCTAGAACTTACACCTGTGCGACTATTTTGTACACCCGTCCTGGTCCTACATGTTTGCCGCATGCGAGAACTTCCAGTCTCGGGACAGCATTTCCTAATGATTCTTCTGCTGTTTCATGAGTTACCCTGTAAACCTTCTCCCTCGGTGTCCGCTGGAGAATGTAGCGAGCGGAACAATTGACCACGGAGGCCATGCCCGTCACTACCGACTAAGCGCGCTTGCGGAATCAAGCTCATCGTAATGACGTCGTCTGGACTGGTATATATATATATATATATATATGCACTCAGTGGGGAACCACATGGCGAGATGGAAACTGGGGTCTTCCCGCACCGTGGAACGGTCATTCTGCATGTCACCGAGTTTGCTGGATGCGGCAGTCCGTCATGCTGAGAGATCGACTGCCCTTGAGGAGCTAGTGTGCGTCAGTCTTGTTGCAGTCCTGCCTCTGCTGTTATCCTTAATGCCATTGTGAGGTGGGCTGTGTGAGAATAGGAGTCTGTAGCCGACATGGTTACTTACCTGGTAAAGAGAGAAACAGGTTGCACACCGTCCAGTGTGATGAAAGGGGTGGAAGGGGAGAGAATTGAAGACGCGAAGTGGTTTAATTAACATCTATCTAACCTTAGTGTCTGTCTCCCTTTTATCAGCCCGCTTGCTCACTTATTCTTCCTCCTATCCCCTCTCTCCCCTTCTCATCCTTCTCTTCTCGCTCTTACTCTCGTTCTTCTCATTCTCCTTCTCGCCTTCTGTTTTTGGCATATCTTCCTGCCTTCCACTCGCTTGTGCTTTCTTAGCTGGATCGCGCTCTACCCTCGTTCTTTCAGCAGGTCTTCCTCCCGCCTCCCACTCATTCATTTTTCATCTCACCATCCCTTATTCTGCAAATCTATCACCCAATCCCTTGCAAGTTCAGCAGGTTTCTTAACTATGCTTCCGGTACGCCCATGCTCCTTGCAAAGTGTCCCGTGGGCTGCCCGCAGAGAGACTTCAAAACAACTAACTGCGTCTTTCCCAGTCTTTCGCCCGCCTGGTTGCGGCCGCTTGTGCCTTTGCTGCCACCGCGACAGCCGTCGTCCCCGTAGTGGTATCAGGAAAGGATTTCGTGAATACTAATACCAAGGATCGTTTCCAGATCATCGGTATTGAGTCAGTATTCCACCTGTCATGCACATCACTGTCGATCATCCGTCTGACATATCACCCTGTTCTTAGTTACCAGCCTGGTGGTTCCTCTGGCTTTGACGGCAAATCCGATCCTCTCAGCAATGGCACCTCTTGTCTGCGCGATGCTGCCATTATGCAGCATTTGGGTGTAAGTTCTAAGTCCGAGAAAACATGGCAACTGTGCTGATTGCTTGACCCTTCACCTCAGGTAAACACCATCCGCGTCTACAACCTGTCTCCCCGTCTCAATCACGATGAGTGTGCCTCCATTTTCAATGGGGCCGGCATCTACATGATTCTTGACGTCAACTCTCCTCTTAGTGGCGGATACTTGGATCGCACTGATCCGGCGAACACTTACAATCCGACTTATTACAACCAGGTTTTTGGGGTCATCGAGGCCTTCAAGAACTACCCCAACACCCTTGGCTTCTTCGCTGGAAACGAAGTGATCAATGAGCAGAGTGTGCGAAGCGTGCCTTCCTACATTCGTGTATGTACCTTGGTCAAACCGATCCGTAGTGGTCTACGCATGCGTCATTTCATCCATACTGACTGGTTCCATCTCAGGCCGTCCAACGCGACATGAAGGACTACATCACCAAGAACGCCAATCGCTCCATCCCTGTTGGCTATTCTGCTGCCGACGTTCGTGACATTCTGATGGACACCGTCCAATATATGTCCTGCGAACTGGAAAATTCAACCAGCTCTCGTTCTGACTTCTTCGGCCTCAACTCCTATTCCTGGTGCGGTAACTCCAGCTATACCATCAGTGGCTATGATATTCTGACCGAAGACTTTTCCAACGCCTCCCTTCCCGTTTTCTTCTCCGAGTATGGCTGCAATAAGGTGACGCCACGCATCTTCACTGAAGTCGCAGCCCTGTATGGTCAGGACATGACTCAGGCCTTTTCTGGCGGTCTGGTCTATGAGTACAGTGAGGAACCGAATAACTACGGCTTGGTTCAGTTAAATTCCAATGGCTCTGTCACTCTGCTTGTAGACTACTACAACCTACAGAAGCAGTACAACAACCTCGACCTGAGCCGTCTCCAGTCATCCAACACTTCGCAAACTTCTGTTAAGCCCGTAGAATGCGGCTCATCACTTATTACCACATCTGACTTCCTTAACGCCTTCAACCTGCCTACCAGACCAACAAAGGTCCAGGATATGATTGACAACGGCCTTTCGAACGCGAATACGGGCAAACTAGTTTCCGTCCAGTCTACCTCTATTCCAGAGACGGTCTATGACTACTACGGCAATGTCGTCACCGGCATTAAGTTCCAGGTTCTCGACACGGACAAAGCCAACACCCCCGGCCAAAGCACACCTCTCTCCACCGGTTCCCCTACCAGCCCTGGTGGCTCGAGCTCGACTGCAAGCGCAAGCGCAACCGCAAGCGCCAGCGGCACTTCCAGCAGCGAGAAGAGTGCTGCATCTGAAGTGTCCATGTCCTGGTTCCTTGGAGCACTGAGTGGTGCTTTTGTTATGGTGAGCGTCTGGCTTTAAGGACTGTCTCCAGCTTTGGTGGAAGAATCCTACTTCAGGTCGTGCTCGCTCTCTATTTCCCCATGATTTTTTTCGGTCTCTGGAAATGCAATATTAGACCACTCGTACGCGGATCAGGATCGTTAGGCGCGGGTATCTTTTTATAACGAAATGCGCTTATCGGCGGACGCCTTTTAATGTAGTTTTAATTCACCATTTCTTCTAATAGGGTAGCTTTCACTTGATGAGTGTGATTTAGTCAAGGGAAATGGTCAAGGAAATTGTTTCCTCTCATTTTCGAGTTAGTAACATCCCTAGACGTTTAGATGTATTGTACAGCAAACTGAATATCGTAAGACCTATCCAATATCTATAGAACCTATAATACTACCTTCTCGAATCGCAGCCGAAGGAGTTTCATTACAGATAAAACACTTAAGATGGGATATTATATTCGGATAAAACTGATATGGAAACAGACAGATATTGAAGATCAACAAGGGAAACAATAAATTCAAAATGTACAACCAGATCAAACAGAAATGCGAGAAAAATTTCTATAAGAACGCAAAAAGAAGAATCTATACTGCCCTGGCCTTACCCTTATCCTTCCTAGATGAAAGCGAGTGTGATGGAAGCTGTGTCTGCCAGCCCGCACCCAAGATGGGGAACTCGTCCGGTTCAGAAGCCGTCGCCTTGGCTTGCACGCTTTCCTGTTCTGCAAGGCTCAATTGCAGAGCCAGTTCCAAATCATCCATCTCCTGTTGTCGGCTGCTTTCTGCAGTAACTTGTTCCGACGAAGGGTAACCTTCTTTGGCCCCATTGGGGCTATCATTGTAAATAGAGCAAGACAATGTTTCACAAGCGGAGTCAGGAGCGCGCTCGTCAAGTAAACTTAGACGGATGGCTTCAGCAATATCGGACTCTAAATCATCTTCGACGGAGTCCTGGTAAGGAGGAGACGAAGATGACGACAACTCGCCGGCCCCAAACGAACTGTCATTGGCACCAATAGTGTCGCTGGGCGATGTGCTAACAACAGAACTAGCTACGGCTTCACCACGCTTGAGCGCGTCATGGCTGTACGATTCTTCGCTGAGGAGCTGTGCATACGCAATGAGCTGATCCTCATCAACATCGGGACCCAAGAGATCGACACCGAAACGGGAGCTAAGATAAGTTTTCTCCTTTTCATCAGCCACCTTCTGCCATTCCATTTCGATTTTCTCTTCTTCAATGAAGTCTTGAAGGGCACCACGACCACTACTGATGAATCGCTGTCCCTCTGGACATGAATTGCTTCCACGGAGCGATCGACGCAAACGACGCTTGCTGCTTTTGTATTGGTCTGCGGCAGATGAACTATATGACCAATACCGCAGATGAGACCCCAAAGAAACCATGCCCCGGAGGACAGTGGGGTCCGGATCCAGGCAGATGGCCCCCGCTGCAAAGTAGTTGTTGCCAACACCGAGGATGGAAGCCTCAGCCTGAACCAGTCGGCGACGGGCTCGCGAGGAGAAACGCGAATGAAGAGTCCGAATAGGGCGAGTAGACGATGCAAGAGGATCCCATGCCTGCACAAGACCATCATTCCCGCCATGCACAACGTATAGAGACGTTAGCGCAACGCAGGATACCTGCGGAGACTCTGTTTGGATTATTCGCAGTGGGGAAATAGAATTAATGATCTCCGTAGCCTGCGATGTAGGTGATCGGATATCCCACACGAGTACTGTTCCCATGGCAGTGCCAACAGCCATATATCGCGCGCGCCGACCTGGGATTTCGGAGCTCATGGATCGCTCAATATGTGGCATAGTGGATGATGTGGGAGAAAATACTGTTGAGGTACCGGATATTGACAGTAGCGGATCTTCATCAGCAGTGAGGAGACAATAGATGGAAAGGTCTAATGCGCTGCAGGTAATTCGGACAGCTTTTCTGCCCGGAAATACGAATTCGGAAACCCTCCACTCTGCGTTGGCTGGCGAAGCAGAATCACTAGGATGAGCCGGTAGTGATGAGGTGGAAACTGGACCACCAAAAATCGATGGAGGTTTCGCATCTACAACGCGAGAATAGGACTCGAGGGCTGATGGCGAAAACATTTTGTTGGGTTGTAATCTCAACCGCGTGAACCGTCGAATTGAGGCCTTTTCATTTTCACCAAGGCCACGAGCTATGACAACAATCGACTCGCCTGCACCATTGCCATCGTCCCCAGCAAAGTCCACAATGAGCTCCCGCTGCATATCCCAGCCTTCACAGACTTTACGGAAATGTTTGGGTTTGAATGCCATGAATCTTTCGATCTCCTTTGTTTCCGCAACCACCTGATGCTCGTCCAGGTTCATTGAATCAGACGACGATCTGGGGCTATAACTGCCATCAACAGGTCCGCGTTTGAACGGGTCAGGTCGTGCAATGCGACGGCTCGCCTCAAGAAGCTCCCAACGAACGCTCCTACCTGTTTTCCAAGCAAGTTGGTCGAGCTGCTCGGGTCCCAATTTCGTTGAAATATCGGGTTGCCGAGGAATGTCGGTGAGATAAAAGACCTCTCCCAACGCGTTGAGTATCACGGCCCAGACACGTTGGAGAGCATGCCGTTCCAATGAATAATTTTCGTCAACCGCAATCGCGATAATAGGAACACCAGGGCTAAGGACCCATTTGGCAGTGATTTCGCCTCGCTCAAATCGCTTCGTATATGTCGGATGAGGTCCCAGAGCATACGCTGTGAGAACACCTGAAGATGAGCCAGACATCATTCCAATTAAACCACCTGTGGTCTTGAGAATTTTGGTAGATTTTGCAATCCAGACGGCGCAGGTGGAGACAGTAAACATGTTTAGCGCAGGGATGCCCAATTGTGGTAGCGAGCTCGACAGGGAGGCATCCAGAAATCGGCCGCGTTGCTCATTCGACGAGATGAAATAGGTGCGGCCCTGGGGACAACCCTCACCGTAGACCATGCCAAAAGGCTGGCTGACATCCATGCAATTCGGCTGGCCGACCATATCCCCCGAGCCCAGCCCATACTCAGCCTCGCCGGGAAACAGGTCTACAAAGTGTCGGAACATCTGGTGGTCTGATAACCCCCAAGGACCAGCCTTCGCTAACGATGGATCGCTAGCTGAGGCGATACCCTGTTCCGAAGCACCATGAATGAATAGGGGTTCCTTCCTGGTGGCTCCAGTTCCGAAATTCGCATTAAGGTGGCTGATGGGATACAGTAACTGGGAAGTATAAGTAGTCACTGCACTGCCGCTGCGCGCACTAACCGAGCGGGTCGTGTTGTGTTTTTTCGAAGGTTCGATCTTCGAGGGTTTGCCTCTGGAAAGAGACCTCAACAGGCGTGTTCTCAGGATATATTCGCTGCGCCATGATGCAAGAGCAGTCAACCTAGAAAAGACACGCTTATCAAAAAGTAGGCGATCGGACGGATCGGAAGCGGATGGTCTGCTGGCTTCTTCCAGGCTAAGCGGACCAGGAAAGTAACGTGAGAAAGCAATCCTCCACGCATGAGGAGTCGTAACCAGGTTGTGAAAGCGGTGAGAAACAAGAGAGACAGATGACAGTGAAGGCGGGGGTAAGTGGGAAAGAATGTGAGTCAGGACCTCTGGATGTCCAATTATTAGTGAGATAGACACTCTTGAGAAGAGTCAACGTACCATTGGGGAAAGCATCGAAAGATAGTCGCGGCTTGCTTGACAAGCTCACAACTTCGAATCCAATATCTCCTTGTCTTCTTGGAGAAGCCATGTAGGGTTGTTCGTACTGGCTAGCGCGATTAGCCGGCGGTGATGACTGTCGCTCACTTCCCGCAAGGGGATCAATGGGCGATCGATAGTCTCCAGTCTCTCCCTGTTGTGAAAACAGAAAGGGACCAGAGGCCTGATCGCGACAGACGTCATGTCCATGCTGAAGATGATTGAGAGAGTCTGGGGAGTGGGTGTCTTCCGGAAAACTTTGTAGAGAAACTGCAGTAAGCTCTGATTGCATAAAAAGGGCTCGGATGGGAACGGGGAAAGCGCGAACGACTGCACCAGTAGATGGGACTGGGACAGTCAATATGCAAGGAGGCAAAAGATGATATATGTGTGCAGGGACCGTGCAAGAGCTCTGATGGGATGCTTATTATGAGACGATGGCGGGGTTAAGGAGAAAGGATTGAAATTCGAAAGGAGGCGATTGCTGCATTCGGCACGCGTAGAGACACGTGACGGGGACGCGACAGGCACGACTAAGATTGTTAATTATTTGCCTCTGCAGAACAGCAGCCATCATTGCTTTCTGGACGCAGGCATGCATCTTTATTTAATGATTGGTGCGACGTTACATGGTAGATGGAGGTCCAGAACTCCGACAAGCTGTCTGTATCTGCATCTTTAAGGATTCTTTATTAGGTACCACTGCAGGGACCAACGCGTCTATATAGACCATTGTCAATATCCTTTTTCTCTTCCCTTTTCCCCTTCAATATTAATTTGCTCCTTCTAAGATGAGTAGTTCTAATGGTAAGAATGATTATTGACCTTCCTTCGCATTAGGTACTATGCTCACTGTAGCAGACGCAGAGACTATCCGCATTCTCGTCTCGACCGACAACCATGTCGGATACAATGAACGAGATCCCATCCGAGGGGATGATAGTTGGAAGACTTTCCATGAAATAATGTGTCTAGCTAAGGAGCGTGATGTCGATATGGTGCTTCTCGCAGGCGATCTCTTCCATGAAAACAAGCCGTCCAGAAAGTCCATGTACCAAGTGATGCGCTCGCTACGGATGAACTGTCTAGGAGACAAGCCTTGTGAACTGGAAATACTCAGCGATGCCAGTGAGAATTTTCAGGGTGCATTCAACCATGTCAACTATGAAGATCTGGACATTAATGTTGCCATCCCCGTGTTTTCCATTCATGGCAACCATGATGATCCATCCGGGGAGGGTCATCTAGCAGCACTGGACTTGCTACAGGTGGCTGGATTGATTAATTATTACGGAAGAACTCCAGAGTCGGATAATATTCAAATAAAACCGGTCTTGCTACAAAAGGGCCGCACTAAACTGGCGCTGTATGGCATGAGCAACGTCCGCGACGAACGGCTCTTCCGTACATTTCGTGACGGCAGAGTCAAATTCTTTCGCCCCTCTACACAGAAGAACGACTGGTTTAACTTGATGAGTGTTCATCAGAACCATCATGCCCACACTGAGACCGGCTATCTTCCAGAGGCCTTTCTACCAGACTTCCTGGATCTTGTCATTTGGGGCCATGAACACGAATGTCTGATCAATCCTCGGCTCAACCCCGAAACAAACTTTCATGTTATGCAGCCAGGCTCCTCGGTAGTGACGTCTCTGGTTCCTGGGGAAGCAGTCCCAAAGGAGGTGGCAATCCTTAGCATCACGGGCCGCGAATTCAAATGCGAACCTATCCGCTTGAAGTCGGTGCGTCCATTTGTCATGAGAGAAATAGTACTCTCCGAGGAAAAGGAAATGAAGAAGTTAGCACGGAAGGAAAACAACCGCACCGAAGTTACGCGCTTCCTTATGTCCATCGTCGAGGAGCTCATCGAAGAAGCCAAGGCAGATTGGTTGGAGATGCACGAGGACAACGTTCAAGACGAAGAACTCGAGGTGCCTTTACCACTTGTGCGGCTACGGGTTGAGACTTCGACACCCGAAGGAGGCAGTTTCGATTGTGAGAACCCACAGCGATTTTCTAACCGTTTTGTGGGGAAGGTAGCAAACGTAAACGATGTGGTGCAGTTTTATCGAAAGAAGAAAAATGTCATGACTCGCAAGACTGATGATGCACTTGACGAGGCCACCGTGTCACACTTGTCGGCGCTCGACACGGTGAAAGTGGAACAGCTGGTGCGCGAGTTCCTCGCTGCTCAATCATTGAGTATTCTTCCCCAGAATTCCTTTGGTGACGCTGTATCACAGTTCATCGACAAAGATGATAAGCATGCTATGGAGATGTTCGTCAACGAGTCTCTGGAGAGCCAATTTAAACACCTGCTATCGTTAGACCGTGAGGATGACGATATGGATGAAGAAGGAGGTCTAAGCTCCCTGCAGGAGGCGATGGAGAAGTATAGGACACAAATGGAAGCATCATTCTCCAAAGGAGCGCGGCGACGCACGCGCGGGAAGAAACGTTTCAAACCAAAGCCGGATGGCTGGGATACCGAATTCGACGGCGTCTGGGAAGACCAGCCGGGAGCTCTCATTCACTCGGACAACGAGGGGGGTGATCCCAACGCAGAAGAGGCTGGTGAAGATGGCACAGAGCCAACGGCTACAGCTACGCGCGGCCGCGGCAGGGGAAGGGGCAGAGCCGGTAGGACGACAACAACCACTCGCAAGACGGCTACAACGACATCTACAGCAAGAGCAGCAAGGAAACCCGCTGCAGCTACTGCCAGAAATGCACGAAATCGTCAACGAGCTATACCTGAAGACGAGGATGAGGAAGACGACATCGTCATGCTGGAAGATGATGAAGACGAGGATGATGGAGTAGTCTCAGCAGCACAAGGTATCTCAGACGACGAAGACGACGATTCCCAAGCGCTCTTTGTCAAGCAGCCTCGCTCCACAACGAGGAGCGCAGCTGCACGAACCACAGCCAGTACCCAACGACGGGCCGCGCGAACTGTGCCATCGTCTGCTGCATCGTCTGCAACTGTGTCTGGAACAGCAGGAGCGCGGCGAGCGCCTCCCCGGCCCACAGCTGCCAAGGGCAGACAGACACAAACCACGCTGGACTTTACGGGCTCACAAGCAAGCGTGCGAGGTGGTACGCCGGGAATGGGGACAAGACTGGGCCGTGCAACGAGAAACACCAGTATTATTAGCGATGACATTGAGGACGATGATGACGATGCATTTGAGCCGATGACAAGCTCGAGCCGGTCACGGCGGAAGTGACATTGGACCCCAGTGAGCTTTTATTAGGTCAATTACAATAATAATGACTTGGTTGACATCCCTGAACACAGCGTAGACGACTGTGCAGAGTACAGGGCACAGTCTGCTCAGAGTCCAGTTGGCTACCATCAGTGAAGTCGCCCGTAATGCGGCCGTTTCACGCATAACTTGCCAGCCAACATCATCCTAGCCAGCTCATTCACGGAGTTTTCGTATTCTCCGGGGACGGGGCAGCGATTATCCATCCACGCTGCCTGTCAGCATATATGACTGCCAGGCAACACAACACAGACCACGATTCAAGTCGACCTGTAGAAGCGAAAACTGGGACTACTGAATCCAGAATCCAGCCACCATGCCCATATTCTACGACTCGATCCCTCCCAACCTGATTGATTGGGCTTTGCGCCAATCCATGTTCTTCGTGGCCTCTGCGCCTCTCACGGGCCGCCACATCAATCTATCGCCAAAGGGCAATGCCGGACTCCTCGCTAGCCGTCCTAGGCGGCAACGAAGCAGCATACGTCGACATCACAGGCTCGGGCTGCGAGACGATCAGTCATGTCCGCGAAAACGGGCGTGCCACGATCATGTTCTGCTCGTTCGATGCGGCGCCGCTCATCCTGCGCTGGTTCTGTCAGGGCAGTGTTATCGAGTCGCACAAACCCGAGTTTAGCCGGTATTTGGCTCGCATGGGAGCCAGCAAGGGGGTTGTCGGGAGGCCCATTATTCCGTTGGGTATATTCAAGATAAGTTTGCTGTTACTACCTAACTAGGTCCTACCTAGGTATTTTCTTGCCTTTTCCCCGGATGTCATATAGACGGAGTAGTCTACTCCATATTTACCCCACGATCATGATCACCCCATATGTACATATTACTATAAGCCCCGTGTCTCCGGAATACATCCACGTGGTGACCACATTTGATTCGCGTTCTAACCAGGATGACCTGTGGGTTCAAACCACATGCGGATACGCAGTCCTACTTCTTGCTCTGATGACAGAAGATGGCAGCGGCAATGGCAACGGTGATGAACTCAAGCCAAAGCCCCATCTCAACATGCGGCGGATCCTGCAGAACGCCATGCGCAAGATAGCAGAGCAGGGACAACTGCAAGCGTACCATGAACACTGCAACCAGAAAAGCCTCAACGGGCTGCCGGGTCTTCAGTCGGCGCAGACGCACACATCCAATAACAAGCTTATCTGGATGGGCCGATTAGAGGATGTGATCCGTGGCCGCCGGGGGATAATCGAGATGATCGTCCTTGGCCTTGCGGTTCTCTGGAGATGATGTGTTGGGTGGGCTCAAGTGTCCGTGAGCGCCGCATCGCCTATCCCGGTAATTAGAGCAACGCAATGGTCTTGATTGCATACTACCTGCGTAGGATTCTCGTACCGGGTTATAGTAATGATAATGATTTGAACAAAATCGGCCTACCGGCCGAGTCCCGTGTCGAGTATCCTCAAGGCTTGCCGACAAGTTAGCCACCATCCGTCCCATGGCTACCTCCGGAACGGTACCATAGGCCACATAATCGATCCGCTGAAGCAAACCTACTGGAAAGCTAGAAGGATTAATTATTAATGTCGACTGCAAATAATAATACCAGATTTAATATTACCAAGCATTCACCGGTTTCCCGATTCTCCGCATGGCCATGCGGATGAACGGTTTGATGTTGCTTTCCGCGGATTAGATGCCACCTGAGACATTACTGATCCCCGGTGAAGAGAAGTATCTGCCAGAGGATAAGTCGAAGATTATCTAGGTACGTTGGATTGCATTCGCCAGATTAGGCATGTGGATTCGTCGCCCATGTCAAGTTCGAGAGCCTAGAAGAAACTAAAGCCTCAACCAAAATTCAACATTGATCCTTTGGATCCAGGAGAGCAATGCGCCAGGCCTGAATAGGATCCTGTTCATGAAAGATGTTAACTACCGGCAGCATAAGTATCCCATGCAGCGCGGATGGATGATCTCCTCGTATATGAAGACATGATATTCCACCGGGAGAATTCCCTTCCTCCGTCGACGGTTGAAGGGAATCGTGATCATCAGACCCGTTCCTGGTTTTATTGCAGGGAGCATGTGCGGATAGAGATGGGATTGGCAGGGAGCTGAACCGTGCGCATGCGGATGCGCATGGGGGATGGGTCAGTATGGATATGCCGGTCGGTGTAAAACAATCCGATCCGCACCAGCTGTAAGAAACTACTAAGAGGAAGCTGAGTCGGGGTGCCGGGGTTGCAGATGATATGCCACGATGCTTGTACATCACTCCACATGGCTTTATCTGGCGATGCAGCAGCGCAGGATGATATCATGCAGATGGCAGGGAGGGCGGGCATGCAGCGACGCCGGACCTCGGTTGAGTGGCGATAGAGAATGGATATTCCCCGTATCGTATAGTATGTGCAGCGCAGTGTACAATGTACAGCAGCGTACGGTGTTGTTGTCAAGCAGACTACGGAGTATCCTTGCTGGATATCCAAAAATGCGGAAGACAGGCGGCGTATTGCCCCCGCAGTGGATTTCGCTCACGCACACCCCGTATTGCCACAGACTTTTGCCCCCGCAATTCAGGGCCCACTCGGCGGGGGAAGCTTCCATATTCGCCAATCAACACCATTTGTTACCGCGTTACCAGACGTTACCACAATGCCTCGGCCTTGCCCCGATTAGGTAATAGAGCTCTGCTTCCCCCGCAACTATATTAATGTCTTCTTCATCTGCCTCGTCCCCCTTCCTCTCCTTCTTTCTACTCCCAGTTTCTTCGTGATACCCCAGAGTCCCCTTTCTGTTCTCATCTGCTTTTATCTCCAGTCACTATGTCGGACCTTTTCGCTACCATCAGCACTCCCACAGTCAAGTATGAGCAGCCGCTCGGACTGTACGTACCCCGCTCGATCAATTGCTTCCCACCAGGAGGATTTCCGATGGATTGCTAACTGCCCTTCCCCTCTCTCCAGGTTCATCAACAATGAATGGGTCAAGGGTGTAGATGGCAAGACCTTCGAGACCATCAACCCCAGTACCGAGAAGCCCATTGTTGCCCTCCATGAGGGTACCGAGAAGGACATCGACCTTGCTGTCGCTGCTGCCCGCAAGGCGTTCGAGGGCTCCTGGCGCAAGGTCGCCCCCACCGTTCGCGGCCAGTTGCTCCTCAAGCTGGCTGATCTCTTCGAGCGTGATACGGATATCCTCGCCGCCATCGAGTCCCTCGACAACGGCAAGGCCATCTCCATGGCCAAGATCGATGTTGCCAACTCTGCTGCTTGCCTGCGCTACTATGGCGGTTGGGCAGACAAGATCCACGGTCAGACTATTGACACTAACCACGAGACCTTTGTCTACACTCGCCACGAGCCCATTGGTGTTTGCGGTCAGATCATTCCCTGGAACTTCCCCCTCATGATGTGGTCCTGGAAGATCGGTCCTGCCATCGCTGCGGGCAATGTCGTCGTCATCAAGACTGCTGAGCAGACTCCACTATCTGCTCTGTATGCTGGTAAGCTTGTCAAGGAAGCCGGCTTCCCTCCCGGCGTTATCAACATCGTCTCTGGATTTGGTCGTATTGCCGGTGCCGCCCTCTCCCAGCACATGGACGTTGACAAGATCGCCTTCACTGGCTCCACCAACATCGGCCGCACCGTCCTCGAGGCTGCCGCAAGGAGCAACCTGAAGAAGGTTACCCTCGAGCTCGGTGGCAAGTCCCCCAACATCGTCTTCAACGATGCCGACATTGACAACGCCATCTCATGGACCAACTTTGGTATCTTCTTCAACCACGGTCAGTGCTGCTGCGCTGGCTCCCGTATCCTGGTCCAGGAGGGCATCCATGACAAGTTCGTCGAGCGTTTCAAGGAGCGTGCTCAGGCAAACAAGGTGGGCAACCCATTCTTGTCAGACACCTTCCAGGGCCCTCAGGTTTCCCAGTTGCAATTCGACCGCATCATGGAGTACATCCAGCACGGCAAGGACCAGGGAGCCACCGTGGCTGCGGGTGGCGCCCGCCACGGCACCGAGGGTTACTTCATTCAGCCCACCGTGTTCACCGACGTCCACGAGGACATGAAGATCGTCCGCGAGGAGATCTTCGGACCCGTTGTCTGCATCCAGAAGTTCAAGGACGAGGAGGAAGCCATTAGGATCGGCAACAGCACCAACTACGGTCTCGCAGCGGCCGTTCACACCAAGGATGTTAACACAGCACTGCGGGTGTCCAACGAATTGCGGGCAGGTACCGTCTGGATCAACAGCTACAACCTGATCTCTTACCAGGCACCGTTCGGTGGATTCAAGGAGTCGGGTATCGGCCGCGAGCTGGGCTCGTACGCGCTGGAGAACTACACCCAGATCAAGGCTGTGCACTACCGCATTGGCGATGCTCTCTTCGGTTAGTTTGCTGAATGCCGGGTCTTCAGGGAAAATGGGGTTTATGGGTATTTTCTTGTACTATTGTTCTTTTAGCTTTGGTTGGTTTTGCTTTCTTTGAGTCCCCAGATATGAATGAATGCATGATTGAGCAGCTTGAAGTTGACCTGTATGATATAATTGAATCCACCGTAGTACGAGTGTCATTGAGCGTTGTACTGGATACTGCTTACCCTGGAGATGTACGCAGTCCATGAACTTCGCCATGATGTGGAGGTAAATCACAGAACTAACGAGAGCCGTCTTCGGTAATTATATCACTGTAGGGCATTGGTTCTTTCACATCTGGCCCTTCGCCCTATCTCCATCAACGCTCAACCTTTCATTGTTATTGCCCGCAAAACCCGGCGCTCGAAGCCCGTGGACCGATTGTACCTATCTAAGTATCTATCCATCTATCTATCGTTGCCCGTCGGGCGTGTTTATCGCCCGTCGGAACGAAGAACCCTGCATGGAGTCACCCGATATATAAAGCAGATCGTCTATAACCGATATGGTCTTGAGCTTCGTCGGAAACATTGTCACTAGACACCACAGAGAGTACGAAGCACACCAGAATGACCGCAATCACGGCTCCAGAATACGACGCCGTGGTAGTAGGCGGGGGGCCCGTGGGCCTTCTGGTTGCATACCAGCTGGCTCGATTCGGCATTTCTGTCTGTGTGCTGGAGAAGGATGAGAAGGAAGTGCAAGATGCGTATGGGAGGGCCATTACGTTGTTCTCGCGGACATCGGAGCTGCTCGATCAGCTTGATGTTATCGAGCCGATATTGCAGCAGGGGTTTGCGTGTAGGACGAGCGTCACGTATAAGGATGGAGTGCAGCAGTATGTTCTTCACATATCCCCTTGCATCATGCATATGAACATGGCTGATATGGGTATATAGAATCCCCGGACGAGTCTGGACGTTCATGGAAAATATCAAAGACACAGTCTACGACTTCGCCCTCGTTCTGCGACAGCGGTACACGGAAGCAATCCTGCGCGAGAAACTTGCATCTGTCGGTGCTGTATATCATAGCTCGATGGAATGTGTAGACTTTGAGATCGATGGCTCTGCCTCCCTTGATTCGCACGCTGCGACGTCTCGCTTTGTGAACCCTAAGACGGGGACGCAGATGGTTTTCAAGAGGTGAGCCTTCACCACCACCAGTCTACTGAGTAACCTGGAGAAACTCACACAACATGTAAAATAAAAGCAAATACCTCATCGGCGCAGATGGCGGCCGTAGCTTCGTCAGGAAGAAGGCTGGAATTCCCTTTGACGGGGACACGACGGAGGATAAATGGATTCGCATTGACGGTATTGTTGAGACTTCTATGCCGATTACGCGGGCATACGGGTGAGTTTGGACGTTAATATAGATGGCAAATGAAGAAGAATCATGAATGAGACTGAAATTAGTCAGAGCCATCGAAAGCAAGACGCATGGAAACGTCCTCTGGGCACCGCTGGACCATGGAGCAACCCGCATCGGCTACGCCTACACAGCAGAGATCGCAGCCAAATACCCAGACGGGGTGACGGAAGAAGTAGCTGTGAAAGAAGCCATTGCAGCCATGCATCCATTCGAGGTGAAGTTTAAAGAGGTGCATTGGTGGACACTGTCAGTTCCTCTTCCCCTATGCTGGACCTGAGAAGCCCATTTAACCAACAGGAAATAGATACTCCATCGGACAACGCATGGCCAGAACATTCTGCTCAGGCAAACGACTCTTCCTTTGCGGCGACGCAGCACACACGCACAGCAGCGGCGCCGCGCAGGGACTAAACACCGGCATCCATGACGCCGTGAATCTCGCCTGGAAGCTGTCCCTGCAGATCCGCGGACTCAGCACTCCCCAAGTCCTGGAGACGTATAACTCGGAGCGCACATCGGCCGTGACCAGATTGATCAATTACGACAAGGACATCTCGCTGCTCATGACGCATAAATGGCCGTTGTGGTATAAGGGCGATCCGTCGGCCGATCCGCACGTTGTGCTGGGTAGGATCTTTGAAGAAGCGTCCTCCTTTAACACCGGGTTGGGCATTAGTTACTCGGAGAATGTGATTAATCAGATGAACCCGGTTTATTATGACAGCAGCTACTCGAAGACAGCTGAATCTGAATCAGGGTCTATCGTCCCCGGCGGCCGCGCACCAGACACCGAACTCATAACGCCCTGCACAAACCTCAAGATCCGTCTACACAGAGTCACACGGAATATCTGTAAATTCAGGGTCGTGATATTTACAGGCACCGCAAAACCGGAGCCAGCACCAGCGCTGAAGGCG
Source organism: Monascus ruber (assembly GCA_002976275.1). Taxonomy (NCBI): domain Eukaryota; kingdom Fungi; phylum Ascomycota; class Eurotiomycetes; order Eurotiales; family Aspergillaceae; genus Monascus; species Monascus ruber. The sequence continues at coordinate 74,767 of PSNO01000005.1, forward strand.
CTCCGAGAATATCTTCAGCGGCACCCGCATCTTGCGTCTCACGAGGCCATCGGGTGGATTACCATTCCTGGCGGCTTGAGCTGCTCGTCGTACGAGGCGCTGGGGATGGATCCACTGGGTGAGACCTATTACGATCCCTCTGGTTCTGCGCACAAGCGGTATGGGGTTAGTTTGGAGCGTGGTAGTGTGGTTGTGATTAGACCGGATGGACTGGTAGGGTTTCACTGTGGAATTGATGGGGAGGAGATTAGGGGATATTTCTCCAACATTTTGGTTGGTATATAGCATTCTCTCCAGATAGATGCAAGTCCATAATGAGTTCAGCTGGTTCATGAAAAGCATAACTTAATCTGTATCAAGCTATGAGTGTTCTGCAAGCCACAACCGAGCAATATCCTCATGTCTACAGAACTCGACATCATCCCCCCAGCTCTTCAACCACGTCACAACCCTCCCCGCTATGGCCATATATGTGTGAGGCAGGTACTGGAGAGGTATCATGTCCTCGTTATACCAGTAACAGGGGATTTCGACAAGCGGACAGCATGGGCTTGCGGCGAGTGCTGACCAGCCGGTCGCCGACTTTCATGGAGACTTTGGTCAGAACGGTCCTCGCGTGGACCATGGACAGGTAGCCATGGGGATCATTCGGATTAAAGGCCAGGAATCAATTACTTGTTTCCCATGAGTGTTGACGATTTTGATGCTTTGGCCAGTGCGGATTGAAACCGCGGCTGCTTTGCGAGAGGGGAGGTTGGGCATTTTGAAGCACGGAGTATAGGACCAGGATCTGATTCTGACAAAAGAAAATAGATGAAGGCCTGCCAGAAAACAGGAACGAACTGATAATTGCTGTCCTGGATGCCATATTGGCTGGATCGCATCGAGGCGAAGGTAGAACGTTGGCCGTCGGCCGACGAAATATGGGAAAAGCAACGAGTTGGCCGTCGGCCGCCACTCCTGTCATTCTTGCGGACAAGGGTTTATCAAGTACGCCTCAGCCAGATGGCTCGAGGTATAGCAATCGTTGTAATGGTCTTCTGCTCTTCTGCACGTCTTGCAAAGCAATACAGGGCATTCTCACGGGGAGCATCACGATCCTTCTCAATGTCTTCGCCGCACGCGAGGCTGACGACCCAGCTGCCTGACAGTGAAGTCTCTAGTTTGAGAGTCAATCAAGACCGGCTGATGAAGACTTTGCATTATACTTGTCAATGGGGGACAGGAGTAAGATGGGGCCCGTAAGGAGTTCCCACGCACGCTTATATTATCAACATAGCCGCATACTTAACTGGCATCTAGCGAACCCACGGAGACAGGAATGGCGCGTCTGACGCTTTCGGAAGAAGACAAGAGCGTCCGTGACTGGTTCGTTCAAAAGACGAAACAGCTACGGTGCAACGTGTGCGTGGACCAGATGGGGAACATATTTGCCGTGCGCCCAGGGCGTAGAACAGATGTCCCTGCAACGTTCATCGGCAGCCATCTGGACACGCAACCTGCCGGTGGACGATACGATGGAATCCTAGGCGTGTTGGCAGGGATAGAGGTGCTCGAGGCGATGGATGACTACGGCATCGAGTCTGAGGGAGGCATTGGCGTGGTGAATTGGACCAAGTGAGACCATCCATTCATCCCTCAAAGAATCCCGGGCTGACCTATTCTTTCTCCATAGCGAGGAAGGTGCCCGTTTCCCCATCACTGTCGTCTCCTCGGGCGTATGGGCTGGGAATATCTCACTGGCAAAGGCGCATTCTCTGCAAGAAATTCGTACAGTCACTTCCGCTCCCACTGCTGGCTCGGGTCCCGAGACGATGAAAGAAGCCCTCGGAAAAATCGGATATCTAGGAGACGTACCGTGCTCCTACGAAGCAAACCCCATGGCAGCTCACTTTGAACTGCATATCGAGCAAGGACCCCGTCTCGAGTCGACGGGTCACCATGCCGGTGTCGTTACCGGAGCCCAGGCATTCCGCTGGTCCCGGGTCCAAGTAGTAGGGAGTGACGCGCATTCCGGAACGACAGCCTTTGAATATCGTGCCGATGCCATGTACGCAGCGGCCCAGATGATGGTCCAGGCTCGACAGCTGGCTGCCGCGCATGGCTGTTTGGCTACCGTTGGGATTGTCGAGGTGTCTCCCGGCAGCGTCAACACGATCCCTGGTCTAGTTAGCTTCAGTCTTGATCTGAGAGGACCGTCATTGAGTACAGTCCAGATGACCGAGTCCGAGCTGAAAAGCGCGTTTGAAGCGATAGCCCAGAACGAAGGCAGCAGCAGATCGTGCACCGTGGAGTGGAGGCTTGATTTCGAGTCTTCGGACGTGACATTTCACCCGGAGTGCATCGACTGCATCAGGGATTCAGCTGAAGCAGTGGTCTCTATCCCAGCATCGCAAGTACCGCGACTCATCAGTGGCGCTAGCCATGACAGCGTCTGTACCTCACGCCGCGTGCCTACAGCCATGGTGTTCGTGCCTTGTCGAGATGGAGTGAGTCACCATCCGCGAGAATACTGCGCACCGCAAGACTGCGCCATCGGTGCATCTGTCCTCTTTCAAGCAGTCGTCCGCTACGACCGGAAGAGATTCAATTTGGTTAGTTAGAGCCATGTACTTGCAGATGAAATAGAATCAACACGGCAAGAGGATCGGACAGTCCGGGTGTCTTGTAGCCATGATTGCAATACATGCATAGTCTTGCATGCCCTAAAAGAAGTCTCAATCCTGTAGAACAGAGAACATACGCACTGCTCTCTTTATCTGTGGATGCTTGTCTCGGAGCGTAACCGAAGCGTCAGCTTGATTAATGCTGCGGAATGCTTGAATAACCGGCTGTCTCCGATCTCCGCAGAATTGGTAGTTAGCTTTATCAGGTTGAATAACAATAATATCTTCTGAGAATGGATACTTCTCCTAGAGTGATGTTAGCCTCGTTGACATCTGAACTTCAGGCTTCAAGCATTGTAGGGTCTCGAATTCACTCACAATCACAATGCCACCGGTGGATATCGCCAGCGCCCGCGCCTCAGCAGCAGAGGAATCAATCGACCTCCCTCTCTTCGATGTTTCGGTGGAAAGCCCCGAGCTGGGCAAGAAATTGGTCAAAGCAGCCGCAGAATGGGGGTTCCTGTGGATAGTTGCATCACCACCACCAGACAACAAGAACAACAAGTCCTACGACTTCGACGAGGAGACGGTGGATAGCGTGTTCTCGATATCGAAGGAATTCTTCCTCGATGCCACGATGGAGGAAAAGGAGCCGTGCCGCATCAAACACAACAGAGGCTGGGTGGATATGCATGTCGAGAACCTCGATCCCTCTCAGCACAAGCGAGGCGACTTCAAGCAGGCGTTTAACCTCGCCGAGCCACTGGATGGAGGACATGGAGACTGGGTCCAGCCCATTCCGGCTACTTTCCAGCGACACGATGCGCGTCTGCGGGACTTCCACGCACGCTGTCGGAGACTTTCGACACGGATCCTTCGACTCCTTGCGCTGGGTCTGGAAATTGAAGATCCGGACTGGATAGCATGCACCCATGAAAAGGCGCCGAATACAGCCCGGTTCTTGTTCTATCCGCAACTCCCCCCGGGGACGGACTATTTGCAGGAATCAGATATCAGGGCCGGCGCGCACTCGGACTACGGAAGCATCACGCTGTTGTTCCAGCGGCCGTCGCAGCCGGGGTTGGAATTGCTCACGCCCGACGGAACATGGGCGAGCGTGCCCATTTTTCCGCCGGGGTACCATTCCACGACTTTGCCGCCGATCGTGGTTAATATAGGAGACCTCCTTTCGTATTGGACGAATGGGTTCTTGAAGTCGACGATCCACCGTGTGGTTCTCACTGAACCGGGAGAAACGGAGGGTGCTGCTCAGCCCGGAGATGTTATGAAGAGTGGACTGGGCGAGAATCGATTCTCAATCGCGATCTTCATACAGCCTTCTCGTGCTACGGAGATTGTTCCTATGCCCTCGCCTCTGGTCGCGAGCAGAACTGCGGAATTTGCCAGGGAAACCGTCGGTCACGGAGGCGGCATTCAGACCGAGACAGGCAAGGGATCCATTACTGCTGGCGATTATCTGGATGGACGGTTGATGGCTACATATGGCTCAGTATATCAACCAGTCAAGGCTTCTTCATAGTCTTTCGTTATGACGGGAGTATACAGTTCTGGAATGCGAATAGGAGACAGATACATACACGTTAAATGCCGAAAACCAAACTATATACAATAATGTCCACGACGAACAAGTTCAACCTAAAGCCAACAAATTAAACCTGAGTAGACGGCACGACAGTGGTATATTGACATCCCTTCGACACGGGGACATGATCGAATCGATCCCTGATCCACGGCAAGAACTGCTCCTGCGCCGCAATAAAAGCAAAGTCATGATTGAGACCGGGATAGAGATAGAGATGGGCCGAGGTATGTGGAAACTCCTTGCAGGTCGCATTATAATCCGCCACGGTCAGGTTGGCATACACCAACGGATCAGCAGTGCCCTGGAGAACCATCATAGGACCCGCCAGCTCATACGGACCAGCACCGTTGTAGCGTTTCTGCCAGTCGATGACCTCTGGCAGGTCAATCCAGCTGGTATTCTTGTAGAGTTCGGGAAGGGTCAGGTTTCCGTAGATGGTCTCACCGGTTCGGAGACAGCCCTGATTCGCGAGGGGGATGCGGCTTGCAACGATGTCGCTGATGTAGTTCTCTATCTTGACAGAAGGGATGAGCTTCGAAATAGACTGCAACACGTAGATTGAGACGGTATCGTGAACGGGACCGTCATCCGCGAGACGCCAGGATTGCGGGATGAGCGAGAGAGGGCGCAGAGCAGGAGCACCAGATACAGCTGCCAGAAACCCTCCGGTCGCATTGCGCTTCTCACGCTCGTTGACACGCCAGGCCGTCATGCCTCCTTCGCTGTGTCCGACGACCACCCACTCGTGCGTGATGCGGTCCCCGAGCTTCTTCCGCACAGCCTGCAGAGCGAAACTCACGTCCAGAGCATGCAGGGCGCCAGACTCGTACATGAATCCTTGCGGAATGTCGCTGCCCTGTCCCGCGTAGTCCGGGGCAATGACCGCGTATCCTTGCTGGACCAGGGGGAAGGGTCCCTCCCAGTTATAGTAGAGCTCCTTGTTGTTCGAGGGGGCGCATTGACGGCTGATCCCAGCCGTTCCGTGAGTCCAGACGACTGTTCGGAGAGGCTTGCCGTTTCCCGCGAGGTTGGTGAAGGGCAACAGGACGAAAGCGCTGGCGGGGATGGGGTTGCCGTTGATGTCCTCGCTCATGTAAAGCACACGCGACAGGGTTGTTGCCGGCGGAGTGTCATAGCCCTGAGCAATGAATTCAATGCTGGGGATATCTTCCCACTTTATGATGTCGCCGGCGGCGTAGTCGGATAGATTCGCCGGGTTGGCGTAGAACGGATCGGTGGCTACATCCTGGCTCACCCACTGCGCACTCTCTGCGGCGAGAGAGGCCGTGAATGCCGCCTGGCAACCGGCATCGCAGTTGGGAGGAAAATCGGCTGCTTGGGTAACAGAAGCAAAGAGTCGAGCGGATAGAAAAAGGAAAGCCACGAGGGCCTGTGGCAGGTTATAGATATTCCGCATCGTCAAGGAGGCAGTACAGAATTGTCAGTGGTCAAAGCCGAAATAAGTCGAGGAATCTGCCAACTATATATACATAGTCCGTGTGCCTGTTCATCCGTTGATCGAACAGTAAGATAACGAGGTGCCATCGAGCATCACAGCAACGAGGTCCATGCTGAGCGAAACCGACCTCCATTAGGCATCTTATGTCCGATCACATCCATCTCAACCGAACCGAGAGCCACGAGTGAATTAGTCACTGAAGATCATGACGATGTGGAGGTGGTCGACCATCCTGTTACGGAAACACCACGGAACATACGAGATCCCAGATGAAACATAGCAGAAGCTGTTCCGTAGGGACAGCTGCACCGGGTCGACCGTCCTTCTTGGGAAGGGATGTGTTGCAGAGGATAGATTGGCTGCTCCATCCAGCAGTTGGAAGCGCGATTGATATCTCCAGAACAAAGCATCTGATGCAGATATCTACCAGAAGAAATATAGGATCTGTTGGATCGACGATTGACGATAGACGCGGTCCTGGTACTCGTGTGCTCGTTAACTTCACAGCCAAACAGGCATGAAACAGCAAGGGTTTCATCGAACCGTTGAACCTACTAGAGTGGACTCTGCAGCACCAGTTTGCTGGATAATTAGACACGGTTGGAGGCTCTTGATGCTGCTAACATGGCATAGATTGATTGCCTTGAGAAGGTAGTTGTATAGGATAGAGACTTGTACTCGTACAAGTCATGATCCAACGTCAGATTTTAGCGTCTATGGTCTATGCTGCTTTAGGATCATTGTGTCTGCCTCCTTCATCCTCCCATCCTTCATCCTCCCATGCTCCCAGCTAATTGCCTCTGTTGTCATTGAATTACTGGACATCCTGCTCGATCCATCCGATCTCCATCCCCTCAAGAACACCATGGCATCCATAATGCCTCCGATCCCGCGCTACTTCTTCCTCTACGGAGAACCATGCCTCATGTCAGTCATCCATCCCAATCACTCCTCCCAGCATCATACCTAAGTCTAATCAAATCACACGAACAGCTTCTTCGGTGGTGCCCTCTCCCCCGTCCTCTCCCCCCAAAATATCCTCCAAATGCTCCCCCCTCATCTAGCCGGCCGCGGCACAACAGACCCCAACCCGACCCCCCTCGAACACCTCCTGGGCCTCCAATCGGCCGTGCTGATGTTCATGATCGCCATGATCACCGTGGTCGTCATGCTGTATTCCACCGAACCCAAGGTTGTGCGTGGGTACGTCCTTGCGTCGGCAATTACGGATATCCCGCATTGGTCTGCGTTCTTTTACGTGCTTGGGTGGGAGGGGCTGGCTGCGTGGAGGACGTGGGACGCTATGCTTCGGATGCAGTTGCTTTTTCCGGTCTTCACGTTTGCGATTAAATGGGGGTATCTTCTGGGCTTGTTTGGGGGGGATCGGGTGGTGAAGAAGGAGAGTGATGCGAGGAAGGAAAAGTGATCCGTGCAAGCATCGAGGACCATGCAGGTGGGATATGTTATAGGCCGAGTATGTCCATGATTATACATGATGTATCTACATGTTCTGGAATTAAGCATTATGAATTATGTCGACCAGTAGGCATGGTATCCAACTGTATCGCCGGCGCCATATCTTCACTCTCACTCTCACTCTCACCCGCGTCTCGCTCAGACATGACCGTTTCCAGTTTACGCACCACCACCCCACAGAACAGGTCCATGTACGCCGTCCACAGCGCGGCCGAGAGATACACCAATCCGATCCAAACGAGGACGCAAATGGCCACGACCCACGAAGGTCGTCGCGCAATCCAGTGCGGGTGCATGGGCTCCCCGTCGTCGTCGTAGATGGGGTTACCGTTGCCGTCGACGATCTCGCCGTGCCACGGCTGGCCCGAGATGCCGTAGAGCATCCAGCAGAGCACGGTGCGGAGCAAAGTGCCGTGGAGCAGGTAGACGGCGAAACTCTGTTGCCCGAGCCAGGTGAAGAGGCCCCGGGAGAGGATCTTCCGCGTTGTCGGGGAGATGTAGATGGCTAGGATGGCCAGATCGAGGCCCAATGCGGTGTAGCGTCGGGGGATGTCAACGTCGGCGGGGAACAGGTAGTAGGCTGCGCTGAGCATCGAGTTGGACCAGGAGGCCCATTCGGGATGTTCGCTGGGGTAGGAGGCGATGAAGAGGCCAGCGAAGGCGAGGATGGCGGCGACGATTTTGCGGGTGATGGGATGGCGCTCGATGAAGTGTTCGAAAGAGTCCTCGTACGAGAGGTCTGCGAGGAACAAGCCGTACACGGCCTGCATGGGGAATGTTTCTACCCGGGTCAGATAGGACGATCAAAACGGTCTAGACAGAGCAGACGTACCGGTATAGTCATACGCATCCTGATGGAAGTACAGGAACATGAACAGGTAGATCAACGCGCGCCAATGGAACTTGACAAAGACCGTCGCACATAGCAGCAGATACACCAGGATCGACGCCTTGAGCAACGGCAGCAACACCCACTGACTGACATCGTACTCCATCACGCCGGTCGTCCAGGTACTCAGGAAGTTCTGCACCAAGCGCACCGTCTCCGCCCAGAGCGAGTCCTCCACGACGGGCGCTGTCGATCGACACCACAGGCTATCGGATCGACTCGCGACGGTGAACGCACCGAACTGGGCCACCACCCAGGAGAGAACCAGGACAATGGTCGCCGGGAGGATGATCTGCGGCAGCCGGCGAAAGGCGGCCCTTGCCACGGACGTGAAGGCCGCCAGGGGGCTGTCGGTGCGGGACAGCTGGATCGGTTTCAACGCGCACATATAGCCGGTCTGGAAGGCGAAGACGGCGATACCGATACGGCCCTGCCAGGGAACGCGGAGGATGGGCCATTGCAGGAGCTGGGAAGACGACCATTCATCGTTGGCGGGCGAGAGGAGGCTGGAGTCCCAGGCTTGGACGATATGCGAGACGACGACGAGCAGGGCCGCGAGTCCACTGAGGCCCTGGACACCGTGATTAGGGCTGCTGGTCGTTCTTCTCGTCAAGCTATTTACCATCGGGAACTTACCTCGATCCATCGGGCTGTCTTTCTGGGACCCAGATCCGCGCTTACCGTGGATTCCGCCGACTTCCAGGGCAAATTATCCACAAGATGGGCATAAAAATGGCCCGGCCGCATGTACTCCATGGCGAGAAGGGAGCACAGAAGAGAAGTAGTGCAAGGGCAAGGGGAAGGGGAGGGCGAAGGCTAGAATAAGAGGCTCATAGAGCCATCCGGAAGAGGCACCAAACGCAGAGGAAAGGAGATGGTAATGATAATAATGACAATAATTATAATAATAAGAAGAAGAACAATACTAATATTGAAGTCTCCGGAGTCCGGGGAGTAACAGATCTCATCGGAAGAGATACACAGAAGAACTCCTTACTGCGCACTGTACACAAGCGCCATGCCCAGCCCGAGTTGACGTACTCCAACAGCCAAAATGCAGCGACTATCTCGAAAAAAGCAAGATCACCGTTCTAGCGTGGGATAAAGTGGATATGGCCGTGCGTCGATTGGCAGTTTCAGGCTTCGTGCCTGGTTTACCTCTCCAGTCGGTACATGCATATATTATTAGGGCTGCTTGGCGTTGCCCCCTGCAATATTGCTGCTGCAACCCCACAGCAGGATAACTTGCTCCCTATCATGCTTGCCACTTCATCCTTAAGACCGTGGCTCACGCCGATCGATTAAACCTTTTGCATGCGGTCCTCCAGATCCCGTTGCTGTGTGAGTATCGCGTCGTGCCCAGAATGTGGATTTCACGTCTGGGTTTCACCCTCCTGCTGTGGTGGCCGTTGTACTTCCATTTGCATGCGTCGGCCACCATCCTAGACAACGGCCAGCCCCGTCGGGATCCTTATCCGGGGCAGGCGCAAAGGATCGATCTCGACGAGTCCTGGAGGAGGTACGGCGCTGACGCGCCTGAGATCGCGTACAAGGGGCGCTGGGATAGCAAGCATATCTCCTGTATGGCTTCTTGCTTTCGAGCGCCTTGAACAAGGGAAAGAAATACTGATTCATTGACCAGGGTGGTCGTGCGTCTCTCGGATGTTTATGTGTGAAAAGACAGAGCTGACTCGCCCAGGGCTCCGGGCCTGAGGCTCCAATTCTCTGGAGGCAAGGTATGGCTATTTCTTCTGGAAGCCAATTTGTCTTGACAGAGGGCTTATATCTGTCATCTAGCTTGCCATAACTTTTGGCCCCAATACGGGCAAAGGCACTCTAGTAGCTTACCGGTACAGTGGCTGTCCCCTGATCCCTATGGGGACAGCAGAGGCTGATGCGATCAGCAGAATCGACTCCCTCGACTGGCAATTCTCCAATGTCACCGCAGACTCGACGTACCAGTTTGTCGGGCCATGGAGCGGCCTGGACGAGGAGCATTTGGCCGAGACCAAAGTGTTTGAGATGCGAGGTATGCATGGATCGACCCAGTGGAAAAAGCGTGTACGCTGACCGTGTTCTAGTCACCAACTGGGGCATAGGATAAGTTGAAGACCATCTCGGCACGAGTGCTTCGCTCATGATCCAGCACAGTTCAAATAGCTGATGTGGCTGTCGCCGGTGACGCCCTGCTCACCGTACCTCCAACCTTCCCAAAGAAGGTCGAAATCATAGGAGGATCGTGAGTGCCACTGTCTACCAGTGCCTGCTGCCACCGTTGCTAATTCTGAAAGCCTTGCATCTGGCCAATTTGCCACCTACGAAACACTCTCCTCGTGGGCTCATCAGTACGTTGCCGGTCTAGGCAATGTCGAATACACCATCACCGTCAGTTCTTCACCATCTCCGGTCATTATATTCATGTTATCATACATGCCCGCTGACATTAGAACAGGCCTACCCCGGAGCCTGTCTGGTGGATAACCAATGCTATGGTGGCGTCCATGGCATGGTATGTTCCTCCACCTCCACCTCCATCTCCACCTCTGCACCATGGCCCATGAAAGAATGAATCTGACGCAAACAGACCTGGTACTGGCATCGTGCATCAGACCCCGGTTCCCGCGCAGCACAAATGTACGGACCCGAACCTGAAGAATTTGACGTAGGAGCCGGCCAACCGGCGGACCTCGTCCTGATCCAGATGGGAGGGAATGACCATCGACCGCCGAACGAGATCGCAGCGTCCGATTTCTACCATGCGTATATCGACATGATAGAAGATGTGCATCGGACGTGGCCTCATGCGACTGTTCTCATTGTGGTATGTTTTCAGTTTCCCCAGTGAACCTTTCATGATTCGTTGCCACAAGGTACTAAGTAACGATGATCAGGGACAATGGGGCCTCTTCCACCGCGAAGGCACAAAATACGTCCAGGACATGCTGTACGAAGAAGAGCACAAACGCGTGCATGAATACTTCAAGGACCGCGGCTTCGTCTACTACTTCCCCACTCGCGGCATCTTGCAGCATAACGACATCGCTCCCAAGGATCATCCGACCGATTATGGCCATGCCAAGGTTGCGAGCCATCTCCTGCAGTGGACGAAGTTGGTGCTGGGGTGGCAGCTGGAGCCGACGGGTGAGGTGCAGCATGGAACGCTTTTCTGGAATGATCAGCAGGAGTATTAGTTTTTCATTGAAATTAATTAATTAATATCGTAAGACTGAGGGGCGCGGATAGTGTCCCGAGTTTTACAGGGATGCAGCAGTTGTACAAGACTCTTACAGCTGCTACAGTGTAATATATCTGTGAATAGATTATCAACCTTGTCATTTCTGCTAGTAGGCAGCACAATCAGTCTTCGATTAAAAGTCCAAGAGGCACAAGCAAAACTCATCAAGAAACCACAGTCAAGAAAGCCGGTCTGATAGAGAACGGTCGCATCATGATCCTGCACGTCGTAACCATACCACCCATCGAACCTATCCTGAACTGTCCTGCAGAATATCGAAGAAAATACGAAAAAAGAAATAAACTAGAATCTGGTAAATAAAAAAAAAATCAAAAATCAAAATGAGTCAATGGCTAGTATGACCCATCGCAACCATAGCCCTAGCCAGCTAGAGAAAGGGCCAGGCACTAGCTACATAGTTTCCATCGATCGAATAAGTCGGAACAGGCGACGTGGAAGATGTCGTCTTAGTCGAATGAGTGTGACGTCTGGACTTAGCCCATCGACGGAGAAATGGTAGCAGGGCGCGACAAGTAAGTCGTAACGGAAGGTATGGGACGTCCGGGCTTCGAAGCCGTCCTAGTGGAATGTGAATGGTGACCAGAATTCGAAATACAAGGTGTAGGATGTCCTGGCTTAGAAGTGCCAGTAGCATGGTGAGAATGGTGCCCAGAATTGGAAATAGAATGTGAGGTATGCCAAGGTCCAGGCTTGGGAACCCTAGTAGTAGGCGTAAGACTTTTCGGCTGCAATGCTGTAGCCGAGCACGGAGGAAGAGCTTCCTTGACACCAAGAGAATCCTCAGCAGCGCTGCGCTTGCACGTGAAACCCTGACCAGCCAGCTTTCCCTCGACACTGTCTCCAGGTTCGGGGAAGTTGACTTCTTCGCCCTCGATGGTCGAGCAAGGTCCGTTATTGACGTTGACATTGGCCACAAAAATAGAGGGAAGGTTGTTGAAGGGAGTACGAGCGGGAGACTTTGCAAACAAATCACGAGGGTGTTCACGAGTCTTGCCGCCGTGGATGGTGACTTGAGCGCAGTTCATGTACATCTCACGGTTGCCAATCTTGTTGAACCAAGTCCACACCAGCAACGCCTGTCCGGACGGCGCATCAGTGGGGATCTGGAAGTTGTACGACTGTTTCAGAGGACAGCCTCCAAGCATCGAATGAATAACATGGAAGCTCTTGCCCTTGTCGTAGGACAGAGAAATCTGACAAGAACCTCCGCCGTGGGTGGCGCTACCGGTAATGGCCAGTTCATATGTTTTTCCAGCAGTGTAATCCGCAACGGACTGGAAGGGGTCATTAGCGTAGCCCTTACAAGGAAAATCCGAGCCGCTCGCAGATAGGGGATTGGTATAGGAATAGTCCTTGGGTCCATTGTCGGCTGTGTTTAACGGGCTCCTAATTGGGAGTGGGTTGAGTAACTGCATGTGTGCTGCAACACACGAGGCGAGGAGCACACATGAGAAAAGAAGATACTTCATGTTTGACCAACGAAGCCAATGGCTTAGCTGTCAACTGAAGGACTTGAGGAGGATGCAGAGGAACAAGAATGAGAGGCTTGTGATAAGAGGCAAGCTTTCAAAGGAGAGAAGCAATGTTGGCTGGGGGGTGGGCAGAAGAGACTGAATGAGAAAAAGTGAGAGGAATTTATACCTGCAATGTAGTAAGCAAAAGATTCTGATAGTCCCATACCTTCCTGGACAAGTGAATTGTAAGATTAACAGGGAGTAAAAGGCATCCACTGAATGGCATTGTTCGCCACTGCCAGAATGAAGAACAGAGGGCCTCACCCAGTCTGCAGCAGGTGGATATCTGCAGTGTGAGTGGGCCAGAGGAGAAGAGACAAAGAAATTGATACCCAGAGTGGATATTGGCATTCACTCAAGGTGGCTGAAGATGGGCCAGCAGGTGAGGTGGCCATGACAACCGGTGAGAAACCCTTTGAAGAGAGTGACTGAACAGACTCATCCAAGAAGCCAGGAGGTTCCCATAACTTCAATGCATGTCCAGTAACTGTAATAGTGGAGACAAGAGCTTTCCATATTCCGGTGATGCTGCATCAGGGGTGGATATAGTCTACGAAGCCTGAGAAGCATCAGCCAGCATGCGCGTCAACGCGTGGCACGCCATGAGACTGAGCCAGTTATCCAGATAGACAGGCCAAGTAGATGCATCTGCAAGATGCAAGGCGATGGATGAAAATCATCTCGAATCTGTGCAAGAGAAGCCGTAGTTAGCTGACGAGTCTGTAGATGAAGAGTAGATTGCAGCTTTCCCCAAACCCCACGGAGTAGGTATACGCCGTCAAAACGCGGCCATAAGCCAAGGAACTGCATTGCTATTGTCTCAAGATACAAGATAACCGTGTTCTCCTCGGCCTTATTGCTGGGCTGAGAGACAAAAGGATTCTGCTGGAGAAGCTCGCCGTCGCGAACTCGGTGATAGCGAGCTGTCTGGCCTCTCGACGCTTCCTGAAAGGTCGGTTTGTACATCTTCATTTTATCTTTGGCTTCAACCGCATCTCATCCGCCTAGATTGATCCTGGAGTGAAAAAGGCAGCTAATGACGGTTCTGAGCAGGTTAATTACTGCTTCCGTCTCCCCCGACGGTTCTCGTGTCAGGCCGTGTCATGACACCCCCCATCTTTGATTCCCTCTCGACGTCCACTTCTCATCTTCTCTAGTTCCTCTGCTGGATGAATTTGCAGCTTCTTGTATGGTACCAGACGAAGTCCCCTGGCATTCTTCCGTACCGACATGTGCGCTTCAGTGGCTGCGCGGGATTTGCCTCGCGTTCCTGTCGGGATCGTCGCGCGTCGATGAATCATACAAATCGACGGCAAACGGTGGCGATCGTACTATTTTCCTGTACTCGTGGCAGCGGCCTTCTCTCAGGCCAAATAGTCGCTGGAACGGTTTTGCGACACCTTCATGTCTTCCGCCTGTTTGCTTTTGTGTCAGTGCGGCTTGCTCCAACTACGTCACGCCCGTTTTCGAGCGTCCCGAACGGTTTCAGTGCCGGACAGGCGCAGATGGCCGCTGTTGGGCTAGACGAGGATGCCGGGAATCCTCCTGACAGTCTCCAGGGAGATCGTGCTCCGGAAAATGGTCCAGATGTGGTCTCGTTGGACCCAGAATCGGATGAGAACGTGCCTGTCGACCCTGAGGAGCTCACGGAAGTTATATCAAGACCTCCGCCGGTGAACAGTGACTACCTCCCGCTTCCTTGGCGAGGCCGTTTGGGATACGTGAGTGTCTTTGTGTAGTGTTCTATTGTCTTCTTATACCGTCCATTTCTCATGTCGAAAAGGCGTGTTTGAATACCTATCTACGTTATTCGAAGCCTCCGGTGTTCTGCTCGCGGACCTGTCGCATCACTTCTATTCTGGAAAATCGGCACCCTCTCCGGGATCCTTCACAGTTGCCTCATCCGACCAAGAATCGTCCAGATCGAAGTCAACCTGCCGATGTTGCTCGTGGACAAAGATTTGTCGAGTCGCTGGGACTGGCAAATGCTCGGGATATCGTCAAAATAATCCGCTGGAATGACCGGTATGGAATTAAATTCATGCGCCTGAGCAGTGAGATGTTTCCATTTGCCAGTCACAGTGAATATGGGTACAAAGTGGCTCCTTTTGCGTCCAAAGTCCTTGAAGAGGCAGGTCATGCCATCGCAGAGCTCGGGCACCGGGTGTCCGTCCATCCCGGTCAAGTACGAACTCATAAGTTACTAGAATTGGCAATACCCGATTCCCAATTGCTAACATGACCATCTAGTTCACACAGTTGGGAACGCCCAGGAAGGAGGTTGTGGAGGCTTCTGTCCGTGATTTGGAATACCATTCGGAAATGCTAGATCTCCTCAAGCTACCCCCTCAGCAGGACCGAGATGCTGTCATAGTCCTGCACATGGGTGGCGTGTTTGGCGACAAAGCAGCGACCCTGGATCGATTCCGGGGAAATTATAAACGGCTATCGCAAGGAATCAAGAATCGTCTTGTACTGGAAAACGACGATGTCAGTTGGTCAGTTCATGACCTGCTTCCGGTATGCGAGGAGTTAAATATTCCCCTGGTTCTCGATTTCCATCATCACAACATCATTTTTGATTCGAGTCAGGTCCGCGAGGGAACTTTGGATGTTACTGGACTGTTTGACCGCATCAAAACAACCTGGACGAGGAAGGGCATCACACAAAAGATGCATTATTCAGAACCCGTCCCGTCTGCAATCACAAATCGCCAGCGGCGAAAACACAGGGATCGCGTTACTACCCTACCCCCGTGCGATCCGACAATGGATTTAATGATAGAAGCGAAGGATAAGGAACAGGCCGTGTTTGAACTAATGAGGGTATTCAAACTGCCGGGCCACAGCCTCTTTAATGACATGATCCCGCACATTCGGAATGACGAGAATAAACCAGTCAAGTCGCCTCGCAGGTCGACCAAGAGGAAGAAGGGCGACTCTACGGATGTAGAGAACTGCGTATCTCCCTCTCAAACTATACCAGACCATGAAGTTGGCATGGGCGGCCCTGAGGGAAGGGTCTACTGGCCTCCTGGAATGGAGGAATGGCTTCGGCCAGCTAAAAGAGTTGTGCGCACCAAGACCGTCAAACTCACGAGGAAAGCCAGTGCGAGAAAAGCTGTGGCAGAGGGCAACGTCGGGACATCTCCCGAGGGCAGTGAGAATCCAAATAATGCACCGGAGATTGCGACTCCAGCCCGTCGCAAGAAACGGAAGGTATCCAAGACCGAATCGACTCCTTCGAGCTCCGAAGACGATCCTGCGGACAATGTCCCTACAGGGTTACCAGACAATTCTACATCACAGACTCGAGTTGTCCGTCGAAGTCGGCGGGTGAAGAAGATGAACTACGCCGAAGACAGTGATCTGTATGATTATCAAGAACTTTGAATGTCTTATCATGCTACTGTAGATATCTTTACAGTTCATGTACTACACCAGGTTATGTTGTAGAGATGCGGATGTACATACTGGGTTTTAGACGGCAATTGCGACTTTTCCAATGGTCCTGTCACTTTGAAAGTGCATGAAGAAGCATGCTGCTTTGGTAAATAAGCATCCAGATCCAAAGGGTAGAATGTGTAGAGTTGAGAGCCATTTAGGTCTACATGATTACCCGAATGGGAAATATGACAAACCACCTCGGATTACCTACTTGCAGGACCCAGTTATAAATAGTGATTGTGTTACATTCCGTAAATACAAATGGAACATCTCCAGATACAAAGTGACACAATCAAGGCCCAAGAGAGAGAAGCCATAAATAGAGATCCTACTACGGAGGAGCAGAGCTACATGCATGGCAGGTATCTGTCTGATGTCACATGATATCCTGCGTCTTCTCTTTCATCTTTCTCAACAGAACCTCAACAGAACAATGCCCAGACAGATCATGGAGTATAATTAACCGTAAGGAAACAGTCCCAAATCATACTATATACCCACGGAGTACCTCACCAGCTCCCAACAGTGGCGCCGAAACCCCCTTATCGTTCACAGTGGCCGAGTTGGTTCCGGCGTCAGCCTCGCATTCCTCGATCAATTCCATTCTTCCTTCGTTCCTTCGACCGAGAACGCGAGTCCGGAAACAAGAACAGATTCTTGCCCTATATACGTGCGCTTTTCTCCCGGCCGCTTGCGAGAAGTCTCTCTCTCCGACGATCCGGCACCGTTCTAACCCCCCTCCGCCGGCGGTTACTGCTACGTGCCTCCAGAGCGTCAATTAAGAACAGAAGTGGAATTGGACGGAAACGGCGGCTGATACGGGTCCCAGAAAATGCTGCGATGAGTTCTATTTCTCAGTCTTGGTCTGCGTCCGGTGGTAGACGCAAGAAGGTGTACGAGTACTTGAAGGCTGCGAACGAACTACGGCAGACCTACACGGCTCAAATTGGGAATAGCCTGCGGGAATTAAGCGGTGACGACTATTATGATGTTCCCGGTGCCTATCCGGATGCCGACACCGCGAGGTCCGGCGAGAGGGAGCTGGTGCTGTTCCCGAGTTACGCGAGGAGGATCATCAGACGGCAGAAAAACCAGAGTGACTCGGACTGGGAGGCCTATCGGTATCAGGATGGTTGGTCTCAAGGATTGGACGAGGATGAGCCGTCTTACGTTCGTCAAAGGGGACTGGGCGACACGGAGTACGGATCTGGGGATGGGCGAGCAGATGGGCCGGAGGACGTGGATGAGAATGCGATTGTTGACGTCGATGTTCATGGATGGATCTATATGCCACACCGGGGCCCAATGGGGAGGAAAAATCGGTTGATGGTTGCCCTTGCGAGGAAGTTAACCGGAATCCCTGCTCCTAATGGCAATAATGCGGCTGAGTCTACGGACAAGGTGTCTGGTGCAAGGGAAGAAGAAGATGTCAATAAAGAAGCCCAGTTGATCCTCAGCGAGGCGAACAAGGAGACAGAGTCTACTTGGAAAGGAGGCTCATCAGAAGATCGTGACGACAGGATTCCGGGCCCATTTTTGCGACGGTCGACGACATCTTCACAGTCCTTGCAGATGAGTAAAGACGAACTTGTCACTGCCAATGCGAATCTAATGATGAGACTCCGTCCCTTTCTGGCGCATCCCATGTCTTACACACCCGTTAGCGTGTTTTTCTATAATGACGAGCAAAGCCAGTCAAGGAACGTTTTGACAGACGAGTCTGGGCACTTTACTGTCCGCGCGGGTCTCCATTTTGTCCCAACACATATGCGTGTCCTTGCGTCAGAGAACCTGTCCACATCAAGGGAAATCAAGGTCATCGAGCCTGCTGGTGTCAGTTTGATCAGTGATATTGACGACACCGTGAAGCACTCTGGGATAATCAGTGGCGCGAAGGAAGTCTGCAGGAATACATTCGTGCGTGATTTCGCCGACCTCACCGTTTCTGGGGTGGGACAATGGTATAAAAGACTATCCAGCATGGGTGTGCAAATCCACTACGTTTCCAACTCGCCATGGCAGCTGTATTCTGTACTGGAACAGTTCTTCAAGGTGGCTGGACTTCCACCGGGCTCCTTCCAATTGAAACACTACGGCGGGATGCTGCAGGGGATCTTCGAGTCTGCGGCAGAAAAGAAGAGAGCATCGCTGGAGAAGATCTTGCGGGACTTTCCCAGGCGAAAATTCATCCTTGTCGGAGACAGCGGCGAAGCTGACCTGGAGGTATACACGGATCTTGCCATGACGCATCCCGGTAGGGTTCTGGGGATATTCATCCGAGATGTCACAACACTGGAGCAGAAGAAGTTTTTCGAGAAATCTGTCGACCATCCTCAGACAGCCCCGTTCCGGAGCGAAAGCACCGGCCATCTTGTCAACGACCCGTCATTGTCAACGGAGAAGGAGAAGGAGAAGGAGAAGGAGAAGCGGCCTGCTTTGCCACCGCGGAGGCTTCGTGAACCACCCAGCTCTGCCCAGAGTCTAGACAATGGGGATCTGATTGATTTGTGGGACGAAGGGGACCAGCAGAGCAGGCGATGCAGGCCGGGCGAACCGGGCGAACCGGCAAAACGAGACAATAACCGGCCGCTGCCGCCGACGAAGCCATTCAAGCCGTCGTCTCTGCGCACCGTAACAGCGGTTTCGGATACTGACAACGTGGAAAAGAACGTCTCGACCCAATCGACCCAAAGCCAGAACGCTATCCGTCGTAAACCTGCGCCTCCTGTGCCTCCACGTCGTATTAGTTCGGCGGTTTCGGACAGTGACAACCGATTATCAGATGCAACTCTATCTGGGAGCTCGATCGCTAGTGGGAAAAACTCTGTCGTCAGTGGCCCCAGCTCATCCGCGGACACTTTGCCGATTCGTATTAGACAACAGTCTAGCGAACCTTGGCGAAATGGGACGCCTCCGCCGGTTCCGCCACCTCGTCGCACCACTATGGCTGCAGCTTCAGTGTCGGACTCGGGTCTGAATCCAGCCAGACCATCACCGCAAATGTCACAGAAACAAGCCTACCCACTTCAATGCGGGTCTGAGCGTCCATCATCGTCACCGTCGCCGTCATCGTCACCGTCACCGTCACCACGGCCATCCGTGTCGAATCCATCCCTATACCGGACAAATACGTCCGGCAGCAGCTTCAACAGCGATGACCCATTTTCGACCCCCATTTCAACGCCCAACAAACGGGAAGAGGTCTGGCGACGTCGGTGGGAGCGGGCAAAGGAGCTCCTCGACGAGCAAGGCGTCGTCCTGGGAAGTTGGCGGGTGGGGAGCGATGTACAGGATGTCTGTATCTGGCTGGCACAGGAGGCATTGGCGGATGTGAATAACAGTCCGCCTGGGCTGCCAAAGAGGCCAGTGCCTAGTAGGACATCTACGTCTTCCGGGCAGCGTGAGTAGGGTTTTTATATAATGATGCGAGTCATGACTTATGTACCTTATTAGATACCATTATTATTATGCACTGTATATGTATGTACGCAACTAGGGCTAGAAATTGAACCGTGCTTTGCGTCTATCAGATAGACTTGATCGATTTCTCTATCCACATCCTAATTCTATAGTTGTATATATCACTCCAGGTGAACGGCACCATCCTGGTGAAAGGGATGATAATCCTCCTCACCAGCCCACTGCGCCTCATAAAGAGTCTCATGCATCTCGGAAGCATCCATACCAGCAATAACATCCTGATCAACAGCCAAAACCTCCAACCCAGGAACACAATCCACCAAAGCATACAAAATATAACTCCCCCCGAAGCTCCAAACAAACCCAATAACAGCCTCGATAACCTGCACGCCCAGCTGTCTCCAGTTCCCATCAAAGACACACCCGCCCTGGATATCCGTAACGCCATCGTAAGCAGCGACGTCCCTCCTGGCGAAGAGACCCGTAGCGATAGTCCCCACAAACCCGCCAATACAGTGTGTCGCAAAAGTATCCCCATTATCAACCCATCTATACCGGGCAGCGAACTTGGTGAACTTGATTCTCAGCGCCTGTCGACAGACGACGGCGCCAAGTACTCCAAAGAAGAAAGCCGTCGTCATGTCGATGAAGCCCGCGCTGGGGGTGATGAGGACCAGTCCCGAAATGGCGCCCATGAAGGCGCTGTCGAGACTCCATTTGCCGGTTTCGTAGTACGTGATGACGGACCAGGTCAGGCAGGCGGAGGCGGCGCAGAGGTTCGTCACGCAGGCGGCCATGATTGATTTGAAATTGAAGGAGAGAGTCGTGCCGGCGTCGAAGGCGAGCCAGGCGTTCCAGATGATGATCATTGCGAGGAGCTGACAGATTGTGTTGTGAGGACGGTGGAGCTTGAGGTGTTGGGGGGTTCGTTTTGGCCTTCCATTCCCATTACCGTTTTGACCTGCGCTGCTTGCTCTCGACCGTCCGATGGGATACGAGAGGTATAGACTGAGTGCTGTTGCTGTTGCGCCGCTGCAGATGTGCACGGGGGTGCCACCCGCGAAGTCGAGGACGCCCAGCTCGCCCAGGAAGCCTGTTCCTGACCAGACCATGTGGGCGAGGGGTTGGTAGATGAATGTGCTCCAGAGCTATACCGTCAGTGTCAGCATTGTTTCAATATCCCATACCCAGCAAGAAGGAAAGGGAAGGCCTACAAATATGAACGGAATCAAAGGCATGATCCTCCCCCTCTCACACGCCCCCCCAACCGCAATAGCACAAACCGTCGCACAGAAAATAAGCTGAAACTCCGAGAAGAGAATCTCTGGGATAGTCCCGACCGGATCAGCGAGGACGCCCGTGTGAAATGCCTTACTGAGACCGCCGATGACGCCGTTACCGTGGTCGTCGTCGTAGGCCAGCGAGTACCCGATCAGCCACCATTGGATAGAGCAGACGGCCACGACGAGCAGACTAGGGTAGAAGGATGCCAGGCCGCTGCGACGCGTGGAATAGCCCGAGTATGCGAGGCCGACGGCGGGAATGATGAGCCAGCAGAAGACGGAGCAGATGAGGATGAAGAGCGTGTCCGTTTTGGAGCAGGCGGACCAGTCGGTCAGGACCGACATGATGTTACTCTACTTCACACTGCTCTAATGCCAAACGTAGAGAAAGATGCAGTAGCAGGCAGACGTAAGGATGCATCTCCTCTATATAACACGTCTTATCTCTCGGCGATGCGAGATAAGCTGCTTCGACGTGCTGGGTTCAGTTAGGGCAAGCTGCATCTTCGGAAGAAAGGTCGAATGAAAACTGATGCAGTGGATATACGCCACTGTACAAAATAGAAATTCTAGAACCACATTGACTTTCCCCTTCTGGATGTTTGTGTTCTCATGAGGGCGCTCAGAGGAGGGCTCACTGTATTTGCAACGCAGGTGAGCACTCACCTGAGCACTCATGCCCTATCAACGGAGACATATATTCGTTGGTAACTAGCTAGGTAGGCCGACTTGGTGGAAAAGGGCAGCGAGGGCGGTCCTAAGCGGCAGAATACCACGTGATCTAACACCTATGAAGCGTTGGTGGTTCCCATGGTTCGGCTCCTTTCTAGTTAGGACTAGCCAGTATTAGTCATCATGTACAAACTATCTGTTGGAGGTCACGTGGATTCTGCCCAGCCAGACCGCCCTCGCCTGATCTAGTAGAGCTGGTTCTGGCACCGAGATAGGAATCCAACAATACAATACACGACATACCTCCATTAGATCAACCAACTCAGCGAGTTTGACCCCGCCAACAACCCATCAACATTATATTATGTGATGGTTATGTGATAATTAAACAGTACCAGTTAGCTAGATAATCCGCTTCATACGCTCTATAACTACTTCCTTCTCTACTCTCTTCTCCTTACAAAACCACCCACACCACCACATAACACGTACCTGTACCAGAAACGCCATGAAAGTCGAATACATCCACCAATTAAAAGTATAGGCAGTGCTATTCATGACGCCAATGACGATGGCGCTTCTCGGTGTCCGCCAGAGTCTACGAAGGCCAGCGGTTAGCTCTGTACGAAGGCTACACGCACATTACCCCTTCCTACCGTTCCTCTACGCGCACCTTAGAGCCCCTCGTAGCCCGGAGACCCTTGCAGCCCTCCGCGCTACTCAGCACCATACTGTCCTCACTATTGAGGACGGTATGGCTGAAAATCCAATCAAGCTGGAGCCAGAAGAGGGACCCTGGTAACCCAATTGTGTTGGATGGGGAGGAGGGGTCTGCTGATAATCCAATAGTCCGCTAGATCATTCCAGAGGGTTAGTATAAGCATTTCATAAGAAAATATAGAGAATTGGGGAGAATAATCATGGTTGAGGTAGCTAGACACCTAGAAAATCTCTAGGTGTGCCGCGAGCTTTCTCCAGGTGGGCCGAGCTATGAGCCCACTAACTACAATAGGAGTAGTAGCAACAAGAGCTCGGCTAGCATAGTGAATAGAAGCTCCTTCATAGTATGGACAGACACATCCCCTTTGATCTTCTCCTCTTCCACTCCACAGGTTGCCTTCAGCCTTCCAGGGCTATCAGACTCTCTTCACTGCCCTCTTATCCAAGGCCGGTGATGTCGACCTATGCATTGTTTTTGTTCAGTCTGGGTAGCTGACTAACATCTTCCTCATTCAGATCCAGATTGCAGCCACTCGCTAGGTGCAACCACCCAGCCTACAGGCTGCCTTCCCCAGCATGACTGTTTACATTCCTCCATCTGCACTTCAGATGTTCCACCATCAACCATGTCTGGTGTTTTGCGCGCAGATGGTACAATCTGCTTGATGTACGCTGGATATGACCATTTCATCACAACTATCTCCAACCGTTACGATCATCTGCAGCGTCGTGAGACCACACAACAGTACCTTGAGTTTACCGGAGTGACTAATTCGCAATTTGAAGCCATGATTTCTGGCTATTTAAGAGATCCTATCACGCAAGCAATCACTCCGACAGATGAGATTCGTCTTGATTTTGATATGTTTGTTGGCCGTCAAGCAGCAGGAAGCATGGAAGGTGACATTGTACTCACTAAGGACCTGTTGATCCAATTCGCAAAAGATTTTTGGGAGCTGCGTTGTCAGCGGCCGATTAAGACTCAGTCTGCAGACTAGTGGACAGATGGTGTCTTCATTGTGGGGTTTTTTTGATCACTGTTACCCTTCCAGGTAGTCATATAGCCTTGCCCCTACGTTAATGAGCTGTATCAGCTAGTTCACAATTCTGAGCACATCAATACCTTTAAAGACCAACTTGCTTCTTGTGTTACAGGAATGTACACCTATTTGTCTGTTTATTTTCTCCTTTTCCTACTGGCAGTGCCAGCTTGTTTGTTCTCTTGGGTATATGATTAATGCATGGCCTACACTCTATGGATGCAAGCCAGGTAAGCAAAGCTCAAAACAGCATCAACTGCAGTCATTTCCAGAAATCAATTCACTGTTCTCTTTTTGGGGCGTCTCCTCCTATGCTGGAGTCTTGGTTTGTGACAAGAACTGAAGCAAATGTTGGTGTCCTGGTTTTGATCCTAGTAGATCAATCTGACACTACCTCTGATGAGCTGTCTGCAGCATGAAACCAAGTTTACCTAACTGTTTCTTTATCAATCGATCCTGGCATAGACAGAGGAATCATCTATTTTGCTGGCCTGACCCTTCAGAGATACTTGTTCTGGATTACATCTTCCTACCCCTGTTGCTAAACCTTTTGTTACAGTCCATTGAAAACAAGCACCAGCAGTCCCATGTTTCTCAACTCACACTTGATCTAGGTCAAATGAGATATTCTCCCGGTAGTGGCCCATATAAATGGCCATTTGACTGATGATGACCAGTGTGGGAAAGAGTGGTATCTCTACAGACACCGTTGGGGGAAGGGCTCCACGGCCGAATTTCGGATGACTTCGTCGTTACACCAGCTAGTTGGATTTGGAAATGTTGTGCAATGCCGCTCAGACTATTGTCGTGGTTGGTGAGGGACGGCTTCGAAGCCGGTCAATGGATGCGACTTTGAAGAATGCCATCGAGAACCATGGACTTCGAGCACGTCAAGCGCTCTTGTCCATCTCACGCGTCTCTTGACCAGCTCACCCACTTACCAAAGTCGTATCCTCCCAGTGCTCATCCTCCACCATTGAAGTCTTCCCTGACGTTATGGACATCAATGCGCTTATCGATCTCGTCCATGAGATGTAGGGCCAGCTTTGGGTTGACAAGGTAAACGAGACGCTCATAACGGGGCGTCTCTGCCAGTAGGCGTCGACTTTCCATCCGAACAAGCTTCCCTGTGAACTTGACGGTACCTTTCACCATGGCGCGTTTAATGCGGGCGTGAAGATGGTCTTCAGTGATAGTACTGCCTGGATGGTCCGTTTCCCTCGTGTGGGGATAGTCTGTGACGACTACACTAACGAGAAGGTTGCCATGGAAGTGACGGCACTGAGTCTCATCCGCACCAGGATTACCATTCCCGTCCCAAGAGTCCAGGCGTGGGGTCCTGCTGCCAGCAATCCACTTGGTTTAGGCCCTTTCATCATGATGGACTTCATTAATGGGGTGGACCTTTGCGACCTTCTCCAGGACCCCCCAACGCTGAGCGCCCCAGCAGAGTCATGAGGGAGGACATCAGCAACAGTGATATTGAAGTTATCTACAGGCAGTTAGCGAATTTTCTGCTTCATCTTTTCGAGCCCAATTTTGACCAGATTGGCAGTCTGCCATCGCCACATGCTGAAGCGCAAAGCCCTACGCCACCACGGCCGCTAACATTCAAGGCACACTGCATCCTATAAAATGGAGGAGTTGACACTTGGTATGCCTATTAATTCTCCTCACTGAGTGTGTTAACTAAGCAGATGTCTAGGTGACCGAGCCCAGGGGTTCGCGACAACGACTGAGTATTTCCAATATGTCATTGGGCAGGACTGGGAGCAGCTGATTCACCAGCCAAACTCAACTATCGGTCCATATGATGCTAAAAGCAAATATGTGGCGTTCAAGATGCTAAAGAGCCTGGTGCCTGACTTGGTCAACGCGAAGTATGACCGTTGCAAGTTTAAGCTGATTTGCGATGATCTTGGCTTGGCGAATCTGATTGTCCGTGGTAGGGAAGATCTCACTGTCGTTGGAGTAGTGGATCTTGAGTGGTCATACATCGGACCCGCCCAGCTGTTTGGCTCAGCACCTTGGTTGGTGGCTTCTCCAAGCCAGGCCTGTCAACAGCGCATGGGACTGTGAAGGCGACAAGCCGCCCAAGATTGCCACCCGGTACTTCAAATGCCTAGAGACTTTCATAAGTATCTTAGAAGAGGAAGAGGCAAAAATGCCAGGACATGAAGAGAGGGAGCTGTCTAGTCTCGTCAAATGGTTTCAGGTCTCCGGAGCCATGTGGCTGCACATGCTTGTCTCATCTGGCTTCGATGACTATTATAGCTTTCCTTTTTACGCGGCTGCGCCAACATTTTGGCGCTATTGAGTGGGAGAGGTGTGAGAAATAATTTGACAACACAAAAGAGCTGGGGGCATTCGCGGCGCGGAAGGTGGACGAGTTGCATAAGTATGATGAAGCCTTGGAGAAGATGGAGGAGAACAAAGTGCTTGTCGACAGCGGAAATATGACAAAGGAAGAATTCATCGCCGACGCTCTCATGCGGGCCGGATATATCCCCTATTCCTGTCATCTGTGATCAATGATAACATGAGAAATGATGAGGGCTGTTCTATAAGGTGACTACCTGGCTCGGCTTGCGAGCTGAGAAGTTGATAGGAGCCACAGGGCCATCATGGGATGAGGACTGCATGATGACTGCTAACGCAGCTACCTCCAGGAGTCGCGTGACTTGAAGTTTGCTGCATACTGAGACGTGAGACGACTGGTTTCTATATAAGGCTAACGAGGGCCAGCTGAAGACAATCACATTCGTGGGTTAGTGGAGGAATTGAAAGGAACGACTTGATAATTCAGCTACCAGCATCTGTGAAAAGAGTATGTACTTGACCCATACTGAAATGGGATGAATAACCGATTTCTTTCTACATCAGGTTGGCAGCTATAGGAAATATGATAAAAGCTATATACCCCAGGGTCTAGCAGATGAGTAGAAGACCTGGGTTTGAAGTGAGTGTGAATGTGTGCAATTTAAAGTTCAGAGTTCCCTTGGAAAATATGCACCGAAGGCATACGATCTCAACCGACCCTCGCCTACGGCTACCAACTTGGGCGCCCAGCCAACTATCAACCCCGGGCAGGCAACTCAGGCGAACCCACAAATTGTGAGGATGTTTGAAATAGCCTTGGCGGAAGTAAGGGGCCTGCAATCATGGGGTTCCATGGGACGGGGATTCCAGCGATGATGACGGGATGGGTACAGATCCATGAGCACCTAGCACAGAAGGCAAGACAAGACTGCCGTTAGGGTTGAGGCGCGGACTAAGGGAAGAAAAAAAGATAGTCCAACCCGAGGAAGATTGCTAAATAGAATGTGCAGAAGGATTTCATATATATCATATTACGTATCGCAGTGGGAATCAATCCGGATAATTGCATTAAGACAAGCCCTGAATCAGCGAAACAGGAATTGATAGTCCCCATCACTCCCCATGTACGGCAGAATCAATCATGATACCGTGGTGTCTCCGTAGTAACTCCCTCCGCAGTACCGTCTGTAGGGCTCCTGCTCCCGTCAGTCTCCTCGTCCAACCCCGAGGTTTCCGAGGTGAACTTGAGATCCGAAATGCCATAGACGGCAATGAACCCCATGCCTGCGAACGCAGAGATGATCGAGAACACCAGCGCTACAATCCCCCGCGCGGTGAAGCCAGCGGGAAGCCAACCGGGCTGTTTATTTTGACCCTTCATGTCCAGTAGATCCTGCGTGTTGCCGGCCGCATTGCCTTCATAGGCCACGCCGGCGGCCCTGCAGACCTCGTAGTGCTGCTCGGGCACCGAGACGCGCTCCTGGATCTGCTGTGGGGCTTCGATCATAAGCATGCCCAGCCCCTGTGACAGGTGCCAGTCGATGTGGCAGTGGAAGATCCAGACGCCCGGGTTGTCGGCGACGAAGCGGATCACGTAGTAGCCCATGGGTGGCAGGACGAAGGTATCGCGCCGCGCGGGATACGTCGGGAAGGCAGTGTGGTTGTTGGGGTCATAGAGGAGCGGATCAGTGTTGTCGGCGAGACTGAAGAAGTCGGCACCGTAGCCCGGGTAGCGGTCGATGACCTGGAAGGTGTGGCCGTGCAGGTGGAACGGATGGGCACCCGAGTCGGCGTTGTTCAGGACTAGCTCCACGACGTCGTTGTGGTTGAGGACCTGCGAGTGGGTGAATTCGCCGTACACGCGGGGGTCCGTGGCTTGGTCGCCGGCAGACAGCACTGTGTACAGCGTGGGCACCTGGGGTGCCGTGTAGGAGATGTTGTTCAGGAAAGCATAGCCCTTGCCGTTGTTCAGGTTGTTCATGTACACCGTCACGTTGATGACGAGGTCGGGCTCCGGCAGGAGAGGCATGTGGTCGTAGGGCACGAGGGCGATGTCGTCGAAGGGATCGAGATCCGACGAGGTGTCGACCTTCATGACCGCCTGTGGTTTGTCCGCGCTGGGGTTGTACTCCAGCCAGTTGGTCAGGTTCAGCCGAAGGTCGGACGGTATGGTGTCCAGCAGCTGCGAATCGGCGACGGTGACGATGGGGTAATTGCGGTCGGTTTCGTTCTTCGTGGTCAGCAGCACGGTGTAGCGCTGGGCGGGCGCGATGTACAGCATCTCCGCCTCGGCGGGCTCCGTGTAGACGCCGTCGATCTCGACAATCTTGAAGGTGTGCCCCTCGATGTAGAAGTACTGCGTCACGAAGGCCCCGATATTGATCAGGCGCAGCAGGTACGTGGTTCCTGGCTTGACGGGGATGGACGTGTTGACGGTGTTGTTGAACAGGAAGGCGTCCGGGATAGGTTCGGCGCCGCTGGGGTTATATAGCGACATGAAGGTCGGCGCGATGTCCTTGTCCAGCTTGTGGTACCAGTCAGTCATGGTGACGAAGATGTCCTCGTCGTACATGTCGTTGAAGTAGGCATCCTTGTCGTGGACGATCAGCGCCTGGCGATAGCCGTCGGGGTAGCAGTAGTCGGTATGGCAGTGGTACCAGTAGGTGCCGTTCTGGTTGACAGTGAAGTTGTAGGTCATCGACGCGCCAGGAGGGATCGGACACTGCGTGATCATCGACGGTCCGTCCATGGCATTCGTGGTGTTCTGGTACATGCCGTGGAAGTGGATCGAGGTGTTCTTGTCGCCCAGCCCGTTGTACATGTTGACCACCAGCCGGTCGCCCTTGTCCACCTCGATGACGGGCAGCGGCCATTGCCCATTGACCCCGATGACCTGCCGCTCCTGCAGTCCATCGGGATTGGCCGTGACCCAGGAGACGTTGAAGTCGTAGGTGACTGTCTTTGCGTGGCAGACATTGAACAACGGCGCAGCCAGCACGGCACTGCGCAGCAAGGCAGAGAACTTCATGATGCCGCCGGCCAGAGCTCCCAGATGCAGAAAAAAAGAAAACACAGCCCGCAGGCAGGACAACAGCCGGGGGGAGACATGGTAGTAGTAGTCGAAGCAGCCATGGACATGCCACCCATGGCCATGGTCACCATCGGCGCACAACCGAAGGCCGTATGACAGGAGGAATCTTCCTCCTCGTGTCCAGCAGGAGGAAATGCCTGGCGATTGGCCTCGAGCACACGCAGTATCAATAAGTGCTTCTTGGCAACGAAAATCCCTCCGAGAAACCAAGGAAAAGGGCGTCTTAGCGAAAGCTTCATGGACGCTTGGTACGGCGGAGCAATCTGCCCGAATTATTTATTTCGAGTATTACGCTAGTAATAATTAGAGCAACGGCCGGGTTTCGTCATACGCACGTCCAGTAAATGCCCTGATCGAATCCACTGGCTGGAGATTTCCCCCCGTCCCGTTAACTTCCCATTAATGCAAATTGAAGGGAAAGCATGTGTAGCCTTGATTCAAAGCTAACGCTGGTCTTTGGAAAGACCTGACTAGCCGTTGACGGGGTCACACTGGCTGCGTTGGTCTTTGCGTTGGTCTGCATTGGTCTTTGCTGGGTAAACATGCTGTGTGCGTAACCAACTGGTGCAGTGGCATTTCGTATTGATGGTAAACATATAGTTTTTGCGCATTGCGCCCCGTCGGCCGCCGTACTTGGCGCTGATTGATAACCCACACATCAAAATCAGATAAAAAAATAGGCGGTTTCATCTCGTATTTGGCTTTTGTTCCTATGAGGCATCGCATTTTACCGGTCAGACCATGCGGAATCCGGCGGGATGCTGAAAAGCCAGTTTCGTGCATGTGTAGATAAAGCGGTGGCGCCCAGTTGACCAGGAGGTTCGAACTCCCAAAGTGCTAGCACTCCAGGAAGTACACTAACCCTATCCGGCACCATGGGCGCAAACGTCTTTGCCGTGCAGGTCTTCTTCATCGTCTTTCGAGAGTGCCTTGAGGCCGTCATCATCGTCTCTGTTCTTCTCTCCTTCCTCAAGCAGTGTCTCGGCCAGCCGCATCAGGACCAAAAGATATACAAACGGCTCGTCCGACAGGTCTGGGTGGGCTCCATCGGCGGCATCGTGATATGCTTCATCATCGGCGGGGCGTTCATCGGAGTCTTCTACGGACTGGGCCATGATATCTGGTCGGAGTCCGAGGATCTCTGGGAAGGCATCTTCTACCTCATCGCGGCCATCATCATCACCGTCATGGGCCTTGCGCTGCTGCGCATCAACAAGACCAAGCAGAAGTGGCGCGTCAAGATCGCCAAGGCGCTGTCGGAGAAGAGCAAGAACACCGGCTGGGCCTGGCTGGGCGACTGGACGCGCCGGTACGCCATGTTCATCCTCCCCTTCATCACGACGCTGCGCGAGGGCGTCGAGGCTGTCGTCTTCGTCGGAGGCGTCTCGCTGGGCTACCCTGCAACTGCGTTTCCCCTGCCGGTCGTGACGGGCATCATCGCCGGCCTGACGGTCGGATACCTCATCTACCGCGGCGGCAATGTCATGTCAATCCAGATCTTCCTCATCGCGTCGACGTGCATCCTCTACCTCATTGCCGCCGGCATGTTCTCCAAGTCCGTGTGGAGTTTGCAGTATCACGTCTTCGCAGCCAGGGTTGGCGGCGACGTGGCCGAGGCAGGCAACGGGCCTGGCTCGTACAACATCAAGGAGAACGTCTGGCACGTCAACTGCTGCAACGGCGAGACGGACAACGGATGGGACGTGTTCAACGCGATCCTGGGCTGGCAGAACAGCGCCACCTACGGCTCCGTCATCTCCTACAACGCGTACTGGATCTTCATCATGCTCATCGTCTCGTGGATGCTGTACGAGGAGCGCACCAACAAGGGCCCGCTGATCCTGATTGCCCTGTCCAAGGTGCCGGTGGTGAAGTGGTGGGCGAAGAGAAAGCTGGGGGCTGCGATGGCCAAGCCGGAGGACATTGTGATGCAGAACATCCACGCTGGCATGATGCAGGACGCCGCGGCGGTCGAGTCGGTCGAGGTGAAGAAGTAGATCTGGATAATTCTACTGGAATTGAATCTTTTATTTCTTCTCTCCTGCAGAAAGTCAAGTAGAAACAAGCTCCCCCACCTCCTTCATCGCCCTCCCATTGTTCTCTCCAACATCCAACGCAACCAGAAACCGGCTCACGCAGTTATATCCCGCAATAGTAGCAGTCAACTCGACGATTTCGCGATCAGAGAATCCCACCGTCCTAAGCTCGTCAAACACCGCATCCTCCACCGCGACATTCCTCGTCATCTGGTCCGTATACCGTAGTACTGCCCTCTGCGCCGGTTTCAAATTGGATCCTTGCAGTATTTCTCCTTGACTATTATCTGCACTGCACGTACACGGAAGAGACCGCACCTCCTCCAACTCCCCCGGGAGCACGCCTCCCTTCAACGCCAACGGGGCATGCGCATTCCACTCGTATACAGCTGAATTGAGCACCGCGACCCGACAAATAGCGAGCTCCAGCAGTCCCGGATCAACCACAGTGCGCGACCGGATGGCGCCGAGGAAACTATTCCACCCGTCCGCCACGGGAGGGGAATGGAGCAGGGCCAGATCGAGAGGGATGAGCGGGCGGGGGTGTCGACGCGCGGCGACGCGGGCGTAGATCTCTGCGGATTCTGGACTGGAGGGGTCCGGGGTGGGGGGGGCGTAGGGGAGTTTCATCTTAGACTAAGTGTTTTATGGATCGTGGGTTTGATGTTGGGGTTGCAATTGGAATTGCTCTGGCTCGTACGGAGAGTTTAAGTGATGATATATATCGTCAACGACTACCGAGTCCTTTTGCCGTCGGGTAAATAACATTCAAGCTACCGAGGTATTATTATTATTCTACAATGACAATTATGGGAATTATAGAGAAGACTGTTTCTCCACTGTCAGATTGGCTCCGAGATTAAGCATGCATCTAACTTCTGACTTAGTTCTGCCTACATCATGATGAACCCGATCCCAAACGGCAAGCAATCTGCACGGAACTTTGTGTATTGTGTAATAAGAACATGAAGCATCTATAAGAGGTAAGAAACGGTCTATATACAAGAAACACGCAAACCACTCACTTGCATGATAATTCCTTGTTCGATCTGGCGAGCGCCTGCCAAGCTCGCTAAATGAATGGCATACAGGGCACCACATTGTCATCGCAACAGAAGTAGAGCTCAGCTCAATCCAGCTCGGCCTGGCCCGGTAGGCTCAGTGGAGGATCGCCGGAGCAGATGAATTTGTTGCTTCCATTTAGTCCAAAAGGAGGGTGACGCACGAGAAGTGGAACTCATGCCCATTCACGGCTCACCCGCGATTTCAGCAACGTTCTTCCTATTCCTGTTCTTCCCTCTGTTGTAAACGCGTTCATCATTCGGATCGAAGCCCCCATTCCCCCACAGCGCCCAGTCTTCCGTTTCTCTGGTGTAGTCCTCGGGCGCAAAAGAGGTGCCATCGGACTTCTCCTTCTCCAGAAGCTCGAAGAAACGGTCATAGTCAATGCGCGTATGCCATTTGCCATTGATGTGGAAGCGTTCTGACGCGAGTAGGACACAACAGCTGTGCGCGTGCTCGGCCGCAATCCCGTAGTTGAGACCACGGCGTTGAAGTTCGTTATTAAGAGCCACGACAAATTGGGAAACCTCCTCGTAGAAGGGGACGTTTTTCATTGTTAGCCCGGCTCCAGCGCTGGTGCTGGTTCCGCAGTATGTCACGCCTTTAATTTCGATGAAGCAGGGCAGGGCCTTTTCCACAAGATCAGCGTAGCCAGATGCTTCATCTTCGATGTTGAACCCCTTCACCAGTGTCAATCGAAAAACCGTACGCTGAACATGCCGTTTCTCCCGTAGGATTTCGAGACACTTTTGGAACCTCTCCCAGAAGTCCCGGTGGAGCGGGCGGTCGATCTTTCGCAAGCTGTCACGATTGCTGGCATCGATGGACACGTAAAGTTGAGTCACGCGCTGCAAACTCGCTAGCTGATCTGGATGCTGGGCATTACAGACGAGAAAGCTGGATATGTGCTCCGAATGTAACATGTCTAGGAATTGGTTGATGTGGGGGTAAAAGATGGGCTCTCCAACGAGACTGAGAGCACAGTGACGGATGCGCATCGCCTCTGCAAATCGTTCTGCACGCACACCAGGGACACCTCGCATCATTTTAATCTTCTTGTAATGGCCTTCCTTGACGCCTTGGAAAATCAGCTCTGGCGAGTCCACCTTCCAGCGCCAGGTCGTCCCAACGGGGTTTGTACCATGCCGCCAGCAAAAGATACACTTATTACTGCAGGAAAGAGATGGCGTGGCCTCCATGCACAGGTGCGACCGGATTCCATAAAACGAGTACTTATAGCAGGATCCGCGGCCGCGCAGTGCGGATTTAGTCCACCGGCAGATCTTGACTCCAGAATGGGAACCAACGATGGTATACCCTTGCTTTGTCAGAGCAGCATAGGTTGGCGACGTTTTGGGCACCATTTCCTTTGCACTAACTTCCGCAGGCCGCGACGAGGATGTCCCTGCGGTGGTAAAGTCCACCGGAATTGGCGCTCCGCCAATAGTCTGACCGTCGACCAAGTTGATATCTTCCAGATCCACAACTATCTGGTCCTTATTGCGCCTGCGAGACTGAGATTTAGTTCCATCCAACACATCCTCATCATCTAGTTCTTCCTCGTCGCTTTCCAGCGGGTCACCGCTGCCAGGAACACCTTCCCCAAGGCCGCCCTGCTCAAGAATATCGAACAAAATGTCCTGCAAACCACGAGACCATTCTTTCAATGCCTGTTCAGCATCACTTCTAACGTCTCCTAATCCTAGTGGATAGGCTCTTTTCTTGCCGGTAAGTTTTGCCATCCAACGGTCGAGCTCCTTGGCCTGTGAGCAAAAGCCCTCCTCTTCACTCGGCCACCCCTCTTTATCTCCGAACCCGAATACAGAATAGCCAGCCAAATTCGACAACGAGGAAGTATCAATGCGGAAATCATGGTGCGTCTCATCGAGATGACCAAGAAAGGTGTTGATGACGGTATCAATGTTGTAACTGGGTATCAAGAGGCAATAGACATACCGTAGTCCTGGTGCTGTTGACGGTGGCTTCGGTGCCGAAGTAAAATAGTCATCCAGATCTGCGTAGGAGAGGTCATGAATTTGCGGCAGAAGAAGTCCCTGGTCGGGGTTGTCTGTCCCAGATCGGCTACGCGCAGCAGAGCGTAGATCTTCCAGGAGAACTTGGGCGTATTTCTCGGTTGTACCGGTCAATGACGCGAAGAAGATGATGGGCTGAATGGACGTCGGTGGTTGCGATTCGACCGAATCTCCTCGCCGTCCACCAAGAGCCTTCAGCGGCTTTTTCCCTTGCACCCTTTTCGGGCCCGACACAGGCTTTGGAGACCGACGACCATTGTCCAATGGCTGCAGGTTCTTTTTCTCAGAGTCCACTGGAGTACTATCCTTGCTTCCAATTGCACTCGCACCAAGTTTCTCTGTCTTTTCTGGCGAGGAATCACGAGGGGACGGAGGGATCGAGGACGACGCTGCGGTTTTGGACCTACGCTGCAGTTTGCGATATGCGTGCAGGGAGAGGATAAACGTAAAGAGCCCAAAGAGGACAGGAAGACGGTAAAAATGCCAAAGAGCCAGCAGACCTGCAGGTTTCAAAGAGTCAGTCGGATAGCAAAAATAATGGCTTCTCATGCACTGGGTTAACAACCTTCAACTGCCACGACAGAACTGTCCGCCATATTGAGAGAGAGGAGACTGCTGCAGCCAGCCAACACAGAAGAGTCCCCTTCTACTCCGTATTGTCAAGCAAGACAGATGCAGTTAAAAAGAAAGTCGTGGACAAAGCGGGCTGCGAGAGGCGAAAGAAAAGTCAAGAAGGGCTGCGTCTTATCGTTTATTGGACCCCGCAATATTATCTAACCCGCTGTTTGATTGTCATGGTGGGATATACAGAGTATGCCCACCATCCTCTCTGCCAAATGCAATGGATGCATGTAAGTAACCGTGTTAGATCCTGGAGCATCGAGGCTGACTGTTGGCGTCCAGTGAGCAAGAGTGGATGGAGATGTTGTGCGTATTCGCAATAATAACCAGCCTCTTCTTCCTTATCTCTGCGACATCGTTTGGTCGCCTTCAATAAATAAATAGTGCTATCTCGCATTCGCATTGCATCTTCTGTCATTTCTTTCTTTTTCTTTCTCTTTTCCCTCGAAGGATTCGGATTGCAGTGCAGCCAGGATGGTACAGGAAAAAGGCTCTCCCTTGAGCTCCGAGAAGAGCCAGACGACCCTCGTCACCAACAACACGACACCTGGACAGCGTTCTAAATACCGGCGTTACTGTCATTTCATTGCATTCGTTGTTGCTCTTACCACTCTCATCTATAACTTCACCTCCTTCGTAACTGGTGGACGACTATTCCATGGACCTGTCACTCTGAGCATTGAACAGAGAGTCGAGAAGATCCTGTCAGAGACTCCATTGATCGGTAGGAGAGAGCAACCATCTTTGAACCAATAATTAAGGATCCTGGAATTAATTTCTTCTCGCAGATGGCCACGATGATCTCCCATATCTGGTCCGGATGCTCTTTCAAAATCGCATCTATAATGACAATTTCACCGCTCCATTTATGAATGGCAATCTTACAGGCCATGTTGATCTTCCCCGGCTCGCCGAGGGTAAAGTCGGCGGCACATTCTGGAGCGTCTTCGTGGAGTGTCCGAAGAATAACACGGACTTCTCAGACACGAACTACGCGGAAAGTATGCGCGCTTCTGTATTTCCATTTGTTGCCCATTGAAACTGACACAATATCCCTGCAGGTGTGCGTCAAACCATAGAGCAAGTCGATGTGATGACCCGTTTGCAAAAAGCCTATCCAGACGTCTTCTCTACACCCCCGAATGGAACAACAGCTCTTCAAGCCTTCAAGGATAAGCGAATAATCTCCCCCCTGGGAATTGAAGGACTCCACTCCATCGGAAACTCCCTAGCGCAGTTGCGCAGTTTCTACAATCTTGGCGTATCGTACGCCACTCTCACCCACAACTGCCACAATCGCTACGCCGATGCAGCTCTGATTGAGCTGCCAGGTGGCGGGATCAAAAAGGCCGACCCCGTACACCACGGCGTGAGCAAGGCAGGCAAGGACCTTATCTTCGAAATGAATCGTCTTGGGATGATTGTAGATATATCCCACGTGAGTGTGGACACGATGCGGGACGTTCTGGGTGCCGGAAAGTACAAAGACTGGGCCGGGAGTCGAGCCCCTGTCATTTTCAGCCATAGCTCTGCGTATGCCGTTTGCCCTCACCCCCGTAATGTCCCCGATGACGTGCTGCAGCTTGTCAGGGAGCGGAATTCGGTGGTGATGGTCAATTTCAACCCCGGATTTGTCTCTTGCACTGCAGCGCCTGATAGAAAAGACGGATTGCCTAACTTTTATCCTCCCAACTCAACGTTGGAGCATATTGCGGACCACATTATGCATATCGGGTCTTTGATCGGCTTTGACTATATCGGCCTTGGTAGCGATTTCGATGGGATTGTTGACGTCCCGCAAGGCTTGGAGGACGTGTCCAAGTACCCACAGCTTATTGCTGAGTTGCTGCGACGGGGGGTCAGCGATGAAGATGCTGGGAAGATAGCCGGAGGTAATCTGCTGCGCGTGTGGAAGGAGGTGGATCACGTCGCGCTTCAGATGCAGGCTGAAGGTGCGCAGCCTGTTGAAGATTAATTTGTTTCCTCTGTGCTAAGCATTGGGGAATGTTCTGTTCCTCGTGTTTCTCTTCTATCATCATCATTGTCTTTCCCCTTAAATCCTGGTGCTCACCCTTAGCTCACTGAGTAGATCCGAGGAGAATGAGTGCTGGAGTGAGCATCAGGTAAGATGCAGCCTCAATAAATGCACCCAGCTTTAGGGGGGTTGACCTTGTCATTGCACAGCAACCTTGAGATCATGATTGCCCTGTTGTGTAGCCATTGTCTCCTTCTCCTCTTAACATACAGCAAGGCATGTAAGATCTGTCTGGATGGCTCGTTTCTACTTGTATATGATAGATTGATATACTTAACACTGGATCGTATACATGAAGTCTTTATTGGAAAGACTCATTCTAATGCACTATGACAAACCGAACAAGAACTTGGCGTCAACCCCATTAAAGCTGCTGCAATGACCGAGTCATCAGACATAACAGAAAAGTTCGTTATATAAAAGGTTGCCTCACCACTGCTCACCAACGATATTAGGCAGAATTATCAAGAGAACTCCTGGTTCGTTTCACATCTTCTTCAAACCCCAACGCCGATGCCAGTGCAGACATAAACTCAAGTTATAGGACAGAAAACACAACAAATAGAGAACAAAAGGGGCATAACGTATGTTACAAAAAGTACTCGCTGCGACCCGGTCGCGATGCCGGGACATGACGTTGGTCGTCACTGACGGCGCTGAATAACTTGAAGGAAGGCTTCAGGTCCTCCCCAATCTCGCAGACGGATGCCAGGTTTCCACATCTGTAGCAATAGTTGGGTGCACTCCAGACAGTGACCACGTTTTGGTCCGCAAAATGATACTTATATCCTTCGTTGACAAGCTGGTGTGCCCGTGCGACAAGCGTGAGATCGTTGACATGGCAGAATTCATCGGCTACTTTGTCACCAAATAGCCAGCCTAGAGAAGCAATAACTGTCAGACAACTTGATGACAGGGAAAATCCGCAAAAATTCGACAACAGTCTTACCGGCCCCTCTGGGGCTGACGGCCCATGTTTCTACGTCGTCTGGATCCGACCAGACAAGATCACAAAAGGCACCCACATGAGGGATCTCTTGTGCTCGCGCAACCACGCGCACTTGATCCAAAGTTCTAATTTCTGGACTCAG
The DNA here is from genome assembly GCA_002976275.1 of Monascus ruber. Classification (NCBI taxonomy): domain Eukaryota; kingdom Fungi; phylum Ascomycota; class Eurotiomycetes; order Eurotiales; family Aspergillaceae; genus Monascus; species Monascus ruber. Next base: position 112,440 of record PSNO01000005.1, read on the forward strand.
CCCACCGTGCACACAGAGTACCTTGCCATCGATGATGGCTCCTAGCGTCATGAAATCGAACACCTGACAGCAAGCTTTCCACACGGAAGCATTTCCGTACTTCTGGAAGCACTCTTCGTAGAATCCGTATACCTGTGTGATTTGTCTGGATTCATGGTTCCCGCGGACCAATGTCACTCGATCGGGGTATCTGTACAGAAGCAAAGGCAACAGTCAGTCTTTACATTTTCGACCTGTACCATGGGGGCACACGGACTTTGCTTTCAAACACAATAATAATGTCAGAGTTTCCAAGCTGAAGTAGCCTCTATCAACATAGTCACCCAGAAACACGAAATTTCGATTGATCTGTACGTCGCTACTCGACCGGTCCCTCTGGCTTGTATTTGACTCCGTATCGTCGTCTGCGGTTTCCAGATTCCCGGCATTCCGAAGTTTCTTTCGTAGTTTCGGATCTGAAATGCTTGTAGGTGGTTCAATGTCCTCGGATGTAATGAGCGAAGGGGCCGTTTTCGGCTCCTCGACACCAGTCTCGTTCGGCATTCCACCAGACACTCGGAATAGCTCTAGTAGATCGTAAAACTGGCCATGAATGTCTCCGCAGATAGTCACAGGCGTTGAAACGGGTTGGATATTGGATTCTGGAGAGAAATAACAACCGGGTCAGCTTCGAGTGTTTCCCTGAATCCATGAACGGTAGGAGCACACCTTCCATCATATATTCCTTCACAATCTCACAAAGTTCTTTCATATGCTGTTCCGATAGATACTTGCAGTCTTTAGCTGCTTCTAACCACTCGTCTGGACCTGCATTGCGCTTCAATTTTGCTGGTCCCGGTACAGGGACTTTGGCATCGACCATGCTGAGGTGCGGAGGGAGCGATCAAGCGTGGTGTATGCGTTGCAGAGGTTAACCGTTTAGTTGAGATATAATTTTCAGTGGTGCTGTACGCAGACAAAAGGAACGAACGAGTCCAGAGATCGGACTCCTGGAGGGCAAGACGGGGGATGTTGTTGAAGCTGTTTAGAGAACGAGCACTGCATCGCATATGAACTCCCTCCCGCTTGCGGCGTCGTTGGTCGTCCTCGTGTGCCGTAATCCGTCTAAGAGGAGCAGCAGCAAATCCTCCATCTTTCCATCTCGACAGCATCTCTTTTGACGCTGTCTGTTCTCTCCTTGGGACTCCGACTGTCTTTGCAGAGGGACCCATTGCTTACCTCTCATGATTTCATTTTGCCCTCGTTGCTGTCTGTGTCTTTAACCTCCACACACAGTCCTGACATAGAGCTCACTACTGCGGGTGACCCACCTTATCGCTACTAATTAATTATCTATCACTCTTGTCTGTCTTCGATCTCTTCAGTCCAGTCTCCGAGTTACCCGTGCCATTTGCCTCTTTTTGCAGGGAGTTATCTCATTATGACTCAGGTACAGCCGGTAAAATCGACTGGAGGCGTTCTTCAGATACCCGTAGCGGCCACTCAGAAAAATGCCAGTATAGCGCCCAAGAAAGCCCCGAAACCTGCTGCCCCAAGGCTCAAACTCCTCGTGAGGCGTTTACCTCCTGGGTTGACTGAATCTGAGTTTGAGACCGCACTGGGGGTGGATTGGAGAGTTGGAGCTGGGAAGGTAGACTGGTTCCAGTACAAGCCCGGCAAGATCTCCAAAGAGTAAGTCTGATCAGTCAAAAACGTCCTAGGCTGTTGTCGCTAACGCTCGGTCTATCCAAACAGCCCCGCCAAACCTTCTCGACCTTCCCGTGCATACATTCATGTTGTTTCCAGTGATTATATTGCACCTCTTTCTGAAAAGGTGCAACAGACCCCATTCGTCGATGGGCGCAATACCGTCAACGATCCTGTGCTCCTGGGACCCCCGTCGTTGGAGTTTGCGCCATTCGCCAAAATATCGGGAAGTCGTGTACGCAAGGATGCTCGTCAGGGAACGATTGATCAAGATCCCGATTTTATTGCTTTTCTTGAGAGTCTTACGCAGCCCATCGCCAAACCAACTACGGTCGAAACTACTGCAGACGAGGGAGAAGAGAAGCAGGAGATGGTGACGGTTACACCTTTGGTGCAATATATCAAAGAGAAGAAGGCTAGTAAGGCAAAAGAGAGCGCTGCTTCTTCCAAGTCTGGCAAACATAGCAAGGCAGAGAAGGAGGGCAAGCCGGAAAAGGTGCAAACGAAGAAGCTTCTTCAACGAGCCGACAAGGAAGCTTCTGCAGCTCCACCTACAGAAAAGAAGCCAAAGGCTGATAAAGTGACCAAGGAGGCTGTGAAGGCTGCAAACAAGCAGGCTGCTATTGTTTCGGCCAGATCGAGTTCAAAGGCAGCGGCGACAGCATCACAACAGAGTGCCATGAAGGATGCAACCCACGGTGCAGAGCCTGAGAGGAAGAGAGAGCGTGGAAATATCAGCGCTGCTGCTAAGATTTTGCAGCGGGATTTGGGACTAGCTGTGGGCGGTGGACGTCGGCGGGGTACCAAAGGCTCATCTACAGATGCCGATGCTAAGGTAGAGCGGCCTTCTCGTGAGATGTCTACAGCGTCGGAATCAACCAAGAGAGAGACACCACCAACGAAGGCATCAAAACGTTCCACTGCGGCTGCAAATACGAAGGCCAAAGGCAATGCCACACCGCAGCCAGCAGCTGCGGTATCCACGGAAGCCAGAGCAACTCTGCCCGTCCCAGCCCAGACACCGGCGCCACCGAAACAGTCGAAATCCGCAAGGGGCAAACAACCTGCCGCAGCCTCTACATCACCTACGGCTACTCAAGCGTTTCTCAAGCATGCCAATCCGTCACAGGGAGTCACGGAGAAGTTGCTAGAAACGTCATTCACACCGTTTGGCAAGATCCTAAAGGTGGAAATCGATAGGAAGAAAGGGTTTGGCTATATAGATTTTGCGGAGCCAGAAGGCCTGCAGAAAGCTATCGCGGCTAGCCCAGTGTCGGTAGCTCAGAGTCAAGTTGTTGTACTAGAGAGAAAGATCAATGCTGGAGCGGAAAGGGCCCGTGGCAAGGGCCGGAGCGAGTCCCAGTCAGCTAACAATAATGGTAACAACGCTCGTGGGGGCAAGACAGGCGGAGGTGAAGCAGCGGCTGGTGGCAAGACATCGGCATCCCGAGGGCCACGGGGTGGACGGGGGGCGAAGAATAAAGGCAGTGGAGGATCCAAGGGCGGGAACACAGAGAATGGAGGTTCTTAGGTAGCAGTTGCTCCCATTTGTATGCCGGTAGCAGCAACCCGCAGTAATGATAATGATACCCAGTATGACAACCGACCGGATTAGGGCTATGCTGGCTACTGTGAACAATGTGCTCTCAGGGTTCAATAGCTTTACCGAAAGGACAAGGCTGCTCCTAGAAATAGAACTATCGATTCTTCGAACGGGAAGGCCCATGATCTATCGGATTTCCAGCCAGAATGACGCCCTTTTTGCAGCGAATCAATATGCAACTTTTGAAATGAAATAGATTTCTGCAAGTGGCACTAACTGTGAAGGGCTATAGTGAGGTTTAATTCAATCTAACGATGCCCAGATGCTATCTACCAAAAGCTTCGAAGAGAGGAAGAACTCGTGTTGCTCGACGGCACGGTGGATATGGAAGATATGGAAGAATACATTATGTAGGGAAAACAGCAAGAGCGATGCAAAAAAGATAGTATGGATTAATTCAGGAGTCCAAATAAGAGAGATATCGCCTTTTTATGTTCCATGATAAACTGGATTGTAGCCAAAACTTGTAGAGCAATTTATGATAATCCTTGACAGAGAGCAATGCTCCTGTGAGGGCATCTAGCCACTCCCAAGATACGATCTCATCACAGGATGCTGGTGGGTTGTTCTTGAGCATAAGTGATATTTCCCCAAGAACTTGATATATTTTCTTGGGAGCTTGATAATTCCCGTAACCACTGTGCATGATTCCTAGGAACATGCTAGGCCTCTGCAGAAAGCACTAGTACACCAGCTGACCCCCCTTATTTGCTCAGAACTGAATGGTTCCCTAGTGTTAAGCATGTACCAAGGAACAATAGAATGCCCAACTTATAGAAGCTATCCACTGGCCTTATTGCTTTGGAGTGCTTTTACCTTTCACATCCAGTCCATTATCTTAACAGCGTTAGCTCCTTGTCCATTATCAATCCTTATTATGGTATGTCTTCCTACCACCTGATATAAAGCAATGATTATATTTGAGAGAAACTGATAGGTGTACTGTAGGAAAAACTTCCATACCTACTGTGCCGGGGCACTGCAGAACCCTAGATTCCTCATATTTCCTATCTTACAACGCCGTAGGGCCGTGGCCTCCGGCATACTAATGTATGGTGGAGTCTGTGGCCGTAGTGTACTTAAGGAAGGTTTCTTCCCAGATAGTTACGAGAAATCGAGCATGCTTTTGGTTTCGAAGCTGCTTCACTAGTATCATCGTCGTTGTATAGGGAGTCTCTGTTGTCATGTTTCTTTTTTGTTATATCGTCTTCTTACTACATTGTTCAGCATATCCATCCCTGAGATCCCTTGTTCACAACCCAGTTCCTGTCGCAGGGAACAACGCACGTACACCCCCTTTACACTGGTTTGGTCAATTATGGAGGATACAGATATTTAGGAACCAGCATGTCTCTCCTAGGGCTAAGATGCACTAGATTGTCAACTTCGCATGAGCTAAAATCCTATCTGCCTAAGCTTAGTTAGTTAGTTATTATTATTTGATGTGGATCAGGGGTGCGGCGTCTGGATATCAGATACTAAAAGGATACCGTAGGATTCATAGGGATCGTGGTGAACGCTCTATATCGATATACTGCTGTCTCTAGTACATCTTGAAGCTCTAAAACGATGCGCTTCCTCTTGTCTGCTTATTATACCTTGTGTTGTCCCAACATCCGTATGTTGGTCCTTCCTCCGGAACATACATACTCCGTATCCGGGACCGGATTATCAGATAATCCACCTGTCCGAAATAGTATATCCTCATCATTATTTAACGTCGCTTGGCGGTCACGTGGCGGGTGACCGCGGCCTCCCGAAGGGCAACCGGACGTGCCTCCCAAGCGTATACTATCTAAAAGGATCTAAATACGTGCGCAATGATCTAAATACATGCTTAAAGGAGGCAAATTTGAGCACCATGTGCTGTAGAGTTGGGGAAGTTCCCAGCACTGCCCTGGCTGGGGCTTCAAGCGGTAGAAAAAAAACCTGTTTTGCCTCCCTATAGGTGAGAGGGGGAGCCAGTCCCTCTTTCCCAGGAAGATATGTGTCGACTGTACACTACTCTGTGTTTAGGTGGGCCCAGTTTGGGCATATATCCGTAAAGAAGGATGTGTTTTGCACGATGCGGCTGAATTCCTCAGCCCCAGCAGCAGTCCCTAGGAGCCAGTCAATGGTTTTTGCTGGCCCAGCTAGTGTGTGTTTCCGTCTCTCCTTCCAGCGCTTCCTAGTATGTGGGCAGAAGAAGAAATGTACTGGAGTCTTTAGCTTCTTGCAGGAGCAGGTTGCTAGGTAGTCTGTGTGGTGGAAGCGTTCATGGTATGCTGCGAAGTCCCCATGTCCAGTGCGGGCTGCAATGAGCCTGCCTAGTACCCAGCGTGGTAATTTATGTTCCTGGGCCCGGCTGCTCTTCGTATGGGGGCGGATGCCCAGGTCTTGGTATGCCTGGGGTGCGTTGCGCATATACGCTGCCTGGGTGGCAGTACGGAGTTGTTGTTTCGCCTCTCGTCTTAGGTATGCCGGGGAGGGGGGGATGTGGGAGCCATCCATGGCTGCTCCCTGCTTTGCTAGCCTATCTGCCAGCTCATTGCCTGCGATTCCAGTGTGCCCTGGTACCCAAGAGACCCGTACGGGCCTGCGGGGGGAAGCTAGGATATACGGCAGGCTGAGCCACCGTGTGGTGAGTTGGTGGAAGGTGTCCGTGCCTATCTGCCTAAGCCTGCCAAGAAGACCAGGCCAACATATGATGATAACCCACCTGCCAGTACCAGATTGGGCCAACTAGTATGGTTAGATGCCTGCAACCTTCATATACTAAAACCACAAAAGAAGCTGGACTGGAAGAACCTAGGACCATTTCACATCCTCTGTTAAGTTAGTCTGCATGCTTATGAATTGGACCTGCCTGCCAGCATCCACATACATCCAGTTTTCAATGTTGATTTACTGTCGGTGGTTCCCATAGCTCAGCTCCTTCCTAGTTAGGTTTAGTCCACATTAGTCAGCGCACTGTGTAGATAGTTCGCCCGGCTCCGGGCCTCCCTAGCTAGATCAACCAACTCAGCGAGTTCAACCCCCTCCAACAAATAATAATAACATAACATAACCAGCGATTAGTTCCTATACAATAAGGACCCTACGTTCTCCTCCCTACTATCGTATTTAGCATTCTCCGTATATTGATTACCTCTTCACGCCATCACCGCCATCCAGCCCTTACAACACCCTAGCCCGAGTTTGGCCTAGTGGTAGATCCCCTTGTTCTAAGAGAAAAGGCTGTTCTTTACAAGACAACAGCGTGACGTATATTACTGTATCATGTGGGAAACATCTTTACAATACGCCAATTACAATACAACTAGGCAGCGCAGTTCCAGAACTCTATCCTCATGCTCTCTTTGGTTCAGTCAAAGATCTCCCGTTCCAAAATTAGATTTTATTTTATTCCAGACAAGCGAAGTGACCTGCAAGGCTGTATTTGACGAGACATAAATAGATACAGGTGGCCTTGCCCCTCATTGTCAGCCTCGATCACGCGCCCCGCATTTTGGAGTCCTCCCAAGTGACATTCACAGTGCTAAGCTTATCCTCAAAGCCAATATTTACTTTAGTGATGCTTCATGATATATATTATTGACCTCGGAATGCTCCATTCGTGATCTCAAGTGGCCACCAACTACTACTACAATGGCTGATCCACTCTCGACTGCAGCGGGGATTGCAGGATTACTCTCACTTGGTATTCAAGTCACTCAGTCTTTGATCACCTTCTACTCTGCATACAAAAACCGAGATAACAATCTGGCAAAAATTTCCCAAAACCTTGGAGACCTTCAGAATATCTTTCGGTCCCTGGAAACTGCAGTTCAAGATTGCCAGTTCCAGGATAATGCAGTTGAGATACTCAAAGAAGTCAACAAAGCCACACAAGGATGCCAGGAGATTATCAAAGAGTTGGAAGAAGAGTGCCAGAAATTTCACAGTGGCCCAGCTGCAAATTTGACAGGTCACATCCAAGTTGCTGGATATCATGCTGCCTATCCATTCCGAAAAAGTACCCTACAGAAGCTTGCAGAAGATGTCAGTGCTATACAAGAAAACTTGTCACTCGCACTTGACATCCTGCGACTGTCTGAGTTCAAATCCCTCCTTGAACGAATAAATCCAAGTCAGCTGCCTTCAACAATTTATAACTGGCTCGAAGCTCCTGATGCCTCCATTGACCACAATGCTGCATGTGCAAAACGACACTCAAGCACTGGACTATGGTTCATCAATAGCCACCACTTTAAAAATTGGCTGGTGGAGTACAATTCCTTCCTCTGGGTCAATGGTTTTGCAGGATGCGGCAAGTCTGTCCTGTGCTCAACTGCCATCCAACACACATTCCATGAGATTAAGGATAAGCATGGAGTTGGTATTGCATTCTTCTATTTTTCTTTTAGTGATGAGACAAAACAAAATAGTCATGGAATGTTATGTGCATTGCTGTTACAGCTATCAGTGCAGCTCCAAGCTGGTGAAACACATCTGGAACAGCTATATGAGTCATACAAATTGGGTACCCCTCCAGTGGGTGTATTGCTGGACTCTCTTCAAAGTGTTGTCAGTCAATTTCAAGAGATCTTTATCCTGCTTGATGCATTAGATGAAAGCCCCAAAGATCATGAAAGAGAAGATGTTTTGAGGATTGTAGGAGAAATACGGAAGTGGAGTTTACCTGGTCTCCACCTTTTGGTGACCAGCCGCAACCATCTTGATATCCACAAATCTCTTGATCCTTCACCTGAGGAGGCTCTATCAATGAAGAATCCAGAGATTAATCAAGACATAGCTAATTTTGTCTCTGATCAACTCAAAAATGACCCAAGGCTTCAGAGGTGGAAAACTCAACATGATGGGATTCAAGAGCAATTAACACAGCATGCACAGGGGGTGTAAGTTCTCCATAACTGGAAGGATGTCTAAATTCCAAATATGTACTGAAATTATCCACAGATTCAGATATGCTGAAGGTCAGCTCAGAGCACTCAGACAGGCAAGGAACTGGAACCAGCTTGACAACTTTCTACACACTCAGCGTCAGGATCTAGACCAAACATATGAGGAAATGTTGTGTGGTATTGATGAAGTTTTCGTTGAGGGTGTGAAACAGATTCTGACCATACTCTGCCTTTCCACCAAACCAGTCACTACTGATGAACTGATCAGTGCGCTGACTGATGCCCGCACTTTAAATCTAAGTGAGCCACTGAACATAGGTGATGAGGGCCAGTTATACAGGCCAGATGGTATTGCTGAAATCTGTGAAGGGCTTGTGAGGGTCTCAGTGGGTGAAGATGACAAAGGACAACCAACTTCTGTTGCTTGCATAGCACACTCTTCAGTGCAGGAATACCTTCAATCAGACCGCATCCTCCTACAAAAGGCAGCAAGGTTTGCCATTCAAAAGGCTAACACTGTCGTCCCTGAAATAGCTTATGGAGTAAGCCATCAGAGGATGTATAGTCATTTGAAAGACTCAAAGTCGGACTCAGGTTATGCGTCAGCATCGCGTCCTGCAACAGAGGCAGTGTCCTCCGAGCCAGTACTTCAACATAACATTGAGCCCTGGGCCGACGGCAGACTTGATGAGATTCAATATTCATATAATGAGGATATTCAGTCGCTTCCATCTGATGATGATGATATTGGCTCCCTGGTGTCCAATGAAACAACTAACGAAGGACTGACTGGAAAAGCTCTTATGAGGGTGTTTTTGGCTGAGGAACCTGAGTTCGGACCACTGTCTGAGAAACTGTTAACCTACATAGGCAGGCATCGCTTTGTGGAGAATATGCGCCGGTTACTGAAATCATTCTACAAGAATCTCTCTGCAGAAGCCGAAGGAGAGACAGAGAATGCCGTCGCTGGATTGTTACGCAGTAGGCGAGGAAGGCTGCGGATTAGCCAACAGCTTGTTATCCATATCCAACAAAAGCAGGAGGAACTACAAGAACAAGATAGAGTTGGCCTACGAATTCTTGCAGAAGATAAAAATCTCGTCGAAACACGGCTAGCACGCTTTCTACAGGAACCAGCAGACACTCAGAATTTTGAAGGCCAACAAGATGAATTTTCAACGTCAAGCACTGGTGATAGCTCAGAGACAGATGAATTTCCCCACATCTCCGAGCTGGAAGTCTTTGTACACAGGACCAGGGCATTTCAAGTCCTCCTGAAGGATACAATGCTAGTGTTTTTGCCAACCGAGTTAAGACAGGTGCTTCTGTCAATCCCAAAAGAGCATATTTGGCTGTCACAAGAACAGGATCTTTCCTTAATTAATAGGATGAAGATCTGGGTAGAAGATAAAACCCAAGTGAGATGGAATTGGTGGCCTTTGGAAGCACGAAAGCGTATGCTACAGGATGGAGAGTCCCGGATGTTCTGGCAATGTGTAAGTTAAAAGCTTTTCATATACAGGCACATTGCTCATGCATAGCAGACTTGTGGTGAGCAGCAATGGGAAGAAATATCTGCTGAGCAACATGAGCTTGTGGAGAAAATACTTGCTCTGTCAGATAAAAGGCCCCAGCTATCACACTGGTGCAGGACAAAAAGAACAAGAGTGTTCCTGGGGTACCAGTTCAAAGGAATGTTTCAGAAAGTCCCCTCAGTGCTGCAAGCTATGACATCATCTGCTGCAGCTCAAAAGTACACACCACCAGGAAATGTTGCATTGGCATCATCTCCAAGAAATAAAGTTCCAACAAATGGTGGCAGTCAACCTACCGAGACAGTCCCAGCTCATATTCATCAAAACAGTTCAATCACAGACCATCAAGGTCAGATAGCTGCACAGCACCCAGCTAACCAGGGTCAAGGCTGGATATTATTTGGCGTTCAAGGCCCTCGCCGAACCTTAACACCCTCTCAAATCTCAGTCCACAACCAAAGTACAGACTATACTGTCTTCCAAGAACTGAAGGAATGCTATCAAGCCAATCGGGGTCGACTGAGATTATGGTTCTCTATTTGGCGCTTGGAATTCTGCGAAGTTGTAAAGGTACACCACTGTGCCTGAGTCTTGCATTTAAGCACTAACACATATATAAGTTTAACAGGCTGACACTTGAGCGTATGGTCCACGAATACAGAGATTTGCCCACGCAGCAAGACTATCAGTACAGTCCTCATGCTGGAACTACTAATGTTAAGAATCCACCAATTTCCCCTCACTTATTTCAGGCTTTATTCTACACCTGTCAATTCCCTTGTAACTGGCCAATTCCTCATGACTGCTTGCAGCCCCCGACCGGGGCCAAAAATATAGAACGCATCCCCAAAAGGGTGAGATGTTTTGAGAGAGACCAGACTTCACCAATATGGGGTCTTGAGGCTGTCTTTGCTGTTTCGCCCGCGCGTGTCTTGATTTACCATTGTATCATGGTGGCTGGGCCTTTTGCCTTTTTTGGATGGTGGCTAAAAGCTCATCCAGATGATTTACAGAATGCTTCTATTCCAGTGACTATTGTGCTAGGTGTTCTATCTCTCTTTTGGAGCGGCAGTGGAATTCTGACAAGCAGAAGCATAGAGTGAGCATTTCCAGGGCCTGACAATATATACATAGGCTGTGGATAGGTCAGTCTCAGACATGTATATGAAAACTCCAGGATTGCATCAATCTTGCCAGATTTGGGCCCTGGCTGCAAAGAACATTATCCATTTTTGTCCGTATTCGGGAGTGCTCACCATTAGGGCTGATTAAGATAATCACGTGATCAGAAGAGAAGAAGGCATGAATTCTCCGTGAAAGAGGCTTCAACAAGAGAATAGCGGCGAATTCAGGCATTGTGGACTCCAATATTGGACCTTTACAGGCTACAAAGCAGTCGGCAATCAACTGATCTTGTCAGTTTTCCCAATTCGTTCCACAGTTTCTACTGTATGAAAGCCCGCGGTATTTTATTACAGGCTTGTTTTAGGGGATGATTCGTTACTGAGACCCACGGTTTCTCCGGATGGAAGTAAGCGATCATCAGCCGAGAAGATTGATAGATCCTCCCCATTCCACTGATCACCCCATTCGTGGTCATTCTTAAAAAAAAAAGGTCAGTCGCGCCTCATGCGTCCAAGAAAAATTTCGCTAGGGATGCCATATAGGCGTATCGTACATTGGTCGTGTAAAGCCACTGAGTGAATCCATTGGAGCCGCTCCCCTCCAGAGCATAATGGTTTGCATCCATGGCGCTTGTTTGACTACTATAGTTTCCGGTTTTGTAGGCGTATTTATCATCCATATCGTATGGAATGCCGATTTCGGTAAATATGAGAGGGTGACTACCCATATATTTCAGACTTTCCTCCCTAAGGAATTTGAGCTGGTCACGTAGGCAGTTTCTGATAGCAGTCTCCCCGACCTTGAGAGCAAATGCCGGGGTAAAGTATTTGCCGCGGAGCACACCTATGACATCGACATTATAAACCCGATTCCTTCGAGAGTTAGCGTTGTCTTAGGGTATGAGGATACTCTAACGTAATCGGTAAGCGAGCGGATCACGCAAGCGAGCGGATCACAAAACGCATTTTGACTGCCATCAAAAAAGTTGAAGCAATTCAACCCACCACCATGCCACCAAAAGTGCGTACAAATTCAAAAGATTCAATTGAGCAAGAGGGGAGGATTCTACTTGCAGTATCAGCTTTGAAAAAGAAGGAAATCCACACTATTCGCGAAGCTGCACGCATCTATCATGTGCCTTATACCACACTCCAGCGGCGCTTAAATGGGCATACTTTTCGGGCTGAAGCACGCGCAAACAATCATAAAATGACTCAAAATGAAGAGGAATCGCTTATACAATGGATTTTATCAATGGATCGACGCGGAGCGGCTCCCCGACCATCCCATGTTCGAGAAATGGCCAACATCCTACTTTCAAAGCGCGGTTCAACTACTACCCAGACTGTCAGTGAAAAATGGGTATACAACTTTATCAACCGGCATGATGAAATTAAAACCCGATTCTCAAGGCGCTATAATCATAAGCGTGCTAAATGTGAAGACCCAAAGATCATTCAGGAATGGTTTGACCGCATCCAAATCACTATTATGCAGCATGGCATTGCATATGAGGATATTTACAACTTTGATGAGACTGGCTTTGCAATGGGCCTAGTAGCCACTGCTAAAGTGGTTACTAGAGCAGAGATGACTAGCCAGCCATTTCTTATACAGCCAGGCAATCGAGAATGGGTCACATCTATAGAGTGTATCAACTCTACTGGATGGGTGCTCCCGCCGTGCATTATCTTCAAAGGAAAGGTCCATATTGAAGGATGGTATCAAGATACAGCTTTACCACATAATTGGCACATTGAAGTCAGTGATAATGGATGGACAACTGATAAAATTGGACTGCGATGGCTTCAAAAAGTCTTTATCCCAACAACTACCAGTCATATGACTGGGAAATATCGACTCCTGGTTCTGGATGGCCATGGAAGTCATTTAACACCTCAGTTTGATCAAATCTGCAGTGAGAATGATATTATACCAATCTGCATGCCTGCACATTCATCACATCTCTTACAGCCTCTGGATGTTGGTTGTTTTTCTCCTCTAAAGCGTGCATATGGCCGCTTAGTAGAGAATAAGATGCGGCTTGGCTTCAATCACATTGACAAATTTGACTTCCTTGAGGCCTATCTACAGGCACATACAGAGATATTTTCTGCAGATAATATCAAAAGTGGCTTTTCAGCAACTGGCCTTATTCCATTTAACCCTGAACGTGTGCTCAGTCAGCTTAATATCCAGCTTAAGACCCCTACACCACCAGGTAGCCGATCAACTGATTCAGTTCCTAAAACACCTCACAATCTCAACCAGTTAAAAAAGCAGGAAACTACACTTAAAAAGCTGCTTAGGGAGCATACACATAGTCCTTCTACCCCAACTAAAGCTGCTTTAGACCAGCTTATAAAGGGGTGTGAAATGGCTATGAATAATGCTATCCTTCTTGCAAAGGAAAACCAAGATCTACGCACTGCACATGAAAAGCAGCTTCAAAAAAAAAAGCAATCTAGGCGACAGATAGATACTGAAGAGGGCTTTTCTATACAGGAAGGCCAGGAGTTCATTCAACGCAGGAATCAGACTGATGAAGCTATACCAACTGTATCTACAGAACAAGCAGTGGAAGCAGAGCAACACCCTAAACGGGCCCCCCACGCTGCAGTGACTGTCATGTTTTAGGACATAGGCGATTGCAATGTCCTAATCGCAATAGGAATTAGTTTATATAGATAAATGCATTTTCTTGGGGCTTAAATTAGCCATTTTTTCGTCCATGGTCAAGATTGTACGGGCAGTGATCCGCTCGCTTGCGTGATCCGCTCGCTTACCGATTACGTTACTAACCAATGCTTGGTCATCATGGTAAGGCCATCATAGAAATGCACAGCATGGACCATATTTGATAACAATCAGTACAATACAACTAACCAGGATTGTTTAGAGAGTAACCGATTTCAAACTAGGGTATTTCATGATAGGGTTCGGGAGACAATCCAAGAGCACGTGAAGGGAATCTGATTTCGACTCCGAGTGTAATATCGTATACGCCAGCGACGACTCTCACCTCCCCGTGGTGCCGGCTGGGAACCTGTGAATGCCTTGCCTGGATGGTATTTGCAGAGCTAAGAAGAGTCACCACCGGCCAGCACTGTCCGCTGGCTAGGGCTACAGCTGGAGCGAGAGCTCAAGGGTCAGGGGCCCTGACCCCACGCACAGGCGACAAGGGAACACTTTGAAAACCACCCGACACACGACTGCGAAACCGATCCTACAATCAGTGGACACTAGGGTCGTGGGATAGGACACCCTTGGGGTGCTCTCGGGCTGCTCTGCTGAAAGGAGGATATCGCTGGGTCTGAGGACACAGAAACAACATAGTCAAAATGAAAACGCGAATGATACGGTACGACCCAGCATGCTTGAACCCACACAGAGAACGATGAGGTACTTTGGTTAGTAGGAAGGACAACACCGTGTTGCTTGACTGTTCTGGGTACAGAGAGGATACAAGTGGGCCCGCTCCTGCGAGACACGGTCGGCCTTGTTAGAGAGATCTTGCAAGGTAGCGCGAAACAGATTTGACAACCTGTGGGGCGCAGCATATAATGGAAGTGATGGAAGACTGGGTGGGCGGACTGCAGTTACGACACTTTCTATATGGCTTGAGAGGACGGACGCGCGTGTCAGTCTACTGAGAGAATAGGATTCTGAAGATGGCTATCGAGGATGGAGTCTTTAGGGCGGCTATGGAAGTAGGCTTAAGGTGCAAACTGGTATTGATTTGCGGAACCGGCTGTGCCCCGTGAAGGATGCGGAAAAGGATCGAAGGGGACGTAAGGTGGAGGGTCTATGTAGGTAGACATGCTGCCACCTCTACAATGTATTATCAGGCTTGCTTAGCTTAGGAATACAAATCAGTACTTGAGTGGACGCGGCCCTCCCAGGCAAACACACCCGACAGCTGTATGATCGATTATCATGGAAAGAAGCGAGCGTGCTGGCTCAACTCCGGACTGGCATGGCACAATTGAATGGGTATCTCTACTGGATCAACACAGCGCAGTCGGATCAGTGTGCATGTGGACAGGCAAGAGAGACTGTAGAGCACTTCCTCTTTCGATGTTGGAAGTGGACTGCACATCGGACAGAAATGCTGCAATGTACCAACACCCACCAAGGCAACATATCCTTCTTCCTGGGGGGAAAGCCCCCATCGGATGATCAAAACTGGACCCCAAACCTAGAAGCCGTGCAGGCCTCCATACGGTTTGCAATTGCCACCGGCCGACTCGACGCCACATAACCATATAGACGAACACCAATCACCTCGTGCCAGAGACGGTATACGCGCTTCAACTGCCGAGGATAGGATGTTGAACACTTGAAGAAGTACCTTCAAGCCAGCCTACTAACCAACTTACTAACCCACGAGAATCCGCTGCGACACTGACAGACGAGATGACATATGCTAAAAGTAATCATGTATGGGCTCTAAGGAGATACGGCATATATTAGGGCATGTATTAGTAGATTAGTGATAGTTGCCCTTTCGGCTTAGCCGCCGGGCGTTAATAAATTGTGTGTAACATCGTATAACAGTCCTGGAGGCAATGTGACCTATGGCCATCGATCGAGGGCCACAGAGGATATCGATCAAGAGATTTAAAGCCCAAGCGGTGTTCAATCCACAGCAGACCTACGTCAAAGGTCTAGGGGCCAGTTAGGATCTATGGACCAGGTGCGTAAGCCCACCGGGAGCAAGAGCCAGGGCCTGAGGGCCAGAGACTGGGAGCCGGATGGGATTATTGTCATGAGACAGAGATCTGAGGCCCAGGGGCTCAACTGGCTCTCAAGCCGTGGCTCTCGATCCGCCCTGGCCCTCGCACCGCCGACTGGCGTCCTAACTGGCTCCTAATCCGCCTGGGTCCTCGGCCCCCCAATTGTGAGCCTACACAGACCACAAACCGCTAGCATTATTCTACTGTGCTTAATGTTGGCATTTACCTCCTTGACAAGAGCTTTCTGGGGTTAGTTCCTGTGCAATTGACGCCAGCATCTCCTCATTCATTGGCAGGTTTCTGTCAAAGTCCATGAAAACAGTGTTCATCCTATCAGCAATCACCACATCAAAACATTGTGCTGGGCTGATCATATGGAGGTCTTTGTCATAAAAGGTTGCCTGTCAGTTCCTTGTGTCTTTCTGTGCCAATCACTCCACAGCGGTTGGGTCGGAAGGATTGACATCCACCTCATGGACCTTCATCCACTCACCATCTGTGCCTTGAGCCTTAAAGACAATTATGATAGGCATAACAGATCCCTTCTGCAATATTTTCTGTGTGGCTCAAGTGCTATGCGCAGTAATTTTTGGAGTGAGGATCTTCCACATTCTTCTTCCAGCCATATTGCTGTCTGCTTGCACAACTGCAGACTTCTGTGTACTGGCAGAATGCAAGGTCACCTCTCCTTCCCTTGGTAGAGCACTATTCTCTGCTGGGCGTGGTATAGGGCCACCATCAATCCAAGCAGCAAAGTCCAATTGAGTAACCACTCGTCTAGCACGCCCACGATCATCATCCAGGTCTTTACCGAAGTCCGCCGATTTCCCATGAATTAGGCCGCCTTCGTTCTGTTTTATGGGGCTCTGGGTCTTCAAACAGAGAGACTTCTATGCCACACAGCAGAGCCATAAGTGTAACTGCCAACCTTAATCCTGAAGACACAAGTGTCCGAGTGGGCAGAACACAGGAGCACCTTGAAAAAAGGAGCAAGTTGTTAGTGCTTGTCGCCACGCCATCCTTTTGCCTAGGGTGTGTGATCATGTGCCTCTAGTCAGTGTGGTGTGGGAACAAGCAATACTATTTTCATTCAGCAACTTTCCTAATGAAGACAAAGAAAGGGGAGGGAGTCCCAGAAATTACCTTAGATAGGACTGTAAGCTATACCCGCTATGTTCTATATACAACCATCAATAGATGTACGGTTTTGAAATCGTCCCATGTCATCTGACTATTGGGGTATATGAATCCTAAATACGTAATGGATCCGTAGACAATCCAGTCCTCGGGTAATCATGGCATCCCTGTTTTAGGCTTCTCTTGGAGTCCAGCGCGGTCATCTGGGATTCACTGGGCCTTGCAAGGCTGCGTCTGGCGCCAGACTCATCTCCATTTCTACTTCTGATCTTGCAAGTTATGTGCGAAGCCTATGTACCTCCTGTGCATGCCTCCGTAGGTGCATTTCATGGTGAAACAGCACTTTGTCGTCACAAGCGTTGCATTTGCGGTCCTTCAAATACGAGTTCCTGAAGTGTCGTTTCACCCCATAGTGGTCGGAGTAGCCCTTTTTGCATTGAAAACACACCACAGGTCTGGCCGCGGACTCGACGTTATCATTTTCCAACTTCACAGATTCCTCCTCCCATATAGATATGGTTGGTGGCTCCTCAGACTTTTGCTTGCGACATGGACGAGATGCAGTTCATTCTTCGTCTTCAGAGGGCGAAGAGCGCTTCCTCAGCTGTCCTCAGAGTGGCCCACCTTCTGGGAAGCCGCAATACTGGCTCCTGGCTGCCACAGCTTTGTTGTGTCTCGCCCACTCATCCTCCAATGAGTCTGACATGGGTCACGTAAACAGAGCCTCCACCAGAAGAATATATGCCAGCAGCATGTCAAATTCTTCCCAAAGCACCTTGCAAGTAGGCTTGTCATCCACGGCACTACCAGTCAGCTGTCTCTGGATATCAATCACTACCTGTTTCTGGCTAAAGTCTCAGCAGACCTGCTTCTGCCGCTTCTCCTGTAGACTTCAGCATAGATTGTGGACCCTCTGCTCCTGGTCCTCAAGCATTTCTTGCAGAGTGGAATCATTGGAACCGTCACAATGACTCTCCAGCTCCACTTGCCATCTTATGGCTGCCTGCAGCTCTGGATCTTTCTCCACCAACACCTGGTCATCATCATTGAGGTACCATGGTCACTGTGTGTCAATCTAACAGCTCATCCATGTTACAGCTCTTGAAAACTCCTCATTAGGATTCAACCCCCAAATGATTTCTTGCAGGCCAGTATGCTGTCAGACATGATAGTGCTTAATGAATGTACTGCTAGTCGCGTGCGCCATAATAATATTGCATTGTGCCTTGCTGACAAAGCCTAAATATCACAGTCAGTGAATCATCCTCACCACAGCATAAGGTGTCCACCACTTACCACTCTGATCTAGCAGTGAGCCGCCACCATATTGAAACTGATGGGAGAAGAAATGATCAAGAAACTTGTGTATCTCACTCAGTGATTGGAGCTGTCCATCCAGCGTACTTCCACTCATTGGCATCCCCCACAGAATATGGGCCTGGCCGTCCAATACAGCAACTGTGGGGAACACATGGTAATTGTCTATCTCCTATTTCAAGGGCAATGGCATCTCTTGCTGGCTATCCTCAACTAGCAGCCTCTGAAAGTCTTCCATGGACTTTAAATCAGGTGCTGTGAAGGCCTGGATATAAAATAAAATGCTAAAGAGGAGGACATGAGGGCTAAAAACCAGTGAAACACCATAGACAATCTCTAGCAGAGCAAAGATATTGCTGACCCATGAGTCTGTTAGTCCCAGAAAGGATAAAATAGCATAACACTTGGAGGGCCACCTACAGCTTAGCCATTCCAAGAACACTCTTCACAAAACTGGGTTCAAGTTCAACTGTCAAGGTGCGGATTCAGGTGACCAGGAAACAGAAATAGATTGGAAAGAACACGCAGGCAGGCAGGCAGGCAAGCTATCGTACAGGCAGGTAGACAGAACGTAGCTCGAAGAGCTACAACAAGATCGAGACAGAAGTTCGAGATATTTCCTCGCAGGCACGTGCAGGGGCGGTCAGTACAGGCAGAACAGGCCCCCGGACCGTCATACGGTGTACGTTGGTCCAGCACCGTGATATCAACCATAGGTACTGGAGGTCCTCCATGAGGATCCTGCTGAAGGCTGATCTGCAGATGCTTAAATTGGAGGCTCAACATGGCGTGTTTCCAGTTGACTGTAAAAAGACTGATGGTATTATACAGGCAGAGGGCAATCTGCTGAATACCCAGGTGGAACCACTTTTCTCTGGTCTGGAGGATTGTCTCATTAAATGGCACCATGTCCTCAATGTAAACAGGAATATTCGCCCGCGGCTGCTGGTTCAGGCCATGTTTATCAATCAAGTACCTCATTCCCTGCACACTAGTGTCAGTTTAAATGCTTGTATAGATGGCACGCCACGCCATTGGCATCAAGGGAACCGACTGTGTGAACTGCTTCGGCCATCTCCTTATTCATATCATGCTTGATGACCTTTTGGTAGTAGCCCCAGAAGTACTTCCAGTCACCCTTGAGTGAACTGGCCTTTTTTATGCCCTTCAGACAATGCCCACTGCAGTTGTACTGGAGCTTGAGATACCAATTTAGAAATTGGTGCATATTATTTGGAGTGGCTTGCCGCAGTGCTTCTTCTGAATCTTCCCACTTTGGCTTTGTTGTCAGCTTGATTGCTTTGGTCTGACAGTACCTAGCAACAACAAAGTCTGTTAAGCCAGCATGTGCTGTCACATGGCCTATCTCAGGCTGCAAAGCTAGCTAGTACAACCATAATATATCATGCCTAGCAATCTGTAAGACGCAATTTAGGCTTTTTGGTGCCTTTTGACTTGCCATAATCCTCAGGCACTTTGGAGAGATCCTCATCTGTATCATCCGTGGGGTCTTCATAATGGGTCCGATGAAGAAGCTCCACAGAGGAACCAGGTTTGTCTCTGTTGGCCTTCTCGCCTCTAGTGTCTGCCTTTCTCCTTTTAACGGGTCGAGGGCCCGGGCGAGATTCTGGTTCCGTCAGATCAGTGTCGGAGTCCGGTTCAAACGTCGGGTTGTTGTCGGTGTCGCCGGAGACACTGGTGGTTTCGCTGGAGGAGGGCCTCATACCGTTCCGTCTTCAACGAGGTGCGGCTGCTGAAGACATACGAAAACTGCAGGGTAAAGGCTTGAAGTAGCGAGAGACTGCAAAAGAAGAGACTGGAATAAGATGATCCTGACCTGGGTGTCAGCCAGATGGAAACATAGGTGGAATGGGCAGGAGTTGAGAGTGACTGGACCTTTATCCGGGCCGGCTGGAGGCCAGCGAGACCCTGCCGGTGAATTGCTGCTGGGGACGCCATTTTCGGCGCCCCTCTGAAACCAGGAAGGAAATGGTGTTGCCGAGAATGAAAAACACCACAGTGCGGGAATTGTGGCCTGAGGAAAGGGGAGCTGAGGTGCGTGGACGAACGGTGCGGGAGCGTGGCAGATGACGACTGCTGGAACGCTGCCGTTTTCGGCGTCATTTGCCTCCAAAAGCGGCGGCGAAACAGCAAAACGAAGTTCTTACAGGGAAAAACTCCCACTCTTGCTAGCAGCAGAAGCTGGCCATAATAAAGTATTCCAGCAGCTGCGTAGGGATCCTGAAATTAGTCCCAATCAATGATACATGGGTCACACTGCACTGTGTCTATCTGCCATGCAAGGTATCACGGTGCTGGACCAACGTACACCGTATGACGGTCCGGAGGCCCGTTCTGCCTGTACTGACCGCCCCTGCACGTGCCTGCGAGGAAATATCTCGAACTTCTGTCTCGATCTTGTTGTAGCTCTTCGAGCTACGTTCTGTCTACCTGCCTGTACGATAGCTTGCCTGCCTGCCTGCCCGTGTGTTCTTTCCAATCTATCTCCGTTTCCTGATCACCTGAATCCGCACCTTGACACAAGGAGGCCTTCAAATCATGGCAGCTAGCCGAGAGCACAGATCTCTTGGAAAGAATGACCCAATTATCAATTGGGTCTCATCTGGAACCTGTATCAGCTCCACGCCAGTGAGAGGATCCTACAAAAACGTCTCTTCACCAGGATCCAGCAGTGGTATCAATAGAAAATATACACAATGGCAAATGAATTCAGAAACCTTGAGCATGAGCTCAAGCTTACCTTATCATGCTAAAATAACCAGCCAACCAACTTGATGGCATACAAGCTGGATTCTCAGCAGCATCCTTTTCAACCATTAGACAAGTTGACCAGATATTGCAGCTCCAGTCAGCATACTAGCCTGATATCTGACTAATCCATCACCTAATCCCTTGCTGGAGTCAATCATATCTCATACCTACTGACAACCAAATCACTCGCTATTGAATATGGCATGCATGTACAAATTGATCTAGAAGAACATACAACCAATCCGAAAGTAACATCAAACACAGCTATCCTTGTATTCAGTGGTCCAAGTGATTGCCTCTTATGGGGATGCTCCTGGCAGATTATCTACCGAGACCTTCAAATCATGGAGCATATGCACACTGCTGGTCCTTTATGCCCCAGGCATCATTATCACGTGCCTAACTGGCCACCAATTAGCAGCTGAGCTCGTGGTACCTTGGAGCCTCCCATCAGTCGGTCCATGGCTTCTTTCGAGGATTCAACTCCCAAATCCCAAACTGCCAAGCATGCCTGCCTCGCTTCCACTCCTCCATGGAGAGATTACATTGGATGATGCTCTGAAGGATGAGGATAATATCCTACATCAGCTTAGCTACCCAGATGTAAGGCTGGAGTTCTACGTCTTCCTCTATGAGCATCTTGATGATATTGCCGCTATCGTATCGCACCATCTTGGTCTTGGCGGTATACATGATTGCCGCGCTGCAGAAGTCAAGGAATGGAAATCAGGCAGCTTCAATGTTTGCATACCATTCGATATCAATGCTCCATCACATCATGTTGGTGAGCGAGTGCTTATCAGATTCCCTCTGCCTTATAACGTAGGGGAATTGGAGAACCCCCTCACAATTTTTTCAAGAATTCTTGATACATCCCAGATTACTTCACTGTTGTGGATCAAAATTGACTGTTCGTTTGCTTATGTGCTACTAGGTCTATGTGTGGATTCTTGTATCATTTTGTGATGGGCATGCCAACGGCATGCGCAATTTGGAAGTGATTAACCAGGCATCATTATTGAACTACCTGCATAGAATAGAGGGTGAGCAGCTCATAAGCAACAAGTGACTGCTCACCTGTGATGCAAAATACTTCAGTGAGCACTCCTCTGAGAGCCATCATGAAAGCACATGCAGGGGAAAAAAGAACAAATCTCACGATATCGAGGGTTTAAACGAAAACAGCCAGGCATCGTCCTCACCTTCTGAAGATCCAAACAGAACTCCAGTTCCTTCTGAGACAATACGGAGCATCCCAGATTGAACTCTACTGGCCTATACCATCGAGGACGAAAAGGCGATCGGACACGGCTTACATGGTGTAATAGCAAAGCTTCCCACGGGTCACCCACGGGTCATTGACTCAACAGAATCTGCGCAGGACTCTTCATGCCTACCCAACTCGACGATTTCTCCAGTCCTTTCCAGAATACGGCGTCCAGCCGTATCACCGCCAGTTTCAGGACGGGCCATGCCCGGGCCTGGATGCGAATCGTGTCCCTCCATTTCTCCAGGAGTTGTTTGCTCTCCACGACCATCTCCATGGATGGCGATTGTACAAGCTGGAGTAGGATAAAGGTTGAGACACATGCGAATTGGTATCGAGCGTCTATACACCGTCAGCTGTGGAATGGCAGATATTCAACTTCCCCCCCAAAACGGCTGTAGAGGAACGTACACGGAGGCCAGAAGTGGGCAAAATGCCTCGATGTAAGACCGGAAACGAGCTCAATGGCCTGTGCTGCGCAGGACAGGCTGTCCCTGAAGATTCGGTGATGCTCATATTCGTATTCATTCCTTGCTGTCTGCGGTCGAAACAGTGCCCGGAGAATGAGCACTTCCAGCGTCATGTAGGCCATGCGGAGATATTCGTGCCGGCTGGAGAATCCGTTGCTGCCAAATTGCGATGCTGCGCCATTGAATGTGCAGCTTTTCCACTCGGCGAGTCGTGCCCGGAGCGGTTCAACTCGCATGAGAAGATCTGACAGAGTGGTTGCTTCGTGGACGGCTTTGATGGTACTGGAGATGGTCAATCGGCAGCCTCATAGATTCCTCTTTTGTACGATAGTACAAAGTGAGAAGATAAACTTACTACAGACAACTCAACACATCGCTCGCAATTCCCGTCAAGTCACACAGCGAAAGAAAGTACGCACTCTGACCGCGGATATGATTTCCCACCTCTGAAAACCCGTGCTCATCCACCTCCAAATCCTCCAGAGTGAGCTTCGAAACAGACCAATTCTCATCCTTCACATGGGACGGACGTCCCAGAACCAGCGCAGACCAGATATGATCAACATACACAATCCACCACAGCCGCCTGCGCAGATGCATCTCCCACCGCGGCAGTCTCCAGTCGCAAGGGTCCAGGTTCAGCCCGAGACTCTCGGCGGCAGCCAGTGCGGAGCAGGACAATGTCCATTGACCCGACATATCGCCCACGGCGAAGTTCTCTGGCGGCCGTTGCAGGAGCAGGCAGTACAGTTGCA
Organism: Monascus ruber; assembly: GCA_002976275.1. Classification (NCBI taxonomy): domain Eukaryota; kingdom Fungi; phylum Ascomycota; class Eurotiomycetes; order Eurotiales; family Aspergillaceae; genus Monascus; species Monascus ruber. Next base: position 135,726 of record PSNO01000005.1, read on the forward strand.
CCAGGGCAAGAAGCGGCTTTTGGGAACTGCGCACCAGACAGCGATGCGCGATGCCCCAAAGCCCATCTGTGGGGGGTTGCTGGTACGCTTTGTTCAGGGATAGGTGGTCATCTAGGAAACAGAATGGGAGGGCCAGGGCGTATATTGCAGCTTTCAGCCCGATAGAAAGATCGCTTCCCCTGCTTGTGGTGAGGGCCTTGTAGTCTCGTGCGCAAAGAACAGGATATGCCGGCTGGACGTATTGGAAGAATCTGACCTGTTTAGCCCAAAGCCGGCAGCAATCATACTCGGAGCCAGTCCTCGTCTTACAGTTTGGATAACCTCCATCCCAGGTCATCAGGGACAATACTCTTCAGCATCTCGCGATCTCTGGTCTCTGAATTTTCCAGCAGAAAGTCTTTCTCCGCCGCTCTGACATTATCCTCGCATATGCTCTCATTGATCATCATGAACTGGATAGGAATCTCACTAGCAGGAATCCTGGGATTTCCGCAAGCAGGATTTGCCTCGATATGTGGCTGCAGGTTCACATCGTCCGTGACTTTGCGATAGTCGAGTTTGAACATGTCATAGTTGTCCAGTTTGTTGTATTGATAGTGCCGTAGCAGAAACGGATCTTCTTCATTAGACAGGCCAATTACCTGGGTTACGTATCCAGGCCTTGCATCCAGAGAGAATGCTTCGGGCCAGTCGCCAGTCCAGCTGGCCGGTCCATCTCCATTCGAGTCTCGACTGCCAGTTGGGCATTGCGACGGGTCTTGGAGCCCGCTGCTCCTTTGCTGGCCGTGGTATGGCGTCTCCAGGCCGTTCCCGGGATTCACAGGGGCTATAAACGCACACATCAGCGAATGCCTTTACACGAATAATTCTCTGGCTAGGTACATGCCGGAATTGTAAGGAAGCATCAACGGATCATCAAGATGGCCCAGCTCGGGCACCGTCTGCAGGCTATACGGTAAAAGCTGCTCCCCCGGAGAAGGAAAGATAAACGCATCCATGTCATCAAACGCATTGTCCATATTATTGTCTCCATTCCTCCGGAGAATCGGATCAGGATCAGGATCAGCTGGAGCCGTCCGAGGCAGCCTGGGTGGACTCTGCGGCGCCTTAGCAGCCTGCGAATTCCCACCTACAAACGCAGACGACGAGCTCCTCCTATCCTTTCGCAGAGGCTGCAAGACAAACGTGCAATTCCGCCCTAGTCGCATACACAGGTCGCAGGCCGTGCTCTCCACCAGGATCTTGCAGACTGTCTTCCGGAGACGACAGAGATCGCACGGCCGCTGTCTTTTGGAGCGATACCTGCGGGCGACAAGCGGCCTAACCCTATCAACGTGGTCGGCCATCTCCATGTCGGCATACTGCTCTTAGGTGCTGGAAGAAGGATTACATGCAGAAACACGACATTTATCACTCTAGCCTTCATTATTATTCGGTATTCGGGCTTCATTGCCGGCGTTGCCCTATCGCAGAGCTTGACTCGGGCCTTATCAGGATCGGTGGAGTCTTTCTTGGTAAGGTTGGGCGAGCCTTGATAACAGATTGCTTCTAAATTCATGCTTCATAACTAACGTGTTCGAGGTTGGGGAGAGCCTAGTGTTGCGAACCGTTCATGTGTAGAGTACTGGAGTACGCTCGCACTTAGGGCTAGTTGGCAATGGCTTTGCAGGACGCTCTCAGCCATGATAATCAACAGTTTGTCCAGCATGAATTGGTCTGTATTGATCAGAATTGATCAAGATGCATGCAAGTGTTATTCACTCGAATGGAAACCCCGACGCATGCATCGAGGAAGTCGCAATGGACGTCGTCTTGCGTTTCTTTTTCTCGTTCCAGCCGTTGCATAATCCTGTTCGCTCGGCGACTCCGTAGAGATACGCAAACCTTCACGGACCGGCAGCCGCCGCATCGGAGATCCCCGCATGCTACATGGTATAAAGACCACGGATGCTTCATCTGCGCTGCTTTCTCGCCCGTAGACAGTGATCGATATCCACAGAATAATCTTCACCAGCAAATCTAGCTGCTCAGCAAAATGCCCGCCGTTCAGTCCATTGCCGTTGTCCGACCGTTGACCCACGAGTCCCCGAGGGACTTTGGCGCCGTTATCACCGGTCTTGATCTTGAGAACCTCTCAGGTAGGTTTGAGTGAGAATGGACGGGTTGTAATATCTCGAGATATGCGGGAGCACTCCGGGGATCGGTAACCTCCCATGGTAAGTCTTGGGCCTTGAGACGACAGCGCGCTCTGATGTGACCACGGACTAACGCACTGCTACAGAAGCCGATTTCGCCCTTCTTTACGATACCCTCTACCGATACAGCGTCGTCGTCGTGAAGAGCAAAAAGGACCTGTCTGCAGAGGCGCAATACCAGGTAACGCGCCGCTTCGACCCGGAGTCCCAGACATACGGACATGGCAAGACACTCGACGCGAAGCGCAGCATCCTGCATCCCGACCTGAAGACGGTTCCTCGCCAGCCGCAGGTGCAGATCATCGGGCATGGCTCCATCCCCAGCTACGAAGGACTGGAGAACTTCCAGCTCCGCCACCCGCACCACAAGACCTTCCACCGGGACCGCATCCCCGAGGAGGACGACCTCAAGTACACGCGCTTCTACCGCTGGCACATCGATGCGGCACTGTATGATTTGAACCCGCCTCGTGTTACGACCCTGCTGGCTGTCTCCGTACCCAAGGGGCGCCGCCAGATCGTCCGCTACGACGATGGCACCGGCGACGAACTCGAGGTGCCACTGGGCACCACAGCCTTCGTCTCGGGCTACGAGATGTACAACCGTCTCTCGCCGGAAGACAAGGAGTTCGTCCGCACCAGCCGCATTGAGTACGCGCCTCACCCGTACATCTGGATGAGCGGCGGCCGCTCCCTCCCCACCGGACTCGGTTTGTACTCGGAGGGCCGTGAGCTCCCAGAATCCGAACTCCCGCCCATCGAGTCCGAGAAGATCAAGATCCTGCCCATGCTATGGAAGAATCCCGTCACCGGCCAGTTCGCCCTGCAGATCCACCCTTCTGCTATCCGTCGGATTCACTGCGCGGACGGGTCGACGATCGATGACCTCAAGACCGTCCGCGACATTGTCTACCGGCTGCAACGGCCGGCTATCAGTCCCGCGTATGTCTATCCGCATGACTGGGAGGAGGGAGACTTTGTCTTGTTCAATAACCAGGGCGTTCTCCATACCGTTGTCGGCGCCTTTGCGGATAATGAAGTCCGTCTGTTTCGACAGTGTAACCTGTCGGCAAGCACTCCGCCTGTTGGGCCTGATGTTGATTAACGTGATTTGTTGCTTGGTAACCACTTGATACCTCCGTGACGATAGTTTCCTATTTCAGTGTTCATTCCTTTGCATATTGCGTATAAAATTTGTTTGTGTTTACCAATTGTCTAGTTTGATTAGTTCGTCTCTGGAATAGATTGCTGCAGCGAGCACACCGAATGAATGTCAGTGTTTATCCGTATGCATCTATCCCGAGTCTTCACAGACACAAGTCCCAGCTTAATATATGCGTCCACGGGTGATCTCATGATGTGGAGTAAACATGTAGAGCGTGAAATGAATATCAAGGGCCTGTCCTTCCGGTCAATGTTCTTCTCCGCAAAAGCGTGCATCGATGGCAATGTGTCCCCAGAATCCCCGCAAGCTTGACCACTTTAATCAATATCTCATCTTTCTGTTTTGGCCCAGGGCGTTCGTATATCATCTGTATACCATGGTAGCTGATTCAGATGGCTGAATCTCGATGGGCGGGAGTTCAGATCCTGGGAGCTCACGGTCCTCCTATTGCTATGGATATATATATAAATTGTAGTCTTTTCCTTCTCGTATAGACCGTCACACGCCTGCAGCAATAAACGACAGCATGGCCGCCCAAGGCAGGATTAATGAAATGACATGTTTCTGCTCCTTGTCTGAACTGAAGCCCTAGGGTGGTTAGGGCTATAGCTCCTTCCAGTTTGGGCATATTTGATTAATCAGCATAATGTACAGCAGTCCATCCCATCATCATCGTTCAACACTGTTCGCCTTGATTTGGGAACATACTTGCTGAAGTCTGAATGCCACATCTCGCGGAATAGAAACCATCTTTAGGAAAAACCAATGCTGTCTGGTTCACTCTGCGAACTTTCTTAAGCCGCGATGAAACGATGATTAGCTGAGCACTTCCGCTGTCGACGGCTCTCAGCCTGGTTTGACGCCCCTCATTTCCCTGAAGTCCATAACACGACCGTTTAACGGAAAGCAGATACGACCAAGGTACGCTAAATATGCACGAAGGCGGAGCTGCTTATAATGCAGGCCTTCGCGGACCTATAGCATCGGTTGAAGAGCAGCATTCTGAAGCCTTGGCCGGCCTGGATATTCTGTGGAATAGTATTCAGTCAGACCCCGGCGTCAGCTGGATTTACAGTGTATATATATATGAATAGTATGCGGGGCACTCGAGATCAAGCTCTTTCGCATAAACGCTCCCAGCGGTCCCCATCATGTCAGAATCGGACCAGGTAGCGCTCATCTGGAGCGCAGCCGTCGATCGATATGAGCAGATCACCAACAGAAAGCTTGATGATCCAGCCCTGGAGCGTCTGAGCACAGTCGAGGAGCTTCTAAGCGTGATCGACAGCGAAAACAAGCAGTTCAGTGACTTCCGTGAGAAACGACGCGGCATATTTACGGCACTGGAGTATGCATTGCGGCCCATCGAACTGGTGGGAGGTATCGCCGCTGGCGCAACTTCCATGCTATATCCGCCCAGCACACTCATCTTTGCCTCGGTGATGTACCTGATAGATGCTGCAAAAGGGGTTTCGGCAAAGTTCAATGCCATCATGGAGTTGATGGGCACACTGAAGGTAAGAATAACCGATTGATCCGCCTCTTGTTCGGGCTCGCAAGGCCTCCTGACGCTGTCCTCATTCTGGTATTTAAGGATTTCACCATCCGTCTAAATACGTACGCTCAGCAGCAAATCTCTACAAGTCTGAACCACAAACTTGCGGATATCTTGACCACCCTTCTCGAAGTGTTCGCGCTGGCCCGGCAGGAGGTCAAACATGGAAGGCTCTTCAGTTTCGGGAAAAACATTCTTCTTGGAAATTACGATGGCAAAGGAGCCATGGAAAAGCTGACCAAACTGATCGCCAGCGAGGGCAGTCTTGTTGAGGCCGAGACTTTGACCGAAGTCAAGGTCGCCAATGTTACTCTCACCAGGGTCGACTTTAATATGACGGAACTAACAAAGCGTGTGGAAAGCATCTCATTTGCCCAACAGCGAAGTTTGACGGAATCCCAGGAGGTCAAGGTGAAAGGCCATAAAGACCATGTCAAGAAGGTCCTGCAGCCCGGGACCAGCGCCGACGACATATACAGCACGATAAATCGGAGTCGAGTCCCGGGAACTGGAGACTGGATTCGAAACGAGAAGGATTTCCAAGATTGGATAAACAAGGAAACCCCTATTCTGTGGGTGTCTGGAACTCCGGGTGCCGGAAAGTCTTATATTGCCTCCAACATCATCACCTACTTCAAGGAGACCTACCCGCAAAACGTCCAACATCCGTCGCATGTTTCCGTTGGCTATTTCTTCTTCAAAGACGACAATCCCAAGACTCGTTCGTTCCATCAAGCCCTCCGTGACATCGCATTCAAGGTCGCCCAGAATGACGCCGCATATGCAAAGCACGTCGTCTCCTGCATTGACAGTCCTGATGAGATCGCGACGCTTGAAAGCTCATGGCGGAAATTGTTTCTTGATTTTTTCATTGAGCAGGAAGCCTCTGACAGCGTCCTGTACATAGTCCTGGATGCACTGGATGAGTCCTGGTCTGAAGATCGCCAGCAGTTCTTCGGGCTCCTCAACGACATCTCCCGTGGCACTCGGTTGCAACTGCTCATGCTAGGCCGACCTCACATTGCTGACGAGATTGAAGGTCTTTATGGAAACTTCCCACCACGTATAATCCATGTTTCAGAAATCAATAACTCCGCGGACATCATCCACTATATCAGAAGCAGCATCGCAAAGTCTGTGTATTTGAAACGTGCCTCCAAAAGCCTCCAGGCAGAAATAGTCGAGAAGCTCTCTGCAGGAGCACAGGGCATGGTACGTTGACGGTCCATCTCTGCCATGCTGGGCTCGGACCTAGTTGCAGTCTGATACTGACTGTTTCTAGTTTATTTGGGTTGACTTCATGTTGACCGAGATCATGAAGAAAAGGAGCGAGAAAAACATCCGACAGGCGCTTAACAGCGCCCCCAGCGGCCTATCAGGAATGATCCGTCATGTACTGAAGAGTTTCTCAGAGAGCTTGAAGGACACACCCGAAGATGCCGACGACCTGAATGAACTTCTAGCCTGGGTGACTTGTGCACAGCGCCCACTGACACTGTCACAAGTGGACAATATATTGAAATGGAAATCCGCTGACGGAAGCGGATGGACGTGGATCGAGGGCTTTCTTCGAAGACAATTTGCTTCCTTGTTCCTCCTGACCCGTGAGGACAAGCTGACAACCGCTGACCTGCAACGGACAGCTGCATTTGAAGGGAATCTAGGCGCAGATGAGGATTCTCTTCTACCTACGGATGGCTTTGATGATCCTGACAACCCTTCTAACTTTGATTCCAATCCAGAAACGACCGAGGTTACCTTCAACCATGCTTCAATCGGCGACTTCTTTCGCAATGAGACAGAAGGCAAAGTGTCTATAGGGCCGGACTGTCCCCTCGTTGGCGTTACTTATCATAGCGCTCAAGTTCTTGTCGTGACGAGGTATCTCGAAATCATTTCCGACGAGGAGGGATCCGCTAAAGGAGCGACATCCGCAGCACTTTTCAGCTACGCATGCGAGGCTCTACTTGCTACCCTGAAAGGGATCGATATCGCTAAGACCTTCATGGCAGACAAGCAGGTCATTGGACTTCACCTGGCCCGTCTACTGTCCAAAGAAACTGTCGTGAAGAAGTATATCGGTTATACCAGTCCTGCTTTCTTTACACAGGAAAATGTGGATCTACTTGTAACATGGTTGGGAGACAAGGATGTGCAGGATTCGCTACCTCCCGAGGTGAGAGATTGGTACAATAGTGCAACATCCGAAAATAACGTGGACATTTTGCAACCGGCCATGAAATGCCTTGCCTCGGAATGGCTTCAGGGCATGATGTGGACAGCGCATGTAATATGCCGTACTGTCTGCAAGTTTCTCAATTTACGTCGGGGACTTCCACACCCGGAGCACCTTACGATTGAGAATATCATGGAGGCAGCGGAGTGGTGTGGCTTCGAAAAGGACGGAGAATGGTATCGACGGCTCGCAATGACCCTCCGAGATCTCTACCATTATAATAAAGCACTTGAGGTCTTTGAGAAGGCGCTGGAGCTTTCTACTACCTACAGGTGGCTAGTTCTATATGGCATGGCATCGTCTCATTTGGCCACAGGAGACATTGTTAAAGCCATCGAACTGGGTAAAATGGCGGCTGAGGAATTGGAGAAGACTGATAAAACAGCCAACCCTCTCTGGGATGGCGACATGCATGGAGTTTATGAGGACCTGGGCGACTGGTATAGCAGACTTGGAGATGCTGAAATGGGATTCACGATGCACCAGAAAGCCTTTGAGCATGGCAGCCGTTGCGACGCATGTATATGTAAAATTTTGGACTTCCTTGGTGAGAAGCAGAGATATGAAGAGTATATATCCATGCTGCAGGGAATGGATGACAAGATTCCAGACAAGGATTACTCCCGCCTCACGGAATCAATCTTGATCAATGCCAACACAGGATCCTTCCCATATCACTCCCGCTTTGGGGTTGCGGCTTCTCATACCGATAACGTCCAATTCATGCTGCATGCTTACTCTTCAGCTGCCATGATGGCTCGTAAAGAGCGCAAACCTGTTCAGGCTGCGAATACCGAACTTTGGCTGGGGACCTTCTGCTGGATGTATGGAAACGACTTGCAGCGTGCGATTCGCATCTGGGAACATCTGATAGCTACGTACAGCAGTGGGAATAGCGAAGACCGCATCGAGGCAGTGCAGAACGCATCTGCAAATCTGGTCAACTATTTCCTGGTACAGTGCGCACAAATCAGTCAGGATAATAATAATAATGTGGAAGCGATCCAGAGCTATGGTCGGATGATTGAACTTCTCGCAATGGGGAAGCCGCTTACGCTGTCATACGCCAATGTAATTGGAACAGGCAATGAGAAGATGTCTCTCCATAAAGGATTTGTTCCCGACTCAGAATTTGGCGTTTTGCTGGGCAATTACTATCAGGTCTGTGGTAAGCAGGAGGAGGCATTGAAGTGCTACAAAGCGCAAGTCAAGGAGTCTATCCGGTTGTTGAGCGATGACGATCCAACCAACGATTACGAGGCATATTTCCGGCTATCTGATACTCTGGCGGCTGCGAGAGATGATGAAGGTGCAATTGGGGCTTGGTATAAGATGAACATGATTGGACTCGGATGGGACGTCGATGATGATGATGATGATGATGACGATAGAGACGATGATCATGAAGCTAAAGAAGAAGAAGAAGAAGACACTATGAACACTCGAGGAGACGATAAGCATCCCGGAACAGAAGAACGTGAATCGACTCCAAGTGCAAGTACCGTTGCCGCCGACAAGGACAACAGCGGAGGAGACAAACTCTTCTATTGCAACGGGTGCCATAAAAAAATCGGCATTGACGGCAAGGCAATGTGCCGGTATTGCTGGGATACATTATTCTGCGAGACATGCTTCCCATTAGTGAAAACAAAGACGCATCCTGTAGACGTCTGCAGCCCAAAGCATGACTGGCTCATCATTCCACCGCGCCCGCTGGCTGTCAGAACACGGGATAAAAAGACTAGGAGCATGATCTATGTGGGTGATAAATGGATTAGTATTGAGGAGTTGAAGAGTCGGTTAAAGGAGAGGTTTGGGATTTAGGGTCGCTTCTATTTACTGCATTATAAGCCATGATTTTTATAGTATAGCAGTCATATATATTCCCTTCTCAGTATCATTTATCAGTGAGCTACCTAGATACTCGTCAAGTAGGGTAGCTCTTTGTCCATTATCTATTAAATGTTTGGCACAGAGTATAACTTTATCAAGAGTTTTCCCAAGGTTAATGTTACACATGCTTCATTATGGTTGACAGCATATCCCAGACTCATTGATGTAATACACTGCCGGCAACGCAATGCAGTGTCCTTGTCCCTTTGATTCATGTAGGTACCCTCTCCTGTTTAACAGGAAGAATACAAGGGCAACATAAACATACTTTCTGACAGAGGGGAAATGAAAGTCATGAGGTCCGTGTATTTTTTGGTTCGGCTTCTAACTCTAATTTCATTCAATTCAACTCAAGTCATTCCTATCGCTGACGTTGCCATGATAATTCCTAACAAATAGTGGTATCACAAGCAAAGGGTAAAAAGAAAACAAGAACAAATCATTTGACAAGAAATTCATTCCAAAGAAAACAAAACAGTCCTTCTCTGCAACGCCAGTATTGTGAGATAAGATAATCTCATCCCATCCCATCCCAGACAATATTAAATATATTCTCACGTAGGACAGATAGCAAATCGTAGCAAGGTAAAAAGAACACTCCCATCTAAATTAATTTTCCATATCCCGCCATTGGGTCCGCAAAGTTCCATCCGGGATGTCAATCAATAGCCATCTTTTTTTTTTTTTTTTTTCGTCGGTTTTTAAACAGATCTATAGAAAGCTTCCTTCGGGGTAGGATGCTGCAAGAGACTGTCATCGCCTCTGGTTCGAGAGCTGCCCGAGTCGGAGAAGAAGCCACCCCGGCCCTTACCCGAGGTGTATCCGTTGGCCGGGGAAGGACCATAACGCTTCTCGCGTCTATGGTGACGGGCCAGGAGGTGCTGGAAGAGGATGGATACGAGGAATAAGAAGCTAAATAGCAGTGTTAATTGAATATGTTTTTTCAAAAAAAAAAAAAGATTATTCAGGGTAGATAGGCAGGATGCTCACATTCCAATGATCGACACAGCAAAGCACGCCTTCTCGAGACGACAGGCGAAACCGAGGTTTATTTTGGTCGTGCTGGAATCGGCGTTGGAAGGACCACTTCCGAGAGGGGAGTGAACATTTCCATGGCAGGATTGCGTGCCGTCACGAGTCAGGACCGCAATGGCAATCATGGCTCCGACAAAGCAGACGTCCAGCAGCATACCGACGAAGGCGAAGAAGGTCATCCCGCCGAGACAGCAGGTGAAGAGACAGCCCAGTAAGGCGTAGAGGGTCGCAGCACCCGAGAGACCCTCGACGGCTTTCGTCCATGTCGGGATGGGCAGGTTATGGTCCGCTAGGAGGGCGAGGTAGTAGGAGAAGATGCCCAGGATGACGGCGGAATCGAAGACTTGGAGGACACGCAGGCCCAGATTGAAGAAGCGAAGGATAACGCCTCCAATGGCTGCCATGTTTTCGAAAGCAGTAATTAGAAGGCTGAGATTGAAAACAGTGTTCTGTGTAGGTATGTATATAATATTATAATGAGAAGGTAAATACAATCCCACCACAAGGAACGAAGGATAAAAGAATAACGAACAGACGGACGACTTCTTATTTTTCAGTCGACCCAGCAGGCGGCAACATTAATTGATTAGATCATTGCTCTCGCTACACTACATCCCTGTGATGTGAAGTGTACGCTGTGCTATGATATGTAGCATGTTGCCCATCAGTGGATCGGTGGAGCATCTGGACGGGGCTCATCTGTGGAACGCCGAAACAGCCAGAATAGAGGAGAGGGGCTAGGGACGATAATCATTGTCAATCCACGTCCATGCATGCGCATCCGTGGACTCTCGAAGCAAATGGTGAGTGGGGAAGACATGGATTGCAGCAGAATCGTCGCGTGTTGGAGCGAAATTGTCGCGCTTGAGGTCATCGACAGCAGATCTTCCCTGTGATTGGCTGAAATAGCTTGGCTGACTCAGCCAAGAGCACCGCCACATTTATGGGCCCACATGTAATATAGGGTCAGGTGATACTCCCCGACACAGCCACTCTCATGGCCACGTGCACAGCCATCGCACGTGATATTATGTCAGCCCTACCTAGGAACAGAGACTCTAAGTGTCAGGAGACGATGCGTGCGCTACGCGATGAAGAAGAAGTTGTAGATAGATCTCTGATTGTACGAAGCTACTGTACGTTCCTGCCATGTATACGATGTTGATGGGGGTCGAACTCGCTGAGTTGGTTGTTCTAGTTAGGAGGGAGTAAACCATGGGAACCACCAACATATACTCCGTAGTGTATACATCAGACACCTTGCAGAAAATTTAAAATACCATAACATTATTGAAAGTATCTTCAAGTTTATAAAAGTGAGACTGTGCCGCCATCAAAGCGGGATTTTGATTCAATTCGTCTCGTTCTTCTACATCCGCCTGTACCGTATGAGCAACGAGGCTATGGTAATAGCGTGCGATTCAATGCCTTCCAGCGAGGTTGACTTCGGTGAATGGGGTATTTTGAAGAATATAAGTAATTCTGGAGGCGACTTATCGCTCCGCGGACGGGAGTATGGAGTTCGGTTCCCTCGTGATAGCGGACATTCAATGGAGCGCCGCGTTCGAGCAATTCTTCGGTTAGGGGCAACATGGCCCTCTTGCATGCCATGTGGAGGGCTGTTTGGCCGTTTTCTGGGATAGTAGTGACGTCCACGTTGGCATTGAGGAGGTCTCGGATCGCATTCTCGTTTTCTTTGTAGATCGCGGTATGCAGAGGTGTGTATCCGTCTATATCCAGGCCGTTGAGAGGAAGGACTGACGATAAAGATGGGATGATTCGGTATCGCGTATTCTCTGCCGCGCAGTGTTCAGTCGAGTATCCAGTGTCTGGGTCGACGGCGTTTATGTCGGCTCCGCAATGAAGAGCTAGTTGGACGGTCGTCACAGAGAACATGCTGACGATCTGATTGAAGGCACAGCGTATCGTGAGGCCTGCACCAGCCAGCAGCAGGAGACGCAGTGCAGCCCCCTGTCCACTGGTAACAGTGATCTCGACTGCATTGCGGCCGTAAGCGTTATCCTTTTTCGGGTCTGCACCGCGAGCTAAAAGCAGTTCGATTACGTTGGAACTGCCATGTCTAACTGCAGGTTAGCAATGTATCTCCGCTAAGGACATGTGCATTGGGATCCATCCGTGCATTAAGAAGCGAGCCAAGATGCCGGCGTTGTCCGTCGCAAGGAGATTGAGAATCGGCCCCTCGCAATATCTTCGTATTCCCTGTTTAGAAGTCCCCAGTCCCCGTTGCTGGCAATATTGACCTGGTTATGGAATTCCTCGGAGTTATTGGCGGTCACGACTTGCCCTTTCATACGATGATACGGCAAACGGTTTGCAACGACCCAGAAAGATATACTTGTTCGAAGAAGGGTGACATGGTCCTCGAGCGGGCAGTGCTCAATGATCATCTGTATAATTTCGTTGGGCATTATCTCAAAGAGTAAATTTAGTAGGACACCAGCCATGTCCCTTGTACGGACCATTGTAGACGAGTCGTGGAGAGAAAAGACAGCAACAGAATTCAGTAAGGTAAATAGATATGTGGGATCTCCTCAGGGACGTGAGGTCACCGAGAACAGGATCGCGCTTAGCATTGATGCAGGATGAAGAATTGATTGAATCAACCGAGAAATGAAGTATTTATATAGAGAAGAATCATCGGGAAGAGTTCTCTTTAAGTCTCACTGTCAAACGGCTTTGATCGCGAATACCAGCTTCGGTTCATGGCCGATGTCTTTATGTTCTGTGGCAGAGGGCTTCTTTATCCCAAGGGCTGGGCCATCTGATTGCACCCGGAAGAAACAGCATAATACGGCAAAGGAATCTTCTTAACTGGGAAGTCTTCAATAACATCGAGCCAAGAGCAATGTGAAAGATCCTACTGCTCAAGCAGGGAAACAAGTTGATATGGCAAGCTGAGACGCATTCATACTGGAAGTGATAAATCCATTAACCATAGGCGTAGCTATATAAGCCTCGAATCACTTGGGTAGATCATAGGCCGTGCTTACCCAAACGCCACGAAGTTCTGCTGCACCCGCAACATGCCAGACCAAAAACATCATATAAAAAATTATTCTCCTATATTCATTCGAAAAGGACTATAGCATAGCCTTTGGGAATCTCTTATAGGCCTGTCTCACTCCAAGATCCGCAAGAATCTCCTCTGTACCACCGAGGATAGCATCAAACTTGTAAGTCCGGTTGAACATTTCGATAGCCTTGCCCATGCCAGTCTGAGTAATTCCACGACCACCAAAGATATTTGTCGCTTGATCGGCGATCTCCTGGGCAGCGCGAGTAATGTGGGATTTGAGGAGGCCGATAGGGCCGCCTAGGTGGAGAGCCTGTTCGGCGTAGGTCATATTGCACATCTGATAGGTAATAGACTCGAGCCATGCTTGGTTGGATTCGCAGAGGGAAATCATCCGCGCGAGCCTAGAGTATCCGGTAAGTATTACTCGGCAGAGAGGGCAGGCGAGAAGGAAGACTCGAATATACTTACTTCTGCCGAATAACGGGCTGTTCGATCAACTTCTTACCGAAGACGATACGCTGGTTGCACCACTTCAAGCATTCTTCGACAACGGTTCTGGCTGCACGGATAGAGCCGCAAGCCATCATGAATCGCTCGTGGTTGAAGTTGCTCATGATGACAATAAAACCCTTGTGTTCCTCACCCAACAGATTCTCGACAGGGACCTTGGTGTTGTCGAACTGCACGAACGCCGTTCCTGCGGCAGTAGAGTATGAGGTTTTGATCTGGGTCGTGTCAACAGTATCATCACGGGGTATCAGGATCACGGAGAAGCCCTTTTCTGTACGGCAACCGGTGACAAAATAGTCGGCAAACATGCCATTTGTGATCCACTTTCTGAGAATCAGGACCTGTCAGCTTGATTCTCGATATAGTCCGGGGAGAGTGCAACATACTTGGTCCCGTTGATGATATAGTATTTCCCATCAGGTGTCTTCGTAGCTGTTGTGCGCAGACCCGCAACATCACTGCCCGCAAATGCCTCTGTAATAGCCAGACAGATCTTTTTCTTTCCCGATAGGACTTCCTCGCTGATTTTCTCTCTAAGCGAGTCATTTCGCAGCCACTGCCGAACGGCCGTCAAGCTGATAACCATGCCCGCCATATTTCCATCGACAAATCCTGACAGTGGAATAATATCAGCAACGCGTCCAAACTCCACGAAGAAAAAGGGCAACAAACCTCTGCCATTAATCCTTGTCACTTCCTGTGCAACAATCAAATCATGGAAATAATCGAACTCCTTCCCATCCACAACACCCCCGAGAAGCTTCCTTCCATGCAGATGTTTTCCCGGTCCCAAGCGCATAGCCAAGATATTCGTCTCCGCCATCCGATCGATCAATTCCTGACTGATATATGAGCCATCCCTCTCCTTCTCATGCGCCTCGGGAGAAATATATTTCTCCGTGAATTCGCGAATCGCCCTCTGCAATCTGCGATGGCTCTCCGTGTAATAAGGGCTCTTGAACTCGGGACGCAGCCACAACGGCTCTGCATAGGGAACAGGGCTGAGACCTCCCAGCTCGGGCTCGATCACCTCGGGCTTCTCACCCTCCACGGTCCCGATGCAGAGTGAATCCTTGTACTTTTGTAGCACCTCCTGTCGGTGCAGGTTGTAGAATTCGGTCGTGGCATCCTTGCCGGCTATTTGGGCCAGAACAACGCTTCCACCGGGATGCGCATCGAGGAAATCTGTGAGATCATAGACGCGATGGTCGATGATGCACCAGACAGAATCTTCGGTGTTATGTTTTGCGACTTCGTCGCGGGTGAATGTCTTCGCGGACATTGTTTCTTCTTGTTTTCTCGAATGTAGGGTTTTGGTGTTCTGTTCGGGATGTCGTGTATGCCGTATTTCTGACTGAAGAAGAAGGAAATCGGGGCTGAAAAATAAATCGCAGCAGGTTGGTCGGGGATTGAAAGGAGGACAAATCAAGGACAAGGCGATTGGGCTGGAGAGACGGTGACATTCAGCGATAGCCGAAGGATGGAACGAACCGCGGATCTCGGCTTAGCAGGAGTCGCGGCCGGAGAGCCCTTGCCCTAAGCCCTACGGTTGTTACAACGACCTCATTTATTATAAATAACTTCTTGCTATTGTGTTAATAAAGAACCCGCTAGATACACATTTGCTAAACCTCCATCTCAATTCTTGACGACTTTAAACCCAGTAAAGTTCGGAAGTGCTGCCCGAATCTCCTTAGAATACTCATACTCCCCACCAGCATAGTTGACCTGTTCAAACACCTTCCCTGGCATACTACCTCCCATGTACGTGGACTTTGTGGTGGGAAAGAGAGAATCGTCAGAGAGCTTGTTGATGCGTTGCTTCCACGCACTGGCTGCTTCGGGCGTGGGATCGATGTACTTGATGCCCTGGCGGTTGATCTGCTTGATAACGTCGCGGATCCAACGGCCCTGGATTTCAACAGTCGTGGGACCGTTGCTGAGCAGGGTTGGCCCATGCGGTCCGTACAGATGGAACATGTTGGGATATCCACTGACTGTTGTTCCCAGGTAGGTGTAGGCGCCTGCCTTCCACTCCTCTTTCAATGGAGTGCCGTGAATACTGCGCAGACCCATATTGGTCATGCCACCAGTGGTGATGTCGAAGCCAGTGGCGATGCAGATTACATCAAACTCGTGCACTGTTCCATCCTGAAGAATGATGCCGGTCTCCGTGAAACCCTCGATAGGGTTGTTTCGGATATCCACCACATCGACGTTGGGACGGTTGAATTGCTCGTAGTAGTTATACTCCAGACAAGGCCGCTTGACGCCCCATGGATGGGGGGGCTCCAACGGAGCCAAAATATCTCGGAGCCTTGGGTCTCCGATGCGCTGGCGGACTTTCTTGGCCCAGAAGTCGTATACCACCCGGTTTGCCTTGGGGTCGTAGAGGTAGTCTTTGTAGTTGGCGACCCAGTAGCGGAATCCTCCATCCTTCCAGAGCTTTTCGAAAAAAGCTTCCCTTTCCTCCTCGTTATCCTCAAACGTGTTTCTCTCACAGAAAGTATAAAGAAATCCAGCAAAGCATTTCTCCCTATATGCGAACAGCTCCGGGTAGAAGGCCTTTGACTGCTGCTGCTCTTCGACGGTAAGCGACCGTTTACGCATGGGGACGGCAAGGTTGGGCGTCCGCTGGAAGACCTTCAGCGAGCCAGCTTCTGACCCCCAGGCCTGAACGACTTGCACGCCAGATGCCCCGGTGCCAATGACGGCACAGCGTTTGTTACGGACATCGATGTGTTCATCGGGCCAAAAGGACGAATGGTGGACGATTCCCTTGAACGAGTCGATTCCTGGCCACTCGGGAACATAGCGTTTGGCAGCAAAGCCAGCAGCAATGATGAAGAACTTTGCATATGCGGTCCTTCCATCGGCTGTCTTGATCTGCCAGCGGCCTTCGTCGGTGTTGAACTGTGCGCCAACAACCACACTGTCAAAGGCACAGTCTTTCTTGACGTGGAGGACATCTTCCACATGATCGAAGTACTTCCGCAGCTCGTCGTAGGTCGGGTAGTTGGTGGACCAGGTCCAGTCTTTCCATGTCTCTGGGATGGAATACTGGTACTCGGGAACTTCCGAATCAACACCAGCTCCCGGATAGCAGTTCCATCGCCATGTTCCGCCCAGATCATTGCCCGCTTCGTAGATGACGGCCTTGAGACCGAGTTTGCGCATTTCGTAGAGGCAATAAATGCCTCCAAAGCCGGCCCCAACAATCAGCACATCAACGTTGAGGTTGTCCGCGTACGGGCCGGTCGTGCCGCGGCGTTGGGAGTACTCGCTGAGCTCAGTCTTCATGGTTCAAGGGAGACTTGGGTTTTGCACTGTCTGATTCAAATGTATTGACGAAGAAGCTTGTTTGATAGCCATATCGACCCGCTACCGCCAGGAGAACGATGGCCTTAAGTATGCGTCGCATCCTGTGTTCTCCAAGAACGAGCAAGGACATCTCCAACAGGGAATAGTCACGGACGAACGACATCCTGATACCCTGGTTCCAACCTCCAATTCAGTCTGTCGCTGCAGTAGAAGCTACCCATACTTCTCCGCATTCTTCAGGACATATGATCAACTCGACCGCAAGCGTTCACTGCAGAAGATGTAAGATAGAAGCACATCGTCCCCGCTTCCTTGAAATTTTCCCCAGTCGAAATCTGGGGTGCATCAAGCTCATCCTGGAATAGAACATCTGAGTCGCCCATTGTCCCCATCCGGCATATTCCTGTCGGCCCGAACACTCCGCATCGATACAGGAAAACCCCGCGTTCCGGAACCGCAATGTGGAAATTGGGGACGCACGGTCTGTGCTCTTGGCGTTGCATTTGAGCCAGCCAGGCGCATATTCCTGGTCAGTTATTTTGCGGAACCGCATGCTGAGATGAAGCTTTGACCGGGGACGTGCCGATCTGACTTGGCTTTGCGTCTGTTGTGCCGGGGAGGTGTCTGATGGATAGCCGAGCTATCGATGAAATTTGAAGACCCTCAGCACACGGTAGCCACAGATTAATTGCAGGCCCATTTACGGGTATAATAGAAGGGGTTCTACAGGGTATATAATATGGCAGGATCAGCAATAATTAATAGTTGGTCCCACGAACAAGGATACACATAACCATGGCGGATCT
The DNA here is from genome assembly GCA_002976275.1 of Monascus ruber. Classification (NCBI taxonomy): domain Eukaryota; kingdom Fungi; phylum Ascomycota; class Eurotiomycetes; order Eurotiales; family Aspergillaceae; genus Monascus; species Monascus ruber. Next base: position 153,479 of record PSNO01000005.1, read on the forward strand.
CACCCCCCGAGCTATCGACACTCTTCGACAGACGATCGATGCAGCCTGCGCAGACCAGCAGAAGGGCATCCCGGGAACCGTCGTCATAGTGGTAGACAAAGATGGCAAGGAACAGTTTGCACACGCCGGTGGGAATCAGGGTTATGGGGTCTCGAAGCCCATGACGCTGGACAATATCTTCTGGATCGCATCCTGCACGAAGATGATTGTGGGCATTGCGTGCATGCAGCTCGTGGAAAAGGGGCTGCTGGCCTTGGATGATCCTGCACAGGTTGAAACACTGTGTCCCGAGCTGAAGGAGATCAAGGTTCTCCAGGATGACGGGAAATTAGTCGAGAAGAAAAGGGGGATTACGCTGAGGATGCTGCTGTCCCATACAGGTGAGCCTAATTCGCGGGAAACGAAATCACATATGCTGACATTATGCTATTCCAGCTGGATTCGGATATACCTTCTTCAATGAGAAGCTACGCGACTGTAACAGGCCGCTGGGATACGAGGAGTTCTCCGGGCATATCTACGACATACGACAACCGTTGGTTCGACAACCAGGGGACGGCTGGGAATACGGTGTGAGTTTGTCCTCCTTGTATATGAGAGCACTCATGGGTGGCTAGATAGGGAAGATTCTGACGCATCATATGCAGGTGAACATAGACTGGGCCGGTCTTCTTGTAGAACGTGTCACTGGCCTATCATTGAATGACTACCTGCACCGCAATATCTTTGAGCCGCTGGGTCTCAAGAATATCTCGATGTTTCCGAACACGTCCATGAAAGCCAATTTGGCATTCATGAACCAGCGAGATGCCAGTGGACAACTGTCCCGTCGAGACCACCTGCTGCGACGGCCACTGCTCGTGGAGAGCGCCGAAGAGATCAAGGGCTGCTTCAACAGCGGTGGCGCAGGATGCTTTGCGAAACCTCAGGAATACTGTCGTAAGTAACCCATATTTCCCCCGTAGGAAGGATCCCCGGCAGTCTGTTTGTCGGCCGTAGATCAGCGAAAGCAAAATGCAAGGTTTTGACTCCCACCGCAGAGATCCTCGCCGTCCTGCTCAACGACGGCACTTCCCCAAAAACGGGAGCCAAACTCCTGAAAAAGGAGACGGTCGACGAGATGTTCCGAAATCAGATTCCCGAGTTTCCCCATTTCGGGGCGCAAGGGATCCCAGCGTCCAAGCCGGACCTGACGAACGCGATACCACTGCTGTATCCGTCCACAACACCACAAGGCTGGGGTCTGACGTTCATGCTGACAGGCGGCGCCACAGGACGATCGCCGGGCACGGCGCACTGGGCCGGTTTACCCAATCTCTGGTGGTGGTGTGATCGAGAAAAGGGGATCGCAGGAATGGTGTGCACTCAGATCCTGCCGTTCGCGGATGCGCAGGTACTGAAGCTGTGGGTAGACGTGGAAGCGGCGGTGTACGGGGGGCGCGAGAGAGTTTGACAGTAGGCAGCCCACATGAGCAGAATACCAGTGAATCTAGTCCTCTATTGCCTATTCCATTTAACTAAACATGAATGTTCCCCGGATTCTGCCAAGGGTTGTGGGGAAGCGAGACCCCGCAGTTAGCGCTGTGGAGGCTCCGTCTAGAAATACTCCGTCTGTCCTGGCGCAGCCTCTTCCCGGTGCTTACACCCCTGCATCCCCATCCCCGTCCACCCTCCATCGCCCTGTTATCCCAGTTACATCTCTTTGCATTGCTCTGCTGTCTGCGATGGAGCCTGTCCGTCGCCGTCGACGGCAGCACCACAGCTGCGACCAGTGTCGCAAGGGAAAAAGAGCCTGCGACGCGACCATCCGCGAGGACCTCCAGTCGCTGTCCCCGTCCTCCTTCAACCTCAGCAATAACCCGCCTAATCTTAATCCCAGTCCCTGCTCCAACTGCAGGCGATGGAAGAAGGAGTGCACCTTTAATTGGCTTTATTCTTATGTCGCCCGGAAAAAGTCTCCGGAGGAACGTCGCAAGAAGAAAAAGGCCAACAGGGACACCACTGCAAAATCAGCCTCCATCGCCGGGGAAGAGCCCAGCGTCGATGCTCCTCCAGTTGACGCGAATAACGCTGGCAACGGCTCGCATGATGTTGAAAAAAAATCTTCGTCCGATGACGATGCACCTTTCCCCGTGCAGTGGCTGCCGCCGAATCCAAATCCAAATCCAGGACCAGGCCATGAGTATTTTCTCCCCTTTCGCACTTCCGTCCCCGAGTCGCAGTTGTCATGGAAACATCAAGCGACAGGGAATGTTTCCGAAAGCTGGGAAGACCCTGGTCCTAGTCCCCCACTGAATACTGACGCGTTCGGGTCCGTTCCGTGGAACGCGAAATACAGCCCCTTATCCCTCGAGAGCACGGCAAGTTCCGTTACACGAAATACACACGATACATTCGACCCGTCACAGAGTGGTTTACCCGACACCGTGCCAAGTTCTGTCGACGATAATCTATTCATTCCCAGCCAGTTTGGCAGCTTCAGCCCGCCTGACTTGTTCGATTCTCAACCGTTCCCCTTTGGCATTGAGGCATCAGAGAGCAGTGACGATGGCTTCTCGCAAGATTCCTTGGATGCCAAGAGAAACACCAGATCCAATTCTTCGAGTTCTTTGCACCTCCTGTTTCGTGATGACCCCCTTTCTCCGTCGCATACGCTCTCAACCAACTTCGAACGCACAGCCATGACGCAGGATCTGCTGCGCATCTACCACGACAGCATGGAAAACGCCCTATCCTGCTGGCTCACGGAAAAGACGTGTCCCTACAGCGGTTCCGGTGCCGGTAAATTGCTCAAGGGGCTAGAAAAGGAATGGGGTCCCAACTGGTCAAATCGAATATGCACGCGTGTGTGTCGGTTGGACCGTGTCTACTCGGCAATCAGGGGACGAAAGCTCAGCGCAACGGAAGATAAAGCTGCTTCTCGAGCGCTCCATACCTCTATCATGGCCTTTGCAGTCCAGTGGGCGCGACACTCCCAGAGAAGAATGAGAGCCGTGTCTGGCGATGCGGGCTCGCGTGTATCTCCCCTCAACTATCTTGGACGATCCGTCCAGGAGGACCTATGGAACCAGGCACACCACGCTCTGAACAAGTCCATAGGCATACCGTCTGCCCGGGTCATGTTCGCCAATTTTATTTTCGCCCTTACGCAACGGCCGCTGAATGTCAAGGAACACATCCAGATGATGGATTCCAAACTGCGCTCCGGCTCCCTTTCCTCTGACAGCGGTCTACTACATCCCCACCGCGGCGATGATCTAATGGGAGAACTTCATGATCTACAGGAGCTGTTCGATATGGAGTCCGCCCCCGCGGCTATGGTGGCTGCACTCCGCCAGCTCTTTACTCTGCGGTACAAGCTCGGCATCAAACGCGAGCAACAAAAGGCCTTGTCATGGAAACATCCGGATGACAAACAGTTGAAACAACAGTCGTTCGATCCCGATTCGAGTGTCATCACCCCGGAAGATCAGGAGACCTTCAACCTCCTGCTCTGGCTCGGAATCATGTTCGACACTCTCACCGCTGCCATGCATCAATCCCCACCGATAATTTCAGACGAGGACAGCAATGTCACGGAGCCATCCGCCGCATCTACCGATCCCCATGATGGCTCACGAACTATTGACCTTGACGGCTGGAGCACGACGTACGACGGACAGGCGTTGAAACAAAAACAAAAGCGCGATGTCTGGGGCGATTTCTTCTTGAGCACAGGACAAAGCTCCAAAGCTCCTCACTGGCCGTGCTCCTACCAGGACGCAGCGGAGATTCTCTGCGTCGCAGCGCAGGTCAAGGTGCTACTATTCCGCCGGGTGTCCCACCTCCAAACGCTCATCTACCGCTGCACAGACCCCGATCGCCTCGAGGAGGCGATTCAGAACGCGCTGCTCGTGGTCCGGCATTGGAAGTGCACCTACGGACAATTCACCCTCAACTGCATCGCCAACCACGACAGCCTCCCACCGCGTCTGCAGTCATGGTACGTGATCGTCGCTGGGCATTGGCATCTAGCCTCGATGCTTCTTGCCGATACGCTGGAGAGCATCGACAAGGCAGAACTGGGCCAGTCTGCCCAACGCGAGTCCCGACAGGCGATGAACCTCGTCCCATCGCTACGCAGGGAGAACGCTTACACGGTGTGCACGCTTGCCTTCTGCTCACTCCGCCAACAAGACAGCTTCTCCACACCGGGACAGACAGAATTCCAACTGCATGACTCCGTCAACGACGGCGTCTTCCTCAGCGAGCCCTGGACCGAAGTCCTGGTCCGCTCGTTCACTAAAGCCGGATACATCGTGCTGAACGAAGCCAACAGCGCGGACATCCCACCCCACCCGGTGCATGTCGACCAGCAGAGCAGCAGCGGCCCATCGGAATACCCGTTGCGACAGGTGAGCTACTGCATCGACGCGCTGTGGTGTCTGGGGAAGAAGTCGGATCTAGCCTTCATCGCCGCCCGGGCATTATCGCAGAGCCTGGAGCGCAAGATACGAGAAAAGCAGCAGCTGCAGACGACCATGGTTAGCCTGATGCCCGAGTATCTCGCTGCGGGAACGGATGGCAGCACGCACAGCAGTAATAATAACACGAGCAGGATTCCCCTCTTCAGCGCCACGCCGGATAATGGGGAAATTCGGCGATGGGTCGCGGGGATTGGTGGAATCGGGTAATATGGTGATAAGTGTTCTTGGATAGTTGTTTCTGGTGTTGTTATTAGTATAATTTTAAATCTACTGGGAGGCCAAAGACATCGGCCAACTTAATACGATAAGCCTGCATTGACCATAGCCGCTTATATTATTATAATTGCTTACAGTAAGAGTTCCCCGATCTTATCTCACGCTTACGGCGTGCTTCAGCAATACTTAAACCGCTATATCCAGGTGCCTGTCTGGCAGCAATTGTATTCTGTAAAATATCCATTATCCAGTAGACACTTCCTTCACAGTGAACCACCCTACATATTCTAGTTTTCATACACGAGTGCCTACCTAGGTAGTACAAGAATGACCCCCGCCCTCCCCATCATCGACTTCGCCGACTGGCTCTCCCCCACCGCCACGCAGGAGGAGAAAACCGCCGTCGCCAAAGCCCTAGTCGACGCCTGCCGGACCGTGGGCTTCGTCTACATCATCAACCACCGCGTGTCGCAGGAGCAGCTCGACGACGCCTTCGCATGGGCCAAGAAGCTCTTCGACCTCCCGACGGAGGAGAAAATGCTTGCCCCACACCCGGATGGGCCCGCCGTGCACCGTGGATACTCATGGCCGGGGCTGGAGAAGGTGTCGCAGGTTCTGGGGACGAAGGAGGACGATGAGGGGAAGATAGTAAGTGAGTTGAGGAAGGTTCAGGATTGCAAGGTATTCCCTCTCTCTCTTCTCACACATAAGGATGAAATCAAGATGATGATGATGATGATGATGCTAATAAGTGAATAGGAAAGCTACGAAATCGGCTCCGAAGAAAACAAAGAACAACCCAACGTTTGGCTCCCCGAATCCATCCTCCCCGGCTTCCGCACTTTCACCACATCCTTCTACTGGACCTGTTGGGCCGCAGCACAGGATATCCTCCGTGCCCTCTCACTGGGCCTCTCCCTGCCCGATGAAGATTACCTCCTCCGCTTCCACGACGGCCACAACAACCAGCTGCGTCTGCTGCATTACCCGCCCGTGCCGGCGAAGGAGCTTGAGTCGGACGCGTTGGCGCGCATGCCGGCGCACACGGACTGGAGCTCTATCACGATGCTCTTCCAGGATGATTGTGGGGGGTTGGAAGTGCAGACGCGGCAGGGGGAGTTTGTCAAGGCTGAGCCGGTGAAGGGAGCTATTATTATGAACATTGGCGATTTGTTGATGAGGTGGAGTAATGGTATGGACCTCCCTTCTTCCCCTAGAGAACCTACAATGCTGGGAATGGAAAAGCTGACATTTCAGATATCCTCAAATCAAACCTTCATCGTGTCACTCTCCCACCCCGCCAGGATAGGTTCACAGGTGACGAGCGTCTCACGAGGGCGCGGTACTCGATCCCCTACTTCGTCAGTGCGAATGTCGACTCGGTCATCGAGTGTCTTCCTTCCTGCGCGGATGAGAAGAATCCGCCCAAGTACCCGCCCATTCTGCATCGGGACTATAGACTGATGCGCGCAAGTGTGCAGTATGAAACCAAGGGTCAGAAGCCTGCTGCTGCGGCCTGAGTCAGCTTTCATTTGCTGTGTTTTATTTGTAAATAATATGCTGTAGTAACGTGATGATATGAAACCACCCCTGTTCTTGGTCTATATACATGCATATGAGAGTGTCGGAAAATGTGTGGCGGTCAATCACCACTCGTCCCCTTCCGCATGATCTCGAGTGCCTCCTGGAAGAATGACTCGATCCGCAGTAAAGCAGGCCTTAGCATCCTCATACTTCGATTATCCATCGACGTAGCCAAGAATCGAAGCGCGTGGTGGTATGCTTCTAAAAGCGAATACGACTCCTGCACCTGCTCAACAGTAGACGCACAGAGAAAGAGATATATCAAGAAATTTCCGCAATGGACAAGATGCGTCCTTGCATCTATTGCAAAGATCAGCCTCAAATCGCGTCCTGACGATTAATGACAAGGGAATAATAAAAGATGACTCACTTCGACCCCAGAAAGCATTGAGATCCGCAGGCTTGATACTAGTCACTAGAGTTACAAATGGTTTGAATTCCTCCAAGCTGGACTGGAAATATCTGCTGAGATTCGAACATGGATTTGACTTTGCAAGCGTTGTTGCTGGAGACATGATTACTCGCAGCATCAATGCTTTCACCGCGAAAAACGCTAAATGAAGGGGCCCTGCTAGCAGTGTCAGCATTTTTGGCTCTCCTTGACGATGAAAACCACCAACTGTATACACACCATTTGAGCATACATCTCCTGCGCCCGTCATGGGATCAAGTTTCAAACATTGTGGCAGAGTTGAATACCATGCGTCCAGTTCGGATTTCAACAGAAAGACGGAATGGTCGATTACTCTGGGTTCTGTGCCCGCAGTAGGAAGCAGAGGATTGCTACGGATAGTGCTGAAAAATCTTAGTAAAGGTCTACAACGAACTTATCCGTCTCAGAAACAACTTACAACGAGTAATGTAGCAATGTGCCAAGTTGTTTGGCCAGCCTCACAGTCTCATAGAAGGACTTTGCTCGAGCCAGGTTGGGACTGCGATCTGATTCCAGTAATATATGAGCGTAGGGTGAGCACGTTACATCCTCGTCGCATAAAATCTCATCCAGGGTTACATCCATGGTGTTGAAGGAAATTTGGGGGATATGAGATGGATTCCCATGGCTCATAGTAGACCACTTATCCGTGACAAATGTCGCCCACCACAGTTTCTTTCGAAGACATTTCTCCCACATCGGTATGTTCCATAGCGACGGGTCTATGTGGAGTCCTAGGCTCTGCGCACACGAGGTAGCCTGACAGGCAAGCGTCCAATTCCGAGGGCTTTCCGTCGTATGTGTCATCGGAGGGTTGTCATGAATAATAAGCAAGCATGACTGTAGAGTAGCCAATTTTGGAGAATCGAGTTCGCTGAGAAGTGCCGCATGGGCATTCTCGAATAACTCGGACCTGTGGAGAGCAGGTAGAGGACTGAGAGTCTCATCACGATCCCAGAAGGAACAAGCCAGACCATAGATCACTCCGCGCAATGAAGCTGGGACACCGAGTCGATTTTCGCAGTAGGATTGTAAGAAGCGGGCCTTCGAAAGTACTGGTAGTGATGGATGTATGAAGCGGAAATATAGACGAACCAAAGCGTCCGCGTGGGGTTGTACGTATTCTTCGATTCTGTCAGAGGCTCTCTGCCTGATACGATTGTCGCGTTCAGGAAACAAATCATGAACGATATTGAAGTGGATAGGAGGCAGGTTGTGCGCGCTATCTCCGGCGAAAACCTGTCGGATATTGACGTCAACGTAACTGGTCTCGTTGAGGATGTTGGACCGGAAGGACGAAAGCAAGTCTGCATCTTGGTCACTAGACGGTCCCAGGAAATGAGCCGTGAGCCCCTTAGTCTCGTCTAGTGTATCCCCGGGTGGGTTCATTGTGTTTGGGGGGCTATGGCCATGGATTGAGGAAGAGTCCTTTTCCTGGCGGTACGCAATCGGGCTCTGGTGATCTGAACAGCTACCGGGTTCGTTGAAAGGAAGCCGTGTCTGTGGAAGGTAGAGCGTAGGGAGACCAAGAAGCGGAGAAGAAGAAACGAGATCCTGCTCCGGGCAGTAGGCCAGCGTTGAAGGATCATTGTGCAGATCAATCCCAAGCATTCCTGGCAATGCCTTCTCCGAGGGAGTCCTGCGAGAGGGAGCTTTCGGACTGGCATGGGGAGCTGTCCTCCTCACTCGTTGTGTTGGACTTGATTTGAATGTGCAATCTTGATGCTTGCTCTCGCAGTATCTGCCTGTAGGTGTATAGTGAGTCAGCGGTGAGGCTCGGCCCAATCTGAGACTTGCATTCGGGGAGGAGACCATACACGGCGGCCGCACCGTGATAATGCAGGCAGACTTTCGTTGACGACAGGCATCGCAGGGACGGTCTTTTCTGCTGCGGAGGCGTCGAGCCTTTCCAAAGCGTGTCTCGATGTGTATCTTGCGCGGACGGGCGTCGTTTTCAGCCATCATTGCCGGTAGTGGATGTGGGTATAAAGGACGGGACCATGCATATGAGGACTAGCCGGGGAGCCATAAGGATGAAACGCGGAGGCAAAATGACCGTGCATAACTCTATCTGCAGAGTGGTTCCTCGCATGGCTTGATTCGAGCCATTCTCATGATCCGTCGTCATACACAGCGAGGATATTAATCCATACCACTAACACTATTAATATCGTGATATCGGCGGGCGTTGTCGCCGATGCCGGATCGGGGAATCTCAGCGCTAATTGGGCAGATCCCGTGACTGCTGATAAGGTTGTTTGCATGTTGTTTGTTTGCAACGGTCCGTCCTTTCTCCGAACATCAATGACAACGTTTCCCCACAACGATAGAGCCTCCTCGAGTCATCAACTAGCTGTCATAAGATCCCTCTACGATGGCAGGAAACAATTCAGGTGCTCTGTCGGCAGATAGCGTGCTTGCCCTCGCAGCACAAGCCCTCCGCAAGGATAGTAGCGATGTCTCTCCTAATCTCAAGAAGTCCTACGAGGCTATTGCTCTCATCGGCCATGCCTGTATGGTGGCGGTTGGATTCAGATTGCTTGGACTCGGGGAGGACCACGTCATTTCTGGTTTGTCGATGTCCTTTTACGATATATGGTCTGAGTCTAATATGTTGCATAGAAACCTCTGAAACTCCTTCCTTGCTTCCCGCGGAATGGAACGCTAACTCTACAGTTGCCTTCCGTTATGCCCACCCACAATCTTCCATGCAGTACTTACTGAAAATCAGTCGACTAGGAAACAATGCGGTGGTCTTTGCTTTAGCTCTAGGTGATGATAAAACCACATCAATTGATATTCCTGTCAAGGACTACATCTCCGAATCCGCCCTTCCCTTATCCACCACTGCAGATCTTAAAGACGCTTTGAAGGATTTGTTCATCTCAACTCCTCGTCTCAGCGACTTAATTGGTCTCTTTAGGACAAATGTAATACAGAGACTCGCTCCCGGAATACACAAGGAAGGTTACGAGGACGGGAGTCAGGCGCAGAGACAAGAGGAGCAAAGACAGCCAGAGCAGGGACAGCCACGGCGCGATCCCTTAAGGGACGATCCTCTATTTCAGCCAGCACGTCCACATCCACTTGACGATCCTTTGGCAGCAGCCCCTCGTCGTCCAATTCCTGGCGACTTCGCCCCACCAGGGTTCGAAAATGAGTTTGAGATCAACGAACCTCCTCGTGGATTTCCACCGTCGGGATTCGGTGGGGGGAATCCCTTGAGAATTGGTGATAGAGACTTGTATCCTCAGGGACTAGGTCCTAATGATCCTTTCCGAGGCGTCATTGGGCCGAATCGCGGAGGAGGCAGCGGCGGTATGCACCCGACCTTTGATGACCCCTTGTTTGGCGGGAACCAGGGCGGCGGCGACGGCTATAATCCCCAGGTGCCCCCTGGATCTAGATATGATCCGGTCGGTCCAGGACAAGGACCACCGTTTGGTAGACGAGGGCCTGGAGGGTCTGGAGGCTTTGGCGGGTTCGGTGGTTTCGGTGGTGATATCATTTAATGTCGCTTCAGGGTAATATGAAAAGCCGGTTCTCTAAAAGAGATGCATTTGCTATGTCACGAAGTATGTAGTTTGTAATTGAAATGAAGTGAATGACTTTCTGTTCTAAAAGAGCCTTCTCCTGGATTGAAACAGATCAGCCCAGCACTGCCACCACGTTTTGATAGACAGAATCAACTTTAAGCATCGGGCTCGGTGAGATGCTAACTATTGACAGCTAAACCATCCTCTTTTCTAAATTCCCTGTAAACGGGCGCGCCTCTTCAGCAAGCGTCGCCGGGATCTCCTCTTCAATACTATGCCGTGTTGGCTGCCATCCAAGAAGCTTTCGAGCCCGAACAGCCCTGCATCGGCAATCGGTGCCGTAGAAAAGATTACAAAACTCCATATGCTTGTCGGCCTCCTCTGCAGACCAGGATAGCACGTCCGCAGAGCTCGTCAGGCCCCGGGACTGAGCCTCCTTCGCAACCAACGCCGCAATATCCCCCCAAGCATGTTCTTTCTCATTGGCAGCAAAGTAATACCCTTCAAGCCCCCAGGTCGCATTGCCCCCTCCCTTAAGAGCCTCTTCCACAAGGAAAACAAAGAGGTTCCCGAGATCGTTAATGTGAAGATTTGGCCAGCGGCTCAGGCCTCTGCCGACTTGGAACGCTTTTCCATGCTGGATTGTATATTTGGCCATATCAGGCAACTGAATGCTTCGTTTGTTTCCACAGCCCCGGCCGACACCATAGATACAGGGGGGACTGACGATTGCCACTTTGACCCGGTCACTGGCTGCGTCCTGTTGCACTTTTTCCACATCACGATGAGGTGCCTGGTCGGGCAAGGAAAGCACGTCAACAACGCCATCGTAGTCGTCGTATACCTTGGGGTACGTCTCCCCGTAGCTGTTGTTTTTAATAGTCTCCCATCCTAGGTTATCGGTTCCTGAAGTGCAGATCCAATATGCCGGACCTTCTCGACGTCTCCGTGCCAGGCCTCTAGCCAGGGCTCGCGAGGATTCCACGTCCTCGATACTGGCACAATGAAGCACGATATCTGCTTCTGCAGCTGCAGACTCGAGAAGTTCTGCGTTCCCCAGGTCACCCAGGACCGGTCGTGCGCCTGGGTAGGCTGATTGGAGCAACTTGACTCCCGCCTCACTTCTCACTAAGCAGCTTGATGAAGCTTCCAGGTGGGGATATTTCTGAATCAGAGCATAGAATACATCTCCTCCGATATATCCTACAGGCGAATATTAGCACTCCCTCTTCCCGATCATATGTATTTGCGGTCAGTTATGGCTTACCCGTCGCCCCGGTTATGAATATCTGAGGCGATTTTGATCCCATTGTGTTGAAACCGTGGCAGTGAATATATATGCAACAATGACACGGAGAGATCACCAGAGTTTAAATAGCAGGCGAAGTAAAACAGGATTTATCTCAAACTCTGCTGGAGGTTCGGGTCTGCGGGAGAAGATCTCGTGATCACCAGGAGATCCTGACATTTGTTCTCTTCAGAAACGCTTAAAATGCAATATACTGCATTACTAGATTCAGAGGACTTGGAGGGTCGTCTTCAGGCCTTCAGGCGCGGGGAACGCTGGAATCGGCCTCGGGATGCTTCCCGATCTGTTGATTTATAATTGATGATACCAAGAATGATAAGATATTCAGTCTATCCTGGCCCCTATGAAATATATTCAATGGACTCTAAAATTAGGAAACTGTGGATAGAAAAGAGCTGTTGAACTGAACACTTCAGCTCCACACCTAATGATAGACACCACTCCGACTACTGCTAGTGCCTTCTCAGGACAACTAGGCAAGACGACAACAGATGCAGTTTGAAAAGAACACAATAAACCTCTGTGCTCCCTTGTTATTCAATAGCCTGGCATTGAAAAGCGTTTCTTGAATCATGTAGATGTCCCGGAGTACGAATCAATTTCAGAGTATTCATCTTCATCTAGTAGCAGTGCTTCCAAATATGACAGCGCACTTGCGTTAAGCCACATCGGAGAAAGTCTCACTTCTTATAGTGAGCATACTCGTCCATTTTCGTAAATTATCTGAATCGCGTATGGAGAACCTATTCTGGGATTTTCCTTTGTGTCAGCATTCGGGGTTCCAGATAACATCAACATGTAACGCACGAAGATTCCTAGGGTTTCGTTCGCAGAACACTTTCAATACGTCAATACCGACATATTCAACCGTGTATATGCTGCTCAGCCTGAGAATATTTAGCGATGGGGTGTCGATATACATCGCAATGCCTTCAAGTAATCCGATGTCTTTGAGATAGAGCTCCTTATTATTTTGAAAGACCTCTTAGATAAGAGGACGATGACCTTCTTCGATTTACATCAAGTCTATGTCCATTATGAGGGTATAGGTTGGTGTGTCGCCACCAAAACCAAAGCCTTGGATGATGCCTCGAGATGCTGTCAGTCGCTTTCTGTCCTGACGTGCAAATTCACCATACCAGAATTCATAAACACCAGAGCGTTATACTCCAGCGACTTGACATATTTTGCAATTGGAAGAAGCAGCCAACCGTTCCGGGGTCTCGAAGCGGGAAGAAGAATATCTGACTGTGACAGTTCGGAAGATCTCAGGGAGGCAGAAGGCGCGTAGATGCTTATTCACTGCTGCAAGACAAGGGATCGCTGCCTTGTCCAGAAACCAAATAACTTCAAGGAAGGTCTCATTTGGAAGCAAAGAAAGAGGTCTTCTGTTTGTCAAGCCTATCACGGCATGCAAGAGAGCTGGGCAGGCATTGCTAAGAAGGATAGATTACAACGGTACCAGAAAATATTTCAACAGTCCCTGTTGTTTGCTTTCTGCTATTTAGGCATTTATCGGTGGGAGGATATTCCGGGAGCCCGTCACATTGAGTGCAAAGAGAAAAGTATACGGAGAACTTGAAAGAAGTATACAACATAGATAGTATGTAGATGCTAAGCGAGAAATATGTGTGGCTTGGAGATGTGGCGCATGAATCCCGATCGGGAAATGGACCGTCGTCCAGCGTGGCTTCCGACCCAGCGAAGCAAAGCAGACCTGATCTCTTGCAAGTTCCTGCATCTAACTCAACTCCATCTTATCCATCGTCTCCTTTATAGCAATCGGTCCCGTATCCTCACTAGCATCAGCTCCAACAGCCTTTACCTGTGGTGTCCCGCGTCCCCCCGAACGGCTTTGTTGTCCCTTCGCTCACGAGACTTCATATCCCCTTCATATCCCCACCCCGGTAACCGCCCCTCGACTCCCCTGCTGTGAGCGAGCTCGAATTCATCTCTTCCACCCGCGCATCCGTCATGGACAACAACATGGAAATAGATACTGCTCGGTCACCTGAACCCCATCATCTTTCTCCCATAAGCGACTCCGGTTCCATACCGACTCTGGATGGATGGATCGAAAACTTGATGAGCTGCAAGCAATTATCCGAGGAGGATGTCAGGCGCTTGTGTGATCGGGTGGGTTTGGTTGTCTTGTACACTTCGATTGGGAATTATCCATTGATAGAATATTCGCAATTAGGCCAGAGAGGTTTTGCAGGAAGAGTCGAATGTGCAGCCAGTGGTACGTGTTTTCTTTGCCATGCGACGGCACGATTTCTCGCACAACAGGGTTTTGCTGACTTGATACCGATCCGTAGAAATGCCCAGTTACTGTCTGCGGTGATATACACGGCCAGTTCCACGATCTGATGGAGCTCTTCCGCATTGGTGGCCCAAATCCCGACACAAATTACCTATTCATGGGTTGGTCCTTCGTTCTGCTTTACTTGGAACTTGGTCTTCGTTTTATTTAATGTATCCCGTCTAATACCCCCTTCAATAAAGGTGACTATGTCGACCGTGGCTACTATTCCGTGGAAACTGTCACACTTCTAGTCTGCCTCAAGATTCGCTACCCCCAACGCATCACCATCCTCCGAGGAAACCATGAGTCGCGCCAGATCACACAGGTGTATGGGTTTTACGACGAATGTCTGCGAAAATACGGCAATGCCAATGTCTGGAAATACTTTACCGACCTCTTTGACTACCTCCCCCTTACTGCGCTCATCGAGAATCAGATCTTCTGTCTCCATGGAGGTCTGAGCCCTTCTATTGATACTTTAGACAACATTCGCTCTCTGGACCGTATTCAGGAAGTCCCGCACGAAGGTCCAATGTGCGATCTGCTCTGGAGTGATCCAGACGACAGGTGCGGATGGGGTATCTCTCCTCGTGGTGCTGGTTACACCTTTGGACAGGATATTTCCGAAGCATTCAATCACAACAATGGTTTGACTCTGGTTGCGCGAGCGCACCAGCTGGTAATGGAGGGATATAACTGGTCCCAGGATCGGAATGTCGTTACGATTTTCTCAGGTATTGTTTACTCTATCTTACAAAGGTGTTCCAAGGCGATATGCTGATGTCGCTCGCCTCACTTAGCCCCTAATTACTGCTACCGTTGCGGTAACCAAGCCGCAATTATGGAAATTGATGAACACCTTAAGTATACATTGTACGTTCCCCAACAGTCCATGCAACCTGTTCAAGTCTAACTAGTCCACTTCAGTCTACAATTTGACCCCTGTCCCAGAGCAGGAGAACCGATGGTATCGAGACGTACACCGGATTATTTCCTGTGATTTGATAGAGTCTACAATCTCCAAACAACTACGTTATCTATCATCTGTCTGGAACCGTATTGCTCTTCAATTTAGGCTTCTCATATCTCCGGTTACTGGAGCTCTCTGGGAGTGAGGAAGCGTACCCAGGGCGCTTTTTGCCTGCTTAATTTCTTTTTACACCCGTATGTTCTTACCGTTTTGTTGATACCATTGATGAAAATAAAGATGCTATTGGGATCAAAAGTCCTCCCCTGCTTTTTCTTTGCTATATTTAATAGAGTATACTAGCCGGCGGTATTATTTTACACGGCATAATAAAAGCTCGATGGCCATTCTGTATACCTAAGACCTAGTCTAGTGCCACGCTTTACTCGGCACTGCCAACCGGAATAAATTACTGCAAAACATTGCCATTCGTGCCATTTACCTTGCTTCCTTTTTATCCCGTACCGGGTGCTTTCAGGAGTAGTCCTGGACACATCAGTTAAATGAGACAACAAGAGTTATGGAGAGAAAATACTGACCTCCATCCACATGGAGAATCTGTCCGTTTATAAAGGTACCCGATTTACCACTGAGGTAAAGGATTGCGCTTCCGATATCAGTGTCCTTTCCAACACGTTCTGTTCGAATAAGTGAGTATGCATAACAGCATAACTATAACAGCTTCGGAGAATTGAACCACACTAACCAGCAGGAAGATTCTTCCCAGCCCCCGGCCCCAAATCCGACTTATTATTCTCATCCGAACCACCAGTCGTCATCTCCGTCGGGAACGGCCCAGGAGCAATGCAATTAACCCTAATGCGCAACGGGACGAACGTATGCGCCCACTCCTTCGTAAGATGCAGCAACGCCGCCTTAGCAGAGGAATAGGCGAATTGCCCTCTCGACGACGTTTTAGTGATACCGGCTACGCTGGAGATATTGACGATGGAGCTCGAGAAGCCTGGTGTACACTCCCTCCCCTTGTCGAGAAGGGGTAGCAAGGCCGCCGTGAAGAATTGGTGGCAGGCGACGTTGCCGGCGTAGGCGGTTCGCCAGGCCTCGGTGCCGTCGAGGGTCATCCATCGCGAGACATCGACGGGGTCCTTGAAGTTGACGGTTTGGGACGCGTAGTGGTCCGATGCCCGATGCTCGGGGGAGACGCCGGCGTTGTTGACGAGGATGTTGACACCTTTCGCTTCCTTGTTTTGCAGCTCTGCGGCTAGGGCTTTGATGCCGTCTGTGTGGGCGATGTCACCGGGGAGGCTATTCATGTCAGTACAGTATTCATTATCTTCCTTGGGGGATCAGGAGAAGATCGTACGGAATGATCTGCCCGTTATTAGAATACTTCTCAGCGGAAATATTTAGAATCTCCTCCCGTCGTCCGATGATATACACTCTCGCCCCGTTCGTTGCCAGTGTCTGCGCAGCCATAAGTCCAATGCCCGTTCCTCCACCGGTGACGACGGCAACAAGGCCTTTGACATCGAACATGTCCTCGGCTTCGAGGCCAGTGTGGTGTGCGATGGACGACATTTTATATTCTAGGCTTTATAGATAGACTCTCCAAACAAAGATTTTTTTAAATCCTTTTCATACACATAACTATGCTCCTTCCAGTGAACAGGAGGAAAAAATACCATTATTTAAAGCCCAATTCCAGGTGCCATCGATGGCAATGTGTGTGTGGGTGATGACATCCTGACATCGGATTGAAGTCATGGCTATGGCCACCACATTGAATTTCTATAATAGGAGTCAGGCAGGAGTTATACAGCATATCATATTCTGTATTATCGTCCATGCTTAGAATGTCTGTGGGGGGGAAAACGCATGCAGTAAAGCGAATATCTGTCTGTAATATAGATCTACAAAGAAATCCTGCATGTCTTCCAGTGTTGATGTATGAGCTCTCATGTTTATAAGTTATGGATTTGCCTAGAGAGTAGATATATACAGCTGCTTCTACAAACATTTGCCTTAATTAGATCCCATACGCCTATACCTTAAACAGAAACACCGGACGAGCGACTCTCTTTAACCTCAACATACACCGCTGACTTCCTCGTTCTTCTGCTTCCGGTCTTCTTGTCCAACCTCTTCGATGATTTCTTCACTCATACTCTCAGTCTCCCTGGCATCCGACATAGACACAGAAGACCCCTTCCCCACGCCACGGTAATGCTTCGCCTTGGAAGAACCCGATGGAATATGGAACCGCTTGTCCACTCTCACGGCCAGATAAAAGTACACCACGATGATCTCAATCACGAAATAAAAACAGTAGAACGCCGGCTTCTTAGAATACCAAGCCGGATCAAATACCCCCCGTGGTTTCTTCCAGAGTGTTCCAGCCCGGAACGACGCAGAGAGGCAGAGCAAGCAACTCGAGACGAGGACTATGATCAGTTTTGCTCGAAAGCTCCCCGCACCGAACTGGTCGATATTATTCTCGCTGTATAAACTGCTCCAGTCCCGCATGAGAGCCATGATCGCGATATATGAGCCGATGACTAGCGGCAGGAACGAGACGGTCAGGAAGTAAGTTGCACCATATAATTGGATGTCGCGATCGATACGTCTCGTGTTCTGGTTCAGTGTATAGAATGATTGGACGATAGCCGTGATGACCATAACAACCGTCAAGAAAGACAGTATGTATATGATCTTGAACAGGATGCTCAGCGGGGTACACCAGCCTAGTCTCGGGTGCGAGGCACGCAGGATACGCTGTGCAAAGATCAGGTTGATGATGTACAAGACGATAATGCCCGCCGCGAGAAATATCTGAGCCGTCAGAGCAAGAGAGATATTGGTCTTCTCCTTCACGCAGACGAGACGGAGGATGTTGGTGATGAATCTCAACAAGCAGAATCCTGCCACGGCGTTGGAAGGGATGAATATGTGGTGTCTCCGCAGGTTGTAAAGGAAGAGGAAGAAATGGGACAAGCCAGCAACGGCATATAGGACAGCGAAGATAGTGCAGATTGGGACATCGACCTGGACGTTGGGAAAGCCTCCTATCACGGCTGTCCAGGGAGGATATGGGGGGCCAAAGGACATTCTGCAAACGATGAGACCAGAGCAGAAGAGAGTCCCTACCTAACTAGCAGCTTGTCGTCAGATTATAAGCAGATGGAAGAATGCTGGATTTGGAAATCGAGTCTCCCACAGCAGCTATGGCCAAGAGCTACAAGATAATTTATATGCTACATAGCATACCCCATACCCCATACTCCGCTCGAAGAAAAGCACGTACCAGGTAGGCAGAGACAAAATAAAGCAATGCGGAGGTCGCTACGAACGAGGTAGTCGTAATCCTTTGCCCTGAGCTCTGCTAGAGCCAGCCCAACCGGAAATGCTGACGGTAGATGTAACCGTCCACTTGCCCCGGCTTCTGGAGCAATTAGCAATGCACTCGGCACAGGGCGAGACAAAGACTAGCATGTGCTGCTGTGTTTCTACCACGTCATCCTTGTCATGTCGGCTAGAAGGCTCAGTGTAGCCCGAAATAGGGCTGAACTTTTCGGGCGATTGCATGATCCATAAGTTGAAGTCGATTTCGTGATGCGTCCATTGCTGTTTGATTGGCGTCTCTTCTAGGATAAGTCGGTGCCGGCGTACAACGGCCCCGTGTTGGCCGAGGTGCGCTGCAGTATCATGATAGTAGGAACAAGCTCATGATTGTTTACTGGTGTCAGGGAGCAGGTTCAGGACGGTCAGGAAACGGACTCAGAAAACAGATATCAATTGGATCGGACGTCAAGCTATAGTACAGCAGACGGACAAGACGTAGCTCGAAGAGCTACAACAGGATTTGTCGGAGGAGGTCAAACTCGCTGAGTTGGGTTGGTTGATCTAGCTAGGAGGCCCGGAGTCGGGCGGATTATCTACACATGCGCTGACTAATGCGAGCTAATCCTAACTAGGAAGGAGCTGAACCATGGGAACCACCAACAATATTCAAAATATCCCTCGCGGGTCACGTGTACAGGCGGTCAGCACTGGCAGAACAGGCCACCGTACCTCAGGTATGGTGGAGGACCAGTACCGTGACAACCTGAGTGGTCAGTAAAATGCAGCCTCAATAAAATGCCCGCAGCTCTAGGGCTTTTGACCACGCCTTGGTTCAGTTTCTCTCCGACAAAAAAGAAGAAAAAAAGTCTATCGTTTGCCCTTTTTACCAGTATGATCAATTACGTCAACTCATTTCCATTCAGGGGCCCTGCGTCACAACCAAAGGTCTCGTTCTTGTCAGTACTGTGTTGACTTAGAAGTCACATGCCTCGGCACCTCCCTATCTAGCTATTTGAGCTTCGCTCCGCCTACCCTTTTTAGAAATCAACCATCTTCCTACTAGTCGTCATACTGACCGCCTGTCCAAAATAGTAACTACCCGTGCCAAATGTACGTGGTGCACTTGGCACGGGTACTAGGGGTAGTCAACAACGTAAAATTTCCATTTGGGCCGCCCGCCGCCGTTTTCGGCCGTCCGCCTGTTCGGGTTTAGCGGCCCGATCTGGTTTGGTTCGTCACGCCATCCCCGAACGGGAACTGCCACCATCCACCGCCCCCTTGTTGGACCGCCGCGACTACCTGCATCAATGCCAGCAGGTACATTCACGCCGAAGTCCATCAAACTAGCAAATCAGGAAATTATCATATGTGGCGAAAGTAGCACTTTTATTTTTTTTTCCCCCGTAATTCGTTGAAGATCATAGACTAGTAGCAAAATAGCGAAAAGCGAAAAGACGCGAAGTGGAAAAGAAAGAAAATAGGAAAAGGGGGAAAAAGGGAAACTAAAGGGAGAAAAAGAAGAGAGCGAGCGACCGGGCTTGAACCCCAACCGAGAAAATTCCTGCCGGTGATAAAGTCGATGCAAAGTGTTAAAATATGACTCTGGATAGAAGTTCTAGAAATCAAACCGGCTGGTATTCCACTTCGTGTAATCTGACTTTCTGATGCAGGTATTTGCGGGTGATCTCCCTTAGCTCATCCCTCACTGCATCCGTGGCCGACACTAAATCCCAAATTAAACCCCATATCAAGCATGCAACGAAGTGACAATGTGCAAGTGAGGAAACTCACCCATCACTAGTACTTTACCCCGCTCCTCTTAAACGTTGGAGACTCGAGGGATATAGTCCCCGGATACTTCTGCCAACATGATAGCCTCATATTCTGGGGCGCCATTGTAAATCACAGCCCGGTGGTGCTGTCCAAACAACTTTTCATTCACCGCTTTCTTCTGGGATACCAGATGGAATGACATCTCAAGAATCTATACTCGGGTTAGCCGCATTCCCGCCACATAAGCTAAAATTCGCATTACGTAGCCGTCATCAAGCACATCATCATCCAATAAGCTGTTCAGCAATGGTTCGGCGGCAGTCGCAATATCTACCTCTGTAAGCTTTGGATAATATCGGAGGGCACGACTTTACGAACCCATCGACCGCACTTGCCACACAAGGTGCACACGACGAACCCGTGCTGAGGAAGTGTTGTAACCGTAGAGAAGTCGTTTAATGTATGGGGAAATACCGGCAATACCAAAATCACTGGCGACCGCTAGTACAGTCTCATACTCACCTACCGGCTCGCTTCTGCCATACGGACCACTTACAAAGGCTGTGAATGATGCGGTTCCTCTGACCGCTGCACGTGCCCTTAGCTGTTCCGTGAGTCCACGACGTGTCTGCACGAACAATTCCAGACAATCTTGGCTTTCCGGGGACCAGGAAGTGACCATGAATGGATGGGCTTGTAGCCACGATGGCAAGCTAACGGAAGGCATCCAGAGGTATACATATTGACCGGCCTTCACGCGCATGGGCCTTGGAAGTGCCACACTGATCTTCAATGGTGTACCCTCCAGCCGGTCATTCTTTGCATCCTTGGATTTTGTTTTCTTCTCGCACATGATGGATGCGTAAGGATAACCTCTAGATGGTAGGATACCGTTTTGATAAAGGAAAAAAAGGGCTTGTGAGACTGTTGTTAGCAGCAGGATGCCAAGCACAATATACAACTAGCCTCGGGGGAATATCGACTTGGAGGGAAGGTGGCGCCAGATCGCATATATGCACAAGGCAGCGAGGCCCTGGTGCATGTGGAGAAATATTTCAAACGCAAGACGGCGGATTATCGAAAGTGAGGATAGCATCAAAGCTATTATTGACACGGCACCCTACAAACGGATCGGCTAAAAAATGTGTCGCAGCGGCCCTTCAGCCATACAATAACGGCAAAAAGATTATCTTGGTCATGAAGCAAGAACTTCTGCCGGCTGAATACTGCTATGGTAATATGCAGGGCGAGAAGAGCGATCGTCATCCATGCTACAGCTCCATGGACTCGCCGGCAGGTGTGAAACGACACCCCAATAATGTGGGCGAGAAGACATAGCTGCATGAATGGGCAAAGAAGAGCCATGTTGAGAAGTGACATGTTCCCGGCTCGCTGCCCAATCTCGCTAATCGATGAAGCGCGGAACGTCACGAAGAATATATTAAGCACTCCGTACGCAAGAGCAAATAGAACTGATACCCCGGGAAGCAGAAGCATTTGGTACCCGGGCAATCTCAACCAAACACCCAGAAAGAAATGGAACGTCAGACTGCAGCAAAATCACGCAGATCGGACAGTCCGCGGGCGAGGAGCCAGCAGAAATACAGGCTCCGGAAGACTTTATTTAAAAGTGCAAACAAATATGGTGCTGAATGTGACGCTGATGTCTGCGTGATCCTTCGAACATGGGGAGACGGCAGGACCTTTGTTTTTAATACTGACTCATTCGAAAAATTTCTGCCTATACTGCAAGACCTGGTGCGAGTGACTATGATCAAATATATGGCAAGTGAACTTACCTTGTCAGGACCGACACTATCCACCACCAGTCAAGAAAACTCCAAAGGATTTTACAGACGAAGTTGCGGACCAAAAACCAGCCAGTGACACCCCCATCTGGAAAGTCAGGCAGGCGATTGAATATGGATGCTCAAGTTGATGGATCTAGTATTACATATACATAGTAAATGCATGAAAGTTTGACCGCTGTTGCACATTACCTTGATTCCCTGCTAACCCGAAACGTAAAGTAACGTATCTCTGGCCATGGATTAGCCTCTTCTAGTTCGTCCAGGAGCATACCAAGGAGTATACGCACTCTCGTACAGGTAGGCTGGTTAAGAGAGTCCAGCCACACGCCGCTCGTGACTCGTATCTCTCGTGGAGTACTGAGCCGCTCAGATGAGTACAGTGGGATGTCATAAAAAAATGACCCCCTTATCAGCACCCGGCCACCGCCCAGTGATCACCTTCCTAATTAGGAAACAACAACATTATGTAGTTTGTGTAGTCCAGCATTAATATGTTGAATCCTTACTGCTATATTGAAGTAAACCATGTTTTGTCCCTAAGACAAGCCCAAAATGGTTTAGAAGAAAGGCTCTAAAGAGCTAACACCTCAGATACATTCACAGATATATGAATTAAAATCAATTAGCTAGGGAGCCAAGCAAATTTATAATAAACACCTTGAGATCCCACTCAGTACAATTAAATTAACTATTTAGCTTAAAGCTATTTGCAATGACAACAAAACTTACTCTTACTTTAGCCATCCTTACAAAATTAGTAAGGAGCAATATAATCTTATTTATAGCCTTACTGAATCTATTATTTATTATTATTATTCTTCCATTTTTGAGAGCATTTTCCAGTCTAAGACTATGCATGCTCTACCCTGCCCCAATGAGGCAAGGATTTAGTTCTGATGCTTAGATACATGATTTGGTTGGCCATGGTACTTCGAAGCTTTTGGTAGATAGTATCTGGCATCATTAGATTAAATTCAATCTTACCTTAGCCCCTCACATCATGGACCGTATAGCTTAGCTACTTATTCTGCCACATATTCGAGTCCTCCAAATTTTGAATTGACAATAATACTACGTATATCGTGCTTGAAAGTGTATTTAGTAGGAAAATGAATTTTATATTCAACCCCTTACAATTTGGAGGTAATGACTCCTAGTACATTGCAGCCAGTGTCAGCCAAGGTGATAGCATTGTGTATCTGGTCAATAGCACTATCCACTAAGAAGGGGGAGGTGGTTAGTTCCTTTTTCACTGCATTATACTCATCCAGCACTTGTTTATCAGTCTGCCTCTGACAGCAATTTTTGTCAGAGGCTACACGTTTCCTGATAGCTCTTCAGATTCCATATCTGCGTCATCCATCATTGCTGCCAGGTTCTGAATGCGTGAGGCTGAGTCTTGCTTCTGTGGGCGTCTGGGAGGTCGGAGGATACAGTCCCAGATAATGTGTTTGGAAGAACCACAATGGATAGCGTATCCTTCCTGCTGACGTTTGGCAAATTTCTGGCGTGCCGAAAAAGACAGCAAAATAGCAAACCGCAATTCTTGTGGAGGGGAAAATCTCTCTGATGGTAGTACAAAAAGCCTGTATAGTGGCATATATCTGTAATCTATGCTCTCGCCGTCTGTGCCGTGCTTTTCGACCATTTATCCTGTATATATGAGTTCCCAGAGTACCCGTGAAAAGACACCATACTATGCTGAAGAAAGATCATGACTGAAAATTCATGCTGTAGCCGCCCGTTTTGGGATCCTTGACGAAATTGAAGTTATCCGTGGAAAGACCGAAGGGTTTAAGAATGCCGTTCCCGAGCTGCAGAATAACATTATGTGAGTTTCCTTTCCCTGACGCTGATGGCTTGGAGAAATTACTCACCTCCTTCAACTTTCCCATCATCTCCGCCATTTCCTTCTCCCGCGCCTTACCTATTCGCTCCGGGAGTTCCCGAAGAGTCTTCTTCACGATCCGCATATCCTCAGGAGGCAAGTTCTCCATAGACTCAAGAGCTTTGTAGTCCTCCTCAGCCCCCTGAAGATTTCCCCATCCTCCAAGCTGCATCTTGGCCTTCGCACGTCTCATGAGAGCCTTCGCCCGGATCCGGAGCACATTCTTCTTCCTCTCATCCAATTTTTGTAGTCTCTCGAGCTCCTCTTCTTCGTCATCGCCGGAAATTTCAACCACGGCATCCGTATTTGCGTCACCGCTGTCTTTCGCCTTGCCCTTTGAGTTGTTGCTGTCGGACGCGGAAGCTTCTTGAGGGATGATATTATCCAAACGCTCGAGAGATGTCGTTGCAGAATCCACGGCTGCCTTCCAGTCTTCCAGTTTCAAATAGCAAGCTGCTACATTAGATTTCAGAACAGCAACTTCGTAGTCAAGGTAGTTCGGGCACGAGGCGAGCGCTCGGTCGTAGTAGGACACGGCCTGATCATAGGATTTGGAGGTGAAGAGCTTGTTGGCTTCTGCTTTTATCGTGTTGGATTCTTCGACCAGTCGCTTGAATCCATTAGCACACTTTTTCCATATTATATCTCAAGCAAGGGATGTGTAAGTCTTACAGCTTCTTCATCTGCCGGATATCGGGCGTCATGGAATACCTCCTCGGTCTCGCTGTCACTATCATTCGGTGCGGTGTGGTTCACGCTCATCTTTTCGCTTTCATCGCGTGGGTTGGCCATTTTGATTTCTGGTTTCCGAGATCCGTGTAAGAATTTAACGTTAATAATAAAAAAAGATTGCTCAGCAGTCCCAAGCTATCGCCATCTGAGTTTGCGGGAACAACGAAGGGATCAGGGGTGGGACTAGGCAAAACGTGGTGGATTATTGGCAGGCTTCCCGCCCGCCTGTTAACTACTAGCTATCACCTTCACATTCTTTTCCTTCCCCTGTTTGTTTTCCTGGATATACATCATTTCTGTATATATTTGTACATATCCTACCTCAGTCATGGCCTCCCAAGGTGATCTGAAGTACGTTTCTTATAAAACAACCACGGTTAACTAGTCCTTTCTAACATTGCAACCCCGCAGTCTACCCCGCATACGGGCCTGTCTCTTCGACATGGATGGCCTCTTGATTGATTCTGAGGACATATACACGAACATCACGAATGAGATCCTGCGTCAATTCGGAAAACCAAAGCTCCCGTGGAGTGTGAAGGCTCAATTGCAAGGCCGACCGGCGCCAGAGGTATTGCACTCTATCTCAGCAGAGGAAAATTGCAAAGGGGGAAGAAATATTACAAAGGGGAAGAGTGTCGATTTTGCTAATAAAATCTGTGTGATAAATAAACAGGCCTATAAGATCTTCGCCGACTGGTCTCAGATCCCCCTCGACCGACAAGAATTAGGGGCCAGACAAGCATCTCTGCAGGAGGAGCACTTCCCAAAATGCCAACCACTTCCCGGCGTCGAGACGCTCCTGAAGAACCTGAGGGCTGCCGAGTCGACGGACCGTCCCGTCTACATTGCCCTGGCGACCTCGTCACATAACAGGAACTACGAGCTCAAGACCACGCACCTGCAGCACGTTTTCTCCCTATTCCCGGACTCGCGGAGGGTGCTGGGCGATGACCCCCGAATTGGGCCAGGAAGGGGCAAGCCGTTGCCTGATATCTACCTTCTTGCACTGGAGACGATCAATGTCGAGGTGCGGAAGAAGGGGGAGCCCGAGATCAAGCCTGAGGAGTGTCTGGTGTTTGAGGATGCCGTGGCTGGTGTCGAGGCTGGTCGTCGCGCAGGGATGAGGGTCGTTTGGTGCCCGCATCCGGGTCTCTTAGAGGCGTACAAGGGGCGCGAGGCGGAGGTCCTTGCTGGATTGACAGGACAACATAAGGAGGAGGAGAAAAGTGAGCCTGAGAGGGAGGCGGAGAGTCTGCAGGAGAGCCGTGTTCGAGGAGCTGGTAAGCCTGGTGAGCTTAATGATGGTTGGGCTGAGTTACTTCTCACCTTGGAAGACTTCCCCTACGGGAAGTATGGAATTCAGATTCCGTAGTCGGGTTGCATGAAATCGTTATCCCTTTTTACTTCTAAACGCGGAAAAGGAGACGGAGATATCATAGACGACTTGACTTATTGCTTGGTATTTGGCTCCTCATTGTACCTACATTTCATAGAATGAAAACTAGGAAATAGATACCCATCAGTGCAAGCTGTATGAATACAGAATCTTCCCCGTCTTTTTTGGAAAGAAAAACTGAAATGGGCCATATTAAAATCCAGATGAAATAACACAAAGACGAATCGAAGGAGATTAATTGAATAAATAAAGTTCAAAGTTTCAGGGGTATTTTGTCGTTTCTTCGTTGCAACCAACAGAACAAGAAGAACAAGAACAAGAACAGCCAGAGTTTCATAGAGTCGTTTTCAACAAATTGTGTCGCAAACCAGTTCATTTATAACATTCGAAGACAAGTCGTCTGTATTAAACCGTAATGAGGAAATGAGGGCTAATGCCTTATCCCATCGGAGGCTAGTGTTGGAGTCTCTTCTCAGGGGAATACTCCATCGACTCGACTTCAGCGCTAGAGCGCTTGCGATGAGAACTAGAGCTCCGTGAAGTTACAGTCCTAGGACCTTTAGTCGGGGTCTGTGGATGAAGCATGATATTCATTTCTCCCTGAAGGCGAGGGTCATAAAGAGAACCAGGGGTGGTTGCTCTTGATGCAGAAGATGTTACAGAAGCGAGGGAACCCGTGCGAACATGTGACCGGGCCATAAAAGAAGAACCTAGCTGGTGATGAATAACTGGTGCTGACGTTCCGGTGACGTTCCCATTGTCTATGCGATTAGTATACTGTCTGGCAAGAAGATGAGGCATGAAAGCCATATGGTTATATCCGAGCGCGGGAGACGAGTTGTACGAGTTCGTACCGCCGCTCTCGTGGACCGGATTTTGGCTAGCACTGAAGGAGGTCTGTCTCAAGGTATCTTCTTGAGACTGGGAGCGGAGCGACTGTTTATTGGGGGGAGAGCGCAAAGGACTGCTTCCGAGGCGCAATGCCTTCATAGCATGCTGGTTAAAAGTGCTTGGGGTGACTTTAGGATCAGCATCACGGTTATTTCTGCTTCCTGGAGCACTAGATGGCGGAGCACTATTGCTGAATGGATCCTCAAGCTGTTCGCTTTCGACTGTATCGGTAGTATTCCTGTTTTTGACGCCACCGGCAAGAACCTGTTTGCCAGCGTTCATCACCTCGCCCTTGCGCTTGTTCAGCGTTTTATTGGCAATGACACGCTAAGGGATGTATTGGTTAGTCCACGGCAACCGTTACTAGAGAGAGAAAAAGAGAGAGGGAGGGAAGGGTGGCTGGGTATACCTTGCGAGCTCCGGCTGGGTCATCGACAAAATTGTATAGATAGATTGGGTCAAGCAGATGCTTGCAGATTGTCTTTTGTGTCTGTAGAATTTGCTCAGATTAGTATCTTGCACGGAATGTTACGTACATAATCAAACTTACTATAAGGCATTCTAAAATTATGGCGAGTCTGTCCGCGAAATTCATCGTTTCGCCAGTCTGCTTGGCCTTGGCGTTGCAAAGCTTTAACAAAGGACCAGTTGTCTGACGAGACATGCAGGCCTCCTGGGACAGAGCAGTAATCAGCATAGCATCTGAAAACGTGGTGTTCAGAGGGAAGACGTACCAAAATTTGCCAGCAGGCATTCTCAATTCTAACCGGTTCGTATTTTTTTTCTGCGAATGGTCTGATCATTCCTGGGTTATCCTCGGCATGATCGATACTGTTAATAGCATTGAAAAGAGCCTTCACAATCGCTTTCTTTTGCTGCAATGTACAGGGAAGAGTGGGATCTGGCGGAACATTGCTAGTCTTGATAGCAGCAGCAGATGCCTCCTCGAGGGATGAGAAAAGAGTTCCCATGTCGACTCCATGCTTAATTGGATCCATTAGGGCCTCAATGGATGGAAACAAAGCATCAGGAGTGGTCGTGAGAGTCAGTGGCTTTTTTTCAGGGCTCTCAGGAAGTCCAGGGACGGGAGCTGAAAATTTATTACTGCTCTGAGCACTTTCCTCGAAATTAAAGATATATTTTTCCTGCTTAACAGGATCAGTGCGCCTAGAGCTCTTATGAAGGGACTTTTTGTAAACCAGATTAGGGTTGCGATATTCCTGAGCATGATGAAAGTAGTCGCTCAATTCGGAGCTAGTACTGCTACTGGAGCTGCCACTCTTGCTCTCACTGACAAAGGGCCCAGAAATTAACTGAGACTCAAAGCTCAAGTCGGGGTCAGCAGTCAGATCTGAGGGGCTGATAGAGACCTCCTCAGACCTAGAGAAGTTGGTTAGAAACAGTTTAGGATATCATGTTCTTTGGAATGTATGACTTACCCTGTCTGACTACTGTGCTGGCTGGGAGTTCTGGGCCGTCCATCAGACAAGAAAGTGGATTGCATAGCAGCAGGGCTCAACTTCTGGGACAGGAGCGACTGGGGAAAATTCTCCTGACGAGGAGTCTCCAGATTATCCTCGTTAACCCCAGTCGAACCAGGAATACTAGTCCAGTTCCTGGTTGGATCAATTAGCAAAAGTGTGACGAAGTACTTGTCATCGGCCACTTACATGTCCACTGACAATAGAGACTTGGACTCCTGATCGGTAACTCCAGGAAAGCAGCCAGTCTCGGAGGACTGTTGCATGCCATAGAAACTATCGTCAAAGAAAGACATCGTGTAGATGAAGTATGGAAGCTTTTCAAGACGCTTCAGATATTCATCGATCTCGACACAACGGGAAAGCCAAACAATATCGAGTAAAAGAGCGAATAGAAGAACAGAATAAGGAACAGAAGACACGAGGAATGCTATCAACTAGCAAAGACAGATATTATCGAAAAATTAAGCGTAGAGCTGAATGTCATTGGTAGTGATACCGCAGAGGGTGAGGAGAAGAAGACGAAGAGAGAGGACTCGAGACAGACTTGGGACAAAAGACCGGAGGGAGACATTTTTTTTTCTTTTCTTTTTTTTTTTTTTTTGTTTGTGGGATACTCGAAAAGGATGGCTGGGAGTTGAAAGTGAATGGAGCGAACATTCATCGCCATGGGAAGTTCCAGTTGCAAGGGCGATGTCAGGCACCTGAGCAAATATCTGTCAAGCAACCGCACCAGACCCTCCCCACGGCCAGCCAAAGTGCCCAAAGCAACGAAACATAGAATCTCGCATCCCACATCTCCACTCGTTCAGCAATGTAGGGCGTATGCCAGCTCCTGTAGCAAAGGACATCTCCGTTAAGACAAATCTTTTTATCAGCATGTGCGCTCCCATATCCCACTCTGGTACCTTGCTCAGACAGTTTCCGCTAAAAACTCTACTTGCAAGCAGGACTGAATAGCAAGCTCCCTCACCTTCTCTTCCTACCATTTGGAACGTCCGCCATTGATCCTCCATAGCCTAAGCGTTGAGATTCGAGGCCAGGAAAAGACGACATGGTCGATAGTGTAGCATCCACGACGCTTAATCCGCACAAGTAACGCTCAATCACGATATATACCAGACCTTTAAACTATTATCAATCTTTTGTGTGAAGGACTGCTCGTCAGCAGATCCATATTCTGGATAATGCCGTTGGCCTGAACAAGTTGCCGCTACAGTCCCGGTTGGATGAAGGACAGTGCCTGTCACAGAGTCTTGATGATGTTAGTACCAGAGCTTCCAACTAGATCAGGACTCAGTCTCACCATCATGCACCTGCCACTCCCAGGATGGATCTTGCGGCCCTGTAGAATACATGGGATTCCTCCAGACTCTCATGAAGCCATCGGCGCCTCCAGCCCAGATTTCGTGAGAATCATCTTCAGTGGAAGACGTCAAATCGACCTTCATGCGTTGATTCGTGAGAGCTTTACGTCCTCGAAGCCATCCTAACAGTTGTCCGGTGACCCTGATATCATATACCAGCACACCGTCGCTTTTACGTTCGGCAATGTATAGGTATCTTCCGCAAGGGCTCCAGAGAAATTGGGTAACTCCTCGACCACCGATGTCCCTGTCAGCCTCTGTTTTTGCGATGCTAAAGGTTCCAAGCATCTCTCCAGATCCATTGGACCCATAAAGGCCTATTTGTCTTGTGAAAGTCCCAGCGGCTAGAATTCCATCTCCTGCCGGGTTTATGGCCATTGCAGAGACGATGCCTTTCATACCAACACCTCCGCCCACAATCTGCTTACGCTTACTTGGTATTGTAGGCATCCATGAGACCGGACCGTCAGTCCCTGGACGGGAGACGTCGAAAAGGCAGATAAGACTGTCTGACCCTGTAACGAAATGTGTCCCACCTAACACATGTGGGAAGATGATTGAATGAGGTGTTATGAACGCCTCTGTGGCAGGGTTTACCAACGAGTAAGTAGCCATGCAGGTAGGTGCGAGAGCAGTTGCAAGTCTGATAGGGTGGTCTCTAACAGAAGATAGGAATAGTGTGGTCGACGGATCCTGAAGGGAATAATACGGATAGATTGCAGCAGCATAAGTTGGCTCTGCAGACGGAAGGGTAGAGTAAGGTGACAGTCGAAGAGGCTGTGTCCTCTCCTCTAGGAGATCCGGAGGTCTTCTTATATCAGAATCCAAAACTATTCAAAGACGAGGGTATGCATACTCACAAGATGTACGTCCTGATATGATGATCTGCAGAGTCGGTCAAGAGCGTGGTGCCATCTGGCGACCTGTAGACACAGTTAGCTGTTCTGCATGTAGCGGAAGGGCGATGTCTGGCTTACAACTCTATGCTTTTGAAGTAGTTGAGCTCGGATAGGCTTCGCTCGTGTTGCACAGGAGTATGTTCTCCCTGTGGTTGGATCTGACCAACTGCTGTCACCGGGAGAAACTCCGGCGAATTCGATTCATCAGAAGCTCGAGTTGAAGCCACGCATATCGGCTTAATGTCTGGAGTCTGATCCCCGGCCATGCTGGGTTGCTCGGATTCAACAAGGATTTCAATGTAAAACACGATCGATTGTAATACAGTGCACTGCTCACAGTAGAATGAGAAATATTAGAAGAAATAGGAACAGCACACATATATCACCGAATGTTCAGTAAATCCCAGTGACAGAAAGACATTCATTGGCTTTGATTCACTCTGAAGTAGAAATTGATCCTAGTGACTGGAAAGGGACAAGTAATATAACGGAGAGGACCTTAACCCGGGATGAATACAAAGGAATGATCCGTGTAATCTCACTCTCTAGCATGCTCTTCACATATGTTCCATCACATCCAATAGAGCCGGTGGACACCTGGAACAGATCACAGTCCATGCAGAGCATCAATTGCCTATCCAAGCCTTTCAGAGCATGCGGAACAAATATTTCCAACAGTGAAATCTCAAAATTAAAAAAAAGAAAGACACACTGGCAGCTTAACCCGAGGTGTGAGAAATCTTAGGTTCAGTCTTGGGGATGTTGCAGAAGCATCTGCAAAATACCGCTTAGTCATCACCGCAGCTGTTTTGGGTTTCTTTGTTTTCGGCATCATGTCTACGCTGCATTATCACTATTATCCCAGTAGCTTCTCAGACACCGTTCCTGATATCCTGTCGGATACATATCGCCCGGCATCAATTGGCCTCAAGGCCTATACTTTGAGATATCTAAACGCAGTGGTGCCCTTTTTGCCAGGATATCCCCTGTCCACGCCAGAGTTGTCTGGCTGACATTCACTATGTTCTCCGCAAAAACCTCTGGGCCCTCGACTGGCGGTCTTTTTGGTGGTTCTTTATTGTGAGTTTGTTTCTGGTCTGTTTGTTATTTGAAAGCTTTACTTGATATGGACAGATCTCTCGATCCCTCTTTTCATTTGGCTCTCACTATTTCTTTCTACCTGCTTGCATGCCCCCAAAGGAGACAGGCATTCTGGGTTCATCTGAAGCTGGCCTGAATACACTTACCTTTGTTTTTTGTTTTCGCATATTTGCTAAGAAGCTATGGCATCGGACAGTGGCAACACGAATACACAAGCCTCGCCCTCTCTATCCACACCCGCGACGGCGAACACGTCTGGAAGCACGGGAGGCCTTTTCTCCAATCTCGGATCAAACACACAGTCTAAGCCATCTGGCGGGTTATTTGGAAATACGGGCGCCACTACGCAGTCTTCTAGCACAAATATGTTCACGTCTCTAGGTGGACAGCAAAATACCACGACAAGCGGCGGCGGTGGTGGTCTATTTGGAAGCTCGACGACAGCTACTTCGCAGCCGCAGACATCGGGTCTGTTTTCAGGACTCGGTGGGGGAAATAAAACTACACAGAGCGGGACTGGCGGTGGTCTTTTCTCGGGCCTATCTGGCGCTTCAACCCAGACGCAGTCTAAGCCACTCTTTGGCGCCTCGACGACAACCGGTGGAGGACTCTTGTAAGCCTTTTCCACGATCCTTTGCTTTTTGTGGGTGTCTGTGCTAACGTTTGAGTGCTTTACAGTGGGACTCTAGGTGCATCGCAACAGCAGCAGCAACAGGCCCAGAAACCTTCACTTTCGGTATTCGGAGATAAACAACCCGGAATTAAGCCGGCCCAGCAGCAGACTACGGCAGGCCAGACTGTGATTCCCGGCGTCAAAGTCGATACAAGAGATCTCCTGCCAACGACGAAATACGAGAGCTGCGTAGATGAGGTCAAGAGAGACATCGAAGCTGTGGATACCTTCATCCTGAACCAGATTAAAATGTGCAACGAGTTGGCGGACATACTGCCCACGATTGACAGCCAAGGTGCCAGCATCCCCAACGATGTTGAGTTTGTCCAGGGCAAGCTAGAGACTATGCAACATGCACTTGAAAATGACGCAGCCGATATTGATCAGGTGCGTGATCTTGTTGCCCGCGATGCAGCGGAGGCGCAAGTTGCATTCCGGGCTATCGACACCTTGAAGCTGCCATTACAGTACCAGACTGCAGATCAGACCCTGGCCGATCGGCCGTACGCACGGTCGACGCGGAAGAACACGCTGGCGCTCCCGGACGACGTTGAAAGTGACCCGACGACGGCCGACTCGATTAACGGAGTCCCCGTCAACCTTGTTGAATACTTCTCCCAACGATCCGATGAGATGGGCTCAGTTCTAGAGCGGTACCAACGGAACCTCAAGGAGATCGAAGGACACCTCTCAGCCGTAGAACACACGCTGAGCCAGCAGATCTACGAGTTCATTGCGAAGAACACGGACGGGGCAGCAGGCAGTACGGGCGCTCCCCGATCGGCATTTGGGGAACTAGTCGGAGCGCTCCGAGACGTGGAGATTGGCATCCTGGGCGTTGCGAATAGGTTGGCGGGGGTGAAGGACCAGTCGCAGGAGGTGATGTTTGGACTACCGTCGCTGGGGGCTAGCCGACTCAACGTTTAATGATGATGATAACTGCCTGTGTTGAAAGATTCCCCTTGCTTCTTGTATGATAGATATGACGTTGGGAGTTTGTGAATGTATCCCAGGATCTACGGATGAGTAATATCGATCATAGCGCAACCTCCGGCAGGCATTGCATCATCTGCGATATCACTTTATTTTGGCCTCAGTATTACTACTACTGCTGCTACTACTACTACCATTTTTACTACCAACTTCAACGTAGTAGTTCTTGACGGAGTAATGGAGAGAACAAGCGGTCAGAACCCACTGTGATCTCCCGCTCATCCCGACTCGCCTTCGACGCCACAGCCGATTGCGTGCTGTCGCCGTGGCAGAGATATCTATCATCTGCAGCTCCACTCGCCCCTTTTCACGGCGCTTTGGGGCGCTTTGGGGCTCTTTGGTGATTCTCGCGGGCCATGGCGCAATTGCTTGGGGGCAACGGTTAATCATCTCTGTGCTTCTGCGGGTTTTATATCTATGCCGGCTCCGTCGACCCTCGATGCTGTAGTATGTACTCCTGCAGACCTCTTCATTCTGACCTCCGTTGCATCACTCCCGTCTAAGCATAGCATAGCATAGCAATCTTTCCGCAAGATGGCTCCCTCCTTGGTGGACCCAATTGCCCCTCCATCTGTGGAAGACATACCCGTTTCCAAGGCGAATCCCATTGCAGGAAAGCAGCCTGTTGAGGACAATAAGTTCGGATATGAGCCAGGCCGCACCCTCGTCGAACGCCATGACAACTATGCGTATGAAGATATGCTGCCGTCCTTCCCAGACTTACACTGGGAACCCCTAGGACATATCCCATACGAGGACAAGGGCCTTCGTGGAGACCCCAAATTCCGGAACCTGCTTCGTGATGCGACTGCCGTCTTCGATTACACTCCCAAAATCGGGACAGAGATTCATGGCGTTAATCTGGCCAAGCTCACGGATTCCCAGAAGGATGATCTGGCGCGCTTGATTGCCATCCGCGGTGTTGTCTTCTTCCGTCAGCAGGATGATTTTGATATCGATGCGCAACGAGAGTTGGGGCGGTACTATGGGCAGCTACACAAGGTGGGTTGCAGTATTGTATTATCTAGTTTACTCTACTTACGCTAACTCAATCATAGCATGCTACAACTGCTGTTCCACGAAGGAAAGATCTGACTGACGTACACGTCGTGTATACGGCGGACAATTCGCAAGATCAGAGAGCACTGTTCACGCCCAGCTTTCTATGGCACTCTGATGTATGGCAGCTATCCATTATTATATCAACTTCCGCCTGAGGCTCCCATCCACTAACTGCTGTTCTAGGTGACGTATGAAGTCCAGCCGCCATCGTACACCTCTTTGAAAGTTCTCACCGGACCTGGCCGCGGTGGCGGCGGCGATACGCTCTGGTCGTCCCAATATGCCGCTTACGACGCTCTCTCTTCTCACATGCAGACATATCTCAAAGGCCTAACCGCCCTCCACTCGGCTGAAATGCAGGCGGCCGACTCCCGGGCCATAGGTCGACCAGTCCGTCGTGAGCCGGTTACAACAGAACATCCTCTGATCCGAACAAACCCAGTGACTGGCTGGAACAGTCTCTTCTTCAACCCGGGTTTCGTGACCAAGATCGTCGGGGTCCCAAAGATAGAAAGCGATGCCATCATCAAATACCTCACTGAGGTCGTCAGCACGACGCCTGAGATGCACGCACGATTCCAATGGGGCAAGAACGATGTGGCTTTCTGGGACAACCGTTCGACTGTAAGCCAATTCCATATTCTTGAATCCGTGATGGACGTCATGCTAACATGAAGACTAGAATCACTCGGCTTCGTACGGTTTTGCTCCCCACCGCCGCCATGCGGTTCGCGTTGCAAGCCAAGCGGAACGCCCTTATTTGGATCCTGCAGGCAAATCCCAGGAGGAGGAGCTTGCCGTCCGTTACAATCTTCCGCTCGTCGACAAGAATGGGGCCCGTCAGTCGAACTATAACGATTAATGCCGTGCTGGGAACGACACTTTTTAACTGAAAAGAAGCGTACATTTTTAATTTAATGAAGGGAACGAATTAATACAGAATGTTCAATTGGTTCATCTAAAAGTCTTGTCCAATTAACCATATGTCCTCATTATGGCTGTCTATAGAGCACGTGCTGGATATGTTCTTCTCTGGCTAGATCTCTACCTTAAATGCCCATGATTCTTTTTTTCTAAAAAAAAAAAAAAAAAAAATTTACTCGAGACATTATATCTCTCTTCAAAACATATGGCATATATACCAATGGAAAACCAATCCCAAGAGCCATCTCTACTAGAATATGCCCGTTTCTACGGAATCGCAGCAGACATCACCGCAACAAGCCCACTCCAATACATCGACCAGACATGCAAGGTCAGCAAGAGCAACAGGAACAAGAATACTACTACTATATTGAATGGCACGGATGAACCATCAAAATTCGACATTCAGCTATCTTCAACCCATGCAGAGATTGAAGAAACCCTCCGAAAAGAAAAGCTCAACGTCAGCAAAGACGACGCCTACTTCCTCACTACTGTCATCGGGAATACGAAAACGAACAAGATATTCATTGACTGGGACTCTCTACTGCGAGGATCTCGTGAAAGGGATCTTCCTGGTAAATTGGAGCTTGAGCTTCCTCCCCTTTGGATGGAAGATGATGAGGCATTCCCTAAGAATAGATATAAACACCATGTCTTGTTTGATATCAATGAAGAATCACCTAATACCCTCACCAAAGGCGACGAATTGGAGTTCCTAGATAATACATTTCGAGAAGCGAATGATCTTGCCAAGGAGATCCAGGCTGAGAAGCTGGACTGCCCCATGGACTCTCTGCGCTGGATACAGAGTATCAAGCAGTACATGAATCCAGGGCCTGGGGGTTTAGAGAAGCTTTTCAAGTCTATTCTGGACCATGAACATCATCGGGTGAGTGAGTGATATTGAAAATCGTCAATGTCAGTGGTAGTTAGTCATATGCTAAATGCCATTGCTATTGTTTTCTAGACAAGAGAAGACGTCCTGCTTCGACCTATGCAATTCAATGACACCCACGAATCCCCATCTTTGAATAAGATGCACATGCTGCCCAGTCCGACCTCATCTGATATTATTATCTCCAAGGCAGGACCAGGACTGTCTCGCACCCACAAGACGCCGCATTACGGTCACAATAACCCCCAAGACAGAGCTAGAGGTAGTGGTATATTCTGGAAGCCCTCGTTCCAATATCAATGCTCGTGGGATTGCTGGAGTACCCTCGCCGTGGAACAGTTGGATTTGACATCTCCATCCTCAGAGAATGAATACAAAGGTCGAGTCAGTACTCGGGGGTCTTAATCAGAACATCCAACCAAAGACCCTTCTTTTATCGGGATATCTCCAGACGATTCAGCTCGAAAGGCCATACAAACTACAAATGTTGGTCAGAGGAATACCCATGAGCATCCTCTACCGGGATACCCTGTGAAGAAACAAGCATAGCTAACCGAACAAGTCGCCCCAAAGCAGGATTCATCCGATTTACATAAAACAGTCCCATCCGAGATATCCATTGTAAGCACTGTGATGGAAAGATATATCTACCCAACAGCCACAGACTACGCAATTGAAAAAAACGAAACAGCGATAATAAAGAGGAGACAAGCTCGAAGAAGGGACGCAAGTCGTGTATACAGGATCTGAGACCATCATCGAACCCTCATTCCGGACAAACTCGCAAAATCCATGCGTTTGCAGTGCTGGGTTTGCTATCCGGTTTCATGAAGACAAGGGGTATATCCATCAAGTAGTATTGCTATAATCTGCCAGAAATTCAATATACATTCGATTCCGACAACAATTCGTGTCATATCTAGTAAATAAAAACAAAGGTCACACAAGATGTAATCTTTGAGAGTGGAGATTATTGTTTTGGCATTATCTTTGTCTCTTAAATAGTATGCTTGCTCCTCGTAGATAATATAATACAACCCGGCCCTTTTTTGACCAGAAAAACCAAAGCTAGAAAAACAAATCGCGAAGATGACTCAAATGAAGTAGAATTAATGAATTTTTGTTATTGAGATTTTCGTTTACTCGCGGATCTTAGCAAGGAGCCTATGTTAAAAGAGAACCATCAGCATCGTATCCAGCAGGGACAAAAAAGGAAAGAAAATAACATACTCAGCATCTCGGAAGAGGGTGAACTCCTCTTCACCGACCTTCAGAGAGCTGCCACCGAACTATATCAGAAAGTAAATAAGCAATATTAGCCAGCTGATCTGCCCATAATATTAAGGGGAAAGAAGAGAAAAAAAAAACAGAAAGAAAGAAAAAAAAAAAAAAAACACACCTGAGGAATCAGAACCTTGTCACCAGGAGCAACGCTCATGGGGATGCGGTTCCCATTCTTATCCAAACCACCGGGGCCGACAGCAAGAACCTTAGCCTCGTTCTGGTCCTTGACGCTGCTCTCAGGGAGGAAGATGCCGGAGGCGGTCTTAGCCTCGGGCTTGAGGCGCTGGACCAGGACGCGGTCGAGGAGGGGGACGAGGTTCTTGATGTTGCGGAGAGACTAATTGGTCTGTAAGTATATCTTTTTTGTTCTTCTTGTTCATAATGGCTTCTTGTATAAATAGTAGAACGGTGATGTGCAGTTGAAGGAGCTTCGGGTAGAACGAGCTGGAAGCTCTGGAAATAGAATCCGACAAGATGAACATGGACATGAACAGTGACGTACCATTTTGATTATATAGGTATTCAAACTGCAGCGTGAACGAAGAAAATGTGGTTATGGAAAGAAGGACAGCTGAAGGAAGAGAAAATAGCTGGAGAAATAAGTTGAAATGGCGGCATCCGGGGGAAGAAGATCGATCTGGACTTGGTCGGTCCGCGAGAAATTTCCAGAATGCCAAGACCGACAGCTTTCGATGCCGCTGCTTGTTCTGCCGAGGGTCTTCGCTTCATACTTTGCTTTGCTTTGCTCTGCTTTGCTTCCCTTGAAGAGTGTTTAGTTTTTTCTTTAATGGTCCAATCTGTCCAGATTCCGTCAAGTATGCTATATTCCTTTCATGGCGCTCTGTACAGATTGATCGTTATTGATCCATGTTGGACGGCATCCTACGGAGTACAAACACAGAATAGATCTCCTTTTTTCCGGTAAAGACTCTGGAATAAGAGAAACAGCTTTTATTTCAAGAAACACCGCTGTATCCGAACTGTCATCACTAGCTATGTGATTAAAAATATTACAACATAAACCTCTATATGCTGCGTGATCGCTTCTACCATCTCCTACCACCCCTCCCTCGCCCAGCTCCAAATCCTCCACGCTGGTCGAACCCCCCGAATCCCATCTGGGGTTGACCGCCACCCTGTCCCCCAAATCCCTGTCCCTGTCCCTGTGGTTGACCTCCAAAGCCCGGTTGGCCTTGCTGTCCGCCGCTCGCGCCGGATTGGCCACCCATCACGGCCTGCGCATGTTGCATGAAGGACATGGGATCCATGGAAGAAGGGTCTAACCCTTGTGCCATCATTCCCGCCAGCATCCCTTGCATTATCTCAGGAGACATCTCCGGCATGCCTGGCATGCCTGGTATACCAGGCATTCCTGGTGGAGCGCTGCCTGGAGGCGGTCCAGCACCTGGTTGCGGCGCACCTGGTATCGGCGGAAGGCCCATCGATAGGAAAGCCTGCATTTCTTCCAGCTGTTTCTTCTGGTCTCCAACCTCCTTCCGCAGTTCCTGCTGCTTGAGACAGTAGCTGGCCCATGTGAATTCATCAAATCCATAGTTGAAGTAGTCCGTAATGTCTGACCCTGGCCGCCTCCATGGCTTATCGTCTGTGGGAAAATCAGTGTCCATGTCAGTAGACAGGATCGGCTTTCCTGTCGCTGGATGAACAGGGTTTTCATTCACGTCAATCGTCGATGCATGAACGGCAGGGTACGCAGAACCAGGCTTTTGTGGCACGGTAGGCTTTACACTTGCGGGAACGGTAACGGGTGTTGGGGATGTATCGGCTCTCGGCGTTGCAGAAGGCGTGGCTGACTTCGATACAATTGTGTCCGTAGACTTGGGTCGCTGTATTTCACTTCGTAATGACGCATGGCGAGGATGTTGGCTTCCAAAGATGTTAGGCCTGTCAACCGGGTAGATCGTAGAGAACAGACTTACGCTTCTGGAGATATGGACTCGGGAGGGGCCTCTGTGATGATATTAAAGTCATCCTATACGAGTTATTAGTAACTCCGGAAAATTAGGAGGATTTTTTGGCGAAACCAACATCATCATCTTCAATCTCGACCTCCTCCTCTTCCTCGTTCATCTCGTGAGACTGTGCGTTTACCGGAGGCTTTTGGGTATCATTGGGGGTTTGAGCGATGGGAACCGCATCAGCGGGATCATAAAAATCATCGTCCTCTTCATCCATGGTTTCGGATCGAAGTAATCGAATATAGGAAAATGTTGTCGCACGCGCGACTTTGATATCTTGGAGCTCTTCGCGGATAAAGAACGAGATATCCGTGTTTGACGTGTTTGCATTAGCCGGCAGTGCAAATACGTCAACTGCGAGATTTCCAGCGTACCTCTCACCTCAAACTCGACGCATTCTTCTGGCGCTGGGCGCACCGGCATTTTCACACGTACAGGATGGCTCCTTCGGAACCTCAGAGCCGTACCTCTACCCCTCGGTCATTTACAAACCAGACCGTGTCTGCTGAGGACCTACTCAAGTCGCAGACAGTCGGCCTGGTTAACCTGTCCGATTTTCGCAAACGTCGCGCAGAGGTCCTGGAGCAGAAAGAACGTGAAGCACATGATAAGTCGCTTGGGAGATTGGCATCTGCATCTGGTAACTCGAGAAGTGCAACCCCATCGGGTGATGTGACTGACGGGTGAGTCAAAGCATACACAGTCAAACTTGCATTTGCGACGATATCCCGAACCTGGCACTGACAGCAAGACAATGAAAACAAAAGGACGTCGACGCCGCGAAGTGAGGGTCCTCCTCCGAAGAAGAAAAAGAAGAAGGCACTCGTGAAGAGTAAGCTGTCTTTCGGTGATGGTGATGATGAAAATGACGAGACGGGCGATGATGGCTCCGCTGCAACTCCGCGCGATTCAAGTATCGCACGCTCTACCTCGAAGACACCAGTAGAAGAGAGCTCCGGACCTTCGTCAAGACGGATTACTCCAAACCCCAATGCTCCTCCTCCTCCCAAAGCAATGACGAAAGCTGCGGTGGAAGCGGAGGCAAAGGCACGGGATGCTCTTCGTAAAGAGTTTCTGGCAATGCAAGAAGCGATCAAGAATACAGAGATATTGATCCCATTTATTTTCTACGACGGCACCAACATACCTGCTGGAACGGTCAAGGTCAAGAAAGGTGACCCGGTCTGGCTTTTTCTTGACAAATGCCGGAAGGTAGGAGCCGAATTAGGCGTCGGGGGTGCGAGTGGAGCTACCAGGGGTCGAAGAGACAATCGTAGAGAATGGGCTAGAGTCAGTGTTGATGACCTGATGCTTGTCAAGGGCGATGTAATTATCCCTCCTGTACGTATACCACCTGTCTTACATGGGAGACATCGGCCGGTCCATACTAACATATATTCACGCAGCATTATGAGTTCTACTACTTCATAGTCAACAGAGTCTCTAACTTTACACGAGCTGGTGGGTTGCTGTTTGACTACTCCGACAAGCCGCCTCCTGCAACACCTGAAGGGTCTCTTTTGTCTCGCCCGTCAGATGACAACCTCGAGGGTGCGGAGAAGGATCCCACAATGACAAAGGTTGTTGATAGACGTTGGTATGAGAAGAACAAGCATATTTTCCCTGCCAGTCTGTGGCAGGAGTATGAGCCAGGAAAGGAGTTTGAGGAGAAGATGAGCACTTCACGGCGAGATGCGCAAGGCAACGTTTTCTTTTTCTAAAGGCCTTTGTAAATCTACAAAGGACCAAGTGTGCTATAGATTGGCGGCTTTACACAGGTTTGTGGCTTTGTACTATCATAATTGGGGATGCATGTATGTTCTTTCCTAGCGATATCCCGGTTATTATGGCGTTCATAATTTTGTGATTAGAACTTCTAAACAGGATAATAACAAGTGTAATGCATTCTTGTCCAAATCCTTTCATATCTCGATGAGTTGTGCGGTGGGTGATAGAGCAATGGTTTCAATCGCTGGAAGGACTGGATCTTCCTTCGGCTCCGGCTGCAGCTGAGGCGCATGCTAAGCCAGAGAAGTAATTCCTCCCTCCAGTAGTAATGATTGGGAGTACAAATGGTGCTGAAGGTGCTTAAGCCTGGTGTCAATCCTGTATGTCCCCTGTTATACTATGCATATGACACGCTAGATGAAGTGCATTCCCCTGCTTTACCCAGTTACCATGAAGGATCTCTATTGCAATTGTCGCTACCAGTCTTCCTCTTTGAGTGAATTTCCTGGCGTAGCCGAAGTGAGCAATATAAGAACCTCTCCCATGCCAGTCCGTTGGAGGAAAAGCAACACTTGCCAAGAATGAGGCTCCTTCCACCTGCTCTCATGCTGGTCTTGGCTGGACTGGATGGTTGACTGGTGTTCTTGATCATCATTGCGGACATCCCATACTTGTTGAATCTTACCTCGCAGCATATACTGTAAACAGGGATCAAAGACCTGAAAGGGAATGTCAAACGCACCCCGAAAAATTAGGCACGGGTATACGGAGAAGTCCGTAAAGGTTGAAAAAGGAAATACTGCCATCGGTGGTAAGCATAGGCAGTAAGCCGACAGACCTAGTTACTAAGATATGACAAGTCTCCTATCTATCCTGCATACTCTTCCATGTATATAGTGTACATTTTGTCTATGTTACAAAACAGGATATTGAAAATAAAAGCCGCTAATGCATGAAAACCATATGATACGACCAGATATCGAACGATTCCACAGCATTTGACACAGGAATAGAAAAGAGTTCGCCATATGAAAAGTGGAACCCCGAAATGCCAGAGTAATGCTGAGGACAAATGGAAGGCAATATCACGGGCCGGGAACATGGCTTTCGGAGTCCGTATGTTGCAGGAGCTCAGCAGGCGGGGCGTCATTCAGTTGTAGGTTGCTTAAGCTCGTCGAGTGTATTGGAGGGTGACTCGCATAGGGTGTCATGAGGATCAGCTTCCTCTCCTGTAGAATTGCCTGCGCCAGCAGCGCGCTCTTCTTTGACAGCACTTGCACATCGGTGATGCACCGCAGAGATAGCCGCGGCAAGTGAGGCCACCCACCAGGAGAAAAGAATAGGCAGCGCGCGATATAACTGATTATCACAACCACCTGTCCAAATTTGTACCAGAACCTGATATGCCTCATGAGCAGGTAATGCATAGCCCCATCGGTAAAAACCAGGACTAAGCTCAAATGGCGCGATGGTGCTGGATACATTCAGTATAACCCACGTGAGGACGAAGAAAGGCATAAAAGGCAATGGTATGAATGCTGTCGCAACCTCCATGATGAGAAAATTGATATGCATGAGTAACCAATTGGTGATCCATGTCAGCACAAACTGCGCTCCATTGACATTCCAATCTTCCTGGAAAGCCCAAATATATCCAGACATGCATAATGCCGCAATAAAGGTGTATAGGAGAGAGATTCCCATGCGCATTTGTCCAATTGTCTGCGGTTTCAATTTGGTGAAGAGCTGGAAACCAGTCGATATGCCATTGAGCGCCATTATATAAAAGAATTGCGGAAGTATTGGCATGACCATTGACACAGTATTGTATAAGACCCGTGCACCTTGAGTGGTACGTTTTATGTTGACTTCAGTGGCGGAAATGGGGTTCAAAAGCGTGCGAACAATTGCGGGTTTCGATGAGTCGATCCAGCCGGCAGCGGACGTGCCGTTGAGTTCATTATACGCAACACGAGTGACCTGGATGAGACTCTGGAGACTGGAGTAAACTGCACCCATTGAAAATGCAGAATACCTAGCCCCATTCCAGACATATCCCATTGCATCACTGCTATTGTATGAGAGAGCGGCCTTTTCGTCACTGAGTGCAGCTTCCAGTCGGGAAGAAGCATTGGGGAAGGTGTAAACCGCAGCCCAGAAGTGGCCCTTGCAAACCGCCTGACGGACATCGTGAGGTGTTGGATAATCGCTGACAGGGTGCTCAATGAGTGTGGGGAAGTCGTTTCCTTTCAGGATGTTGTAGGCTCCCAGCAACGACTGGCCCACGACGCTTCCATCGTAGTCCACATACAGCACATGAAAGCTGTCATACCGTTGTCCACTCCGATACTGAGTGCCATAAAGGTAGCAGAGGTTTGCAAGAAAGATAATCTGCAGGAGCATGAAAGGTGGAATAATAGCCTTGAAGAAGGGCTTGGGGATTTGCGCCCAAGTGCCGGGTCTGGAGGATTTCGTAGTCATTCTCAGAACCGGTGTTATTGACAATTATCCAGGCGATACCTGCGAGAATATATCAAGTCTACCATTTGCTAGAAGAGCCCGGA
Organism: Monascus ruber; assembly: GCA_002976275.1. Lineage (NCBI taxonomy): Eukaryota > Fungi > Ascomycota > Eurotiomycetes > Eurotiales > Aspergillaceae > Monascus > Monascus ruber. The sequence continues at coordinate 197,039 of PSNO01000005.1, forward strand.
ACATGATGCTGTCTTTATAGCATGCAATGCCCTTGATAGGGGCAACAATAACGTTGATGATGGAGCTCAAGTATTTCCCGTTTGAGGGCATCGGAAGTTTGAACTCCGACAGCCGCTGACATAATACGGAAATATGGACGTCACAGTGCATTGTCATCATTTCTGCCTCAGTCAGAAACTTCCCTCAGGTACTCACATCTACTTCCTCGGCTGGTTGCATCGTGACAGCATCATCCGTACGCTGGATGCATTCGTTATTCATGGGGCGGGGTCGCTTCAACACTATGGCTGTGATATTTCAAACCATGACGGTGGCACATACTGGCTAGATCCAGCTCATCTCTACTGACGGTAACAACATCGACATGGATGGGAAGCAGTCTTTGGGCTTCCCGCCGTTCCTTGAGAGGCCATCTCCATGGCACGCAACAGCGGATGTGTTCACCTGCCTCTCTGTTGCGAACTGGACAAATGGCCTTCCATCTGGTTCTTATGGGGATGTTGAGGCCAGTTCGGACTTTGTCAACCGTGAAGTCTCAGGAGAGTATACAGGTGGTCCTGGGAGTGTCATGATTGTTCGGTACTCTGAAACTCCAGTTGGTGGGTTCTGGCCGGCTGTTCATCCTATTGTCTGTTTCATTATTTCTCATGGCTTCTTGTTCTCTGTGACAGGACCGTATGACGAGATAATCTGGATACCGGGCTACTTCCAAGTGCCGGGTACAGATCAAAAAAGGCCCAGGATCACTCGGATATATGTGAGCCTGGTGGACTCCGTTTACAATGGTACGTGTATAATTAAGTGATATTTATCATTTGTGAAATATATATAGTAACCAAAAAGCATTATTAGGTCGTAAGAATTGGAATATTCCAAAGGAAGTAAGTTATTTCACTACCATCTATGTTCTCTATATAGATACATATGGGGAATATTGACTAGTACTCATAGCTAGCCAATTTCAACTTCATCCCTTCCTCATCACCGACATACCCCCCCTACCAGCGAGTTGAAATTTCCCATCCCTCCAACCCAGAGGAGCTATTTGTGTCTCTTGATCTCCGGCCGATTCCGCTTCTTTCCAGGCCACTAATCCCCATTTCCTCGGCCTATGTACCGGTGAATATCGACTTGGCTATACCTCCCATTCCACAGAGTAACAACTGGAAGAAGGATGGCCGGGTTGGCACCGCGGAATGGCGGTATACTTCTGTATCGTTTTGTGGATGGGCTGGTCTGGTCAACGTCCAGGGGAGAGTAGGTGATGGGAAGGCATTCCCGCAACTAAATTTGGGGTCATATTGGACGTGGATTAAGGATGCGCATTTTAGCTTCCATACGCTTGAGAATCTCTAAATTGAGCATATAAGTGTCCTCTATCTTAATGACCTATCGTGGAGCATCTTCGGTGGATCTTTTCTAAGTTATATAGTGTCGTATACGTCGGCTCCAGTATAAAAATAGGAGCTCAATTATCTCCATTTAAATGATTTGATAAACTCCCTTAACTGGTTACCTTCGGGGTCAGTTAATCCCTAATACGGCGCCCGTTTTAATGTTCTGGAATTATCTATGGCGAGACTCCCGAATCAATCCACATCATTTATATGAAATTTGTATGAGCTCCTCACCTCTAACTAATCATCCTCCAATAATTACTAAACTCTATGAGCTCTCCATTGCCATCTACTGCCCATGCCCACTTCCGTAGAAATCCCGGCGTAGTCTCCCAACTTCCTGGCTGATAAGCCCCCTTCGGGTAGCATTGAGTTCGTCATCATCCTCTGAAAGGGGGCTAACCACCGAGGGCCCTTGAGAGGAATGGAGCTTAGATAAACATCGGTCTTTGTGAATAGAGCTAGCGGCCGAATCCGCCACGAAATCTGAATGATCAAATCTCGCCCCATCTGATTAGATTCTCCCGCATTTTAGGAAACGGAAGCAAATTGATCCATGTTGAGTGCGTCGGAGTCGTTTGGGATTGTATCGGGACGAGTAGCTGGGGAGGCTAGGCTCTGCTGGGAGAATAACTGAATACCCTGGGTGTATGAATTGGCTGGGGACGATCTCCATCTGCTCACAGCCCAGAAGGAAATAGATTGACAAGCGTTCAAGAAGGGCTTTGTTGAAACGAATCCACGAAATTCATTATATTAAATGAGATGTAGCAAGTGGCCTGAAGACAGAGAAAACTACATTTCGAATGCTGCGCCTGCAGGACTTGGAGCATAGCAGCCATATCTAAGGTCGGTGACCCTTTTGCGTCTGGACTGGTCAGACCCAGTTCCCGGCTGTCATTGCCTTGTATAGGAAGCAGATGCGACCATCGCGCAATGGCTCACCCCTTGGGCTTGATGTGGCATGGGTTGGTCGAGAGTCATCATTCTCCTCGAGTGGCCAATGGCCTACTCGGTACGGAGACTGGGCTTTCGTATTAATCGAGTTCTCTCCCTTCATACGAAGTCCTGGCGATAGTCCAAGTAAGCAGGCTGATACAATAGCCAGAAGCGTTTAGCAGGATAATGGATGCTTACTATGCGCTCTTTGGTTCACTCGGTTCTGTATTCTTTTTCGATGCTTTCTGTCAACAGCAAATTTTGCGGTAGCATTAAGCTGGCGCAGTTGATGCCAGAGGTTGGAGCGCAGAAGATGAATGAGATGGAATGCCAAAAGGGAACCACCAGGCATTTAGTCTCGCTGACTATTCCCAAGGGGGAGAAACCTTTCAGCCAAGATAATCAAGGAATTCCTTCTCTACGTTGCAAACCACTTCCAGCAAGCCCTCTCATACCACAAACCTCACCGTGTCTCGATATACTGCAGCCCACGCCGGCCATCAAGGCCCTGGATATTCACGGCCAACCGTCCTACAAATAGTCAAGGATAGAGATGGGAAGGTAAGCTTAAAGGGAAAGTGGCCGTTGTCACTGGTGTGTCCTCTGGCAGGTCTTCTGGCATATCTTTACGCCTATCAGATCAGATGTTTCGCCGAAAGTTTCACGGAGAAAGTCAAGTACCCTCATGTTTAAAAGAAATAGCTTGCCATTTGAACAGATGACAGGAGAGAAGAGCAAAAACAAAACAATAAAAACCAAAAACATATAACAGCCGGGATTTGCTGGTGGTCACCCACCCAACTACTAACCGGCCAGCGTGTGGCTTCAACGCGGTCAGTAGGTCGGTGGGTGACCCCCTGAGGGAGCTGGATGAGCCTTAGTGGGTGTGCAATGAAGACAAGGGAGCCCTAGGGAGCCACCCTTCATCAGCTCTCCCAGCTCTCTCCTGCGGAAGCGCTAGGCCCGGCTGGAGCAGCCTTCATTGTGAGTCAATTAGGAGCAATGCAACCCCCCTCCCCCTTTTTCTTGGTGTCCTGTCCGGCAAAAGCCTGTCTGTCACCTTGTTGATTGTCCTGCTTGCCTCGCTGCCCTTGCCCAGTCCTTGAAGCGGTGGAGTGACTTAGCCCTAAGGAGTATGGATGACAAAAAGCTACGCAAGGTGGTGGCAGAACAGTGTCAACACGCTGCTGTATGTGGTTTCACTGTGGAATACCAATGTCAAAAGGAGCAGGAGGATAATGCCGTATGCCATTCCAAGCTAGCCCCACCCACTAAGGAAAAGCATGGCCGGGCAGTCCTGTTCTGGAAGCTGTGAGCACTAAGCCCTTATCCACACTCCAGCATGAACTTCTGGCTAATATACTTATAGCTGGAAGCTCTCCCTGGATGAGAGTCCAGATGATAATTTTACTAAAGAGCAACCCAACCCGCCTGTGCAGATTCTGAAATCCTTTGCCGAATACTGCATCGCTGCCGCAAAGAAGCTTCCCTCCCAGGACACTGCATTAACGGCAAACATGCCGAATACTCCCTCAGGAAGTCAAGGAGGATGTTCTGAATGTGATTCTTCCATCTCATCTTACTGCCTCTATCTGGAGCATTAGAACAACAGGGCAGCTAGTTATGAGACGAGTATATCCGTACTGAGCTGACTCCCAAATACGGTCTTGAGACAAATCACCGAATACGGCATCTTGTTACAGCTAAGGATATCGGTATCTTCTGAGTCGCCTGTTTGGTGATGACTACCATGACTATAAACATGAGCATGTTAGAATACAGACAGGCTCAGGCCTTGCACTCTTTTCTGGCTCTGCCGCCAGAGCCGGCTCCATTGTCGAGTCCAGCTCTTACCGAGGCAGCAATGAGTGCCTCTGCTACCGGGTAAGGCTTCAAGGGAAAAATCTGCTCAGGGACATCTCTAATTATCAAAAGCACCTTTTATTCCACATTAAATGGGATACCAAGTCAACAAGCGGGGTGAAGCGGTGGGTGACAATTGAGCCTGAATTTTTAAAAGCACGGCGTCACCGGAATCCTAAGGAAATGCAAGTTATACTTCAGATCTTTAGGTCCCAATCGCTGACGATTCAGAAGGCCAAAACCCTGGTTCACGGAAAACCCAGTGCTTGGAATGAATTTTGTATTCTGGGTGATCGTCCATGGTATTGCAGATCATGCATTCAAAGGAATCTCAACTGTAACTGAACTACTCGCCAAGCGGCCTCCAAATCCAGGGAGTCCTGGACACTACAATGGACCAACAGTGCCCAGGACCTCCCCTTCTTCAGGAACGTCGGCTCCCAAGGGCCTAGTGTGGACAGGGGCTTACCTTCTGATCACTCAGGCATAACCACACGAGCTTAGCCCATCGTGACGGTTTCCAAGATCAATTGCGGGTCCACGGGATAAGGGGTGGCGTCGCGAACCAGCTAGATGGTATGTGAGCAAGCGTCTGAGAGCACAGTCCACCACTAACTCTATAGCTAGAGAATGGATCGCTGGCCGCTCGTTCCCAAGCGCTCGATCACGAAGACCCTGACACGTACCGCAAGTACCAAAGTCAGCCAAAACGGATGCATATCCAGGCCGCTTACTGCGGTCTCAAGTCGGATTTTGAGTGGCGGGACATGGAAGACAGCATGACCCATCACCGTGATCCAAATGTGCCGCAGGATCTCAATGCCAGAGCGATCTCTGATTTTGAGGAGGATGAGTAGATCATCAAGATCAACCAGAGGATTGCTGAATTGACAGAGCAGATCAGGAGGCAGCCTAGTCTCCATGAAGGCCTTGCTGCTGAACAGTCTCAACTCTACAGCAAGAAAGCAAAGAGAAAACAGGAGAAGAAGCATGAATACATCTCCAGCTGGTGCAATGCCATCTATGATGTCTATAACAATGGAAATGAAATTGATGAACAGGACAGGACATGCCTCTTTAACATCTACAGCAAGTACATGCCTAAAATGGCACGTCTGAAAGAGAATCTTTTCACAGAAGCAAGTATTGACAGTGAAATTGGAAGGCAGTGTCTAGAAGATATGGTGGCCCTCTGTACATCAACAGACAAGATTGCATATTACCCTGAAATGGCCCCTGTTGATGGATGATGCCCTGTATGCTCAAGAGAGATGGCTAGGTATGTGGGGAGTTCCCTGTTGCTATCTGCCCCTTCTGCTGACTGCAAAAAAGCATGCATTCACAGCAACATGCAAAGCATAAATTACAGTGCACTTCCGCCCTCTTAAGATGAACCAGCTTCATCTACCACACGCGCACTGGGCCACCGCCATTTACATCCCAAACATTGGCTGGATAGTTCCTCCGCCTATCCTGGCTGTCCGGATTTTTACGCCCTGTCTCAAGAATGCCGCTCGGTCTTCAAATGCAGCGCCCATTGCCGCATCAACTGTATCGGGATGCGTCAGGATAACTCCCTCCTGTCCCTGTGCCCGTTGGAGTTCCTTGGCCTCTTCACATGCTGACTCTGGGCAGAGAATCCCGGTTTCTACGATCATGCCCATATGGTCACATCAATCGAGGGGGGTACTGACTCTCCAACAGGGCAGCATCGAATGAAAGCGACCTCAGCTTCGATCGCAGAAAGCCTGCCAGTCGATTTTCGACACAGGCATGTGGAGGGCCATTTCATCACCTCTGCTTTTGAAGAACTGGGTATATGCATCACGAAGGCTGAGCCGCTTCACCGGCGTTTGGCAGTTCATGAACCCGTAATCAACGAAAACAGCGTGATGGGGTATGGCTGCGACAGAAGGGTAAGCCGCTTCAACCCCCAGACACTCTGATACCAAGTGCCCATGGCGCTCATCAACGATTCGAAGTTTTGCATTGTCCGGATTTCATCACCCAGACCGTGCTTCTGGAACAGCTCGACCATTTTAGAGCTCACCCTTGCCTACCAAGAATCTTCAAAATTCGCTCTCTCAACGAGCAGCCCGTAGAGCTGCGCGAGCCTCTGAGTCTGAGAAGCATTGGAGGCTGTACAGAAGTTAAGAAAGATTCAGTTGTCTTCGTCCACATCTGGCATGGTTCCGTTTGTGATCTGGCACCAGACGACATAGGCTTCGAGCTTCTCGCGGGGCTTTAGTGTGTGCCACGGGACTGTGCGATCCAGCGGATCGAGTATATGTCTTTGTGTCTCAAATACTGTACCCCAGTTTGTCACAACTCCAAAGCCGAAGCGATTCTGTTGCACAAGCCATCGTACCTCATTCCTGATTCTGGCACAGGGCACTTGTGATCCTCGGAACTGGATCAGTTCCTTGAGTCTGTCAGACTTCCACGCCTGCCTCAGTTCTCGCTCACACCCCACTGATTGATCAAGTTGCTGTACAATCTGAAGAGTCGCTGTCGATCAACCCCAGAAGTGAAGAAATAGAATCCGAAAGCCTTTGCGACATCATCATCTGTTGGTATAATCTCCTCATGACATGCTTGGATGAAGTCGTCCACCTCGTCTAACTGTCGACCCAGGCGGATTACGAACTTGTGTCGAATCCAGTCTTTCTCCAGGCAGGCCTTGTCACAGTACGAGAGCAAGTTACATTTCTGGCTGGAGATCAAATTGTCATTCTGCACTCCACTTTTACTGCATGACGGACGGTTATTTTCTGGCACTGGTTCGAAAATCCCCGTATCAGAATGCGCTCCTAGACCTTCACGATCTGTCGGTTTCTTTCTGGCGTGAGTATTAGCTCTTGACTCTTTGGCACTACTTGTCAAGCAGCATTTACCAGTTGATAATCTATCACTAAACATACCTGAAAGAAGTTCTGTTGCTGGTCACTGATGATTTAGGCAAACAGCTGAGCTGCTACGGGGCAAGGACCATCTGGACACTGAATCTGAATTGACTTGCGTCTCAAGGGACCAGATTTGACTATGCCTTTGCTAGTACTGCATTGTGCAGTGGCAGTTGATCTGTTATTTACATAAGCCTCCATATGCATCAGAATGGACAATATGGATTGGCTAGTCACTGGCATCATTTTGTGACCTTCAACCATGTTGAGACTACACCCTACTTGTTGAATGAGAATGAATATTTGGTTGCAATCGTGGGTAAGGTCCATATCAGGCCAGCGGCTGTTTATCCCTGGGAAGTGCAGCAAGAAAGTGACACGCGTGATGTGACCATTGTTGCGGACCAGGTGAAAGCGCTGTTTCAGAAGTCAAAGGAAGAAGACAAGCCCTTCTTCCTGACAGTCGGATTCCACGACCCGCATAGGGACTGGACGCGGGGTGGCTTTGGGAGTGACCAGGAATATAATCCTCGCATCAGCAAGAGTCATTATAAGCTGGAGGACGTTGAGATTCCCTCGTTCATCAATGATTCACCTGGCGCTTGCTTCGAATTGGCAGAGTACTACAACTCCATCCACCGTCTGGACCTGGTATCATACGTCGACATCCTTCCCACCATCCTCGACTACACGGGCCACCCGGAGTGACAGATGCTTCCAAGAAGCGGTATCGGAGTTGAGACAGTCCGCGCTCTTGAAGCAACGGGAGCAAACCTTACTTGACTGCCAGGGATCTGGACAAGGCAAAACCGCGCTCGCTGACATCCTGGACCCATATCAGATGGAGCTGGTTAAGATGGACCAGATTTCTCTGGAATGCATACGAAATACTGCAAAGGCCATTCTTGAAAAGACGAGCCGGGTGAACATCCTCATCAACAACGCTGGGATCATGGCCGTACCAAACCTCGAGCTCAAGAAGGATGGCTATGAATTGCAGCTTGCAGTAAATCACCTATCGCACTTCTTTTGTTTCAATTCTTGAAACCCGCGCTATTAGCCGCCAGTACCCCCGAATTCCACTCTCAGGTGGTTAATGTGGCTCTCTCCAGCCCAGATAGAGGTTATGCTGCAAGAAAAAGCCCAAACAAGGGGCAGCAACTACCCTGTGTGCTACGATTGGCAAGGAATGGGAGGGTGAGGCGGAAGATACCTCTCTGATTGCGCGGAGACCGAGCATGGTGCGGATGGTGATGGAAGCAAGGGAACGTATGTGAGCCGTACGTACAGTCCCAAGGACGAGGCACGACTGTTGAAGGATTCATTGGGGCTAGTTAGCTCGTCTGGGGAGGAATTAAGAGGGCATAAGAGGTACTAGTCTTAGGAAATAAGAGTCAGACTGCCGCTCTATTCACATTGAAGTAGAAGAATGTACACTGCAGTAATTTATCAACCGAGGCAGACGTCATTCTCAGGCACCCAGGCAGCCACTCTCTTGGCGCCATTGAGGACCAAAACAGCTACTGATGCCATCCTTCATCTCTCTTGACATCTGCAAGTCTCCTCTTCAGTATGTCGTTGCGCGTGCTGGTCTCGGGATGACGGTCTTTCAAGCTTGTCTCTCCTTTGTTTCCTTTATACTGTACTGACCAGCTGGATTTGCTTAGAACCCCCTCCCCTAACGCCGAACTGAAGGTGTACCCGCTGTCCTTCAGTTCGCCACGGTTCCTATTCCCCGGTTAGATCAACATGGCAGACATCCAGAGACTTAGCACTGTATCAAGTGCTTCGGCTGCTGCGGCTTCGTCGGCTGGTTTTTCGCAATACGCCAACACTTCGATTTCGCTACCGCGCGAGCTGCTCGGACTCCCCCTCCGTGCCCTCTACAGAGTGGAATCGTTCACATTCAATACGCTACCAAGGCATTTCGCACGTTTAACAGGCTTGGAGGATATAGCATCGCATATCTGGGGCAGGGCTTTAAGGACCGGGCTATTTGACGGCGACACTGCAACGGCAGCGACGCAGACCACCATCAATGCTGGCGGAGGTGTGGCAGAGGCTGCAGCACAAGAGACCGGCGTGACATTTGCTGATATCTTCGACGCTATCCGAAGGTTCGGTGGTTTTTTTTCGTATGTCACTAGCCGATGGTCCTTCGCTTGTTTCACGGTTGTATGTCTTCCTTGTCTAAGAAACACGCATTGTGGACTGAACTACAACAGAGATCTGACCTTTCTTTCTTATCGTTGATATAGGCTGTTGTATTGAATAGAGTCAATATCTATGGATCTACCAGACGACATATCTCATTCAATTGGACTGGGCGACTCGCCTTGCGGATCGTTCCCATCCTTCTTCTCTCCTTCCAGATTCTCGCATTGCTACGGACAATTCGATGCCAAACCTCCCCAGATTACCCACTCATTCGGTACGGAAAACCTGGAAAATGGTCGGTGCTTGATCTAGGCGGAACTGGGGGCTTTATGTACCGGCTGAGTTCGGCAACTCTACCGTGGGAGACGGACCGGCAGTCCTGCAGCGCAGTGAAAATGGTGCGACCGACTACCACTTCGGAAGTCGCCTATGGTTCTTTCTCGATTCTATGGCCTGTCTTCTTGCGGCTCTGTCTAAGCCATTTTGTAGAGGTGCTCTCCTGCGCCCTTCAAGGGAGAACGGTTGCAGCAGAAGCTGGCATGTCGCTCTTTGAGCACTCGTTGGCCTTCTCTGAGGCGGAGTCGATGATCAGCCACTCCATCGGGCTGGGGCTTTTTGGTCTAATAAAGAAATCGTCTGTCAAGGGCGATGCAGCTGTATCGTCTGAAAGTGTTTCTTCGCTCCAACACTTGACCAGGTCGGATGTGCTGGACAGAATGAACGTTACTCCTGAGCTGCTTCTGATACTCGTGATATCCTGTTGTAATAGTTTGTCCTCGAATATTTTGGAGGTTTTTGGTCAACAGAGCAGATATCGTCTAGCTAACACCACTATCTGGGGCATCTGCTACATGATTGTCATGATATGGGGGGTGTTCAGCAGCTCACCTTTTGACAATGGGATGGCCACTCTCAGGTTCCCGACGGTATGTTTTGTAGGGTTTGTGCCACATTTACTGATGCTGCTGGGGATCTTGCTATGTTTCATGATCTACGCGTTGGCTCTGGCAATTACTGCTTTTTCGCTACCTCTGGAGAACCCGCAGTCAATATCCCTCCGGGAGAGATTTGTACTGGCTCATGAGAATATGCAAGGTGGTCATCAGATCGCCAATGTCCGTATTAGCAGATACGAAGACTTCTATGCTGCTTTGCTTAGGCTTGGCTATGCTGCTTTGAATGCTGCCAGCGAAGCCGTATTCTTGAATGAGGGACAATCAGTTGTCTTGCGAAAAATGACCTGGCTGGAGGAGGATAGGCTAACAGAGGTCGAAGCATCGCGGCAAAATCGCTGGCTAGGTCGAAACCGGGCTGATCTCGCGCGGGATATACCTCTTGGAGCCGGGAGCAGTGCCAGTTTTGATGTCCCAGAACGGCCTTCTCGGTGGGAAAGTGGCTATAGCCGCGAGAAGAAAATTGAGAATGTGCCGCATGAATATCGGTCACTCCGGAGACAGACCGAATCGGGCGTTGGGGGATTCCGGGGAGCTTCGAGATGCTACCAAGGAATTTCCTTCTTTCGGGGTATTTCCATACTCTTGTTAAGGTGGACTGCCTGTGGCGTAGATAAAGCATTGGATTCGGTGGGTATTAAAGCTCGACCTAGGTGGCTGCGGACAGCTGCTAGGTCCCGCAAAAGCGCCTTCGGAAGACAAAATACTAGTAAAGCAGATTCCTTGGATTTCTGGATTTTGACTGAGGATGGTGAGCTGGAATTACCAGACGACAACGAGTTTGACGTGGAGGAGGAAATGAGGAAACGAGAACGTCTCAGCAGGGCTCGTTGGAACCAGACGGATGAGCGCCGGCTTGACGAGAAACTCTACACTTGGTGGAAGGCTGGTGGCTCTTGGGGGAACCAAGACCAGAGCCCGGATTACAACCCATCAGACGACTATCTCGACGATACGACAAGTGTGGTCTCCATGTCGTCTGCGACTAGCGATTCCGAATGGGAAGACCAGGAATCCGACGGTCGTCGTACACCAACACAAGCCGATCCATTCCCTGCGAATTATTCCCGAGAAGGAACACCTCTTCATGAGACTCTTCTGGATCCGGATTATCTTGCGCACCTATTAAATCCCCGTGATAGAGAAACCAGACAAGAAGCACGCATCCTAGCCGCTCACCTTGCAGCTGGACGGGACGGGACAGTCATGACTCGAAGTCAGTACCGGAGACAAGTTGAACGTGAGAAGGCTCGGGTTCTGCTCTCCTCGCGCTATGCGCAACTTGATAGATTGCAGCCGGGCAGTAGGGAAATAAAGCCTACCCCCGAAGAAGAATCCGAAATGCTAGAGAATCTCATCCTTTCCCGGCGATCTGAAGCGTCTGCTTCCCACTGGCGTGGGGATGGACAGACATGGGCTTCTGGCGCGTCCGGTCTTGGATCCGACGGTCCCCTCTGTGTCGTCTGCCAGACGAATCCACGCTGCATTATTACATGGCCATGCCGCTGCCTTTGCATTTGCGAGGAATGCCGAGTGAGTCTGGCGATGAATAATTTTGGAAGCTGCGTGACATGTCGCCGAGAAGTGGGAGGATTTCTGCGACTCTGGGTGCCGTAAATGGCAAACAGATATTACGATTTTATGCTTTAGTATTCTTCCTTATTGCATTTTTTCCCATGTATTTTGGCTTTGGCTTGTTTTTCCAGGGGACAACGGAACTGTGTATAGACGTATGCCAGTTTTCTATTCTAGTTTGCAAGATATTCTATGGCATCGACTATTAACATTTATTATCATTATGTCCTGCTGTACTTTATACTGATAATATTCTTGTGCCGTTATCCTCTAATGACTGGGGGGTTGGTGTTGGAGTACCTCTTTCACCGTTGTACATACATATTAGGCTCCGAGTCGAATCTACTGTTTGTTCTTCATGATATCAATCAAAAAGCAAGCTTCATCCGAGCGTCTTGCCATGTCTTTGAATAGCCCTGTCGATTTTTATCGATTCCACATTCTTCTCTCCCCATTCATGAAACTTGAAAGTTGAGTTGTCATTTTTACTATGTCGAGTCACGCTTCTTCGAACTTTCTATATCACACTACTATGCAGTGTGCATATGGTATTTCTTTATCATCATCATCATTGTCTTTTCCTTTCCATTTTGGTGCTCACCCTTAGCTCATTGAGTGGACCTGAGTAGGATGAGCACTGGAATGAGTAGCAGGTAAGACGTGGCCTTGATAAAATGCACCCAGCTCTAGGGATTTTGACCTTGTCATCACAAGCAACTTTAAGATCATGATTGCCCTGTTGTATAGCCATTGTGCCCTTCTCCTCTAGATCTGGGAGTGACCAGTGAGCTCGTAAGAGCAGACCCGGAGGCAGTGAGCGTAGAGGTAGGTACGCACGCACAGGTTGGGGATCGAAGAGAGCTGAAGAAGCTGTATCAAGAAGAGAAGAGAGAGATAGGTAGACCAAAACACACGCGAAGAATGTAGCTCAGCCAACACCTAGGCCAATACTACCACACGAGATACGAAGACCTTGAGCGAAGAAGTTAGCACTAAAAATCCTTGTTGTAGAATCTTGAAAAACAATCTAACTACGTGGGCCTAGCATCCATTGTGCCCAAGCCCGGGGAAAACATCGAACACCGCTAAACTTTACCGCGGACTGTAAGGGGATCACAGCAGAAGACACAGTGAGGCTATTCATCATCTATGTATGCTGATACTGAGCACTACTGGAGACAATTATTTCAGATTAGGGATCCCAGTTTATCTCCACCTTTTGGAATGAATTCTTCCGGATACTGGGAATCAAATTGAAGCTCACCACAGCCCGCCATGTTGAAACTGACTGACTGACAGAAACTGTCAGCCAACACGAGACTATGTAGTTATAGTCATAATATTAATCACCGTTAGGACAACCGATCTGGACTACTTTTATTAGTGAACTTTGCTGCTGTTTGCACTACAATATGAATCTATAAAGGTACCTCCCAGCAGCAATAAAGATATACCCCATCATGTCCCCAGACAAACTACGGAAAGCAGCCAACAACACTACGTCGGGCCAGCAGGTGGAACCATCAGAACCTATTAACATCAATTGAGAAAATGAGCGGGAGTGGAGTGAATACTTGACAGCTGAATATCTTAGGGAAAGCTACAGTACTGAGTGAAGTAGGTTAGATTTGATAAAGACTTCACTTAGTATCCAGCTTCAAATCTTAAAAGATTCCCCATACCTCCTTCATGCTACTACCACTGTCAGCATTCAGATTAGCTAGGACCACCAAGAAGTCTCGAAGAATAGGTACCCGCATGGGAGAAAGGTGGAGAGGTCCAGGAAAATGATGGCCAACCCCTGGGCTGAGGTCAGGCTTTGGTTGGGGGGGATTTTGATGACCCTTCCCATGGAGTAATAACCAATATCTGAGGTACAGGAAGAGCGAGCTCCTTTCCCATAACCCTAATACCTGGGTTGTTCAACCACCTCGACGCTAGATATAGGGCTGACCTTTCCTAGGTAGGGTGCACAGCAAGATAGGTTGGTTCAGGCAGTAATTTGTGCCTCAGGCATAAATTATAGCCTTAGGCTAGTATGGCTGCTAGTTAGATTTAGCGCTTCTTAGCCCAAATGGAAATAATACGCTGACAAGATACGACTACATATCAAAGGAACTTGGCCCTTTCATCTTAGCGATGTTGGCCCGGGAGCTCTATCTTTGTAGAGATCATTGTCTGCAGATAGAATAGAAAGTCTGCATAGTGGCATATATATGACCGTGGCTACAGTGGCAGCATCTACATGTAGTTGTATCATAGTAGTCCAGTCACCGAGACCGTAAATTCATTGAACCGACACAAGACCCGCAAATGTCAGTTATCCGATCCATGTTTACTGAAGATTCACTAGGCTACAGCTTGTACATCTCGCTGCGACTCCGCACACCATCGAAGATGCAGGTATTGTCCAGCGGCACATATTGCCGCGTAATTACCTTGAGTGCTTCCTGCGCGACCAACCCCCCGGTAAGTGCTGAGATGTTATGCAGTTCGCCACCGTCTGTACGTCGTAGTTCTTGCATCGCTTGTAGAATGCGTCCACGCGCTTCTTCGTCCACTAAAGACGGATCCGCCTGAGTAATAGAATTGACAACACGGTCAAACTGGGTATTCCATATGTTGTCATCATCAAGTGAGCCTCCTGGGTGTTGGCCTTCTTGGATCTCGCTTACTACAGCGTCCAGAACCAGGAAAGCAACAAAGATCGGCATCAGGGACTCGGGAAGGGCGAGGTTGTTTCGGATGGCTTTCACGGTTAGTGAATCCCCGTCTATAAGAGGAATATCACGGCCACGAATAATCTGGATATGAGCGGCGTTCTTGCAAAATATTTCAATCTCCTTTTCAGAAACAGGATCTGGTCGTGGACCTAACTGGGCCTCAAGGTTTCTGACCGTCTCAATGACTTCTAACAGATCTCTCCTGGCCTTTGCCTTGTAGATATTCTGAAGGGAGATATAATCCTCCGACTGGGCTTTCATGTCAGGCAACAGGCCCGGAAGTGGTAGCACGCCATGCTTCTCGTAGAATGTTCTGATAGCAAATGCAATCAACCAGAAGTTGTTAGAGTTCTGTCTCGGGTTCTTGCATTCTTCCATTTCAAAGATACCACGGATAGAGCTTCGCAAACTGAATGGGTTCAAAGTTTTCAGGACAGCCGCAACGGCTTCATCAAAGTTCTCTTCTCCCCCCTCTGGATTGTTGGTCCTTGCGCCGGCTCGAACCATCTCCCTGAACTCCGATTTTTCTTTGTAACTAGCCGGCACGTTACCATTGTGTGTCTTCTTCCACTGCTTCAGATAATGGAGGATCAGCAATACATATGGAACGTGCCCGTGCTGGTGATCATCAAGGGTATCCAAGTTATCGATACGCTTAGCAGTTTCAATTAGCTCTGGCCAGGGGTTGGCCAGGCGAAGGTCCTGTGTCGTTTCAGGATCCGGGTGTGTTTCTACAATGGGAAACTCTGCCGCAACTTGAAGTGAGAAAATTGAGTAGAATCCAACAGAATGTGTGTACAAGACGGGAATTCCTAATTCACGAGCATTCGCACAGAGCAATTTCAAGGAAGAGTACTTCAAAGGACCAGAGACTACTACCAGTTTATACTGTGGTAGAAACCCAGGCTCCTTCAGAAGCTTTCCGATCGGCTGGTGTTTGGTATCTTCGTTAGCATCAGGATGCAGGCTAACGGAATCAAATCAAATCTCCTACGCAATATTACCTTGGAAGAGAAGTGTCCTTCTACGTCCGGATTTAGCTCCTTCAGGAGTCTGCAGGTCTCCTCTGCCCGCGACTTGCCCAAACTTCCTTCCTCGAGAAAGAAGTTTAACCCCAGATCACTTTCTGTGACTGTCGCAGGATCCACGATGGTGAAGCCTCCGATACCCGGGAGCACCAGGTTTTTCAGCGTCTCGATACCAACGACTCCTGATACTCCCGTATTACCAGGCCCTATGGGGCCATCAGAACTGACCAGCAGTACTCGGGACTCCTCCAGAGCCTGCTGACCGCTGGCAGCCCACAGTCTAAGCTGACGGTCATATTTTCTTTCTTTAGCTGATGGCCCGACCAGGGCACTGGGGAACGCGTCAGTCATGGAGGGGATGTTGCAGGCTAACGTTCTAAGACAAGACGGGTAGGAGAGGGTGGAGAAAGCAGATGGACAAAATTCAGGTTGGACCAGTGCGATTGGACACCAACCGGCCCTGATTCCGACGCGGGATGGACGGGGAGATGTGAAGCAGGGGGGAAGCACCACGCGGAATAATCCTCATGGATAGATTGTGTTAGACGGTCACATGCAGTCACGTGTAGTCGGACTGCAACAGTCCGCCGCGATCGCGCTTAGGCCTGGCTTTACGCGCGATGACGCAGTGTCTCCCCGCGTCCAAAATGAAGTCGAATCTTCCAAAAGCAGCGGGCTCCCAGTCTAGGTTCACCATCCATGTCCAATGCTGCATCTGTGTGAGTGGATGCCCTTAAGCGAACGCTATTCCGGCATTCCCTGGTTTCATTGGAGCCTCCGCTTTACGGCGACCCAAAAATAACCGTTCTCCCGAAGCATACCTATCCAATGTCGAACCCGGCACTGACTCTGTGTTATAGGACCTTAGCCATATATAGGGTCGGACGGGGCTCCGCGTCGCTTCAATCTCTTCGTCGTCACATCCATCCTTGTTTCTCTCCCCTGGCGTCGTCGCCGTCATCACTGCTGTCCTCTGTGCCCCGCTATTGCCCGCGATATTCCCTCGGCTCTTCCAGACTTCATTCAACAATGTCTTCTAACGCAGCGTCTGCAATTGAGGAGGCGAAGCGCGCCGCTGCGACGGCCGCTGTCAGGGATAATTACCCCAAGGATGCAAAATATGTCGGCATTGGCAGTGGAACTACCATTGTCTACGTGGTAGAGGCTATCAAAAACTTGGACGCGGATCTCTCCCGAACGAGTTTCATCCCCACGGGCTACCAGTCCAAGCAGCTCATTGTGTCGGCCGGGCTGACAGCCATTGAGTTCGATGCGCTTCCTGAGGGGACAGTGCTGGACATCTCGTTCGATGGGGCAGATGAAGTGGACGACGAGCTCAACTGCATCAAGGGCGGAGGAGCCTGCTTGTTCCAAGAGAAGATCGTGGCCCTTCAAGCCAAGAAGTTTATTTGTGTTGCAGGTTAATATACATAATACATGGAAGGTAAAAAAACGAAACAGGGATACTGATAACTCGTTCTTCCATAGACTCTCGAAAACTCCAATCCCGCCTGCTGTCATCCTGGAAATACATCCCTATCGAGGTTGCCCCTATCGCGGCATACCGAGTCTTGAGAAAGCTCAAAGAGCTCGGTAGTGTTAATCCCGCGATTAGACTCACGACCGTCCCTAAGCAGGGACCTCTCAAAACCGACCAAGACTTTTTCATCATCGACGCCCCATTCCCGCACCCGCTACTCACCAAGCAAGACGTGGCTGCTGGAAAATATGGCAGTGGGAAAGACGGACATTGGGAGGTTGAGGCGCTTGCTCATGCCATCAAGCAGATTGCCGGAGTTCTGGAAGTAGGGATCTTTGCCGGCCCCACTGGTCCCCAGGCCCAGGCTCAAGGGGCAGTGGGAGGTCAAAAGCCAATTGCAGCATACTTTGGCAAGTCTGATGGTACTGTTCTTGTTAGAAAGGCACCCCAGTAATTCGGCTGTCTTTGTGCACACAAGCATTTATCAGCGTGGAAAGAAGAAAGGGGAAGGACATTGATACTGATACCACCTAGAATTTAGACTATGGAGGGATTCCAATTTTCTCCCTCTACCTCACGGGGAAATGTATAAATAGCTTTTATTTACTTGTGTTGACTTATACTTACGTTTTTCCTATTCGTAATTACCTAGTAAAAAAGGTAAGGAAACAATAGAAAGGCTGATGAGATTTCATAAGAACTAACATCGCAAATCGCTTACTACTTTGCACCTTTCCCTCTAGCCTCTGTCTCCCCGAGTTCACGCACGTAGATCTTTACCGTCCCCTCGGAAATATCCTCCTTTCCATCCTCGAATCCCGGACTAACCGCAATAGCCAGATACTTCCCATTACTATTAAAAGCTAAAGCAGCGATGCTGGCAGGGTACTTCTGATACTGCCTGATTCTCCGCTTGGCAATGCCGTCCCATAGAGCAACGACTCCATCGCCGCCCCCAGAGGCGAATGTACCGTAGATTGGATGAAAGGAGAGCGCGTTCACCGGGTACACTACGTCGACATCGTCCGCTGTCTGTCGATGGCATTTAAATGCATACTTGCGCGCTTGTGACTCCGCCGACGGATCAAACCACTCAACAGCAACACGACCCTCGATGCTGGATGAGGCGTACCCGGCATCATCGGGCATGCATGCGATCGAACGTGTCATGAACTTCAGACTGCTTTCCCTCCGTTGCCATGGCTCGATCTCCACTTTATTCTCGACTGTGGCCTCTGATTGATCCGTAAGTAAAGCAAGAGCCTTTAGGTCGTAGATATGCAAGGCTCGGGACGCCATGGCGACGACGAGTTTGGTAAGCGTGAGGGCTATAGAAAAGGGTTTATGGGGAAGAGGTATGACTGCAGGTACGGAGCCGCCGTTGGAGTCCGCATCAGGACGGTGGACATGCAGTGTTGAGTCCCACGAGGCGGATATCAAAAGGGAATGTTCTCTACTATAGACAACGCTGCGCACGCCAGCGTCATGGCTGCTCATAACTGTCTGCGTGGAGGAGGCTACATCGATCCTAGAATATGTCAATAAATGCGTTCAGTGGAACGGTATCCGGTTCCTGGCAAGAAATAGCTCACTTCCTCACATCCCAATCTAAGCCAGCGGTGTAAATCTCGTCCTCGTTCGCGCCAAAGCAGACATCAAGAACAGGAGCTCGCTGCTCAAACTTCTGCAACAGTTTCCCTTCACCGACATTTCCATTCTCGTCTCGAAGATCGTACAGATATACATTCTTGTCCCATGAGGATACGATGAATCGCGTCGAATCTGGGTCTGGAGAGAACTTCAGCGCGGAGATGGCATCTGTCGGAGGCGACGCAATGGTAAATTGATCTAAGAATTGGTTAGAATAGAACACGAACATCCTCGGAGCATGCAACGACTTACGCGATGCCATATTTATAAGCAATAATGGGTAAGGTAAGAAAAAGACCTGCTCGTTTCTCCCTTGAATTGGGCTGTTGATTTCGTTTTGTTGTCTGATTTGCGGTGGTTTGCCATCATTGAAGCTGTCTCTTTTCTGCCTCCCTTCACCGCCCTGTTTTCGACATTCCCCGCCATCTGCTCCGAAGACATTGATTATCGATATCATCGTCTTCGTTCAGAGCGCCATTAGCCGGTGCCAGAAGATCTTTTTAATCATGCCTTTTGCTCAACTTGTTATTGGACCGCCTGGAGCTGGCAAATCTACATACTGCGATGGCATGCATCAGTTCCTAGGAGCCATAGGACGGAAATGCTCCGTGGTGAATCTGGACCCCGCAAACGACAAGACATCGTACCCGTGTGCGCTGGACGTTCGCGACCTTGTTACGCTCGAGGAGATTATGGCTGAGGATTCTCTTGGTCCTAATGGCGGGATTCTGTATGCTATAGAGGAGTTGGAACAGAATTTCGGATGGTTAGAGGAGGGGTTGAAAGAACTCGGAGGTATGATTGCTTTGCGCATTGGGAAAGCAAATCAGAATAGACATCGTGGATGCTAACTACGTGGTGGTAACTAGATGATTATATCCTTTTTGACTGCCCAGGCCAAGTGGAAATATTCACACACCACTCCTCATTACGGAATATCTTTTTCAAGATCCAGAAACTTGGGTATAGAGTGTGCATTCACCATCTTCATTTTCCAGTTTTTTATGTCGTATAACTAACAATCATGATAATAGCTAATAGTTATCCACCTAATCGACTCCTACAATCTCACGTTACCATCCATGTACATCTCCGCCCTCCTCCTATCCCTCCGTGCCATGCTCCAAATGGACCTCCCACATTTGAACGTCCTCACTAAAATCGATAACCTATCAAACTACGCCCCGCTTCCATTCAATCTAGATTTCTACACGGAGGTCCACGACCTCACGTATCTTCTTCCACACCTAGAGGCCGAGTCGTCGCGGCTCTCACATGAGAAATTCGGCGGCCTCAATAGAGCTATTATCGAACTGGTGGAGGAGTTCGGGCTCGTTGCATTCGAGACACTGGCTGTGGAAGATAAGAAGAGCATGATTAATCTCCTGCGGGTGATTGATCGGGCGAGTGGATATGCGTTTGGGCCAGCGGAGGGCGCGAACGACAGTATCTGGCAGGTGGCTGTTCAAGAGGGTCTAGGCACGATGGATATCCGAGATGTGCAGGAGAGATGGCTGGATGCGAAGGAAGAATATGATGAGAAGGAGTTGGAGGAATTGAAGAAAGAAGCTGAGACTAGTCAAGCTGGGAATGAGTACTTGGACGAACTCGATGGCCTGGAGGATATACGAGGACCGATTCCAGACAGCGGGGTGAAGGTTATAAGAAAATCTAATGATTGACGTATGTACTAAGATAAAACTTTTGTAATATAGGGTATCTCATAAAAAAAAGGCCGGAAAGCGAAGCAAACAGTCAGAGAACTACTCATCCTCAGTACCCATCCCATCATAATCATCTTCATCGCTCACAACATCACCAATACTCTCATTCCCACCTAAACTCGAACCAACCAATCCTCCCAAAACTCCCTTCTCATCCAGCGCCTTCAACCGCACAATCTCCCTCCTAGCCCTCCGAATCGCCTCCTCCTCCGCCTTCCTCATCGTCCCAGACACCCTTAGAACGCGAAACACACACGGCCGCGTCGCTACCACCGCACCGAACCGTTTGCCTATGTTAGAACTAGCCCCGGAGCCGGAACCGGAACCACCATCTACAGTGGACGGGTTCTTGAAATCCGGTACATGGGACATATATGATAAAGCGGACCAGACGAGTCTGAAGGACGCGCGAGGACAGCGGATTATAGCTGTTGATGTTGCAGGGGAGAGGTATTTTACTGTATTCCAATTGTATTAAACATGTCAGTTTAATCGTAGACAATAGAAAGAATGAATAAATAGGAGAAAGAAAGAAAAACAAACCACTGACTCCCCCTCCCAACCGCCCAACCCCCCAATCACCAAATACCTCTGAGACTTCCTCTCGGACCATCTTGGCCAGTAAACCGGGCGTTAAGATGTTGGATGTTGGGGAGTGTATTTGTAATTGGGGATGTTGGGGCTGTGGCTGCGACTGCGATGATGAGGGTTTTCGCGTCGATGGTGTTGTTGATGGCACTGCTGCTTTTGGCCATGATGCTGGGTCCGGGTATAGGATTTCCAGGAGGAGGTAGCGGTGTTTTAAGCGGACCATGTCTGTTTCTGTCCGTTCGTCTTGGTTGAGTTTTGTCGTAGTTGTAGATTGGTAGGTGATTAATCGGAGGAATCTTTTTCGGGAATAATTGATAGCCGCGCTCAACAGCTTAGATCATGATGTTCGTCATAACTATTAATACAATCCTAATTCTACTCTTTCTCTCTTCATGCTGAACTATGGCATAAGGTAGTCATAGTATAACGGGCAACTATTCAAACCAATAAGTCAACCAGGTATACAGTCAACTGAAAGCCCAAGGTAATGACACAGAGGTATGATGGATCCCAGGGTGTAAAAGTTTGGCCCTCCTTCTCTTTCCTTCCAGTTGCCTCAACCAGGCATTGTCCTGTCAACATACTCATATGAGCATTATAGCTGGAATATTAATGAGACTGGCTTCTATGGTCATGAATTTTCGTCAAATTGAATACTATCTAGAATCAAAAAAAAAAAAAAAAAAACAAAATGAGTGTTATATCCAGAAACAAAGGGTGTACTGATTTCCACTTACATCCAAACACGATCCACTTCTTTGCAGTATATCCACGGTTGGGGTTGATGCATCTAGAAATGTATAAGGATTTGACTGAAGAGCTCGAGGTGTCTATAGCTATATGCCCACTATCACTACCAAGGGCAGCAGTACCCCGGATTACCCATTCCTGGAGCTTCCAGGCATGAGAATGCCAGTCGCGGAGATCTATCGTGGCACGAACACCAAGAGATGACAGTGTAGATTGGATAGATTTAATCTCCGCGCGAAGATCCTGGTGGTGTTGTGTATTGCGTGAAGTTGATAGAGAGGTGGGATAACTAGACTGCGGTCGTCACTGTGTGGTTATCATGAGGCCAATGGCCCGGATAGAGAGACTCCACGAGTTCTGCCACACCTATACGGGTGTTGCATCACTCTCCACACTGGAAGAGGGATCTGAGACGTTAAATCCGTGCCGCTTGCCAAAGTTCTGGCCCAGTTCGCGGCTTATACTACCTTCGATACATTGGTTAAGGGTGGGAGTATATACCACGATACCGGTATTAACTTCATTGACATCGGTAGCAAAGGGTCTGGTCTTTCTGCTGCCTCGATAACCTTGACAACCGAAACAGCCAGGAGATCCATATACGGTGCTGTGTAGATATCGAGCACCTGTTTCATCTCTTCATAGGAGTGATACTGTGTCAAGTGTGTCATATGCGCTTCTTGCACGAGTTGGCAGCATTGAAGAAAAGGCTGCGAGCGCTGAAGCGTACTGATTTGTCGAAGCGGAACGTCCCTGCAGCTTGTGATCCATCAGGCAAAGTACGGGTACATAGCGGACACTATGCTGGGTTGAGGCTGCTACATTCACGGCCTTCCAAGAGAACATAATACTCATTTACCATTATGTATCTATTTTACCAAGAATATCTAACATCTAATCAAATGGACGCAGCACACGTCCTTTGCTTTTCCTTGAATTTCATCAGATAATAGTCATGCCACATGTGCACACTACAGATTATAAGTTCAACAGGAAGAGAGAAAAGAAAAGAAAAAAGAAAAGAAATCCAATGTAACGCATAAACGCAGCCGTCATTACTCCGACGTCAATAGATAGAACGTCACTTTATGATCAAATCACCGGGCCCCGTATATCTATTCGGGTTTACCGACGTAACAGAAAAGAGCACGCAATTAGATGTTGACCTCAACACGGCCTTCCGCGCCACCCTTTTGAAGGGTGGGGAGCAAGTACGTAATGTCGTCCCAAGGATGTCTGTACAGGCCAGTGCGCAGTCTCTTCTGGTCGAGGTAGTGCGCAATCAGACCGATGCTACGGCCGAGCACGAACAGACCGTTCAGGACACCCATCTTCAAGTAATCCTCAACTTCCTCGGGGGTGAAGGCACCGCAGTGGCGGAGGAGATCAATGAAGCAAACGGCAACGCAACCATCGACATTCAGGATGAGGTTATCCTTCTTAGAAGTGGTCACGGTCTCAACAGCGATAGCATAGTCGAGCAGCTTGGTGCTGGGGAAGTGCTTTTTCGCATATTCTTTAACCAGCTCGACACGGAGATCAGGGTTGTTGCGGGACTTGACTCTGTGTCCAATACCGGGGACTGCCGGCAGTTAGCCTTCCAAAAGTTCAAGGAAATAGTAGATACATCCTAGGCAATAACATACTCAGTTTGTTCTCCTTTCTCATTGTGTCCACAAAGTCACGAGGGCTGAGGCCCTTGTCAAAGGCCTTGGTGAATTCCTCCGCAGCACCATCAAGGGCACCGCCGAATCGGGAGCCAATGGTCAACAGACCGGAGACCAGTGCGCTGATCAAGTCCTTACCGGCACGAGTGGTGATGATAGTGTTCATGGCGCCGGACACGGCAGGACCGTGATCAGCAGTCAACATCAAAACCATCTCCAAGAACTTGCTGGCGTAAGCAGGGAGACGGCGGCGGAACCACAGGAGAGACATGACACCGCCAATGCCAATGTCTTCCTTGAAAACATCAGAAATAGGCATTCCGGCATAGAGCAGCTCCTGGCCACGGTCGTCGGTAATGGTGGAGATGAAGGCAGCGGGCTTGCGAATGAGACCCAGCTCCTGAGCCCAGGAGTAGTCAATGGGAATCTTAGGAGGAACGGGCTCGGGCTGAGGCTGGATGGTACCCTTTCTGACAAGGTCCTGGTAGACCTGCTTGAGCAGCTGGGGAAGGTCCTCGAAAGTATCGGGGACGTAGATACCAGCCTCGCGCATAGCCTTGTTCTTGCTGATAGCGGTTTCCAGCTGGGAGTTCGCCGAAGCACCAGCATGTCCAAACTGAACCTCGGTGGCGAACATGCCAGCGCAGGTACCAATGGCCCATGCGACGATAGGCTTGGTGATGGTACCGTTCTTCACGGCTTCAATGACACGGTACTCTTCGACACCACCGACCTCACCGAGGAGCAGAAGAATCTTGCAGTCAGGCTCGGCCTGGTAGCGCAGCAAATGGTCAATGAAGGTGGTTCCGGGGTAACGGTCACCACCAATGGCGACACCCTCGTAGACACCATCGGTGCATTGGGAGACAATGTTGTTCAGTTCGTTGGACATACCGCCGGACTTGGAGACGTAGCCAACGGATCCTCTACGGTAGAGCTTGGAGGCGACGATGTTGTCCATCATGCCACCAGTGTTTCCGATCTTGAAAGCACCAGGCTTGATACCTCCGACGGTAGCAGGTCCGATGATGGTGACACCCTTCTCCTTGGCAGTCACCAGGATCTCACGGGCACGCTATCAGGGTGGTCAGCAAAGTTCACGTCAGCGCACCATTGCGCAAGGAGGGAAAGAAGTATACCCTCTCGGGAACACCCTCTGCGATGATTGCGATCGACTTGATCTGGGGGTACTGCATCAATTCCATGGTGGAGCTGTAGACGGAACGAGATGAAGCGAAGTTGACGATGGTATCGACATCAGGGTGTTTGGCCATGGCTTTGGCAACGTCCTGGTAGACGGGGAGGAGAGTCTCACTTGTTCCCCAGTACCTATTATTTTTTCCCGCGATCAGTAATGTATCGGCCAAGACTCGAATAGGGAGGACTAATGATGCCATACATCTTGCTCACGAACTGGCCACCAAAAGTGTAGATGATACCAGCAACTGAAGGGGTGCTGCGCTTGCAGATGAAATCGAAGTCGAGCATGCCCTGCACGGCTCGAGGTTGCATACCACTGTTTGATAGCGGTCAGACCTCCCAAGAGCGCCGACTCGAGGAGAAGAAGAAGACTTACTACACAAAGCATCTTGTCTTGTTGTGGAAGAGGGTATGAGTGAGGGGCGTGTCGACACGGCTGGGGGGGTCGAAACGACGGATGTTGTCGTTGGCGGAGTGCACGCTACCATTGACGGGCTGGGCGCCATTAATGGAAGTAGACAAGGAGGTAGACGGCATGATGGGGGTGGAGTGCCCTGATGGGAAAGGAAGAGGGAATTTGTCAGTCTCAGCAGTTGAAAGTGATGGAAGTGTGTGGAGAGAAAAAAAAGCAGCGCGATCGTCATAATAATAATACTGCGGTGCGAGAGAGCATGTAGGCTTACCTATTGAGATGGGATGATGATGGATATGGATATTAGGGGATGGTGGCAAGGAAAGAGAGGGAGAGAAAGGAGTGTGAAAGAGGCTCCTTGACAGAGAGAGCTGGAGATGAAGTTGAACAGGGGAGGACAGCAGAGAGGGGAGACGATATCGGGGGAAACGAAACTGGAGCTGGAGAAAGGCCGACCTGCTCAGACAAGACAGACTGGGGACAGAAAAATCAGACTCCTGTTCTGGTCCTGTTTCCTACTAATAATAATTGCAGTATCGGAAGATTTCAGGCTCAACAAACCCTGCGATCAGCATGTCTGGGGGGGTCTCTGACTCTCCCCAATGCGATCTGCTCCCGCCAGGTTGCCCACCGATAGGCTGTGCGACTCCACATCAGACGACTGTGAATTTTGAAATGCTCTGATGATTGTATTGGGATCATGATCCATATCGACTTTACATCCTCCGATTATCCTGCGGAGTATATAGTAGTATCTACGGAGTATCTTCTGTCTGCACGGAGTATGTGCCTTACTCGGAGTCCGAAAGTCTTCCACTTCCATGAAGAAGAGAGCAAAAGAATCTGACAGTAATTGTTACCGTTACTAGCGCCTTACTAGCGTGGCGCTAGACTAGCGCGTCCCATCCCCAACATATTATTATCACAATATAATATCCAATATTACTTGCAAGTATTATGGTAAAATAATAATTCTGCCTGAAATTGTGGGATTCAACGCCTTCTCATCCCGAACTCGGTGCTTTCTGCTCCCCTTTCCACGCGTGGCTTGTTCCCCATCCTTTCCCTACGACTGCGACCGGCCGAGCTGTGCTTTTTTCTCCCCGCGCTGTCGCCTCTCGCTCCCTTCTCCTTCCACTCCTCCCCAATTGTCCCCCCCCCCTTGGGAATAAATTCACTCCATTACTGCTCTCTCCTTCCTGTCTTCGCTATTATCCCATTCCCTCTCTCTCCTAATAATCCCTCCACTCAAGCCACATCATGTCTGCCAAATCCATCCTCGAGGCCGACGGGAAGGCGATCCTCAACTATCATCTCACTCGTGCTCCCGTCATCAAGCCGACTCCCCTCCCTCCATCGGCCACCCATAATCCTCCTCCCAGACTCGCCTCCATCTACTTCCCCGAAGACGCTGCTGTCAAGGATGTCCTGGACCAGGCTGAGGTCACCTATCCCTGGCTGTTGACCCCTGGCGCCAAGTTCGTCGCCAAACCAGACCAATTGATCAAGAGACGAGGTAAGAGCGGTCTCCTGGCTCTCAACAAAACCTGGGCCGAGGCTCGTGAATGGATCGAGGCTCGCGCCACAAAGGCCATCCAGGTTGAGACTGTCACCGGTGTCCTTCGTCAGTTCCTCGTCGAGCCCTTCGTCCCCCATCCCCAAGACACCGAATACTATGTCAACATCCACTCCGTGCGCGAGGTATGTACATTGATCTCGTGACAAAAGAAAAAAGGAAAAAGCTAACGAGTTCAGGGCGATTGGATTCTCTTCACCCACGAGGGTGGTGTCGACGTCGGTGATGTCGACGCCAAAGCTGAGAAGCTCCTTATCCCCGTTAACCTGAAGAATTACCCCTCCAACGAGGAGATTGCCGCGACTCTCTTGAAACACGTCCCCAAGGGTGTCCACAATGTCCTCGTGGACTTCATCTCCCGCCTCTACGCCGTCTACGTCGATTGCCAGTTTACCTATCTTGAAATCAACCCTCTTGTCGTTATCCCGAACGCTGAAGGCACCTCTGCCGAAGTCCATTTCCTCGACTTGGCTGCTAAGCTCGACCAGACTGCCGAGTTTGAATGTGGCAGCAAGTGGGCTATTGCCCGTAGTCCGGCAGCTCTGGGTCTGGCTCCTCTCTCCAAAGCTGATGGTCCGGTCAACATTGACGCCGGTCCGCCTATGGAGTTCCCCGCTCCCTTTGGCCGCGAGCTGAGCAAGGAGGAGAAATTCATCGCCGACATGGATGCCAAGACTGGTGCATCGCTCAAGCTCACTGTCCTCAACGCCAGCGGTCGTATCTGGACCCTTGTAGCTGGTGGTGGTGCGTCTGTCGTCTACGCCGACGCCATCGCATCTGCTGGCTTTGTCAGCGAACTTGCCAACTATGGTGAATACTCTGGTGCTCCCACTGAGACTCAGACCTACAACTATGCCCGTACCGTCTTGGATTTGATGCTGCGCGCGCCCACACACCCCGATGGCAAGGTGCTCTTCATCGGTGGCGGCATTGCTAACTTTACAAACGTCGCAACGACCTTCAAGGGTGTCATTCGGGCCCTGCGCGAAGTCGCGCCCACCCTGAACGACCACAACGTTCAGATCTGGGTCCGTCGCGCCGGCCCCAACTACCAGGAGGGCCTTAAGAACATCAAATCTGTGGGCGTGGAGCTTGGACTCAACATGCACGTATATGGCCCTGAGATGCACGTTAGCGGTATTGTACCACTTGCTCTGTTGGGCAAGAAGACGGACGTGAAAGAATTTGGCGCTTAAGGGTATAATTCTTTTTATTCGCCTTAGATATCATTTCTTTTTTTCTTTTCCTATTTTTTCCTGTTTTTTTAATGTATGGCATGATATGAACATTTTGCGCGATGGAAAAATGGAGTGTGGTCTATGGCAGGCTAGATGATTTCTATTGTAATCAAGCAGTCGTGGATAATCAATTAATACTAGATATGTGCAATCTAGGTACTACCAAGCGAGTTAATAATAAATTATTATAGAAGTCATCCATGAGATCGAATAAATGTCCTTTGTGTTGTGTATATAACTCACGTGACAGGCATCAGGTCCCATGTCGAAATAACCTCAAAAACAAGGACAACGAGCAATACAGCTAGGATCGGATCCGTCCCCATGGGGTTGTAACAAACGGTGAAAAAAAAACCAGATCTGCAGGATTCACATTAGACTCAGATAAGGTAGTAAATTAACTCGAGATTAAATCGTGCAGGGCTGAGGGCTGAGGACTGGAAGTTCCGTTGCCCCGAGAGTCGAGACTGAAGGATAGACTAGGGCCGAGGGTGGAGGGAGGGTCTGGGGCTCCGGGTTTCCCCCGGGTTTGGTTTGCGCATGCTTTGATTGAGCGTGGCATTGATCAGATCGGATTTGATTGTCTAGATGTTGATATGAAGGAGAAGCGTTGATATCAATTGTCAATTAGATGAAATGGACATGTCTACTTTGTTTGTACTTTCTGGCATCAAGCAGGTTGAGCTGCTGTATTATGCAGAGCACAGGACAGCGCTTTCAGAGGAATAATCAAGTGGGGGAATAAATTGCGCCTTCGGACGAATGGAAGAATTCCCTAAAAGGGATATCTTCTTAGCTACATTATGATTAGTTTAAGTTAGTGTTGGTGTTGGTGATGAGATAAGATCCCGTGACCTTGGTTTATTTCTAGTAGACTCGAGACTGCTTCATCATTCTTCTTTTACCTGTATTGAAGATAATTCACTGATATTAGCAAAGTCTAGTCTATCAACTGTAACAACTACAGTTACTCCGTGCTAATATGATCCAACCCAAACAACCCAGCAAGCTTCGACACAGTTCAAGCCAGATGGCGATTGCGAGGTAGGGGCAAAATCAATGGAACAAGAACTTCCGTACACTTCACAGACGGCTGGAGATTTATCAAGAATGCTCCCTATTTGACCAATATTAGTGCATCAGTACACAATAATCTGCAGTCACACTTACCAGAGCCACCAGTTCAGCAGAAGATAAGACCATACGCTTTGGCATTTCCAATCCCCATTAGGCACCTCCGCACCCAGATACCGAGCCACTTGGATCACAATCCGTCGCCGATATCTCATATGGTGTGCGACCAGAAGCGTATGGCAGTGTTCACAAACAGACTCATAGCAGGACTTATGATAGGACTCGGGCGTAGGGCGGTCGTGGGGCTCGGTATAGCGGAGAATATCCTTATGAGGGCAGCAGTATATGGGTTCCATCGCTGCAGGTAGATTGCTAGTATTCAAATCGATGGTATAGCTACTTATAGCGACTAGGTAGCCCTTTAGCAGCACGGGAATAATCTTGACCTTGACGGTTACCCAGGGATCATCCGTGATGGTGCATTCATGAACGACGCTTGTCACTCCCTGCTTGCTGTCGATTCCAGTATTGCCATTGACTGGAAGTGTCCACAGTCCTAGACCGATCTTGTTGCGTGACTTGAGATGGTCCAAGAGCCGGAGCTTGTCACGAAAGGTCAACTTAATGCAAGGACACAGATCCACGATTCCGCCCTTTCTCAAGCTCATGCACCTTCGTCTATCCGCCGACCTGGCGAGCTGGAAATTTCCGAATTCTTGCGCGGGATGCAGCTTCATGCACAGTGAACAATACGCCCAGTGTCGATCCTGCAGGCGAACGAGGAAACGATTCCGCGCATTCGTCGACACGCTAAATCGTGCTCTGTCCCAGATATCGAACTTAACGCGAGGGAAGCAAAGCTCCTCATTCTTAATGACCCAGGAGAGCCTCCCTAGTAATGTCTTGCAGGTCAAGGCAAGACAAGCCTGCGATTCCAACGGCACTGAGGAAAAGATCATGAGCCAGAGTTCATTGGGCAGTTTGAACATCGGATGATCCGATTGTATCTTCTTCTGTTTCTTGTAATTGGACTTTTCGATGAGATTGACTGCCTTCCTGCGAAAGCATCGCCAATGCCATTCCAGTGCGTGAGGCATGGTGCCGTTCGCTGGCCATGCAGAGTTGGAGTGAGCGAGTCACCTCCAGATGGGTAGGTTATCCGGGGAAGCATTGCAGCCTCCATTCTGACGGAAGTCCCTTGTCATAGACTAAAGAGATGGACGGACTAATATTGTGAGATACCATGGATAAAGTTTCTAAATAAGTTTAATGCTTGTCTGTCGGGGTTGCCTGCCTTCTGCCTAGATGGCGAAACGTTGAAAAGTACATCCGAGGGGACGACGCTTCAGGCCTTCATTAAGCAAAATTATCTTTGATGGAGGAAAACGACATATAGTATTTTATACTACCTTCATTTTGCTATTCCGCTGCCGTTTTTGGCCACATGTGACGCCAAAAACAGCGGCTTTTCAGCACTATCATCTGCCACGCTCCCGCACTTTTCCCCCACCACCAACACAAAAATCACATCCTTGGGCCACATCGTAGCTTGGCAGAGACCAACATTTGTCCGTTTATAAATACCGGGTGGTTAAGCATGGGATGGACACCTATTTCTATTCACAACATCAATTTTGAACTATTATAATCTGAGGAGGTAAAGCTCATCTAACTGCATTTATAGACATAATTGCAGTAATTTGCCTTTAGGGGCCGCCGCATCCGGAAACGGCCTCGCCAAACCCGGCACTGCCGCCCCTCACCGCCCGGCCCCGCGCCGCTATAAAGGCCGCCGTTCGCCGCCCTGGTATCGGTAACGTTCTGTCTTCCTCCCATCCCCCCCTTCGCAGAGGTCGCACCTCAGCCGGCTCACGACGCCTCCTCAGCGATCCTTCGCCGCGATATCGGAACACCATTCCCACCCGGCCTGCGTCGCGTCCGTTGCCTTGCACGGCCAACGCCGACCTTGCCGCTGGACGATCCCTGCGCTGCGAGTTTCTCCTTTCCCACCGACAGTCCTGGTCATTCTCCTGTCGCCAGGCCGCATCCGTCGCTCGGATGGCTAACAGCGTCGCTCACCCGGGAGGAGATCCCACACCGTGCAGCCTGGCTGTGAGGTGGGCTGTGTGATACAGGTTGCCGAGCTGCATCCCACCCCACCCCAACCGAGGCCTGACCTTTGGGGGCTACAGCGACGGCTTTTGCCCGGGGACCACGGACCCATTTTGCCCTTCGATCGGGCTTTGGACTAGGCTCCCAAGGCAGAATACGCGCTCAGTCCATGCTTACATTTGGCCCACCGTTTCTCCGATATCCGGATTCAAATTGATTGGATTCTATTCCCGCTTGCGGCACTGTTGAAGGCAACATCCAACCCCTTCTGACACCATGGCTAAACATCAGTCTGCTGTGCTTCCTCCAGGCAGAAATGCCCATGGCGCTTTCCAGGTGGTTCCACTGAAGGCAGAGTGTGCTATTGGATAATTGGAATGAGGCTGTCCCCATGCTTGTCCCCATGCTCATTTCCACGCTACCTCGGTGGCTATTTCATTCCAAATCAGTTGGACTGGGTCATTTTGGCCAATCACGAGGATGACGCGGCATTTGTTTGTCTGTGCTGCTTTGCTGACCTAATTGGAAGCTGTGCTGGCCTGTGGACTCAATCCTTGGCCTTCACTTCTTTTGGCATGTTTTGGGCAGATTCTGGGCAGATTTGATGACATCTTGGCCTGGAGTCTCTGAAACTGGATGATTGATGCGTTTTCCATTCATGGTGCTTCTGGATAGCCTGATGGGGAGATAGTTTGCTGTTCTATCCAAGCTTGTGTCTGATGGTGGCCACAAGTGAAGCAAAATATCAAAGGCGTTGGTCCTGTTCTGTTCCAACAGTCTCACATGCCTGTATTCGTTGATATTCAATGCGACGGAAGCTACCATTCACCAGGCGTCGTGGGATTGCCAGTCTCGGCATCTTCCTCATTTGGTGATTTTCGGCCCAATGGCATAGCCATGATATCGCGCGCCAGCCACTCAGACACCGCCTCAGTTATAACAACAAAATGCGTCCTTTCACAGCCCCAGTGAACCCTGCACGCGAATTGCCTCACCTATTTACAGTGATGACTGGAAGGCATTTTCAGCTGATCCCACACCCAGTTATATGAGAACGTTTTGGGCGCGGAGGCGAGGGTGGAGGGTAGGATTCAGCCCCCAGCTGGTTATGTGACGTGACAGAGAATGTTACGTACGACCATGCAATATGGCACTAGGTGTCCTTAGATGCCCTTCCTGGTCGACGGTGAGTTGTCTGCCTGGCCTATCTGATGTCGATCTGTAGGGAGCTGAAGCCAAGGGTACAGTGTGGATGAAGACATTCTTCTGCTGCGATATATTTAAATATATTTAAACAGAGATCCAGTCTCCTATTTCTAATCTCAATTGGACTTGATAATTTCATTTCAGCTTTTGCAAATTTATTTTCTTGCCACACCTTTTGTTGAATCTGAGATAAGACAGTATGAGTGGCTTTCTTTTCTACAAGCCTAATTCCAATCCACCCTGTTTCTCAAAGGAGGAGTGATTCAGCCTACACGTAAACTCCGCTTCTGCACCGGACATTGCATGTCAGATAAGAGATAAGGATTGTCTATCCAGCAACAGAATAGCAGCTTCTGGCAAGTTGTCTGCTCATTCTTATCATAGATTTGCTTGCAATAACAATGCATGTGAACATCCTTCTAGATGGTTTGTATCCCCTTTCAAAGAAATTGATGCCCTAAAATAAGTTGCTAATATCGCGCAGTATCTTATTGTGCACCTGCATCCTCACTAGACATGAGTGGCATACAGCACGATGAGATTGATCCTTTGGCAGGCCTTTCCCTTTCATCAGACATGAACAAGGGTTGCAGCTTGGACATCCCCCAGCAAGCAATTCATTTGCGAGAAGCTGGCCCTTATTTACCAAATGAGACTGATAGTCTAGGCCACTTCAGCTCCAAGGAAATACCTTCTGCCAAAAATGCTGTTCTGATACTAGGGGAAGAATGCCCTTCCACAGCTAAGCCAAATTTTTACCCATAAGAAAACCTCAGAAGTAAAAAAGATCCAGCTGTCACCTAGAGTTTTGAAGATGAACAGTCAATCATACAGGATTCACTTCAGTGTTCAATATCTTCTTCTGAGTCTCTGCCATCACTACCTGGAACGGATCTTCATATGAGGTTTCTCTGGCTGAGGGTTTCCATGAAAGCACTGGCACAAACGTTGTCAATATAAATCTTCCCAGTGGAAGTGGCATTGATATGTGGCATGCTTTCAAGCTGTGTGAGGCGCAGTCAAATGTGAATGATACCATGCAAATAGATGTCCTGCTTGACGGTAAGGTTGAGATGGATTGTTTTTGCCTACACATTTTGACCAAACACTAACAGTCCAACTTTTAAATGCATAGAGACTTTGGAAGATTCAGAGTCTATCATGCCCATGCAAAACTTGGCTGTGGATGTCACAACACCAGCAGAGCTAGATACTGGGATAGAGAGCAGATTGTCCAAAGAATGGAACCTAGAGGAGAATGGCCCAGTTGCCCTAGGCACTCCTTGTGAAGAACTTTCTGACATGACTGATGCTGTCAATCCATCATACCAACTGCCTGAAGGGCATTGGCTTATTGGCTTGTGTTCAATTACATATCAAATGCCGTCATCCTGCAGAGAGACAAACAGTGTTTATACCCCTAGGCTAGACTGAGACAAGTGTCCCAAACCTCCTGCCCATATAAACTTGGAAGCCACTATGCTTCACAATGAAGAGGTCCCCTTATGTGAAGATATGGAAATCACTGTGTCACCTTGCTATTCTATTAATAAAAAGCTGGACCTTGACACAAATTAGCTTATCACTTCACCTCCAAAAAGTGTGCTATTGATCAATAGCCAAATGTTAACACTATCCACTTCACATTCCCCCTCCCCCATCCAACCACGGCCAAAATAAGTCAAATTTTTGCATGTGGGAATACAAAGCTTACAGGAGCCTGACCCAAACAGCAGACCTGAAGAGCCCATTACTTGATGTGCTGGCTCCAATCTTGAGAACACCAATACTGACTCAATGTCCGACACTCATTGTCTATGGCGCTTGAGCGGGACAACTCTATCTATTGATATTCACGAAGCTGAGCATATTTCAATCTTTGTTGGCTACTTCACCTTTTGGGTGGTTGATGGCTAGTTGCTCCAAACCACAACGCTGTCCCAGAGAAATGTTGAGCTGGCTCCTTCAAAGAGACCAGTACATATCCCACTGGGACATGACTATCCTACTGAGAGTAGAAAGAAAACTGGCTGAATGCAGTCCTCTTCCAGCTAAGGATCACTTTTATCTGATGAAGAGCAAAAGCTTGTTAAATTACAGGATGGCAGATATATGTGGAATGAGATTGCCATCCAGTTGCTGCATAGGAAGAAAGGTACTTTACAAAGCACCTACTACAGCAAACTGAAGAATTCCAAAAATCAAAGTCCTTTAGTCCATGGGCAATTGAAGCGCCATCAGTCAGTCTGCAATAGCCCTGGTAGAAGGGTGAGTGGTTCATCACAGAGCACTGGCGATTCTTCTGCATCTGGGACACAATTGTTGCCGATGAGTCACCTGTGATACTCATTTCCGGCCTGACGTCGTCCGCGATCTTAGTCGTACCTATATATTGCCAACCGATAGCTACGGCCATCAACTTCGGACAATTTGTGAAGGCATGTATTCATCACAAGATAACGAATTGTATATAACACTCTTTTAGAATATGAATGAAAACTCGACTCCTGCAGGGGACTGTCTTTGTTAGAGCTGCCACCCACTTTATACAGTTCTTGACTGGTGTTGGTTCAGTACGTCATGAATTAGCTAGTTGACTAACTAGATTGATTGCTTATGAGGTTCCAGACCTCCATCCTAATACTCTGCGCATTCTCAATCTGCGCTTATGAATTCCGCATCCATTTAGTCGAACTTTGGGTCATGACCTCAACATTATAGCATCAATTGGAACGAACCCCTACTTACAGCTTTTGAAATATGATATCGGCCACCCCAATCTAATCTTCGCATTAAAGTCCACTACCACAGCGCCATGGAACAGGAAAATGCTTTATATTGTGAATCACATAAACGCCTCCTGAACTGGACCCAGGTGCGCTATAGACGTACTGACGAGAACCATTTGGCTTTTGATGAACAGGTTGTCCAAAGTAAGGGGATTGATTTATGTCCGTTTACCATTTCGGTTGGCCACATGAAAGACATGATAGTTATCTAAAGATTTCGGGTGAAGCGAAAAGCTGCATCTGGTGCTCAGAAAAGGTCCTTCTCCAGAATCCACCTCCCAACTCCCCGGCCTACCCACAACCCTATTATTTTTGTTTTATGCTGACAGCATGATCAACTCAGATTGAAAAAGCCTGCTGATAGCACTGGTGTCTGGGACTACAGAGTTGGATCAAAGACACGAGGGACTTCTCCTGGTTAAAGGGGTTTGGCCGGTCTGGCACAGCAGGGGCCGATAACTGCACCCAGTAGTATGTTGGAAGATTTACAATCAGCAGAGCCCTCGGACCCATAGGGAGATTAGCCTGCGGTCTGAGAGCGTAGACGGGCTCATAACCTGTGTTTGAGCACTGATCTGGTCAGTGGGCTTGTGGTGCAGGGCCCATGTTTGACAACCCTATGCCTATGGCCAGGGTCGCAGGACCGCAGGCAGAATCTCAGAGCTCTCGCACTAAGTGCCCAGGTACCCGGGCTTCGGGCCGTACAGGTCCTGAGACCGTGGTCGCAGGACCTTTGAATCGCTAACTGGTGACCAATGCCAGCATGGAACCACTACAGTCATCAAACTACGCGTATACGACCTTGTCAGGCTACAGACCATGTTCTCGGCAGCTCCATGGTATAATTCAACAATATAATTTACATGTTATGACACCTTGTCGTCCGTCGCTGCTGCCGTGTTTGCAACGACACCCTCAAACAATCGTGCGACTGAAACCACCAGTTGCCGGGTCACAGTCAGTTCTAAGAGCTCATCAAGCCGTGGGAATTACTAACAATGAGGATTTAATGACTACCAGTGCCAAGCGCACCTACACGTCTTTCCCCGTGTAGGTGCGCCGCATCCCAACACGACTTTCATCCCAACACGAAAAATTCTTACCTCTGCACTAAATCCACCACAACACCACCAAAATGGCAGGTAAATATAAGGAAGAAGAAAAACGAATATTAGCAGCATGTGAAGCATTCAAATCAAACCTAAAATCCAAATCTATTCCCAAATTGGCTGCTGAATATGAAGTTTCTTACTAGCAACTCCTTTGCTGAATCTATGGAGGAAAACATGATCAACTTGACCACCTACAAGGAAACAGCTTTTTGATAAGCAGAAAGAGGCAGTGAAGGGCTGGATAAAGCATCTGGATAATATTAGAACACCCCCAACAGCAGAGATAATATATAGTTGTGCAAATTCTATACTATAATGAGATAACCTAGGCATTAATCCTCCACCTGAACTTGGGAAG
Source organism: Monascus ruber (assembly GCA_002976275.1). NCBI lineage: Eukaryota > Fungi > Ascomycota > Eurotiomycetes > Eurotiales > Aspergillaceae > Monascus > Monascus ruber. Next base: position 233,517 of record PSNO01000005.1, read on the forward strand.
ACCTAGGCATATCAATTTATCAAACGCCTTACCTTATTCCAATCTCCCCCCCAATCAGAGCCTATAGATTGGTCTACTTACCAAGTTGGGCATTGGGAATGGCCAGAGATAACAGATGAAGAGGTGAAAGAGGCCATCTTCTCAAGCTCTATAAAGAAAGCTGCAGGTCCAGATAGCTGCTCCTTTAAAATCCTCCAAAAAGCCTATCTAAATCTCCCTAGGAGGTTTAACCAGCTATACAGAATTTTAATTAAGAAAGGATATCATCCTAAGTGCTGGAGAGTGGCCACTGGGGTAGTTCTTAGGAAATCAGCTTCTACAAAAAGAGACTGGACTAGGCCAAAGGCATATAAGATTATTTCTCTATTAAATTGCTTAGGAAAGGTCTCTGAAAAGATCCTAGCTAGAAGACTAGCTTACTTAGCAGAGCTTCTAGGATCTAAGCTACTATATCATGACCAAATAGGGGGTAGGACCAAGAAATCTGCCATTGATGCTGTCCTATCTCTAGTACATGATATACAATTAGCTAAGAAGCAAAAGAAGCACACCTCTACCCTCTTTATAGATGTAAAGGGAGCCTTTGATCATGTATCTTTAAACCAGCTACTTAGGATATGCTTTAAGCTAAAGCTTCCATTAGCATTAATCCTCTGGATCCAAAGCTTCCTATCTGAAAGAAGTATGCGGCTAGCTTTTGATGGGGATATAACAATAAATACCCCAATCTCTGTGGGTATTCCCCAAGGATCCCTTATCTCCCCAATCCTTTTCCTCATATATATCCGATACCTCTTTGAACTTGAAGAGGAAGAGAAGAATCTAGAGCGTAGGGTGTCAAGGTGCGGATTCGGGTGATCAGGAAACTGAAATAGATTGGAAAGAACACACAGGCAGACAGGCAGGCAAGCTATTGTACAGGCAGGTAGACAGAACGTAGCTCGAAGAGCTACAACAAGATCGAGACAGAGGTTCGAGATATTTCCCTCGCAGGCACGTGCAGGGGCGGTCAGTACAGGCAGAACAGGCCCCCGGACCGTCATACGGTGTACGTTGGTCCAGCACCGTGATACTACTAACCTTAGCTGGAAGCTAAAAGGGAAAAAAAAAAAGAAAAGAAAAGAAAAATATGTCTCTTGCTTATGTCTCCTGTTTATCTGCCAATTATTGAATTTCATATATTTGCCATATATTTGTCATGTATCCTATCATATTATATGTTTCCTGCATCATACTTTGTAAATCATCTGTCAGTTATAACCACTTGCAATATTTCTGTACATCTCTCCCCTCTTGGTGAGTCTTATATTTTACCTGTACCATGGCCAACCCAATCATCTATTTAAGCATCAGAACTAAATCCTTGCCTCATTGGGGCAGGGTAGAGCATGCATAGTCTCAGACTGGAAAATGCTCTCAAAAATGGAAGAATAATAATAATAATAAGAACCTACACTGAGTTGAGCAAGATAAAAAGAAGGCAGAGAAGGAGAGGCAGTGAATTATTGCCCAAAACCCTCTATTCATGCTGAATTTGGGGAGATGCCTGATTTAAATGCCCTGGAAAATGCTGGTCTGCTTTATTTAGTTGATACTACTGGTGTTGAGTTGTAATTTGAATTTGAAGTTGATTGTGCCTGAATTTTTCGTGTTGGGATGCGGCGCACCTACACGTCTTTCCCCGTGTAGGTGCGCTTGGCACGGGTAATGTATTTGCCAAGAGATTATCTATCTACTTATAGAAACCGGCTTGGCACCCCTGACCGCCCACACCTTCCTCTGGAATCGGACGCAGTTTCAATATTACCACTGGTTTTTACGATACTCAAAGCTTATGAATACTCAGCTCACATTGAGCATTAGCTGATCTCAAAACAATGGTGCCCAGTATGTTGCATTTCTAATTATTGAAGACCAGGGTGGTGACTAATCTTCTGCAGCACCTCCTCAGGATAGCAGGCCCATCATCATTTCTAGACCATCAGGTGTTGGTAAAGGAACACTTAACCAGAAACTTTTTGATGAATAGCCCAACATGTTTGCATTCACTGTGTCTAACACAACACGCAAGCTGTGAATTGGTGAAGTTGAAGGAAGAAATTACTTCTTTGTCACCCCCTCTACATTTGGCAACCTCATCTCCCAAAAGGCCTTTGTTGAACATGCAATGTTCAGTGGGAATCATTATGGTACGAGCAAAAAGACAATTGCGGACCAAATGGCGAAGGGGTTAGTTATTATGTTAGATATTGAAATGCATGGTGTCAAACAGATGAAGGCCAACTTGAGCATTGACGCCCGCTATGTCTTCATCAAACCGCCAAGCTTTGAGGCTCTCGAGAGGCGCCTTTGAGGACGTGGCACTAAGAAGGATGAGGACATCCAAAAGAGACTAGTGTAAGCCAAGGCTGAAGTTGAGTATGCAGATACGCAAAGTGTTCATGACAAGATCATTGTGAATGACGACCTTGAGAAGGCATTTAAAGAGCTTGAGGAGTTTGTATATGGATGAGTCTCTCAGAATATCAAATTTTATCGATTGTTTGTTGATATAGGGAAATCTGAAACTCCTTTTGAGTAACCCTGATCTTACACAGCTCTGAAATGACATCATGCACATGGTCTTCCACGGCAATTCATTTGCATGTCTCAATACCCTGTTCACAGCTGATGGGCCAAAGTGCGAAACGTCTAGCAAGCTCTTCAAGTGAAATCAGGGAGAGAGAATAATCATGCTCGGGCTTCTTCAGTAGATTGTAGGTAGTTGCAAACACTGCTATAAATGGCTTGCTGTTGAGAGATGCAATCTGTCCATGGATGCAGTCATGTGGGGCGATGTTTACCATTGGGAAGGGTATTACCCCTCTGGTCGAGCGAGATGGCGTTGAGACTTTCAAAGCTTGGGAGAGTAGTAGAGTAGGCTGTGGCAATGGCAGATGAATCCCATGAAAAAGATATGTTGGTTATGCCTCGTTCTTGTTTTCCCTCATCTTCAGCTTGCTTCTGCCTCTCCCCCACCTGCAGAAAGAGCCGTTTGTAACCGGGTGAGCTGTCGTCAGCCATCGACTGGCTGAGAAGGGGAAGCAAATAACTTGAGGCGACTCTGGACAGACCCCGACTGGTGTTCAATCCAGCGGGCTTGTGATAGGCTACGCCTAAAATGGTACTCGGAACAGGTCTTCGCAAGCACGTGACAACTGCGTTGGACGCCTCCGACGCGTCGGGCATACATTTACGCGAGCCTTTATATACTAGCTTCTCCCTCTCCTTCTTCTTTCTTTCATTCTTCATCGAATCCTTTTTGTATATAGCTAAACAATAGCTTTCGGGCTTGGCCCTTTACAGGGCTCATGTCAGCGGATCACAATTCCCCGCAGAGATATTTTCCGATGAATGCAGCCACCGAGTGGGGTCGAAGCGTTGAACCGTCATAATAATTAGTAAACAAGATCTAGTGGGCTATGGGTGATTTGCTGTGGAAATATTATTAACAATTTGAGCACAGAAGTATATGAGATACCAAATGCCCAGCATGAATTACAACTCGGTGGTGGAATCCGGTTCAATAATCATGCCAATTCCCTGGATGGATCCTGATGACAATGGGTTGGTTTCAAACCGTGCATGTTAATTACTGAGTCCAAAGGAGTAGAGGTGGCTTGAGGGGTAGATCCTTGGACTGACGGGCTTTCATCCAGTTGGGCCCATTTCTCCGTCCGAAGATGATCAATTTCTTCTGAAATCATTGGTGTCACATCTTTCCAACCGATCTTTGTCAGTCCATCCAAGATTGTATATGATATCAAATTGATGAGCTGCCCATTCCCCACTCATATCCAATGCAGGAATGGAGAAGCTCAGCCACTGTTCCTGCGGAACTGCTCTAGATATTCGGCATCCAATGACCACCAATCCAGAGGTAAAGTTGGTGACAGATTACCATTTTCAACTAGTCCTGTCCAATCGATTCCCTGTTGCCTATCCGACATAGGCCAGGAGAAGCCGGATTGTTATTCCTGCAGACTGTTCCTGATACACGACGAATGCTAGTCATAAGCGTGAGACATCAGCAGAACTAATCCTTCTCGCTAAGTTCTTTCTTACCTGCGGGTCAGAGAAAGCTGAGTTGTTATCTGTGTGCATCCTTATTATTGGATAGGGCAAGCTGTGCAAATCAAAGTGTGGAAAAGAGTTGTTAGATGATTATCTACTCTGCAAGGACTATTCATGGTGAATCACATTTCCTGTCTGTAATCTAATCTAGTGAATTATGACTCTGTCAAAGAATCCGAAAGTCCACTCTGAGGCTGAATAGCTACCCTAGTTGTGGCCAGTCTACTATTTACCATCTAAATTTTGACATGCATGCCCTCAAGCAGCAGCGGAATGTGCTGGGAATAGGAGCGTTGGCATGAGTGGACAGAAACTGGACACCAACAAGGCGAATGTGCGAATAAGCAGAGAAGGGTTAACATTCACTGATTTGCCAATGGAGGGAACTGATGTAAGGAAATCGATTGGTTTGGTGTCCTGTACACATATTCTACAAGATCTATGCACTGACCTCTCAGAGTCGTTCGCCTTGCTTTGATTGTTGTAATAGCATTATATCTTCGAGGCCTACAGTGTTTGCGGCACAGTTAGCCTCATGAGCTACCGTTTTTGGCGTCGTCGGCACCCAAAGGTTCATTCTAGTTGTTACCCATTCTCTATTCCCTGGCTGTAAAGCTTTTGCATGACTCTCTTTTATTTTAGGGCCACAGACAACATTGGCAGTTGAGGCCACACCTATTTGGAAGCCAGTTTTATCCATACTGTAGATATCCTCCATTAAAATCCTGTATTTCTGAATTGTCTCCTTAACCCTTGTAAACCATCCTTGAATAATTTCTGAATCGTCACATTTGGTATGCTGATAATCATATGTCCTGGTATATTTTGACTTCAATTTTTTATGGCGTTGAATATAGCAGTTGACCCAGTGTTCTCCAATAATAGCTGGCTGAGAAGGTAAACGCTCTGAGAGTAAACCTAGGCTAAATAGCGGATAGCTGATAACTGCAAAGGTAGTCCACGCTGATGCATATCTCTGATCCATGATGAAAGAGTGGCTTCTTCAGTTTCTGGCAATTTCCGGCAATTGGCAATTTTTTGAGACCGTGAAACCATTCCATTTAATCGCCTGCTGAGAGTTGTTGGAGGGATGTCAAAGGCCAAAGCTGCTATTTTTTTTTGTTTAAACTGGCCCTTTTTATAGGCATCCAATGCCAACTGAATCTGGTTTTCTTTGGCTTCAATTTCCATGTTGTAGTTGTTGTTAAAAGCAATATAACTGGTAAGGGGGTCGAATTTGTAGAAATACAATAGTGGTACAATGTCATCCTCCCATTATAGACGCCAGAGACCCCGGTCGGTACGCCAATCTCATATAAAAACAGATCCAAACATAACAGCCCACATCATCAGTCTGATGGCCACAGTTGAAGCTCACGACATCAGCTCATCAACATATGCTCTCTGGTTCGTGTCGCCCTCATCCTGTAGAAGCACTGCCAGGACTTCAATCGGCGGGTTGAGATTCAACATGTTCGCACGTCTCCAGCGTTTCAATCTTGCGATTCCAATGCATGGCTAGAGTGGGGGTCATTGTGTTAAATTCCATCGAAAACTCAAGTAGTCAATACAGCCGGGAGGAGGGGAAGGGAGGAAGAATAAAAGAGCGCACCCCATATTGACTGGAAAGATCAAAATGTCGCAAAATCTTCTCTTCCAACGAAAGGCTTTCTTGATGCACTGTCCATCTCACCAGCAAAGAATCAGCAATCCATCCTTGTATTGGTCACAAACAAACAAATGGGACCCAAAACAAACCTCTGGGAACTCTCCTCTTAGCCTGCTCACGGTCCCAGTACTTCCTTAAATCGTCCTGTGTAATGGTTTTCGCCCTCTCATCTTCGGATAGAGGCTGTTGGACTTCAGCTTTCGCCTGCTCCCTCACAACTAACTCTGCGATATGTGGCTTCTCGTCGGTCGGTGGCTCCACGGGTGTGATCAGCGATACGGGTAGGGGATCCTTCTCAAGGTCCTTTGTCTTCTTGGCCGTCGATACTGGTCCGGTTAAGGGCTTGGTTACCCTTGACTGGGTGCCAAAGGAGAGAGTGGACTGTGAACGGGAGGGTGTGGAGGTGTTTCCTCCTCTGCGACGGATGGGAGGCATTTTCTTTCTGTTCTCGTTGGTCTGCGAGGTATAGATTGATGGAGATATGTACGCTGAAGTGCTGTATGGGGCGTGATCTCTAGGCAGGGCGACTTGGCTGATCCAGATGGTCTATTTGATGGAGAAGTCGGAGTGGAGGGGAACGATGTCATCCGGTCGTTGCGCGGGCAACCAGATCGCTTATACTATGCGGAGAGCTCCCGTTCATTATATCCCATTCCTTCCCTTCAAATGATACTACTTAGACAGCAGATGTGGCCATAATTATTGACCTTCTTGACCAGATATCATGTTGAAGTGGAGTCCAGAAACAACCCTGACTGACGAAATAATGCCAACAGCAATAATGCCGGATAAGCTTACTGTACAATCCAGGGGCTTATTATCTCCTTGCTTACTCTACAGTGAGGTATCATAAAAATATGCCCTTTATCAGCACCCGGCCACCGCCTACTAAAAATAATTTTATTGCCGGTCAAATACCACCACCCCGCGGATTCTCTAATCTTTGAATTCGTAGTCAAATCACTCAATGAATATAGTACCAAATTGGTTGATTTTTGGTTGAATAAGTAGCCTAATATTTAGTATACAATACCATCCATCTGCTTCAATTACTGCCTTAACATGATGTGGCATCGTATCAGACAGCTTAATTAGGACATGCTCTTCAATAGCATGCCACACCTCCTTTGCAGCTTCAACTAAACGCTCACGAGTATCCTCAGTATCTGATACAAATATGTATGAGCACGTGACATCAGTGGTCCGATGGGACCAACTTCGGGAGAACCCCTTTTTAGATAGTAGTGAATCCTCAATGAGCTAAGCAGCATACAACGGAGCGCGTTGAAGGCTTCGTGTAGAGCATAGATTCATTCCAGGTCCGGGACCTGTACCAAAGGCATCTACTTCTTAGTAGGCTACGTGCGTGTAGCCGATACCGTCTCGTCCAGCCCCCCCTTTCCCTTGAAATATACAACAGTATCTTTTGCATGCTCAAGTTCAGGATGCAGTTCATATATTTGCTGCTTCATTAGACCCCAGAGATTCTCAATTGGATTCAAATCAGGTGAATAAGGAGGCCAAACCATAACTTCAACACCTAATTTGGCCAAAACATCTTTCACAATATAAGCTCGATGTGGTCCTGCTCCATCATGCATAAAGATATCACCAGGTTGCAGAAGATCAGGAAGAAAAGCTCTATATAGCTCTCCAATAATCCAGTCTGTAACACCACCCTGTGCAGAGTCTGGATCTCTATCTACTGGAACAAGACCTGTGCGCACACGCTCTCCAGATGCTGCCCAAAACATCTGTTTCGCCCCTTTCCCACAGTGATATGTGCATACATCATGTTTTTGAAGCTGCTCAGATGGACGTATAAAAGACCAGGTTGGTTGGATTCCAGCACCTCTCTCCACAGAGCACTCATGACTCCATTTCACACGTGCCCAATCCTGTGGTGTAAAATACTCATATTTATGTGCCCAATTGAGTCATTTCATAGCATGAAATTCAGAGAGTTCTAGTAGCTTCCTTTGCACCCATTTTTGACGTCCCATTTTATGTAGGAGTTGTTGAATTGATCACTTCTTTACAACCTCATCAACTGCGTCAACAAGATCTCTTATCTTGATATGTAGGTCAGATTCAGTAAGGCCATAAATAAGATCACGTTGCTCCTCACTAATTTTATGACAACTACCAGAGTGAGAGTTGACTTTTGTTGTTGTTGTTGCAAATAGCTTCAAGCCGAATAGTTGATTTGATTGTACTGAGTGTGATCTCAGGGTGTTTATTATGAATTCGCTTGGCTCCCCAGCCAATTGATTTTAATTGGCATATCTGTGAACGCATCTAAGGTGTCATCTCCTTAGAACCTTTTTTTTTCCGAGCCATTTTGGGCTTGTTTTGGGGACATAACGTGGTTTATTTCAATATAGCAGTAGGGATTCAACACGTTAATGCTAGACTACGTGAACTATGCGATGTTGTTGTTTCCTAATTTGGAAGGTGATCACCGGGCGGTGGCCGGGTGCTGATAAGGGGGTCATTTTTTTATGACATCCCACTGTAATTAAATAATCACCATCTAGGCCCCTCATCTATGTTATGACGTGGCCTTTTAAGAGGCATGGAACGCGGAATGCTGAAGTAACCGAAGCACTTTCCCCCGTGCAACTGTCAGCTGTCCCTTCTTGCAAGCCCATGCAACATCCGCACACTTCGATATATTGAACTCTGTCTAAGCAAACCTTTTATTTTGAAGTCAGCCAAAACTACAGACAGGAACCCATCTCAAACCACCTAACTGGTACCGGTCCATCTTGCTGAACTGCTCTGGTTGCCTGCCTCCTTATTCGGCCAACCCCACAATTCAGCGGGAACTCCTAGGAGAATCCACTGCCGCGGTTTGACCACTTCTTGACCTGGAATATTTTTCCCACAAGATCCTCATGTCTATCGGGAATGATTTCTTCTACTTGGACGACAGAAACAATAGCTGGGTGCTGATAGCGACGCGCTGAGTGTTCTGTGCAGGCGTATTGGGAAGGCAACCACGGCCCGGGCCGCTTGAAAAATCTTTGTTCTGCCACTCTTCAACAACAGCCGGGCTAGCTCAATCGGTAGAGCGTGAGACTCTTAATCTCAAGGTTGCGGGTTCGACCCCCGCGTTCGGCTTTTCTTTTTGCTTTTTTTATTTTCCCTCCATCGAGCTTCTGCCGCCGCGCGGCTTATTTTTGCGCTCACAGGCAACCGCTTCAACCTAATCTCTTGTGGAATCCGTGGTTGTTCTAAGATGGATGCTCCATACTGGGGAAAAATTGTGTTGATTTTTATACTTTCCAGATGCCGGCCTTCGTGCTGACAAGGACGGTGGTAGAGTAGAATGATATATATATCGCTCTAAGGCGGGAGACAGGAAGATGTGCGTCTAATTGCTATTTTCGATACCAACCTGGATCCTGCATGGGAATTTCTTCTGCCCAACTCAACTCATGAGCTACAGTATCTCTCGATATCTTCACTCGCCGAAAGATCCCCTCTGGGGCCTCTCCATATGGCAGTACGCCACCCTTCTCGTTCCTCCATGAGGAAGTGACACTGGGCAATGGTTAAACCCCGCTGCTTTGAGTTACCAGTTGGGGAATTGGAGATGGTGATTCAAGGAGGAGTGCTTCATGAGAAAGCACGCCGCCCATTGCTGATAATCATGAGGAAGATTTGAACTAGTAGCCGATCAAAGCTTGGAAGAGTATCACTAGAATTGCCAACTACCTGGTAGCCCCTGATGTGGAGGTACTCCAGATTCGGCAGCAGCCTTTTGACCAGCGAGGTATCCTCCAAACCAACGTGCGCAAGAGCCGTGAGAATGTCTATACCCGCCGAAAGTTTCTTCAAGGCGACCAGGTCCTTGAAAATCTTCGGTTCAGACGCGTTTTCATCTTTCCATGGATCAACCTCAACTTCATACGGTTCTTGGATCGTCGTAGGCATACATCTCATAGTGACAGCCCAATCCATATCCAGATCTAGCTCCTGGAGAAGCATGGAGTGGTAGAATAACGTGTCAAGTATTACCTTCCCATAAAAGACGGAATAGCCACCACCGAAAATGCGAACCGCTCCAGACGGTTACACGCTCGGATGATTACCACCAGGTTGCGGCTACCGTAGTCCGAGTGATGGATATCGATCCGCCTCCAGTTCGTCGAGCGAGGCTTTAGACTTATCTCCTCATCGTCCGAGATGGCATCCATGTTGAAACTCTCGATGGACGGGAAGTCACCAAACAGCCGCAGCTGTGTACTAACGTCGACCTGGATGTGGAATCGTCCATATTCAAACCCTCGCTTATAACACCTAACAACCCGTAGATTTTGCAGGTATTTGATCCGTTCTGCATGCTGTTTGGAGTGCTCCATGAAGGTGTAGAGCAACGGCTTTCCCGGCAGGGGTACCGGGTAGATATACTGGTGCTGGGTAATAATATTCTAAGTCTGGCGAACTTGGGAGTCCCACCGAACCGAGAACGAGAAACTCAAGTGATGAACATACGGGCTAAGACCTGGTTGCAGCAACATCTGCAGCACGAGTTCATGTGTTTTAACCACACCTGTAACGGTTTTGAACCGTACGTGGTGGAAGTCCTTACGCGCGTTCAGTTCGCAGAGCGATGGATAACCGAGACGGACATGAAGGAAAATAATCTCTCACTGGCAGCCGTCTGGAAGATGCTGGAGGGTTAATGCCATTTTTGGAAGACGAGGTTGAAGCACTAATACCGATACTAATGATTTATAGGGGAGAGAAGCAATTTCATTGCGTTTCTTGCAAAAAGCGCGGGGATACACTCGTCCGAATAATGAAGTTGTGCCACCGTGGATCTATTGTAAGACATGGAGTCATATGGGCACCCATAAGGGAGTTGTTGACAAGTTCTTAAGACGATGTTCTACAGTTAAATAACTGATGTCTTATGTCTTGTCATGCACCCCAGCTCCAGTTCCTACAGTTAGAATGACGAATATCCCAGAAACTAGATCAGTGTTGATCGTGGGCGCGCAATCCTTGACAACAGCTGTCCTAGGAACAAAAGTGAACCTGGACATGACCAACCAGCCCTTTTTCCAAGTTCTCATTCGGCAGCGAGTCTTACCGAGCCAGCTGTTTGTTTAATGCAGGAGATGCAGCTCACCTATGGTCCCCAGCTAGGGGCCATAATATGAACACTGGTATAGGAGACGTTGCCAACCTTGCTTGGAGGCCTGCAGCAAACATAACGGTTGGAATACTGCGCCGTACAATCAGTTCCGATGCTGTCCATGTGCGAATCTAGGCTATTGAGCACTGCACCTGTGGTTTTCTGATGGTTCGGCCTTACTGGATGCCATGGAAGAAGAGGTAGAGACACTGGTTGAAGCTGCAATACCAAGTCGGACTGCCGCTGAACGGGTCCGGAGGAAATATCCAGTCAGTATCACAATCATTAGATCGGATAAACGAGTGCAGGGACCCTGTCCCTGTTTCAGTCATTGACAAGATCCAGGGTATATATATATAAAGCCAGAACTAGGCATTTTCGACTTCATTCTAGTTTAGCGCATCGTCTCGACGTCCTCGAAGAGAACCAAAATCCCTGTAGCGATGACTAAAGCAGGAGTCAATGCGTCTCCATCGGGTCTCGCAAGAAATTAGAAGAATATCTAATGAGGGACTATGCGGGGTGGATCACCGTGTTTAATTTTATTGGAAATCGATGGACAGGAGCTGGATTCGTACAGCTTCGAGCATCGTGGAAGAATCCGATGGCGATGGAGAGTGATGATGATAATTCTGGAAGAACGACACCGATGTTTTGGCCGCACACTGCTTATTATTTCCTGCTGGCTATCCATTGACAGCAATATAATCACATAATTACACAATAATAAAATTGTACCGAGTAAGATCAATAACAAGGCCTCCCGCAAGCGCAGCTTCAAGGCTGGCAGAGCGCTTCCCCCCGCAGCGATTATTTCTGCTGATTTCTCCAGGCAATTGCTGGCCATTTCCCTCTCCTTCGCTTGCAATACTTACGGCCGCCATCTCTATTCCCTCACCCCCTCGCACCCACATCCTCTGTAATCGGTCGCTCTCATCTTCCTGCGTCAGCTTATCCGATCCGATCGCACTGCGTCATCCCGCGACCAGGCGCCGCGCGTGTGCCGGCTGGTACGGTCCAGGCCACCTGGGTCTCTATGAACCTGCGGAACGCACATTCAGGGACCATCGAGCGCTTTGATTCTGCCTACAGCCTCGTAACAGACACTTGTTTTCCCAGCTACGTGCTCATGGTGGTGCGCATGCTGTCATCTTCTCACAATGGCCGCCTCTGTGCGAGTATCCGGCCCTCCCAACGGCAACTTCCTCATAGGTTATCCTGGCATCTCCGCGACAATGGTAAGCCTCTGGTTTCGCAACTAGCGTCCCAGGCTTGGTGGAACGGTCGCTAACAAATCGAGCCAGCCTCGCATTGAAGGTAAGGTCGAGATTCGTCCCAGCGTCGGCATTACGGCTCCAGTCAGCATCTCCCTCGTCACCATATCCCTCTGTCGTCGCGAAACAATACATCCCTCTGCCGATTCGGTGACCAAAAAGCATCTCGCACCACCTAGGAAGGAAATAACTGATATTGTGGGCAAGGAAATGCTCCTGTACCGTTGCGCGGCAGGTCGGGAATCCGAGGACGTTGTCATGATGGATCTACCCTTCGCCCTGTTCATTCCCTTCGGTCGCGGTGGTACAGACCCCTCGAGACGGGTTCCCCCGGCCAGTTTACAGCTGCCCAGTCGCACCGCGGAGACCTATTACGAGATGGTAGTGACTGTCCAACAGGGACCAGCGGAGCAGCGGAAATACCACTTCCCAGTGCCCATTACACGATATGACACGCTGTCGACGTTTGGCATGTACAATCATCCGGAGTCTGCGGAGAAGGTTTCGGACCATCTGGTTACCCTGGGTATATCCCTGCCGCGGTGGTCGTACGGTCCCCTCGACCCCGTGAGCGTCTACGTCAAGCTATCTCCCAATCTGAATTGGTTGAACAAAGCTAAAAAGGTCACGATCAACAAGATCACAATCGCCATTGAAGAAGAGATCACCTACAACCACGAAGGCGACGAACCGCAACGGAAAGTCAAGACCCTGACCAAGAGGACGGAACCCGTTGGTGTGAAGCTTCCAGAATCAGGATATCTGACGAACCTCGGACTGGTGTTCCCTGTGAAGGATTGGCGGGATTCTGATGGTATCCTTCCGAGAAATAAGGCGGCTTTTCCAATGTACGCGGTCAGTGGCTTTACAACCACGGCGACTCTCTACAAGATCGAGTATTATTTGACTGTAAAGGTTGGTTTTTCTTTACGTGGAGACCGTTGTTGTTATAGCAGCTCTAACAGTCCCTTAAAAACTTCAGGCTCACTTGGCTTCCGCAAGGGATATCCAAATCCGACAACCCATCGTTGTTTGTCCTCTGGACCATGCCGGGTGTAAGGAAGAAATGGAAGCCATTGAACAGGCAGCACGAGATGCTGTTCATATTAACCCCGAAAACCCCATGTTACCTCTTCCATCGGTCGTGCGCCTTCATGACCCCAATGCCCTCCGGCATCTGGGAGTTGCCATAGTTGGGAATCAAAAGAAGCCCCTGATCGACTGAACGAATGGGATGGCTATCCGAATACTTCTACAGCATGTCCACTGCAAGCACCGTACATTGGAGAAAGGGAAGAGCGCAGAATATGGCCTCTCGACGATCCATGTATGCTATCGATTCAGTCCTCATGTCAATGGTTCCTGACGATTTTGCGATAGATACAAAAGTCAAGTTTTGACCCTTGCTATTGCAAGACGTGAAAGACACTGGACTGCTACGTACGCGTCGAGAATATCTTATCATCAAGCTTGCAACGATGCAAGCACCATTACGTCTTAACGATTGCATAGGTCTCGGAGTTTTGATTTCCAGGATGCACGTTGTATTTTCTTCTTCGATGGAAAATGGTGTTCAGGCTTGTCCTCATATGCACTTTCTTTCCTATTTCTTTCGTCTTCTCTTGAATTATCGTTTTGGTCTGTGGTTGTTTTTGTATGTATTTATTTTTTGCCATTTTCATGTGCTTTTCCTGCTGTATTTCTCTTTCCTCCTGGGTTGATGGGAACCACAGTACATACATGATACAATAACACAGTGAAGCTTGAATTTCTTGATAGTCAATGTCCAAATTTAAGTGGCAAATGGGCCTTATACTTGTAGATCAAATTAAACTTGGGAATGCAGTCGTATATCTATCTCCTGTCCCACATTACTGACTATCTCAGGGCATCTCAGAGAAACAGCGCTGTAGAGCATAGAAATTACTATACAAACGTCCTGGTATATCATTATGCTACCTCCCCAATCTTTAAAAACCCCATCGCCAGACTCAACATATCCGGATCTATATCCCCGGATTTGCATTCATCCTGCATATCCCTGTCTTGTTGCTGCGCGTCCCTATCCCCATCAATTTCAATAGCAACATCCATGTTCCGGAGACAGCTCTTGAGAGTCTCTAGGATGGTCTGATATTGGCTCGAGGAGGGACCGAATGTGTTTAGGGCATTTGTGAGATTTGTGGAGATCTGGATGGTGTCAGTTGAATTGATGCATTACCCGTAGGTCAGTGATCTGATCATAATATCGTACCTGGAAGAGGATCTCATTGTAGTTGTTGCTTGCCGTGGGATTCATTGAATATGTAGATATCTATCCAATTACAGATTCTGCATGTGTCGAGAAGTCAATTTGAAATGAAATGGACAAAAAGTGCACCCCGCACAGGATACAGGCTAGCTGACCTAATGACTACCCAATTTACTAATCTAGTGCGCTAAGTTCCAACAGATCCTACGCAGATCAACAAGAGTCGCAAGCATTATCCTATATAGGTCGACTGTTTCATGCTATTGATAGCTGGAGGCACTTTTAAGGTGCACTTCCTTTCAGTGCATATTATGACCAAAGGATCTTTTCTAGGTAGTTATACCAATCGCTCTGCTACCTCCAGACGTATCGAGACTTGACAAAATCCCAGTGTTTGGGGGTACCATCCGCTCAATTCCCAATCGATAATGCTGGTGGCCTTTCCGTTTTCCACTATTATATTCTGGAGCCTGAAGTCACGCCGGGTAAACACGATGCAATGCTTGTTTTGAGAGAGCATTGCATCTAGTAAGGTTCTGTCTGATATGACGTTTGGGGAAATTCGCTTCATAGGCGGCAATGATTGTTTTGTTGAATTACTCTTCCGATATAAGAGAGCCGCTGTAAATATGTCAGACAGCGAGTAAGATCAGGACCTCACCCTCCGACCTTTAGTATGATAATTGAAAGGATTTGGGTTGTGACAGTGCCGTGATCGACGGGGCCAATGTAGGAGCCATTTCCAAGGTTGCGAATCTCGTCCATGTATGATTTCAGTTGAGATGGCGATAGCTGCTTTCGTAGGTTCACTGTACGAGTCCCATACGGAATCGAGCATCTGGCCGTCAACAAGACAAATGGATATGCATGTGCCAAAGACGCTACCGTAGTCTTCGATGTCTTTATCAATGGATCCATAAGTGTAGCATGCAAGTACAGTGGGCATCGGGATTGTTGTTTCCTATGCGACACAGATATCATATTCCTTGCTTCATGGACCGTGACATGAGGACCAAAATTGGCGAACAACTTGGGAGGTGACTTTCACGATTAGGAACCCTTCTTGGTGGGTGATATTTTCTTTCTCTTTCAGCTTTTCGCTGACGATTTCTGGACCTGGTGCTGATAAAGCGGCATGCAGAGTAAATAAGATCAAGCTGAGTGCCAGTCATAGTCGAATCCTGCAACTATACCAGGTTCTGGGCGACGAATGTAAATCTAAGCCTTCTCTAGGCTAGACTATCAAATGGCACTTGAAGCCACCTTATCCAGGTTTAACCACGGCATCATATGTCAATGCCAAATGGTGCAGGCGTTGGCGTTAGCTTAGTTAGTGCCTTAGGCAATCACTTTAGGCATGTGTTATTCAACTAAGTTACACCGCCCATATTATATAAGCAGTATGCAGAATCTTTTCCAGTAGGCGGTGGAGGCGAAGGAATCTCGGAGTTAAACCGGAGATAGTGATTTTCTATTTTATCGTGAGATCGATCAAGATACTTCGGAGGTTAATGTGAACTGCGCTGCATCATCCATCATCCAAATAGCCGTCCACCATGGCAGACGCAGACGAGGATGCGATTCGCCTTCCTTCCTGCCAGAACTCGGTTCATATTGAGACCGACCTGTCCGATGAGACACAGGATTTTCGCTTCCTGAACAATCTTTCACTGTAAGACCGAGGTTGTCTGGGAAAATGCAGCGACACTTTATCTCGAGCTGAACTAATATCATTGACACAGCTTCTCAGATCAATCCCAGGCGACTCTCCCCAGACGAGGCGAAAAGGACTTCGAGCCCAATCCGACCCTCTATCAGGCCGATATTCTCGCTGCTTCTAGGCAGGCTATGCATAATGCGCTGGCGTATCCGCGTCTGCATCATCCCAGAAATAAGGTTGTGGGGTACTATGCGCCTGAAGGGCCTGCGCCCCCGCGTTCATATGCTTCAAATGACAAAACCACGGGAGAAGCTGTTGATGGCGATCAAACCTCAAAAAGTGCGGACGCTTCAGAGAAGCTTGCACAGTCCGAACCAACAGCGGGAGCAGGGATCGGCGTGTTCCCGCATGCATGTGTCTATGTGACCAGTCCCAAGGGCCAGTATTTCAGGACAATGGGCCGCGGAGACCGTTGGAATAGGATATGGTTGCTTCCTGAGGAAGCACTGTATCTTCTTGAACGTGGCAGTCTGGATATCCGGTGGCCTTCTCCTTTAACCGGGGACTCTGAGGAGAATGGTAATAAAGAGCAAGACGACTCTGAGCTTCTTCCAATGAGCCTGCAGGCAGCATATACCTGCTTGATGGGAAGGGGCGGACTGACATTGGAGAGGTACTTGGTCTACACTGGGTTAAGGCGGTTGGGCTATACGCTTATTCGGGCTCCGAGTTGGGACGAGACCAGTAACGGAACAGCAGAGGGGGACTCATCTGTGGCTTCTGGGAATATGAATGTGCAACAACCGCAAACGCTCGGCCTATTTGGCTTGCTCGGACGTCTGTTCCAATGGATACGCGATTCAGACTCGACAGCCTCCACAGCGGCAGGTCCGGTGGTCGGCCTGGGTATTCATCGTAGCTATAGTAAGTTGCTTGCACTCTTATTCTTGATTCTCATTGTTGACTAAGAATATGACAGACGACATATATCGAAAACTCTCCATGATCCCTTATTATGATCCAGCCGCTATCCCCGACTCCCCAACCCGATACACCATACCTCCCTTCCGCATCGCGTTTCACGTATACAAACCTTCAACTCCCTTTCGCAAAACCGCACCGCCCGCTCCCGATTTTCGCATCGCAGTAGTCAATTGTCGCACGCAGACCAGTATTCCTACCGCATCCCAGCTCGGCGCTCTACTCGAAAACACCCCCTTGGACCCGCCGCGGGGTGAGAAAATGGACCGAATGCTCTACATGCGTCTACGACACGGATACAGGAACGTCATCTTGGCGGTCGTGGACCAGGGTGTTGTGAGCTATCTTCGGATCGCGGATGCAGCGTTTGGGAAAGAGAAGATATACGAACACAAGACCGGGCCGACATCGAAATCCTCAAGAAAGGGAGGACCGCCACGTTCTAAGACGAATGGACGATAATGATGCACTTTTATTTCAGTTGTAGTATATATTGCATAGTACAGAAAAACTCAACTGCAAGAAACAAAGAGAAAGTGATGTCTCCCCTGGAATAAGGTCCTACATCCATACGATGGGATAAGGACTGAATGAAAGGGAGTTCCGTCCCTTCGGACTTATATGATCAATCTGCCATCGTCTTTAGAACGTCCGTCCATTGAAAGTAAAGGGTCGGATGTGTGATGCTCAGATGGCACTGTGTAGAGCGTTCGGTCCAATGGAATCCTGACGCCGCTGAAAATTTTACGGCAGACGGTACTCTGATCCGGATATTCATTCAATTCAAACCTTGCCATCTAGCATGACGACTCATATCATGCAGAAAGGTAATTGTATTATTGACCCTGTGAAATTTGGCTTGGTGGAACATCATATGCGCCTGGTATGGCATAGTACCCGCAAACGCCTTGCCCCTAAACACGAAAAAAGAGCATGAAAGCATAGTCATTACATCCGTAAACATCCATAGCGAGATTAACTCTATTCCCACAGGGCCTTAGCATGAGCAAAATAATTGGGCAGGAAAGGAAAAAAACAGTAGCACTAACCGTGTAGTGATCTTCCCGATGCAAATCAAGCATCCAGATAATCACCAGCCATCAACAACTCCAAACAGAGTTCTGGCGGGATATCCATGTCGGGTACATTTATCTGGTCTTTGTTCTTCTCATTGTAACAGAAATACTCGCATACTTTCTCCAGAACTATGCCACTGTGATTATCCTTTGTTGGTATTTCGATCACGACTAAGCAGAAAAGACAAGATAGGCCATTTATCCCCAAAGAGAACGCAACGCACCTTAGATCCTCAAGCACACAGCGCCCAGTAATGGCTTCCGAGAACTTGCCTGTGCAAACACAAGTAGATATATTTAGTATACAGATATTCTTTGAGACAGATCAACAAGGACGCATGGACTAACTCGCAGGGTCCAGCATGCGTCGTATTGTTCCCGATACACAAGCCGTGCTGCGGGGGATGATGAACTCAAAGCCATCACCCGAGACAAGAGTCACATATTCAGAAGGAGTAGAGGTTGGCGATGTCATTGTGAGCGATTGAAGAGCTTTTCAAGAGAGGAAAACAAGGACGTCTCGGTGTCGTGGAGGTTTTCGTCTCTCGTGGTGGTCCGTGCTCAAGCTTATTACATTGACGCCGAGTGTGATTTATACTTACATCCCAACAACACGTGAACTGGGACAGACAATTTGAATTGAATTGAATGACTTGAATAGATCAATTTAATCGTCTATCCATGATGTTCTGCATCAATTCCCTCGAGCGGGCTTTGCAACGAGGTTCATGCATTGCAATCAAGAGCACTTCCGGCACATATCCATGGATTCCAGCAAGTACAAGACATGTATCATCCTCTTCCCCTCCGAGGAATCCATCCAGTCAGTTTACTTTTGAGCATGCCAATCGCCTATCCGGCAGAATATGCATGATCACAGGCGGGACGTCCGGGATTGGATTCGCAATCGCTGAAAGGTTCCTTCAAGAAGGTGCTCGAAGGGTTGTGCTTGTTGGGAGATCGCATAAGCGACTTTTAGATGCAGCAGGTCGACTGGAGACTTCTGGTATTGTCGCGAAGGAGAATATCGGGCAGACCATGTCGAAGAATGGCACTCTTATCACGTCCTCTGACAGGGTGAGCTTGCTGGTTGGCGATGTTGCAGATGCTGGATCATGGATGCGTGAGCTAGAAAAGGAAATGGTATGTATTTCTAGGTACCTCGTCTGCATAGTAACAAGGGGTGTTAACAATCTCCAGGAATCCATAGATATCCTCGTCAATGCCGCTGGCATCTCCATCTCCTCCATCCTCCCCAAAACCAAACCAGAAGATATCTCGCAAACGCTCCGCGCGAATCTCGAAGGAGCAATCTTCACCTCGCGCGCTCTAATGCGCGCATTAATCCGCAACCGTTTGAAGAACAAGAACAGTCACCAAACAACAACAATGAAATCCCCATCGAAATGCATTATTAACATATCCTCCCTACTAGCACTAAAGGCTGGAACCGGAGCCGTTCCCTACGCTGCATCTAAAGCGGGCATACTCGGTCTAACTTCCTCTTTAGCGGTGGAAGCTGCTGGCTCGCTGAAGGATGTGGTCGTTCGGTCTAATGTGATTGTTCCGGGGTATATTGAAACGCCTATGATAGCAGGTCTGTTCTTTTGTTGGTGTCAAAAAGATTATAATCTTTATTATACTAACATTGCTACAGATTTCAGTGAAAGTCAGATGGCAAGTCTCAAGGATAAGATCCCAGTACATCGGTTTGGTGATCCGCGTGAAGTCGCCGACGCGGCGGTTTTTCTGGCACAGAACGAGTACGCAAATAATTGCGTCCTCAATCTGGATGGTGGGTTGAATGCAGTCTAAGCAGATTATGCCTTCTTGCTGCCTGCCCTTTTCTTTATATGCAAATGAAAAGATGAAGCAAGAGTTCTTCGACTAGTTCAATGATGTCGCTTTTGACATGACCTGGCTTACTGCTGCGTTTGCAGAGCCAATAGTTACTGCACATAGCACTCGACCAAAAGGTGTGCAAGCCCTAGATGTACAGTGTTCTACGTGAGATGCATGATTAGAGCAGTGAACACAATTGGTGCACAATTATGGTTTTCTTCAGCCAGTGCAACTTCCGAGAAGGCTGGTTGCATTTGCTTTCAAAATTCATTTCAAGTCGTCTATGCCCATCCACGCGACCCAGTTCGCGTCCCAGTGTACTCCAGCATGGAAATTCCCAGCCAATCTTCATTGAATCATATAATACAGGAAAAAGAAGGGTAAGGGGGAAGAAGGAGGAGGGAAACGTGCAACACCGACCAAAGTCTGGGATATCACGCCAAATCCCTCGCTCTAGAGTCTAGTCAAGATTCCCTATACAGAAGATGATATGGCCATGGAAATGGCGAGAAGAAGAGTGGGGAGTCGAGTTGTATCACTTAACTTGCCTGAAATTCAGTCGTTAATCATGATGGCCCCATTAGCGGAATCGTCCAAAACAATAGGATGGTCTCCGTCCCCATTGGCGTCGAGGCTGGCAAGACGCTTAGTGCGTCTTTCAGCGTCCGCTTCTTCAGCTTCGCGCTTTCGCTTGCCTGTAGTTGATTCAGGACCGGAGAGGCCGACAACAATTTCGGTGGCAGGAGCAGGAGCAGCTTTCGGTTTGCGTGGGATCTCAACCACTTTTTCTAAGGATACAGGCTTCTTCTCTTCTGTGGAAGGTTCGGGCCTGATGTATTTAATTAGTGTACAGTGAACAATCGATAAGGCTGCTAGACCTTTCAGGTGAAGTTTGAGTTAGGTATTTTTACCTTTGCTCATGAATGAGCAGTTCCAGGTTTACCCGAGGCTGCTCGTCCTCCTCATCAACGACAGTAACAAGAGTCTCGCCCTTCACGCCAAGCTCCGAGAGTTTCTTTGAAAGATTATCCTCCAGGTCCGGGTCGTAAATTGTACCGATTTCACTGCTGAGTGAGAACTCCTCGCCATAGCCCAGTTGTAAACGTAGTACATCCTGCACCAGATTGTAGAGCGTCGCGCGGTCAGGATCGATGGTGATCCTTCCCTGTGCAACGGAGCAGACGGGACAATTGGGGTTGGGTGGTTTTAGGGAATCGGAATTGATGGCACGGGAGCCTGACTTTTCAAGGAAGACCTTTATTTTCCCAATGAAGAAAGAAAAGGCAAACCTGTCAGTAACGAGGGTGGATGTCCGTAACTTCAAAACTAGACAAAAAAAAAAAAAACGTACCATTTTTGCGTTTTCGAGGTCTCCCTTCAAGACCTTGAGGGCCTGCAACACGCAAAGACCGGCAGTCATGGCATTCGTAGTCGCAATAGCGGGTATAATATTACCGGCCATCTCTGAGAAAGAGCGGCAACATGTCAGGAAAGCCGGAAGAAAATGGATGAGTAATGTGTACTCACGTTTGATGTCGAACTTCGACCGCGGCTCGATGCCAAAAATCGTAGAGCGCAGGTTAGCACTAGCAGCAACGAAATCTAGCGTGTCAACATCGTCTTTGTCAAAGACCAGAATTGGCTGGATGTCGCTCTTTGACACATCTTGGAGTGTCTTCAACCTCTTGCTCAAGCGATCTAAGCTGCAGGCTCATCCTGTTAGTTTAACATTCAAAAAGGCATTGACAAGGACGAGTGAGTAACGTTGATCACCAACCTGTCTTTGAAAACTACAAAATCCTCTGCCTGCGACCAGACTTTCTGATCAGCAGAAGAAACTGTGCTCTCTATAGGCTTAGATTGCTCTTGTAATTCGTCAAAACTAAGCGGTTGAGGAGGTTTTCGCGTCTTCCACATATCTTCCATGGTGCGTAGTCGTTCAATGTCATCTTTGAAGACTTTATTGAACACTTTGGAAGCGAAATCAGAAGTCCCCATAGATTGACGAATTTCTTTCAGGGCTTGTGCTTCTTTACGGAGGTTTTCGATTTCCTGCGCTGCTCAACTATCAGCAGAGGTAAAGGAGGAGAATAAAAAGAAAAGATATTGTTAGCCTACCATTTTCCGAGTCCTCTGAGTGATCAAAAGCCTGAGCATCATCTTCGCTTGTCCCGAATAGTTCCCTTCAAATAGTTAGCGAATTAATCTTCCAGTGTCGAATACGGTTTCTGCTGAAATGCGCACGGGAAAAGATAGCTCTTAGCCCAAACAATGCAATGAATAGGTTGACTAGGCGTACTGCGGATCGTGCAGACTGGAAAGGACTTGGGCACTTCCTTTGAATTGCAGTCATAGCACTCGGTTTCACCCTGAGAGTTTCAGCAAATGCTTGTTCGACAAGTATCCATATATGGGTGTACCTTCTTAATCACCTGGACCTGGCCGTTGAACCCGGTCGTCCCGCTTTCAATCAGTGGCACATTGGCGGCTAGACACATGCGATTGACATGACGCCTAGCATCCAGATTATCCAGCGCATTGAAGACTATTTCAAAGCCCGCAAACCAGTCCACGTTGAACTGGCTGTCCTTGATATTGGCGTGATACGCTTCTAGCTTCGCGCTTGGCTGAAATTTATGGGCCACTTCCTTCGCTACCTATATTCAGTCGAAATAATTGTCAGATCGCAATATCGGCATCGCAAATGGTGCGGAGAGACGGGGGTGCAGGAGGGCGACGCAGGGAGGAGGGGTTGAGGTGAGCGAACGCACCAAGGCTTTCGATTTCTTGATATGCTCATATCGAAAGAGGAACTGACGGTTTAAATTGCTCAAATCAATAGTATCCAGATCGATTATGTGTATTTCACCGAATCCCGTAAGCAAGAGGTTCTTCAGCAGCTCGCAGCCTATGCCACCAGCTCCGACAAGGAGGACACGCGACTGGAAGGAGTTGAGGACAGAAGAGTCAGCCAATGAATTTGATAATTCAGACAATCCCCAGCAGCTGCTAAGGCCCGGGAATGATATCTTGTGGTGAGCTTTACCTCTCGAATGCGCCTGGAAAGCGTCCCGAGGGAGAGCTGGAGATAGCTATCTCGCGTCATGTCGCCCGCACTTGAACAGAACTCCACGTAGAGTAGTCACAAGTACAGAAATAGCTATAGGAGCATAATTTAGTGATGAGAGAAAAAAGCGAGGGACGAATTAGAAAAAGAGAAGACGAGGAGAGGAGGAGGTGGAGGAGGGGAGGAAGTTGGCAGAGAACGAAAAGTCCAAGCGAGAGATGCCGAGAGGAAGACAAATGCGACGGGAGAAGCTGTGACGCAGTTCCGCAGCCTTGCGGACAGCATTTAATTATGCTCTTCTGTCTCTTCATACATGCTACAGTCACACGCTGCGGTTGCAGGAAATCAAACAATATTCACAGCAAGCAGAGCCTGGACTTATTGGCATTGTCCTGCATGCCTCTTCCCAGACAGAACCTAAGCTCTCAAAGATTGTAGCTGCATCTCTCCGAATAGACATTTATTCTGTTCTCATATTTCTCACCCCAGTTAACTAACATAGCATGTGCTTTTCTTGTTGGATATTTTTATTGTGTCTCATCTTCACTCTTTACTGACCATGGGCAAAAAGTCCTTTTGGCAGGATGAAATGCCTGGGGGGAACACGATCATCTGGACGAAGTCCAGGAGCTACAACATCAACGGGATCCTTGTATGTAGGGAGTCCTCCTTTAACAGAACACCCGGAAGAAACAATGAGAGAATATGAGCATCCAGATACATGTTAATACGGCATACACATATGAACACCTGTGCATATGCCGTCTGGCTATATCGACTTCTAGCTGTAGTATTCCATCAGCCAGGCTCGTAGATCACCGACGATCGGATACTCCAAAAACAGACGGCTAGAGACTACAACCCCAAGCTGCTCACGGAACTTCTCAGCTATCACCAGACTCATCAGGCTGTTTCACGCCCAAGTTGGCGAAACTAGCATCGTCTTCCAGGTCACAGGAGCGAGTCGTGCTTCAGCAGCCACGAGTGCCATAGCTTTGTTCGTCTCTGCCGGTTTGACGGCTGCATCTGGCAGGCCTGATACAGTCGGCTTCGGCTTCAGTGTCGACAGGGCCACGGAAGGAGCGGTTCAGAAGCAGACGTGGATAACGTCGGAGTGTTATGGCACCAAATATACCCACAATGGTCGAATCTTGCAGGATATACACATCTCCTAGAAAGATGCTTGGATCCTCGACCGTCGATATCATCTTCATGCACGAGCGGTACTGAGCGCCAGCCAGAAGAGGCTTAGCCAGCCTCATGGAGCCCCAGCAAGGCGTCATGCAGAAGTTGTTCTTGGTGTCGTTGGCATCAGAGATCCCGCACGTGTTAGCCGAGACCAAGCGCCATAAGCGGGCGACTGGGGGCCGTGGGAAAGCGGTGTCACGGTGAAGGAACTGGTCACGTCGATTCATGGGAATGGCATGGACCAGAGGGTGAGGGAGCTGGCGTTGGAGCCTTTTATGGAAGAGGTGTTGCAGGAGCTGACGGAAGATGGGAAGGTGGTTTTTAAGATCCAGGGAGGGTGAAGAAATGAGTTGCTATTGAGGCTGTCTGAATTGAATTGATCTGATCTGGTGCTCTGGATACTTATCCCGGTGCTGACCCAGAGGCCCTGTTCTGCCTGCACAGACTGCCCATGTGACCCACAAGATATCTGCAACTCCTGCTTTGATCCTGTTGTAGCTCTTCGAGCTACGTCTTGTCTATATGCTTGTGCTATAACTTGACCTGTGCCTGCCCGCCCGTGTGTCCGATCCAATTGATATCTGTTTTCTGAATCCGTTTCCTGACCGTCCTGAACCTGCTCCCTGACAGTTCAAATCCCACAGTTGGGTGGAATCCATACTTGGCAAAGAAGGGTAACATGCAAGTAGTCTCAGACTGTGCAGAATTCATTGCAAACTCAGCCAGGGGTAGCCAGACATGTTGCAGGTACAGATAGGCCACTTCCTCAGTATCGAAGGCCTCTCAGCATGGCATCAGTTAGACGTCTTATCTTAATCAGGTGGTAATGGCTTTAATGAGTTTTAAGTAGTTGATTGAGCACAGGAGCTCAGGGGTGGCAGTTGGCTAACTAATGTTGATGGGCATCTTGAGTTGGTTGTTCTGTTCTAGCACTAGTAGTTAGGGAGGCCCATATGCTAACCAAGCAGCGCTAAACCTAGTTAACTGTAGTCGCGCGTCTACCAGCAGGATACAGTTGAGTGTACCTGTACCGGGTCTTGGCGCCAAGGTGCTTATTAATATTATATAAACCGACCCTATTAGTTACTGTTTTTGGATTAGCCACTACAGTAATTAATAACTGTTTTCTTTTTCCCACATACTCTTCTTCTTAATTACACACACTAAGAACTAGTTTAGCTTGCTGTCATGAATTAAAGATGGAACAACAAAATATTGATGCCATAAAGGCACTAATTTCCAATACAATATCAGATTGATATCAGGGAATAGTAGGCATCCCAATATCAGAAGACCAGAAAGCACTTTTAGCATTTTTAAAGCTACTAATTTAACCACTAGAAATGGCTTGCTTCTTGGGCTTTAGCCTTGCCATTATCCTAGAGTTTTCTCAAGCTGCTAAGCTAGCTACAGAAAATGTGTATATGATCCGCCGCAGCTAGTGATTCCACAAGCCAAGGTAAGGTCTTCGTGACATCAGTCCAAAGATGGTCAGTATAGATGACGACTTCTCAACATCCCAAGATATAAGGATGGCGCTTGTCTCGCTCCCGCGAGCTTTTGTCTCAATAATTCTATTTTTCATGCCTATCTTGCTCTCTTACCTGGTCACCATAACTCTTAAACATGTCTATCCAGCCAGTTGAAGTTCAGGGTCACTGGGGAGGACCGAATCTTCGTTCTTGCGATCAAGGAGAAGTCTTATGCTTTAACATAGGAAGGTGTGCATGCTCCTCGAGGGGCTCAAGCTGCTAATTATGATCTGCATCAGCTCGAATTCTCCGACACCAGGCAATCGGAATACTTGAGACTCAATCCCAGCGGACTTCTGCCAACCATAAGGAGCCAAAACACAGACATAACTCTGTGGGAGGTAAGCATGGGTACTTTGCCTCTGTCGTGTTGCCTTGTTCCTCCAGGTGAGCCTAACAGATATTCAAAGACCGCCATCATTGTCTATATTATCGACCAATATGACAAAGAGGACAAGCCCTCTTACCGTGATGGATTGAAGCAGAAATATTCCAGGTACTGCGCTTGGCTCAAGGCCTTCGGTGATAGAGAAAAGGTGGCAAAGCTCTTGGATCTTATTGGAACTGGGAGGGCCTCACATGGCTTGAGATAGAGCAATCTCCAACCATGACCATTAATTAATGGATAGTCGAAGTAAATGGAGTAGTTACATGCTCCATCAGATCCTATTGAGATCTACCAATGCATTTATCCCGCTGATTCGTTGGACATCAGCCTCGGTTCGATACCCGTCTTGAATTATCTGAACAACAAACAGCCAACAGATGACCACCTAATGTAATATGCAATGACACGAGAGAGACGAATAGGAAATAAAGACGCTTGCGATCATAGTCTAATACCAAATACTCCTTGTCCGGTGGTGCGGGATGCTCTCGAGCTTTTGGCTCTCTAAGGACTTCATAGTGTCGTAAAGGAAAAAGTCGATCAGGATTGCATTCACCCCGATGACATTAGCGCTTTCTGTGTTGTCATTTCCATTTTGTTGATTGGTATGGGAATCGCCATCACACGCTATCTTCGTTTTGGCTTCTGGGTGTCGTCGTTCGATTTCGCGTCTGATTAATTCGACGCACCAGATGCTTGCGCCGCGTAGCTCGATTTCCCAGTTCGAGCCGCTAGGAAGGGTTTCGAGATTTCGGATACGTGATTCCAGTGGTGGTGAGTAGCGGAGACAGCCCAGTTGATAGAGTATTTGAGGGATGCGATAGTCTATATCCGTTAGCTGAACTGTTGAGTGAGAATGAAAATAGAAGGACTAGGCAAGTCATGAGGAACAGATCGAAAAGAAAAAGGGCATCATTACCTGCAAACATGGTAATCTTTTCAATATCAGAGAACTCTCCGTAGCTTTGGCCGTCGAAGCAAGCCCAGAGGTCAGCAACTAAAATTTGAGCTCGCTTATAAAACCGTACTTTCCGGCCATTGAAAGTGGCCTCATCCCGAAAACAAGGGAATCGATCTGCCAGGAGATTGACAAGTACTGCACTGGAATGTTTGGCGTCGTATATGCAGTTCACGAAGCTGCCATCAAATTCCTATGAAAGGGTATCCTGTTAACTGTGACTACTATAGTACAGCCAATGAATGCTATTTGATATACACAAAACGGAGGAAATGGACTACATACCTCGCAAACCACCTTTCCGGCCTCACGCAGGCATTGAACTCGTTCGTTGAACAAGGGCATTTCTTCATCAGTGGCGGAACGGAAGACATGCTTCAACACTTCGTCCGTACAGAGGTCTTCATCCATCCAGTATTCTGGGCTCACAATTGGTATCTCTGTGAGTCTCAGTATAAGCCTTCTATCTCTGTAAATATCTAGGACCAGACAAAGACGATTACTGGAGCGTACCTTCATCTAGTGCCCTCTGCAATGCAGCAACCAATCCCCAATATCCAGTCCATTTCCGCCCTCGATATTCAACAGCGTATCGCTTTGACTCATCCGTCTCATCAGACCAGAAGCTGAAGTTCAGCAGATCCATAGTAAAAATAAAGTCGACTGTGCTCTCGTCTTTGGACTTTGGATGCAATTCATGCTCTGACCATGTTCCCGTCGAGTACCTTTTCTCCTGCATCAGGCGCCAGATCCTCTCTGCCGCTTCTTTTGTTTTGGAAGGGTCCAGCGCGATGTCAATGGCATTGTCGAAGATGTACTGCGCATTATCGAGAACCTTGGTTTCGGCAGCATAGCCACTGGTGGTAGGCCCTTCTAACCCCAGGGACTTACGCAGCAGCTCCAAGAGTTCGGGATCAGCTTCATCGTCAGACATTTCTTATTTTTTTGTTGTCAGCACAGGCACTTCTCGCCCCAGTCTGCTTTCAATGGCTGGGAACTAACCAAGTTTTGGTTTCCCTGGACGAATGATTCTCTTGGTTTAAGATTAGTTACAAAAAAAGAGATCGAGAGAAACAAGAGAGAGTAAGAGAAGAAGAGAGCAAACGAAGGTAAGGCAAAGCAGGCACAAAACTGCGTATACAAAGTCTAACAAATGAACCAGACAGCGCGCAAATCTTGGGCTACGACTCAATGGTGCAGAATCTGCAGAGGCACAAAGGCGCTGGAGTGACTGACCCGCCAACAAGCTGCAACTAGCCTTCCCCCCTTGTTCTTCTGCAAAGCAAGATAAGGCAATTTGCATCACTCCCTGGTTTTTTTTTTTTTTTGACTCCGAAATCGCCAACGACTTAGATAAGCAAGTGGATGATTGGCCGCGGAAAGAAAACAAGATTCCCCTGCAGCAGCGATCTCCGTCCACATTCCACAAGCAATCCAGAGCTGGAGAAGGGGAAGGGGACGTGCTTCGTGCGTCTAGATGGATTATCGACGGGCCATCGTTGGGAGAGTCTACTTCAGCAGTCAAATCCAAATGCCTGGATGCTTTTGGCCACTGCCGCGAGTACTGAAGTAAGTGGCGAGCCAGATGTAGCCTCAATAAAATGTACCCAACTACTTCTCTAGCTCTGGTTAGTAATTATTGGAAAACCAATGATAGTTTTCCTCTCGAAGGTTAACATCACGTGATGAATGACTTATACCACCAAACACGCGTTTGATTTTGAGTAGCTGCCTAAGAGCAAAGAAGATAGAAATACATGCACGAGAGACAATATTTTCCCTCTATTCTATTTACAGGATATCATAGTATAATATAGTATGTTGCCAGAAAAAAGTTTCCACTAATTATCAGGCCGCAATGCGTCCAGCTCTCTCCATCCTCTTAATCCGCTGCATTATATCCGCCTTCCACTCGAAATAGTCCTCCTGTCGTTCCGGGCTCAGCCAATCCACACGATCCTGCATCATAGTTCCCAGGCCAGGAAGGAGGCCGCCTCTCGAGGTATCCCTGGAGAGAAGCGACTCAGTAGCATTCCATCTAGGATTCCGCACACCGCCGTCCTCATCTCCATATGAATCTTCTTCGTCAAGGCCCGCCTCTTCCCCATCCATGTCGCCCGCCATAGGGATATTTTCGAACCACTCTTTCCCATTAGCCCAGTCAAGTTCCATGATAACTGCAATCCACTGGTCGACATCTTCCCGATGTCTCCTCTCTGTCAAGGGGAGACCGAGACTGACGAGAGCGGTTTGACGCATGTCTGCAAATGTCTTTTTGTCCAGTTTCTTCGGCTCAAGTGGTGACTTAATGGGGGTATTATTCCCCGCTTCTTGGATATTGGGTGAAGGATTCCGCCGTCGAGCGAGAACGAGGAAATACACGGCTACGATGAGCGCGTTGACTAGTTCTTTGAATTCTTCGTCGTTTTCCCTGTCTCTTGTGGAAATTATGGGATCTAGAAATTCCAACGTCTCTTCGTCTATGTCCCCCTCTGTTCCGGAGGTGGATTTAGTGATGAAGTATAGAATGGATGATACTCCTGCGAAAATATGGGGCGGGAGCATCCTGGAGATCGGTGGTCGAGACCATGCACTTGTCCGCGGGGCTGGAGTCGAAAGGACCTTGCATACTGTTCGGATGTTTGTCATCACCCATCCTGAAGCGTCAGGAATAATTGTTGAGGATGAAAGACCGTTTGGACGAATTATTCCGGTCTTTTGCGCCGATTGTGGATATGCGGTCTGCTTGGGAGTACCATTGGCCGCTCTCTTCAAAGGAGTTGACTTGCTTGGTGTATTTTGAAGTCCTCGTGGCGTTGTCGCCGTTCCTCTGGAAGGCGTTCGATCCAACTCCTTCCTGGGAGTCGACGGTTTGGATGTTGCACGCGAAGGAGTGCCCGGAACCGAACCTGGACCGCCAACAGAGCGCTTCATTTCAGCCATGCTGCTGGTTAGTGACCGGTCGAGAAATGCAAAAAGTTTCTTATATACGCGCGGAGGACATGGTGGATGGCCTAGGAGAGGAGGGAGTTTTAACACTCGACTCAACCTATATGTATTTTCAAGTAGGCCTCGTTAGTGTTCAACAACCACTTCACATCGTATGCAGAAAAAACTTAAAATATGAGTCCCTGGACACACCTCTTGCAAGCAATCTCCGCGCAAGCATAAGGTCGTGCGATCTCTTCTTCGGGTTTCAAGCTGGTAGAATAGCTTCGCGACTGCGCGACGAGAGATACGGCCAAACTGAGCAGCTGCGGTGGCAGATCATCGGCATGCGTGGGTAAAAGAGTGGCCAGAGCCTGCTCAACAGGTCTATTATTCATTTTCCTTTTTGAATCAGAATACTACTGGTTCTGGCTCTTCGACAGAAGCATTTGGACAGGAAAAGAGTAGGAGGATGCGTGCAGTTATGGAAAAGCTCTGGAGACTGGGTGACTTGTAACCAATGCACCACGGTAGCATGCAAACGACTTTAACACGCGATTCAATTAGAATATATTTCGAAGCTAGTCTGGTTCCTGCATTCGAGTTGTTTCGTCCTGTTCAAATACTTCGAGTCCTTCCGTTGAAGATCAATGTATACTGATGACTAAGGCATAGCTATCGCATCCCGCCTTTTCTGAAGGTCGACGTCTTTTCGACATCTTCCAAAAACCGTATCAGCAAGTGCAGTCGGCAATTAAACAGGGAGTCATGTCTATTACAGTGGGTCACTCTATTGAAATTGGCTTGACTGGTTGAGCAAAAGATGCATCTATTGCCCGCAATGAGTTCTATGGCAATCCAACATACTGACGTGATATGCAGCTTCATACCACCCATGGAGACCTCAAGGTCGAGATTTTCTGTGAAGCAGTCCCAAGGACGGCAGAAGTATGTATTTCTATTTGGTTTTTGTGATTGAAAAACTTGGGATTCCCCTCATTTGACCAAGATTTTCAAGAATATCTACCTGGCTAAACTCGACCTCTCAATCACAGAACTTCCTCGCACTCTGCGCCTCCGGAGCATACAATAACACCCCCTTCCACCGTCTAATCCCAGGTTTCGTGCTTCAAGGAGGAGATATATCCCTAGGACCAGCCGCAAAGCAGACAGAATCGATGAAGCCAATTCTCCCCTTCGATATCCCGAAAGGTGGCACATCAATCTACCACCCTTCAGCGCTGGATCAGGAAATCCACCTCCCTGCTCTACGACATAACACTCGGGGGATATTGTCAATGGCATCCCGGCCTCTTAAGGATAGGACAGCGCCTGGGTCACTAAACGCGACAGGAAACACCATTAACGGGAGTCAGTTCTTCATCACTTTGGCGCCGGCGCCGCATCTCGATGGAGCAAGCACCGTGTTTGGGAAAGTGTTGAATCTTTCTCCTCAAGATGAAGGCGGCGATGTGTTGACGAAACTAGAGAAGGCGAACGTGAAGGTCGACAAGAAAGGGAGAGTGGTGCAGCCTGTTGAAGGGGAGGATGGCGAATTTGAAGCCCTGAGAATCAATTCAGTGACCATCCATGCCAATCCACTCGCAAAGTGAACCTATTCAAAATTAACCGGGGCATGTTAGCATCACGTCCGAAACTATTTTTTCTGCTTGGAGCCATTATGCGATATTGCTAGGGTCCAAGTTGGCTGCAACTATGCAAGAATCCGACAAGACTTTGTGGGATTACACTATCGTTGAAGACAGCACGAAGAGATCCAAAGGGCTCACTGTTTGAATCAAAATACGGCTGCTACGGCATCGTCACCACCGAAGAATCTGATTGATATGCATCAAGTGGAGCACGAGGCTTGTTACGAAGCAACGGATGCTATTCCTTTATGAGCCAGCGTTCGGCCTCCCATGACCCTTCAAGAGACGTTGTAAATAGTGCGCGATCTATCAAGTCTGCTTGACACGGCAGTATTACTTGCTCTTGAAGAGGCTGCAAATTTACATTGGAAGGAGATACACAGGATTAGCCTTGAAAATTGTGCCAGTAGGGACCCTGCCCCATAGAGCACCTCTCCACATATGAAATTAAACTATCCGCTTGAGGAGTCTGTCATGATCTGTATAAAACCATCAACTTTTGTCATCCAGAGAATATATGTCCATTCATGCCCCTGGACTGAACAACAGACACCAAGAAATAACACACCTCAGCTCAACAAATCTCTAGACATTGGATATCAACATAAACTCACAAGACCAATCGCAAAAAGTCACATTATCCATAGCAAGTCACAAAAAGAAAGATCGCGTAAATCGTCAAACAGAAGTTGAAGGATGCAAAGAATTTCAACTCTGATCCGATGCATATTGGTCATGATACCCGTCCATTACTTGCCCTCAGCCTCACTAGCCTCCTTAGTTTCAACGTCATCCTGGTATCCCTCGACCTTCATGTCCTTCAAACCCAAATCATCCTCCTCCTCATCAGTACGAGTATACTCTTCCATGGTGATTTGCGGATCAGGCGCCGGCGAACACAGATCTTGTACGTAGCTGTTCGCCAAGGGGTCCTGAAGAGTGATGGTAAATTTGAAGTCTCCCTTGATCGCGGAATTGAGACGGCCGAAAAAGCGCTCCCACGTCTCTTTGTCGGAAACTGACATGGAGTCTCCTCCAGCACCACTTTGGTCATCAATGTCATAAATCTGGCCATGCAGCTGATCGCGAATTTCCGTCAGAAGACCTTCCACGGTGGTGAACCGCCCGCCCAAAGTGCCAGGTTGCACCTCAAGTTCAAGCTCCTTGCTAATCAGGGCACATGTATCGGATTTGAGAATGTCGCGGGAAAGATCGGTGACAGTTTCGACGTTGAGTATAATCCGCTTGCCCTTCTCGGGGATCTCACCACCAGTTTTCACCTCGTTGGAACGGTAGCCACACGCATCGCAGACTGTGCTCCAGATGAAGACCTCCTTGAAATGAGGGATATTGACTTTTTGCATGTTGACGAGGCAATGTTTCGAACAGCCGGGGCACTCAGCAGGAAGTGAGTAGACTTTGCCGTCAACTATTTCATCGTCATCGTCGGCAGTAGCAGATTCTTTCATAGCAGTAGCTTCATTTCCTGCTGCTGCGCTGTCGGCAGCGATTCCAAGTTCTTCATTCTGCTCGTGCGTACGGGGATAGTCAACGCGTTTGTACTTATTGCCTGTGTCGTGAGTTGTGGGCGCAATCCATGAATTTCCTGTGGAATCATCCAAAGAGATTGTGAAAGGAAAGCCCTCTCTGCTCAAAATATTTTTAAGTTTCTCAATTATGGGTTGCAGAGCATTGTATAGCTCGGGCATCTGAACCTTGCGCAACGGCTGCTCACTGGAGAGGGATTCACAAATCTTCTGGATGACTCCCTCGACATTAGAGAGCTGGCTTTCACCCTTTGGCATCTCTATTCCTAAAGATTCAACTTTGAAGATGGCCGTATCACTCTTGACGACTTGTCGCTGGAGATCCTGCTCGTTTTCAACCTCAAGCGTGTATTTCGCTCCCTTCTCCTGAATCTGACCAGCAGATTTGATCGAATTGTCCTTATAGAAGCAGTACGGACATTCGAAGGATTCAAGAATAATATCACGAAAGAAGGGGACACGGAGAAGGAGGAGTCTGGTTGTTCCCTACCGTCCTGTTAGTATCATTTCCCATCATATGTGATCTGAAGCGAGGCTTACATTTTCATGGCAATTCATGCACATACTCTCAACAGACATCACACCAGTATCGTCATTCTTTTCCACTAAATCACCTAGTTTTTGGAATTGGGACTCCGCAGCGCCGCCTTGCGGGACAGCGTTCTCTTCTGCAGACATTTTGGCCCAAAGATCAATAAGAAAATCCTGTTTGGCACTTATTCAAGTATTGAAAACTTTTTCGCTCACGGTAAACGTTGTAAAGCTAGTTTAGGTCAGAGGTCCAGCAAAGTGTGAGAGGGGTATTTGAGCATTAATGTATCCCGGAGGAAAAAAAGACTAGTATACGCGGGAATATTCCTTGCATTTCGACTTTTGCAGTGGCGGTGATTGCTATTTTGAGATAAGCGCGTGAAGCTGCCCCGCGCTAACCCTAAAAGAGACCGGAAAATACGCCGATTCTCCGAGACAAACAACGAGAAAGCAAACAAGACAAACAAGAAAAAAGGCTCCCAGAAGCATTGCAGAGTGGCTTGATCACTGCTGGAGAAAGTCGAATATGTCCAGAGACGACGACGATGCTGCTTGGGATCGCTGTTTTGACGCCAGAAGAGCCTGAAGGCTACCTTGTTTTCTTGCCTTTGCTCTCTTCTTGCTGCTTGCATTGTCGGCCATTTTGGTTGCTTCGACCGTCGCAGTTGCAACCTGAGCAACATTCTCCTCCGTCGTTGAGGAACTAGTCGTAGGCATAGATTGCTGGAAAGATGATACTGTAGTCCTAGAAGAAGAAATTTGTCGAGTGGTTTTTCTTTGACGCGGTTTTACCGTCTTCCGATGGCAGCGTAGACACTGATAGACAGTGGTCTCGTCCGCCGACTCCTTGGATACTGAAGGCACCGCTTGATCAGAACGTTTTGCCTTATTCCTCCTGGTTATATGGATGGTCTTGGTCCATTCTGGCTTCCGGATACTGCCGCATGCTCCACAGAATGTCTCATGTTGTCGTTGGTTTAAAGACCTGGAGTTGCCATGAAGTATCTGACTGTGGACTGCCAAGAGATGAGCTGATGTAGAAGGGCTCTCGGCGATTAGAAAATCAGCAGAGTTTTTAAGAAATTTCAACTGAGAAGCATATTCACTCGGGAGCATGTTGATAAGTTTTGCAGAACTGGTGTAGCATGGGTAGTAGCAGTAGTCCAGGGTAGAAATGATGAGAATGGGTTTATTTGCAAGGGAGAACTCCGCTCCCAGTCTTAGCCTTTACTATCTATCTATCATTGCTCTCACTTTTCTTCTCTTTCACAACCACCCACGCTGCACTGTCCCCTTCTTTCATCGCAAAAAATGAGGACTCTCAGTGTTTGCTGAAACCTTCATCACCCCCAGTGTTGCTTGTTGGTCTGCTCTCTTCAATTGGAGCCTTGACTGCACTTCGGAACTCCCCATTGAAACTGCTTTAGATCGTTCTACGTCTCTCTCTTTCCCTTTTGCTGCTTTCAGAGTATCCAAAAGATGGAGAATCCAAACCCAAACTCTAGATCTATCAGGGTAGCTTTCGAAGGCTGTGTGAGCACCTATGTATCGACCTTCCGGTGACAAATAAAAACTAACAATGGCCCAGGGACATGGCTGCCTCAATGACATCTACGCCTCGGTTGAGAGATCTGCCACTCTTAAAGGATGGGACAGTGTTGATCTAGTCATCATTGGTGGTGACTTCCAGGTTTGTTCTTCTCGACTCTCTTGCTCAAGTGTGAGCTTTTCTTCTGACTTAGACACTCAGGCTGTACGGAATTCTTACGACTTGGCATGCATGGCTGTACCCCAAAAGTTCAAGGCGATGGGAGATTTTCATGAATATTACAGCGGACAACGTACTGCTCCATACCTCACTATCTTCGTTGGTGGAAACCATGAGGCTAGTAATTATATGTTTGAGCTTTACTACGGTGGTTGGGTCGCCCCCAATATATACTACCTAGGTGCCGCCAATGTCATTCGTTGTGGACCACTTCGAATCGCCAGTATGTCAGGAATTTGGAAGGGTTACGACTTTCGTAACTCCCACTTCGAAAGGCTGCCGTACAATAACGACGACGTGCATGGTATTTACCACATTAGGGAGTTGGATGTGCGAAAGTTGCTCCAAATCCAAACGCAGGTCGATCTTGGAATATCTCACGATTGGCCCAAGGGTGTTGAGTTGTCTGGGGACTATGAGACCCTCTTTCGGCGGAAGAGAGGATTTCGCGAAGATTCTAGTCTAGGTAAATTGGGCAGCCCAGCAGCCAAATATGTCCTCGACCGTTTGCGCCCCGCTTATTGGTTTTCTGCGCACCTCCACGTTAAATTTGCAGCTTACATTCAGCACGGTGACTATATTCCTGCAAGAGGTCCTAAAGCGAGGACAGAGCCTGCTCCTGGACGAGGCTCTCCGCAAACCCCGCAACTCCCTAAAGTGCCGTACGCATTTGGGTTGGACGGCACTATTCTCACAACAATCCTCGCTGAAAATAATGAGGAAAATAATACATCAGCCTCCGTTGATGCAGCGCACGATACTAGAAACGTTGGAACTGTACCCATAAATCGTGCAGAAAATGTGCCTTCAGAAGCGACTGTTCCTGAAACATCAACTGATGCACTGTCTCAAAGTGCCACCCTTAATACTCCAGAGCTTCCATCTAACACCGTTGATACCAGCCTTAATGACACGGAGACCCGACTGTCGGCCTGGAATAACTTCCACCAAGTGGCTGCCAAGAATGAAGCTGTTGAGAATTCTCGCTACCTCGAAGAGCAGGACAGGATTCGTGCTGAAGGTTTCTCTGAAATTAAGCACAATTTAACTTGGCGCAAAGTCGATATCGATGAAGATGGTGCTGATAGGAGAGTGATTGGCATTGAGAAGTCTGGGCTTCCAGAAGGACGCGAAAATAAAAAACAGAAAATCCAGCACGAAACAACGAGCGTCAAGAATTCCGACGAAATCTCCTTAGACTTGGATAGCGATTCCGAAGAGGCGGTTGATACGATGACCAGTGGAAATGCAGGTGCAACTAGCGCTAAAGCGAATCCCAGCAACACTGAATCCACTTTGGATGATTCTGTTAAGGGTCCATCCAAACGAGAGGACAGCGTCTCTGAAGATATACGGAGCCAACTCCCCGCCAGTTTCACACGTCCTGAACCGGCCCAGTCGGCTATGAATGGGCCGTTGCCGGAGGCGATTTCTAACGCGGTTACGCAGTTTCTTGCTCTAGACAAGTGTGAGCCGCATCGTGATTTCCTCCAACTCGCCGAACTTTACCCTGTTTCTGAACAAGACGATGTTCAGACCGAAAGACCATATCACCTGCAATATGACAAGGAGTGGCTTGCCATAACCCGGGTCTTCGCAAATGATCTTCAGCTTGGAGATTCAAGGGCGAAACCGCCGGCAGACAAAGGAGACATCTTCTATAAATCTCTGATAGCGCAGGAGGAGAAGTGGATTGAAGAACATGTAGTGAAACCAGGAAAGCTGACCATCCCCGAAAACTTCGCAACCACCGCTCCATTCTATGATCCTTCCGTCCCTGTAACGACCACGGAGATGCCACCAGAATACAATAACCCCCAAACCGCCCAATTCTGCGAATTCATCGGTATCGAAAACAAATTCTACCTGAGTGATGAAGAACGTCAAGCCCGTATGCAAGCCGGACCCCGTCCTCGGCGCCCGGACAGTTTCAGAGGCCCACCTCGAGGTGGCCGTGGTCGACGTGGCGGAGGACGCGGCCGCGGCAGTTATCGCTATTGAATAGCCAGTTTTCAGTTTGGAGAATGGCTTGTCTCATGACTTGTTCCAATTATTATGTTGATGGTTTCGGGTCCATCCTGTGATTTATTCACCTCCCAACGGATTCACTATCCTAGTCTTCTTTTGTCATATTGCTGCTTTTCATATGTTTTTTTATCACTTAAAACTTGCACATGTACTGCTCTCTCTTATCCTCTGATTATGATATATTATGTACACGAGTTTGAGAAACATGGTATTTGAAGTGTCATCTTTGATAGTAATAACTCATTCGGCGCCTATTGACATACTCATACGGAGGGAATCATTGAGGTTACAATATGCGAGAGCTGAGGATGCCTCAGGCGCTTCCATAGGAGACGGATATTCATGTTGCAATCGAATCGATTGCATTTCATTGTTTCCCTTATTTATGCCTTTATTTTATGGCTTAATGGTCTGTTTGGCATGATGATATCCGCGTTGTTGGGTTCTCTAGATACATTATTCAAGGAGGCACAGTAGTAGAAAATAAAATAAAATAAAACGAGACCATGGACGTTCAACTTGAAGCTTTTTATTTCTACGAGCCCAGAATATAAAAAGACTCTTCTCGGACGATCTATCTATGTAACCATGAAGACTCCTGGTGAGTTTCGGAGAAACAATAGTAGCATGCTCAATGAAACAATAGTATATATATATATATATAGAATTGAACAGCATTTTCGACTATTCAATCTCCTCAATCCTAGGCCTCCCACTTCCACTTCTTCCCGCCAGAGGGTTAACACTTAGACCGGCAATTTTATCACCGAGTTCAAGTCGCTCTTCCAGTTCACGTTGTTCGCCCTGTAGACCTATGCCCCAGAGCAGAGACTTCTCCATCCACGCCTCCAGGCTCTCAATAAGCACGCGAATATGACCACGAACGGTACTATCAGTTTCGCAGCTCTCGACAAATTTTAACATCCGAAGCATATGCGGGAGGTTCCCGATGGTGGATGGTCCACCACCATAGCTTTTTGTTTCGGTTGAGATAGACGCAGATCCAGTATCATCGGAAAGCGAGAAGCCGAAATTCAGAGCCACGGCCCCGCGAGTCTCTCGAGCCATATCAAGGGATTTGAGGATATCGAGAAGGAGAATAATGCTTGCACGACGAAGGATTGCACTTTCGGGATCTGATTCGAGTGTTAAGGTGTTCAGCGCGAGGTCAACAGCCGATGAGGCGATGGATGGTCCCAGTCCGGCAAAATTTGTTTGGATGGCGGATGCGAGGATGGAAATTGCAGATGCGCGCACTCGAAGGTCGTCTGCATCCTCATCAGAGGCTGCACCGGCGGCCCACGCAGACAGCGTACGCGCAGAAAATGCAGCTTGCTTGGGAGTCTCAGCTTCGGAGTCCTCGTCCCTGTTAAGGTATCCCTTCGCGACTTCTTCCAAGTCTGTTGCCATTGGGAATTTTTGCTGTTTACGAATTTCCCGCTCCCGTTTCCGGGTTTCTTTTTCAAGTTGCTCTCTCTGGCGTCTCTGAGTTTGGGGTTTCCGCCCTCGTCGTCCAGCAACGGAGATTATACCTTCACCGAGCACCTTAGCTGTTTCTCCAGTTAGAGCTTCCCCGAGGTCCTGGACAGTGCGAAGCAAGGATTCGCCTATTCTAAGTCTTTGATCGAGAGTTCTCTCTTCGTTTCTATCAGCATAACGTTCGACTAGAACCTTCACGACCGTCCGTGGATGTCTCGATGCCAAGGTGCCAATAAGCTTGATAACATTCAAGTAGATAAACTCCTCGTTGGAAGTTGATTCAGAGACTGGCTCAGTTAGAATCGATAATAATAGAGCCAAGGTGGATGGAATATCGAGAACAGGGGAGGATTTCTTGATCAAGTCAGAGAGAAGGGAGAGCCCCTCTGCCTGTACCGGGGGAAGATCAGAATTGAGGTTCGTCAACGCTTGCCGGTGGGTATCAAGATCAGAGACATGAGTCTGCTTCTGTTTAGACTCAGGTTGGGATTGCTGTTCTGGGGAAGAAAGCTGAATTTCAAGGAGCATCGACGCTGTCGTGCCTGGCTTTGAAAGTGATGGAGGCAAGAGAGGAAGCAGTTCATCCAATGATGACTTGACGCTATCGAGAACTGGGCGAATCTCCTGGGATGGATGGAACTCGGGAGAGGCGAGAATGGTGGACAGCAAGCTAAATACCGCTGACAATAATTCAGCTGATTCTTCATCGGCTAAACCTTCTGCTTGCTTGTCATCGTTCTTCTCCACGATATTAGCTAAAGACGAAAGGGAGACCTTTCCACTGCCGCCATCCAGTTCCCTTCGTTGTCTTGTCTCCCTCCGTGTAAATTCACCGTCAATGAGCTGTTCTACGAGCTCGAGAATCCTGAGAGGGCGTCGTGACAATATATCCTTAAAGCTATCGAGCAGTTTCTCCGCCAGTTTCGCATTGACTAGCTTTTGCATCACACTCTCTGACTCATCTCCGTCGACTGCAATTCTTGGCCAATTTGAAGGGCGCTGGCTGGTGGATGGCTGCATAAGCCATGATCGACTAACA
This sequence comes from Monascus ruber, assembly GCA_002976275.1. Classification (NCBI taxonomy): domain Eukaryota; kingdom Fungi; phylum Ascomycota; class Eurotiomycetes; order Eurotiales; family Aspergillaceae; genus Monascus; species Monascus ruber. Next base: position 273,634 of record PSNO01000005.1, read on the forward strand.
AGCAAGAAGATATCTCCAGTGTGCTCCTCGCTTTTGGGATCAGACCCTAGAAGCTTGACGAAAAATCCAGCCCGGTGGTCAAGCGAATAGAGCAGCTGCACAATATTGAAGCGCTTTCGACTGGTTGTATTGCGGTGTTTCAGCGACACTCCACCATTTGTCCCCTGGCAGTATGTCCACGTAGCGCCACCATCCCACAGAAGATTGTTGGCAAGCTTCTGTAGCGGTTCCCCTCCTGATGACACACTAAAGAATGTTTGCAACATTGTTATAACCTGCTCTTGCACAGTAGAAAGCTGTTGTTCCAGAGCAAAACAGGCCAATCCCCACAGTGGAAGAAGAATGGGATAGATGAGCCTTTTCACGAGGCCAGGATTGGGATGCTGAAGAGTCAGGACCGAGAGCCGTTCGATCATTAATCGAACGGTGGATTCATCTATGAGAATTGGCTCTTGTAGGTTACCATCTGCACCGTGAGGATGTTCTCCATCGGTAGGGATCGTCACGCCGCAGCTTGACGTTTGATTGATTTCCGCAGTTAGAGCCTGGAAAATGGGCTTCACAAATAATGAATGTCCAATTGTCCCAGGAGCCCCGTAGGCTCGCTTCCCCAAGATCCCATTCCCGATAACGTACGCTGTAGTTCTTCTCAAGTCAGGATCGTCACTGTCAAGCAGTGCTAATAGCTGTGGCGCAATCTTTTGAAAATAGGCACTGGGATCCATATCCCGAGGCACTGAAGAAAGTAGTTTCGATGTGTGCATAATAGCTTGCACGGTGAAATGAGGCCCATTGGTTATTTGGTCCTGGGCCTCTTGTCCCAGAGAGGGAGCAAACTGAGAGGCTATGAAAAGTATCGTTTGCAATACACCATCTTGACGCAGAGGAACCAAGGAAAGCTCACTGGAAATTATAGGCTTTAACCAGGGAGCAATGTCCGACTTGAGGAAATTGGTCAACATAGACAGTAGGACTGGGCTCGAAGTTCTGCAGTTCTCAGTAAACAGCACTCACGAAAAGATGAAAATAGCACAGACATACTCATTTACGACTCTCCTAAATGCTTCTCGATAGTTGTCCTTTTCAGAAACAGGAAGAGTCTTGGAATTAAAGGCCAGGTCTGCGGTGCCACTAACTATGTCACTTAGGATCCGACCACGGATAACAGGCTGTAGGCTTGGCCGCGCATCGAAAAGGATATTCAGGATCCCGGTCAGTATATGATTGAGGAGAGACTCATCCTCAGGGTTACTGCCAGAAATCGTAGCAGGAGGCTTCGCAATAACTCCAGCAGGCAGAACGGAAATCACTCTTTCCTGTAGAGGTATCCCGACTCCCGGCGAAAGCGACGGATAGATCCCTTCAAGAGAGATCAGATCCAAAAGCGCATGCAGCGCTCGACGCCGTTTTGCATCCTCCAAAGCCATATCATCTGGTCCATGGTCGGTTTCAGGCTGTCCATAATCTTCTACAGGGGCCGCAAAAGCCGTATGAATACGGGTAAGAATGTCCAGCGCCTTTTCTATGATAACCGTCCTTGCGAGGGTGTCATCTGAAAAAGAGAATGGTATATCCTTGCTCAATATCTCCAAGACAGAGCTACCGCGTTTTTTCTTTATTTCTTCTTTATAAACAGTTAGCACCGTGATGCCAGTAGATTAAACACTTTTTGAGACTTGCATGCCTCGATCAAGTACCGGTTTCAAAAATACAGTCGCAGCGTCGAACGCTTCCCTAACCAGTCTGTTGTTTGCCATTGCGAAGGCAGTGAAGAATCAGCTCGATAAACCCCATAGCTGGGACTACAAACCTATCTGCAAGCCTGAACTGCAGAAGAAAGCGTCAACGAGACGTTGGGAGGCAAATGTAGCTGTTTGACTTGTTTGCACATATAGATATCACGTGATGCATAACCACGCGACGCGTCTATATTGAATGCCAACTTTCCCTTGGGCTTTCACTCCTCTCTTCCTCTTTTCATCTCGTCATGGCGGCCACGATATCGACTATTCTCGTATGCCTTGCTTTGAAATAGTTGGCTTGTTTGTCGTATCTAAAACATGTCCCTTTTGCCAATTCTTGGTTCTACCTCTTTGTCGGACCCATCCTCTGGAAAACGCGTCTCGCGCACGTCATGTCATCTGGAATCGCTTGTTCTCGACCTTTTATTTCGTACAGATCTACCCTCCCCGAAAGATTCCGGTCACCCAGCTCGCGAAAGAGACCTCATGGCGTGCCTATTGTCTCTACGACGCTTGTTGCTGTCGTGCGAGCATAGAGCCACCAGAGGGCGAATGGGAACTGGAACTTAAACCCTAAGCCCTAACCATGTCGGTTCAATGCCTTGCATGGCACGAGTTTCACGGTTTGCGCATGTCGAATTTCTGAATAGCTGAGGCGGTTCGTGAGAATCGAGGAGGCGAAAGGTATTCGACGTCCAGAGCCCGTAGCAAGGCAACAAAAGACGGTTTACTATGCGTCTAAGTTCCAAGAAGGAACACGCGTCAGTTCACCAATGCTGGACATTGTATGCAGATCATAGCTGGATGGTCGATCTATGCTTGAAATTCAGGATCCTGGAAGAGAGAGTGGGTGAAGCATGTCGGGCACCTCTATATTGATGGTTGCCTTTTGGGGGCGTTTAAAGGGCAGTGAATGGCTTCGGATGGTAGAGGTTCACCGTCAGCATTTATGCTGAGCTGCTGGTGCATTTCTCTTTTCGATATTATGGACTGACATTGAACACAACAATACTGTCTCCTTGACAGGTGCCTACACTCGGTCAGGATATCGGTATGTATCGCAGGATCCACTCGTCGGAAAGCGACTTGTTCTTTTGGTAATTCCCAGGGATTACTGAAAAGATAGTAGCAGCGAGGTCCTGTTGATCTACTGAATTGAATGACTCTCTGGCTGGCTGCTGTATGTATGCCTTCAGAGATTCTGGCTTGTTGTCACGTTCCGGTTGTCAATAATTCCGTAAGAAAAGTGTCTTGTTTCAAATGCGGTTGTGGTGATCTTATCTCCACAAGCTTGCCTGCCACCCAGTACATGATTCCTACTTCGAGTGGCCTGGGCCATTTCGTCCCCACTCTCCAACTCTCGGGTTCTTGATTTATTCCTTCTGGAAAGCTTGTCGACCCGTAATCACGGCACCCCCCACCGATTCACGCTCCTTCAGGAGGTCCCAGATCAACCGTGTTAACCATCTCTCTGTGAGGCAGCTTGCAGATTGATTGATGGGCGCCGGCACTGACGACGAAACTCTCGTTGTCCCTTCCTTCGGGGAGAAAGAAGCGGTTTTTGTGGATGTCATTTGTTCGCTTCTAAAATGCCCTTCTCTTTGATAGGGGAGAGGAAACAAAGACTTGTCCTTGAGGGTACTGTATTTACACACAGAGGGACTGGGGGCCTAGTGATTCCTGACGCGACATTTTGCTGGCGTCAGTGACGTGTTGGAAAGACATTGGGAGACAGAGAGCGTATAACTCAACGTGCGACCTTGGTGCGGACTTTTTCTTTGGAATGACTGAGAACTAGCTGCTGTTTTCTTCCCAGGGAGCGAGATACAGTTGATAGCGCAAGCCGCATCCATTCAGTCATCGCCACTATTCCAGGCATTCTTCCCCCCTATCCCTCAACTACTCCAGTCAGCCCCGGGGCTGAATTCTTCTCAAGGAAAGCAACCATTGTTCCGATTGAGACATCAAAGCTGTTCTCGGCTCTCGATTGCTAGACTACTCCTCTGTCCGCGTTAGGATTCATTCCTATTTCAGGTTTCCCAAATCGGATTTCGGACACGATCGTGGAACAGGACCTCTCCAGAGTGAGGATCAAAGCTCAGGCTTGTCTGTTCCGCCATTCATTGCTGTCTATTCTTTTTCGATTGGACGAGCCGTGGATGTTGGGTTTGAATCCTGGGCCAGGTTGAGTCTGTGACGAAGGAGAATTTGCTTTACTCATACTAAAAGGACAGGTGTACATTCTATGGGAAGAGGAGCCTGAGGATATGTGGGAGTAGAATTTCTGCGAATTTGGCAAAGGCCATGGATTGCCGTCCCCTCGGAGGGGGCGGTCCCTTTTTTTCTTATAAGTTTCCCCTCTCCGATCGTTATAATATAACACGGCTAACTACCTTGCTAGGTATTCTCATGACTGTTCGTTCCTAGAAGGAGTAACCGCAGGGATCTGGAGAATTGGTTACTGGCTTGGTGTCAACTGCGATTGGGAATGTTCACTGCATATCCAACATGTTACAGAAAATCTACGTCTTTTAAATAAGAATCTGAAGTGTTTGTCTGTTTCAAGGTTCCTGGAGCGCAGCGTATGAGTGCCTCGTAACTTGACTTCCTGAATTCCATCGAAGCATTGCGATATATCCGCTATCTCCACATTCGGGCCATCAAGCCGGTCGCTCCTGTCTTCTCCTCGCAGTTGCAGTTTCGGCTTCCTTTATTTCCAGGGAGGAAACAGCAACATGCTATCCCCTCGATGGAGCAACTTGAGAACTGAGAACCGTTCTCTTCTTCCTCTTGCTATTCCCATATCACCCTTCCTCTCCCTCTACTCCCTTGCTCGCCTGCAACGTATCAGCGACGAGCACATTCTATTACACATCATAGCTTTCATATACTTTCACTATCCTTCGGCAACAACGTCAGAATGCACCTGCAGGACTTGTTGGTCGTGTCTAGCCTCGGCTTCGTGTCATCCACTTTTGCACACAGCACTTATTCTGCAGACGACGCGCTCGTAGCACTTGCTGGTCGTTCTGGACAGCCCAGATGCGGGCCTGGTTTTGGGAAATGCGGCGGTAATAGTTGTTGCTCGCCCTTCGGTACTTGCTTTACCTTTCCTTGAACGGGGACCGGGAATACTGACTTGCAGTTGCAGGCTTTTGCGGGATGACGGCAGCCCACTGCCAGTCTCCAGATTGCCAGACTGAGTATGGCCACTGCGATTCTCTGCGGATTCCAGATGGTCCGCCGACTACCGATATTCCTCGGCCTCAAGTTGGCAACGTGCCATACGCTCCACAACTGATCAGTGCTTGCACCGTGCCAGGAACCGTCGCTCTGACATTCGATGACGGCCCTAACAAATACACGACCGAACTTCTTGATTTACTGGATAAACATAACGCAAAAGCGACTTTCTTCATCAACGGTATCAATAATGGCAGAGGACAAATAGATGACCCTTCTCGGCCATGGCTCAAATTGATTCAACGCATGCAGCTTAGCGGCCACCAAGTGGCCAGCCATACCTGGTCACATCCAGAATTGAATCAACTTTCCTCTGCGCAACGCCGTGATGAGATGAGCAAGAACGAAGCGGCACTGCGGAACATTCTGGGCGCCTTTCCCACATATATGCGTCCACCGTACTCAAGGTGTGATGCAGCGTGCCTGAATGACATAAGTGAACTTGGATACCATGTGGTCTTATACGATATTGATACAAAAGACTTTGAGAACGATAGCCCCACCGCGATTCAGACGTCGAAAGCCATTTTCAATAGCGCTTTGGCTCCCTTCAAGGCGAGTGATCAATCATGGTTGGTCATTGCCCATGACGTGCACGAGCAAACCGTACACAACCTCACGGAGCACATGCTGAAAAGGCTTTCCAACGATGGCTACCGCGCCGTCACCGTCGGAGACTGTCTCGGAGACCCAAGCGAGCTCTGGTATCGTCGTGACACGAGACCTATCGAATCGAAGAAGCCCACGGACAAGAAGCCTGAATGTAGCAAGCGAAATGCGTGTATCGGTACCGAATTTGACGGCACACATAAAACTAAGCCTAGTAACATATCCAAGAACTCTACGATTACCGGCAATGCTACTCTACCAGACGGGAAGAGCGTGGTTTCTAGTAACGCCACCCAAGGCTCTCGGCTCGAAGAAGAGAGAGTGTCTTCCCAGGCTGCTTCCGTCTTTCTGAAAACCAACTTTGCTGCGGGATCAATCGTCTTGGTTATGATGTTGGCAATGTTGATGTGATTCCAATCCTGGATATAACCGTTTTAACACAGACTTCCAGGAAACAGTCATCTACGAGTTTCGTTTCAGAGGACAGTGGTTTTCAAAGCTGGCGGGTTATGCTGCTGGTGGCTTGCAGTAATACTTTTATCTTTAGAGCAGGAGCGTGGTTTTCTTTTACTTCTTTCTCTCTACGCTTTAGCGAGTATAGAATTAGACAAGTAGAAATAATGCGGACATAAGCGTCTTAATACAATAACAACTGGTGTAGCCTGGCGCCGATGGAATAATCGGTTGGTATCAAATTCCATATGACATAACAGTCTTCATAATTTCACGACAGCAAATAGATAAAGTAAATCTGGCAAAGATGAAGAATAGGCAATTTGGCGCACGACTCCTGCTAGTTATCTAACCTGTCATCATACCCATTCCTATAAGAAAGCAATGCATTATAAAAGAAGTTCAGTAAAGGTATACAAAATAAATATATAAACCTATGGGTCAGTAAACAGCAGAGAAAAGCATGAGACCCCCAGATCTGTAGAGTAAAAGAAAACCCAGCCATAGAAGACGGAAAAAAAGCGCGCCAGGAACACCATTGGCTTCTCTCTCGATATTGTCCACTCATTAAGCAATCACGTTCCATTCCATACTCAAGGATTTTTATTTTTTAGTCTTAGTAATTCAATTATCTCTTCACAATCTTCAATAGCGGAGCAATTCGCGCTCTGCGACTCAAACCAACACGGAAGGGAACCCTGCTCGTTGTCGAGATAGGACTGTGCTTGTCCGGTCCTTTCCGGGGGTCTTTACCTGGTGTGCCTTTACCCAGGTCTATCGATGTCTCGCTGCTTAACCTTATTTCTGGTTGATTGTTCAGATCTTCTTGTTGTCGCTGCTGCGGATGCTTCTTTGAGGTTCTGGATTCGTTGAGTGTTGGTGGCTCCGTTGGAGCCGTGAGACATGGATTATCGTCGACTTTTGTGGGACTTGATGGATCTGATTTTTCTTCATAGATTGTTGGTGAGTTAAACGAGTCCTCGGCTGTTTGGTTGGAGATGCATGATTTTTCCTTGTTTTCCTCGCTGGGGTCGTGGTCCTGGTCGCAGTTAGCTGTGTTTGCGGTGTTCGAAATATCTTGGAGTATATTATTAGAAGTGGCTTCGTTCTCCCCAATTCGAGGCTTGTCGTCTTCATTATTCTGAACTTGTTCCGCTGTCTTCTTCCTTTTACGTCCGCGTTTCTTGGATTCCCCTGGTTGAATCTGTGAAGTTGTTGAATTGGTGATAGATTCCGAACCCAACTTCTCTTTATCTTGGCCAGGCCTATTACTTTCTGAAAAAGATTTCTGGTGATCGTCGTCCGGATCGTTATTTTGCAATTCCGGATGAAGGAGCTTCTCGTCTATCCAGATCACATCATCTTCGACGTCTGACTCGTAAGTCCTTTTCAACGCGACTGACGTGGTCTTGCCTCGTTTCAGCTTTTTCTTTTTAGGCCCTCTCATCTTTGGTGTTGGCTTTGTAGGTTCCGTAATATGGACCTTTTGTTTCGTAAGAGAGAGTTCAGGAGATCCTGCAGTTTGCTCCATGGTAAGGACGATGCTTACTTCCCGAGGAGCCTCAATTTCAGGAGCCGCGTTCAGAAGGCCAACATCTGACACTGCTTCAGTATTCTGTTGTTCTTTATGTTCATCATTTTCCTTGGCGTGCTCGTGCACTTCAGGAAGAGCAAGTTCATCATCGTCGTCGTCTTCCGGAACGTTTTCGTTGGTTTTGTGAACGAGGGTCTTCTTCGTTGTCGGTATTTCAATAGCAATAGGAACAGCAAGCTCATCATGCATACTCCTTTGAGACAACTGCTCCTCCTGATAGACTAACTCAGATGAATTGTCGCTCTTCGCCCTATTTAGTCCGGGTAATACTAGATATGAGAAGGGCTCCGTATCATGAGGCGAGTAGGACGTCATTTGCATCGACCGCGGTCGAACCGGAGTCCGTTGAAGCCCATCTCTGTATTCATTCTCAACCGTCCCTGTGATAGTAGTATTCTCAGCATTCACCGGTTCCATGGACCCCTTCAAAGACGATTCGAAGTAGTTGTACGACGTGGCCAGTTGGCAGTGTTCTTCATGACTGGATGTATGGGTAGATTCATTAATGTTTCTGTCATGGTCCGTATTTTGATGTGGGACTTCATATCCGGTTCCTTCCCCGTGCTGCTCTGTAAACTCCGGTATACGGGAGTCAACTATTATTGCGAAATGCCCGTTACCCTGTCTGAATGCACCATATCCCTGATGAGCCGTCTCCTGAAGATATCTCTGATCATTGATAGAGAACGAAACAGGTGGCAAAGACCCCTGTAGAGCGGAGTTTTGACGGGACAGATGAGTACTGTCGCCATTCCAGCCCTCATCCTCTAAGAGCTTCTTTTGCGCAAGATTAATTTCAGTCATCATCGCCCCTATATAAATAGTGAACGTCAGTCAATCTAGGAGGAGATTTTTTTTTCTTCGAAAGAAACGTACCGATAGACTCCGTTCTACCCGTATTAGGAATCCACCTCTCCTCCCTCCGCCGCTGCGAAGATAACCAGGCTGGCCCGCTGTCTTGGGATTTCAGGAAATCATCAAAATTAACCCCAGGCTGAGAGCTAGCAAGGCCATTACTATCATTAGTTGCATGGGAAATATTCACGCCGTTTCCCTGTGTGTAGCCATTAGTAGCATAGCCGGTATCGACGTTGAAGCGGCTGTGCTCAGATAGATCGTTCTGCGCGTCCTGCATGACCGGATCCTGATGGTCTGGAGATGTTGGGACTTCGCACAATGGGTCATCCTCGTCGTCAGAGTCCTGAATCACACGATTATGGCTCATGAGGGATGGAATATTCTATGAAATTTGGAGAGGATAAAGGTGTTCTAAGGCAGAGAGCCAGTCTTGTTCCTTGCGGACGTTGTCCGTTCTGGACGCGCTGCCGGATATGATTGACACGTGCTCACGTGATACAAAGATATTCTACGTAGAAATGCTCTGAAGAGGCTTGGATAAAGTGAATCGGGTATTAAGTCAAAGTAGGCCATGGAAGGTAGAAGCCTGGTAAAAATAAACAGACATCTTTTAGTTGACACTCCATCACTCCATAGTACTCTGCGGCCTCATCACACCTCGTCCAAAGAACTCGCTCACAATGCCAAACCGGTCCTTAGAGCGCTGGAGCTCTCCCTTGAAAAGATCATGCTGGTCCGCAGACTCTATCTGCCTCCTTCTAATAGCTCTTATTGTGGCATTTTGAGGGGCACAGATAGGACATTCCGCATCTTCCCCAACCTCATTCAAGCACCGCTGGTGAAAGGAATGCTTGCACAGAAAGTGAACCGTCGGAAGATCGAGAGGGCCTCCACATGACATGCATCGGCGTGCTTGGAAAACGACAGATTTATTACCCAGCTGATCGATTTCCTTCCTCTTGTTCTCGGTTTCTGTGCTGTAACTTGACGTCAAACGGCGGTTCTGGCAGTCGTAACAAGTGTAAGTTATAATAATATTAATAATCAAATATGGGGAAGGTGAGACGAACAGTGGATATCTCTTTCCGTTCTCTCTCGATATTATCGCTCAGATATTTCTTGATCCGTCCCATCGTCACCACTGCATTGTTGCTAAGGGCCTGGATAACCTGAAGGGGTGACAGGAGCCCGTCTTCGTCTATTTTTCTTAAGACTGCATCCAGCTCATCAGCAGCTTCTTCGAGAATTTCTGGGCTCGAAGCGAAATATGTCAATGCGTCTACGTATAATTGCGGCTCCTCGGGGCCATATTTCCTTAGAGCCTTTATAGCGCCCTGTGTATCTTTGGCAGTGGTGAATGATCGAAAAATGTCTGATCGGAGACCTTCTTGTTCTCGCACAAGGGTCGATCCCTCTCGAAAGTTGGATAAGTCGGAAAGCAGCAAAACGTTCGACGTTGAGATTGGGATCTAGAATATAAGCCTCGTCAGGTATGAGAAAATGATATAGGGTATAGGAGACTCTTCTTACATCCCTTCCCTCTATGAGCTTCTTCGCCCTTTTTTCCCATTCTTCCTTTTCCACCGCATCCCTTTTTCGACTGGCAGTGTCCAGGTACATTTCAAATAGGGTGGTGAAGAGATCAATTTTGTCCTCTTCTTTTAAGTTTTCTTTTTTGATCAAAGCCTCCAAGAAAGAGATAAACTCCTGTGGACAATCTACGAATGCTGAGAACGCCGTTCGAGGCTTCGGTATCTCATAAGCCGGTACTTGCCTCTCGTCCTCGGTCGATGCTGGGGTTTCAGTCAGCTCAACTTTCGTACCCGCACCGACATTTATGTAAGGAAGAGGAAGAAATGCTGCTAAACTCTGGACTGTGCTCGGGGGCTGGGATGAGGATTCTGTCGGAGGTTCGACCTCTGTCCTTGGTCGATAACTCCCGGTATAATAATCAGTGAACAATGAAGTCGTTTCCTCCGGACAGTTTGTCAACAAGACTCGAGCATATTTCATGAGATTTCGATAAGCCTTATATGCGTTAGTCTTGTCCCAGGCGCACATTTAAGCAGTGAACATAAGGGTATCACAAACCGTCTCGGGATCGAGTCTCCAAATGTATTCCACGGCCTCGGCGTACTTCTTCGAATCTTCAATCAGAATGTCGACAACCATGTCGTTCTCGCCATATTTTGTAGCTAAATAAGCAGCTTGCTCATAGTAACCTCCCTGCCGGCACATTGAGATTGCAGTTTCCAGATCAAACTTCAACTCTCCTGGAGCTTTAATAAAAGAATCCAGTTTACTTGTATCCTTCAACTTGGCATAGCAATTCAACAGCAATGTAGTATGGTCTACAGTTGCTCGTTCATGTTCGTGCAATTCCTCGAGATACTCGATTAAATTGTGTATCCGTTGCGTGTCAAGGTACTGTTTCACGTGTGAGCTAATTCAAACATAAACACTTAGAACTCCATTCTTACCTTCCGGATGACCTGCGATGGCTCAGTGTTGTCGATCGCTCGAAGGTATTGCTGCATCGCGGTGTCATAGTCCCCTCTCTGATATAAGAAGTCGCCATACTTTCGGAATATGACATTTTGCTGCAGCGCATCAAGGCCTAGCTTCTGTGACAGGTTTATTGCCAATATATAGAGGTTGCGCTGGTAGAGGATCTCGAGCTTTTGCTGCAGACTCTTTTCGTGGTATCGATAGATCTGGAAGATATTAGAAAGAGGGGCCCACTACCGGGAAAACAAAACTGATATACCTTTCCGTCCGTTTCCAGAAGAAATAGGTCTCCCCATTCCATGAATATGCTCTTCACAGAAGAAACAAGGTCCTCAGTATGTGCGATAAATTTGAGATCAGTATCGAGTAAGGTGAACGTGGGTGTGCTGAACATGTCTTCGGTTGGAGCAGCACCAAGCTTTCTCAGGGAGTCTGATTTGACCCACGGTGGACAGACCAAGGCAACATAATCCCGGAAGACGTTTATTGATGACTTGGGGCTGTCGAATGCGTAGCTGGGGCCACGCCCGCGTGGGCTATATGTGTATATAGCATCTTCCCTAGCCACTATAATGTCCCCTGTCTCCCTATCATGTACCATACAGCCAACCCCACAACCAGTATCCTCGAGAACTCGAGCTGGATGGCCCTGTCCCCTGCCGGCGATGGTGATGGTCAGTATCCGGCTAGTGGTAGAGATGTAGAGAGTCGACACTCCTCCTATTCGTGTTTCGAGCCCAGTGACCGGCTCCTCCGACTCGAAAACAATACGCTGACGCGCACCGCGGTCGTGGATGAGATCGCCTCGAATGATAGTGACGGACCCATTGGCGAAGCCGACTGCAATCTGGGAAAGATCATCTAAGACTGCCAAAGCCGAAACCTATGAAACAGTAAGCGCAATGGTGAAAATAGGGAATGTTGTAGCATCGCGGGGGTGGCCTAACTGGGAACTGTCTCCTCGCATTATTGATAGAGACCGTCGACAGACATCGAGGGGCACCAGTTTTCTTCTCGGTTGTATCGAGCGCCCAAACCTTTAATTGAGGCTCATTCAAAAGATCCTCTGCGACTGTAACGAGCAGCGCTGTGCCCTGTACTTGTTTCATATGGTTTATCGAACCATGATCGGATGCTCTGAAGGACCGCACGATCTTGAAAGTCGACGAGACGGTATGGACGATGCCATCGACGGTACCGAGAAACAGATTACCGGACCCGGTACACAAGCATGATATATCACCACTCTATTGAAAAAGATAGATGTGTCAGGGAATCGAAACGGGACGAGGACAGAAATCGCGGGAGGTTGGAAGGGAGCATACACCGAACAGAGATGCGCTTTCGTCCGGTAGCTGGACCGGCGAAACGTCGAAGAAATTGAATGATCTCCACTGTTGTAATAGGCCATCAGAGTCAGAAGCTGTCACACATATAAAACGAATTTATCCATTTGGGTACTTACTGATGTCAGAGCCATTTGTTTGAGACTCCAGCCATGGGAGGTTTGATAAGATGAACGTGGCGGACGATGGAGCCCGATGCCTTAAGACAGCCGCAACTCCGTCACGCTAGAGCAACCAAGCTTTGGAGATGATGTTGACCCTGTTTGAAGAAGACCACAAAAAAGGCTGTTAATAGGGGCTAACTAGTGATATAAGGCTTTTATATATATATATAATAGATCAAGGCTGTAACAGCTATGAACTATAAGCGGTTTCTGATGCGAACAACATATTTATGCCTCAGACAAAGTTCTCAATTTAGCCAGTGGTCAATCTTTCATACCTTCAGCTGGTGGAGACTCTGCCAGCAGCTTCTACTTTACATGAATCTACATGTCATAATCGCCGCGAAAACGCCATTTCCTATGCTAGGGTATTGCAATGTACATTTATCATATAAAATGAATAAAAGGCTAGAAAGATGATGAATGAACATTTAAGAAATATAAAGCAAAGATATTAGAGCAGAGGATGCCCAGCTTCGAGAGTGCAGGGAATACGAAGGTAACAATAAGTCAGCTGGAGATAGATATAGTTACTGCAACCATATGCACCTAATCAGTGGCTTATTTGATCCATGCCCAAAAAGCATCTCAAGCGGCAGTAGACGAAGGTGGTCCAGTAGTACCGCTCTTCCTCAAATCTCTGGCGAAGTCCCAACTCTGCCGCAACCAGCTTCCGGCATCGGCAATGGCTTGACTGAGATTGAAATTGTCACCGCCGTTTTGAGCGTCCTGCGCTGTGGGAGGCGTTGTTCCGGTCAATGTCAACGGCAATCCCGTTAACTCTGTATAATCACCATCATCGTCTGCATCTGGGTACTGGTCCGGTATGCTCCGTGTGATGGAATTGGCCCTGGACATAACAGATTCTGCCCCGATGAGATTTTCTGGCGGCGAAGGACTGTTTTCGTGAAAACGTTGTAAAGGCACGGCAGAGTCTGGGCTTTTCCGCCTTTTGTGACTCGATGTTACAGCTTCTGACAGGGTCCCGACATGGCGATATTGTTTCTTTTCTGTGCTGAACGTAAAAGGAGTTACTGCATCAATCATGCATTGTGTGCTCATCATCTGCAAGGCATCTCCCGCGGTTGGTTGTGACCGGCCAGCGTTGATTTGAGAGAATGGAGTGATAGCTTGCGGGTGCGATATGCTGGAAAGCGAGTTAACTGGGAGATTTCTTTTGGATGCAGATAGGGAATTGAGTTCAGGGCTGTCGATGGCATTCTGGAAGGATCTTTGCGCCAGCAGAACAGCTGCCTGAGTGGAAAATTGTGCCTCAGGACTTGTATCTCCGTCATAATCAGAATTGCCTCCTGGTAGTACCGTCGAGTGCAAAGAAGTGACAAAATCAGCCAAGTTCGGATTCCCAGGGACTCCTTGACCTGATGGGAATATTTCGCTTGTATTATTACTGGGTGGCTTATTTGCGCCCAGAAATGAAACCGAGCGGCTATCTTTGAGTTTTGAACCCTTGGGAACGTCTCGGTCAGTTATAGAGCGTTGACCCTGCTCTTCGCTCGCTGCTAGGCTAGTTCCCACGTTGCATACCGACGGTTCCTCTGCAACGACGGTGGGAGGGTCTGGCCTTTTAAGAGCTTCGACAGCAACCGCAGTGTTGATATTGTCGACATCCAGATCTGAGACTCCCGGAGTTTTCGAACGTCGTTTATCCGCAGCAATAGCATTTCTTAGCCGGCGGTATTCAAACGTGGGCAGATGAGACGAAGAAGTAATATGGAGAGAAGATCCTGCATTTATCGCAGAGGGCGATTTAACGAACGAATCTGAGTGTGAAACACATTGCTGTGCGGACGAAGGCCTTGTGGATAACGAGGATTCATCAGCTTGAATAGATTCAGACCGATGGGTGCGAGAAGTTAACGGTGACCTCTTGGCCAAGGAGGCTTCGCGTTCGCGGCGATCTTTCACATCTAACTGTCTCGTAGCAACGGCTCTCGATGGCGAGGTTGGAGGATCAAGATTCCGAATGCCGGTTCGCGTTCGAGCCTTTTTCAGCCAGCTATGTTCCTCTCTATGTATGGGGGTATAGTCCTGGGCCCCAATCGTATGGGACAATGGCCTTTTCGACTTGCGTTGAAGAGTTGTCGAGGTTCGACGGCGGGCATCATCCCCAGACAACTCGTATGTGGAGCTCGGTTTCGCCAGTGACTTTCCACGTTGGTAGGAACTTGTAGAGTCAAATTCCAATCCAACTGCATGCGGTTTTGGGCGGTGCAAGTTCCTTTGCGAAGCAGCGTCATCTTTCCTTCTACGGAGTTCTGTCTCTTGCACAACGGCGATCTCCGAGTTATTTGTGCTCCCTTGCGGAGTGTCGCGACAGTAGTTCAAATGCGCATTCCGTTTCCTATCCTTTTCCCAAGGATTCTTCCATCCCTTCTCAAATGGCCCTTTTAGAGAGGCGGAGAGGATGAAAAGCTGTGATCCTTGGAGGTAGGATTCCGCAAGTTTCTCAATCCTCCGACGTTTCGCAGCACGAGCTGAGGCATCTAGCTCATCATCAGACCCAATAACTCCATCGATATCCGGATCAGTGGCAGATGGCGAGAGGACCTCGAGGGAAAGCGGGGAGACCGGACGAGGATAAGGCATTGGGACGAGGGGCCGGGTTTAACCCGATGTAAACAGTGGTCGAACCGCCGCAGTGAGGTGCTTCATTTGAGCGTCCTATATGAAAAAAAGAATATGGTAGATTCGCACTCATACCTGAGGTACATCGCAGCTATGCTTCATGACGGAATGCTGGTAATACGCCGACTTGAGATTTGACAGAAGCATAAGCACAGGCTGGATGATATCAAAAAGCACTTAACGCGCCAAGCGCGCGGGTACCCCGGCAACGCGGGAACAAATACTACCAAGGAGCCTCATACGGGCTAGAAATACTCTCCTCTCGATCGGGAACTTTCACTAAGTTGAAACTCGCTTCTCTCTTCAGTAGATTTGCCATGCTTCCTAGACCTTTAAAATTTACTCTACGCTCGTGACTTATCTTCACGATTGTGTTCCTCCGCGCTCTATAGGGGTTGCAACTGGCCTCGCCTGTGTTGGTCAGGCTGTTGCTTAACACCCAATTCAATATCTACAGCAGCCGCTTTACCTTTTCAAATTCAGAAAACAGACCATTGTAAAAGAAATAGTGGCTAATGACCATACTAGTACCTAAGGATATACTATTAAAATCACACGTGGGCCACCCTCGCCACCATAGCTGGTCCACCACTGCCCCCCTCAGCCCAAAAAATAGGTCTCAGGCAGCGCTATACCGCTCCAGATAACAATAAAGAGCAACAAAAAAGCTGCCGCAGCCACTCAAGCAAATCACGAGCATCGTATTATCTGCATATATCCAGCAGAGCATAGAAGTGGAGCCAGACTGGAGAAATCGAAACATCTAGACATGTTCTCCGCTTATATATCTGGTTTGTCGGTAGACATTGTGAGAAAGAAAGCATATACAAAACCCAGCCGGCAATCCCTGATCGAGTTTGGTACGGCCGCACTCCGAGATGCCACCACAAACTCTCTATTCTACAAAGTGAACAACCAATCTATAGATGACTACACTCAGAAGGGCCTCCTGGATTTGGCTACCGGAATTATCAGGACTCCGCTTCGCCCATACCAGACATTCATGATCGATGCGCTCAGAGTATTGCGCTTGATCCGGTTTGCTAGCAGGTTTGGGTTTGAATCGACAAGGAGACAGAACAGTCGATGAAAGACCCAGAGACCATGCAGCTTTCAAACTGAAAATCAGCCGGCAGGGTGTTGGAACTGAAGTTGGAAAGATGATGAATGAGCCAAATCCAAGAATGGCATTTAAACCTAATCTATATCGCGGATCTCTATTCTACCGTGCTCCTTGACCCGTGTGGTCGTCAATATAAATCGCTACTTCCAGTGCTCCCTCAGCAGTAATCGGATGAGCTGTAGCCGCATCTATGGCCTCGTGCTACCAGACTCCTCGGGGGAGCTGATCAAAACGAATCCTGGATCATTAGGGAAAGAAATCCTCCAGGTTGAACGAAGGGACCAAGTATGGATGATGGAGACGTGGGTGCCTCTCGCATCATTGAGAGGTGAAGACATTGAAGATGTTGTTAAGGACGCAACAGCCGCATTAAGGTCTATAGTAAAGACGGTGAAGATCCTCCATGACGCTTTCAAGAACATGGACTCCATCTTATCGTTGGTAGACGAAATTGAGTCTGAAAATTGGTTCCACCGGAGTTCACTTCGAAGTGCGGTTGGCATTGCTCTCAGATCCTGGTGGGAAAAATGGAAACCTCAAGTGTTATATACATTGCTAGCAAGAGCTAGATATGAATCTGATCATGGTGAGTCTCTTGCAATGCGGATTGAATGGCATTGTAAGTCTTCGAACAACTGCAGAGCGCTCCCTTGACAAATGCATGGCTGGCTGGTCTGTGTTTTCATAGGGCTTCACTGAGTGGATACAAAATATAACATGTTTTTATGCCTTTATTGTTTGGTTGACAGTTCACACAAGTGTCTTAGCTTTAATTAACACCGTTCATGCTGTGATGGCTGGCTTAGCTGATAGGGATGCTGGCTGAAGCTGAAACAACAAACACCAGTAACAATATCAACAACAACAAAAACAAAAACAAACCAGTGTAAACAGATCATTGCTTCTCTTCCTCAATTTTCTATCATGCTGTAGACCAGAACTGCGTTGCAGGATTCGTTGCTGGACAGTTTTGCGCTAAGTCAGAGACGAAACAGCGGTCCACTTTGGGCTTGCATGCATTACTTAGTTTACAGTCTGTTTCGCTCTGGCTCGAGGCATTTACTGTTCGTCATCATCTCTGTCGCTGGGGTTGTTCGGTGTTGCAATGTCTACATACTTGCGTGTATTCCACGATTTTTCTCGTCCTTAGCGTCTGCTGGGAGTTACCAAGGCATTAATATCATCATCACTGCGATCACTCATATTAATACTCCACGGAGTCCCTTCCCCGCGACCGCGCGACAACAGACGGAAGCGTCGCCCGAAACAACAACATCCACCAAGGAACCATGGGCAGCCACCAGCCATGGCTGGACAGTCTCTCCGACGACTGGCCCTTGTCTCCGGGCACGCCGTCGACGCCCTTTCCTACCCGCTCCATTCTCAGTTCGCATTCCCGTCGCTCGAGTCTCGTAAATTCTCCCAGTCAGCTCAAATCTCCGAGTCGCATTCCCGTACCTGCGCGGCGCTCCGTTGAGCCTTCCCCCGCCGATCCCAAGAAACGAGTAACCAGACCATGTCATTTTTTGAAGAAGGAAGGCCCGAAGAAGGTGCAGAGGACTCCTCTGAAACCTAGAACCCCCAAGACGCCTGTCAAATGCGAAACACACGCCCACGCCCAAGACAAATCGAAATCACACAGTCCGAACGCCAGACAGAGCCCCGTAACGAAACGGAGCCCAAAACCGGGTGGGAAACCGAATGTGAGTGCTTCATATGGTCGGAGGTCAACTATGGATTCAAAGTCCCCGCTACGGTCCGTGTCGAACGTCTCTAGCCAGAGCGACCAGCAGGGCTCGAGTACGGTACAAGTCAAACCCAAGAAGGGTAGTCGGGAAGATGGCACACCTGAATGGAGAAGAAGACTAGTTCGTGGTGAGGTCCCAGGGGAGCAGCGCGATTTGTTTGCCCCAATTGGCCTGGAGAGCGTCTTTAAACCTCCATCACCGGGATCGGAGACCGGTCAGCATGATGCGATTCCAGTTCTGAAGCACGCAGATCCTTTGTGGATCATCCCGGACAACGGCCCTGAGCAGGCGTATGATACGCGTACGACTGAACCAGAAATGAAGGCAGATAATCTTGCAAACGAGACTGCGTCTTCTGATAAAAAGGAAGAGCGGGCTGCTGCAAGGGAAAGCACCAAAGAGCCGGAAGAGTTACCAGAGTCCCCAGGGGGCACAGTGGAGATACACCATACAGAGAGAGATCTACTGCATCACAGCAACCGAAACCATGAAGACGTCCTCCATACGGATATGCATTCAAGGAGCGCAAGTGGACTGGAGGATCTGCGTAACGAGGGTATCACTCCTATTTTTATCACTTTGGGCTCTGAATCCCGACCTGAGTCGAGGGCAAGCGACAGTATCCTGCCGTACCCACAAGCCGACCTTCAGGATGACGGCCTGCTTGATGTGACGAGCCATTCCCTACCACGAGATCTTACCGTGGGAACTCTAGACTTCGGTGGGCGTAGGCCGTTCGTGAATTTCCGTCGTGGGCAGTATCTGAGCGATGGCTCTTTCCACAAACGTCAACTCTCTCCTTCATCCTTTCCGTCTCAACGGCTCTCTCCGTCTGCTCTTGGCAATTCACGGATCCGAAGTTCACCACCTTTCTATCACAGGCCGCAGCGTTCCAGCAAGAGGCTTTCATCTTCCCAAGCCAGAGTCTCTGTGAATGGAAGTCCCGAGTCTAAAGCTGCAGTCATGCACCCCTTCGAAAGTCCCTTAAAGCTCTTCGGAAATCACGATACCTTTACCAATAACAAACTTCTTCGACGAATGAGTCAATTTGAGGAGTCTTTGTCCGGAGAAGATGAGCCTGTTTCACCATCAGAGGAAGTTCGGCGAAAAGGAGAAGGCCGCAGTGTTCTGAGTTCAAGACAGCGTACCCCAGGCGATCGCTCTACGAGAAGAAGTGAACGTCCAACATCCCGGAATGCTAGAGGTTCTCATATGGGTCGATTTGGGAATGGTCAGCTCGATAGTTATGATTTCTCTGACACCAGCCCCTATGAGCCAAAAATGCTAAATTACGAATACGAGGAATCTCATTTTTATGCTCGCTCGCGACGAAGATCTTCTGCAGAGCGAAGGTTGCTTCGGCCTACTTCTTCGCATGAATATTCGTCCGAATCTAGGGTGCTCGGTATGAGTTCCAGCAGAAGGCGCCGGTCCAGGATTCGGCAAAGCCTTCATAACAGCTCCAGAGTGAATGCAGAGTTTGCCGCTGAAGAATACTATGATTACTCTGATGGGAAACGGATACCAAACAGCCCAACTAAGGATCCACATCCAAAGAGGCGCAGAACGCTGCCGCGATCTGAGAGTCCTCATCGAGATAACGATGACGCCAACATCCTCCATATGCAAATCGATGGGGATGTTTCTTTGTTGGAACGGAGCTTGATGCATCATGGCTTGGCAAATGAAGAGGGAGGACCTTCTTCTCGATCAAGAGCACCGCCTATCAACCGGACATTATCTTCCACGGGGACTGACAATTCATTGCGCCGGGGAATACCTTTGCCGGCAGTGAAGGTAACTAGTGCTAATGAGGAACTTCGCAAGGAGTCTATGACTACACTTGACTTTTATAACGAAGCGACGAAGATCATGGATCGTATTAGAGCGAATGGCAGAACAACGGGTGGCTTGCCAGAAGTGGAGGGGTCTGATGTGGGGAGTGAACCTGACGCAGAGACCTACGATGATGATTCTACCGAGGAAGCCTTTTCGCGCCCTCCAAGTCGTGATGGTGTAGATATGCGAAGATTAAGGAAGCCTCAAGAGCCCAATCCCCGCGTGTTGAGCCATTTAATGAAGTTCCAAGAAAAGGATGACCTTGAGTTCGCGGTCAGCGCTTCGGTTACTTCACTACACCTTGATAGAAAACAAGGTCCTGATGATCACTCCGAAGGCAGTCTTCCCAACATTGGCAGAGATTCCCGAATCGCAGTCGATGGCAACCTTAATGGGAATTATACGAGAGAAGGCTCCGGGCAACTGCGAAAACGCCGCCGCTCCGGAACTAACATGGAACAAGATTCGCATGGTTCCCCCGTCGTCCCTTCGCAAACGCCTGCACATTCCTTGCCTACGGGATCGTCGCAAAGCTCACAGGCCAAAGGCCTTTTACCGTCTGAATTGGTCTCGCATTTGATTCCTGAACAGGTCAATGGATTCACTTACGACCGCTCTAAGCATCAGTGGGTAAAGGGAATAATTGGGCCCTCTGATACCAGAATGAAGGCCGATGACAGCGAGGATGACCCGTTCAAGGACATCTCAGATCTCAGTGTTGACGAATCGGACGAATTAATGACGATGCAGGCTTTCGATTCGCCTATGAAGACCATAGATCCAGCTCCGGCACAGATGCGTGACGATGCGGACTACCAACTGAATGGAAGAGTCTCGGATGGAAATCCCGAGCCACGACCGCAGACAAGAGAAGGAGAACCCTCTGCCAACGCCAGCACACTTCGTTCCAAAGTAACACGTTTTACATCAAGTGTTCCGAACACAGGGACAAGGGCCACATCATGGAGCACAGAAGATTTGGAAGGGAAAGAGCATTCCGAGGACGTCGAACATGAAATTCAACTTCACGAGGGCCGCCTATCACAACCACCGAATCGTGGCGGAGGTTCAAATAAACAACCCCGAGTTGTGACGATAAGCTTTTCTTCTCCTGCAGTCTCCCACGTTATACTCGATGACGACTGCAATCCTGCGATCCCTCAACCTCAAATCGGCCATCCCAATGGTGCTGGGGAACATCGAGTTTCTATTGACGAACGATCTCTCATTCGACGCTTCGTATCTAGGATAGATGACAGGAATGAGGAAGCCAGTGATGGCCAGAGTTTGATTCGTCGGAGTGATGATAGACCTCTTATAACAACACAAAATGACGACTCTTTGACTTACCTTCCAGAAGTGGGACAGGGGACGAGTTGTGCTTTCGAACTGAGTACTCTGTCTGAATTCACCGTTGACCAAGTTGACCACCCTCTTCACCCTGAAGTCAGTTATGTGGACCGGCGGACTCATCCCACGGCTTTGCGCCAAGTCCATGGCAGATACGCTATGGCAACAGAGGATTTGGTCAAGCACATAACTGACGTTGAGCCACATGAACTTTTCTGGGAAGATCTTCGACGCCTCATTCTCCGTGACAAGGGTTTGAACAACCTTTACAAGCTGGGTGACTTCTGTCCTCGTTTGGAAGACCTGGACGTCTCTGATAATGACATTGAGCACTTGAGTGGTGCCCCGTTCAGCCTTAGGACCCTCAAAATACCGCGGAATCTTCTCTCGAGCCGGACTGCATGGGGCCACCTCACTAACCTGCAGTACCTGGATATTTCAGGCAATGAATTAGATAATCTGCATGGATTTCACGAGCTGATCCATTTAAGAGAATTAAAGGCGAATGATAACCAAATCCGGAATATCGATGGCATTCTGGACCTGAACGGACTTTTAAGTTTGAAGCTGAGCAATAATTTGTTATCTACCGTCCACTTTGAAGGGTCCGAGCTGTAAGTTCCTTTTCCAGTGCTTGGGATACGAGAGATCTTATTCTAACTTTATTGCAGCACACGCCTCAGGGAATTGGACCTAAGCGACAATCAGTTGACATCCGTTACAAGCCTCGATTCTCTTCCTTCTCTTGAAATTCTCAACCTCAATTCCAACAAGTTCAGCAAAATTGATATCTCAACGCCTCTGCGCAGCTTGCGCTCACTGAAACTTTCGAATAACCGATTCAGTACTTTAGACGTCAGCGTATTCCCGTCGCTGACTCTTCTATATCTTGATCAGAACTTTCTGTCAACGGTTTCCGGTCTTGGGCTGTGCCATCACTTAGAAGTCCTCTCTGTCAGGGAACAACGAATGCCTGGGGACAACCAGGAAGGACTGTGCGATCTTGACCTCGATCTAGGTCATGTAAAGGATATCCGGAAGGTATTCTTGTCATCGAACAGATTATCACCGCGCACCCTGTCACCATCTGCCTCGCTATTAGGCTTGCAACTACTGGATATTGCGTCATGTGCTATCCATAGGCTTCCGGCGGACTTCTCCATGAATTTCCCCAACCTCAAGATCTTGAATCTAAATTTCAACTCTTTGGCGGGCATAGAGGAGTTGGTCGGAACGAACTGCCTCTCTCGGTTGGGGGCTGCTGGCAATCGGATCGTAAGAATGAGAAGGCTCTGTCAGGTCCTGAGTCGAATCGGAAAGGCGACCAAGAAAGATACCTGCTCTCTCCGCGAAGTTGACCTTAGAGGCAACCCCCTCACTGTAGGGTTTTATGCACCACTTCTTACGGGAAGTGGGAGGAGCATCGGAGAGAAAAAGATAAAAGCAAGGGCGGAAGAGAAGGAGAAGCGAATTGGAGTGGATTTCCCTACTGTTCTGGCTAATTTTCAACGCTCTGCAGAAGATATGGCTATGGAACATCCAGCCTCCTGGGGGAGAGAAGATGAGATTGAAGTCGATGATCCATACACCCTTCCTCCTGCTGATGTACAGGCAGATAGAAAGTATCTGTCTTGCTTGGATGGTTCGACTAAGCTCAGACGGAGGGTGCTTGAGCTAATGCTCTACGCGGGATCTGGTGGATCAATTAGATTCCTTGACGGACTGGAGCTGCATCCAGGTTCCGAAGAGGATGAGTCCGATCTAGATCGGACGTGGGCTAAACTTGAAGAACTTGGAGTATTGAAAAGGAAGCGCATTACGGAGTAAAGGTTATTCTCTATTTCTGGATGTTTACTGTTCTGGTCAGGCTACTGAATGAGTGGCATGTTGGATTTTGGAGTTAAGGCTATGTTGATTCCCAAGCATGTATTAATTTCATGATTACCCTATCGTTAGTATTTACTTAATCATTAGACTGCATAATGCAGTCCCGATTTTTCGCAATCCGGCAAGTACGATGATATCCTTAAGGCTTTCCAATAGTCCATGGTAATGTCTGTTGCATGAATATTCATAATAGGCAATCTCTTCCCAAAAAAAAAAAAAAAAGAAATATCAGGGCCTGGAAAGGTCATTGTCCTAGTTAGTTAGTTACATTGGGCATGGGGATTGAAACAGGATACAAGTAATAGTCATGGCCCTGTAAACAGTGTAGGAGAGTAAGTGAGAAATGGAATCGACCATCAACTAATAGCTAATATATGCATTTTATTTTGGTATAAAAAGATCTAGGATCCACATCATGCATATCCCTGTAGGAGACAAAAGAGAAAGATAGCGACAAGAGTTCTATTGCAAATAAATTCAGACTTGTTCCATCGAACCAGCTCTTCGCCGGAACTGGTCAGGATAGACCTACCTCGGACAACAATGAAGAACGGCTCATTCGACATCCAAATTCTTCAAATCAACTGCGAACGTCTTTCGCACCCACTCCAAATAGGCGGTCCATTTAAGAGAGTCTGCCGAGGACTCAGCGGTGGGGAACGCCCTGCTGAGTTCCCGAGTAATCTTGAGAATACCTCGGGAAGCTTCCTGGGCTTTTTCGAGTTCCTGCTTCACGGCATTTTCTTTGGGCTTGAATGACAGGACAGCCGAGTAGCGTTCTGAAAGGGCATCAAGGTGGCGCTGGGTGTCTTCGGGGGCGAGGGTGATCAGTTTGGAGGTCATGAGGTTGCAGATCGTACGGATATCTTGTTCGTCTGCAATTCCAGCGAGGATGCGGTCGAAAAATTCGAGAATATGTGTGCGGGAGAAGGTTGTGCCGAGGGATGCATAGAGGGTTTCGTAGGCGGTCTAATATAATGGAATATGGTTAGACAGCAGGATATAATGTAAAAGGAGAATGAGAACTCACCTTCCTAAGTTCAAGACCGTCATCAACCTTATGCTTGAATGGCCCCATCTGTACCTCACGGAGGAGCTCCGGTTTGATATGCGTGTCCCCGATGACAGCTGGAAGTAGTTCACTGAGGTGCAGCATAACCAGACTCTTTTTATTGTGAATTGCGGAATTCAGCGTTGTCAAGGCAAGACGATGGTTACCCAGATCACGATCACTGAGCATGTTGACCAACAGAGGTACGATCAATGGTCTAAGCACGTCATTATAGGCGTCGCTAGAATCTGTGAGGGTATAGCGGAATGCTGATATGACGATTCCGCGAAGAGTTGGGTTTGAATCGGACAAGTGTTCCTACAAAATTGAGAAAAAAGGTAGTTAGCAACAGGATTCCAGGTGGAATGATACAGGTTACATGTGGAAGCATATTACTTACCTGGAAGTTGGGTATGTAAGATGCAGGATCCAGCAAGGCCAAACGTCCAATACACTCCGCTCCCACAGCACGATTTTCTTCCTCCTCTGACACAGCAAGAAGAGCTTGCCATAATTTAACAGCAGAGAGAGCAAGGTCCGGCCCCGCCACCTCGGAATGTTGAAGCAGTTCTTTCACTGAATGGATAAGCAGGTAGTTCTGAGAGTTTGATCGATCTAGTCCTCCCAAAATAATGGGCAAATAAGCCTTGATATTACCCGCAGCTGCATTACCGAGGGCAGTAGCAGCCGCCAGACGAACCTTGTCCGACTTCGAACTGAAATTCGTAATGAAGAGATCCGGTGTAAGCGAACAGGCAGAGCCAATGCGCAGGCCGACTTCACCTAGGATGGCAAGCGCAAGGCATTTCCGTTGGACATCCTGGGCAGTTTGCAGTTCAGTTAAGAAATCTTCCATTTTCACACCCAAGTTGGGTCCACCGTGAACAAGGAGAGTTCCAATTGCCCTTCCTACAACGGAAGAATCACCATTGATGCCAACATCTCGTAGAAGTCGCCTCATAAGCTCGGCCCCAGCACCTTGTTCTCCAATGACCTTCACAAGTAGCAGCAGCGCTTTGAGCACAGTGCCCACAACAGATGTCATGACAATGGAGCAAAGCGCTGATATCAAACTTTCGTTGACCAGCAGCTCGGCATTTCCAGGAACAAATCTTGCAAGAATAATGAGCGCTGTGGCAAGGAGATGAAAATCTTCGGCGCTGATAAGTGGCAACAAATCATCTTCTAGCTGCTTGATGGTCTTGGGCTCGTACTGAGCTCTGGTGTTGGGATTTATGGCCAGACTGCGCAAGGCCTCCAAAGAGGAGCTTCGAAGAGTTCGATCCGCTTTCCTTAGTTGGGCACCAAGTTCCACAGTAACTTCGTTCACCCATGCTCCTGTAATGTCCACCTTGCGACTTGCCAGAACAGCGACATCATCGATAGCGCGGACAGCAGAAAGCCTCGTCGTTTCATTCCTGAGACGATCAAGGAGGACTGAAAGCCCTTTCAAACGGCCATCCGGTGAGAGGAATTCAGCGCCTTTCTCTCCGGAAGTGCGGGCAAGAAGGAAGCCAAACACATGGATCGCTCGTTGGCGAACCTCGAGATCTGCACTTGTATTGGTGATATGAGCAAGAACCACGTCGTACAGTTTTTCTAGCTGCATTGAAATGTCTTTAGGGTTGGCCGATATCCGGGGCGGAGTCAGGGCTTTCACAATCTGTTCAACTGCTCCAAGTGCTTCGCTGCTAACCTTGTAGTTCCGGTCATTTACAGCGTCAATTACACCGGGAATGAGTGCAATCAGGAAAGGAAGAAGAGCATCAGATGCATGGGTCTCTGCAATCGCCGCTATGAGGCGTAGGGTCTCAATTTGCAGAGTTCCGGCGCTAATAGCAGCCCCAACAGGGGCCGTCGAAGCACCAGAAAGAGTCGTTGTCTTCAGCGCATCTGCCATGGGGTCTTCGATCTGCTGCAGATGATCCGCTAGGCCTCCATACCGAACGAGAGCCAGACTCTTGAGGAGAACAATCGCAGCTTGTTTAAGAGGCACTGAAGCCTGTTTCCATGTTTTAACCAGACTCCGAACAATAGAGGGTGTTAAACGGGCCAAGTCTGATTGAGGACCCGATTTAGGTGATGATGGCGCCACAATGGGGGAGCTGATGGCTGACGAGGTGCCAATACTGGGTTCAAAGTCGATCATGCTCGCATCACTATCCTGTCGCCTCCTCTTCCTCGAGTTCTTTGAACCACCCACGGATTCGAGGAAGCCCGTCGGCGTGATGACCACGCCGCCCTCGCTAGTCTTGCGAACAACGGCAGTCAGTGTAGAAACTACCTCGAGTTTAACACTTTCCTCTCGTTCTTTCTTCGTTCGTGAAATAAGAGCGGGAGCAATCTGCTGATACAGGAGCGTGTCTTCTAACGTACGGCCGCGGTCGTACGTTGAGATGACGCGGTACAGCACCTTCGTTGCACATCGGCGGACTTTCCAGCTGATATCATCGATATCGCTATAGCCACCCTCTTCTTCGAAATCGGCAAATTCATCATCTGCATCGTCAGGTTCCTCAGTGGCAACGTCATCACTGGCTTCTTCTTCCTGGGTGCCTCCCATCTCCTCATCCTCTTCAGTCTCCGCTACGTTTGGATCGTACTTAATGTACCGTAGGGCTGCTCTGACCGAATCTAACAGGTAAGGTATCATCTGCTGGCTGCAGGAGCTGATTAGAGCCTCCAGGGTCACCAACGCTGTCTCGCGCAGCTCGTCCGCTTGAGGATCATGGTCCTCACTGATATCCGAATGGGCATCGTCCTCCTCTTGCAGCTCCTCTTCACTAACCGCAGCAAGAACGAAAGGAGCCAATATCTTGAGATACGTGCCAAACTTGGCCGGGGCACTTCTCGCCAAACTGCCAACGGTAGCGATCAGGTGTCGGCGGTGAACCGCGGTGAGGTGTGGGGAACGGAAGCTTTCTACAAGTTCTGAAACAAAGGCACCCAGTTGGTAATCGGAAAAATGAAGGACAAGGATAGCAATGGCTGCCAATGCCCGTTTCGTAGCCACCGTGCCCGCTGTATCGTTATCAATAATGGACATGACGGACTTCTGCAAGGCTGTCAATTCGGTGTCCTTCAGCAATGGCCCGAAGCTAGAAACGACTTCAATCAAGACATCAATAGCATCGCTGCTGAAACCCTTGGAGGGATCCTTCTCCAGCAAACCCTTCACGACAGATCCTCTTCTTGTAGATGGAGAAGGAGTCGGGCCGGTCAAACGAGGAATCAGCACCCTGGAAATAGCCGAGTAAGCTACAGTTGCCTCTTGGCTGGGTATCTGATTAGTCTGCGGATGAGGAAGTGCATGTACAATGACTCGTAAGGCCGTGTTAGGGACTGAGGTATCGATCGACAGTGACGTTGCCAATGTGCTTAGTTTCTCGAGGAGGGAAATGAGGCTTTCAACCGGTAACCGAACTGCAAGCGGACCAAAGCTGCAAGAAAATTCCACAGATTAGAAACACAGAATAAAGGAAACCCAGAGTTCAAAACAATAACTAACCACTTCAATGCTTGGTTCTGCACGTCACCATGTTGATCATCCAACGCCTTGAGCAAGCCATCAGCCACTCTAGCAGACGAGGTCTGGTCGTGAGCGAGGTATGTCGAACTCGAGCTGTTCAGGATGCTCAGGACATCATTCAGGGACATATATCTAATATCGGGATCGGGGTCACTGAGCTTGGGCAGCAGGTTGTTCAGGTTGAGCTGGGTTGCCTGGCGGTCTGCCATGGTTGCTGTGTCTGCGAGGCCCGCTGCCCAAGTAGACGAAGAGGGGCAGTGGTGGGAGAAGATGGATTCTCTTCAGATACGCTGTAAATACTGACAGAATGTGCACACGAGAGAGGGTGGAAGGTATGGAGGGAAGAGAAGGGTTGAAGCTTGACAAGACTGAAGCCAAAGTAGACATGCAACGCGGGATTCACGTGGGGCAGCGAGAGAGGAGGAGCTTCTGCGGATGATCGGTCCAACCTCCACATCTCTACAGATGCCTCTCTACGGAGTACAGGTGGCCATAATCACAGCTAACCCGATAATTTATGGGCATCCTTCCATTGAAGGATAAACCAAAAAGGAGCAACTTCCATCTGATCCCGAAACTGCCACCTTAGTCATCATTGGCTGTTCAAAGGAACCACAGATCTATAGAATCATACCGTCGTCGGGAATTACATCACCATCGACATACACAGCGGTTCATCTTTTTAGAATGTCTACCCCTATGGCTATTGTTCCTCGACCCCGCTGTTTTCATCGCTAGTATATGCGACTCTCCAGCCATCTCCGCAAACGTCTAACCCAGCGGATTTGAGATCATCCCACTACACCACTACACCGCTATCAAGCATGGCTCTACCACGCCTCGCCACGTCTCGTTCTTCTTTTCGCACCTTTGGTGCAGTATGGGGGCAAGCCCCACGTTTGGGACACAGACCATATGTCACCGCGCAACCGCACGAAGCTGAGAAAGGCAGTGACCTCCCATGGTCCGTTAAGCGAGCCCCTTCTTGAGGAACAAGATCTCACCTGCTAACTAATCCCAAAAATACAGGCTCATCGGATCACTCGCCCTTGGAGTTCCTCTAGTAACCTATCTGATGCAGACCGGGCCCGAGAAAAAGGTCCACTACGGCCATTTCAGGCCGGAAGTAAGGGAGGCCCTTGAGAAAGGACATCCAATACAATCCGCAGACTCGGAGAAGCCGTCTGCAATAGACCCGGTATTGTTTTGGTTCTAGCCTCCCCCCCAGTGCAATGAAATGAAAGCTGACCTTGTAGCAACAGGCCCAAGCTACCAAGTTCCCAGAAGGACCCGGCACCATCTCGCACAAACAGGTGGGCCTTGATAACTACAATAGTTCCAACCCTGCAATCGCCATTGCAGGGAAGAGTGTGAAAGGTGAGGGCGATACCGACTCCACGAAGCTCCAGGGTACTGTCGATCCAGGACGCCGTCAGGCTTAGATAGCCGCAACATCAGTGTCCAGATCTGCAGAATAAGATAGAATGATTTGGGAGATATCTGGGGTAGAGCTCGGGGTCATGGAAACCTGACAGTTCGTGTGCTGTTGTATCAGGAAAATCAGCCGTATGGACTCAATATTTTCTCGTAGCGATGTTCTCCACATGAATCATGGATCATCCAGGTACCTACATTCACTGTACAACGTAGATGTTCAAATCCACTTTGGGGTTCAAAAACAACAAGAATTCAAAGGAAACAATAGTAGATCTCAGCTTCATGGGCACGGACAACAGGCAATTTCGCTTGATCAAAAACAAAAATGTAATTGCTTGGGCCCTGTAGGTGGTTTAAGACTTAAGGAGGATTGCGGGATGAGAGATGGCTGACGATGACCCAGCTTCAATTCCATAGAGGCCAAGGAAAAGAAACTTACTTCTGTGCAGAAGAAAGAGAGGATCGAGAGAGGTCACTCCAGGGAAGTTAGCTTCGGCAGCCAATATCAGACGGTGTCTTGAGAGGACAATCTGATTATCAATCGGGGCAAGCTGATTGCGGAGGTTCGAAACAAAGTAGATACAGCCAGAGCGCTTGGATGACTGTAGCCAGAGGAGGGAAATGTGCCCAATTGCAGTAAATCATTTGTGGAACTTGGAGCAGTACAGATACACCAGGTCGCCTGGATGGAGGTTATCAGAGGATGAGAGCGTAAAACTAAAATTACCTATACCAAGGAACAAATAAAGCGTTTAAGGTTGGTAGATCAGTGAAGGAGGTCATACTACGACCTCATCGACTCGATGGCGATACTTGACAGGTCCACATGCATAACGTAACCGTTAAGCGAGCCGGCCACCTCACGCGTTTTGGTCATGCTCAAAAACTTGAGGCATTTCAAACACCCACCATGCCTCCAAAAGCTCATAAAAATTCAAAAGATTCAGTTGAGCAGGAGGGGAGGCTCTTACTTGCAATATCCACCATAAAAAAGGGGGATATCTCAAGTATTCGTGAAGCCGCTCGTGTTTTTAAAGTACCTTGTTCTACCCTTCAAGATTGACTACATGGTATAACAACATGTTCTGAAAAGCGCGCCAACTCGCATAAAATGACTCAAAATGAAGAGGAATCACTTGTATGATGGATTCTCTCTATGGATCAACATGGATCTGCCCCCTGACCTTCCCATATTCAAGAAATGGTCAATATATTGTTATCAAAGTGAGGTCTAACTACTACTCAAACTGTTGGTGAGAAATGGGTATATAACTTTGTCAAATGATGTGATGAGCTCAAAACAAGATATTCCCAGCAATATAATTATCAGCAAGCTAAATATAAAGATCCCAAAATAATTAAGGAGTGATTTGATTGTGTACAAATCACTATTATGCAACATGGGATTACACAAGAGGATATCTACAATTTTGATGAAACTGGCTTCGCAATGGGCCTAGTAGCTACTGCAAAAGTAGTTACTAGAGTTAAAATAATTAGCAACCCTTTTCTTATACAGTTAGGCAATTGGGAATAGGTCACGACAATTGAATGCATCAACTTTACTGGATGGGTGCTTCCGCCTTATATTATCTTCAAAGGGAAGGTTCATATCCAAGGATAGTATGAAGATGAAGCTTTACTACTTGATTGGAGGATTTAAGTCAGTGAGAATGGATAGACAACTGATGAAATTGGGCTTCATTGGCTTCAAAATGTCTTTATCTCATCAACTGAGGCACATACAACTGGGAGATATTGTGTTAGTGTAAGGGCTGGATGGCGGTGACGGCGTGAAGAGGTAATCAATATACGGAGAATGCTAAATACAATAGTAGGGAGGAGAACGTAGGGTCCTTATTGTATAGGAACTAATCGCTGACTTCGCTGTTATGTTATGTTATGTTATTATTATTTAACGTCGCTTGGCGGTCACGTGGCGGGTGACCGCGGCCTCCCGAAGGGCAACTGGACATGCCTCCCAAGCGTATGCTATCTAGAAGGATCTATATATATGCGTAACGATCTAAATACATGCTTAAAGGAGACAAATTTGAGCACTATTGTCAAGGTGCAGATTCAGGCGATCAGGAAACAGAAATAGATTGGAAAGAACACGCAGGCAGGCAGGCAGGCAAGCTATCGTACAGGTAGGTAGACAGAACGTAGCTCGAAGAGCTACCACAAGATCGAGACAGAGGTTCAAGATATTTCCTCGCAGGCACGTGCAGGGGCGGTCAGTACAGGCAGAACCGGCCTCCGGACCGTCATACGGTGTACGTTGGTCCAGCACCGTGATAACTATGTGCTGTAGAGTTGGGGAAGTTCCCAGCATTGCCCTGGCTAGGGCTTCAAGTGGTAGAAAAACCCTGTCTTGCCTCCCTATAGGTGAGAGGGGGAGCCAATCCCTCTTTCCCAGGAAGATATGCTTGGACTATTACACTACTCTGTGCTTAGGCGGGCCCAGTTTGGGCATATATCTGTAAAGAAGGATGTGTTTTGCATGATGTGGCTAAATTCCTCAGCCCCAGCAGCAGTCCCTAGGAGCCAGTTAATAGTTTTTGCTAGCCTAGCTAGTGAGTATTTCCATCTCTCCTTCCAGCACTTCTTAGTATGTGGGCAGAAGAAGAAATGTATTGGAGTCTTCAGCTTCTTGCAGAAGCAGGTTGCTAGGTAGTCTGTGTGGTGAAAGTGTTTGTGATATACTGCAAAGTCCCTATGTCCAATGTGGGTTACAATGAGCCTATCTAGTACCCAGCATGGCAGTTTGTGTTCCTCAGCCTGGCTGCTCTTCGTATGGGGGCAGATGCCCAGGTCTTGGTATGCCTAGGGTGCGTTGCATATATACACTGCCTGAGTGGCAGTACAGAGTTGTTGTTTCACCTCTCATCTTAGGTATACTGGAGAAGGGGGGATGTGGGAGCCATCCATGGCTGCTCCCTGCTTTGCCAGCCTGTCTGCTAGCTCATTCCCTGCAATTCCAGTGTGCCCTAGAACCCAGGAGACTTGTATAAGCCTGCGGGGAGAGGCTAGGATATATGGCAGGCTGAGCCATTATTATTATTATTATTCTTCCATTTTTGAGAGCATTTTCCAGTCTAAGACTATGCATGCTCTACCCTGCCCCAATGAGGCAAGGATTTAGTTCTGATGCTTAAATACATGATTGGGTTGGCCATGGTACAGGTAAAATATAAAAACTCACAAAGAGGGGAGAGATGTACAGAAATATTGCAAGTGGTTATAACTGACAGATGATTGACAACGTATGATGCAGGAAACATGATAATCTGATAAGATATATGACAAATATATGGCAAATACATGAAATTCAATAATTGGCAGATAAACAGGAGACATAAGCAAGAGACATATTTTTTCTTTTCTTTTCTTTTCTTTCTTTTTTTTTTTTTATCTTCCATCTAAGGTTAGTAGCCACCTTCTAGTAGCTATCTTTGTGGATTTTAGATATGCCAAAAGCTGTTTTAGCCCTGTGGAAGTGTTGAATAGGTAGGACAGAGTCTGGTTTCTCTGGGGAAGGCTAAGTATAGTGTCTCTTCTCTCTCTAGCATATGCTGGGCATGCCATGAGCAGATGGTAAGGGGTCTGTATTTGCTGATATTGGCAGGCCTGGAGTTTAACAATACCATCTTGGACCTTCTCCCGAACGTAATGGTAGCGTATATCGATGTGTTTGGATCTCTTGGTGGTGAGCTCAGCTTCAGCCATGGCGTGTGCACCTTGATTATCGATATGGAGAGTAATTGGCGGGCATTCAGTAGAGAGCACGTTGAGCTCATTGATGAGGTTCTGGAGCCAAAGGGCATCTCAGCTGGCTTCACTTAGAGCCATATACTCAGCTTCGTTGGAGCTAAGTGCAACGGATGTTTGCTTGCGGCTTTTCCAGGCAATTGGGGCCCCAGCAAGCAGAAAGATATATCCAGATACTGACTGGTGATTGCCTGTCAGTTGACCACCCTAATCAGAATCAGTATAACATTTGGGCATGAGGAGGTCAGATGTAATGGGCTCCGTGGCCTTATGGTAGGTAATTTGTCGGTTAATGGAGCCTTTAAGGTAGCGTATAGCGTGTATAAGGGCACGCTATGCCTTTTGGGTAGGTTTGGCGTGATATTGGGATAGTACACCAACCGTCCAGCTAAGATCAGGCTAGGTTTTGGTGGCTAGCCAAGTAAGGCAGCCTACATCATGTTAATATTCTTTGATGTTCACTGTAGGGTCTGGGTCATCATTAATTATTAGACTAGGATCCATGGGAATCCTAACAGGGTGTGCTTATGCTTGGCCAAAAGAAGCAACAACATCTTCAGCATAATTGGCCTAGGAGAGAGTATATGTGGTCTTAGATTGGGAGGTGGCCATGCCAAGGTATTTAGTGGTGTTTCCAACTTCCTTTATATCAAATTTGGCAGAAAGAGACTCCATAAACCAAGTGGCATCATTTTCATGCTTAGCATAGACTTTGAAGTCATCCACATGGGTAGTCACATAGAGTTGGGTCCAGGTGGTATAGATCCAGAGACCAGAGTCGTATTCAGAGCTTTTAAAGCCAATTTATCATAAGAAAGCATTTAGCATATCATACCAGATACGGGCAGATGGGATCAGTCCATAGAGGGACTGGCAGAGTTCACAAACCAGGTCTCCAGAGCCTTCTTTGAATCCCTGAACTTGGGTCATAAAGACACGTTTATCTGTGGGCATTTTTCCATTTAGGAAAGCAAGGATAGTATCTGCCTTTCAAGTATGCCAGCCAAATAGAATGGCCAGTGCTGTAAGGGTTTTAGTGGTATTTTCATCTACCACTGGGGCATATGATTCTATGAAGTCCTTGTCAAGTAGATTTCTATGAATCACCCAGCAAGCTTTAGCTTGGTAGTCTTTTGTAATAGGGGTTCCTAGGATTTCTTTCTTTTTGTATACCCACCAGCCAAGGATGACCTTGGTCCCTAGTGGTAGGTCAGAGCAGCAGATAAGTTGCCAGCAGCCTTTATCTTTGAGTTGGTTAACTTCTTTTTGCATGGATGCTTGCCACTTAGTGGCATCAGGATGGGATATAGCCTGCTTGTATGAAATGGGCGTGTCATCTTCAGATAAAGGAGTAGTTGAAGTGGTGAGATAGGCTAAGGACATGCCTTTGGCAGGTCAAAGCCATATTTCCTAGTCTTCATCTTTAACAGGTTGGTTTGTATCTTCTTTATTAGGAGTACTTGGATCTTTGGGAACAGTAGCTGATGGAGGCATAGTTGTGGGATCCTCATATTTTTCATCAAATATAGCATCATTGGTTGAAAAAATGGTATCTATTTTAGGGTCTCACACTCTGTATTGTTGGCTACTGATTTGGCTGATTATGAAGCAGCATTTAGAATGGGAATTGAACTTGTTTATAGGCTTATCTGAGCTATGTTGATGAACCCAGACAAGGCAGCCCCAATGTCAGTATTCATTAATACTAGTTGGTGAGTTGGTCCAGGCAGCCAGAGGCGATTTATATGGGCTTGGGCTGATTTTGGTGTTGGTATTGACCCCCCCAGGGATAGGTGAATTGAATAGGATGGTGGATGTTGGGAGGCAGTTTGTTATATCTGATGCATATTTTAAAGCATTAACCCAAAATCGCTGTGGTATATGGGGAGCGTCAAGCATTAATGTCCAGGCATGGTCAAAGAGTATGCGTATGCCGCGCTCGCTGACACCATTTTGCCAGGGGGAATATGGAGAGCTTGGTTGCCATTCAATACCTTCCTGATGATAAGTTTTCTGCCATTCAGCTGAGCAGAATTCATTGTCAAAGACAATATAGGCTGGGGTAGGGAAATGGTGATTCTTCATCTGTTGTAGCCAACCCCAAAATGCATCAATTGCAGCAGATCTTTCAGTTAGGTAGTGGATCCAACAATAATGTGTAGCATCATCAGTAATAAGCATCACATATTTGGCTCCTGTATGTGAAGGTAGAGGCATATCTAGCTTCTCTATATCTAGTGTTCAGCTGCCACCAACAAGGTCTATGTGGACTTGGGCTAGTGGTGCAGTCATATGGGATCTTAGTGTTTTGCTGTATTGGCAAGTTTGCTTGAAAAAAACAACTCCGCACCGACCAAACTGACCCCTACGTTTAGGGGGTCAGCGCCCTCAAAACCCATATCATCTTATAGCTCTCATTGAGCTGAATATCTCTCCCTATCTTCATTTTCTGAGCCTACAAATATCACCCACAAACCAAGCGCAAAAACAGGAATTTCCCCTGAAAATTTTGTTGTGGCATTCCACGGAACGGAATACAGGGACCCACACCAACCAACTGTGCAGCTCTGCACCAGCCAACCAAAGCTTAAGGCACCAACAACTGAGCCCAAGCTATAATACCAACAACAACAAAAACAACAACAACAACAACACCACGGTCCCTGCACAGCATCCTTAGGGGAAAGGATTAGCCCTATATCTTAGCAGATACTAGTTCAACCTAGTCCCTCTACTGGATATATCTATATCCAAATACCACTAGGACTGCTTGAAGGAGCTTCTTGAAAACATCCAGTACAGTAGCTAGGGTGAAGTCCCTCTGTGCTCTATTGGATCCCTGCTTGAAGCTCTCTAGGACTATATAATAGCCTAAGGCAAATCCCACTGGGGGCCAGGGGTTATGGGACTAGCTGCATGTGCACACCAGAGCAGTTAATATAGGCATATTCTCTGCATAAACAATAAGAAATTGCCTTTCAGTTTGCCTCTTCTCTTGAAAAAGTGGTAGGCATTTTCCTGGGTTTCACCTCATTGAAAACAGGAGTTCAGTATCTGCCTTGTAGCTATTGTGCTTTCCTCTAATTAGAGAACTAGAGGAAGCTAGCTCTATTCCCTAGACTAGGAGAGTTGGCATACTAGTCCCTTATCAAAACAGGTAAGGCACTAGGCTAGTTGCCCTAGTTCTAGGTATAAGAAATAGAGGGACCAACCTATAGTTATCTACTAGAGAAAGCTGGTTCCTAGAAAGCTCCCTCCAAAAGCTTCTCCTGGTTTAGTGATTCCCTAGAAAAATCACTACCTATTAAATATTCCCATTTAATAGGTCAAGTTGGACCCTTTTCCTTGCCATCTTTCCTTTGTCCTAGTTGGGGGGATACCTTAAAACCCTCTGGATATAGTTGGGGGTCACCTGAAACCCTGCTCTTTTACTTTTCTTCTTTTCTCTAGTTTTGGGTCACCTTGTAAACCCTACCTTTTTGAGAGGTTTTTGGCCAAAAACCTAGAAAGAGGAGGAAAAAAAAAAAAAAAAAAAATAATATGGAGAGAAGACCATCTCCTATTGAACTCTCCCCAGCCAGCTCTATGAGCCTTGATGAGGTAGATCAGCTTTTTATTAAGAAAGCTGAAGGGAAACAGAAAAAACAGAATTATCAAAAAATACTATGCCAGAGAGCCCAAAAGTGTCTGAGACAAGCCCTTAGACTCACTATAGAAGCCTCACCAAAGCTCCAACAGGCTCTAGACCTGGTATCTGACTACCTGAAAAATCCTATCTCTAGACCTACATCTGGGCCTGCATCTGGGTCTGCATCTGGGTCTGCATCTAAACTGGAAATCCAATCTCATTTCCAAGATGTACACCAGAAACTAGACCAGATACTAGAGAAAATGAATGATCAGCCCCAAAAGCCAACCTATGCCCAGATAGCTCAAAACCCCCAAGGCAAGACACAGAAAGCATGTCCAGCACTACAGGTTGTTATTCCAAAAAAGCCAAACATAAACTTGGCTGAATACACCCCAATGGAAATAACACCTGCAGGATCCCCAATCAGACCAACCTCTAGAAAGGTATCTAGAGAGAGAAGGCTTATCTTAAAGGTCCCCCTCCAATATATAGAGCAGCTGAACCCAAAGCTACTAAGGGACCAGATAAATGACCAATTTTATGCTCAGGGAACCCAGGACCAAGCAATAGTTGCCAGTATAGCAAGATCTAGGTCAAATCTTTCTATAATTGCAACTACCCTCCCCAACTTCACAGCCCAATATCTTCTGGACCATCTCTCTATCTGGAAACACCTACTGCCATTAGAGAAATGCTCCTTAGACCAACAATGGGCTAGGGTAGTGGTCCACAAGGTCCCATGAAAAGCCTTTGCTTCAGAGGAAGGATTGTCTTATCTCAAAGAAGAGATTGAGACATTTAACCCATATTTGAAGCTTAGTAGGGATCCCCAATGGCTGTGTAGGGAGGAAATTAGGGCCCAAAAACTCCATTCTTCTATAGTGGTCTATCTGGAGAATCAAGAAATGGCAGAACAGGCAGCCCAAGCAAACAAGCTCTTTATAGCTGGAGAAGAATGTTGGGTAGAGAGATTTTATGATAAATTTCTGCAATGTGACCAGTGTCAAGGCTTTGGACACCCCCAAATCCACTGCAAAAGGGAAGCTAGATGTGGGATTTGTGCCAAAGCACATTTAACATCAGATCATTCATGCTCCATCTGCCAAATTCAGGCAAAGGCATGCCCTCATACTAAAATCTGCTGTCCAAATTGCCTAGGGAACCACTTAGCCAGCTACTCCCAATGTAAAGAGAAGCTTAGGGTCCAACCTAAAACTAGGCACCTGTCAAGGTGCGGATTCAGGCGATCAGGAAACAGAAATAGATTGGAAAGAACACGCAGGCAGGCAGGCAGGCAAGCTATCGTACAGGCAGGTAGACAGGACGTAGCTCGAAGAGCTACAACAAGATCGAGACAGAGGTTCAAGATATTTCCTCGCAGGCACGTGCAGGGGCGGTCAGTACAGGCAGAACCGGCCTCCGGACCGTCATACGGTGTACGTTGGTCCAGCACCGTGATAGCACCAAGCATATGCTCAAGAACAGTTACAACAACAACCTAAGCAACCTATCTTCTCTGAAAACTCTGATCTAGATCTAGAGCTATGAGACCCCAACAACAAGAAATCCAATTTCTCCAAAATAATATAGGTAGGAATCAGAATGCTATGATTTCATGCCTAGAACAAGGATTAGAATCCAAAATAGATTTTATCCTATTTCAAGAACCATGGATCTATCAATCTGGCAAAATGTATATTACTATATCACATCCATCCTATACCACCATACTCCCAGAAAATACTCAACAAAGGCCAAGAGTAGCTATCTTTTATAGAAAGCTATCTAAATTTCAATATTGCCAAGGAAGTGATATTTGCTCTGATAGTGACCTCCTAATATTAGATATTTTAGGGACCTCTATCCCTAACCTCCAGCTTATAAATATCTATAATGAAGAGTCACTTCAGAAAGAAATATCAGAATGGACAGTGGAAAGGGCTCTTATTAAAATTAATCCTTCTAGAAATACTATATTAGGAGGAGATTTTAATGCCCACCATTCCTGGTGGAATACAGCTATTCCTTCAGCTATAAGAGCTGATAACCTAGTCCAATGGCTCACTCAATGGGGATTTGAGCTTCAAAATACACCAGATCAAGGCACCTTCTTTAGAAAAGAGATGATCAATACTTCTATAATTGATCTAGTCTTTGCTACTAGCAGCCTAAACAAACATCAGATATATTGGGAGATAGATCCACAAATTACTTCAGGATCTGATCATGAAATTCTCTTATTCTCTATCAGCCTAGAGAAAGGGGTGGAAAACCCACTTACCACACCCCCCTACAATATAGAGAAGGCAGACTGGGAACAATTTAGTCAGGAACTTCTAAAGCTAGACCAATCAGATCAATATAGATCTAAGCTCTCAGAAGCTCCCAATATTCAAGAGATTTCAGAAAAAGACCTAGATATTGAAGCTCTATCTCTCCAAGATATTATTCAACAGGCTGCTAACAAAGCTATCTCTAGAAGAAAGCCCTCTTCAAGATCAAAAACATGGTGGACCCAGGAGCTAACCCAGCTTAGAAGAACTCTTGGAACAGCTAGAAAAATATGGAAGACCTCCCAGACCTCTGAAGCCTATGAGAACTATCTATCTCAAAGAAATCACTATTTCCAACAGATAAAGCTAGCAAAAACTAGTTGTTGGAATTCCTTCCTAGAGAATGCTCAGGATAAAGAGGTTTTTAAAGCCTTCCAATATACAAAGCTAAGGCAGTCTCAGAAGCTTCCTATCCTTAAATATCAAGATCAGGAACAAGGATCCCAGGAAGCTACAGCCATTACCTTCCAAGAAAAAGCTCATGCATTATTTTCTACCTTATTCCAATCTCCCCCCCAATCAGAGCCTATAGATTGGTCCACTTACCAAGCTGGAGACTGGGAATGGCCAGAGATAACAGATAAGGAGGTTAAAGAGGCTATCTTCTCAAGCTCTATAAAGAAAGCTCCAGGTCCAGATGGCTGCTCCTTTAAAATTCTACAAAAAGCTTATTTAAATCTCCCACAGAGGTTTAACCAGCTGTACAGAATTTTATTATTATTATTATTATTCTTCCATTTTTGAGAGCATTTTCCAGTCTGAGACTATGCATGCTCTACCCTGCCCCAATGAGGCAAGGATTTAGTTCTGATGCTTAAATACATGATTGGGTTGGCCATGGTACAGGTAAAATATAAAAACTCACAAAGAGGGGAGAGATGTACAGAAATATTGCAAGTGGTTATAACTGACAGATGATTGACAACGTATGATGCAGGAAACATGATAATATGATAAGATATATGATAAATATATGGCAAATATATGAAATTCAATAATTGGCAGATAAACAGGAGACATAAGCAAGAGACATATATATATATATATATTTTTTTTTTTTCCTTTTAGCTTCCAGCCAAGGTTAGTAGCCACCTTCTAGTGGCTATCTTTGTGGATTTTAGGTATGCCAAATACAGAATTTTAATAAAGAAAGGATACCATCCTAAATGCTGGAGAGTGGCTACTGGGGTAGTTCTTAGGAAATCAGCTTCTGCAAAAAGAGACTGGACTAGGCCAAAGGCATATAGGATTATTTCCTTATTAAATTGCTTAGGAAAAATCTCTGAAAAGATCCTAGCTAGAAGACTAGCTTACCTAGCAGAGCTTCCAGGATCTAAGCTATTATATCATGACCAAATGGGAGGTAGGACCAAGAAATCTGCTATTGATGCTGTCTTATCTCTAGTACATGATATACAACTAGCTAAAAAGCAAAAGAAGCCCACCTCTACTCTATTTATTGATGTAAAGGGGGCCTTTGACCATGTTTCCTTGAACCAGCTGCTAAGGATATGCTTTAAATTAAAGTTACCTTTAGCTCTAATCCTTTGGATCCAAAGCTTTCTATCTGGAAGAAGTATGCAGCTAGCCTTTGATGGGGATATAACAACAGATACCCCAATCTCTGTGGGTATCCCACAAGGATCCCCTATCTCCCCAATCCTTTTCCTCATATATATCCGATACCTCTTTGAACTTGAAGAGGAAGAAGAGAACCTAGAGCTTAAAGAGCTGTTTAGCCAGATTAGGGTACTAAGCTATATTGATGATATAGCTCTAATAGTCAGTTCTAGATCTATAGAACAAAATTGCCAACTACTCCAACAGATGGCTCAATGGCTATTTCAGAAAGGGGAATCTCAATTCATCCAATTTGATAAGGAGAAGATGGATCTAATCCATTTCCACTCCAAAAGAAGGCTAGATTTGGACCAGGCCAAAGTTCAAATTAATAATTTGGAGATTACCCCTAGCACTATCATTAAATGGCTAGGAATCTATTTAGATTCTAAACTTCTTTTCCATGAGCATGTGAAGCAAAAGGTTACTGAGGCAACCAGGGTTTTCCACCAGATAGAGAGGCTCTCTAACACAGAAAGAGGTCTAAGCTTCCAAGCAATTAGACAATTATATATTGCTTGTATCACCTCTATTGCTGATTATGGGGTTCCTATATGGTGGAAGGGTCAAAAATATCTGCTTGAGAAGTACCAGAAGCTCCAGAACCTAGCCTTAAGAAAGATTCTAGGGGCTTTTAAAACCTCTCCCCACAAAGCTATGGAGATAGAGGCTTCCCTACCACCTCCTAAAATTAGGTTTAGGAAGATCTGCAGGGCATATATGCTTAGGACCTTATCCTTCTCTACTAGCCATGCAATTAGGGCTAGGCTGCCAACCACCTACCCAAACCCTGGGGAACTAGATGTAGAAAGATCACACCATCTAGATTGGATAGAACAGGAGAGGACCCAAAATCAAGTTCCTCCTACCCCAGGATCCAATTTCTCAGATAGGGGAGGCAGGCATCTAAGAAGAGCTTATCCCACCCAAATAGTGAGACTCCTCTCTTACTACCCAAAACAGGACTGGCAAGGAGACCCTGAAGCTAAGGACTCAAGACCTTCCCCATGGGCTAATATATTGGGAAAAAAGATAGATATCTCTATCTCCCTAAAATCCAAAGAGGCTGCGGCTCTAGACCACCAAGCTTGGACCCAAAAACAGGTGACATCTGAGATAGATAATAAGCTCATTATCTACTCAGATGGCTCTCAATCACAGAAAGGATCTAATGGGGCTGGGATCTTTAGTTCTACCTCTTCTTTCAAGGTTCAGAACTCTCAGGCATGGAACTTAGGGACCCAATGTGAGGTATTTGATGCAGAGCTATACGCTATCTATCAAGCTATCCTACTAGCTAGGAAGCAGGCCCAGCACCAAATAGCTCTCCAAGAGGTGTGGATCTTTTCTGATAGTCAGGCTGCATTACAGAAGCTTCAGAAACCACTAGATCAGGAATCTAGAGTAGGAAAAATAGCTCAGGCTATACTAGACCTAGTCCAGGCATATCCTCACCTAGAGATCCACCTTCACTGGGTCCCAGGCCACCAAGGAGTCTATGGGAATGAAAAGGCAGATGAAGCTGCCAAGTATGGAGCAGAATGGCAGGAACCTATCTCTCAGGCCCCTCTCTCATATACCTATATGAAGAGAGATCTAAAAGCTAGGTCTTTAAAAGAATGGGAGCATGACTGGCAGCTAGCTAAAAGTAGAGCTAGCCAGCATTATCTTCAGTTTTCCAGCAGGCCTAAATGGAAACCAAACCAGCTCCAACTTCCTAAGCAACTGTGGTCTACAATCACCCAGCTGAAGCTAGGGCATGGATACTTTAGGTCTTATTTAGTCAGACTACCAGACTACAATACAGAAGACTGCCCTAACTGCCAATACCAGCAAAGACAGACCCTTACCATCTGCTTATGGCATGCCCAGCATATGCTAGAGAGAGAAGAGACACTATACTTAGCCTTCCCCAGAGAAACCAGACTCTGTCTTACCTATTCAACACTTCCACAGGGCTAAAACAGCTTTTGGCATACCTAAAATCCACAAAGATAGCCACTAGAAGATGGCTACTAGCCTTTGCTGGAAGCTAAAAGGGAGAAAAAAAAAAAAAAAAAAAAAGAGAAAAGAAAAATATAGCTCTTGCTTATGTCTCCTATCTATCTGCCAATTATTGAATTTCATGTATTTGCCATATATTTGTCACACATCTTATCATACTATCATGTTTTCTGCATCATACTTTGTCAATCATCTGTCAGTTATAACCACTTGCAATATTTCTGTACATCTCTCCCCTCTTTGTGAGTTTTTATATTTTACCTGTACCATGGCCAACCCAATCATGTATTTAAGCATCAGAACTAAATCCTTGCCTCATTGGGGCAGGGTAGAGCATGCATAGTCTTAGACTGGAAAATGCTCTCAAAAATGGAAGAATAATAATAATAATAATAATAAGCTAAGCCGCGTATATTTCCCCCATTTTGGATACATTTTCTATTTTGATATACGGCATTTGATTGGATAAAGCAGAACCTTCATTCCTCTGTTTTATTTTGCATATATTCACTCATTTGAAGGCCCGAATAGAGGCCGATTTCTGTATTTAAGATTGATTCCATAGTTATGTTATGTTATTATTATTTAACGTCGCTTGGCGGTCACGTGGCGGGTGAC
The DNA here is from genome assembly GCA_002976275.1 of Monascus ruber. Taxonomy (NCBI): domain Eukaryota; kingdom Fungi; phylum Ascomycota; class Eurotiomycetes; order Eurotiales; family Aspergillaceae; genus Monascus; species Monascus ruber. Next base: position 316,738 of record PSNO01000005.1, read on the forward strand.
CGCGGCCTCCCGAAGGGCAACCGGACGTGCCTCCCAAGCGTATACTATCTAAGAGGATCTAAGTACGTGCGCAACGATCTAAATACATGCTTAAAGGAGACAAATTTGAGCACTATGTGCTGTAGAGTTGGGGAAGTTCCCAGCACTGCCCTGGCTGGGGCTTCAAGCGGTAGAAAGCCCTGTTTTGCCTCCCTATAGGTGAGAGGGGGAGCCAGTCCCTCTTTCCCAGGAAGATATGTGTTGACTGTACACTACTCTGTGTTTAGGTGGGCCCAGTTTGGGCATATATCCGTAAAGAAGGATGTGTTTTGCACGATGCGGCTGAATTCCTCAGCCCCAGCAGCAGTCCCTAGGAGCCAGTCAATGGTTTTTGCTGGCCCAGCTAGTGTGTGTTTCCGTCTCTCCTTCCAGCGCTTCCTAGTATGTGGGCAGAAGAAGAAATGTACTGGGGTCTTTAGCTTCTTGCAGGAGCAGGTTGCTAGGTAGTCAGTGTGGTGGAAGCGTTCATGGTATGCTGCGAAGTCCCATGTCCAGTGCGGGCCGCAATGAGCCTGCCTAGTACCCAGCGTGGTAATTTATGTTCCTGGGCCCGGCTGCTCTTCGTATGGGGGCGGATGCCCAGGTCTTGGTATGCCTGGGGTGCGCTGCGCGTATACGCTGCCTGGGTGGCAGTATGGAGTTGTTGTTTCGCCTCTCGTCTCAGGTATGCCGGGGAGGGGGGGATGTGGGAGCCATCCATGGCTGCTCCCTGCTTTGCTAGCCTGTCTGCCAGCTCATTGCCTGCGATTCCAGTGTGCCCTGGTACCCAAGAGACCCGTACGGGCCTGCGGGGAGAGGCTAGGATGTACGGCAGGCTGAGCCACTGCTTGGAGAGCTGGTGGAAGGTGTCTGTGAGATGGCGTCTGTGTGGCGCGGGCCTGCCATCTGCTAGTAGACTGGCTGCTGCCAGGTTGTCTAGGAAGAGGTTCAGCTGGTTGGCGTATGCGGTGCATGGCAAACCAACTGCTGCCCGGAGACCTTCCACAGCGCCCATGATCTCCGCGTCATAGACCTCTGTCCGGGGGCCTGCTGGGCCCTGTCCCTGGGTGACTAGGATGGAGCCGTAGTATATGGCGTATCCATATCCAGCGCCTTGGCCCGTGTGGGAGCCATCTGAGTAGACTGATATGGCTAGTGGTGAGGAGATGTGCCCTTCCCGGTGGGTTGGCAGCATGCGTAGTGGTGGGGGCTGTGGCTCTACCCACCTGCGTTCTGGTGCTGGTGTGGGGATGCGTTGCAGGATCCTGGTGAGCCTTGTGTTGTACCCATAGTTTGGGGCTGCATGGATGCGTGCTACAGGGTGCTTTGCATCTAGGCCTGCATATCTAGCAGCTGCCCTCTGGAGGATGCTCTCCAGAAAGGCTCTTGGGTCTGGCAGGTCTGCCTCTCGGAGGAGTGCTGCTGTGGGTGTTGTCTTGTAGGCTGGGAGGATTGCTAGTGCGGCAATGCGGAGCAGGGACTGAAGGGAGTTAGCCACCTGCTGTTGTCCAGTATAGAAGACCTCCACTCCATATAATGCTGTTGGTAGTGCGCACTGTAGTACAGCTGCTCGCATAGAGGCTACTGGGCACCCATGCTGGGTGTTGCTCAGTCTTTGTAGGTGTTGTGCCAGCTGCTTACCACGGCTGAACACCCAGTTGATATGTGGTTTAAAAGTGAGCTTTATGTCCAAGAGGACCCCTAACCAGCGGGTGTATGATGTGGGAGGGATCTCACCCACATCAGGCAGCCTAACCACTGGGGGTGGATGCTTGCGTTTCCTAGAGAAGTGTTGTATCTCTGTCTTCTCCGCAGAAAAAGGGAGACCTACCTCTGTTCCTAGGGCTGTTACTGCCTTGTATGTTTCCACTAGCTGTTGAGATGTCTCCTGGAGAGAGTCCCCTACAAAGAGGATTCCTAGGTCATCCGCGTAGCAGAAGGAGGCCTTATAGGCAGCTACCACCATTGCTGCATAGAGTAGGAAAAGGATTGGGGAGAGAGGAGATCCTTGTGGGAGGCCTCCCTTTATTGGGGCTTTGGCATTTGCCTCTCCAATCTGGACACATGCTGAGCGACTGGAGAGCCAGTCCTGGATCCATTGGAGCAGGCGTTCATCCCATCCCTGAAGGCGTAGGTGTGAAAGAAGCCTTTGGTGGTCTACTGCGTCAAAGGCTCCCTTTACATCCATCAAAAGTAATGAGGCTACCTTTCCCTGTTGGAAGGCTTTCTCCACTCTATGAACTAGTACTTGGATGAGGTCAATAGCAGAGCGGCCTGGGAGAGCACCAAAGTGGCATGGTGTGAGTAGTTTTCCCTGGATTGCTTGTACAGCCATCCATCTTGCAATGAGACATTCTAGGCCTTTGCCTAGGGTGGATAGAAGGCTGATAGGTCGCCATGAGCCAAGTTGGGTGAGGTCTCTCTTTCCTGGCTTTGGCAGCATGATGATTTTTGCTGCTTTAAAGATCTGTGGGACAAGGCTTTTCTCTAGGCTTTGATGATATAATGCTGTAACTGCATCTCCTATAACAGGCCATAATTCTCTCCATACAGATGTGGTAAGGCTGTCCTCCCCAGGGGCAGATGGGCTAGGGGAGCAAAGGGTATTCCAGCATTCTTCCTTTGTTGGTAAAGGCATAGGATCTAAAGGTCTGTTTGATGGTCCCTCTTCGAGCTGGTTTGGGAGGGAGACTCCCTTTTTCAGGAGGTGGGTGAGGAACGCATCTGCTTTGCCCTGTGGGGTGGTGATTTGGTTGCCTTGTACAAGTAGGGGGGCGAAGCTAGTTGGTTGGAGGGCTTCTGCCATTTTGCTAGTGTAAAGGCTTTAGTGGGAGTTGTTGCCTGCTCAATCCGTTCCTTCCAGTAATTAGCTTTTGCCTTTGAAATTGCCTTCTGAAGAGGTTGAAGGTCTGGTGGATGTTGTCTTGCTTGCCGGAGTAGGTTTGTGAGCTCTGGTGTCCACCATAGGGTGTGTGGGAGCCTGCGGGTGTTATACTCTGATGCTCCCTGGATGGCTAGCTGTACCCGGCTGACCAGTTCCTCCGCCAGAGTATCTGTTGGTAGGTTAGCGTCTGGGGGGACCAGGAGTTCTCGAGCCTTTTCCCAGTTAGTGGAGCCTAGTTTGTGTTGTGGCTGTGGCTCCCTCCATTTTAGCTGTGCTAGGATAGTTTTATGGTCACTAAAGGTGCTAAGGTGGTCCTCCACTGTAGCCACCACTGGGAGGTTGGCAAAGACTAGGTCCAAGGTGTTGGGTCCGCGGGTTGGAGTGCCTGGTTCCATGCAGAGCACTAGTCCTTGGGTTTCTAACCATTCTACAAGAGCTGTAGCTCCTGCAGAGAGGGCATGTAGTTGGGTTTCTGGTTGCCATAGGGGGTGGTGGGTGTTGAAGTCTCCTGCAATGATGGTGTTCCGTGGGACAGGGTATTGAAGTAGGGTGTGGATTGTAGATCTAGTGGGTGAAGAGGGAGTCACTGAGTCATTTGGGGGGCGGTAGACATTGATAATTGTGAGGCCATCTACCTCTACTGCCGTGATGTCTGGGGAGGATGGTTGTGGAAGTGTGTGAGCTGGAAGGTCTTTCCGTACGTATGTTAGAGTTTGGGGCCTGATTTCCCAGCGGGTGGTTGGGCTGAAGAGTTGATATCTTGGGTGTGTTTTTGTGAGGTGTTTTGCCATTTTTGTCCAAGGCTCTTGGACCAGGATGATGTCTGCTGTGAAGGATAGCAGCAGGTCATGGGGGGCCACCCCTCCCTACATTGGCCTGTATGATTTTCATAGTTCTTCTGGAGAGGTCTGACTGGCTAGCTCTTGGAAGAGCTGCCTTGATGGCTGATCTATGGCCTGATTTAGAGTGTGTGGGCTTGCCTATGCAGCCTGCACCTTTCTAGCTTGTTGCTGGAAAGCTAGTCTCCCAGCTTTGCGTATTGCCGCTAGTGCTTCTTTAGAAAGGTGGGTGATGGTCCCTTTACGGGAGATAGGCTGGGCTGGGCACTTTGGGTAGTCTGCTGCATGGGGGCCATGGCAGTTAATGCATTGTACATGATAGGTATGCTCTATTTTGGTGGAGCCACAAGAGATACAGCGAGTGTTAGAGCGGCAAGCTTGTGTGTCATGGAAATGGTGGCAGCGGGAGCATTGTAGTGGTCTTTGTTTGGGGCATGTAGGTCTAGATAGGCCAGATATGCCAAATAATTGTATTGCAAATTTGGGCTTCTTTGGGAAGGCAATGACTGCAGTGATTGAGCCTACCTCTGTAGGGTGATTTGAGAGCTTGATATGACATGGTTTAATGCCTGTGATACGCTCCACTTCAGTGCTAATATCTTCTAGTGTGGTTTCTGTCCATCCCTCTAGGGACCAGAGCCTCTGGGGAATCTGGGGAACAACAAATTGGTGGTATTCTATTGGCATTTCAAAATGTCCATCTGCAGCTAGCTCTTTGGCTTGTGCAGAGAGTAAAAAGGCTTTGCCTTCATCTGTGGTTGTGATGGCATAGCCTGTGGGGATTATCTGTACACGAGAGATCCCTCCAGGGACCCTTCCTGTAAGGGCTATGCAGATTCCATAGGGGCCTATTTCCCGCAGGTTGGAGGGTTCTGGGAGGCGGAGGAAGATGCGGTTGTCCATCCTCCTTGCCTGCTGGGGCTGCTTGGCAGGCTTGGGTCTGGTGGCTTGCCATCCCTTTTGGTCTGGTCCAGGGGCCACTACTGAGGACCAAGATGGTGCTTGGGTTGTCTGTCCAGCTGGAGTGGCTTGTTTGGCCTGTACAGGCTCTGGAGTTGGTTTGGGGAGAGCTATGGGAGGTTTCTCTGGTCCCAGCTGGGGTGTACTGCCTTTGGCCAGAGTCAGGAACCTGGCTGCCAGTCCTTTGGCAAGTTCTTTGGGCTGGCTGTGGAGGGAGGAGACAGTCGAGTTGAGCGCGTCTGCAAGAGAGGTTAGTGCCTGCCTCCAATCATTCAGGAGGAGGAGCTGGTCTTCAGCAACTGCATTTATCTGCTGGCGAATTGACAGCATGTTTGGCCTGCTAAGTATTGGGCCTGAGAGAGTGCCAGGCATCTTGTCCGGAGAGGAGAGGGCTCTCCGTTTGTGGGTGTTGCGGTGGAGGGGGGTGGTGGGTTCCAAAGGAGGATCCGGCTTTTCATCCCAAGAAGCGGTTCTTGGGCAGGGGACGACCGCAGGGGGGTCGTCCACCTCCATCAGGTGGAGGGTGGGCGCTATCGTGTAGGTAGTGTCTTTCGATGTTGGTATGTTGGGGAGACAGCGACGACGCGCTGTCGATTTTCCGTGTGTGATTGATTCCATAGTTTGTAGGCTGCTCGTGCGTGGGGGGGTGTTAGTACACGTGAGGTTCTGCCGTCCTAGACCGCCCTCGCTACCTATCTCACGGCACAGGCAGGCCTACCTAGTAATACGACCATATACATGCGCCTATCCATTAGGCTCTGGCCCGTTACAGTTAGGGAAAATTTATAAAGGGTTTGAAATGGCGTTGAATGAGACCATTCTTCTTGAGAAAGAAGTCCATAATTTATAGGCTGCGCATGAAACGCAGGTTCAAAAAAAGAAATGATCTAGGTGGCAGCTAGCTACCACAAAGGGTTTATCTGTCCAAAAATGCCAGCAGCTTATACAGCATGAGAATAAGGTCTAAGAAGCTCAAAATACTCAACCTACTGAACCAGCTCCAGTTGCAGTTGAGCATTGTGTATGGGCACCACCACAGTGTAGTGATTGTCATATTATTGGACATAGAAGATTGCAATGTCCTAATCGCAATAGTAACTAGCTTTTTATAATGTATATGCTTTTGGGGTGTCAAAATATATCATACTTTTAGGTCATGGCCTGGAGTGGCCGGCTCGCTTACCGATTACGTTATTGATAGCAGGCTCTGATGACAAATGCGGTTTTTACATCCTACCCAACGGAACTCACGTTAGTGATGATAATTCTGACTGGCTAGGGGGAAGTCGTCGACCTCTACGTCATTTGATCTTACTATGTACTCACTTAGAGAGTTTAGACCACAGTATAACCCTCGGGTTGTCTCCATTCATGCTTAAATCTGCCCAGTGAGCAAACAGTAGCCAGGGAAAGTCTTCAACCTGTCTGGAACATTATTAAATCTATGTAGACATTTACTTATGCCTTTCCTCTCCTGCCGTGTAGGTATCAATGCGCCAAGACCAAAAGCAAGGTAATGATGAAGCGTTAAAAGAAAATGGGGAAACGAGCCATTAAATAGTGTGAAGAAGAACCTGAAGCAGGGAATTAAAAGACGCTATGAGAAGAAGAGCAAAGGAGAAAAAGAAGAAAAGGACAAAGCTAGAAAGACAAGAACGAACATTTACAACCATTTCAATGATGTTCCGTATATACATCAAGATCTTCAGTCTTTGTCATCAGTGCAGAAAATGTCTTATTAAAAACAGTTATCACGATTTAAAAAAGAGCCACGGGCAAAATGAGGAGGAAATTTTCAAACAGAAACAAGCCAGTGATGCTCTGAATGTTTGAAAAAAAGACGTCGAAGGTCATTAGGTTCTTCGATATAGGGTGCCATTGCAAGCCCAATTAAAAACGCTAGTAATGCTGGAACTTCCCTCATGAGGCAAAGGAAAGGAACAGGATCGAACTTATAGGCAGGAAGAGGAAAAAGTGAATAAGTTAGTCATCAAATGAATTATTAAAAGGGGTATGTGACGCAACCTTGGAAGTATTCCGTCGGTCGACTTATAGAACAAAGCTGGAATTGGCAATGCATCGACCGACAGCTCACGGATGCTTATTTCTTGCTACTGCTGCGGGTCTTTCGGCCTGCTCCGTTAACGGATCCATTGGTCGCTCCTCCGTTGATCGAATCTGGCGGCTTTCCGTTCTCCTTCGCAGAATTTCGCTTGGCAGCCGAAAGCACCTTGTCGACATCAGTAGCGGTGGTAATCGCACGACCATTTGTCTGCTGCTCATGCAAAATATCTTCCATTTCCTCGTCTTCGTCATCGCTTCTTTCGTCCTTCTTCACATTGTTGAAGATATAGTTGGCAAGAATCCGCAGAATCAGGTAGAGCCAGAAGAGGTTCACAGCCTGCAGACTAGCGAGCAGAGAGAAGGTAATGACCTGGCTGATCCAGCACTTGTACTGCTGCGTCTCCCAGTTCAACTCGTACGGTCCGACGGTACGGAACTCGGTCAAGCAGGCCCAGAGGATCTTCAGGTTGATAAAATGTCTGAGGTAGATCCATACGCTAACGAACAGACCGTAATACGGCACGATGATTGAGGAGTCGAGGTAGTTCAAGGTTTTCGAAGTCTGTATAGTTAATCTTAGTCAATAGCTGTATTTCAGAAAAGATACGCAAATGCGGGCATTAACGAACCGCAAGGAAAAAGTCCGAAACATCGTGCGTGATGTAGACCGCAATGCCCATGTAGGTAAAGTGGAAGCGATAGCTCAAGAAGATCAGAGCCAACGTAATTATGTGATGCATCACAAGCTCTTTAAAGTCCTTCCTTGGCTTCTCCAGTTGCAGCATCAGGACGATGGCCTGCTGGGCCCAGTAGCTGGCCTGCAGCAAGTAGTACGCTTTGAAGATGGCCATATGCTCCCGATGAGGAAAGCCTTCGAACATGGCAGTGGTGTTGAAATACCAGATATCCGTCTGCTTCATGACATACAGCCCATACGGACCAAAGATACCAAAGTAAATCGCTGTGTAGACCTGCTCCATGAATCTCGCCATCTTGGACTTGCCCTTGATTCCACAGTATTTCCCCCACGGCCGAATGACGCACTGCATAAGAAACTCGCGTGTGAAAGAGAGCACAACGGTGTAGAAGCCCACGAACGCAAAATCCTTGGGACCCTTGCCGTACATCACCGGTCCCCCGGGGGCTTTCGGTTCTTGAGCGTAGGAGAGGAAGATGGCGTTGTGCAACGGGTTCGACTCGGTGGGGTTCACCACGTAGGCTGAAAGCAGAACAATAAGGATTATCAGAGGCAATAGCCATGTGTGCTTCAAACAGGTGTCCTTGAAGCGACGCAATGCCGAACGAGGCTTCCGACGCTTGGTGTGAGGCTTGAGAGACTTCTGGGCTTGGGGGGATTGAGGCATCTGTTCCTCATGGACAGAGTAAGCACACTACCTGGCAACGACGAGGACATACGAAACGAGAGACAGTATAGCATACCTTGTTCGACTCGATCGTGCTCAATTCAGCGTGTGCTTTGCCATTAGCAGTGGGAATGGCTGCTACAGTGGTCTTTTGCTTGCTCTCTGCGTTGGCCATCTGTCGTGTGCGAGCCATGGCGGCGGACTACGGACGACTCTATCTGATGAACTCCTTGATCCCGTACGCAGCGAGAGGCAAAAGATGTCGATGGAAGCCTAGATGGCAGCCTGATCAATCAACTCCGCGGATGAAGAGTGCCACGGAGGAAAGGAACGACGACGAACGCGTTACGTACGCCGTGAGCGGAGCGGAATTGACCGGCGAGAGCAGGCGAGAAGAGGACGTTCTTCTACATGCAAGACCTCCAGCGAGGAGAGGGACGGCGATGAAGATGCTGGGAAGAAGGACGCCAGGGGCTCGTTCCTTATTATTATTATTCCATGAACGACGATAAAATTTCTCGCTGGTCACTCCACCGGTTCCAGTGGGCGATTGGCGGACGGCTCCTTGGCGGGCGGGTGCGCTGAAATTGCTTGTTTATGGATATTCTCGAGTTATGACTGCTAATAGTTATGCAGATTGCAGATGGACTCTTCACAGCAATCGATCCTGGATTGTCTCTGCATCTGTGAGTGTCGTTGTCGACGATCAGTGCGGAGGGTCCTTCACAGAAGCCCAAGGCTTTGCTTCATGCACCGCAATATATGCCGTACATACATCCTACAGCGTGCTACGCCCAACTCGACTTAGAAAAGAACCGAGATGACCAATCGACTCCCCCAACGCTCTCGATCAGGGTCATGACTTATTGTAAGACATTCCCGAGGTGTTGCGAGGTCGTTCACTGCGCTGAGTGGTGCCTTTGATCAAGCCACAGCTCCAACCCCAGGAACAACAGCAGTACCATTCGATAGCTCTCTTCTTGCCCGGTAGTTAAATAGATTGATGATGCGCGCAAGGAACGGATCCCTTGTTATATTATTGCTCCGTATGGTCGCTCTTTTATCCTGCTCGTTCCGTCTTCTCTCTGCTACTCAGCATCCAACAACATTGCTTGATGCATTGAATTCGTCACTCTTTTCTTCTTAAATCTTTATTGTGCGCTCCCTATTATTTTCCCTTTTCCTGTTGAGAGATCTCACTTGTTCTTGCAATGTACATTCGTTCATTTGTTCATTATGTCCTGGCGGTGGTTCTGTACACCCACGCGAACGTCGCCAGTGCAGCAGGAGAATTGATTCCAAAGACAGATTCATCAAACCTGGATGACTTTATCTCCTCAGAGTACTTGGTTGCGTTGCAGGGTGTCCTTGCGAATATCGGTCCAGACGGTGCGCTGGTTGATGGAGCGGATTCTGGCATTGTCGTCGCCAGTCCGTCCAAGGCAGAACCGGATTGTGTGTGTTTACTTCTTTTCTTTTCTTCTTTGGCATAGATTTTGATTTCCATGACAGACTGGTATACCTGGACCAGAGACGCAGCGTTGACATTCAAATGTCTGATCGACCAATTCACCCACGGCAACACCTCTCTGCAAAACCACATCCAGAACTACATCTCGTCCCAGGCAGAGCTACAGGAAGTGTTAAACCCATCTGGCGATCTTGCGTCGGGCGAAGGTCTAGGAGAACCGAAATACTACGTCAACAAGACCGCTTTCACAGGTGAATGGGGCCGACCACAACGCGACGGTCCGCCACTGCGTGCGACGGCGATGATCGCGTACGGGAACTGGCTGATTGACAACGGATACGCCAGTGTGGTGGAGAAGAACATTTGGCCTATCGTGCAGAACGATCTGGCCTACGTGGCGCAGTACTGGAACAGCACGGGATTTGATCTCTGGGAAGAGGTGAACGGGTCCTCCTTCTTCACCATCGCTGTCTCTCACCGTGCGCTTGTCGAGGGATCTGCGTTTGCCAATAAGCTCAACAAGACCTGCTCCAGCTGTGACTCGGTAGCTCCGGATATCCTCTGCTTCCAGCAATCGTTCTGGACGGGCGAGTACATAGACTCCAACATCAACCTCCAATCGGAGATGAAGCGAAGCGGCAAGGACGCCAATTCGATTATCACCTCGATCCATCTTTTCGATCCAGAGGCAACATGCGAGGACGAGATCTTCCAGCCCTGTTCCGCGCAGGCCCTGGCGAACCATAAAGCCATCGTCGACTCATTCAGGAACCTTTACCCCATCAACAACGGCAGCAAGGATACCTCCGCAATCGCCATCGGTAGGTACGCAGAGGACGTATATTACGACGGCAATCCATGGTACCTTTGCACCCTTGCAGCAGCAGAACAACTCTACGACGCCCTCTACCAATGGTCAAAACAAGGCTTCCTCTCCGTCACCCCCGTCTCCCTGAAATTCTTCCAAGACTTCGACCCCTCCATCAAAGCAGACACCTACGGCAACACGACAGACACATTCAAATCTGTCATGGCATCCATAAAGCGGTACGCGGACGACTTCGTCTCTGTAGTACAAAAGTACACCCCCGCCAACGGCTCCCTGTCCGAGCAATTCACCCGGGACACGGGGAAGCAGACATCCGCCGTGGACTTGACGTGGTCGTACGCTGCTTTCGTGACGACATCTAATCGTCGGAAGGGTATTTTGCCGCCTTCCTGGAATGCTTCAGGGGTTGTTTCCTCGTCATCTTGTTCGAAGAATACTGTCAAGGGTCAATATGCTTCTGTGACGGTTAGTTCATGGCCGACAGGACTCACTCCTGTCGCTACTGCTGTTCCTGCTGCTACCAGTAGTAGCACTAGTAGTGGTGGTGAGGGTGATAATGGGACAGGTACATCGACATCAACAGGTGGCGCGTCGACCAAGACGAGTTCTGCTTCAGCCTCTAAGATGTTGGTTTCTTATGTGTATCTGATTCCGCTGGTAATGATTACTATTCTTGGGGGTTTTTCGATGTGTTAATTCCTCTCTTTTTGCTACATTATACTTAATTAAAATCAAATTGTAATTTCTGATATGTTATTTATGTATACTGTATTTCATATTATCAAGTCAAAAAATAAAAGAAATAAAATGAATTGCATGCCAAAGGTGTCATTATTAACTACTACCCGGAATATGAAGTACATCGTGTACTGTCTGTCTATCAGTATCCAAAATCATTGAGTGAGATTTCATTATAGCATTCAGACCATCAGCATCAATTATTAAATACTATCAAAATATCTCGTATGTAGTCGTTTTGCTTATATTTCCTCCCGGGTATCCCAAGCATAGCACTAGACGGCCAATAAGCCAATCTAACCAAAATCCCTCAAATAGAAAAGAAATTTTTTACTTGGTAGTTTCCTCGTGGGTAACTGTACCTGCAGCCTTCTCCTCATCCTTGAGTCCCTGCTCCAGCAACGCGGCACGGGTGAAGGAGCCAGAAGTCTTCCAAGCAGGTGTACCAATGTAAGGGATACCGTTTGGATCGGTGAAGATTGCCTCTACCTCTTCCAAGGTCCTGCCGGTTGTCTCTGGAAACATGAAGAAGACGTGGATAAACATGGCTGTGCAGAAGACGCCGAAGATAATGTACGTCTTCCATTGGATGTTTTCGAAGGCGGGAGGGGTGAAGTAGCCGAGGGCAAAGTTGAAGGCCCAGTTGAAAGACGTAGACAGAGCATTAGCCTTGCCACGGACACGCAGAGGGTATAACTCGGGAGGGTAGACCCCTAGTATTGTAATATCAGTACAGCTCGATTATACATAAACAAGGATATGCTTACAAGAAACTGGACCCCAGGTAGGGGCATATGAGGCGACGAAAAGGTATGTACAGGCAATAACTGCCTTGCTGGCTGGACCGCCGATCTCCCATGACTCTGCGGCCTGGCCGTCGATACCCCCAGGAGGAGCGGGGTGACCATAGGAAGCCATTAAGCCGGCATTGGCATACATCCAAGTCATCATGAGAGCAGCACCGATCAGTAAAGTCGGCCGGCGGCCCCAGCGATCACCCCACAGAAGAGCAGGAACGGTAAGGCAGACATTGATGACATATTGAATACTGGAAGAGACCAGAAGGTTGTTGCCCGTCAGACCAGCCATTGCGAAGACATAACTGGCACGGACAGTCAGCTACCTGCAGGAGAATTGGGGGGGATACTTGAACAAAGAGAAAACTTACGTGATATAGTACATCATGACGTTCATGCCGGTCAATTGAGACCAGATCTGGGTGAAGATACCAATGTGGGTTCGGTTGATCATGTTGGGCTTAAACAGTTCGAGATATGTAACGTCCGCATTCCGGCGTTCGAATTCACACATATCCTTGATATCCTGGAACTCATGCTGAACGAACGCAGAGTTAGGGTCTCCCTTGCCATGGACCAGAGTAAGAACCTCGAGACATTCTTCCCAACGGTCCTTACGGGCCAACCAACGAGGCGACTCTGGCAACACTAGCATGCCGCAGAGAAGGAGAATAGCGGGAATCATCTGCAAGCCCCAAGGGAGGCGGAAACCGGCAGTACCCTTGATGTAGCTGCATCCGTAGGAGATGTAGAACATGATCATGATACCCCAGGTGATGGCCCATTGCTGGCTGCCGACAAGACGTCCACGTTTGCTAGGAGGTGACTTTTTGGTCGAAAGTCAGTGGTTCTGCTGTTTGTCAAAAGCTTTGGGGAGAGAGATTTCACCAATTCGGAAATATACACTGGGACCTGAGCAGAGCAAATGCCCACACTGAAACCATTTATGATACGACCAACGATCAACATAGCGACATTCTGCGAGGCACAGATGATGATAGAGCCGATGCACCTATTGGCAAAAACAAAAAAGCACCAATTAGCCTTCCGATACTTAAAAACATTTTTGCATTCACCACTGACTGTAAAGAAGCTTACCAGATGATAGAACCGACGATGATAGATTTCTTCCGCCCCAGAATATCAGAGAGAAACCCGGAAACCAGAGCGCCCAGCCAAGAACCACCAGCCATTGAAGCTGTGATGCCGCCTTGGACATCGGCATTGGGACCAGGGCATTTCTTCACACCATCTACATAGTGGATGGCACCTTTATTGAAGTAGCAACGATAGTTATCAGTACTAATGATAGCAGACATAGAAGAGATATCAAAGCCGAAAAGACCGCCGCCAATGACGGCGACGGCCGTGATGAAGTACAGATTGCCGAAGACCACCATGACAACAGTTCAAAATGGAGGACTATGAGAGCTGGGGTATTATAGGAAGAAAGGAAGGGGAATTGCAGACAGCTACGTGGGGGCGACGCAGTATTTAAAGAGAAGAGAGACCATGTCACCAGGATAGGAGCATGAACAAAAGGCAACTTCCGGCCATTCAAACTCTATACAGCGTAACTAGGTTGCATTGCAGATTGAAGCAGTGACGATCTCGGGGCCTCGTGCGTAGTAGGTATCATTTTGGAGAATCCAGAGATGGCACCAGCATAAGCTCGCTTCGGGCCATCGAATGGGAGCCGAGCGCCAGTCATAGGACGTGCTCGGTGCTCCCGAGCAGGACACCCCAGTCATAATGCCGGTGGGAATTCCCCCCAGGCCCACCTCGCAGGAAAATTCCGAGAGAGGAGCAACCTGGAGACCCCACGGAGGATGTGATTTACTCCAGGAAAAGTGAAAGGGCCCCACCGGAAAAGGGACCCTTGCAACGCAGATGTGACCTTGCACGGCAACCCAAGCCAACTCGGCCAGGTGTGCTCTGAGCAGCACCATACGGACCGAAAATTTTGCCTGAAACTCGCGTATTCGGTGGCAAGAGCAAGCACAAGCCCAGGTTAGTTACCAGCGGGAAAAGCCCACAGCATTGCGGTATACCGTGCAGCTGCAGCGCTTACCACGCACAAGATTCTTAGTTAAGCATAACGTGGGAGAAGGCATGGGAGTAAGCAGCAGACAGGCGAATGACAATACGATGTGCCTAGGGAGGAGGCACACATGTCGCATTCATCCTCCCTCCCTGTGAGCCAAACGAAGGGGCCATGGCGAAGATCGACACGGGCAGCGTGAGGATGTGGTTTGTGGCGCGTCCCTTGGTTGGAACAAGCCGTCACTAAGACAGCCACTGTGCCAGGATTGGAAGTATCGAGCAATTTCAAAAGAAGCCGGACAGAGGGAAAAAGTTGGCGCGTCTCATGTGACTTGCCCCTGCTTTGCCTCGGTCACGGGCCTCGTCAGAGCCTTCTCAAGGTGCATCCAACCGTTACATCGCGACCACGGTGCTTGTGGGGTTACCTGGTCGTACAGAGTATGGAACATCGACAACGTTAGGTTACTGACAGCGGGTCTGTAAACGCTCCGTATGGAGGACCAAAGCGAAGAAAGTGGCATGTTCTGTTGGACCGTTACGGAGTACTTTTGTGGAGAAGCAATGACTAATCATTGGAATGCGGAGAATCGTCATGTGATAGCGTTGCCTAATGCGGAAAGTCTCTGAGGCTGGTTGCATGCTATTTGTAGCTATGCCCGTAGCGCAGGTCTAACACCACTGCTTTCTTTGCCCCATATCAGCTACAGGGTTGCTATAGGTTATCTAGATGATTTAAGGCCTGGCTAAATGGATCATGTGATCTCGGGACTCGCCGAGAACTTCATACTCGGGGGTATAATAGACGACATCAAGATAGGCATCAAGAATGCAGCGTTATACAGCCCGTCTCCTCATCGGCTCAGCATATTGATACTCTCCCTATTGTTCCATATAAGCGAACTCGGCCATATCTCGCCAAGGGACAACAAAGTGGTTAACGATAAATGGTTTGCGAGGCAAGGAATCCCACCACCAATCCGAGCAACCGTAATAATACCGCCAGAACAACATAACACACCGTTCACCCAAGGAACGCCAAGCGCCGCATTCAACGGTCCCATATATTAGAAGCTAGAGTGTCAATATGATTCGCTAAGGAGCAATTATACACCCTCAAGCACCTACGTGAAATGGACCCATAGCACCCTGCAGAAGTGCGAATGGAGTCCCACTGGCTTGCAGAATTGGAGCGTCCGAGAAGCACAGTCTATGACATCAGTGCAAACCGAAAAAACAGCCCGCCAGAGCTTAGTATTCGGAAAATCTGCCTTTCATCAGTAAATATATTGCGAAATAATTCAATCAAAGCATACCGTTTTCGAGGGCGAGTAGCATGGCAATCGATAATAAGCCAATCCACCAGCAAGCCTTCATTAATCCAACGAGTATAAATCCCATCGCCCACGAACCGTTCCTAATGCTCCTGAAGCCTATCACCTTCACGAGGTATTTCTATACCCCATTTCTTCTCTGGGAGCCAGACGTCGATTCTCCCACTATTTCCCTCTGCCCACCTGCTTGAGATTCTTGCAGAGAAGCCGAGAACCTTATGTAATGCACGATAGGACTCATCCTGGTAGACAGCTTCTACCGGTCTAACTCTGGCGCTAGTGCCAAGCACTACTGCGTTTGACGATAGTTGCCTTGAAAATTCCCGCAAAGTTGCCTCTGCAAGATCTTGGATCGTTGGGAAAGTTTCAGAGGGAAGGGGGACAGATGAGCCTGTGAAATAGTGTTCCACGTATCTAAAAATTAGCAAATTATGTTAGATATTAGGGAAAGTAAAATGGACTTGGCATGTAAGCGTGTTGGAAAAACCAGAACGATGTTATCCTTCCACGTATCTCTCGTTTCTGCATGTAGCCAACTGTTCTGGCAACACTCTTTAATCCCTGGCCAGTTCAGGCCTCGGAGTACGTTCTGATTAAGCAGGACCTCCCGGAGAAGAGCAACTACATCAGACGAAGCGGCTTTTGTAACAAATGACCTTGCGACTGCATATGGTCAAGAGATGCAAAGGAATCCTGCTCCCTATCTAAAGTTTCAATGATATGAATTTTCTGGATTGATTGAATCCGCTGGTGCTTTATAGCCGACCGATATACCTTCCCATTTTCGATAAGCTTAGAAGAGGAATAGGATGAGAATCATTAACCATACCATTCCGAGCATAGACATGATGCCGGATACCGCGCCCAGACGTCCACTTGTGAGGGTAAAGACATACCCAGCCGCATCAGGCTCCAATACTAACAGAGACCTATAATCTGAACAGATAAAACATCATTAAATTCCTCGCGAATAGTAGAGGGCTATGAAGGAGAAAATATGAGTGTTGATGGTGTAATTGGCAGTCGATGTTGCGCACCAAGATGTGCTAGTGGACTGTCACTAGCAGATCTATCCGGCCCAGTACCAGGGCTCCCGTAGGAGCTAAAGGCGCAGATTTTTGGGCCAAACCCGCAACCGTGCTGGTTCTTGATGAAGGTTACCCAAAGCTCATCGTGACCGTGAGCCACCGCAGCCAGTCCATCTTGATAACTGGAAGGAATCGAGGCTAATAACAAACTAGAATCCCAGCAAGCGTTCAGGGAAAGAATGAAGCACAAGAAAAGCGGGGGGAAAGAAGTGGTGATGGTAAAAGGAAAGGGAAGAAAGAAGGAAAGGGGCTTGCTCTGGTATTCACGTCAATGGGATGTCTTCGATTTTGCCAGTCAACCCCGCTTCCTCTTTTGTGCCAACAAGCAGGCTTGTTGCGAGTGCAGTAGACACAGAAGGGAGGGGAAGCTGTCCTTATGATACACTCGCAACTTACGTGTGTCCAGAGGTGCTGACTTGGACGTGCATGGACAAGGCATTGGGGATGCTACCGATTTTTGCTAGGAAGCTAAATGGCGAGTTGCATATGATTGTAATATATTCTTCCGACACTTGTTATGGAGGGAGTCTTGAAGAGGCACTAATACTGCTACTCGTAGGACTGATAGTACATGAGCCGTGATGTATCTGAGGATGGGAGAGAATTGGTTTGGAATTGGCAGAGACAATGGATTACGTCACGCTATAGACACAGTTCTTGACTGCTGAAACGCGGATTCTTTTATGTAAATATAAAGTGGGCTATGCCCAGAACATACAGCGCTCTCAAGGCTTTCGTACAGTCTACTGTTCACTTCAACGGCGGCAGAACAACCTAAGCGTGGCTCTAGTGAGTCAACTCCGTAGTCTTTTGGAGGAAAGGAAAAGGGCGGAGGGCATCACAAGCTGTTATGGATTACTCTAGTAGCTCTAGATCCTCACCAAGAGTGAGAATAGCCAAAAGTTGGCTTCTTTCTTTGGAAGGCCCGACATTGCTGTTCTTGGACATTACGGCTTTAATGGAACCTCCCCTGGGAGCCACCACTTTGCCTTGCGGTGCCTGAACAACATATTGGTCCAAGCACCGTCAGCGATAAGGATGTCTGTGGATGAGGCCCTTCCGAAGAAAGAGGTAGAATTGATGAGGGTATGTCAACCCAGGGACTGGGCCCAGTCTTGATCACTTATGTGGCCACAGAGTATCATTCCGACGATGAGTTCTTCGCAGCCAGATTGCTGCTTCTTTGCTCCATTCATACAGCTCCAGGTCTTTTATCTTGAGCGTGGGGGCCTTACCGAGGTAATTAATATGGTAGACACATTGACAGCATTCCGCAATTTGGTTCAATGAACATGTATATATATTGGCTAATGTTAACCATTCCAAGAATATGTGCTAGCCCTAGAGTGCCAGCTACCTAATACATCATCAATTCCTATGTTGTGTGCTTTAACCATTATTTGTACATGTCATGCACTCATCAATTATTCATAACATGCACCGCTTGTACAACCCCTCTAACAATAATATCATTTACCATCTCCAGTCGTGAAAACCAATGTGGAGTATTAAAAATAATATCGGGGGCAAAATCAGTCGAAACTATCAGTCGAGACTGTAGATTTAAAAGTAAAATGACCGCAACGTGTCAAATGAGCTCCCACTGTGCAATTCCAGCCCACGCCATACCCACTCGGCCAGTCTTCTCCCGATATTCTTGAGGAGTCAACCCTCGCGGGTCCTTTCGATCTCCAAAGCTCGTGAGGACTACAACCTGCACAGACTGCTCCGGAGCGCCTAGAACCCTGGGGTCTGCAATATCAACGTACCACACGTCACCGCCGCCACCGGGTCCCGAACCTCGCACGTGGTTGAATGGAATACGCTCGTCTCGCCGGCCGTCAATCCCATGAATGTTCAGAAGAAAGAATCCGGCGGCATTTTTACTGTGATGTGCCAGCGTCCAATGAGGGCAGACCAGACTGAACTGGAAGCGGATCGGCCCCGGCTGATGAACGGAGATCCGATTTGTCGCTGGTTGGAAAGTGCGCTCCCCGATGTGATATCTCTTGGCGTCCGAGTATATCATTGGATATGTGGGAGGAAGCAAGTATTCTTCCCAACTGATTCCAGATCTCCCATCATCCCGGTAGAATTGGTTTTTGTTGGAAGGGAAATGTCGCAGGCCAAACTCGTCGTTAGTATCCGTGAACATCGCGGGGTTGAATTCTTTGACGTATGGTTGGCCAGTGCCTTGGACATGTCCAGCGCCCCAGCACGGGTCGATCAACTTCCACTGACCATTGTCGATTCTTACCACATTCCAGGCATGACCGGCTTTAAAGGGTGGGAGTGCAGACCCTGGAGCCAAATCCTGGAACCCGAAGCCCTTACCGTGGCCGGAAACCACTAAGGATTCCATCCCAGCGTGGGTTGCCAGGGCTGTAAATAATCCGGCGTATCCCTCGCATACTGCTAATCCGGTGGCGAGTGTATTGGCAGGAGTGGATGGCTTCACACAATTGTTGAAAAAGGAATATACGTCGTATGATACGTTGTGATGCAGCCAGGTAAATATCACTCTAGCCTTGTCGGTCAACGAAGGAAATGGCGTTGTCAGCTCATTTGCCAGCCAACGAAGGTCATAAGTTGGAAGGGACTCTCGTGGAAATCTAGCTGCATGTGCATCTGGGGCTGAGTAATCACGGCATTTCAAACAGGCCACTGTCGACCCAGCGTTTGAAGAACTAGAGGACTGGAGTCGAGGTTTTGTGGCTAGAATCTTGGAGAGATCAGGACGCGATGCCAGTGGCACCGGTGGCGGCACATTTTCCGGGGGTTTCACTGCTTCTGGACTGTTGGAGTTGTTATGGGCAGACACAGTCGACTCATCTGGAGTGTCAAAATTTTTCCACATAGCAGTAAGTCCCGTCCGTCGGAGCGTTTCCGCTGAAACGGGCGGAGGCGGGGGTTTCTTAATCGGTAACTTGGCGCGAGCTTCATATGCTGCACTCTGCGGCTTTGTGGTGTCGTCTGTTAATGGCAGTTGTACGGCAGCTCGAGAAGAGGCGGCATCGTTATCCCTTGATGATGATCTAGAAGGTAGACTCGGCCGAGGGGGCTGATTCTGGGGAACTTGGGATGATGATTGAGATGCCGGGCAACCAGTACCTTGCACATTATTGTGGCTCGAAACCATTCGAGTGGGCTGCGCTGGCCGTGCAGGCATAGTTTTTGTCTTTAGTAAAGGCGATGGAAGCTTAGGCTTAGATGAACTCCGGGAATCTATGACAGCTTTGGTCTGTTCCCTCTTTGGGGGCAAAGGTACCGGTTCCTTTGCATTCCACGGCGGCGCACGCACAGGATGTAGACAGGCATCAGGTGTAGTTGACGCTGTTCCCGGTGTCCTGGTTCCCGCACTTGCAGACGTGGTGGTTGTCGTTGTAGATAAGGACGTGTCGGAAGCTAACGATTCTCTGGAATTCCTCCTACCAGATGGTAGGCGGGGAGGCAATGCCGGAGGTGGAGCAGATGGAGTTGATAGTTTCCGTACCGGTAGCGGCGGTGGGACCCTTAGATTTGTCCCATTACTGGCGCTAGCAGCAGTGGAAGGCTGTGGCGGAGGAGGGAAATTCGGGTGGTGAACCACCACTTTCCCTTGATCATCGGGCAATTCGCCTCTCTCCAGAGTAGCAGGTTGAGATGCTAGATCTGAAGCTGGCTGCGAGCAAAATGTTGGCCGACTGCCGTTCAAGCCCTGTCCAATATGGACTTTGTTCAGAGCAGCAATTCGCTGCTGAATTGACATCGGCTGTGGTTCTTCAGCCATTGCGACGTAGTGAGGGCCTGGTCCTTCTGAAAAGAAGGGGAGAAGAATGAGTAGAGAGAGTGAAGCAATACCAGAAAGTTCCGGAGCCGTTGTACAAATAAGAGACACAAGGCTGGCACAAGGCTGACACAGCGGACGACGATCATGGATGTGTCATGTGTCGTAAGTATCCTCTGTCGTCTGTACACAGGAATGTCCCTATCATAACACCGAGACGGGTGCAACACGCAGCTATATAATGAACAAGTCCATCTGCCACAATTACCTTTATCTGTCTGAATCCAATGGAAGTATCAGGAAGTTTTGGAACCCCAGCGGAGGCGACTGGGCATGAAAGAACATTCTGCTGTCAGAATAATAAGCGCCGCCCAAGAATAGAATTGGCGGCAAGGCTAGTCACGTGTAGCGACTATTAGTAATTGTTGATGGTTCCCATAGTTCAGCTCCTTCCTAGTTAACTAGTTCGCCGGACGGGCCTTCCTAGACCAACTCAGAGAATTAGACTCCCATCAACAATAATCACTGGACTGACCGTTGAAATAAAATAGATGATCAGTTATATCTCATTTCAATTGAGTTTGAGACTCTACTTGAGTTTTCGTCTCATCTCAAGGGGTCAGTCTAGCAGTAGCAAGCAGCATCAGGGAATTGATTGGGGAGATGGTATAATGTTGGACTGCAAGAAAAGCAAACCGACTCCTGTAGCATAAGCAGTACTTTGGTATTCTTTATTATTGCATTAATACAAGTTTCTGAATTGCAGTAATAAGTTCTGATTCAGTAGAAAGCCATCCAGCCAATCACACATAATCATGCCCACACCGCCTACCTACCCATGTTCCTGTATAGGTGCGCCCAAGTCCAATGACACTTTTTTGAATTAAACACCTAAGCTACACGTCCAAACGAGTGATATCTTTATAAATAAGTGCTTCACAATCTGAACCTACCATTGAGCTTTCGAAATCTTTTTGTTCAGCCTCATCTAATGGTGGTTTGTTGGCTCTCCTTTTCCTTCTTCAGTATCTTACATGGGTAGGTAGGGACCGTGTAGGTAGGCGGTGTGGGCACGATTAAATCCCTAATACACAACCTGGGAAGCACTGTCAACAAGCAACAACATCCTCAAGACCTACAACATATTCAGTCTCCAAGAACATCTGAGATCCCCTCCATTATTCTCCGAAATTGAAATTTAACACTAGCCAAAAATAAACCAGTAATGATAACCGCTTCAGACCCCATCGGAAAGTCACCAAGTAGCGACCTCCCATGGCACGCAGCTTACCCCGCCCCAAAAACCGTTGCAGCCTCCCTCCCTCGCCAGGAACTACTGAAATAGTTTCGAGAGGGCGAACAGGCGGGGAAGGACTTTGTACTAGGTGGGATCAAAGAGTGGGTTGCGGCTGGCCCCAAATACACAGAGTGGATGGACGAATATGACCAGGGAGTTTGGGTGAAAAAATTGTGAGCTCTTTTGAGGAGTCTTTAGCCTGGACTAACGCCTTACTTCACTGCTGTTGCGTGCAAATTTCACACAGACAAGGAGAGCTGATGTTGGGGATGGAGGTTGACTCAACCTCTTGTAACCCATATGGCAACTGTGTGTACATATCTGCTCAATAGCCAATGCTAGACTGCTCTACTATTGATGCTGGAAAAAACAAACGAGAAATGAACAATGAAAACCTCGGTCTTGGCGGTGATTGTCCTGTATCAATTCTCCGCCTGGATCAACTCCTAACGCCCCAAGGAAACACTTGGAGCCTGAACAAGCACAGTGACAAAGTATGGTAGATCCTAACAAAAGAAAACAAACAAGAAAGGAAGTTAAAAGAGAATCACCAAGTAAAGAACGTTGAGAAAGGGAGGACAATACCGGTTATCTGATTTCCCAGCCTGGTCCAATCTCAATCAGTGATCCGCAGGTTGTCGAAAGCCACCCATATTCAACACTGTAGGAGAACATTCGGCAATCAGGAGAAAAGGGAAAGAAGAACAAGACGAGTTCCGAATGCAATCCCAATGATGACGGAAAGGAAAGAATGGCAAAGAGAAGGAAGAAAAAGAAAAGAGAGGGAAACCGAAAATCCTGACAATAATATGACAATACCAAGCTCACCAACACTGTGATACCAGGCAAGATTCTCTGTGGCTATATGCCATCAATAGTGCCCGTTCTAGTGAGAAAGAAAAAGGCCAATCGTCAACCATAGCTTCGTCCAAATGCACAATCATCAAGCGTCCCACCGCGTCATCATTAGTGCTTTCAGACATTCTTGTAGAGCAACAGAGGTTCTCCAATATTCTCGATCTCCGGAATAGTACACTTCAGATCAAAAGCCTTGGCCAGAACAATTTTGAATATCTGCGTCGGAGTTAGACCAGTCAGCATAAGAACAAAAAAGAACCACAGGAAATACTGACCTTTTGAACATTTATACTATGACTGGTACTGCTAAAAATCAGACTTGCTTTCATGGCCTTTGCAAATCGTTTGGCCTTGATACGGGTCAGCATACGAACGAACCACCCGAATCTTCTCCATGCACTAGCATACCTGGACAGAAATCTCTTCCTGATCTTCGCGTGGAAAGTTGACAAACTGATCGTACTTTGTACCGATCAAGAAAGGAATGGCGGTCTTGTTGAACCCACGACCCTGCCGATACCATTCCTTGATCGAGTTCAGGGTACTCTTCCTCGTGAGGTCGAACATAAATAGAATGGCCACGGCATCATTGCACACCAGGGGAAGCATGTTGACAAACTCGCGTTGACCACCAAGATCCCAGATTGAGAAGGTAATTTCGGTGTTCCGAATTGAGATGGTCTTCTCCATGAAGTTGACACCTTCAAATAGTTAGGAAAAGAAAATGACATTTTCCACGGGGTTTTCCACAGAGTTCGTCAAGGAACGGCTTCCAACTCACCCAACGTTTGAATGTAATCTTCATCCCAGCTACCTTCCACATATTTCACCATCAGACTGGTTTTCCCAATCTGGGCGTCTCCAACCATGCCAACTTTGATCACGACGCTATTTTTTGTCGGCGGTAATTGTCTCTGCCGCTGCTCGGGGCCGCTCGACACACCAGAACTCGGGGGCCTAGACTGCGTAGGCTGCGGCTGGTAATTTATGGAAGGAGAGGAGTTAACGCGAGAAAGCTGATCGCCATCACGGGACGCGTAGTCGCGATTTGGCGAGTTGAATCCAGCGGAATAGTTTCCACGCGGGTCACTGCTGTATCCACTATTGTAATTTGGAGAGAGGGCCGCCGAGTCTGACGCGACCTCTAGGTTCGGAGAATTAGCATTTTCAAGAGGCGTGGATGGAATCTGATGTTGGGACTGTTCTTGCGAGAGCTCCTGCGGCGGCTGCGGTTCTGCGGCGTCTGGGGCTCCCGCTTCTGGGAGCTGTGGTGCATCCATATTGGAATTAGGTAAACAAAGTCGAAAGAACGTATCAGTAAGCAGGCTGTTGATAAGAAGTAAACAAAGTTAGCAGATTTGAAAGTACGGTGAACGTCGAAGGTCCGGAATGGAGGGGTAAGCGTCAACGGACGGGCTGAGACCAACCAATATCTCAAGACTCAAGGATAAAACGCCTCCCAAGAATTATTCATCAGAGACGACTCCGCAGCGACAGTAAGGAGCGTGTTTCGATGTATCTCATATGACTGAAATCTGCACGGATCAGAGGAGCGAGCTTGTGTTTAGTGGCTTCTGTGGTATGACGTGGGGATATGGGTAGACACTGGACAGGGACAGGCTAAAAAGAGAGAACAGCAACCGAGGATGATGAAAAAAGCCCTCCCCCGACAAATATGAAGCGAATAAGAACGCAACAGCAATGAATCAAAGTAGAAACGAGATGGCAATCAGCCAGCCGCAACAAGAGACCTGGGCAGCGAGACGCAGCGAGGTCCACGGCGGACTGGAATCACTGGATGCGTCCCTGAGTCTGGTCGGCCCAAGGGCGCTAGTCTGTGATAGGCTAAGCGCCCTTCATCCCCAAAAAAAAAAATTATCGATCGCCCCGAGTGCTGTCCGCATGAGAAACAGTGTAGTCCCTCCTGCAGCAACGACTGGTTCGTCGCCAGGATAATTTCACATTGTTCCTGACTGGACATCGCACCATTTATCATGTCTAAAAGACCAGCGGACGCTTCTGAGGAGCAATCAGCCCCCCTCAAGGCCGGAGAACGACCTATCGCTGATGCCCCTCCCGACGAGCGCGGGGAGTACGAGGACGAGTTTGAAGACGAATTCGAAAGTGAAGATGAGATTTTTGAGGCCGGAGTAGATGGGCGGCCAGATGCAGAGCGGGAAGCGGAAGAGGAGCAGGGTATGTAGCTATCCTAGAGGCTATTACCGCGGTGGGCGCTGTTCGACTTTCGTGTGTACGGGGACATTTTATTGATGGCAATGAGTGTTAGCAGATGCCATGGAGGTTGATAAACAGATATTTATTCCGGGTCGGACGAAACTGGCACCGGGCGAGACCCTTGCACCGGATCCGTCTACATACAATATGTTGCATACCCTCAGCACACCATGGCCGTGTTTGTCCTTCGACATTGTCCGAGATTCCCTGGGTGATAACCGTCAGACGTACCCAGCAACCGTATATGCTGTAGCTGGTACACAGGCAGAGAGCTCGCGATCGAAAGACAATGAGCTGATGGTCCTCAAACTGAGCGGGCTGAGTAGGATGGAGAGAGAAAA
Organism: Monascus ruber; assembly: GCA_002976275.1. Taxonomy (NCBI): domain Eukaryota; kingdom Fungi; phylum Ascomycota; class Eurotiomycetes; order Eurotiales; family Aspergillaceae; genus Monascus; species Monascus ruber. The sequence continues at coordinate 341,661 of PSNO01000005.1, forward strand.
TGACAGCGACTCCGACAGCGAATCTGATTCCGACGATGATGTGGGAGAGCCTATCCTTGAGTCAAAATCTATCCCTCTGAACTCGACGACGAACCGAATCCGTGTCCACCAAACACCTTCACAGTCGGGGGATTATTCCAAACCACCACAGACCATAACGGCTAGCATGCTCGAGAACTCACAAGTACTTATTCACGATGTTACGCCTCACCTGGCAAGCTTCGATATCCCTGGAACAGTGCTTGCACCGTCGGCCTACAAACCGTTGTCTACTCTTCGTATGCACAAGACAGAAGGATACGCACTGGATTGGTCACCATTGCATCCGCTTGGCAAGTTATTGACGGGAGACAATGATGGATTGATCTATGTTACTACTCGCACGGAGGGCGGTGGATGGGTAACGGACACGCGACCATTCGTCGGCCACACATCTTCAGTAGAGGAGCTACAATGGTCGCCAAACGAGCGAAATGTTTTTGCATCCGCCAGCAGCGATGGGAGCGTGAAAGTCTGGGATGTACGGTCCAAGTCGCGCAAGCCAGCCGTGGATGTAAAGATATCCAAGACGGACGTGAACGTCATGAGCTGGTCCAAACAGACATTCCATCTGCTAGCAACCGGCGCTGATGACGGACAGTGGGCCGTCTGGGACTTGAGGCATTGGAAACCCAGCTCCTCAGCACCTTCATCACAGATCCGGCCATCGCCTGTTGCCTCATTTGACTTCCACCGGGAACCCATTACGAGCATTGAGTGGCACCCATCCGACGACAGTGTGGTCGCTGTGGGTTCCGCGGACAACACGGTCACGCTTTGGGATCTAGCCGTAGAACTGGACGAGGAAGAGATCCGCCAGAGCAACCTGGCCGGTGTACCACCGCAGTTACTTTTCGTGCATTACATGGATTCAGTTAAGGAGTTACATTGGCAGGCGCAGATGCCTGGTACTGTCATGGCCACTGGAAGCAGTGGATTTGGGTATGTGTTTAATCTCTTTCGTATGGGTGTATGGAGTTGAGACTGACACGATTCTTCAACAGGGTTTTCAAGACAATTAGTGTGTAGATAACGTCAGCATAAATCAGAAGCATGGAAGATTGCCATGAGTCAATACTGTTCGACAGGCTGTCATGGAAAGGATAGTGGCTGCCGTATAAAAAGTATCTATCCCTAGCTTAAAATTAAGTCTCAGATCCAATGCATTCATCTATGAGATTGAAAGAATTTCCAGTCCTGACACATCTAACGACCTGTTTTAGTAGTACGCTGTCTAGAACTTGTAACTCGTAGGTTATTCTTGATACCCAGTTTACACGCGCGACGTTTTGTTCTCTTGTAAGTTTCAAGGCATTGTAGCCAGGTAGGAGATGTCTTATCTGTCTTTCACTGTTTTGAAAGCATGTGGTAGTTGGGCATCTACTACAGTGTAATAGGTATGCTGTGTCCAAGATCAGGTAACAGCAAGGGGTAGGTATCAATTACAATGAAAGCAGCCATGCTCATAAACTTAAGGCTTTTATAATGATAGCAGAATGACAGTGCAGGAATAATACGTCATCCTACCAGCTCTGGGGAAGCGACAAGGTCAACTGCACAATCCATCAGCAAAAGGGATATGGATATGTATTAGGTGTCATATCATAGCGCGGGGTATCGCCATTGCCCATTGCGCCATGGTCTTCAATCTAGGTTAATTAATTACTATGAGAAGATATTCTGTATTCTGCAGATGCAAGCACGGCGGCTCATCACCCTCCACATGGCTGTGTTGGCGGGCTTGTCCTCGATGTCATTGTTGATTTGTCTGAAGACTGTGGGGAATAGCCTTCATTCTGTCATTACAGTATTGACTATCGTGCAGTAGCTGCCTGCTGGAGAGAAGGATTTGTCCAGCCGCATGAGCCTGCAGATGCAAGTAAATTTCCCGCATATGCATGATGTACTTCTGCTGTAGACGTACCGGTAGACCCGGAGGTGTGCTCTGTTATAAGCTGATATTCACATGTCAGGTTAACCAGTTTGTACCATACAGGCAAGCCAACTAATCTAATATAGAGCAATGAGACGTGTCATATCAAGGAATATCTACGCTGTAGTCTGTACAGCTGTAGATACAGCTCGAGGTGTGGCTGGAAACAGGATTATCAATATCCACCGGTGGATGAAACCTGAAGAAGGGCTAAGTTGAGTCGATGAAAGCGGATCTAAATCCGGTTCAGGGGCTGGATCAGTGATATCTCGGTTACTTACTCTCAACGCTCCCTTGACAAAATAGGATGAAATCCAGTGTGCCGGCCGAGAGTGCTCTCATGATCCGTTACAATGACAGCAATAATAATAATACCGACTGTAACGTCCAGCTGTGGCTGATCAGACCATGGTGTTCTAGAAATCCAGCACGTTTGGGGAAAGGCGCCCAGGCCGCCGAGGGGCAAAGCTGAAAGGGGACCAGGAAATCCGGGGAAGCCCCAGAGTCTGACAGCTGGCTTCAGCATTATTAGGTACATTCATCATATAGTCTATACTAGTAACCACACGCAAGGATGCCATCCCATATATCGGCAGACTCGGAATGGCCAATGGTTCAGCTGAGCATTTCGTTTTCTTCTCTTTTCTTTTCTTTTTTTTTTTTGTTTTAAAAGATAGGAAAACCTGGGGATAAACCTCAACAATTTTAGAACTCGCTCTGCGACTTGTCAAACCGGCCCCCACACTTGCCATGGATACGCACCCTTCCCCACAAAAATGCTTGCGTACATCCACTGTCCGGTGAACAACAGCGGTTGATTGGGCATGATGCACGCTGCCAAGACGTTGGTGTTCTCATTCCTGGCCGACCCCTGGTCTGAGATCCGTCACGAGGCTGTAGTTCTTAGAAGTTAGGATGTATCTGTATTAATATAATAGGTATTGCTCCGTATTGATTATAATAATGATATCCGGCTATGGAGTCATAGGTATGGGTGGCCAAAGTCTAAAAAGAACGGTTAGTCACGGGATGTGACACTAGTGTTTTGCAGCTTGCTTTGCCTGGCCTTGTACTATGACGGCGCATTTGCGCTTTGTTTTTTTTTTTTTTTGTTTCAAAATGGCCAGCAGACACAGAGAGAACTGCGAGCTTCGAATAATACGAGCGCAACGAGACGCAAGGACGTCAAACGCCGGTCCAGGCGCTATGTCGCAGGAATGCGGCATGTGCTGTACGCCATATTAGTGCAATGCCTGCGTTGTAATAGTAATCAGCGCCAGCCCGTGACCGCGGCCGCCGTCATGACCATACGGCATTCGGATGACCGGTAACGACGGTACAGCACGGCATTGGACTCTGGCCAGGAATGTGGGTCCATGATGATACGGGCTTTCCCGTACAGGAATAGCGCCTCTCCGTACTAGCAGAGCTAGCGCATCGGTGGCTCCACCTACAGCTGCATACAGCCAATAGATCCATGACGGGGATCCACCTAGCTCTTGTGGCCTGGCGCTTTAGGGGCAGCAGCACAGCCAGTAGCGAGCCGCCGTGGCCGCTGCCCTTGCGATTTTCCGGCCGTGCTCCAGCTGCTCCATCATGGCCCATGCTTTCTGCCGCCCGTCGATAGTAGTAAGTTGGTAGGTAGTAATACTGAGTATTCGATACTGCTGCCACTAACGGGGCTCCAACCCTACTGCCTTCGATGCTGTGATCAATATCTTCTGCTATCTACTATTATTACTATTAACTACTACTCCTATTATCCATTATTATTATTACTACTCCTCCCGTCGTGTTTCTAAGACATCTTCCCGGTTCAAAATTGACGGGCCTCAACCTCCCTCCCCCTCCTACCTTTCTCTCTCTCCCTCTCTATCTTCGGCATTCCGATCTCATCCACATCAGAAAGAGGCATTGTAGTCAAACTCGTCACAGATCAATTGAAGCTCATCCGTGTCCTTCTGCCTGCTGTCCCTCCACTCGAGCCACTGGTCGAACAGTCCTGGAACAGTCCAGAGAAGCCATCCAGGTAAATTCGCCACGATCCTTCGTTGATTTACCCCTGTGGATGGAAAATTGCCTCATCGCTTGTACTTCTGATGGTTTACCTTGTTTCATCTACATCTGACTGAAGTGTGTTCGATCTTTACCATGTTTGGTCATCCCTCTCGGCTTCTGTGTGCTGATGTCAGCTTCTTGAACTCCCAGGGATCCAACCTCTTTCCTCTCAGCTTTGTTGGTTCCATCTGTCATCGACCCGCGGTCAACAGTGCTCATGTGGTAGCTCGACCCGTTGAATGCTCTTGCCTTTACCACCGGTTAGTGTCTTGTCTATTTGTTTCTCGCCATCGTCAAACGACCCCCATTTAGGGCTTCTGGATCGTCCTGCAGGCATCGCCATGAGCAAACCATGCTAACTTGATGTCATCAAATCACTAGACTCAACTTATTTACCGTTTGAGCCGTTCTTGTGCCACACTTGTCCTGCCCTGACGCCTACGATTCCCTTCCTGCAAGCCCTTCCTTGACTTCGCTGGTATATATTCTTCTCGCTGGAACAAATCTCGTGGCCCGACGCTCCTCCTTCATCTCGGAGAAGGGACGGTGCCCAACTAGGAATGCTCTTGGACACCATGGCCGGCGAAGTTTCAAACACTAATCCCAGAGCGGACGATCTTGCAAGTATCAGTGAAATTCCTGGAGACATGTCTGGTGAGTGATCGGTTGTCGGAGGCCGCTAGTGCACACATCGTGGCAGCTTTCTCTCTTGCCTAACACCCTTGCCTGCAGCGCCGTTTCGGGAAGATACGAAGCAAAACAACGCGAATGTCCAGAAACACGTAAATGGCAATTTCCCACCACCCAAAACGGACAAGCCCCGGCCACACGTCTGTACGACCTGTGGCCGGTCATTTGCACGGCTGGAACATCTCAAGCGCCATGAGCGTTCGCATACGAAGGAGAAGCCTTTCGCATGTCCGAGCTGCACACGCTGCTTCGCGCGTCGGGATCTTCTCTTAAGGCATCAGCAGAAACTACACATGACCACCCCTCCATCCTCCCGACCAAGGAATGGCCGAAGGGAGAGTACCAGTGCCGCAACCGGCGCCAACCGTGTTCGCAAAAACTCCGTTGCCAGCAATTCGAACTCTGTGCGACCTCGGGCGAACACCACGGGCCACGTCGAAAGCTCCGCTGTGGGGGTAGTCCATACCGCTCCAAGTCCCTCATCTGCTGTCACGCAGTCCAACGATACCCGTCATTCTAGCATTGGTTCTGCGTCGGCTCTTTCAAACTTCGACTACCGCGGTTTTGGCACTACACACTCCCATGTCAACACAGGTCTGACCAAGCTGGAGACGGCAGGGTTACCGATCGATCTATCTGGCGGCCTGCGTACTGCTCCAGTCTATGGAGGTTTCGATTTTGGCTTTGGTGATATGCTCATGGGCCATGGCAGTACGATCAACCCAGCTCAACTTCACTTCGCGGACTCTCCTCATCCTTTTGGCAACGACATCCCTCCATCTCCTTTCTCTCAGGCCATCCAGGACTTGGATCCGATGATGGACGAGGAGTACAATTTTGACTGGATGGACGGATTCGATCCCTTTCTAATGTTGGGCAACAGCAACGAATCCGCCATCGATGAGTCGTCTCCGTCTGCTATGAGCACGGGAAGCCAAAGCGGAATAAGTGAAGCCGTGATAGACGGTTCGAATCCCCTTCCGGTGTCTTCATCCGGCTGGCCCAGCTCGTTCCCAGGGCATATTGCGATGCCTCCTACCGCCCAGTTTGCGATGGATTTTACCTCTCCCGCATTTAACGATGCGGGAATACCGCCAGAGACGGTTTCTCCCAAGTCGCTCATGGCGCAGAATCAGTTCGCTGATGCAGCCTATGGCACTCCCCCGTCCATGGCACCCGTGGGCCAGCCCTTGTTGGGAGGACATTCGCAGAGTATGTTTTCATCCTCACTGGCAACAAACGGAGAATCTCCTAATCCTCTCAACCCACCTTTTGCGAATAATAGTGCCCCCCCAACTCACAGTCCCGCGGATACCTTTACAGACAGCACTCGACAAGCTCTATTGAGCAGCATCTCGCAGTCCAATGGCTTCAGCCACCGCAAGTACTCTCAACCTACGAGCGTCAACCCGTATAGCTTCGAGTTCTCTACCCCCGCTGCATTCGACGTCGCCTGCCAATTGCCATCCACCTCGGACATGCAACGCTACATCTCGTCCTACATCACCTACTTCCATCCGCATTTACCTTTCCTCCATGTCCCTACTCTCAACTTCCAAGCCTCCGAATATACGCAAAACCTCCAAGTCCCTAGTGGACACCTGAACCTGAGCTCATCTGGCGTCGCGGGCGGCGCTGGCTGTCTCGCCCTTTCAATAGCCGCTATCGGCTCTCTATACGAATCTGACACGGCCACCTCAAAAGATCTTATGGAAGCCTCCAAAAAGATGATCCAACGCTACCTCGAGGAGCGACGGAAAGTAGACATGTCGACAGTACTAGGCCGTGCAAATTCTGCGCGTGAAAGCTCCGCACATACTATTCCGCTCTGGTTGATACAGGCCATGTTGCTAAATGTCATCTACGGTCATGCATCTGGCGACAAGATGTCTGCTGATATTGCCAGTACGCATTGTGCTGCGTTGGTCAGTCTTGCACGCGCAGCTGATTTGACGCGCCATGTGGCGCTGAAGGACCTTCCCCCCGATTACCTGGCTTCCACCAACGGAAATGATGCTCATAGCCATCCGAATTCTTCAGCGTTTGGGATGCCCAAGGAAAGAAGAGATTGGCTGAATTGGAAAATGGTTGAGGAGAGGAAGCGTAGTCTTTTTGCTATCTTCGTTGTCTCCAGCCTGCTGGTAGCATCCTATAACTGTGCACCTGCTCTGACCAATTCCGAGATCCGACTTGATCTGCCTTGCGAAGAAAGCGTTTGGGCGGCGGAGTCGCCACAAGCGTGGAAGAAAATGGGCGGGCCATCTGCTTCAAAGGACACCTTCTCATTTTCGTCTGCGTTGACGACTTTGCTAACTGCCTCGCAAAGGGAGCAAAAGAAGTCACAACCGACCCCCAGCCCTCTGAGGCCCAGCAGCTTTGGCTGTCTGGTGCTCATTCTCGCCTTGCACAACTACATTTGGGAAACACGCCAGAGGCACATGGGTCGACAGTGGACATCCCGTGAAGCAGATGCCATGCAGGCGCACATCGAACCTGCTTTGCGAGCATGGCAAGCTGCATGGGCTAGCAATCCTATACACAGTATCGAGAGGCCAAATCCATTCGGCGCAGGGCCCCTCTCTGCCGACAGCATACCACTGTTAGATCTTGCGTACGTCAGGCTGTTTGTTAACATTGGACGGTCACGGGAGGCCTTCTGCCAAAGGGATTGGAACGCCATGGCCGATGAACTCACCCGTGGAACCGAAATTATCTATGCAGACACCATCCCTTCTGACCCATCGGACCGTTCGAGGGGTGATGTCGGAAGCCAGGTCCGCAATCGCCATGATTCCGTGGCAGATTTTGGAGTAGCAGATCTCTCTCTCTCCAAAGTTTCACATCAGACTCAAACAGCGCACGATTTGCCAAACGCCTATCGAACTAGTCAATCTGCTCGTGAGAAGCACCTACGAAAGGCGGCATTTTATGCCGCTGATTCAATGGCCATGTCTGACCGGCTTGGCAATACGTTTGGCGAGCTTACTCCCCGGGAGCTTCCTCTTCAAAGCGCCTTGTGCACTTTTGACTGTGGGCAAGTTCTTGCAGAATGGATCTGTACAGTCCAAGAACGAGTCGGCCCCTATCTTGGGATCTTGGGACAGGACGAAATTGACTTGACGCAAGTCCCAGGTATCATGCTCCTCGAGGACGAAGACTGCAAGCTTGTGGAAAAGATTAAGGATATTCTCGGAGCCATTGAGACTAAAATGCAGCGTGCCGCTCAGAATAGTGGCTCCGTGCCGGCTTTTGATATCTGGCGGCGACTTCCCAGTGTCGTGGAGGGAGGATTTGGAAGCAAGATCGCTATAGCTACAGCGTGCCTACTTGATCGGGCTTCTGTATGGCCAGGTTAGTTATTTTTCTTGTTTCATTAAAACTGCGCCGAGCTGTTTCTAATTTCTTTCAGTGTCCAAATTAATGGCCCGATCACTTGAGGCACAAGCAATTCGGATGAAAGAACGTGCTGAAAATTCGGTTTTGTTGAGAAAGTTGTGATTATTGGCCCTTATCCTCACCGGCCTTTTTGCCCCTTCTTGAAGTGCTTTTGGTTGGCTATGCTGGCAGAGCTATCCATGGATATTCTCCCGATGATCTCAGCGTACTTCGGTGTCTAAAGGCGACTCGACGCGCTTTGTCTTGATTTGAAATAGCTGCACCCTTCTTCCAGAAGCATTCTTCACACGACCTGGGCCTCTGAGCGTGCTTGCCCTCTGTACATTTACGAAGATAATCTTTGAGCGCCCCTTGATTTCCTTGCTATATATACGCTATTTACCCGATGAGGATTACATGACATGTGCTGAAAAGAGCTTGATTCCCCTCTTGTCCTGTCCTTGGTTTTACTTAATGCGATGTCTTGTATGCCTTCTTGCTTGTTTGCCTTGCAGCTTTGAGGGATTTCTCCTGACGAGAGTCACCTGAAATTGGTGAATGGAAGTCCAGGCTCAAATCCCGTTACATGTTCCAAATTGGGGCCAAGGCGATCTTTACTGCTTTAAATGTGCATATTACGTAGCTTTTTATATTGTACATAACTTGTTTCTTTTTCTTTTCTATTCTTGTCGTTGAGAAGGGCAGCTTAAATTGTCAAAGTTATTGTCGGAGTTGCTTCCGGGTTGTCTGTTTTTTACCATGGTTCGTTCGGTTTCGATTAGGGCTGGGATCGAGTCGATGAATCAATGAGAAAGAGAAAATGAAAAAGGAAAAAAAGAAAGAAAAAAAGAAAAACATACTTTGTTTAGATATCATTATTGCTTAGTTACTACATTATTCACATGATGGTGGTTTTCGATTCGAATGTATAGCCGTGTGCTAAAATTGAAAGCCTTTTCTTGTTTTATTGCCATTTTTTGTGATTGCTTTTCCCTTCTTTCTATCCTTCAACATGTACAGCAAGGTACATACATGGTGTCCAGCTCTCGAGGATAGAAAAAGAATGTTCAAAGGCAAATAAACGAACAAAATAAATGATACTTGGAACGTCTAAAGTAGTGAAATTGAATGCATGACATAACATCCCCATATATATCACTATATAGAATAGAATTTCTAGAACCATATTGACTTTCCCCTTCTGGATGCCCATGCCTTCACAAGGGTGCTTAGAGTGCTATTTTGCATCACAGGTGAGCACTAACCTGTACTCATAGCCCAGAATATACAATTGACCTGAACCGGCATTAGCCTCCAGGCCATCCTAAAAGGCTTAGGCACCTTCTTAGGAGCAAATCTGTTCCTGAGAGCCTAGAACCTTACCCCCCAGATCTGGAGGAAAAGGAGACATGGCTGTTGCATAGTGGGTGGCCTCATATACAAGTAGGGCAATCTCCACAGAATGACCTCAAGGTTACTGTGCAATGATGTAGCTCATCAGCTACAAGCCGGGCCCCTTAATAGCTTCGAAATTACTTTTTCGCTTACCATACAAGCAAAATGGGCAAACGCCGGACTTTTTTTGTGGGGAGCAACTGAAACAATAATGTGGTCAAAAGCACTGGCGCTGGTGCATTTTATTGAGGCTACATCTTACCCCACTGCTCACTCCAGCTCAGGGTGCCAAGACCTGAGCACTAAAATGGAAAGGGAAGGCCTTCAACGTTAATAGAAGAAAAAAAAAAGTAATAATAATCAAGTCCCCCAGTTCAGGTTCAAAAAACAAACATGGTTACACAATGAGCCTCTCAAACGAATACTTCCCAACAGCTTTCCGGCGCAAATACCCTATCTCACGGGTACTTCTCTGCTTGACTTCACCCGTGGACTTCTTGACCTTTGTTTTGCTCACATCCGTCGCGGCGGAAGGAGGAGTGAGCGATAAGGGGAGCATCTTGTTTCGGGCATCTGCTTCGTCTTCATTACTGTTATAGTAGTAGGAGTCTGTTCCGTCTGACGGGGCGGAGAAGACAATCAGGTCTGCGCCGTTGAGTCTTTCGTGTCGTATTTTGGGTATGGGTGTTTGAACTGTTACTTGCGCCGTCGTTGTAGACGTCTCTGCTACGTTCATAGAGGCGCCGTCGGTTGCGGTTGCAGATGCATTATCGTCCCCGTCTTTGTTTGAGGACGAGACAACCTTCTCACCAAACCGGATATATTCTCGCAGGATACCCTTGAGGTACATCGCTTCCTCGACTCCGGCAAGGGCGGCGGAGATCTCCGACTTCATTTCCCCGATTAGATCGAATTCTTGCGCAGCGGTGATGCCAGCGATATCTGTCAGGGAAGCGGCGGAGATCCAGCCCGAGGGGCCGATGGAATCGACGGATGCGATGAGGAGATCTGTGATGGTGTCCAGAGAGAGAGGCGGGGAGATCTGGTCGGGCGAGACTGGGGTCGGGGGGTGTTCTGTGAAGCGGGATGTATAGCCTCCTGTTGCGAGGCAGAGGCGAAGGTGATGGAGGATGGAGATGATTTCTGTTCTAGATAAATTGGAACGGAGGGCTTTGGTGATGGAGGCGATGGGGTGGGAGTGGAGTTTTCCGAGGGCAACGTTTAGACCCGTGAAGACGTTTGTTAGGGAGGGTTCGGATGAGCTTTTTGATTTCGTTGTTAGGGATTTATCGGCATAATTGGTGTTATTGCTGTAAATGTCTTGATACTCGTCGACAATTCCGTTACTGATTGCTGCGGCGGCTGCTGGTTCCTCTACAATCGCGGAACGTGCCATGTTCAAGAAGAGTTTGAGCGAGTAGGCGATTTCAGATACATCCAGTATGACAGGACCCTGAAGAACTTGAATGAGGCGTCGAGAAGAAGGGTCTGCTTCGATCAACGCCTGTGCAAAAGAACCCGTTTGAAATGGTGGTAAAATGCGAGGCTTGGAGGATCGACGCAACGCAACCTCAACACTGTTCATGGAGAACTGGCCCAATTCAATGAGCCAGTTGCACGTATTCTCTGGCCACAATGTAATCGAGGGCTGAGACGAGGGCGTCACATCCTTGTCACGGGTCTCCTTCAGCGAGAATATCTTTGACAAAAGGAAGAGTATCAATTCCGGATTGAAGAAATGTTCCGCTGAAGGCAATCCATTTGGTCCATCGCAAGGGCTGAAATATGCCTTCATTGCACGATCGAAAGCGGCACCATCTTTAGACTTGATAGCTTCCCCCAGCTCTTTCACGAATTGGGGCCATGTGTCCGCCTGCTCTGAGGAGCCGAGACTCAGTACAGTATTATCTTCAGTTCGCTGCCTTTTTGAGACCGCGCCCCATATCTCCGTGGACAAGCCTATGCCGCGCCCAATGGCATCGACCAAAAGTCCATCTCTCTGTCTCTTGAGAGAAGACCTAGAGCCAGAGGTCGACGAGTCTATGTCGAACGCAAGTAGCGAACTTCCCTTTGTAGCTACAACCACGCCCAATTTCGCAAAGTAACCCAAGAACGTCATTGGCGTCTTGGAATCGTCGGTTCCCGAAGCACCGCCGGACAAAACATCTTCAACCGCAATGCTCCGCAGAACGGATTGAAATCGCGTATCATACAACGCGATGATAGACTTCCCAGCACCAATGACAGACTGTGCAGAAATGCGCATGATTGAAGAGAACCGTTCATCTTCGAGAATAAACTGTGAGGTCACGGCAGGCGAGTATTGGGAAAGGTCAAAGTTAATGAATCCCTTCTCAAAAGAAAGGCTCAAGCCTGCTGACCCCGCATGGAGATTCCACTGCATGCCATCTCTCTTAAATGTCCTCTGGTTGTCTAAGTTCGGTAAACTGACGGTCAGTAAGTGTCTGAGTTTTTGGCCATCGTCCAGTACAAGGCCGTCTGACCGCGCATGCGCCGGAACTGAAAATATATGCACTTTGACATCCTGTGATTTGATCGGATCGGTGCCAGTAGGATGAGAAACTACCAGTAGTACCGAAGGCTCCTCACCAGAGCTTGCAACGTCACTCAGCGCCAACGCCAGTAGATCTTGTCTCCTCTTGAAGAGAGATTTCTTCACATCATCAAATTCGACAAGAAAGCAGGAATGTACTTCGTAACCTCTGCCCACTTTTGCAATCTCGCTATGCCTGACGCTCCACCGTTGGGTCTCGAGATCCGGCGCCAGTCTTCGAACGCGACCATCTTTATGAACAGCAAGAATATCGAAAGGTGTCTCATCCTCTTCATCCTCATTTTTCTCTACACCACTGGAAACTGTCCCCAAGAAAACTGTGGGACTATTTGAATCCTTCACGGAGAACGCAGATGATGAAATAGCAGGCCCGCTCGCTCCACCGGCTCCGCTCTGCTCAATGAAGCATTTTACCTGCAATTCGGGACGGCTAACTGCGACATAAGTCTGCCTTCTAATCGCTAACTTATTCGAAAGCTTTCTGCGAACCGAGAGTGGCCGGCAAGAAAATGAAGATTGCGGCGGAACAGCGTACGAGGTAGCAAGTTTTGGCGTTTGTATCTGCCCTCAATCTTTAGCTCAACCCTCCTAGAGTTCAAAGAATCCTTCAGTCCTCATACATTGTAAATATTCACTGCCTCCCCATCCACTGCGACAATAACTTCATATCTCTTTCTCTTTTTCAAGTCGGCCAAGCTGTAGACCTCGCCGATGTGGATTTTGCCAGTCGAAGCATGTAGCGGACGAGGCAATTGAGCCAGTACCGAAGGAGGCTGCAGATCCATGGCGACAGCTCAAAGCAGCTAGTTCCTCGTCCTCTTCGCGATATCGTCCAGGGCTGCGATTGACAAGCGGAGACTGGTCGAAGAAATCGATCTCAAAAAAATTTCGGCGTTATGTTATACCGCATCCGGCACCAACCCTTTTCGGGTTAGCTGGTTTTGACCATGGTATCGCAATTACGTAAGTGGACTTTGCGGAGGAAACGCGTGTTTTCGCGTTTCTCTTAAATGACTACTTGTGTCTGCAGCATTTCCTGAAGCATCAGCTACGATTGCCACCTACCAAACGCTCTTACGACGTCATGTACTTCTGATCTTATGCTCTTTGCTTGCTCCCGCATCACCATATCCAGGCGATGAGTTGAGGGACTCATCGCTTGGAGATCATTACAGCGACAAATGGCCATGGGACGAGAACAGCAACGAACCCTCCATCCATTCTTTACAAGAGGTTACTTGCCCTTTGAATTGATATGCCCAATATTTGCTCATAATTGTTAGATTGGAACGTTTCCGTGAATCCGACTAGACACACTCCGCGAAATGAGACGCAAGCCACGATTACAGACGACTCTATACCCCATGATCTACAGTCTCTCGGATCAGGCTCCTTTCAAAAATCCGGTAGCTTGACAGTTCAGAATATTGGCAATGGACCATCTATCGGAGAAGATGGTGTATGTGCTCCCATAAACCTGTCTGTCGCTACGCTTGATGACGATCCCAATTCAACCCGAAGAAAACGACGTAAGACTAAAGAGTGGGATAACTCTACATCTATGAGAGATTCGCAGGAGATCCAGGAGCAGCCAATGGAAACGAACACACTAGCTGACCTGGGGGAAGCCTCGCACAATGATTTACCCAAGCACATAACACCCGGAATTGCAGATGCAATAGCAAATCGCCTAGAGTATCTATCCCCAGCGACTGGGATCACAAAGGTACTACCTGCAGTGTACGAAACTCCAATTGTTGAAGGACAAGGAGGGACAAAACCTTCCAACCTTATTAAAGAGAAGGAAACACCTAAACGAAAAACACTGAAACTCAATCCTAATGGGAAATTGCTGAGTTCACCCATCTTGAACGACGCTGCGAATGGAACTCGGAAGAAACAAGGTGCAAGGCGCGGTAGACCTCCGAACCAGAAGACTATACAAGAGGATAAAAAGTTAGTGATCATGAAATATGGTGGAGAGGGCAACTCCAAGGATAGAATTGGACAGTTAATAGACGACATCGCCAATGGTCGACGAAAGCACAGTGTCCCGCAGCATCCTGCCAGTGCCGTCCATGAAGAGAAAGGTCCCGCAAAGCCCACCCATCCATTTTTCTTGAAAAAACTTTCCCAGAAGATAGAAGTCCCATCTTCATCGAAGCATCAAGACCCTACATCGGGGATAGAGGTTAAAAATCAAGACTCTGAAAAGGCCCGGGAGAAAACAAGATTTACCTCTTGGGGCGGTTCGGACTCGTCGTTTCAACCATTCAAACGACGTACTTCCAAATTTCCTGAATCAATTCATCCTCTCTGGCCTCCAAGAGGCCTGGCCCATGTTAGAGGTATTGAGACAGGGGATCATCCTTCATTGCGTAGCACTACTAATATGCTGAACCGGGATCGCAAAAAGGATAAAACAGCTGTGGTTGGTATCAACGACAATGAGGATGTGCTTTTACAATGTATGCGGGATTTTCACACCGCGAGTTATGGATGGCATCTTTCTCCCGGAACTACTCCTCCACAAGCCCTACGGATACCAGGAAAGCGTGCTACGAGCGGACAAGCTCTGCGAGAAGCAATGATATATGAGCTGTCTGAATCGACATCAGGTTTTCTTCGAGAAAAAGGGACCCAGAAGAAGCTATCTCATCCTGCGATTTTCAAGATTGCCTCGTCTATGGACAATTCCATGAGTGCTTTTGATCTCGGGGAGTTCGAGTCACTCTTGTGGAGCCATAAATATTCACCTAGCTCTGCGGACGAAGTTCTTCAGATCGGTAGGGAGGCCTTTATGTTACGGGACTGGTTGAGACATCTCATGGTTTCTGCAGTAGAGACCGGGAAGCCAGGGAAGGCGAATCAGAAACCAGACAGGGAAAAGCGAAACAAGCGACGAAAAAAGGCTGATAAACTGGACGGCTTCATTGTATCAAGCAGCGATGAAGAGTTTGAGATGAATGAGATCCCCGAGTCCGAGGATGAATTAGCCGGGGACGTGACTGTTCAGTCGAAAAGAACTGTTGTTCGACCGGGAGATTTGACAGGCAGCATGAAATCAAGCAGTGAGAGAAGTCGAATGTCTAACGCAATTTTACTTAGTGGACCCTCAGGTTGTGGAAAGACGGCATCTATACATGCCGTCGCAAAAGAACTGGGGTTTGAGATTTTTGAAATCAATGCAGGAAACCGCAGGAGTGCCAAAGACATACTCGAACGAGTCGGAGATATGACTCAAAACCATCTCGTTCAGAACTTGAATAGGACTAGCGATGTATCAAGAAGCCAATCACCTGACGGCTGTCTACAGAGTGCCTACCATGACGATGGTAATCAAAACAAAATGATGAGCTTTTTCAAACCACTCTCTGCGCGTAACACGAAAAGGCATGCGGGTCAAACAGCTCAACAAGGCTCGATGCAGAAACCTGACTTGACGCACCCACCCAGTCAAAAGCAATCGTTGATTCTCTTAGAAGAAGCTGATGTTCTCTTCGAAGAGGACAAACAGTTTTGGTCTGGCGTCATGACTTTGATAGTTCAGTCAAAACGACCTATTGTTATAACGTGCAATGATGAAAGCCTTATACCTCTTGACGATATCCCATTATACGCCATTTTACGATACCGGGCACCGCCTGCAGACCTTGTTGCGGACTATTTGCTTTTAATAGCTGCAAGTGAAGGCCATATGCTGCAGCGAGAAGCGGTCAGTGATCTGTACTCCGCGTCTGGGAAGGATCTCCGCAGGTCGATCATGGATCTGAATTT
Source organism: Monascus ruber (assembly GCA_002976275.1). Classification (NCBI taxonomy): domain Eukaryota; kingdom Fungi; phylum Ascomycota; class Eurotiomycetes; order Eurotiales; family Aspergillaceae; genus Monascus; species Monascus ruber. The sequence goes on from PSNO01000005.1 coordinate 357,503, forward strand.
CTGGTGTCAAATGGGAGTTGGCAGCGAGAAGTCAGGCCTCGATTGGATAATTGATAGGTGGCCTCCAGGGACAAACGTTGACGAGGACGGCCATCCCCTAAGAATGATTAGTTTGAATACTTACGAGCCATACATGGGCTGGTTTAATCGAGATATAATCCTAGCCAGCAGCCCCCTTAATAGCGAGATTGAACTTGGCAAGGAATCTCTTGATTGGTGGCAACTTAGCGTACAGGATTCCGAGACTATATCGGATTTGACTGAGCCTGATCCTCGCTGTCCAGAACGTGAAGTTCCTGTTTCTCAGTATAGTCATGCACAACTTGATGCTCTATCTCACGAATCGGATTATGCGGACACCAGAAGTGTGCTGGACATTATATGCTCTAATTGTTCGCCGGATTTCAAAAAGGTAAGGGACCGAACTCTGTGGGCGTATAACACGATTTGTTGACATGATCAGGATGCTGTTGACGTGTCTATGCCTCCAATATCCGACAAACAAAGAGTGAACTACATCGAAGGCTATCGGCTGTTGCATGCCGACCTTCAGCCTGATTACTCACCACTGTCTGGAATTCTATGCACCACGTTTGATGCCCTGACGAGGAATGTCTTCCGATCTGGTAGTCGACTAGGTGACGAGTCCTTGCAGGCTGCAAGAATCCTCTCCAAAACAACCAAATCACAGAGTACCGGTCCGTCCGGGAAGGATTTCCTTGAAGCATTTCAGCCCATAATGCGGGCCAATTATGTATTCCCTCCGCCGACTGGACGCCTAGCGCCATCGTTTGAGAATGGAATCGCACCGATTGCGGAAGATCTCGCACCGTATGTCCGCGCGATAATGGCGTTTGATCTGCGACTCGAACAATACCGGTTTAAACTAAGCAGCCTTCTGTCTCAAGGTGTAACATGCACGAAGAGGATGAGGAAGACCAGAGCAAGTCGAGCTGCTCTTGAAGGAGGCGATAAAGCATCTACGCGAAAGGAGAGGTGGTTTGACATGGATGCGAACCCTTCTCGGATACTGAGTACCGGGAAGAGCGAATGGCAGGATGTACTGGTCCAGCAAGGGTATTTCCAGGTGGGATTTGGGGAAGATCAGAACAGAGACTTTGGCGGCAACACTTCTGATAGTTCTGGCATGGGTGGATTTTGATTGTAGATGATGGTATACTGTTGTTGTATTAGCGCGCTATATACCGGGCTTTATAATTCAACCTCGTGAAAATAATGGCAAGCGTCTAATCCAGTTCCTGCAATTATGATAAAAACATAATCGCGGTTAATGCAGGGGATTGCTAATTATCACTCGGGCCAGAGTTGCGTTGGAGAGTTGGTCCGCGTTCTTCTGTCGGACCTTATCGATGTTGAAGCTAGCTCTGCTCTCCTCTTCCCGCACTACACACGCGTCAACTTGTTTCATGTTGCGACTGGCATCGCTGAACAGCAGTATTGTTTAATATAATTCTCTTTTCCTGTTTCTCGATTACCTGCAGACTGATACCATCATTGGAAAGTTCTTGTCGCCATCGCTTTCTGCGTATTATTGACGGATCAACGGCCCACTCTAGTCAGCTACTCAAACCTACCTACCGCACGCAACCACATCCCCCATGTCCTTATTCGGAACATCTCCAGAGGACTCCTCTGGCACTGGATTCGGCCAGGGAAGATCCTCTCTTTTCTCTGACGAGTCAGGCACTGGTGCCAATGCATCATCCTCCCTCTTCGCCGACGACGATTTCGGATCGAAGTCGCTATGGAGCAGCAGTAATACCAAACGAGCAGCTAGACATGAGCTTGTGAAGACTTTACTCGCAGACACGGATGTTCCTGATAGCTATATTGATACCTACGATCTGGTGCTGAGCGCCGGAAATGGGGTTGGGTCTGGTATTGGGTTGACGGCGGTGCGGGAGATACTCGCGGGCAGTGGACTGAATGCAACGGATCAGGCTAAGATACTGAATCTCATTGTACCTTCGGAGAACAGTCACTCGGATAATCTGGGACGGCCCGAGTTCAATGTTCTGTTGGCTCTCATAGGCCTTGCGAGGGAAGGCGAGGACATTACGTTCGATGCAGTGGATGAACGGCGCAAAAGTAAGGGGATATTTCGATTTTGCTTAATAATAGAAGAGCTATTGCTTACTGAAGGGCTTCATCGTCTAGACCTGCCAGAGCCGAAGAGCTCCTACTTTGATCGATTGAAAGCAAATGACGGATCTGCTCCATCGCAAGAACGACCGACTACGCCTTCTACTCGTGCGAATCCCGTACAAGAGCCGAGCTCAGATCAGTCTCAATTTTCGAGGAGAGACTCTATGGGCGGTCTGGAGTCCGATCCATGGGGTAGCCCACAACGAACTCGTGACGGAGCTGGACCAGCGTTGAATGGCTACGGGAGCATGCGGTCGACCATGAATGCTTGGTCTAGCAGGCTTCCAGAAGAGAATAACGAGAACGAGGTACCAAATGGACATGTTGCAGGTAACGTCACGGCTGGTACTGTGTCGTCTACCGTGGACTCGGGCTGGGGTGATTACAGCAATACATCTACTAGCGCGTTTGAGGCCCCAGACCAAACTGGGTTTGGAGGTTTCGGTCCGCCAGGAGATGACCAGGGCAATAGCAGTTCTCAGGCACGGCAACTGGGCGCGGAGAGAACCACGGGTCCCCAACCGGTGGAAGAAATAAAGGTGACGTTGCTGCCCGAGAAAGAGGGAGTCTTTCTGTTTCAGCATCGGAATTACGAGGTAAAATGGACCAGGAGAGGCAGCACCGTCGTTCGACGGTACAGCGATTTTGTCTGGCTGTTGGATTGTCTACATAAACGATACCCGTTCCGGCAGCTCCCACTTCTTCCACCAAAAAGAGTCTCAGGTACGTTCCAGGCTTGCTAAAAGCTCACCTAAAAGTTTTACTTACCTTTTATCTTTTAAATTAAGTCAATGGCACTCACCTCGCAGCTGATTCCAACTCATTCCTCGAGAAGCGCCGTCGGGGCCTCGTCCGTTTCGTCAATGCCCTCGCCCGTCATCCCGTGCTCAGTCAGGAACAACTCGTTGTGATGTTCTTAACGGTCCCTACAGTAAGTAGTCTGTATGCGTTGGTATTACGGCGTATTATTCTTGTTTAGCTAACATTAGAAGGAACTGTCGGTATGGCGCAAGCAAGCGACGGTGTCCGTCCAGGATGAATTCACGGGAAGAGTTCTCCCTCCAGAACTGGAAGATTCCCTGCCGTCGAATCTATCAGACACTCTGGATACCGTCCGCAATGGAGTTAAACGCTCCGCAGAGATCTACATCAACCTGTGCATGTTACTTGAGCGTCTATCCAAGCGAAACGAGGGGCTGGCAGCAGACAATTTGCGATTCTCCTTGGCACTGCAATCATTGACGGAGGTTACGCGGGACACGTATGCCATTGACACGAACGATGTTCCTATGCTCAACGAGGGTATCAGTTCCACGGCGAAGCATCTCGCCACCAGCCAAACTCTGCTGGAAGATGAGGCGCGGGCATGGAATGAAGGCGTATTGGAAGACCTGAAGCTCCAGAGAGACTGGCTGGTTAGCATGCGCGAACTGTTTGACCGGAGGGATCGATATGCGAAAAACAACATCCCTCAGCTTGAGCGACGGATTGAGAATAATGAGAAAAAGCTGCAGGATCTGAGAGCGCGGCCGGAGGGCACTGTCAAGCCAGGAGACATTGAGAAAGTGGAGGAGGCGATTTTCAAAGTGCGTAATCTCTGTTTGCATGGCTATGGTGAACATACTGACGGGAAAACTCTAGGCCAAGGAGTCCATCGTGCAACAACACGCGCGAGGCGTATTTATCAAGGAATGCATGCTCCAGGAACTTATCTACTTCCAACAGAGCCAGTACCAGATTAGCCATCTCCACCAGGACTGGAGCCAAGAGCGCGTGAAGTACGCGGAGCTGCAAGCAGACAACTGGCGGCGCCTGACGGATGCAGTGGAAGGCATGCCGACCGGGAGTGAGTGATGGAACCGAGAATCTTTCTGGAAGTGATATTTCCTGTCCATTTTGCTATATGCATTTTGCGTTCATTGGGTCTCCTGGTTCTTTTTGGATGATGGCGGATCGTCCAGTTGACATTGCCAGTTCGCTGTTTTTGACTGTCTTGGATGATGTTTTAGCCGGCCGTTTCACTATCGATCTCTTTTCTTTTGCTCGAGTACATAATTGCTAGAGAGTATTTAACAGCGTATACTTACAGGTTGTTGTTGTCAGCGAGATTCGCATCGGAGTAGCGGACGATGTGAGGTGCCGACCATGACGTCAATGCTGGTGGAAACGGGAAAACGCCGCTCCACACTGCAGTGCGATGCAGAGCATGATGGCTACGAACGGGCTGCGGGTGTCATAGTAATAATAATGATGATGATAATCGGAGACGACGGCAATAAATTCTTCCAATTTGCTAAACGAGCGAGACGAGCTGGACGCAAGTGGAGCGGCCAAGCGCCAAGAGGGCGGCAGTGCGGTTAATATGGTACGGTATGTACGGTACATACCGTGCAGTACAAGAGGAGGGAACATCCCTGCAGTGATATTAGAATATTCAATGGATAGATACTAACTAGAATGTCCATCTGCATGGACTGAGATACCTGGGTCTCAGCAATATTGATTCTCTGTAGCATGATGGACTATTCGACTCCTGGAAACACGAAAAAAAATTCAGCAGCACGGGCACGGCACAACAACTCTATCAACCTCCACTCCGCCCATGGCCAAGAAGTTCCCAGCGAAAGACGAACTTGGCGACTTGGCGTCCGCGCGGTGCTCCGTGCTGATATCGAGGTATCAGAGAGTACGGAGAATCCTGTAGAATTGGATTCATGGACATGGAATAATGATGGGCATAGTATTATACACGAATCCTGAATTCTGTAATGGGTCGGCACGGTCGGAGTATGTCCGCCGCGTTATCGCCTCTCAGCCCTGCTGGGAATACTATTGCCATTAGTAGCAGCAATTCTGATGGGATTCACTATTTTTAATTTCTGAGTCTTCCTGCTTGACTGCTGATCTTAGCCCGGTTCCTGGCGACTCTTTTTTAATCTTGTCTTTGCTTTTCTAATCTTCTTCTCTTTTTCTTCATCTCATCTCCTCCTCTCTTTCCCCGCACCGCTGGCTTCCTCTGCTTTCCAGACCCTCTCCCGTCTGCTAGCTACAGCTTCTTCCTCGCGTCTTCCTCCATTATTCTCCTTCTCCTTTCTCCTTCCCGTCTATCTATCCTCCCTCGATCCGCTCCGTTTCATGCATCTCTGACGGGCTCCGTGTGCCGTCTGTTCTGACCCTCCCTTCGTTTCCCAAGATATGCCGATCGACGCAGATCATCGAAAACCTAGACGGAAGTTCAGGGCCTGCTTCATCGCAGGTCTGTCAGGCTGAATTGAGAATTTCATCTCTTTTACTCTCCGCGGACACATACGCATAGGATCTATCGCTGGTCGCGCGGGGGTAATCCGCTGTCTACGACGTCAACGACCCCTAGATTACCCTTTCTCGCATCAACATGGCGTGGGATCATTTGGACATCGATAAACCTCATTTGGCCTACATGATCCTCGGAGGCTTCACAAGCTTGTTCATGTTGTGCTCGCTGTTCGTGAAGGAGAAGCTCTACATTGGTGAAGCCACCGTTGCCACCCTGTGCGGTATCATCTTCGGCCCTCATGCGGCCAACCTTTTCAACCCCCTGAGCTGGGGGAATGTTGACAAAATCACGTTGGAGTGTTCCCGAATCGTCCTGGTCGTTCAATGCTTCGCCGTCGGCGTCGAGTTGCCCAAGGCCTACATGGAGCGCCACTGGAAGTCCGTCTTCCTGCTCCTGGTGCCTGTCATGACCTGGGGCTGGCTGATGACCAGCCTGTTCATTTGGTGGATGGTCCCGCCCCTCAATTGGCTGGAAAGTCTGGTGTGCGCTGCCTGCGTTACGGCCACCGATCCCGTTCTTGCCTCGTCCGTCGTCGGGAAGGGTAAATTCGCGAAGCGTGTACCGAAGCATCTACGAGACGTCCTGTCAGCCGAATCCGGTTGTAATGACGGCATGGCGTTCCCGTTTATCTATCTCGGCTACTACATCTGGGCCTACAAACCACATGGAGGCGAGGTGGTCATGCACTGGATCTGCATCACCATCTTGTACGAGTGTATCTTTGGTGCTGTCTATGGCTTCATCATTGGTTACATAGCTCGTCACGCTATCCGATTCGCTGAAAACAAGCAACTGGTCGATCGTGAGAGTTTCCTGGTCTTCTACTTTGTCCTGGCTATTTTCTGTGCCGGCTCTGGCAGTCTGCTTGGCATGGACGATCTCTTGATCGGTTTCTCTGCCGGTGTCGGCTTTAGCAATGATGGCTGGTTTACCGAGAAAACAGAGGAGTCGCATGTCTCCAATGTCATTGACCTCCTGCTCAACCTGGCGTATTTCGTCTATTTTGGTTCCATTGTCCCTTGGCAGGACTTCAACAACCCCGAAATCGGGCTCGTGCCCTGGAGACTTGTTGTCATTGCCATCCTTGTCATTTTCTTCCGCCGTATCCCCATCATGCTGCTCCTGAAGCCCATCATTCCGGATATAAAGACATGGCGAGAAGCACTCTTCGCTGGCCACTTCGGCCCCATCGGCGTCGGCGCCGTCTTCGCTGCAATCTTAGCCAGAGCTGAGTTGGAAGGCCACGAGACGCAACCCCTGGGGTCAGCGGAGCGGCCCAAACCTGGCGAAAAAAACTACTACATTGTACAGGTTATCTGGCCAGTAACGACATTCCTCATCATTTCTTCCATCCTGGTGCACGGGTCTTCCATTGCCGTCTTTACCCTAGGAAAACGAATTAATACCATGACCATCACCCTGTCTTACACGACAGCCAATGAAGAGGGTCCGTCGTGGATGAACCGTCTACCGCGTATGCAATCCCTCGCAAAAGGATCCATGTCCTTCCGCAAGCCAGACGAGCTGGAGGAGTCTCCAGAAGAGTATCCCCCTGGAACTCTGCCTCCGCTTGGTGTACCGGGAAATTTCTTGCGTCGCGTAAGAGCGGAAGATGCTGACAATGTCAATGTTGCTCCTCGTCGCCGTCGGAGGCGAAGGAGGCGCGAAGATGGCGCGGGAGGTCCGATCAGCCAGTCTGCTATCGCCCCTGTGACGAGGCCTGACTTCCAGAAAGGGGGAGACGAGGAAGAGGAAGAAGAACGAAAAGAAGAAGGGGTCCAGCCGGCAGTAGAGAAGGAACAACAACGTTTGCGAGAGGAAATCGAGCATGGAGGCGAGCCGCCAACCAAGGAACGCGATAGGTTCGGAAGCGAGCCCGAGATTGAACTCTATCAGGAAGGAAGCAATCTTATTATGGAGGATACAGAAGGAAATGTCTTGAAGACGGAAGATATTAGCCATCTGTCCCCTGAGGAGCGGTCGCGGCACATCGAGGAGCAGAGGATGCGCCTCCGGGGAGACACATCGGGCCATTTTGCCAAATCCCGCAGCCAACCTCATAAAGAGACCGAAGGGGAGCATATCAAGCAAGCGGTTGAAGGAAAGACTGGTTTTAATAAGGCGCGGAACGTACTGGGTAGATTTTTTGGCCATAAGGAAAAGAAAGAAGGCGAGGAGTTTGAAAAAGAAGAGCCAACGAAGAAACCCCCTGCAAAGAGCAAAGCACGTTCAGCTCACGCATATCAATTTGGCAACACCATCATCGTTGAAGACGAGGATGGAGAAGTGATTAAGAAATACACCATTCCCTCTCCGGAGAAAGAGGAGACTGAGCCAGTTGATACTGCTGAGCGTTATATCCGTCGCCCGCTGGCCCGAATGGGAACGTGGTTTGGCAAGGAAGATGAGGCTGAGTCATCTCAAGCGGCAGCGGATAAAGCTGCTGCAGATGACGATGGACTTCGTTTTACGGTGGCTCAGAACGACGACATTGGCCAGAGCGGTGTTAGACATAAAGGTCGTCGGATGAACAAGCAAGAGTTCATTCGACAGATCCAGAATCGTGACTTCAAATCCCGCCGTGGCTTTGTCGAAGATACGGACGCTCCGGAAGAAATTAAAGACGCAGCCCGGGATCAAGCCCAGACTGGCAAACGCTCTGCTGGACGACCTGCACAGGCCGGGCGCCCAGAGTCTCCCAGCACAGAAGAAGAGGAAACGGATGAGGAGACCGCTGATTCCGATGATGAATCTGCCCGCGGACACAATGTCGCTGCCTCCATCGCAAGATTCACCATGGACACACCCGCGCAAGCGCGACGACGACGACTGCGCCAATCAGAATCCGCGGATCACCCTCGTCGAGATTCTGAAGATGACGGAACCGAGCGAGTCCCGCCAGCCCAGTCCAGGGGGATCACCAGCATCTCTCCTTCGACACGAGAAACGGCAGACCTAGGCGAGACGGGCGAGACAGCAGTTGAGAGACGACGTCGTCTAGCGGCTCTGGGTCAGTTAGATGACGAGGACTCCTCGGATTCCGACGAACCGGAATCTGAAGATTCGAATGGCAGCGACGGATTCCGACCGGTGCGAGGCAGAGTTCAATTCGCCGATGGCATAAGACCCGCCGAGAGGAGGACAGCAGCTGGGGTCGCCGATCGTAGAGGACGTGGACATCATCCACGAATCTCATGGGGGGGAGAGACAGGCCGGGATTCATGAAGTGTTTGAGAAGACTGGAAAAAAGAACGACACCAAAAGCAGTGAAAAGCTGGAAAATAATAACTGAACTGAATGTATTAACGTCCTGTTTTTGTGCGGACATTGCTTGGTTTCCGTTCTTTTTTTTTTTTTTTTAAATAAAGAACGAGTGAAGACTTACTTTGTCTGTGTATAGATTTGTTGGTATTCTTATTGACTTTTGGCATTAATATTTGGCAAGCCGCTTGCATGTCTTTCGTTTCTGCATGTTTTATCCATTGAATGCATCTTTGTTGGAAGCCTTAGAAAATACTGCTGTAATCATATTTCCTGTTCCTATTATACATGCAATTTCTCAAACACTGGTATAAGAATACGTCATACTCAAGCAAGATCTCGGCGTCCCATCGCCGCTAAATCTATAATAACCTGCGGCACAGGTTGATCTCGTAAGTGTTCACCATGCTGCACGCTGCATCCTTGTCTGGTGCATCCTTTAAAAGGAAATGTTACGGCCGCTTTCTCGTCAGGATCTCGGCGCGAGAAGAATCTCTCTGAGAGCAGATCTGGCTGACGACGGATATCTGACCGCAGAGTTGTTGCTGTGCTGTGATTTGATATTGTAACCACAGGAGTTTGGCAAGAAAGGCTCTGGTTTGCTTTTCTATTATCTTGTTGGAGTCTACACAATACAGACACGACGAAAATAAGGCCATGCATATATAACAGAGTCCACCGGACAAATCATGAGAATGCACAGCATCCGAGCCACCGAACCAAGAATGAACCAGTGCATAGTGAAGTAGTCAAAAAACATTCGCAGTAACATGCTTTGAGAATATGGCCATCGCTGATTCCTGTCCCAGTAACCAACCCAAACCCGTTCCCCAACACCTGTATGGAGGTTAAGAAAGACACAAGAAAAAGAGGGCAAAAGACCATCCCCTGACTTCTCTTCAACAAACATAGGCAAAACACATAAAACGCCGTTATAAAACTCCGCCCGGTAGGTTGATCTGTCCCTGACCTGTCCTCGTACTGTCAAATGTGGCACTATTGGGCATGGATCCTGTATTTGGATACACCGAACCATCGACAGAGTACATGTGTTTTCGTAACATGAACATAGGCTTCCGACCTTCTTTCTCCAGCTGTTTGAAGAGGATCAGCGGCCGCTCATCCAGTCCCAAACATCGTTCTTGGTCCCCATGTACGATATACAAGGCGTATTGTCTCCAGTCTCCGTGGATGTTGTACTTTTTGAGAGCCGCCGGAAGAACTTTATGGCACGGATCTTCCATGGATACTCGGAACGACTTGAATATTTCCACACGTTGGTTGGGGTCGTTGCCAGCTCTGGAGTCGAGTCGCGATGGAAGGTCGGACCGGGATGTTTGCCCCGATCGATCTGATCGAGATTGCACGCCAAGCATGTCATCTGAGTGGTCGTAGGTATTACGGTTAGCGGAATTCGGTTGGACATAAGATCGGGATGCGAGGGTCTGCTGGTTGTGATGGCCACCGGGAGAAGTCGGGGACGGCATTCCCGGTGATATCTGAGAGCCTCCATTCAAGGCAGTGAGATGAGATGAGGCGGAAGAGGGGTCTAGCGTGCCATCATTGTGGAGTCTCCCGTCACTAAAGGTGGGTGGAACATGAGTAGGGGAGCTTGTCTTTGGTGTTGTATTCCCCGTATAAACTCGTTTTGAGAAAGATCGAGATATCACCGACGGATTGCGGTCTAACATATTGAGTTGTGAAGGAGATGGGAGTGGTTGGCCGTCGTAGCCATGCCCATCTGGAGGAGGAAGTGGCTGCAACCTATCCTTTGCCATCTTGAAGACAGGAAGGAGTTCTTCGCGGAGTCGCCGATAGTCGTCCGCCACTCGACGCAGCTCAGCCTCCACAGCAACGATCCTCTCGTCTCGTAGCTTGAGAGACTGAATCAGGCGAGAGACGTCCTCTTGTGTCGCATTTTCATTCGCGGTTTGGTCAGCGGCTGGAAGGGGGGAGACTGTCAGAAAGAGATCCCTAATGAAATTCAAACGACTAAGGAAGAACCTACTTAAGGGGATATAATGGTCCGGGTCAATTGGGATATCTTGTTTGACTTTAATTTCGTACACACTCTTCAAGATGGTCAACCGATGTCCTACACTGGTGATTCCCATTTCCTTCAGCTCATCATGTTTTAGGGCGATAAGAGCTTCCCCGACAATGTCATTTTCTGCGATTGAGACCCCAAGTCAGAGGATGTTGGACCGGCCACAGGGAAATGGGCGCACTCACCTACGAACCTATCGCAGTACTGCCGAAGACCAAGACTCGTAATGAAATCCGCAGTGTCATTTGCCATCCATTGCGTAATTATCTTCTTCAGGGGCCGGCGTTCGTCTGTGCCTAGCAAAGTTGTAGTCGGCGTGGGCTCTGCCGAGTGAGGTTCCGAGTGCGTAGAGGAGGTCTCCGAATCGGTATTCAGCCGGGGAGATGTTATCACGCTGCGCTCATACTCGTCATCTGCGTCAGAATCGGCGTGATATGAGGCATGTAAAGACATGTTGGACGAAAAGCTTCAGGACAGCGGCAGTCGGCGCCGCTCGTGCTAGGGTTTGGGGGGAGGGAGCGCGCCACGGTCCAGCAGCAGAGAAGCAGCCACCACCAGTATGAATAGTATTAAATATGAAAGGCTGATATGGCAATGACAACGAAACGGAAGCGGAGGATGTGCGGCCAAGCAAGGGTTCGGGTCGTCATGAACCAGCGGAGCGGGTGCCAGTAGGATCGCAAAAGCGCTGAGGTAGCGAGAAGCGGGAATCAAAATGTAGAATGCCCTTCAATGACTAGATTGGAAAGAAGCCAGGTGGAAAATTACTGTCGAAGGCCGAAGACAGGATTCAAGCGAATGCAGGAGGACGCGTAGTCGCCGGCGTGGTCTAATAATGGAGCGGGGGGCAGGGATGGAGTTCTCGCCGGCTGGGAGTGAGATTGCGGACGGCGCCGAGACAAAGAGCGTTGGGCTAGGCACAACGAGCACAGAATGCGCAGGGAGAGACTGCAAGGTGCAGAGACAGACGAGGCAGATAATTAATTGCGAGGGCGATGAAGTTCCAACGGCGTTTGTTCTAAGAAGAGGCAGCGCACGTGATGCGCGCGCTAACGGGGCATCGACCGGGTCAACCTGGTCTGGACTTTCTCTTTCTTCTCTCTCCGTTGTATCCGCTCCGTGGTGTATGGGGTATTGCTGTGCTGATGATTGGGGATACTCCGTGATCAGGTAGGTCATTGCTATTACCCTGGAGCGCTGGGACTGACCATGCAGAAGTTCTAGGCTGCCTTCTTCCTGCAGCTCATCCTCTCACCCAACACTTTCCTTGATCGTTGTTTCTCTCGAGGGCAGGCCCCTTCTTTGCGTCGATTTCTTTCTCCTCCAACTCCTCCCTGGCCGGTGACAGACCAGATACCCATCATTCTACGGCGGATTCCTATCGATTGTCGATACCGATACCGATACCGACGCCGACGCATCGGCATTACCTACCTACTATCCATTAATCAATCAGCTGAACACACTTCAAAAATGCCCTCCACAACTTCCGCCTCCCCTCCCTCCTCCCCAGAATTGCTCGAATCGAATCTCCTCTCACACCTCTCCTCGACCACTGCCCTCGAAGACCTCCATGCAACACTCCTTTGCTCCCTGCAACGGATGGGATGGACCGAAAAGATCCGCGATCTAAGCTTGCAGCTTCTCCGCGCCGGTCGCTGTGAGAGATTCGACGAGGTCGTTGATACCGTCGTCGCTTTGGCCGAGGGGAGGTCACATCCCGCGGCTCTGCCCGACGATACTACAAATCCGGATGCCAACGATGAGAATGGAAGTCAATATTTGAATACTTTGTTGGCCAATATCAACGTGCGCATCCCTTCCGCTGTTGTCGAGCAGGGTGTTTCCGCTATCAAGGAGATGCTCGGGGATATCATAATCATCGAGGATGATGCCCTGGAGAACACGGCTTCAAATGGTGACGGGGACAGCCGCAATAATACTAGCGGTAACGATAAACCATAGCATGTTTGTATGTCTGTAAAAAATTACGAGTAGAAATCAAAGAGGGCAGAAAAAATTCTCTACCTGTGTATTGGATATTATAGCACATAGTATGAGAAAAGAAAAGAAATAACAGAAATCCCATAGAACGAACAAGGGAAAACAAAGAAAATCACGTAACCTCATGCTCAAGGCAGGAATCTCGATGGGATTTTCCAACGGTCGAACTCTTAACCCCAGTCTCCGATCAGTCTACTTAGCAACTCTGAAAAGGCCCAAATAGAAAACCCATTTTAATCATAGAGGCTGTCGTCATTACCGGCTTCTCCAAACGCATCCTGGTTCGAAGTCACTTCGCCAGCAGTGGGGAAGCGGAAGAAGCTGCTCCCTCCAGAGTTCTTGAGACTCTGAGCAAAGGCCTCATAGCGGCGGATCTCCACGTCACTGACAGACCGCCTTGCAGATGCCATGGCCTCCTCAAAGTGAGCACGAGTAAGTTCTGGGACGGGATCCTCCTCTTCTTCTTCAATATCCATGTTGTTGACATCCTCTCCAGCGGCCTCGCGTTCCTTCTGGCGTTCAATATCAGCGGTGATGGACTGCTTGATGGCAAGTTTGACGGCACGCTGGGTGACGAAGCCGAGATCGGCACCGGAGAATCCATGGGTCTTGCTGGCGATGAAAGACAGGTCGACATCGGGAGCGACGGGAGTCTTGCGAAGCTGAGCCTTCAAGATACTCTCCCGAGAAGCCTGGTCAGGCAAAGGCACGTAGACCAAAGTGTCAAGACGACCAGGTCGCACAAGAGCAGCATCGAGTTGCTCGGGCCTATTGGTTGCGCCGATAACGAAAACATTCTTCTTCGATGTCATGCCATCCATTTCTGAAGAAATAATGCTTTAGTATATTCATAGGATAAGATAGGAAAAGTAGCTTGAGAATCATTTCTTACCTGTCAAAAGTTGATTGACAACACGGTCAGAAGCACCACCAGCATCGCCAACAGCGCCACCTCGAGACTTGGCAATCGAGTCCAATTCGTCAAGGAAGACAACGCAAGGAGCGGCAGCACGAGCCTTGTCGAAGATATCCCGAATATTGCTCTCAGACTCACCAAACCACATGCTGAGGAGTTCGGGACCCTTGACGGAAATGAAATTGGCAGCACACTCATTGGCGACGGCCTTGGCAAGCATGGTCTTACCCGTACCCGGAGGTCCATAGAACAGCACACCACGAGAAGGTGAAAGGCCGAACTTCTGGAACTTTTCTGGATGGTCCACGGGGTACTGCACACTTTCGATGAGCTCGCGCTTGACCTCCTCCAGGCCACCAATATCTTCCCAGCGAACGTTGGGAACTTCAACCACGGCAACCTCACGGAGGGCGGACGGGTTAGAGACGCCGAGAGCATAGCGGAAGTTCTCCATGGTGACGCCGAGAGAGTCAAGCACCTCGGCATCAATGGTATCCTCATCAAGATCGATCAGATCCATCTTTTCACGAATTTGCTGCATGGCAGCCTCAGAGCAAAGCGAGGCGAGATCGGAACCGACGTAGCCATGTGTTTCCGAGGCGATAGCCTCAAGATCCACATCTTCGGCAAGCTTCATGTTCTTCGTGTGAATCTGTAAGATCTCCAAACGGCCAGTTGGATCCGGGATACCAATGTCGACCTCACGGTCGAAGCGGCCAAAACGTCGGAGGGCAGGGTCGATCGAGTTGGGGCGGTTGGTAGCAGCCATGACTACTACATTGGAACGTGCCTTCATACCATCCATCAGGGTCAAGAGTTGGGAGACGACACGGCGTTCGACTTCACCGTTGGTCTTCTCACGCTTGGGGGCGATGGAATCGATCTCATCAATGAAAATGATAGCTGGAGAGTTCTTCTCCGCCTCTTCGAAGGCCTTGCGCAGGTTGGACTCGGACTCACCGGCCATCTTAGACATGATCTCCGGACCGTTGATTAGGAAGAAAAAGGCGCCGGTCTCGTTGGCAACAGCCCGGGCCATCAAAGTCTTACCGGTACCAGGAGGACCGTACATCAAGATACCACGGGGGGGCTTAATACCGATAGACTTGAAAAGTTGGGGATGACGAAGAGGCAGTTCCACAAGTTCACGAATCTGTGCCATCTGCTTCCGACAGCCACCAATATCATCATAGCCGACCTCATTAAGATTTCCCTCCTCGTCCTCACGTTGGATGGGTTCGCCTTCGCAGTGGATGATGGTATCTTGCGCCACGATACCATACTCGGGAGGGTCAACCTCGACAACCTTAAACTCCACCTGCCTCATACCACCTCGTGCAGTGAACAGATCACCCTGTCTGACTGGCCGGTATGCCTCACGGAAGTATGGAGCGAGGAAAACATCGAAGAGAGATCCAGTGAGACCCTCGACGGTGTCTGCGATAGGAAGGACAGCGATACGTTTGGCCTAGGACATAGGAAAAGGGCAGATTAGCAAAATCTAAAGAGTACGTCCAAGCATGCCTTGCAAATAGATACTCACATATTTGATGTCGGGACACGGGTGCACCGTGATCATATCACCGTGCTTGACACGGAGGTTGTGCCTCACGACACGGTTGATACGTGCACTCCCATCATCAAGGTCGTCATCCGCAAGAACAATCAGAACGGTATCCTTGCGCATTTTACCCTTGACCAGAACCGTATCGCCGCGGAAGAGCTGCAGCGTCTCCATGGTATTGTTGGAGAGAGCGATAATAGAGTTGTCATCGTTGACTGCATCGGTGACACTGTTATTAAGCGAGTCAGCACTCGGCGTCTTATCGGGTGAATGGCAAGAGAAGGACTCTGCTTACATCAAGGAGTTGGGCTTCTTCTTCTTCTTCAGAATAGCCGTGGAGGTGTCGAGCTCCTGAATAATAAGATTAGCATCATTGCATATTTCATTTTTCCTTCTTTCTTGAAGCTTCTCTGGTTCGTATTTACCTCTTTCTTTTCGCCGCCTGAAGGGTCACTGATCGCAGATGTTAGAACGGCCGTTCGAGTAGTACGGGTAACAGATACAGGATGACATACTTAAGGTTTACCCTCTTCTTTTCATGAACATAATCTGGTTCCGAACTCATTTTTGCAAACGCTGTAGATATGCAATCGATCCACCTAAACTGAAAATGGATACCCAGGACGTCGCTAGACCTAGCTACCAAGGGACAGCAAACTCGAGTCACAAGCGACGTGGAAAAGGGAAAAAAAAAATCAAAAGAGAAGAAAGCTTCTAGTTGACAGTAGTAAAAGTCAAAAAGAGCCGATAGAAGGGATGGAAAAGAGATGGGGAGGAGACAAAGATGGGCAGAAAGAGGTGGGAGGTAGTTGGAAGTGGACAGAGAGAGCTCCAGTTAAGAGAGACGGAGTGACGATAAGTCCGTTTAGTAACAAGTGGGTGGCCCGATGACATAAGCAGCCTTACCAAGCTTGCTTTGCTGTCAGTTGCGGAGCCGGATGTATTCGCCACTCACCTGGCCTTATTGCCACGCTGTCCACTGGCGGACAGAAGCCCATGGAAGCCCACGGCAACTCCAACCTTGACTCACCAGCATCACGATGGCTTTAGAGGCGCTATCTGCGATGTCTCTGGGCAATTTACCTCTGTACGGCCATCTTTCACCAGCACACCTGGGCTCTTTCGCACACACTTAAATGGGTATGGAGGAAGTTCGATGAAGTTCCTCATCTGCGCTGCCTTATGACAAATCAACCCATAGTCCATTCCCCTGCTGCCTAGAGGACCATTATAGGGAGAATACAGCTCTCAAATTGATCAGAATATTATGGATCTGATGGTAATAGACAAAAGAGACCTTGTTTTTCAAATATCACTGTAGCAAGCATGCTTCATTCACAGCTTGGCTCATATTTCCTAAACTGCATCACCGCCAGAAACAGCATGATTCTACTTTTAAGGCCCTATACCATTCATTTTCAGTTCTTCTGATGTCTTTGTCAAGCAGCATGCATGTTTAATGGTGATAATTGCACAATAAGGCTGTGGATTCTATTGTTGTACACCATCCATTTAATAGTCTTAAAAGTCCAGGAATCAGACCATTCTTCTTTCCTCTTTAACATCAACATCCTCCTTTAACAAACATTCTCATCTAGATTCTGTTGCCAGTGATAGCTAGTCAGGCTCAGATACTGAGATAGGACGGCTCACTCTAATCCAGACCCAGACAGTGTCAGTGGTTCCTCTCAAGGATGGAGCCTAAGCCATGGTATCCAGACGACTTCAAATTCGTTCTCAGCAATACTCTCACGGAAGAGCATGTGGATAAGATTTTAATAAAGCGCGGCTGCTCGTCACGGTTCGTCTACGGGGTGCTGATGTTGCCAACAATCCTCAAACACTTTATCGCTGCCGGCAAAGATTCAAACCTGCAGAAGAATATGACACAAGCTACACTTTATGGATACAAACTGTATCAGGTCACCAAATCGAATACCCCTGTCATTGCTCCATCATCGGATCCTCTAGCCTCTGTGGACGGTGTACTCATCTTCGGTCTAGACAGCCAACAAAGGAATTCGATATACAGGCTCGAAGGCCGTTCGACCAGACTCGTCAATGTTCAGGTGGAAATATCATGCCGGAAAGATAACGACAATGTGCGGAGCCTTCGACGCATTGAAGCCGGTACTTTTGCCTGGACGGGAGACAAGCAGGATTTACTGTTCACGGGAGCTTCATTTTGGAAAGTGGATGACGTGTTGAAGAGCCAGTTCTATCAGAATACCGAGAAATCAAAAATTAACAACTCTAAGGCAAAAACTCCGCCGCCAACAGAGAACGTGCCCACGATTGGAACTTCTTTTGAGCTCCCTATCAGACGTCCTGAGAGCCATCTGAATGCTCTCCGTCGTCGTTTTGAATCTCGTTCGGGAAGCATCCTGGATGACATTGAATGGCCAGATAAATAATATGAAAGTGGCTCCGTTGACTTTGGATCCTCCAGGACCTGTAGTGTAAGGCAAGTTTGGATCCTGATAATGCCCCATTACCATCATGAGTATTCGTGACTGCAACCAGAACATTGCTTCTTTTTTGAGATCTTCGTTCATGCGCATTGAGTTAGGAGAAAGACTAGAAACTGGTTTCAATATTTACACGATATAGAATGGAATGCCATCAGCAAGGAATCATTATTACTCCTTAGATTCTCGCATTATCAACACCCTGAATGTCCTACCAAGTCGTCACCAGTAAATAAGCCTATGTATGCACTGATGTCCGTGGCATAGATAGTAGATACATGCAACCATCCCTGACAGTGTCCCCTTTTTCTTACGCGAAGGTGGCTAATCCATCAGCTAGTGTGTTGAAACACCTGGGCAACGTCGTTCTTCCTAAACTGACTCTATTTTCCTTCTTTCTTTCAAACGCGTGACTCCTCTATCATCGCTGAGTCCCGGAAATCTCTCTCCTTCGCTGACGGGACTAATCAGCATCGAGTATAGTGAGAAGAGGGGTTTGGGGAATCAACTTACTTTGGTTGTTCTTAATGTTTGCTAAGAAGCCCTTATGATTTTCGATAAAACAAAGATATTTTTCAAAGAAAAAAAGTCCAAAATTAATATTCCGTGGAAAATGCGGCCAGAAAATTCTCTAATTGACTATCCGTTATTTTCATGACACGTCGTTATTGTTGCAGGTTGAGGTCTTTCGAATTCGATATCATTGCCATGGCCATTATTATCAAGCTTGTCTATAGCAGGATCGGATTTGGATGCCGCTCCTAGTTCTGACACTGACACTGACACTGACGCTGGCTGTGATCGACTTCCCAAGTTACGCACAATGCTCACGTTCATAACAAGTCTATTCAACTGTTCCCCTACCGTGGCCAACTGCTTACCCAACGGGCCAGGTTCCTCACAGCACACAGCATCAATACTAGCCCAAGCTCGCTCACAAAGGACCGACATACAAGGGTGACAGCATTTGAACATGCACGGCCTCGCAGTAGGCAGCAACTGAACAGGTTCGGGGCGTCGAAAGATATGACTTCCAAAGATGCACCGGTGCCTGGCTCTACCAGACGAAGAAGAAGAGGAAGAAGAAGAAGAAGAATAAGATGATGATGATGATGAAAAAGAGCCCTTGCCATCCGATTTCTTGCCTCGTCGGGAGTTGTCCTTCGCGCCTGAATTGCGTAGTTCTTCAACGGTCTCGCGAACGTCCAGTTTCTGAAGGACCAAGGTTTCGATCTCCTTGTCGCTGTAATGGCCTTCTTTGACGGCTTTTGTGATAGATGGACTAAGGAATCTATCATCATCCACATTCCGACCCGCGTAGTGATCCGTTGTGTCTTCTGTGCAGACATAGAGCCATCCCAGGAACGGTTTCTTGTCACATAAGTCGCACTTTTCGCTGTCATTTTCGCTATACATGCGCGTCACTGTGCTGTGTCCGCAGATGCTGTTATCACTCCTGAGCTTCCGATTCCTACGGGGGGGGTTGTGTCCAGACTGGGTAATAAGACAAGACGATGCCAGTCGTAGCCGTGGCGACGGAGGCGCAGGAAGCGAAGAAAGCCGAGAAGGAGCAGGAGGGATAGGAGGAGGAAGAGGCAGGATTCCATAAGGTATATTCAATTGTGCATCTGGAGCAATAGTAGAATCCAGTGGGAAAATACCCTGATATCCCAGATTGACTCTGACACGACCAGGAAATAGAGACGATGGAAGCGGCCGTGGGGGTCCTGGACGCGGTTCCAAAGGGTCTTGGGAATGACACGAAGAGTCACTCTCCACGCGCCCTTCCTTGTGGTCTATCTCTGGGTATATGTGTGGCATCATTCTGGGATTGTCTTGCTGAGACGGACATGATTTTGAGAAGCCAGCAGGAATGGATGCTGAGGGGATTTTGGAAGAGGGACTTCTTCTGTTTTGGGCATTGGCGCTGGGGCAACAGGATTGATATTGTTATATTGACATTGGGGATGTGGAGTCATAGTGATATTTGAAATTCTGACAGTGAAAATGGGTAGTGCATCAGTCACAGGTACAGGAAGGCAGGTGATAAGTTCATGGGATATCTGCTCAGGAGTATCTATCTGTGAAAGCTAAGTAAACAATCAATAGATGTATAGCTTTGGAACAGCGAAATGAGAATCTGCTTATAAGCTTCTTTGATTACAGTATATGCTAGAAGAATATATATTGTTCACACAGAAAACAATCACATTAGATCACCCAAATGCACTTGAAACAACGTGATTGATTGAGATAAGATACATTCATAACTAAAAGGCAAGATGGGCAGCATCAACAGCAGCAGTATATGTGCATGTCACTATATAAGATAGAATTTCTGGAACCACATTGACTTTACCCTCCTCAATGCCTGTGCTTTCATGAGGGCGCTCAGAGGAGTGCTCAATAAGTATTATCCATCACAGGTGAGCACTTATATGTTGCCTATGAGCTGCTCACCTCTATTTTGCGCAGGTTAACTAGATAATAATACCGAATTACCAAGGCCTGTCAATTTACCCACCAGAAAAATGATGCAAGTAAAAAGCTGATGGTGGCCAAATGAGGAGCCCCCCAACCTGCTCCACTAAGCTTTGCTTCAACATTCTATTTTGACCACATTTGCCCGTTTGGAATTTGCCAATTTTGAAATTTTCCGTCACATTTATCTAAATGAATTACAATTCGTACATCGCCATGTATTGGCTTCAACCACAAATATCTCCACAACAGACTAAATTTTTGCCTGATACTAGCTATTTTTAAAGATTATATGTATGTAACTTATCACGGTGCTGGACCAACATACGCCGTATGACGGTCCGGAGGCCCGTTCTGCCTGTACTGACCGCCCCTGCACGTGCCTGCGAGGAAATATCTCGAACTTCTGTCTCGATCTTGTTGTAGCTCTTCGAGCTACGTCCTGTCTACCTACCTGTACGATAGCTTGCCTGCCTGCCTGCCCGTGTGTTCTTTCCAATCTATCTCCGTTTCCTGATCACCTGAATCCGCACCTTGACATAACTTCTCTTAATTTTGAGAGAAAGTATTCTGAGTTGGTGGAAACATATATATTGTAGCATATTATTGAGCCCTAGGTTCTTTTTAAATGAGGGCCTCTTAAGTTTCTGATGGAAATGGATTATAGAAAGAATACTTACATTACACCTATTCTGAACATACGCGTACTGTACACCTTTATTTATATTGTCTCCACCATGTTGCCAGGTTTTATACAAGCTATTTCATGGCTTAACCATTCCACTATCTCATTAGGTGATTCATCTCAAACCAGGTCTCCCTGGGCGATGGGGCAATGCTGTGCCTTCCGCCGTTCTCTTTGCTTTCTGATGTCAAGCCAGATACCTACAAACTCGAAGAATTCTGGCACCTATAAAGGCTGTGGTTTGTCCACAAAGGCCAATTCGTGACTGACTTTTACTTCAAGTAGCAATTATTACTGAGGAACTGAATAGTAAGGCCATATTTGTCACGGTGCTCAGTCTAGAAGGAATAGAAGATGCTATTCGGCTATCTAGGTAGCTATTTAACGAGAACTTCAACCATGAGGAGAGAGGAAAGGAGAAAGGGATCTACGAAGCTGGTCGGCGTACTTCTAGTTGTGACGCACACTAATCCCAATTAGGACATGATGTGGTAGAGCCACCAACATGTTCTATCTGATTTGCTGGAAATGCAAGTACAGCCCTGGAACTTCCACGAGATGTCTGCCTAGCACATCCTAGTCACATATCTATCTAGGTTCATCTTCCTGAACTTTTTCTGAATTCGTCAGTGAAAGAGAGAGAATGTGTTTCTTCTTCTTGCTCTTCGACTGAGTCCTTCTTGTGCCCCCTCTTGACAAATGATACGGCTCACTGCTGGCGCGGTGCTCCGGCAAGCTGGTTCTGTCATCGAGCAGAAGTACCCTGAAAAGACTGCTGATTTACCGAAGTTCGTCTCTTGTGTAGATGCAGTCGATGCTGCTGCTTCCGTCATCAGAGATGTGGACAGCAAAGTCCTCCTTACTCGTCCCCGGTCCCAAGAAGAGAGAGCCATATTTCGACAAATTGCACTGGAAAATGTCCGCAATGAAACTGCGAGCGGTCCAATAGGACTTCCCATACGAGTGCGATACGATGTCTCCACTCTCCCATCTCCAGTTATCGACCGGATGACGCGGGAGAAGTTGAAAGAGAATCTACCTCCAGCTGATGACAAAGACCCCTACCCCATCACCATCCGCGCGGGCCTTCTTGATGGCTGTTTACCAATAATAACCGCAAATCTGAAGGTAATGCTAGTCGACTATGAAACAGAAAGCGAAAGTCTGGACTGCACTGCGATGTTATGGGACACTGGTGCCCGAAGGACGATTATAACCGAAGAACTACTCTCTCCATATTTTCGTGCACGATTACAGGAACCTCCAAATGAGCCGTATCGTTCAGAAAATGGTGCGGCCGTCCAGGTTTCTGCAGTTGTTGCATTCTCAAATACTCCTGTTGAAGTATCTGCCATCGCTCTAGTTCGACCTCGGGATCAGATGCCAAATCGATATCTTGGGGTCATATTCGGCCAACAGCAGTGTATCGACTCGATCTCACACGTTTGTATGCCTCGCAATATTTTGGTCGCGAGAGGTGAAGCGGTGGGCGATGGCGTTTGGGGGGACATTATCCTCAACGAATACGTTGATATCTGGGGAGACATTCAAACATTTTAGGAGGCTGTATTCTACCTAGGTGCTTTTATCTGGGTTTTTAGGACAAATAAGACCAAGAGAAATTGCAATACTATCACAAGCCGTATCGGATATTGTGTTTACCGCGTTTTATCCCAATAAGAAGTATTAATACCAGTGACGCCAATCCCTCATGCAATGTT
Organism: Monascus ruber; assembly: GCA_002976275.1. Lineage (NCBI taxonomy): Eukaryota > Fungi > Ascomycota > Eurotiomycetes > Eurotiales > Aspergillaceae > Monascus > Monascus ruber. Next base: position 380,132 of record PSNO01000005.1, read on the forward strand.
GGATATCAAAGTTGTGGACTCTGGAGGAACCCCTCGGAAACAGACACAAGTAATTGCACTAGCATAGCCGGATACAATAGTCGCATCAGACGCCAGTAATGCGTTTAGAGGATTTCTCTCGTGGCCACTGTTTTATTACTATTTCGAGTTCCTTCGTCATATTCATATTCGAGTCTATAGTTGATGAATCTCCTGACTGGCAAATTCCATGAACAGCATTACTTCAGGCCTGTAAACCTGGTCTCTTTCTGTACGATGCTCATAATTTTGACACCTTAATTGATTGAATCATTGAGTGCTTTTCAACTGCTTTGCCAGATAAGAACAAAAGTGCTCATAAATATTTTGATGATAGCCTGTGAAATATCAAGCTTGATGTGGACTGCTGCAAATGAATATACATGAACAGGATAGTTCTTTTCTATTTATTGATTACTTGCATTCTGATAACATTCCCAAAGCAGGCACAGTAATTACTTTGTCTGCAGCAGCATTTATTTTGCCTTCTTCAGGAAATCATCATCTCATCTAATCGGTTTGTTAGCTAACGATGGCAAACATCTGCAGGTGAAGTTTCTAATACTGATAATATTGAATGTTGCTGTCAAAGTCATTGGAAGGTTACTATTGAAGGTAGATACTTGTGTTCAGTTCACTATTACTGTGGCGGTCCTTGAGTCTGCAATTGCCAATGGTCAAGAGCGGTGATAAATGCAAAATAGGTGCAATGGAGGGGAAGGGGAAAGAATAGAGAGTGTGAGCATCAAGCAGGGCGAGGCCGTGTTTTTCATATTGGGGTGACTGAAGGGAGGTTAAGTGACGGAGTATTAGGGCGCCAAACTGGGCAAAAAGGCAAAATCAATTAATCATCTATCCACTTTTTTCTATCGGGTATTTATACTATTCTGTAAATAAATAGGAAAGAATGGTGATGCGTGGACTGAGCCATGGATAATCCCCATAGTTGTTGGCTGCTACAATAGTATATTCGATGGCTAGCAGCTGTGACATCATGTAGCCTTCTGTTGGAGGATATGTTATTATTATTTAACGTCGCTTGGCGGTCACGTGGCGGGTGACCGCGGCCTCCCGAAGGGCAACCGGACGTGCCTCCCAAGCGTATACTATCTAAGAGGATCTAAGTACGTGCGCAACGATCTAAATACATGCTTAAAGGAGACAAATTTGAGCACTATGTGCTGTAGAGTTGGGGAAGTTCCCAGCACTGCCCTGGCTGGGGCTTCAAGCGGTAGAAAGCCCTGTTTTGCCTCCCTATAGGTGAGAGGGGGAGCCAGTCCCTCTTTCCCAGGAAGATATGTGTTGACTGTACACTACTCTGTGTTTAGGTGGGCCCAGTTTGGGCATATATCCGTAAAGAAGGATGTGTTTTGCACGATGCGGCTGAATTCCTCAGCCCCAGCAGCAGTCCCTAGGAGCCAGTCAATGGTTTTTGCTGGCCCAGCTAGTGTGTGTTTCCGTCTCTCCTTCCAGCGCTTCCTAGTATGTGGGCAGAAGAAGAAATGTACTGGGGTCTTTAGCTTCTTGCAGGAGCAGGTTGCTAGGTAGTCAGTGTGGTGGAAGCGTTCATGGTATGCTGCGAAGTCCCCATGTCCAGTGCGGGCCGCAATGAGCCTGCCTAGTACCCAGCGTGGTAATTTATGTTCCTGGGCCCGGCTGCTCTTCGTATGGGGGCGGATGCCCAGGTCTTGGTATGCCTGGGGTGCGCTGCGCGTATACGCTGCCTGGGTGGCAGTATGGAGTTGTTGTTTCGCCTCTCGTCTCAGGTATGCCGGGGAGGGGGGGATGTGGGAGCCATCCATGGCTGCTCCCTGCTTTGCTAGCCTGTCTGCCAGCTCATTGCCTGCGATTCCAGTGTGCCCTGGTACCCAAGAGACCCGTACGGGCCTGCGGGGAGAGGCTAGGATGTACGGCAGGCTGAGCCACTGCTTGGAGAGCTGGTGGAAGGTGTCTGTGAGATGGCGTCTGTGTGGCGCGGGCCTGCCATCTGCTAGTAGACTGGCTGCTGCCAGGTTGTCTAGGAAGAGGTTCAGCTGGTTGGCGTATGCGGTGCATGGCAAACCAACTGCTGCCCGGAGACCTTCCACAGCGCCCATGATCTCCGCGTCATAGACCTCTGTCCGGGGGCCTGCTGGGCCCTGTCCCTGGGTGACTAGGATGGAGCCGTAGTATATGGCGTATCCATATCCAGCGCCTTGGCCCGTGTGGGAGCCATCTGAGTAGACTGATATGGCTAGTGGTGAGGAGATGTGCCCTTCCCGGTGGGTTGGCAGCATGCGTAGTGGTGGGGGCTGTGGCTCTACCCACCTGCGTTCTGGTGCTGGTGTGGGGATGCGTTGCAGGATCCTGGTGAGCCTTGTGTTGTACCCATAGTTTGGGGCTGCATGGATGCGTGCTACAGGGTGCTTTGCATCTAGGCCTGCATATCTAGCAGCTGCCCTCTGGAGGATGCTCTCCAGAAAGGCTCTTGGGTCTGGCAGGTCTGCCTCTCGGAGGAGTGCTGCTGTGGGTGTTGTCTTGTAGGCTGGGAGGATTGCTAGTGCGGCAATGCGGAGCAGGGACTGAAGGGAGTTAGCCACCTGCTGTTGTCCAGTATAGAAGACCTCCACTCCATATAATGCTGTTGGTAGTGCGCACTGTAGTACAGCTGCTCGCATAGAGGCTACTGGGCACCCATGCTGGGTGTTGCTCAGTCTTTGTAGGTGTTGTGCCAGCTGCTTACCACGGCTGAACACCCAGTTGATATGTGGTTTAAAAGTGAGCTTTATGTCCAAGAGGACCCCTAACCAGCGGGTGTATGATGTGGGAGGGATCTCACCCACATCAGGCAGCCTAACCACTGGGGGTGGATGCTTGCGTTTCCTAGAGAAGTGTTGTATCTCTGTCTTCTCCGCAGAAAAAGGGAGACCTACCTCTGTTCCTAGGGCTGTTACTGCCTTGTATGTTTCCACTAGCTGTTGAGATGTCTCCTGGAGAGAGTCCCCTACAAAGAGGATTCCTAGGTCATCCGCGTAGCAGAAGGAGGCCTTATAGGCAGCTACCACCATTGCTGCATAGAGTAGGAAAAGGATTGGGGAGAGAGGAGATCCTTGTGGGAGGCCTCCCTTTATTGGGGCTTTGGCATTTGCCTCTCCAATCTGGACACATGCTGAGCGACTGGAGAGCCAGTCCTGGATCCATTGGAGCAGGCGTTCATCCCATCCCTGAAGGCGTAGGTGTGAAAGAAGCCTTTGGTGGTCTACTGCGTCAAAGGCTCCCTTTACATCCATCAAAAGTAATGAGGCTACCTTTCCCTGTTGGAAGGCTTTCTCCACTCTATGAACTAGTACTTGGATGAGGTCAATAGCAGAGCGGCCTGGGAGAGCACCAAAGTGGCATGGTGTGAGTAGTTTTCCCTGGATTGCTTGTACAGCCATCCATCTTGCAATGAGACATTCTAGGCCTTTGCCTAGGGTGGATAGAAGGCTGATAGGTCGCCATGAGCCAAGTTGGGTGAGGTCTCTCTTTCCTGGCTTTGGCAGCATGATGATTTTTGCTGCTTTAAAGATCTGTGGGACAAGGCTTTTCTCTAGGCTTTGATGATATAATGCTGTAACTGCATCTCCTATAACAGGCCATAATTCTCTCCATACAGATGTGGTAAGGCTGTCCTCCCCAGGGGCAGATGGGCTAGGGGAGCAAAGGGTATTCCAGCATTCTTCCTTTGTTGGTAAAGGCATAGGATCTAAAGGTCTGTTTGATGGTCCCTCTTCGAGCTGGTTTGGGAGGGAGACTCCCTTTTTCAGGAGGTGGGTGAGGAACGCATCTGCTTTGCCCTGTGGGGTGGTGATTTGGTTGCCTTGTACAAGTAGGGGGGGCGAAGCTAGTTGGTTGGAGGGCTTCTGCCATTTTGCTAGTGTAAAGGCTTTAGTGGGAGTTGTTGCCTGCTCAATCCGTTCCTTCCAGTAATTAGCTTTTGCCTTTGAAATTGCCTTCTGAAGAGGTTGAAGGTCTGGTGGATGTTGTCTTGCTTGCCGGAGTAGGTTTGTGAGCTCTGGTGTCCACCATAGGGTGTGTGGGAGCCTGCGGGTGTTATACTCTGATGCTCCCTGGATGGCTAGCTGTACCCGGCTGACCAGTTCCTCCGCCAGAGTATCTGTTGGTAGGTTAGCGTCTGGGGGGACCAGGAGTTCTCGAGCCTTTTCCCAGTTAGTGGAGCCTAGTTTGTGTTGTGGCTGTGGCTCCCTCCATTTTAGCTGTGCTAGGATAGTTTTATGGTCACTAAAGGTGCTAAGGTGGTCCTCCACTGTAGCCACCACTGGGAGGTTGGCAAAGACTAGGTCCAAGGTGTTGGGTCCGCGGGTTGGAGTGCCTGGTTCCATGCAGAGCACTAGTCCTTGGGTTTCTAACCATTCTACAAGAGCTGTAGCTCCTGCAGAGAGGGCATGTAGTTGGGTTTCTGGTTGCCATAGGGGGTGGTGGGTGTTGAAGTCTCCTGCAATGATGGTGTTCCGTGGGACAGGGTATTGAAGTAGGGTGTGGATTGTAGATCTGGTGGGTGAAGAGGGAGTCACTGAGTCATTTGGGGGCGGTAGACATTGATAATTGTGAGGCCATCTACCTCTACTGCCGTGATGTCTGGGGAGGATGGTTGTGGAAGTGCGTGAGCTGGAAGGTCTTTCCGTACGTATGTTAGAGTTCGGGGCCTGATTTCCCAGCGGGTGGTTGGGCTGAAGAGTTGATATCTTGGGTGTGTTTTTGTGAGGTGTTTTGCCATTTTTGTCCAAGGCTCTTGGACCAGGATGATGTCTGCTGTGAAGGATAGCAGCAGGTCATGGGAGGGGCCACCCCTCCCTACATTGGCCTGTATGATTTTCATAGTTCTTCTGGAGAGGTCTGACTGGCTAGCTCTTGGGAGAGCTGCCTTGATGGCTGATCTATGGCCTGATTTAGAGTGTGTGGGCTTGCCTGTGCAGCCTGCACCTTTCTAGCTTGTTGCTGGAAAGCTAGTCTCCCAGCTTTGCGTATTGCCGCTAGTGCTTCTTTAGAAAGGTGGGTGATGGTCCCTTTACGGGAGATAGGCCGGGCTGGGCACTTTGGGTAGTCTGCTGCATGGGGGCCATGGCAATTAATGCATTGTACACAACAGGTATGCTCTATTTTGGTGGAGCCACAAGAGATGCAGCGAGTGTTAGAGCGGCAAGCTCGTGTGTCATGGAAATGGTGGCAGCGGGAGCATTGTAGTGGTCTTTGTTTGGGGCATGTAGGTCTAGATAGGCCAGATATGCCAAATAATTGTATTGCAAATTTGGGCTTCTTTGGGAAGGCAATGACTGCAGTGATTGAGCCTGCCTCTGTAAGGTGATTTGAGAGCTTGATATGACATGGTTTAATGCCTGTGATACGCTCCGCTTCAGTGCTAATATCTTCTAGTGTGGTTTCTGTCCATCCCTCTAGGGACCAGAGCCTCTGGGGAATCCAGGGAACAACAAATTGGTGGTATTCTATTGGCATTTCAAAATGTCCATCTGCAGCTAGCTCTTTGGCTTGTGCAGAGAGTAAAAAGGCTTTGCCTTCATCTGTGGTTGTGATGGCATAGCCTGTGGGGATTATCTGTACACGAGAGATCCCTTCAGGGACCCTTCCTGTAAGGGCTATGCGGATTCCATGGGGGCCTATTTCCCGCAGGTTGGAGGGTTCTGGGAGGCGGAGGAAGATGCGGTTGTCCATCCTCCTTGCCTGCTGGGGCTGCTTGGCAGGCTTGGGTCTGGTGGCTTGCCATCCCTTTTGGTCTGGTCCAGGGGCCACTACTGAGGACCAAGATGGTGCTTGGGTTGTCTGTCCAGCTGGAGTGGCTTGTTTGGCCTGTACAGGCTCTGGAGTTGGTTTGGGGAGAGCTATGGGAGGTTTCTCTGGTCCCAGCTGGGGTGTACTGCCTTTGGCCAGAGTCAGGAACCTGGCTGCCAGTCCTTTGGCAAGTTCTTTGGGCTAGCCGTGGAGGGAGGAGACAGTCGAGTTGAGCGCGTCTGCAAGAGAGGTTAGTGCCTGCCTCCAATCATTCAGGAGGAGGAGCTGGTCTTCAGCAACTGCATTTATCTGCTGGCGAATTGACAGCATGTTTGGCCTGCTAAGTATTGGGCCTGAGAGAGTGCCAGGCATCTTGTCCGGAGAGGAGAGGGCTCTCCGTTTGTGGGTGTTGCGGTGGAGGGGGGTGGTGGGTTCCAAAGGAGGATCCGGCTTTTCATCCCAAGAAGCGGTTCTTGGGCAGGGGACGACCGCAGGGGGGTCGTCCACCTCCATCAGGTGGAGGGTGGGCGCTATCGTGTAGGTAGTGTCTTTCGATGTTGGTATGTTGGGGAGACAGCGACGACGCGCTGTCGATTTTCCGTGATCGCCTGGGTTCTGTTGGAGGATATGGCCAGTACCTTACGGTTGCTTTGAAACGTATGTCATATGATGCTCAACGCTGAGCACTTGTGGGTGGAGCAATTATGACAATAGTTTGGTCAGGATGCAAGTGCTAGTGCTATACCTATTGATGGGAGTTGTGGTTCTGCGCTCTTGGATACTGATGGGGTAGGTTGTTGGCTTTTCCCGGTACCTTGATGCTGATAACATTGGAATTGGAGTTGCAGCGCAAGAGTTGGTGCGTAATGGATACATGCTGTGTAATATTAGAACCAGTGAGCCATGATTGCTTCTCTCTCAGTTTTTGTCCCTGGGCTGAAGCTGCAAGGGCTGAGTGAGGCGTTGGGAGTGACTGGGCCTTTAATCATGGTGGCTAGGTGCTAGCTAGCTCTCAGCTGATGGGGTGCTGAGCAAGCCATTTTCAGCACCCTTGTGAAACCCAATAGGAAGCGAATGGTGTTGTGGATGATGAAAGCCACAATGCTGCCTGAGGATTATGTTGGTGGTGCGTGGGCGAAAAGTGCAGGAGCGTGGCAGATGATAGTTGCTGAAAAGCCGCTGTTTTGGGCGTCACATGTGGCCAAAAACAGCACCGGAATAGCAAAATGAAATTCTATCGTAGTATGAAAATCCAATATACCAGTATACACAGGCTTTTTTTATTCTACATCAGGGAGACTTCCCCCTTCTGGATGCCACCACCTTCATGAGGGCGATCATCAGTGAGTATTTCACATTACAGGTGAGCACTCATCTACGCAGGGTCTGTTTAGTGACTAGTTACATGCCACCTTGAGCTGCCCTGCTCCTCAATTTCATGCAGGTAGCTTCACCATGGTGCCAGATTAACCACTTTCAAATTACGCATGCGCATCAATTTCCCATTGTTACGCCCTAGGATCTTTCGTACCTCTGTATCATTAGCTTGGGCTTCCGGTTGGCTTGGTTTACCTGGTTGACTCAATGTCGTCGACAACGCTGTGATATCGTAACTGCCCCTCATCCAACGTGGCTTGATGTGGTCAATACCCCGTGAGCTGCGTGCATTTTATTGAGGCTACATATTACTCACCACTCAGGTCAGCGCTCACCCCATGCTCAGTTCTACTTTGTGAGCAGAGGTGAGCACCAAAATGGAAAGGGAAGGCCTTGGATGCTGCTGGAATAAAAAGTACATATATCTTCAGATATAAATGGCAAGGGAAAGGGGCAAAAAGGTAGTGCATGCAAAAAACCATCCAATCGTTAAAAGCAAGAAAAAGCCAAGCATATCGACCAGAGGTCTGTTTTGAGCTCGAGACCACCAAACCGTAGCCGAGCCAAATGAAAAAGGTAGGAATAGGAGACGTGTAGGACACGGCCAAAAGCATATATAAGCCCTGTCACATTTCAACTGTAGCATCGTCATATCTGTGGCGATGCAGATCGAGAGCCTCGGGGTATCTATAGCGGAGAGAAAGGCTTAATATTTATGTCCGCCGAGGCGAGGCTCATCATCGAGAGGATGGCCAGCCAGTGGGCTGGATTTAATCCCTCTTCTCGTATTCAGTGTCACGGTACTCTCTCCTGCTGTATTCGCTACCACCGCTGCCACCGCGGTAGTCCCTCCTCTCATGGTCATAACGCTATTACAGAGGTGAAAAGGGAGTGTCAGAAAGTGACTATACAAGATCGCAACCAAGGACAAGGGGTAGAAGAGACTCAGTGACAATACCTTTCTCAAAGCCTCCAGACGCTTCTTCTTGGTGTGGGTGTTGACGTAAAGTCCAATAATGAACCCAATAAGGTTGAAGAACGGCACCCAGGTGTGCTCTGGGAGGAACTTCTGCGCAAATGCGAGCGCAAGAGGTGAGGTGATCCAGCTGACCTTCATGACGGGCAGGAAACCAGCGCGTACGGTTGCGCGCACCTGGTGGAAGGTACGCGCACCAGCAATCACAGCCATGGAAGACAGATAGACCACATTTTGAATGGGCGAGACCTGCAACGAGGAGCTTGTTAGCTGTCCTGTGATGTCTTCCGGGATTAATATTAGGGTTGGAACGAGGAAACATACAATTAGATTGCTGACAAGGATCTGAAGAACCTTGGCCGTGACACTCGTCCTGCCAGCGAAGAGCTTCTGGAGGATAGTAATCAACAAATGGCCAAGAGGCGCACTGACGAACGCGCCGTACAGGGCCATCTTGGGCACACGAGAGTTAAAGTAGTGGCCGTGCTTGCTCGCATCATGGGCGATCCAGGATGCCAGAAACTCCTGTGAACCGGAAAGGACACCTGACGTCAGCATCTTGGTGCGCAGGGGGTTCGATTGCAGTTGTCGGAGGTAGAACTGTCAATGATCCAGCCAGCGTTAGCAGATATGTACGTGTATTCCCGTGCTCATGGAGCTTCAGCGACATACGGCAAGATAGCCCGTCTGGGTAGCTCCTCCGGTCAAGTCCTCGCCAACTTTGTGTAGGAAGTCGTCGGACTTGTCCGCGACCACGCGGAAGCTGTCATCCTTGATGTTATTCCCGACAGTACGGACAGTCTCCTCCTGGAACTTGACAGACGACGACATCTTGGGCAGCTGATCTGACGCTGATGCTGATACCGGCTGATTCGACGGGTCGGGGCCTAGGAATATCCGTGTTAACAGGGACGGCACAAGCACATGCGACGCTGAATAGAAACGACAGGTCAATGGCTATGCTGCGAAAACAGGAAGGGGAACGATGATGATCAGCAGCGGAATTTGGGATATGAAATGAAATGCGTGTCAGATCTGGGGTATTAGAATCGTCGAGGCGTGGGGCTGGAACCAGTGTGTACAGCGTACTGTTTACTGCCGTTGCCGATGCCGCGGTTTGGGGCTGGCTGACCTTGTGCTGAGAGGATGTAGGGGAGCTGCTAGGAAGCTCTGGTCTGGCAAGGAGATGGACAGTCCGCGGACACCGTCGAGAAATCGATCCGAACAGTGCGATTAATGAGTCCCTGAGAAGGTGAGAATTGGATGAATTACTAAGTGAGTTGGCTCGATGCAGAGAGCTGAAGATGCGCAGATGCACTCTTTGATACCTTCGTGCCCCTGGCGCATCGCTGTATTGCTTCTGTATTGCGGTCACGGCATCGGGTGCACCTTCCCAGCTGCCGGTATCCTTACGCTGGTATCGTACGGTAATATCAGCGGAAATCGCCCTGTTCCGATCTGGGCCTTTCTGGAGCACTCTTTTCCGGCCGTGTTAGTCATCATGTACTTTATGAAGGGCTAGAAACAGTTAACTAATAATAATAATAATTGATAGTTATAATATCTGAAGTGATAGTAAACTACTGGAGCATAGTTGGTAGGGTTGGAAGCTGCTGAAGTCCTGTTATATCTTATTTGCATATCTCATGTGAGCCTTGGAATAGCTTCATGTATTCCTATCTGGGAAGGTTATCTAATCCCGGAAAAGAGTGGAGAATTTCCGAAACCTCTCCTCTTTCCATCGTATCGACCTCCCTCTTGGACCGCATTGGGGTTTTCTTTGCAGGAACAGTACTCTGTAGTATCTGTAATAATCTCCAGCAATAATACTTCGTCCGTATCTGTGGTCTACTAACCTGTAGTTACGCAGTGCCAATAATAGCGCTAGTAGTTAAGCAACAGGTGTATCTGCCGACGCACGGCACCGAGTATCTCACTCGACATCCATTTGCTCCCCACCCTTTCCCCTTCTCACCTGCACCCACACCACAAAGTCGTCAATGGCCCCTGGCCATGCCCCGTCAGCACTCCACCAGGAGAAAGCCTCGTCCTCATCAGTCTTCCGCATGAACACCTCGACCTGTTCCCACAGATCCTTGTTCACCGGCCGCTTGCCCCGTTCCTCGAGGAACTCAATCCACCAATCTAACCAGGGTGTAGTGGGTGTGTTCCATTCGATGCCGCCGTTCTCTGAAGTGAGGAAGAGTCGCCATTGTTCTGCTGCGATTTCGAACTGCAGATTCCGCTGTCCCTGAAGACGGCACAGCGGGAATGCGTAGCGGTATACTCGCCTGAAAAGATCTCGGTTTGTTCGGATCTGCTCGCGCAGTTGACTGGCATGGGTCATCATCTTGGCTATAGAATCGCATCTTGATTTTGGCAATTAGTGTTGCGGGAAAACACGTTCGCTTTTCGTCTATAATTCATACTTACCGAATGTTCCTCCAGCCTTCAAGAAAGCTTTGTCTTGTAAACTCGCCCATGGACGGCGACTTCAAAAGCTCGAAAATTCCAAAGCATGCAACTTCATCCAACTTCACGCCAATATCGCCCAGGTATCTCATCGCTCCCTCAATACCAATGTTATCAGGGTTGTCTTGTGGATCATCTGACTTTCTAGTTAGCGAACGTCCTCCAGCGTGAGAACTTGCGAGAACCTAACAGGGGGTGAAAAATACCTCGATAGCTGTCGAATATCTTATTTATGGCTGCCGTATTCCCCGAAGCTTGAGAACTCTGAAAATAACTAGAAACAGTCATATTAGCATCTAACATGAAAAGGAAAATGAAAAACGTGAAGTAAAATAAGAAGAATGCATAAGTAGATAATAGACCCAGCCCAGCCTTCACAGCTAAAACAGTTTCTTTTCGAAAAATAGATAACTGAGGAACCAAAGACGATGACCGAGCCCGCTATTTCGTTGGAATCCAGGATTTTTTAGTCCCAGTCTTCACATTGTTAAGGCTTCAAGCGGTGGCTGTGCTCCTGATACGCGAGCGGCATGCCCAGTTCATCCTTGCAGCTCACTTGCCCCAGCTGTTGTTGGAAACTTGGTATGGCCATCCGGCTTCATGAAGGCCTCTGAATTCCCAGATAAATATGGGCGCTTCGGTGCTGCTTTGACTATTGCCCCTCCATTTAATAGAGGCAGTTCACGTCCAAATAGGCCTTTACTACAACGTTCGTGCAGGATAGCACTTGGTAAAGATGACACCACAGAGGGGTTCCATTTTCAATGGAGTACAACTGGATGAATGTAAAACAGATGCTTCTGGGGCATTGTCTTGATACTGCAACGAAGCGCAAAAAGCCAACACTATAGAACTTGGGTTATTGGGCAAAAAAAGCACCTTAAGAGGCTCCGTAGCGCATGAACTTTACACCAAGTCATGAGGCAGGCAGTTCCGAAAGGTAACCAAGTACCCGGGGCACCGCACGAACTGGCTCTACAGCACAACTCGGACGCCCGAATAGTCAGACTGACTGCGCCCTGCGCTCCGTGACTGAATGACAGCCCAATATCTCGATGGTCACTGACTCACAGCAAAGATTGGAGCCCCGCGCCTTTGAAGCCAAAAAAGATTGCGTGTTGGGTAAAAACAGAACATAGACCGATCAATTCAAAAATATAAGAAATCAAAGAACTTACGCGTCAACAGCTTCTTCGAGACCCCACCCATGCGCTTTGAGAAACTACAACAGACTTTCATCAGCAAGACTTCTTCATACCATCCTCACGTGACCTATTCTCGAACGCAAGGCAAGTTGAAATGAGACATAGCCATTCATGTAAAGTAAAAGAGTAAATAAATCAGAATTTGGCATACCCGAAGAGCAACTGAATGGGTTGCCTCGGTAAGGTTGGCGAACTGAGCGATAGACTGTTTCTGAGCATTGCTGTAAGGCGGCATGGCAGTATGGCGGTAGTGGGATTGGCGCGCCTGGGTGACTTTGAGGGGCTGGGCTGGGCTCCCTAACAATGTAGGAACCTAAATAAAGAAAATAAAAAGAGAACTGATTTGAAACTGGGGTGTCTATAGTAGGAGCCCAGATGACAACCAGATAGCTCTAAAAGACAAAGAAAAGGTGCAGAGGTGTGATGCTTCCCAGTTGCTCTCAGTGAAATACTACTGCAATGGTCACGTGTAGTCACGGGTTTGCTCTACGGAGTATTTCTTGTTGCATTACACTCTATGGAGTATCCATACAAATCCTAGGGGGTGCCCAGGGCAAAAAGAAAATGAACTTTTAATTTCAAAGGAAAGGGTGCTATGGCCCAGATTTCCCAAAGGTAACCTCCATGACTTTTATCGAAATACTGTGACTCCTGAACTCCCAATGGAAACCACCATATATCTAAAATATGAAGACAATGAACGGTAACCCACAACCAGGGCTCTCTCTCTTTCCTTTCAGGTTGTAAACAAGGTATCTTCCTACTATGAGTTAGCGATATGCTATTCCACAATTTTACCTCGGACCTAAACGCTAGGCGGGGAAGTACCTCTCTCAAGTATTCCCCTATATCTCCTTGCCTGAACACTGTAATACCAGTAGGATCGAGTTTGCGAGCTTCAGCAGTAGATCGAGCGGTAACTCCAAAGCCCTGAGCAGCTGTCAATCCGAGTCCTTTTTCAAATCGGTGGTCATCCGCATCTTACCAAAGGGGTATCATCCATGCTAAACACAACGACTCCCTGATGCTCGGGGCAGTCCTCACTCCATCTTCCAACATGTGCCTTCACAATATTTCCACCGTAAAGGAACGGCATCTCTCCATTTTGCTTGATCCACACCTTGTATCTTGCATGCGGCGCAATCACGTCGAGCGCTGTGATGTGAATTCTGAATTTTCCGGTCTTGGTGAATTTGCCGACGCAGGTGCCGAGCGAAAGAAGGTTTGCACGGGGGATTGACGTTGCCAAATTGGCTAGCGATAGTCGGATGTAGTAAACTCGAGAGCCATGGAGACGAAAGACGTAGCGATCATTTGAAGAAACGTCTTCTGATCCAGAGGGAGGAGCGATAAGATTATTGAGAGATCGACCGGTGTAATTGGCGAGCTTGGAGAAGAGAGTCTTAGTCTCTTCCTCTGTTAACTGGCGCATTTTAGATGGTAATAGACAGAAAAGCTAAAAGATTGGGGTATTCCCAGAGCAAGATCTTTTTTCTGTTGTAGATAAAACCGAAGCGGAAACTTTGTCAGCGTTCGGAGGTAAAAATCTTGGCACCCAGAAAAAGTTCGGGCGCCTTACAGGCTCTGCAATTCTTCGCCAATAGTTACCACAAAACGGCCGTCTGCAGAACAGAATGGCTCGTGGATATTCGACAAAGAGGAGACGATTGAGTCCTCCTGACGATGATGAAAGTTCCTCACGCATCGTTCGTGGTTCGTCCACCGGTGACTTCTATAGCCGCGCCGCTGAATGGGATCTCGAGCAAGACTATGAGCGCCGTCCACGCAAAGCAAATAAGAAGGATAAGGAAAGCAACAGGCTACCTATAAAGACTTCAGAAGGGCTCGTACACCATAACCATGAATCTGACTCCTCCGATGAAGACTCCGACAGCTTTCTTGGTACGGATGAGGACGAAGGGGACGAAGATGGAGAACTGCCAGAGAAGATTGAAGAGGAGGAAGAAGAACCGGCCGCTCCAAAGGTCCCGTTGAAACTTCAGATTGTACAGGCGAAGGAGGATCTGGCGAGAATTGCAGCATTGATCAACGAGGACCCCGAGGAGCACATTTCGTCCTTTAAAACAATGGCCGATATGGCGGATAATGGCCTACATGTTACGATCAAGAAGCTTGCATTGGCCTCTCAAGCTGCTGTCTATAAGGATGTGATCCCTGGCTATAAAATTCGCCCTCTAAGTGGCGAAGATATGTCCGCCAAAATATCGAAGGAAGTGCGCAAGCTGCGATCATATGAACAATCTCTTCTTTCAGGGTACAGAAACTACGTCCAGCAACTGTCGGCTCTCACAAAACCAGTAAAGGCAGATAAGCATGATGGCGTTGATCCCGGACTGAGGAGCGTCGCGATTACGTGCGCATGCAGTCTTCTAACTTCAGTGCCACATTTCAACTTTCGTGGTGAGCTGCTGAAGATTCTTGTAAGCCGCCTCGCCAGAAGACAAGTCGATGCCGATTTTATCAAATGCCGAGAGACACTGGAAGAGATATTTTCTGAAGATGATGATGGGATTGTCTCTCTCGAAGCCGTTCGTCTACTTTCAAAAATGATGAAGGCCAAAGAATTCAGAGTCCATGAAAGCGTCTTGAACACATTCCTCCACCTCCGGCTTCTGTCCGAATTCTCCTCGAAGGGTTCTAAAGATCGGATCGACAAGGACTCGGATGCAGAGAACGATATCGGCGGCAAGAAACGAAAGCAGAAACGCGAGTTCCGTACGAAGAAAGAGCGTAAGATCGAAAGAGAGCGCAAGGCTGTAGAGAAAGACATGAAAGAAGCAGATGCATTAGTCTCTCATGAAGAGAGGGAGAAGAATCAAGCTGAAACGCTCAAGCTCGTTTTCGGCACCTACTTCCGCATCTTGAAACTGCGCATTCCAACCCTCATGGGCCCCGTGCTGGAAGGGCTTGCCAAATACGCCCATCTGATCAACCAGGACTTCTTCGGGGACTTGCTTGAAGCCCTGAAGGATCTAATATCCCATGCCGAAAGAAACGAAGAGGCCGGGGAAGATGATGGCGACGAAGAGGTCGATAGCAGCAGTAGCCGCGACTCCTATCGCGAGATCCTTTTATGCACCGTCACTGCCTTTGCTCTCCTGGAGGGACAAGATGTGAACCGAGCCGCCTCTTCCCTACACCTTGATCTGAGTTTCTTCATCAAGCACCTCTATCGCTCGCTTTATGCCCTTTCTACAAACCCAGACGTTGAATATAACCCGAACAAGTCCTTGCGTCTCCCTGACCCGATCTCAAGCGGCAACGACCAAGACAGCAGCACACTATACAGATCGAAAAATAAAGTCAACTTCCAGACCCCAACTGTCCTCCTGTTGCGCTGTCTCCAGTCGACTCTTCTCTCCAGAGCTCATGGGAATCCGCCGCCTATCCGGCTGGGTAGCTTCACGAAACGCCTTCTGACGACCTCGCTGCAACTTCCCGAGAAATCTGCACTCGCCGCGCTTTCCCTGCTGAACCAGGTAGCGAAACATCACGGGCGACGGATTGCACCCTTGTGGTATACGGAGGAAAGGAAGGGGGATGGCGTATTCAATCCCTTTGCTGCGGACGTGGAAGGGACGAATGTCTTTGCGGGAACAGTGTGGGAGGGAGAGCTATTGAGACTCCATTACTGTCCGCAAGTTAGGGATGCTGCCTTGAGTGTTGAGAAGGCTATATCTTCATTGAAATAAGGACTGTTGGCGATACCATGCGGGGCTTTTCTTGACCTTGGGTCCATTGTCGCATTCCCCCCCCCCCCCCTAGTTTTCTACATACATTTTCATGGTTAACAAACTTATTCTGACCTCCTTTCAAATCCATCTTACCTCAGTTTACCTGTTCTACAGGTCTTATTCTTCTGTTTTTATCTTTCTTTTTTCAATTTCCATTAGGTCAAATCACAATTTCCCTCCACCAACTGCGAACTGAAATATAGATATCAACATGATCACAGAAAATCAAGGTTTCATCACTTTTCATCCCATATTCCCATATTCCTCTTGATTGAGATTCCCATTCCACAAAGAATGATTCTTGTTCTTTTGAAGATCTCAGCAGATGCAACAGGCCACAGTCTCCGGCAAAGATGCCATATGGCACGTACAAACGGCATATACAAATATCCGAAGAATGATACAAAGAAGATACCATGTTCAGTTCAAGAACCATGGCCATATCCAGCCGACACATCCCTTAGCAGCCCGCTTCTCAACAACGATCGAAATAACGTACGAGAAGGCCGGCGATTAGTGTTAACGAACGGAATGGAAATCTTCTCAGAAGATAATAAAAGGAAAAGAAGATTCTATCCGGGCCAATTTGCAATTTTTCGTTTCGAATTCCGTGTTCGTAATGTCGTCAATTATTTCTTATCTTCGGATTCTCCACGCTCCGCGTCATCACCTGCCTGGTTGGCCTGCGCGGGGCGCGGAATATGCCCTGCGAAGACAGGATGTGTATGAAGGTGTGACAACCAGGGGGGTGGTAGATGAAGCGGATCGGGCTCGCTGACGTTAAACGGTGGCTGCATGGTGAAAGGGAATGGAGTCCTTGGCGCAGGCCCGAAGGCTCCAGGAGATGATGTATGAGGAGGCATGGCTCCAGACGGGTGGAAGGCACTAGGAGGAGTGTCAAAGACAGACACTGCATGAACGCTGCTGTCAGGACTTAGATGCGAGGGATGTTGGAGAACTGGATACAGCGGATTCCCGGCGGGCTGGCTGTACATAGTCATCTGCCTGTAGCCAAGGGGCTGCTCATGATGAGATGGCATCAGAGGATTTACTCTGTGAGCCAGTAAAGGAGTTGCTGGTCTGGGCAGAATCTGATTCTGGTCGATATTGCGCTGAATCTCTCGCGCGCGCATGATCCGCTGCTGCTCCTGCGTTCTCAGCGCAGGATGAATGTTGCTGGGACTAGTGTTCTCTGAGGCGCCAGGTATTCCTGGGACAAGGGGGACGGGGGGGATGGGAGGTGTTAATGAGGAAGTTGAGAAAGCACTGGCGTCACTGTAGCATTCACTGTGAGAGTCTTTTTCGTGTGGGGCTTCTGCCTTCCTCTTCCTAAAGCTCCAAACGCCCTTTTTATTCCGTCCGCCATTCGTCCTTTCTCTCATACTACATTGGCTAATGCTCTTGAGACTACTTGGGCCCTTAGAGATAGTCAACATACTCTCCGGGGGCTCAACTCTCAGGTCAGCCCTAGCTTCTAGCCTGGCTGGCCTCGGGGTCGGGCTCCCGGACGATTCGACAGCAGGGTTTAACAAACTCCTACGCTGACGTCCTCTGCTTTGGGCATCGTCCGTGCTGTTTCTCTCTTCCTCAGGACCAGTAGGTGTGCGAAAGGCAGCAGTTGGGGTTGGAACAGTGTCGTTGCCAACCGTCATCTGGCCTGCGCGTCTGTGAAGCGAAGTACTACTCCTCGAGATGGGGAGTTTGTTCGGCTTAGTCTTTTCATCAGGCTCAGCTCCCTTCGATTCGTCTATCGTGTTAACGTTCATATCATTGTCTGCCGTTACACGTGTAACGGTGGCCAGTGACCCAGTGCAGACAGCCCCGAGGTTCGAGCGTGAAATTTTCGTGATCTCCGACTTAACTTTTACTACCTCGCGTTTCACCTTTTCTGCAAGACGCTGTTCCATCTGCCAGTCTTCCTGTCTAAGTGAATCCAGTTGTCTCTGAAGCTCGCCGACTTTGCCTTGTACTTGACGTAGCGCATCGCTCTGGCTCATTATCCTAGAGTTGAGGAGGTTACAAAGGTCGAGCATAGCATCACAACGTGTTACGAGTTGGCTTGAGGACAAGTTATGCGTCTCGATCAATGCTTTATGCAATCGGTTCACCACGGTACCCAGATGGTGGTGGAGGCTGTCCACATGGGACGAGAGTTGATATTCGAAAGAGGCACCATCCCGGGTATTTGGATTGAATGGAGGTGGCCCGTAATCTCCCTGGGTTGTCATCCCAGGGTGCCCCGGGATTCCGGCCATAGCTGGGGCTGCGGAGTGGAAAGGTTTGCTGTAGGGTCGAGGCGCTGCAGGATCAAAAGCGGGTGCCGTGGGGACGAAACCGAATCGTTCTCTCTTTTCTTTAATCAAGGGACTGTCACTGTCCATATTGCTCGAGACAACAAAAGGGTCGGAGAGCTCATAATGCCTTGAATCCTCATCCTCGCCGCTCCGGTGGCTTCCGTTATTAGGGAACCAAGCATTTGCGGGTTTGGGAGCTTGGATGTTTGACACTGCATCCACAAACGACTGGGAGCTGTTGTCGGCAGGAAATTTGAATGTCAAATTGGGGTTGGTCTCCGTTCTCTGTCCAGTCACTATGCTCGGACCGGGAGCCCCCATCTGAGAAAGCTCGTTATGGGAAGACAACTCACTATTATCATTGAAACGGCTCTTTTCTTCAGAATATAGAGAATCAGTACCCTCGCTTGTATCAGACAAGAATCTCTCGTTTCCTTGGGCGCCAGGCCCGACTTGTATTCCACTTTGCATCAGACCGGAGCATGTGCGTGAAGAAAACATGGCGCTCTGTGGATCTCCTCCCAGAGGAAGGGATCGATCGAACTCCTTGGCAGGATTGCAGGCGGGAGCTGACTGTGGTTCAATGGCAGATCTCTTTGGTTGAGGCATGTAAAGTTTTTCCTCACTGAGGGCACGAGATGCCTCGCTACCGGTAGGAAGACTGGGCATGTTTTCAGCCGGACCACCTTTACGATATTCCTTTGCAAGGTCTTTGAGACTGAATTTAGACGCGAGGGCAGCGACCCTAGACTTCTTCGCGTCTTTCTTTTTATTACCGTCGTTGTGATCTTTGTGAACAACTGGGGGATTAGTACTGTATTGTGCTTTAGGGCTGTTATAAGGCAGAGGAGGACTCACCATCATCGCCAGCCAGACGTGACACGCCCTGCAGTGGAGAGGTCATCTTCGAATTAGCCATTGCGCCAGCTGTTTTGTCGTCGTTATGAGCACCAGACGACTTTTCCTGGGTGCCAGCTGCAGCTTTCTTGCCTGAGACAAGAGCAGTAGCTGGTCCCCTACGAGATGACGCCCCCATTAGCTGACGAGGGATGGCGACAGCGTCTTCGAAACGTGCTGCGGCCTTCGGATGGATACGAAGAGTATGTCTTCCCTCACCCGGCCCAGTGGACTCGGCGTAGGACTTGGATTCCTGGCACCGCTTCTGCTGCTTGTCTTCCTTCATGTCGGAGAAGGTGCTCTGAGTGGACATTTTTATCCGAGTGCTTGGCAGGGAACCTGAAAGGAATCAATTTTGACAGTCTGAATACTTTCACGATGTTACATAGGAGCATGAAAGAGAATGATACGCGAAGAGAGAGTATATGGGAAAAGAATCAGTGTTGATATGGTGGGTGGTAAGAAGAGAGAGTTGTCTGCGAGCGAGGACAAGAGAAAAGAGAGATGGCAAGACAAGGTGTGAGGCAGGACAGATGCGTGAATGAGGGCAGGGTGAAGGGGGAAAAGAGTGAAGGAGGGTTCTCCCAGTTTCTATTTTTCCATGTCTCTCACTTTGCTGTTTGTGCTTCTCACTTCTGGGTAGAAGAACTTCTAACCATTACTCACATTATAGGGAGATACAAGGGAAAATACAATACATGGATTCTCAGGAGAGCCATTTACAGCCTAAGCCTATACTTTGTATACTGGAATTATTGGACCAAAGGGATCATTTACAGAGCATCTTATATGGTAAAGTCAGGGTTCTCTCCGCACTCGCTTCTCCATAAGTGATGCCAAATAAAGGGTATCCAGATGCCCCACGAGACTGCATATATGGATGCCTTCTAAAATGGCATGCTGCAGCTCTTGTAATCTCATCTTAAACAGTGAATGGACTATGTCTTTCCCTGCAGTCTTGGGAAGAGAGCAGTCTGGTAGCATGACGAGATACTGAGTAGACAAACCGTCTGAAGGGAGGACTATAAGGATAAGACCCGGCGTTCTACTCTGTAGATATTTGAAATATACATACTTTACTTTCATTGCTATAAATCCTATAGTACCGCTGGTATATACCGGCAATCCAAGAAGCGAGTATGGAAAGGGAGATTTCTCATTGCTATGGACATCATAAACTGACAAAGGAAACAAGACAAAAGAAAAGCAGAGATAACACGGAATCTCAGGAGAGGAGTAGTAGAGGATATGAGAAGGGGATAATCCCGCATCTTCGAAACGATAATACAGGGATATCAAGTACAGGAAAATTAAGTAGAACTGGATAGATCAACGGAGTATTCTTTTCAGTCTAGCAACGTTATATGCGTTCAAAGCAAACAAGCTGCAGCAACTGGGGTTAACGTAACTTTTGTTACGAGTGTGTAGTATAGTAATCTTTGATGTTGTTGTTTCTTCTCACTTCTGGGTAGTAGTAGAGCTTCTTACTCGGATGTCTTGGCCCGGCGGCGGAACGGTGCAAAGAGGCTTCCCAGGAAGGTGACAAAGATGGTGCGCAAAATCGCCCTGAACCAGCTTTCATGCTTGGATACGGATACGGCAGATACTGAACGGTTCTGGCTTCCCCGACTTGAAGGACGAGCATGCTCTTCCTCGTTGGTGGTTGTGGCTGTTGTCTCCGCGTTCAGTCCAGAAGAGGCCTGCGTCTCCGCCGTTGTAGCAGGGGCGATGGTTTCTTCCCGTGCTGAAGCTTCGGCGTCTGCAGCCTCAACTGGTTCAATTGGCTTTGCAGCCTCCGGGAAGTCAGCAGTCTCGGCTGCGGGTTGTTCGTTGCGCTCCACCGGCAACTGCTCCGTGGATGGAGTACCGAGTTTTTTAAGGAGAGCTTCATTGTCCTCAGCAAGTGCTATAAGAGCTGAATCAGCTTCAAATTCTGCAGTCGGCGGTTCCGTTGTAACGGGTTGCGAGTTCTGCTTACTTTCTTCCGGTTTTGATTCGAGAGCAACCGCGGTCGCTGCACCGACCGCAGCTGCAAGTGCACCTGCGGCTGCAACTCCGGACAAAGCATCGCTCTTTGCAGTGTCCTGTTCGCTCTTGTTTGGTGCATCTCTGGATACTTCAGAGGGAACATTGCTTTCTGCTTCAGCGGCCAATTCGGCGACGGGTGACTCCTCCTTATCAGCATCCGGCGTAGCATGTGCCTCTTCAGCGACATCCGCAGGAGTTGTTCCATTCTCAACGACCGCATTATGCGTGGGCTCCGTTGGAGTCAGAGGATCAGCATTCGCGGTCATTGACGTTTCCTTGGCATTGGTTTCTTTAGCCTCATTCGTATCATCACCTGCAGGTGACTTTTCGACATCAGGTTCTGTTTTAACCTCATGGTTATCATCCAGTGGCGGCGTTGGTAGCGAAGAATCAACTACTTTGGATCCTGAAGTCTCGTCTGCAGGTATCGATTCCTTAACCTCAGTGACTGTCTCTTCAACCAGAGGCTCCTTGGAAACCGATTCCTCAGCAGCTACTTCCTTCGTAACCGGCTCTTCAGGAACTGGTTTCTCAGAGACGGCTTCCTGAACAGCCGGTTCCCCCGCAGCTGTTGGTTCTTTTGCAACAGGCTCCTCAACGACAGCCTCTTTTACATCCGTCTCTGTAGCTGTTGGCTCCTCAGCCACATCCTTCTTCTCAATGACCGGCTCTTGAGAGGTTTCCACAGCTGCTTGTTCCTCGGCCGCCTGTTCCTTATTGGCCTGTTCAACTATAGGCTCCTTGGGAGTTGGCTCCTCCACAGCAATTGATTCCTTGGCAGCAGGTTCCTCAGCAACTGATTCTTCCTGAATTTCCGCGACGTGCTCTTCAGCAATAGGCTCCCTGGCAATAGATTCAGGGGTCGGTTCTGCTGCATCCTTCTCGACAGGTTCTTCAGCAGCTGACTCTGTAGCTTCAGGCGGTTCAGTAGTTGATTTCTCAACGATTAGCTCTGATGGAACAAGTTCCTTGACATCGGAAGTCTCCAGGGCTGATTCATCCTGTTGCTCTTCCTTGCTCACATCGATTTTCTGGGATTCTTCCGCAACGGGGGCCTTGCTGACTGGTTCTTCCTTAGCTGCGTCAGGATTTGTGACTTCTTCCACAGCCGGTTTCGTAACTGGCTCTTCGGTAACCGGGCCATTTGTAGATTCTTTGGGAGCTGGAGTAGTAGGGGCGGGTTGCTCAACTGCAGGTTCGATGGTATTAGGTTTTCCTTCAGTCGGTTCTTGAGATTCAGGTTTCACAGGAGCCTCTTCAATCGCCTCCTTTTCAACAGCTGGCGCCTCGGAAGCTGGTTGCGCTGGTGAAGTTTCTGCCACGGCTGCTTTCGTGGAGGGCTCTTCAGAAGATTCGGCAGGCTGCTTTGCGCTTGGTGCTGGCTTCTCTTCTACTGATGACTCGGCCGTTGGCTTTTCCACGGTAGTTCCTTCGGTAGTAGCCGAAGTTGTCTCTTCAGCAGCAACTTCTTCCGTAGTGTTCTCTACAGCACGCGTCTCATCGGAGGCCTTCTCGTTCGGTGTCTCCGGAGCCTTCTCTAGTTCTGGCTCCTCGATAGCAGACGGCTTGGCAGACTCTTCAACAGCAGATCCTTCAGGAACAGGTTCCGTTACAGCAGCCTTCTCTATAGTCTCTTCGGCGGCTTCTTTCACCGCTGCTTCCTTCTTGGCAAATTCTTCGGTCTGTTCAACGGCAGATTCCTTTGCTGGTTCCTCCAGAGAATGCTCCTTGATAACCGGTTCTTCAGTAGCCGACTTTTCTGTGATGAGTTCTGCATTAGACTGCTCTGCAGCGGGCATCAACTTCTCTGTAACAGAAATCTCCACAGCAGGTTCTCCCTTTGCCGGCTCTTCTACAGTAGCAACATCCTCCACTGATTCAGAGGCTGGCTTTTCAGGAACAGACTCCCCCTTCGCCGGCTCTTCCTTAGCAGGTTCCTCTTTAGGAGATTCCTCCTTCGCCGGCTCTTCCTTCACCGGTTCTTCCTTTGCAGGTTCTTCCTTAGAAGATTCCTCC
Organism: Monascus ruber; assembly: GCA_002976275.1. Taxonomy (NCBI): domain Eukaryota; kingdom Fungi; phylum Ascomycota; class Eurotiomycetes; order Eurotiales; family Aspergillaceae; genus Monascus; species Monascus ruber. Next base: position 402,936 of record PSNO01000005.1, read on the forward strand.
TTCGCTGGCTCCTCCTTGGGGGGTTCTGCCTCGACAGGTTCTTCCTTAGCAGGTTCCTCTTTAGGAGATTCCTCCTTCGCGGGCTCTTCCTTCACCGGTTCTTCCTTCACCGGTTCCTCCTTTGGAGGTTCTTCCTTTGGAGGCTGTTCCTTAGCAGGCTCTTCCTTCACCGGTTCTTCCTTTGCAGGTTCTTCCTTAGAAGATTCCTCCTTCGCTGGCTCCTCCTTGGGGAGTTCTGCCTCGACAGGTTCTTCCTCAGCAGGTTCCTCTTTAGGAGATTCCTCCTTCGCCGGCTCTTCCTTCACCGGTTCTTCCTTCGCCGGTTCTTCCTTCGCCGGTTCTTCCTTAGAAGATTCCTTTTTCGCCGGCTCTTCCTTGGGGAGTTCTGCCTCGACAGGTTCTTCCTTAGCAGGTTCCTCTTTAGGAGATTCCTCTTTCGCCGGCTCCTCCTTCACCGGTTCTTCCTTTGGAGGTTCTTCCTTTGGAGGCTGTTCCTTAGCAGGCTCTTCCTTCGCAGGTTCTTTCTTTGCAGGTTCTTCCTTAGCAGGTTCCTCTTTAGGAGATTCCTCTTTCGCCGGCTCCTCCTTAACAGGTTCCTCCTTCACCGGTTCTTTCTTTGCAGGTTCTTCGTTAGGAGATTCCTCTTTCGCCGGCTCTTCCTTAACAGGTTCCTCCTTCACCGGCTCTTCCTTTGGAGGCTCTTCCTTAACAGGTTCTTCCTTCGCCGGTTCTTCCTTCGTAGGTTCTTCCTTCGTAGGTTCTTCCTTCGTAGGTTCTTCCTTCGTAGGTTCTTCCTTCTTAAGTTCTTCCTTCACCGGTTCTTCCTTCGCCGGTTCTTCCTTAGAAGATTCCTTTTTCGCCGGCTCTTCCTTGGGGAGTTCTGCCTCGACAGGTTCTTCCTTCGCCGGTTCTTCCTTAGAAGATTCCTTTTTCGCCGGCTCTTCCTTGGGGAGTTCTGCCTCGACAGGTTCTTCCTTAGCAGGTTCCTCTTTAGGAGATTCCTCCTTCGCGGGCTCTTCCTTAACAGGTTCTTCCTTTGGAGGCTGTTCCTTTGGAGGCTGTTCCTTAGCAGGCTCTTCCTTCACCGGTTCTTCCTTTGCAGGTTCTTGCTTAGAAGATTCCTCCTTCACCGGCTCTTCCTTTGGAGGCTCTTCCTTAACAGGTTCTTCCTTCGTAGGTTCTTCCTTCGCAGGTTCTTCTTTAGCAGGTTCCTCTTTAGGAGATTCCTCTTTCGCCGGCTCCTCCTTCACCGGTTCTTCCTTTGCAGGTTCTTGCTTAGAAGATTCCTTTTTCGCCGGCTCTTCCTTGGGGAGTTCTGCCTCGACAGGTTCTTCCTTCGCCGGCTCTTCCTTAGCAGGTCCCTCCTTCACCGGTTCTTCCTTAGCAGGTTCCTCTTTAGGAGATTCCTCCTTCGCCGGCTCCTCTTTGGGAAGTTCTGCTTTCACAGGCTCTTCCTTGGAGAAATCCTTCTTCGGAGGTTCTTCAACAGCTACTTTCTCCGAGGCAGGACTTTCCTTCGCTGGTTTGTCTTCAATGGAGGATTCTGTGTCTGCAATCTTAAAGTCCGGTTCCTCTCCGCTGGGTTTTTCTGAGACCTCTTCCTCCTTAGGCTCTTCAGTAGCTGCCTTGGAGACTAGCTCATCTTCAATGCCCTCCTTGGGGTACTCGTCCACAATTGGCACACCAGAAGCAGGGTTGTCGGTGGAAGGTTCCTTTGTAGGAGTTTCATCAGTCGGAGTTTCTAATGCAGATTTTTCGGCAGTTGGTTCTTCTGCTACAGCCTTTTCTGGAGTTTGTTCTTCGACGGGTTTCTCCTCCGGCTTCTCAGCTGGTCCCTCAGCGGCCTCCTTTACGGGCTCCACGACCGTCTTCTCCGCTGGCTTTTCGACCGGTTTCTCCACAGACTCCTCGACAGGTTTCTCAGCTTCCTTCTCAGCCGGTGCTTCAGCAGGCTGCTCGACAGACTTCTCGATCGATGGCTTGACGGGCTTCTCCTCTTGCTTCTCGGATGGCTCCTCAGCAGCCTTTTCTACCGGCTCCTCTGTAGACTTCTCAGCTGGTTTCTTAACCTGAGCCTCATTAGCCTCCTCAGCAGACTTCTTGACTGGTTCTTCAATAGGAGTCTCAACCGGTTCATCAGTAGCCTCCTTGACGGGTTCCACGGCAAGTTTCTCAGCAGGCTCCTTTGCTGGTTCCGCAGTAACTTCATTTACAGAGTCGTCAGCGGTCGAGACATCTGCACTAGGCTTTTGCTCACTGTCCGGTTTCTCGACTTCTTTCTTCTCTTCGGAGGCCGCTTCAAGAATCTCGGTTTTTGGTTCCTCTATCGAGAGCTCTTCCGAAACAGCTTTGGTCAATGTCCCGGTAAAAGCCGGCCCCTCCGTAGCAGGAGTCTCTGTGATAGACTCTTTCAAGCTTGGCTCCTCAGTGACAACATCCACGGGAGGGGCTTCTTTGGAGAGTCTCTCGGCGGCGGTACTTTCAACACCGGGAGCTTCGGGAGCCGGTTGAGCAGCTTGCTCCTCTGAGGGCTTCTCAACGACGGAGTCCTTGACGGCCGGCGTCTCCGAGACGGATTCTTTGAAGGAAGGTTTCTCAGTCACGACTTCTTCTACGGCTGGTAGCTCTTCGGTAGATTTCTCCACAGCCGATGTTTCCGCAACAGCTTCCTTTGCAGTGGATTCCTTAGAATCTTCGACAACTGGAACGGAGGTCTCAGTAGCACCGTTGGTGGTGGCCTGTTCTTTGGGAATTTCCTTGGCGACTGGTGTTTCCGTCAAGGTCTTCTCCTCCACAGATGCTTCGGCAGGAGTAGCTTCTTTCGGTGCCAACTCCTCCACAGTAGACGTCTTTGAATCGGCTGGAGCCGAATTCTCCGAGCTAGACTCTGTTAGAGGTTGCTGAGAAACAGGCTCTTCATGCTTCTGTTCTTGAACTGGCTTTTCAGTGCTCTCCTTGGACTGAGGTTCTTTTGCTGCTGGGGGGTTTGTCTCTGGAATGACAGGCTCGGCAGTAGTATCGTTATGTTGCTCTTTGGAATCAGGCTTGTCATCCTTTGTAGGAGCCTGGGCTTCCTCGACTTTTGTGGGAGCAGCCAGTGTCTCCTCAGCGGGTTTTTCTTCTGGTGCCTTTACCTCCTTCTCATCCTTCTTTTCGGAAGCAGGGGCCGTTGAAGAAACAAGATCGACAACGAGGAGGTTATTTGTGATGCCAGATTCATCAGCGGCTGGAAGAGCATAGGGATAGGTCAGTTTCCGAAAGCAAGTGGTAAATATGAATCAGAAGCTAAGTGCCTACCTATCTTGGCCGCATTATCGCAGAACCACTGGCCATCAAGGCCTTCGCGGAATTTATACTGATACTGACCTTCTGGCAGGTCAAAATTGCGGGAAAAGAGATATTCAGCAGGTCTACTCTTCCCGTCGACATCCTCCGACTCTAGCAGTTTAGGGGTAAGCTCGAAAGGCTCCCATTTGGGGTCTGAGAAGGAGCCAGCCACGTAGACAGCGGGGGTATCAGTAGACCGACGAATGGAGATGGTAACCGGGGTTGTAGCATGTACGGGGGACATAATGGGTCGTAACGGTCGTTAGAAGGAAACAGAAACAGCAGACAGTACGAGTAAAAGAATACAAAGACAAGATAAGAAAAGAAAAGACAACGCTCTAATGAGTTATGCTAGTTGGAACAGCTCAGCTCTCCTTTGTCAAAAGCAAGTAAGCAACAAGACCAACTCAACGGGCTTCCAACCCAGAAATGGACAATGAAACAACGGATGAGATGACGGGAAATAGAGACAAGGGTATCAGGAATTGGAATTGCTATGGATGAAGCGAGTCACAGGAAGAAGAGAAAAAAAAAAATTTCCAGCAGCAGCAGGAAGAGGGGAAAACGCACCACCTGGGCGGAGTCAACACACAGTACCCAGAGCGGTTTAGCGGGCGATAGTACGGAGTCGAAGCTGGAGTTGGCTGAGCGATAATAATAATTATTTACTGCCGAAGAGCCACCTTGCTCGGCAGAATATTATGATAATCTACGAGTAGATAATAATCTGAGGGATTATTATTATTATCCCGTCGTTACACACGGCTCTTTTGTGATGTTGTCTGTATAGTTAACTACCTTTCGTGCAGATTCATATGATGGCGAAGATGCGGTGTGGTTGATACGACAGCAGTAGTGAGTAGTCACGGCAAGGAGATAGACTGATAGATATTTAGTTACAGACTTCAGCATGAGAAGAAACTGAAAAGCTGGTCAGAACTTCGCGGACTCGTGGGGACAAGCTACCATCGTACGATAGTAGCAACGGCCAACGCATTAATTTTCCATTAATTATCATCTTCTTAGCGGCCATCACCGACTGTCAGTTCTCCACTCGGTTCAACTCACTTTTCTTCCTCCTTTTTAATTTTCCTCTCTATTCATTGTTGTCTTCTGCAAGCAAGAGCATGAGGGGCACGGCAGAATGATCTGCATGAGCAATGTCTCCTTTTTTTCTTTTTCTTTTATGCTGTGTTCAATTCGGAGTCACCCTGAGAATGAGACCACCGGGGAACCCTATTACTTCATATCTCCTTTTTTTTTTCGCCCTTTCTCGCAGGAAGGTCAAAGCTCCCCCCGTCCTTTTAACTTTTCATTGACTTGTCATCGCCAATGATTAGTGAGTGCTCTCTGCCGACTCAAGAGTACTCGGAGTCCGTAGTGAATACAGACGGAGTAATGAATCCGAATACATCCGTTGGCAGCGAGGATGCTCTTGTTCTGTTTTGTACGGATCCTAAGAGACTTTGAAATTGAGTTCAATGCGTCCCCTTGGCGGATCTTCGAGCGATCAGCATAACTTTTGTCTCTCACGACGGTTAGTACTATGGTCGTACGGAGCTCCTGCTGGGCCCGGAATAATGTTGCCCTATCGGGGTTAGGGCAAGCCCAGCAGAACCTGTGATCTCATGTGACCAGATATTAATTATTTACGGAGTATTATTTCCATTTGCTGAAGCGCTAAATCTACCTAGGATTGTATAAGAGACATAAAAAAAATAGAGCTCATCTCTCTATTCCTGATAGCTGATATTGCAAGAATCCCTTTTTCTCAATTGGATTACTCGACTTATACGTGCCTTTGGTGACAGGATAGTTGAAACGGAATGCTACCGCATAAATACCTCGATATTCGGTCTCCGAGACCACATGATAATCGAATATGGTAATCTACTTGCCTTAATTCTTTGGGCATGGCCAAGTGTCTCTGATCGCTATTCATCTTCGCCCTTGTTCCCAATTTCCTCTAATTTTTTTATTGGTCTCCTGACACCTTTGTTTATTTATCATTATTTCCAACTTGAAATCTTGCTTGTTGCTGCGGGTTTCGGCAAAAATGGAAAGTGCAAGCATGAGAAGAGTCCGTTCTTTCCTCGCGAGCCTTCCTGTTGACGAGGGTTCAAACGAATCTTCCGAAGAGAGTGAACACTACAAACCATGACAATAACTAACACTGGTGTCGATGTGAGCTTCAAAATGATCTCAGAGATGGGGAACTTTCAAGACTGGCGCGAAAGAATCTGTCTATTTTGATAACTCTTTCGTCGATGACGACTACAATGGGCAAACTACCTCATCAACAATGTCCGCTAAAACGTCAAAAGATAATCAACTACACAGATGCGAAGTTTGTTACTGAACTGGGGATGAGAAATGTGGTTTTGAACTCAGAGTTGTTACCACACAACTGAGAGCAAATGCTCCAACAGATTAATACACCTGTTGACACCTGTTGTTGACATGCCCACTAGAGGGCCTGCTGAAGCACTTGCTAAGATGCTAACTCCCCCTCAGCTTGAAGATGCGAAGCAAATACTATTAGCAGCACGAAATAAAGCAACAGTGATATGGGCAGTAGCATTAATGTTTATTTTAATTGATTAGCTCATTCTGTCACCAACATATGACACAGTGCCTAATGCAAATTGGAAGTCTCCACCTCTGCCAGCCATTGATGGCATTAATGGCAAGCTAACAATGCCAAAGCCTAATCTCACAGTTGACTACAGATACACCTATATCAAGGTATACAAAGTCATTTCTGAACTTGGGCCCCTTTCTACACCTGGAGCCTGTGGCCGAAGGGGTACTTAAGGCAAGCCTCTTCCTAGATATTTTCGGGGAACGAGCATGACTTTGGTTTCTAAATCGCTTTACCAGTATCGTTTTCGTGGTATAGAACGGAGCGAGGCTCCATCGTCGTTGTGTTTCTTCTTTTGTTATATCGTTTCCATACTAGATCGTTCAGTGCCGTGTGGTGTAGCGGCATCGTTTTGGTATATCCATCCCTGAGGTCCCTCAATCACAACCCAGTTCCGGTCGCAGGGAACAACGCACGTACACCCCCTTTCACACCATTATTTTGTGCTCCAGAATCATCTGAATGCTACTCACATGCTCTAAAACTTCTATACATTGAGATCTCATGCTGGTTATCCAGACTGGGAATTGCAATTTTATGACAGAATCACTGACACAACTGCCTTATTATCAAAAGATAAAATTGGTATGGCCATTGAGTTGGACAAGATCATAAGTATCATTCATATGCACTCAGAACCTGGACCACTGAACATAATAATTACACTAAGATCTGGTGTTCAACGACAGTTGCTATCTATATGACATTGAAGAACAATGAACCTTGGATCGCTAGTGATCTTTAAAGAATTTCAGAAGCTTTGCAATTAGAGAAAAGGGCCAGAATATCTGACACTGAATCTCAAATAATCAAAACATTAAATGAATAATAGTAGCTGGAACCTTGCCATTCATCATTAGACATCCACAGAATGTTAAGGATCACCTGCATGGCTGGGCTTGCATGAAAGAGCAGATGGTGGAAATCCAGCAGCTCGATCTCCACATACTCTAAGGTGATAGCAAAACTGATGAAACTGAAAGATCCCCTGCTTGTCTAGAGCCACAGGATAGACAACTGGATGGTGCTAGTTGGTGTGATGATCTCATGAGATCTTATACAGCATGTATCATTATTGAGCATTACTTAGTTAGGTGTTGGATGTATGGCCCCTAGACCAGCTCCAAATCAAAATCCAGAGCTTTGGTGTTCAAGTGTTGTATGTACCGCAGTGATCAATAGCTTTGTTGTAAGAGGCACTCAATGGCTCAATGGTCGTCTGCCGCCGAAAATGGCGGCTAAGGACCAAATAGAAATTCACATGGCGTATTTAATTCAGATAATATCCAGGTGTTCAGCTTCCTGTCGGGCATTCATACATTTACCGATGATTAAAGACTTTGGCTGGAGAATTGAATGGTTCATGAATCATGCCAAAAATAAATACTTGTTATGTCTTGAGGTAAACAGACACCAAGAGAAAACAGAACCTACAGTCTACCACCCTATATGATCTGAAGTCACAATGCCATTCTATTCAACCAAATGAAACAGTATTGTTCACATGTTATCAGTTGTGTACAGATGTGTACAGATGCTACAGGATAATAATTAAAAAGAACCCCTAGATCCCAACCAATGGTAGATCTACACGTCAAAACCACATCCAGTCCGGTTCAGCATTGAGCCTGCGCTGGCTTCGATAGGGTAATGTCACAAGAGAAACGCAAAGGACTACGTGTGTAGTATGCTGGGTATTCGCATTAATCTTTTCTTAGAATCGTACGTACTATGTAGTCATCCTTCCTCGCGTTGTACTTGTCCCTTCTCTGTACAGTTTCCGAGTCTATGAGAAACCTAAGAATTCTATATCATTATTATAGAGAAAGGAAATAAAAACACAAGATCAAACTGCCAATAGAGGGAAAGAATAAGACGATATGACCGGATAGTTTGTACAGCAGGAATTAGCGGCTTCTCCAGTGCCAAAGAAATGCTCTGAGAACGAAACGCCCAAGATATGGAACAAAAACGCATCATGATCGTTACGTGGGCGAAATCAAACAGCTTCATCGAGAGAAAAAAAAAAAAAAAAAAAAAGCAAATGCAGAAACCGGAGGGAAAGCCGTCGTTAAAATATCTCCAAGTCCTCAAACTCAACCACCAGTCCGCCTTCGGCTGTCGCTGATCCATTCATCATCGCCCACATAGTGCCGTCCCGCGATATATTTGCCGGCCGACTGGCGTAGACGCCCACGTGGATGAACTTATCCTCCACCCCATAGAAAAACCAGGTCACTTCCCGCAGTTTCTTCCATGTACTGCCCACTGCCCCCGGCGTCGTTGCATACGGAGAGACCGAAGGGACCTGATACCAGATCCAGAGTGAGTCACCGATCCTCTCCAATTTGATGCGAAGAGAGTCCATTCCCGTCGACCTGGTCGACACTAATAGTGGCGAGAGACTCCAGTCCGCCCCATCTGTGGTGGCACTGACAGACGACGCATTTACTGTCCCCGAGCAGAACTCCATCCCGGCCTTCACCCATTTGCAAGGTCGCGTAGTTGGAATTACTTGGAAGTGACCATGTCGGCCCGATGGTTGTATCATGTCTCTTTGATCTGAAAGTTCGGAAGGTGCGGCACCCGCAAAAATAACTAAACCTCCCTGGTCCCATTCCATTTCCCAGTCGGCGCTGACTGTGACTTCGGCCACTACGAACGGATGCCGTAGTGATGTGAAGACGATGGGCGCCGTCGAAGTATCTCCACTTGGAGGTTCCCGCCAGAGATTGGTATTAGGGCCAGCAGTAAGAGTGAAGTACTCCATGCTCTGCGGGAGACAGAACGTTGGAGGCAGGTTCAACGCTGTGAACGTAGAACTCTCGGGAGGCATTTTCGTTTGCCCTGTCGATCACCTTCTAGGATAACGGTTTTATTGAGTCCAGATTATTATGCTCACAGGATCAACAACCCCGATTTGGTTTCTCCGAAGGTCTCCTTTCCTTTTTTCTTTGTCTTTTTTTTTTGGTGCTCTTTAAATCCTCTCGGAAATTCTCCTCTGCATCCAACGTAACCTTGTTTCTTCGGATCTCAACTGAGATCTGCAAGATCTGCAGGAGAGCTTGTAGAGGACGAGGCTTCACCCTGGTAAGACTGTTCCAACGAGGCTCTTCTGAACGAGACGCAAGCCAAGCGACCAGGAACACGAGGCTAAACAGCTTCAAATGAAGTCAGCAAAAGCAAGTACCGTAACTCAAAATAGCACGTGCGTTTTAAGCGGCGATTGAATCGTTACGCGCCAGATTCACGTCGCTATGCACCAATCGGGATGTAAAAAAATTGTGTGTGATGTCCCTGAAAGAGGGTTCCGTATAGATGATAGCCTTCCAATCGAGGCAGAAAGGGGGAAAGAAAGCAAAATGTCAAAGCAGAGGAATGATTGAATATATGGAGAAAAAAAAGACACTAGCGAAGAAAAGTGAGGCAATGATTGTGCATTTCCGATCTTGGACACAAAAATAAGAATGAGGTAAAACAAGGAAAATGGATATCGTAAGATGTGTCAGACCTGGATCAAACGCTTCCGTATCAGACAGTGTGATTATTTATACGAGCATCTCCTCTCCGGGGAGACGAAGATGTAGATATACAGAATTTCAAGATCACCAATGCAGGTCATTCTAGTTTTGGAACCGGTGTTGATTTCATGTTCCCCCCCCGGCCTCAACAGACGGGTCGATAGGCTGCAGCCCGGCGGTCGTGTGGCGGACTATCGGTGGTGTATGTGGTGTGCATGGAGCGGAGACAAGACACCGTGAAGGAATGACTGGAGTGAAGTGCCACCCAAAGCTCGAAGAAGGCCTCTCTTTGGAGTTCCAAGAGAAGCTAGGGCGGAAGGGGAAAGCTGAAATCCAGACGCACGAGGACCTTGCCTGTGGCTCAGCTCCGGATGGCAAAACAGGGTAGCTGGAATGCAACAGCAGCTGAGATGATATCGACCCGGGAACTCCAAACGGAAACTCCAGCTTGAATTCATTGGATCCGTTCATCCCCATAGACATCCACCATCATTGGCGCGACCTGCCATTCGGAGAGTCTGGTTCGATTGACTCCCTCCGTCATCATCCCTGCTCACAGCCACAGCGGGTCTGCTGCACTCTCCACAGTCGATGCAGGACGATGCAGGAAGCAAGCATATAAACATGGTGTCGTCTCCTGTGTAGGAAAAAAAATTTTTGTTTCCTTTTTTTTTTTTTTTTTTTTCGGGTGTTCTGTTATCTTCTAAGGTGACACGTCGGCACTTCAGATGCTACTGGTTGGCGTTGTATGACCGAGTAGCTGATTCCCAGGACTCCCAGCATGTAATCCAATCGCCTCTCTGTTCGTTTTCATTTTATCAGCGCTCCCGATAATCTGGGCATCAAGCAGGGAGGTTCAGAAACGCTCAGTTGGCATTCAAAGGCGACTGTCTCTGGGATAGCAAGCTGAGCAGGAATAATATGCTGGGAAATCGAAGACAATCGCTGGTCGGACTTTCCAGTCACGAGACTCACCGTCATCCTGCCCATATGCCTGCAAAAGTACTCGTGCATATTGCCCAGTGTACATACAGTAGCAGTAAGCAATTGATGGCATGCAACGATGCTTATTCGTCTATCCGTCTAAATATGGCAGCTAAATGCATGTTGATTCCGGACTATCCAAGACCTGTATGTAGATTCTTATTCTTGGCATCAACGACACCCGAGCAGTGCGGCATGTCATCAACAACATCACAGCTCCAGCCTGCCCAGCGTCAGCCACTTGCAGTCAATCTACAGATTGATCTCTGAAATACTACACATCCAAGTACTGTCATCATTTTCTTGGTCTTCTTTTCCTTTCTTCCTCTGCTGCATACACTACCCTACACTACGCATTCGCCACCACCCGACATCGAACCTGTCGCCCGCGAAGTGCTGCATATACCATCATATAAAGGTTCATCTAAAAACATACTCGAAACCACTACTGAAAAAGAAAGAAAGAAAGTAAAACAATCTATCTATCAACTGCACAGAAATTCAGTCTATAGGACTAGCCCTTTCCCCCTGAAGTTTCCTTGAGTGCTATACACATCATCAATATGGTCTGCGCAAAATGCCAGAAAAAGCTCAAAGCCACCGAACTGGCCACACCAGGCGTCAAACGGAAAAGTGAAATGTACTACGGCTCTCCGTCGAGCACGCTTGGTGGAGGCGGTGATGCGAAGGCCAAGTCGGGCAAGGGGCCTACACTGGGGAATACTGGCGTGAGCAAGGTGTGCACCATATTAATCTTCACTCTATTATTATTGTTGCTGAAAATATGAAACGAACTAACTAACAATAATAGAATAAACTGCTCAGTGCAAAGGCTAAAAATCCTTATGCGGCGTATTCGTCTTCCTGTGAGTCTTGCAAGGCCAAGGTCGAGCAAGGGAGGAAGTTCTGCCATATATGCGCTTATCAGAGGAATGGTATGTGATTCTTTTCTATTATTATCCTCTGTACTACTTTTTCTTCTTCTAATTTGAATTAACAACATGCAGCGTGCCCCATGTGCGGGAAGAGTTTAACTGGGAAGAAAGCGAAAGACCAGCCAGTCGTTCAGGGACAGAAGTTCAGTTTGAAATGAGAGGTACACTGTCTACTGAACTGGCCGCGGCATGGAGTTCGGAGTTGAATGGATTGTTACGAGCTCTGGGGGTCAAGAGCACATAGTGGACTACCTATCATATCCTTTATTTTTACATCTCACGACAGAATTGACCTTGTAGTACTCGCAGCATAATATGAAACCTATTTATACAAAGCAGTGTGTCCAAATTCTGTGGACTCCATTGTAGAAAAAAGAGTTATCGCCTAAAATACTCCATGTCAGGATAGATGCTTCTCCATGATATCGACCGACACTACCCCGATACATTTCTCCATTACGCACATCGCCTTATGTCTCTCAATGTGCTTCACCTATCTCTCAGCAAGCATGCTTTTAATGCTGCTGAAATAAGACGGTAACACAAACTGCGCGATCTCCTCCTTGGCCAGCCACTTGAAATCATTGAGATTCTGCGAGTTGGCCGACAAATCGGCCTGGCCGGCCATGATTCGAGACTTCATGAAGAAAGTCTTCTCGCCAAGACGTTCAATACCAGCTTCCTTTTCGAGTTTGGGCTTCCGGAAATCATAAACGTGGTGGCCGACGGGATGGTAGCCCACCATCCATGTATTCATGTTCACACCAGCGGACTGTTCCAGAGTACGTTCGGCGGCCTGGATAGATAGGGATATTAGTTTAGTTAGGCTGGCCTCCTTAGAATCCACCCGGTACAAAAAGAAAGACTCACCGATCGAAGGCTCTCTTTTTCTTCGATTGGAGAACTAGGAAACTTCCAGTATCCCTCCTTCGTCTGAACGAGAAGATACAGAGTCCTCTGCAGCAATCTGTCGAGACTCTTCAGGTCACCCTTCCTATCTGCTTCCGTCACCCGGGGAGCTGGCCGAGGGATTTCCTCCCTCTTGCTTGTATCCTGCGACGTGGCATTGGCCGTGGCTTCGGCATCCTGTACAAGCATCTCGACCTGATGTTCCGGTTCCGATTCAACCGCCCCTACCAGCAACTCATCATTCCATGCCTCCTTGGAGTACGCATTGTACTTCCCAATGTCGCGAGCCGCGGTCTGGCGTTCCCGGATCTTTCGCTTCCAGTCCTCGTCGGCCGGTGTGCCGCGCTTAAAGTAGAAGTATTTCGTGAAGGGGAGAGCTAAGCGCTCATTCAGCCGTTTCTGGTAAAAGTAGTACGCTTTCTCGAACGGTGTGAGGTCGCGAGTGATCTGTGGAGGACGAGAAAGGACCACTCCTGCGTTGATGGTATAGACAGGTTTCAGGACTGGGAAGACCGGTGCCTCATTCTGTGTTGAGGACGAGGAAGGAGTCTCAGATTCTGCTGCAGCGGCAGATGCGTAATTGCGACGGACGAACGTCTCTTGACAGTTCCTACATACTCTGGAGTCGATTATGGAAGGACCTGGAACAACGGGAAAGAAACGAGGGTCAGTATTGGAATGAATATGATTTCCAGGCATATGAGAATCACGTACGCAATAGCGACGCTATGCGCCTGGCACCATTGGATCCCGTTGACATCTCCCCGACCGTACTAGGATGCGATGGTTCAGGCGTGCTTGGGGACGCTGCTCTGCCATCTCCTGCTCCGTCCGAGAAAAGTTCACGGTCACCTGCAAACTCCGCCCGGATTCCGCGCTATTCCAGGATAGGCTAGTCTCCAGGTGACGGCACTGACTATTTCATTTTTTTCCTTCACCATTTTTTCTTCTCTTTTCTACACTACAGCACCCATCCTTATCGTCACTGCGTTAAGTTGCTCTACGACCAGTTGATCATTTAATGGTGCTCAGAACGAGTACTCTGTTACGCTGCGGCATTTTCGCTAGCGGTACCTTCTTAACCTAAGGCGTACTGTTAGATAGAAGCTGCACACAAGATCATTTGCAAAGTCTGCATAGGTTATTAGGTTGAATTAGTATCGGCCTCTTTCTCTCAATTGGGTTTTGTTTCTGTCCTGAATGATTACCCATCAGAATTCTGCGAATGCTTTCGCCTATCCCGCACTGGTTTTTTTCCGCCTATGCTGCAATGAGATTCACTGTCGCGAGTTGTCTGGCGACTCGCGGAGGCTCCCTGGAGATAATACACACTCGCTCTTCTGTACCAAATACGCGCAGTCGATTACCGTAAACTTTCCAGAACTCTGCGTCTAAACGGGGAATTAGCTCCCCACGTTTGACCTTGAGGGCGATCTCTTCTGATCCGTCATCTTGTAACGACACCTTGGCTTCTTCGGGACTATTCTCAGTAACCTCATCGGACTCCTGTACTTCGAGGAGGTCGAATCTTGTACGGAGCCCCCTGATTTTGGCGTATTGCTTTTGACTGCGCTGTCCTGCCGGCTTCGGTTTAGGAGGAACAGCTCCAGGACGTCTCTTTGTATGAGGAACTGTCAAATCTGGCTCACCACTGGATACAGTGTATTCTTCCTTCTCCAGGGTGTGCTTAGAAATTCCTCCATCACGAAGCTGAGCGGAGAGCTTGACAAAGATTTGGGCTGTAAGTAAGCTATCGTAGCCTGCCTCATGCTCGATTTTCCGGTTGTTGTACTTGGAATGGTGCGGGTGTATTTCTGATCCGAAAGTCAGCCTGTGCTTCAAAGCCGGAGGCTAGGTCCAATTGCTTGCTTACTTATTTGTGGAATCTTGACCGATGACAACTTGTCGTTGATCTCTGACAACGATGACTTCGGAGTTATGGAACCGCAGTCGTGCGTGGCCAGGTACTTCGTATCCATGAGCATAGGGAAGAGATCGCGGATCATAGTCTTGAAATCCTCCACAGAATCGGGCAATGGGCCCAAAAAGCACCTACAAAAGTAAACTAAATCGATGAAGAGATTGTGACCAACTAGAACTGGCCGATGATCTTTCAGCTTTTGTTTCAGCCTCTCTGCGAATTCATTTAACGGATACTTCGATTCCACAGACCCAGCGTTCAACATGATACCCATGAAGCAACCTGGTTCGAGATCTGACAGATCTCCCCCAGCTAAAGCCTCCGTTACCCATCTAAACCCCGTCTGTTTCTGTATCCGCTGTCGTATTCGTCGTACCCTCTCTTCTTTGATAGCGTTCTCGCGGTCCTTGTTGTACGCAATGATTTGGACAAACGTAGGTTTGCCGATCGACACGAGAGATGGATATTCCACCTCTATCAGTTGATGAACAAGTCTTTTTTGGAAACTATTCAATGTCACTGGCAAAGACTTGGGAGGTTGAGAGATGCCAGTACGACTTGCAGGTGGGATATTCAGGTAATCAGCGGCAGTCTAGTTAGTCCATCAGTTTTGCTTGAAACATTTTCCCCTAGTGGAATGAAGGGCGCTCAAACATCACCAAGCGCAAGCCAGTCGTCAATTAGACATCGTGTCGCTTTCAAGAACTGCAGAGATTCGTAGTCGGTCTCCTTGATGTCAAGAACTGTCCTGGTTCCTACCCGATCACGTCGTTCTGTTGCCTTTGCCAATGCCAGATTTGCTTCATCTCGGGATAAGTAAGATACTCCATCCTTGTAGAGGGCTGCCAAGCTGAATTTGTTTTCCAAGAGAAACTCGATAGCTAGAATATCCATTCAGAATTATTATCCGCGTGCAGGCAGGCACAGGTAGCCACGAAGGAAAACAAGTATGTCATGTATATACCGCTGCTTTGAAGAGACAAGTCCCTATCCAATTCCAACTTCCCATCGACGATAGGACTCAGGTAAAGATTGTATGGCTTCAGCGTATACGTCGCTACTAAATTTTAGCCGATTGTATCCTTCCAATTGAGTTAGTTTTATTCCTAAGTATCTGACCTGTAGCGGTATCTTCGTGGCAGATTGTTAGACCAATTTGCAAAATTTGGTATTTATCTGCAGCTCTTTTAATCTCTTCATAACGTTCCTGAAGCGTCTGTTGCCCGCTTGACGGTCCCACCGGAGTCTTTGCTATTCCCGAGAACTCGAGATCCAACGACACGAAACAGCAGGAGGCTAGATCGTCCAGGATTCTCGGGAGATGGTAGGAGAATGACTGGCCGGTTACATCCATGTTTCGTTGAAATATTGCTGGCGTTTGAAACGAGGCAGGATTTCCAAGGATGCTGAGCGCATAAGTATCGTTAAAAGGAGTATTGAGGAAGTAACAAGCCTAGGCTTGGTGTCCAAACTGACTTGTACTTGATAAAGCTAGAATTCGCTGCGTCTGCCAGGTCAGGTGAATATGCTGCAGCATCCACTCGCGCCAGTGTCAGGATTGCAACAAGCAATGTCATTCATTAAAAATAAGAATATGGATAATTTGATGGCTTCCACCAATGTCGTTTCTCACTTTAGGAAAATCAGGTTCGTGCCGCAGAGACAATCTAAATAAACTCTGCAGCGATTGTCGGTTTTCAAAGCAGTAGCAAACAAATTGAAGGATATACATCATACTTGCATTATACACCTAGAGGCCTGGAGAGTTTTACGGTTGTATAAAGCAAAATTCTCATTCACAGACCTCCCTCTAGGCTCTCTATACCAAGTATTCTTCTTGAATTCTTGGGGTTTTTGGAGGTCTTCTCTCAAGGGCTATTATTACCTACTACCTAATGCGCAGACTTGCGGGAATATGATAAAATCATGTCTAGGAAGGGCCTATAATGCAAGGAGGCACCACTGTATCTAGCTCGTGAAGAGCCCGGAGTAGTACCGTAAGGAAGCTGATATGGGCTATAGTGGAAATTACTACTACTACCTCTGGAAGGATTTCGCCCATGGCACGCACGAAGCATCTAATTGTTGGAGCAGGCTTATGGCTTTGTGGCATGGACTTGAAAATGTGCCTCTACGCTCTACAAAAAAAGCACAACTAATCGGGGGAGGTCAGTTCATTTTCATTTACAAGCTAGTCGAAACGACACTGCTTCCTTCATTAATCCCATACCAGGGAACTACTATTACAGGCCTTATGTCAGTTAGGCATATCAGTCCATTCCTTGTCTGAAGCCATGGGACTACTGCAAATAAGAGCATCTTGGAGTGAGCATGGCAATGGTGGCCATGGCTTAGACATTAAACTGTAGGATGATCCTTTGCAATGAGAGAACTGACGCAGAAGGGTGAGAAGGAAACTCGCACCGTATTCTTCATTATCGTTGTATGGTGTTGGACTCAGTTTCCTCAACCGTTGCATCGATGAGAGGGTTTACCTGTAGCCTTTAGTATGTTACTCAGGTCAACAGAGGTCCTATTCCGGATGTACTGTACAATGCTGTGGGCTGTTGCGCTGTTGCAGATTTATACAGGAGGTATATTTCGCTGCACTTTTTTGGAGCCTTCTGGTGCCAAAATTGACCTTATTTGCAGGTAGGCCCAAAGCGTCTGGCTTCAACTCCCAGAGGCCTCTATTATGCCGTTCCTTTTAAGAATAGGCCTTTAGCCAACTTTCTAAGCTGCTCTATTCTCTCTAAACACTGTTGCATGACCTTTGTACGTTATTTCCTGGATTATTATACATAGAATTAAAAAGAGCTGCATCTAAAGCAGAAAAGGACACTAGAAGGCGCTGATTAAGCATACCATCTTCTGCCATCCACAGTGACAATTGCGAGCGCAACTCGTTTCTTGCCAACAACAATGCAACTCTCCAGCATCCTTATTGCCATTGCCGTCTACCTTGGTAAGAAATACAACTATTACTAGTACCTGATGGAACTGCTCTAACACGATCCGTCGACAGTTCTACGCTTCATTAAAAGTCGAGCATCCGACCCCGCAGCCACCATGCCCCACGGAAAGGTCATCGAGGTAGACAAGTGCGTATTATCTGCCCCAATTACATTGAATCCAGAAGGGAGAAAGGTCATCTTATCTGAATATCTACACACAGCCCTGTTATCTTCAAGGCTCTTACGTCCTCCGGTCCTGTCGTGGTCGACTTCTTCGCTACCTGGTGCGGTCCGTGCAAAGCCGTTTCGCCCGTCGTTGGAAAGCTCAGCGAGACCTATGCGAATGTGCGCTTCATCCAGGTCGATGTTGACAAGGTCCCTTCGGTAGCGCGCGAGTTGGGGGTGACGGCTATGCCGACTTTTGTTTTGTTCAAGAATGGTAGCCCCTTGGAAAATCGGGTGGTGGGGGCGAATGTGAAGGCGCTGGAGGAGGCAATCAAGGGCATATCTGCTTAGATGTTTGTATTTAATGAGAAATAGGTCGATTGGTTAGTCTGACCCGGCCGTGTATAGAGGTTTATTACAATACCACTTTTTCATCCTCAAACAGACTGTTATTCTATGTCAAAGATGAGCAGGCACAATAAGATCTTTCTGCCTGTACGAGGATAATAATGCAGTGGTTTGGACTGCACCGGTGATACGAGCACCAGTGTCACGACGTGGAAGTTTAAAGGCCCAAAACCATGCATGCTTTCCCGTCAGTGCTTCATTACATACCAAACCAATACCTTCTTTATAGCCATTTCAATGGCAGTAGAATACAGCCAAGGCACCATGTAATTAATCCTTGCATGCCAGAGACCTTATCAAATTGGATGACAAAAAGCTGCACTACCCATTCTCACTGAACACCTCAGCTGTAAGAGCCCATCTCTTCCAAAGTCCCAAACCTGAATGTGAGCTGTACTTCATCTTTTATCTTTTCGTAATTCCCTCCTGTAAAATTAGACCTCTCAATGCAGATCCACTTTATCGTTTAGGTGGTTGAGGGAGTTGGAGGATGTCCGCTTCCCAGTCAAGCAGGGTGTTGAAGCAGTCAAAGGATAGGGCTGAGAAGGACTTGAGGGATGCCATTGCCGACTAATTTCCCGACTTATCTATGAAAGAATTATACCATTCAATATTCAATGCTTTCTTTAGGTATTGCCAACTTTCTTGAGTAAACAAGTGTAGGTCTCTCCGCATCCCGTGACATCACGTCACGGCAGACAGCCGAGGCATAACGCCTGGCCTTGGCGTGCTTACAGCATTAGGATTAGGTACTTCTTGGTTACCTCGAGAGTTTCGCTGTCCCTTGTTCAACCTGAATATAGCCTCGCTACGGAGAGCTGCTCTTTAACTACCATCTCCCTGAGAGAAACACGAAAACTACCGTTTGCCCTGTCTCATCCCTTCGATGACCATGACTGACGGCGGTTCCTTCACATCTTCGCAATCGCAGCTCCTCTCCTCATCCTCGTCTCTTCCCCCGGCGAAGCTCTGCTCCAAGGCATACAAAAAATCATCGCAGTTATACTTGACGCGTCGCCTACAAGATGCTCTATCTGCTCTTGAACCGGTAATCACAGTACCTGCCGCGGAAAGAGAGCAGTACACCAATGGAGGAACTCTGTCTCCTGTGTCTGCGTCAATTGCTTCTGTTCCTAGCACGTGGAGAATTAAAGTGTGGAATCTATATATCGCGTTACTCAGCGCGATAGTAGACTTGGGCCCCGAGGAAGGGAAACAGACATTCGGACAGAAAGAATGGAAGGAAATCGCAGCAAAGGTGCGCGACGGCGACGTTTGGCAGACGGTTGTCCAGACCGGTTACCATGGCGTCGAAGGAGCAGTTGATGCAGATGTTGTCTATAATCTGTTAGTTGTGACTTACCAAAGAATCATTTTTACCTGGCCCAAGGCTAACATGCTATGCGCTACGACAGGGCTACCCTATTATTGAACCACTCGCCATCACAGACGCTGAACCAACAACGCCTTGAAACTTACCTCTCGTCCTACAGTCAATCAAGTCTCGATATTCCAGATAATCTACAACAGAGTTCTCTGTCAGACGTTGAACAACGTCAGGCTGGTCCTGGGAGTGGGACGAGCACTCCGAAAGACTTGGCTGCTAGAGTTAGAATAATCGAGCTCTTCACCCTGCATGTCCTCCCCAGGAACAATGAGTGGGAATATGCCAGAGATTTTATTAGTCTGAGCGATGTGCTAGATGAGGAACGGAAGGAGGCCTTTCTGCAGGCTCTCGAGAATCTCAAGGAGGAGAAAGAAATGGGAGAGTTGCGCGCTGCGGAGATCCAACGAGGGAAAGAGGCGGACATGGCGAAGCATGCACGGGAAGCAGAACGTCGGATGGCGGAGGAGGCTGCTGCTGCTGCTGAGCGTTCAGAGCAAAATGGCCTCAGGCGGACCAGCAGTGAGGTCGACTTCGGTATCGAAAAGAATCACCCGAACGGCACCTTGAAGGGTAAGGGGGCGAAGTCTGAGAGAAGACAATCCGGCACCAAGACCGCTACAGCACCGGGACGATCTACGGTCTCAGCTTCCTCGAGCTCCTCAAAGAATGTCAAGAAATCAGAGAAACCGAGGGCGAGACCAGGGCAGCTCCGGGCATTGACAAATGCGATACGCAATCTCCTGCGGCACATTGCACAAACAGCGAGCAGCAATCCATTGTCGGTTTTCCGCACGTTGGTATTTATACTGGGTATTATCATGGCGTTCAGCAAACAAAATGTGCGCGAACGCGTTGGGAAGATAACGGGGGCAGGTTGGCAAAAGGTCAAAGGTACTATTGGGATGGGCGTTAAGGTCAGCTATATTTGACGAAGAAAAGAACAAAAGGAGAAAAAATAAATAAAAATCTCACCTGCCGAGCTCTGGATGCCACGCCAGCGCTCGTCTTTCTCTCAACTATATGATGCTTGTCAGGTTCCGGGAGTCTTTCTCTTTCCAGGTCATCTATGTTTCTCTGGGGTTCGTTCCAAATTTCTCGGTAAACAAAGACCATGAACGATTGTGTTTATATTATGAGGCATCTATATTTTGTATTATTTACTGGCAATATGACGCTTTGGCTCGAAAGCAGGCATATACGACGCATCGTCTCTCTACATACTTTTATCCTATATAGCTCTAATTCATTAGCTCTGCCCTTTACGCTCTACCATGATGTTTTCTTGTGTATTTTCAGTAACTCCAATCTGTCCTGCTTGCTCTGCACTTTCAAGGTCACGGCTCCCTTCTATTTTCGCGAGCCACCTCCGAAAGACATAGACGAAGAAATGCGCCACACAAACCTGCTCCGTTGTATACAGAAGCACAGGCACTGAAGTTTTGGCCTTGATGAACAGATCAACAGGCATCCACATCGCATACAGCAACGGGATGCCTAGTGCGGTGCTCTTCGCAGGTCCACAGAAACACACTGCTATCGTCTCCCCTGGTGAAATGGGTTCGAATACACGCTTAGCCCAGGGATGAGGGCAAGACGATAGAAATTTGGGAGGACATGAGATGTAGAAACACACGGCTGTGAGGAACAGATACAGGGCGACATTGAAGAGGACGATGAATGCGATGCTCTGCGCTGAAAGCGACTGCAGGGCGTTGGTGGCGAAGCAGGAGGAAAACGTGGACCTGACGGCTGTCAGTTCATGAAAGTCCTTTACACTGGATATGCTATGATGGCCAAATCAAACCTACCAGATCAACAGAAGAAGACAGGCTGTTGACAACTTGGCTAGACGAAACCGCTGCAACACCCACGCCGTCCTCTCAGACCAGGTCCACCGAATGAATTGACCCACGACCAAGGGCAAGAGCACACTGAGACCTAATTGCTTGAAAACATCCTTATACATCTGCTGGAGATTACTGCTGCCCTGAGTCCTCCAGGCATCAAAATCCGCAGTACGCGGTAGCAGCGTAACGGTCCACGCAGCCGTGATGAAAGGACCCAGTACATTTGCAATCAATACTTCCACCAACGCAGCGGCATCATCCCCGCCCGCTGCTCTCGTCATAACCACATTCGACGCGATGGTGGTGGGAATACAGGCAGTGAAGATGTACCCCGCCAGCACGGCTCTGTCGATGCGCTCTTGAGGATCACCAGCGATGATGGCATGAACGAGAGCCACCACGACGGCCGGGATGAAGAGGAAGGAAGTCACCTGGACCAGCGCATGAAGTCGCCAGTTAAGGAATTGCTGGAACAGTTTCTGGCGCGGGATGCTGAGCCCGGAAATGAGGAAGATGACTGCCATCGCGCCGTAGAGGATGCTATACTCGGACCGGATGATGCCGCCATGTTTGGCTACGTTTGGGAAGTAGTAGGCCAGGACGCACACGACGCCGATGCCAATAAGGAGCCATTGATGGAGGACGAAGAGGGCGGTCGTTTTGAGGATCTGCTTCCAGGACCGTCCGGGGCGGCCGGTCCCCAGGTTGTCGATTGGATCCATGACAACGACCCTTTGAACCATGGGTATGATTGATCGATCCTTTGCATTGTTGAGCGAAACGAAAAGGACGGCGGGGTCATTTCTATTGCGATAATCTGATAGACACTATCGCGGGATTTACTCCGTGGTCACTACTTCTATCTGTAAGATTGCGACAGCGCTGGCTGCAGCTTGCCAGGCATGGTGTACATATCGCACAGTCACCGGGAGTACTGATTCTAAAGAAAGAACAAGTATGATCATCTGTAAAGACCTGCACAGAATCCTTTGGCTGAAAGCTCCCAAGAACTTTACAGCTTGGACTTGCAGGACTTACAGGACTTACAGGCTTTACAGGACTCCGGGATTATGCGAGCATTTAAAGCACGGAGTTGTTCCGGAGTCCGTCCAGCGAGGCGCCGGCTCATCTTATGTATTACGAGTCGGGGAGAACCCCCAGCGGCGTCGATATTGCCGACTGGAATTGTCGAGGCTCTAATTCTGGAAATCCATCTCCGTGAACCCCAGGTCTGTCTCTCTGGGCAGTGGAGCGAGAGCGAGCACCAACTCACGATTAACAGCGCGGCCGAACATCGGAGCAAAGGAAGACCTCGGTTCAGGACTTCTTATTGCGAATGCCCGAAATTTCCCGCAGGAAAAGACGGAGTACTGTGCAGCGAAACAGAATAATGGCGCCCCAGTCTCCGCGCGCCGCGTTCCCTATGACGATGACAGCGAGGAACCATGCCTGAAGGTACAGGCGGAGCATGTGAATACCGATGTGAATACCGTCTGCAGTGGTGGCTCGCCTTATCCCATTCGACGGCTCTCCGCGAGGGCGACAGTCTGGGGAACCACATCCTTTAAAGGGAGCCATGGTTGCAGGAGGAGCGCTGCCCGGTTGATTTGCAATCAGTTTCGCTGTGTTGCCGATGCCTCGGGAATGTCCTCAAGGCACGAAGCTCCAGGGCAGCATGAATCATCGCATAGCAGACAGACGCAGTAGTAAAATAGACGCAGCGATTCTGTATAAGACGCTCGCATCTCCCGTGCCTCTTCTCTTTCTCTGTTCCGTTATCTCTCCCTGGAATTGAACCGAGGGTCAGAGACGTTCTGTATGCTCTTCCCAGCTGCCGTTTCTCTTCCGCTCGTCCAGACGCCTGTCTCCGCTACCCCGGCATAACGCAGTAACGCAATTCCCCACGCCTGGTCTGTTTTCCGAATTATCTCCAGGGTCCTGGCGCGCGGTTTGGTCTTGAGTCATAATAAAATATCGTGACCCTCGATTCCAAAAAAAAAAACACCCCAGGTGTTGCGTTCTGCAAGCGGAGAAGAAGCTCATATACTCCTCCTTCTCCCCGAATCCCAACGGTGTGCACGACTACACGCTTAGACCTTACCTTCTTTTGATCTTCTTAGTTTTATTTTCCGCATCTCGTCTTGTCGAGTTTCCTCTGCCTTTTGGGTAAATCTCCGACGGAAGCTGTCGGCTCATTACACATCCCTCGATTTGAATCATGTCCTCAAAAGGCAGCACCAGTGGTAAGGCGGCGTCGCCCGCTGTCAACTTGATAGGTACGGTCTACGCGTTCCCTTTGACACAGAGAATTCGTTCATCGCTGACCCTTGAGCAGCTGGCGGCGGTGCTGGTATGATGGAAGCCCTCGTTTGCCATCCCCTAGGTACGGATATACTACTCAATTGGCACTTGTAATGGACCCTGTCTTACCGTTATCCTCCAGATACTATCAAGGTCCGCATGCAGCTTTCGCGGAGAGCGACAGCACCAGGGGTGAGTGAAGCATTTGGCGTCCCTTTGTTTGGTTTTTTTTTTTTTTTCTGTTCTGAGCTAGCTGACGCTTTCATATGCGCTCAGGTTAAACCCCGTGGATTTGTCAAAACCGGTGTGGACATTGTGAAGAAGGAAACCGCCCTGGGTCTGTACAAGGGTCTTGGAGCTGTCCTGGGTGGTATCATTCCCAAGATGGCCATTCGATTTACTTCGTACGATGCGTACAAGCAAATGCTGGCAGACAAGACGACGGGCCAGATTTCACCCCAAGCCACCTTTCTTGGTAGGTCTCTCTGTTCACTTTTTTTTTTTTTTTTTTTTTTTTTTTGACGGGCTTCCATGAACATGTATATGCTGACCAACGTCCTTTTCTCATCATCTAGCCGGTCTTGCCGCTGGTGTGACTGAAGCCGTGGCTGTCGTCAACCCTATGGAGGTTATTAAGATTCGTCTGCAGGCGCAACACCACAGTCTTTCAGACCCCGTCGATGCTCCCAAGTACCGGAGCGCCCCTCACGCCCTATACACGGTGGTGAAGGAAGAAGGATTCATTGCTCTCTACCGCGGTGTCTCTCTAACTGCTCTCCGACAAGGAACGAACCAAGCTGCCAACTTCACCGCATACTCTCAGCTCAAGGCCACTCTCCAGCGATTGCAACCCGAATACAGCAACGGCCAGCTTCCTGCGTATCAGACAACAGTGATTGGATTGATTTCGGGTGCCGTGGGCCCCTTCTCGAACGCGCCTATTGATACCATCAAGACTCGACTCCAGAAGACCCGTGCCGAGCCTGGCCAGTCCGCCATCTCCCGCATCACCAGCATCGCCTCAGACATGTTCAAGCAAGAGGGAGCACGCGCTTTCTACAAGGGTATCACTCCACGTGTGATGAGAGTCGCACCTGGCCAAGCAGTGACTTTCACCGTGTACGAGTACTTGCGGGGCAAGCTCGAAGCATCGAACTGGTCCTTTGTGGGTGGGACGTTCGAAGAGTGATTTTCACGCGTCCTCGCATGGATTGAGCCACCCCCAACCTTCCTTTTTTCTTTTTCTGACTCAATTTGGCTGCGTTGTTTTCGAAAGCGTTTCATAAGTACCATAAAGCTTGGTGGCGTTTGTTTACGACGGCCTCAGGGGAACACAGGCAATTGTATATATGACTGACAAAATCGGTTCTTTTGTCTTTTAGATACCATTTTTTCGGAGACTTGGCTAGAATACAAAAGAGCTGTTTTCATGGTTGTGCTGTTTTTGAACGTCTTCGCTCCTGTAAATGATGGTATAGAGGGATTCAGGATGTCGTCTACCGACCAAAACTATCGACCATGCATATTCGAATCGATAAGGCTAAAAGTAGAGAATGTAGAAAATATAGAAGATCGGAGTATATTTGCTTCTGGACAGCATGTTGAAACGTCACCGTGCATGGCTGTTCAGCAAGTCTCCGTTGCCTGAAACGAGGGGAAGCATGCACCCCTCTCTCCGCCGCTGCCATCGACCATCTACCAAACACATCTCTTATACCTACAACAACCTGAAATCAATCATTTGCATCAAGGTTGAAAGTACAGAAAAGAAGAAAAATGCAATCAGGAATATCAGGTAACAAAACATACCCCCAGTAAATGAATTGAATCAACCAAACTGCGATAGACGGTAGCTAATCAATCTCACCAAAAACAGTCACCCCAGAACTCCACGATGCATTCCACTCCTTCGCATCTGACTCCTCCATCTTCTGTCTCCCCGTAACCATCACTGCAGAGAGCCTAACCCCTCTCCCGACGATCTCCTTCTCATCGTCTCACGGCCCGGAAGCCTTCTATGCATCCCTTCCTAAACTCTCCTCAACCCTTCAACCCAAGGTTCCCGTCTACCTGCTCCTCCGCAAGCCGCAGGATAATGCATCCGAGTCGTCTCTTGTGGCATTGACGTACATCCCATCGAACGCGCCGGTGCGGGCCAAGACGATATTCGCCTCTACCCGGTCCACGCTGGTCAGGGAATTGGGCAGTGAGAAGTTTGCGGAGACTATCTTCGCTACCGATGAGGATGAGGTTGTCGGTGAGGCTGTCTGGCGGGAGAGGGAGGCCGAGGGGAATGGGAACGGCGCCTCTGCCGGGTTCAGACGGGAGGATCTGATGGATGAGAAGGAGCGGGAGTTGCAGGCCGTTCGGAGGGCGGAGGAGGAGGCGAGGATTGGAACGCCCCAGAGGGATATTGGGATTGGAGGAACTTTCGGGAGAGGGAATGCTACTTCGGGCATGAGAATTTCCATGCCTGTGGAGGAGGAGGCGAGGGCTGCTTTGAGGGAGCTGCGGCAGGGTAGTCTGGTACAATTGGTACGTTGGTCTACTGGGAGATATATCACTTCTTGGCTTGAAACTGGGTATCATTTACAGTGCTAACAAAAAACAGGCAATTGACATCCCAAGGGAGACATTCACGCTCGAGACCTTGCAGCCGAAAGTTGACGCAGGCTCCGTCTCTTCACACATCTCCCCGTCTTCGCCCCGATACACATTCTACCACTACCCAGGTTCTGAAGCGTTGATTTTCATTTATACTTGCCCGTCAAATTCCTCGATCAAGGAACGCATGCTGTACGCTAGTTCTCGCAGACATGCTATCGACATTGCTGAGAATGAAGGGCTCAAAATCCACAAGAAGGTAAGGCCTCTCACAAGCATTGCCTGGTATGAAAAAGGCCTCGTCAGACTAACAATAAAAAATCCTTAGATCGAAGCGGGCGTGCCAGAGGACATCACCCGCGAAAGGTTGCACGAAGAGGTGTATCCTCCGCAGGATCAAGGCCCAAAGCGCGGGTTCGCAAAACCGAGACGGCCAGGCAGGTAAATCCGATATCAGTCCATTTTCTGAAGGATTTTCCGATTTCTCGTCCATCGGAATGTCCGTCATCCCATAGATAGTTGTGCCGTTCACAGTGTGATGAGTGCCCGTCGAGATCGGTCTCTTCGTTTCATTTGAAACCTTCGTTTAGATATTCGTAAGAAATAAAGCCCACACAATCCTTCCTCAAGTAGCGACAATAGTGCAAGAGGCACAAAGTCCGCTCCCGTTCATACCGTCGCAATGGTCAACAAAGGAGCGCGATGGAAAGACCACAGCGACGATCAATGATTTCGAAAACTTTTCTTCTGGTAAAACAAATCCGTCCTCGAACTACCCAAGTTTATAATTTTCGGGCACCCATCTCGATCCTTCTCTAATCGGGTGCACTCAAAGCAGTAGAAAGCATCACTGATTCCCTCGCCACCGCACACCACACACTTGTTCTGATAGTTTCCGAAAGAACATTCATCGCAGATGCGAACGAGAGTAGTAGGTCGCACGTATGAATCGCAGACGGGACATTTGCCATCGCATTTGTCACAGACCCGACCGATTGAGATGCCAGGCTGCTTTCGGCACATGACGAGATCGGGATGATGGCGAGACATTTTGGAGTTTAGAGATAGCTAGCTGTGAAATCAACTTCGATGGTATGAGAGACGTTCTTTGGTGAGAATATTGTAACTGGAGTATGAGGGTGATTGACGAAGAGAGTGGGGGAAATAAATATACAAGAGGAAGAAGATCAGAGATGGAAGGGATTCGAAGGTCGAAAAATCGCCGTTTTCGGTTCGTTCCGCCGATGGTCCGTGCGCAGAAGTTGCAGGGGTTCTCTATCCTCGCAGCAAAAAAACGCATCTATGCTGGATGTTCTAGAAGGAAGGCTTATTTTACACAGATCACCGATTAGGCATTCTTTTTTCTTTTTCGCCTATAGAGCTCACCGATACCATGGCTGAGACGTGAGTTACTTCGAATCTAGTCAGAGGTATCTATCTTAAGCTAGCTAACCGCAACCACAGATCTCTCGCATCGGCGGTCGCGTTACCAGAACAGGACAGCAATAGCTTACCACCCGCATCACCGGAGGCAGGGATCAAGCGGAGAAGATCATCGATCACGGATTCGGACGGTAAACGCCGCCGACTTAGTTCGCAGGTCGACAGTAGAGACAGAGACAGCAGCAACGGACAAGTTGAAGCGAAGGGGGCGTCACCATCCGCCGAGCGGAACGGGACTCGACAGACTAGTCATAGTGGTAGCGGCAACGGCGGGCGCGATGAGGAGCGGAAACGGGGACAGAGACTATTCGGAGCGTTACTTGGGACGCTTTCGCAGAATTCGAGCACGGCGGCGCAGAGACGGCGCGCGGATATTGAGAAGAGGCAGCAGGCGAAATTGCGGATGCAGGATGAGGAGTATGATGAGTTGAAGAAGAAGAGGCGGCAGGAGATGTTGGCTATGCGAAAGAAGGAACAGAAGTTCTTTGAGAGAGAGTCGGTAGGGATGGTCCTATCTTGCTGTGACCTTGCAAGGTATCCGATTGCTGACTATTGCAGATGCATACACGTCATACGAATATGTTGGCCATGGCACATTTTTTGAAGACTAAGACTGAACCGGTACTGGTATGTTATCCATCTTTCCTATTCCATATTCCATTTAATTTTTTAACTGGTTTTGCTTTTTAGTACTACAAGCCGTGGCAGCTACGACCTGAACATGAACGGATAATACGGGAACAAATCGAGGAAGCCGAGACCACAATTGCACAGGAACGTGCTGGTTTTGATGCCCGTTACCCGCCCGGGGAGTTCTCCAGGGAAGCTCAGTCACAATCTGAAACGCAACCAGAGGAGAAACGGGAGCCAGTACCGGAGCCGGAGAACGAGCAACATCTGAATGGGAAAGAGCCCCGTCAAGATGCAGGACCTGTCAGCGGCTCGAGAGAGAGCAGGGACATGGCACATGAAGCTTCGGACGCGGTGGGTGCTGAAGATACTAACCATGAGAAGCCGGCAGAGGTAGCTAAAACCGATACCGCGTCCACCACTAACGATACCAATGCTGCTGTTGATGACCAGGCAGACATACACAGAGCAGCTGAAGATGACGGAGGAGAGGTTGTTGAGGATAAGGAGGACACGGTGATCTATTAATTTGGCCGGTGATATTGATGTATGCCTGATTATGTCCTTTTTCCATGGATGCGCCTGAAGCTACAAGTTGATCTCGAAAGTGTGGAGCGATGTTCTTACTAGGGATCTTGAATTTCACGACTTGATGACCGGAGCTACTATACCCCTGCCTCTACGCTTAAGAGGCAGATATATCCATGCTCTTGAAATCTTTTGAAGCTCCTCGGTAATACACTCTCCACGTGACAGTGACGTGCAGTGAGGAGTCATCGCGGTCATTGACCAACAAATCCATCCAAAGTAGATGATTATATCAAAGATTGTAGCCAGCCTCTTTGCTACCCAGAGAAGTCGAACTTGCAACCGTAATAAAATGGCCATCGACAAAATCCAAGTATCCGGCGACCCTCGGGTCCAGTACAAGTCCGCCAACCTCAACGGCAGGAAATATGGTATGAAGCGCAGAATTTCTGCATTCCACAGGCTCAATATGGCTTTCTGTCAGGGTTCTGAATTTATGCGTAACTGATAAATAGAGAATTCGAGGTGCTGATGCATTGTGTTGTATGAATAGGATATCTTCTAGCTCAACCTGAATCGGGTCAGTATAGGGCTACGATCTTTCTTGTACGTGCAAGTCTATATCCCCCATAAAGCCGTGCCTGACTCTTTGTTTGACAGATCCACGGCTTCCCGGATTTGTCAATGGGATGGCGATATCAGATTCCCATGCTCCTTGGAAGAGGATTACAGGTTGTCGCGCCTGATTGTTTGGGATATGGAAGAACAGTATGTCTCTCCTACCTACTCTAGTTGTCACCATTCAATTAGGATTCACGATCTGCAGAATTCTACCCTGTGGACTGTACAGACTGATAAATAATATAGGATGCCCCAGAAGACGCTGCGCAGTATTCCCACAAACGCTGCGCAGATGATATCAAGGAACTCACATCCCAGCTAGGATTGTCGAAGATCATCCTCGGTGGGCATGATTGGTATGAACATATCTACCTTTTATTCTACCAACATTGAAGGTTTCTCCTTTCCGTTTTGGTGCTCACCTTGAAGGGAGAACACCTCCCTTCATAGCTTTGTTAACTTCATTTCTTTCTCTACCGGTTAATCCACCCGGACCAAATACATCGTCCACGCTAATCATTCTCTAGGGGCGCATTCCTCGCCTACCGCATCGCCCTCTGGCATCCAGATCTAATCACGCACCTCTTCACAGTCTGCGTGCCCTATTCTCCTCCAAGAAAGACATATATCCCTCTAGAAGAGGGTGTACGCACTATTTTACCCAACTTTGCGTACCAGCTGCAATTCCGCAGCGGAGAAGTGGAGAAGTCGATTCGAAATAAGGGCGACATCAAGAATTTCCTGTCTGCCTTGTACGGAGGGCGAAAGGTCGATGATGGTGGGTATGCATTTGCTGCTGAGAGAGGTGTAGAGCTCGGGGAGAAGGTTGGGATGTCGAGGCTTTTGAGTGAGGAGGTAAGTTAGAGCTCTCTTCTTGTTCTCATTCTTATCCTCTAGAGATCCATTCTGATATAAGAACAATTCAGGAACTAGAGCACTATGTCGAGCAATTCAGCAGAAATGGTCTACACGGTCCGTGTACGTCGAATAAACCCATTGCCTATTCTTCTTTTTCAAGTGAATCCTAACAAAGCTAGTAAACTGGTACCGCACCTCCGAAATAAACCACAAAGACGAACTCTCCATCCTCGACAGACGCATCGACATCCCCCTTCTCTTCATACAGGCACTCAGGGACTCAGCACTCCCTCCACCCCTGGGGAAAGGGATGGCCAGAACGGTGCCCCATTATACTCTCCGACAAGTTGATACCTTTCATTGGGCGCTGTGGGAGAGACCGGACGAAGTAAATAGGATCATCGCGGAGTGGTTGGATCAAGTTGTCTTTTCAGACAGGCAGTTGGTGAAGCTTTAAAGTTGGGAGTAGGTTTCTTGAATATATGGCGAAGCTGTCACTCAAGCACACAGAACTGGCAATGAATCCGCGAACTATGCCGTTTCTCTCTTCATTATGCGAATAGAAACAATTATACATAGCTAGTTGTGCCATATGAAGAGACATTCAATACTATAATGAGATAGACAAATACCCATGAGATACCTTAACCAGATTCATTCGCCCAGGAACCCTTATGGATATCATGAAAACCGAAAAGAAAATCCCCACACCAGAATCGCTATGACTAAGGCCCCGTGATGTACCGGGTCGAATTCAAACGCCTGAATCAAACGCCTTCTTGTCCACCTAGATATGCCCAAGTCCCAAACTAGTAGAGAAACGCTGCATCCAAATGTATCATGTTATGTCATTGAAGAGCTTTCGATTTTGCTGTCTTCGACACATCTCTTCTGTTTAAGGTTGTCGATAGCTCTCTTCACTTCTTCGTTCGCGATCTGCTTTAAGCTCGACTTCGCGGTCTCTTCAAGGGTTTCACAATCACCAACCCGTTCGTAAAGCATGCGAGAAATATTGCGGTTAATATCTGTGTATTCGTCTTTTGAAACAACCTTTGCAAGGTAGTGTGGTTTCAGCGCCGTCCCAACCAGTTTCTGGACGTCGGACTTCACGGCAAAAGATAGCCCGCGTGTAGGCGAGCTCTCATTTGAGTGAGCTCTACCCGGTTGGGAGGACCTCTTGGGTATATTAAGTCGGCTGGGTCGAGGACGGTGTGCAAGAATTGGCAGCCTGGTTTCTTTATGATCTCGTACTGGAGAATCCGAAGGTGAAACATCAGGCGAAAAGGTTGGAGAGGAAGGCCCCGAGGGTGATGTCAGTTGGATAGGAGATATGGGCCGGCATCTGGTTTGCGGTGGCGGTGTGACGGAGGACAGGCGGGGGGATGAATTACTAGAAGATGATGGAGATATTGAGGGTGAGGAGGGACCGGGGGAGTAATGATCGGCTGCTGCGTTCGAAGTGGGGCCAGGCGGCCCATAGGAATTGGTACGACTCGAGTTCGAGGCTTCTTCGACCTCTTTCAGAAGCGACTGCAGAAAACTGGGCTCACTTGATGTTTCTGCATTGATCCGAGCGGAAGCCTGCACACTTGCTGCCCTTGATGATTCGCCGTTCTGCATAGCGAGGGCCGCCAATTCCTCAGGTCTCCGAGTCCGGGGTCGTTTCAGTTTTCGCTCGGGTTCAGTTGGCTCTGGAGAAGGGGACAATGTTGGTTCCTTGCGCTTGCGTGCTGCACTTGGGTCGTTCTCTATTTCACGAGCCCTTTCAAACGCATTCCACGCCCTCATCTCTTCGAGAGACTCGGGTTCCGGAGTCGGCGCTCTGGGTACGCGTGGTCGTGATGGACGCGGGGCCTCCATATCGAGAAGTGTGGCAGTGTCCATGAACCTGTTAACACCCCCCTGTCGCTCTGCAGACTCGAAGCGGCGTTGCCAGGCTCGAAATTCTCGCTGATTAGCCGCTTCTCGCCGTAGCTGTTGCTGGAGACGCTCGGCGGCGGCATCATCATCGAAGGGAAAGTCTAAGTCAAGATTGAGGCGGTCCCACACAGACTGCCATACGCGGGCCCAGTGCAGTGAATTCATCTGATTCCTGTTCTGCAGTCTTCTTTGCTGTGCTCGAGTGCGGCGCCCGCGCCATTCAGAGACACGTGATGTTCTGTTCGAGGAGTCCGACAGCGACCCCAGGGCACGCTGCATCTCGCACTGCTCACAGTACCAGGAGTCAGAAGGGACAGATTCAAGCCCAATACAATAGGTATGCCAAGCCACGTCACAGCCATCACAGATGAGGAGAACTTCTTCATTGTCCGTGTCTCCACAGATTGGACATGGCTGGGAGTCGGTAGAGTCATCATCGATATAGTCAATGATCATCGAAGGGTCGACCTCTGCCACTTGGACTCGGTCCTCGACGATATAGGATGAAAGCACAGGGCCTAAAAGAAAGAACAAGGGTCAGCACTTGGCATCTTATGTACGTATATAGTCATTTCTGACTAGGTAAAGGAATCATATTACAACGGGCTGGATGCTGCCATGGGTACTCACCTCCAGGTCGGTCACTCAGCTCCACGACATTGAAGCTACTCCGACATATCGGACAGCTATTGGCTCGTTCAACCCAAGGTTTCAAGCAGTTGTTGTGGAGGATATGGTTACATGGAAGCAGCCGGGCAATCTGACCGGGATCGTCAGAGCCATCGACAGCATCAGTATTGGCCAGGGAGCTCGTTGAAGCTGAAGCCGCAACGCCATGATCAGGTCTTGGCACGTCCTCGGCGGCGACGGCAAGAGGATCGCTGACGCTTTCGCCAAGGTCTCCTAAACAGACAATGCAGGTGACTGACATTGATAGAGAGAAGGATGCTCGAGTGGTCTGCCGGGGAGCTGAGAGAAGGCATGAAGAGCAGCTGAAAGGAGATAGAGACAGGAGAATAGGAAGAAGACATAGAGAAGAGGGAGGTTGTGGAGCGTTGCTGCAGGCCGCCTTTTGAGGGCGGACTAAGCGCTCAGTCTAACGCAAAACGGATTGGCTACCAACGTGACCTGCTTATGCAACCATCTCTTCACAGGTGCTGTGCTTTCTAATCAGTCAGCATAGTTAACTATCAGTTTATGGTGTAGGTGCACATGTACTGATAGCCCGGGGAATGAATGGTCCGTAAATGTTCTGCTTCTACCTGCACTTTGGTGGAAGATCCAAAAGAGCCATGTGCCCGATCCACGAGGACTATCACCAACCAATATCCTATTATCCAAATTTGGAATCCTAGGAACTGGCTACGTTCATTTCTTCTGCCGGCTACTCCGAGTGGTGTGCATGGTCTGTCGGTCTTCCAGGAAACGGCCCAACAAGCAACGGAATCCTGTATTCCTACGCGGGGGGGGGGGGGGTATAGTTCTGCATATAAGCGTGGCATGCGATGCAGGAAGGGGATCATGGGCGTATGGAGAAAGCCGCAGTTGCAAGGATTTGGATTCAGCAGTCGAATTGTTATTCTATTTTGTTTAAACGTTGTCCGACGAGGGTAGCTCCAGCTATCGACAACGAGAAGCGGTATTCGTAATCAAGAAATGCGCTTTCCATGCTAATTCCACAGATCCCGAAAACTCTTTTTTGAATTTCTGACGTTACAGGAGATAAAAGGGAAAAAATATTAAACCATCACAACATTAAACTTCCGCAATTTCACGGAGACGGCGGATAGTCGAGCGCGTGGCAGCGGCGGCTGGTGTTCTATAAGAATAATTTCATCAATCAGTACATTTCTGCTGTTTCCCTGACTTCCAGTGTCGTAATTCAAAAATTCGATAGCTGTACGAGAACCAATTCTGGGAGCGCCACTTACGAGACGGTGTAGGCACCTCCGGCAACGGTCTTGTTGCAGCCCTTGCAGTTCCAGATACCAACAGCGTGGCGCTTGACGGTGTTCTTGCCACAGAAGGTGCAGACGTAGCGGGCGTGCTGGGTGATTTCCATCTTCTTCACCTGCTTACGCAGGGAGGCACCGTATCTGTCATTCAAACAATCGTGTCAATATTTCGTCCAAAAACACGCAGAACTTCTCCCTTTTCCTTTTTTTTTTTTTCGTCGAGGAAACGGGTCGAATGTCGACTTTAAGATATCGAATTCAACGATGGGCGCGAAGCATACCTGGTACCGTATTTACCGGTGACACCGACCTCTGCAATGGAAAAGTCAAGTCAGCATTTCTCCCGTATTGGCTTCAGTAGCGATTCTTTCGAGAATTTTGAACATACTCTTGGTGCGC
The DNA here is from genome assembly GCA_002976275.1 of Monascus ruber. Taxonomy (NCBI): domain Eukaryota; kingdom Fungi; phylum Ascomycota; class Eurotiomycetes; order Eurotiales; family Aspergillaceae; genus Monascus; species Monascus ruber. The sequence goes on from PSNO01000005.1 coordinate 437,194, forward strand.
TTCGTCATCTTGTCTCACGTCCGCTATTTTGGTCGAAGATGGATGCTGATCGGAGAAGGTCGAAAACTGCGGCTTCTCAAGACGGAGTGAGTGATTGTGGGTGGGCTCGCTTAGGGCCGTTCTTGGCGAAGTCACGTGCCATTGCGGCCCTCCAGCACTAACAGAGGTAGATGCGACTGAACAACGCGAAGTATGAGATCATCATCTGTCTTTCATTGCAGATAGCATATCCTTGCTCATTCTGGGTGGCGACCTACTTCAGCTGTCCAGTTGGAAGAATCGAAGTACTCTCCTCACATCACCACTCAACAAGGTCTTCCTTTCAACCAAACGCTGAAAGAGAACCGTCATACTCAGCAGAAGTTCAAGAATAGTTCTATCTCATCAGAAAATATTATTATTTACCCCGTATACCTCGGATAGTTTTCCTAGCTGCCAAATATTAATAATAATAGTAACATCATCAAGCCCCTTGAGCTCGAGCGGGGTCACATGATCGTGCAGTTGAAGATGGCGGCGCCGAGCCATGAATTACTAGTATTGACGCAAGGACGACGCGTTCAATCCCTCCTGTTTGAATTATTAAATCTGGCTTTGTTGCTTTTCTGCACCAGTTAACTCTTTTCAATTGAGGCAAGCGGAAGCTACAGTGTCGAACGGGGGAAATGGCATCAAGTAGGCAATTCGATATCATACTCCTGGGTCCTACCGGCTATACCGGAAAATGGTGCGTAGAACATATCGTCCAGTACCTTCCGACGGATTTAAAATGGGCTCTTGCAGGACGTTCTTTGCAGAAGATTGAAGGGGTTGCGGCGGACCTGAAGAAGTTGAACCCGGATCGCATTGCGCCTGGTGAGTCGATGAGAATTTTACATCTTGGTTCGATCTTTGTAAGAGCAAATTCTGATATGAATAAAACTTTTATTCAGAGATCATTGCTCTTCAGCTTACGCCTGAGGAACTTGGGCCTTTAGTAAAGAGGACGAAAGTGATCATTAATTGTGTGGGGCCCTATCAGCTCTATTCGACTCCTGTCGTAGAGGCATGTGCCGTCAATGGCACGCATTATGTTGATACGTAGGTCTTTTTCTTTTCTCTCGCTGCTATTTGATATATGCTGATTCCCGAAGTACAGGAGAAACTCCGTGGGTCAAGTCCATGATCGAGAAATACCATGAAACGGCCAAAGCAAGTGGCGCGGTTGTACGTTTGGCCCATGCCTCTATATATATCTCTCTCCAGGTCCGACTGACTCTTACATTCTAAACTGAATACAGCTCATCCATTCTGTTGGGATCGAAAGTGCCCTGGCAGATATCTTGACCTGGTCAGTAGTTAAGAGGTTTCATGATGACTTTTCTTCGCCGGTTAGGGAAGTCACTTGCTGTGTCAGTGACCAGAAGTACGTTGAGCAAATGTTCCTGGAATTCCATACTCAATCACTAATTTATTATAATTAGAACCTCCGGAGCCAGCGGCGGCACACTCCTGACACTCCTAACGACAATAGAATCGCTTCCTCTATCAAAAATGCTTGAAACATCCGATCCATTCGCACTCGCCGCTTCCTCACCACCAGAAGATATCCCCAGCTCAACCATCTCTGAAAAGATCCTAGGAGTCTGCTCCGTCCGGGACCTGGGGACCCTCACCACCTCCCCCTTTGCATTCGTAGACGTGCCCACCGTCCACCGCAGCAGCACACTATTCCCGAATCTGTACGGACCCAGGTTCTATTTCAGGGAATTCATCCGTGTCCGGAACGTGTTAGTCGGTGTCCTTTTACACTTCACCATCGTTGCCGTCTTCCTACTTCTCCTCACGGGACCGTTCCGGTGGCTGGTTAAGAAAGTCGTCTATGCACCGGGCAATGGGCCTAGACGGGAAGACTCCGTCAATGACTTTACCGAGTATCTTGCTGTTGCTACGGAAGACACGGACGTCGCTACGCCGAAACGTGTTATCGGGAGGTTGGAGTGCCGGAAGACGCTGTATGAACTTACGGGGCTGCTTTTGGCCGAGGCGGCTATGGTCATTGTGATGCATGAGGAGAAGGTGAAGGAGGCGTCTGGATGTGGGATCGTGACGCCGGCAGCTTTGGGACAGGAGTTTGTTGATCGGATTGAGAAGGTAGGGTGTAGGATTGAGACCAAGGTGCTTGGGAATTAGCAGCTGTTTATTCCTAGGATGTATTTGGGCTTATATATATACCCTGCTAGTATTCCTGTTCTTGTCTTTGAACTCCGAGTGACTCCTTTCTCCATCTTGTCAATCTCCTTATCAACCTTCTGTATACTATACAATATTGGACATGTCTTTCGGTTGACTGACTGGTATTAATTAAGACTATCCTACCTCGATACTATATATTATAAATTGAAACAAAATGCAAGTAAAGATGGATACACCATGTGAACACCAAACAAGCAGACTCTATTTGTACGTCCATTGATCATGATTTTAACCAATTAGTCATATAGAGTCAGCCACGCCGAGGCTAGAAACCCGAAACCAATGCGGACTAGGGACAATGAGAACAGTAAACTTTTCTTTTTTTTTTTTAAAAAAAAGGTATCGCCCCCTTCACAGGGTAGGACTGAACTTACTCCAGCTGCGAATCTTCTTCCCGAATAAGAAGAACAGAACCGGAATAGGAGCCATAGCAATGGACAGGAAAGCGAGCAAACTCGACGCCCAGGCAACGCCCAGATTATGATACATCTGCACAGCGAAGAGCGGGAAGCCGCCTCCCAGAGCGCTCCGGATGAGAGTGTTCGCCGCGATGCCCGAATTAGCGAACATCAGATACACATCGATGATATAGTTGAGACCCTGCATGAAGATGACGAGGATGGCGAAACCGATCGGGGCACCGGCGATGACCTGCGGGACCCAGCTGACGTGGGGGTTTGAGGTCCAGCCGAACCAGAACAGGCCGATGGGCAGGGCGATGGCAGCGGGGATCATGGGGAGAAGGCGTTCCTCGGGCGGGACGTGGCCGTTTTTCGCCAACAGACTGGCGTATCGGGTCTTAGTTATTATGATTATGAAGGCGACGCCAGCCAGGACGCCGATTAGGACGCCTATGAAGGGGAGGGCGGCAACGCCGGGGTGGTGCCAGCCGCGGACTTCTTGGAATGCGACGGGGTAGGCTTCGAAGAAGAGGTAGAGGATGCCGTAGATGAAGGCGAGGTAGAGGGTGATGAGGAGGAGGATGGGTTCGAAGATGAGCATTTGGAACGGGCGGAGGACGTATTTGAAGATGATGTCTTTGAAGGTGGGTTTGCGTTCGTCCAGGAGCGAGTGCAGGGCCCAGTTGTGCGTTTCCCTGCGGAGACGAGCTGCGCGTTTCTGGAGGATAACGGGTGCATAGCTCTCCTCAATGACGAACAGGGCGATGAAGCCGAAGAATGACGAGGCGATCAATGTGATCCAGGCTGTCCAGCGCCAGCCAAGGTGGGAGCTGACGATGAAACTACCACTGTTTGGTAACGTCAGCGAATCTATATCCAGGAGCAGAAAGATGAAATGAAGACGTACACGATAGGTCCGAGGGTAGGACCCAAAAATGTTGCAGAAGCGAACATGGCGACAGCAACGGCACGATTGACCGGGTCCCAGAAATCCGCCAGAGCACCGCCGCAGACAACGAGAGGAGAGCAGCCGAAGGTGCCCTGGATGAACCGGCAGAGCATGATGGTCTCGACATTCTGCGCGACAGCGACAGGGATCTGGAAGATGATGAAGACGATGTAACCCGTGAACAAGGGAATTCTGCGGCCGTACAGTTCGGACAAGGGACCCCAGATGAGAGGGCCTAGCATGTAGCCAAAGAGCAACACACTGGTCCCCAGCGTCATGACTTCGGTCGAGACGTGGAATTTGGCTGCCGTTGCCATTGTCGCTGAAGAGAAAACACTGCTGGCAAAGGTCACCCAGAGGGACATCCAGGCCAGAGACATGGTGACGGCCCATTTCTTCCACACTGGCCAGTTGATGGGATTTTGGGGATCGTCGAGTCCATCCCATTCTACCAGGTGGGGGTCTTTCTCGGGTCCCTTGGGTTCAGAATTGACAGATCGCGCAGATTCAACATCGGTCTCGTCTTTCTCCAGGTCAGCGGCCGTCAGTGCTTGAGGTCGAGAGGAATCGCCATGCTCTTGGATGCTGAGCTCGTCGGATTTTGGCAGTCGGTCATGGTCACCGAGACCACCATAGCTGTCGCGACGGCCAGGCGACTCGTTGTCCATGGGATGCACTGGGAAAGTTACAGCTTGATCGGGCACTGGAGAGACAGGAAATAGCACGCAAGGTTCTTCAACGGAGAATCTGTTTATTGTTCTATGGAGAAAAAGAGACGCCTGTCGGGGACAGAGGAGCCCCGGCATCTATTATATACCATTGACGATTCCATTCCTTTCTCGCAATTCCGAGTTTTGATTATGAGAACACGCATAGTTAACTCCGGCAGAAGAACGGCCTTAACAGTGGATCTACTAACCTACTAACTCTTACAGAGCACTAATAATAGTCTCCATTGGATGTACCAGCAACACTTCTCCACTGCATCGGAGGTTCGGGGCGTGCTTCTCCGCACTGCGTCTATCTAACGCCGACAGAGCGAGACGCTGAAACTGGCCCTGCTCGGATTCTCGGCACACTTGCTGCTATTCGGCATCCCTGGGTGAATTTCGCGGTCAGTTCATGATCATAATACTGCTTAGTTACGCGCTGGATCTTGTTTCTGGTGTCACTTTCCATCCGGAAATGGCACTGGTTGCGTGCCGGTTCAGGATCCATGCAGCAAAGAACTAGTGTAGACCAAGAAAAGAGAGCAGAGATCCACATCGTTCAGAAGGGCGTACGCCGTATGCTTCTTTTATTTTCTTTTATGGGTCCGCGTGTAGCCTGGACTGCCTCGATTCGATTTGTGCGCAATCACATATACTTGGAAGTTAGCACCTTGACAGATAGAAATCAATCAACGGCAGTGTTGGATTATCCCCTATATGGTGACACTGCATTTAACTAATGGGCATCTTGCTCTTCAAGGTTTCGGCTTAGTAAATCTCAGAAGGCAGTTAACTAGTTAACTATGCAGTCGATTTCCAGAGATCCTTCCCTCCGTTGATTCGATGTCCTCGCAGCTTGATAGAACCATAATGAGGCCTCTATTAAAATGCCGCATTCAACGTGCAAGCAATAATCTATGAATGCGCATTGCGAATGCATAGTATGATACAACCAATTTACAGTGGCACCTAATAAGTCTTTGCCCCCCCCCATTGATTATAATTTATTATTCTGCCGGTCAAACCCTCCGAAATCAATGAAATCAATATTTTGTATACCATCCGTCAGCCTCAATGACAGCTTTTACACGGTTCGGCATTGTATCTGATAGCTTTACTAATATCTCCCTATCTAGAGCTTGCCAGGCCTCCTTAGCTGCTTTTATCAATTGCTCAAGAGTTTCCATAGTATTAAGGTCACACTTAAGTTCAGGGTAAAGCTCATAAATTTTTGTCTTCATCAACGCCCATAGATTCTCAATGGGATTGAGGTCTGGAGAATATGGTGGCCAATCCATTACCTCAATCCCCAGGTCCTCCAAAAGACCTTGTATAAGATAAGCCCAGTGTAAGGGGGAATTATCTTGCATAAATATATCTCCTGGGCGCACAAATTCAGGAAGAAAAGCATGATATAATGCCTCAATAACAAACCTATCAACACCTCCATGAGGAGCTTCAGGATTACTATCTAGAGGAACTAAACCGGTTCTTCTAGCTTCACCAAATCCAGCCCCAAACATCTTTTTCACACCTTTCCCATGTGGCTTCTCATGGATATCATGAATTTTGAGTTGTTCTGATGGCTGAATAAAAATCCAAGTAGCTCTAGCTCCAACTCCACACTCAATAGAGCATTCATCTGACCAACAAACTCTAGCCCAGTCCTCAGATGTAAAATGCTCATATTTTCTAGCCCATTCAAGTCGTTTTGCAGCATGGGTATGGCATAAAGCTAGCCAAGAAAGTTGACACCATTTGAGACCCATCTCATTCAGGAGGTTGCGTATTGATTCCTTTTGAACCTTATTATCAACTTCATCCATCAAATCTTGGTATTTAATATGTGAATTTGTGGAGATAACATTATACAAATGATCTCGATCCTCTTCAGTAAGTTTGCGTGGTTGACCAGAACAGGGTAAGGAGGCATTATTGCGGCGTTGGTGTTCCACTCTAATGGTATATTTGAGTGTTGACAGTGGAATTTCAGGATACGCAGTATGAATGCGTTTAGTACCCCAATGGCAGGTAGTATAAAGCTCACAGATGCGAGCACGATATGTAGGATCTAATTCTTTTTTTGGAGGCATGGTGTAGGGCATTAGATGGTAGTAAAAGGGGGTGAGTGAGCATATGGAGAAGGGGGTATGCGGTGTCATCTAGAGCAGGCGGTGTACTAGAGGCGGTCAGGTGTGGGGGGGGCAAACTTATTAGGTGCCACTGTAAAAAGATCTGATCTTATCTGATCTAAGATGTAACTTACAGTAGTATTGTATTTACCACTGCTGTTGGTATCTACTACCCTTAGTATGTTTCCAAGTTCAAGGGATCCTCCCTATAAGATCTAGCTGACATATCAACACGGTTCAATATACGCTGTGTACAGTAGGTCCTTTTCGAAAGTAATAACGCTTGCTTACATTGGAAGTAATCGAATCGATCAACTCCGTATAAGCACTTCTCGCAACTGGGCATTACATCGCCCGCTACTCCTACCACCATAACCGACGAGAGCCCACTCGTTCCTGCGATTTCCGCAGGTTCTCCATACAGGCAAGCTGGTGTAGAATGGAAGAAGGGTGTTTGTTGACCGTTGAGAGATGGAATGAGTGAATTGTAGCTGCAACACGTCCGAGACGCGTCCCGTGCTTCCTGCCGGGCGGTGAGAGAAGCGTCTTCCGTGTTGGCTTCGAGATTCGTCTCAGACAGCTGCAGCTCGCCAACGCCATCCAGAGCTATCGCCTTCCTCGACTCGCTTTTCCCCTCCATCGCGATTACTCGGGCCCTATTCTGAGTCGACCAATTTCCTGGCCCTAGTTTTCTGATGGTTGGTTGACTTGTTCCGTCGACCGCCCCCTCCCCCGCGCTTCCTTCCAACCATGCCTGCGCGCACTCGACAAGCTCCCTCCGCGGGGACAGAGGTTGCAGAGGCCGAAGAAACCTCGGACGGCCTTCGCAGTCTCAAATTCAACCAACCTCTATCATGGCGCGTGGGAAGATCGGCCATCCCCACCGCCGACTTGCTTCAACGGCTGCAGACCCTTGCGCATGAGCTCCGGAAGCTGGAACAGGAAGAAGTCAATAAGGATTCTCTCAGGAAGGTCTCCCAAGAATTGGCCAATGGCCATTTACTAGCGCACAAGGACAACGGAGTGAGGGCTTGGACGGCATGTTGTATCGTCGACGTCCTGCGACTCTGCGCCCCCGACGCGCCTTTCACGGGCAATCAACTTAAAGTCAGTCGCTGCCATTGCTCGATCCCAAAATGCATTGGTGGTAGTGTTAACCTTTTTCCTCTATGATAGGATATCTTTACATGTATCATCACGTCTATCATCCCTGCTCTGGCGGACCCGTCTAGTGCCTACAACGCCCAGCATTGCTATGTCCTGAACTCGCTCGCAGAAGTAAAGAGTATCGTGCTCATGACCGACCTCGATCACCCAGACACCTTGATTATTCCTCTATTCACCAGCTGCTTTGACATTGTTTCCGGCTCCGCTAAGAACTCCACAGGAGAGCCTGTGGCCAAGAATGTGGAATTTGACATGACCCGCTTGCTCGTTACGGTCATCGACGAGTGTCCCGTTCTCGCACCTGACGTGGTGGATATTATCGTCGCGCAATTCCTACGGGTTGATCCCCGGGCTCTGGAGCCCCCAAGCAAGAAGGGGAAAAGGACCGAACCCGTCCATGATTCTAAGCAGGATACGCTTCTGCTGAAGGACTATCCACCCGCTTATAACATGGCCAAGGCTATTTGCCAAGCATGCCCAGAAAGGATGACAAGCCACATCAGTCAATATTTCAACAATGTCATTATTGATGCATCCGCGCCCCAGTCCCGGACTAGCGGCCCTTCAAAGAGCACGCATAAGAGAACAACTCTCGACGGTTCTGATGAAGAAGGAGAGGATATCAAAGAGCTGAATAAAGCTCACCGTCTGATTCGAGAACTTTGGAGAGCATGTTCCGAAGTCCTGCAGAATGTGGTCCCACAGCTCGAGGCCGAACTATCCGCAGAATCGGTGCCCTTACGTCTCCTGGCCACTCAGACTATCGGTGACCTCGCTGCCGGAATCGGTGTCGCTGGACCTCCCCCTCCCCCTCCCATGGACCCTGCGAGGTATCCGCCAGCGACTCTGATAGACTATGACTTGACGGTTCCCCAGCCAAGCACCCTTCTTGCACCATTGTCTCCCAAGCCCTTTTCGCAGGTTCACTCTTCCGCTTACGAAAATTTCTTAAGTCGGCGGCTCGATAAGTCCGCCTCGGTGCGGGCAGCCTGGGTAACCGTTGCGGGCCGGATATTACTGACATCAGCAGGAGGTTCAGGTTTAAGTGAGAATGAGGAGCAATCACTCCTTCAGGACATTGCAGCCCTACTTCGTGACGCTGATGAGAAGGTTCGAGTGGCAGCTGTTGATGCAGTGGGCAGATTTGGCTTCTCTGCTATTGTCAACAAACTTGCCGTCAACGGAGGACTATCCTCCCAGGATTCCACGTTGTCAATTCTCGCAGAACGAGTCAAAGATCGGAAGCCACAGGTGCGGGAGCATGCGATGAAGGTTTTGGCCCAGATGTGGGCCGTTGCTGCGGGGGAGATTGAGCAGCGCAACGAACAAGTAGTGCCTCTGCTTCATGACGCACCGTCAAGGATCCTTGACGCTTATTATACAAACGATATGGATATACACGTGTTGATCGATCGCGTGCTCTTTGAGATTCTCCTCCCCCTTAACTATCCTCCAGTCAAACAGAAGTCGTCCAAAGGAAAGTCGCCTCAGAAGCAAAAGGATAGTCAAAATTCTGATGGCGATGGCGAAATAGACGTCGACAGAATACGTGTTCGTCGTATATTGACCCTTCTTGCGAGCTTAGACGATAAGGCCAAGAAGGTATTCTTCGCGATGCAGGCTAGGCAGTTGTCTATGAGGACAATCGTGACGCTCTACTTGCAGCATTGCGAGGAATATAATGTAAGATGATCCGGATCAGAGAACCCAACCCCTTTCCAACTTCGTTCAATTTCTTCATAATGCTGACTGAATCAATGTAGGGCGGTGTAATGGACGAGGATGAAAGCCGTATCAAATCTGAACTGAGCAGCGTAATCAACTCATTGGCAAAGTTATACCCTGACCCGTCTCGTGCCTCAGCAGATCTATGGAAATTTGCCAAAGTCCACGATCGTCGAAACTACCAGCTTATTCGGTTTGCCATGGCCGCAGGCAGTGATTACCGAACTGTTACGAAGGCCATCAGGGAGTTCACAAGAAGGGTGCAGAGCGTGAATAATACTCACTTATTGGAAACGCTCACTCCGCTTTTGTATCGCTGCAGCTCGCTTGTCTTCAACAGGAGTCATATCCCAGCCATAATAGGCATCTCGAGGACAGACGAAAATGGATTGGCTAATCCCGCTCACGAAATGTTGAAAGAGATTTCTACTCGTAACCCTGAAGTCCTAGAGGCACAGGTACAGGAGATGTGTAAAGACTTGGAGGCGCAAGCCCCGAACGCCTCTGCTCCTGCTACATCAACTGACGACGCAGGTACCGAAGAGATCTTGAAGGCATGCTCCGGTTTTGCCAAAAGGCTTCCGTCGAAGCTTCCCAAAGAGCGTAAATTTTTACAAGCTCTCACAAGCTATGCTCTTTACAGTCCATCTCCCCGTGCTGCCAAGCACGCTGTCTCTATTCTCATGGTCGCCGCTGATAGAAAAGAGATGTATGCGAAAGACTTGGTACACAAATGTGTTAAAGACTGGACGTATGGCTCAGGCTACTTTTTGACGAGACTGGCTACTTTGTCTCAGCTGAATTTCCTTGCCCCCAGGGAGGCAGATGAGGCGAGTGACACGATCATCTCTATCGCAGTGAACCAGATCCTTCTCACAAATCGCTCCCCGCAGCCCAACTCCGGGTATGCGTGGTCTGACGTTGCTGACGACGAGACCGCTGCGAAGGAATGGGCTCTTAAAATTATTGTCAATCGTCTGCGTGCGAAAGAAGGTTCGGATAACGATGATGACTTCCGTGCACATGCAAGCCCTGTTTATAGCACCTTGATCAAGCTCATTACTGGTGACGGAGAGCTGTCCAAGAAGAAGGATACCCCAGCGGCTCAGAAGTCGCGGCTGCGTCTTCTTGCTTCTCGACTGTTGCTAAAATTGTGCGCATCTGACAGCCTATGCGATGGACTGCTTACGCCTCGCGATTTCAATTCAGTTGCACTTGTGGCTCAAGATCCTCTACTCCCGGTGAGAAGCGGATTTATCAACCAGCTCATGAAGAAACTTGCGGTACCCAATACATATTTAAGCCACCGGTGGTATACAATCGCGTTCCTCCTGGCTTTCGAGCCTAATGCAAAGCTGAAGAATAGTGCCTCCACATGGCTACGTGCCCGAGCGACATTCTTCTTTCAACAGTCTCAAGCCAGTGGCCGGAAGGGTGAGCAGCAGACAGTTATGGAGTCGATATTCTGCCGGCTTCTATCCCTTCTTGCTTACCATCCAGACTACCCCTCCGATGGCTTGGACGAGAAAACCAAGACTGGAGACCTGGCTGATTTCGCGCGGTATATTCTCTTTTACCTATCTGCTGTAGCAAATGAGCAAAATCTGTCCCTCATCTTCCATGTCGCACAACGTGTAAAACAAACGCGAGATGGCATCACTGATTCAGATGAGATCACTACTCATCTTCATACGCTTTCTGACTTGGCACAAGGGACTATCCGCCGCTTTGCCGACATCTACTCCCAGCAGCACAAATTTGGAGGAGGGACTTCGGGTGGCACTAACATCCTTCAGACATACCCGGGGAAAGTAGGAGTACCCAGCTCCATTTTCGCGTCCATGCGCAGCCATCGTGAGGCGCAGGAGGTAGCCCAGAAGAACTTCCTTCCCGACGAAGTGGATGACCTGCTAGATGGAATCGTACGGTCTGCAATGAGACCTCCCAAAAGCACAAGTCAAATCGGTCAGAGTGGTCAGACGAAGAAGAGGAAGCCAGAGACTGGCGGTCTAAATGGTGCTGCTTCGGCTAGCACGGCTAAGAAAGCGAGAAGAGACAAAGAGAAGACGACGTTGACGACACGTCCCAGAAAGTCTTCTTCCGCTACTGCTGGACGCAGCAGGAATAAGAAGAGAAGGAAGGGTGACGAGGATGACTGGTCTTCGGATGAGGAGGGCGCTGGAGGTGCGCCCACCACCATTACCACTACCACTACTGCGCGAAGACGTAGTAGCAGAGGCACAAGCAAGAAGGAGGTCAGCTACGTAGACCGGGACAGTGATGAGGACGACATGGAAATGGAGGAATGGGACCAGGGGAATAATGCAGAAGATGATGGTGATGCTAACGGTGGCGAAGAAGAGGACGAGGAGCAAGGAGATGAACCAGAAGAAAAAGAGCAAGAAGAAGCTTACTCCGATGCTCAACAACCGCAAGAAGAAACTAAGGGCCGCAAACAAAAGCGAAAAACGAGACGATGAAGCTAGAGACAGATGAAAACCAGGACCGAAAGGAACAGCAGAAGCCCTTACTACGGAGTAGTAGATATCCAGCTACGAAATCGAAGTTCGACATTTCCTGAATCAAAAAGGCCAGTCGCCAAAAAAGAAAGTTCACCATTGACCGGCCTCGAGAGGATTTCTATCCCCTCTGTATGGAGCACAGAACATGATATTGAATTGACAGAAACTGTCACCAATGCATGGGGAAAAGGGAAATGAATTCCTTGTTCATTGTATTTGTCCCATACTCAATCTATCCCATTTGTGTTCATGTTTATTATATTACTCTTCTTCCATAGTCATGTTGTTTCTATCTTCTGCCTCCATGTCCATGGTGCTGTTTAAAATGTATACCCATGTCCATTTCATTCCTGCATCTTGTCATCTAAGTTGAAGCCGTATTCGTTTCTCTCTCCATTATAGGCTGGGCTATCCAACTTTTCAACGAGTATTCGAAGATGTCAGGTAGGAAGAACGAGTAATACACTCCTATTGAAGCAAAATACAGCCCCTGTGCCAAACCCAACACTGCTTAAGAATTGGGCTTCCGCAAGGAATATACCCTCAACTGCTGTTATTTATTTAGTACAAATTAGTATGGCCTGAGGCTGAATGCAGGATATATATCCGCCTGACCGGTCGTAATGAAATGAGATTTAAAATTGAGATCTCATCTCAAATGGTCAGCCTACCAAGGCTACAGACATTCAGAGAGATAAAGTCAAAGGTCATAATTATTCTCATTTTAACACTCGAAAAGAAGGTCAAGAAGAATACAGAATACAACTAACCATCCACGCGAGCTGGAGTATCAATCAATCAATCAACCAAAGAGCTATGGAAAGCCATTCATTCATTCAATGAAATACCGCCCCTACGTGCCAAAACCAACGTGCGTAGAGCAAAAAAAAAAAAAAAAAGTAAATAAGTAAATATAAACCTTTTACCCGGACGTGGTTTGTATTTCTTCCTCCTTCTATCCGCTTTCAGAAAAGGACACAAGAGAACAACGATTCAAAACCCAGATACGCTTTGCATCGCATCATATTCAAATCCTCATAATCAAAGACAACCGGTGTATGAAGAAGAAAGGGAAGAAAAAGAAATCTACTATGTATTGACAGGATTTGATGGCGGAGCTGGTGCTGATGATGATGCTGGAGCAGAAGTAGAAGCACCATCCGCTCCAGCACCGGCCTCGCCATTGGCACGGGCAGCGGCATCGGCAGCAGCAATCCTGGCCAATCTTTCTTCTACACGTTCCTTATGCTGCCGATTTTTCAAGTGCACCTCGAAATTGTCTACAGTCATTGCCGGTCCCGGTGTATACAGCTTCCCAGGACAGTCATGACATCGGATGCGCGGCAGGTATTGGTATTTTAGTTTCTGGCCGGGATGGGTAGCGTTGGTGTTATTAATGGGAACCAGAGTCTCAGCGTCAACGGCCGAGTAGCGCATCACGGCTTCGAAAGAATGGGTCGGGTAAGAACGGTTCAGGCGCGTAAGACCGTTCACAAGCCAGGCGGGAGGTGGAGGCTACACGTAAAGAATGAAGGTTAGTTCGAATATCCTCACGGAAGAGTGTATAATGTGGTAATGAAATATGCTGATTAGCAATGCTGATACTTACCCCTGGCACGCCTGGTTGAGGAGGATGAGGTGCGTCAATGACACCAATATGAGACGGCACGCGACGTTGTCCACTTTGATGTCGAGTCCCTGCTTTAGGGGTATGTGTTTGCGCGCCAGCGTGTGACGAATGGGGCCCTGGAGTAGATCCCGAAATGTTGGATGTGGATTGAGGTCGGCTTCGAACTCGCAAGTCTCTGAGAAACTGACGGAATTTATCTCGCGGTATCTTCAATTTTACTATGAGCTCAGGCTCATCCGTGCTTTCCCGTCTTCGAGAGTTGACCCTAGTCTCGTGCTGATGCGATGGTTCCGGGGTGGCAGAATGGCCTAAGCTCGCACGCAATGCTGAATGACTCGCCGGTACGGCTGCTCTCATGCCTCTCGTTCGCGCCGTGCCTTGGGCCAGATGCGGGCCAATAGCGGGCGATCCTATCGAGGAGTCATCACTATCCGAATCCTCGGAATCCTCTGCACCATCACGTTGTCCTAAGGCAGCGCGTCTGTGACGATTGGCCCCGGATCGTTTAAAGACATTACTCTCCTCGATGCTCGGTGCTGAGTTAGGAAGCACAGACGACACGACCATCGTTCGAATCGTCCTTTGTCGATCCTTCAGATCAGGCAATGCCGGTCCACCGCGGCGATTAACCGATCGCTTCTGTCGACGTTGTTCTCGGGATATTGACACCTCCGTACGTTCGAGCTCTGCCTCGTTGAGTTCATAAAGATATGGTGTATATTCTTTGGCTGCCTGGAATGGTCGGAATGCGGAGGATAATGGGGAAGGTAGGAAAGCGGATTTGAGATCTGGGTCTTCAATCGAACGGCCGTCGAATGGATGGGCAACGATGTAGAGAGATCGAGTGAAAAGCTGCGCCTGTTCACGGATGGAATGAGCGATGGCGGTTGTGAATTCACCTGAGAGGGAGAGGTCATTCGTCATCCTTAAGGCAAATTCCTCAGGGGAGTTGAGCGGATCATTGATATCCCACTCGAACTGGTCGACAAGCGTGTGTTGACCAATGGTGATGTTTAATTTGACCAGAATACGCATTTCATCATTCTTGTAGGCGCTATACGGGAGATGGGGGTCAAGAGGAGCTTCCTCCACATAAACCTGGGGGTAGTAGTCCGCAATCTGCTCCTGGATGCTCTGGGAGATCATCCGAGCGAGCGGACCACAAGACTCAAGAGGAAGGCCCATATCCTCCACGAGTTTCTCGGCAAATAGGTCTGGGGATACTACCCGGTCATGAAGATTCCAAGTGAACGTGTCTCGGATCTTCACCTTCTCCCAGTCGATGTCCAGCCGGATCGGAACGAGGTCTTCTATCTGCTCGTTCTGAGCCTTCAGCTCTCGGCGTGATATTCGCAGCTCCCTGGTCTTTCTGCCTCCTGGACGACGTCGGTTGGACGGATATAGTAGTTGCGGATGCTGGTTTCTCAGGTCTGTTCGGGCATTGCCGAATCCCTCGTAGCCGACACCGTACAGAGCAGCCGGATTCATCTGGTTCTCCCGCCGCAAGGCAAGATAATAGTCCCTTTCGGCACGCTTCTGCCGAGCCAGTCCTTGACTGTAATTGTGCAATGCTGCTAGCGCTGAATACTGAAACTCGCGGTTTACATACTCCTCCAGCTGAATTTTGTCTACTGGGGTTTGGCGAACGCGCATGGGCAGATCGTCTTTGGAAGAGGACTGGATAACTGAGCCGTCGTAAGACCGTTTCCTACTCGAGGAGGAACCATTGACGCCCGACTGTGGATCGGAAGAGAAGTCTCCATTAGGATGGTTATCGCTGCTGAACTCGGTCCCCGTAGTGGACACGCCTGATGCTTCTAGAACAGCTTTTGCGTTCTGCTTCCCTTCCTTGATCGCATCGGGAACCAAACCATTCGACACGTGTTCCGTACTGGAGATCTTTCCATTTTGATCCGCAGTAGCGTCTGACACACGGGAATCGTGCTGAGCACTGTCCGGCTGCGGATCGCGCAAGGGCTGCTCCGGATGCAGCGAGCTACCTGTCGACAGTTGAGGAGATGGCATAGTCAAGGTCAATTGTATTCTGAAAGTGTTACTCGCACAAGTGAACCGCGCTGGGAGTCAATGACTGGACGGATGAGGACAGCGCAAATCAAAGAGAGGAGATGGCTACGGTAACATCGTTGGCAGAACCTGCGGCAGCAAAACGCATAACACAGGTCAGTTTAATAGATAATAATAGTAATAGAAGGTAGCAAGAGTTCGTCGCGACAATAGACGCGATGCAACACAGAACGAAGGAGGGCGTGACAGTATAATAGAAGGCATGACTGGTGGTGTATCGCGACGGACGCGAGGCAGATGAGGCAAGGTCCCCATCAACGGAGGCGATGCCAGGGAGAAGAAAGGGAGAGGGAGTGATGTATGACCACCCGACCCAAGGAGGGGATGAAGTTAAGGACAGGGGGAAAACACAAAAACATACCAGTAGAAGGACTCCGGAAAGGCCAGAGGGTTCTGGGCAGGACGAGGGAACGGATGGGTCTGGGTCTCTTTCGCAGCGCTCCAGGGTCTGCCGAGATGGGACGCGCGGACTAGGCGGTTAATCAGCTGACACGCGCTTACCGTGGGACAAAGAGACGCAGAAAGACTGTGCCAAAGTCAAAGAGATGTAATAGTGATAAGATTAAGATGTTACAAAGCCCCTGCGTTGTGCTGGCTTCTGCCGTCTCCGGTGTTTGGCGACTTGGAGGAGAGAAAAGGATTGATTAATCATGATGGAGTGTGGCTCGCTCTCCCGTAAAATACGTTACTTATGTAATGGGCCACCGTACCGTACGGTATGGTACCGTATGCTACACTCTGCTCATACAAGTACCTAACCTACGAGGTACCTACCAGGTAGGTGTAGGTACTTCTTTATGCTATGGTCTTAAAGTATCCCGTCTACTACCACCACCCGATGGTCTGAGTTGAGTACTCCGTCGTCGAACCCATTCGCCAGTACCGCGTACCCCTTCACCTTCCAGGGAAGCCCCTCTTCATCTTGCTTGCCACCTCCCGGTGCCCCTTTGCTTGCGGGTCCCACGAGAATGTAGTCGATGCGAGTCTCCGGCTCCCCTTCGAAGCCAAAACCAGTGTAGGTGACCTGGTTGCCATATCGCTCTTCCGGGTTTATCAGCTTGTACGTGTCGATCAACGGCGACTTGCTTGCCGTCAATTCAGAGTACGCTTCCTGGTTCTCTTCGCTGTTGAAGTCTCCGGCGAGGAAGACGCCGGATATGATTTCTCCGTACTGGCTGGTTCGGTACTCCTCGATCTTATTCAAGATAATTCGTGCCGCCTCCAGCCGTGAGCGAGACCCCTGGTCGTCCAGGTGCGTGTTCAGTGCGAGGACAGTCTTCCCACTTGCATGGTGGGTAAAGATACCAATGGTCACAATCCGTATAGAAGCAGCATCCCAGCTCTTGGAGGGCACATTGGGCGTTTCAGAGAGCCATACGGTCTCCCAGTGGTGAAGCTGCCAGATAGCTGGCTGATATAGAATGGGAGAGTACTCTCCGGCTCTCTGGCCGTCATCCCTACCAACACCAACGTATGCCCAGTGCTCGTTCCGAATCGAAGCATCGGAGTCATCGCCCTTGTTCAAGCCCGACAGGATATCAACCAGTTGGTTGTGGAGGACCTCCTGGAGACAGATGAAAGCGTCCTGGTTCCGGGTGTTATACAGCAGCTCGTTTACCATGAGCTGTTTGCGCTTAGCCCAAGGTCTCTCGCCCTTGAAGGGTGATGAGGTTGCATATCGAATATTATGGGTAAGGATGCGCACACGAAGCTCTCGAATTGCTCCCATCCCGACACTGTGCCACTGTTCGGGAGAAGTGAGGAGACAGGGTAGGCCTGAGGATCCGGATCACGAGAGGCGAGGTTGGTGTTGACCCTTGCAGAGGAAGCATTCTGTGATTGGGCAGCTGGCGAAGCACCTCCGCCAAGTAGCAATAATAAGAATAGTAGTAGCAATAATAACTAGGAAGAGGTAAAGTACTTGATCCATGGCGAAATACGCAGTAGGCAGGATGACGGTAAACGCAGGAACCAGGGCGGCTCGACACACTGAGACGCACTCTGCGAAGATGATGTAGATGAATACAATAGATAGAAGAGAATATGAATAGCCACTGTCCAGCATCCATTGCAGGGATAAACCCAAATCAAGGTATCGTTGACGACGAGCGTCACGAAGGGCGGTCGGGCGCTACTCTAGCCCTACCAATACGGAAATGCAGAAAACCCCACTGTGAGGTTGTGCCAAACACAAAAAAAACCCCCCGCCAAGTCCCATCCTGCACACGACCAGACTCTGGAGATCTTCCGTCCTTCTAAACACCGCTGCTCCTGTCTGAGTTACCCAGAGAACCCCTGTACTAGCACCTCGCGAAATTGTGAGGACCCAACGCCCACAATGGCCGAGTCTCAGACCCCCGAGGTTGGTATGTTGAGCATTGCTTTGTTGCGGCGTTCCCTGCTTTCTCCGCTGAGAAGGCTCTGACGTTGCGTGCGCTCCGACCGATACAACCGCACGCAACGTAGCTATGACAGCGGGCAGTCAATGTGTTTTTACCTCGCTGACCATTCTGGCTTTTGCTTGCACCAGATTACACCCTTAACAACCCTGATACATTGACCAAATACAAGACTGCCGCCCAGATTTCCCAGAAAGTCCTCGAGAGCGTCAAGGGTGTGTTGCGCTAATCCGGTCGTTTCTGCTTGAAGAATATGCAGCTAATTAAGATGCTCAGCGCTATGTGTGGAGGGAAGCAAGATCGTTGAGATCTGCCAGAAGGGCGACGCGCTGTTCGAAGAAGAACTTGCCAAGGTCTATAAGGGCAAGAAGATCACCAAGGGTACGTCATCATCGTGCCAATTAATTCTCTCTACTGGAATGATTCGTTGTTAATGCCTCTGTCCCCTTCAAAAAGGTATCGCTCACCCTACCACCGTCTCTCCCAGCTCTTACGTGACGCCCTACACCCCGTTGGTGTCTGACGCCAAGGAGGCCGAGACTACCCTCAAGGCCGGTGAGCTGGCTAAGATCCAGCTTGGTGCACAGATCGATGGCTTTGGAGCGATCGTGTGTGACGAGGTCGTCGTTGGCGCCGAGGATGTTGTGACCGGCCGTTTGGCCGACCTCGTCCTCGCAACGCACTACGCCAATGAGCTCCTCCTGAGACTCATGGTTCCTCCGGGCCTTCTGGCTAGCGGATCCGAGGAAGAAAAGAAGAAGGCTGCAGCTGAGAAGCCTCCCACTCAGACTCAGATCTCCAACCTCATCGAGAAGGTCGCCAAGGCCTACGACTGCAATGTGGTCGAGAACACAACCAGCTGGCTGTTCGAGCGCAATGAGATTGAAGGAAACAAGAAGATTATCCTTTCTCCTGGCTCCGGAGTCAAGGGTGAAGGTGTGCCCGACGTCGGTGAAGTCTGGGGTGTTGAGGTTGGTCTCAGTCTGGGTTCCGGCAAGGTCAAGACCTTGGACCACCGTGCTACCCTGCACCGCCGTACCACTACGACCTATATTCTTAAGCGTCCTAGCTCTAGGCAGACTCTGTCGGAGGTTGTGAAGAAGTTCGGAACCTTCCCCTTCAGTTTGCGCCAGCTGGATGACGAAAAGTCCGCCAAGGTCGGTGTCGTTGAATGCGTCCGTGGAGGTGTTCTGAGGCAGTATGAGCCTGCCGGTGAGGCCGACAACTCCCCAGTCTCCAGACTGCTGACCACCATCGGTATGCCAATCCAAGCTTATCCCCACTTTTTGGCCTTTTACCCGTGTGATATCGCTCGGCTAACGCAGTACTCCCAGCTATCACGAAGAACGGCGTCACCAGGCTTGCCGCAGCAGCCCCGCTGGACTTGACCAAATTCAAGTCTGACAAGAAGATTGAAGACGAGGAGGTCCTCAAGATTCTTGAGCGCCCGTTGGCCAGATCGACTGGATCCAAGAACAAAAAGAACAAGAAGAAGAAGAAGCCTGCCAAGAAGACCGAGGCCGAAGAGTCCAGCGACGAGGAGTAGGCTTTTTCGCTGCGGAATAGCTCTCACGTCTCCTGTGCTTCTGATGAAGGAAGCAAAGCTCATTCCCTATGGAGCCCAAGAGCAAAAAGTAGAAAAGGGTTAGATGTTACCTGTCGAAAGCTGGAGCATGGAGGAGAATTCAAGATGAACCTGGGCTATTCCATTAGGTGTCCCAGCCGTTCAGTACATACAATTTGATTAACCTTTGTGTGTCAAGCTCGGCATGCCGGGGATCTGTCAACTCCGCAAGGAGAATTTTGTCGCGTAACTAGTCAAAGAGAACACAAAATCAAAAAGAAGAAGAAAAAAAAAGAAGGGAGAGAAAGACGTGCACTGATTAAAGCCGATAGCTGCTGATTAGATTGGATCTCTTGAGCCTCCCTCCATCTTTTTGAATAATATAGCCAAGCCTCCTGTCCTGCTTCCACGAGCTGTTTCTCCCAAGGCCATGAGAACTTCTTCAGTCAGTGCCATCTCATCTACAGAGCCCATAATGACTCCTTATCAGGTTCGATCTAGCGAGTTATCCGGAGAGCTTGATATGCCGTTTCGTACACACAATTTTACCGGTCAATCCGCTTATCTTGCCCATCTTCGCGATCTGGAGGGAGATGCAACCGCAACCTTTGATACGAGGAATACGGATTTGGAGAAAACAGCATGATGCTTACCTTGGTTGATATTGTCCAAATCCGAAGTCTTTGAGGGTGGTGGATGTCTTCTTGCGTTGGAGTGTCGCCGGGGCATACCAACGCGGTTCTCCTTTCAACTTTCTGAATCTACCATGTAGTCTGCCTTTTGACTCTCATTCTAGCTACATATTCAGGGCCTGAAGCAAGTCAGTTCTACCGGAATAGAATATTAACGCGTCTACATTAAAGATGGTAGAATGACCCTGTGCATATCATGACACGTCGAGGGAAAGCCACGTAGAATGAAAGCAGACAAGACAAAACAAAAGCGGCAGGCAATCGAATCTGCCCGAGTCCAATGCCGCTGCCGGTAAATGGCCTTTGTTCTGGCTCGAGTGAAGCCTGAATGTCGTGGCAGTTTGTGGCCGTGGATGATGAACACCAGCAAATGAAATCCGCGCCTCTTTTTCCCTATTCTGGATCCCTTTCCCCCGAATTCTCTCCGACTTATATCCCCTGTACGTGCGCCTTCAGACTGCGTCCTCTGTTTCTAGCAAGAGTCTCCTTTGAGTATCAGCCAGTTTTTAGACTAGGTAGGTCTTCTTTGGTTTGTTGTACTGCGCTTTACGCGTTTTTTCCACTGCGTCGAACACTCACCGTGTGGCGGGCGGTCCGGATTTCCATTTCTCTGAGGGTTTTCTCTATCTCTCTCTCTTCCTTTTCCTTCCTCAGAGCCCTCACTGTATCTTTTGATATCTCCTGCTGCTCTTTCTTCTTCTTCTCTTCCTCATTCATAAGCTTACGTTGTTACAGGAGAGTCTCAACTATCTACGTGAGGGTTGTTCTATGGGCCTGTTATCCGTCCTGGACTTCTGAGGCGAGAGCCGGCAAGAAATACCACGTTTTGCCTCTTTCAGCGACATCGCCCATCAGCAAAGTGAACTGCAAGCAGGCGTTGCGTCTGAGTCTGTTATTTACCTTGACGCGCTTGTCGAGTAGCTTTCACCGACTTGCGTGGTGAATACCCAGCGCCCCTCTCCCCTGCCTCCTTTTTGAGACAGGAACTTCTTCTCTCTTTCTCCTTTTTTCACCACCAAAGGCCTTGAGAGTTATTACTGCCATGGCACGGAATCTCCGTTCATCGGCTCGTACGAGCCCTTACCCCTCGCGGCAATCAACTCCTTTGAATGCCAAAACGAGTAACTCCTTTACCGACACTTCGAGGACGCCAAAACATGGACGGCGTACCGGTAGAGATTCTCGTGCTGGCACTGATCCGGGTCCAGACGGTAATGAACGGTCTGGAAAGACAGCTGTCAATTCAACCGCGAGTCCTAATGGAACAGACGCTTCTTCACCGTCGACTGGTTGGACCGAACCTCCTGTGAAGGTCCCGGTGCCAAGCTACCAGGATACGCCTTGGTCCGGAGTTTGCAACAACCAAAATCCAGTACTCCAAACTATGCGCCCTTTAGGCCAACCACCAACACCTGCGGATTTGCGAAAGGCTGGCTTAATGCCTGCAAAGCCGTCGCCGCGCGCTACTCCCGCAAACGGTAAGCCAAGGGGCCCTGTCAACGGAAACAAGGGTGACAAACAGCACAAGTCCCCTTCATTAAGGAAAGAGCGCGTGCCTTGGGATGACAACTCAAAGGCTGGATTTGAACAAGATTTTGCCGCTCTCGCAGCGCTTCCTACCCCTATTTCTAACGAATTCGAAGTCAACAAACTTATGGCCGTTATCGAGGCATCTATGCGCATGGCTGCCGCAACAGAAAATCGTGCCATTTCGCGTGGCCTGGTTCGTATCTGGGCGAACAGTAGCAAGGATCGATTTTCGCTCTTTGTTCTTGATGGCATGGCTAAACCAGAGCCCGGCCCCCGTGAGATTTCAGCTTTCCAGGCCTTGATTCGCCGTGCTATCAAGGAGGTTCGCGCGGAAGATAGCTTGGTTTCAACACATGCGGCACCGGCTATGATCCGCGCTGATTCAGTCGCCAGTACTTCTTCACTATCATCGGCAAAATCGCTGGACGCTGAAACGTTCGCTCCGGGCGTGGCCAGAACAATAACCGCCCCATCAAAATCGCTGGATGCCAATGGCAAACAGAAACATACGTTAGGAGAACATTCTGAAGAGCCTGTAGCGTCCAAGCGGCGTCGTCTCCAGAAACCACTACCGGAGATTGTTCCGCGTGAGAGTCGTATTCGCTCTTCATTGGCGCGAGATTCCTCTTCGAGGACACCTTCTTCTACGCCTCACCCGAATGATAGATCTCAGCCATCTGCTGCTGACAACGAACGGGTTACTTTGCAAAGGGCTAATGAGAAGGCAAGAAAGATGTTTCCGGATTCTATCACTATGTAGGTGCCTCCCATTCTCGCTCTTCTTTTTTCTGTTGTATTCCTCTCCTTTTTCTTCCTTCCCGTATTTTCGGCAACCACCTCTCTTTGTATTTTATCATTCCCCCTACATGGATTGTTTGCTAACCTTTTGTAGTGGAAACCACAGAGATCAGGGGGAAGAGAACAATGACTTTTGTCATCAGTGTGGTCGTGGTGGACAGTTGCTCTGCTGTGACGGCTGTGTTAAGTCCTACCACTTTTCTTGTCTTTCCCCTCCTCTGGACCCGGAGAACCCACCTGAAGGAGACTGGTTCTGCCCTCCGTGCTCAATCAGTCGGCCCATGCGTGTACTTCTCAAGAGTCTTGACAGCCAACGCCATAAAGACTTCCAACTGCCCGTTTATTATCGGAACTACTTTGAAGGTGTCCGAACCGGTCCATTTGGCAAGTACGAGGAGTATGTGAAGCCTCTAAAACATGCAGCGAGAGGGCGAGGCAATAGATCTGGTCGCTACGAAGACCCATACTACACTAGACTTTTTGACCATCGAGGCATGCTCATCACTTGCGTAGCATGTGGCCGCACATCTGAGGGCCATCGACCTATTGTTCAGTGCGACTTTTGCCCATCTTCTTGGCATCTGGACTGCATTGACCCACCCTTGGCAAATCCCCCAACACAAAAACAGGGGAGCGAAAGGCCATACCATAATTGGATGTGCCCAAATCATGTCAAGCATCAACTTAAGCAATACGATGAGGGTGCCGAACGCTGGAGGAAGATTCGTCGCCCCCGTAACGCTAGAATCCATGACATTGATGTCATCGTTGACGACAAAGAGATTGAGGAATTAGAAGAACGAGATGTTGGCGGTGTCATCCTCCGCATTCCTGAGAGAGGCATTGAGCTTGATTTTATTACGCGTGTTAAGCAGTATGTCTTCCCCCCTGCTTATGCTACATATCAGACATTTAGTTAATTCTACTAACGGTTTGTTCAGGCGACATATGGAGCATCATGCTTTTAACGAGAGTGTCCAGAAGTTTTATCAGTATTCTAAGGAAAAACTAGATGTACTTGTCTCCAAGCAGATGGAGTTTTACTCTTCACAGCGTCCAGTGGAGATGCCTTCAGAGGACCCGACGACTGCTATACTCAACTCTCGTACCATTGCCGAACGCGAAGCTGCGACGAATCTGATCGACTTCGCTCGGAGCCACCGAATAACCACCGAGAAAATTGCCGAATCCGGCAAGATCAGCCTCCTAATTGATCAGTTGAAGGCGAATGCCCCGGCTAATCTCCCCGGTGCTGACACCGAGATCGCGTCTCTCCGAGCTCTCCAAGAGCTTATTGAGCAGCGCATCCAAGTCCTTCTCTCAGAAAAGAAGGCCTAATCTAACTACCGAAGGCGATATAGTATAGGGTCAACGCTTCATGAGAAATCTTATCGTATGCGGTCTTCTGCTCCGACCCGTGCATCAAACACATC
Organism: Monascus ruber; assembly: GCA_002976275.1. Lineage (NCBI taxonomy): Eukaryota > Fungi > Ascomycota > Eurotiomycetes > Eurotiales > Aspergillaceae > Monascus > Monascus ruber. The sequence goes on from PSNO01000005.1 coordinate 461,166, forward strand.
GAGAGAGAAAAGAATAGAAGAAAGGATTTTAATAAAGAGGGAGAAGAAAGGGTTTATTCAGCGAGGAGAGAATAGAGAAAGGGTTATCCTTGCTAGCTTGTTTACTTCTTTGTGTGTTCGTTTGGTACCTAGAATATCGACCCGGTCTGGTCAGATTTCGGGGAATAAAATGAAATCAGTAATTAAATAAGTCCAGGATTAATCTGGATCTGATGTATGCGTAATATAGTCTAGTAGTAGCATTCATCAAACTGATAACTGGCCCTGGGGTGTCCTGCTGTGCCGGCGTGCCCAGGTTTGTTCTGTCGAGATTGTAATCCTTATTATATATACTACGGCGTAAATCCAGTCCACAACCCACATTGGTGTAGGGGCTGTATTTTGCTTCAACAAATACTATACATACATACAAATTCGATAAAATAGACCATGTTAGAAGGCATCTGAACGACACCTATTTCAACCGACGACATTGTCAATGATGCTAATCATTTGAGTTGGTGTGAGAAGTGTGCCCTAATAAAATGCCCTACCAATAACACTAAACCATTAACAGGGAAATAGAGTTATAGTCATGTGATGCTTATTTGTACAGACTAGTGTGGGTTACATCAGGCCGATAGTACAAAATGTCAAAAGATTGGGCCCATGAATTCATAATTCTAGTTGAAGGGGGGACGGAGTGGGGGGAAAGGGGGCAAAAAATGCTCAAAGAAATTTCTTAGGCATGTTGGCGCGCCGGCGTTTATAGATGACATAGGAACCTGCAAGGAGGGCTTGGAAGGCGATAACGAGGAAGATGAAGAAGCCCATACGCGGAGCTGAACTGGTTATGACTGTTTACGGAATGTGAGTTTAAGTGATTAAGTCAAGGATGAGAGCAGAGTACGAGCACTTACCAGTGTGGAGTGTGCCTTGGAGGTTCTCAGCCAGATTGAGATGTGATGATTTCAATGTTTCCTGCAGCTGGTTAAAGTGGCTGCGGTAGTCCTTGCCTTCCAGGTCACTCTTGATGGTCAACAAGGTGTCTTCAATTCTCTGCAGCCGAGCGTCGAGACTCGCTAGTTGTTCCTTTGTAGCAACCTGCTGAAGGAGTTCGGCATGCCTGCTGTCGCTCTTCGAAGAGAGGCCGTTGACATCTCGAACTAAATTCGTGCTGGCATGGCTGAGAAGTTCCAGGCGGGCGCGCAGATCCGCCAGTTGCGCTTTTGACGCTACAGATTCCGATCCCGTGCTGCCTGCACCATTCACATTCTGATCGGTAATGGGCTGTTGGTAGCCCCCCTGCTGGACGGGAGGTGCAGCCTCGCTGGAACGCAGAATAAACTTGAATATTTCAAACGAATCTGGATTCTCAGGAGTCGCTGCGGTCAGGCCAAAGGTGTTTCCGGCAGGTAGAGAAATCTAATGGTCTTTAGAAGCGTATTCGGCATAAAGTACATGAGGCTTTTTACTTACTTTGTTTGTGGAAAAACAAAGCTTGTCGTCAACCGTGACCTCGAAGATAGAATTGGTATGTTTGATCCCTATGATAGAAGGGCGCCCTAGGTTGCGATATGAGTAGATACAGTGGCCGAAGGCTAGACTATCTACACTGTCGTGGCTTTTGTAGTCCGTCGAGCCATCATTGAGGAATCCCCTAATGCTTCCACCCTGAAGAAGTCAGTTAGAACCGAATATCTCTTTTCAATTGCATTTGCACTTACAGTTCCACTATGTGCATCAATTACAAGCGCAAAGCCATCAAACGGCCCAACAGTGTAGATACTGGACGTGCCAATCCTGGCCTGGCCGTCTTTTGCGTACCACAACTGAAGGTTGCCGCCACCTCTCTCGGGACCAGTGGCTCTAAACTGCAATTCTACAGACCATTCCGACAGCGATACTCTATATCACTAGTTAGTGTCTGGCATCTCATGGTTAGAGGCGAGAAGCTGCTTACGGGCTTTGTGACCAGGCAAAACCTCTAGTATTGCCTGGATATGGGGGTGTCAAGATGAGCTTATCCGAGAGCTAGCTAGATGTTAACCAAAAATGTTGCAGAAAATTATCACAAGAGAAACGCACAAATTGAGGTACCTGGCCTTCGCCACCTATTTGCCACCCAGGTATGGTGTCTTTGTTTGGCGATAGACTATGGAAGCAATTAGAACAGTCACTATATCAAGATTTCAGGCACTATTTACCCAAAACTAGAGCCCTCAATTATAGACTGAGCACTGGCAGCCGCCGCCAAAAATACAACCGAAGCCGTGGGTCTCATTCTGTCTGTGCTGTGGGATTTCGTGAACAAGGGGTATTCAAACAACTTGCATGTAGCTCATAAAGGTAGCTGAGAAAGAGAAAGGATAAGGGGAAAAGACAAAGAAACGAATATTGGAGGTTAATTTTTTTTTATTATATCACAACAATACGAGATATCGACTGGAAGAATGCAGTTCACGTGTTGTAAGTTCAACACGGTTGTTAAGAACTCTGGTTGCCAGAGAGCTCGGAGACGGTGATCCACCCGGGACAATGCTGACCATGCGCGAATGGATCTCCTTGCAAGTCGACGCGGTACTCTAGTAGGAGTCAATGGAACCGGTCTGGAGGAGCAGCAGAATCGAGATGATGCAGATGGTCAAGGTGCTGTTTCTGCAGAGGCCAACTTGTCCTTTGGGATGGAAGCTTTCGAACCTTCGACTGAAACGCGTAGTCACGTGAGCAGAAAGCTGTCTTCCCGGCTTCATCGCTTTGTCGCTCTGGAAGAAGACAGATCTTTCTGCTCGTTCGGATTTCGATCTCCAGTCTGTTGCAGCCCTCCCCTAACTGCTTTGATCAACACTCCCACAATGCTCTATTGCTTCAATGGCTGAACTGTACCCATCACTGGCGCAATGCGCCATCGTTGCTGCTGCGTTCAAGGTGCTTCTCTTCCCCGCCTAGTCAGTAACTCCCAGCCCAGTCCTCCCGTCATTGGTGCCTATGCTGATCTGTTCTCTGTTCTCTTGTCGACAGTAAATCGACAGATTTTGAGGTACACCGCAACTGGCTGGCTATAACACATTCGCTTCCAGCCAAGGAATGGTACTATGAGGTCCGTTGAGTTACTAGTACTATACGCCCAATGCCAACCAATCGTGCATACTGAACGCGAAAGTGCCATAGAAAACATCCGAGTGGACGCTAGACTATCCTCCATTCTTTGCGGCTTTCGAATGGCTGTTGTCGCGAGCGGCATATTACGCAGACCCTGCGATGCTAGTTGTCAAGAATCTTAACTATGATTCTTGGCAGACCATATATTTTCAGCGAACCACGGTCATTCTCTCCGAGCTTGTTCTCCTATATGCATTGAATCGGTACGGCCTGGCTCCAGATGCTCTCCGCTGATATGCGGCTCATGGTTATGTTCCAGATTTGTCAAGTCCACTTCTGAACCGAATAAGAAGCTCGCGCATGTTGCGAGTCTCTCGATCCTTCTGTCTCCTGGCCTGTTGATTATCGATCACATTCATTTCCAATATAATGGGTTCCTCTATGGAATACTGGTTCTCTCTATCGTTCTGGCACGAAAGCAGTCGACCCTTCTCTACAGCGGCATCACTTTTGCCGTCCTGCTATGTCTGAAGCATATCTATCTTTATCTTTCCCTCGCATATTTTGTCTATCTGCTAAGGGCCTATTGCTTTGACCCCAAATCCATATTTCGACCCAGATTCGGGAACGCATTCAAGCTTGGGGTCAGCGTATTGAGCGTGTTCGGCCTAGCATTCGGACCATTCGCGCTTTGGAACCAGCTGCTACAGCTGAAGGAGAGGCTCTTCCCTTTCTCGAGGGGATTATGCCATGCTTACTGGGCGCCTAATATATGGGCAATGTACTCATTTGTGGACCGTGTTCTGATCCCATGTACGAGTCCTTATATTTATATCGGTAGAGCTATGCTGACCTCCATATCTTATAGTCGCACCGTCTCTGGGACTGCCGGTCAACCACGATGCCCTGAACAGCGTCACTCGTGGTCTTGTCGGGGATACTTCATTTGCAATTCTTCCTGAAGTAACGAAAGAGCAAACATTTATCTTGACATTCCTGTTCCAGTTGGTACGTAATACATCCATTAGACATGAGCTAGATCTAGTTACTTACCAACATACATAGCTCCCTTTGATTAAACTCTGGTTGCGTCCGAACTGGGAAACGTTTATCGGAGCTATCACTCTCTGCGGATATGCCTCCTTCCTCTTTGGCTGGCACGTCCACGAAAAGGCTGTTCTTTTGATCATTATCCCATTCAGCCTCATTGCACTCAAAGATCGACGCTACTTCAGCGCATTCCGACCATTGGCGGTCGCAGGTCACGTCTCACTATTCCCGCTTCTCTTTACCGCAGCGGAATTTCCCCTCAAGACAGTGTACACAGTTATGTGGCTGGTCTTGTTCCTGTTCGTCTTCGACCGGGTAGCGCCAGTTCCAGAACGACCTCGGATATTCCTTCTCGATCGCTTCTCACTCCTATATATCACGATTGCCATCCCGCTGATTGCCTACTGTTCTCTGGCTCACCAACTGATATTTGGACCTAACCGGTACGAGTTCGTGCCACTCATGTTCACGAGCAGTTACTCCGCTCTGGGGGTGGTTGGTAGCTGGGTTGGGTTCATGGTGATTTACTTTACCGCATAGCTTGTAGATATGTACAAAAAATATTAGGGCGATTGAGTTGGTTGAGAACTCTTATGTCGAAATCATTGGAATATCTCCCGATCGGTGACCAGTAGGAGTACGTAGAACCAACCTGACAACTGGAAACGGTCTCGGTTAACGCACGCCCAATACTTCCCGGCCACTGTCTCATCTATGCATGATATGGGCGGATCCATCCCCGCCTGATAATTAGTTAATTACCAAATTTGAGCAAAGACACGCCGCGGGTAACAAACCCCGCCACGATCTGGTTATCTATTGACCTTAAAAGGGCTGCCATAGCACCAATTTTGCTCTTACCACGGAAAGATCCCACTTGTTCAATATTTCTAATCTTAGGAAATTCCCAAGTCGAACACCAGAATTTGAAACATCATGGGTGAGACTGAGACATGGGTTGTAGTGGGTGCCTCTCGAGGCATCGGCCTTGAGTTTGTGAAGCAACTTTTGGAGAGCGGGAAAAGGGTCATTGCAGCCGTCCGGAGTCCATCTGGAGCTGAACAGCTCTCACAGTTAATTGTGCATCAACCAAAACCAGAGAACTGCGTGGTCGAGCAATGTGATGTCACAAGTGAGGAGAGCATCGATGTAAGTCTCTCTCTGTGGCCATCTACTTCTTGGGGAAGTACGATACTGAAATGGCTCACAGAATTTTGCTAGAAGATTGCAGACAGCCATGCAAAACGGCACGAAGATAGCAAATGTTATATTGAACGCGGGTGTGCTGAAGTATCCAAATAGGGCGACAGAGCTGTATGACTATGGGCACCAATGTTGCAGCAACTGCTAGTCAACCTTCACTAAAACGAAGTACTGATATGTAGCATATAGAACGTACACAGACTTTGCCCTCCATTTACACACCAATACCATCGGACCCATCATTTGCGCCCAGAAACTGGTCAACTTAGACCCTGAATTTCCTCCGTCAAAGGTGATATTCATCTCTTCCGACTCAGGATCAACTACGCTCTTCCGAAGCCACGAGGATGGCTTTGGTGCATATGCGGCGAGCAAAAGCGCGCTGAATCAGATGGTAAGACATATGGCCGCGGAGCTGAAGAGGAGTGGTGGAAAGAGAGAAAGTATATGCGTTCTCGCATTGCATCCAGGCGAAGTACAAACGTGGGTTTTCTGGCACGACATTTGAGAATATATGGGTTCCAGCAACTAATGAATGTAACAGTGATATGGCTAATATCGATGTTGACTGGGAAGTACAAGGCGTGATACAGGCTGATGAAAGTGTAATGGGGATGCTCGGGGTTATCGGAGAGAAGGGGCCCACCGACAGTGGCTCATTTTGGTGCTGGGATGGAAGGGTGAGTACTCAGTCTTGATGTATGCAGCGTAGTTTCTTCTGATCAGAATATTGACGACCTCCAGAGGCATCCTTGGTGAGGGCAACGAGACGGCGTGGAGGTACAGAGTCGGGCCGTGGGAATTAGGGCACTTAATGCCAAGACCTAGCGGGCCCCAAATAGGCAATTGCATGCAGCTTGCCCTGTGAACAGGCCCTAATTGCCACCAGCCACCGCCCACATGACACCCGAGGAAATTTTGACGAAAGCTGGTTAATCACCGACTCTCTGCCATCTTGCTGTTTGTACGGAGTAGATATTGTCCATGAAAGAAAATTTGTTGTAGCATCCGCCAAGGGCCATGGGGAAGCCATGTTCACCAATAGGCATACCGTTATTACCATCACCAAGACCTGGAGAAGATTTGCCGAACTAAGTAACGTTAGAAGCACCGCCACTCCGTCGGCAGGACCAGACGTAACGAGGCCGTATGAGACCCAGAATTACGCAGAACAAAGCGGGCAACACCCTGTATCGGCTCGTAATGCAGCGGGCTTCGTATTTTCTCCGCGCGACAGCGGGCAGACGTCACCGAATTCGGTACTTTCATGTTATTTCCTACCGGCTTCTTTTGACCACCAACTCACTCCCTTCGACAACACACGCTCAGTCTACAGGGGTTTTCCAGGAGGTTTGAAGCTCTTTCTTCATTCACTTCATCTTCTGCTGTCTTCATCCATGGAATTCTGATCCCTTCCATTTCTCCCCTCCCCCTCCAGATTCCGTCACATGTTAGTTGCCCTTCCAGATCATGAATGCCGTTCTGATTCGCATGTTTCATTCTCAAAACCCGCACGTCTCCCCTCTTCGCTCTCCTAGTTATTTTATAGGACCAAATTCCGAGTCCAAACCGCACGCATAAGCATACATGGAGAAATTCGCGCAATCGAGAACGCCCCCCGCTGGGCCGGGGAGCACCGTTCCTGGAGATGAGAACCGTACTGCGGTGGCTTCGGCACAGCATGGTGCTTCCGAGCAGATACCTCCATCAGGGACAACTAAGGAAGACAGAAAGGGGGAGGGCCAGACGAAACATTTGGACAAGCAAAGTGTGGAATATGTGCTTAGGAGTGGGTTGGCGGGGGGGTTAGCGGGATGCGCGGTAAGCAGACAGTCTCTTCTTTTACTCTCTCTCTATCTGGCATGGTTGTATGAAAGCAGGCAGCAAGAGTTGTAACTGACGGAGAATGGATGCAGGCCAAAACTGTCGTGGCACCACTAGATCGCGTAAAGATCCTCTTTCAGACATCAAACCCGCATTTCGCGAAGTACACGGGTAGTTGGTTTGGCCTTTCCATGGCAATGAAGGATATCAGGCGTCATGAGGGTCTTATTGGTCTCTTTAAAGGGCATTCGGCGACGCTGTTGCGGATTTTTCCCTACGCGGCCATCAAATTCCTCGCCTACGAGCAGATCCGAGCCGAGATTATTCCCTCACGGGACAAGGAGACACCGTTTCGCAGATTGATATCTGGTAGTTTGGCGGGACTTACGTCTGTGTTTTTCACGTATCCATTGGAACTGATCCGGGTGCGGTTGGCATTCGAGACGAAGCAATTTGGGCGTTCATCATTACTGGATATCTGTCGACAGATTTACCACGAACGGGTCCCTGCCCCGATTGTTACGGCAAAAACCGACACTGTATCATCCACTGTCAACAGAGCAGTGCCAAGCTCTGGCATTGCAAATTTCTACCGCGGATTCTTGCCTACTGTTTTTGGAATGTTCCCTTATGCTGGAGTGTCCTTCCTTACTCACGATACAGTGGGTGACTGGCTTCGTCATCCCTCTATCGCTGAACATACGACGATTCCAAACTCAGAGGATCGGAGGAGCAGGTTGAAAAGCGGGAGTCGACGGCCCCAGCTAACGGCGGCCGCAGAGCTATTCTCCGGAGCTGTTGCCGGTATGGTGTCGCAGACATCATCATATCCGCTCGAGGTCCTCCGGCGGCGAATGCAAGTCAGTGGGGCTGTGGGCGACGGTCAGCGATTCGGGATCCTCGACACGGCTCGTAGGATCTGGCTAGAGAACGGGTTCCGTGGATTCTGGGTTGGGCTAACAATTGGATATATAAAGGTTATACCCCTGGGGGCCACGAGCTTTTTTGTATATGAACGACTGAAGTGGCGGCTGGGTATATAGAGTTACAGGGATTGAATGGTTTTTTCTTTTTCTTTCCTCTTTTCTTCCTTTTCTTTCGCATATGCACGTATGCATCCGTTGGGAGTTCGATTTTGCCAGATACTCCGTCATCGATATCATGTGTGTTTTTGGGGTGTCTGGTTTTTGATGTTTTATTTTTCTTCTTATTTTGACTTGAATTCCCACACATGATCTTGTCCTTTATCTCCTTTTCGGATGAAGGAGTGCAGCTGGCGCGTTTCGGATTTCCTTTTATTCATTTCTTCCTCCCAAAGATCTATTGCTTACCCTTTTCGTGCATATGGAAGGAGCCTAGAAGGCTATACAGGCAGGTGGAATATATATTATTCCTGTTGATATTCATTCTTGTCTTTATTTGCATGCAAGGTTTATTCTCCGTAGAATGTACTACATAGTTCATAGCCCAAGGGACGTTGTTTATCAATCTGCCAAGCCACGTGCACGGGCCATATGCGGCCGCGCATCTAAGAGGAGAAAAAAAAGTTTCGATAGATTCAACGTTCCATTGAAAATTACGATTCCAATATTCCTCGTGACGTTCATAATTAAATTTTCTATCTACCGATCAATCAGATTCCAATAATGACAACCCGAAAGAGGAACGAATTTCTAGACATCTCGTCTAGCGATGATGAAGGAAACGAGGGCAGCGGCTACGACTCCGACGCCGCGGAGGAGAGCAAGGGACGATCTCTGAAGCGGAGACGGATGGTCATGACGGATGAGTTCATGTCTGGCGAAGAAGAAGAAGAAGAAGAAGAAGAAGACAATGGCAGTACAGAGCCCAGGAAGTCGAATAAGAAGGAAACCGACTCAACGCCAGAACAGCAAGGCACCACCACAACAACAACACCAGATTCCAAACCAGAGCAAGACAAAAAGAAGAAAAAGAAGAATAAAGACATCAAACCCACCAAGAACAAAACAGGCGTAATCTATCTCTCAACCCTCCCACCATACCTACGTCCAAGCGCCCTAAAATCGATGCTCGAAGCCCGCGGTTTCGCCCCTATCACCAGAGTCTTCCTGACACCTGCCATTCCCACCGCAACAGACAGCACAAGACGGCGATCGAACAAGCGCAAAACCTACACGGACGGATGGGTTGAATTTGCGTCGAAGAAGACAGCGAAGATCTGCGCGGAGACGCTGAATGCGACGATCGTCGGCGGGAAAAAGGGTGGGTGGTATCATGATGATCTGTGGAATATGAAGTATCTTCGCGGGTTCAAGTGGGATGATCTCATGGAGCAAGTGCAGAGGGAGAGGTCGGAACGGGAGGCGAGGAGGAGGGTTGAGGATTCAAGGGCGAGGAAGGAGGAGAAGGTGTTCCTTGCTGGTGTTGAGAAAGGGAAGGTTCTTGATGGGATTCAGAGGAAGAAGGCGGAAAAGAGGAGGAAGGATAAGGATGAAGAAGAAGCTGGAGCTGGAGTTGAAGAGAGACAAGGGGATGCTCAGGTTAGGAGGTTGTTCAGGCAGAATGAAGTTAAGGGGGGTGATGGGAATGCTCAGCTTGCTGAAGATACGAAGAGGGTGTTGGGGAAGATTTTCTAGTTTTTCTTGTTTGACTGTTCTTTTAGCGATGTTCATTTCATGCATGGAGATAGAGTCAAAAAAACAGCAACTTCTACAGAGTACGCATGTTTCATACATCAGAAACTTTTGGAATTCCGCTGATATATCTAGGATTTCACAAAAATATCAACCATGAACGCCATACCCAATGTCATCAATATTATCTATAAACACGAACGAACTCATTCATCGTTCATGTTGAGCTCATCGAAGTCATCAAGCAGCTCGTCCATATTGATCTTGGGGACCCCATCGTCGCTCTCACTATCCTCGACCATCTCATCCATGCCTCCTTCAACGCCCTCCATGCGATCCGCCTTGGGCCGGGAATTCTTGCTCTTATACAATGCAAGTGTACTCCGAAGTTCCTGGTCCTCTTCAATATCCCGAAGGAACATTTCGAAGTCCTGTTCGAGTCGGTCTTGGTCTTCTTTCCTGCGACCGCCAGCTGCCAATGCCTCCTCCTCATATTCGCGCGCCATACGCTTGACGCGCCAGTTACGGGACTTGGGCTTCTTCTTGCGCGCATAATGTTTCTTGACGAGGATCACATCCGGGATGGTGGAGCCATACTGACCGCTCGCTTCGATGGCTTCGAAGTTCTCATCGTTGAAGTTCGCCCCTGTCAGGTGGTACCCGAGTGCCGAGTCACCAACATGAAGAACTCCTCCGAGATGTGTTCGAGCAAAGTACGTGGTGTCGTTGGCGCCTAGGTCCGAAGCACGCGCAACCGTCACTTCGGCAAGGTGGAATCGTCCATTTGCGTGTCCGACTGGCTCGATATCCATGATGATGAACTCCACCAGTTCAGTGACATCTGCGAGGTTCTTGAACGGTGATCGCCAGTACGTCGGAGTGGGGACTTCTGTCGTCTGGAGGGTACTGGGGTCGAGGAGATTGACCGCCGTACCGACCCGGTAGCAGAGCGTCAACGGAGAGATGTTACCTAGAGATCGGGCCAACTTGAGCGGTAGAGCAACCAAGTCGTCCTTGCAGATTGGTATGAGCTCAACAGAATATGTGAACTTGTATGATTTGGTTGATGTGTGCACATCCATCGAGATCAGTTCTTGAGCTTTCTTCACTTTGGTCGGTGCCACAGACGACAAGAACTCAACCATCTTCTCGGCATGGTTTTTCTGGCCGAAGTAAAAGTCCAATCCATCCTTGGCTTCTTTAATGTTGACAGTATCTTTATGTGCACCATGTTTAAGGATGAGCTGTTCGAGGTAGAGGAATGTTCGCTTGTGCGGCACCTTCTGTCGCACTTGAACAGACGCTTGCCAGGTATTCCTGGTGTAGGATTTGGCGCACTCCACACACTGTTGTGTTGCCACTACATACATAACCTCGAATGTCTGCTGCACAATTGTGTTCTGGAAAGCCTCCTGTTGAATTGTGATTTTGACCCTAATTCGTCTCGAGTGTGGCTCTGTCCAAATGAAACTAGCATCGATAATGCGGACTTTGGACAGTCCACGAAGTCTGCGCAGGCATATGGCCAGAAGCTCCTTCGATTCAGGAGCTGCACTGACCCAGCTGTTTGGCGGTTGCAGCCATCGTTCACAGTCTTTACAGGTGTGTAAAGTAGCCTCTCTCTGAATCCCCAGGGATATATCAACGGTAAGTTTGATGCAGTCCTGGCAAAGTGCACCGGCTGCAGTTGTCCCATCAATTGGGGCACCGCAGTTGCAGCAAAGAATGCTGTAGAATAAACGAATCTGTTAGTATGTATTTCTCACAATATGTATAACCTGTAACTCACGTTGCAATCTGCTCTTCCTGTTGGATAGCCGCAATCGGCACAGGTCCATCCAAATCCATCGACATGGCTGCAATATTATTGGGACGCTGTTTACCGCAGCAACTATGCGTGGTAAAATGGAATAACTGGAGAGGAATGACCTCTTGATTTGAAATCGAATTGAAGCCGATTATTTTTTTGCCCCTCCGAGACTTTTTTTTGTTTGACCTGTTTGCATATATGCCTAGTCATGTTTGCACAGTTTGCCTGATTCTAGCAAACTCTCCGCGCAAAGACCGAGGTGCTCTTCGGCCAGCAACTCTACTCAAAAATTTGAAGTCTTCTGCGACATCATGCAAAAAGCAGTCGCATTGAAAGCGGCGCTGTGCCATTCATGCCGCCAGGAAGTTTTACGATCTTTTGTTTCTGTTTCCGGAGTTTCAATACCTCGCTACTCTCGGTTACCGGGACAAATTCATAATGCCAATGGAAGAAGAGCATTCACATTAGCTCCACGCTTACTATCCAAAGAAGAGTCTCGGAGTGACTCGGACGAGGTTGCATCATCTGTGTATGGAACTAGTATTCATGTTGAGAGCAACGTTTCTCAACCGTCAGAGCATATCCCATGGTATTTGCAGGAGGAGACCCCGAGCGCTGAACCGCATCCCCTGTTCTCACGAGACCAAATACCACACCTCCCGGAAAATCCACCTGAAATCCTTCCTGTTCTATTAGAATATATTTTCAAGGACTTGGGTCTTGACAATTTGAAATTGCTTGACCTCAGGGGCCTAGACAACCCGCCGGCGCTTGGTGCCAATGTTATTATGATCATCGGAACGGCTCGCAGCGTGAAGCACCTAAATGTGTCTGCAGATCGTCTTTGTCGGTGGTTGAGGAGTACCTGGAAACTCAGCCCACACGCGGATGGATTGTTGGGCCGGAACGAACTTAAGATCAAGCTTCGTCGCAAAGCTCGTCGGGCAAGGATAGCTAGCAAGGCAGGAGCACTAGTCGACGAGAAGGACGATGGCATCACCACTGGCTGGATATGTGTGAACGCTGGTCTCGTCGAAGATAAATCCGTCCAGCAGCAACCTACAGAGAATTTGTTTGAAGGGTTCGGCATCACCCCCCGGGGTACTCGAATAGTAGTCCAAATATTCACGGAGGAGAAGAGAGCCGAACTCGATCTGGAAGCGCTATGGGAAGCTACGTTGGAACGTGCTAATAAGCGAATCCAGGCAAATTCTGAAGTTGATTCCGATTCGGCGCTTGAGGAGGTTCGTGGCCCTACTGGGTCAACCCCTGACTCTGATTTGGGGCATCCTCCTAAATCTTTCGTGACGATATCACTTGAGCAGAAAAGAGGGCTTCATACGACCCGTCGAATTAGAGCTCTCCACAGTGAATCTAATATCCATGATATGTGGTCTGGCACTGAATCGAGGTTTTCTGCCGGAGCTTCATCTATCCGAAGCCACATCCCTTCCCAGAAACGAACCATCGTTGTGACTACGTCAAGCCTACTTCAGCTTTTGTCGGAACTTCCAAAGGAAGAAGCTAGACGCGAGCTTGGGGAAGGTCCAGATGATCGCGCTTCCACGCTTTTCTTGCGCCTCTTTCATGGAGCTGCTACTTCTGCAGAGGAAGCTGCCGCGAGCCAAATAAGGTTGATATGCATGGGTATTTCTCTTCAACACCCAGCGTACGACAAGGAAAGGCTTTACAACGCCTTTGAGGACCACATTTGCGCCGGATACCCTCTGCCCGAGGAGCTAGGATTCGAAGTGTTTTCAACTATGTTATCGGAGTATCCGATTCCTGACTCCTCTGCCGACTCTCCAAGTCGAGTAACAGACGCAGATAAAGAACTGGCTTGGCGCATTATTGATCATCTGAGTTTTCGAGGTGTGAACGTTCTGAACATGCAAGTGTTCGACGCTCTATACAAGGCGGCGAATTCTGCAATATGCACGGAATCATCGCAAATTCCCGAGCAAAGCCGCCAGGCATCTTCCCTAATTTCTAGGGCGATAGAAGCTCTTAACATCCCACTTTCTGCACGAAATACACGCTCATTCATGATACATGCGTTTCAAAACCGGGACTACGACAACTTTTGGAAAGTTTGGCACAGACTTCCTCTGCACAGCATTCAACGCACCGCTGAGGACTATGCGATGCTATTTCGTTTACATGCCGAACTAGGAGATCGCCGGCGAGCAAGAGATTGCCTCGCGTGGGTAGATATGATGCAGAGAGAAGATCCACCAGTGCGTCTAGAAGGTCAGGTTGCACAACATGTCGAGTCTTGCCGTCGCCTTGCATCCGAAGGATACATGAGCTTGAGCAACCGGGCCGAGAGCAGAGATTCAGTAGCGATGTAGGAGTGTGTTAGTATAAAATGCCATATCTTGATCGCAGCTTTAGAAATACATAGATTCAGTTTTAATGTGTATCAAGTACGATTACGCATGGAATAATAGGAATCACAATGTAGAAATGTGTACTCCGTCGGAGCGCCAAGAGATGAAACAGTTGGACCTCGGTTCGCGTGATCTGCCTCCGCGTCTTCTCAGAGTCGCTTCTCTCTCATCTTCTCTAAACCCCTGGTCGAAGATGCCCGCTGTTTAACCATCATTTCCACTGTTGACTGATCAGTCAACATGGAGTACCTTTCTAGTCTTCAAAACGATTTCGACGAGCTAAAACCCAGTCTGTTTGGTGAGTTTTCTCCCCCCGTTGCCGTTGCGAGCAAGCAGCTGACATTGACATCACCACAGAACTCCTTTCAGAACAGCAACTCTCAGCTCTTCTCCCTCCTACTCTTCGCTATCTTCTCGCAGTAGCAACGCACCGCCATCCGCGCTATCTGCTCAAAGCCCTAAACTCCTTTGATGAGCTCTATGCGCTTCTCTCCCTCATCGTCGAGCGATACTACCTCCGCACCTTCGGTGGCTCATTCACAGAGAATTTCTACTCCCTCAAACGAGAACGTGTTCTGTTGACGAAAAATGGCGAAATCCCAAGGGCGCAGATCGGCGCCCCCGGCCCTGTACGGGACTCGTTAAAACTGCACAATTCCGACATCTGGAAGAACCTCCTGGTGATGGTCGGAATCCCGTACCTGAAGCGCAAACTTGACGAGGGATACGATATCCATGCTGCACCCCAGGCGTCCCTGATCGGGGGTCCGCGATATAACCCCAGTGAGGACCTGCCTCCACATCCGACCCTCCACCAACGACTGATGTACTACTACAAATGGTTCCTTCGCAACGTCTACCCGTCCGTCAATGCGGCGTATTATTTTTCTATTCTGGCGTTTAACCTCGCCTATCTCTTCGATGGCACGAAATACTCTTCTCCCTTCCTGTGGCTGGTTGGGACCAGGATCCGTCGATTAGGTGCCGCGGATCACCGTGCCATCGCGGCTATCCTGGATGGCGCCTCTCGACCAAATGGCGCCGGGTTGGGAGGTGCTAGTAATACTGCCCGCGGCGCTGCGAATGCCGCCAGATCACGCCCCGGAACAGGTCTGGTCGGTCTGATGAGCCCCCAGAATATCTACCCCCAGCTCCTTTCGTCATTGCGCTACTTCCTCCCGGCCTCGATATTCGCACTCAAATTCCTCGAATGGTGGCACCAAAGTGATTTCTCCCGACGGCTAGCCCGGAAAGCGACTGAAGTCTTGGATCTGCCTGCGCCCGTCGTATCGGGGACACCGGAGAAGCGGCACAAACAACAGGAGCAATCGAAGAAATCAGCTTTGGTAACCTCCACAAAGGATCTCAAATCAGCGCTGAAGACACACAATAGGCCTAAACCCTTCCAACCTCCTGTCTCGTCTACTTCGTATCTTCCCATTTTCACTGTTTCGTTGCCGCCCGTTGACTCAGAGGACAACGGTGATAGCATCTGTTCCATTTGTTTTGG
Organism: Monascus ruber; assembly: GCA_002976275.1. Taxonomy (NCBI): domain Eukaryota; kingdom Fungi; phylum Ascomycota; class Eurotiomycetes; order Eurotiales; family Aspergillaceae; genus Monascus; species Monascus ruber. The sequence goes on from PSNO01000005.1 coordinate 476,649, forward strand.
TCCCCTGGCGAACCCTACCGCATGCCAGACAGGCTACGTCTTCTGCTACGTTTGCATCTTCCACTGGCTGAAAGGGGAGCACCAGCGACAGATAGACTTCATGAATGGTGAAGATACGAAGACACCCTGGGAGGAGGAAGAGGAAGGTGACTCTGATAACCAGTCCAAGGCAGCTAGCGGCCATGGTCAGAGTCGAGAGGGGAAGTGGGAGAGTGGGAAAGGGAGATGTCCCATTACTGGACGGAGAGTATTGGGGGGAACGGATGGATTAAGGCGGGTTTTGGTATGATTTCTGTTCCATTTGGAGTGATGATTTGGATTGCTGTAGAATATTTGCTTTCCTGAATGGAGGTTTTCATGTAACTGATGAGTGGTTACCCTCCACTCCGCTGCTAATTTGCTCTTCAAGAGAGTCATGAAGAGTATCATATATAAAAATTATATGATATCGTACAAACACGATCTTTTTAAAGCAACATGGCAACACCCCTAATAATGCAATCCAAATTCAATCAAGAATATACGGTTTCGCGTTGGAGCCAAAGATTAAATAGGGTTTTGTCGCAGCTATCTTCAAGATAGTCTGTGAAAAGACAGAGTTGGCCCAGGCAAACCACGGCCGGGTGTATTGCTTGACGTCGTTGACGTTGATCGACTCGTGCACGAGGCCGAGAAGACTCGAGTCGCGAACAAGGTTGATAGCTTCTACTATTTCAGAGTCCGAGTCGCTGGTCATGGCTTGCACTAGGAGAGACATAGGCCAGGCATTTTCAAGACCGACTAGATAGAAGTTAGTCATGGACAGCAGACAACAAGAAATAGCCAGAACTGAAACGCACCGTGAGGTCCACCAATGCCATGGAAAGCGGGACCGGTCAGATAATAGGGATTCCCAGCCTTTTCAAGGACCATCTTACGCGTATTTTGATAGACAGGGTCTTTTTGATCTACGAAACCCAGGTAGGGAAGCGACAACAACGACGGAATGTTGGCATCATCCATGAAAATTTGAGAGCCATAGCCGTCGACTTCAAAGGCAAAGACATTGCCATATTTGGGGTGCTTCACCACCCCGTGGTTCCATACAGATTTTTCAAGGTCCTGGCCTCGCTTTTGAAGCTCCTGGACTAGATCAGAGTTACCCCTGGCAGCCTTTATCACCTCTGCTGTCTTCTTCAACTGGACCGCCATCATGGCGTTCGGAGGAATGAAGAATCCCAGGATGGTGGCATCATCGCTAGGTCGGAAAGCACTGCGAATAAGACCCGTATCGCGGTTCAGTGGATTCCCAACTCCGTTCAAACTGAGGGTTTCTGTACCCAGATTTGTCTGGCGTTGAAACGTGTACTGGTTGACAACGTATTGGTTCTGCGCGTTGAATGTAGGTCGCGACTGAGCGTCCAGAGTGTCCAGGAGAGTTTTCAATGCCATATACCACCGATCTGTGAGGAATTCTGTCGATCCGGTATTCTCGTGGAACTGGGTTCCAAGAGCCAAGAAATTGGCCAAAGAATCGAGCTCGTACTTACATTCGAAGACAAAGGATGGTTCGTACGCGGGATGCACGGTGTCCTGCTGTCCGTTCGAGCTCGGCCCGATTCCACTAGGCGGCGGCGGCTGGAATGCATTGCAATAGGGAGACTGAATGACATACTCTACCTGAGTATTAATTGCGCCCAGGATGAGTGTATAGAGGTTCTTATCCTTCTTTGCCAGAGCTTGATAGGAGGCCAGTTGATTCGTCGAATCGCGCAACCACTCAGCATCAATGTCACCCGTCACAATGAACGTTTGTGTTCCATCCCATTGAGGACTACCCCTCTTATTGTTCCGTTTTGCAGTTGGCGTAGAGCCGTTGGTATGCCATCGAACAGTCGTGTCTAGCGTGTTAGGGAAGGCATTCCGGAATAGCTGGGCCAGATCCTTGTCCACCATACGCGAGGTGATATCGTCGATGACCTGCTCGACTACCGGTGAGGAAAAGGTCCTGCATGCTTCCACAGGACGTTGAAATGAAAGGTTTAATGGACCTCCGCTGAAAGGACCGCTGGAAGCGATAGAAAATTAGTGCTTAGCCCTTGCGACTCTCTCTCATCCGAGCCCTCTTCCGAACGGGACACTCACTGAGGCGTCGATGAATAAGATGTATAGTCAGGGCATGCTCTGCGGAGAATTACCGGGTCGTCAGGGTGGCTGCTGACAGGCTTGCCTCCGAAGAACGCAAGCACCGTGGTCGCGAGGACCAACGCTGTCGTCGACGGGAAAGCCATGTCGTCGTGGAGGCGCGGGAAATGCGGGGGATAGCCGAACAGGCAAGTTGAATAGCTCGAAGGAACTCTCGTCCACACTGGACAGGATACAGACCCATTTAATTAGACCATAATAATTCACATGCCACTGAGCCGCGGGATAGTGGGATCATCAGCTACGCTGTGGTAACCGTCGTGGTAACGTTGTATTCTCTGTGTAGTTTGAGTGAGGAGAACAAGGAATGCGGAGATGAACTGCCGCTGTAGATCCGAGTTCAACGCCGTACATAGGTATTACATACTACAGAAGGTGGGTTTTAAGCCTTTCATAAGTCGTCTAATCTCCGCTAAACTGGCTTCTTCAGATATCGGAAGAGATCCTACAGAAAGAGATTGGATAATCTGTCCCAAAGGCTGAATGTCACCGCCAGCTTGCTGGTAGATACTGCGTCGAAAGGCGACAAATATCTACCACTGTACGTGTATGTCTCAAGCCTCTTGATGATATACATTGATATTATCAGACGGAAGACCAAAGGACTGTACTCCTGGAAACGACAGCTCATTGTCCACGGTAGCAGTGTGATGGATGCCTTCAGCCACTCCCATAATATGTACACTCCCATCCATCTTTGTCAACCATCATCCCAACAACTGCAACGATGGCGCACTACGAGCTTCCTTATTGGGGTTCAAGTGCTAGCCGCTTGGATCAGTCTAATTTTAAAGATCTTTGGGCTCCTGACCTTTTCTCTCATCACGACACATCTCGTGATCTGTGACTTTCTCGAGGGGAAGAGGTGGAGAGGAAGAAAAACGTCACAATACTGTGGCATGTGTGTGTGTGTGTGTGTCTGGCGTTCTAGCAGTTCTGGAAGGGATGTGGGGAGTTTGATGCAATGCTGCCAGTGGTAAGACTGTGAACCAAGCTCTAGAGGTGCATACTGGAGCACATCACAACGTCCCCGTACAATAACTCCCTCAGTGGAAAAAGGGGCTGCTCTACGAATGTACAGTGAAATTAGTCACCTTTGCTGTTAACAGGCAATTCCATCTAATCTTGATACTGACGATAGGCACTTGTCATTATTTCCTCTCATTTCTTCGAAAAGAAAGACATGATATTCCCCTGTCCTGGTTTCCCGCCCGGCTTCGCCTTCGCCGAACTCACGGCTGGTTTCTTTTTGGGCGGTGCCGGCTCGTCTTCTGAAAACGACTCCCAAGCAGGTTCCTCAACAGTCACTGTAGAATCGAAGGCGAAAAGAGTCAGATTCAAGTCGTGCACCACTCTGCAGGGATACATACCCAGATAGCCCTCTTCGTCCTTGACCGTTTTCTTCTTCATAATTTGTCGCCGGCCTCTTCGCCGGCCTCCTACAATGGTCACTTGCTCCTTCAATTCCTCTTTCTTTGGAGGTTGGCCAATGGTCGGTGCTTCTTCGGCGGGTTCTGCGGCATCGGGCATCTCTTCGTCTTCTTTGCAGTCAGCAACAATATTCATTGATGATTGGCTGTATCAATATGAAACTGTACCGTCGTCCTCCATCATCTTCCTCAGCTTCGCTTCTCGTTCTTTCTTCGTCTCGTGACTGATGATGGTCTCTCGTTTCCCTGTATCGGGGAAGAGTTCCTCAGGCTCTTCTTCTTCTGACGCATCATTGAACGTTACTATTACCAGTTAGCTATACAAAACGAATCAAGGTGCGCTTTGTAAACGAACCATCTTCGGCGGCGCCACTAGATTCAGCCTAATTAAGGGTTAGCAAGTACGTATAGAGAAAGCATAAATATACAGCATTGTACTGACAGATTCAGCAGCAGAAACTGCTTTTCTTGCCGGGCTTTCCTTTTGTTTGGCCTGTGCCTTTGAGAATGAACTGAAAATATCACTCCTTTGCCGCTTCAACGGTGCCGTCTTCTCTAACGGTTTTGACGTAGGTTCAGATGGGTGAGGCTTCGATGGCTGCTTCGAGCCTGCATCGTCATTCTTTTTACTCTCCATCTTCATCTCCTGCGCCGGGAACTCCTTGAGAACAGGTTGTTTTGCAGGAGCTGTTTCGTTTTGTATGGCAGGAGGCGGAGGCCGCGCACCCTTTCGCCTCTAAGAAGGCATTTTCAGTTCATATTTAAGCCATGTTTCCCTTCAATCAGAAATACGTACCTTGACATATTTGTTTTGAACCATCCCCCATTGTTTCCCATGCTCCAAGGGATCCTGATCCGCATGAATAATCGATATCTCACGGCTAACATCCGTCAATACATTCAAATCCGGCAAAACAGTCGACTGCAAGCTATAAATATGAATTGACGAAATAGAGATAAACGTCGACTTTGCATCTGTAATATGTATCAGTAAACCAATCATGATTACCCCCAAGCAAAAAAAGAAAGGGCCGCCTTACCATTCAAATCCTCCTCCCGGACCAATATAACAGATGCCCTCTGAACAGCCTGCGAATCCGCATCTTGATTCGGTAGAGAACTGCTTATGTACGGACTACTCGGCATAACATCATCGCCCTGATCTTTGTCTGTCCCATTCGCCACAGACATAGATGCCCCTTCCTCTAACTTCTGAGCACCGGTTATGATGTATGTTGCATCTACGCTGCGTGGTTTTTTGATATTCTCGGCGTAGTGAAATTCATAAAGGATCCTTTTTTCCACAACTCCCAGATTCAAATCAATTCAACCATCCAACAGGGTAGAACAAAATAAGACGAGTATGCAAACAACGTACTGTTTGGCTAGATTTGAATGAATTCCGAACACCCGGCTCAAAGATCGGTAGGTGACCTGTTGGAGTGGATTAGAGCAGTGAAGCAAATGATGGATAATTGGAAAGTAACCACATACTGTCTTACGTTCATTGAGAACGTTTTCTGCTAAATATCGCTTGTAGTCCACCGCCATACTGCAATCAATAAGAGCACTGCTTTCGCATCAACTCGAAATAGTTGTCTATGTAAATATCTATGATGGATTTCCGTCGGACGCGTTTATAGGAAACCCATTAACGCGTATCAGTCAGCAAGTCTTGGCATCGCTCATCCGTTTTTGGCGGATTCCTCGAAGCATGGAGAATAATAAATAATAACAACCCAAGTTGACGACGAGTATTCGTTTTCTCCGTCCATAAATCAGCATTCCTGGTTCCCAGCAGGATACAGTCTTGATCTTCCTACCTCATGTTCTGATAGTCCCACCGCAGCTCTCACTAAAGAGAAAGATGAACGGCAGCTCCTTCGACATCCCGGACTCTACCGACTGGCTGAACACGCCTCTCTCACTCCTCACGCCCCTGGAATCCTCACTTCGTTGCCAGGTTTGCAAGGATTTCTTCAACAATCCTGTCATCACCTCCTGCAGCCACACATTCTGCTCGCTATGTATCCGTCGCTGTCTAAGTACAGAAGGCAAATGCCCTGCGTGTCGCAGCTCCGATCAGGAATTGCGCTTACGTCGGAATTGGGCCATCCAGGAAGTGGTGGACGCATTTAGAAATGCCAGGCCCAGCGTACTGGAACTTGCGAGGAGAGCTACCTCCACAGGGTCTGAAGAGGGACATTATATGCTCGAGCAGCCTGCATTGAAAAAGCGGAAAGTGAACGACGGGCTGGACGCTGGGAGACTTGACGAGGATACTACCGGAAGCTTCGAGGGCAGACAGACACGGTCACGCAGGAGTAGGGTAGATAGTCAGAGTCAAAGTCAGATGGAGGTTATCCAGGATAGTCAGGACGAGGATTTCGTCCCGGGTAAGTGTTTACTATGCTTTCTTTAATTTATATATGATAATATTTCTAATATTCTATACTTAGACGATGGTCTCGTTGCGTGCCCGATCTGTAACCGAAGAATGAAAAATGAGGCTGTATTTCAACATCTAGATGCTTGCACGGGGACTTCCGCAAATACTCCAAAGCAGACATCTTTCGGGTAGGCAAGATCAATGAAAACACCTAGTACGCTATATTCTATAGCTTGACGGATTATCTGATTCGATGTCTCTTCTAGATCTCTGAAGCCTATTTCACGCAATATGGCCCAACCCCCTGAACGACTTCCGACCATGAACTATTCCATACTGAAAGACGGAGTACTCCGTAGAAAACTCAGAGACCTGGGTATACCGGATTGGGGTCCTCGACCACTCCTACAAAGGCGCCACACCGAATGGATGAACTTGTGGAATGCGAACTGCGATTCAAAAACACCAAAGTCAAAAAAGGAACTGTTGCGGGAGCTTGACATTTGGGAGCGTACACAAGGTGGACAGGCCGCTGCGTCGCCCTCTGTAGGCTCGGCAAATTCCATTATGCGCAAGGATTTCGACGGAGCGGCCTGGTCGGCATCTCACGATCACGAATTCAAACGATTGATCGCGAGTGCCCGACAAAGGAGTGATGCCATGGTTCGGTCGACCATTCCCCAAGCTTCTGCTGCACAAGAGAAGCCAGAGGTACCGCCAAAATCCGAGTCGTTCCGTAACACACCCACTGCCGCAGACGATACCCAGAAGCTAGCACAGCTACCTGTAAGACTAATGGGTGTAAATGACGCCGAGGATGCAGTTCATGCATATCAGAATACCAGTGATACCCAGGCTGTCAAAAATCCAGCTGAATAGTTATCCATCCATACATGCACGCGATCTTTCGCATAGTAAGCGTATATGCGCCGACTTAATGGTGCAACTCGGACATATTTCGTCTCATTTTGCCGGTAGCGGGTGGCCCTTGGTTGCTTCCGAGCTTTCCTCGATCGACATGTGGGAAAGCTTTCCGATGCTTTCAGCCAAATCGGATTCAACAGCCTCTGCTTCTGTCGTTCGCCCAGCCTCTTTGGCGGCCTTGTCGAGATCTGCGAGCCTCTTCAAAGTATCCTCTACTTCCCTATCCTCCTTCGCTTGCCGTTCTGCATCCTCCATAGCTTCGAGCTCCTCATCGATCTCATCCTCATCGACTGCAGGGGCGGTCTCATTGATGATATTTCCTATTTCGTCCGTCTTGAACATCTCTTCCCGCAAGTCCTCGACCACATTCTCCACTCTCTCAGGTCCGCCAATTTTAGCGTGTAGCGCATGGAGGGCATTTGCGCCTGCTTCCATTGCCTGAACAACCTCGACTTGACCCGCGGCGCGCTCGATTGATATATATACTTCTTCAAGCTGTGCCAGGGTATCTAGTTTCTGCTTCAAATTGTGCTCGGCGAGCTTTTTGGAACGTACAGCTGCAAGCGCTGATATCCGATTTTTGTTATTCAGAGCTGCCTTTGCCGTCGCAGTCAGCTCGGCTATTTTATTTCCCAGCTCCTCGGTCTGTTTTGATATAGTTGATATCAATGTTTTCAATGATGAGACGGTGGTATCCTGTTGGGTTATTGTGGGGCTATCATTTTGACTTCTGAATCTTATTGTCTGGTATATAGTCAGCAGCTTTTTGAATCCGCCAGAATATCGCTGTACATACCTGACCATCATATGCAATCGCGTCGGTGTCACGAGATAAATATAGCAGAAGAACATCGAAATCAGTCGGAGATAGTTGGGTATTTTGGCTCAAAATCGATGCATATTCAGCTACGAAGCTTTCTTTGGAGTATACACGATCGGTTAAAGCCGAGCTATGCTTCGCAGACTGTGTAACCACCAGATTTGCTATCTCCTATACCACATTAGTCAATATGTATACATACAATCAAGCCAGATGGTACAATGGAAAAGTTCTCTACCTTTAAATTCTCGACCAAAACCAGTTCCTGTCCCGGCAATTTCGGTAACGAGTCGCGAGTATCTGACCCTACCACGAATCCTCTCAGCTGCTTCATGCCCCAGCTCATAATATTCCACGGATCCAGTACCGCAGTATCAATGATGGTCCAGTTCTTTTTCTGCAAACTACCTGCAGTGGTTTTGTAGATATGCAAAGGAATCATGGTGTGTTTCTGAATTGCCTCATCCTGTACAGAGTTATCGAGAAGTTAGCCCGAGCTAGCCCGAGCATATAGCAACAACCCAATCCCCGGCTGTAGATACCGTATAGGAGGAAGCATACAATTACTGCAGTAAGGCCTACTGGCCGGCCAAATTCAGGTAGCTCCAAATCCCCCAGTAGAGAGTTGTCCACCCTTAGAACGAGGTGATCGCCTGTTCTCTGTTCTCCAGGTTTACTCTTCGTTATAGGAGCAGCGGACCCTAGCGGCGTGCCACCTGGTGCATATGAAGGAGAGATACAGCCCGCTCTTGCAGCGCTTGTTAGCGCATGTTCCCACGCAGCGACGTTAACCGCGTATCCATCTGGATTTTTCCTTTTCAGTATAGTGAAATCGGAATAGAGGGACGGGAGACGGTTCCTGAAAAAGGGGGCAAGTGATTAGACCCATCTGATTAGCCTTGTGCTTCTTCTCCTAATGTGCATCATGGAGCGGTAGGGGTACAATACTGGGGATGGGGAGTGGCCCACTCACTTCCTGAAAGCATCCTCGTGCTGGAGGATGTAGTTCAAAAGATCGCTCATCTTTGACTGTCTTTGCTTATTAATTTTGAAAACGAGAATCGGATACAGGGGTCTTTCGGTTGTTGCATAAAGTCAGGATCTTTCTTTTTTCAAAGATCACTAAATGTGTATGTTGACGTTAGAACCTCTGTGCTTGACCATGATTGTCCGGTTGCCGCGGAAGATAGAACAGTTAGTTAGTTAGTTAGTTATTATTATTTAACGTCGCTTGGCGGTCACGTGGCGGGTGACCGCGGCCTCCCGAAGGGCAACCGGACGTGCCTCCCAAGCGTATACTATCTAAAAGGATCTAAATACATGCTTAAAGGAGACAAATTTGAGCACTACGTGCTGTAGGGTTGGGGAAGTTCCCAGCACTACCCTGGCTGGGGCTTCAAGCGGTAGAAAAACCTGTCTTGCCTCCCTATAGGTGAGAGGGGGAGCCAATCCCTCTTTCCCAGGAAGATATGCTTGGACTGTTACACTACTCTGTGCTTAGGCGGGCCCAGTTTGGGCATATATCCGTAAAGAAGGATGTGTTTTGCACGATGCGGCTGAATTCCTCAGCCCCAGCAGCAGTCCCTAGGAGCCAGTCAATGGTTTTTGCCGGCCCAACAGGTGTGTGTTTCCATCTCTCCTTCCAGCGCTTCCTAGTATGTGGGCAGAAGAAGAAATGTACTGGAGTTTTTAGCTTCTTGCAGGAGCAGGTTGCTAGGTAGTCCGTGTGGTGGAGGCGTTCGTGATATGCTGCAAAGTCCCCATGTCCAGTGCGGGCTGCAATGAGCCTGCCTAGTACCCAGCGTGGCAGTTTGTGTTCCTGGGCCCGGCTGCTCTTCGTATGGGGACAGATGCCCAGGTCTTGGTATGCCTGGGGTGCGTTGCGTATATACGCTGCCTGGGTGGCAGTACGGAGTTGTTGTTTCGCCTCTCGTCTTAGGTATGCCGGGGAGGGGGGGATGTGGGAGCCATCCATGGCTGCTCCCTGCTTTGCTAGCCTGTCTGCCAGCTCATTGCCTGCGATTCCAGTGTGCCCTGGTACCCAGGAGACCCGTACGGGCCTGCGGGGGGAGGCTAGGATGTACGGCAGGCTGAGCCACTGCGTGGAGAGCTGGTGGAAGGTGTCTGTGAGATGGCGTCTGTGTGGCGCGGGCCTGCCATCTGCTAGTAGACTGGCCGCTGCCAGGTTGTCTAGGAAGATGTTCAGCTGGTTGGCATATGCAGTGCATGGCAAACCCACTGCTGCCCGGAGACCTTCCACAGCACCCATGATCTCCGCGTCATAGACCTCTGTCCGGGGGCCTGATGGGCCCTGTCCCTGGGTGACTAGGATGGAGCCGTAGTATATGGCGTATCCATATCCAGCGCCTTGGCCCGTGTGGGAGCCATCTGAGTAGACTGATATGGCTAGTGGTGAGGAGATGTGCCCTTCCCGGTGGGTTGGCAGCATGCGTAGTGGTGGCAGCTGTGGCTCTACCCACCTGCGTTCTGGTGCTGGTGTGGGGATGCGTTGCAGGATCCTGGTGAGCCTTGTGTTGTACCCATAGTTTGGGGCTGCATGGATGCGTGCTATGGGGTGCTTTGCATCTAGGCCTGCGTATCTAGCAGCTGCCCTCTGGAGGGTGCTCTCCAAAAGGGCTCTTGGGTCTGGCAGGTCTGCCTCTCGGAGGAGTGCTGCTGTGGGTGTTGTCTTGTATGCTGGGAGGATTGCTAGGGCTGCTATTCGGTGGAAGATAGAACAGATCAACAATGCTCTGATAAGATACTTCCATAACGACCACGTGATCAACAATGTACAGCTGCAAAATGGCAGCAGATGGATTATTATTACTAGGTAGCTATTATCCGTACAACGTATGGTATATGCCAAATCCCTGGGTGAGTCGAGGGTAATGAGCTGTTTTCATCCACACGATATATTGCAACCAGGGAGTTGTGAAATATAAGACAGAAGATATCCGATGCCTCCAGCCCGTGGGAAGACTCAAACAAGTCATCCAAGCACCCGATTTCTATAATGTATATTCCTCTCATGCGTCCAAGTGTACTATTATCCCATATGTGCTTAAGCTCGTTCAAAGTCGTCATGCGGAGTTTCGTCATTATCCCTTGCCAACTGAGCCGAACCGGTAGCCCCAGGGTCCAGAGAAGTAGGCAGTCCCATCAGTGGCTTACGATTTCTGCGCTTGTCTAACTTCTCGCTTATCTCTTCCGTTTCCAATGTCATACCTGCCATTGCAGTATCGTCTCGGGTATCGAAACCCTTGGCCTCGAGAGATCCTACCTTTGCCGCATGTCTCAAATTATCAATGAATGATTGCATCTCTGGGATGGGGAATATTCCATCATTCTCAAGGACATCAGCATAAAGTTTTTCGGCCTCTTCCAAGCATGAGGAAGCTAGTGTTGGCTTCCCATATTTGAGCCAGAGGTCGGCGGCGAGAATACTCCACATTCCCGCTTTCCTGTGACGAGCGCCCCATTTGGTCCCGGCTGCCTCCGTTTTCGCGGCATAGCAAGCAGATACTCTTTCACTGAAGAGAATTTGCCCAACAGAACCGACCAAACCAAAGTCCATAACCCGCATAGCCCATTTAGCTGCACTTTCAGTTGCTGAGCCCCCACGAGATCGTAGAAGCTCGACAGCCAGAGTAAGACATCGCAAAGCATCGGTGGCATCAGAGCACCTTGTAAGGTATGAATAGCACGCAGTGTCGAATGCCTGGTCGATAGCTTCAAGTTTGATCTTCGTAGATGCTGCAAGTGGGTTAAGCAGCACGCTTACCGCGTACATTTCATGAGCTCCGGCGTGATACTTCCAAGCCTTATCATTGTTGTAGTCTGAACGGAGAAGTTCGTAAGTAGACGCAGATAGCTTCCAGTCGCGAAGCATGAAAGCGAAATCAGCCATCTTTCGCAAGACTGCTTCAGAAGCATCCGGTCTATAAAACCCCCGGCTGATATCGTAATTTCCACTGATTCCACCAACACCAGATCCAACATTCCCGGATCTGGAGCTAGAACCGAAGCCAGTCCATCTTCGGGATATCGACATGAAACGGCCACTGAGGCCACGTCTTCGAGATGCCACCTGATCATTCCAAACGGCTACCCTGTTCTCCATATAAGGGATTACAGACTGTGCGACTAGTTCCCGGACAAGTGCCTTTATGGCCATGACGTCGGATTCGAATAAATAGGGAGTATCCTCAGCGCCAAGGTCTATTAATGTTTCTGGATAGTTCCTGTTAGCATGGTTCAACCAGCTAGGGAATACGTAACGCACCCGCTTCGCCCACCCTTGAGAGGTGCTCTGATGGTGACAACCACTCGCATTGGGGCGCTTGGATACTATCATCATCCGTTACGACACATTGATTGCTTCGAAGCCTGAGAAGGTGACAGTGCAACCCGAAGTGACGTTTCATCTGGTCATAAAGTCTAGTAGATTCGGCTATATCATCCTGGTCTTCATCGTGGACCAATACATAATATCGGAGGAATTCTGGATGAACCCAATCAGGTTGTCGTTTAGCCCCGCTACTCGTATCAGCGTAAAGCTGCCTTAGTGATTCCAGAGGGGCGGTGTTTCGCGAGCTAATGGCAATAATGCACGCCACGGGATGGCCAAAGGTTTCATGGGGTGTAGGTGATCCTGCGGACAGGAGTTGACGTAAAAATAATTTATACAACGGAGATGCAGTGGGAAAGTTGACAATCGGTAGATCGCTCGCATGAAGAAATCGGCCAATCGAATCTTCTGGGGAGTTAAGTTGTCTTTCAAGAACCTCTTCCGCTTGGGATAGAGCAGAATCAAATTCCTTATTTGAAGCATGTGAAGAGCGATTGCGCCCTGCTGTAAGCTCGACAAATCGCACTCCATAATCCTCCCAGCCGCGGCTTGACCCCACACTGTCCCTGATCACAACCTTGCCGGATACATTTTCCCCAAAGGGTCGAATTAGCTCCCAAAAGCCGCCCTTGAACCCCTTCTGCTTCACCAATTCATCAGTATCTGCAGATGCGTAAACCCCGATGGTAGGCGAGAACGAGCGTATGATTAGAGATCTTATATCTTCGGACCCATCAAAACGTGCTTCCAGCGGTGAACCCAGTGATGATCTTGCCAACTGTGGTGTTGACCTAACAGTTCGAGAGTTCGGTGATGCAGATCTGATCGGTAACTCGGAAGTAGTGGCAGCGGAGAGAGGTCGGGGAGGAGAAGGGCCAATCCGCGACGCATCCAGGCTGGAGTCTAAGGATGGAGTCGACTCATGCTGGATGGAGAACCTCGCCTTCGATGTGGAAATCGGGACCCCTGGCGAAAAGGACGGCGGAGGCTTGACCGGAGTAGCATCTCCGGGCGATGTCATGGACACCTGTTGCTCGCTGGATATCTTGGGAATAAGCTATGATACCGATGCCCATTTACTTAAGGCGCGAAATGGTGGTATGGGAAAGGGCGTCTAGGGAGAAGACGGAATATTATAGGAGGCGTTGTGTCTATCCGTATGGAAGTTGTAGGGCCCGAAACGTCAGCGGGGGGAACTGTAAACGTCAGGATAGGAGATCAAGCATCAATGGTGTTGAGGAGGAATAAACAAGTTAAAATGGACCAATAATCTGTACAGGAGAAAACCGACATATAAAGATCTCACTTGGGTTGTAAACGCGACCGGAACACTGAGGCCAATATGCCTATAGGGAGCAACTGAGATGTTAGGCTGGGCGAAACGGCGGCGATGCAGCAGGACAATGATGCCGAACACGTGAGCGCAAACGGTAGGCCCAAGTGCTACTCTTCCACCAGAGTCCAATGTCGCAGGAATCGCTGTGCTGGTCAGTCTGGATAAATGGAGAAACGTGATTCTATAACATGCCTCCTCGGTGACTCAAATAAATGTCGAGATTGCCGTCTTTGCGGTTACTAACTGAAGGCTGTTGTCACCTTCGCATCCTCGTCACACATCGTGGGTCTGCCGTTAGGACGTATGCTGACTATCGCGAACGAACAAAATACCTTACGCCTCGCAGAAAAATTTCCCCCGCTCCTCAGAGGACCTCCCGGTCACAGACAATCAGACGCATTCCCGAGTCCATGCGAGATCGCGAAATCGAAGACCATCTTCCCGAACCGTTGAGCAAGAGGCAGCGTACGTCGACGACAACCATCGAGGACGAGAAGGCTGAAGCAATGGCTCATAAAACAAAGACTCAGATATCCGAGGGAAACCCGCAGCCATTAGCTAGCATAACTCTCACACCGATTGAAAATACTCTAAGAACTCTCCTGCTCGATGTCGCCTACTACATCCGCGAACAAGAGATCGTGGCAGGTGGCGCAGAAGTCGTTGATCATCCTGAAACAGTATTGCGATTTACAGGTGGCTGGGTGCGGGATAAACTGCTAGGAGTCGATAGCCATGATATTGACGTGGGGATCAACACCATGACTGGTTATCAGTTCGGTATGGCCTTGAAGCAGTACTTGGACAACCCGCAGAACCTAGAAAAGTACAGGAAGAATCACACCAATGGCGTTTTGAGATATGATATTGTTAGCCTTCACAAGATTGAGGCCAACCCTGAGAAGTCGAAGCATTTGGAAACAGTCACAACGAAGATCTTTGGTTTGGATGTCGACTTGGTGAATCTCCGTAAGGAGACTTATTCGGAGGATAGTCGAAATCCCCAGATGGAGTTTGGAACGGCGGTAGAAGATGCCCTGCGTCGCGATGCGACGGTTAATGCACTTTTTTATAACCTCAACGAATCAAAGCTAGAAGACCTTACTGGTCGAGGCTTAGAGGACATGAAAAACAAGCTTATTCGAACACCATTGGAGCCATATCAGACCTTCAAAGATGACCCGTTACGAGTCCTACGTCTGATCCGGTTTGCCAGTCGACTAGGATACCGTATCGATGAGAATACTGTAAAGGCAATGCAAAATAGGGACATCAGTGCTGCTCTCAAGCTTAAGATCAGCAAGGAACGAGTGGGTGCGGAAATAGAAAAGATGCTTCGAGGTACGTCGCCATTGGTTCTATATGAATGGTCACCTTACCAAGCAGCAGGTCCCGATCCCCGTGGTGCATTGCATATTATCGATCGCTTAGGGCTGTATCCCACTGTTTTTGCCAATCACCAGGACGACGCAAGTGTCGATACATCGTCATGGTACCTTGCCTACAATTCCTTGGAGAAACTTCTGCATGCCAAAGCTGGAGACAAAGAGAATTCAGGAGCCGTTGTCGAACACGTACGCAATAAACTCATACGCAACGCAGACGAGGCTTACTATGCATGGGTCATCGCTATGTTTGCCCCATGGACTACCGTCCCAGGTCGTATAGCTAAAGGCTCCAAGGCAAAGCCGCTTCCTCCACGGGCAGCCGAAGTTGCAAGAGACAGTCTGCGCTCGGATAATAGAACTACGACTTTATTAAGTATCGCCTCGAATAACTTCGAGAACATAATCAGCATAAAATCGTCTCTCCTGGACAATAGCATAAGCGGAACACCTGCGGAAGTTCGACAGAAGATCGGGCTCCGGATTAGGTCATGGAAGAAAGATTATAGGCTCTGCATGGTCCTCGCCATCCTACAGGAGATTATGAGAGGAGGGAATTTCTTGCAAGGTAAGTGTGACCCTCTCTCTGTATCAAAAAAGGTACTTATTCTCCTGTAACTGGCAGTACTTCAAACATATGACAATTTTCTTGCGTACGTGGTCAAAAATGACCTTGAAGATGTCAATGAGATGAAACCGATAGTAAATGGAAGCGAGATTAGCGAGGCGCTGGGCGTGAAGTCAGGGCCGTGGATGAGCAAGGCACTGGACATGGTCATTAAATGGCAACTTCTGCACCCGGACATTACTGAGAAGGAGAAAGCGTTGCAGGAATTGTCTAGTAGACGAGCCGAGCTGGGACTCACCCCGAAAGAGTGAAGATCCATGAATAGAAAAAATTGTCGGTTCGGTGGAAGAACCTCGACCAGAAAATATAACTACGCGTCAACGTCTTAAAAAGTTTCCACAACTTTTGTAAAAACCGTCGCTTCATCAACTCATCAATGTAACAAAACTGACATTTAAATAAGCTCGGGTTAGCATCTTCGCAGGTGTGATTCACCTTTAACCGTTATTATTGTTATTATTATTATTATCGTCGCCTGCCATGGGAGACCTGCGCAGAGCGGCACGTGAGCATTTGAAACGACCGGATCTTGACGCAAATCCAGAATTCGATCCAACGGACATTGCAATACCGGGAGGACTGGATCTACTACGTCAAGAGCTATCATCAAGGGGAAACACAAACCATTTAGAGGTGAGATACTGAGTTTAAAGCACGTTGGTGGCCTGTATTGACAGTTAACGGCTCATAGACATGCGAAAACCTCCTTGTTGTCCAGGGATATCTCAAGGCCTGGGGGTCGAGATCCTTATCAGAGGACGACAAGAATGCCGCAAATGACCTGTATGATTGGGCAGCTGCTATTGCTCTTCCATCGTCTTTATTTGCGGAGCCAGAGAGTTTGTCAGGTAGGTGTATGCTCTAAGTCGAGTGCTGATTACTGACTCGACATCAGAAAAAATCGATATAATAAGAGACAGTCGATTTAGGTTAACTCTTGCGGTATCTGTTCTCTCATGTCTAACGGGTCTCTTGCCAATACAGAGGGCGTTTAACGCTCCGGACATTATCGTTGCGTTGGCGTGCTTTACCTCTGAAAAAGATGCCTGGGTCACCAAGGAAAGCTTCGCAAAGTCTACTACGATGCTCCAAGCATACATTACGGAAAGAAGATTAGAAAATGACCGTTCGCTTTGGTTCATGATTGAGTATATCCTCAAGAATAGGATAAAGCCCCTCTTCAGTAAAACGAGGAATCCTGCTATCACCGCTGCTGGCCGAAAGAACTTCCATCCTATTCCTCTACCCCGATTCGATATGAGTGTATTAGATCCAGAGACCAAACCATGGAAGGTCAGTGATGTATACGCAACGACAGTGTTTTCCTGGATTATCATGCAGTATCTGGTATGTCCCATGATTTCCTGATCCCTGTATTCAAAATCTCATATTGACAAGTTCAAAAGCCGACGGATCGGGATCATCTGGAGGCGCATTTCCCACTCCTAGTCCCACCAATTTTGGCTCTCATCGATGATGAAAGCCTGCCTTTCAAGGCGCACGGCTGCAGCCTTCTTTCACAATTTCTCATTCCCATCCGGGAAAGTGGATCTGATATCCTTCGGCGCACGAATCTGTCATCTGTCTTCGAAGAGGCCGTGACTCCATGTCTTCTTTCTCTCCCGACTATAACTCCAGAGGATGACTCTCTCCAGCTCCTAGGAGTCGCGTACTCTGCTCTTCTGTCTCTCTTGAAGACAAGCTACGGAGATTCTTCTTCTAAACTGCCACGTCCAAGTTCTCGACACCAGCGTCTATCAAAGGACAAGCAGAAGTATACAGACGGCGTGACAAAGGTCCTACGGTTCAATCTCATCCCATCATTCCACCACATCAGCTCCACAAACCCCGCATCCGTCTCATCTTTCGCATCATTCCCATTCCCACGACTGTCTGCCTTCTTGGTAGAGCAGATAGCTATAGCAGTCAACGAACTCCAAATCCACACAACCAAATACCTCCAGGAACTCATTCCACTGCTTTACAGTACGCTTTCCAATCCATTCGGAACCGCTTACCCGCCTCTTCTCCTTGCAGCCACAACAGCTACATGTGCAGTGATTCTCAATGCCCATCCTCGTGTATGGCGTTGGCGCGGAGAGCTTCTGGGCGGAGCGTGCTCGTGCTGGCTCCAAGTGTCTGAGGAGGAGAAGCGGATTGCTGAACAGGCTGCAAGGGGGGAAGAGGCTCAACCAGACCGTTCAGGTAGCCAGGACTTGGTCAAATTGAGAATGCAGCTCAGGAGACTCGTCTACTTGTTGAAGTTTACGCTGTTGAACCCTATTCCTTTTCAGGGCCAGCTTGATGCAGGGCAGTTGGATGCAAAGGAGAAGATTCAGAAGGAGTTACAGGAGCTTGTTCATGCGGATGATGATTTAAGGGATCTCCTCTTTTTTGAGATTGGTCCTGATGATGCTCATAAGTTCTTCTAAATTTATTTCTTCCTACAGGGAGAGCTAGGAGGTATAAGTAATATTTGGTGTTGGCCCCTGGTCTCATAAATCGCTTAATTAGCTTGTTTAGTAGTTGGATCCCGATCCCTGAGTCCTCTGTTAACCCGAGGGGCTTCCTAGACGCTGTGCAGGCATCATGACATCCTTCTAGTATCGCCTCAAAGTCGTTGAAAGTCTGCCTTGGTCGGCGACGGAATAAGCTCTGCCACGAATTTCCGTTTGGTAGTGAATCCCCCCGCGTTCATAAATCCATCCAGAAGCTTTTAAGTCCAACCTGACTGTGGACATCCAGCACCACGCAATATTCATCTTGTCGCATATGGGGGACACGAAACAGCGACTCTTTTAGCACCATCAGCGATTCAACATGGCCTGCTGTGCCGTAGCAGCATATATCATCTTCCGCATCATCGATACCTGCGAGAAATTCGACTCTCAGGTACGATCAATATGGTCCTTGGGCCTTGCGTCTCGTCCCGACCGATCAGGGAAAGGAGAGAAACAGATATTTTCAGACCATGACAGCCAGATCGTGACTCTTCTACTGTCTGTCCAGGGGATGACTTGCAGTGCCTGCACATCGGCCATCGAAACAGCCGTCGAGAGCTTGAAAGGCGTGCACCGCGTGTCGGTTTCCCTTGCTCTCTCGCGCGTGACGGTTCTTTACGATAATTACTGAATTGACCGATGCGACATCACTGCAGCCATCGAAGGTGCAGGCTACGACGTCGTGGATGACGATCGAACGTCCCACTACGAGCTCGATCTGTTGGAGAGGGAATAACGAGCTCACGCACCTGCGCGCCAAATTTCGTCAAGCGGTAATCGCCTCAGCCATGGTCGCCGCCTGTCATATTCTTGCCCTGTTGGGGGAAAGAACCCTATCGTTCCCACAGCTTATACAGCTGGTTGAGATCAGCCTGGGATGCTACGTGCAGCTCTACGATGCTCGTCTCACCCACAAGAATGGCTGGCCCCGAAATGGCCAGTTCAGGCCGGCACTGAACATGGATACTCTTATTAGTCTCTCCATCATCCTGTCACTAGGTGTTTCCTTCTTTAATCTGGCTGTCTTACAGATCGATCAAGCCCGGACTTACTTTGTCTCTGGCTCATTCCTCACCACGGTCATCATCGGCGGGCGGTATCTCGATGCATTCCTCAAGAGGAGAGGGGCGAATAACCTCGCAAATCTGTACAGGTTACAGGTAGAGACTGCCGACGTTGAGACTTCTGCGGGAGAAGTATATTCCCCCCTATGCCTTAGGCGAGCAGTGGCTGACATGAGATGTATAGGCCCGAAAAGTGAACGAGTTGACAGTAGGGGACGAGATCATTGTGGAACCTGGATACGTAATTCCATGCGATTGCTACGTGGGCCGGGGAACCTCGATGGTGGATGAGTCTGTGATGACCGGGGAATCACGTCCAAAGGTCAAGAAGGAGGGAGACAGCCTCATCTCGGGCACCCGCAACATCACAGCAATGCTGACTGCGGTGATACTTCGGAGACAGAATGACTCGGCCCTCGTGCGCTTGATCGCCAGCGTCTCGTCTGCAGTCACGGATCGAGTGTCTCCAACTTACGTTCGCTCTGCAATGAAATGCTTTGCCCCAGCAATGATCGCCATTGCGTGCGCCTCCTTCTGCTGTACCCTGATCTGGAACAATAATGACGCTGTTATACTGGGGACGATCAATCGCGCGTGCGAGAGAGCAGTCGCCGTCCTTGTGGCAGCCTGTCCATGTGCACTAGGGTTGGCTGTTCCGTCAACAGTCATGGCTGCCGTCGGTGGGTTCTCCAACCTGCATAGCATACAATGTCCCGCTAAACACAGTCCAGATGCTGGATTAGCTCGAGGGGTTATTATTAAGGGGAGATTTGAGACTATGGAAACCATGTCCCGGATCACTCATGTTGTTCTGGACAAGACCGGCACCTTGACGAAGGGGCAACCTTCGGTATCCAGGCTCAGACTTTTAGATCCTTTGCACAAAATGACCACAGATCACCTCATGCTTTTGTGTGCTGCGGAGAGAGATTCACACCTATCGCATCCCGTAGGACGGGCTGTGTTTCAATGGGCATTCTCGCAGCTAGACAGTGAAAGCAGCTCCAGAGTAGGTTCAGGACAGAGAACATATCCAACAACCCCGGAAGTGGAATTTCCTGTAAACTGCAGCGCCTTGGGGAAGATCACTGGCATGAAGTGCATATAGGAACCAGAGAATATGTGATCCAATATGCCGATTTAGTAGACAGGAGTCGTGAACTGGCTCTTCAAGAACACACGCAAACCGTTCATTTCGCCATCGACGGCAGCTACATTAGACTATTGTGTATTGAAGACAGCATCCGGTCTGAGTCCGCCAACCTCGTGCGTCAGCTGCAGCGCCAAGGGCTCATGGTCTCGATTCTTACCGGGGACGAGGAACGAGAGGCAAGTCGCGTGTCAGCAGCCCTAGGAGTCCAGCGTCTTACGGCTGGGGCTCTCCCTGATGAGAAGAAACGTGTGATTCAGTCCTTACAAGCCGAGGGCGAAATAGTGGCAATGGTCGGGGATGGATGGAACGATCTTCCTGCTCAGGCGGTAGCAGATGTTGGGGTTCAACTCTCACTTCCTCATACTAGCTCTGTGGATATGGCGGATATGGTCATCATGTCTCCCAACTTGCTGTGTCTTCCTCAGATGCTGGGGGTTGTCCGTCGGGCTCTAGCCTGGTCCCAGACGCTGGTGCGTGCAACAATCTTCTACAATGTATCTGTCGTTACTGTTGCGGCTGGATTAACCGCGCCTTGGGGTATTACAATTACCCCATCTACTGCTGCGGCCCTAATGTCTTTTTCCAGTGTTTTGGTCCTCAGCTTGGCTCTGCTTCTACGATGATCATTCGTGACATCTGGAGTATCATCCTGTTTGCCCATGTGAACTGCTTGAACTGCTCATAATTATGGTTAGAACCCATTACAGAAAGTCTGGGAAGAATCTGTCAGAGCTTGCATAGTACAAATCAAGAAGTTACTCTATTCTCCTTACTATCTCTTCTTCTGCTTTTCCCGGCTTAATTGGAGGAAGAATAGGCATGCGAGCAGATACATTCAAGACAAATAGGGGTATCTATCTACATTCCAAACAAGAATAGACTGCACATGAACATCACGAGTCAATCCACTGTTTAAACAAACTCTTCCCCCTCAACCACTGCCGATAGCGTTTATACCGTTTCTTAGAGTAATCCTCCGCGACAACAGTCAGACCTTCATCGGAAACATTCAAGAACTCGATATAGTCCTCTACGTTCTCCTCGGCCGTTGACTCGAGACTGTTCTCCTGAACTTTGCAGCTGTTGAGGTATTCGAGAAGATCGAGGTTGGAGCCTTGCTCGCGGATGGCCGCGGCGGTAATTTCGTCCTCAGACGTAACGACCAGCGGAACCTTGAGAGGATGGTTGACGTAGCGTTCATACTCCTCCGCCTCGGCAGCGGTGACGGACGGGTTAAGAGAGTCAGCGACCAGTTGACCAAGAGCCCATTGAGCGAGCTGGGCTTTACTCAGTACTTTTGTCTCTGCAGGTGAATGCATCAAAGGTATCTCATCATTTCCCTGTTCTGTCGTTCCAGATATCGCCGCTTCTTTCCTGATACCCGCTGGTGGTGGAATATTAAGCCAGCCATTTTTTGTCCGATTCGGCATTGCTGGAGCTGCGGCTGTAGCATAAACAGACATAGGAGCCTCCTGCCGTGAGCTGTTAGAGTAATCACTCATGCTATCAGGCGGTTCTTGGATCTTGACGCTTCGAGGGTGATGTCGTTCTCGGCTTACGTTTTCGTGCTGAATCCGAGGGACGAACGGACTAAAGTCATATAGTCCGCCGTGGGTTGGGAGGTATTGGAGGGTCGAGTTCATCTTGAACGAGAAGACCTTGGAAAAGGATGTCACGGCCAACGGTCTGTAATATTCAAGCCAGTAGTCGTCGAAATGAGATAAAGGTTCCTTTAGATATTGAGGCCGTGGGGGCATTTCTCTCTCCCTCAAATATTCCGGCGTATACCAACGTATGTAGTTGGGCTTCTTCATCTTAGCCCAATGTCTTGGATTGGCGTGATGGAGGTAATAGTCCGTGGAGAGATCCCAGAGCATAGGCTGTCCAAGAGAGAAAATATAATTACCAAGAAACAGATTGTATGCCTCTTGACGCTGAGCATCAAGAAAGGAGTTGTTATAATATCGCTTGAAGCTCTCCACCATATCTCTCGATTGGCTACTCCACTGATTGATTTTGCGGTATGTCTCCATGGTATTGACAAGGTGTGAACCTCCGTACTGAATGGCAATCGAATCTCCGTGGTCGTGCCACATATTCGTAAATAAATTAACGGCATCACTATCATATTCGACTGTTGTTCCATCGATGATGCCCAGAGCGTGAAGCTGATGGCCGAGAGCCCGTTTTCCAATCACGAATTGTGCAGCATTGGTACGATCAAGGCAGTCGATACAATTGGTTCTCGCAACACCGTTCTGCAGTTGTAAGCCGGACGCTGCATCGTCGCCATTTCTAAAGAAGCCAGTCTTTGGAATGATCTCGCCTGCAATATTTTCCAGCGTTCCAATCACATCCTGATCCCGGCTTTTCGATGCTCGGCTCATATCCCAGGATTTGTAGATAATCTTCTTGTCCTCCGGTAAAAATTGATTAAGATAATTGACAGCATTGGTAAACTCTTTCAACAATTTTGACTCACGCGGCGTTCGCTCTCTCACCTTGATCAGATTTAACACATAGATTGGTGCACCATACCTCTCAAACAAATTGTCAAAGTGCAGTGCTGCCGCAGAATAAAACGGATCGATCAAGTTCAACTCAATGTCCGGCTTGGGAGTCACACCGGTGTTTTCCTGAGTCCAATACAAAGGAATGCTCCCGCGATGCTGTACATATGACGTGTAACGAGGATTGGCATAAAGACTTGGACCGGCAGAATGGAAGGAGGTCGTCATCATTTCCGAGACGATCTGCTCAGTCTCGACATCGTTGGCAACATATCCAAGGTCATTTGCGCCTCGTTTTAAAAACCGTGCACCGGCGAAAAACCGAGACCGTCGAGCTATGATGGTAATATATACCAATCTCCCATACACGCAAATGTTAGCCTGATCAACATAGCCGTGTATGATGGGAAGACACCAGTCGTAGGGATTCTTTAATTTGGCAACGACAGGATCCAAAAGATGGTGGTTCCATATGAACATCGTGTTATAGTCCTCTTTGAGAGGTTTTCGAATCCCATCCTGGTAAGCCTTGCGCTCCCGGCAAATATTATGCTGGAGCGTACGCGTGATGTCGTAGGAATAGCTGAAATAGAACGACCGCGACAGGTCCAGGTTGTTAAGAATAGCGATATACCTCGCTTCCTCTGGGTTCTTCTCTGATTGCTTAGTCCGGGAGGATGCGGAGGGCGTCAACGAGATCAGTTCTGTCCCATCGACCTGATAGACATAATGGCCCCCGAGCAGGGCCACCTGGCTCCTTTTCGTAACGAGCAACATGTAGTATGCACCGGTGAAGCGGATGAAACCAAGCAAGGCCCAGGCACTGCACCTGAGCGTCAGCCCCCCTGAGATTTTGTTCCCGTCATCAATAGCATCTAGCAACTGACTCATCTCCCCTTTTGTGTAAACAATACCATCCTCGGTGATATTTAATTCACCAGCTTCCGAAGTGCGATCGATCTTCAAAATCCTGAACTGCGTATCTGACATGTCCGTGCCAACAATGTAAAATCGAGTCGCGGTCTCGTACAATGACAGCTTGTGTATGCGTCTGAAACCGTCTTCCCAGTCATGATCGAGATACGCCCGTGGATCTTTCTGCGCTGATGTTGACCATGCATCGCGTTCGAAGGATGTCGCAACACGTGGATCTTCGTCTTCACCACCACCATCATCATCACTAATGTGAATCTGTGGGGAGAGAGGCACGCTATACGGCGATCGAGGGAATGCTGCAGTTGGTGTAGCGGATTCGAAGACTTTTTGTCGCTCGCTAACTTCTGATGGGATTGCATCCGATTGCTCGGTGGCTGTGCCATTACCGATGGCTGAAGGGAGCTGCTCTGAGCTTTCAACCGTTAGATTTGGCGATGGTCTGGAAATTCCACGATCGGAGACTGAAGCGGTCCTGGATGAGCCTTGATCACCAGAGACTGTTTCTTCTGGAGCCTCTCGGGGATGTAACGCATTGTCAGAGCTCTCCATTGTGCGCAAACAGCAGTATCAAGCGCGCTGGTTTGAGCAAGATTATGTTGTCCGGATGTTAGATCGAGGAGCATGAGCCTCACATTGGCAGCTACTCCATTTTCTCTCTGGCTCATACTCCGTAGTTGTCGAGATGTCGTTGGTAGGCGAATGGAGGCGGAGGGACAGGTTGGATTGCCGCTGCGCAGATAAGGGGAAATGACGTAGTGGTGCCTTTCAACACAAACAAAACAAAAAGGAAAGAAATCCCAAGTAGATCTGGTTGCAGGTGAGGAGTTGCAAGATAGATGAATTAACCACTTGACTTCTGTTCCGTCTGGGGAGTGTTTGTGGCAGTTGCTGACTCTGTATTCAGAATGAATGCTATGTTGACAGCCTGAGGCAGCAATCGATACAAGTAACGTAACTCCAACAACTCGGTTTTCCCGCGTCACGGATTGTCAGGTATTACTCACACTGTGCTTATGTCTTTCATTCAGAAAAGGGGAGAGGTTCAACACATTCCAAATGCAGCTCAAGCTTGACAAAGACTTGTGACCATCTGCCTGAATCCCAGTCAGTGCATCGGCACAACACCGTGGCTTATCCCGCTTAGAACCTGATGGAAACTGGGATGAATCACTGCTACACTATGTATATCACTTGACTGTGTTTATTTAGTGAAAAAAGGAAACCGTGGCTTCCTTTTGATCCTGCCGTTGCCAGTATCTCACCCGCTCGAACGTGCGAGTCGGTTGGGCTGTCATTCAAAATCTTAGCAGCACCTGCCTACCTGCGCATATTACCGTCATTTGTCACTTCGATCTTGCAGGACTTGTTTGTGTCCACTGAATTGAGCTTCTCTAAATTCTCTGCTCCGGTCGTCTTCAGAATGTCTATGTTTCAGCCAGCTGCAGAGATTTCGTCTTCCGATTCCCAGACCAGCGATGCAGAGGACTATATTGAATTTGGGGTGTCAACTGACAAGGCCGAACATGGCAACCGGAGCCCTGGACGGGTGAAAGAGGAAGTTAAAAGCCTATTTACCGTTGATTCGGACCAGGGAAATGCTAGTGATGTCTCCCAGTATAGTCTCCCGGACGTCAAGGATATGCTGGATGTGGACGTCGCGGGCCATACTAACATGATGACTTCTGCCTTACTGGAATTCTACTGCCTCAGCCGAGCTGCAGATATTCTCAATTCCCAGAAGGGATCGCACAAACGATATACCCGTGATTCCCCCGAGGTCCAATATCTCGGAAAGAAGATGTACGCGTACAAATGCCAGTTTTTGTCATCTCACGGCTTGTTAGCCGGCGGAGTTGAAAAGGAAGAACTAGGTAAGACAAGACAATACTATCGAGATAACCTGGATTTGCTCGGAGTTGCTGCCCTTGAAAAAATGGATCCCAATGATTTTCAGCGACAGCAGTCTTCAATTGCATCACCTAGAGATCTGGAGAAGATCTCTAAGGCCTTCAGCGGCAAACAGTTTCTTACGGACCAGGAATCTGCCGGTTCCCCGCGGGTTGAAACGGGACGTTGGAGCGCAGGAAATCAAGTTTTCGATAATGACAAAACTCGTGCGCTGGAGGATATTCCACTCGACATGGGGGACTTGCTGGACCCGATGTTGTCTATTTTTCCAAGCTCTCCTGTCAGCTTCCCGCTATTTAGCCCAGAACAGCCTGGAAGCAAGACTTCTCGGTATGCCGTCGAGTTCAGTGAAGTGAAAATCCTCGGCCGCGGTTCATTCGGGGAGGTATACCATGTGAGAAATCACATTGATGGGCAGGATTATGCTGTTAAGAAAATCCCCCTTAGTCATAAGCGACTCGAACAACTACGGTCCGGGGGACGAGATCAACTTGAGAAAATTATGCGAGAAATCCGAACCCTTGCCCGACTTGAGCATACGAATGTTGTCAGGTACTATGGGGCGTGGGTGGAACAGGCCGACACTCCTAGACATGCTGGCCGACAATCTCCCTTGAAGACCGGGAGTGAGCATACTAAGAGTAATCTTATAAGTCAGGGGTCTACTACGGATGGGCAAAGTTTTGGGATTGTATTCGAGAATTCAGAGAAGAGCACTGCCGAATCTGATTCTGGGGAGTACAATGCGGATGGTTCCGACATGTCACACCTCTTGAGGAACCGCATACCAACAAAGGATACAGGAGATGATGAGGATGTTGAGTCCATACCGCGTGATTTCGGTACTGTATCCCAGAGCCAACTGTCGACAATGGGTGCTACCGATGACATCTTCACAGACGGATTAAGCCAAGAAGAAAGCAAGCTGCAGATTGAACGGAGTAACCAGCAGGGGCTACAGGCACCGGCTATCATCCTTCACATTCAGATGTCGGTACATCCTATATCCCTCAGTTCCTATTTGAATCCGCAGTCACCAGGGGCCGATAGGCTATCTCGTCGCCATTGTTTCCATCTAATACCATCCCTGAAACTGATGTTGGGCATTATCTCCGGAGTCGAATATCTCCATTCAAAAGGCATTGTCCACCGGGACTTAAAACCGGCGAATATTTTCCTTTCTCCTCCAGAGGACAAGTTACAAGAGTGTCCTACTTGTAAACTGGAGCGTGGCACGGGCACTCCGTATTGCCATCCTCGTATTGGAGACTTCGGTCTCGTCGCAGATATATCGCATTTCAATGATGGCGAAGCAGACAGTCGCCTCGTGCTCCACCAGAAGAGTCACCGTGCGGGTCATGTTGTTGGAACAGAATTTTATCGCCCATGCGTCCACAGCGATAATGCATCCTTGTATTCAATAGACGAAAAGCTCGATGTATATGCGCTTGGCGTGATTCTCTTTGAACTCCTATACCGATTCGATACAAAAATGGAACGCCAGTTGGTTCTGGCACAGTTAACACGGGGTTCTGACAAGTATAATCACAGCTTCACCGGGCAGATGCCATGCTCTGGTGACTTCATGAAGAAGGTGGATTTGGGATCAATGATGTTGGAAGATGGTACTCCTGTGTCGGTATTCTTGATAGCATGTATCATGGGCATGCTCGAACCGAACCCCCAGCAGCGATGGTCTTGCCAGGGAGTCAAAGAGAGCTTGGAGAGACTGCTGGCAGCAGTGGCAGGTGCTTATGCTCAACAACAGTAGGGGGAACTTTACCAGCACCTGGGCGTTGGATTTCTTGTCAGAATTTGAACTGCGATGTACCTGCATATGCTAATAAGGGAGTGATGCAATCTCTTGTCAGTTATCATCCCCTTTGCTATCTGTGATTCCACGATAGTGACCTTGGGAGCATTTATACGACGGTTATATTCTTTCCAACTGTCTCACGGAGACTGGTTGTCAGAAGCCCTCGAAAGTCATGCTCGGACAAGACAGATCGGTTCAGGTTATGTTACAACGGCTAGCCATGAAGATCGCAGAGAATATAGGCGAACGAAAGCAACAAGCAATGCATCCATTCCGTCTTAAGCGAACAATATAAACGTTGCTGAATGTTGCGTGCTTAAGGATTAATTATTCGGCTATTTCATTATTGCAGCGTACTCCGTATATGCAGACGCATCGTCTCACTACCTTGGATATGAATTTCAATCGCACATCTGCCCCCAGCCCCCAAATCGGATTAGCATGCGGATTGTTCATACGTGACCGAGCTGGCAGTACTGAGCCAGATTGCTCAGACCGCTAACCCCTTAGCTATCGATAACCAGCGCGACTTGGATGCTCTCGTAACTGAGCTGGTGGAAAATCCACCTACTGGGTCCTCCCCATATATTCTTTAGGAATGGTGACTCATTCTGCATGAGAGAATATCGTGAGCTACAACAACAAGTAGGCCAAGCCCAACAGCAACGGAACGTACACCCTTGTCATCTCGAATGAGGATCCCAGTGTGTACAACTGGGTCAACGCGACTTCTCGCACACAGGGGTTGATCATGGGCCACAGGCAGAGACTACCAACGAACAGGAACGACACAGATTCCGGAATCGAGGTGGTCTCAAGTGTAGCTAAGCTCGATGATCTGTGTGATGTTCTACCTGAGGAAATGGAATACGTCACCACTGAGCAGCATAAGCAGCAGCTTCAGGATCAAATAAGGGGTACAGTCGCGACCATTTACAATAATTAATATCTATATTTAATTGGCATCGTCTTTATCTACAAACTGGTTGTCAATTCCTCGCTGCTGGGTAATAGTAACTGGATTTATTACTGTTCTCACATTTGGCCATGCAGGTGTGTAAGGAGTGCATTCGGATTGGAAAATTTCCAATAAACCTAGTTTTCAATAACCCGCAAGATACCAAGCTGCTTAACATATAGCACTCCGTAAATTGCTTCCGATGTTGTTTTGTTAAACAAATCCGTAGATGCTAAGCAACTTCTTAATTTCCCGCACGCTAGATAAGCACAGCACGTGACTGGAACGCGTGGTGCGTCACGTCGAAGGCGCGACAAGAACACGAACTCTTTGCGTATGATGCAGTTTCGAGTCCCATCACCCACAACACAGGGTAAGATGTGCTCCGCCTAAGCATATCCATTTTATCATACACATCGTTTCTACCATTGTTCCAAGTCACCCTCCCGTTTTGATTTTATGAATTGCAACCATGCCTGAAGCGATCTCTATGCCGCACAAGCGGGTTCTGGGTGATGTCACGAACAATGCCCGCGTTGGATTGCAATCCCCCGACGCAATCAAGAAACGAAAGCTAGAAATAAATCAGCCGTCTTTTAGAAATAGCCAGTCGAAAGCGTTTGGTTCGAGTCAGCCTCAAAAGAGTCAATTTGAAGAACAGGTGCTGGAAAAACTCACCCAAGATATAAATGGGTTGAAAGAGAACAACTCGGAAAAGGACCAGCAATGGGACCGGCCGCCGGTGGCCAAATTCGATGAGAAGACGGAGAGTATATGCTTTCAACAGATTGATGCGGAGGAAGGGACTGTGTCGGGAGGCCAGACCAGTGTCAAGCTTTTTGGCGTCACAGAGGCAAGTTTTGGGTTTCGATTTCTGAACACTCGTGGTGCAAGCTAGTTCTTTCTAACGGTTCATTTAGGCGGGAAATTCTGTCTTATTACATGTGACTGGCTTCCAACATTACCTGTACATCGCAGCCCCTGTGAACTTCACCAAAGCCGACTGCGAACCCTACAAAGCCTTCCTGGAAACAAAGCTCGGCCAGTTTCAACCCATGATTCAGTCAGTACAAATAGTCATGAGGGAAAATTTCTACGGATTTCAAGGGAACCAAAAAAGTTGGTATTTGAAAGTAACGGTCAGGGAACCCAAGTCTATCAGCAGGCTACGGAATGCACTTGAAAGTGGTGGTTCGAACCTAAACTACAAGGGTCTATGGGGTAATCCTGACACTGGGATTCTCACCTTCGATAATATCCAGTACCTTCTGAGGTTTATGATCGATACTGGCATATCCGGTATGTCTTGGGTCGAGGCAAAAGCTGGGAAGTACCGTCTCCTCGAAGAACGAGATAAACAATCCCATTGTCAAATAGAAGCAATTGTTCATTATCACGATTTGATTGCACATGAACCGCACGGAGAGTGGCTCAAAATGGCCCCCCTTCGCATACTATCCTTTGACATTGAATGTGCTGGACGAAAGGGTATCTTTCCAGAGCCTAATCAGGACCCCGTTATCCAGATTGCCAATATTGTCACTCGATATGGTGAATCCAAGCCGTTCATTCGAAACGTATTCGTTTTAGATACGTGTAGTTTGATCGTCAATACGCAGATCCTGGAATTTGATAGAGAGGAGAAGATGCTCATGGCATGGAGAGATTTTCTGGAGAAAGTGGACCCGGATGTGATCATCGGTTATAACATTGCCAACTTCGATTTCCCATATCTTCTGGAACGAGCCAAACATCTCAAATGTACTGGGTTTCCTTATTGGACCAGGTTGAAGAGTGTGCAGTCACAGGCGAAAGAGGCGAACTTCTCGAGCAAGCAGATGGGCAATCGCGAAACTAAAGCCACAAATACAAATGGCAGAATTCAGCTCGATCTTCTTCAGCTAGTCCAGAGAGACCACCATCTACGAAGTTATACTCTGAATTCAGTATGTGCTGAACTTTTAGGCGAACAAAAGGAAGACGTCCACCACACAATGATCACTGAGTTATTTAATGGAACACCAGACTCAAGGCGACGTCTGGCTGTCTACTGCCTGAAGGATGCTTACCTACCACAGAGGCTTTTGGATAAGCTTATGTGTCTAGTCAACTACACCGAAATGGCGCGAGTCACTGGCGTCCCCTTCAACTATCTCCTTTCACGAGGCCAGCAGGTCAAGTTCATTAGTCAGCTTTTTCGCAAAGCTCTGGAGCAACAGCTTGTTATACCAAATATCAAGTCCCAAGACGAACAAGATTACGAAGGCGCTACAGTCATCGAACCGGTCCGCGGTTACTATGGTGTGCCGATAGCCACACTTGATTTTGCATCTCTTTACCCCTCTATCATCATGGCACACAACCTATGCTATACAACACTATTAAATAAAAATATCGTGGATAAAATGAATATGGTGAAGGACGAAGACTATATCGTCACACCGAATGGCGATATGTTTTGTACAGCCAAAGTCCGCAAAGGCCTTCTGTCTCAGATTCTTGAGGAACTCCTAGGCGCAAGAAAACGTGCGAAGAAAGACCTAGCTGTGGAAACGGATCCATTCAAGAAAGCAGTGCTGAATGGAAGACAGCTTGCCCTAAAGATTAGTGCGAACAGTGTGTACGGTCTGACCGGTGCGACAGTGGGGAAGCTGCCCTGTTTAGCCATCGCAAGTAGCACAACCAGCTATGGACGACAGATGATTGAGAAAACTAAGCACGAAGTTGAGACGAGATACACCATCGCAAATGGTTATTCTCATGATGCCAAGGTTATATACGGTGACACTGACTCGGTGATGGTAAAATTCGGAGTTACAGAGCTGGAGGATGCTATGAAACTTGGTGAGGAGGCAGCTGAATATGTCTCGTCCAAGTTTATTAAGCCCATCAAGCTCGAATTCGAAAAAGTTTATTTTCCATATCTGCTAATTAACAAGAAGCGATACGCGGGTTTATATTGGACGAACACAAAGAAGCACGACAAGATGGACAGCAAGGGCATTGAAACAGTCCGCAGAGACAACTGCGTCCTCGTTCAGAATGTCATCGAAACTGTTTTGCACAAGATTTTGATTGACAGAGATCTTGATGCTGCCCAAAAGTAAGTCGTTTCCCGAACAGTCCTTCCTAAGTCTACTAGTGACTAACGCGTTCTCTTTTGCGGCGTAGCTACGTTAAGGAGATAATATCGGATCTTTTGCAAAACAAAATCGACATGTCAAAGCTTGTGATTACAAAGGCGCTTTCGAAGAATGATTATACCGCAAAGCAAGCGCATGTAGAATTAGCAGAACGCATGCGAAAGCGTGATGCTGGCTCAGCACCAACTCTTGGAGACCGTGTGGCATACGTCATGGTCAAGGGTGCTGGAGGTTCCAAGAACTATGAGCGATCAGAGGATCCCATCTATGTTCTCGAGCATAACATCCCAATTGATACAAAGTATTACTTGGATAATCAGCTTGCCAATCCCCTCGGCCGTATCTTTGAGCCTATTCTTGGGGAGAAGAAAGCACGGCAGCTGCTTACAGGCGAACATACTCGTTCTATCTCGGTGGCAGCACCTACCTTAGGAGGGTTGATGAAGTTTGCGAAGAAGACCCAGACCTGCATGGGTTGCAAGAAACCCCTTTCTGGGAAGGATGAGAAGGCAGGAGCTGTCTGTGAATACTGCCGCCCTCGAATGGGCGAACTATACACCAAGACCCTGAATAAGGTATCGGACCTCGAAGTTCGGTTCGGACGCCTATGGACGCAATGCCAACGGTGCCAGGGCAGTCTACACTGTGAGGTTATCTGCTCTTCCAGGGACTGCCCTATTTTCTATATGCGAATGAAAGCCAAGAAGGACGTGGAGGATGCAGAGAAAGAACTGGCTCGTTTTGACTTCGATCCCGGCGCATGGTAGATATGACTATGTGACATGCCGTGTTAGATGTAATTTCTATCCTGTATTACCATGCTTACGGCTTATTCATTGGCGCATTTGGGTGTCGAGAATGTTTTTGTCGATTGATCTGGACGTACTGGGTTATTGAGAGTATTCTATTTATTCTGGGGTGTGAATCAGGAATCTTTCGCCTTTTTTTGTTTTTCAGAACATGGATTTCTAAACACTATTACTTCTGCCATGCCAACGCTCTGTTACACCCGGACTTTGCTCAGCTCCTACCAATGATACTTATGTATATCTTTTTTGCAAGTACGTATTTTGACGTGAGACGAATTTATTATCGGGACCAGTAAACTCGTAGTCTCCCTTTGCAGTATAAGGAGAAAGATGGTCATCGTTCAGAAAGACTTGTTTCAGGAGTATTGCAGTTTCAAAGGCTTCTCCGGGATAGACAAGCTATCAAAAGCCCTAGAGGCCTTCGTTCGAGTTGAGCGTGGAGGACAGTCCACTGATAAGAAAAGTCTCTTTTGACAGAGCCTGCAAATGCGTCTCTACTCGCGAGCTTTTGCGGAATTAGAGAGGGATCAGGCAAAGGACGCAGCAGCAAGAACCGCTCTGGAGAAAAATCAGCTACTCACAATCAAAGACCCCATAGGCAGAGCATTCTTATTTCCCTCTAATTAAACTCGTACATTTTCAGTGAGCTCTATTTCCCTCCAAAAATCCTGAATCTGAATTCCAATTGACCCAATTCTCCTTTTTTGACAAGAAACTGAGGCAATATAGTGAACCGACAGCCGGCGGCCATCATAACGGAGGTAATTGCGAGTCATGACTCGATTGTGGGTCGAGAAGAGTACCGTGACTGAAACTCAGTCCGTAACCGTGAAGTGTCCAGTGCAAGAGGAGCCGGAAAGTGCCATTTTTTTAAGAAGCTTTGAGTGTGCAGCCGCATGTGATAATACGCAAACAGGCCGCGATTGACTGGATCTGGGAAATAGTAAGTCATGTCCAATAGTCTTTCCTAAATACATACCTTAGCACCAGTAGTGGGCCTGAACAATGATTTTAGAGACCTTTTGATTTCTCTCTCGAACTCACTCAGGGTTTCAAGAGTAATTTCCAACGCTGGTAGTAATGCTCCTCTGGTATGAATGTCTGCGAGAGACTTAAGGACCTTCGCAAACGGACTTCCTCCTTAGAAAAGTTTTCAGGAGGGTTGAGCAGATGGCTCGTGATGCACCCATCAAGTTGTCCAAAGCTCCCTTGCTGAACGAGGACGTCTGCATATTCGGCTACGACTGGGAAGAAACCACCATCGCCTCGTGGAAATGCCTCGATTTGGTTGAGCCAAGCGTTCCAGGCCATCTTTTATATCAGGGCCGCACCAGGTCAAGATATGCAGTGATATCTCCGTCGTTGTCGCGGGAGTTGATTCTCCAGTCATCGTCCTCTAGTGATTTAATCCTCTGAACTCCGATCAGATAAGATACGGTTCTCGGAAAGCGGAGAAGCGCAGCCTTAGCGGCGAGGACCTGCATAAACTTCCCACAACCTCACACAAGCCGACAGAGCAAGTTCGTCTCCAGCCATGATGCCCGGCGCAAACAGCCAACCAATGAACCCTACTGTGGAAGATGTGCAAGATGAATCCGAAATCAAGACTTATCCCCGTCCTATGCCGGATAGATCGCATTCATGGCACGAGGTAAGCTTTTTGGAGAGAAATACAAAATTTATTTATCTAACTAATTTATTATTATTTTTTATTATTCAGATTTTGTCGCGGCATGAATCCGTTCTCTCCGCGCATATAGAAATGCTCAAATCTGCTCAAAGGGATGCCTGCGCGGATGGTGACGCGTTGCGGATAGTCGCGTCGATGGTTGCGAGGACAGAGGAGCTGATGGGGCAGTTTAAAACGATTACCTCACAGTTTGTATGTTTTCACACTTGCATTTGCTGCTTCTTACAGGCTTTAGATGGAATGAAATTGAAATTGACTGTTTGCGTGCGCAGGTACATGGTAAGCTTTGTGCAATTGCTCTTTCTAGAACGCGAACGCGCTGAAAGGCGTTTATTTAGCTACTATGAGGGATGTGAAAATTTACGATGAACGTCTAGGAGAAATGAGGCCGAGTTCCATATCAGAGAAGAATCGCAATAATGCCAATGATAATGCAAGTAATAATATGAGCTCGTCGTCGATTCCCGCCGTGAGAGATGCGAGACAGCCATCATCTACGCAGCCACCGCGACAGTCAAATGGCAGGAAGAAAAGGTCCAGGGAAGGAAACGAATCGCCCCTTCCAGATTTGTCGCGCGCAGGGTCTCCCCCTTCCCAAAAGCGTAAACGGATAGATTTTGCGACTCCCAGACTCAAGGAAGAGGATGCAAAAACAGCAACAGCAGTTGAAGCGTCACCGGAGACGGAGGATATATCGGCTGAGGTTCAGAGGAGGCTTAAAATCAAGGAGGACCGCCGCAAGAAGAGGAATATCCCCAAGTCAGAGAAGCGGAAACGGGAGAGTCTGCTGTCGAACGCCAGTCTTTCTGAGGGGACATCCAAGCCAGAACGGAAAAAGGTCAAGACTAAAAATAGTCATGAGAATTCGAGGCCAGAAGCAAATTGATGGGCATCGGATGCTGCTGGACAGGATACAATGACAAGAGGACCACGAATATCGCCTCCCATGCACGCTGATCTTTTCTGCTTCTCAATGACTCCTGCCCCGTCGCGGGATATTTTGATTTCTTTTTGGCTTGAGTCCGTGGTTCGATAAGTCGTTGCCTCCCGAAGTGTTCTTATTTACTAGACTCATGACTGCTCCCCTTCATATTCTGTCGATATTAAGATCCAGCCCGAACTTTATTTGAGCTGGAAGAGACGCAGATTGGGTTTACAACGGAGAATTCTCGTTGATCTTGCCTCGAATCCGTGGCTTGCTGCGTCGTCGCTCGCATTTACTGGAGGGATAGCGTTTGCCCCGGATTTTTGCCGATATTATTCTCCGGTGAGAACCTTATTTCAGCTAAAATTATCCTTAGATTAGGTTTTCAACGGACAGCTTTTGACATGCCGGAGAAAGAATCCACGGTTCCGTGTTTCCCCATGGGCAGCCATCCTTTCCCCACGCCCAGGCAACATCGTCGGATTTCACACCATTATTCGAGCTATAGATGCTCAGGCAGAGCCTCCTACAATCATGTTTTAATAGAATACTGGCAGAATGCATATCTCAACTCACATCGCCTTCACAATAACTGAAGATATGCATCTTACAGATTATTTCGGTGTTGTGATCAAACTCTATAACCTTGTTTGCTCTAAAATGCTCGACCAGAGTCATCTCCACGCCACTCTCACTCCGTTATTAGCAGCTTCCGGAAGGAATCCGTGGTTCACTTCTGGTTACTTTCCGAATTGCTCTCGTTGCTAGAGAGATGGTCCTTCCCCGAAAACTTTTTTGGCGTCGTTATCTATTTTTTCATACCAATTCGCGCCAAAAATAGCCTGGACATGCCCTCTCAGGGATCATTTCCATGGTATTAATCAAGAATGTGTCATCCTACTCGCTCGAATTGGCCGCATCCCCGGACGCCATACACCTGCGAGCAAGGAATATGGATACGGTCCTTGCATTCAGCAACTAGACAGAGCAATATGAAGCACCATTGACGTGTATTGAACTGCCTGATAGGATGCCTATTTTTGGGCTATAAAATCCCCTTCCAGCTCTGATCTCGATTCCTTTCTTCTTCCCTTCATCCAACTCCCTCTATAGACCCCTTTACGGGATTCTACGCAGAAGAAACACCTACTTCTTCTACCTCGCTTACTACGGTTTACCACTCATCCATATTTATATACTGAACACTTCTACTACTGGTTGAATTCTACTAGGAGTCTGAGACTCCGGCACCGAGGAAGAATCCCACCAAGTCGAGCTCGGATTGATCAAAAGTTCTTTAATTAAAAATCCCTACAAAATTTAAACCAAACCAAATAAAAATAAAAAGGGAATTTGCATTTGCATTTTAAAAGAATCTCCAAAAAAGCTCCTACCAAAGGGTCCCTTGAAGAGCCAGAGGGCACTTCCGCCAGTCTACATCGTTCAAGTATTACGGTTGAATCGAAAAGCGATGGCATTTCCCAAAAAAGCCAATCCCAGGAGCAACCGCTGCTTTGACAATGGGCACGCAAACCAAGCCAGCTTCTTCTGTCCATCTAGAACTGGCACAAGACCCGTTCACAAATCTCGGGGCCATTCCCACCAGGGTAGCAGCAGCCCTCGGAACAATAAGGTATGTGTATGCTCATCCCATCTTAACCAGTTGAGCTTTCCGTGATCCAACTATTCTATAGTGTGAACCACGCCGCAGACGACGCGTAAGTATTAGTCTTCAGTTGCCTCTTCTCCTCTACAACTCTTCTTCATCTTTGCCACCCGTAGACGGTGAGTTGTATGCATAGAAATTAATATCTTCCAGGTGTCCGAGCAACGTCAAAATGGAGGCAAGCGAGTCGGTAGCCCTGCCGGACAACCTCGCGCGGTCACCCAGCCTGGCCGCACGGATACCGACGAAGATCCCCTCCCCTCTCAGAGACAGCAGTCTGCAAACAGGTTTCCCTGCAAAAGAAATGTAAGTATCATTGTCTATGTGCTCATCCATTTACTCATGTACTGACTTTGCTTCACTGTAGTTCCGCAATTACATTACGAGGTATCAGCCTCATCCTCGATGTAGTCGTAGCCAGCGAGGCCCCCAAGATGGGGA
Organism: Monascus ruber; assembly: GCA_002976275.1. Classification (NCBI taxonomy): domain Eukaryota; kingdom Fungi; phylum Ascomycota; class Eurotiomycetes; order Eurotiales; family Aspergillaceae; genus Monascus; species Monascus ruber. The sequence goes on from PSNO01000005.1 coordinate 513,616, forward strand.
TATTACTATGGCAGAAGCCCCTGACCTCGAAGAGACAGTAAGTTTTGCACTTTACTGGTTTTTTGATTAAGCCAATTATTTATGACTGACTCCTAATGTTTTTCTAGAGAGAGAAAGAAATTGATATGCCTATTCACAGCGCACCCGCATGTAAAGAGGTAAGTGTTTTCTCATTCTAGGCTTTGGCCATGGGTTAATTGTTTACTAAACTCCTCTACAGAAGGCTGAGGTTCTCGCATGGGGCATCTTCTCAATGCACGATCTTGTAAGCGCCAGTCCATGGCTTCCCCCGGTTGAGGCACTGGTAACTGACATTTTTAGGCCGAGGTGACCCTGCGGTGCGTCCATGATGCCAAAAAGGGCATCGATGCCGACAACGACGTTGAGATGGCGGACGCACCGCTTTTTAATCTTTGAGCCAGTTTCCAGGCTCCAAGCCCAAGAGCTACCGAACGAACGAACTGAACCAATTATGGGGGCGTGCTGCAGGATCTTAACAAAAATTAAAACTAACTGACCTCACAAGTTGCCGAGTTAACTGGAATTATCCCTGCCATCCCTATCAGACCTGTTAAACGTCAAAAAGTCCATGCATGGCGAGGTCCCGAGACGGACCGATATCAAAGGGAACATAAATGGCATTTGCTACGAATGGTGGACGCACCGTTCGAGGGATACTTCCCGATCATCTTCCTTACGTCTAACATGTATCTTGTTTGCATTTGACTTGGCCGGTGGTTCATTCATTCATCTCGAAACAAACGGAAGACGCATACGAATATATGCTAGTTTATTCGGTAGCACGTTCGCAATGCAATCAAATTGAATCGGATCAAATTATACAACGAAACCACAGTCGAGACACTGCAAAATGCAAAGAAAGGCACACAAAGTGACATTTCAACCAATCCATCAACTTGTCAAGTCTTTTGAGATTACGAACGTCTTCGGCATTGTTGGATCTGGCGAATGCGAACACGAACATTGCATTATAAATATTTCGAAGCAACGAGCTCCTTCCTGTCATCGATGAATGAAATTTGCAATGGAGGATTTGGTTTGGGGCCCGGGTCCCATATGGATTTATAAAGGGCTTATAGCGGAGGATTGAACATTGGTCAAGGGATGCGAGATTTACAACGGAGGAATCAAGGAATTGACAGGTTCTCAGAGGAGGATACAAAGGATCAAGGGACGGAACATCAAAGGAGACGAAAAGAAGTGTGGAGGATAATATGTGAATCTTGTAGCTCCTCGATGCCAAGTGCACGTGGCATCGAAAGCAAAAGCCTCATGTACGCAGGTTGTCCCGGTCAAGGCTTTTACCTCATTACTCCACAAATCAGAAAAGGATGTATGAGGAAGTTTCCCTTGGCACAGGCTCGAATGAGGGGTCACATTTGATTTAGTTTAGTTTCTTTGGAGTTGGGAGTTCAGGAATGCAAAACTTCCTTTCATATCTGTTCCATTCTCTCGTGTAGACCTCGAATGTATGCTGTAATGAGCAATTGAACACCCGAGATATCCATGACTGGGACCGACCAAAAAAGATTCTAGATCACGCCCAGTTCGTGGCCAGGATAAACATACCAATACAATTAAAAATGCTTTATTGGAATTGCATTGAATTCGGAAGGGGAATCAATGGCATCAAGGGCGAGAAAGGGTAGTATAGTCTGGATCTCCTGCCGATTAAATCTGTAGTTTAATAAATTAGCATTAGCAAAAGCTATATGCTGACATACAAGCTTATCTGGGTACAGGGATCCCACTACCAAAACCACTGCTTCACCTGTCCATCTGGAATTTGATCCAAATCAAAAGAATGGTGGAGATCCCAACTCTAAAACACCACCAAATAGTGTAGCAAAGCACCAAAATCGTCATTTGCTGGCGATTACGCCTCTCTTGGAGGATAAGGAGCCGTGCTCTAGACACCATATTCATATAGAAGCTGGTGAAATGTTGATTTCGTTGATAAAATAATAGGCTATTTTACTACCACAACCTCCACCGGTGGTGGTGTGGTAAAAACCATTGTATTCAGATTCTTAGCGTCTACCTAATTTGGTTTAGCGCTATTTGTCCCAAATAGACAACTTGCGGCAGAATTCCATTTTTTGATCACCAGCTCAGCTGCCTACAGATTTTAGTGAAAATTTCTAGGCCCACTGAACTTTCCCTAGGCCAGCTGCTGGAGCCTGCAAAGCCCCTGGTAGTAAGAGGTAATTAAAAAGATGTTATGCCTAAGCATAGTCTAAATTTGGCAGTGTACAGCCCCACCCAGTTGTACTGGGATAGGACGGCCCGTCCCAGAACCTATTGTGGTTCGGCCCGGCTGTATCGCACACATGCATATGACCCTGCTTGCTTACATACTGCATCTACACACCTCTCAATTCTTCTTCATTTCCCGTTTCTTCTCCCATATCTGGTATTCATTGAAAAATAGTACTGAATGGCACATGTTACATCTTCTGCATCTATCTGTAGTACTAGCCATCACAAGCAGCCCCCAAATGAACTTATTCTTAATAGAGTTGGCATAGAACTCCTAGACATTGAAGAAGGTGCAGATGCCATTCAGAGAGGTTAGTAGATTCCTTGAATGTAGTCGGCTTCAAACCAATATGGGTGCTTGGGTGAGATCTTAGGAGACTGGGATTCGAGGGAGAATGAGTGGGTTGTTGAGTCTCTATCCCGGAGAGCCGTGAACACGGCAATGAAAGCATTAGGAAGTAGTCCGAGATAGTCGGAGACAAGTTTCTCAGGGGCTGTTTACCTGGTCAGTGGCATAAATCAAACGCCTCGATGGATAGAAGGACATAGAAGAGCAGAGAGTTCATCATGTCGGCTTTATTCAATAGCATAGGCATGAAAATGTGTGACAATTGTAATATAATCATTCGATATGAGCATGACAAGGGTCCAAGAAAAAATCAAAAAAAGTAAAAGCATCCCAAAGCTTTTGAAAAACCTTTTTAAAATTAAAAGAAGAACCATTAGATCCTTGAAGGCATCTGCTCCAGAGAATACGGAGAATAGATACCGGGGAAAGACATCCGTTTGCATACATTTCAGTACCCGTCCAAACTTTAAATTAAGTTTTCGGATTCCCCGGGGGAAACTTTTAGGTTTGAATGAGAAAGCTTTGATTTTCACCGACTCCGGTACAGGATCGGACCCGACTAGTGCCACGTGCTTCAACTTGGACGTTCAAATCTCAGTGATTTTCACTAGCACCACGCTTCCCTGGTCCCGACGGTGAGGTGCCAGCTCTTCTATTAACATTGCTTACGCGTCTCAGAGATACTATATCTACAGACCAGATAAAAATTTCCGCAAGTAGGGCAATCAATTTCACAAGGCATTTTAGTTTATTTTCATTGTCATTTTCATTTTATTTTCACTTTATGCACGATATCCAACGTAGGCATGTAAAAATCGGTCCCAGGGCGTGCTGTATACCCATAAGGAGACAATATAAATAGTGGAAATCTCGCCTCTCTATTTCAATACTCTCCTTTCACAACCTCGTCAGTTTCTTAATAAAAGGCACAAGCCATCGAATCCACTGTTTATTGTCTTTCCTAGCCATGCCGGACTCGACAAAACCTCAGCACCGCACCGCTTCGTCTTCTTCGAGGTCAGAATCAACAGGGTCAACTTCTAGTCGAGAGACTATCTTCTCGTCAGCCTCAAGACAAACTTCCTGCACTAGTGTCTCGCCTTCTTTGGGGTCAGAATCAACAGGATCAACATCTAGCCAAGAGAGTCTTGTTATTGAAACTGCGGCACCCGGCCCAATGGACACGTATAGTCCCTTTTATATTTCTCTTCTAATACCTGTATCAAATTAGTATCGACATCACAGCTAACACTTCCTGTGCCTCCACCACAGGCATCCGGAAAATGACATTGCAATGCTGATGGGAATCGGGAGCTTCGCTACATCGGATCCATTGGCCCATGTCGAGGACTGGCTGAATAACACCGAGGCTTCTTAATTTATTGTGTTGGATACATATTTGTATCAATCAGAAATTTGCTGGGGGATTTATTGTGGTAAATTGGGGTATATATCGACAAGTGTAGCAAGTAGTACAGTGAAATGTCGGAGGGACGGGTAGGGTATAAACGTTTGTCACGTGATATATTTGTTTTCTCGAAGCCTACTATGCACAAAATGCACATGCAATAAATAAACCGAAATAAGAAGAATAGAATTGGATAAAGCCAAGTAGGCCAAGTGAACTGAGTAGGTGGGTTGGAAACAAAAGAGAAAAGCCAGATCCTTGTATTGCCCGCTGATAGGGTTCATTAATCCCGACTTCAGCGGAATGGGGAAGACGACATCCGAACGCTCTCAACGGGAGCCAAGACCTAACTCCGTTCATGGAAATACTTGGAAGTGACGATCATAATACGGTGGCGCCTGTCCCAACCATCGTGACTAGTTAAAATACCCTTATGACTCAACAACCTTCTGATTTAGTGTCTTGATGCCATTGGCTAGGCAATAATACCCCAGGCCGACAGCCCCCCATTAAATAAAAATAAAAGAGAAAAGAAACAGGGGTGATGATAAATCCTTTAATTATGCCGCCTGGCGTCCAGGAGGTATACATGTCACAAAAAGCTTTTCGGCGCATGCTTCCCCGACACTAGTCTATTTGAGCCTCACACTGTCAGCTACTACATATCTACGCCATTTATTCAGCAGGTAGACGCATTCTTTAGATAGATATCACTTATAGGCCCAACGCGCAGCATCAGAACTGGCCTGATGGATGCAATGCCCATGTTCCTTATATGAGATGGTTATGGAGCTAGATGAAAGGCTCGAATAGCTCGAAGACTATCCAAAGGACCTTTAACTTGGACAAGAGATAAAAAGGACGATGCCTATCAATTAGTGGATGTTTCAAGGAGTTGGCTAGCTGTGTTGTGCTACATGTCTATAACAGCGGGACTGGGCGTTGGCCATAAACGGCAAGGGCCATACTTCTATTCCCCAGAAAATAAGCGGGACGACAGGCGTTTACCGTAACGCTATTTTTACGCTTACCCAAAACGGAAACAGGATTCTCGATTGCTGCCTGTTGCTAGCGGCGATGCATTATCTATTCACACAGTTAATGGAAAAGCTACTAGATGATCTTGGTGTATGAGCATCTGGAATAATTATGGTTGCCAGCAGCCGTAATCTAGCGGTAATAACAAAACAATGACAAAAAGGATGGGAAATAAAATGAGAGATTCAATTTCAGCACATCTAAAAATATTCATGGTAAAATACCGGTCCTGGGCATGACTTACGCATGATGCTCTGCTATCATGTTTGATTTCTTGGTGCGTATGCCCTTCCGGAATTGGTTGGGGAATCCGAGCCGCTGCTGTAGCAACAACGCGGTTGGGACGTGGCTTAGCATTATTCACTGCTCCTGGCACATTCCAGAATTCGCAAAGCTGGGCTTTCAACAATAAAAGAAGATTCATGATCGTCACCAACCACGTCGAAGAGCGCCTATCCTATCTGTCCCCTAGTCGGTGATTTGTCCACGAAAGTGGGTATCCAGGTTACTAGGCTGCATCTCCTAAGTTTCTTATATGCTATGCTATACCTATCACCACCTACCCACGGATCCGGTACAGGCTCTGACTGTCGCCTTATTACTGTAACCGGATTACATCAATCCGCACGAGATACATGGGCCAGATGATCGGCAGCAATTTATTAAATCGCAGACGTGAAATCCTACCGGAAGTCCAATTCTCGGAAGCCACCAGCGCCGACACTGAGATCATAATGGGAGCGAAGCAAAGCGAGCGAATTGGATTTTCCGTCGTATTCTCTGTTCATTGGTTCCATCGTGTCTTGTCTCGCGGTATCTTGCCAGGCTTCCGTATCCACCCAGTCGATGAAATTAATCGTACTATGGTATCATCATGATCAGCAATGGAGCAGTTCCTGATGTACACACGAACTGTATTTGGCAGCCCCTGTCCATTCTGCAAAAGGCCTGAGCACTTTTCGTGAAATGGCCGACACGAGAACCATTCATGCAGGGCGCAATTAGCTCCACTCCCTCGAACAGCGCATGAATTCCTTATTTTCATCAGCCGTGGGCATAACCGAAATGACGCGATGGACGGGCGTCTATATGTGCACTTGGACTTATGTTTGCCCTGTAGTCGTCTCTAAACCCTGCTTAGGGTTAGGGCTAGCACCAACCTATCATATACGTCCATCATGCGCTGAGAGATAATGAGGCTGAATATCGCTTTGCCAGAAGAGCCTCCTGCTTGAATCTCGTCTTCGATTATTTTGGAATACCTTGACTAAGATGGTGAGATCTTCGTTAGCATTTTGCTATTTCTTCTTGTCCAACTAACTGCTCACATTGGAGGCACTACTTCAGATGCTTGGATTCCCCCCTGGACTTGATCAAATCCACCAGGTACTAATCCCGCTCCTTCTCGACAGACTTCATATTAATCGTCCCGGTCCATCCCTCGACATTCTCAGCAAGCCGGTCCATGTTTTCCCTCGTATACTCGAACCGGCTCTCGTTCATATCGTCCAGCCACCTGTTAGCCGCGGGTCCGATATGACTGAGGAAATGTTTGAAATTGCCCCCTCCTCCGAGAGCTTTATTCATAAACAGTCCTATCAGGGTCTACCGGAGTCCTGGACGAGAAGGCATGGCCGGATGATGAAGAGGCGTCTTGCGGGTGTGGGCGTCTAAATGGGCAATAAGAGTGCGCTTGACGTCTAGCCATTTAGGCGCTTTCTAGAAGAGTTAAGTCAACCTTGGGATAATTAGAAATAATTATTTTTAAAAAAATTACTGATTACTGACCTCTTGCACAGAGTCAAATTCTCCCAGACAATCGTCAATGGAATCGACAAACTTGTAGTTTCCAAGCAACGCGCCTTGACTAAGTCGGATGCGATTCAACGAGGGCCATTCCTTTTCCAAATATGCCGCTAATCTCGCGCGCTCCCAGGGCGGGATCTGTGACGGTAACGTTCAGCCCTCTGGCGAGCAAGCGGGCGATCCAGCTGGTGCCGATAACGCCGATATTCTTAATGGAAGAACTCTACGACATGTCACATGTCTTATGGGTTTGTTCTGCATGCATGCGTGGAAGATGAACGAGACTTATGTATTCGGGGACAGAGTGAGGGAATAGATTGGATGCGAGGAGGACCTCGGTTAAGAGCCACGGTTGGGTCAAGACTACCTTGGGATAAGCTATGTGCCCCAAGCCTTACAAGTGGGGATGAACCTCGGAAAGATCGAGCAAGCCTAACCGGTAGCGCGGTACATCGGTGAGCTTGGCAAATTGCGTGAATCATTCATGCACGGACAGGACCGTGGGAAAGCCAGGGGCAATGCTTCTGCTGGAGCTTGGTAGCGACAACGATGAGGCATTCAATTGCACGTGTGTGTGTATGTTTTATGTTGGTGGTTCCCATGGTTCAGCTCCTTCCTAGTTAACGTAATCCACTACGGAAGTGTCCGCACCACCGAAGTGCCCGGCTATCTCAACTATCCCCCCCCCAATCTACGAGACCTCTTAAAACATTAAAAATTTAACGCTTCTTTCTATATAAATATAAATGAAGTTTATATGGATTGCTTCTTATGGTATTGGCGTCGATTATGACCAACTTGATGGCAATCACTGCATGTTGGGGGCCTGCGAGACCTCCCTAATGGCGGCTGTTGTATTTCCTCCTCTTCTTGAGCTTTTTGCAATCCCTCAGCAGCTAGTAAGCTGCCACCCTTCTGAATAAAGTGCCTAGGTCTCCGCTGCTTCTTCTTTTGACGGGAAGATTCAGTACGAAGCTGGTGGAGCTCTTCCTGCAGTAAGATAGCATTCTGCATGGTCATTTCAGCACCTTTGATTATCTTGTTGGCTGCCTGATCCATAATGGAAGGAGATATCATTTGTTGGCTCCGAAGACGTTGAATTCGTCTCTTCTGCTTTTCCAGCTCATATGCATTAGCTGGTGTCTTCCCTATACTAAGAGATTCCGAATTGGTGCTATTTGCGGTAGATGGTGGTGTTGGTGTCTTAAGCTGAAGATGAAGCTTAGAAAGGACTCACTCAGGTAATAAACGGATCAGGCCAGTTGCTGCAAAGCTACTTTTGATATTTGAAGCTGATAATGTATGCTGATGGACTGTTGGATAAAGATGTAGGAAATCCTCTTTGGTGATTGAATGGATCCCTCGCTGCATTAATTCCTGGACTTTCTGGCCATAAAACTTCTTTGTTGGCCCAAAACAGCTAACATCCAGTGGCTGAAGAAGATGTGAAGAATGAGGTGGTAAATATAAAGGAATCATCATCCTCTCAGTGCAGAATCTATCAAATAAAGCCGTAGCATGACCGCTATGCCCATCCAGAATAAGAAGCTGATATCGTCCAACTGTACGTGAAACTGTAGCAGGCTCAAACACCTTTTGAAGCCATCTCCATCCATTCTTGCTGACACTGATTGTATAATTGCCTGGGATATCATAATACCACCTAGATTGGTGATTCTCGGCAGCAAGAATGATTTGGGGAGGAAGAGCCTATCCAGTAGCATTTATAGCTACAATTGGAGTCACCCACTCTCTATTACCAGGCTGTACAGCCTTAGCATCAATATTCCTTCATATATCAGAGCCGCAGACCACCTTGGCTGTGGAGATAATGCCCATTTGGAAGCCAGTCTCATCCATATTGTAGATATCCTCTGAGAGGATCCCATATTTCTCAATGACATTGTTAAAACGTTGAAACCAGTCCTTAATAAGCTTTGGGTCTTCACATTTAGCACGCTGGTAATCATAATTCCGGCTCTATTTGGATTTGAGCTCAGGATGGCGTTGTATATAGCGAGTCACCCAGTTCACACCAATAGATGTGGGGGAGGAAATCCGTGATGATAGTAGTAGCTGAGCAGAATGGCGTACAGTAGATAATTGGAGAGGTATTCCACGTTGCTCCATGTCCAAAATCCATGCTGAAAGAGTTGATTCTTCAGTATCAGACAGTTTTCTGCTGTTGGCAATCTTTTCGGATCGTGGAGCGGCCCCTTTAAGGCGCCTTTTTAGTGTTGAAGGAGAACATCAAATGCAACAGCTGCTTTTGTAATTGAAGGAAAAATGCCTTTTATATAAGCATCAAATGCAGCTGTATACGTGTCTGCTTTGGTTGGGGATTTATGGTGTTATTATGTAGCAAAATAGTAGTAGTAGTGGTAGGGGGTGATGTGAAATAGCCGGACACTTCGGTAGTGGATTACGTTAGGCTAAGTCTATATTAGTCAGCATAAGTGTAGATAGTTTGCCCCCGGAGTCCTCCCTAGCTAGGTCAACCAACTCAGCGAGTTTGACCCCCTCCGGCATTTTACGGCCGCAGTTCGTGATTAGCACGCTTCCCATTATTCCCTTTTTGGACAAAGGCCACCAGTGAGTCCTGGGTGTCTGTAACTAGCTACTAGTTTTTATGTACATATAACACACTCATTGGCGCATTCATGTAGCTGCTGTAGTCTGAAAGTTGGCCTGCTTGCTAGAGCAGGCTAAATATCAATGCCAACTGCATTGCCAGGAGTGCAGGTTCAGGATGGTCAGGAAACGGATTCACAAGGCAGATATTAATTGGATCGGACAGACAGGCAGGTAAGTAGACAAGACGTAGCTCGAAGAGCTACAACCGGATCTAAACAGAAGTTGAGATAGCTATTGATGGGGGTCGAACTCGCTGAGCTGGTTGTTTTAGCTAGGGAGGCCCAGAGTCGGAAACTAGAAGTTAGTGATGAGGATATAACGTGAGCGGACACAGAGAGTCCCCATTTTTCGCTGGGCACCCATGGAAATGGCAGCAAGTCGCCTTAGGCATAACGGCTGGTAATCCCTATCGATGAGTGGGACGACAACATCCACAACAAGAGCGACAAATTCATTGCCTAGACCGATAACCCTGAGGATTATGAACACGAAGAAAGAAAGTCATGCCCTGCAAGAGCGTGACAGATCTAGACCTGGATGGAGACCATCAGTATGCCGAGCACTGATCAGCTGCGGCCGTCAATATTTGGGGCAGGTCAATTTTGTGACTGGAGCCAGGGTGTCCATGCAGCTCTTAAATCTGTGCCCTGTGGTAAAACATTTTATGGCTGGGTCCATAAGCATCCTTACTCTGTCAGCATCACTGTTACCGCAGGTGGGACCTTATCTGGCTATGCCCTTGGTAAAAGTCACGGTCAAGCCTCGGCTAAAGACAAGGACTGTGGAGGTACCCAGGCAAGTACAGGAGTATAGATAACGTTAAACAAAAAGTGTCACCCTTTTCGATCAAGCCGGATCGCCATTACTTCTCCGCATCAGATTCCTCTTTCGGTTCCCAAGCCCACAGGTCATTAAGATGAAGAATGGTAGATGCGATGAGCATCCAACCAGCTAGCACAAGTCCAACAATGCCAACTGGCAGTGCAATCATGCAGAAGTACTTTGCAAAATGCCCATCCTAATCACCTACGTCAGGAACCTCTATCCTCACCCTAGGCAAGAATAGGCGATACTAGCCAGCCAGAATTCAGTACTCTTCAATTGGTTCCATGGCAAAAAGGTTGAGATGGAATATGAAGAGACGTCGAGCATCTGCTGAGGAACATAGATACCCCCGTTTCTCAAGCCATTGGAGGATTGGCTCGGCTCTAGACCCAGAGTCTGTGCATGCTCATCGGAAGTCTAAATCTACAGATGCATGCTACCAGCTGAAATAAAGAATTAAGGAGGATCCAGTGCCAGCTGTAATAGAGCAACCAGTAGGGGATGTATTGGAGAAAGGCGCAGTTGTTGCAGTTTGAGGTACTAGTCATCTTCAGGTGGTATTTGTTATTGTAGCTGTAGGATTTATGAGTGTGAGACTATTGCAGCAATAGGGTGGTGAGACAGTGCAAAGAGACAGCTTGACTTGCAGGAAGGAAAGGAACCCTCGTGGGATCCTGAGTCTTTATGTGGTCACAGCTCGGGACGACTTGTCTTTACCTCCGGCGAGTCGTTCTGCTTACTAATCAAAAAATACAGTCAGGTGACTCTCACATGAGAATTACCCCACCACAAATTAAATTCCAACTCACACTAGCTTTTGAACTAAAAAGTAGTAATTTGAAGTACTCACCATATAAATCACTATAGGAGTAAGCTCCTTAGTACTGGAGTTACCACTTTTGGCCTCCGCAGCGAGGGTTATGGGTCTCGTGTAACGCGATTACAGAGCCGCCGTCGTAATTCTGGCTGCGCGAAAGCGGTGTCCTGGTTACCCGTTCGGGTTTAGCTCCCGGTGCCTGAACGGCCAAAAACGGCCGCTCAGGTCGCCGAACCTAGCAGCCCACCCAAAGGTAGATTCTTGTACGATAGGCTATTTTTTAGCTAAGTTTGACAATCATTTCTTTAGACCTGTTGAAACTCCCGAGCATGCGTGGGAAAAGAGGATCGAGCCATTCAATGATAACGAGAAAGAGTCTATGGAGTCCTTCGTGAAGCAGAAATTAGAAGGCATGCCCATACTGGGGTATCCAGGTTATACACATAAGCTCCAAAGCTTGTGGCCCTGAGCTTCGGACATTGCATGTTGAGGCCTCCCTTGTGCGACATGTCACTTTGCGACCTCGGGGCATTCACAAAGCTTAGCTGCTGCACCAAGCAAAAGACTAGGATGTAGAGACAGAGGCTCTACACTGCTCTCTTATATATCGGGCAGGACAGGACAGGCACCGTAACAGTACCCGGAGTTTGATTAGTGAGTGGTTAGTTATATAAAGTCATGAGCAACACACCTGCCCTTTATTTTGTGAGGGTACAGATCGATCTATAACCATCCCATCTAGAATGCAATGGGCCAAGCGTTTCCAGTCTCAACAGCACTTAAGACGAGACTGTTATGCCATTGTGCTATTATGCTTCGAGATTTGCAGTGTCTGGAATACATTATCCAGTCCGCCGATATCCACGATGCCAAACACGGCATCTTCTAGCTTCAATTCCATTTTCGACCGTTCGCTGCAGACCAGGCAATCATAATCACGTAGGATGACATGCACAACAGCTGCCGCGCACTTTGTGTCCCAGAGTCCGTCTCGTGATGGGAATGAAGGCTCCTGCAGTAGGGACAGCGCTGTCTGGAGTATATGCCGATCCTTGGTTTTCATGCAGATGTAAATACTGCGATCAATGGCGTGGACAATGTGAAAAATCGACCTGATGAGGTGAAATGTTTCTTTTGCAGTTGGTATTAGGGCAGATGTCAGAGAGAGAGAGCATTGTCGATCTCGCTGTCGGATGATTCAGATACCACCACGTTACTGCTCCTCGCATTCGAAGGGCTTTTTAAAGGGATATTTGCAGCATAGATCCAAGAAAATGCAGCGCAAGCATTGTGGTCTTTGTTCATCACATTTGACGCGGCGGATTCTGTGTCAGGTCAGAGCGAAGAAGACAGCAGAGTAGCATTGCTCAACTCACTTGCAAGTAATGCATCCTGGCCGGACCTTGGGCATGCTCCGGCGCGATATCTTGACCGTCGCCATGTCTGACGAGTTATTAACTCCATGGACAGAGGGCTCTCTAGTAGTTGACTCGTATCCTGTTGTTATCTGAATGTCTATGAATGAGTGTCAGCACACAGCCTCGCGGACCTTGGCTGCATAAGCTTTACAACATAGATACAGGCTACAATATACGAGCAGCTTGCTTTGCCTATTTCGCTACTGGATTGTCATTTTGTCCAAGGATGTTGATTCCGCAATGGAATGTGGTGATATCCAGACTCTGTTCCCCTCCCACCACATCTCCAATGGCTATAAACATGGGCTCTGAAAGTAGCATGCTAGACCTTGGCTATCACACTGTTATTCCCGTAGTTGAACTGAACCCCCATTATGCAGTTGTTGCAATTCGTCGTCGCCAGCAAACTGGCCCTGGCCGGGGCCGCCATTTTGCCTCTCATAACAACTGAATTTGGCAGCGTTTTCGATGTGAACATCACTATTGGAATCCAGACCTTCCCACTGACGGTCGATACCGGCAGTAGTGACATCTACATAATGCAGACTGGCTACAGTTGCGTCAATTCCACTTCCAAAATCGACCCTCAATATATCGCCCGCCTTCGGCGTCAGGTATGGTGATGGGGTCACCAGCGGCGTCATGGCCTACGAAGACGTCACCATGGACAACATCACGGTCAAGGGACAGAAGGTCGGGATTGCAAATGTCTCAGACCCCATGGGCCATGGAGTCAACAGCGGGCTGGTCGGGCTGGCGTACCCATTGCTCACCTCGGCGCATCCAGGAAATGTCCCTGATACCTCCATGTTCCTGAATGACTTTTCGTCTTCGAGGTGACTTACGGCTCCTCATCGGACAGTCAAAAAAAGACGAATTGCACTCCATTGCAAGCGTTCATGGACCCCGGCAACTACATGACATACCTCCCAACTCGTCTTTCTGGAGTCCATTAACGCGCTGTTCTCTCCTCCGGCCATCTATGAACCTTCTCGGCACATCTATATTGTGGACTGGAATGAGCTTTTCAAATAGTTTACAATGAAAACAAGAAATAACGACCAAACACAGATAGATATAGCATAAACAATCACTTCCCTTCTTTCGACTCACCCTCCTTACCAGCACCACCCTTCTTCGACTCCCCCCAAGTCCACACATCCCAAATATGCTCCTTGATCAAATCCCCATATCCCTTCCCCTCCTGCAAGGCCTTCCTCTCCTCCTCCAATCGCCTCTGCTTCCACCCCTCTGTCTCCCCAGCCATCCATACCCTCTCCAATGCGCCCCGATTCGAATTCTTCAACTTCTCCAACTCCTTCTCCACACTCTCCGGATCCTCCCCTTCCCGCTGCTGCCGAATCTGCGCCTCACGCGCAGCCCTGAGCTTCGCCTGCACCTCCTGCGCCTTTTCCGTGGGCAAACCTGTCGGCGAACTGATGGATGTGAACCCGTCCGTGATGCGGTCCAGGACGCCGCGACCTGTCTTCTCGCGGAGGAGGTGGTTCCCGCTGGCGCACCATGCTCCGAATAGGAGAGCAGTTAGGTTGTTCAGTCTTCTCGGCGGGATGGCGATGAGGATCGGGGAGGCGACAAGGAAGGTTAGGGCTGTGTAGTGCTTGAAGCGGACGTAGTCGGCTTGTCGGCGGGCGATGATGTCTTCTTTTGTGGTTGTGTTGGGGTCTGTTGGGGGTTGTGTTGTTTCGGATGACATTTTGGTTATTATTATTTGTTTTTGCCTTTGGCCGAATGTGGTAATTGATGGATTCAATTGATGCTGAGAGTCTTGCTTGATTGAATAGCTATGATGCTCTGTATACAGACTGTTTAATCGTGCTCCCGGGAGTATGGAGCATTTTTTTACGGTATCCTGTACGGACCAATGCGCCATCACGTGCTTCTAACAGTACCTTGGGAATCAGGCATTCGGATGAGGCGGCAATGCTGGACTACCGCCTTCCAAACCTGTTGATTAACCATGTTGTGTCGGCTCTCCCTGCAGCCTGTCAGCATGCTCCAATGATTGTCCCTGTGGAGTCTGCAACGGTTATGCCAAGATGAAGTAATTGATACCTGATCAACGTGACAAATACAATAATAGTACTGCGTATAGCTGTACAGACTCCGGAGTATGGTGGCTGGACTCCAAACTGCTGTGTGGCTCATACTGTGGCTTATGTTGCGGCCAAGCAAGGTGACGCCGGCGGAGGCAGTGCAACAGGGCTGACACTGCCACGGAGGGGGGAAATGAAGCTTGACTAAAGCTTAGACACTCCCTGGCAATCACCGTTCATTGGGAGCTTTGTAATGTGACTTTCTCCAGATGACTATCTCAGTCAACTATTCGATAGTCATAATAATACAACTGCCTATGGTGTTTGGGAATGAAATAGCATCTCAGGACGGACTACGGAGTAAATGTAACATAATATTAATTAATACTGCTTATCTTCTCCTGAATACTGAGATCGAAAAGACGGCATTTACCTTTGATGGCTGGGACATTGCATATGTGGTGTCTCACCAGCAGTATTGTTCTGGTATTTATGAAACATCAATACGTATCTAATAAGCCACGATGTACGCGGATATTCGCTCTTCCATAAGGGACTCTCAGGTACTATACAAAGGAGACCATGCATAACCAAAATAGAAACAGTAATTACGCGTAATGCCGAGCTGCCCGTGCTGGCAGGGCTTAGGGCCAAAAGTGGGGATGTGTGTATGAAACCGTAACGATACGGTCATGGACTCCCAATGGTGGAGATCTCCAGCTTCCCGTGATGCAGCTGGACGGCTCAGGAGAAGCAGCCCTGCTGGATCCGGCCCGTCCTGCGGTATTTAAATTACCAGGGAATGCCCATTTTCTCACTCTCCCTCTGCCCATCTCACATTCTCACTTTTCTCTCATTCTCACTCTCTCACTCCTTCATAGCCTCTTATCAAACCGCGCTCTTCATCACACTCATCCAACTCATAATGTTCGGCAACTGGTTCAAGTCCTCCAATCAGCAGGAGTCTGCTCAGCAGCCTACCTGGGACCCCAACACCCTCACCATGCAGCAGCCGACCAGCCCTCAGGCTCCTTCCACTGAGAACGTCGTCACTGAGCAGCCGGTATGTATCTAGCCAGAATACTGAAAAGAAGATAATTAGAATCGTACGATGCTAACGGAAAGTCTCATCACAGCGCTCCCAGGAATCCATGCAGATCCGCGGTGGTGAACGTGGTGGCTGCTGTGAGACATGCTGCGGAGTGTAAGATATATCATATCCAATAATGCTGACTAATTAATTCCCTATCATCACTGACTTTTTTTCGCCTCCTTTTACAGTTGCGCCGGTCTGGCTTGCTTCGAGTGCTTCGAGGACTGCTGCTAAGCGATCTGCACGAATACCTGTCGTCCATACGTATGCAAATATACCCTAATATTGCTGTAGGGAGAAGGGAGCTTGCAGCTGGAATTCTCATTTTTTGTTTTTGGGTTCGGTTTTCTCCCGTACGACGGATGAAGCATGACATGATATACCCTTTGACGAAGGGAATTCAATTCATCATAATGTCTTCTTCATACGTGTCATGTGTCATGTGAACATTGGAAGGAAACCTGATTTTGTACTGTATTTCTGATAATCTATCATTTTTGGATATTACGCAACTTTGTTCTCTGCTCTGTTTTCGCAAACCGTTGAGACGGCGATAGACCGTGTTCATAATTGTAGCACAGTGATCTTAGTAAACATAGCTATGAACGCCAAACCCATTTTCGTATCAGCATCAGCAGCACCCCCCTTGCCTACAAAAGGATCACGACCGCGTCGATGATAGCATAGACACATTCATCTTGTCTCTTAGAACATCGACGTATCAACCCCTGGAACCCCGCCAAACCTTAAAACTAGACTCGAGTAAGGTAGATTTCCAGGGATCTAAGGCGTGTGGCTTGCCTCCCAATGGAATTCCCCAGGAATGACGCAAAAATCGGGAGCTAAGGTGGAGGGCATCCTCTTAGCAACGGTGGTGACAACTTGGCAACTTGGCAGGGTTCACGTTGTGGGTCAGGTGACTTCCTCTTCTTCCAACTTTCAAGGGTTAAAATGGAGTGAATCCGTATCTACTAGAATAATACCTATACTTCGAATACTCCTAATAGACATTTTTTGTTGCATTTTCTAAGTTTACTATCTGCTCATTCCCCCTGAAACCAATCCATCCCGCATTTCCATGTTCAGTTTGGCCGCTTCTTTACCGAATTCCCCCCGCGACAGTCGAGTGATGACAGAAATACCAGTCAGATAAGATAGATGGACATCCGAAGAACCTTTTGAATGACCAATACCAACCAGCCACTTCGTGGATCACCGCTCCCTAGTCTCATTATCCGCACCTGTGACAGTCGGCTTAGGATCAACCCGGCCAGCTTCGTACTTGGGAGTGCCGTCTTCCAAGATTCCGTTTGCCTGGATAAAGCCCCCGCTGATCTCATCCATGATCTGGCCGTAACCGTCGAGGCCAGCGACGGTGCATCGAGTAGACGGTGATTCGAAATGGGCGATAAGAGCAGCGATAGTTTTGAACTGTCTATAACAGGCAGGGCACCTGGATCAAGGGGTTGTTTGAATTAGTATTATCCCTAGTATTAGTAATTACGGATCAAACACGCACTCCGTGTCTTTTTTGGCTCTGGTCTTTCCCAGGACATGTTCCTGGAATTCGTTCATGCTGAGAAAGCTTTTCCCGCAAGTACAGTCGTAGGTACCGCGGAAGGAATTGAAGAAAGCCGTCGCGTCCCACGATCCGTTTAGCATGCGGAGCATGCGACCAGCATCGAGAATGCCATGGAGACCGAACTGACCGTTGCTCTTGTAGAGCTTAGGTTTCGCTTGCGCTTTAGACTTCTCTTCATCCTCGTCGCCGGCGGATCCCTGAGAAGTCGAAGAAGAAACTCGAGCTTTGCTCTTTTCCTTTGCGGAGCTGGGACTCTCTTTGTCATCATCGCCACTGTTGAGAGATAGTTCCGCAAAGCCCATCAAGTCTCCGGAGATGGATTTGCGAACAGTAGTTCCCTTTGCCTTGCTTCCAGGTTTCTGGCTATGCTTGTCAATAGTAGCGTGGAGAGTAGAAGATCCATGGGCATGCCACTTGGGCTGATTCTGCGTTGCCTCCTGGTTCTCCAAGTAATGCATGTTAAGCTTGACACCACCCTCGATGTCGTCGTTGTCGTCCACGTCCTCGGGGATGATGGGCATGGGGGCTCCTTCTCCTGCTTTCAAGGCTTGCTTGATCAGTATCTTCTTGGCCTGTTCCTGAACGAGGCGATTCCCATCAATCCTGAGACACTCATCAAACTCGATATGGCGCACCAACGCGCTGGCAGTTTTGAAATGCTCCTGGCAGCCACAGCAAACCAGGTCCTGGTCAGCGCGGTGGTTCTGAAAAATAATAAAAAAATCGTCAGTCGTATGAGTCTGTCTACGAGGCCTGCAACGGAAATCCAGGACACAATTGTATACGTCAAAAAAGGGTTTTACCTGACGGATATGAAACGCGCGACCCCCGTCGCTCTTGAAGTCAATACCGCAGATCGGACAGGCAATATGGTCATCGCGCTGCTCGATAGTATTCATCTTGAGCTTATGAAGAAGCAGACGTTCCTCATCCTCGAAGTCCAGATCACATCTTCTGCAGTAGTCATGCTCAGGGTCTCTGATCTTATGGGCTTTCATCTCCCTGACAGAAGCAAAGACTTCAGGGCAGTCGCTGTAGGTGCAGCGCACCATGGAGGGAGAGGACTGGACAGACATTTTACCGGTAGTCACCAGCTTCCTTGAGGGGAAGAAGAAAGACAGAATGGTGCAGGTGATTCAGCCAGATGAAGAGAGACAAGATAAAAACAAAGGAATATGATTAATACTGCCAGGGAAGCTGATGGTGTCATTCTCTGATAGAAAAAAAAAACCTATACATTCACTAGGAAGAGTCAAATAATCACATCGTTCACTGAAAACAAATAGAACCAAGATGAAGATTCTGGCACATCGTATGCTCAGTTAGAACCTAGAGTATGGAAGCCTGTTTACCTGTCAGCGCCATCTTTGTCCTGTTTTGTCTGGAGAATTAGGTGTACTTACCATTTTCCACGCAAGGTGATGACAGCCCAGTTATTCCCATCTTTGTCCGTTTCCTTCTCTACCTTTGTTGAGAAAGAAATAGCACTCATGATACCATCTCCGAACTTCTCATTCAGAACTGCCTTGTACGCATACCCATAGTTCTGCACAATCTCGTACAGTCGGTAGATGAGGGGCTCCTTGGGCGGCATCTCAACGCTACGACCACGATCGGGAAAGCCACTCAGTTGAGCTTCAAGGTCCGCCAACGGAATACCCAGAACCTCGGAGAGCTTCTTGATATCTTCAGGAGATGCCTTGGCTTGGCCGTAGAAAATCGCGGCCGTTGCTACCTCATTCCGGCCGATCCTTTGTGAGATTTGTTCGAAGGTTAAGCCGGTCTTGGCTTTCGCCGCGAACAAGGTTGTCGATGAGGTGGGGAGATTGGGGTGCTGCGTTACCTACAGGAATCATACTGGTTAGCTTCTTTTCCGGTTCATCTTCTCTATTTCCTCTATCCTCGAGAGACGATGAGTGCTAACATCAAGGGTTGCAGTGGACATCTTGGTCGATGGATCTTCTTCTTTCGAGATACCTCAGGAGTAACAGACCGGATAATTAGACTGGAAGAGAAACAATTGCACTTTTCAACGTCCGGAAGGGCGATGTCATCCTTATATAATAATGGATACAACCAACTTCTCCAACTGAGAGACCCGCTGGCGCGGGGAATTCAACTGTTGAAAATTTCCACATATCGCAGCATCATGTTCGACTTCTTTCATATCTGCTATTATCCTGCAGACAATTGAGGTAGGATCTTGAACCAGCTTTCTCCGTTCTTCCAGCGAGGATCAGGTCTTCTCCTGACTATATATATGTGATTACAGCGTACATACTCGCCCTTTCTGCATGATGCGGGGCTCTTGCAGCGGTGACTCGGAGTCGTGACGTGACGTGAGGTGTGCGGGGTCATCGGCCTGATGAGTCTGCCCATATAATTAAAATGGGCATTTACATCCTCGGTATTAGTCAATACATATTAAATCATTACACTGGGCCGACCTTCCTCTGATCCGTGGACTCGGACAGGGCTCTGATTCCGGATCCACGATCCTCGCAGCACTCCGCAAGTGCTCTGGAAATATTAATGTCTGCTGATTTATTATGCTTTCCAGACCTGGCAATCGCCCACTAATTAACACTGTGCTTCAGCACAGCCACACCGACGCAGAGTACGTGGCCTTCCGCCTGTCCCGTCCTCCTGGCGTACGTCGATCTCACTGGATACCGCGGGGGACCGGTGTAGCTGACGCCTATCATGGCCATGCTGGAGCCCGGTGGTGTGCCACATAGGGCCATACACAGCATGGGGGTGTCTCATACAGCTCCCTCTCTCGCCTCTGGGCAGCGGGGCTGGACGAGCTGAAGTCGAGACACCGTATTTATTTATTGTGTGTACTGCGGGACAAATAAATACAGGCCATAATCCTATCTTATCCGGTCCTACTATATCTCACTCCCCCTCCTAAGTCAGGTTGTTAGATCGTGTATAGTTAGCCTTCTGCATCCATACGTTCCTGAAACACCTGGTCACTGTCTCCATGTCCTACCGCGAAGATGACCTGGCCTACGGGCATTACAATCCCGGCAACAGCCGGGGTTATGATGAGGGAGACCGCGACAGAGGGTTCCTGGGGGATACCTTCAAGCTACTGAAGGAGACCTACAAGAGCCAGCATTCTCAAAGCCACCAGGGCAATCAGGGCAGCCAGGTACGTCTCGTCTCTCATACGATTACGAGTGACCGGTCTAACTATTCAATTAATTACGTTCCACCGTAGAGTCAGCAACCTCCCCCTACGTCGTCCTCCAGCAGCTACTACTCCCAGCCGTCGCAGAACCCTCCCTACCAGCAAGGAGGTCCCGACAACCGCCCTTACTACCAGCAAGGAGGAAAGACCAAGCCCGATAAGTTAACCGGCTTTCTGGATAAACTCCAAGACAGTGTTGCTGGCTACGGCACCCAGATCGCCGAGCGTTTGGGAACTGCCCTTGATCCACAAGGGTATGCTCAGTATGGCGCTACCGGTGGTAAAGTCGAGGGACCGCACAGGTTCGGCAGTTTCGCTCCTACAAGAGAACATAATGATGTGAAGTGGTATGTCGATGGGTGCAGCTACTTCTATGCCGTATCCAGAGCGCTGGAAAACGCCAGAGAGTCTATTTGGATTCTGGATTGTGAGTTTTGTTCGACAGGAATTGGACAGTTTTTTCTTATTTTCTTGACTAACATCGTACGATGATTAGGGTGGCTTTCCCCTGAGCTGTATCTGAGACGGCCTCCTACGAAGAATGAGCAGTATCGGGTTGATCGAATGCTCCAAGCAGCAGCGCAGCGTGGAGTGAGAGTCAATATTATCGTCTACAAGGAAGTGACCCAGGCCTTGACCCGTATGTCTCAAATACTACACCGTAAATATGCATCTCTTTTTAATATTACTGACACGAGTTTTCCCAGTTTCGTCGGCTCATACAAAACACACCTTGGAAGCTCTCCATCCCAACATTGCGGTGTTCCGTCACCCTGATCACCTCCCTGATCGCCAGGATCTCAGCGATTCTATCACAGCGTCTCTTCAGAACCTGGTTCTGGACGCTGCCGGGATCTCTCGGCTGTCCGGAGACGCCCTCAAGGGCCTGTACGGTGTATCCGATGATGTGATCCTTTACTGGGCACACCACGAGAAGCTGTGTTTGATTGACGGACGCATTGCGTTCATGGGAGGTCTAGATATGTGCTACGGGCGCTGGGACACGAACCAGCATGCGATCACCGACGTGCATCCTGAAAATGTCAATGAGACAGTGTTCCCGGGTCAGGACTACAATAATGCTCGGGTTCTTGACTTCCAGGATGTCGCCCATTGGGAGAACAATCAGCTGGATCGGAAGGCCACTCCTCGCATGGGTTGGTCCGATGTGTCTATAAGCTTGCATGGTGTTGTCGTTGAGGATCTGCGTCGCCACTTTGTCGAACGCTGGAATTTCATCTATGAGACCAAGTACCAGGCTCGCAATGATCAGAGGTACTATAAGCTGGTCTTGTACGGGAGACCTGGTGGTCACCCTCAACAACACGGTCCTTCTGGTCCGCAGAATCCCCAGCAGCCTCAGCAGCCTCATCAGCAGTACCAGACTCAACAGACTCAACAGACTCAACAGACTCAACAACCTCAATACCAGCAGGCTACGCAGACCTCCCAGACACCGCAGCCTCAATATCAACAGCCTCCTGCGCAACAATACCAGCAGTCTCAACAGTCTCCTCAGCCGCAGTACCAACAGTCTCAGCAGACACCACCACCTCAGCCTCAATACCAGCAAGCGCCGCAGACTTCACAGACACCGCAACCTCAGTACCAACAGCAGTCTCCTCAGCCGCAGTACCAGCAGGCCTCGCAATCTCCGCAGCCCCAGTATCAACACCAGCAGCAGTACCAGCCCCAGACCCAGTACCAGCAGCAGCCGTACCAAGCGCAGCCTCAGCAACAGCAGGGTGTGGCAACTACTCAAACTGCAGGCACGACAAGTCCACCGCCGGCTCAAGGCGGATATACTTACACGGGACAGTCATTCCCACCACCACCCCCTGGTCCTCCGTCATCTCAGTCACCATCTCAGGCACCGTACTTCCCGCCACCCCCGACTACTCAGGGAGGTTCTCAGACGCGAGGCATCGGCTATGAAGGCGAGGGGGATGGCGAGAGAGGGTTTAGCGCTGACAAACTGACTGCGTATAGCGACGTGTTCCGCGGACAGCTGGCAGGCCAGATCCATCGTTACCAGGACCGGTTAACCTCTTCGTTTGGCCACTATGGCCACCATGAAGGCGGCTCTCACTATCAAGGTCGGCCTCGGGGCAGCATAACGTGCCAGGTCGTACGTAGCTGCTCCAAATGGAGCCATGGTGTCCCAACTGAACATTCCGTCGCGGACGCGTATGCAGAGATTATCCGAAACAGCGAGCATTTTGTCTACATCGAGAACCAGTTCTTCATTACAGCTACGTCGGATGCGCAGAAACCTGTCCAGAATAGGATTGGATCTGCCATCGTGGAACGTATTCTGCGTGCTGCTCGCGCGGGTCAGAAGTACAAAATCATTGTCGTTATCCCGTCTGTACCGGCTTTCGCGGGTGATCTGAAGGCTGACTCGACGCTGGGTACTCGTGCTATCATGGAGTTCCAGTACAACAGCATCAACCGTGGTGGGAATAGTATCATGGAGCTGATCGCGAAGGAAGGCTACAACCCAATGGAGTACATTCGGTTCTACAATCTGCGGAACTATGATCGCATTAACCTTAGTGGAGCGCTGTTGGCGGCTCAGCAAGCAAGTGGTGTCAACTACGAGGATGCTCGCAAGACTCATGACGCTGGGGTCACTGGGTATGGTCATGGTGCGCCGAGTGCCTTCGACACGACGGCTGCATATCAGCAAGCTGCATATGGCGCGACTGGCGGTAAGGCGTCATCTGGCCCTGGCCGGTGGGATAGTGTCAGCGAGTGTTACATGCTTGGCGGGGAGGATATCAGAAATGTTCCTTGGGAAGGACCACCAGAGGCTGAAATCAACGCATTTGTCAGCGAGGAATTATATGTGCATACAAAGGTATGTTAATCCAACCTTCTTGCTGTTTTCAGTCAGGCTAACCGGATAATGATAGGTCTTGATTGCGGATGACCGCACTGTGATCTGTGGTTCAGCCAACCTGAACGACCGGTCTCAGCTGGGCACGCACGACTCGGAGATTGCTCTCATCATCGAAGACCACAGTCCTGTTCCGTCGACGATGAACGAACAGCCGTGGACGGCAGGCCGGTTCGCGGCGTCTCTGCGTCGGCAGCTCTTCCGGAAGCATCTGGGACTGCTCCCGCCGCAGAACTACCAACAACCCGATGCCAACTGGGAGCCCGTGGGCGTTCCGAACCAGTTCGACTTCGAGTCACCGGAGAGCCATCTTGTGGCCGACCCACTGGCGGATGTCTTCCAGAACCTGTGGAACAGCCGGGCACACACCAACACCGAAGTGTACCGCAAGGTCTTCCACGCTGTTCCGGATGACACAGTGCGCAACTGGGATGCGTACAAGGAGTTTTTCGAGTACTATTTCCACGGGGCCAACAGCGAGGCCGGGGGCGATCAGAAGATCTTCCGCCCGCCCCGGTATGACTGGGGACATGTTGTGCGGGACGATTTCCCACCGGGACCGGAGGGAGCACGGCAGGTCAAGGAACTGCTCAGCCAGGTCAAAGGCACGTTGGTTGAGATGCCGTTGATGTTTTTGATCGAGGAGGACGTGGCGAAGGAGGGATTGACGCTCAACGATCTGACGGAGCCGATCTACACATGATCTGTTGCTTCTCTCTCCTTTCCTTTTTATATATATTTTCTTATTATCGTTATTTATTTTCTCTTCTGGTAATCAATAGCGGTTGGAATGATGTCTTCATTTGGTATCAGTACCTGTCGTATCTTTGCAGTAGACAAAGAAGTATTGTTGTTGAGAACAATAGCATGACGGCTGCCTTTGATTGGCCCAGTATGCTGACGGGCAGCGGTGATTGGCTGGCCGCACAGGTATAGATGCCCGTTCTTGCAGGCATCAATTTTATATATTTCATATATTGTGCATCCTAGATGAATCCTTTCACTACTACTAATACTAAACGAATCCCACATCAATACTGCATGAATAGCCAGGTGTGGTATGTACTCATTGTCCCTAAATAAGATAATAGCAGAGATAATGAGTGAGCTGCTACAGTCACCGTCACTGCGCAAAGCCTGCTCTCCTTGACTGGATTTCTCCACAGACAACTGTCAGTCTGGTCTGTATCATATCAGGAATGGAAACAAAGAAATAAAAAAGCCCAGTTGGAAAAATCTGGTCTGGGAGTGGATGTCCTGTCCTGATCAGCCAGGATGATGACTTGAGGGGTGGCAAGGACATGGAGGGGGAATTCTGCTCTGCCGACATGGGAGATGCCATGCTCAGGGTAGATGATGGATGTCTCCTGCAAGTCTTTGTTTACTTCTGTCTCTTGTGACTGGAAGTGGAGATGTGTCTTCGGGGATCTCCAGCTTGATTTCTGTCTCCTCCTATGAGCATTGATGCTGGTAGCAGGTGTTCATCATTGCTCTTCTTTGATCTTCTTTCTGGGACTCCAATTCACTTGCAGCAACTCATTCTTAGGTCAAATGACTTCTTTCAGGTGATCCTAGGTGATTCTGCATATGCAATACAAAGGTATAAATACCCCCTCTTTTACGACACTCTCCTGCCTACGTTTCTTCTTACTGTTCCTTCTCACATCTCTCAAGCAAAGACTTTCTTCAGAGCTCCTCCCTACTACAAACTCCTCAGTCAATCTCTCCTCTTCAAGCTCAAGCTTAAACTACTCTACCTCTACTACCAAAATGCCTAACCGTCCTCAGGGTTGCACTCTTGGTGTGGGTGGTTAGTGATCTTCCTTAACGATTACCCTCGGCCACATTGAGTCTTGACTAACAACTTACCTCTAGGTCCCATGCAGGGTTGCACTGTTGGTGTGGGTGGTTAGTGATCTTTTTTACAATTATCCTTGGGCACACTGAGTCTTGACTAACAGCTTATCTTTAGGCCCCATGCAGGGTTGCACCGTTGGAGTCACTAAGGGTTTGTTCAATCCCTTCTATTCCCTTGCCTTCCCTCAAGTCCTTTTATGACATGCTGATGTCCTTCCAGCTCCTATGCAGGGCTGCATCGTCGGTTAAATGACTTCAGGGCTTAGAAAATGAATCGAATTTGAACATGACCTTCTGTTCTTTCGATTGACCGGCCGGCTTTTTCTGTCCTGTCGTCTTTTAACTTGACAACATGGGATTGAATGACTCGATGTGATTCGACTTGATTCTTTTCTATTATTCCTCTTCTTCTTTCAATGTACTCGACTCGGCTCTCGGCAATTACGAACCGGCTTGCCTCGCGTGATGGATTTCCTGTGGATACATAGACCAGAACGGAGCTTGGAAAGGGTGCAAAGGAGAAATTGGGGAATTTACTAAGGAGTCGTTGGATTACGTCCTCTTGTTCATCTTCATTTGTTCAAATGGGTTTCTCTTTGATTGTTGACTTGTTAGTTTTGTCCTCCTTGCTCCCTCGAGGGGAACCCTTTTCGCTCCTGCTTAATTATCTCTTTTCCTGTCATGGAAGATCGATTGATAAAGGGGTGAGAGTGAAAATGGGGTCTTCTCTGGTTGATAGCTTGAGAGTGAAACTGAAATTGATTTTTCAGTGCGTTGTTTGAAATCTGACCTTGGTCTGGTTTGTATCTGCGGGTGCTTTGAACATAATGGTCTACTGAGTAGCTTGTCTATGGCTGCAGGAAAGTGAAAGTAACGTGTTCTTCGTAGACAATTATATTACTTAAAAAAATGTATTGAAGGTTCAAATCCAATACGGCATACTACACAGTTTTATCCCTTATCTCCTCCACAATCCTAACATCCTCCGTAGATGGTCCCTCCAGCTCAGAACCATCGAAGACATCACCCACGACACCCTCAACCTGTCCCAACACATTCGAAAGCACGCCCACAGACCTCATCGTACCAATCTGACACATACTCTCTCCCACCGCCGCCTCGAGCTGTCCGCTGCCACCGTTCTGCATTAAGTCGGCTTCAAAAGCACGGATGACAGATCGCAGTGGTTCCAGAAAATGCGTCCGGAAGTAGTCGTAACTTTTCCGCAGCTGCAGGCGGTCACGAAGGACAGGGGACGAGATGAGAATGTAATATAGGCTAAGCGCAGAGTGGATCGGGGGTGTCAGAATCTGCGTGAACCGGGACCACGAGGCTACGATTTCCGACGTGGTATTAAGCCCGAGGTCCACGGGGTTGAAGAGCAAGGGGAAAAGGACCGAGAAGTATTGCGGATCGAGGAAGATGTTGTCAGGATCCGACGATATCTGGTCCGCTGCGGACAATATCTCGTCCTTAAGCCATCCAATAGCGCTGTCCTTAAGCATCTGTAGTTTATTGTCTTCCAGAATGTGCCGGATGATTCTGAAACGGGACAATGGTGACGGGTTGCTATGGACGACGGTTGCGGGGATCCGTCGAACAGTGCTGTAGCTCTGTCGTGCGGTGCACGCGGTCAGTGACAGGACGAAATCTCTGAACTCCTTCTCATCTGCTGGGTTCCCAATTGGCTTCCTGATGGAGAGGGCGGTCAGGGCGAGCAGAGAATCTAAGAGGACCTGAGGTTGTCCGAAAGACACTGCATCGGGAGTCTCAAAGGTACCGATAAAGTTTGAGTAGATGTATGCCAATTTGGGGTATATTAGAATCGAGGAGGCTTCTTGCACTGGAGAAAACAGCGTTAGGGTTGCCGCACGAGCTGCTAAGAGGAGGAGCGCTCCGTGCCGTTCGATCGGGATTTCCTCTGGATTCTTT
This sequence comes from Monascus ruber, assembly GCA_002976275.1. NCBI lineage: Eukaryota > Fungi > Ascomycota > Eurotiomycetes > Eurotiales > Aspergillaceae > Monascus > Monascus ruber. The sequence goes on from PSNO01000005.1 coordinate 540,804, forward strand.
GGTATCTCTTCAAAGTCAAGTGGTGGGAGATGGTCTGCAGATGGTGTGGACACAATCTCAACCAGCAACTTGTCATTGAGGTCAAGGTCCCGAGAGAGTGCCTGTTTGTGATGTTAGCAACAGGTCATGAATCGGCTCATGTTGGCTTGGAGACAGACAGTGATCCTCCCCACGATCATATCCCTCTCAGCGAGATTTTTGGTAGTCACATAATTTTCAGTCTGCGAGTAGCGCTTAGGCAAACGCGACTCGGGGTGCAGTTTCTCCTGCAATCGGACAGCCCAGGACATGCCCGGATCCATGGGACTGGAGAGACTCAAGAGGTACGATTTGAGAACCTCGACGAGGCCAAACTGCAACAATTTCTTGACAAGTGCCCTTTCATCATTGGTGGTTGCAGATAAGTGGGCTTCAGCCTCGGGGTCTGGAGCAGACGCTCTGGAAACACGCACGACGCTGGATTCCGTTGGGACTCTTGGAGGTGGAGCAGGCCTCTTGGTGGGGGACACTTCTCTGAAGAACTCAAGAAGAGCCAACGTCGTCTCACTTGTCGGCATCAGAGTGTATGCTTCTAACGCAGCCTGCAGCGAAGTTGCGACGAACCGACTGGGATACTTGGTCCGGATGCGAGTATGGAGCACGGACAGCATGGCCACGAGGCAGTTGAATTGCAGAACGTGCGCCGGAAGAGACTGTTTTTCTTGGTCATTAACATTCCGATCGCCAGACGTAGTCTTTTCAAACTGGGTTTCTTGCGCAGTTGATGCCACTGCTGGTGGTTCACTGGCCGTTTCAGACTCGTCGTGGTCATCCTCTGGCTCGAGCTTCATCAGAGCATCGGAGACGCTCAGGATGACTTCCCTTGGATTTCCCAGTCTTGCGATGTCGCTCAAGCAGTCTTTGGAATCAGGTAGCATGGGCAAAAGCAGCTGAACCAAATCCCAGCCAATGTTGGTGGTGAGCGTTTCATCCTGCAACAGCCTGTGCAGCGTGGGCAAGCGGGATCGGGTTAATTGGTACTCCAACAGGGTCAGGTAGGTGAGATAGTCTGTGGTGGGGGGGAGTGCCTGGACCAGAGGATCATCTTGATCGGCCATTACGGGCTCAGTAGCAGACAAGCAGCACGGGGGGATCCAGAAGGAGAGAAATCATGGAAAAAGAAGAAGCCGAGGACGGCGATGTGCGTGTTCCTGATCCAGTGACATCACCGCCGTCCAGATAACGCTGCGCCCATCTATGAAGGGAGAACTGCATTGTCTACGCCATGTATACGATGAAAGTCCCCGGAAACATAAAGGCTTGGAAAGCAGCATCTGAGGACAACAGAGGACAAATGCACTACAGCATAACAGGGGACCGGTTGGAGCTGCAGCATATGGAAACCGCTGGAGAGACCGCAGCAGACACCACATGGTCGGATGCAGACAGATACTCGTATAACATAAAAGACTCGTGGATACAGCATCTTAAGCATCGTGCGTCCTCGTATGGGACTGCAGAAGCTGCACGGTGAACATAATATCTCAAGACACGCGCAGTCCTCGCCCCATCATCAGTTCGCAGAATGCCGCCAGAATGCCATCGTATGATTGAAATGTTGAAGTGGCATTGCATTCCCGACACATTTCCCAACAGTAAGCAGCCGGGGAGGGTTTTAATTAATGCATCTAGAGAGACTGTGGAGGATGAATTAGCAGACGCGAGTGGCCATCGAACAGTGTCTGGCATGCAGATACAGACCGACTATTCGAAGCGACGGCGTGTTTCCACACGACAATTGGCCGGAAATCCCCGTAGAGTAGAAGAGAGGCTGTTAAGTATGGATCATGAAGATGGAACACAAAGATCGCAATGTCTGGTTCCTGGGATCTGTGATTGTATGCTGCCGACGAATCCGCCGATGAAGATGGTCGATGGTGAGTTATTAAATACCCGGCCCGATCTCTCTCTCTGTCGCCGTCGACTCCCTTTCTTCTCTTCCTCTCAATCTCTGCTCAGAGCGTTTCTCATCCTCTTCCTCTTCCTCCCTCAATTGCTTCGCTTTGTGCACTCCTCTCTCTTTCTTATCTCTTCCGTGCTGGACCCGTTGTTCCAATATCCATTGCGTTCCGACTCGACTGATTTTTGCTCCCTACTATTCCCTACCACCGTGCTCTCCCTCCGTCGTATTCGGATGCAGCTGGAAACCACATTAGAAGGGAAATACCGAAGCAATTAGGAGAGAAATAAAACAGAGACCAGGAAAACATTTCAGTACTACTACGCTTGACAGCGGGGTAGGAATTCTCCCTCTTGACGGAGCGACCCTCTGCGACTTCCCTTCCCCTGTCCGTGTTCTCGCAAGAAAGAAGGGGGGAAAAAAGAACAACATCCCCTACAATGGCGTCCGAAACGCAGTCCTTCTACACCTCGACATCTGCGGCGCAGATCTCCTCGCATGCCTCGCCAGCCGTGGATGAATTCATCAGCAAGTACTCCACCATGACCAATTCGAGTGTGGTGTCGGTCAGCGATCCGTCCCGCAAAAAAGGCCGGAATGTCCTGCAGCGCTTCATGGACCGCGTCCGTCTTGAATACTATCGCTACGAAGTCACGTACGGCATTTACCCTATGACTCCTGGTGAAAAGGCCGTCGCCAACACTTTCGTCGTGGTTGTCCTGTCGCTTCTTCTCTGGACCGCGCTGTTCTACTTCCCTTCACTGCTCTACCGGAAGCTCAGCCGACTCATCTGGTTGCTGACCGGTCATTCCGGTGAGGAGATGAGTGTCGTTTGGACAGCGTTCGATACGCATGGCGATGCGATGTCTTCTGCAAGCAGTGCGCTGAATCTTTGATGAGACGACTGCGTTGACGAAATCCTTCTTCTTCACCCCCTTTTCCATATGCTTTTTGCCTCTTACTTTTTCCCCCTCTTTTTTGTATAATAAGCAACGACCCTAATATCTTAATTCTGTATGAACTTTCACTGGGATGCCAGGTGCGCAAAGCGCTTTATGGTAAGTGTCGCATGTCCTGCATCTGCTTGCGATATGCTACTTTCAAAATACTGACAGACCTTGGATCTTCATAGGTTCTCGGCCTCCCCCTGATTCTCAACTGCTGTTGATTGCCAGAGAACATGCACCTTCTTGGGTTTTAGTATATACATCTTCCTCACCACAGCGAGATCAGCCCGATAGACTTAATAAATGTAGTGGAGAGGGGGGCCCAAGCCAAAGCGGTTGAAGTGGTTGCTAAGAAAGAGCAGGGATTGCTATTCTTTTCCTCGCTTTGTTTTCCACGGTGTTCTGGGTAGGGATTGGAATCAGCTATGGGCCTGTTCTGAGTCTTGATATTGTTACTTCTCTTTTTCTTATTCTTGTGACAGTGATAATAATGATGATGCTATGCAGCATCGAGTATCATATCCAAGTAATTATTATAATGTCTAATAAAGCCAGACGGTTGCGAATGGCCAGGATCTTGCTTCGGAATAGGCACAGGCCTCGTAGGGCGCGCCTTGAAAGCTGAAACAGCGGACTGCACAAGGGGCAGGAGACAGCTCAGCCACCATTTTATTAACCAGAGAAACACGTTCATTAAAAATAAATATATAAATGCGTGGCGGATGCTGACGTCCAACTTGCTCTGCAACGTCGAGCCACGCGTGCTCCGCCTAATTTATTACTCCTCCGTGCTCCATTCAGAACAGCTGCACTGCCGCTTGGCTGCCTCTCTCTCCTTGGCTTTGCGTGTCTTTCTTTTGCACCCTTCTCTCCTCCAGGCATCGATTACCGTCTCTCTTTAAACGGCGTACGCTCACTCTCGTCCGCCTCAATTCCTCCTTCCAGCCCCCGTCGCTCGTTGCGGAGACAGATGTATCGAATTTTTGCTAGTCCAGCATCATCTCATTAGAGAAACGAAAACCTAGGGTATCTCGATCTCGACATTGACATGGCTGCGAATGAATATTACAATCCTGCTGGAGGGTATGGTCACAGTCCCTCTCGCCTACACCCTGCAGAATACAGCGACCTCGCTGGGAACCCCTATACCACCCACCACGACCCTTATGCTCTGAATAGCCAGCAATCGTTGGTTTCGGATAATAGCGACCCATTTTCTGTCCCTGGAAGAGTCCCCGAACATGATCAATATGCCGATGACATCCCGTTAAAGTCTCACGCCCAGCCCCCAAACGCGCCGCCGCCAAACTGGATGCAAAAGCCCACCCAGTATCCTCCCGCACCGGTGAACCAGCCATTTCCGGGTCCGATAGCTGAGGAAGGACGCCAGGGCAAGAGGGGCCGGGGGAGGGGGAGGAGGAGGGGTTGTTTCGGGAAGAAGATTCCATGGGTGACATATGTCCTGTCGACGGCTCAGATTGTGGTTTTCATTGTGGAGCTCGTGAAGAGTGGTAAGGTTTCGCCCCGGACTCGATGTATGTTGGGAGATACCCAGGCTTCCCAACAACGAAATGGCGACTGACTGACCCTTTTGTTCATTGCAGCCCAACTCACAGGATCACCGATTGAAACCAAGCCCACCTTCAATCCCATGATCGGTCCTTCTCCGTATGTCCAAATCAACATGGGTGCGCGATTTGATCCATGCATGAAGAATGTCGAAGGAGTGCAGAACGCGAACGATACTATATTTTGGCCTTGTCCCAACTCGACTTCATCTGTCGCGAGCTGTACCCTGTCCGAACTGTGTGGTTTCAACGGAGTGCCTAATCCCCATGTTGGAGGTTCAGTACATGACTCACCGGCGCCCAACCAGTGGTTTCGGTTCATTATTCCGATGTTCCTTCATGGTGGTTTTGTCCATATCGGCTTCAACATGATTGTGCAGCTCACAATGGGCGTGGACATTGAGAGAATGGTCGGTTGGTGGCGGTATGCCTTGGTTTATGTGGCCAGCGGGATCTGGGGGTTTGTCCTGGGCGGGAACTACGCTGGTGAGGGTATGTCCTCGACCGGTTGCTCGGGTTGCTTGTTCGGTATCCTGGCTCTGTATGTCCTTGATCTCCTTTATACCTTCAAAGAGCGGCAGTCACCATGGGTCGAGTTAATCGTCATGATTGTCGGAGTGGGTATCTCGTTCGTTCTGGGCCTGCTCCCTGGCCTCGACAACTTCGCCCATATTGGGGGGTTTATCATGGGACTTGCGCTAGGCCTGTGCATTCTGAGATCCCCCAATGCCCTCCGGGAACGTATTGGCCTTGCTCGGAATCCATACGTTGCTATGAGCGGCGGTGCTGGACCAGAAGACGAAAATAAAACTAATCATATCGGAGTCGTTGATTTCTTCAAAGCTCGACGGACACGTTCGACCACCGATGACACCTCCGGTCCACTAGGATTCTTCAGAGGTCGAAAGCCACTGTGGTGGGCTTGGTGGCTTGTCCGGGTGGGAGCATTGGTTGCGGTTCTCATCGGTTTCATCTTGCTTATCGTCGACTTCTACAAGTACCCCAAGTCAAACTGCTCGTGGTGCTACAGACTGAGCTGCTTGGTAAGTCTCGCCCGTTCCCCACTTATATTCCAGCTATGTCTTGCTAATTTCTTTCTGTTTTGTTTAGCCGATCAAAAACTGGTGTGATGAGGGCAAGTTGCAATTTAACCAAAATCAATGAATGATACCCGCCATCTATATTCGTATTCTTTCTTTTCTTCGAAGATTTCAGTCTATGCAGTTTCTTGTGTCTCTTGTTACTATCATTTTCGGTGCATTTTTTTTTCGCAGGTGTTGATGGGTTTAACGGGAATGTGTTGGGATACACAGCATGAGATACCACGTCACCTTTTATTTGATCTACCATTGGATTAGCCCACGGGCATTCTGGGATATCTGTCTCTGTTAAAGAAACTATTGTGGGGGGGTTCATTCTTTTGCTTCTGCTGGCCTCCATGGCTATAATGCCAGCTTGGATATTTATGACTGTCAAAACATACGCGGTCGATGTCATTATTGTGCTTGGGATAAGCCACTCCGTATAATAATTATATTTGAATTTAAAAGTGATAGTAGTATGTAGCGATTTATACCGCGATGATATCCAGTGGCTGTGCAGTCGGCCATTCACCGGTTTATTTACTGTATCTTGGCTGGCATCTACAGCCTACGGAGCGTCTCGAGCCATTCCCATCCATCACTCTGTTACCTTTATTTTCGCAGTCCTTCACTCTTCCTGCATATTGCATTATTTTATTTCTCCTGACTGACCCTACTAATCCTTGTAGCCTCCTTGTTACAATTTTCACTTGCTCTGAGACACCTCCCCTTCCGAGGACAAGGAATATTGTTCCTCCCCTCAGTTTGCCGATATGAGAACAGTCCGTGCCTAGAACCTCTGCGAATTTCAACGTGCTCGTTTATACAACATAGTCCGTATCAATCGAGTGGCGTCGCGTACCGCAGTACCATACCTTCCCTTCCGGAAGCAAGGATGGCGACTATTTCCTCGCCATCACCCTCTCCTTGGCCGAAACGCCGTGCCCGGGCCTGGGCTATTCGATGCGAACGGTATTTCTGTCTACTGGGGACGTATTTCCCCTTAGCCTTCGTCTACAGTCTTACTACATGGGCGGTATATGTGGAGGCCGGTTTGGGATTCAAGTCTTCTCGGAGCAACTGGATCGGTACGTGAATAGAGAGATTCGGGAAAACGAACGGAGATAGAGAGATGCTAACAGGCAGGATTTAATCGATTACAGGAATCCCCAGTTCGATCGTCGGAGTCGCTCTTTATCTCATACTCAATGCCTGCTATAGCGTGGCCGTGTTCACTGACCCCGGATCGCCATCGATGGTCAACACTCGCGGGAAGGGTGGTCGACAACACCAGTACAGTGTTTTACCGGTCACGGAACCGGCAGAGTATACGGCCTTCACTGTGAGCTCCACGGGAGGCTCTCGATTTTGCAAGAAGTGCCAGTGTCCCAAACCGGATCGGGCGCATCACTGTTCCACGTGCAAGCGTTGTGTGCTGAAGATGGACCACCATTGTCCCTGGCTGGCAACTTGTGTGGGCCTGCATAATTACAAAGCATTCTTACTATTTCTCATATACACGACTCTGTTCTGTTGGGTTTGTTTTGCTGTGTCGGTCTTGTGGCTCTGGGCTGAGATCTTTAGTGACTGGGCACCCTCAGATGCTGGGTTGCCCGTCAGTGTCGTGATCCTATCCCTCCTGGGAGGTGTTATTGGGTTGGTGCTGACGGGATTTACGGCCTGGCACATCAGCTTAGCCGTTCGGGGTATGACTACCATTGAAAGTTTGGAGAAAACGCGCTACGTGTCCCCGTTGCGTATGGCCTTTAACGGACGTCGATTTGGAGGACAAAATGGCCAGCCCTCGGGGAATACCTTTGGCCAGCGGCTGCAGGATTACGGGAATCAAATTCTGGAAGCCCATGCGAATGCGATTCCTGGCGTCACTCGAGCGGAGGAAGGAGAGGAACGGGCTTCGCCCACTCCAGAGCCACACCCTGTCCCTCTCCCGTCCGATGATGCGGATCTTGCGCACCACAATACGAACAACTTTACCCCTGCACAACAGTCCTTGTTCCGTTCTTACGCCGACTTTGAGAGGCGACGCGAACAAGATCGATACCAGGACTACCTGGACGAGAAAGACAGCGACAAGATGCCCTGTGCATTTGACTTAGGCTGGCGCCGCAACCTAATACATCTGTTCGGTGACCGACCGCTTCTATGGTTCATCCCCGTCCACACCACTTCGGGAGACGGTTGGCATTGGGAACCGAGTAAGAAGTTTCTGGAAGCACGAGAGCAGCTCAGGGTAGAGCGAGAACGCGAACTGGCTCGTGAACGGCAGTACTACCAGGATCTATACCGACGTAATATGAATAACAGCAGAACCTGGTTAGGAGATGCTGCACCTCGGACACCCTCGTTGGGCATACCTAACAGGCACAGTTTTCACGACTCGGAGAGACCCGGCACGGGGGTGTCCATGAAGACCCTGGCTCCAATGTCACCTCGTTCGAGCCGGGAAGATACTGAATCTGAGGAGGAGAATAATTTTGACGAGAACAACCTCCTTCTGAACCAGGGAAGCAAAGTTTCCGCATCAAGTGATAATAGAAATGAGGCGTCAAAATTGAAGCGGACACAGGGGCATAGAGAAGAGACGGATGAATGGAGCCATTGGGATTAGAAACAATGGCGGTTCTATGAATTTGTCGGAATACGGAATGCATCGCATAGCAATGGCGTTTGGTTCTTTTTTTTTTCCCTCCTAACTATAGTTACTTGTATAATTGATGTCTCATGTGTTTACTTAATGCACGCTGTACACACGAATATCATGCTTCTTCAGGGACGGCCCGTAGACATGAAGGCTATCGTCGAAAGTGGCGACGTCACGGTTCTTTCTCATCGACAGCACAGGACAGCTTGGCTTCTTCTTCCTCCCTCTCTTCTACTCTTCCGTCCTGGTTGCATTGCGAGGGACTCCATTCCATCGCATATTCACTCTTTTTATCCATGTTCAGTTGTCTGGATCATTCGCCGAGTCTTTTGACCTTGCGTCTACACGCTGTACAGTCCTTATCACTCCACGTCCATTTATAGCATCTACATGATTCACTTCACTCGAAAAGAAAACAGAATATTACAACTCTTCAAACAGTTCATACATACCAATACCAAGAAATCCCGACAACAATGTCATCCTCAGCCCGCCGCTTGATGAAAGAAGCAGCCGAACTCTCCTCCTCCCCATCCCCCCATTTCCACGCCCACCCCGTCTCCGACAACCTCTACGACTGGCACTTCACGCTCTCCGGCCCTCCCTCCTCCCCCTACGCAAACGGCATCTACCACGGCCGCATCATCCTCCCACCAACCTATCCCCTCCGGCCGCCCTCATTCCGCTTCCTGACCCCTTCCGGCCGCTTCGAAGTCAATCGCGAGATCTGCCTGAGCATTTCAGGCCACCATGAGGAAACATGGCAGCCGGCATGGGGGATCAGGACGGCGCTTATAGCTATTCGCAGCTTTATGGAGGGCGATGCGAAGGGGCAATTGGGTGGGTTGGATGTTGATGATAAAGTGAGGAGGGAGTGGGCAGAGAAGAGTCGGGGGTGGCGGTGTGAGGTTTGTTCTGGGCGTTTGAAGACGAATGAGCAGATACTGCATGAGTGGAGGGAGTATTGTAGGGAGAAGGGGGTTGTGGTTGATGGGCAGGGAGGGGAGGTGGTAGTTTCTTCTGTTGGTGATGGGAAGGAATCTTCCTCACGATCTGATGGGGATAATGATAAAGAGGGTCCAAATTCAGGTCTGTTACTGGATGAAAACTCACTTGCAGGAGTTGATGCAGGTACCAGTTATTCAAATGCAGTGTCCTCGTCAACATCGACATCGACGTCGACATTGTTGTCAGGGGATCCTCGTCCTCGTCCTAATTCAACCACAATATCAGATTCAAATCCCACCTCGAATCTAGTTCCGGATCAAAATCAGAATCAGAACCAAAGTCAACCCTCAAACATCTCTCCTGCCCATCAGCTCCCTCAACAACAGCAACCCCAGCAGCCCTTTCCGATCCCTCAACAGCAACAATCCACCAGCGAACCCTGGCTCGATCGAGCCATCATGGGCGTCACAGCTACCCTTGTCTTTATGATTCTGCGAAGGATCCTAAATTCCTATTACGATGACTATGTCTGAACAGTTCTTATTGATGCTTTTTGCTTCGGTTATGGACCCCGTTGTACGGCGTTTGGGTTGGCTTTTAGGCGTTCCTTCTTACCCTCTCTATCCTATACATTCAGTGGCGTCTAGGGTTTAGGGGATTCGGTTCTGAGGGTATTGTTATTAGATTTTAGATATTCATGTGGCATTTTCCAGTGAGAATATATCTATATGGGTGTTGCTTTATTTGATCTGCACCGAGTGTATTTAACATATTTGCCCTCTGTATAAGAGAGGTACTTGGAGATGAACTGTACGAAGTTGATAAAAGCTCATGCTACAAAGTAGGTACACAGTGAGTATATACAACAATCTCACTTCAACACCAGCCACCAATTCTCCTGGACTGCCCATCCAGGACGTTCCTCAGCAGGAAGCTTACGATCCAAATCATCATCAACATCAGCATCTCTTACGCCCACAACTCCAACGGCCTGCATCCATTCGAGAAGAAGCTGAACCTCCCACGCACCCATGGTGGGCTTCAGCATGCTCGCAATGCCAGCTGCGCTGATGCCAGGACGGATAGCGACGGAGCCTATCACGGCGGCAACGGCAAGATCCCAGAGAACTTTGATGAAGTTTCCATGGATATCGAACCAGATTGGGATCTTGTACGGGTAGGTCATCGCGTTGAATTTGTTCAAGTTCAAAGTCATGTTGGTATCGGTGTTGTCCTCCACTGGACGAGGAGGGGGAACATGAGATGCTTTCTCCTGGACCGGGTTTCCAAATTCATACATGCCAGTCACAGGTTGGACCTCAATGGCAAAGTATAGTTTAGATTTCTCTATTTTCCGTGTCAGGTATCCGCCCTCAGTCAGGCCGAACTTGTCGCGTGGAGGATTGCGCGGTCGTAGAATCACTTTCCCGCTGGCAGTGAGGTTGATCAAGGCTAGGATGTCGCCGTCTTCGGCGCCGTACTGGATTTCATAGGTTCCAGGCCCGCCTTCGTCGGTGCGGAGGACTGGGTCAAGGGCTTTGGTTTTGAATCGTGCCGCACGTCGTAGTGGAGTGCTGTCTATGAAGCGTCTCCGGCTCAGGGTCTGAAGGAAGTGTTCTGTAAGGTCATAGTTGCGGCCGGGTGTGATACGGCCGCGGTTGCCCATTAATATGACACGTTCTGTCACTAGGGACTGTACAGCATGGCTGATTATATCTTCGCCAAAGCAGTTTAGCGCTCTTCGCGCTTCAATGGGATTGTACAGCTCCTCGGGTGTGGTGACGTTGGCTCGGACCCATGTCTTAGCTACCTCCAGAGATGCAAGGTAAGAGTTCTTTTCTTTGCGTGGTGTCGTCTCAAGACGATGGCCTTGCAGGGGGATCGCAAAAGGTACGCTGGCGAAGAGGGTTCGCTTGCGATACGTCGTGATATTCTGGGTGCTCTGATATATATCGTCGAGCGCGGACAACGGCGTCTCCTCGCGTAACTCGAAAAGACCATCGAACTGTTCCCTTGTAGCCGGAAGGTCAGGCATCTTCCCTGACGGCGTTGGAACGTCCAGTTGCGCGGTAGCCCAACTGATAACCCTGTTCCAATCGTACCCTTCCAGATTATCATAGTCAATCCGAGGAACCTGGTCCTTTTCATATGCTGCGATGAACCGTTCTTGGAAGTCACTTTGCATCTTAGCGATTTGCAATCTATTCTTATTGAGGACATGTTTCGCACGGTCGTGCATGAATCCGGGTTCATGCTCTGGGAAAATTTTCGACATGACTCCCCAATCGATCCACCTGCCATCCACGCCTCCGGCCAATCCTCGAACCACCGCGATGGAGATCATAATCCGCTTGAGCAATGGATCAGGCACGAACTGAGGTCGACTGCGACGGGCAACTGGTTTTGCGGATGCCATCTGGCCTGTGAAGCTGTCATTCTCCAATGCAGCCATTGACTCATTCAGCTTCGCTAGGCGACGGTTTCTTGTTGGAACGGTGCCAGTAGAGGACTGTCTATATGGTCTTATGGGTTCATTGTGATTTTCCACAAAAGCATCAGTTGCCGGTCGGATATCTGACAGTGCGTAACGGTGAGCTGCTTGTCTAGTAATCTTAGGCTCTAGCTCCTGGAGCGATGGCCGGCTGGGTTCATCAGTATCAAACCGGATGGCTCCCTCAATTGGGACCGCATCAAATGAATCCTGGACCGTCTGGTTTATGTATCGAAGATCCACACTTCTCCTGCGGAGGAGGGCCTGGCTATCGAGCTCCCATTTAAGAATCGCCTCATTTTCAGACAAAAATTTGCTCGAACGAGGGTCAGGTTTGGCAAAGAAATCAGCTTCTCCCTCTCGTGTCTCGGCAAGAATGTCTTCTAGGGACTCTGGCAAGGTCGTTGTGACTACTGCAGCAGTTCGCTTCTCTCGTGTAAATTGTGGTCTACGAAGCGATGCTAGGCCAGCATCCGTGCCAAAGGTTCCTGAGGACGCGTGAAATGTCTGCTTCGGGTGTATGAGCATGGCATAAGGAGCCATAGGAACTAGAAGCCGCCTCATTCGTGGCCCGCGCTTTTCTCCTTCATGTCGTCTTAGTGGCCTGGATATCGACGTGAGACTGTTCATAACAGGTGATTGTTCCCTCAGCGGTGCACGACGGATTTGCAGAAGACGAATAGGTCGGCCAGTTTCATCATCAACAGCCTCTGCTCTGAGTTGAATGTCTCTGAGAAGTCGCCGCTGGGCATTTCGTACGCCCCTCTGTTCTCTATGCAAAACATAAGCCGGCTTATTCTGCAATCTAACCGTCATATCAGTCTCGATAGGAAATGGTGCGTTTGGATCCCGAGGGGTTAGTCTTCTACCGCTCTTGGTTAATTCTGCGTTCATCTCGGTGTTTTGTGGGAAATGGAACCCAGATCCTGCTGAAAGCATTCCTTTTTGCATGTCCTTCACAAGAGGATCATCTGGCCGTACATCAGGTTTTGTCACAATGTTCTTCGTGATCATGACTCCTCGACTATCTTTACCGCTAAAGGTCAATTGCCGAAGCTTGCCTGAGTCGATTAAATGTTTGACGGTGCTTTTGATTGTGCGCATATCCGGCTTCTCCTTGAACTTCATCTTCATCCACATAGTGGTAAATGGATACCAGAGTTCGGTGCCCATCGGGAACGCTCCTCCAGCCTTCTCCACGATATCCATTATTGTCTTCCTTCGGAGAAGAGCAACTGAGCCCCCTCGTTCCACCCTCTTTCTTCTACCTGGGTATCTTTGTGCGTTGGGGTTCTGTGAAGCATCACCGTGGCCACCAAACTGCTGTTCTTCTCCAGGAGTCCCTCCAGCTGTTTTATGGAGAACAGAACCGTCAACAGGCATTACATCTGGGGCTGTACCAATGGCCAGAGTAGTATTCGAAGCCGCATCGTCAGGCAGGACTTCAATGGACCCATCCTTTGCAAGTGGCATCGCAACGCTCGGCAAAGCCTTGATTTGAGCAGAAGGTTCTGCTAGGGACTCATCTCCTGCCAATGTAGACAATCCACTTTCACGGGGCCTCTTGCTTGACGATACTTCCTGGGCAGCGTCCACAATTGAAATACCATCAGTATGGCCATCCTCTTGATGAGATTGCTGTGCTTGATTACTTCTGTGCATTCGAACATCCTCCAGGGAATCTTCAGCCACTTGCTTGCTAGATTTTGGGGGCAAATCTCTCCCCCATTTAGACTGGAGCTGGGAGGCGGTCTCGGTTGGTTCAGTAATACGGGGCTGTCGGTCTGTTTGCGCGGCTATATGGCTTTCAGGGGTTTTCTCGATGGACATAACGACATCTTGTACACCAACAACATCAGGCCCCTTAAGACGTGGTTGCTTCGGTGGCCGTCCTCTTTTTCTTCCAGACGACGGGGTGATTTCCGGAACGGCCTTCATCTCAACTACATCAATATCCTGGTGGTTTCTCTTATGCCCTCTTGAGCTAGTAAAGGGGGCTCTGTCGGGTGTCTCATGAATAAGTTGTTCCTTGAAAGGGAGATTTTCAGAAGGTGCTGGAGTCTGTCGATGTCCGGACGGCTCAGCCTCCTGCACCAGCATTTTTAGTAATGGATCCGTAGCTGCCGTTTCCTCTTCGACGAACCAAGGAAGTGAAGACAACCGGAAGGACTTGAAAACAGCTATCCTGCTAATCCTGGGGCGTCCCTGTCTTTTACCTGCTGGCCGCCGTCGACCGCGAGGAGTTATATACACTCCGGAGGTAGGCCGATCAAGAAGCAAAACACTGTATTCGGTGTAGGTTTCATCTAGACCGAGGATCGCGAGTCTCTCTTTCTGAGACATTCCCTTGAACTGCTCGGGGTCCAATTTCGGCTTTTTGCGACGCGTGACCTTGGCGTTGTCTTCGTCAACGAAGCCATCTGCTACTGCGCTTGGGGGAGCGTGAGACATAGTCTCCCGTCTTGGCTTGCGCAGTGTGTTTTCCAATAGCATTTGGGCCTGAGAGGAGTCCGTAGGGTGATTTAGCGCTCCATTGGGAGGGTTCTTACGACCAGATCGAGCGGCTGAGAAAGAGGAAGTTAGGATGAGACGACGAAATTAAATAATATACGTAAAAGTTTGGAAAGAGACACTTACCATAGCTGCCATTGCCCAGACGGGCGGCTACAGGATCGTTCATTGAGAGGACATAATCAGCCGGCTTGGCCACACGTACGCAGTCAAGCAGAGTAGCATCGCCCCTATTCAGGAGCCCATTCATAGAAATAATCCGAGGCAATCCATACTCATCCACCTGGGGATCAACGTCAACGGGTGGTATGGAGACTTTGCTGGTCTTAGCATCTTTGGGCACAAACTCAACGGCTTCCCAAGATGTGAGGCCGGCATCAACTAGCTGCTTGAAATTTCTCAAAGAATAGTGGACATAGTGGGTAATCGTTCTCCGAACAGCAGTATCCCGAACAATCGCAAGATGGCGGAGATGTGGAGGCTGGGAGAGTTGCCAGCATTCGACTAGACGAGCCAGCGTGTTTTCAACCGGCCTTCGAAAGAATCCCCCAAAGCAAATCTGCATTATTTCCTGCACAGTCCCTGTAAGCTTCTACTATATAAAACCCAAGTGCGAGAACGAGTCTCAAGAATCATCATGACTTACCAAATTTGGCATTCCAGATGTCCCAGAACTGTCGACGACGTCGAAAAGAAGGTTGTAGATACTACGATCAGGACTCCAGATGGGGAGTGTTCGACCTGATTCCTCAACAACTTCACGCTTGACGGTACCAACGACCTCCGTGCCGCTGGTAGACGATGCTTCTCCTGTAGGGTTTTCCAGTTCTAAATCCTCATCGTTTTCATCATTGGCATTATTCCCCTCTTGTTCCGGGTTCGCCAACAAACTTGCACCGTGCTCAAGAAACATGTCAAGATCACTGTCCGACGGTTCCCGGACGAGCATAACACATGAATGCAGCCGTTGACTTGATCCTGAGTACTGTGACTTGGCTCTAACTCTCCTGACCACGCCTATGCGCTCCAACTTGCGAATAGCACGGGACAAAAACTTCCATCGCCATCGGTCTGCAAACCCAAGGGCCTTTTTGAGATCATCGCGCGCAATTATGATATGCTCGCGAAGTATTTCAAAGAATTTACGAACAAATATCTGAACGTCGATAAAGTATTGATTCGTGTGGCTTTTCGCGGTCTCTTGATCAGCTGCAGTCTGGGTGGCCTGATATATCGGTTTCTCCTGGGAAAATTTCCTTAATATGCACAGGCTTGTTCTGGATGGCTTCACATAAATGACTCTTTTATCGATGTAGCCCTTTCGTTGCAGCATGTCTGTCCGCTTGGGCACAGACCTTTTATCCTGGCCGCTTAGCTTCACAAGCTCCGTCTGCAAGATACCATTTGATTTACGTGAAGCGATTATAGATAGCAGGGCAAATTCAGTTGGTAGGACTTTCGTTTCATCCGGTTCGTGGCCGGTAACGGCAAGCCAGGTACGTTCCTTGGAGACAAAAACCCGGATTTGAAGATGGGGATCCAAACATGGCTTGGCCTCATTTATGCCTTTTTTAGAAGCATCTTGAGGGATATCTTCGATACCAGCTTGACTAGTATCAACTTCACCTATCTCTGCGCGACGCTCAACGTCGGCTAGAGTTAAATGATTTCCCTCCTTGTCTTTGCCGACAGAGACTTCAGGATGCCTGGTCAACCAAGACCAGACCTTTTCTTGGAATCGCCGATCAACATTCTGGGTAGGGTGCGGCGACAGATTATCATTTTTATTCGCTCCTGCATCCTGAGATTCAGTGTAGAATGTATGAATGAATGTCAGAATGTCAGATGGCGAGGCACCTTGGAAAGTTAGTTTGATGATCAAATTAATAGAATTTCAAACAAAACTAAGCGTAATCAATGGAGGTGGTTCCTTCTTTTCATTCTGATTCCTAGTCGATGAGGAAGTAAGGAGGAAATAGGTCAAGCTATAGCAGCATGCAGGGACATCAAGTAGAGAAATAATGTAGCAGATATGATAAAAAGGATAACAAGACTTTTCATACCTTGATCACCGCAGAGAGCGATCTCCGCAAGTAAGAAGTCGATCAGTGCCTGTAAGCTGGGCGCCATGATCTGTATGATCTCACAGTACAGTATTCCCGTCAATCATGATAAAGGCGATAATTTAGTCCGAAGCAGATGATCACTAATGGGAAGGTGATGCTCGAAGGACTCTAGGCAAAAAGATCCGGGCTAAAACGGTTGTGAGAAAGGCGCGAATCGAACCCCCGTCGGTTGACGGTGACGACAGCTTAGGATTTCGCTGTGGCGGTGTGACAGGTGCCCTGTGGCGGGTGGCAGTCATCACGTGCCAGGTCCTGCACGTGACGCTACCAACCGTGGATCCTGCATTTCTGTTCAAACGTCCTTGGCGTCCAGAGTCCAGACACAAGGAATCCACGGATCACTGCTCAAATTTGGTGGACACGTTATTCACTGTGCTATTGCTGGAGCCCTGAAATTTTCTAAAACGAATCGCCATGGAAATGCCCCATTTAGCAGCTGCATACATAGTGTTTTTGAGAGAATACTTCCAGATTGGAAGGGAGGCAGGTAGGTAATGTCACCCTCCGTTTGCCACGGAGTACTAGGCTGGAGATGAGGTGACTGCTTGGCTTCTTGGTTGCTGAGCTGGCTCAAATTAGCAAGGCTAACCTGATATCGCTAGTACCTTGCACCGCCTACTGGACTTGGGACGTATCTTATTACAATGGACTTTTCGCCAGGCGGGTCTTGGCATGTCATTTCACGAAACAGCAGCGAAGCTGGGACGGTGTCAGGCTTCCACTGAGAAGTTGGAAGAATCGAATCTGCCAAGCCAGTTCTCCATGGTAGTATGTACAGCGGTGCTTTTGAACAGCGATCTTCAGAATCTGGGGTCGACGGCGGAACCCACAGACCAGCCTGCTAGGTGTCCCGATTCAAGAAGCCGATTGATTGTGATTCCTTACGAGACCCGAGGTCAGCCCCCTTCATTTCACAATGAGCCTTGGGCCTTGGCATGGACAACAAGGGCGTTTCCACCCGAAACATGATGCCAAGGATTACCAGGGAATGCATAAAATCATCGGCGGTGCTCCTTATGCGGCTACGTTTCCTAGACATTCCTGTATGTTCCTGTATGCTAGGTGTGCTCACCGTAGAGTAGAAGACTGCCATTGTGCATCTATCCCCTATCACGGATCAAGCACCTCCTACCCTTATGGCGTTGCCCATCCGTACATCAGCTAGTCAGCATGACCGCAGGAGTCAGACAGCACAGCGTAATACGTCAGTTTGTGCAGGGAATCCGGAGAGGCCGGAAGAGCGGCACTCGGGACCAACGGAGCAGAGTGCTTGGTATGTGCCGTAACTTATAGCCCGAGCCGCTGACTGAGCAGAGCTACTTAATTAGTTATCGACTGGGATCCGAGGCCAGCGTGGATCATGCCGGCGACGAGTCAAGAGTGCGAAGGGAACAGCATATTAGGATGGTGCGATTTGCAGAGCACAGCCTGGCAGCAGACGATGATGTCATGAACTGCAGAAAAAGAAGAGTAAAGACGGCCGGTCACGTGTGGGTTCTGGCCCGAATCGGATCCGCTGCATTAAATTTATATTTTTATTTTTCTTATAAGTTCCATCGTCGATCATTATTTAATATGATAATAATATATCTGCACAACTCCCCTGCTGTGTCCATCACGTTATATACTCGCCCGTTTCCTTCCGCTGCGAATTGCTTTTATCCTGCAAACAGCTCCAGGCAGAACCGTTGCTCTGTATCTATCCATCCCCACTGCTCCGTGCGTACCGCATATCGACATTCCTCTCCCAGCCTCTCACAGCCATCGTCCATGAATACGTCAACGACAACATCCACCTGAGAAGGAACTGCGACAAGCACACCTACAATCCTCCGTCTCCGCCCCGCATGCTCCGTCGCTCCGTCTCCTATGGAAGAAGGAACGGGAAACCCCTTTCCAGAGCCTCCCCCTCTCCCCTACTCGTTGCGCACCCGGAAGAAGTCCATTGCCTTCTTCTGGACGCTCTTCACCATCGATACCTTGGTCCAGCCGCTGACGCTTTATTGGACACTGACCTACCTGACAGACCTCTCCGATAACTTGGGTAGGTTGCGACCAGAGCAAATTGGAAAGAGATAACAGTGATTGCTCGATGCTGACTCGTCCCAGTCTTCAGTATCGTCACCGCTTCCCTCGGCGGAGTTTCCGTTTTCGAGTACTTCTATCGACTCTACAATCTTTTCAAGTCCAATTCCCGAGCTCGTCCGTTGAACGCAAGAAAGTCATGGGTGCGTATTGTCAAAATCATCACTAGGCTCGTTTGAGCTGGATTGAACAGAGGCTGACTAGGCGAGTGTTTTTTTAGCTGGACTTTCTACAGATCAACTTTACCATTGTCTGGTTGATTTTGGCAGTTGAGCTCATTGTGTAAGTGTTTTTTGATGGAGAATCAATCCTGGTCAGGCAGCAATGGTAACAGTTCTGATGTACAACAGTGGAACGGTACCTGAGAAACCCTACGGTTAGCCTCTTTCCCCCTGTTATTTTTCGCCTATTTCTCCTCTTGCTGATTGTCCGAACCTCTCAGTCCGTCTCATCGCCATGGTTCTCCCCACCGTAATGTTCTACTTTGGTGGCGTTCACTTGTCGCTCGACATTCTGCGAGCTATGGGCTTCAAAGCCCCGTTCCGTATCTCTTCAACGCCACAGGGCTCTACCATGCCGACCGCTCTCTATGTGCTTATCGAAGATGTCGTCGCTGTAGACGGTGGTGGAGGCCAAAAATACCGCTATGCACTGCGGACACGATATCTATCCAGCCCCTATTTCAGACGAATGCTCTTCCAAATGAATTGCTTTTGGGCCGGAGGTTCCATCATTTTTGCAGCTGCGATTACGGCTATCGTATTCACCGTCCCCAAGCCGGTTGCCTTTACAGTAAGTCCTTCCTAGACCATTCGGGAACTGCATTGTTGTCCTTGTGGTTAAATTTGTCTGATGCTGATAAAATGATATAGCTCGGCTGGTCTCTGCCGTTTGCATGGGCCATCGTGTGGACTTTGATTACCATTCCATGGGTTCAAGCCGATCTCCGTCGCGAAAAGGAATGGTGGTCGCAGAACCATGAACGAGTGGGTATTACGTACACCGACGACATCTATGCGCCCATCCCTCGAACTCGCCTCGAATCCGTCCAACACAGTATTTTACCATGGAACCGCTTTAGCCATGGTCCTAGCCATGGTCCACCGGTGTCTGAACCCGCAGGACCTGAAGCCAAGCCTGCGGAGCCGGAGCCATCTCGTCCCACGTCTTCATCTGCACCGCCGGAGTCCAAAGAAGAAGAGTGAACACGCGGATACGACACGGGTTTTCGAATCCTTAATGCTACTACGAATGCTGGACATACGATTTTACGCTGTATAATACTGCTCTCCTGCCAATGATAATTCTTACAGTCGGTACTTCCAACACAGTCGTTGTCGATCTGACGCATCCGGCTCGCAGCCTACATACAAAGAAGCTACTCTCTTTAACGGATCCTTTCTTTGAAAACGTTTTCTGCGCTTTTTGATTTTTTCTCCAAAGAAAACATGTTCTTGATTCCATTACCAGCAACCGCAGGAGTTTCGGGCTTGCTGAGTTCTGCGCTACTTTCTTTTTGCATATTTCCCTTTTTTACACCCAAAATCTGTGCAGATTTTCGATGTGATTCATGCATTTATACCCACTGATGTCTGTCCAGATAACTATTTCTGTATTAGTATGTTAATGTCTACGGGTACGGGAGGGATGTACGGGGTTTAGATGGAGGGCTTCGGGAGGGTTAGATTTCTTAGCGTTCTAGCGGTCTTGGAGGAAAAAACACTGTATAGACGATCACAATGATTTGTTTTTAGCTAATAGCAGTTTATCCAGAGCAAATAATCTCTTCTGCAGCCAGTTCAAGGGGATCTGAACAGACCACCGAATCTCTGGGGTCTGTTCATCTGAAAGCACACCAGGCATGACTTTATTTAAATAATTACAGTTATCTCTGTCGTCTGGTGAGACATGACACAAATTAGCGTGTTTTTTCATACTGTTATGAATTCATCATTAGGATCCACATTGCACGTTTACGAGTATTAAATTCACCCTGGCTTCTTGAAGCTAAGGTTGTCCTTAGGTTGTCTGCTGTTTGTTATTCTGGTCAGGGCTAGCCTTAACAAACTGCCAATCCATAACTTGATAACCGGTACCGCAAACTCTTCTGTATCAGACAACTACTAGTTGTAAGCTATGGATTACTTTAGAGCAAATCAAACTGAAGACGTCTGTGGTTCGAACGTCTGCAGTCTGTAATATGTATTGACCCAAACCAAAATATCTCAACATGTTACAAACTATCCATCCTGTTTCACCTCCGATATTGCTCTTCATGGTCCAATTCGATTCAAAAAGAGTATGATATGGTATGGCATCTATATACATAAATGTGCTCTCCATAATGTATATATGTGGGTATGATATATCAACAACACATTTACTCGACATTAAAAGACAAGTAGAAAAAAAAAAAAAAAATACAAAAAGAGAGATATACAAAATATACAAAGGGAAACACATGGCGACAGCAACCCAATATAATGAGAATATTCCAGGTAGTTCAGACAAATGGTTCTAAATCAAAGTAGATCGAGTCAAGGACAGAGAGATAGCGAGAACTAGACAGAAAAAAAAAAAAAAAAAAACACAAACGAAAGACAAGATACAAATGCTCCCTCCGTTCGCTGGTATATGATCACACAAAGGATTCAGGGGTACTCAAGAGGATAAGGAAAAGCAAAACGAAAATGAAAAAGAAAATGACAAGATGGGAAGCTGGAGGAGGAAGGGAGCTTGCAAATGTTGATGATGTTTATGTTATTATATATGCTTTGCCCATTATACTTTTCGGGGGCATATCTCACATAGAATGCCAGAGGATGCATCCCGCATTGCTAGATAAAAACCTCATCTCCCCGGGGAGAATAAGGTAAAAGTCTCGACGTGACAAAGTGCCACCTTTGTATTGCTTTTGGGTGGACCGTGTGAATGGTGTCCACAGATGACCAGGACCACTTATGATAAGAAGGAATGCTTTGGCTGTTGCTATCAAGTGTGTTTTCATGATCCTCGTCGGGGGTGTATCAACTTGCGACCCAAGTTGCGAAAGGCGGACTTATGACTGCATGGACCAGTTAGCAATGAATAATAATAACACCGCATTCGCCAGATCTGCGTCTACTACCTTAGAAGACTATTATCATCCCCATTCGTCTCCGACATAAAATGCTTCATCGACCCCCCTGATGTTGTTGGCCGGACTGGAAGACTGGTTTCTTTGTGGGACGGCTATGAAGAAAGATGAAGATTAGAACTTTTGCTATAATGATTCAACATGGTCATGAAAGATACTACCAACCTCCTGGCGAGAATCAAGATCGGCCTCATTTAACGAATGAGAAGATGATATTTGTCTATTTGCTTCAAGGTTACTGCGTGCAGTAGAATCGGCAGAATTCGTGCGCGAGAGTGGAGATGCGTTTGACTTGTACGACATCAGGGATTCCGAGTCTGAGGCTTCACAAGCTGAATCGAAAGATGCCAGACTCAGAGACTGGTCAGGTAGTGTATTTTCCGGGTTCCGCAGGATTAGAGAAGAGGATGCCAGCTCGCGTTGATGTTTTAACTGCTGCTTCGAAGGCCGATGGTGCGAAAACTTGTTCCCGAGAATTGCAGGTGCATGTGATATAAGAGCCTTGGTGACGTCCTTCTTGAGTCGCAGAGCCAGGTCGAGGTTCGACCATGTTTTGTTCCGATACTCTAGAACCGGCAATCGGAAGACAAAGTCGTGAATATCCTCGAGATTGCGGCCTCCTTTGCCTTTGTAACTAACACAGAGCACGACGTCATTTACCCTTACGTGAGCAAGGGTCATATAGTTCGATGCTCGAGATATCATTTCAGAAAGGTGGCTTCTGTTTTCTTTATTTTTGGCTTGCTTGTGCACACCCCTTGGTAAGTTCCATTTCTTACTCTTGTCTTCGCCAACACCAACCGGGCTACCAATAGTAGCTGGGTGTATAAGCTGCGGCTTGGAAAGGTTTTGTTTCGCCAACATGCGCAAGCTGTCAAAGGACCTCTTCTTCGACAACGATGATATCGCGCCGCTACTACCCGGACGGCCAATATGGCGAGAAGTGTCCGATAGTCCCCACCGGCTGGAGGAATCTCTGATTGGCATTATAGTCAAGTCTTTTAAGTGAGGCAATCGGTAATGCGGTCTCTTGTCATCCGATAGCCTAAAGGTAGGTCGCAGTCTTTGCTCAATAGATCCTGGTCCCTTAGATGATTTTGAGTCATCAGACGGTGAAAGTCGGCCGCTAATGGGCGTGGTATGGGCAGTAGAAACGAAGTCAGATTCATCATCCGAGTCATCATCATCCCCGAGCGGTTTCACATTCTTGATCATCATAGGTGAAAATCCGCCGTTCTCAAAAGCGTTCGAACCAACACCAGGGAAGATGTATTCGAACAGCTTCTGACCTAGTTCACGCTCCAACTGTATCTTAAGCGGGAAGAGCTTCACTTCGAAATCGTCCAGGACGGGGATGCCTGCAACAGCTTCCAGCATATACCACTTGACTCTGACCATGCAGTCATCCGAACAGTCCATGGATCGTCCCTGATCGAGGTATGGAGCGATAATTTGAGGGTATATTGCGTCGGGAAGCAGATTAAAACCGTACACTCGTTCAACCGTGACTGAGTTGAGGTTTGAACCGTCGCTATTGTCGGTACGCTCAAATTCGGCATTTCTCAACTGAAACTCAACTAATCGTTCAGACTCGTTCTTCATTAAATGCCAGACAACTTCGGACGCATAAATGCTCCAACGCATAACACCGTGGGTCTGAGACAGAGGCTCTATCTTCCTCTGAGATGTCGTGATTGCTTTCATTAGGAAAAACAACTCATCCTCACAACTGGTGAGATCCCTCTCAAGTTCTAGGCAACCTTCCCACCCGCTTTTATCCAAGTACTTGGCATGCACTTGGAAATATTCTTTGATCTCTTCCAGTCTCCGAATACGGTCTTGAAGCTTGAATACCATCTCGGGGGCGCCTCTAAGATCACTGAAATCAGAGGTAAGCATGATCTTCTCAAGGCGCTCATTCCGTACTTTCTCAAGCGGTTCGCTAAAGAGTAGAAGATCAAGGACAATGATATACATAGTGTAGTATTCGGTTGAATCACAGATGGCGCGGAAATGAGGGAAATCGACTTTGATCTGGTCCATCCTGGGCTCTTGTTCAACGGAGGTGTAAGATTGTCCGGAATTCCCTTTGGCCACCTCTTCGTTATACTTCAAACGGAGCTTGTTATACTTGTCGTACCGCAAACTCGCAGAGGTCTTCGGAACAATCCTTGAAAAGCCAAACGGATTCAACTCGAAGTCAAACATCGCCTCTAAAGTAATCCATGGCGGCCACGCTGAACCCGGGGGATTGCCGTACTTGTTACCAGCGTAGAACTGCAAGTGAGCTGCCAAATTCTTCTGTGTCGCGACGAAAAATTGCGCACCATCCATGTCGAGAGAAAAACGGCGTTGCACCAAGCCACAAACGTCGTCAGACATGCGTTCTTTATCCATAATCGACACTACTTTCAGTTGCATGCCCTTCGCAGCAACTAGAAGCACAGATTTCTGGTTCTTTTCGCTCTGAAGCTGGATTTGAGGTGCTATGAGTCGCAAATGGTAGCTGTTCTGGGGAGTGAATTCAGGTGCGATACTTTCGCTTGAGTTACCTGATTGCGAAGGGGCATTGCTCTCTGTTTTCGAAGCTACCTCGTTGTCTTCGGCATTTACAAAACGGTTGGCATCATTCAGCAACTGTTCGATGCGGTCTTCCACACTGATGGTATCGGTATCGGCATCGGCTGGGCAGGGGCAACGATCAGCAGACCGTTGTCGTAGAGGATCTGTATAAAACTGGTTCCGCTTATTTTTGTTTTGCTCCGTGACAATATCGAGGATGAACTTCACAGCCCTTCGCGACATGTAATATACAAATCCACGTCTCTGACTAACTTGGTGGATGTAACGCAGGACGATGTTTCTCAGCGAGTTGTTCCATTTGAATTGTATGTTGTGTATAATGAACCTGTTATTGAAGTCTCTGGCGGATTCATTATGGGCAGATGCGTAAAGCCCGTCGAGACCCTTGGCATCACTGGTTGAATCAGAATCAATACCGATCCTGGAGGATGTCTCGCTTTCATTGCCTCCTAGCTTCCC
Source organism: Monascus ruber (assembly GCA_002976275.1). Lineage (NCBI taxonomy): Eukaryota > Fungi > Ascomycota > Eurotiomycetes > Eurotiales > Aspergillaceae > Monascus > Monascus ruber. The sequence continues at coordinate 565,341 of PSNO01000005.1, forward strand.
AGGCATTCGCCCCCGTTCATCGCGCGCAAGATGCCGTTCCAGACGACGAAGTCCAGACATTAGGAAATTTCGCCTCTTTACAAGCGATTCCGCCTGGCGAACACAGAGATCGTATTTGCTTCTTAGGTCGGGATCATTGTTATCGACATCTTTAGCGATTTCATGCTCCTTCTCGCTAATAGTTTGCTCGAAATTCAATATCTGCGCATCCAAGACCGCGAGACGCTCTTTGATAAGTTCCATTTGCACTCGCCGCTCATCGTTATTCTCCGACATGACACACATGTGAGTAGGTTCATCTCCGAATTTGCTAAAGCCTGTGTCATCGGGGCTTGCCTCTCCGTGGTCAGTCTGACGGAAGTAGGTGAAACGCGGCGTGAATGCAAGGGGGAGAATCTGAGTACGAGGATTTGACTCCTGAGGAAGGATCCAGTCTAGCTCAACGAAATCGTCCATGTCAATCCAATCGAGGTTATGGTCTGGAATGGTGAATCGAGAAAGATCGACCGAGGCTACTGGTTGTTGGAAAGAGGAAATGACATCGTCGGTCTTCGCCTCTATGTCGTCAACATTCGTGCCACCAATACTAGCCGAAACAGCTCTGAAATCCGCAGCCATGAGATCTAGCTGAGCTTGGTTTATCCGCATTGCACTCGCCTTTTGTTGTCTAAGACGCCCCTTGGCCAATGTTCTGATTTGCTCGCGCCTCTGGTGGACATCTAGTTTCAGGGAATCGAGGCGGACCTTCAAGCCCGTTGCAGTCACAACATCCTCAGAGTATTCCTCTCGATCCTTGTGCTTGTATATGTGGGCAACGAATAACGGAGCGAAAAGCAATTTATATTTGACCGTTGCGAGGTGACGGGCAAACTTTTTACTTGTCTTGGTGATGCCAGGCCAGAGAGGTCCTTGGCGAACAGGAAGCGACATTACCCCTGAAAAAAGAGACCACCATTTGAAGAAATGTGTAAAGAACCGCGGAGATAAATGAACCGTGTTGTAACTTGCCGACGGTTGAACGCTGTCAACAGACCAATTTCGGCTTTCCGGGGCGACAACCGCAATGGACAAGTGGATATGATTGCTCCGGAAGCCTCGAAAGGCATCGTAATCCTGTAATATGGTCAGACTTTTGACACATCCTTATAGTGGAATTCTACATCATACCTGCCGTTGCGCCTCATCGACGTATTTTGGGTTTTGAAGGACAACGTCGTAATGTGGTCTGAAACTGAATGACCGCTTATCGCCATCGAGGTTCCTCTCAAACACTAACCCTGCAGCCCACTCCACATCGCCAGATAGCTTCATGATGACCTTTTTGAATATAGCTGCATTCTTAGCCTCACTTGACGGTGAAGCCAGACTGTCACCGTGTTCATCCAAGGGAGACTCGGCCGCATAACGTGCTTCATGGCTGTAGTCCGGAACAGCAAGCACATATTCACCACTTGTAACGCTCATGAATCTCTTTGGATCATCACTTGTATGGATATCCCATCTCACGTCCTTGCGCCAGCACATCACAAATCCAGCCCCGAATCCAGTCACGACATAGGGATCACGGGAACCTTTGGAAAATCATGAGCAAAACGACCACGCAGTTATGATAAACAGGAATCTTACCTTTTAAACGCAAATGGACATCCCCATCTTCTTTCCAGATTACTCTTATCCGAGAATGGAAGCTAAGCCGGATCTTATCCCAGAAACCGACTCGTTCGGACAAATCGATTTCCGGTTTCGTGAAACCTTCAAATATCTTCATCATGTCCTGAATAACAGGTTGGTACGACATGCCCCAGGAAATGCTTGTAGGAAGGCTGGTATTGATCTCGACGGTCGGATCAGAGTAAGTTTTCACAGGTGACACTGATCTCCAAACATCAATAAAGAAAGGCTTGCTTTGAGACCCGCCTGGCAGCTCAGTTGATGGCACAAGTTCTAGCTGCACCTGCCTCGATGACCGATAATCACGGAACTCCTCAGCAATGACAAAATTACTCCGTAGAGACCAACTGGGCAACCTTGGTGATTGCCCAGGACGGAGTGCTGGGACATGCAGCAAGTCCAGAGGGTAGTCCCTCAAATTAACACGAGCTTCACCCATATCCAGCCTAATGCTCATTGGAATGAGCAATGCGTATTGCGTAGACATCGGCATGCCCTTCCCAATCTCATGGAGGAAAGTCGGGTAGTCCTGAAATGGGAAGAAAGGTTTGTCGATGACCAGATTTACATCGCTTATCAAGGCTGACATGAGGGCAGGCCTATTCGGGATGGCAAGAATTGTCTCAGACTCGTTCCCATCATCGGGTGGCTCATCGACCCCGGAAAAGAGGTTCCTGATCTCTTTCATGGATGTTCCTTGGAACCGCAAAGCAGCACCTATCTTGTGTTTCCAACTTCGAGCATTATATAGCTGAAGTTGGTACCAGGCGACTTCTGTGGAGACATTGGATGCAGAAGACAAACAAGCAGAGCCTTCAGTATCATAACGGTATTTCCTCCCCCTTCCGTGGTAGTTAGCGTGAGGATTGGCATCGGCACTTGTACTTCTTCTCAGATCCGGACGAGCGAACTCACGGCCAAGATTCTGGTGACTTGACTGTGCGCGCAGTTTAGACGAGCGTTGTTCGCCCGACTCCTTGACTTTTTGGCTTTTCAAATAAAAAGCTTCTTCTCGGGCGAGACGTTGATTCTGTTCCCGTAATCCTGTTCGATATATACAGCCCAATTTCCACTCGAACGTATCATCCTCCAAAGCAAACAACAAGGCTTTGCAGCGTAACGATATTCTTGGGAGCTTTTTCGGCTTTTCTGGCTCTCTCTGTGAAATAAATTCACTTGAACGGCTTTTGAAACGATGGTTAAGTTGCTTGAGAGCTTTTGTCGTGTTAATAATGTTATCAAAAATTCTGTGCATGACCATGAGGTGTGGGACACCAAGTCGAATGAAGTCCGCGCCTATATCAACTGTTCTCTCTTCAACTAAGTCACTACCTTGTTTCAGCTTAATCATACGCTGATCAAGTTTGACGTTAGTCAAGCTGACAATTCTTGCCCAGATGCCTTTGAGCTTGGGAGCTTCAGCATGTAATCGAACGAGATTTGCCTTTGCGAACGGAGAAGATAGGCGATGGCGACCTGCCGTCAATCCATGAATCTGCAGCAGCATGGGTGGGTCCGAAGGCATGAAAGTTTTGAGCTGAACGACCGTTACCCTCACATCAATTGTCACGGGTTCCTTTTGCTGTGATGGAAGGGGAGTAGGTTCTGACGCGGGACTGGAGGGATCTTTGTCATTTGCCTGATCAGTTGGTTCTGGTGATACTTTTGCAGGATGCTTGCTCATAAAAGTGTCCTGGAAGATAATCATCGCAATCCCCAGACAGTAATAGCGATAAAGCGAATACTGAAGGTAGACACCCTTTACCACAGAATTGATGTAAAGCAGCGGTCCATTCCGGTCGCTTGTCGTGCTCAGAGCAACTTCAAATCTTGGCAGGGACAAAAACGGCTCTGGGTCCAAGTAATCATCCGATTCAATTACAAATCCCTCGAGTTTGCGCACATGAAACGCGAGTCGCCTCCCGTCTGTTGCGCCATTTTGTGCCATTCTGGGGGGTGATGCCGGGTGGATTCGAAAAGGGGACACATCTCCAATTGTAGAATAACTTGGCGTACGCCGTCTTGTGAAACTCAGATTGGGCTCATATTTCTGAGCCCTATAGTCCGCGGTCCACGATTCAAGCTGTAAAGATACCCCACGCGAGATCTCTGACACGCCACCATCCACACCAGCAATTTCCAAGCTGAGCCCGGTAGCCTCGAACTGAAATCTGAGTAGCCAAGGAGGAAGGCGCCTCAAAGGTGTGGGCCTTCGCTCCTCGAATGGGATCGAGAACGTCTTCTTTTGCTGTCTATGGGCGCGGAACTGCTCGATAAGCTGATGAATTCCGCGATTCACTTCGCTGTCAATGATGTGCGCCGAACAAGAATTTAAGCTTCCAAACGCAATAACTGAAACTTCAGGAGCGGCGTTCAGCAGAATCTTCAACTCCAAAGTCTCAGTAGTCAGCAGATTATGTTTCACACCAGAGGGTGTCTGGTAGTAAAGGTTATAAGCTGCGGCCCTAAAAGTAGATGAGAGAGAGTAAGATGCATCACCCTCTGGTTCGTGAGATTCATGAGATGATTCGCTATCCAGCGATATGGAAGATATAGAGTAGATAAGTAAATTATACTCGTCTTGAGAAGCGCCAATGCCATTCGATATTGGAAGAATAAACCGGATAACTGGTTCGTGTATGGAAACTTTTATAGTTGCCTTCGGCAGTAGGCGATAAATCAGATGATGGTCATTTCTTCTCCGAGGACGCGGAGAAGCGGCTCGCGACTGCGCGACGGCAAGAAGTCGAGAGACATGTTTGGGCTCTAAATCGAGAGATGGAGATGTGATAACCAAATTGGCAAACAAAACATTGGCATTTCTCTCCTCCGGGTTGCAATCGCCAAAGCTGCTGACTGTCTTCGAAGGGAGGGTCGTTTTGATGGTTGTCGTAGCCATGGGTATATACAAGATATTATCGGTTTCGCCAGAGCTATCATCCAGGCTTACAGAAAGAGCAATCGCAGCAAAAAGCGCTTGGTGAGCGATATCATCGCGTCGGAAATACATGCGATGGGAAGGGCTTCTTTGGTCCATCCGATGGAGGTCAACCCCCAGTTCATGGGAAACCACGTTCAAATACATGGCATGCTGGTCTGCAGCAAGTGATTTCAGGGACCGTGAAAGCCTGAAAAAACTCAGGGTGACCTGTATCTCTTGGATACCACGAAGCAAGAAGCCCAGAAATTGCTTATAAGCAACCACTTTCTCGGCAATCACATCATCCTGACTCTCGGGTGTATCAAGCTTCTCCACGTACTCAGCGACTGAGAACTCTCCATCGGTATCTTTTGCCGCAGCAGCAAGTTTTTCAGATGATGTGGTCTGTTTGGCTCGTCGCAAGAGCGGCATCAGGTTATCATAAGGAATATGAATCCTGCCGATTTTAATCACAATTGAAGCGTCCCTAAGCCCTTCAAGGTCTTTGTAGAGGAAGCCGTGGACGTTTAAGGCCGCAGTATCAATCAGCTCTGTGGGCTCCTGGCCGTCCGTCGTAAGCAGGACATTTTGAACATTTATCATCCATTCCACCGGCCGCTGTTTACGCGATTTATCTTTTTTGAGACGGAAGACATTCCCCCGTTCTGCCATTTTCGGTCTGGTATCCACCGCCAGCGAGAGCGATCCAATCTGTATCTGGCCGGTTTCGAGGAAGCGGATGCTAGTATTGACGGCAACCACATCGACCAAAGCCAGCCAATTAATCAGCCGATGGATCCGCTTCAGAGTAGCCTTTATGCGAGCCAACTGTGCTGATGTCTCATTCTGCGACTTCGGTGAAGACACTCGGGGGGCTTCCAACCCATCCGGTCCACTCGCATCACCTGAGGAGGTTTGCGATTCCAGGGGCCTCTGTTCGCGTGTATTCCTCCTAGCCTTGCTCCTTTCCAAGGCGTGTAGATCCAAAACGATGCTGAGGTCCGTCAATTTGACACTTATCCATGTTGGCTGGGCAAACGATGGCAAGTGTAAGGACAACCCCAGACCACGCAGCTCGATCTGCACACCTTCCCGAGGAGTATAGGCAATCCGACGAAGTGAGAAGTACCCAATTCGTTGAATCGAAATTCCCGTCGCGACACGAACAATGGCGAAGATCAAGAACGAGGAGACATAGAGGAGGAGGAAGCCCACGAGGATCGCAGTCGGGCTAAAGGGGGACATCATGGTTCGCAATTAGCGGGAAAACCGACCCGTTCAACAGGATGGGCAAACAGTAAGGGATCGACCATGGAGATTACTATCGCAGTCCAATTGCCTATCAGAAAGTGGTTAATGTTTTCTTCGCCGCTGCATGTACTCTCCGTCGGAGAGCGCACGGCGTGGGAATACGTCAGATCTCAATAGTCGGAAGGCCGTTAAGGACACGAAGTGGCGACTCTGGACAGTTCATTATCCCCAAGCATGGTCGAACCGATATCCCGAAAGGGAGTGTCCTGGATGGGACAAATATAAGAAATAAAGACCCAGGATATATGCAAGAAGAAGAGCGACAATAGTACATGGAACGCAGATCAGCGCACGGCGAAAGCGGAAGACCTGGAAGACGGTACATGGCGGAAAAATCCTGGTTCCGGTAATTGGCAGGAGCAATGTGGAGTTGTCCAGGTATCTGCCGGATCTACACTATAAGGATGAACGGCCCTGCTGGTTATGATTCATCATTATTCTAGTCTTCTGGACTTGGTTCTCGAAGGTTTAGGTCCTAGTAGTTACGGAGCAGCTGACAGTGCTGTCAATATAAATATGGATACGAGGGGAATACGGCTGTACGACGGGAGTGTAACTGTATTAGACTACCAGGACGTTTTAAGGCTAACCCTGAGGGTTAACCCTAAATGGCATGCCCCGGACCAGGTCACATGCCAAGCTTGGCTCTACATCTTCCAGATAGTCTAACCTCACCTGCTTCGTCCTCGTTCTCATCGTGTTGCCAGTAGAAATTGGGCTTTTCAGTGTTTCAGTCATCATTCCCATCCTAATAATTCTCAATATTGCGGAATATGGAACTTTTAACGGAGTCCGCCTCCCAGGCTGGCCACTATAATATATCCACAGAAAGTCTAGGAGACCAGAATGACATGCATACAGATATTGAACACCATGTTCTCGATGACCGTTACGTCCACCATTTGATTGAACCAACTTGTGAACAAGATCCCAGCCTACTTAGGCGATGCCTTTTCAATGAAAATCATGAATTTTGCTTTAAGAAGTTGACATTTCGCATCACTTCAGAAGGACCGGATCTGACTCTATGGATGCTTGCCATGCCGGAGTCGCGGGTTGGCACTGATGCTCGAGACGAAAGGGCTTTGCTGGAAGCCATCATAGTGAATTATAGCACATTTATGAGCCTGCTGGTGTTTGTTATTACTGTCCCAGGTTGTGCTTCTGGGCATCTTAGCAAGTTGCAGCTGGTGTCAATTATTGTCATTCCTGTGTCCAGCTTCTGAGGCAGATCTAGCTCACTGGCCATACATCCAAGCAAGATAGGAACCTAGTCCCTTCATGCAGTGTTATCTGTATAATGAGGCTTAAATTATACCTACATGGCAGGTGCTGCACTCAAAGGCGTAGTTTCTGTCAGATAACCTTACTTGTCCATTGTGAGACATGACTTGACCGTGGGCTTACTTGAAACAGGTCTGATGGACTGGATGCTGACCTGAGTAGCAAGGTACAATTCAGGTAGCATGAAATGTGAGATTAGATCCTTCTCAATAATGAACTGGATATGGAATCCTACCAACATAGGTCATAGTGGTCGGGAACACACCATATAGTCTCTGGAACGTAAGGATGTCACTTCGCGGATTTGTACCTTGGTATAGCTCTGCATCCAGTATCCAGTCGATTAACTACTTCGTTACCGGTCCGAATTAATTGATGCCTTTCGAATCTGCATCATTGAGAATATCACGCTTGTACGTGCTGATGAAGCGGTGGCGGAATTACGGAAGCCGAGTGCTGTCCGCTCGAGTTCATCTATCTTGCAGGAAAACTTCCCTTATTTGGCCAAAACAGAAAGTAAATTGTGTATTCACATTGTTTACTGTATCTTTAGTTAGTTCTGACACTGTCTTCCGCTTCAGAACAAAATGCTACCACTCCCAGGGTAACTCAAGCAAGCTCTTGTATGCAATCCCTGGGCAGTGGCAACTATTCTTGCCACGGCAGACATCACACTGCCAGCCAAAAAAAAGGACATAGGAAGCAGACCATCTCATATAAGTTCAAGATCCATTGTCATTGCTGAACTGTGTCAACACCAATATGCCAACGATGCCTGCCAGAGAGCCACCAGTGAGTTTCCAGCATAGCCAGAAGATCAAGGGGGTTATCTAACTGTTCCAGTACATGCGGGTATCAACTCTTTCCTGGGTGCCATCACTACACCACTTCTATCAAAGCTGAGAGACATCCAGACACTCTGTTTGAGCCAAGTAGTATTCGGGAGGCAGCTGGTCCTCATCACCAAAGCTATCATCATCAGATTCATCTGAATCCTCACTGTCAAGTTCCAGGTTGCTGCTAGAGTCAGATCTGTTGTTCAAAAAAGATTTCACTCGGGTCAGAACTGGTATCACTCTATACGCGTGCGAAGGAGTATCACGGCTACCAGGGCGTGGCCCTTTGAAAGGGGGGATGTCACGGCTCGAGCTCACATGCTAATTAGTTATGACGAGGATATAGTGAACTAACTAGTAGTCATTTCGGACAGGTAGTTTATCTGATAATCTAGTATATATATTCCGAGAAGAAAGGAAGAGAGAGAGCTCGAGATTTCAAGCGTTAAGCATGTCAATTAAGAGCTTCACAATGTACTAGAGGCGGCAGTATATCTTGAAGCTCTAAACGATGCGCTTCCTAGAGCTCTCCCAATCGCTTCTCTCCTACGACTCCAGGATATACGTAGGTTGATCCTTCCTCCCGGAACATACATACTCCTTATCCGGGACCGGATTATCAGATAATCCACCTGTCCGAAATAGTATATCCTCATCACACTTCAAGTTATGTTAGATCACGTGGATATCTGCTTGTTCTGACCGCCCTTGCTTGCCTCTTTTTCCCTCGCGAGCCTCAGCCTGCCTAGAGAATAGGCAGACAATCAATCATCTCCCTCTTCCAAGTTATCATCATGACCACGTGGATGTACGCACGTGTCCACAGATAGTTTTCTAATGGAGGTATATGTATATTGGTAACTAGCTAGATAGGCCGAAGTGCCGAAGGGGCTCGAGGGCGGACCTAGATGGCAGAATACCACGTGATCTAACATTTTCTCATCTCCGACCGCAGGCCTTTGCGAAGACCAGCGGTTAGCTTTGAATCGAGGCTACACGCATGTTCCCCCTTTGTTGTGTATTTCAGGAGAAGAAGGGCTGGACGAGGCGGTATCGACTACACGCATGTAGCCTACTAAGAAATGAATGCCTCTACTACAGGTCCCGGACCTGGAATGAATCTATGCCCTACACGAAGCCTTCAACGTGCTCCGTTGTATGCAGCTCAACTCATTTGCATCGCCCTTCAATTCGGATCCTTATGAATACTTTTAGGTGTACCTAGCTATTTCGGCTCTATTCGTGCTCCTAGCCCGCAGGCCTTACAGTTCGGAGAAATACGCACTGAGCCTCTGAGTATCCTCACGAAAGTGATGGCATCCAGAAGGGGAAAGTCTGTGATGATAGAATAAAGAGCCTGTATAGTGACATATCATATTAAGTGCTGTAATATATTATAGCGCACTTTCAATAATTTTTTATATACCACTTCACGGTGCATGTTTTATTATTGGGGTGTCCGAATCCAGGCTATCTCCGAAATCACGGATATAAGCAGTTATCTTTGACTGCTGTTAAAATATTCAATATACCCATCCACGCTCATCTGTTGTATATGAAATCCCAAAAGGTCGCGTGAAGTTTTGAGCTCAAACCCAATGGAAATTAGCTTGTTTCAGACCCTAAATCCAGATATCAATAATAGTTTGCCCCCGAGTAAGTGCTTCGCAATTATTTTGCCGTAGAGCTGGACGGCGGTGCTGTTTTCAACCCATTAGATCTGTACTTTTGAAGTTCCTCGATCTTCTCATCAATAATGGCAATTTCAGCCTCGATGCTCAATGCCTTCTCTGTCAGGATAGCCCTGTACTCGTCATCCGAAAGGGATTTGATGGGGATCCATTTGGATGCGGCCATTCGTTGTGTAAGCGGCACAGACGGGGTATTCTCACGCTCCATTTGCCATCTATCAATCGCATTGTACGAGCGCTGGCCGAGATATCCCAGTAGCGAAAAGATGACCACCCCCGGAATGAGTCGGCCTCCTGTTATTTCCGCAAGTCAGTTATGAGCATGTAAGAATTTACAAAAGTCTAAATTTTGTTGATGTACCCATGAGTTTCGTTACACCTCCGCCGGCGATACCGCCAGAAAGAGCACTAGTATAAGCTCGCTGATCGGGAGATGCATTGTCTTGGTAATGAAGTTTCAGAATATTGCTTCTCAACCCTGACGCAGTACGTCAGTAAACAAATTCGTAATGGGTGCAGAAGGCTATAGAATCTTACACCAGAAGGATGTTCCGCATGCAAACCAATGGACACCATAGGAAATGGAATGAATGACTGGATGTGGTGATCTAATGACCCCAAAAACACCTCCATAGAGAAGACCGCCAGTTCCTGGAAGCAAAGTAAGCAAGTAGAAGCAAAATGACATGCTCTGAATGACGAACCACACAACGCCCCTGTTTTCAGGGAAGACAGCAGCGCTTCATACTGGAAGGCATCCTGGGCCTCGGGGCCCTTCATTTTGCGAGGTCGACGGGGACAGCTGAGAGGATGTAATGCGTATGTACAGAGTAGCAAGTACAGCGTCGATGGGAGTATCATGTCATGTGACATACATCTATAGCGCACCCAGCGGCTGCGGCGGGTCTTGGCTTGGCACTAAAAATTATCCTCGCGCATAAACGACCGGCCCATTTTGCCTACTTTCCCCTCTGTCCTCCAGGCTCCGGTTCCTTCGACGTTATCAGAACCACATCCTGTCGGAATCAGCTCGATTTCTTCTTCGCTACACTTACTCTGTTTCTGTCTGCTGAAAGATCCGCTTTCCGTCTTTCAGTGTCCTCTCTTGTGTCTAGAAAAGGCGCGCACAGTTCGTTTGGCGCGTTTCCCGATTTCCCACAAACGCAATCATGGGTTCGTCTTCCCTCCCTTTCCCAACGTGTGGGACTACGCTGGTCATCCCCACGGTCATCTTGAAATGGGTTGTACTGACATGCTTCCCTGCAGCGCCAAAACAAAAGGCCCAGAAGATGTCCATAGGGACCTTCTTGGCCGATGAGAGTAGGTATCTCGGCATTCTTTGCGCAGCAGCCGGTGCTAACCCAGATTAGACTTGGGCTCATGGGCCGATGAAATGGAGGATATGCCATTGCCTGGTAAGTCGCACATTCCCAATTTCAGGCTTGACAATCATTTACTGATGATGAAATCCATACTTAGCCGGTATGCCGCTCACCCGCTCTTGCCCTACCGTGCCATGTGTGTTGGCACCATCTAACCGTGATGAACAGCACCTCCCTCCCAGACTAGCTATGGAGGGGACCGTCGCATCCCCGGTGCGACGGCAACGGGATTCAATGGCTATCCTGGTATGAGTTCAAATATCTTCACCATGTTACCCTGATCGTTCCTGACTCTGGTGAACAGACCGCGGCGGACTTGCGACTAGGGAGCCGCTCCCTCTTCCGACTCAGCCCCCCTACACTGCCCACATTGGGAATTTGTCATTTGATGCAACCCAGAATGATATCTCTGACCTGTTTGCCTCCTGTGGTGTGACAAATGTGCGTATTGTAGAGGATAAGTTAACTAGGACCCCCAAGGGCTTCGGATATGTGGAGTTTGCTACCGTTGACGGACTTAAAAAAGCACTAGACCTGTCTGGTGCTACCCTTCAAGGGAGATCTATCAGAATCAGCGTTGCCGATCCTCGTAAGTGTCGTCTTTTAACCTCGACTGTTAAATTGGCCCTAGCTTACAGCACCTGTAGCCAAGGACCGCGCGGACGCCAAAGAATTCGATTGGACTCGAAAGGGACCTCTTCCAGACTTGGCCCAACGCCGTGTGCCTGAACGTTCCACATTCGGACGCAATTTCGATAATGTCTCAGAGGCTGGTAGCGACCGTGGCGGACGCCGTAACTTCGAATCGGACGGGAAAGTCCGAGACTTCGGCAATTGGGAACGGAAGGGCCCTCTTTCTCCGGTGGGTGGTCCGGTCAGGGAAGGTGGACGTTCACGCAACAATGAGGGCCCTGGATTCAGGAGGAACTCTCCTGCTTGGGGCGAGGGACGCTCGCAGGATGGCTCACGCCCTCCACGCCGGGAGTTCCACGAGCGGGCTCCTACCGCAGCCGAGCTGGATACTGAGTGGAGAGCAAGGATGCGCCCTGCCCAGCCAGCTGCTAAGGAACAACCTAGCGCTCCTACTTCACCTGTCGCTGCTCCCGCTGCCCCCGCTGCCCCTACTCCAGCTACTCGACCGAAATTGAACTTACAGAAGCGGACCGTAACCGAATCCCCAGCAGCGCCTATCGCCGGTGAGTCGAAGGCAAGTCCTTTTGGCGGCGCACGACCCATAGATACTGCTGCTAGGGAAAGGGAGATTGAGGAGAAGCGCCAATTAGCTATTCGTCAAAAGAAGGAAGTGGAAGAGAAGGCAAAGGCCGAGAAGGCTGAGAAGCAGCGGCTTGCCAAAGAGCAGGCCAGGGCTGAGAAAGCCACGACCGCAGACCCTAATGGAAGGGATGTTAGTGAGACACCTCAAGGAGGGAAGAACTTTGATATTCTCCGGCAGGCCGGCGACGACGAGAACGAAGAATCTGCCGACAATGAGGCGGAAGCTGCCCCGGAGAAAGCCCAGGAGTCGAAGCAGGCAGCCGACGTTCCTGCCAGCAAGGCGAACGGCAGCTGGAGGAAGGCCCCAGTTCAGGTCGCAGAGGCAGCTGACGAGGAAGGCTGGAGCACGGTGGGCTCGAAACAGCGCAACAATCGCCGCGGCCGTGCAGTCGCCTAGACTTAATGGCGCCCTCTTGGAGCGCAGCTGTCGTTTTGCCAAACACATCACGTTGTCTTCCTGCAGAGGAAACCCAGACAAATGCGCAGGAATAACATCGTCAAATTGTATGATGAATGCTCGGGGTTTCAGCACCTCTGGCGTATTGAGCCCATTACCAGGCGCTCCATATCCATCCGTCTGAGTTTTCTCTGATGCGGCAGGATGATTTTGGTTATATCGACAGCTGTCTTCGCCCTTCCATTGTTTCCAGTCGCTAACACCCCTTACCATACCACGGCCGTCTCTTGGTTCCTCATTTAGTTTCGTCGGGCTAGATTCCTGATTATGCTACCATCGCCAGCCTCTTCGAAAAGTTTGTCTTTTGTCACCTTAGTTCTTTTCTTCTTTCTTCTCCCTCTCTAACCTTGCTTTCTCCGCCACGTCCCATCTTTATGCTAGTTTTTCCCATGTGCAAAATGGATCTATGACTGTTATGGTTGATGCTGAAGGAAAACATAATGTTATATGTTGATGGCGCTTTCCCATGTCCCTTTCCGTCAGCAATTTCGGTCTCCCAGTGTCCCCAGCTTACCTTTCGGTCATTTTCTGCCTTGTTCGGGTGAAAGGATGGAGTGTGGAGTGTTTAATGATTCTTTCTTTTTTGTTATTCTTAACTCCATGTCTTTTTTCCTAGCTGACAAGGCAGACTATTCGGGTAAGATATGGCCCTGAGAGTATTATTGAGAAGATGAAAATCAGAAAGAGTTTCCGGAAGATGGAAGAGGAAAGAACAGCCCTAGATTGTCAAACGCATTAATTCAACCTGCTCCTTAGTGTCTTCTCTCTATTGCATGTTCTCCCCCTACTTCTTCCTTGATGCTGAGATCGAATTCCCCCGTGGATGTGCTGGATTCTTATACCTGTTTCTTCTTGCACTTCCTCTCTCTATCTCTCCTGTCCTTTCGGTCTATCATCTCAGTTGTTACGTTACGTTCTGTTCCTCTCCATTTCTTTGACTTCTCTGGGGAATGGGTGGGTGGACAGAGTGAGACGGGCTTGATTATTTACATGTTTGCTTAGCAGATTGGTGTAATTGTGAAATTTGAAGAATTCAATCTGTTTCCATAAAAAGCTCGACACGGGCATAACCTGGTCAGTGATGGGAGTAATCAATGATCATGGGTGAACGTGCATCCATCTCTCGCGACCAGGCCTGGAACGCCGAGTAAGTCCAGAACCTGCGAGGTCCTGCAGATAGTCGATGTGTCACAGTTTTCTAATTTTCTCTTCAATAGTGTTCGGATGAGGCGTTTTCACATTCTTGAGATCCTGACTCGTAGTCTCAAGGGCAGGGAAGTCCAGGGAGTCGATTGCGAACAGCATGGCTACCTGCAAGATAGCAAACAATAAAGGGTGACTGATCGAGTAACCATTCCAAGCTGCATGAACAGAAGGGCAGATGACGATTATGTGCATTTACAGGGCAAATAAAAATAACACTAAAAACGTCGACGGCGACCCGCCCGTTATTAAAAATAGGCGTCTGCAGCGCTAAATAAAGGCCAGGGTTCGCGAGTCTTCTGGAGAACTCCGGAGTCTCCGCATTCTTTTTTTCTTCTTCTCGAGTTCTCTCCTCTTTCATTACTGTTCCTGGTGTCCAGACTCAATACACGGCTTTCCTCTATCCAATGCGACAGTGCCCGATCCGTTCCACCGACCCATGTCTTTGTCTGCTGCAGCATGGCTACGACGGCGACTACCACTGCCACTACGACAATGCTCGTCGGCGTGTTGCCCACAATGACAAGCGCTATGGATGCCACTTCTGAAAATCATTGCCCGGCGTGTGGTCAGGATGTCCACCGTCCTTCTGCAGATGCAGCCCAACAGAGAATAAAGGAATTAGAAGCCGAAGTACAGCGTCTTACTGAAGGGGCCACGCTGACAGGTAGGGCAGACAGACAGAATTCTCCCTCCCCCTGGAAAAAGAACAAGAAAGACAAAAGAACAAAGAAGCCATTTTCTTGTATGGAGAAAATGTATATTATATTAATTACCGCTAACTCGCATTTTTCGCCGAAAACGAACAGCAAAGAAACTCGCCGATTATGAAGACGAACTACGCCATGTCCGCTCCCAAGAGAAACCTCATATACAAAGAAACAACTCGTCCATATCATCCTCTACGTCTTCCATGCCCTCAGACTCGGTATACAGACAACCGACAATGTCCACGTCACCCACAACTGTCCAATTCTCATGTTCTCCAAACTCCCCGCCTCAGCAACCCGCGCAGTCCCAAAGCCGGCTTTCGTCGTTCGCATCCCTACTCCACTATCGCCGTTTTGTCGCTGGAACTCCTGGCCCATCGGGTCTCAATCAGCAGCAACAACAGCAGCAGCAGCAGCATGGATATGTCAGTGGCAACAGCGATTTCACAACATCCGAGTTGCAGGACGCCCTCAATCGAGAACAGAATATGCGCAAGGCCGCAGAGACGCAGCTATCGCAGGTCAACACGGAACTGGAGGAGCTGACAATACAACTATTCAGTCAAGCGAATGAAATGGTTGCGCGGGAGCGACGGGCAAGAGTCAAATTAGAAGAGAGACTCACGCTCCTAGAACAGCGCGATGCTGATAAAAAGAAGCGTCTGGAGAGGCTGGAGAATGCCATTGCGAGAGTGGAAAGAGTTCGTACCCTTGTTGGGTAGATTCTCTGTCTCTTTGGTGTTCGGCTTCATCTTCCCTATTGTCTTCTTTTGTTGCCTTCCTTGTATATTATTGATTTATTGCCATTCCTGTACCCCTTCTATACCTTATACCCCCTGTTTTTTTTTTTTTTTTTTTTTTTTATCTAACCTCTCTCTTACACCCCTTCCATTCCCCCCCTTTGCTTGGTTGAAACTGACGATTTCCGACTTGCGACATGATCTATGGGGTTATGAATGGCATATTGACGATCTGTGTATTAGTCTGGGTTTATATTTGTACGTATTGCATGTTATTTACTGGCCCGTGTCTCTTTGCATTCTGTCGATTTGGTCCGTGAATATGGGTGGGCTGCAATGGGTGTTTTCGTCTATAAGCATTTCCATATTTGCTATATTTCTTTGGACGGTAATTAGTTTTCTACAGTGTGGGTATACGAAGTAGTGTTTTTTTTTTTTTTTTTGAAATCCGAGGTCATCTCTTTTTCCACGCCGGAATCTTATGGATTGCCTTGCTATTTTATAGCTCCTTTGTCCACCCTAAGATAAAGAAAAGTACCAGCATTTGTCTTGTCCGTCCCAGATCTCATAAAGTGTCGGTCCGCCCCGTTTAGATGTAATGTAATAGTTGTAATAGTCGCGTCTTAAAAAGTGATAAATTGAATGAAGAAAACCGACATTTCATTGGGTAACTGCAAATATAAGCACAACCACCATTTTTCCCAGCCCAGGTTGCCCCATTTTCGTTCATGTTCATTCCATCTAAGCCTCGGTGGTGACGCGGCCCTTGGGGTTGGTGACCTTGACGCCGAGGGCCTTAGCCTTGGCGAGGATGTCGACGCGCTTGCGGGAGGAGACGGCGTGGGCGATTCTATTTGCGGTAATTAGGTTAGTCATCCAGGGCCCTGTTCTTGTGTCCCGTATTCACTACAACGGGATAGCGCATGATTAGGGAAAGAAACATACTCAGCAGCGTAGGTGCGGTTGTGCATGAGCAGAAGCTCAACGTCCTTGGGGTTGTGGACGAGGAAAGCCTTGTGGCCGGAAGGCATCATATGCCGGGTCTTCTTGTTGCTACCATAGCCGATCTATTTCCCACCAAATCAGCATTTGTTGAACTTCACATTAAGAGATAAACGGCGACAAATAGGGGCTCGAATCGATTCCAATTCGGCATAAAAAAACCCGTTGTCTTTCCCTTTTTCAGAGGTTCAGAAAAGAAGTCAAACGTACAGAAGGCATGGCAATGGTGCCCTTGAAGCGTCTGCGGACGGCATTATCGATACCCTTGGGCTTGCGCCATGAAGATGACAGGCACTTGAAGCGATCGGACTGGTGGCGGTTGAAGCGCTTGGTGCCTGTATGGAACCGAAAATTTCAAGTCAGCCCTTTTTTGCTCCTTCCGTCGACTAAATCCTGGCATTTATTCTGTCCGCCGATGTGCATGCAAAGATCCAAGTGCCTCCGTTCAAATCACGATCTTTCATTTCCCGGGTATAATAGAGAATTCTTTCCACAGCACTCCCATTCCAAATGCGGAAAACTTTTTCATAGATCTTGCGAGGCAGCCGAACATTCAGATGCATATTGACATGGACATGGACATGAATATGGAAAAATCAGGAACGTGAATATAAAACGTACGCTTCTTCACGATCGGGATGTGCGTCTTTGCGGTGGCCATCTTCAGGGATCGAAGCGAGTCAGTCAAATCACTCTGTGCTTTTTTTTTTTTTAAAACGTGCAAAGATTGAATTCCGGGAGTGCGTACCTTGCCGGCTTCGTAGGGTCTCGCTGGCTGGGCGTTCGAGAGTTGTCGTGAGGTCGAGATCAGAAAGTCGGGCTGTTTTGGCCGCCTGGACAGGCTGAGTGCACGTTGGCGCTGGTGGGTCGCTAAGCGAGATGGGTATGTTAGGGTTCTTGCTACGCAACCCTTATCGACACGCTATACCGAAAACATTGCCTTATGATAGTATATCTACAGTGCTGTACATTACTCCTAATTCTATCCAACTTAAACCTGCAAGCTCAACGCCTTTTTCTCACCGTTCTGCTCACCACTCACCAACATCAGCTCCAGAACTTCCAGATCCGCCAACGCCTCCTCTGGAGATTGTCTCTTATGAACAGGAGACTTGTTTGCGATAGAAGCAGCAAACCCCGCAACCTCTTGGACAACGCCCTTGCCATCGAACGAGACATCGTGAAAATCACCATTCACAAGAACCCCGTCCATGCCCAGCCGCACAACACCGCCCTCGCAATCAAACTCAAATGCGAAATCTTGGAATGGCGACCCATACGATGCCGAGAATACTCCTGTCGCACCGGACTTGGTCTTCAGAATTGCATCAACGGTATCTTTTGGTGGGAGATACTCTTGTAACAGACAAGTATGCGCAGAAAGCGTTGCGATTGGATCATCCGAACCAAGTATTAGACGTAGACCTGCGACCAGATGGATCCCGCCGTCTAGTAGAAATCCGCCTTGGTACTCGGGTACTTTGCGCCAGGATGTTTCTGGACCGAGATCGTGCATAATCAGCCATTGTTCTTGTCCCTGTTCCTCTGACAAATGGCCTGGACTCACGGTAGTATTTAAAATCCGTCTTAACCATAGTATGGTTGATCACACGGAAATTCTTCACAGCGCCCAACTTCTGCACCTGCTCAGCAGTGTATAGAAATTTCCTGAAGTAGCGATAATTCTCCGCAACTGCCCACGAGACCGTGCTGGTATCAACATTGGCCTGGTACCATTTTACAAGGTCCTGAGCGGTTGCAAGGTCTTTAGCTATGGGCTTCTCGGAGAGAACATGCTTCCCAGCGAGGAGAGCTTTCTTGATGAACTCAGGCTGGACCAAAATCGGGAGGCTTTCAAAGTTAGTTTCTTCCTTTTTTTTTTCCCCAACAGATAGAGAATGTCATTGAGGAAGGTTTTCAAAAGATGGAAGAGCATACGCTATGATAACAGCCCCAATATCCTCTCGAGCCAACAAGTTGGAGTAGCGCTTTCCAGCACCAGCATCCTCAGCATAGAGATCAACGGTATCCAAAGCACTCTGCGCAAGATCTTGTGCGGATTTGAGAGACCGCGAATAGATGGCCTTGAGTTGTAGGTCAACGGTTTCTTGGACAGCAGGCTATATAGCAAAGCTCACGTCTCAGCATGGAGCAGAAGAATACATGTAATACAAGATACACGCTATAAAGGAATAAATGAGATTTGCAACAGTCGACGTACAAGATGCTGTTCACGCGCAAAAATGCCTGTCGCATGGAGGTTAGCTT
Organism: Monascus ruber; assembly: GCA_002976275.1. Classification (NCBI taxonomy): domain Eukaryota; kingdom Fungi; phylum Ascomycota; class Eurotiomycetes; order Eurotiales; family Aspergillaceae; genus Monascus; species Monascus ruber. Next base: position 584,091 of record PSNO01000005.1, read on the forward strand.
CGGGGGGCACGAGGAACGGACAGAGTTCCGAACACGATCACGTACCACTTCCTACAATAGCAACACCGACAGGGGAAGACATGGCGAAATGTACAACAATAGTAAATATAATTGTATAGAACTGTGTAGCGTATGGACGAAAAAGGGGTATCAAGAAGAAGAAGAAAAAAAACTAATGAAAAAAGGAAAGGAAATAACAAGAACAACGTGAGAAATGAGCAGACTAAAACGAGGGGCGAGCAGAAAGAAGGAAGGTCTACGCTGCTTCATGTGGAGTTCCCTGGAGTTCCCCTTACTCAACTTCTGTTCTATCATTTTGGAAACAACATTAAATAAGGACATAATATAAAACACACCGAACCGAAAGCCTAGATCCTGTTCAGCGTTTTTCGTGGTTCCGGCTGGTCAGAGCCACTGATGGAAATATATGCATGAATGCCAAGTTATCTTAAGGCAGCAGCGTCCGAACTGCAGAAAGAAAAAGACCTTATATAATCACCATGTAAGGCAATATCCAAGTGAGTGAACTATCAACCTCGGCATCTCTCGATTTCGACATGACATCGCAAGAATGCTATATAAATAAATATAATAATATAATTATAATACAGCTATTAGCATCCCACTTCTTCCCTGTAACATATCCAAATCCGCAGAAAGAAAAGAATCTGGTACCGTGTACAGAACAATGACCCTCAAAAACGACCTCGCCTCCAAAAGGTGCCGCACTCGCTCCGACTACCCCTTCCACATCGAATACCAGACAAGATGGTCAGTCAATCCCTCTATATATCGTATACATATACATACACAAATCAATATAGACTACTGAATAATAAAACAGGCTCGACAACGACATGTACTCCCACCTAAACAACACAATCTACCCCGTCCTCTTCGACTCCATCGTAAACACCTACTTGATCAAACACTGCGGCCTGAATCCGTTTACCAGAAGCTCCAGCTCCAACTCCAACACAAATAGTGGCTCATCTGCAGCGCAAATCGGGATCATCGTCTCCGCCTTCTGCGATTACTTCGCCTCGGTATCCTTCCCAGATGTTCTAGACCTCGGTCTACGCGTTTGCAAGCTGGGTTCATCCAGTGTCACGTACGAGGTGGGCGTGTTTAGGAAGGGGGAGGAGGATGTAAAGGGTGTTGGGGGGTATACACACGTTTTTGTTCCAAGGGAGACTATGAGGCCTGTTAAGGGTGGGATGGAGGAGAGGATTCGGGAGGGGTTGGAGAAGTTGGTTGTTGATGGCAGTAATGAGTACAAGCCCAAGTTGTAAATGGTCATGCCGTCCATACTACATCATACACTCCGGAAGAAGTAAACTTCTGACGCCTTCATATGAAGGTAGCAATCATCATCATCATTATTTTGTAGCAATCCCTAAGCAAACACCGTGGCCCAAGCACCTTTGCCGATTTTGCTTCTGCCCGATACATTTAACTTTTCCGTTTCCATCTAGCCAAGTAGCCCGACTTGCGCGTGGTGAACCAAACATCGCTCCTTGAAACGCCATCGCTTTATATAAAATAAACCAGCTGAAATCAAAAACCGAAACCATTGAGTCAAACAGAGTAAAGCCACATGGCATACATTTTCGCCCCATACAATTGCACTAGAACACCCAGATGGATGTCCCAGGCTATTCCATCAAAATGCCATTCGCATGCGTACCAAGATCACCTTTCTGGAACAATGCTGCTGGACCGGGAAACATTTGAGCTTTCACAACTCTTCATCCGACGCATCGCATTGGTCTCCGGGTCAAAGCACCATTTCCGGTACGGACCGGGGATGAAGTTTCCCATGGCATCCCATCCAGTAACCCAGGTAAAGCCATCGTCAAGTAAGAAGAACATGAACTTCTCCGGTTTGTTACCTTCACGAACTGTAACCGACTCCCAGCGGCATCTTTCTTCCATTTCGTGTTCGAGAAGATGTCGGTGAAGGATGCGACAGTAAACCAGTCGGACCGGTTCTTTTTCCGGAGAAGTGTGATCATCGCGGTGAACGAGATACCAGCCGCGACCAGGCGTGTATTTGTACGTTCCCGGAACGGGGCTGTCCCAGTGTTCCTCGATGTTAAGCGAGTGAACGCGTTCGCGTCGCTGGAACCAATAGACTGGACAACAGATAGTCCGGAGACAGAGAAAAAGATTGGGCGCCATTTTTTTTATCGTGTAGGATAATTATTAAAGCCCGCTTGGCTATTCCTCGTAATGTGGGCGAATCAACCACCAATCGAGGGGAGACAAGCCGTCCGGAGAAAACCGTTCGACTTTCCGGGTAACTTTTTGCGCGACAGACAACGGCAATGGATTAGAGGTATACAGTCATGGTGGAAGAAGAGACCAGAAACCTCAGGATATTGACGGAGTAGGAACGATTGGAGTCCACGGTCGTTGAGTTGAATCGGGACTTCGGAGGGGCAGGGCGAAAGAAGCGCGGACAGGAATCAACGACGCACGAAGCACGCAGTTGCTCCTCTTAAATGTTATAGTTTCGACATGGTGAAAGAAGTGAAAAGGAAGCCAGGTGGAAGAGAAAAGGGGCTGAAACAACTGTAGAACGGAAGGAAAAAGTGAGAGGGAGATGAAGGCCAGCTTTTTAAAAGGCGCAGTGGAGGAAGAGTAAGTGTGCGAAATTGCAATGGCGAGAATAATAGTCCGACGGGGAAGGCGGGAAGACGGGCAGGTGACTTGTCAGCGGCCACAGACTTTTTCTCCCGATCTTTTGCCGACTCCAGCGTTGCTCCCACAACGTACTTTCTACACCGTCTTGTTAATGTGTCCTTATCCAGCTGCTCTCATTGTCCATCCATTGCAGCACGTTGTCGATTCTGCCGGGACGGGACAAGGGCCAGCATGTGTCCGTCGCCTCTCTATCTGACTGCGCCGGGTGATGTGAGATCAGCAGGAGGCTTCGGGCAGTGCAAGAGACCTGGCAAAATAACGTAATCCCAAGCGTGATAGATGACCTCGCCTCTCTTGGCAGTGAAAGATGTCATGGATTCGATCTTGGCCTACGAGTTATCTTTGCATGGATAGACAGTTGATACCCAGACTTGGCATATCTGCCTCCTGAATGAAGTCAAGGGGGCCTAACGTCGAATGTCATCGCAAGATTGGTTCATTCTTAAGCAATGCGCACCTACGATGGTGATAAACACTTCCGTAACAGGTACTCAGTGCAAATCGAAGCATATGATACAGCAGCCACCCAGTACACTCCGTAGTACAAGTCGGAATGTGCAGGAATGTACCCGTAGATTCCCTCGGCTGTGTGTTTTCTGTTCGCTGTGATATGTTCAATGATTCTGTCTAGCCGCTTCCCACCGCTGTGCCAGTCGCTGATACTTGATGGCTTCACGGAGGACCATCCCCTCGCTCAACTGGGCTACCTCTTTCCGGAACATTTCCTGCCACGGAGTCTGACTCTGCGGGAACTGGTAGCCTCCGTTTGCATCGAGGGCCTCCCTCCGTCTCGCAAGTTCCTCGGGGGAAAGTAGAATGTCCACCCGGCGCTTTTTGAGGTCCACCCGGATTCCATCCCCGTCGCGGAGTAGAGCTAGGTTCCCCCCCGCAGCAGCCTCGGGACTGGCGTTTAAAATGGATGGTGAGCTGGAAGTGCCTGATTGTCTGCCATCTCCAATGCATGGCAGAGAATGTATGCCTTTTTGCAACAGATGTCCCGGAGGCCGCATGTTCACCACCTCGGCAGAACCGGGGTACCCCAGGGGCCCAGTGCCACGCATCACTAGGATGGTAGCGTCATCGATGGGTGTTGAAGGATCATCAAGACGATGATGGTAGTCTTCTGGCCCGTCGAACACTGCCACTTTGCTCTCAAATGCATCCGGGTCGTCAGGGTTCTCCAGGAACTTCCTCCGAAACTCTGAAGAAATCACACAGGTCTTCATGATGGCCGAATCAAACAAGCTGCCTTTAAGATGCAAGAAGCCGGCGTCTTTCAAGAGAGGTTCCGCGTACGGTCGGATCATCCGACGGTCCCATGAGAACTTCCCTTGGACATTCTCGGCTACGGTGCGGCCGTTGCATGTAAGAGCATCCCCGTGGAGTTTGCCGGCATCCAGCAACTCGGCATTGACGGAGACCAGCCCGCCTGCACGATAGTATTCCTCACCTAGAAGCTCACCTGCAGGCTGCATATTAAGCAGAAGGGGGATATGAAAGCCGAGGCGATCCCAATCGTCCCAGGAGAGATCCACCCCTACATGTTTGGCAATGGCATCGATGTGGATTGGGGCATTCGTGCTCCCACCGATAGCTGTGTTGGCCACGATAGCATTCTCGAAGGCCTGTCGTGTTAGGATGTCACTTGGCTTTCGGTCCGCGTAGACCATCTCCACGATCTGCACTCCCGTCTCATAAGCACATTGCGCTCTCTCACGATACGCTGCGGGAATGGCAGAAGATCCAGGCAGCGCCATCCCCAGAGCTTCTGCCAGTGCGTTCATCGTGGATGCTGTTCCCATGGTGTTGCAATGACCTACTGAGGGAGCCCTAATCGCACGGCCGTTAGAGAAAGGGCACAATTTAACCAATTTGCGGCACTTACCCCCTGGACACATAATCAATGAACTCTTCCTTGTTTATCTCGCCTGTGGCATACATTTCCCTGCCTTTCCAGACCACCATTCCTGAGCCCGCTAGTTGATCCTTCACATATCCATTGAGCATCGGGCCCACATTCAAACAGATGGCAGGTATATTCTTGTGAAACCAAATCAGCTAAAAATGAAGCCGTACAAACAGCAACTCAGCTGTACGCAAGAAGATAAATACTACACACCACTGTGGCCGCAGCCATCAAAAACGCCGGTGTCGTCTTGTCACAGCCGGTAAGCAAGACGACTCCATCCAGAGGATATCCATGCAGCACCTCAACTAGGGCGAGATAGGCCAGGTTCCTATCGATAGCAGCAGTCGGCCTGCGTGAGCTCTCCTGGATCGGATGAGTTGGAAATTCAAAGGCAATAGCACCCGCCGAGCGAATGCCTTCTCGCACGCGCTTCGCCAGCTCCAGATGATGGCGATTGCAGGGAGCCAGATCGGAGCCCGACTGGGCGATCCCGATGACCGGTTTGCCGGACATTAGCTCCTCCCGCGTCATTCCATAATTGAGATAGCGTTCGAGGTACAACGCGGTCATTCCGGGGTCGTTCTCATCGTTGAACCACTTGCCTGATCGGAAGCCCTTCCTGGCTGGCTTCGAGCGGTCCACACGGCTAGCATTATTATCCTTCAGCGACGCCAGGGTCTTCTCCAGCTCCCGGGTGCGGTTCCGCAATGCGAGAAGTTCGGCCTGGCAGTCTTCGATGTCAACGGTACGTCCTCCACGGTTGGAGTCTCCTTCACAGGTGCAACCCTGACAGGAACTTTGCGAGGTGCATGGCATGGTGAGAACTGGACGAATTAATTGAAGTTAAGAGGGGGAGGTTGTTTGTAGATAACAGGGGTAATAGTAGTTATCAGAACCCTTGTAGCAGCAGCACGCGTATAAGAAAAGAACTGTGACAAAAGACAAGGGAAAATCACTCATAATAATGAATTCTATGCAAGAAAAAATGAACAATTGTAGGAAACCATGAAGCAAAAGGATGGACCATGCCATGATATATATAAGACGATGGCCAACGGAGTTTGCCCGACCGCAGAGCGACCCAAGTCCAAAGACGGAAACCTATCCTTCAACCAACTGTCAATTAGACGAGATGTTTTATTTACAGGCGTCTGATGAGCAATAAGAACGAATGGTAATCATCTCATCGCCATGTCTCACGACCGTTGTCAAATACGGCCTTTCTCCAGACTGTCGCCGGTCGGTAGGTTTCCCCGGGAAATTGGATGACGGATTGTCGACCGAGCGCTCCATGATCGCGATGCTGTGCACCCCACGCTATGTCGTGTCCAGTAAGAAGCCGCTTATAATAAGGCCGTGGGGGACATCTGGATGCGTGGGATGAACGTGGGGAGGATGTATTGATGGACTGACAGAATGACTATAATGCTTAGAAGATAGGTGCCGTTGATGAAAGAATCCATCATAATACGCTCTCTAAAGAGCCCCCGTTTCCAGTGAAAAGGAATGCTCTATCTATTCTAGTCGTCAAATGGTCCAGGAAACTAGAATAACCAGACCTGGCAAGCCCAAGATGCCAAACCGCCCCCTTAAAACGCCGGAGATGTCCCTCAAAAACAATAGCCCACTGTATTCAAGAGTATGGTCAAGGGAAGTCGATACAACTACTGAGTCGTACATTGTGCCTGCGGACCGTCTTCCTCGTCCTCATCCTCCCATCCTGATCCACCAAGGGGATCACCAGCACCGAATTCGTCTAGGCTGGCCTTCGGGTCGTAATCCACTTCGTCCACGGTGTCCGCCTGGATCGGTGGGTCGGGTTTGGGAAGCATCTCCTTTAGTTTTTCCAGTACCGCCGCCGACGGCTTCCACTTCTCGTCAGGGAACTTGATGTTGACGACGAGATACAAGTCGCCCCGAGCATCGCTACGCTTCATCGTCATGCCTTCTCCAGGGACTTTGAGAACTTGTCCAGGAGACAGAACTTCACCCTTGACCTTAGGGTGCGTGAGTTCAATGCCTCGGCCGTCCAGGTGTTTAACCACAACTCGAGAGAAGCCTGTCAGCGCCTCCGCCAGCGTCACGTCGATAGTGGCCGTGAGATCCGAACCAGCCCGGCTGAATGTTGGGTGATCCGCTTCGACAATGTGGAAAACAATGTCTCCAGGCTCCTGGCCCGGCACCTGATCCGCCTCTCCTTCTAGAACGATCTTATCCCCCGCCCTGGAACGACAGGTTAGCGATCACAAGGATATATTGACCAAGTGCAGCAGCTCCTTACTCACCTTGCGCCTCGAGGCACATAGATTTCTAGCATCTTTTTCTCCTCTGTCAACTTCTTTCCCTTGCATTTCTTGCACTTGTCTTTGGGGCTGAAGAAGCTACCTTGGCCGTTGCAAGTTGTACAGGGAACACTTGACTGGCTAAGGAACTGGCCCATTCGAGTCAAAACTTCCCTGTAACCTAAATGACGGGGCTGCGATCAGTACAAAAAGCCCCAAAAAGCCAGGGCAATATGCCATACCTTGTCCGTGGCAAGTCGAGCATGTCTTCGCAGTTGCCTTTTCTTTTCCACCTTTCCCCTTGCACAGGCTGCAGATGACATTCTTCGTGCTGGCAAACTTCACCGTCTTGCCCTTGTAGAGATCCTCCAAGCTAACCTCATACTTCTGCTCCTCATTCGGGCTCTTTCGGGGTCGTTGTCCGCGTGGTCCTCCACCAGGCATGCCACCCATACCGGGCATTCCGCCCATACCACCCATACCGCCCATTCCAAACATCTGTTCTAAGATATCATCCAAGTCCGGGCCGCCAGACATGCCGGGCTCGCCTGAACCGTTGAACGCGCCCATGCCATGGGTATCGTAGAGGTGTCGCTTCTCATCATCGTAGAGAATATCGTAGGCCTGTTGAACAGATTTGAATCTGATCTCTGCTTCCTCTCGTTCGCCTTCTGGGACCTTATCGGGATGACTGGAGAGAGCGGCCTATTTATCGTAGATGGACACCGCATCAGCATCTTACATGCCGACAATGTGATTGAATTGAAAGACAAGGGCCACTTTTTCGCTTATATTTACCTTCCGATACGCCTTTCGGATTTCATCCTTGCTTGCGCCTCTATGGACCTCTAAGATCTCTGTAGTATGTTGACTTAGTTTTCCATGTTCCAGCACGAATTCCAATCTTCCCCATGGATCAGAGTCTTGTATAGAAACGTACCATAGAGGTCAATTTCAACGTCAGCCACTAGACAGAATATGGAAGTTAGCCAGATAAATAAGATATTTTCTTTCCCCTCTCCTAGCGGAAGAGGCGGGCAAGAGTTGGAACTGACTGGATACAAGATTATGTCAGTACAAGAACGGAAATCGCAATGGCTTAGGGGTATCTCAGAACTAGAAGCAGGGAGAACAAAGTAACACAAAAGAAAAAAGAATGATATCCCTTGAATACCGAGGGATAGCTGTCCCACTGAGATCTATATGGCTTCAAGTGGATGATGGGACTGTTGAACAAATTATTTTTTTGAAAAGATCTCCGGTCTTGCGGATTTCCAAATATGGTTAGTCTTACCGCCTGGGAATGGGGCTTAATCGGCAATTATTCCTTGTGAATATATATGGAGCACTGCATTATGAGTACTTCACTCTTGTCTCTCTTTGTTTTCTGAAAGATATAACATATAACCTGTGAATGTATACTACATTGAGGATACAGCATCCAAGGCATGGCAGCTTTATATAAAAACTGGCCAAATCCCCATCCCCCATTCAATGGTCCAGCAACTACTTCTCAACTCGGACAATCTTACCAGTCTCCACCTGGTATATGTAGCCGGTGATAGGAACATCCAGCACCAACGGACTCTCCTGCAACAACCTGATATCATCACGGACACTCCCCTTGAGATCATCAAAGGGCAGAAACGCAATGTGATCCGCATTCTGATGAAGATCCGACCGAATCTTTCCCCGAATCACTTCATCCGTGAATGTGAGCATTCCACAGTCCGTCTGGAAAGAACAAATAGAGGAAGAAAGCATCAGTATCTTATCCCGAACAACAGACTCCTAAGATTCCCAGATAGGATGTCATACATGATGCAGAATGACAATCTCTCTGGTTCCCAGCAGCTGCTGAGAAATGATGATGCTTCTGAGCGCATCCATGACCCTCCCGCCGGCATTTCGAATGACGTGGGCATCGCCTTCCTCGAGACCGAGAGCGCGTGCGGGGTCTTTCATTCACTAGTGAGTTCCAGAGGTCATGTTGGGATGGATGTTCTAGGATCAGGGCGTACCTAGACGAGCATCCATACAGGCCACAATGGCGACCTTGCTGTTGACATTGGATTATGCGGAGTTAGACTTGGCCCTTAGGTTGTCTCTGTTTTATAGCAGAGGTAATTTATATAGAATAGACTACTCAACGCACCGCTTAGGAGGAAGCTGGAGGTTTCCTTTGGCAAAGGATGCCGCATAGGTCTCGTTAGCGGATTCAAATTCCTGCGCAACGGTCATGATAATGGGTCGTGTACAACAGCTAAACTCATAAGGTAATGGGAGATGAGGGCCTCAAAGACCTTGTGAGGGGTAAGTGTTGGTTGTTATATAGGGCATACAAGCATCTAGTCTGCAGGATTGACAGGCTGCCGGTGATGGAGGGAGGGTATATCCGATAGAGTTATTGTGGCTGTTGATTGCGCCATAGATTATGTTGAGCAACAGAGTAAATAGTAGTATGAGTACAACAATGCATATACTGTTTGATAAGCAGATGAGCTGCTGGATGTTGTGGTGTTGTGTATTGTCTTGACTGTGCTGATGATATAGATAGTACTAGTAGATGCATCTCAGCTACCGCCATTAATATCAATGGCAGTGGGTGACAACAAACGAGTATTTCTTAGGGAGTGCTGGAGTATATTTACTATGCAGACACTCTGAATGTAGCCAATTCAAAAAGCATTGCAGTACCAAGCTGGAACCACACACACACAGCTTCTTACCTGGAAACTAGACAAGAGTTGAAGGTGATATAGATCTAGTTCCACGGAACGACTTCGAATCGCCCAGCCGACTCGTCCACGGAACCGAACAAACCCCAGATTTCCTCAACCAGGTCTTTTGAATATCATTTAATCATTTGGTCAGAGAATGTGAGGGCTTTATTCACTGCCAATCCGTTGAGAATGAAGGGAAGGGAAGGGACAGCAGTCCTGACTGCATATGCTCGCAGCCCCTCATTATGCATTTATTTCTCCCCGCCCGGGGGAGATATCCAAGTCCAGTGAGATTGCAGGGTGATGGCAATAATACTACGTATTGAATGTGATTATTAAATGGTAACTGACCCCGAAGGTTCTTCGGGGTCAGTTAGGTGGATTTAGTTAACTACGTGGAAGCCATAGTGTAAGCTTGAGGATCATGGAGTGTCAAAAGTCCGTAGTGGGACATGCGCTCGTCATGAAACTCCGGCGGGGAAGGCGGAGTTACAGAGCACTCCATAGATGATCGTGCCACCTTCCAAGACGGGCAAGCAAAGGAGTGAGGATTCTATTCGAAGTATGTACTAGTTCATACAATATAGGGTACTCTGCAGTATAGAGGTGAGCATGTATGTTAATATTTGCTCTTAATTGGCATAAATCCTGTACAGTGCTGTAGTAAGTTCTTCAATGCTCTTCTATGGCAACAATATATTGCCTGTGGAGTACTGTACAATGTACATCCAAGCCCTTAAAAGCTAAAAGTGCTGTGTAGAATGATTAATTGAAAGGCGATACTATCAACGGTCAAGATACATTTACATCGAAAAAAATTTTACTCCAAAAACTTCTTCGGGATAGGAACATGGACAGCCCGAATGAACTCTCCGAAACCCTTACCAAGGCTGTCAAGCAACTTGGAGCTGCTCACACCACGGCCTAGAGGACCATAAATGACAAAGTGCACAGCGTAGATGTCCGGGAACTCGACACGTTCGATGAAGTACCAGTCCTTCCAGTCCTTACCCATGAGCTTCTTAAGACGGTCCTTGGTCAGGAAGGACCGCAACCACTCCCACTGTTCAGTAGTATGGACATATAATCCAAGGTTAACGTTCGCGCCCTTGTCTCCCGATCTTGCCAGAACGAGATCGCCGATCGATCTGGTCTCCGTGGGTCCAAAGTCCTCAAGGACGGCCGGATTCTTTGTCTCGTAGTCCTCGCGAGGAGCAAGAGGTTCGGTCTTCTTAGGCGGGCCCACCGCAAAACGCTGGATGTAAGAGGCAGAGTTGGAGCCCAGCAGGTTAACGGCCTCGTCGAGTTCGCTCTGGGGGAAGGTAATGGGGTAGAATCCCAAGAAGGGAATTGGGATGGCACTGCGCATGTCGAGAGTGCAATGCATTCCTGATATTTGCGCCAGACATGTCAGTCAATCGCCACATGCCACATAAAAACAACAGGTGCTACAGAATACAAGATTATTCTCTCTACTCACCCGCGTAATGCTGCATGCTATTCCACATCCAGGCAGCTGGCACGCGTCCAACTGTTTGTGCGTCCTTTGCCTGAGCGAACATGCGCAGATATGTTGTTGAAGACAGCTGAGAATCTGGGTTATCCTTGGGGACTCCAACCCGCTGGAAGTCCAGATCAATGTCCTTCAAGACACCCCATTGCTCAAGGGTTGACTTGATCTGAGCCTCCTGCAGGTCATACTTCTTGCTAGTGGCATAACCTGTGGCATTCAGTGTCATTTCACACTGATAGCCGCCGATATAGAAGATAGCCAACTTGGTTGTAGGTGGGGGGGGATAGCCCTTGACACCTGAGACATGGACACGGTTCTTGGCTTCATCGACCACGCGGATATTGGTGATGTCAGCCTTCACGTCGCTATTAAGATATATATTTCCCTGCAGCTCATACAGAAGCTGACACTTGACTGTATCAGCAGTGACAATACCAGGCAGGGCTTCATGCTTTGTGATCACTGTTTCACCGTTGGCAAACACCTCAGCAATAGGCAGTCCCAGATTCAGCAGGTCTTTGATGTCATATTTGTAGAAACCGGCAAAGTTAGCGCCAGTCACATAGGTTGAGCACTCGATCAAGTGTCCTGCAATAAGTGTGCCAGCCAGCTCATCATAGTCTGTCTCGCCCCAGCTATGCCACCATGCCGCAGCTCCGATCACCGGTGAGGCATCTGACACTCGGCCGCAGATAATAATATCAGCGCCCTCGTCCAAACCCCGTTTAATCGCACGATAACCCAGATATGCATTGGCGCTCACAACAGGCTTCTCATTGCGCTCCTGGAGGAAGGTATCGGTGTCCTTTACGAGCTTGACCTCCGAGTTCCTAGCATCCAGGTGGGCATATTTCCCGGCAGTGATATCCTCGAGAATAGTTTCAACTCTAGGGTACAGATCATCACCTTCAACCCAGGCCACTCGCAGGTTCAGTTTCTTTTCCTGGATCTGTGGAGAGACATGGCATGAGCCATGGATGGTTAGCTTTTGCGATATTTCTACTGATTCAGGCATAGGATGTCTCTTACCAATTCATGGGTCTTTTCAGCCAATCCCTTGGGGTTCAGGGCACCACCGTTGATGATAATCTTGATTCTCTTCTCGTTGGCAAGCTCCACTGTCTTCTGGATGCCGTCCCATGCTGTAGGCATCCATCCTGGATTCGTTCCCTTCCTGTATTGGTCGGCGTTGCTAGCGATATTGGCCTCTGGAGGATAGTCCTTCAGCTACAGTCTTATTGTGCTAGAGGGTTTGAGAAGTACCGCTTACCAGCAAGGTAGTCGCCTGTGACCACATCCACATCGCCATATTTGGCCTGGTTGTACATGTGCTGGCCGGGATCACCTGTAGACGTGCTCTACATCAATAAACCTCATCCTTGTACGATCATCTTCTGTTGGAGGATGGGGGAGGCTGTTTGCTTGTATCCTTACCCGCGGCTCCAGAGCAATTGGCAATCCGTATAGCTCGTTTCTGTCCAGCCATGATGGAAGGCAAGTTCCTTGTAGTTGATCCTCAGGAGCTGTAAATCGAGGAATATGGTTGAAGACTGTTATACCTCAGACTGGTCGTGCCAGAGAAGCTATCTATATAATGGTCCTGAGGACGGTGGAGCTATGAGAATGAGGGGCCCGCTTTCCGAGATGTGCACGGAGGATGCGCATCCGTTTGTACCCATCTGGAGAGCGGAGCTGCGACATCCCGCACTAAATCGTCTCATGATGTCCCTTCATTATTTGTCTGAAGTCACAGAGTGAGATGTTTATCCTGTTGAGCTGTGCATTCTGATGCTGAGACTCCGTGCCGAGGCCTGCGGAGTACGAGCCGTAGTGGGCGGAGCGGAGTTGTGCCCATAGCAGACAGGAATGCCACCTCAACCCCGCCGCATATGCAGGATTCAGCTGCACAACAGCTTCAAGAGCCCCTGAAGGCATTGGAGAAGTGCAGAGCACATGGTATGTCTGTTGATGTCGACGATCAAAATCCCGCGTGGGAAGAACTAACAACTCCTGCAGAGCGAGCTTGTCGAATGGCCAGTGACTATTTATTGTCGCCGCGCCGTTTTCTCAGACGGAGTACTTCGACGTCTCTTCCTCTTCTTCAGGTTCCGTTAATCACTTGTCTGACACCGAGGAAGTCTGATAGAAATCAATTCAGGCCAGGGCATTATGTCGAACTACTCCATCCCTCGGGAGACTGAGATCGTTTTCCAGAAGGAAATCCTGGACAACCCTCTCCTTTCCCATCTTCCTGCTGAGTTGAAGGAACTCAGCAAAAAGGTCCATTTCGAGGGTAATGACAAGCCCAGTGTCCCGATCAACTGGCGGTTCGCCGAAAGCGTGGCCTCCTTGAAGGCTTTGGAGGCAACCTTTGTGAACTACCTCCTCACTCGGAAGTACAAAGTCTTGCCGGTAGACGTGACCATTAACACGTAAGTCCTGGTCCTAGTCTATCAGGTAGACCTGATAGGAAGCCGGCTAACCCTGGATTCCTGCATCTATTAGAGATCATGCAAGTCTCTTCTACATGTCCCCGTTAATCGTCCAGATCATCGATGAAACGGGGAAGCCAAAGCCTCTGAACCCTCTGGATTCTTCCATTCAGAAGCTGTTCCCTTCTCAGGATATCCACAATAGCCTTGGTTCTCTTCATCGCTCGACCGCCACAAGCATCTACAAGACGAATGATGGTCGATTCTACCATGTACACGGTGAGTTTTCTCTCAAGATCGCCCCTCGCGACCTCGCTAACACAGGCATTAGGCAGTATGAATGCTGTGCCGACTCTGACCGCTCTGGGTCTTCCCCCAGATGGCGAGCCAGATGATACCTACGGCAAAGCATTTGATAGGATCCAGAAGAAAGTGTTCGAGCATGATGCAGCCGAACTGGATGAGCTCATGAACGAGAAGTATCGCCAGGCAGGTACCATTGCGTACACTGTCGATGAGTATTTCTCTACTGAGAGCGGCAAAGCCAACGGCAGTGTTGGTCTGTATGAGTTGTCCCAGGTCCCTGGTTCGACGCAGCCTCCCTCTTGGTGGCCTGAGAATAGGGGCCTGCCTTCATCACCCAAGCGTCCTTTGGCTGGTCTGAAGGTTGTTGATCTCACCCGTGTGATTGCGGGCCCAGCCATCACCAGAGGCCTGGCAGAGCTGGGAGCTAGTGTCATGCGTGTCGTGTCCCCTCACATCTCTGACCTGACCCCAGTTTTGCATGACCTGAGTTGGGGCAAATGGAACGCGTTCTTGCATTTGAAGGATGAGGCCGACAAGGAGAAGCTTCGTCAGTTGATCTTGGAGGCAGACATTATCGTTGATGGATACCGTCCCGGTGTCATGGAACGCCTTGGTTTCGGTCGGCAGACAGTCTTTGACCTGGTTCGGAACCGTGATCGCGGAATCATCTATGTTCGGGAGAACTGCTATGGCTGGCACGGCCCCTGGTCTCACCGTACTGGATGGCAGCAGATTAGTGATGCTGTAAGTATTCCTCCATCCCTGCTGAGCTCGAGTCCTTCGCAATTTCTAACCCCTCTGGTTGTAACTAGTGCTGCGGTATCTCATTGGGCTTCGGTAAGGCCATGGGCCTGGATGAAGCTGTGACGCCTATCTTCCCCAACTCGGACTTCTGGTAAATATCATGCCCATCTAGGAACTGTTCTTTTCATTTTGCTTTTTGGGTGCAGATTTTGACCTTTCAGAACAGCACGGGAATTGCGGGAACTTCTGGCGTCCTTGATGCCCTGATCCAAAGGGCAGAAAAAGGAGGCAGCTATACAGTCGATGTAAGACGACCTCCATTCCCTTGCCTATCAACTTCTTCAGAACTTGCCCTGCTAACAAGACATCCCATGTAAATAGACCTCACTTAACTATTATTCCCAATGGCTCGCTCGGTCTGTGGGCACGTACAACGAAGACGTCTGGCACGAGGTCTGGAAAAGACACGGTTCTCCAGTATTCCACCACTGGGAAAACATGCAACTCATGCTCCCCAAGCTTTTCAAGCTGCTCTACATGCATGACAAGGACGTCCTATTCAACCCGGCATTCTTCGAATCGCGCCGCGCCAATGCCATCGGTGCCACCCTTATCATGCCAAAGCCGGTCGCTCAGTACAAGGACAAGGCAGTTGAACCCGGATATAAGATTGGTGTTAGGGGTAACGGTGTTGATAAGCCCATGTGGCCTGAGGACCTGTCGGTGGAGATCGTGCAGTAAGCAGGTAAGCGCGGTCATAAGCTTGTTTGCTTGCGAGTATTCCATCAGAACAATGTATCAGACAATCCTTGCAGGAACTTGTGGCTGTTACCGAATGCAGCTGTATATAAACAAAGCAAAGAAATTCCCTTATAATGTGAAACATCAACAAAGGATAGGTATCCCGAAAGGAATCACCGTACTGTATACCCTTCTGTAGCACTGATTATGTAGAAACTGGGATCATTTCAAACAAGTGAACTCCCATCGCCATCGCTTCCAGTGTGGTTAGCCATGTGTGCCTATATCTCAATATTCCAGTGTCAATACTGATGCTCAAGGACCACAGCTTGCTGCTGCATGCAAAACTGAGGATAAATGCAGACAAAACCTTGCCCTGGCCAAGATGCAATGGCCCCGTGTTCTCAACTCATTCCGCAATCAGCTAGGCCATTGACGTGCCTAAAGGATGTCCATTTCATATCTTCTTCCTTCGGCTGTGGATGCCACACATTATACTTATATAAACAGTGCTATCTTTCACCTGGTTGCATAAATAGTGCTCTGACAGCCCCTTGTTAGATCGTTGTCGCAGCCTTAACGTTTCTCCCATCATATATTGACCAATATTTGCATGGATTCCCTGTATAAGAGATAGTTCTCCCAATTGTTAAGCACAATGGCTTCATCTCCAGATATTACTCTGTATAGCACAGCAACTCCCAACGATGTTAAATTCTTGATTGCCCTCGAGGAACTCGGCATTCCTTATAAAATGAAACCGATTGATATTTCCGCAAATAAGCAGAAGTAGGAGTAGGTCTTGTCTTCCCCATTATTCGTCTCCGTCTTCCCAGCCCTTCTGTAATGACTGCATCTGCACTGTATATGGTTTTTGAAAATCAATCCGAATGGACGCATTCCCGCCATCACAGACGGTCAACATCGCATCTTCAAGACGGTGCAATCCTGCAATACCTGGCAGACAATTATGATACCGACCGGAAAATCAGCTACGCTCCTGGGACCCCGGAAAGTATCAAGCAATCGAGCTGGTTATTCTGGCAGATGACTGGTCTCAGTCCGATCAGGGGTATATTGGCCATCTTAATATGCACACTGACACGTTTTAAGTATGAACTTGATACTTGAGCGAAAGTTGATCAACCAAAATTTGCGTGGCAATGCACAGGACAAGCACGCGACTTCCTAGATTCCATCCCCATCCGCTCCAACTGGGGGATCCAAAGATTCACAGATGAGATAAGGCGCCTGTATTCCGCTCTGGAAGCCCGGTTACAGGAATCGCCTTGTCTGGCCGGCGAGAAGTATACCATTGCTGACATAGTCATTTTAACCGGCTGCGGGTTACACACAGAATCCTTGGCTTTAATCTGGCAGAGTGGCCAACTGTGAAGAAATGGCATGATGCTATCCTCTAGCGAGATGCAGTCCAGAAGGGATTGAAGGTGCCGCCCCCAAAGTTCTCAGATGAACAGTTCGCGAAGATTATAGCCGAGAAGAAACGTGAAATACTGGCCAAGGAGAATCAGATAAGTGTGAGCCTGCTGTAGTTTCAATGGGTTTCCTTGGATGAAGATGAAATTGTATGCTGTAGTTCAACAACGTCAAAAACACGCATCTATATCATTCCTCCAAGTCTATCTTGGAAGTCTTGCACGAGGATGATTTTGCGAGTAGTTAGTCATAATTCTCAAATGCAATTGAATGAATACCTTCTGAAAAAAGAAAAGAAAAATCATGTACGGAGTAGTTTGTAAGAAAAGCACTGGTCTTGGCAGGACTTAAAGTCGGCAGGCTCCGTCTCCGCAAAGATTCGGAGCTTCTTCAAGACTTCAACCACCAACAAAACCTCCAATTCGACTACGCTCCCGCAGTCATTTTCTCAACCGGAATGCGGCAGATTCGCAGTGGGCTCTTCTTCGCCCGCCCACCGTGGATTTGCTCCCGTTGCAAGAAAGCCAGCTATTCTTCTATCGCGTCGGCCAATGCCCGCAGTCAAGGCAAAAAGAATCTCCCCGACTCACCAGCAAGGACGCGTTTTGCTCCGTCGCCCACTGGTTACTTACATCTAGGGTCCTTACGGACGGCATTGTTCAATTACCTATTGGCCAGACGAACGGGGGGCCAGTTTCTTCTCCGAATTGAAGATACTGATCAGGTTTGTTGGATGGTTCCTGGTTATGCCGGAGTCGAGGATGAAGTGTTAACGGACCCAGAAACGCACGCTTCCCGGAGCGGAACAACAGCTATACGAAGATCTGCGATGGGCTGGATTACAATGGGATGAAGGTTGAATGTTCCTGCTACAATGCCACCAGATAACCGAAGAGGCCAAGTACTGACGCGGAGGGCTTTTCTGTATAGGTCCACTGGTCGGGGGCCCGTATGGTCCATATAGACAGGTGAGTTGAGGCGTGTTAAAGGATCTATTGAATAGGATCATACTGATTGTCCTTCCTATTTCCTTGCCAAAGTCAGAGCGCACAGCTATCTACCACACCCATGCCAACACCCTGATATCCACCGGCCATGCGTACCGATGCTTTTGCTCTCCAGAACGACTCGATACCCTCGCAAGACACCGTAGCCAGGCGGGGCTTCCTCCGGGTTATGACAGGAAATGCATAGAAATTTCGGCGGAAGAATCAGAAGAGAAAGCAGCCAAGGGGGAGGCGCATGTCGTTCGGTTGAAAGTCGAGGGATATCCCATGTATAATGACCTAGTTTATGGCAAAACGGGACATAATCGCTCCAAAAGCAAGGTGGATGTTATCGATCGCATCTATGATGATCCTATTTTGCTCAAGTCGGATGGCCATCCTACCTATCATCTCGCGAATGTTGTGGATGATCACCTCATGAAGATAACCCACGTTATCCGGGGCACTGTAAGTGAATTAATCATGGATCGCTCGCGTCTTGTTTCGCTTTGCTCCACTTTCAATTACAAGTTGCATTGGCAGAACAATACCTTACCTGCTCATTTATTAGGAATGGATGCCCTCAACCCCCATGCATGTTGCCTTATACAATGCCTTCCAGTGGACGCCTCCTCGTTTCGGGCATGTACCCTTGCTTGTCGACAAGAACAGACAGAAGCTCAGTAAGCGCAATGCGGATATTGATCTCTCATTCTTCAAGGACAAGCAGGGGATATTCCCCATATCCTTGGTCAATTTCGCATCACTCTTAGGATGGTCCCATTCTCAGAAGTCTGATGTGTTCAGCCTGGAAGAACTAGAACAGATAGTATGTCCCAGGATGTCTCCTGTGCAACCGATACTATTTATGCTAATATAAGTCCTTCTAGTTTAACTTGAAGATAACCCGAGGTAACACGGTAGTTGCATTTGAGAAGCTCTGGTTCCTACAAAAGGCACACGCGCAACGCTTCGCTGCGAACGGTGGCCCCGAATTCGAAGAGATGGTACGCAGGGTTTCCGAGACTGTGGAAAACACCTACTCATCTGAACAACTGTAAGTACATATATACATGCATGCTCCTGTTCTGGAGTGCTCGTCTGACCCTTTCATCCTGCCAGCACTCCAATCCTCCAATCCCGAACACTATCAGAATACATCTCCCCTCTTCTCCGCGCAGACGCCAAATCCTACACCAACGCTCAAGAATTCGTCGCCCGGAACTCGACCTTCTTCACCCCCCAGCTCAACAGACCCCTATACACCTCAGCGGCACTGTCATCGAACAAGAAGAACCCATCATCCGATTCCCAACCTCCTCCCATCCCCCTCTCAGCCCTACACACTGCAGCAGCCGCACTCTGCCTCGTTCCCGAATCTCACTGGACTATCGAAACACATCGATTCAATATCACCTCCTACGACGGCTCCACCGTCATCCTCGATACTGCCGACGCAGACAATACGCAACGAACACTAACACCAGAACAAGTGGAAATGGAAAAGGAAAAGTCCAGAATCGCAGCAGATAAGGTCTTCAAAAAGGAGCTCTACCATTACCTCCGCTGGGCCCTGTCTGCTGGCGCCCCGGGCCCCGGAATACCAGAAACGATGGAGATACTGGGCCGGGCTGAAACCGTGCGGCGGATTCAGGAAGCGAGGAAGTTGACTCTACCCACGAATTCTAGGGTTACTAGAGCCCCAAAGGGTGCTAGAAAAGAGGATCTTTCTTGGATGGGTACACTTGCGCCGCAATCATCATAATAAGGGAGAAGTTATTTTTTATAATACTGTATGTATATGCCATGATACTCATGTGAGATTATCTCTATTTGTATACTAAATAAACTACATTGTACAATATGTCGGCGTTACCAGGTAAAAATGGCATTGTAGAGCTTAGAGCTCAACGAACGAATTGTTCATTCAAATATAATCTTGGCAGAATGTATAGCTAACTGCATAAATTGATATCAACAACGGTAGTAAAGAGACAAAGCAGTTTAAATTACATACAACTCCAGAGGATATAGTAAAGGAAAAGGACTTGAAAAAGGTGAGAGAGGGAGATCAAAACCAAAGCGTAGAACCTTTGCAGGTGAAGGATATCCAATAAAGGCCATAAAAACATTAATGTATGCAGAGCATGCATCTCTCAGACAATTAAGAAAAAACAAAAAACAAAAAATAAAAACAATGATACCGCCACCATTCCCAGATAATTCACAGAAGCTCTGAGCCTCTTATTAAAACAAAGCTGAATTGGTAGTACCCTTGCCCATTGTGTCTCATACCTCATTGAAAAACAAGAGGTCCGAGATAGATGTGCACCTGAGCTATCACCAAACAGCAGGTATCTTTTGAAATGAAAAATAAAGCTGCAAGCAACAAGTATATGGCATGATCACATATTTCTCTTGTAAAAAGGAAACATGAGTAATAAATTATGGGCGCGCGCAAGGATGGTAGGCAAACTCACTCAAAGACAGCCAATCCCATTCCAAAGCCAATCATAAATTCGTCAATCCATGACCATAGCATCCATTTATGAAAAGCGGTCGCTGAACGAGAGAAACTTTCCAATAGGCCCCCATGCTGTCTGTCTGGTCCTGATTCTATTCCAGCTAGAGAATCAATTCGCTACGACAACCATCGCACTATTCTGGACTTATACTGCGAATACCTTTGGACAATTTGCCAGAGAACGAGGTATTATGGATACTATCGAAATGTTTGGACTGAGCGGATCGAACCTTGGCATAATACATTTCAGTGGCATCAGCCTCGGATCCGGACGCATCATCGAATGTTTCCCAGTTCTCTGATCCAGAGGCTGCCGTATTGACTGTCGATGAGTTCGAAGAACCTGAGGTCTGTCGGATGGCTGGTGGAGGAGGTGCACGCTGCAGATAAGGATTTGGCCGTGGAAATCCTCGCAGGGAAGAATGTATAGACGAGGTTGATGATTGCGACGATTGTGAATATTGTGCCGATCTCTGTGAGAAAATGGATGAGGCACTCATGAAAGACCGTTGATGATCATCATACACATCTTCAGGTGTGACCGATCGCACAAACGAATTGGACAAGGCACTGGCACAACGGGGTGGTTCAAGGGCAAAGCCCCGCCGTTCATCCTTCGATTCAACAGTCATCGCACGCATTCTTGATGGTATCGGTGCACGGGATGAAGGCATCTTGCCACTGATAGTGTGTGATGCAAAGGGACGACGGTCAGGACTGTTGCTTCCTTGAGGCATATTCGAAAGTGGCACGCGTGCCGGGATTTTCGATGGCGATTTTGTAGGGGCTTGGTTGCGTCGAACTGAACCAGTGGGGGTCTTCGTAGCTGATCGCGGAGGGGGCGGGGCCCTCATGGCGCTCGCTGGACGAGAAGGCAACTGCTTCACGGTATTTATCTTTGAAGCTGAAGCAGGGGCCGAAGGCGTCTTCGAGCGGGGTGGTGGTTTTGCAACGACGGGTGTCAGCTCATCAAGATACCTTTCGCCAAAAACGAGGAAGGGCCGTCCGTATTCATCCTCCCAATGCTCGAGCTCTTTCCTCAACTCCGCTTCAACCTTGGGCAATTCCTTGGCAATTCTCTTTCTCATCTTCTCTTCTCGTAGTAGCTTTCCCGGGTCGCGTTTCTCTCCCTTGTTTCCACGGGCCATAAGGCGAGATGCATCCTGGCTCGAAGCCGCCAAAGCCTCTCGCTCTGCTATAAGGTTGCGGTGTCGTTCAATGAGGTGCAAGGTAGGAGCACGCTGTTCTTTTAATGCTTCTAATCGTGAGATCTCTGCTTCATGCGCTTCTAGCAAGGCGTCGCTGCAAACATCAGAGAAGGCTGGAGTGAAGTCCAGCATTTCCTCCTCAGAGAAATACAAACTGTCCCAAAGCTCCTGGAGCCTGCAGCGTGCGTCTTCCACGAAGAGATGCAGATTCTGTCTCTTAAGTTCGTTGAGGCGGGACAGCTCGTCTTCAAATTCATTAATGATCCTTAGACCACAGCCGCGATTGGCGGCAAGGAACGCCTTTCGATCGCCCTCTTCAACGCCAAATCGATCCCAGAGCGTCTCGACTGCGGTTTTGATCTCCTTCAGCTTGCGCTCACGATTCTTCTTCTCATCCAGCAGCTTGTCTCGCTTGCTCTTGAGGCAGGCCAAGTCTGATTCGTGGAGGCCCAGTTGCTCTGGGGCCTCACGGTAATATTTGACAATAGAGGAATCTGTTTGCGCCTGTGGTGTGCCGAGTTCTGCCCAAAGCTTGATGATCTCTTCTGAAGTAGACTGGACAACGGACAGACGCCGGAAATACTCTTCGTAGACTCGGGTAAACTCTTCATCCAACGCGGTAACATAAGCTGGGGACAAGTCGAAACTGGGTGGAACTGACGAACCCGGCGTGGTTGGAGGAAGGGTAATAGAAACGAAAGATGACTCGAGATGAGAGGAATATGATTCGAGCGCCTCAACAAGCTCTATATAAAATTAGATACGACGCGCAGCTGGTAGGAACAGGAAAGGCCACTCACTCTTGACTTGTTCGAATCGCTCTTGATGTAATTTGCTAAGTGTGTGATGCTTTTCTTGCAGAGACACAAGACAGCGGTTTAGAGGGTAGCTAACTTCTAGACCATCAAGATCCAGATGGTACTGCCCACTCTCCCGTTCATCGATCAATGAGGATTCCATTTGTCGAATTGCCGTGATGAGGCCCTCGGCCTCTTCTATCATTTTATTCTTTTCACTGGGGACAGTAGAGATATATTAACATATACATCTTACGATATAAAAGTAAACAAAAGGAAGAGTCCTTACTTGTCAACAGATCTGAGGTGACCATTCAGAGTTTCCGACAAAGAGTTAAAGAGCTGGAATTCCAAAAGAGTATCAGCTTCAGCGTCTACCTTTGGGCAGTTAGGAATGCCAGACAACGAACCTCTGTCTCTCGCGCGTCCCGCTCATGATTCGGAACGCCAATCTCATCGAAGATACCATGTAGCTGGCTGACGATATTGTTGACCTGAGTGGTCAAATAGCTCGTATCAACCGTCATGGCAGACGATCTGTTCCGAGGAAAGAGAGCAAGGACCGTTTTTAATTCAAAAGATTTGTAGGGTTCAAGGAGAAATATCCGGCGACAAGGCGCCTAACAGTATGGTGGTGCGACAGGAGCTAGTCTGAGTTGGGTGTTGCGAGAGAAGTCAAGAAGTAGAAAAACGGACGAGGATAGTAGGAGCGCGAAAGATGACGACTCCCAAGCAGGAACGAGAGTTCAATGGATCGGTCAATGTGACATCTGAAAGGAGTGAGTGAGCTGCAGGCCCGTAGCTGTCAAGGCCAGAGGTTGGCAATGGAGATTGTCAACGAGACGCGAGTCATAATAAGCAAGAGTAGATAGATGGAGACGAGACGCAGGTGAAATGGCGCAAGGGAAGTTCCCGCTGCGATGTTGATGCAGGGCCCGTTGCGAGGAGCAACCGCTGACTCAGCATTCCCACCGCCCTGGTTCTGCCAGCCGGTCCGTCACCGCCCTCTCCTCCGCAGCTGTAACTACATACTGCATGCAGTAATCTGCCCAGCTTCATCGTCCGTTTCGAAGGCCATTTATTGCTTCGTCGCTGGCATTTAATTATTCTTTAAACGCATATATTGTCCAACTGCGCACGGCCCTACTTCGACACCCACACATCCTCCATCATGCAGGCTGCACAGCAGTCCTGGGGTAAGCGAGCTACCCTCTCTATCCTTAAACAAGACACAGAGTATCTAACAATCAGATTTACAAAAAAAAACAACAGAACTCGAAAATGCAGTCAAACTTGCGGATCCCCACCGCGACGCACTCTACGCCTACTCTGAAGAAACTCACAAGGCACTCTCGACATCTCGACCCTGGTCCAAAGACCCACACTACTTCAAGCACATCCGAATCTCAGCCGTCGCACTCCTGAAGATGGTCATGCACGCACGCTCTGGAGGCTCCCTCGAAGTAATGGGGTTAATGCAGGGGTACATCCTACCAGAGACGTTCGTGGTAACAGATGCATTCCGACTCCCCGTCGAAGGGACAGAGACGCGAGTTAACGCCCAAGACGAAGCAAACGAATACATGGTTTCTTATCTCCAGTCATGCCGGGAAGCAGGACGCATGGAGAACGCAGTGGGCTGGTATCATTCCCATCCAGGCTACGGGTGTTGGCTATCTGGGATCGACGTGGCGACGCAGGATATGCAGCAGCTCAGCGGGCCGTTTGTGGCTGTCGTCATCGACCCCGAGCGGACCATTTCGACAGGGAAGGTGGATATCGGCGCCTTTCGCACGTTTCCTAAGGGATACACGCCGCCCAAGGATAGGGCGGATAACGGAAATGCTGATGGCGCTGACGAGGGTGCCGGTGGTGATGGGTACCAGGCTATTCCGCTTAGCAAAGCAGAGGATTTTGGGGCGTACGCATCGCAGTACTATTCGCTTGATGTGTCCCATTTCAAGAGCTCGTTGGATACGGATCTGCTTTCGCTGCTGTGGAATAAATACTGGGTTGCTACGCTCAGTCAGAGCCCGTTATTTACCACTCGCGACTACGGTAGCAGACAGATAATGGATTTGAGCCAGAAGGTCCGTCGTGCGGCGAAGGGGCTGGAGAGTGCAGGCTCGAGAGGCGGAGGAAGCGCCACCAAGGACCAGCAGTTGGATAAAATAGTGAGAGAGGGTCAGCACATCGTCTCAGAAGAGGTAAAGGGCCTGGTGGCTGCCCAGGTGAAGATGAGCCTATTTCAGGGTATTGGAGAAAAGAACAAAGTAGAGACATAGCCAATCGAGCTCAGAAATGACAGATATTGCTCATTGAATGGGATATAGCTCGATATCAAAATGAAGCCAAGAGACACGATCAAAGATACCTTTTGAAGACCAATGATGAGATCTACGAAGCTTTTCTAGTTCTAGGCTATCTATTGCACATTAGAACCCCGCAGGAGTCAGCTTCTACTCACATAAGCAGCCATGTTTGCCTGGAAATAGCAATACTGAAAGTTGTAATTATATTTATATTGAGTCAGGGGACAGCCAGCAACAATAAAAACAGTACATTTTTCCTTCATCACAGGTCAGTCATATCCATGCACAATAGAGGGGAATTAGTTATCTTTAACAGAAAGACAAGGAGCACCCATCAATAGAACGCAGAGAGAAAGGAAAGTCATCGTGTAGTGTACATAGAAGTCTGCCAGGAAATTGAGATATATGTGCATGTAAGCTATACACGGATAAAAAGATGTTTGGTATATGTTGATCAGGGTATCAAAGGAGGGAATGGCAATTATGCGGGGTTAGTTCCGCCTGGGGAAATGAGATGAAAAAAAAAAAGTATCGGAGTAGAGTGAAGACAGTAACCCTTGTAACACCGTTCGCATGTTGGCGGACTCGGCAAAGCAGAAGGGAGGAGAAACAAAAGAAATAAAATAGAGGTACCGTCAGGTTTGTCAGGTTGGTGTAGTGTGTAGTAGGTATGTGGTGATAACAGGGCAGCACAATCCATTCAGGGTCCCACACCAGGAACCCTCTTTTCCATGCCAAGTGATGAGTTCCTGGATTAGGGAACGATTTTCTTTTTAAGATCAAGATAAGGTTCTATAGCCGGACACCGGTCCAGGAGCGGATGCATAAAGTCCCTCTTTATATGGCGTAGAGACTTTCTAGAATATCACTGGCAATGATATGAGCTGGCTCGTTCAGATCAGTTGCGTGGGCCATGCAATGAAATATTGGAAATCCACGTAAACTTCCTCTTCAATTTTTTGAAGACGCGAGCGAAGCGCACGGGATGACACATGCACGAATGTCACGTCAAAGGCTGCCTCGGCTTTTGACGTTGCGTTCTTTTCTCTCAACACAGCCACGGCGACTGTCGAAGATAACAATGACGGTCGGAGATTGGCAATGGCACATCGGGTGGACGGTGCGGCACCATTGGTCTACCGCAAAACTTTATCCCAAAAACTTACTGCCAAGCCGTCACTATCATTGTGCATTGCGCGGCTTGTTGGCCCCATCGACTTTGGGCTTAATTTAAGACGACAAGCCACCAAGGCGTTCTCGAAAAATGCCGCTTCGCATTCGTGTTTTCTTCGACAGGCTCGAACGGCGCCCGCTGCGGCGTCCGGTATGGATCCGACGATCCTTCCGATAAATGCGACCCTGACAAGGGGATGTCGCTATTCGCAAACATGCGGAATATTCGCGACATGTCGGTGGTAGTACCGACATTGGAGGTGGCGCAATTTACAGGAAGCCCGACTCAGACAAAAGTCTACGCATAGAAAGAGAGCAGTTAGTCTCAATGTTTTCGTCCAATGCAAAGGTCAAACCGGGATAAGAGATAAGAAAAGAAAATGGCTTGGGGGGCATGGCAACGTAATGGAACGCTGCTGATGCAGTATTTAAGCATTCAATCATGAGCATAACCCAATCACCAAACAGGAACAACAACATGGCCAGGATTATCCGCCCACTATTCCAAACGCTAGTCGCCCTCCTAGAGCAAAGGGGGGGGGGGGAATCATATAATACGAACTCGTCTGCTCGGAACATGGGGCATGGGGGGAAATCATCAACATTAAAAAAAAAAAAAAAAAAAAAGTGGAAAGAAGGCGATGGAAGATGAAAGCGACAACGCGAGTAATGGGCAATAGTAGGGAAAGGGAGGTTAAACGTAGAAGTTCATCGCAACGTCGACACAAGCACGGATGCAGCAAGTAGATTCGGCTGTCCGATGGAAGGAGCAGCAGCATACCTTGCAATCTTTTCTTCCTCGCGCTCTCTGGGCTCCACCTCCAAGCTTCGGTCGTACATGTCATGCACGTCATTCGCTGACTGTAGATTATTGAGAATATAGTCCTGTAATTCGGGGACCGATTGGAGAAGATAAGGGACATTCTGGTACTGCTGAATATCGCGAATAACCTCGGCAGTTTTCGCGCGCTTGCTGAAATTGATCAACTCCGACGGGGTCAGAGATGGGATACCGTCTTCGATGAACGTCAGATCCGTGAGATAGACACCTATGGGGGTAAAATGTCAGATAAGCAAGAACAAAAATCAAATAGACGGCTCAATAAGGCCAGCATCTCAACAAGAGCAGGGCATACCAAAAAATGGGATGCAGGGCGGGTTCGCTAGATGTAAAGCTTCACGGTATTCACCAAAGTTCTTAGTGCTTGCCATCAGCTTGCGCATCTGTTCCAAAATTGTTAGGGTACGTCCGCTAACATGTGCCCATGTCCGGTTAAGTCGGTGAATCGGGGCGGTTCCCAGAGCAGAAATGATAGATGTCATGGTTGAGTAGTTATTGAAAGCACGGCATTTCTATGGCGTAGTGTTAGCAAAAAGATGGTATTTTCCCCAAAAGAAGACATTGCAGGATCTTTAGCCTTACATCTGCAACGTTGACAAAATGTTTGATAACGACTACTCGTTTTTTCACGTCCGACTGTGTAAGGATCATCTCCGCAACCCAGTTAGTCAATTGGTTTGAATGAAGAATCAACGACTTGACATTGGCAGCAGGTTCTGGATCGCCGGTGGGTATCTTCTTCTGCCATGTCTTATTCAGACATTCAACAGGACGGATTTTGGAGTAAAGACGTGACTCAATGATAGTCAATTGTCTGGCAAACTCCAAGGGATCAATATCCAAGAACTTCAACTTCTTCATGTTTTTAGGGATAATTGGTGGTGGTGCGGTGGCATTTGGTGTAGGAACTAGCCGTTTGGAAGTGTTATCTTGGCCTCGCAGTCGCTGCTCGATGACGGTGAGAAGTTGGGAAGATCCAGGGGTCTTCGTTGTGGCAATAAAATTCTCAGTGAATGCGTGCGCGCGCCTAAGTATCTCCTTGCTAGCTTCGTCGTTGGGCTCCATCCAGTGATGCTCAAACCAGTTTTTCAAGATGTTTACGACTCTGAAACGGATAGGCTTCTGCTTTCTATCCGTCCACGTTTGCATCTCATCTGGCATCAACCCCATGGGCGGCTGAATGTTGAATCTTTGGACGAGCATCTCAAAGAGCTCAGGTGCTGAGGTGAAGGATCGATACGTAATCAGGAACGTATTGTTGAAAGATGTATCGAGCCTGTCATGGCGTGTCAAATGTTCCACCAAGCCAGCCAGAGTTCCACACTTCAATAATGGGATGTTCCCCTTCATATCGTAGAACACCTCACTTTCGTGGTCAATTTTAAGATACCAGGGTGTTTCCTCTGGCTCCTTTAAGATCGGTTGGATTGTTTCCCTGTCGATAGTCGGCGGGGGAGCCTGGCCAAAGAAGCGCTCAGCTTTGTCCATATTCTTCCGCCGGACTTTGTGTACATCCGCTTCATCGTCGACAGGGTATGACGAGAGGATACCGATGGTTCCCGCAGGGACATCCGATTCTCCACGACCGGAGGGATTGGATGGCTCATGCTTCTCATCAAGGCGGCTTTCACTTTCGAACGCAGAGATCGACTCGGGAAGCTGCTCAAGCAATAGCGACAGGGAGAACCCAATCTGAGAAACATAATTATCGAGCTGTCTGGTAGTAGCGCGCACGGCATTCAAACGATCTTCGAGGGAATCGCTACGCAACTCCGCCCATTCGTCAGAAAGAGGAGCCGAGAGCGCCTGGCAACTCAGGACGAAATCCGCAATCGCATCGTAGGCTCTTTGTTTTTGCATACTAAAATCAACCAATTGGGGATTCTGGAAGCTGGTGCCCAAAGGTGCCAAGTTGACAGATTCGACGGCAGCAGACCAAGGGCGGAACTGCTCGACCACGCCGATCGCAGCGGTCCCGACCGAATTAGCGATCTCTTCATGTTCCGCAGCAGTGACGATCTTCTGTTTGATCGTCAACCGCTCCTCGAGCCTGCGCACATTTCCCACCAATGATCTCCTGAGGACATCGAGCTGGTCCAGAAAAGCCGAGTCCAGAGGAACCACCGGTTCTGGCCTCGACTCTCCAGCGTCCTGGTCTAAGAACGTTGCGGGGCCCGACTGATTCAGGGAGACACCATTGTCCTGCCAATTCCCACCAGACGAGCTGCCTATCACAAAGCCAGGAGTAACACGACGAATTGACTCGCCACGCTGTTGTTTCGCAACATCGACATAGCTGTACACGCTCTGCATGACGCGATCTGCCTCCTGTATACATTTATGTATTGAATCCAACGCGGCCCAGTCACCGGAGGCGATATGCGACCAGAGAACCAACTTGGAGAATTTCGACATCATGTCTCGAAAGTGAGGGTACAAAGCTTTGTTGCTTGAAATGATGGACGGGTTTCCGGAGTGATTATCTGTTGTATCAGAACCGGCTGCCAGAACCATCCGGAGATGATCGGAAATGTCCTCGGCTTTTCTGACATACTCTGATCGATCGCCACTTCGAAGGGTCTGCCGGTAGGCTTCGATCGAATAACGCATGTTGTCGATGAGCATGGCCCAGGTGAGAGGAGTAGAAGTGTCCTCGTCAACGAAATGTTGGGGGGCAGCCGCGGAGAAGATAGGTTTAGAGTAGCTATCCGAGAGAAAGGAAGTATTGTTCGCCACCGTCACGCCAGAACTCATTTGTGTATTTTTGGTCGGTTGTTGAATGCCCTTTAACTCGCACACGGACTTGGCAGAGGGAGGGTTCAGAGAGTCCATGGATGTGGCGGGAGACACGCTATCGATGAAGGACTGGCGTCTTTGGGATAACGAGTCCTGGGACGTGAGGATCAACGACTCCCCTTCCGCTTCCGACGCTGAACCATCGTACTCATCTTCATCTCGTTCGAATCCTCTCGCCATCAATTCCGGAGGTGGGCGCGTATGGTCGGGAATGAAAAAATTATTCCGCTCACGAGGGCCGGTCTCTTTAGTCGAGGGGTTGGCGTTCTCGAAGGGTAGCTCCATGGTGCTAGAACCCGTGAGAGTGTTGAAGTAGAATAATCGGCCATCGGGAGTCGCTTGTGGTATCCAAAAGGCCGCTTCTTCCTGCTCCCTGTTACTCTCTGGACCGTCGACTGAGATAGTCGCCTGGGAATGCCTGGGGTTGCCATCCG
Organism: Monascus ruber; assembly: GCA_002976275.1. Taxonomy (NCBI): domain Eukaryota; kingdom Fungi; phylum Ascomycota; class Eurotiomycetes; order Eurotiales; family Aspergillaceae; genus Monascus; species Monascus ruber. Next base: position 613,955 of record PSNO01000005.1, read on the forward strand.
GGAACAACACGTCCCCTGGGTGCTCATCTTCATAGTCCTCCCCGACACCGGATTCGGCACTGGCTTCGCTGTCTTCGTGGATATGTGAGAACCTATCACCCAGATCATCCGGATCCGTTATGACAGTGCAGTAGTTGCTGGGAAACCAGCCGCGGACATTGTCGATGACACCGTCCCACCATCCCGTCTCCAATTGGTTAAGTACCTGGATGACATCGCCCTGTCGAAAGCTGAGACTCGTATAATCATCGGTATGATAATCGTACATGGCCCGCACGAACAGAGCCGGCGGTTCAGGACTGGACGAATAGCCCGCCGCAGCGCCAGTCAGCGTCATGGGCGAAGTTGTAGTAGTATTCTGTCGTTTGGGTGACTGAGATGTGGAATCGAAATCTGTTCTCCGTAGCGCTCCGCCGTTTCGATGACTGCAAGTTTTCGTAAAGGCCGTGGGAGTAGTAGAGAGTTGATCTTGATCTTGATCTTGGGTGCACTCGGTGGCAGTCGCGACAATCCCGGTCTTGGTGGATGCCGCCACGGCGGAGGTATCGACAGCCAAAGGCTCTAAATCTAAAGACCGACTGGCACACATCGGATGAACATGCAGGAATTGGCCGTTCTTCTCAATACGTATGAAGGAATGAACTGAGAATCAAGTAGCAGGATGCTCAGAGACCGGGGATCATGACTCGATAGGGGGATAGTAGGTGGCGTGGGTTAACCAGGGATGATCGCGGGATCACCCACAGGCGGGCGCACAGTCTGCCGGTAGCACAGTCCAGTTGACAACGCTCTCCGCTGTGGTGTTCGGGTGGGCAGGATGACGAGCAAACACATGCAATGTAGGGCCAGGACGGATACAGGTAATGAAACTGAAAGCGAAGTCGAAATCGGATGCAGAGATTATTCCATGGATTCCACGGATGGTCTAGAGCACGGGAGAGGAGGTTGAAAGGAGGAAGAGAGAGGGGAAGTTCAGACGCTCGGTGGTCTCCGTCCACCGGGGAAACCGTTTGATAAGAGGGCGATATCAGCAACGCGCTGCTCGGAGACTCGGGGGGAGGAAGGAAAGGAAAATGTAACAGAAATCTAAATGATGATGATTAATGGTGAAGATGATAAATTAACGATGATCACAGACATAATAAATGGCTTGAGAAAGTAGTAGGATTGTTCCGACGGAGGTCTGTGTGCTGCTGTCTGGCCACCCCCTGGCTGAAGAGCCTTCCAAGCCACGCGTGTCAAGCGTGTTCAGCTACCCTCAACAGGCAAAGGAGACAATTGCCATCAGCATGCGACGAAGGATTTCTTTTCCTTTCTATTTCCTTTCATTTATTTATTTATTATATAAATATATATATTTCTTAGAAATATTTAACTAAAAAATTAAAATCAAATGATTGCCCCGTGTCTATGCCGTACAAAGCCGCTGCGGCGACCGGATATTACATAATCCATCGCCTAGTCTAATCGTCCAAGAGCATTCAGCGTTATTCAGAAGTAGTCTTATGGACAAGGCAGGACTATCCTAGAATATCACCATCTGACATTCCCTGATTCCGGCGTAGCGGGGGGCATGAAGACTGTGACTATGACCGCGGCTCGTCCAGCAGAACTCTCATCGCCATCTTCCTGAACTATGATAGAGGCCCGATTGACGAATGCCAGGTTCCAAATGGTATGTGTCTGTCAGTGGCTTTTCGTTTTATTTTTGACTTTTTCCGGGCTCGAACAGATCTAACATATCAAATTTGACTGGATCATGGTCGTCGTTCCCGCGTGCTATGTCCCCTACCTGTATCGGGTACCCTAGGTTGAGACGATGGTATCTCTGTCTTAAAACTCATGATGGCATGCTCTGTGCTGCACCAACCACTGTAAATGCGGGGAAAGGATGAAGACGAATTTTTTTCAAAAGGTCATAGCTTATTTCCCCCCGGGCCTATTAGTACAGCTTACTGGCTGTACTCTTAGCTATGTACAGCAACCTCCAGACCTTGGCGTAGAAAGAATGCACTGTCGACCGAGACATGATGTCAGCTCACAGGCCAGGGGGGGTTCGGTAATTAGAGAACACCGTGCTTTATGCAGAGGTGGTAGTATATATCTTGACAGCACGGAGTAGACAGAACGTTAGATCTTGGACAGGGATATTCGAGATCGTGATATTGCGGGGAAGTTATCAAAGTATATTATATTTAAAACAAGAACAGATACCCCGGAAAATTGTGCACAAGTAGCGAACCCTCGTCAACGATAGTACTGTGTCCATACTTCCTCATAGTAGACTTCTTAACTACGGTCTTGACATCTGGCGTTGGACAACCTCCCTCTCGCTCTGCACCCTGATTCGGACCGTTGGAACCCTTGGATATCGGAACCGATGAACACTGAAGGCAATGCTAATTCCTCGGATCCTGATCCTGATCCTGGTTGTAGATAGACCGTTACGAAGCGCATGAGTCATACATACTTCCCTTCACCCGATGCAGGGAAAGAAGGGTCTAGCTTTGAAAACTACTACCGTGGCATGATGCCCAGTAGATAATCCAATGGAATCCATATCCCGCGGAGTAGTTAAGTCCGTGCTGTTCGCTGTACATGCATGCAGCATTACTATAATTGCATCTAATTCGACAACCTAACCTGGAGAGATGCGGATGAAACGCGGGGAAAGCAGTAGACCAAGACATGTAGGTATACCCAGAAACCAACCACTTCTCTCCATACCGAAGGATATCCCCATAGGAATAACTTCAAGCGATTTCCAGCGCAAATAAACTTTTAGTGTGCATCACCGTTAGTATTTTCTTTCCCGATGGTTTGTAAAGCCGATAAACCGAGTAACTGGCCACATGTCAGTCCTGTGACTGTTCTCGAATCCATGGATATGCCATGCGTTGATCAAGCTTGGCTCGTCCATCTGTAGCTGCGCCGCCGAGGTACGAACAAGTTCTTCGGCTTTGTCGCAACACCGTCTCTTGTGACAAACGAGTTTGAAAGGCATAATGTAGTCGTAGGAGAGAAGGTGGCTGGGCGTGGCATATCAAGCGAAGAGAGTGGTGAAGAAGATCCCCCATGGGGAATGGCTTGACGGAAAGCACTGGGCAGCTAATAAGGGGGGATTCAAATGACAGCCCAGATTTCCATAAAATGATGCTTTCTTTTGCATCAGGGTTAGTAGTCAACTGGACGTGACAGAAGGATCCTTCTCTGCCTCGGGTGGACAGGATCAAATGGACCTCGGGAATTCTCCGGCATCTGTCTTGGGGAACACTGCCTGCTCATCTGTTTCCTCTACTCCCTCGAGCAGAAGACTGAGTCTGTCTATGATGGGACAATGACACTCTCGTTCTGTTGATCCAAAAGAAATGACGGTGTGAGTGAACATCACCATGTTAGATTGGCCTGCACCCAGACACAATACCGTAGCCGAATCAACTCCAGTGGCGTGGTCTGAATTGAATATCAATACAGTGAAGGTGATCAACTCTCTATACTCTATAAGGACAATGGTCATTCTAGACTGTGTTAGTAGTCAATAAAAACGTAGAAAATCGGATTGGCCTTTATTGTTGGCTAGTTGGGCAGACATCCATCATGAGAATCCAAATGCTCTCGTCGACAGCAGAGAAAAGCAGTGTCAAAAGACCTACGCTTAATGCTTACCTCCGCAGCTCCGTTCCTTGCACCATACTCGACTGGTTCCTTCTCTCTGTGAATGCATATTAAGTATGCTCGCGAATTCAAACAGTACTAGATTTATTATCCCAAACTTACCGTGATGTGTTCCTGAGCGACAGCTATCCCGACAGTCTCTGGATCCACGTAACTTAAGTACGGTTCTCAAGAGTCCCGTTCGCTTAAACTCTGTCCCAGAATTATTGACCAGCCCAGCTCAAAGCGCATCCTGACTGGACTGGCGGTACGCTCTATTATCGGGCAACTTGGAGATGGCATTGATGCATTAGCCGGCGAGGGTGGATACATGCATTACATATACAGCGCCTAGTGTGGGAACAAGGAGAGCTCGTGCCCTACCTTCCCTTTCCAGGTAGAGAAGAAATGGTCGGCCGGGCATGGCGATATGCATTAGGTACCTCTAGGTACAATATTCTTGGATAATTGACATCTCCTTTAGTTCAAAGTTCAGGACAATGCGAGCGAGCTCGGGAAGCCAGCTGCAATTTGCAAGCTGAGACATAACATTCGCCTCGCGCTATTTGAGGCTGGGGAGATTTATCTACCATCAAGGATTAGACATCTACTCTGCAGAGCACTGCGCTGTGTAGAGAGAACAGCGTGCATACTACATACACTGTACAGCTCGCACTGCAGGTGTAACTGCAAGCACAGTGGAGGCAATTCACCAATGCAACCAGTTTCTTGATGCCATGTGTTAGTTAAAATAAAAAGGCCATAATACTGTCTCATAAGTCCACCTTCACCGACTTGTGCTCTGGACAGCCTTCATATATACAGAGGTAACAAAAGGGAAAAGCGGTAAGTAAGCGAGCAAGCATTAGGCGAGCTCGGCGTCTTTTTTCCTTGCGGAGACCTCGCGTGCTACTAATTATTACAATTTACCACCCGGTTGTCGGGACGATGGGGATGATCCCACTGTGTGGTAACTCGGAGGACGGTGTAAGATTTAGGAGGAAAAACGGATCATTTTCAAAAAATTACTAGCCACGGTGAGATAGCGATATATATTATACATCCCTCCTAAACTTTAATGCGGTCTTTAGCTCAAAGAATGGGGCCGGGGAAGACGGGTCTGCTTCCTAATTCTGCATGTTTGGTACTCTTTGAATCGATATATATTGGTTGCTAGGGCTGTGGGGTTCCAGGGCGATGCAATGTTCAATAGTACCGATAATATCAGATCAGGATCAGGGCCAGGCCATCATGAATATGCTGTGATACTGACCCTGAAGCAATCAGCTTTAATCTTGCTGCAAGCGTGTGCTTATTTCACGGGATTTGTGTTTGGGATGCAGCGGATAGCTACAGAAAAAGTTTTTTTTTTAATTGAATATGATAGATTCTTCCGACGTGCCTAAGGACCGTAAGCAATGTCGGTCGGACGGACCGCTACATGGCCCGGAAGAAGCAAACGCAACTCCTGCTACTGGCCTGAGGGCTAACTTCATGCTGCTGATCAAGAAAGGCATCATCACCATCATATAATTAATACACGCGGGCTCCATAATCGTCTAGACTGCCACGCTTCCTGTGGAATTGGGACGGAATTCCCGGGATCCAGCAATGCGGAATCAGCCCCACGCGGGCCATCGACGTCGTTGAAGTTAGAAATATTATTATTATTATTATTATAATATTATTGTACCGTAACCCTTACAGCTGTATTATCCATCCTATTGATATTTCTGGAATGCGCGGAATGCAGACGAGTCTCCGAGCGAGGCTTTGTTTGACTTGGTTACCGAGAAATTGCAAGCCTGCCTGCATGGTGCTGTTAGTGAAAGCCACACCACACAAACCCCCCTTGCGCTGGAATAATATTAATATTGATGCCTTACAGAGTACACAGTACATACTGCGACGTAGTAATTGCTATTCTGATCCCAGGTGGGGCCCTCCTTTGTCGATGCAGAATGACTGCGATGCCAGGATTATCGTCGCGAGTGTACAGCGTGCTGGATGGATGGATTATTATTGCCCTTCCATCCATCCGTATGCTGACTTGACCCGTGACATCCAACCCACCGAGACATCCGGCGCCACCGCGTCGGAGACTGGATCATTCGTAACGTTCACGTTATTGCTCTCCGTCCGAGTGCTTTTCTCGATGTTCTTGCAATCGGATCAGCTAGTTGGTGATGGTGTAAAGCCCGCTTGTAGTCAGGCACCATGTACCGCCACTGGAGGCAGTGCAGATTGCTTATTTGCAGTGAAGAAAGTACGGAGTACTTGATCTCAAAAATTTCCATAGATAGAGTGGCCGGACTTTTCATTTTGAATAGGACGTGTGCCATGCGAATATCTACAGCGCTGTATCTGTGCACGCCACCAGGTCAGCTTCAACCCGCCAACGCGTCATGTTCAATTCATCCTTAATATTGCTATTATTATCACGAGAATTTTTCTTTCTCCTTTTTTTCCTTCTCAGGATATCGTTGTTCCAAGTAAATAAGCTTCTATTCATGTATTTCAATGTTCCCGATGCGCGGAGTTGAAAGATAAAGCCATGGAGATGATTCCACATCAACAAAATAAACAACGAGGGGTCTACCAAGTGGGCTGCCTGAGGGCCGAGGGGACATGAAGGACTGGAGGGGTAAATAATGGCAGAGAGGGGAAGATCGAGGTGGGACGAGATTGCTGGACACTGAACTCTTGATTTTTAACCCTTTTTGTCTCTAGAAAGTGAGAAGTCCGAAAGCAAGATGCGCAATCCGATGATGGATCACCAAGTCAAAAAAGGGGAACTATCTTTGAACAAACTATAATGAGATGAAAGGGGGAAATGACGGATTGAGCAGGATCGGAACCCTTTTTTTTCTTTTTCAAATTAGAACAGGTGATAATATTATTAAATATGATCTAGAGAGATATTCCCTGTCAGTTCGGTGTCCGCGCTGTCATTATTCATGGCCAGGAGACGGCGAGACCAGCGGGGCAATGGGCCGTGGGCGTTGTGTGTGCACGGAGGACAGACAGTAGGGAGACGCACCACGCTAGTCCGCGCTGGGAACTGAGGGGCAGGAATGCATATCTGGCACGTACGGAAGAACGTAAGCTCCACTACTCCCTACTGCTTGGCCAAGATCTGCAGGGAGTCAGCATACAGCAGCGTACAACGTGTACAAGAACAGCGCCGCAGACAGAAGACTCTCCCACAACGTAGAGGAAAAGGATGGCTGGATGTGATAATAATAGCGAGGTTATTGCGAACGAGTGAGGATAGGCAGCCGTTGGCATTATCCATGGATGCTGCGCTGCATATTTGCTGTCCAGAGAACACATCGACCAAACGAACCGAATCAACCAAACCCCGACGCAACCGGGATGACGGATTGAACGGAGGATGACAAACCAAACCATGTGGGCTCTCCGAATTCTATTTGTGCTGTTAGTACAGGTATTGTAAGGACTTATGCGTATTGTCACTGCTGGCCGCTATTCCCTTCTGGTGTGGACGGCGGGGTCGGCACTAGCCCGGAAGGCGTTAGATAAGGATCAACGGGTGACCCGATTGGTTGTGGGGAAAGGTCCAATGACGCTACATATCACATGTGCGTGGTTTTACCTGCCGGCCGTCCCACGCGTGTACATTCATCGTACCTAGTACTATGGCCAAAACACGAACAGCCTCACTGTCGCGACTCCCAGCCCGCCGTGACCGCCCCTCGCTGCTCTGCCCACGGCCCGCTGCCGTGTGCGCACGCGATGTCGCGCGCAACTCTTCGAACTCCCACTTTCTCCCCAAATAATCCCATTCCTCTCTTTTTTTATTTCCCTCCCTTTCTCATCATCTTTATCGATTCAACACTTCTCCTCCCTCTCTTCCCCTCCTCTCCTTTGGTTCTCTCGTCGTTCTTCTGAGAATTCAACATTATCTTCTCACCCTTTATCCATCCCACTTATGAATCTCCAGCCACGGTTCTAAACCACCATATACTTAATTCCCCCCCTCTGCCCCTCACGTCCGCCTGTGGCTGGACACCTTACCACAATTCGTTTCCACTCGGTTTCTCCTCATCCAAGGAATGATCTCACGTCAAACCGGACTCTCGTCGTCAACCCGCCTCCAGAACTGGTGCGAAATCACAGAAGGGCTAATACCCCATTCCCCCTCACCGTCGATACTCTATTGACACGCAACTGTTGTCCCTTAACCGTCCCATCGAGCCCAGCATCCTCCCAAGATAATGGCCCCAAGCGCACCCAGCGCGGCCAACAACACGGCCGCTAAAAAGTCTACAAATGCTCCGGAGAGGAAATACAAGTGCCAATTTTGCAATCGCGCCTTTAGCAGAAGTGAACATCGCAGCAGACATGAGCGATCCCGTAAGTGACCCCCATTGCGAGCTGGGCACAAGTCGATCTTTTCTTTTGCTAACCTGTTCTTCCGCTAGATACCAAAGAGAGGCCCTTCAAATGCTTGAAATGCCGTAGTACTTTCGTCCGCCGGGACCTTCTTCTTCGTCATGACCGTACTGTCCACGCGAAGGACGGTGGGATACCGCTCGTTGCCGAAGGACATCGCCGCGGTGGTGCCCATAAGGCATCATCGTCTGCAGCCCCAGCCCCAGCGCCTGCTCCCGCACCCGTCCCGTCAAAGCCGTCGATCACCATTGATCCTGCTACTTTGGAGCAAATCGAGGCAAGCAGCGACGGAATGGTCGACCTAGAAACTGCAGCTATGTTGATGACGGATTTCCAACATAAAGCCGCAGCAGCTGCTACTGGCCATGGCGATCATACCGCAGCGGATCGCGCCTTCTCGCCATCTCGTGGCCCGCTACTCGAACCCTCTGTCTCGTACCTGTCGGGTAATGCAACATTGCCCCAGATGCCTTGGGATACGCTTGTGTCGTCTACAGATACAAGGCATCACTCCCTAAGCTCCGGTTTCCTGTCGCGCGAGGACAGCATGCACCCGTATACCCATTCGGGCATGGGTCGACAAGTAGCTGGTGATGTGCTAGCGCCATCGCTTAACTCTTTTGTAAACTCGCTTCCAGAGTCCGGGAACTCCACTCCCAATGCACTGTCTCCGTATCTGTCAATGACCGGCCCTGTGAGCCCAGTCAATTATCGCCGGTCTCCTGGGCCCAGCCAGGCGTTGACCCTTCCCAAGTCTCCTCAATTAGCGGATGATGTGGAGCGCAATATCGTCATCGATCGGATCAAGCAGGCGGACGCTCTCGGCTCGCTTCCGGACACTTTCCAACTACCATCGACGGCTGCTTTGAACAGGTACCTTGCAACGTATTTTAACCTGTATCACCATCATATGCCATTCTTGCACCAGGAGACATTCAATCCTACCTCGGCGTCGCCACACCTGTTGCTGGCTGTTCTCTCAATTGGTGCCTTGTACACTTTCGAACGGGAACATGCGTTCATGCTCCATGTTGGTTCCAAAGTACTGGTGAACCAATTCTTGCAGCATAAGGATAATTTTGATTCCAGGAAATGTCCTTTGTGGGCCATGCAGAGCACTTTATTGAATATGATTTTTGAAAGTTGGAGTGGGGACCCCAAGGGCCTTGAATGGACATGCTCCATCAAGAGTCTCCTCGCAAACGTAAGCTACCTTGCTATTTCTTTAACCTCATTTTTGCCCTTCCCTCACCAGCACTTTCATGATTTTTATTCACGCAGAAGACTGATCTATTCTGTATACAGATGGTCGCAGGCAACCGCTATCAATTGAAGGTTCGGACGGAAGCTCGAGAGGGAGCTCGGCTTACCCGTGAGGAGTGGATCGAGGATGAGACTTGCCGTCGTACCTATTATGCCGTGTATATCTTCTTTGGCATGCTAACGTTGACCTTCAACCACACTCCTGCCATGAGCTTCGATGAGTTCGACAACTTGGAACTTCCATCCTCGGAGTCCCTTTGGAACCTGGACGTCACGGATGACGAAGCATGGGATAGATACCTATCGTCTCCGACAGCGATAACCGTTCGTGAAGCCCATGATAGTCTATTCCAGGGAGAACAAACACGATACAGTGCTTTCGCCACGCGAGTGATGATCAACGCTTTGTTCCTACAGGTGTGGCTTCATAAGAGAAGCTACGAAGCTCTGCAAGATGTTGTGACAGAGTTTAAACTCCGTCTCGCATTGGAAACATGGGAGAGCTCGCTTGAAGTCTGTGAACCAGAGACAATTGTGGTTCCGTTGAGCACACCTCAGAAAGGCCACCCTCTGATCTTCAATTCGATGGCTGTATATCGGAACACACGTGCTCGCTTGGAAGTTGACCTCAAGTCTGTGCAGGAGGCTCTCCGCTATCACTCGTCTTACGAAGTTGCAGCTGCCATGACGGTTGCCCGTGAGAAAGTTAAGCGGTCTCAAGAAATGAACAAAGTCATTCAACAATGCTTTGAATGCATTGAACTTGCCGCCATTCAAGGCATAAACTGGGTTGCAAAGACTTCGGCCACTAACTGGAGCATCGAGCATCCTCTTTGTGGTCTGGATCTAATGGTCATTCTCAGCCTCTGGCTCTATCGCCTGGAACATGACGAAGAGCCGGCCACAGAGGCTGAATTGGCTATGTATAACAAGGTGCGGAATTTGTTTGATGATGACGCTCTCGACGCTTTTGGCAAACTTAGCTCTACTGTGGCCCGTGTATGGGGTAACATCCTGGACGGCGTGGTAGTCTGGGGGTACGTTCCTTTTTCTATTCTCTGCACTCTTATGCTCTTATGTTTCACGACCTTGCTGACGTTTGTCTTGCAGAATCACCAAGCTCATGGGCGAGTCATTCAAACTTCATTCCCAAGCCTTGATTGGCTACGAAGACTCGCTGCGAGTCGCTAAGGATCAACCTATTCACACCATGACTCACAAGGCTCTCGTAGGAACCGCTTACTAGGGCCTCCGCAGCATGGGGTATTCGATCATTTTCTTCGACGGTCCTTGTTTCGTCTTGGCTACCTTAGAAAGTTACTTCCATTCCGCTCGTTATTCGAAGGCGGCTTCATGAATACGCTGCCGTTACATTCTTTTAATCCTTCATCTACTCTCGTTACGGTCTAATTTCGACATCTAATCGGGACACTGGCGGTATTTCGGGTTTCAAGCAAGGTTGGGAATGGATGGGCACAGTGAGTGGGCGGCAACGGCGTTCTTTTTGAGTCTGGGACGCTTCGGTTGCCTTTCCACCTGACGCTTGTCCATATGTTCCTACCAGTTTTGGCTTTTTGTTTTTCTTTTTGTTTCTCATCTTGTTTATGTTTTGTGCATTTTAGGGTCTATTCTCTGTTTATTGTTTGAAGAACTCTCAGGAGTCTGGTGCATTCGTCTTGTTGGTTTGAGTGCCGATTTCCGAATCAAGATTACACCTGGCTGGTCCTGTGTGGTTTCTTCGGCGCTTTTAATTGATTTTCCATCTTGCTACTTTTTGATTTTTGTCTTGCTCCGTTCCTGCATCAGCGTATCTACCGTCATTTTGACCCGTTAGTTTGTCCCTTGAGTGCTTGATACCTTGTTCGTTATATGCTCTGCTATTCTGCAATGTCTATTTAACGTCTTTTGAAGTCATTCTCTTGCGTTCGACTGATAGTTTTTGCTAATTACTTCTTTAATATTCGTCTTGTGTTTAGAAATGGTTTGCCATATGTTCTGCATCTTTCTCAGTTCAAGTTCTCCCCTCAGAATGCTCAGTGTTTTTTGTAGTTGTCTCCGTTTCTTGCTATTGCATGTTGAAGAGTTTTGTGTTTTTGATGAATTATTCTTCTTTGAGTCTTTCAATGTGTTTGATCTGATTTGCGTTCCTTGTACTATAAGAATAAGTAATCTGCACAGCAAAAAAATTGAAGATTGTTTATGAGAATTGAGACACTGTATCCAAGATCATTATTAAACAGTTCACCTGATACCTCTCATGACATATCACATCATTACAACATAACAATAGCCTTCATATCATGCAGAACGTAGCAGACCCGACCCATCACTTCCCAATAGCTTTGAACAACCTATCCCCGATATCCCCCAAACCGGGCACAATCATCCCCTTGCCGTCATACGAGGCATCGACAGCCCCAACCCACAACTCAACGCCTTCCCCCCACGACTCCGCCGCACTACGCACCCCCGGCTCAGTCCCCAACACTGAGATAACCAGCACTCGCTTCGCGCCCCATTCACGGAGAAGATGTATAGCCGCCTCAGCGGTGGCGCCGGTAGCGATGACGGGATCGACGAGAATAGCCAGTTCCGCGGCAGCTGTGTTGACGGGTTCCTCGGTGGATGAGGTTGTCGACGAACGCGAGTAAGGGAGATTATTGTAGTATTCGACGGGTTGGAGGGTGGTGCGTTCGCGGAAGAGGCCGAGGTGGTAGATTGGGACAGGGGAGGGGAGGAGGGAGTTTATTGCTGTGATTATTATATTAGCATTGGATAGAGCGATGTAGGTGGTCGTGCTGACCGTCCACCATGCCCAGACCTGAGCGGAGGATGGGGACGATGGCGATGTTATTCGGGTTGGTGTCTTTTGTTTCGTATTCGATTCCCAGGGGGGTTTTGTCCTGGTATACGTATACTTGTTAGCTGTGATATCGTGGGAGTGCTGTAACCTGCAGCATATGGACGTACTGCTCCAGATCTCGTTGCTTTCAGTCCAGAGGCAAGCGCTTCAACGCCTAGAATCGTCGATATCTCGCTGACCAGGCCTCTGGTTTCACGGGTGTTAGCTGAGTGAGAGCGCAGCTGGGAGATCTTGGCTTGGAGGCAAGGATGGGAGGAGATGTGGATGTTTGGGGCTCTGGAGGAGGCCATCGTGGATGGATACTGGATGAGCTGAAGGCAATGAAATAGTCTAATCCTGGTTTATGAGATGGAGTCCGAAGAATTGAGGTGTTCTACCTTCCAAGCAGAGAGACCCCTCCACAGCATTCCTTATCAGTCACTGATCCTACATAACACTAACTCCGATCAGGATCCGCTATTCCTGCCGCGCTTTGTTTTGTTCACCGAAAAATATGCATCACTAAGATGATCTGATCATGGTTTCTTTCTTCCTGCCCCCAGGTGGCCTTCACAAAGCTTCCCTTGCAGACAAAGCTGCCCATGGATCCCTCTGAATCCTCAGTATCAACCGCCGCGGAAGATTCCAGGAATCTCTCTGAAGTTGCCGCTCCGCCGCCCTTGGAGCATCAGCCTGAACACCGCGCGCCAGATCAGACGCACAACCAGTTCCTCGCCCAGCAAGCGGAAAAGCCCAGAGAACTTGGGCCTACAGAATCTACGGTTCCTCAGCCCATCACAGCGGAGGATCTGCAGCACCATCACCACCCATGGACCGAAGCAACAGACCGTGGCTACGACGAGGGCTACGGCCATGAGAACGCCCCTGGCCCCGGAGTCGAGCATCTATCTGGACCAGCTCAGGAGAAACCGCCGGAGTCGAAACCGACCGATGTCCCCGTGCCGTTGTCGAAACGTGCCACCCATCTCTATACCGTCTCCTACCTCGTTTTCTTCTCCGTCTGGGGCACGCTGGCGCGTCTCGGAATGCAATCGCTGACCTTCTACACCGGCGCGCCCGTCGTCACAAGCGTGCTATGGGCCAACGTGGCCGGGTGTATTGTCATGGGATTCTTCCTGGAGGACAAGAACCTTTTCAAGGAAGAATGGGGGGATGCCAAACACCGACCCCCTCCGTCGGACGAGCAGGAGGAGAAGGAAAGAATCAAGGCTCACAAATCTGTTAAGAAGACCATCCCCTTGTACATCGGGCTGACCACCGGGTTCTGCGGTTGCTTCACGTCCTTCTCGTCGTTTCTCCGCGACGTATTCTTGGCACTGTCGAATGATCTCCCGAATCCGACGCGGGCGACCATTTACCACCGCAATGGCGGATACAGCTTCATGGCCATCATTGGTGTCATCATCATCGAGGTCTCTCTCAGTCTGTCGGCTCTCATTTTCGGTGCGCACCTAGCCCTCGCATTGGCCCCGGTGACGCCTACAGTACCCTTCAACTTCACACGCAAATTCGTAGATCGCATCTGCGTCATCCTCGGCTGGGGCTGCTGGCTCGGCGCCGTCTTCCTGGCCATCTGGCCTCCTGACCGACACCAGACCACGGAGACCTGGCGCGGACGGGCCATTTTTGCGGTCGTTTTCGCCCCGCTGGGCTGCTTGTTCCGCTTCTACATCTCCCTGTACCTCAACCCGCGTCTCCCGACCTTCCCACTGGGAACGTTCGCGGCCAACATGTTCGGGACTATCATCCTGGGTATGTGCTATGACTTGCAGCATGCCAACGGCATCGGTGCTGTCGCGACGGGGGGACTGATTACCAAGTCCCTCTTGACGAGCTGCCAGGTGTTGCAGGGCGTCATGGATGGATTCTGCGGCTCCGCAACAACGGTGAGCACATGGGTGTCTGAGTTGAATGGGCTCAGCTGTCGCCGGTCGGCGTATTTATATGGAATTCTCAGTGTGGGGGCGGGACTGGGGTTCCTGGTGGTGATAATGGGGTCGTTGAGATGGACTTTGGGGTTTGTGCACCCGGCGTGTTGATTGCTATGGCAATACAGGTAACCCATTACCGTATAAGCGGATGGAGTTATAATATCAATATAATATAATATACAGATGATATCGCCTGTCCAAGCTAAGCAATCAGTATTCACTCAAGATAAACATGCTCCTGCCAGCTCCAGGGAATGTACCAGACACTGAACAATGGTACTTCAGGAATCGGCTTCAACTCTGATTGAAGACAACTACGATATCGTCAAGCTTCAGTTCTGCAGCTTCAGCTTGTAACCCGTTCAACTATTTGCCCTTCTATCTTCAAATCCAACGTGACCGACTTCCGCCGCATAGGTGTTGGATTCTGCAGAACAGCTTGGACATCGCCCTCAGGAAGCGAATCCATCTACGCCTTCAAAAGAGAAGATGGCGGACCCTATCGACCCCTCGCAAACGACTACGCCATGCGCAGACAGATCCTCAACAGCGTCGAACATCTATCCCCTCAGGTCCAGATTCCCCGTTGTTACCACTTCATCCTCCCTCAGACGACTGATGGATTGACAATCTTTCAAAATTCCCCCGGGATACACTCCCTGTAACGTGATCCAAGCGCAGCGCATGCCCCAAGACATAAGGGAGCTCCTGATCGACGAGTTCTGACCGGGAGCATTAGCGAACAAGATCAAGACCAGAGAGACGAACCAGGGTTGTCTTGTTCGGCCCTATCATGGACGAACCCGGGCTGTACACGACCAGCGGTATTCACAAATATATGCGTTCTCGTTACAAAAGTACCCCTGCATCTGGATCAGATGGGGGACTCGGTATCCCCACCACAGACATCGAATCGTATGCTACGGTCACGGTGTCGACGCTTACCCTGCTACACTGGGCTGCGGGACTAGATGGGAATGATATGGAATTCGTCCTGGCACCGCCTGTCGACACTTCCTCCCCTGGGACATCTAGTTCTGGTTCTGCCCACACCATCGCTAACGCTCCCGGGACACACGCGGTGTGGGTGGAATGCCTGTGACATTAAGGAGAGGAAGAGGAGGGTGTCCTTTCCGAGGTTGTTCGTTGAGGGGATTGAGAGGACGGATCCGAAAGAGACATCGAAGGATTTTGTGTAAAAATTATCAGGTAACTCGGATAGCCAAAGTACGTGGGTTTGAGTTGAAACACTGTGATATTGATTCTTTACTACTGTACTAGGTGTTGAGGACAGGAAGGAGTTAAGGTAAGTGAAATATCCTAGCGGAGTCGATGCTATTATTATTGATCATTCCCATCATTCAAAGAAACCTATACCAAAATGCCACCGTCAGTTGAGAATAGAAATGCCATCCCTATAAACCTTGGAAACAATTAGCCATAGTTCCACACCAAGTACCCATAGAAATCAAGTTAAGTCTATACGTCTAAAAGAAATAAATGAGTGAATATATATCATACTTATAATACTCAACCCAAAAGCACCCAAAACCAAACGAAAAAAAAAAAAAAATCAAGCCCTCCTCTCCTGAACCCTCCCAGACTCTTCCATCCCACCGTTACTATCACCACCCCCCAACTCAGCTATCTGTCCCTCAGGCGGCAGCTCCGCCCTCCCCGAAAAGATAGGATCCCGATCCAGCATTTTCTCCGGTAACTCGCTCCCATCCTGCAAGGGACGGTGATTGTAGGGATACCCACGGGCGCGAAGTTCTTTGCGACGGATTCTTTCTTTGTGTGTGTCGCGGCGTTGGATGGCTGTTATAGTTCATCATTAACAGGTGCTTTTTTAAAATAATAATAATAATAACAATAATAAATGGATGAAATATACAAGGATGAACAGACAGAAAGAATTATACATGTATATAAGTTTGCATATACATACCCTGCCAAACAACCGCATAAAGAACCATGGTAACTAGACACGCCCCCAGGAAACCGAAGAGGATTCCAAATTCACGGCCCAAGGATTTGATGGGGGTGGTCTTGGGGAAGTGATGAGGGAGGCTGACTGATGTTTGTTTAGACATTCTTCGTAATTTCTTTGACGTCAAGTCTTCTAACTGGGATTATATGTAGATGACAGTTGACGATCGAAAGTGTGGGGGAATTGCGGAGAAGCGCATCTTTTTAAGGCTGAGCTATCATAGCATCACGTGATCCAGACATGGAGGCAGTGCAGCGTATTATTCTGCACCAAAGTTGCAATTATCTTGCGACGTCTCATCGTGGAGGGTAGCTCGTTCAAGAAACCGTCAATCCATCATGGAACGATATTGATGAACACTCAGACATAAAAAAAGGGGATGAATGAATGAAGAATGAAACGGCGATATAGCTCCATTTAAATCATCGAAATCCTATGTTTATACATGCCATGCTATGCGATGCGATGTATATGGTACATTACATTAAGATGGCCCACCTGTAAATAGGCGGTGGGTAGCAGTCGGAAAAGAAAAAGAGAAAAAAGAAAAACCCTCAGGCCACAGAATAAGAATAAGAGGGGGGCCTCACAATGCAGGTTTATCATAGACGCGTGCAGAAAAAAAAAAAAAAAAAAAAAAAAAAAAAAAAAAAAAAAAAATCCCGTTCGATCCAGTAAATAACCGGCATGGCAGAAGATATCAACCAACACATGTACGCTGAAGGAAATGTGTCAAGTAGAAAGAAAGAAAATTAAACGCTCGTAGAAAACAATCAAAAAAGGCAAATATAGTATAAATCAAAATCATGCTAATGGTCCCGAACCAAGCCCTTTGCGACAGCCTGCTGGAAGAAGCCTGCACGGTGGACACAAGAGTAGAATTCATATGAATTTCTTTTCTTCTGTTTGTTCGAACCCGGAAGCTCGTCAATCGACTATCCGAAAGTCACCGCCGCAAAAGCCGTAAAAGTCAGACCGATGGCCATTCCTATCCACGGTGTTTGGCCGAGAGTGCCTTCGTTGCGCAACTGGACCGTGTGTGTCGCACCAGGTGATCCGGTCAACGTTCCCATTCCGATTGTGCCCGGTGATGCTTCTTCCCATTGATCAGGTATGGAAGTGGCCGTCTTTGTAGCTCCAGTGGTAGTAGTCGTAGCAGTAGTCGTAGCTGTAGCTGCAGCAGGCTCCGCTGCTCCTCCCGCACCGCCTCCGACAGGTGCCGCCCCTTGGCCTCCAAGTTGACGAACCTCGAGCAGCTCATTGGGTTCCTCCGACGATGTATTTGCATCTGCCGCAAAGGCTACAGCAGGAAACAGAAGCATGAGAAACGTGAGGGGTTTCATCGTGACCGTAAAACGAGAAGGCAGTGACCGTGACCGAAACGGGAGCGTAACTCGATTGCTGCAGCCAGCGTGGAGCGGATTAAGCGGCCTTAGCCTTAGACGAGTAAAATTATACAATGACGGGACTTGTCTCTTCTTATCTCGTTGGATTTTCAATTGACAAGTGTTGGTGTGTCAATTGTCGGCGCTCGAACAAGCTCAGGAGTTGTGCAAGCGGATAGGCACGGCAAACAAAATGTTTGCTGCAATGTTCTTCGTAACCGGGACCGGAAGCACAGGAGCACCGGCGAGCAGTGCTGAAGGAGGTGCAAGATGCAGAGAAAGGTGAGGGGAGCGAGGACAGGGAGGGAAGCGCGCAGGGCAAGCGGCGTAGCAGCAGCAATAGAGAAGAAAAAGGAGGAAAACGCAAAAAAGGGCGCACTGAGATCAGCCAAGCATGCCTCCCGCAGCCGCCTTACCCGTTCCGGCATGGCAGTATCATAATTACCGCACTATCGTCATTATTACCATACCACGGTACGACGTTTCGGGGATAGCGGCCCCCGCCCGAGCCCCACGGTGCATTAAAGTCGATCCGTGGATGGCAATGCAGCGGTTATTATTGGGTGATTATTCCCGCAAATTCTAGTGGCTGGTTCCTGCAAAAGCTTGTCTGCCATGTGGTTGGCTGACAGTCAACAGTGACAAGAGATCGGCGTTTTAAGTTGTCCCACTTTCCTTATTAAGGACTAGCATGATACTAGAAGAACCATGCCGTTCTGGAACTAGTACGGAGTATTAATCCATTGCCTCCTGTATTATCTGAAGTCCTGATGCCACAAAGGAAATCATCTCTATTAATGACTAACCTATCCTATTCCTCGTAATACTCAGATAGTAATCCATGTTATTATGATAAAAAGGAAAGCCCAAAAGACAAAGGAAATAAGAATCATGAAAAGCCAGTCTGGCGTTTGGTTGTTAAGCAATTCAATATGATGACTCGGACAATGATGGACTCCGAAAGCCAGAGTCGCATTAAAGGAAATCGATCATGTAACGTAACAGAGAGCATGGTAAGAGGGTAAAGGTAAAAGGAAAGATGAGGGGGTGTAGGAGCGATTATTGCATAAGGAGGCTCAGCATAAGGAGACTCAGGGCCATTAGAAACGCTCCGTGGCCAGACTGGTTTCATGTCTCTTGTATCATCCAACATCATAAATCGACGCGTGCAAGAGAAGAGAATAGAAGAAGTGGAATGAGGACAAAGGAAAAGAACTCCGTCTATTTTGGGTCTCCAGTTGGTTTCATGGAAGAAACATTGCTTCCGTTGGACCCCACGATATGGACAACAAACATAAGAGGATGCAAAACACTCAAACTATCAAATGAAACAAAATTAAAAAATAGAAGAGAGAGGCTATGGCGTTAGAAATCCTCATTTCCCTTCTAGGGACAGTTCTTGACCGCAGGGCATTATTGTGCAATCCTGTAGAGTTCTCGAGCATTTGGCGTGTGATCAAGCGCGCATAACATTAAAAAACCGAAGAAGAGCATATGGGTATCTGAAGGTACGCCTGGTTCGTTGATTGAAAACGTTACGGGAAAAAATTAGACAAGCTGTGGAGTAGCTGTCCTAGAGAAAGGTCCGTTTCCAGCTGTATTCAGAATCGACAGCGGGGTTCTCCTTTGGGACGTCTGGAATATGGAATCCCTTTTTCACCTCTGCCTCGACAAAAAGGGAGGCACGCTTGAAGCGCTTGTCAGAGTATTTCTCATAGATAGCCGCGTGATGCTTGCGCGGATTTTCACAGCACTCGAGCATAAGCGAGATGAGTGGGAGCAGCTGCAGGTAAGTATATTCTGAGTAATGGACATGGGCAGGAGTCTATGATTGGAATGTGTTAGCCAGGCACGTAACCATATCAATTATAGCATAGGCTTACCCAGCTCCCTTTACGCAACATCATCCTCGCCAGGCAATGGGCACCAGCAGATAAAAAGCTCGGTGGGCTCCCAACAAATCGTTCGTCCATGATGGTGATCTCCAAGAAGTACTTGGCAAGGGTTCGTGTCTCAAGGTCGTAATCATCCGCCTTGCTGATCCTCCTGAGGAAGCTCATAGGGCCAGGCCATCCTAGCTCAAACTGAAGCATACTCAGCATAAACCGCTCTGCTTTCAAGATCTCGTCCATCGTGTAACCGCCATCGACCATGTAAACTATTTCCTGTACTGACGGACAGTTGATCTCTTCGTATTTGGCAGCAATAAAAATTGCAGTCGCGCCGACCAGCTGCAATTTTCCTAGCGAGACTATCTTGCAAGAAAGAAAACGATCTATGTAGTTGACACAAAGGAAGAGTGTCTCTGGCAGCAGCGAGAAACGATGGTGAACCTGGACGAGCCAATCCATGAGAACCGACCGCATGGACCATTGGATCTCCGCCTGATTATCCATATAATGAGCGTCTGGTAGCATCTTAATCTGTCTCAAATATTAGCAAGTTCCTATACGTCACTTCGATGCGTCGCGATAGCTTACCTCTTGTTCCTTCATATAATGGAAGATGTCATCACTGTACTCGGCTACCATACTCGTGTCCCAATATTCATCTTCAATGTCCTCGGCAGTCCTGGTGGCATCAACAATTTGCTTTGCCAGCGTGAGTTCCCGCTTCACCTGTTGGTTGTACTGCGGGAAGAGCACGGTGGTTGCGCCGCCGGTAGTATTGTCGCCGCGAGAACGGTAGGAACGTGCAGTTGTGTAGCCATCGTCTTCCTCATTTTCATCTTCCTCGTCGTCCCAGTACTCTTCTGGATCCGACGGGGCACGCATTTGGTTGTGTCCCGCGTGGGGAATGGAAACAGATTCATGAGTATCCTTCTGCGAGAGGTGGCCGACCTCGGGGACTTCGGATGCAGTTACGTATATTTCGCGAGCGGCGTCTTCTTTAATTTCTTGCACCTTACTATCGTGTTCGTCAGGCTTGCTTTCATCGCTCTCACTTGCACTGGTTACATCAGCCTTCACGACCGAGCATTCGTCTGCTTCTTTGATCTTGACGGAGCTATCTTTCAGTGTCCCCTTTTGAGGAGGGTCTTGTTCAGGCTCAACTTTGTGTACTAGCTTAACCGACGGACGGGAGGCTGGAGCTCCATCAGCCTTTCCGGTTCTGGTTTCCTTGGATGCAGTTCCCTTCGTTTCTACCGACTGTTGCAAAGGGTCTTTGAATACCGCGTTCGCTCTTTTGTTCAAAACTCTCCGCGTATTAGCCAACGGTTGTGATGCCCCGGTAGCCTTTCCGGAGGGCTCAGCAGGCCTTGAGTTGGTCACATTGTTCATAGCGCTCTTTAGACCGGCCCCCGGCACATGACGCTGAGCAGGCTGCGATAGAATCCCTGGCTTCTTGTCCTGAGGCAATGGCTTCTCTAATCCACGCTTTTGGTTTTTGCCCGCAAGAGAGGAGTCATCGTGGGCCAAACGAACGAGATTGGCTTTATTGCTGAGGTCCCCAAAGGCGGAGCGTTTGGGTCCATTCTTAGCAGTAACATTTTGAAAGGCCGACGATAACGCTGGAGTAGATTTATTTCGCTGATGGATAGTCTTTCCAGGGTGGGCGATAGGAGCATTCTCGTCCGCGCGGACGCGAAGGCGTTGTGGCTATAATCCCAACATTCATCGTTAGCCAGACAATCCAAGCAAAGATACAATGTAAAAAGTCCAAAACCCGACATGAGAGACCAACAAAATATGATGAAGAGCGTCGCACATAGGATGGTGTAAAATATTAATTAAATTGAAGAAAAGGGCGCGTAGAATGGCAGTCCATGACAACAAGAAAAACAAGCTACACGTCGCGTAAAATGGCGTCGACGACACGGAGATAATTAGAACGTACCTTAGCATCCATATTGTCGTGCCTCCTGAGCAGTCCCAAAGAGGCTGCTGTATGGTCTTATTGTTGGTGTTATGTGGGAAACAGGGCGATGTTTACCTCGTGTGCAAGGTATACTGTGAGCAAGCGAAACAAAACAATGTTCACCGCTGCGGGAGAATATCGAGCGTATGGTGGGCGGCTTGTTTGACCAATTGCTCCCTGAGCAACAGAAAACGCAAGAAGACAGTGTAGGAGTTAGGAGGACGACTCCATGAACAACGACGAGGAAAGAATGGGCGATGTTTTGAAGGAAGCGATGTTAGAGGCGCCCGTTGCCCACGCCGTGGAACGGGCTGTAGGTATAGCAACCGTCCGTTTTCGGTTCGGCTACTGCCAGTTCGGGTTAGCGCCTACGGTTCTGTAAACCGCTAGCCGTATTTGTACTAGTCCACTGCTGTCTTATGTCAGCATAGGGCAGCATCTGTTTGCGATATTTGTCATATTTGCATCGTCTGTAGTATCTCTGTGTTCATCCGCCTGTTCAAGCTTCCAATGACATCATCGGGCGCGTCTTCCCACCGACACCCTTCGCTCCTCCTTACACCGTGCTGTGCCAACAGACGTTGTCAAAACAAAACTGAAAGTGATTCAAGATACATTCAAATATACCTTTTCTATTTATCACCAATCAATCTTCAAATAAAGATGAAATTGTGGATTGTTGGCACAGTACATCTTGACCGTCTTCCCACGCGTGAGGCAACACGAAGTCGGGTCCGCCAAACGCGAATCCACGTGACCTGAAAAAGCAGCAGGAAGATTCCGTCCACCCTGTCTGCTTGCAAGATGCGCCTCGCAATGGCAGTCGCCCGATCCTTTTGATAATAGAAATATGGCCAGTGGTACGAATAGAAGCTCATGCGCTGGCATGAATGGCATATTTGGGCCCCAGTATCAGCCCAGGGTGCTTCCTTTCTTCTAGGTCTGTCGCATTCAACGATGATGACCCCGGATCGAACGGTTCAGGTTTCGCACAGGACTTTCGCCGTCAAGGATCCTTGTTCGGTTCCGGGGTGGCTTGTTTTGACGATTGATGTGGCCAACGGCTGCGAGTTATATTGGGATGTGCCAGATTTCCTAGTGGATTTGCTTCTTGAAGTTAAAACCAAGTTGTTCGCAAACTCGATAATAATTAAAAGCTATTGCAAAACGGTACGGCGGCTTCCGGGAACTATTGAAGGATGCGCAGACCGCAAGTCTGCGCCCAGAACAAACCGGCTTTCCATTTGCAACGCATGCCTTTTCTACAGGAAAACACTGAGAAGCGACTCCTGGAATTTCTTTCATTTTGGGGGTTATGATTTCCATGCGAACCGGTCTGCACTAGTACGATTTATTTTGTCCTAAAGATTGGGTGATCTGGCCCGGGCTCCCACGTCTCAGAATGCCTTGTGAAACCTAGTGGGGACCCCAAGAGGTCACCCAAGGGTTCTCACCCCTACCGAATAAATGGGCCTCACCACGCACGCAGGCCGTCATGACTTGTTCCGTTGCAAAGTTCGACGCCTGAAGAGGGGTAAGAGTTGCAGCATCGGGTGCTTTTGCAGCGGCTCACATTTGGCGAATGAGGATTTCGCAAACTCGGCAGAAGCAGACTCAATTATAAATAGACCAAACGAATTGCAGAAAATGACAGAGATAAAGAAGTCGACAACTTGCCAGAGACACCGGAATTAGAAATAAGCGATGGATCTTCCTGTAGCACATACAATAAGGACTGGATTTCAAATGCGAGCTCGAACCAAAGTTCATAAAGTGATTCATTCGGGCATAAGCGAAGAAGCATGATTTGGCATTATTATCGTCTGCATAGATCGATTGTTCTTTTATCTAACTGATTCCCAGATTGTCCTGAAAGAGGGGTCCCCTTCCTTTTGGAGTCTCGGCGAGAGATAATACCTCTTTGATCCCATCGATCTGCGCAACGCTTGTTCACCCGCTGCGCATTGTGTCTTGTCTCAATACCTGCGAGGTCTCACAGACCTGGATAATGAATAGACTCTACATCCTGTCGCTCCAGAGCGTGAAGAAGGAGGGGAGGAGGCAGCGATGCAGACATACCCTTCCTTCCCCACTGTTGTTCGACGTGGCCAGGCTGAGGATGTCGGCCAACAACAGCCACTCATCGTTATTGACCGGAATCGGGAAGAAACCAGTAGAGTTCCTGTGCGCCAGCGACGGCATTCCATCTTACCTTGCGACAATCCATGTTCCCTTTTTTTCTCTAGAGAAGAAGGCGAAAACTACTCAATAAGAAGGGGGAAGGAAAGCGCTGCTTGTGTTGTTAAGTCGCCAAGGGCTCTTTGCGCATTCTGAGGGAGACTTGCGACAACGTCAAACCACTGTGCGATGCGACAAAACCCGGGACAAACAGGATGAAATAGCAGCAGAAAACTACATCTAGACAATCAAGCAAGCTGAGTAGAGCGTAGAAGATGTATTCTGACAGAAAGCGCCCCCGTGCAGGCTGTCTGGGGGCAGTCTTTGCTGGTTGTCGCCGGAAGCGCAATGTCACCGACCCAGGCCGCTTTTCGCCTTTGGGTGAAACCATCGTACACTCACCTTGCTGCACCCACCTTTTTTCCTCTCGCTCTCCTCTCTGCCGTCTTCCCGCTAGTTTCGTCCCCATTCCAGTCCATCCGGGTCCCATCGCATCTGTCTTCGTCCATCTTGCTGTTCTTCAACGGTCCCTGGTTCGTCTTCAGTTCCCTCTGTCATCTCATTTCTCGCTCTGGGCACACCCAAGCCCTCGTCTCGGCTACCTGCACCTCGACTGCTGTGATGACACTGCTGACAGACCCAGCGCCTTGCAGAAGACTGATTCCGTCTCCGATCATTACAACTGCTGTCGCCTGAGACATCTCGTCAGTCTAGACGGCCTTACAGGTGCGATACTGGCGGCCCAGGTTGGTTCGAGATAGGTACGTCGTCCAGGGCCCATCACATCCGTCCACATCCCCCAGCCCACAAGCCATCAGGATCCAACCGGAATCCGGTCAGAATCCTCGATCCCCCTAAAGTACTCTCCAGACTATCATGATTTTCTATCTAGAATCCATTTTGTATACATTGCGCTGACACATGAGGTGATTCTTCTCGCAGGCTTCCGGCATCTTCCTTGCTGAGTCGCTTTCGGCCGTGCACCTGGGGACCCCCCTCATCCTCATCGAAAGACAACTCCATCCATCGACGATTCGAAAAACACGGTCGCAAGAGGGCCTGCCCATCAAAGAAAGCTATTTGAATTGATTGATCTGCGGTATGTTCAGATAGGACTCCCGTCTTGCTGTCGTACCTATCTTCGGGACGGTTCCATCTGCAACAGAACGAGCAATCAATTGACAAAGTCATCAGTGCTATCGCAGCGTGGTCGTCTATTCAAACGATGCAGACTGCCCAGAATGAGCACGCCTCCCTGCCTGGAGAGCAATCCCCCTATAGTGCCACTGCCTCTACACCGCAAGAACCCCCTGCCAACCCGACACCCAAGAATGTTGCCTTCGAGTTACTACTGGATGAGAATTCCAAAGTTAGGGCACGCATCCCTATGCGTGTTCAGATATACCCTCACGACACCACTGATTCTATTGTCACGACCGTCAAGAATTTCTACGGTATCTATGATGGTGCCGCCAGTGGTGTCAGCTTCGAGGATGAAAACGGCATCACCCTCATAGCGAGATACGAGAACTTGAGAAACAACATGACCGTCTATGTCAGGGTTATCCCCATCCAAGCATACACCGATATCTATGGAGATCACTACCATGGTTCGATCCCTGTAGAAGCTCGCAAGCACCCGAACATCGAAGATGCTTATCGCATAGGGGGCATGCAGCCAGCGCATCTCTTAGAACATGGTCGGTCCCCGTCCCGTCCAGCTTCTAGAATCGCTAGAAAGCGCAGTCCCTCACCCTCATCTCGAAGCCGCCGTAGCGCTTCTCAAAACAAGCAATCAAAGTCTGGCAACAAGAGCAGGGGTTCCAGTACTCATGGTAGCTTCCATGATGATGGCGCTGGATATAGCGACAGTGATGCCACTTACACTTCTAAAAAGGCCCGAAGCGACCATTTTGCCAGCTCGGATATTAGCATGGACAATATTCTTCAAGATGGCCGTAGAAAGCGGCCTAAGTTTGACAGCTCGGTGAGTTTATATAACATGATCTTTCTCTCTACTCCCTCCACAATATGGTTGCATCCTGGTCTGACTGTATACTTCCTTCCACCTTCAGGAGCTACCTCTATTCGTTCCTCCCCAGGTTCCTCTGACGACTGCCTCAATCTCGCCGCAGCGTCGATCTGTCGGTCAAGAAGGAGCCGGCTCGCCATTCGCACGCCCGACGCAGCGCCCATACAGTTATCAGCAACCATTTCCGTCTCCGCAGAGTTATGGTTACAGTGATCAGGCGTACGGAACTGGTTCGACTCGAAACTCCATGTATGCCACTCCAGTACTGCCGGAACATGGTCATCGCTTGCGCGACCGTACTTCAACACAACAGTTTCCCAATGCGGCTGGTCGGGCTAGCGGCCCCGGCATTCTCCCAACGCCAGACCCTACTATTGCAAGTTGCATATCGGACGAGGATGTTGCCATGCAACTTATCCGCCTAGGGGATGCATCAAATTTCTCTCATGGCCGCACGTCTGCATCCACGTTAGATGATGGGTTTAGCGGTGCTGCTGATGCCGCTTCGTCGACCGGTGCAACAAGCGACGGTGAAGATTTTAGCGAAGATGATGACGGGTTGCCAAGCCGATCACGTCAGAAGCTGGAATCCAGCCCCATGCTCCCTCCAGGCGCTTCTAGACGCAATCATAAACGCTTGGATGAGATTCTGCCTAGTTTTGACAGCACTGAACCGAGTGGCGATGATTTGGATGAAGACTACCGCCAAGAGGGACGTAACGATATCCTTACCAAGAGCGAAGCTGATGACGATACGCTCTTTACCGAATCAGGCTCGAAATCAAAGAAAACAAAAACTAAGGCAACAGGGACCTCGAATAAGTCCCGAGGAAAGTCAGCCCCGAAGTCAAGCAGAGGAAGTAAGACCTCTTCCACCGCCGGCCCTCGTAAGACTAAGGCGATGTCTGCCGCTACGAGCCAGAAAGGTGCAGCCTTCGCCCAGTTAGCGAACTCGACGTCACCTAGAAAGACTTTGGGTTCTTCGGCCAACTTCCAACTTGCGGCAGATGAAGAAGACCTGTCGACCAAACCGCGCTGCCAACGATGCCGCAAGAGCAAGAAGGGCTGCGATCGTCAGCGCCCCTGTGGACGATGCAGGGATGCAGGCATTGGCCTCGAGGGCTGCATCAGCGAAGATGAAGGAAATGGTCGCAAGGGCCGTTACGGTCGCCATATGGGCGTCCCCGTTAAGAAGGCTCTCGAGCTCGCTACCAGCAATGGTGATTCCCATGCCGATCCCGCTTTCGCGCCTTCAGCAATGGCAGACAAGAGCAAGAAACGGAAGCGCTAGATTGCGACTCTTAAGCAGTTTCAAAATTATCTCAACCCCATAAGATCTGTTACATTTGATTGTTCTTTCGCCTCCGGCCACACCGCGAAGCAGTACATCTAGGCGACAAATGACAACGATATTCTTCTCCATAGACGTTTTCCTAACGTTTGCCGCATCTCTATTTTTTTTCTTCTTCCCCACATGCATGTCATCCTTCTTTTGACTCCAAACCTCAACATTCCATCCGTTCACTCATTGAAGCGGCAGTATTCTTTGCGGTTCCGGTTTTGAGATACTCGTTGTATCCTCATTGAAATTATCAATTACAAAAATCCTTCAGCTGTCTATTGCATCATCGACCATCTTCCACTCTATTCGCCTCCCGAGACAAAACACTCATTATGTTGCATCGTGCACTGCTTTAAGTCTACTGTCCTTGCTACCTCTTTTTCTCGTCATGGATACTCTAGCGATTGAACTGAGCGGGTTTGTCGTGTTTCTTGCGTGTTATGGCGTTTTTTTGTCTGTGGTTGTCATTGCGGGTCTTTGTTCATCTCGTTTCCCTTTCTCGAGTCATCCATGCCAACAACCTCCGCTCGTTAGGCTACCAGTCCTGCTGTGAAGTGTCCTATCATTTATGTATCTGAGCTACTGATATACTGGTCGCTTCCTCTTCCGTGTGCTTTTTCTCTGTCTCGCATCCTTTCACTGAGAGGGAGAGATCGGCATTGTACGATGGGTTGAAAAGTTGCAGCTTCAAATCTGCTGATTTTCGGTCCTACTGGGAAATATATATTTCCATGAAAGTTGCCGTGAAGGAGCTCAATTCTCATAGTGTTTGAATTTGTTTCTCTTTTACTGTGTCTAAGCTCTTTTCACCTGTCCTCTGTCTATAAATTAGGTTGAATGAAAGGGATTATTCGTTAGAAGCCGAGTGTTTTGTGCCTAGCGTACCCTGTGGGCGCAAAACTGCCAATAGACAAAAATTCGAACATCAGTGCCCTGTGTGTGGCTCATCCACGACCTACAACAAGGATCTGGCCCTCTCTCAACAAAGGACTACAGGGCTCCTTCTCAATTTTTGTTTCTCAAATCAATCGAGATTATCAAAGCAAAAAAACCGTAATCAACGCCTTTGTGGAAGAAAATCCGGGATGAAACAAAGTCACCGACGTCATCGATCCTTATCTTATCACACGTGATACAGATTTTAACGGACCGCCTTTACCGAAAAAGGATTAGCGCGGAGTGTGCGCTTCTCTTTTTTCCGCGACAATCAATTAATCGATCGTCCCAGAGAGATTCACAGCGTCGTAGTACCCGTCGCTTACTTCAGGCCTCCTTACATTTCTATCATTATTACTGGAGTCTTTGTCTATTATATCCATAATTTTTGACACTCCTTTTTCATTGAAACCGAGTTGCGCTGGTATTGGGACACGGAACCCAGCGAATGCCCCCCTTCTGACCTCTATGTCCGCGGAGTGACAGTAACCCTTTCTTTCGCATTTTTCAGGTCGAACGTTTTAGGTGGCGATATTAAAAGGATATAATTAGAGAAAGGCTGAGAACAGGAAACCAAAGGGAAAAAAAGATCATCACATCCCCACCATGCCACCTAAAGCCGCCCCTCGACGAGCAGCTCCAGCTCGAAAGACGGAGTCCGCAGCAGCAACTACAACTGGACCAAATGCTCGTCCTCAGAATGCCTCTGAACCTCAAACAACGACGACCGCAGGCGGTCCCGGTCCCGGTCCCCTAACTCGACCAGGCGTACAACGACTCCAATCACTCAAGAAACGTGACCCGCCCTCAGGAAGCATTACGCCGTCCGCGAGACCGACTCCGTTGAAGGGCGAGCCTTCGAAGCCGACCCTGAAATACCAACCGCGTGCCGTGGTACGGCGCAGTAAAGAGGAGCGTGAGGCGATTGAGAAACTCGAAGCAGAGAGACATCGTGAAAGACTGGCCGAGGCTGCGGCCAAAATGCGAGGTCGGGGAGGGCCCTTCCAGCGTGGTGGTAGAGGTGGGGCTGGGAGGGGACGGGGTCGTGGGGGCGCGCGGTTTACTGTTGATTCCAGACATTCGTCAGTGTCGCAGAGGAGTCAGACGAGGTCAGTTATCGACATGGGTTCTCGCAGTGTCGGTTATGAAGGATACTCGTCGGATGAGAGCGACTCGGGCCTTAGGGTGGATATTGACGCGATCAATCTCAGTGACAATGAGAGTGATGAAGAAAATATCAAAGGGAAGACCCTTGTGAAGCACGTGGTGAGGCCGGAGAAGGGACTACGGCCTGTCAGAGTCGAGTGGCACGAGCACAAGGAACGGGTGGTCAGCGTGAACATGGAATCTAGCACAGATAAATCCGCCGAAGTTCGCGAAAAAGAGAAGAAGGATAAGGAACAGGATAACGCTCTATTCGTTGAACAAGACAAGGAAACCACCGCAACCCCCAAGACAGAACCGCGTATCAAGGAGGAGCCCAGGGACGATGATGGGATCAATCCAGCGGCAGTCCCTCTAGCTGGTGATGACTCCATGATCACTGATGACGGCTTTCTGCCAGAGCAGACGGTGAAAGTCCGCGGCAGACTAACTACCGAGGAAATTCGGGAGCGGGAGCAGGAGTCCGAAACGCCAGCCCCCGTGGACCCGAGAAGCCTTTTACGCACGAATGAAGATATTGAGGAATACGAGAGACACATCCGGGATCTGGAAGAAGTGAAAAAACTGCTTGCCGTGGAGGCGAAACAACCAGACAAGGAACCAGCAACAGCAACAGCAACAGCAGCTGGCGACAAACCCGAAGAAGACGCAGAGAAAACGCCAGAAGAAGAAGACGCGAGCAAAGACAAACTTTCAGGACAGTTATTCCTCATGCAATTCCCACCTATGACTCCCAACCTGTCCGAGCACGGCATTGGCAGCCGCCCGGAGATAGAATCCACCGAAGCAGCATCTGCAGGCACCACGAACGCAAATACTAACACAGACCCGAGCATAAAGCGCGAAAGAAACGGCGAAGAGATCGTCGAACTTGGCGAGGAAGAACAAAGAGCCCCTGAATCAAAACCATCGCCCATCGTCACAGCAACAGACCGACGTCTCGGAGCCGGACGAGTCGGGAAACTAAACGTCCACGCCTCGGGACGCGTGACGATGAATTGGGGCGGGATCAGTTTCGAACTTGACCGGGCTACTGCCGTGGGCTTTCTGCAGGAGGCATTGGTGGTGTCAGACGATAGCCCGTCGTCGTCGGCGGATGCCATGGGCGAGGAACGGAAGGTGTGGGCTATGGGCCAGCTGAGTGGGAAGTTTACGGTGACTCCTAACTGGGAGGATATATTGTAATAAGTATTACCGTGACTATCATGGTCATTTCTTCTTTATCTTAAGACCAGTTCCATGATGAAAGATATCTAGTTATCCTAAGGCGAAAACTGGTGCTTAACAGGAGCAGTGGTTTATCTACTTTCAAGCATCAAGGCGACTCAGAGACGCCTGACAATGATAAAACATCATGTTCTATATGTCACTATATAGGATATTTATACCCACATAGAATTTTGTTTTGCTGTTTTGCTGTTTTGCTGCCGTTTTTGGCCGCACATGACGCTGAAAGCAGCAGCACTTCAGCAATTATCACCTGCCAAACTCCCACACTTTTTGCCCACACACCAACACAATCCCCAGGCAGTACCATGGCTTTTGTTATCTGCAACACCATTTGCTTTCTATTGAGTTCCACAAGGCCGCTGAAAATGGCCTCCTCAGCACCCCACCAGCTGAGGGGCTAGCTGGCACCTAGCCGCCATGGTTAAAAGCCCAGCCACTTCCAACGCCTCACTCAACCTTTGTTCCCATCTGGTTGACACCAAAGTCATTAGGATCAGCTCTTCCTTCATTCATCACTGCTCTTTTCTATTTTGCCAGAGTCTGTAACTACCTCAAACCTCTCAACAGCTTTGCTCTATGGTTGGCATAAGTCTTCAGCCATACCTCATCAAAGACAAATCAATATGTGTAAGCGCCGGCACAGCCAAGCCCCATAGTGGCGGCGCTATATAGGATTCCTCAGTGCGTACTTCGTGTCCATGCGAGCGCGTCAAATGGTTCTGTGTGATCGTCAAAAAAGCTTCTATGAACAGCTGAAACAAGTCCAGTATCGTCAGGGTGAAAGGCTTCCAGCGAGCCAGGCACCTTGGACGTAAGTTATTGGGGATACACTCATAGGCTCTGCATATTCGCGAAGAACGTCAAGATGAGTGGCATTGATACTGCCTATTACCGCAATCGAGAAGACTGATTATGAGAGAAACTATATGCCAAACAAAGCCTCATTTGTTGCCCAGAGATATTGGTCATTTGTGGAAGCGGTAGAGTCTGAAGTGACTGAAACAGACGAAAATGGTGAAAATGGGCCATAAACTTGCCTGATCCATGTTCCTGTTAGTTGGCCAACCAGTATCCTTACTATATAGTTTTTTTTTAAATGAGCCATTGCTTTTTGCAAATTGGATTGAAAAAATTTGCACCTTCCACACCTCATAGAGGACAGACAAAATACTTGTCCTTGTTCCCTCACGTTAGCTGGATGTTGTATGTGCTCTCTCTGTACGAAGCTCAACTAGAGAGTAAATAGGATGCTATTCAACTATCTAGGCAGCTAACGACGAGAACTTCAAGCGTGGAGAAGGAGAAAAAGAAGAAAGGATCTATGTATGCGAACATAGCCTCTATCTCGATATTTACGGATGATAATACCTAATCTCTAAAGCGTATATCCAACCAGCCAGTCCAATACTGCGTTTTTGCATGGAAAGATATCCAGAAAACCCAAGTAATCAAAAGAAGAGGTGGCCAACTGAATAGGACAGACAAAGACAAAAAAATGGGAGAGATCACTGATCAAGCCCATTGAACTCGATCAAACGCTTCGCGATCTCAATTACCCTATCGTCTATATTTGTAGGAGTTTCATTTCCAGCTGGGGGGGAGCTGGCAGCCGCTGGTCCAAGGGCAGGGTTATCGATTCTCGACGCTAGAACCTCATCAAGCATTAGCCGTAGCCGGGATATGAGGACACCAATACGTGCCCAGCCGCGTAGACGGAGCCAGCCGTCAACAATGAGACCACGGCCCGTTGTGTCGAGAGTGATGGGACCGCAGAATAGAAGGAGTGAGTAAGGGTTGAAGGCTGGATTGGCCAAAATGGTTAGTTAGTCATCTTCGAAGGACGGCTTTTCAAGAGGAGAATAAAAAAGCCTAACTTACGGGTCAAATCACGGATGAAGACCTTGCTTGTAGCCATCTTTGTAAAATAGCTCAGATAAGATGCGGCCCCGGCGTAGTTTTGTGCGGAAAATAAGATGGAGCTAGGATGGATGAAGACGCGTCCATTTTCTTGATTGAAGTATTTGATCGTTCGAGCGTCAGGATCTACCTCAACTGTACCAGTTATTGAACTGGTGAACTTCTTGTCTGGGAATGATATCTGCGCGATTTGTGGCTGGAAAGCGCCGGCCACGAGAGCTCGGAGGAGTCTCCGATTTCCTGAATTGCGATTCCATCGAGAAGATGCAGAGCCAGATGCATGCTCTGAATCTGGATAGTCAACAGGAAGAATGCCAGTGTCCTTCAATGATGTCAGAAACTGCGCTCGATTTGATGAGATGTCGCGGAGGGTTTGATGAGATAGAAAATTGGCCGTGCACCAAGCCTGTGTCTGCCAGTATCCCTGTGTTCTTGCTCGATTAGACCACTGCTGGAAGGCAGAGAGGTCTGTGAGGAGATCACCATCACCTGTGGAGAACTGCGCTCTCGCAGCATCTGCCTCTTCCCGCTTGTCTCGAGGCAAAACGAATGGGCTCTTCACAGTGAGGATAGCTGCAATAGAAATGCACGGATCCATACACCCAAAAATCGATCCATATATCATAAGTTTCGCGCACCGTAAGTCGGCGGGAATCATGGACAGATATCGACCGAGCGCAGTCAGCCTGTCGTGGTCTAGGGCTCCCACACGATGTAAGAAGTGCAGGGCACCTTGGACGGCAATACTTTCAGGAGGAGTTATTGTATGAGCCAGGAATGTAGCGACATCACCAATACCTTTCATTGCCTTTACAGAAAGACACAATTGCTCAAGTGGGACGCGGCGGATTTCAGGATCTGGTCGTGGTGCCATATTCGCTTCGGCTTTCCGAGTGTAAAGCTTATAGCACGATCCGGCCCTCACACGGCCAGCACGTCCGCGTCGCTGTTTACATGCCGCTTGAGATGCCCAAACTTCCTGCAGTCTGACCATGTTGTCCTTTGTATCGTAACTGGTCTCCTTCACTCTGCCGGTATCTATAACCGCAACAACGTCTTCAATAGTAATCGATGTCTCCGCAACATTCGTCGCTGCGATTACCTTTCTCTTTCCCTTTGGAGGACTTAAGAAGACACGGCGTTGCTCGGTTGGGAGAAGGGAGGCATGCAATGGGAGCGGATGAGTATTTGGAATCTTCTTTACGGCAGCCAAGCATCGATCAATCTCCAGGGTGCCAGGCAAGAAGATCAGGATACCCCCTGGTTGATCGCCCAAGCGAGAATCAATGTACCGAACGGTGGATGCGATCAACTCATAATTGATCCCCATACCAAGGCTACGAAGAACCTTACCCAGTGGTGCGTCTGACTTCTCGGAATTGAAATCTTCCTCGTCATCTCGTTCAGTAGCTTCGGGAGCAAATCCGACTTCACGGACTATATCGTCAAGGTAGAAATCCTGAACAGGGAATGTTCTACCAGGAATATTGACCAATCCAACTTTCTGGCGGCCACCGAAATAATCGATAAAGATATCCGCATCCAAAGTCGCACTCATTAGAATGACCTTCAGATCCTTGCGGTAACAAAGGATGTCTCTAAGAAGAGCCAGGAGGAAATCGGTGTCGAGGCTTCTTTCATGGACTTCATCGACCACAACGTGGGTAATATCTGCCAGTGAACTAGCGACATTCCCGTCGGGGCCACTACTGGATTGCAAGCGACGGAGCAAAACTCCAGTTGTTACGAATGTAATTCGCGTCAAACCGGGCTTCATCTTGGAGTCTCCTCGGATCGCATATCCAACTTCTTCGCCCACAGGCGAGCAGCGTTCGTCACTTACTCGATCAGCTAGCCCGAGAGCAGATATCCTCCTAGGCTGTGTGCAGATGATGTTGGCAATGGCACCAAGACCACGCTTGATCATATCATCCAACACGAATTGCACTGACTGTGTACTTTTACCACTTCCTGTTTCACCAGAAATAATCGTCACCTGGTTGGAATTGACGGCCTTTATAATAGCCTCTTGTGCATTCCAAGCGGGAAGCGACTCTCGTTTCCGGGTCATCTCCTGTTGTTTCGGGGTCAATTTCCTGGCTTCCAAAGCCTCGCGAATTGCAAGACTCTGGTCTGAGCCTGGTTGCCGGTCGATCCTTCTCTTGACTTTGCGTGACTGGCGTACAGGAAGCGCTGAGATCACTCCGGCACTGGATGGAGGAGCCGTCACTGTCGAGATGTCTCGCAACTTTCCTGGATTTTCTATAATGTGCGGTAGATTGGTCTCCAGCCAGTCTAATACGTTATATACCATTGGCTCGCCCAGGAAATTCTGTTCCGCATACTGTATCACTTGGCGAATGGCACTAAGCCGTATGTAAGCTGGGATCTCCCGTGCCTGGATTGATATAACCGGAGTTGACGAAGGATAATGAGCAGACGGTTTCTGAAACCGAAACAAAACCGGCAGCAGTAAGCTCGACTCCTCGCTCTTTATTTCACAGACTTGGGGGGATATTAGTGTATAACGGTCAGCGAAAATAGCTTCTAGCGTAGTCTGCTCTTCAGCCCAGGACTCATCATCTCCATCCGACGTAGGGGCTGCAGAATTGCGGTCACCATGAATTAATATGCTCTGCAAGAACTCTGCCGCTGCAAGTTCATCGCCTTCTTTCTCATCGAGAGCTTGAGAACAGAAATCGACAGGATAACCGATGGCGGCCAGCCGCTTGATCTTAGCTTCCCTCACCACATCACTAGTAGCAAGAGACACCCCGGCGGAATATTTTTCTGGAAGACACCAGCGTGGTAGGTCGTCTTCTGGAACGTATACTAAGAGCCACTCAAGAACCTCCTCTTTGTCTTTGCATTCCACCGTAGCCTCCTCAACGTGGCTGCGGCGGAACCCTAAGTTGGCAAATTCCTCAACAGCCGCCTTACGTTCACTTTCCGACATCTTCACCCCGTAAGGGTTCCAAATGGTATGTTGCCGTAAAAGGTCCTCAATATCACGCCGAATTTTACTTCCCATGTCGACTTTCGGTGCTTGTGACCATATTCTTCCTCCCTTATTCTGAGCAGACGGACCGGTGCCCAACGTGATTGTTCCATCGTTGGCCTTTGCCTGCAACTTCTCACGTTCCTTTTTCTTCTTCTCAAACTCCGCAGCAGCATTCTCTCTTTCTAGCTTGGCCAAGAACGGGTCTGCTTCGTACATCCAGCCTTTCCCTTCTTTAGTGTCCGCATTTTTGATATCCGTAAACTCATCCTTCCAGAGCTTCTTATAGGTAGGAGGCATCATCATATGCAAGTTACGCATGTTGCAGACTCGGAACAATGCGTACGCAGCTGCGAAGTGGCGAGCTTCCAGCGCTGTCGGTTGCGCAGCGAGGTGCTTATGAGTTGGAGGAAGCTTCATCGGGGGAAGGGTAATCAGATCTCTGGATTTCGGATCAATCCGCTTCAAAATCACGGCCGAAAAGTATCCCTCTGCGTTTTTAGTCTGCAAGAGAAAAAAAAAAGATATCAGCATATGGTTTCATTTCGCAGGGTCGCATAATAATAATACCATTGTATATTCTGGCTTCTCCCATCGCTGCTTCTGGCAATGCTCCGCCAGCATATTCACAGGCAGTTTCCCCGTCCATGAAGCACCACCAATCATCCCTTTCACTGTAGGCTTCTTCTGCTCCTCCGTCGAGGCCTGGGCCTTCTTCGCATCTTCAGCGGAGCGCCCAGCGGCGGCTTTGGCCTGTTTTGTTCCGGGCTTGGGGCCTCCACGGGAGTCATTTTTCTTCTTCGGTCCCATATGTGAGGGCTGTTCCACGCAAGGAAAGATGCCCGTGGAGTAGATAAAGATCTGTTTCTCAGTAGACTCTGGGGACTGATATCTGGAGCTGTTTGTCCAATTTGGCAGGCAAATATTTTGGCCGTCCCGCGCTAGACCGTTTTCGGACATGACATAGTTGTGGAGAATCAAGGCTCCCCGCAAAACCTCAACATTAACAGCATGCAAAGCAAGAAAGAGAAATGAGCTTGAACTAATAAGATATCTACTCAGAATACAACAGCTTTATACAGCGGTACAACCAATGTCTATGAAAAATATCGACAACACCGATCCTACAAAGCCAGAGAAGAGAAATGCCTGTAATACTCAATGTTATCCACCTCAAACTATCCCCCGAAACAGCTGACTTTTTGCCAATTCAGTCTCTGAGCTCATGTCCAGCAAGTCTAAGCAGCAGAAACACACAAGGGAGCACAATAATGAAGCGAAAGAATGCCACTCATACTCCTCCGCCCGTGACGGACTAGGCCCGTACATCGCTCACCCA
The DNA here is from genome assembly GCA_002976275.1 of Monascus ruber. Lineage (NCBI taxonomy): Eukaryota > Fungi > Ascomycota > Eurotiomycetes > Eurotiales > Aspergillaceae > Monascus > Monascus ruber. The sequence continues at coordinate 650,451 of PSNO01000005.1, forward strand.
GAATCCTACTCTGCAAACACCGTGGTCTACTACAATGACGACTTCGTCGTGATCCACGACAAATTCCCCAAAGCCACACTCCACCTTCTCCTACTCCCGCGAGACACAGAAAAGACTCGACTCCATCCATTCGATGCATTCAAGGACATTGAGTTTCTGAATAAGGTCAAAGCGGAAGTGAAGAAATTACGTCCTCTGGCGGCCAGTGAACTCAGGAGGCAGTTTGGGAAGTACTCTGCGCAGGAGGCGGCGAGACAGGAAGCGTTAAATGCTGAAACCCCGCCGGATGAGTTGCCGGCTGGTAGGGATTGGGATAAGGAGATCATGTGTGGGGTTCATGCGCATCCGTCTATGAATCATTTGCATGTCCATATTATTTCGGTGGATAGGCATAGTGAGCGGTTGAAGCATAGGAAGCATTATAATAGCTTCTCTACTCCATTCTTTGTTAGCATTGAGGATTTCCCGCTCGCAAGGGATGATCCTAGGCGGCATCCCCGGAGAGAGGGTTACTTGCGGCGGGATTTCGTGTGCTGGCGCTGTGGGAATAACTTTGGAAACAGATTTGCGGAACTCAAGAAGCATTTGGAGGAGGAGTTTGAAGATTGGAAAAGGTTGTAAATATTAGTTCATATTTTTCTTTAAATTTATAATTATTGAGTTGACAGGCTTTTGGTTTTAAGACCAATTCCACAGCTGCATGTAGCCGGGGACCACAAATATGTTTCATACAGCATAGCAGATGTACCGAGTAAACCTTTTACCACGTGCACTGCTGCAGCCTTGGATCAATCGCATTTTCAGCAATCATCACCAAAGAAAGGCTACCTGACAGTTTCTTGGTAACAGCATACCAAAACTCCCCCAAAACTGACCACAGTGCTAAGACACTGACGAGGAGTTTCCTCCTGTAAAAGACATCCCGAAATGTACCAATGCCTGCTTATTGATTAAGCGCGACTCTTGGACCGGGCGGCGCCCTTCACCTTCCTGGGCTCGGGACGGTTGATGTGGTGTGCCGGAATCCATTCGGCGTTGTAGACGGTAGTCGATGCAGCTGTTGGGTTGGTTCCATCAACAGATTGGCTTGTAGAATCTTTCTTCTCGGAGGTCTTCTTGGAGAAGTCCCCCTTTCCACCCCTACGCTTCTGAGGCAGGTACGGAGCGACCCAGACAGTATAGAAGAAGTAAACAACACCAGCGAAGCAAGTCAAGAGGAAGAAGTATAGGAAGAGACTGGAATATTACGTGTTAGTAATCAACACAGCAAAGCAAGGAAAACTGGAAGGTGGGTCTCACATCTGCGGATCGAAAATGCTGGTCTCAGGCTCGACAACGCTGACGGTACCATTGAACGCCGGGAGAGAGAAGATAGCTCCCTCACCGTCAAAGATAAGAGAAACCAGGTTGAGTCTCAAGTCCTGAGGATGCATTTCCGTCGCGAAACTGTAGCTCAGAGACTGCTTTTCACCAGCTGGAATCTCAACACCGTATCTCGTGGTAGTCAGATTGCGAACAATGTTGCTCTTCTCCTCGAGGCTCCACAAAGAGCCACCGACGAAGTTCACGGTAACGGGGGCCGGCTCATTGTTGGTGAAAGTGATGACGGCTTCGGTAGGGTGACCATTGACAAGCTTCACTCCAAAGATCTCCGAAGCAGCGGGGAAAGTAGCCTGTGCCGTGACTGCCAGCTGTTCTTTCTCCTCAGCCTTCTTAGCAGTATCCTAGATGTGGTCGACAACACGTAAGCGAACAGATCAAAACAGAGCACGAGAGGATCCCAGCAGGCGGGCAACTGAACGTACTGCGGCGAGACCACTGCCAATCAGGGCCTGGAAAGAGAGCAGAGCCAGTGAGAGGATACCGAAGCGACCCATTGTGATATGGGTATGACCGAAGCGAAGGACCGAGTGACTGAGAAAAGCAAATAGCAAATTGAAAGAAGATCGAAGGATGAAGGAGGACAATTGTCTGGAAGGGCGACTTGTCCAAATCGATCGCGCCTTGCCGCAACAGGCTAGTCTATCCCGATTATGATTACAGTCACGTGATACTAAAAATTAACGTGGCAGAAAGTGTCTTAATTATTCCCCGACGGCATTGCAGGAAGGCTGTTTAGACATAGCTTTACATTGACAGTCCTTCTGCAGACCTTTCCATCCTTGAAGCAATGAATGGCAATCGCAAAGGTGTTGTAGAAGTCTCGATTATTATCCATTCCGGACCTTGTGGAAGCTTGCGAAGAGATGGGGAGCAATAAACGAAAGGCAGAACAGAGAGGGTCAAAGGGTCAAATAGACCCTATCAACCTTTGCTATGGGATTTGCTTTATACATGTGGTCCGTCTGGCATGCAGTGGAAGGCCTGTGGCAGCCCTACGCATACTGTTCCAGCGGACCATGGTATGCTTAGATAGAGTTGTTGGGTCGTTTGATCCATTTAATTATATGAGCCATTCACATGCTCTCCAGACATGCATGCTCAACAGGGGTCTTCTTTTTCTATTTCTGTTTTCGCCGAGGTAAGCCCATTGGCGCCACAAGAGCATACCTTGATGTGTGGCACGGACAAATTTCTGTGCGCTGGAATGGAACAGCATTGAACCCGATTTCTGGGGAAAGAATATGAATCTCAATCTGGTACTGGCCGTTCCAGCAAGGGCCAGGGACTATTACTAACGGTCCAATTGATCGTCGCAAAAGCAGCGGAAAGGCCACTGGAACTGACACTTTGGTTTCTAATTTCGATTCAGGAGGCGCATGTGAGAGATCTTCGCGTCTTAAAGCAAACAGTCTTTGGGGTCTGAATCTCACCTCTGCTTGTACCCTTCCTCTCCCCTGTCCTTCTGGGACGGATATTACGGGCTTCTAGAAAATTGGAAGCCTTGTAATGGAATCGGATCTGTTGTTGTAGACCACTGCAGCCCTTTTGCCAAGGATAGTCAGCTTGAGGGTGCGCACAGTTTGACATCTCCTCTGCTGGTATGTGTAAAGGGCCAAGATAATTTCCCCCCTTGAATAAAGAACTAATTTGTGCCTTAGGCTGTTTATTAGGACATTGTCACTGTTCACACAACTCGCGACAAGAGACTAATGAATACCCTCCCTCACATGCACTCTGCTACTACTGCCTGGGTGTTTTCTAGATCCTAAAGCAATCAGACTAGTGGGTAGTCTCAGCAAATCTCACTGCTTCCTGTTGTTCTGTTTCTGATTTTGTCAATAGTCTACTCTTACCTGCTCTATACCAGGGCTCAGGGCTCTTTGGAAGATGCTGGGTGACAACAACCCTCCTTCTCAGGAAGGCCTTACTCTGGCCAACCTGATACGAAAGCCGCTTCTAGCCATGGAAAAGGTGTTTGCGAAGCAGGCTAGTGGTGTGGAAATCCCCCTGATGTCAGATGCCGACGCCAGCGGTGGTCCAGAGCAGGAGGTCCTGCCTACTAGTACTCGCACCAAATCTGCGTCTCCTGGCCATCCAACCGCATTTCTCGACGGACTGCGCGGGTTGGCTGCGTTCTTAGTTTACAATGTACACCACATTTCATGGTTCTACGGTTCCACTGACGACATCCACCACGGCTTCCTCTATCATGGGGAAAAATACTTTTCAACGTTCCCATTTGTGCGGCTGTTTTTCACCGGTGGCAGCGCTGCAGTTGCAATTTTTTTCGTTTTATCGGGATACGTGTTGAGCAGGTCTCCTCTGAACTTGCTAGTCCATAATGAGTTCTCCAAGCTCTACTCGAATCTCTTGTCCGCCGTGGTGCGCCGGCCCTTCCGTCTCTTCATACCTCCCGCTGGAGTCTCTCTTGCGGTTGCATTGATCATGCAGCTCCCCTTCGGTCTTGCACCACGCTTTACATGGCCGCAAGCCAAAGAGAATTTCTTCGCCGAATTGGCAAACTGGTTTGTCGAGTTATGCTGGGCACTCAATCCAATGAAAAAGCATGGAATCTTTGAGCCATGGTTCCCCTACGACCCGCCCGTCTGGACAATGCCCGTTGAATTTGAAGGATCAATCCTTGTGTTTTCTCTCGTCGCAGTATCTAGCCTTGTGCCACGTCGATACCGGGTTCCTTCCCTCGTCCTCCTTGGCCTCGGTCTTTTATTCACCTATCAGTGGGCAATGGCATGCTTTGTAGCAGGCATGGTACTGGCATTGGGCGATGTAGAAAGGTCTACTGGTGTTAAGGGAACCAGACGGCTCTCAAGAGATTCGAGAATGGCCCGGTGTCACCTCAGTTTCTTCTTCGGTTGGTGGCTGCTTTGTGAGACAGCCGGGACCCATGAGCCAGAGATGTCGTTGTACTCATTTGGCTGGTACTGGCTGACCATGCTGATTCCGGGTAACTACTACTTCCAAGATTACTGGCGATTCTGGCATACGGTGGGCGCAGTCCTGCTTGTCTATGGGGTTCTGAGATTGCAGTGGCTGCAAAGATTCCTGACAACACGACCCCTGCGATACCTCGGCAGGATCAGTTTCTCTCTTTACCTCACGCATATCCCCTTTCTCTGGATAATGGGAGATCGCGTTTATCGGCTTTTCGGTGCAATAAAAGCGGACTCGAACATGGAAACCTGGTTTGATAACAAACTCACCATACCAGAAGTGGGACCACATGGATTGTCGCTCAGGTATGTCATGTCGCAGCTTGTCATCCTGTCTTTGAATATGCTTCTGGCACATGTATGTGCCATCATGCTCGATGAGCCGAGTGTCAAAATCAGCCGGTGGGTTGTGTCGCGACGATGGGGGCAACAGAAGTCTTAAGTAACATGCCGGCAAGTGGTTGGAAGACAGCCATCAGCCTACTTCCAAACCAGGGTTAACAGAATCCTATGCAGCAGAGAGCTTGTGATATCTGTGATGAAATGATTCTTCTTCTTCTTTTTTCCTCCCAGAGATGTCTATAATATATATTGAACAGGAAAGAAATGTGACAGAGTCAGATGCTTCTTGTATGCGGTGCACACTGCTGGCAGTGAATGCTGTTGCATCTATTGGCGACCTGGTGATTTCTGTCACCATAAGGTTCTAGATAGATGCTGGGCAGTCTTTCAGACAAATGCAATGACAAACAAGGATTCAGTACCCACACATCATTTATTCAGTCTCACTCCTTAAGATCTAAACCTATCTGAATCAAAGAGATGCAATGGAAGTAATGTAAGGGGGGCATCTGTTTGGCCCTCAATCGCCCATTTCTAATAGTAGAAACATGCCGCAAGGAAGCGCTTACCGCTTACCGCGCTGGAAATGGCAAAAGGCCAGAGCTTCTTCCAGTGAAGCATCCCCAACAGGCGCCCTGCAAGCGCGCAGTGAACGCTTGCTGTATTCAGTTCAATCAACAGTGTTTGATACTGGTCTGCTGGGTTATTTAAACCTGTCCCATTCCCATCCCTGCTGCTTGCCAGTGTTGCTACTACCTACCACTTAGTTTGTTTCTCAGAATTCCAATCCGATCTTGTTGATACCTAGTACTACACCGTACTACAATTGCTCATCAGCTTCTTCTATCCATCCACTGCCCTTTCTGCTGCGTTATTAATTACTACTTTGCGGCTCTTTGTCTCTTTCCAGTAGCAGCCAGTCTCTCCCCCATCCGTACTTCCCCTTCCTGCAACAACCATTAGGTGCAATGGCGACGGCGACTGCGGCAGACGCGCAGTTGCTCTACAAACGCTACAAGCAATTGGATTCGCTAGAGAAGAAGAAGGATGAACTTATCGAGGTAGCGCTCTCAGTTACCAGGTGCTCAGGGATTGATTTGATTTTTCAATTGATGGAATTCTTCTACAGGATCTCCTGAAGCGTATCACGGAGCTGGAAAATGCGTATCAGCAGGAGAAGCTAGATCGGGAACGCGAGACCCGTTTCAATCGCGATATCCAACTGCATGAAATGACGTTGATGGATCAGATAACGAGGATCAAGAATGCCATGGTAAGCAAGCAAGACTGCCCTGGCTCTGGACTCCCTTCCACTGACACTAGCATTGACGCCCTTCTTTTGTCATAGGAACGGGAACCCTTTATCATCGTCCTTCTTGACGGAGATGCGGTGGTGTTCAGAGACGAATTCCTACAAAAGGGCGAACGGGGCGGACGGGCCGCTGCGAACCAGTTGTGGATGGCGTTGGATGATTTTGTTTCGAACAACTTCCCCGGCATCACCTCACCCAAGATAGTGACAAAGATCTTTGCAAACGTTCAGGGATTGGGTGATCTCTGTGTCAAGGCTGGGGTTATCAATAAGCGTAGATTGTTTGAAGACTTCGTTCGAGGCTTCAATAATAGCAAGGCCCTTTTCGATCTTGTGGATATCGGGTCGGAGAAGGGCAAAGCAAGTGACAAGATTGAAGGTACTTATACTCTGTTATTTGGGACTGTTTTCGAATGCTGATGTTTCTGGTTTCCCTCTCAGAATGCTTCAAGCTGCATCTGTACAATTGCCACTGCCATCAGATCCTCCTGGGATGCTCGCCCGATGATGGATACGATCACATTCTGAAGAATACCTTGACGGATGTGGATCTTACCGGTCGTATTTCCCTTGTTGAAGGGATTCCCTCCGAGCAGAGTATGGAAGCTGTAAGGGAGTCCTACAGGGTTGCTAGATTCCCAGAGCTCTTCCGGACTTCCAAGATAACAACAACTCCTACGTGGACGGCCGTGGCCACTTCCAACATGAAATCTTTCATGACTCTCTCATCATCCCCAAATCAATATGCAGCATCGCTGTCGCGAAGTTCTACCAATACGTCGCCGTCAGGCAGTAATAGAGCCTCATCGACACCATCTTTAAGTGACTCACAGAGCTCCACAGAATTCCAACTTGTGACTTCCAAATCATGCAAGCCAAGCTCCCCCAAAACTGTGGAACGGAACAAGTATGGACAGCGAGTCGACCGGCTCGAATATAAGAATATCCCCCGCGATGAACTGAACCGTATTAAAAAGATGAAACTATGCAATTATCACTACCTGCTAGGCTCATGCCCCAACACAAATTGCTACCATGACCATTCCCAAAAACTGACTAAAAATGAACTCACCATTTTGGCTGCTGTCGCGCGAATGACGCCGTGTCACTTTGGCTTGGACTGTGTCGATCCCGATTGCATATATGGTCATCGCTGTCCCCATAATGAGCCTGGCAAAAAGGATTGTCACTGGGGTTCGACTTGTCGTTTCGACGCCAGTGCCCATGGGATTGATACTAATATCGTCAAGGTCACGAAGATTTAGGTTTTCTCTCTTTCCTTTTCTTTTTTCTTTCTTTCTCTCTTTATTTCTTTACCCGCAGTGTATTATAGTTTTCTTCGATCTTCTTCCTTCAGGAGGGACTATTGCGCTTCGATTGTTATTAGGCGTCTGGCGCATCAAAAGTGCACGTCGCAGATTTACCTTTTCGGCCAGTGTATTACATAGCAGGCATACATTGAAGATAATTCCAGTGCCTTCATAGAAGATAATTACTTCGTAGTATCTAATAATATTGTCTATAGACTGTGGGGAAGAAACAGGATATGCATTTCATCTTCTCTTCCGAATGGCCAATCTCCTGCTGACTTGCATCTCGTACAGGCCTCAGCGGGATGTAGGACATACCCGCAATGTACATAATACTACATACAGTCTGGGAATGTGGTGAAATCCGACTCCCCTTCATCTCGCAGCTATTAAGCCAAGATGTATCTAAACATGCTCTTGGGCCTGCTGGCCATCGCCCTGGCCGTTGGGATGGTGCCCTCCCTCTCCCCGTACCAGTATTACCAGCACCAGCAACCTCTAGCACCAGCAGGAAAACACCCTGTCGCTAACCTGAAGGACAAGATCAAGACTGTCGTCTTCATCATCATGGAGAACCGCTCTGTCGACAACCTCCTCGGCGGACAGAGGATTCACGGCCTGGACAACCCCGTCAACAACGGCCCGTTCTGCAATCCATACAACCTCAGCGACCCCTCGCAGGGTTTAGTCTGTAGTAACGCGAAGGACTTTGACTCCATCCTTGATGACCCAGATCATGAGATCCATGGGAATAATATCGAGTTCTATGGGACTTTCATGCCGGATAATGCGGCTATCGCGTCCGGCAAGATGAGGCCGTCTCTGGATGGGTTCGTCCATGAGCAGATTCGTCTGTATGATACCAGAGAGGATGACGCCTATTTGGCGCAGGAAGTCATCAATTACTATACTGAGGAACAGGTTCCTGTCATAACGGCTCTGACACAGGAATTTGTCGTGTTTAACCACTTTCATTCGGATGTTCCAGGTGTATGTCAAAAGCTAGTCGTACACGGAGGCTCTCTACATGCTGACGCCCTTCCAGCCAACAAACCCCAATAGAGCGTACTTTCACTCTGGCACATCCTACGGACACGGTCGCAATGACCCTGGCTTCGACCGCAGTGAACTCCCTCAGCGATCGATATTCCAACAGTTATCTGAAACAAACCACACATGGACCAACTACTACACCCAGAGGAATATCGTCGACGCCCTGTTCTTCACCTGGACGGCTGAGAGCAGCACCGCAGATACCAACATCAAGGACATCTCCCAGTTCTATGCCGATGCGGCTGCTGGCCAGCTGCCCGAGTTCGCGTTCATCAACCCGTCGTGCTGCGGTGTTGGGACGAATTCCATGCACCCGACCGGCCTGGTTTCAGCTGGCGAGAAGCTGTTGAAGGACGTCTACGAGGCAGTCCGCAGCAGTCCCCAGTGGGACGAGATGCTCCTCATAATTAGCTTCGACGAAACGGGCGGCTTTCATGATCATGTCCCACCGCCACTGGCTGTGAGACCCGACAATCTCACCTATACAGCACCTGTTCCGACCGGCGAGAGCTACACCTTCGAGTTTGACCGGCTGGGGGGTCGTCTTCCCACCTGGCTTGTTTCTCCGTGGGTCGACACGGGCTACGTGGAGCAGTACGGCTCCAACTCCCAGGGTGAGCAGGTGTCTTACTCCGCCTCGTCGGTTCTCCGGACGCTTGGATATCTCTGGGATTTCGAGCCGTTTAATCCGCGTGTCGAGAATGCTGCGTCTTTTGAACATCTGATTACCGAGACGAAGAGAGATGATGCTCCTGTCACTTTGCCTTGGCCTTCTCCCTTTCCTGGTTCAGTGGACCCCTCGTAAAGGGGGAGGTGGTCTTGTCAAATGTATCTGGACAGTTGGAAATACAAGTACCGAATGGGCACTACTCCAAACCATGGATATATCCCCTGCTGAATGTTAAGACTTCATAAGATTGCAGTTGTAGCTAGAACTCATAAAAATATAGGCACTGCAGTCGGGAATGGCGCGCGAGTCTCATAAACTAGCACTTGTAGTGATGCTGTCCAGATAACAGTGTCAAACAACACTCACCGGCTCTCCCATGATTGTGCTTCCATGGAAATCAATCGATTAAACAACTGGTTCCTAGCCCTCATCCCTAAAATATGGTAAGCCTGACCCGGCAGCGCCCCCGAAACCACCAGGCCATCCGTCGCCTCCTTACTGCCCGCCGTAAGCTTAACAATCGCCTTCCCCTTCCATCCCAAGCTGTCGACCTTCTTCAATTCGCGGATCTCGCTAACGGGAATCTGAAACAGAACAGTTCCCTTCTTCCGGTTCTCCACCTGCAAGTCCGAATCGTCCAACTTGGTCGAATTGTACGTCGTGAAGTAGAGCAGAGGTGGTTGCTTCGATGAGTCCAGGACGATCGTGCCTCGTTTTCGGTCGAATTTCGCATCGAATTTCAGAGGTCCCAGAGGTGTTAGTGTCCAGCTTTTGTTGCGCAGCATGTTAATCAGATTCCTGGGGTGTGGTGCTGCTGCGATCGCCATGGCCCTGTCGAAGGCAACGTGACCTTTGATTACTGCTGCAATTGTGTAGCGGACGATTTTGAGAACCTTTATTACATATCGTCTTTTTGATTTCGGCTTCAAGGGAGGGTTATCTCCAAGTGCTTGTGCTTGTGTTTGTGTTTGGTTACTTGAGTCTGGAGATGTGCCTGTCTGCGATTCGTTTTCGTGGGACGTATCAATCTTTTTCGGTTTGATCTTCTTACGGCTCGAAGGCCATGGACTCTCCATGTCATATGAACTTGGTGGAGGTGGTAATGGAGAAGAACTTATTTCGCCTATCCGGAGAAGCGTCAATGTGAGTTGGGCGTTGGTAGGGATTCCTTGCAGCAGTGTCCTGGGCGAGAAAATCAGTTACAAATAAATAAATAATAAGAAAGACTCCACAACATACTTTTGTATGTCCAGATACTCCTTCCAGTCAGGAATGTTACAATCCAAGAACTCCAGACCTAGTTGGAAGATGGGGCCACCAAATAAGCCAAATCCAATCAAAAAGCCACCGGTCTTGACAATCATGTAATTCGACACGAGGAGAGAGAGCAGGCTGATACATGCTAGTATTACCGCGAAGCGTAGACGAGGTGCGACGCTGTCGAATGGGGGCATTGGGGAAAGAAGACTGTATATAATAAGAATTTTAGAAAACAATGACGCGGTGCTGATCCTGTTTCAATCAAATGAACCTACTTCGAAAACCTTTCGTAGGCATCTGTGATATCGCTGATAACACGCATTACCTGATCAGTAGCCTTGGATGCTTTCTTCTTCATGGGGATTTTCTTTTGTTCTTTGACTGGCACGTTTTCAGTCAGGATATCCGCTGCGGGTTCTGTTTCTACCGGATCTGTTTCAGAGACGTTATCGAGATCATCATCATTAAGCATACTATATCCATGCTGGTCGTTGGAAGTATCTATGGCAACGCTGGAGATGCTGTCAATAATGCTGCTGGCCTCTTGCTCGACGTCTTCGCCTTTGTATTTCTTTGGAACACCAGCGACAGCACCATGCGATCCAGGTTCCCCAGCCGCCGGCAGATTTCCTTTCTGTTCAGAACCCGAATCGACAGAGGCAGGGGGGAAAAGCAACGGCCGGATCTGCGGACACAAGATCAAAGCAGCGAGGATACCCATCAACGCAGGAACGAGCAAGTCCGACGCCCATGCAGAGAAATAGACCTGGAATGGTAAGCCAACCTGGGACGCCATGGCATGGAGTGGGAATGATGGGAATACGTACAGCAGAATACATCGATGTACGCCCAGGCTCTTTCCATGACCGCAATCTAACGACATGGTTGAGGGATTCTCTGACTCCTATAACGACGGAGACATAGAACCGCTCAAGCGTCATGCGCGTCTTCTCCGCGGGAAACCTTTCTTCTTCGACCCGGTTGAGATCGAGCTCCTGTTGGGTAGTAGTCTCCGGTGCGACTTTGACATGGTATACTTGCTGTCGGCGTTGAACAAAAATAGACATCATTAGAAATTTTTTGATGAAAGAGTCAATTGCCAGAATTAGAGTTGAAAGAAGTCCTGCCTACCTTATTGAAGCGCCGGACGAGCATCCAAAAATCCTCGTTTGACATGCCAGATGTGATACCTTCCTCCACCGTCCTTGAATAGGGCTTCCAGTCCACGCCTGGCGTTCTGGCATTGTTGCTTCTGACTTCAGACTGGGAATTGTTGAGGCTGTCGCCATCTGCCGGTCTTGTGGACGTCTCTTGATCCCAGTTCATTGTATACTGGAATTCCAAGAAGTACCGAAAGGGGAGGAAATACAAGTCGGAGTGAACCATTCAAAAGCTCTAACCGACTGCACAGTGGGAAGGATTAATCTGCAAAATATGGGACAATTCTGGCCATTTAACCACGAGTGGTGACAGTGATCGGCTGGGAATTGATGTCACTGTGGAACATCGATAAAGATAGCAAAGTCTAAAGTTCCTATGTGGGTTCATTAGCGGTGGCTGTGTTGAGGCAGCAACTTTCACGGCAGAGAAGATCGAAACAAAGAGTGCTACTCCGTACAGGTTTCAAGGAGTTTCCTCTGGGTGGGGCGAGTTACACTGGAGCAGCCAAGTCATAACCATTCATTCAATAATTCAAATAGCCAATGCCATGCTCTTCGAACTCGCCAACGCTTTAAGATCCTCATAATTCTGGACATCAGAGATCATCAGCGTGTCATGTTCATTTAAAGCTTCACTCTGATCCAGATGGGGGAACAGCGGCGTCAGCATTGATGTCTTCCACAGAACCACCTGCGCGCGGCATGTACTCCAGACCGTGAATATCAAAAACAAAATAGCACCAACAGCTACTGCAAATGGAAGAGTAAGCCATTCCCATTACACCTCCACAAAAATCACTGGCTGCGAGACCTTTCCATATGCAAGTTGTGTATTCCGACCCGAACGAAGGGTATCCATCATGCTGGACGCCATCCTCTCCAACCAGTCCGTAATATTCCCGGCCGATGGCGACGACAAGGCCAGGCCGGCACCGAGGGGAATCTTTGATTCGTCGCCCACCTCACTCGAAACGTTGTCTAGCTCTTTCTAAGTACTTGGCAATCGCAGCCCAGTCGTAAAATCTGACATTGAAAACAGGTAAACCCGGAGTGGTGTTGAATTTGTATTGGTCCGACTCCGGGCCAAGTACAGCACTGGGATATGCGTTTTCGATGGGAATTCTCTGTCGAGAGCCGACAGTGAAGGTATTTCCATCCGTTGAGACATTCGACATGTTATATGCTGTCAGGCTGAGCGTGCATTCAGTGATGTACTCTGTGTAGTTGGTGCTATCTATTACGCAATAGCTTGGTACTTTCAATACTGCTCTGTATTCTGCAAGGTTGAGAAGGTCGGGCGATATCACAATGCTGCTGTCACGTTGCCAGGCGTCACTCAAAAACCTCCAAGGAGGGAGTATCTTAGTTCCGATAACCATGGTTGTCTGCTGCATGGTCGGCACGAATGCGGTCTGCAGCTTGACGCCTCCCGGAGTCATCAGGTTGCAATATTGAGAGTTCGTTGCAGGATGGCTGTCACTGCACCGTCTAGTCCTGAGTGTGGCATCTGACACATCCCAGCAGCTCGTCCCAAACCCCAGAGTGATGTAGCTGCCTTCCCAGACACAACTGGATGTATAATTGAACGGGGGTGTCAGATCCAGATTGTAAATGCCCTTCAAAACACCACCCTGCATCTTCCAGTCGATGGACGATGACAACGGGGCGTCCCCACCATTGTTGACGGTCCCCGTGTACTTGAGAGCGACGCCAAAGGAAGCTCCTCGATCGTCCTTGGACACATCCTCCGTCCTATATTTCGCCGCCTGCTGGCTGGACGGTGAGATCGCCAGCGCGGTGATTGTAAGGAGAGACCCAAGAGATGCGATACTTGGCGGTATTCTGGCTAGAGCTCTGCTCGCCTGGTCGAAGACCTCAAAGTCAAACAACCCGTGGCGTCCCGTGAAATAATTCCACTTCAGCTGACTGACGCACGATGCAATGACGTACATCATGGAGCCCCGGGACAGTGTCGTGAGGAGAGATATCACCATGTTAAGAGTTATATTGGATGCCCACTCCGGTTGCGGCTTGTTCTGCAAATAGGATAACAACCCAACCAGCCCTACGAGGCATGCAGAGCCAGTTATCAGCGAAGTGATTTCCCATGACCATGCGCTTACCAGATTTGATTGCGTTTCTTAATATTCGAACCACTCTCGCTGGATGGGACTGGGGAGGGGAGATCTCTGCGGGGAGGTTTCGTTTCAAGTACCCTTCTCTATTAACTTGGCCAAGAGTTCCCTCTGGCTACTCTTCAGTACTTCTATACAGCCGCTGTCTCTCCAGGGAGTCGGTCATAGTGTTTTTCTCTCGATCCAAGAGAACCTGGACAATTATTCTTGCCGCGAAAGGTCCGTCGGAAAGCCTGGCGGGTATTTAACGAAAAGTCGGGATAAGACCTGACCTGCGGCCTGGAAATAATGTCAGCGCTAATAAATAATAATAGTGATAATGAAACGTAAGAACTGACTTTCGCGCGATTGTATTTACGGTTTGTTGGCTGCAGATGTACTGCATTGTTTATTGGCCTTCGCTCCTCAAGTATCACCAGCTCTTTTAGGTTTTATGTGCAACGCATTGGATGTAAAGCCACGGGTAGCCTGCTATTTTTGGCATTAAAACGGCATAGCCCTGCGATATTTTTGATACTGAAAGTCGACAGATAACGGTGAAGTCATACAACCCGAAAAGATGAGCAGTGTTATTTCGTCTTGGGATCTAAACCATGCCTGAGACTAAGTCCAGAGGGAGATGATGCATGTATGGGGACAAAATATTTAATTAATCGCAGTTCCAAACATGGCGAATCGTCTCTCCCACCCGAAACAGTCGGGACGGCTGCAGCCAATCTCCTTGGAAATTGCAATCTGGTCAGCGTCGTCACTGTTTTGAGCTTGAGTATCTGCTCCATTGTATCCATGGCTGCATTTAACACCATACTCTTTGATACAGCATATGAAGGGGCGCAAAGATGCAGTCGTTTCTACAGAGTTCATGGCGCTTGCATTGTCGCCGTTATTGTGTTTCATTTTTGAGGATGTCATCTTTCGCTCTTCGAGATCCCCCCAGAGGATGAAAAGTTTCTCTCGTAATCTGGCTAGTGCTTTAGAAGATTGCCGCAGACTATTTAACTTGTTAGTAAAGGACCGATAACCCTGGAGAACAGATGTTGTAAATAAAACTACGTACTTCGTGGCATCTAGTTTAAGAAGATGCTCGGCATCCGGCCCAGAGACGAAAAGTTTCATTCGCTCTTTAGCTTGACCTCGCGAAGATGGAGAAGCAGACTCGACGAGAAGACAGAACCGCCATTCCCAGACAATATTACGGGAGGAAGAGTTCGTTGTAATATCATAGTTGTGAAGGTCGTCTAGGTCACTTTCTGAGTCGGAGAGGGCGGCATACTCCCGGTCTATTGGCACAGAGAAGTCTTCTAAATTATGCGGGAAAAAGTCGACCACCCGGACTAATGAACGGTAGCATATATTCTGGAAGGGAAGTCGGTACTCGATCTTCTCTGGAGAGACGTTGTTGTGGGATTCATTGGATAAAATATCCTCTAGCGGCAGACAACGGACATCGGGTTGCCAGGATGTAACTGAAAAGCTTCGTTAACAGTGTAATTAGCTAGAGTGCAGATATAAGTCTTACTATTCTCATTCAATTGATGTCGTATCCTAATGGCCGTCGATGCAAGTGGCTTCTGCCCTTCTTCTAGTTTTGTTTCTTGTTGCTTTTTGCGTGCTCGTTCGGTTTTCCTTCTTTTGTTCTTCGAAGTCTCATTTTGCTCGTCTCTAGATTTCCCATCTGCGCGTTCTTGCTTCAAGTACTCTCTCTTTCTCTTTAGCAATTCACGAGCACGGGTATCGTCTTCAGGAACCACAGTGTCGACATGAATCTTGTCTGGCCACTTTTTGTCACCGTGCACGCTGGCTTCTAAGTTCCCGCGGACATGCGATTTTTTCACATGTGCACGCTTCAAGATAACAATGTCACCCACTTGAAAATGTTCCCGGGCATAAGAAGCCTGCCGTTCCCAGAGTGTGACAGGCAGAGTCATCTCTCCCATAGTACTGGTCCTTTTCGGGTTGAAACCATCCAAGTGGCCGTACTCATCTCCAAGACGAGGGCAACTATCGCCCTCTCCTTGGCCCAACAAAGCTGGATTGCACGTGTAGTCAGTAACGTAGATCATATACCTATTGCCATCATTTCCATATGCATTAACTATCTGGGCCACGAGCTCCACCATAGTGCGAGGTTTGATGTCTTTTATTAAGGTAAAAGGGAAAGTATAGGCTCGTCCAGTCGTTACAGCTAATGTTTTTTCGGGATAGTCATGGTTGGCGAAGGGGCGTGAGGGCGGGGATGGCTGTTGTTGATGTTGATGTTGTCGCTGCTGTTGCTCGGGGTCGTAACCCTCTTTCTCAGCACGATTCAGTAACGCTCTTGCACATTTCTCTTCCAAAGGCGTTGGATCAAATGCAGTAGGACCACATATAGGCAATGAACCAGGATCTCGAGGAAAAATCGCCCACAAGACTGTTTCACGGTCCCCAGCAACTCCCATCTTCCTGTTATTGAACAGTTGAATCTGCAAAGAGTTAGCAATATATGCTGCTATCCAAAGGAATCGGCAGAAAACGAACCCGTAAATTCCTCAAGACAATCACATGGCCCTCTTTTACGTCCGGCAGCGAATCCATTTTCCGATGAAAATACTTGATTTTGAGCCCCTGCCATGCGTTCGTGCCAAAATCACAGTCTTTGATGGTGAAAGTAATAAGATAAGATGAGTTCTTCGACTGGAACATAGTCATTGTATCAACAACCATGCCGATTACATTTACGCGGCCCTGCGAGTCCAGCGCAGTGGTGACATCAATTAAATAAGGGGGCAATGTAGCCATTGCTGCGCGCGAAAAAGCATATGGCGTATGCTCAGAAATGAATGCCTGGAAATATAATACGAAATAAATGCTATCCAGATAGTTGGACGTCTTGTGTGCAACCGCCTGGGATGAAGCCAGAGGGGTTACTAGTTTGGGGAAGAAAGACGTGTCAGAGTAGATGCCGAATCGTGCACGCTGATTGGCTGGATTGATCAAACACGGTGGGCAGAATAAAAATGGATTCAAGAAGATAAACAGAGAGCATAATCCTATCAATTGATTAAATAAGCTTCATCTTCATCAAGTAGCACTGTATATAGTGTGTAGAGTCTAAGTAATATACGCGGTACATTTAACTACTGTGTCCCATGGTCGAAGCGCCACCGCGGCAACCTCGCTTATGCGGATGTGGCGCCTAAATCAGCGGATCGCTGCCAGAAAGAGCCAAAGCAAACACTTTTCCCCCTCCTTCTCTTTATTTACGTGCTTCATCTGTCCTTCCTCGCTTCCTCCATCCATTCCTGTGGTTTTCTTGCCATCATCCGCCCCTTTTCTTTCTCCTGTCTTCGACTGTTTTAGGCTTCGGCTTTGATCCAACCTTTTTTCTTTTCCTTTTTGGTTGGCTCGAACCTTCGTTGTTTCACCACCTTCCCCCACCACCCGCTAAGCAACCATGGCGGAACGTTATATCCCAGAACATCGTCGCACTCAGTTCAAGGCCAGGAATCAGTTCCGGCCTGATGAGCTTCGTCGTCGTCGAGAAGAACAACAGGTCGAGATCAGAAGGCAAAAGAGGGAAGAGAACCTTGCCAAGAGGCGAGGCATTCAGACCAGTGAAGGTGCAGTCGGCGTAGGTGGCGCTGCTGCTGAGAGTGATGATGAAGCCAGTGCGATTGAAAGCGAGGTATGTTTGGCTACTACTTGTCTCTATGCGGTTATTTCCTTCGTTTTTCTTATTTTCCCCCTGTTGCCCGTCCAACCACTGGGATTTTTTTTTTTACTAGGCGGAGAGGGCCCCTCAACTGCCGTTAAAAATAGATTGTCATGTGCGAATTAAAACGGTTGGCTAACAGATCACTCTCTAGCTCAATGTCGAACTGCCTGAGATGGTCAGGGGAGTTTTCTCTGATCAGATTGATCAACAGATCCAAGCAACAACAAAATTCAGAAAGTTGCTTTCCAAGGAGCGCAACCCGCCAATCGAACGTGTCATCGAGACGGGCGTTGTTTCTCGTTTTGTCGAGTTCCTTCGATCCCCTCACACCTTGGTTCAGTTTGAGGCTGCCTGGGCTTTGACCAATATTGCATCCGGATCTGCCCAGCAGACTCAGGTTGTGATACAGGCTGGCGCTGTCCCCATTTTCGTCGAGCTCCTTAGCAGCCACGAACCGGATGTTCGGGAACAGGCAGTCTGGGCTCTGGGAAACATTGCTGGTGACAGCCCTCAATGCCGTGACTTCGTGCTTGCTGCCGGTGCTCTGCCTCCTCTGCTAAACCTGATCAATGATGGAAAGAAGCTGAGCATGCTGCGAAATGCCACTTGGACCCTCAGCAACTTCTGCCGTGGCAAGACTCCGCAGCCTGACTGGAACACTGTAAGTTCGAGACTCGGACATATTTCGTCGATTTAATTCCTAACATTCCCTGTGATATAGATTTCGCCTGCTCTACCCGTTCTTTCTAAGCTTATCTATATGCTTGATGATGAGGTCTTGATTGACGCTTGCTGGGCTATCTCCTATCTCTCTGATGGCTCCAACGATAAGATCCAAGCTGTTATTGAGGCTGGAATTCCTCGACGCTTGGTCGAACTTCTGCTGCATGCATCCACCTCCGTCCAAACCCCTGCGCTCCGCTCCGTTGGAAACATTGTCACTGGTGACGACGTTCAGACTCAAGTCATCATCAACTGCGGTGCGCTTCCAGCGCTGCTTTCTCTTTTGGGCTCTACCAAGGATGGCATCCGCAAGGAAGCTTGCTGGACCATCTCCAACATCACTGCTGGAAACCCTAGTCAGATCCAGGCCGTTATTGACTCCGGGATCATTCCCCCACTGATTAACTTGCTTGCCAATGGTGATTTCAAGACCCGCAAGGAAGCTTGCTGGGCCATCTCCAATGCTACTTCTGGTGGTCTACAGAAGCCTGATCAAATCCGTTACCTCGTTACTCAAGGATGCATCAAGCCTCTGTGCGACCTCTTGGCCTGCCCCGACAACAAGATCATTCAAGTTGCTTTGGACGGCTTAGAAAACATTCTCAAGGTCGGTGAAATGGATAAGGAGGCGTCTCAACCTGGCGAACCCCGAGTCAACCGGTATGCTCTTTTCATCGAAGAAGCCGGTGGTATGGTCAAGATTCACGACTGCCAGAACAACGCCAACGAAGAGATCTACCTGAAGGCATATAACATCATTGAGAAATACTTCTCCGATGAGGAAGAGGCGGGTGTTGATATCGAAGAGATTGCTCCTCAGCAAACCCAAACTGGTTTCACTCTCGGTACAGCTCAGCAACAGCCTGGCGGTTTCAACTTTGCCAACGGTGGTGACTCGATGGATATGTAAACCTGGAGTCTATCAATACAGATGACAAGCAAGGGTCTCAATCATGGCCTTTCTCTTACCTTGCGGTGAGCTCCCAAATGACGGTGTTGCAGCCGCCATGCATGCCTTTTTAATTCGGAATCATGGAGTTTCAAGCTGCTCTGTTCACCTCAGAGCTGCATGTGGCTATCGGGGATCAGATTCGGTTATTTCACACCACTGAGATGGACAAAATCCAACGAGTTTCGCTGATCAATCTCCGAATTTCTTGTTGCCCCCCCTTCCCCTAACTCTTTTTATCAAATTTGATCATGATACTACGTTGTTTCCCCCTTCCCCTCCGCCGTCCCTTCCCCGTTTTGTTCTACCACATTTGCCCTTCACCCTGGACTTTCAGAACGTGTTATAAAAGATTCACCGTCATGTATCCCTTCTATATTCCCTTATTCCACATTGTTGCAGCGTCCCCATACACGGCGTAATTGTTCTGCTGTTGTTGACTGCCGGTATTTCTGGTCTGTTCTCCCGAAAAATGTTTCATGGTTTACAAGGTTGGCATCTGTCGGTTTCCTTTTCCCTGGCTATAGATGTCTAGCATGGACTAGTCGACATCTTTTGCCCAAGTTTTCGACTCGGCGGGCTTATGTTGACGTCGAAGTCATGAATAAGGTAGAATTATCTCCCATGGAAAGGCATGGTTCGGTAGCCAGGAGAATAAAATTGGTGTATTAGACTTCTAACAGATGCAATCTAGCCTTGTTGACACCTATGTATATCTTTCAAACTGAGCTCAACGGAGCAACGTACATCACCCAGCATTTTTAAAGAACTTAATCAGGATAATGTACGCCATAACAATTTGCATTTGTGCTGAGATGGCCATTTCTGGCATCAAAGGAGGCCGAAAATGGCCTCCTCGGCACAGCCAGTCAGCACACGCACCTTCCCACTCGGACCACATCCCACGCACGATTCCCTTACACCTCTTGTCCGTTCGTTGTAACGGGCGGCGTATCGGCCCCTGACCATGAGCCCCGCTCGTGGCCAACGCGCGCGCATCTGTTCCCTCGACACTCCTGCGCCAGCCCTGATCTCGGCGAGAGTCTTTGCTGGTTTCCATCACCTTCTACTCACCCTCTACTCACCCTGCCACTCCCCTTATTTTTGTGAGGGCGCCAAAAATGGCATCTTGCAATCAGTGCTCATTGGTTGGAGGGGCCGCAGAGGGGATGACAGCCTGGATGGGCCATAAAACCGCCAGGTTCCCCTTCTCTTTCTCGTGTGCTGGTCGCTCGTCAGTCGCTTTTTCTTGACTATACCTCTCCATCTTCGCCTCCAGGTTTCTATGTCCTGAATCTCTCTCGTCACCTACGGACGTTCATTCTCCTTTCAACAACTCTTAAGCGTTGAGCCTGCTCCGGCCACCGTTACCTCTCGAGGATCTATTGTCGGAAATAGACAGTGACTCATCTGAAGCCTCTTTCCAGCCTACGGACATCTCTGATGACTCTGAATCCTCGACCGATCTGACATCACCCGAGCCTCCACGTCTTCCCGAGAGCCGTCCGCGTTCTGAACGCCGCCCAGGCTCTTGGGCTCTGGCAGACTACAGCGACGATCCAGACGACACCGATGCAGACATACAAGATGTCTCTCTTGACTATGGGCGATCGGAGAATACGAAGGCCCAAGGAGATCGAATCGAGAAGCGCTGGCATAAGTGAATAGGCCCTGGATTGCGAAATACTTGGCGAGGAGCTCTACTGATGAATGACATAGATATTGCCGAGTGAAAGCTGCTGAGGCCGGTGCATTACCAAAATGGAACGACCCAGCTGAGGCTCTTCGGCTCCTGAAAGCCAATGACGTGTATCGATTTCTCAACTACTGTATGAAATTGAAGTCAGGTCAGGACGGTCACCGTCTTAAGAGGCATCAAAAAAGCTAGCGCTCTAAGGGCCGATTGGAAATTTTTTCGAGGCTACTACCGGAAAATAACCCGAACCAAGATCAGTCCCGAGGATAGTGAAGAAATCAACGCGGTAGGTTACCTGGCATGCCGCGAGGGTACAAGCTGACATGGTTCTAGGGCATTCGGGAACTCATAGACAAATATGGCCTCGATCTAAAGGAACGAGAGAAGCTGCCAGTATACGTTCAAGACCTAACCGAGTTCAACGAGACAGTACTTCGAACCCAGGAGAAGCAATTCCACTTTGGTTACGAGCGCATCCAGCTGTGTCCTTTACTATGCTTGGAATTTTTACTGTGAACCGTCTAAGTGCCCTCCTCTCACTACAATTCAAGCATCTACAGTTCTCCATCCAGAAGGATCCAGACGGGGGACCTCCTATACTCTTGGTAGAGATCAAGTCGGAACATACCAAACGATTCCTGGGGACATCACAAGTGTAAGTGGCAGGTTGGCGAAAGACTGACTATTTTCGGTCCACCGCGTGTTGGTACTGAATATTAATTAGGAATAACTTCCCTCTTCCAGAAATCATCGACGATCCTTCACTCATCTTCAGCCCCCATACATTCATATTTGGCACCCTTTTTTGGCTGCAAGCGTTCGACCTCCGGGAGCTTTCCTCGATGGAACAACTTCAGAGACTGTTCATTGAGGATGGTCGGCAGCAGATGGTATTGCCTTTGAAACCTGAAATTGAAGACAGCTATCTCTTTTGCAAGACGGCCATAGTCGATGGAGAGGCCGTCTTCTAGTGGGAAAAGCCTATAACTCAAGGTGCTATGTCTGCTCGACTGAGAAGTCTCGGCGAGATTCATGGATGGCTTCATTCTATGTTTGCGCATCGTTTCCGTTATGGTGGAGGCAAAATGTTGAACGAAAGTGACGCGGTCAGTGAAGCACAACAAAATCTGATCATGAAGCACGCCAATACCCAAACTTTCTTGAATCACGACCTTCCACGACACATTGATACCGATATGCAAAACGTCATGAACGGCCGCGCGTGAATAAGAACCTGATGGCGCGATCACTCGGATGAGCAGGTGGATCGACAGAAGACGACCTCGACACTTGACTCCCGGACAACGAGCATCCCTTCGAGAGCACCCGGAGCATGTGGAAGCCACACGGAGTATGAACGAACAAGCCGAAATGTGCAAGCGTGATGCTAGCGACCAAATGCTGGCACATTTAGATAAATTAGCACGTGAGAAGGCGAACACATTTCATCGACTAGAAAGGATACTCCGGAAGAAGACGCGTATGGAGTTTTATCGGAAACAAGCAACCAGAGACATCGAGCGCCAACTCTCTGGAATGGCAGTTGACGACGAGGAGGCTAAAGAGGTTCTCCGGACAAAAGGCCAAATGCTACCAGAGCAGATATTTCTTCTCGAGAAACTATTCACATGGCCAACTTCAACGTCGTTAGAGGCTGAGTGGCAACGCCGAAATGCCGCTGTGGCAGCGATCTCACAATATTGTCCTGTCCTTGAAGGCGGGCCGTTGCATGGACGGCGCAAACGAATAACGCCGAGTGATGGATTCGGCGAACAACAGTCAGGAGCTGTAGTGCGCCCAGCCAAAATACGTTGCGCATCTCCCCAGCCTTCGCAAGAAGAACTCCTTCTACTGCAAGCTGAGGAACACATCAGGACAGCAAAAAAGCCGCAACGGTGTTTTCAGTGTTATGGCAACACGTTGCTTCCAACCCATCGTCGAACGCAGGAATGGAGCGACTACAAGTCAACCTTGAGACACTTTCGAGGGAAGCACCTAGGTGATCGGAGATGTCACATGTGTTGTGAAGATCTTCTACATGAGATGCATCTTCGCAGACATGCAGAAGATGTTCATCGCCTTAGCACGCAACGAAATTACTACGCAAAATAGGAAGCCAAGACCCTTACTGTTCACCATGTGACTATTTTGATAGGAGACGCGAAATATCAGGACATCAGAGTAACTGCAATGGGACAAATACATTTTGATTGTGCCTGACCTGTGACATAATGATATTTGAATTTTCATTGGTGTTTTAAAGAGCTGTCTATGCTTCAGTGTCCCAGAAAGAAGACAATGAGTTGGTCACTGTACTATAGAGGATGCGTAGACATGAGCATTATCACGAGCGCGACTTTTGTCATTACATGCCACAGTTTCCCTCTCTTGGGAAAGGGCGCGGTGGGCGTGTTACTGGAGATGCAAATGGTTAAGCGACTACACAGACCAAACCGCAACGATCGAAAATGACTGAACTATGTCCTGCCATTGATCTTTTAGTCATTTAATGACGTTTTCTTGACTGATCTAATTCTGAAAGTGACTCTATATCGCCATTACCCAAGCATCTTTTTGGTGCGGCCCAGCGTTGAAATGGAATAGTCTTACTCCGCCTGTTTCGCGACCGCAATTTCAAGTTCAGCTGAAGAGGCCGTTTCATAATTGATCCCCAAATGTAATCAAAGAGAGGCTGTGTGTCGCAGTGACCGGTCGGCCACGTATAATAACGTAGTGCTCGTCTGTAAGCTTTTATGGCAGGCTCTTTCTATTAACTGACTCGTCCGCTCAATTTGTCTTTTGACGCTTTCCCTGATCAATGTTCAACTCGCATACAAAGGATAAAGGGGTTAATACTCGTTCGGGAAATGGTGACTACCCAGAGGTTTTTCTTTTGGAGAGGACCTTGTAGCCAGCCCATGGGCTTATGACAAGAGCAGCAAGCACCGAAGATGCACCCGTCAAGATGACTATCCCTTTGTACTCTCCAACACCAAAGCGCTCTTGCACGGTGGCCCCGGATATCAGAGCAGCACTGAGAGGAGTCACTAGGATATTACCGACTCCCTGCAAGAATACGAACAAAGCAAATAATGCAACAACTGTGGACTGGTCATCAGATACAGCCCGCCCCATTGCAACACGCATTGTGCCAAATCCGTAGCCGAAAAACCCATAGAGAATGCTGAAAATAACTAGAAAAGCCATAGACTTTGCCAGGCCCCAGAATATGAAAGCAGCTATCGCCGCAGCAGCACAGCAGGCCATCAAAAGAGAATCGACCGAAAAGCTCTTGTCTGATAGATAGCCAAATGTGAACTGGCCAAGGACTTGGGCAATGCACATAAGGGCCAAGAGTAGGGCGCCTCGGATAGACGGGAGATCGACAGCAGCTGCGTATGAAGGTAGGAACACGGCAGGGAGAAAAAATCCGAGACCTTGTATGAGGACTGATGACGCATAAATCCAAAAAAGAGGTCGCTTCAGGAAGTCCCAATTAGTCCTGGCCAGCGCTGAACTTTCAGCCGCAGGCAAGCGCCCCTTGAACAGAGGAATTAATGGAGCGGTGAAAACAGTCATTGCCACGGCACAAGCCCGCAGCGTCGTTCGATACCCATACTTGTTTAGAAGGGATTCAATAATAAACGGCATGAAGGCACCCGTAACCCCCGATGAAGCTGATATAAGGCCAAATGCCATTCCCTTCCGAACGACCCACCATTCGTTGACCATACTGATGATGGGATATGAGAGGATCACGAAGCCAAGGCCATACAATAGCCCTTGCGTACCAATGAGTCCATTGACAGAGTTCGTAAAGGACGCAACCAGCAGACCGATGATGCATAGAGGCCAGCCCAGCCATATCTGCTGCCGTTGATACTTCGGGAATCTTCGCGTGAGAACTGCAGAGAATGGTGCACCAAGGTAGTACAGGCTTTGAGCCAGAGTGCCAATCAGAGGAATCCTGGAAGCATCTTCTTCAAAATGGGGAATTGTTGAGTAATAGTTCTGAAAGACACCGAAGCACATAGGGAACCCTGAAGCAGTAGTTAGCTTCTCGGAAAATATAAAGCTGCTCCACCTTCTCACCTACCCCAGAATAAAGCCTCGAACACAACGCCAGCTATCAAGACCGTCCAGGCCCTTCGTCCCTGATCTACAGGCTCTAATGACTGAGAGGGAATATCGTCGGGAGTTTCAAACTCAGCAAGCGCATTCCCCGCTGGTGATCGATGCTCTACTGAGTTGCGGTCCTGGTTTGTCACACACATCTCTCCTTCTGTATTCCAACGGTAGAAATATGCGGTCGAACGGTTCGATGGAAAAGAGGACGAGGATTTTGCAAGAGTTCGTACCTTCCCCTCATTTCTATTCGTAATTGTGGTGGGCGTGCTGGGCAATGACTCAGAAGCGCCGCCAATCGGAGCAACCACAAGGGTGGACCTGGTTAAGTCCTAGAAATACTGACTTGCCAAGTCCTGCCAGACCATCTAGTCCTGCGAGATCGCTCTAATACTACGACCTTCTTTGAGTTACTTTCCTGTGCCATTTGACAAAGAGGATTTATCTAGGACGGCCGTTGGCCTTGGTGGAGTTAAAGACGGGGACCTCGGGCCTCGCTGGTCGACAGATTATATCAGACCCATGTTGTTCGATACAGTACAACACCAGTAGCGAGCATTGTCAGCAACCATGTTAGCCTGGACTCAGTGGCGTGTGAGCCTCGATCCGTGTTGTTCTCAACCGCCAACGGTGCGGGTCGCGGTTCAGAACCGCCAGAAGGTTGAATCTCACCAACGAACTTGAGCTGAAAAACCACCAAACGCTTACCGGTCCTACCGCCAGTTTCATTTTTCACAGCCACATACGTTAAGGCCGTGTTCAATCTTGAGGGAGTAGCAATATAAAAGCAGCATTCTGTATATTCTGTGTTGCAGCTCATGGCACAAAGACCGGGCAACTTCCAACAACTTCTCTGGGTCGATACGAAATCACATTCCGGTGCAGAGGCTAGGGAGTCAGCCGAGGTAATGAAATCAAATTGATTTGGCTGTGCAGGGAGCTGTAGGCAGTAAGTCCAGATCAAACAACGCAACTGTGTGACGTGGTTAGCAACCGTACACCAGGATATCTACACTGGCCTCCAAATGGCAGTTCACGTAGTGGGATGGTAGAATACTAGGCAGGATTGAGAGGCTCGGGATCGAGAGTTGAGCTGCGACAGGCCGTGTGGAGATGGTGTTAGGAGACGACGAGAGGATTTTTCAGCTCGACAGGGGCTGCGTGCCGACAGATCCGACGATACGGTATCATTTCAGCAGACAAGGAGGCGCAGCGGGGAACGGGCGGCCCTGGGAGCGAGGAAAAGGCAGAGACAGGAGAGAAGAAATCGAGCGACGCACCGGGGACTATATAGTTGTTGCGGCGTTAGCGAAAGGCGGTCTGGAATGACAGAATGGTTCGGGGTTAGTGCCAGGCACCAAACCGGATCTGGAAGCGCTAAACCCAACCTGGTGTGGGCGGGGGCAGGCGCCAAACCACAACAGGGAAGGAGCCAAATCCGACGGTGCCGACACAAATAGTTTTTGTACACCTCTGTCAAGTATGTCCATTCGCTGCTGTTAAGATACCAATCAGGCTTCTTAGATGGTTTAACCAAGGCCCAGCAGTCGTAGGTCATGTCCATGAATGGCATGGGCAAAAGCCATGGTAAGGTCATGGCATCGCATTTATCTGTACTCTTTTGCACTCCATAACCAGCTACATGGGCAAAGAAAAGGATATATATACATATAACAAGGCTCACACAAAATAGAAAATGAAACCATATCATTCCATTCATCTTATTTCATTAAAGAAGAAAGAAGAAGGAAAAAAAGGCAAAGCAAGAGAAGAGAAAGAGAACCACACTCTTAACGCAGCCAAAGCTAGAAAAAAAAAAAAGAAAAAGAAATAGCAGTCAAAATTCGACAAATATAGAACGGTATCAGGAAAAAAATAATATGACAATGAAGAAAACCAACTAATCAATCGCCCATAACCTCGTCCTCATCTTCTGCATGGTCATTGCCGTTCTCTTCAGGATCAGGCGGATTCAATTCCTCGTCCTCCAGAAGTTCTCTAGCTCGTAGATCCTCCTCGTCGTCTTCTTCTTCTTCTTCTTCATCCTCGTCTACCCTCTCTGCTGACTTATGCTTGTCATTATTGGTAGAAGAAGCCTTCTTCGCTTCACCACCGGTTTGTTTCCTAGACCTAGCAGTCTTCCCTGCACCAGCCCCGGGGACTTTCCGTCCATCCAAGAAAGACAGGACTTCTTTGTAGTTGTGGCCGAGACGAGATTTGTTCCTGAGGAGTCTTTGCTTGAGGCTTCCTTTCTGCTGCGAGTTTGATGCGTCGATGATGCGTCCAACAATTGCTAAGACAATTTTACCGGTCAATTCACACAATCGCTGCTCAGCGAGTAATGTCCCGCGAAGGCGCTCGGCAGACGCGGATTTCTCCCTCGCCTCTTCTTCATCCGCTTCAGATTCCTCAGACTCATCTTCATCCTCCAAAGGCTCGTCCTCGACCTCAGGCTCTGAGTTAAGATCGTCGTCATCTGCTGTTTCCAAGCTCCGTCCTAGTTTCCTGGCATATGTCCGTTCGGCTATGCTGTGGATTTTTGAAATTAGAGTCCTGGCCTTGGGGCTGATCTCCTGGATTAGATTTTGCGTCTGTGCAAGGACTTCTTCATTGTTGCTCGCTGCTTGGCCAGCGTGGCGAAGAGTACCAAAAAGGGTCTGTACGTCGAGGAGAGTAGTTGTCGCCGCGAAACGAATGTCATCCAGGCCTGAACGGTGGCCCATGATAGTTACAAGCGTCTCAACGAAGGTCTCGCGGTTCTTGGAGAGGGATTCGAAATACGCCTTGTCGAACGATGACTTCCCCGCATTGAAGGCTGCCGTTAGGCCCTGGATTTTCCACATGAAATAGAACAATAATGTTCGGATACAGCTAGTTACCAGCTCGCTCTCGACTTTTGCCGTCTCTTCATCATCTGCTTTGCGTAGACCACGGTTGGAGAGGTGGATGAGAACGTTGAAAGGAGCATCAAGCTTGCCCTTCTTGCCTTTTGACCCAGGTGAGGGTGCAGTTTCCAGCACAGTGGTGCAATCTGTTACACTGGCTAGATTGGAGATCCTTGTCACGGTGTTTGTGAAGGCGTTGAGGGTGGTGGCAGAGAGAGATTCTCCGTTCTGAACGTCTTTCTCCTGTGACAGTGCACTTAATGCATCTACAATGTCGTCCCATAGTTCCTGGGTCCTGGTCTCTAGCGCTTCCTTTAATTCATCTGAGGTCTTCGCATGGACGAATGCAACGCTCGCCTCTGTCAGAACATCCTGATGAGAATGTGTCAGGAACTGTTTATTAATGTCATTCAGCAAAGAAGAATATGCGGCAGCGTCCTTCTGCAGGTCCTGTATCTTATCTAGGTCAACAAGGTGCTCTAGACGTAGTACCGCAGAAGCAGCCTCTGGGACAGCACCAAACTTCTTCAAGAGTCGTGGGATAATTTGAGTGAGACTATGGGCGATTTCTTCTTGCAACTCAGGGATCTTGTTGGTCAATGCTTTGACCTTTCGGCCTCTTTTGTCGATGTCGGACTTGGAGACGTCGAGGATCCGGAGTTTCACTGCACAGCATAGCACTTCGAGAAGTATCACTTCTTGACCTTCCTCCATTTTGTACAGCTTACGTACCGCGCCCGCCGTGTCTTCCTCGCTGGGTGAATCGGCTATCTGTGAATGATCGTAAAGAAGATACCCAGCTAGTGACTGCCACTGAGACAGCTCCTCAATATATGGATAGATAGCCTCGGTAGCAAGCACAAAACGCGAAACTACTGGAGCGCCTGAAAGTGCGTCCCGTTGTGCGACTAGCGGCTGTTCTGGCTTGGACTTGTTCTCCTGCTCATCATACGCGTGGAGTATATCGACCAGACACTTGAATTTGATCCATGAACGTTTCGGCGATTCGAAATCGTCCTCGTCCTCATCCGCAAACAGTTCATTTATCTCCTCTCCAACTTCTTCTGTTATGGAGTCGAACACGTCCTGCACATTAGCGACAAAAAAGCGGCCAGCGGCTTTCCGGATTGAAGGCTCGGAGTCGAACACGAGCTTGCCGATAGTGTCAATATCTTCGGGCTCGAGCAATCCCGCATCTCG
This sequence comes from Monascus ruber, assembly GCA_002976275.1. Taxonomy (NCBI): domain Eukaryota; kingdom Fungi; phylum Ascomycota; class Eurotiomycetes; order Eurotiales; family Aspergillaceae; genus Monascus; species Monascus ruber. Next base: position 679,299 of record PSNO01000005.1, read on the forward strand.
AATAAAGTCAAGCAGCTCCACCGCTGATGCGCGTACTGTGGGATCTGCGTCCTGAGCAGCCATCTCCGCCATTCTCTGGCGGAAGCGCTCTGTAAACGACCGTAGGCCTACGATGTTATCCTTATTTTCGTATAGGCTTCGGAGCTGCGTAACAACCACCAAGCGTGTGTGTGCCGAGCGATCTGACAAGGTCCAGCCGAAATAGCGGAGATACTGTCCCTCAAAAAAGTATTCTCTGTAGCTGCGAAGCCACTGCCCTAAGGATGCTATACACTCAGAGCGAATTTTAGGATCGATATCCCGATAGCGATGGACGAACACGGTATCAAAGCCGTCCTTGAGGAACTCGTCAATAGCCTCTAATTTCTTCTCGCCTTCCTGTATTGTCTTCTGGATAGCATCTGTCCTGCCTTTGTTGATTGTTTTCTTCTTCTTTTCACTTTCGAGCTGCTTTCTGGAAGTAGAAACGGTGGTAGTCACTTCTCGTGCGACATCACAGAGGGCAGTCATGATGATCAAAGAGATGAGAGTAGCAGTGTGTCTGAATGGGCGGCATTGCGCTGTAGACATAGAAGATACCCAGATTAGGATATTTTCGAACAGGTCTTTATCGTTGTACAAGACCGAGGAATGATGAAAAGTCTGTATCAACGACGAAAAGAAGTCCTCCAGCACTGGCTGGAAGGCCTTGAATGTCCGGGATTTGGAGATGAGTGGGTATTCAGAGATGCCCCGTTCGTTGTAGAGTTCCTGTAGATCGCTGATACGGTCGGGCACGTTGTCGACATCGTTAACCTGGTCAGTATCCACCGTAAGATCGGTTCCGGTACATCTTAGTATGAAATTAACCATTTCACGCATTGCATCGCTCTTATCTTGTTGGTATCGCGTAAGCCACTGCGCAGCAACATCGTCGACCGTACCAATTTTCCCGAAGACCTCAGCTAATGAAAAATAAGATCAGCATATACACATAGGCGAAGCAAAATCAAGGACATGGAAGCAGTATGCGTACCGTATAGACCACTTTCACCAGCAGCCAAACTAGGTCTCACTTTCGGTTTTCTGAGACGCGAAACAGTCGTTTTCCGTTTCCCGTTCGTAGCTGGTCGCAGAGCGAGCTCCTGATTACCAATACCATTTGTGGCTACTTTCGGTTTCTTCGTGGCACGAGCAGTGCCCTTCCCTGCAGTTGACTTCTTCTGTTTAATCGATGCTTTCCGCGCAGCACGTTTCCTTTCTCGTAGTTCCTCCTCATCTGGATCATCGTCACTCGCATCATCTTCATCGGAACTGGACACATCTTCCTGCTCCGCATCTCCGTCTTCTTCTTCTTCTTCTTCTTCTTCTGTGTCTCCGTCATCCCCGTCGCCTGCAGCGGGCCGTTTGCGCTTCGTCCGTCCGGTAGTCTCGCCGTAAGTCTGTGAGAATAACTCCGGTTTTCGCGTCACGCGGCCGGACTTTCTTCTATCTGTGGAAGGTGAGGAGGATGTCTTCTGTATAGTTTGTCCAGCGTTAGGACTCGAGAGGGGCGTTTCGTTCTCCATTGCAATCAATGGTTCAGTAGATTGCGAAATGTCGAGTCGACAACTGGCCACGAGTTAGAAGATAAACAGCACAACTACCCTCGAGAGCCAATAGCGCCCGTATTTGCGATGATAATGTGATGAAGGCCGTTAGCGGTTGAGGAAGATCGGTTCGCAAGTTCAACGGCTTTGGCGCGCGTCTCAGGATGGAACGCGCGAAGGCTGACACTGGCCCAGTGGAAGAGTGGAATTGGTGATAAAAAGAAATATTCTAAACAGGGTTGATTGCTGCTTATATGACGGATAACGGATAGCATTAGCCGATCAGGAAGCTCCAAAAAGCGAGGGAGGGAGGAAGCGAAATGGGGAATTGGAATTATTGTCGACGCGACTCGTGCCTGATCCGGACGGCTTGGCCTGGAGGAGCTTGGCGTATTGTCCATGGTAATATTACTAATCATCATGTGTATAACGTAATCGACCACCAAGTGGTTCCTAATTCCACAAATTTCACCATTCTAAACTTGATGCTTTTCAACACCACAAAAAAGGCATAATTTTCATTGAAAAAATAGCCTATATCTGTTTATTGGGACACTGAACCCTATTATGTCCCAATATATTACAATTACTGTGCCGGGAGCACTGCAGAACCCTAGATTCCTCATATTTCCTATCCTAGAACGCCGTAGGGCCGCGGCCTCACGACCTACTAATGTATGGTGGAGTCCGTGGCCGAAGAGTACTTAAGGAGGGTTTCCTCCCAGATAGTTACGGAAGTGGAACATTCTTTTGGTTTTAAGGTTGCTTCACTAATATCGTCGTCGTATAGGAGCGAGGCTTCGTCGTCATTATGTTTCTTTTGTTATATCGTTATCCTACTAGATCGTTCAGCGCCGTGTGGTACAACGGCATCATTTTAGTATATCCATTCCTGAGATCCCTCGATCACAACCCGGTTCCTGTCGCAGGGAACAACGCACGTACGCCCCTCCTTTACATTACTACTACATGTTGGTTGCTGTTGCTGCCTAGGTTGCCAATCTTCTTGGAGAATCCTTGCTCCTTCAATCTTTCCTTTATCTTCAGCAACAGTTAAACTTCCTCTATTTTAAAGTGTTTGGTCCTCTTTGCCTCCTCTTTCTATATTAAAGCTCCGATTGAAGCTAACTGATTTAGTGATGTAATAAGATAGGCGTCTGAATACCAGATACCAAAAGGATACCGTAGGATTCGTAGGAATCGTAGGAATCGTGGTGAACACTTTGTATCGATATACTGCTGTCTCTAGTACATCATGAAGCTCTAATACGATGCGCTTCCTTGAGCTCTCGATCGCTTGCTCCTTTTTTTCATATACAACTCCAGGATACACGTATGGTCATCTTTTCTCCCGGAATATATATAATTCGTATTCCTGGATCGAATTATTAGATAATCCACCTGTCCGAATGGATCACCTACTACCAACTTCGGGAGTTCCCCCCTTTAGTATAGTAATGAATCCTCAATGAGTTTAGCAGCGGTCAACGGAGCGTGTTGAAGACTTCGTATAGTGATACCGATTTATTCCAGGTCCGGGACCTGTAGTATAGACATTCCCTTCTTAGTAGGCTACGTGCGTGTAGCCGATACAGCTTCGTTCAGCCCTTCTTCCCCTGAATTACACAACAAGCTAAGATCAGGTAGACAAATGCAACATCAAGATCAGCAACTGGACAGATGAGATGTAGGGGTTTGAATATAAAATTCATTTTCGTACTAGATACACGAAGGATTCCTTGGGAAGAAGAGAACAGGAGGCACTGAGAGACAACAGCGCTGTGCCCAAGGAAGGGAACTAGAAGCAACAAACAGAACAAATGAAGCAAAAGAAAAGTACAGAACGAATGATACAAATAGGGCAAGCATGGTACTCAGGTGTTGCACCTGAGTTGTTATATACCTGGGCGTAGCCCAGGACAGGAGATGAATTTTGCTGGCCAGTGTTTCATATGTAGCCAGGCGGCTCATCAATACCAATGTCAGCCCTTCGTATCCAGGATGGGTTGAACTGAATTCTGCTGGCACAAGATGTAGATGTCGTCGGCAAGATAGCAACAATCAGACGATTGTGAGACCGTGGTTCTGGTCATTGTGGGAAGACTAGATATCATTGTTGCCCCCAGTCACACAGCTATCGAAAGGCAGGCTAGGGCCACAGTAGGCCTTATCATTGTAGGCACTGGCATGGCCCATTCTCAACCAACCTTTCCAGGTATCACCATGATCCAAGCGCAAACATTGAGTGCCACACATAACCCCATTTTCGATCTTCTCGATGTACTTATGGATAGCACCAGCGATGGTAGCTTGTTGAGCGGTAGTATCACAATTGCGGCCTGAGGCATAAAAATCCCATCGGATACTTTGATATTCACCATTAATGTGGCGACAGCTATGCTGGTCGGAGAGGGATTTTATCGAAGTTCCGACTGTTTCGCAGAAATTGTATAATTCTTTGACGATATTGATGCAGGATGAAGCGATAATGATGGCATCGCATGCTGTAATGGGGGTACGCTCCACAAGATCAACATTGGCGTCTCTTGTGAGGTTCTGGTCGGCGCCAAAGTCTCCAGGCTCATCGAGAATAATTCGGAACCATTTATCTGGCAATGGTTGCCCTGAGATAGTAGATGGCAAGGATAATGCCTGTGCTGATATTGCAAGCCAGCACACGGTCATAATTAACATATCCTTCGGGAACAACATAGTAGTTAAGGGCGTTGTTGACGATCAAGAAAAATAGGAGAATTGGGGGGGTGAGTCGAAGAATGAATTTACAAAAGTCTCGAAAGGTGGCCATTAGGGAGAATAGATGAGATGAAGACTGTTAATGCTGTTTTCAAGAGCATGGAACAACACTCCTTTTATAGTGAGCGCAGAGCTGAAATGATGGGAAATTTCCCCTTCTTTGTTGACTTGTCAGGTAGTATATGATAGTAGCATTCAGATCACCAGGTTATTGTGGGTATACAAAAGTACTTAGTAGTTGGTAATAAGGTATGTCCCCCACCTGCGCACTTTTTTTTTGTGCAAGCAGACTTCTGGTAGAAGGAACCAATTTAACAGGTTGTTGTGTAGCAGTTGGTAGTGAGGAGTGCTCCCCACCTGCGTGATTTTTTTATGTGCAAGCAGACTTCTGGTAGAAGGAACCAATTTGGATTCAGATCAGGCATGAAAGTGATCCTACTTCTCCACATTCCTTTCCATACCAATGGTTCCCCAACATCCTGCTCATTGTCAAATTGTCAGACCGCTAGGTTGCTGTGGATATACAAAAGTACTTAGCAGTTAAAATGAGGCGTGCCTCCCCACCTGCGTGATCCTTTTTTTTAATATACAAGCAGATTTTTGGTAGAGGTAACTAATTCAGATTCAGATCAGGCATGAAAGAAATCATTGTTACGGTGCCTCTCCGGTCCTGCCTGATATATACATGAGAGAGCAGTGTAGAGCCTCCAGCTCTACATCCTAGTCTTTTGCTTAGTGTAGTGGGTAAGCTTCTGAATGCTTCCAGACGTCGCACCACCTTTATCAGAGCACCGCTATGAAGGTAGTATCATATGGAAGTAGAGTAATGGATGCATTATAGTTCAAGTAGATAGACACTAAGATATATGCATGTCTTAACATTGGTTCCACTTAGACTCAAATAAGTGCAATCCTAATAATATTAAGACAAGTGACATTGTTCAGCATACCAGCTTGGTAATTGTGTTCTTAGAATCAAGTCGCTCAAGATAGGTGACTTTTGAGATATCCCAAAAATAAAAAAAAAACTCATAGACTTCATTTGCAATAAGAGAAGAAGACCTCACTATGGTGTCTTTAGGTTTCAAGCAGTTAACAGCACCTTGAGTGTCTGGTATAGTTAATGAGGCTAAGTGTAGTGATATCCAGCAGGATCACCCTCTAACTTATATTAATGGATATTAGAACTCCATTGTGGAGACTGAGGGGTAGGTTTGGGAGAAAGTGACCCACTTGGAAGTGGGATGCCATGTAGTACACACTTAACTAATGCTCACTGATCTTAGTTATCTACAAGGCTCCCCTGCCTTCTCTTGCCTGCTGAGAAGTATGATATATTTTGACACCCAAAAGCATATATTATGGAATATATATTACTAAAACCAGTTCCTATAACTAATGATTAGGACATTGCAATTGCTTATGTCCAATTTAGACCTTGTTCTCATGCCGTAGAAGCCGCTGGTCTTCCTGGATAGATAAACCCCCTGCAGCAATCTGCCGCTTAGATTGCTTTTTTTTTGAAGCTGCTTTTCATGTGCAGCACGTAGATATGTGTTAGACTTGCGGTATGGTCTCATTGTATGAGATCTAATCGCTGGCTGATTTGATTTTGTTATTTAACGTAGGTTGGGATTCCAGAACGGAACATACGGCGGCCGAAGCTAACTCGGCTGGCTAGGCTAGGGTAATTTAGTTACAGAACACGAGCCCGGTGCGGGCAGATGCTAATAATCCTCCAATACCGGAACTCCCCTCAAAACAGTAAACCATGTCCCTGATCCTGCGGTGCTGCAGTTCCTTGAAGTAGCCACCTCTTTCAAGTACATAGAATCTGCCGATGCAGGGGGAAAATCTCAAAACCCCTTCGGGAAAAAGGAAAACCTCTGCAAGTATTGGTAATGTTTCGATCGAGAGGTAGTGGTCCCTCTCTTGGGGCCCTCAGAGCCCAGTGGAAGGAGAGGGGCGTCTCTCTTGCGTTTGACAGCAAGCCCGATATCTTCCTCACCCCGAACGGGTCGGCATCGACAAGTCCCAGGAGCCGGGGCTCAACGGAAAGGCTGGCCTAACCAAAGCCCACGTTAGCCGCTCTGCTCTTAGCCATCACCTTGGTGGTGTTACCAGGCTGCACCACGAGGTGGCAGAGTCGGGCTTCGCAGTCCGTTTCTCCGGGGTGATTTGATTTGATACCCGTAAATGTATAATTGTGCCACCGCCTACCTACCCGTGTTCCCGTGTAATGAGGCTTCTTAGTGTTGAAGTCGCTGGTAATAATCTATTGATCGCGACCAACACCAATATTGAAGCCAGTCTCATCAAAGTTGTAGATATCCTCCTTCAATATCCCATGGTTCTGAATGGTCTGATGGAGCTTCTGAAGCTACTCCTGAATAACCTCATGATCCTCTGCACGCTTGTGGTCAAGCTCTATAGTTCTAGAGTGATGTCTTTTATATTCAGGGTGCCTTCCTAGCCGTTGGTTTAACAATTTCTTGCTGACGGTAGGTGGAGGGGTGTCTAGGTTGGTATGGGTTGATTTCAAAATGGAATTGGTACTTGATTGGATCATTCGTGCAAGTAGCTTCACATTTAATGGCTCTAGAGTATCTGGAAGGCCTGCGGTCCGTAGGGCGCAGGTCTGGTGTCACGGCGTAGAGTAGCACGTATACGGGCCGTGGAGGGTTCTAGGGCTTGTGTAAGAGATGGGATGGAAAAGGTAAACGTGCGTATAGCCTTGATACACAGGTAACCGCTGGTCTTCGTAAAGACTCCGGTGGTTAGGAACATATGTTAGAACGCTATGGATTCTGCATGTACATACCGCCCTCGCTTGGCCACGGCGCACTATTTAGCTAGCCTCACGTTTGATCCCAATATATCAAGACATACTAGGGTCAGTGTCCTAATAAATAGATATAGACTATTTTTCAATGAAAATTATGCCTTTTTTGTGGTGTTGAAAAGCATCAAGTTTAGAATGGTGAAATTTGTGGAATTCGGAACCGGTGGTCAAAACCACTCGGTGGTCGATTACGTTATATTTATTGCACCTGACTGGTTATGCCCTAGCCCTCGATTCCCCGCTGCGGGGAACGTCCCAAAGTGGTTGTTATCACTTAACGCATATATGCCACGGACAAATGCCAGTCACTCTCTGCAGGGCAATTGAAATGACAATGGTTAGTCAAATGTGTTGAGAGGGACTAAAAATATTATATCTATATCATTATCATACCTCTTCATTCCCCACAGCCAGGATGATGCCATTCAAAGCTCTTGAAGTTGAAGCCGGCACCACTGCTACTCGAACCACACCCTCCCAATGATAGACCTTGTCACGGCATAAGAGAGAAGAGAACCTAGAATCCAATCATATCAGTCAAAGAAAGCATTACTATGCCTCTGAAGTCCCCCTTTGAGTCGTCAATTGCCAAACCCGGCCAGGGCAAAGTCGTCCTCTCTCTCCTCCCACCCTCACTACCGACCCTGACGACCCTAACGTACAAGTATCCCCTTAAACTTGTCAGTCGCTCTCCAGCATTTGTTCCAGAGTTGTCTGTTCTACGAGACGCCTCACGACCGGTCCATTTACACCTCCTCAGCTACGGTGGAGGTCTGTTACCAGGGGACGTTATTGATGTCTCTATCAAACTGGAGCCGAGGACGAGATTGGTCGTGACGACTCCACAGGGGAGTACAAAGATCTATAAAACAAAGCATACCAGTGCGGGTGGAGGCAATTCGGTCCCGGATAAGAGCAAGCAGATTCTGCACGTACAAATTGAAAGTGAAGCGGCGCTGTGCTATCTTCCTGATCCATCGGCGCCGTTTCGAGATAGTCGGTATGAACAGATTCAGACATTCACCATAAACGGGGGCTGCCGAATGGCGAAGGACAGCAAGAAACATGGTGAGATGACAGACCGTGAACGACGAAGCAGCCTCTGCATCCTCGACTGGGTAACGCAAGGGCGAAGTTCTCTGGGCGAAAACTGGGACTTTCATCTCTGGAGGGGAAAGAACGAGGTCTGGACTACCGATGATACTGGGAAAAGGAAACTTTTACTTAGAGACTCGCTCATCCTCGATGACGAGTCTGGCACGTCAGGAAGTGGAGAACGAGGACGAAGGCAAACGTCACTCATTCGCGATCGAATCCACCCTCATGGTATTGTGGGGACCCTAATCCTTTACGGACCGGTATTTGACAATCTCTGCTCCTTCATCATGAACAGGTTCACGACACAGCCCCGGATCGGTGCTCGGAACTGGTCTTCCACTATCTCGCCAGCCGCTTCGTCTACTACCAGTGGTAGTAGTGGTAATAGCAACGCAAAGGATATAACCTGGACGGCAGCCCGCGTGAGGGGAGGCTTTGTCCTCATGAAATTCGGGGCGAAGGATTTCGAAGCAGCGAGGAAGTGGCTCGGGGCTCTATTCAGGGAGGAAGGGAGCATGGCTCGGGAGTTTGGAGAGGAGGCTTTGCTGTGTTTGTGATGTACATAACCCCCCCCCCCCTCGATATACCATTGTTACTCTCGAACCCTAAAGCAGGATGTTTCATGCTCAGTCCCCCAAATGGTGTAAAAATGCGACCAAATTTCTACCTTGTTACCTGAAGCAACTGGACATATAGATTTCAGGGAGGTCATCCAGGTACCATAATTGAACAGGGGTTCTTAAGATCATTTTCCCTTACATCTCCTTCAAACACCAACAATAATTATTTCAACCCCATAACTTGGCAGACCCAACCGGCAAGCTAGCCTGAGCATTCACGAGCAATTCGTCAAGCCATGACAGCCTATACTTATTCTCAGGACTCGCCAAGAAAGCCACAACCACCGCAAGAACAGCAGTGACGGCAACAAACCCAGTCACAGACCAGCAGGAGGAGTCGGGACTCCGGATCGTCTGGTCCTCTATTGTCTCGCCGCGCTTGAATCCGAGCTTGTTGGAGACGGCGAAGAACTTCTTGTACTTGGTGTTATATGGTGGGTAGCGGATACCGGCCATTACTTTGTCTAGCCAGTTGGGTAAAGAGACTACGACGCGTTTGTGGGTGAAGGCTTCCACACCGTGGCGGCCGTGGTAGTAGCCTATGCCGGAGTCGCCTGTTCTGGTTAGAATTTCCTGTGATTATTTGTAGATATAGGGAGAAATCCAGCGCTTACCGACTCCGCCGAAGGGTAGGCCTCCAGCTGCTGCGTGTAGGAAGCAGTCGTTTATTGTGACTCCGCCGGATAATGTACGGTCGAGAACTAGGAGAGAAAGATTCTTAGTTACGTAGTGTCCCAAGGGTACGTATGTTGTAGATGGATTGATGAACCATATTCAATTTCAGGTTTCGAGTTGCTGAAGATATAGATTGCCAGAGGATGCGGCTTGCTGGCAATCGCACGAGTGGCTTCGACGTAATCGGCCACTATGACAGGAAGTAAGGGGCCAAAAAGCTCTGACTCGAGCAGGGAGTCATCCAGAGTGACGTTGTCAATCACGGTTGATTTCAGTTGTAAGGAAGTCCTATCTCCTGAACCGCCGTAGACGATTTTCCCTTTGGATCGATCGAGGAGGTCCCGATCATAGTTTCGTTCGTTGATGATCTTGCACATATGGTCTTCCTCCCCCTCGTCCCCAGAAAACTTATCCCGCCAGAAAGCCAATCTGTCAATGAAATAATCATGAACTGCCGGATCGACAAAGACATGGTTCACAGATAGGCAGATCTGGCCCGCGTTCACGAATTTGGCCTGTGTAATGCGTTTTGCAGCTAGGTCGACATTTGCCGTCTTGGTGACAATAGCAGGACCCTGGCCACCAAGTTCCAGAACTGTCGGGGTGAGATATTGCGCAGCTGCCTTGGCGACATGTTTTGCAACGGGCGTAGAGCCCGTGAAGAAAATATGATCGAATTTGTTCGAAAGGATGTATTGCGTCTCCTGCGCACCCCCAGTGACAATGGTATAGGTAGACGGATCCAGATACTTGGGGAATAATTCAGTCAATAGAGCCTCTGAATGCGTCGACAACTCCGACGGCTTGACCATGGCCGTGCAACCGGCCGCAATTGCCGGCATGAGAGGCTGCAGCGCGAGCAAGATGGGGAAATTCCAAGAACCGATAATGAGAACGACCCCAAGAGGCTCGCGACGGACCACTGTCGAGCCTAGCCTGCTGAAAAGGAATCCGGAACCAGGGTATTCATCTGCTGTCCATTCCTCCAAGTGCGCAATGTGATCTAGAATGTCGGCCTTGGACGCGCTGATGGCAGCGGTAAGGTTTTCAATCTCGTGCCGACCCAGGTCCTTTTTCAAGGCTTCAGAGATGGCTTCCTCGTTGTCTTCGACGAGCCAGTAGAGCTGCTTCAACTGCCACTTTCGGAAACGGAGGTTCTTTGTACGGCCGCTCTTGAAGGAACTGCGTAATGTGTGAAGCTTTGCATCGACTTCTTCGCGAGGGGTATACTTGTTTCCCGGAACTACAGACATGATGCTCGGATTTGCGAATATTTATTGAACGGAGAGGGAAAGTAGATGAGGGACAGAAAGAGGTCTCAGAAACAGGCTAGCTCCTCAGTGCGGCGTTATTGAAGCATGCGGGCACAACAAGGACGTAAAACTGGGAATCCCGGAGTGTCAGATCATCGGGATGGTCATTCTTAATAAATATATCATATCGATAAACCCACTGAATCATCGATAATGAATACCAAGAAGACCATTCATTTGCGGCGGAGGTCTGTGGACGAGACAGACCAGAAGGGCGCGTATACATTGTGCGAAAGATGATCGATCAGCTCAGAACTGTCCATGCCGATCAAAGTTAAAAAAAAGGAAATCGGTGTTGCGCCGATGGGATTGGCCTTGCAGGAGGCATTAAATCAGGAGACGAGTCAGCGCTGCGAGACCTGAGGCTCTATTGTAAGTGAAAACTTCAGGAGATCAACCTCGACGTTGATACCCCGTCGTTAATGCAAGTATATCTTTTGCGGAAATGATACATGGAATTCCAGACTGCGAGAATACTGGGTTACCTCCGGAAAGCCATTAGATCGAATATATTAGTAACATCATGACGAAGGACCGTCCTGTCGTACCGTCGTTACTTTGAGGGAGGCACCCAAGAAACACACAGAAGGGATATAGATACATGAACCGATGCGAACAAAGCCATGAATACCATGAATACCATGAATACCATGAAGAAAAGACAAAAGAAAAGAACGAGGAAAGGAAGCGTCATGACCACCACGGCACAAATGGCGGAATCCATTCTTTCTTCGTAGCACCCTCCAGATCATCAACGTTGAGGATATCGACGCCTTCCTGGATGACGACGCTCCAGATGTGATTTCTCAGACTCCGTGGCCAGCTGGGTAGAGACCAATATCGGACCTTCAGGCCAAGTCCATGAGCACCTCTGATTTGCGCTCGGAGAAGATGCATCTGTCGCGAGGAGAGACGGAAATGCCACGGGGTCCCGATGGATTTTGTGAACGAAACGGATGCGTAGTAGCTATTCGTGAAGTTGTAGGGGATTATTTTGTGGTCTACGGATATTTGGTTAAGATTTCCAGTCGAGTACTGACCGCCATCGCCGTACTCTGCCACTTTGTCCAGAGGCGCATCGAGAAAGACGTCTCGGTAGGTGGAATTTGATACGATAGATTCAAACGGGGTGTTCCCCGTGCCGACGACCGTGATGGGACCGTTGACGACTGCCGTCCCATTGAAGTGGGTCAGATAGCCACGCTCACGCAGCGGGGATAGCTGCTCCAATAAAGCAGGCCAGGTGGTCGCCCCGTCTGTTTTAAAGTCGACGAGTAGGACGAGCGTCTGCGATGGATCAGTGTCGAACACGCCATTCGGAGGACTATCCGCAGACGGGTGAAATAGAGTGATCGGGTTCTGCCGATCGAGGATCGCCAGTAACGGGTTAATGTACATGCTCCTCAGGGTGCGCCTGGGGGTAAGAGACGATTTCGTATGGCCGACAAAGAGCTCATTGTCAAAGTGCCAGACGTCGGCCTCAACGCTGATGCAGCCGGCCTGCAGGGCAGAGTACAGGGGAATTCGACGCCAGTAGTCATTGTGTGAATGGCACACGATCGGGAAGATGTCACGCGAGAGGTCCGTGGGCCAAGTGTGCGTATACCCCGATGTCTCGACCGGACGTGTCCAGCGGTCCACTGCCCGATCGAAGTTATCCGGGAAGAAGGAGACGACGATGCTAGAGATGAGGACTATGAACTGGATAATGCCTCTGCGACGCAAAGGTGAGCAACAACCTCCCCTTTGGAAGAAGGCTGGATGGACGGAGACTCACAACACCATGAAGAAGAGTATAGCGCAAAACAACAGGAAATACCAGGACATGCACCACCTTGCCCAGCGGCGACACCTCCGCCAGCGGGGACTTGAGGGCAGCAAGGAAGCGGTGCTCCCGACGTGTCGGAAGAGAGGCAACCAGCGCAGGCTTCGTCTATTCGAAGCAGAAGAAGACTGACGGAAGAAGAAACCGTGGCCTCTGTGCCCAGCGCAGTTCTCCGGTGATTCGATCACGATGCAGATTTCCGACCCGTCGGAGGCAGCGTTGGGAGGAACACTGCTGCGACTATCTGCGCAGCCATGGTCAGCATTGATTCTTCCGGTCGTCAAGCGCGCCAGTTTGTGATTGTCATCAGCATGAGCAGAGGGGAGAGGAGGAGAGCAGAGAGATCGAAAGGACGAGCGCATAATGAATGGGTCAACAGAAAACAACTGAAGACAACTGAACACAGACGAAAACGGGGGAATTCGAGCGAAGGACTGAGGGATTAAATGCAGAGAGATACACGCATAGAAATGCGTGACTTGTGCTAGTCTTGTTTTCATTCATTTATTCTTCTTCTTTTTTTTTGCCTTCTCCTTATTATCTTCTCTAGACACAAGCCCACGCCTTGTCCAGAGATGCACGTTGGCCAAACGCACGTATCCACGGAACCACATGCCCCAGGAAACGCCCGCCGGCGACAGACAGAAGTGACAAATTGGGAGTTCTCTAGAAGGAGGTCAATGTACCTTGATGGGGTAACGGCGCAGCAGTAGCCGGCCCGATTCGTGCTATTGGACTGTCAGCGGACAGTAAGGATCGCTGATGTGGAACAAGCCCCTAATTAGCCTGTGTGGGAAACCTGTCGATCAGGCATAGGCAGCAGCATGACTGCTGACGTGCGTCGTGGGAGGTAGTAAGAGTCGATGGATGCAACACACAGGAGGAGAAAAGGGCACTGTACTGTCAGTGAAATACTTCAGCAGTACTCGATGAAAAGCTAATTATCTAGCAAGTGAAGGATGGGTCCCGCAAGGAAATACCAAGCTTTTCATCCGCAGATCGCCAAGAGCTCATTGTCCAACCCGTAAGAACCAGCGGTCACAGCGGATGCAGTATAAAAACCGTGTCACCCCGTCCGTTCCTTTCATCTTCCGAAAATGCTGGTGCCTGAGTTCATTGGTGATTAACTACTCCATGACATCTACAATGCTGTACTTCTCTACACCTAAGCAATACAGGGCTGTGCAGTCAGACACGGTGAGTAGCCTGACAGCGTGGACTGATTTATGGATTCCGAGGGTCACCGTTTAGTCCTGGCAGTGATTGCACATGAATGGTACTATTGATGCCTTAGCAGGGTCAAGCTGCCCTAAAGGGGGGTTTCAGTTACACCATTGTATTTGCTGGGCAGGGCTGTAACATGGCTGCGATGCACCGAGGATATGCATCCTCACTTCCGCAGTACTAGCATTAATCTGCCAGAATAAACCATAGATGTAATACGAGCCATCACGAGCTATCACTAGGCAGGAACTACTCATCTATACGAGCAACTACTGCAGTGTACGGAGGTGTGGGGCAAAAGAGATTGGCAGGCTAGTAAGTTTGGGTGTAACTCCAAGACAGGCCACCATAGTAATTTATATGTGTCAGCGTCAGCGTCTTAGTCCCTACTATATAGTAGGTTATTCAAAATATGAAGCTATTCTCACCATATAATCACCAAATTTGATGATTTTGATGGCAGCTGTAACGGGCCAGAGCCCGTCTGGGATCACGTGCAACCGCGTGCCTGTTAGTACACATGAGGTTCTGCCGTCCTAGACCGCCCTCGCTACCTATCTGATGAGGATATACTATTTCGGACAGGGGGATTATCTGATAATCCGGCCCCGGATACGGAGTATGTATGTTCCGGAGGAAGGACCAACATACGGATGTTGGGACAACACAAGGTGTAGTGGACAAGCTAGAGGAAGCGCATCGTTTTAGAGCTTCAAGATGTACTAGAGACAGCAGTATATTAATATAGAGCGTTCACCACGATCCCTATGAGTCCTACGGTATCCTTTTAGTATCTGGTATCCAGACGCCGGACCCCTGATCCACATCACTATCTCACGGCACAGGCAGGCCTACCTAGTAATACGACCATACATGTGCCTATCCATTACTATCTACGCGGGCCGTCGAGCAGCACGAGCTATTCCTCTCTTTGAAGCTTTTGGTAGATAGCATCTGGCATCGTTAGATTGAATCAAATCTCGCTTTAGCCCCTCACACCTAGGAGCTCCGCGGGATGTAGTACGCCATTTTAGCCATGGCCAGCATGGCTCAATGACATTCAAATCAGGTGAATTACCAGGCCAATCCATTATTTTTTGAATGCTGTATATGCTATAGATTCTTAATTGAAATTGATGTTTATGAGATGGAGCTTCATCCTCAAGAACTATAGTATCTGGCCGACCAACCAGACATTCCTTAGCAAAAGGAATAAGTTTAGGAATTAGGACCTCCTAAGAGAAAAGGAATTAGCTAGTAAGATACATATAAAATATAAGAAGCCCAAATATTACCTTCTGATATCTATACCAATCTATTCCCCCTTTACCATCACGTACAAGCTTCCCATTCTTTTTAGTAAAGGTCCATTTTGGCTGTCAACCAGGTGTTTTCCAATCTCTAAGCTTCATCCATGATAATTGAGTATTTAGCTCCTATTCTTGTTGACAAATAGGCTCAAGCTCTTTATTCAATTTATCAATATCCTTTTGTGCTTATTGCCTTTGCTGAGCATTCTCTGGGGCCTAGATATGTATAGGACCCTTCTTATCATAAGAAAAGTAAGCCCATACCATAAAATCAGAAGATCCTTTCCATCAACAGCAAATACCGGTATCCTTAGTTGTTTCTCCAGATGTACGCCATATACAGACTGCTCCACGCTGATGGCCAAGTATAACAGATGTTTCTTCAGTAAAAATCACATTTTTCCAATCATTAAGGGTCCAATATTGGTGATCAATGCAGAACTGGAGTCGCCGACACTTCATTTCATCAGTTAGATCTGGTTTAGTAGTTGGTTTAACAACAGAAAAGCCATGCTTGCTAAAAATACATAAAACAGAATGATAAGAGCCATTAGATTCAAAAGCTAGCATTTCAGAGGATTTCTCATATCCAGATCAATCTTTTTTAATAGAATCAATGATTGACTAGATAGCTTTAGTAATCTTCTTTGGACAGCCTGATTGAGCTCTATCCTCCACATATTCTTTAAGAATACAAGGATCAACCTCGGGTTGATATCCACACTCCCTAGCCTTTTTGACAAGGTGTTGAATGGCTGATCTAGGCATTCTTGTAATAGCCTAAACCACCCTAAGATCAAAACCAGCAGTCATCAAGGTAAAGGCTTGGACCTGGAGCTCAATCGGATGGTATCCCATAATGGAGGCGCGGGGTCGGTCGGTAGGCAGGTAAGCAGGCAGGCAGGTCAGAACATCATAAAATCATCAAATTTGATGATTATATGGTGAGAATAGCTTCATATTTTGAATAACCTACTATATAGTAGGGACTAAGACGCTGACGCTGACACATAAATTACTATGGTGGCCTGTCTTGGAGTTACACCCAAACTTACTAGCCTGCCAATCTCTTTTGGCCCACACCTCCGTACTGTGGAGTGTACGGAGTACGTTCCGATAAGATCGCAGAAAAGTCTAAAAAACTCAAAGACGATTGCATCCAACGACAACATCATCCTCACCACGACGCCATCAAAATGCCTCACAAGCACAAGAGACGCGGAAACGACGATTCGTGAGTTTATTTAATTTTTTTCATTCCCTCATAGTTGAATTAACGACTAACTGCCGTTCCGTTCTAACACAGCATCTACGACCTCCCCCCCTCCGCAATTGCGAAACCCCTTCCAGTCAGAGACCCAGGCAAGAATCAGCACAAAGGCAGCAAGGCCAAAAATCAACAGAAGCCATCCTCGTCCCTTCATGCCACCAAGAACAACCTACAAGATGACACGCCCAAGGCGTTCAAACGACTCCTGCAATACCAGCAGCGCAAATCGAAGTCTGCTTCTACCGGCCTAGACGATCGCGAACAGAGGAGGAAAAAGGGGAACAACAACAACAACAACAACAATAATAATAATAATACCACAAAGAAGCGAAAACGTGGGAATGACGACACCGAGCCTGTAGCGACAACTAAACAGACGAAAAAGGAATCCAGCCAGAACTCGACAGAAACCAAAGTCATCCCGAAAATAATGCCGGGTGAGAAATTCTCCGATTTCGCCGCGCGCGTCGATCGCGCACTGCCATTATCCGGTATCCAGAAATCCGCACGACCGGCACCGTCTGACCTCCCCAAGCTCCGCGAGGAGCGACGGACGAAGCACGAGAAGCACCTGCTTCGGCTGCAGAAGCAGTGGAGGGAGGAGGAAGAGCGGATCCAGGAACGGGAGGCTGCGGAGCGGGAGGAGCGGGAGGCGGAGATGGAGGAGGAGCTGGAGTTGTGGAAGAAATGGGATGCGGAACGGCGAGGGAGCAAGGCGAGGAAGAAGAACAAGAACAAGAAAAATAGGGACGGGGCTGGGGTGGTTGATGATGATGCAGATCCGTGGGCGAAATTGAAGAGCCGGGATCCTGTCGTTAAGGCTAATCCGTTTGATGTCGTGCAGGCTCCGCCGCAGTTGACGAAGCCCAGAGAGGTGTTCAAGGTGCGTGGTGGTGCCGGCGTAGATGTCGCCAATGTGCCTGCTGCGGCGGGGAGTTTGAGGCGCA
Source organism: Monascus ruber (assembly GCA_002976275.1). Taxonomy (NCBI): domain Eukaryota; kingdom Fungi; phylum Ascomycota; class Eurotiomycetes; order Eurotiales; family Aspergillaceae; genus Monascus; species Monascus ruber. The sequence continues at coordinate 696,745 of PSNO01000005.1, forward strand.
GAGAAGAGCTCGCTGGGGAGCGGAGGAATATCGTCGAAGAATATAGACGATTGATGTCTGAGAAGAGGAAGCAGTGATGGGGTTTTCTAGCATTACAGTATTTCCATGATATGTGCTTACTTCAATTAAAATACTATCACGCCAGTATCTGATGCATATACAAAAACGAGAAGAAAATTGTGCAGTGCCTTTTTATATACATGGCAACGCTCTAGACCTGTATACGGAGTATATAGCACCTTAACCCAATAGAAAGACAAGAACTTTTTCACTTCGCAATGCTTACACCCACTCACTCCTCCTGTTTCAAAGCCTTGACGTACTCCGCTGCCCTCGCCTTGATGTCCTCAATCATCTTCTCATTTCGGCCGCCGGAACCTGCAAGCTTCTCCTCGAACGCCAGCCATTTCTTGAAGAAGAACCGCGCCTGTTTAGGCTTGAGCCTCTTGCCCTCCGGAGTAGCCGCTGCGGCAGCACTCTTCTTAACATCGCGGATTCCGAGAACCCGCTCAAACAGTCGGCGGACCTGCTCAATATCGCCCGCCTTGATCTCCAGATCCAGGAGGACATTCCACAAATCGACACGCTTGGGGAATGACGACAGAAGGCCTTCGAACACCGTTCTACCGCGCTCAATGTCTCCATTTGGAGATCGGAATTCAAGTTGTCCAAATTTGGATGTAGTCTCGACATGGGTGTGGGCTGGGAGAGACTGGAGTGCACGTGGCAGCAGCGCACGACCACGGTCTGGGGCTGCCATGGTGTCGAAGAGGAAGGTGGCGTAGTTGATGAAAATTTTGGGAGATTGGAAGATCTTCTTCTTCAGTGAAGTCTGGAAGAGTTCATCTGCTTTCTGTACAGAGAAAGAAAAGGGGCATGTGTCAGTGGACTGCTGCATATAAAACAAAAATCAAATATAGAGGGTCCATACCTCGTTCTTCCCAGATTGGATGTAAATGCTGATCATGCGTTCGTAGATCTCCTGAGTATCGTTGTACTGGCACGCACGCTTGAATACCTCCTCAAGGCTATCCTCATTGCCGTACGTGTTCTCCAAGTTCAACAATGCGACCCAAACGTTGAGCTTCTCAGTATCTTGTCCCATGCTGATAGTACGGAGGGCACGCTCGGCGATTTCTCGTGCCTTCTCGACCTCACCCAGTTCTAACTGGAAGGCCATATATTTCAACCATAACAGTGACGAGTCAGGCTCACCGAGCAGAAGCCGTTCGTAGTCGGCTACCGACTGCGGGCCATGAGCGTCCAACTCGCCTGTACGGTCCACCTGAATCTCCGGCTTGCGGCTCTTCTTCTTTCTCTTCGAATTTTCGTCCTCATCTTGATCTGATCTAACAGCTTCATCCTCCTCGTTGTCCTGGATATTTCCGCTCCAGTCAAAGCCAGTTGCACCTAAGCCTCCCTCTCTGGTTGGCGCGTCTGCCATCTCAACATCGCCATCCCCATTATTATCACTCTGCTCAGCATCACTTTCATCATCTTCCAGGTCAACTCCTCCCTCGGATTCGTCATCATCCTCGTCGGAGTCGTCACTTCCAATGCCGACTCCGCCATCGTCTTCCGAGTCTTCCTCGGAGTCAACCATATCCTCATCACTATCGTCTTCCTGGTCACCGAAATAAGACGCCTTTAGCCCGAAGGAAATCTTCTCCTCGTTACGATCAATTTTGAGGATCTTGGCCTTCACCGCATCCCCTTCTTCGTAGAGTGTCCGGGCATCAGTAACACGCTTGTCGGCCATTTCGCTGCGATGGCAAAGGCCACTGACATTCGCTGATCCATCGATGACAATGAATGCGCCAAATTCCTCTACCTTGCGGATCTTTCCAGTAACAACCTGGCCGGGTTTGAGGTCCCGCAGAGTTATCGGAGTCTTGTAGTTCGGATCCAAGGCGGATTCTTTCAGGCTCATTTGCAGTCTTCCTTGCTCCAAATCCACCAAGGTAACCCTACCTTTGACTAGTTGATCTACCTGGAATTCATTTTTCCACTCCTTAATATAGGAGTCTGAGAGGTCTGAGATTCGAACGTAGGCAGTGACATTATGACCCAAGGTGACAAACAGTCCGCTATCGGCTATCTTCTTCACGAATCCACGAACGATATCGTTTGCTTTTAGTTGTTTCAACGAAGAGATTTCCGGATCCTGCACGGGAAGAGAGGAGCTCAAAACCTTGGATGGCCGCATGGAGAGAGAAAGCTTCTTATTAGGAACATCGATGCCGATGATGCACACGCGAAGTACTTCATTCTTCTGATATATCGTAGGATTTGCCTTGGAGTAATCGTCGGCAAAGTCGATCAAATTAACCGCACCTACAACTGTGTCGCTGAGTTGCATGATCACCTGCCTCTCGGTTATCTTAGTCACTCTCCCTGGCAAAACCATGCCTACAGAAAAATCTGTCAACGAAAGATTGTTCTGGCCATGTTTTGCTGAAAGATCCAGACGACCCTTGTCGGTATCGACAGCGGTGACATGGACCTGTAGAGCAGACCCAACCGGGAAATTCTTTTCGACCTCGGCTAAAAGAGATAGGTCGTCAGATGCATCGATGAAGCGAAGCCTTCCACGAACGTTGGGCGACAGGTTAATCCACAAGCAATTATCAACAATGTTGTTGACAAATCCCAACCATGACGACCCAACTTGAACTTGTTCCAAGTTCAATGGGCTGGGATTAGCTGCTTGAAGGAAGCTTGGCTTGATGGAAAGTTCAAACACCGGATATTTGCCGGTGCGATGACTGATCGGTAGGAATTTATGATTGCGAGCATCATGGATACCGAGGAGTCTAGCGGAAATAACTTCTCTCGGTTGGAAGTATTTTAGTGGATGTTTCCGGTCTTTGATATCTTCCCATTTGTCAAAGACCTCGGAAACATCGATCCGACCTTGAATATTGTCGGCAAGTTGGACGTTGAGTTGAGTTGTCTTGACGGAAACAATCCTGCACTTCACGGTCCTTCCAAACATAAGATCAGACATTGAATGGATGCTTTCGTCGACGGCGTTGGTGATCACATCCTCAGTACGAGCTGGTGTTTTTCGTTCCTTAGGGCCAGCGCGAGTGGCCTCCGAAGATTTCATGCTTAGAATAAATCGGCGGAAGTCGGTATCAATAGAATGGACCGTTGCAGAAATTGTCTGCATCTTCTCCACCCCAAAATCTGCCTTGTCTTTACTCTCGTCGCTAACAAGTCGTCTAGGGACCAATGCTGTCAGACCACCAAGGAATTCGACGAAAATGCCGTCTGAAGTTATATTGCGAACAAACCCAGTCACTTCAGCACCTTCGTGGACATCCTCAAATCGCCAAGGGACAAGCCCCTTTGCAGCAGCTTTTTTCAGACTTGTCCTGTTCGTCACCTTGATGAGCCGATGCGCACGTTGGATGTCCATCACGAGCAATTCATTGAGCTTCTGTCCAACGCGGGTCTTGGAAAGGGCAGAGCTCTGCTTCGATGGAGAACCATCAACGGTTTGCCGAACATCCAACCGAGCTATAAGACCAGAATCATCAAGCTTGAGAAGGAGGTCATCGCTTGACTTTTCAAACACTACTCCAGTAACTAGATGCCCCGGACGGAGATTTTCAAAGGCCTTTCTGTAACTCTCTGTAAATGCCGAAGGGTCCTTGCAGGAGACAGCCAACTTTCCAAGAGACGCATCTACACTCAGAGCGTGAACATTGACGACTTGGCCCAGTCTGAAATGTTGAGATGGATCCTTGATATAAGCCTCGCTCATTTCCGACACCGGAAGGAACCCTCGCACGGTGCCATAAAACTGGACGACAGCACCGTGTGGTTGGATATTGACAATGGTACCTGGGGATTGAGCTCCGGGAACAATGTCTTTATAGTCCTTCCAAATTGCTGATTCGCTGTTCAGCAATGTCTTTTTCAAGGACAGGCGAATTTGGCGCTTCTCCAAGTTAACGGAAAGGATCCTAGCAGAGACCGTCATTCCTTCTCGGAATTTCTTTTCGGGGAACTGCAGCTGCGTGTCCGCAAAATGCATGGGCGGAACAAAACCAGTGATGCCGTCAGCCAGGACGACAATCAATCCATCTAAGCCATTAGGGCCGATTATGATCTTCTCAATCTTTCCTTTCACTACAGCACCGACTGTCACGTCCTGGATGCGAAGGAATGGCTGATCAATGACATGCTTTTCAAAAGACATCAAGTAAAGATTGTCAAGCGCATTGTAGCCGATGATCCTTGCCTCATGACTGGAACCGACTCTGAATTTGCCTTGTTCCGCCGAGATGCTCTCAACTTTCCCATCCGAGACCTTAGAGATATGGACAAATCCCAAGTGTTTCGTCGATCCAATCTGTACATAAACTCCAAGACGAGGGTCAACCTCCACCACCTTCGACTCGGGCACAATCGCGGAAATTGCGGGGGCATCATCGGAAGAACCAGGACCATGGCCATCTGGTGCAAATTTGAGAACATGATCCAACATCGAGAAGCCAACCTTGTATGGTTCCGAGGCTGGGAAGGTACAAATGAGGCGGCCCCTAATTTTTGCACCGTTATGGAACTTTTTGGTCAATTCATCTTTCCCTGCATTTCCTCCAGACTGAACCAGGTCCACCGTTGCATCTAGCATGCCCATTATCTTCCCAGCCATACCGTTAGTTGTAACATCTGTCAAGAGGATCTCCGCAGCAGTTCCCGGCAGAAATGAATTAATTGTGGGGGCTATGCTCAGGTAGTGGGATTTTTTGACAGAGCCAGAGGATTGGAGATTGGCAGATAATTTGACGACATTTCCGTTGGCGTTGTGGCCAGTGACCATACACAGGAAAACCGACCCCTCCTTGATGCTCGTGATATCCCGTTTCGGGTCTATTTCTTTGGAAGACATGAAACCTTTAATGTCGGGGCCTCCGACGCCAAGATCCATAACTAAACCATGGTCCTCCACACTGACGACCGATGCTTGAACAGCAGAGTCCACGACCAAATCAGACTTCGTGAGACTCGAGTTTGCCTGTTCGGGATCAACAGAAAGTTCGATTCGTTTTTTGCTCCGGGAAGAGGCATCTGTAGAGTCGTTTCCAGCAGATACAACATAAGCTCGCAAGTATTGGCCCAGATAGAAGTAATCTTTCAAGTCCAGAATGTCCTCTTTTGTGTCCTCCTCATTCTCGTCACTAGCATCGTCATTTAACATCTTTTCGATCTTTTGGTCGAGGATCTTGGAGACCGCAGTTAAAGGGACATAGCCGGCAAGATTATTAGGTAGGGAAAGGGCAATATCGTGAGCATTGATACTTGAAACTTGGCCTAGAACCATAGATCCAGGGACAATGCGCTATGCGAGTCAGTATATGGGTAGGAGATGAGAAAAGGGTAAAATTTTTTATATACCTTGAAGCTGAGACCTTCGACCCGAACACTTTGCTTTTCGGACGCTTCTCGTTCGAGATGCTTTTGGCTTTTAGATTTCTTTTTGCGAGGTTTCTTGACAGAGGCACGCTCATTCTCATCATCCACTTCAACGTCATCCTCTCCCTCACTATCATCCAAATCGCCGGATTGTTTTGTCGATCCTTTCTGCTCGAAGAGTACGTCCTTTGTCGCTTGGATTTGAATTTGCTTCCGCTCAAGAGGAGTTAAGACACTCGCTCCACCACGCGGGAAAGCCGGCTCATCGTCTCGCAGAACAGAAATTTCAGACGCCTTTGATGCCGAGCTAAGTGAAGCTTTCGACCCGCCGATCTCTTTGGTCGAGGATGCTTCTAAAGCGTGGCTGGATCGTTTCTTTTGGCGCTTGCCTTCTTCTGCTCCAACTCGTACGCGCTTCTGGGGCTGACAAGCAGTTACATCCTCTGCGCCATTGCCCTTGCGCTTTATTGGCGCCATTTTGATCAAGAGTAAAGAATGAGAAGCTCAAGCGCGCGCACCTCTGAGCTCTTCTTGAAGCCCTGGTTCGAAGACGGAAAGAAAAAGTTCAAAAATTCATTAGGAACGGCCAGGACATTGCAGACCGCCTTCCGCAGACAGCATAGCGGGAAGAGCTTAATTGGATTTTCCACCGCCTTCCGCTACGGGCAATCCGCGACACGAAACACGACGACACGAGAAACTCGTCCGTTTCTTGTTCGCGACGTGAGCCTCGTCTCTTGACGCAGCTGGCGTACCAGCTACACGATCCCACGAAAAATCTGGCTGGACTGGCTCCACTATGTTTCGAATCCCATTCACTTTTGTCTCGTGCTCTACTTTCATTCATCCCATTGTATAGGCCAGGTTCTGCATCTCTTCGTCTCTGTCTACGCAATGGACAAGAGCCATGGTCTTCCAGCTGCGCCAAAGTCGGAGCCTGTCCTGCCTCCCTCGTTGCAAGAACTTCCGTCTTCCCCACCATCGATAGCGTCAGATGTCGCTCCCAGGCGTAAACCAAAGAAGCCACCTCCGGTTACCCCACGTTCGTTCAAGAGATTCTTCACTCCCCGTTCGATGCTCAGCAGCGGGAACAGCGTGGTGGGAGTCAAAAGCAATCGGCAGGCATTGAGGATTCTCAGCTCTCCGGCACTTAATCGTTCAGGTCCGGCTTTCACGCGAGCATCAAAGCCTTCTGGAAACAAGACTATCCAAAATGAGCCCGCAGATGTTATTCGAACACCAGCTAGGAAGAGGAAGCTCTCATTTTCCTCCATGAGCTCCCCCCTGCAGTCATCCCCATTGAGGAGAGTCCGTATCAGAGTTTCCGGTGGCGACGAAGGGGACCTAGAAGCACTATGTCGGGACCATGATATAGGCTGCGAGGCTGAGAACGAGGTGGATAAACACGTAGACACCCCGAAGCTCTATCCTGTACCGCCCATTCGCCGTTCCCGGGTGTTGGAGACCGCTGGGAGTTTATGCATGCGAAGTGTGTCCGGGTCACAGTTCGATCAGATGATTGTTCGATCCAATTCTGGGGCTGGTCAGTTCCTCTTCCGAATACTCCGCTGTGACATTTTCGTCTCATATTTCTTTAGGATGGCAAGATTTGACTTCAACTTTCTACTCGCGGCCCGAAGACAGCCATTCTTGCTTGAACTACGCCCGGGACCGCCTGACCCCTCCATTCTGTACCGCTTCGTGCAATAGTGAGTCTGCCAACTTAGCCTTTGCAGATATGTGCTAACAAATGAGCAGCCAATTCTCTTGTTGCGGTAGGAGACGAGGAAGGAGGTATTAGACTTCTGGACTCCGCGAAAGATGATAAAAGTGGCTTTTCCAAAGCCTATCTTACGTTCCACCCTCATATGAACTCAATAATGGACCTCGAATTTTCTTCTGACGATATGCTGTTAGCCACAGCTTCTGGTGACCAGACCTCTTTGGTCATCGACATGGCCACTCAAAAACCAATTTATTGCTTATCTAACCACGTCTCTTCCGTGAAACGCATACAGTTCCAGCCAGCCAGCAACAACAAAGTTCTCGCTACCTGCGGACGTGACGGTGTCGTGAATATCTGGGACCTAAGGTGTAAAGGTTTTGAAAAACCTTCATTGCACGTTCGATGTTCATTAGAGTCTGATTCTGAGCACACGGCTGCGCCTGCTGCTTCCAAAGTGACATATCCTCAAGTCCTAAACACGATACACGGAGCGCATGCTTGGATACCACCTCAAGGGTTAGCGCATGACAAAAAAGAAGCGCCGATGGGTCGCTCTGACATTACAGTTACTTCTTTGGCCTTTCTTCCCTCTGGCCGCGAAAATCTCTTTGTCACTGCATCTGAAGCCAATGCCTGTGTCAGACTATGGGATCTACGCACTGCCCACAACAATCGTTGTGGTCGACCTGTCCTCCCTCTCTCTACGACTCGACAGCCGGATAGCCACACCAACTACCGGGGTTTTGGACTCACCTCGATAACTCTGGGCGGCGATGGCTCGAGACTGTATACATTATGTCGGGATGGGACTGTATATGCATATTCGACATCACATCTTGTTCTGGGTCACGCTCCCGAGCTGTCCTTGAACAATACTAGACCGCGTTGGTCGGGAGGATCTGACAAAGAAGGTCTTGGCCCCTTGTATGGCTTCCGTCATCCACGACTGAAAGTTTCTACATTCTATGTCAAGCTGGCTGTCCGAAAAGCAGTGCAAGATAAGGCAGAGATGCTAGCTGCCGGGAGCAGCGATAGTTGCGCGATCTTGTTTCCGGCTGACGAGAAATTCCTCTACATTCCTGATCGGAAGCCTATTGTTGGGGGTGCAATTGAAGACCGCCCACGAACACGGCTCTTCTCAAGCTCTCGTGCTAGCCTTTCCCGCGCAAATTGTGGAGTAAGCTCATTCGGGCGGTTGGAAGACACCATCCCTATATACCATTCTGGTACGCCTCTTGTTGGGGGTCACAAGAAAGAAGTCTCTGCTGTATCATGGACGGTGAACGGAGAACTCATCACTATCAGCGATGACTTCACCGCCAGGTGCTGGCGTGAAGGACCCGAGGCAAGGGATCTACGTACCGGAGGCGAAACGGAAGGTAGAAGATGGCACTGTGGCTGGGCTGATACTCCTGATTCATATGACGACGAAGATGAATGATTACTGTGGGACTTGATCCATTCTCACTTTTTTTTCCCTTTGTCTGATAGCATTGGAAGGTGTCTGGGCATGGTCTTGTCTTCCATTTAGCGGGCATTTCTGTCATTGTTTTTATTTTTCTTATCGTCTTTTTCACCTCTAGCGATGCATGTGTTATGCTGGCAAGCTTGATTCCATTATTGGTCTGTTTTCATTTATTATTACCCCTTTTAGAACATTGGGCATGTCCTTTTCTGCTAGAGACATTGAAATGTTAAGCAGGGAAAGATGCCCAAGTGGCACTGAATTGTCACATAGTCATGAAACGGAAAAACTATCTATATTCTCCCAGGAAAGGACTAAGCACTAAGTACTCGATATCATCTAGACGCAGGAGATTGACGGCGTCAAGTATTATTAGTCATTCAGTAACTGCGACACACCTATGCTGACAGACTCATTCAGAATGCTGTAAAATCCCAATTTCGGATTGACACGGAACTCCCAAATCACTTCACTTTTGTTTTCCTCTTTCTCCTAACCTAGGAGGTGTCACAGTCAAAACTTAGTGGTCGTGCCCATCATTCTCAGGCCGCTGTTCCGGGTCCAGCTTGATCATAGTATCGATGCGCATAATGGCTATACAGGCTTCGACAGCACTCTTGAGCTGTCTGATTTTGCTCATGCTAGGTTCCAACACGCCCGCCTTGAGGGCGTCATGGACCCGTCCCTTAGAGAGGTCAAGTCCATAGTTCTTATAATTCTTCTTCTTTGCGATTGCCTTCTCTTCGTCGTTGGCATCGCCTTCCTGTACGCGCTGAGAGAGGGCGTGGCGTACGCGAAGTTGGGCGACGAGTTCCGATGAGTCCTTGGCGGCATTCACTGCGAGTGTCTTCGGGATTGTGAGGAGGGACTGGGCGAATTCACCAATAGCCAATTGCTCCCGAGAACCCTGAAGAGAGGAACAATGTTAGAGACCATCTTGAAAACAGGAAATAAACTTTGTACATACCACCGTGACTGCGAATTCTTCAAGATAGATATGAAGAGCCGTCTCAACTGCACCGGCACCAGGGACAATGCTACCGCTTTCCAACGTCCGCTTGATAGCGCATAGGGAGTCGTGCATCGAACGCTCCATTTCATCCAAAGTGAAGTCATTCGGTCCCCGAAGGATAATAGAAGCAGAAGTGTGGGCTTTCGTCCCTTTCACAAGGATACACTCATCATCCGATATCCGCTCTTGGACGACCTCCTCAGCGTGACCCAAGTTCGATACTTCGAACTTCTCATCACCGTTAAGATCAGAGAGGGTGCTCACAAGGGTAGCTCCTGTAGCTTTAGCTATCCGCCGCAAGTCCTCCTTCTTGCACCGTCGGACAGCCATGGCACCTCTCTCAACAAATAACTTCAGAACCATGTCATCTATGCCTTTGGTTGTCAAGATGACATTTGCTCCAGACTTGAGAATCATCTCAACCCGCTCAATGATAATTCCAGACTCTCTCTCTCTGATCTTCTCGAGCTGTTCAGGATCATCAATAGTAATATGAACGCCCAATTTCATCCTCTCTTTCTGCAGGTTCATGTCGAGACAGGCGATTTTCGCATCAGTTATCCGGGTTTTCATGGCCTGAGAAGCGACGGTGCAGTTCAGAGCGTAACCCTTGACAAGGACAGATTCAGTGCCACTTTTACCGTGAGCCTTGAGCAAGTTCACAGCTTTCACTGGGTATTTGACTTCGTTTTTCTGGTTCACAGATTTCACCAAGAGCATCGCATCGACAGCCATATTTGCGAAGAAATCGGCATCAGAACCAATAATCTTGCTAGACATGGAAGTCTTAGCAATGTTGATCAGACTGTCTTTCCCCAGACTCTCAACTTTTGTGGAAATGTTCTCGTTCAAATACTTGACAGCTTCTCTGAGGGCCAGCCTATAGCCGGTGATGATAGTCGTAGGGTGTATCCGGTTTTTCATCAGCTCGTTTCCACGCCGCAGGAGTTCGGCGGCGAATAGAACAACGGAAGTTGTGCCATCTCCAACCTTGAAGGAATCAGCACGGGGTTGATGGAACCACTTCGAGAATGAGTCCTACCTCCTTATCCTGTTGCTGGGCCAGGTCCACAAGAATCTTCCCAGCAGGATGTTCGATATCTAAAAGACTCAAAATAGTCGCTCCATCGTTGGTCACCGTAACGTCCTGTAAATAGCCAGTTCAGAAATCAGTCGAGAAACGCGGGGTTCAAGCGGCCATACCCCTATATCATCCACCATCATTTTATCTAGACCAGAAGGGCCAAAGGAGCTCTTGACGACATTCGCAATAGCCTGAGTCGCAAGAACTTATATACACGTTAGAACGAACGTCAATCTGGCCAAGAAAATTCATCTCACATACCATTTTGCTCCCGGACATCAGCACCGGTGATTTTCTGCCCGCCCAGGACTGTACAATCTGTCAGTTTTAAACCACAAAATAGACCAGCAGGACAGCACTACTCACAGAGAGTATCCGCATTACGCGGCTGTTCGAAGATACCTGCCATATTTGCAAAACAGATGAGAAAGCTGGTGTAGATTGATACTGGGAGCTCCGACCGTCGCGGAAGCTTCTTTTCGCAGTGTACGCCAAGGGAAAAGTTCTGCCGCCTTAAGGCGGTGAAGGCCTTCGGTATCTCTGCATCCCACTATGAGTGAGTCAATTCTCCCCTACAGCCCACGGCCAGTGCTTTGTATTCGTGCCCGATTCGCTCCTTGAAACATCCTTGTCTGCATCTGCGCAACTCGTTCACGATGTCCTCCCAAGATTCCGCAGGTGCGACGGTCCCTTCTAACCAGGAGGCGTCTCAAACCCTCGCTGATCGCACGAAAGACCCCGCTGATAACGCCGCTCCTCAAGGAGAAATCTCTAAAAACGCTGCCAAAAAGGCCGCCAAGCTGGCGAAACAAGCCGCTGATAAAGCCGAGAAGGCCGTTAACAAGGGCATTGGCAAATCAGAAGCAAAAGCGTCGACTTCGAAGCCCAAGAAGAAGCTGGAGAATGCCGCATTGATCGGCATTGATGTTTCCAAGGAAGAAGATTTCCCAGGATGGTATCAACAGGTTCTCACAAAGGGAGATATGTTGGATTATTATGATGTTTCTGGTTGTTTCATTCTTAAGGTGTGTTATTGCTGTTCATCCTGACCTGTACGAACTCTTCATTGATATGTTCTAGCCTGCATCCTACTTCATCTGGGAGGAGATTCAGCAATGGTTTAATACCGAGATCAAGAAGATGGGCGTGAAGAACTGTTCGTTCCCTTTGTTTGTTTCGGAGGATGTGCTGAAGAGGGAGAAGGATCATATTGAGGGCTTTGCAGCAGAGGTTGCTTGGGTCACTCATGCGTATGTTTTCCCTGAGACACTTTCTTATTCAACGGACGCTGACCTGATATTTTTCTTCTCTATCAGAGGATCTACCCCACTGGATAGAAAAATCGCTATCCGTCCAACTTCTGAAACCGTCATGTACCCTTACTACGCCAAGTGGATTAGAAGCCACCGCGACCTCCCTCTCAAACTCAACCAGTGGAACTCCGTCGTCCGCTGGGAGTTCAAGAATCCTCAGCCTTTCCTTAGAACCAGAGAGTTCCTCTGGCAGGAAGGTCACACTGCGCATCTGACTGAAGGCGATGCTCGGGAGGAGGTTCTGCACATCCTTGATCTCTATGCTAAGGTCTATGAGGATCTCCTTGCTGTTCCTGTTATCAAGGGACAGAAGACAGAAAAGGAGAAGTTCGCTGGCGGTCTTTACACTACTACTGTTGAAGGATACATCCCGGCTACCGGCCGTGGTATTCAAGGTGGAACCTCGCACGGGTTGGGCCAAAATTTCAGTAAAATGTTTAACATCACCGTTGAGGATCCATCCGTTAAGGGTGACGAGAAGAAGCCCCCTATTCATGTCTGGCAGAACTCGTGGGGTCTCTCGACCAGAACATTGGGTGTCATGGTCATGATCCACAGTGATAACCGTGGTTTGGTCCTCCCTCCCCGTGTTGCAGAAATCCAAACCATTGTCATCCCTGTCGGTATTACGGCCAAGACCTCGGAAGCAGAACGTGAGAAGCTCGGTGCTGAAATTGATGGCATTGTTTCTGTCCTTCGTGAAAATGGCATTCGTGCTGATAGCGACAAGCGAGACGGTTACTCTCCTGGCTGGAAATTCAATGACTGGGAGCTCCGCGGTGTGCCCCTGCGTATTGAGTTTGGCCCTGGTGAGTCAGCTGGCCAATTTGTCACCGTGGCCCGCCGCGATATCCCAGGTAAGGAGGGCAAGTCGACGGTTCCTCTTGCTGACCTGCCAACCGGCATCCCCAAGTTGCTGGACGCCATCCAGAGCGACTTGTACAAGCGTGCAGATGCGGAATTCCGCTCTCACCGCAAGCTCATAACCAACTGGGATGACTTCATCCCCGCCCTCAATGACAAGAACATCTGCATTATTCCCCACTGTCTCACGGAGGAATGTGAGGACCAGATCAAGACCATGAGCGCACGCAAAGCGGAAGAAGATTCCGGCCAGCCCCAGGATGCTCGTGCCCCAAGCATGGGAGCCAAGTCTCTCTGCATCCCCTTCGATCAGCCAGAGGGTATCGAACATGGTGTGACCAAATGCACCAACCCAGAGTGCAACAGGCTCGCAGAGAAGTGGTGCATGTTTGGCCGTAAGTTTACCCCCAGTTTCAATTTCCGTTTTCCTTCCCCTCCACGACAACTAACATCTTCTCTCCTGCAGGCTCATACTAAGCCCTTTTTTGCATTGACTACACGTTGGAGTCATATACTTCGCTTCTCCGAACTGTCGGTCTAGATGAGAGAACGACAGTTTCATGACTTCATAACCCTATGCTGTTTAACGAGAACTTGATGTACGCGATGATGTGAGCAGGAAAATAAAAACAAAGCAGGGGGTTCAAGTTCGAGATACCCTTTGTTCTTTATCTGGGGGAGTTTGGGGGAGCAGATCGTGTAACTAGGGGATTATGATTAAAATTTTGAAGTAAAAACAAAGAAATCGAGGGATCTCCTTTGTATTGCTGTCTATCCTTGAAAGAGACTATCTTGAAGCCATGAACTTACTGCCTTCTAGAAAGCATTTGTATTATACTATTCAGATGGGAAACTTCTATCAGTTCATCTGTCTTCAACAAGACAGTAATGCAAATATATGTCCAATGAGTCTACAAAGCAATAATTGATACAGAGATCCATGGGAAGACATAAAGAGAAAACCAAAACAAGCAAATAAACGTATGGACAAAACAGCCAGCAAGTAAAGCATATTCACAAGTTAAACAGGCAAGACAAGCATCCACCCAGAATAAGAGTCAACATTTTCTAAGCAGTATGTTCATGGCAATCGAAAAAACATGAAGAAAAAATACTGGTATCGACAGACAGATGTATCTAAAACAAAAGTGTATTTGCAATTCAGATAACAAAATGTACAGAATGTACAGTAAGTCGTAAGATTATATGAAAAAAGAGAACCAAATGTCCAAATGTATGCATATTTAAAACCCAGGAACACCGTCGGCACTATGAGGTGGAGCAAAATAAATGAGAAAATCAGAACCTTCAGATCCCCTGTATATTATGTCGCGTCGCATTCAAAATCTTGAAGTCCATAGTGTAATTTCCCGTAAACAGTTTCCCGGGGGTAGCAGGAACTTCATCCTCTCATAAAAAAAGCCCGTGTACTCAAGAGACTCCGGTAATCAATTTATGAACAAAATTTCCATCATTGTTTGCATAGGAGGTTCTTCGTGGAGGCGCCCCGACTGAGTTGACAGTCTCATTCAAATCCATTGTGTCCCAATCGCTGCTGACGAATTGAGCCCCGGCGCCTCTGGGGCCAATTCATTAGTCTGTAAGCATTATCAGGAGTCGTGTTATCAATGAAATATGTCACATTATTCTCATCAACGCCATGCACGTGCAACCGAGGAGTGTCAACACTGGGAAGTTGGATGACCTCATCCTCATCTTGTGTGGAAAAGCTCGCGCGGCTGTCTCTGCTCGTTTCCATCGAATGTGCGCGCATGTAATAGATGGAGTTTGGTGCTCTAGGCGGCTCCGAGCCGCTGTGGTAAGGAAAATCGGCTGAGAGACGAGAGTTGTTCACCCTGCCGATGAAGGAATCTGGTGCCACCCTGGGGTTTACCGACACACAAGAGGCCTGACGATAGTACCTTTGAGCAGGACCATTGACGTTCTTTCCCTGAAGACCTGTTGATGACACAGAATCGAGCAATTCACGGGACGGGAAAGGCGCATCTGTATGTCTGCGTCGACTAGATTCACTACTATGCCGCCGGACAGGCTCGCCATAATTTGCCACTTGAACGTTTGTCGATGGGCTTTTGCTTGCCTCTGGTCCCCGCGCGTGCTTTCTCAGCGAACCTCGTGTAATAAGCCTAGCCAATTGGTTCTCTTTTACTGAAATGCTCCTACCCAGCCTTGAATTGGATGACCTAGGTGCCCTTTGGCCTTGAATAGACCATACATCTTCGGTTGCAGATGGGGTGAAAAGAGGCTCAGTGTCAGGAGAGGGTACACGTTGGAAAGCCTCATGGGAGTTGATCTCCCTGACGATCGTATCCTCGAGACTCTCAATAGACGCTTCCGACTCGGCGGTCTGTATGGAGACAAAAGGTTGCTTAATCGAATGAATATTCTTTTCGATTCTACAAATCGAATCAGGGACATGGGAGTGGGATGGGGATCTCGGCAGCTGGGAAGGGTTGTTCACAACCTCTGCAATACTGAGATTGTGTCTTTCAGAATCTGCCTGGGTTGGAGGTGGAATAGGCCGAAGAGCGAACTTCGTGGTTTCTTTCCCCATGTGAGTCAGTTCTGCATTGACGGGAGGCTCTTTTGCCTTCTTTCCAGCAGAACGGGAAGACACAACTGAAGACGCGCTGCTGGTGGCCATTTTTGAATCCCGAATTGACAAGTAAGGAATATCTCTGGGTATGATCTCATTACCATTGGGATCTTGGCCATGGTTTAATTGTATTGGTAATGTCGGGCTATCTGGCAAAGGCGTTTCCCGTCGCCTATAGGCTGGGGGCAGACCCAAATGACGACCAGCAGCGTTCGCCATAGCCTCCTTAGGCATGCCTGTCTCACATGCTAAGAGAGTTGGCGATGACCTTCGCGCATGTATGACCGGATGTGATTGCAAAGGCCCCGGCGGAAAGCTCGGGCCCTGCGGGCCAAATATTGAACGCAAATCTCCCTGTGACTTGGACGCTAGTTTCCCGACATCATCACCCTTGTCCCCTGTCAGTTTGTGAGAGCTCGGACTTGGTTTGCTGTCCTCTATCGTGGATGGCCACGAGTCACCCGACCCGGCAGCGGTAACTAGTGACGATCGATTGCTCACGCGACGCCAAGAAGACGCGCTACTGCGGCCGCTCGTGGTGTTCCTTTCTGCTACATTCTCATGGAAGGCAGACGATGCCGAATGGGCGTAGGTATTTGCTTTCACCAACTTCCGACCCAGCCCCTTTATGTTCCGCTCTGCAATGTCTTCATTGTATGGAAGTGTTGGCGATAGTGCCTTTGTTTGCATTCGGTAGCGATGGGAAGAGAAAAGGGCCTCTAACAAGTCGACATGGCGTCGACCTCCAGCTGTCAGAGCGCCAGGAGCATCGGATTTTTCTGACGAGGACGTGGACACTGGTGAACGAAACTGGCCATCCCATTGATCGACCTCCTTCCAGAACTTCTCAAAGCTACTTCCGTTACTTCCATGTCGCGCAAGCCTTGAACTTGGAGCATTGGGCACATCTATTGGGGTGGGACTGCGATCTGCGACCACATAGTAAGTGATTTGTCCAACGTGGCCGGCTCGTGGAAAAGAAAGCTACCTTTCTCTGCATTAAAGAGCTTCTTCAAGGCAACCATGTTAAAGCCTTTTACTGCAAATTAGGACTAGAGCAGTGAAGACTGTTCGGTCATAGCACCCTGCCAGAGGGAAGACGACCGATGTAGACTGGCACAGTAGGGAGCATAAAAAGAATAAAAAAAAAAAAAAGAAAAGATTGAGACAGAGAGGAGTGTAGCCCGGAACGAAAGGAACAAAGCTAGCTGATTGATTCCAACCTTGGTCTCATGGCAGGTAGCATCAGCGCTTCATAACAACGTCAATTGTGAATATGCATTGCAGACAAATAGGCTTCGTGTCCTGGAAGAGCTGGCAACCGAGATGGCGACAAGCGGATTTCTTGGACATCTTAAATTATTTACCTGCGCCAGTATTGTCAGGGGGGGCAGGGGGGGACTGAGCTTTCGCAGGCTATAGATACCCTTGCATACGCCGTTTTAGAACATGTACTCCGCTTCGTACATGCAGTACGATCCTCCGCTCCGCTTCACTGTCTGGTACAGCACGGCGCGGAATCTCGGATATAAACAAACATTGGCGAACAGGGCCATATTCCTCCAACAACACCTGAATAAAGGCACAGCGAGCTCCTTCTTGATATCCTCAGTCCTATTATTGAAGCAACGACGCGCTGTAGGAATCGCGACGTGCAATAACACCCCCTTATCGTATCCGTATGAATGACTCCTGACATCCTGCAGCTAATAGCGGCGCCAGTACAGAGTACCAACACCATGGATCACAGCCATTTCCGCGGTGGGCGCAGGATCGAAACACTACTGGTGGACACGGAGGGTAAGATGCGAAATGGAGTTCCGATCGTCGTATGAACTGGTAATCGACGGAGGCTATTTAGGTTTAGTCGGACGCGATATGGAACCGGACTGAAACGGTCAATTCCATTTCCAGAACTAGCAGTATGTTACTAATAATCCCCCGAGTCAGGGCAGACGAGAGCCTCGAACCACCTAGGCTGCCCTTGAACAGGGCGGCATCAAGACATTGAGACATGAGTCCCTGCAGCAGACAGAGGGGGGGATACGGACATGTCCACATTAGAGTTTTCTTGGCCAGAATCAATGGCAGCGTGCACCAGAAAGCCAGCAGATACGAGGCAGTGAGGAGCAGTCGTAATCAGGCCTGCGTGGGATCAGATTAATTACTGCTCAAAAGTTACTCCTGGGGCGTGCAGCTGGTGATCACATGATTCTGCCAATTACAGGCCGGCATTTCCGGCGGGTCCACCCGATCCTCAAATGACAACAAACTACCGGAAACGGTTAGCGCGCCATGTGCTTGACTCGCAGTGCGTGCGCTTTATGTATTATGTAAGGAGTAGATCGCATCGTGGTAGAGCTGCTGGCATTAACTACATCCTTGTATATACAGTCTTCCAGATGGGAGCCATGGGGACCGACTTGCCCGGGAATCTGGCGAACTTTCCGAGGTATAATATGATGGTAAGCTATCCTATGTTTTCTTCTTTACCAATTATCATGGAGGGAGAATAGTCTCAATATGGTAAATTACCCGAAAGCCACCCACATCATGTCTTCCTCTGCGAGGGTCGTTGCTAGGCCCCAAGGTATTCCGATGAGTATATCTAACTAGGATGATTCGATCAGGTCCAGATGAACTTTGATGAGATTCGATGGATCGCCGTTCTCTAAGATATCGTTGTCCTCGGGCCTCGCGAGATCGAACCAGTGTCTAAATCCAAACTTTGATAACTCGGTCTCTTTCAGCTTTTGAGGGGAAGAAGGGGGAAACTCGATAGTTACCATTGCCTAGTACTTATTATCATGAAGGAAAGCCTTTCTAGAGTTCATGATATTGAGTATATGAAGTAAGTAGGACTTAACTAGGCATGGTTTGGCAGATGGCGGAAAGCCCACCAGTCCTGATCCTAAAGCCACGCACAACCGCGTCTTTTCCATCGTGATCGACGGCGGATATTAAATGTCCACTGTGGTTTCGACTTCTGCACATCGTGGAAGCTGGGGCCACCTGAACGACCGAGGGGGCCTTCCAATGCTCCCCGCACACTGCATCAACGTTTGACGTCGCAGCTTGCATTTGCATGCAGTTCGGAGCCGCTCGTGTTCGGTGTGATCCCAGCATGGCGCGGCATTATTACTCCGTTACCCCTCATCGCCAAGGTACATGGTCCTTCGAATGATTGACGAAATATGACCTCAAGGCTCACAGCCATCAAGTCCTGGACTGGATACGATGACAATGCTGGAGTAGTCAGGGGGATCCAACATAAGAGCCGTCTCTAGGGCTGAAACAGTTCCACAGCAGGTTCATAATGTCTTAACCCCTTTTATGCATGCACATGGCATTGTAGTCTTCTATGGGAATAGGTGCAGCAGACACTTCTTGCGGGTGTCCTTGGTATACCTCGAGGCGGGGGTCCCAGAGATCCCCTGTCTGCGCTCTTATGGGATGGGATATTTAACTTAAAACTGCTGCAAATGCGTCGAACCCAATTCTGCGGTTCCACTGCATCCAGGACATCCTTTGATGCACTGGAGGAAGTTTTGTCCTGGTTGCTTATGTTTGAGGCATCGTTGGCAGTAATGCGGTTGATCTTACGGATCTCGAGCTTCTTCATGCTCACTGCTTGTTTCCAACCCGCTTACTATTTGTTACCCCTTTCCCCTTCTTGTGTTTGTATTTGATTTTGTTGGTTGGAGGCTATATACGGTGCTGCATATACAACAGCAGTAGAAGAGATGTGCAAGCTCCACGCGGAAAGGTTCTGCAGGATGGACGATAGCCCCCTGCATCTTTCAAATATTCTCATCGCATCTGGAGACTCGGATCCGGGACATCCCAAGATACTTGGGAAACTCACATAGAATCTAGATACATCTATTATTCTGGAATCAACCCCCAATGGCATTTCAATCTCGGTCACCTTCCGAGTCATGCCTAAGGATTAGCAATCTTCTGCATCTATTATAGTTTTTAGTAATTGGATTCTCATCGCTAGTATAGCTTAGTGTCGCGTGGCCAAAGATGTTATGGCTACCCCGTAGAGAATGTAACCTTGTTGGCATCTGCTGTGATAATATCAATTCCTGGAAGGTTCAACTTGCAAATATCCATTGGGGTAGATCTTCTACGGGAGATTGTGTAGATTGTTTGAGGGAGGCTGGATTCTGTGTTACAATCACATCCAGAAAGGAACAGGGCATGAAAAATCCCAACTGACTGCATCTGCATCTGCATCCATCTGCATGCTGTCGTAGTAGCTGCTAGCCAGTGTACCAGATTGGCCCGCAATCGCCGAAGGCACCTACGCCGTTCGCAGCATGAATTTGAATCCACAGCAGGACTATCGCACAATCCTTCTTCGAGGAAAGCCTTTCATGAGAATTTTCCTTTTTTAGGTTTGTTTAAGGTTTGATCCTTTCCAGCCAATCCATTAGATGAGCGCCAGGTGGCTACGCGTTAGCCTGCAAGTGTTGCGCCTGGCAAGGTATGATACCCGTGGTATGTGATGTGAGGGAGAAGAACTGAAGATTGATATGGTCCTAAGCTACTGTATGTCCCTGTTATGTTATGTTATTATTATTTAACGTCGCTTGGCGGTCACGTGGCGGGTGACCGCGGCCTCCCGAAGGGCAACCGGACGTGCCTCCCAAGCGTATACTATCTAAAAGGATCTAAGTACGTGCGCAACGATCTAAATGCATGCTTAAAGGAGACAAATTTGAGCACTATGTGCTGTAGAGTTGGGGAAGTTCCCAGCACTGCCCTGGCTGGGGCTTCAAGCGGTAGAAAGCCCTGTTTTGCCTCCCTATAGGTGAGAGGGGGAGCCAGTCCCTCTTTCCCAGGAAGATATGTGTTGACTGTACACTACTCTGTGTTTAGGTGGGCCCAGTTTGGGCATATATCCGTAAAGAAGGATGTGTTTTGCACGATGCGGCTGAATTCCTCAGCCCCAGCAGCAGTCCCTAGGAGCCAGTCAATGGTTTTTGCTGGCCCAGCTAGTGTGTGTTTCCGTCTCTCCTTCCAGCGCTTCCTAGTATGTGGGCAGAAGAAGAAATGTACTGGAGTCTTTAGCTTCTTGCAGGAGCAGGTTGCTAGGTAGTCTGTGTGATGGAAGTGTTCATGGTATGCTGCGAAGTCCCCATGTCCTGTGCGGGCTGCAATGAGCCTACCTAGTACCCAACACGGTAGTTTGTGTTCCTGGGCCCGGCTGCCCTTCGTATGGGGGCAGATGCCCAGGTCTTGGTATGCCTGGGGTGCGTTGCGCATATACGCTGCCTGGGTGGCAGTATGGAGTTGTTGTTTCGCCTCTCGTCTTAGATATGCCGGAGAGGGGGGGATGTGGGAGCCATCCATGGCTGCTCCCTGCTTTGCCAGCCTGTCTGCCAGCTCGTTCCCTGCAATTCCAGTGTGCCCTGGAACCCAGGAGACTCGTACGGGCCTGTGGGGAGAGGCTAGGATATATGGCAGGCTGAGCCACCGTGTGGAGAGCTGGTGGAAGGTGTCCGTGAGATGGCGTCTGTGTGGCGCGGGCCTGCCATCTGATAGTAGGCTGGCTGCTGCCAGGTTGTCTAGGAAGATGTTCAGCTGGTTGGCGTATGTGGTGCATGGCAAACCAACTGCTGCCTGGAGACCTTCCACAGCGCCCATGATCTCCACGTCATAGACCTCTGTCCGGGGGCCTGATGGGCCCTGTCCCTGGGTGACTAGGATGGAGCCGTAGTATATGGCGTATCCATATCCAGCGCCTTGGCCCGTGTGGGAGCCATCTGAGTAGACTGATATGGCTAGTGGTGAGGAGATGTGCCCTTCCCGGTGGGTTGGCAGCATGCGTAGTGGTGGGAGCTGTGGCTCTACCCACCTGCGTTCTGGTGCTGGTGTGGGGATGCGTTGCAGGATCCTGGTGAGCCTTGTGTTGTACCCATAGTTTGGGGTTGCATGGATGCGTGCTATGGGGTGCTTTGCATCTAGGCCTGCGTATCTAGCGGCTGCCCTCTGGAGGGTGCTCTCCAAAAGGGCTTTTGGGTCTGACAGGTCTGCCTCTCGGAGGAGTGCTGCTGTGGGTGTTGTCTTGTAGGCTGGGAGGATTGCTAGGGCTGCTATTCGGAGTAGAGACTGGAGGGAGCTGACAGCCTTTAGTTGCTGTTGGCCAGCATAAAAGAGTTCAGCTCCATACAATGCTGTTGGGAGGACACACTGAAGCACAGCAGCACGCATAGGTGCGACTGGGCACCCATGGTGGGTGTTGCTAAGTCTCTGGAGGTGCTGTGCTAGCTGCTTACCACGGCTGTATGTCCAGTTGATATGTGGTTTAAAGGTAAGTTTTGTATCCAAGAGGACCCCTAGCCAGCGGGTGTATGATGTGGGAGAGATCTCCCCCACACCAGGCAGCCTGACTGCTGGGGGTGGCTGCTTGAGTTTTCTAGAGAAGTGTTGTATCTCTGTCTTTTTTTCTAGAGAAGTGTTGTATCTCTGTCTTTTCAACTGAAAAGGGGAGACCTACCTCTGTTCCCAGGGCTGTTACTGCATTGTATGTTTCCACTAGTTGTTGGGATGTCTCCTGGAGAGAGTCCCCTACAAAGAGGATTCCTAGGTCATCCGCGTAGCAGAAGGAGGCTTTGTAGGTGGCCACCACTGTTGCTGCATAGAGCAGGAATAGGATTGGGGAGAGGGGGGATCCTTGTGGGAGTCCTCCCTTTATTGAGGCTTTGGCATTTGCCTCTCCAATCTGGACAGATGCCGAGCGGTTGGAAAGCCAATCTTGGGTCCATAGGAGCAGGCATTCATCCCATCCCTGAAGGCGTAGGTGTGAAAGAAGCCTTTGGTGGTCTACTGCGTCGAAGGCTCCCTTTACATCCACTGTATGTCCCTGCGACGTATGAGATGTGCTAACTAACGTGATATTGATCACGTGGTAGCTCTGCTATTTCGCATTATTAAAATATGCTTTCTTGGTCGTCTGCACGAGCCAACTTCGAAATCGACAGCGCGTCGTCGCTGTCTCCCCAACATACCAACATCGAAAGACACTACCTACACGATAGCGCCCACCCTCCACCTGATGGAGGTGGACGACCCCCCTGCGGTCGTCCCCTACCCAAGAACCGCTTCTTGGGATGAAAAGCCGGATCCTCCTTTGGAACCCACCACCCCCTCCACCGCAACACCCACAAACGGAGAGCCCTCTCCTCCCCGGACAAGATGCCTGGCACTCTCTCAGGCCCAATACTTAGCAGGCCAAACATGCTGTCAATTCGCCAGCAGATAAATGCAGTTGCTGAAGACCAGCTCCTCCTCCTGAATGATTGGAGGCAGGCACTAACCTCTCTTGCAGACGCGCTCGACTCGACTGTCTCCTCCCTCCACGGCCGGCCCAAAGAACTTGCCAAAGGACTGGCAGCCAGGTTCCTGACTCTGGCCAAAGGCAGTACACCCCAGCTGGGACCAGAGAAACCTCCCATAGCTCTCCCCAAACCAACTCCAGAGCCTGTACAGGCCAAACAAGCCACTCCAGCTGGACAGACAACCCAAGCACCATCTTGGTCCTCAGTAGTGGCCCCTGGACCAGACCAAAAGGGATGGCAAGCCACCAGACCCAAGCCTGCCAAGCAGCCCCAGCAGCCCCAGCAGCCCCAGCAGGCAAGGAGGATGGACAACCGCATCTTCCTCCGCCTCCCAGAACCCTCCAACCTGCGGGAAATAGGCCCCCATGGAATCCGCATAGCCCTTACAGGAAGGGTCCCTGGAGGGATCTCTCGTGTACAGATAATCCCCACAGGCTATGCCATCACAACCACAGATGAAGGCAAAGCCTTTTTACTCTCTGCACAAGCCAAAGAGCTAGCTGCAGATGGACATTTTGAAATGCCAATAGAATACCACCAATTTGTTGTTCCCCGGATTCCCCAGAGGCTCTGGTCCCTAGAGGGATGGACAGAAACCACACTAGAAGATATTAGCACTGAAGCGGAGCATATCACAGGCATTAAACCATGTCATATCAAGCTCTCAAATCACCCTACAGAGGCAGGCTCAATCACTGCAGTCATTGCCTTCCCAAAGAAGCCCAAATTTGCAATACAATTATTTGGCATATCTGGCCTATCTAGACCTACATGCCCCAAACAAAGACCACTACAATGCTCCCGCTGCCACCATTTCCATGACACATGAGCTTGCCGCTCTAACACTTGCTGCATCTCTTGTGGCTCCACCAAAATAGAGCATACCTGCCGTGTACAATGCATTAACTGCCATGGCCCCCATGCAGCAGACTACCCAAAGTGCCCAGCCTGGCCTATCTCCCGTAAAGGGACCATCACTCACCTTTCTAAAGAAGCACTAGCGGCAATACGCAAAGCTGGGAGACTAGCTTTCCAGCAACAAGCTAGAAAGGTGCAGGCTGCACAGGCAAGCCCACACACTCTAAATCAGGCTATAGATCAGCCATCAAGGCAGCTCTCCCAAGAGCTAGCCAGTCAGACCTCTCCAGAAGAACTATGAAAATCATACAGGCCAATGTAGGGAGGGGTGGCCCCTCCCATGACCTGCTGCTATCCTTCACAGCAGACATCATCCTGGTCCAAGAGCCTTGGACAAAAATGGCAAAACACCTCACAAAAACACACCCAAGATATCAACTCTTCAGCCCAACCACCCGCTGGGAAATCAGGCCCCAAACTCTAACATACGTACGCAAAGACCTTCCAGCTCACGCACTTCCACAACCATCCTCCCCAGACATCACGGCAGTAGAGGTAGATGGCCTCACAATTATCAATGTCTACCGCCCCCCAAATGACCCAGTGGCTCCCTCTTCACCCACCAGATCTACACTCCACACCCTACTCCAATACCCTGTCCCACGGAACACCATCATTGCAGGAGACTTCAACACCCACCACCCACTATGGCAACCAGAAACCCAACTACATGCCCTCTCTGCAGGAGCTACAGCTGTTGTAGAATGGTTAGAAACCCAAGGACTAGTGCTCTGCATGGAACCAGGCACTCCAACCCGCGGACCCAACACCTTGGACCTAGTCTTTGCCAACCTCCCAGTCGTGGCTACAGTGGAGGACCACCTTAGCACCTTTAGTGACCATAAAACTATCCTAGCACAGCTAAAATGGAGGGAGCCACAGCCACAACACAAACTAGGCTCCACTAACTGGGAAAAGGCTCGAGAACTCCTGGTCCCCCCAGACGCTAACCTACCAACAGATACTCTGGCGGAGGAACTGGTCAGCCGGGTACAGCTAGCCATCCAGGGAGCATCAGAATATAACACCCGCAGGCTCCCACACACCCCATGGTGGACACCAGAGCTCACAAACCTACTCCGGCAAGCAAGACAACATCCACCAGACCTCCAACCTCTTCAGAAAGCAATTTCAAAGGCAAAAGCCAATTACTGGAAGGAACAGATTGAGCAGGCAACAACTCCTACTAAAGCCTTTACACTAGCAAAATGGCAGAAGCCCTCCAACCAACTAGCTTCACCCCCCTACTTGTACAAGGCAACCAAATCACCACCCTACAGGGCAAAGCAGACGCGTTCCTCACCTACCTCCTGAAAAAGGGAGTCTCCCTCCCAAACCAGCTTGAAGAGGGACCACCAAACAGACCTCTGGATCCTATGCCTTTACCAACAAAGGAAGAATGCTGGAATACCCTTTGCTCCCCTACCCCATCTGCCCCTGGGGAGGACAGCCTTACCACATCTGTATGGAGAGAACTATGGCCTGTTATAGGAGATGCAGTTACAGCATTATACCACCAAAGCCTAGAGAAAGGCCTTTTCCCACAGATCTTTAAAGCAGCAAAAATCATCATGCTGCCAAAGCCAGGAAAGAGAGACCTCACCCAACTTGGCTCATGGCAACCTATCAGCCTTCTATCCACCCTAGGCAAAGGCCTAGAACGTCTCATTGCAAAATGGATGGCTGTACAAGCAATCCAGGGAAAACTACTCACACCATGCCACTTTGGTGCTCTCCCAGGCCGCTCTGCTATTGACCTCGTCCAAGTACTAGTTCACAGAGTGGAGAAAGCCTTCCAACAAGGAAAGGTAGCCTCACTACTTTTAATGGATGTAAAGGGAGCCTTTGACGCAGTGGACCACCAAAGGCTTCTTTCACACCTACGCCTTCAGGGATAGGATGAACGCCTGCTCCAATGGATCCAGGACTGGCTCTCCAGTCGCTCAGCATGTGTCCAGATTGGAGAGGCAAATGCCAAAGCCTCAATAAAGGGAGGACTCCCACAAGGATCCCCCTCTCCCCAATCCTTTTCCTACTCTATGCAGCAATGGTGGTAGCTGCCTATAAGGCCTCCTTCTGCTACGCGGATGACCTAGGAATCCTCTTTGTAGGGGACTCTCTCCAGGAGACATCTCAACAGCTAGTGGAAACATACAAGGCAGTAACAGCCCTGGGAACAGAGGTAGGTCTCCCTTTTTCTGTGGAGAAGACAGAGATACAACACTTCTCTAGGAAACGCAAGCATCCACCCCCAGTGGTTAGGCTGCCTGATGTGGGTGAGATCTCTCCCACATCATACACCCGCTGGCTAGGGGTCCTCTTGGATACAAAACTTACCTTTAAACCACATATCAACTGGGTGTTCAGCTGTGGTAAGCAGCTGGCACAACACCTACAAAGACTGAGCAACACCCACCATGGGTGCCCAGTAGCCTCTATGCGAGCAGCTGTACTACAGTGCGCACTACCAACAGCATTATATGGAGTGGAGGTCTTCTATACTGGACAACAGCAGGTGGCTAACTCCCTTTAGTCCCTGCTCCACATTGCCGCACTAGCAATCCTCCCAGCCTACAAGACAACACCCACAGCAGCACTTCTCCGAGAGGCAGACCTGCCAGACCCAAAAGCCCTTTTGGGGAGCACCCTCCAGAGGGCAGCCGCTAGATACGCAGGCCTAGATGCAAAGCACCCCATAGCACGCATCCATGCAGCCCCAAACTATGGGTACAACACAAGGCTCACCAGGATCCTGCAACGCATCCCCACACCAGCACCAGAACGCAGGTGGGTAGAGCCACAGCTCCCACCACTACGCATGCTGCCAACCCACCGGGAAGGGCACATCTCCTCACCACTAGCCATATCAGTCTACTCAGATGGCTCCCACACGGGCCAAGGCGCTGGATATGGATACGCCATATACTACGGCTCCACCCTAGTCACCCAGGGACAGGGCCCATCAGGCCCCCGGACAGAGGTCTATGATGCGGAGATCATGGGCGCTGTGGAAGGTCTCCAGGCAGCAGTTGGTTTGTCCTGCACCGCATACGCCAACCAGCTGAACATCTTCCTAGACAACCTGGCAGCAGCCAGTCTACTAGCAGATGGCAGGCCCGCGCCACACAGATGCCATCTCACAGACACCTTCCACCAGCTCTCCAAGCAGTGGCTCAGCCTGCTGTACATCCTAGCCTCCCCCCACAGGCCCGTACGGGTCTCTTGGGTACTAGGGCACACTGGAATCGCAGGCAATGAGCTGGCAGACAGGCTAGCAAAGCAGGGAGCAGCCATGGATGGCTCCCACATCCCCTCCTCCCCGGCATACTTGAGACAAGAGGCGAAACAACAACTCCATACTGCTACCCAGGCAGCGTATACGCGCAACGCACCCCAGGCATACCAAGACCTAGGCATCCGCCTCCATACGAAGAGCAGCCGGGCCCAGGAACATAAATTGCCACACTGGGTACTAGGCAGGCTCATTGCAGCCCGCACTGGGCATGGGGACTTCGCAGCATATCATGAACGCTTCCACCACACAGACTACCTAGCAACCTGCTCCTGCAAGAAGCTAAAGACCCCAGTACATTTCTTCTTCTGCCCACATACTAGGAAGCGCTGGAAGGAGAGATGGAAACACACACTAGCTGGGCCGGCAAAAACCATTGACTGGCTCCTAGGGACTGCTGCCGGGGCTGAGGAATTCAGCCGCATCGTGCAAAACACATCCTTCTTTACGGATATATGCCCAAACTGGGCCCACCTAAACACAGAGTAGTGTACAGTCAACACATATCTTCCTGGGAAAGAGGGACTGGCTCCCCCTCTCACCTATAGGGAGGCAAGACAGGGTTTTCTACCGCTTGAAGCCCCAGCCAGGGCAGTGCTGGGAACTTCCCCCAACTCTACGGCACATAGTGCTCAAATTTGTCTCCTTTAAGCATGTATTTAGATCGTTGCACACGTATTTAGATCCTTTTAGATAGTACACGCTTGGGAGGCACGTCCGGTTGCCCTTCGGGAGGCCGCGGTCACCCGCCACGTGACCGCCAAGCGACGTTAAATAATAATAACTAACTAACTAACTAACTAACTAAAATCTTGGTCGTCTGCAGAATCTCCCTTTTTGGATGTTGCCCTTGCTGTGCTCTATCCAGTCTGGACAGCGGAACTCTTATGGTTTCTGAGAGTGGACTTTCAGGCTGGATTACTGCCTCATTGCTGGAGCTCATAGTGTTCCTGCAAATTCTCACCAAGTGGACCAACCAACTTCCGCTACAGCCCAGTCGAATATTTTCGTTACATGGTTGGGTATCTTGTCTATTATGATGTTGCAGATACCAAAGTCCTTGCAGAGGAGGACATCACGTACCCAAGAGGGAAGAGTGCTGCGTGTTGAGGAATTGTACGGCGAGATCAAGATGGTTCGAAAGCGTATAGATGGGCTCTGTAAAGACTCATGCCACTCTCATGGCAGCGATTCTTCGTTGAGACAGATTGAGCATTCATCTTCGTTTTGCTTTTGATTTAATAGCAGCTCTAAGCCCAATTGAAACGGGATATCCCCCAATGAACACAATTCCATATTGCTATTCCATCAAAGTACAACACCAGAATCCTTTCCCAATTGCATCGAACTCCCCTTTCCCAACCCAACGAGTTGTGACCTAAAACGCCTTTCTGCTCCCCAAGGAGAGCTCCTACGACTAGAAAGGCCCTTTCAACGAACAATCTAAGCAATCTTCTGCTTCTTCGCAGGTGAAGAATGATCGCCACCGTCGTCATCATCATCATCATCATCATCATCATCATCATCAGAACCACCGTTATCGTCCACAGGTTCATCCTCCGACATGACCATAGGGCTAGAAGATCGACGAGCCTGTCCGGATGGAAGATTATTTCCTTTTCTCTTACCCTTGCCCGTGTCTTCAGCCTTGGCTTTGCCCCGTCCTCTCTTCTTCCCCTTCTCCTCGCTCGGCTGAGCGGGCTGGGTACCAGAAGCACCAGCACCACCAGTAGTAACAGCAGCGCCTTCATTGCGGGCTTGTCCGTCAAGCATTTTTTTGAGACGCGTGAATCTCATCCGGGCAGCTGGAGCATTGATGTTTGCTGCATTTGCCACGGCCGCGAAATTGATCTTGATAATATATTAACACTGAGAACTGGGGGGGCCTTCGAAATGACTAAAGGGGAAAACAGAGTATAGGCTTACAGTTGGATCTTCCGCATGCTGAAGGCAAAGGTACAGGAAGGCGAGGTTCTGATCGACTGGAGTCCTTGGAGACATGTTGATTATTGACAGAGAGCTGTGAATTAGCGGTTAGTTGGTTGGTTTTTCTTTTCTCCTTCGCGTTTGGGCGAGACAGCGTAGAGATGTGGGAGGATAGTGAAAGCTCAAGATAGAGATGTAGAGGTTCAGCTTTCTTGTAGAGTTGAAGAGGTGGTCTGGACATGAAGTGACCAAGAAGTATTTAAGCAGTCAGTCAGGTTGAGCTGTCAAGAGGAACCCAGATTAAACTTGAGATGTTCCTTCACTCTGCACCTTTGGTGAATCAGTGATGGAACGAAGATGGTGTTCAGGTTAGGAGAGATAGCAGACAAAGGTTCTTGGATCCTGCTTCAATGAGCTCTTTCACTTGACAGCACAGTGAATTAGCAAATATATAGGGTTTCAGTATTCCATTTGCCAAACATTCTTTTGGTTTCATAGAAGGCTTCATCATGTAGATAATAATAAAGAAAGCAAATATTCTAAGTACATATGCCGCTCCAGACAGAACCCGAATTTAAAGGAACAAACCTGAGCACAGGAATAACAAGGTAGCATCATATACCTTGTTGAAACAGTCCAAGTGACTACTGTGTAGCATTTCCACCTATTTCTGACCCGCAATCCGTACTGCAGACTCTCTCACAGCCTCTGATAAAACGGTATGGGCCCCCCGGGCCGCATCTACCGCTCCATCTAATAGGGCCTCGTAGGCCGTCCGCTTGTCATCAGCGGCGAGGGATGCCTTGGAGGTATCGCCCCTGAGCCATATTTCTGTAATTTCGTCCCGATTGGGTAAATAAGCCACAACGCATGCAGCGCAGATAGACTGGTGTTCTGCTGGATCTGTGTCTAGCACCAGTTTCGGTATTGTGGTTCCGGATTTGCCATCGTCGTCTTCTACGAGGGCGGCCACACCGCCAGTAGCGAGATCAAGACAGTCGATCCTAGCATCAGCGATAGCGGCAGATGAAGCCGTGATACACCCTGCCAGGACATTCATCATCCCCCACGAAGCATCATGCGAGTCCAGCGCATCGCCCCACCAATGGTCATCCTCAGCTTCTAGAATTGTAATTGTAATGTCAAGTGCGCTCTTCGGCCAGCGCTCCGCAATTATGACGCCACGCAACGCAGTCTCTAAATGAACGCCGAGGTCGCGTTCGCTAGCGTCGCGGATATGTCCCTTCCGCTTGCGGGCTGCAAAGGGTGCATATTTGACATGCGTTGTAATGACTAAATTTGGCGAAAAGGCTGCAGATCGAGGTAGTGGCTTTGGTCCATGAACGGCACAGGCCAGCTTCAAGGCCGAAGAAGGCGGGATTAAGGACGTCGGGGTTTTCCGTGCAGCGGAGAGTGAGGCAGAAGGTTCCAATTCAAGATACGCAGAGCCTGATGCAGATGGGACAAGACCAGTCTTCAGGACTAGACAGAGAGAGAGTGACGATATCAGCAAACAATCGAAACAGAATAGCAACTACAGATCGCTAGCTGTGAAATCTCTTACATATCTTTCTCAACTCGGTAGGTTGCCGTTGACGGGCTGGTCTGTCTGTAGTAGGAACAGGTCTTTTCAAGGCAGAGGCAAAGACCGCAGGTCTCGTGCCGCTAGGCGGCCCATTGATTCTTCTTCTGTCAGTCATTACACATGACTCTTCGAAATGCGAAAGCTGTTGTTCTGAAAGCGACTCTTCTTTATGGACGGGAAACCAGTCGAGATGGGAACAAATCTATACCGCCTGTTTGCACTGTTTGTCTATCCTTAGCGGCAACCGAATTTTCTTTTTCTTCTTCCGCTGCACTTTTTGTGTTTCTTTCTCCCACAAAACATTCTTATCTCTCCTGGGACAAGACACCTTCTTATGATGAAGAGATAGAGTGTTTTCCATTTCTACATTCAATATTCATCATCACTAACACTGTCATATTGTAAGTACACCCATCTCTTAATACCACCCTTCCATACCGCATTCATATGAGGAAACCGAACCAAAATTTCAGTTCTGGCGACAAACAAATGGGCCATTGAACAACATGCACTACCATCTGATGATCAATTCTGTCCTATAATCTACTTCATTGTCGTTGCTTCTGCTTGTCCTCTGTACTGACAATGCATTATCAGACAGGCATCTTGAATCAAGTAACATTGCCGGCAGAAAGAACCAAAACAGGTATGGAATATCTCCTTCCATTCAGCCCCTGTGCAAGTTGTATTACTGTGATGAGAAAAATTTTTTCAGTTCTGCTTCTGCAAACTTATTGAAGAAAACCAAATACCTTACCAAAAATTCCTGACCTACATGGCGTTTGCAATTGAATATTCTGCCCAGTCTTGGATTGAAGAGTAACTGACTTTTCAAAAAGTAATAGATAGGGAAAAAATCAAGTATAGATGTATTAATTCCTGTCTCCCTGCCAGACGATACCGTTGAAATATCCTAGTAGGTAAGGAAATCCCTGAAAGCCCTACATGCAACATCAACCAGTTACACCTTTTACATGATGACAACAAGTCAATCCATTCAACGATCTCTTCCATGGGAAACCTCCCCTCGAGCTAGCATTGGTCCACAGGATTGTACATGCGGCGTTCCATGAATCCGCCTCCCTTATACCATACTTTTCATTCCGCTCTTCTTTCAGGGAGAATGCGTGAGGTGTAAGGGATGATTGGTTGTGGAGTGTTGGATCATGGGTTTCTTCGCCACTTGTCTGTCCTTCTTTGAGGATCTCCTGTAACGCTTGACTTGTGCGGATTTCTCGCCATGGGCAGGTTGTTCGTTTTGGACGGCCTGCTCAAGACGAGAAGACCGCAGGGGACGGGATGAGTAAACCGGCTTGGCTGAACATTTGCCAATGCATAGCAATGCTGTTATGCCATCGGAGACTGGTTGTTGAGTTGCGGATAATCTTCAAATTCCATTGTATGCTGACTGGTTATTCCTCGACTCTTAGGCTTATCTGTTCATGCAAAGTGCTTCGAATTCAATAAAATGCCATTCTTGTTTCAACCCATATTCATATTTCTGTAGACTGTAGACTGTAGACAGTCGAGCTTTATAATGATGACATGAAAAGAATCAGATAATAATAACTCCATAGGAAATCCCAGCTTTATTATTCTTTGGAGCCGTAACCGTTGAATCGTGTGACCGTCAACTCATCCATCCACTGGCAAGCAATAATAATAGCTCCAATACTGCCTCACTCACATATCGCCAATTTTCCTCATTTCATTTTTTTTTTTTTGCTTTTTTTTTGTACAATTTCCCCTTCCCTCCCGTCCCCATTCCGACGCCCCAAAGCATTCATGTTAATAATAATAACAATATTCGAATTATTCAAACATGAATGGAAAGTACTCGAACTCAATTAACTCGGTTTCAACCCCTATTACTCCAATGGAGTCACTCTGCCATCCGATTGCGACATGCTATAGGGGGCCTATTATTGGAGGATGCATTGTTAGTTATACTCAGTGTATTTATTACAAAAGGGAGACATACCAGGACTCTCTTGGCATTACAGATCCTCCAAGCGAGGTTGCGAATGTTCTGGTCTGCTTGGACGACTTCTGGGGCGAGTTCAATACCGAACCTGCAAAGGTGATAAGAGATTTAATCGCTGTGTTGAAAGGAAACAAATGCACCGGAGTTGTATATACATAGAATAATGACTTACATCTGGTGGATAGCAAAGACAACCCGCTTAGCATATTTGCCATCCCGGTCAACAAGGCCACCAAAATGCTCCTCTGGAGCTTCAGGGGCAATTTCCGGGTCTCGATCGAAACAGTTTCTCACGACGGGAAGTAGGGCCTTCTCCACGGACACCTGGATGGAGCCAAAATCGTCTGAAGAGACGAGCTTACTCTCATCAAATCGGCTAATGTGGATCTCGAATGGCCGCGAGATAGCCATGACGTTGTGCTTACCGCCGTGATGATAGCGGAATTCGAATACTCCTTGCGTCCAGAAGAGCTTATCGCCTGAGAAGACAACCTCGCCAGATGCACAGTCACGGGGTTCGCCATCCTTGCGCTGGGAAGCAGGGATGACGATGTCGCTTGTGATAATTCCCTTTTCGCAAGTTGTATTATCGTAGGAGCCTTCGTTGACTGCAACCCAGCGGCCTTGGGATGAGACCAGCGTGACTTCTCGGGACGTGTTATCAGTTACCTTGTAGATACCTATCCAATCTTTCTTGTGATGGTTGAGGGGAGCAGTCCACTTGATCTTGATCGGAGATCCGTAATCGAATACCAGATTCTTCAAATCACCTCTCCTATCAAGAGGCATGCGAGCGTTGGCCCCTTCCCGACCGCTAGCTGAGTCTCCATTCTCCTCTGATGACGACGAACTAGCGCTTTTAATCTCCAGGGAATAGTCCTCAAGGACATAGCCAGCCAGGTCGTCATCAATCCGGGAAATCGTAATACGGGCAGGATACTTCTGGAAGAGTTCAGTGGTGTCCTTGACGAAAGTATTCACACCCGCCGCGAGTTTCGGGCGCGCTGTCTCAAGAAGTTCTTCGAAGAAATCAATTGACTCGTCGACCATTTTGTCAACGCTCCCATGTAGTTGCTTAAGCGGGAGAGGCAAAGATCGCTTCAAACTCTTAACCAGGCCAGCATCTTGTCTTAGACTGCGGCCATACAGCTTCTGCATGTGAGGACGCTCGACAAACTGAATGAAAGCCAGACTTAGGATGTGGCTCAGCAATGCAAGGAAGGTGATGGCACCGCTATTGGTGATCAACACGGCTCCCCAGACACCTGCCAGACCCAGAACACGTTCAGGATTGTTCAGGTAGCGGTAGATACCATTGTAGGTCAACTTGAGTGGCTGGTCGAAGAAAAAGTCACCAAAGAACCAGCCAAACTCCCCTAGGGAGTCGTAAATGCTGATAGAGGTCCAAATCTGCAGGCCAACAAGACCGGCTCCCAGGACGTGTCTGAGCAGAACCAAGCCGTAGTCCCAATCAGCGGGTAAAGTGTACATCTTCCATACAGCAGCGATGAAGCTCGCGTAGGAGGTGACCATACTCAGATGATAAGTACCCTTCCACTGCCTCCATGCTTCTAGAGGATCCTCGCCGAACTTGACAAAGTGCCGAGTCCAGGCTTTGGATTTTGACTGGCGAGTTAAAAGGTACCCAATGCCAACTGAATACCAGATTCTCCACACAGCAGCATTAAGTACGAAAATGAATTGGTACCAATGGGTTGACGGAGTCAATGCCGTAAGGGCAAATACGAGAAACATGACGAGGATAACTGAGGAGTCTGTCGATCTGTACAAGTCCAGGTTGCGTAACCCAAGCAGGTTGTGCACTGCTGGTGGCGGTTTGACCGAATACATTGGCGCGTTGGGCACGTTCTCATCGATTGGTTTTGGCGCGTTCGGGATCTCTTGGTCTTGAGACGGTGCAGGTACGGGCTCCTGAGCTATTGATCGCTTGCGGGGTGGTGGAGGGTTATACGTCTTCTCGATATGTGGATTCTCGACAAAAACCAGGAAAGCGAATTGTGCTGCGTGGGCGACGATGGAGATGAACAAGACTTTGTAGCTCGCGGCCATCAAAGAGATACCGTAATATCCGGCATAGCCGACAGAATACATCGGATGAGGAGCCATCTCAAAGACACCGTCAAACGTCAGGGTTTGGTCAATGAGGAAGAAGAAATCGCCCCAATACCACGCGTAGTCCTTGACCACTCTATGAGCATCTAATTTGACCCAGAGGTTAAACAGAACCAGCGAAATACCGGCGGACCATCGTAGGATGCTCATGAACACGCTTTCCCCGGTGGGGTGGTGACTACACGCTATCGCAAAGAGACAGTAAGAGACGAAGTCGCACATGAGGATCAGGTCCACAATTCGCCTAAACACAAGCCAAGTATTGTATTCAATGGGTGCCGTTTCGAATGTATAGTCAGCCGGGATTTTGGTTTCCAATTCCCGCTTAATTAGCTTGTACAGCCCCGGGTGAGGGTTCTTTCCAGTAGCCGGGTTCACGAAGACTCTCGTCTTCCGTGCCCATCTCACCAAAGTGTTATGCTTAGACTGGATGTGTAAAAGCCAGCCAATGCCGACATTGTAACATGTGCGCCAGAAGAGGTAGACGAAAGAAAAGACTGGGATTCTCGCTGTTGCTGGGAGCTGCCAGAGCAGCAAGATATGAAGACCAAGGACAGTGAGCACGATAATATCAGACAGGTTCTTCGGCTCCGTGGGTGACAGAAGCTGGGAAACCATGTCATGAGTTTGGGGTACAGGGAAGACTGTGTGAGTGGATTCGAGTCAGAAACAACCGCGCAGCCACAAGGAGAAGAGGAAGACGAATTTGACCATCCTCACGTAAGGACCACTTTAGAATGAGGTCTCCAAAGCAATTGGGGAATAAATGGCGATAAATGAAACGAGAAGAGCTCACCTGTGCCATCTGGAGTTCTACCAAAGGTCTTCTTGTGACCTGCAGCGTCCGCTGTTTCTACCTGTTCTACCTCACCTGCCGCAGCGAGAGCACCAGAGACGGCCGTATAGTCGGACTTGAAGGGTTGATTTCTCTCACGGAGCCCATCAGTGCCACGATAGGCACCTGTTGCGATGCCAGACTCCATGGCTGTGAGGGATTAAGCATGCAAGCAACGGGTGGGATCGTGACAGTAATAATTGTTGGGGACCGGGAAAAGCATGTGACAGGAAGTGGGAGCGGTGTCCGTCATGATTCAATATTAATAAGTCTTCCGGAGCGGGAAATCTCGCGAGAAACGTGAGCTAATTCTCAACGGACTTTGGCACTGCATCATGATCCATCGCCAGGTCCAGTATTGGATGGGACGTGTTTTTCTTCAGGGGCAGTCGCTTCCCATGAACTGTCACCCAGCAGGATCCCTGCAGCCGTTGGATGGGCTATCACGGAACCGGAAGCAAATGGACCAGAAGGTCTCCGAAGACTGCCACCTTGTCTACTCGAAGAAATCAACGATGCATTAATGTCAGTGATGGACTGGACTTGAGCTGGCTGTATGCAGGGAATCGACGCTGTCTCAGTCGATCACAGTGATAGTAGGTATCTGAGCACCGCTGCTGATTCTGCTGGAGACCATAGCGATCGTCCAGCGTATCATAGATATATCTGAGCAGTTGAAGAAGACATAGTATAATGACCGTAGCAATGACTCGTTGGTGATTTAACTCGGGAGAATATGAGGAGAAGGATTCCCAGGACTTGCTCTGAGTCTGCATCTGCTGGTCGCTCACCTGACAAGCATGTGATATATAGACTACACGACAAACAGTTCTATGGACGACATACTACAGGGTCCCTGCAGACATCTACCATATGCCCATTGTCTCTCTATTATCTGTACAAGGATGAGGGGTTC
The DNA here is from genome assembly GCA_002976275.1 of Monascus ruber. NCBI lineage: Eukaryota > Fungi > Ascomycota > Eurotiomycetes > Eurotiales > Aspergillaceae > Monascus > Monascus ruber. The sequence goes on from PSNO01000005.1 coordinate 733,188, forward strand.
TCCGAAACCGCACCGTAAGAGGCCAATCGCAGTCGCCACCATTGCATTTGTCATATCCATCGATTATCAAGCGTCATTCAGACATTTTCGGAGTCAAATATCTCCCCAGTGAACCCCTCGTCTTCTTTAAGTGAGCAGAAGAGAGAAGGTATTTCTGCGTCTACTTCTTCTCTGACTACGGCCGTGCAACCCGAATATAGAACTGCATTTGTCAAAATGTCGCCTTCGTTGCTGGAACCACCGGCACAAGTTCCAGTGCCATCCAAGGCGCCTCCCAATCTCGTCGCTCCTGAGCCAGGTGTGTACAGCTCTACTTCTCTCTGACGGCGACCTGTTTTGTTATGAGATGACTGATGTGATTGCGTGCTCACGGTTAGAACACTGCCCTGGACCCGAGTCTGAACAGGCTGGAAAGGGCGATGCCTGTGCCGGTTGTCCCAACCAAGCCATTTGCGCCTCCGCTCCCAAGGGACCCGATCCGGATATCCCCCTCATCACAGAACGTCTGTCTCAAGTGCGACACAAGATCCTAGTTCTCTCCGGAAAAGGCGGTGTTGGCAAATCGACTTTCTCAACCCTCCTCGCACACGGGTTTGCGTCAAACCCCGACTCGACAGTCGGCATCATGGACACAGATATCTGCGGGCCGTCGATTCCCAAGATGATGGGTGTGGAGGCTGAGACGATTCATGTGAGCAACTCGGGCTGGAGCCCTGTCTGGGTGACAGACAACCTGGGCGCAATGAGCGTGCAGTTCATGCTGCCCAATCGGGATGATGCGGTAATCTGGAGGGGTCCGAAGAAGAACGGGCTCATCAAGCAGTTTCTCAAGGACGTTGATTGGGGCGAGCTGGATTTCTTGGTTGTGGATACGCCCCCCGGGACATCAGATGAACATCTGTCGGTCAACTCATTGCTGAAGGAATCCGGGGTGGATGGTGCCGTATTGGTGACCACGCCGCAAGAGGTGTCACTGCTGGATGTTCGGAAGGAAATCGACTTCTGTCGCAAAGCCGGAATCCGGATCCTGGGGCTGGTGGAAAACATGTCGGGATTCGTCTGCCCAAGTTGCACCAATGAGTCTCAGATCTTTCGAGCTACGACGGGAGGTGGCAGGCGACTTTGCAAAAAGATGGGTATTCCATTCTTGGGCGCAGTGCCACTAGATCCCAGAGTCGGCATGGCCTGCGACTATGGCGAAAGCTTCGTGGACAGTTTCCCCGACAGCCCAGCGTCCAAGGCGATCCGGCAGGTGGTCCGATCTGTTAGCCAGTTCATTGGGGAGGACCCGGACCATGTCCTCCCAGACGACGTGGCGGAGTAATGTCGGTTCGGTTCTTTGAGCAATTAGCTTTGTTTCTATACAGCGCGTCATTTGGAAAGCGATTTAACGGTGTTTATGAGTCTCATGCTTAAGTGCTCTTTTCTGTTGGCGTTGTGGGCGAATAGCAGCATTATGGGCCTCTTTGATACCAAAGGTCTAGATAGATATTCTATACCTACCACTGATGTTTCTTCTGTCAACGATGATCCCACTACAATATACGCTGAAAGGCCTTGGAAATTATTGCGACGCCATATACGTATAACCCATCATAGAAGTGATCTTCATGAGCTGGGGGAAGCGGAATACTTCTCCACGTCTACATGATCCCTCACATTCTCCAACAAGTAACGACCTGCAGCATCCACGTACCTGACATGAGCCCTCAATGCTTCTACAAAACTAAGTTTTACGACCGCGGGTATCACGCCACAGAACAGGGGCTGGTTTCAGCCAGTGGCAGTGGAGAAGAAACGATTCGCGAACAGTTGTCCTGAGCTGAGCTGAACCGTCCACACAGACTTCGACGGTGGACCGGGCAACTCCAGCTCTATTCGCAGGATGAAACCCAGAACGCGCAGTTCCAAGGTCGAGCTGCGTCAGGACTATGGGAGTTGCTCGCTTCTCACTGTCTCACAGGCTGCTTACTATGACTGCCAAGGGTAGCGACGCAACCCGCTGGATACTGAGTCCTGGGTGAGATTTTGGTTGGCAATGTCGACTCTGTAAGCCATGGGTGAGATGGACGTCTAAGATCTATTCTTCTCTTTTCTTTCTTTTCTTCTCTCTCACATATTTACCCTGTTCTGCTTTTTCTGTTTCTTTGCTGTTCTTGCCACCTAGAGCCGTGCTCGGGATTCCCGTTCTTTTCGTGGTGAACGGGTCGTCGGGTCGAGCCTTGAAACTGTTTCATTCTTTTATATACATATGTGATTTATCATTTATATGAACATTCTTTCGGTACATATTGCATTTGTTTTTTCATCCGTCTTTTCCCGTCCTTCATTGACCTCTTGCTCCATCGGCAAGAGCTGGATATAGACGTTCAACACAGAAAAAAGCCCGGCACTATGCTACTTCTCCATTCTCTTACACTACTATTGCTTTTCGGCTATGATGTGTTCGCTGCGCCGACGTCTTGGCCGATTCAACGACAACGCCGTTCCTTCAAAGTTGGAAGGGTACGGCGAGATGGCTATATTCCTCATGGCTCGACTGCTTTGCGAAGGGCATACCATAAATACGGCATAGTTCCCAGGGATTCGGGGTGGGATTCATTGGACTTTGAACCAGCGAAGCAGATAAGGTCCGCTGATGCGTCGGGTTCAGTTAGCGCAACGTCGACTGGTTCTGAGTTTGTTTGTCCGGTCAAGGTTGGAGGGCAGACGCTTGTGCTGGACTTTGATACTGGTTCAGCGGACATGTAGGTGATCCCCCTCAGTAATAGCTTCTCCTGGATTGCATACTAACGTCTGTTAGGTGGATAATGAATTCGCAACTTCCGCCTGAAGCGACGGTGGGACACATGGTATTTGATACGTCCAGATCGCCTTCATTCAAACTGATGGAAGGGGCGTCCTTTAATATCAGCTATGGGGATTCGTCCTTTTCTTATGGTCCAGTGGGCACCGATACCGTTGATATTGGCGGCACGGTGGTTGAGAATCAAGCTTTTGGACTTCCCACGGGGCTGTCTGATTCCTTCATCCACGATACGACGTCTAACGGACTAGTCGGCCTGGCGTTTTCGTCTCTCAGCACGGTCAAGCCAGAGAAACAGAAGAACTTCTTCGAGAATGTTGCTGAGAGTCTTGACGAGCCTGTTATGACATCGTTGCTGAAGGGCGGCAGCGGTGGCGAGTACGAATTCGGGACGATCGATACAACAAAGTACCAAGGTGAAATGGTAAATGTCAGCGTTGACATCTCCAATGGATTCTGGCAGTTTGAGAGCGCCAAATTCTCCATAGGCGATGGCAACGGGGATCTGCAAGACATCAAGACCCCCACTTCCATCGTCGACACGGGCACATCGCTCATGCTAGTCAGCCCTGACGTGGCCGAAGCTTACTATGCGCAAGTCGAGGGTGCAGTCTTGTCGAAAGGTGCAGGTGGTTTCGTCTACCCTTGCGATTCTGAACTTCCCAGTCTCTTTGTCGCTCTCGGTGGAGAGGGTATGGCCAGAATCCCGGGCTCGGACATGACCTTTGGCCAGGCCGGAACCAACATAACTACGGGACAAGCATGTAAGTCGAACACCGCCTGTAGTCCTAATGGTTTATCCTTGTTTGCTAATTGACACTTCACAGTGTGCTTTGGTGGTCTGCAGTCGAACCAGGGCAGTAATTTGCAGATCTACGGGGATACCTTTTTGAAGTCTTTGTTCGTCGTGTTTGATATGAGAGGGCCTTCACTTAGGATGGCAGTTCCTGCATGAGTGGCATTTTGCATTCCTGTGTTTGATTCAAATCATCATTAGCATGGCATCATGATTCATATTTCTACAGCGTATATAGTTAATAAAAAAAGAAATATAGTTCCTGAGGCAGCAATGACATATGCTGAGTCAGCGATGCCCTAACTGGCCCGAAACAGCCATAGCCCTACCGCTCTTTTGGACGATCTCTTTGAGGGAAGAGTTGCATGACTCAAAAGAAACATCTTCAGATGCTCCAATTGACGTGAATCTTGTCTCTATCGGTCCCAGTCTTCAGGGATCTCCTCCGTTACGCTCATCAAGCTGCCGTCACTCAAGCCCACCGCGCGCCTTGTCCGGCCTGCGGTCACAGTAACCCCGCGGCCTACCCAGCTATCCAGACTCCATCAGAGACTCCGTCCCAATTTTACCCCTCCGCTTCCCTTGCTCAACACCGCCAGTTTTTCGTTCCCGGCACGCCGCCCTTTCGCAAACATGGCGACAGCTTCTGCTCCCGATACTTCTCTTCTTTCCCTGCTATACCGATCCTACCCTACCATCATCTCCCCAGACGCGACCGAGCCCGATCTCCTACGCGCCACTCCTAAAATTTTCGGCAAGACCACCTTCACCGCAGCGGACGAGGCGGAGCTGAAGACCTTGCTGGAGAAGATTGCAGTGCTCAAGGCTGCACTGAAAAAGGAGGACAAGGAAGCCGTTGCGAATGTCCTGTCTCAGCTGAACGCTCACCTCGCTACCAAGACGACTTTGCTTGGTGTGAAGCCCTCGGTTGCGGATATCGCGCTGTACGCCCTCCTGGCGCCTGTGGTGGAGAAGTGGGCGCCAGAAGAGCGCACTGGAGAGAAGGGATATCACCAGATTGTGCGTCATGTTGATCTCGTGCAGAATGGTGAACTGTTCGGATTGCACATTCCCGAAGAAGAGAAGGTGAAGATTGACCTGGATGATGTCCGTTTCGTGCCGAAGCGGGCTGATCCAAAGGAGGAAAAGGAACGTAAGAAGAAGGAGAAGGCTGCCGCCGGGAACCCTGATGCTGAGAAGACGGAGGGTAAGAAGACCCTCGTAGTCGGACAGGGTAAACCTGAAAAGGCCGTTGGCGAACAAGCTGCCGCTGGTGCTGCACAGCCCAAAGCCAAGAAGGAGAAAAAGGAGAAGAAAGAAAGACAGCCCAAGGCTGCACCTGCTCCTGCAGCACCGCCTTCCCCGTCTATTATTGATCTTCGCGTTGGCCATATTCTTCGTGCCGTTAATCATCCCAATGCTGATTCCTTGTACGTTTCTACCATTGATTGCGGTGATGCGCCCGGTTCCGACAATACCTCCCTGGATGAAGCGACGGGCAAGACCGTGCGGACTGTTTGCTCCGGCCTGAACGGACTCGTCCCTCTGGAGGAGATGCAGGGTCGTAAGATCGTGGCTGTCTGCAACCTGAAGCCAGTTACCATGCGCGGAATCAAGTCCGCAGCTATGGTTCTGGCTGCATCCCCCCGTGTTGCTGAAGGCGAAGACTCCCACGCTGGACCCGTCGAGCTTGTGAACCCCCCAGCAGACGCACCGGCCGGTGAACGCGTCTACTTTGATGGCTGGAAAGAGGGCGAGCCGGAGAAGGTTCTCAACCCGAAGAAGAAAATCTGGGAGACATTCCAGCCCGGGTTCACGACCACGGATAACCTCGAGGTTGCGTTCGAGAGCAGCGCGGTCCCTGCCGTGCAGGGCCAGGAAGGCAAGCCGGCTCTTGGTAAGCTGGTGACCGCGTCGGGCGGCGTCTGCACGGTGAAGAGCTTGAAGGGAGCTACCGTTCGGTAGGGGTCTTTGAAGAGAGACGCATGATGCGAGCGAGCCAGAAAAGAGTCATTTGGTACACTTGAATGAGATATGATTATTCGTTTGGGGTTTTCAGTACGGAGTAGACCAGTCGCATTTCTCTGGGTACTATTACTGTGTCCTGGTATCTGTTCATCCACCGAATAAGGATAGGAAACTGCTCTAAGTGCATTCCAAGAATGCAGATTAATAGAATGGCAATATTAAATGATAGAAGACTTGATGATGTCCGTTGAATTAACGCCAACTAACGAGGCAACATATATGTATATAAAACATCAACCATCCAATCCGACAGGACCCATTATAGTCTAGCAAACAGTATAGCAAACCCACCATTCACAGTCCCAAGATCTATATAGAGGTGTATATATATATGTGAGAAAGAGAGAGAGAGGCAGTAATCATACTTCCGTGATCGTCTCAATAGTTGCCATCTCCTCTGTCCCAGCTCCCCGATCAACTTTCTTCCCCTTTTCACTGACCGGCTCACTCCTCGCCAACGCAGGCGACCTTGCAGACTCATTAACCTCACGCATGGCGAGAAACTCCGCCCCAAATGGCCAGGTAGTAGGCTGTCTCGGCACAGGGTCTTCGGTTGCATGGGCCCAGATGCGCAGAGCTAAACTGCGACCGAGCATTTCGATCGGGGGCGTAAGCAGTGGAAGGGTTGCAAACAGCACGAAGTAAGTAATGATGAACACCAGAAGCACACAGAGCCAGTACGGGAGTCCGTAGGAGAACAGGGTGATCATGGCCCACGACCCGATGGACCAGAAGATGAAGCCGTGGATCAGGTAGATGGTGAAGATATGCGGGAAGATGAACTGTAAGAGCTTCATGGAGAGAACCTTCTGAACGAGCGGACAGATCTCGACGACGGCCTGCATGGACACGGTGGATAGCCATGCGTTCAGTCTCGGGATGAAGTAGTCTGGGTAGACGGTGTTTCCGGCCTGGCCCAGCGACAGGCCGGAGTTGATATCCGGGTGCCAGTTGTGTTCGATCAGAGCGTATTGCACGCCGTTCCACTGCGGAACGAGGTCGATGGTGAAGCCGCCGAGGGCGACGAGGATCAACAGCCACAAAACGGGGTAGTAGAGAAACGGGCGCGCGTGCAGCCATGGCTTGTACTTGTATGTGATGTCCAGGTCGGCCAGGAGGACGCCGGCGTAGTAGTAGCTGGCCCAGGAGAGGCCGTACCAGTGGTTGATGATGCTGAAGGCGTAAAAGGCCATGCGCTTCCACGGGGTCTTGCACTGTTTAATCATCAGCAGGGCGAGGAGGGTCTGCCATGCTCCCTGCAGCTGGACGGGGATTGTCCACAGCACGCCGGTGCAGTAGTTGTACGTGATCATTGGAGCGCCGTTGGGGATCAGATAGGCCAGCTGGATGACTTCGCTGATGAAGACGCCCGGGTTCGCCACGATGGAGGTGAAGGGCCAGGAAGACCATGTCACCGAGGGCAAGTATTCGAGCCAGTTGATGGCGCCGGCGTCCATGAGGAAGTACTGCAGCAGCGCAATCGAGGCGACCGGGGTAAGCAGACGAAAGGGACGTGCTACGACCTTCTGCGCCATGTTGCTCAAGTTCCCGGTGCGCAGGTAGTTGGACACCAGAAAGCGAGTCGAGATCATCAGAAACGGGCCGATCCACAGCGGATCCAGGAAGTACGTGGCGATGGTTTTGCGAGCCCAGATCTCGCTCTGGTAATGCGGTAGCACTGAGGGGATGATGACGGCCGCCCAGAACGTGAGGCCAAAGTGGTTCATCGTGACGAGAATGGCGCTGACGGAGATGAACCCGGCCAGATAGTCTATGCGCTGGCGGGGAGGCGCATTTGCCTCTGGCTTGGATCCTGACGGTTTAGATCCGGGCTGTTTGGTTTCCGACTGCGTCGTCGATCCAGACGGCTGCGGCGCGGAGGAGGCCTTCTCGTCCGGCCTTCTGTCTGGCGGCTGCTGCGAGGAATGGAGCAGCGAAGCGGCCAGCACGCCTGCAGTCGGTGGGAAATAGCTGTCTGGTGCTGGGGAGGAACCGGGGCCTCCACCCGGCGTCTGGGTGGCAGAGAGCCTCGACGGCCGCCGGGACAGCGCAGGACTGCGATATTCAGGGGCCGGGGTCGGCGCGACCTTGTACGAAGGAGGCGGAAGGGGGAGATAGGAGGAAGATGCGCCGGGAGTATGGCCATCTTCGCGCATGGGGGAGTCCGACGGCGATGCTTCCGGGGAACGGTTCAGCTCCTCGACACTGTCGCCGGCCTGGGACGACTTGCGCAGCCCCATGTCGACCAGGGTATCATTCCAGAAGCGTCTCCACAGCGTCTTGGTGGTGAGCAGCGTGAAGATGGACGAGAAGACGATGACGATGATGAGAGGCGCCCACCGGATCTTGTACGGCGGGTGCTTCTGCTTCCACGGCTTTAGGGCTTCGGCTGGATACACGGAGGCGCCCCGGAGGGAGTTGTCGCTCATGGGACACGCATCTGCCGGAGAGCATCTGGCGTCGAACGCACCGTGCTCTGCATCGGTCATGAGCGACGAGTTGAAGAAGATACGAGTCCATGCGATGTTGGCCTCGGAGCGAGACTGCGGCGGCCCCCCCGTGTTGTACGTGTTCCCCAGCGACCAGTGCTGCCACCGCAGGGGCGCCGGCGTACTTGGCAGCGATCCGTTGCGGTGTTTCGTATAGCTCTTCTGCAAGCGGCCGCCGATGTAGTAGTCCAGCCGGTCCCTGCTCCAGTCGACGCGATACTCGGTGTAGTACCACGGGTCCGCGTTCTCCTGGGACAGGTTGGTGAAGTTGGCTCCGAACCAGAGATCGGGAAACGAGCTCTGCATCAGCATCGTCACCCACGCCCAGCTGCTGTTGTCCGTGTTCATGACGTCCATGCTCCAGCTTTCCGTCAGGTTGTGCTTCAGGACCATGGAGAGCGCCGAGCCCTTGTGCCACGCACGGGGAGCGCGCAGCGAGCTGCGGAACGAGCCGAAGAAGATATCCTCGCGGGCCGTGCGGATGCTGGATCCAACGACCAGGTGGCTGCTGTCCGAGGGATCGCAGTACATGGACAGGCTGCTCTTGTTGCGGGCACTGGCGTCGTGGCCGAGGGCCACATTGTCCACAGCCGCGCCCTGACGGTAGAGGGAGTTCCAGCCGCGGTCGTACTTGTGGGCAAACGACTCCACGACCAAGTCGTCTGGGATGCTGCTGGTCTCGTTGAAGTAGACGATGGAGGCGTCCGTGTAGACAAGACCGGCCTCCTGGTCGTAGAAGCCACACGTGCAGCTGGCAACATCGCGCGTCTCCTGCTGCGCCGCGCAGAGGGAGAGAAGAAGAGAGAGAAGAAGGGTCAGAGAGAGCCCGAAAGACATTGTCTAGGTGATAGTGGACTGCTTGATGGAGGGAGAAGAGAAAGCCCTAGCATCAGCGCAGATTCAAGCTATCTTGCATCCTCCCCGGAGGCAGCAAACAATCCTGAGAGCTGCAGAAAGGAAGAGAGGAGCCCACCGTCCAGAAAGAACCCAGCCAATATACAAAGCAAAGCAGCCATGCCTTTTACCGGCTGTTTCGTTGGGCCGGCGCTGTTATCACGCCCAGAAACGATCGACAGGACGGTCTCGGAGCATATTCTCATCCCATCCAAGGGTTCCCAGAGTAATATCCATTAATCCCAGTCCCGCTTGCTTGTCTCATCTCATCCTGCACAGACCGACGGCTTTCCGACTATTGAAACTAAAATATTGTACAGATTCCCAGAGTCCCTGCCGGCTCCCGGCCAGAGCGAGGTGATGCATTGACGGACGGGCTATTAGGGCTTGGTACCGACATCAACCAGAACAGTCCCGGTCACTCTGAGTCTATTTCATTTTATCTTTTTTTTTTTTTTTTTTTTAATTTATTTACTTTTGAATCTTGTTCCTGCAGAGGCTTGCGGGCAATCCCTGTGACAATAGTTCTGGTTTCTCCATCGGCACCCACAGAACAGTGAACGGAAACAGTACAATGGCAGCCAACGCCTCCTACGGTGGAAGAAGGGCTCCCAGAGAGAGCCGCATGTATCGACTAAAGTCCAGTCTGCGGAAGCTTCTGCGAGATGTGTCGTGGGCCGTGACGACCGTCTCCGAAGGCGTGCAAGACTGGACGCCCTTCTTCCTGGTGCTGTCCTACTTTGTCTTCTCGACGTGCGTCTACATGATCGCGACGTCGGCTATCCTCAAGTTCTTCTGGTTCATCTACCTCATGACCAACACGTACATTGCCAGCGCAACGGTCGTCGAGGCCGTCATGAGCATCGGGGCGTCGCACGCGGCGAAGAAGGCCGTGGCCAAAGTGGCCAAGGACAACTGGGTGTTTCCCACGGCGGACGAGCATCTGCTCAAGCTGGACATTGTCATTGTCGCCTACCTGCCGAACGAGCAGGAGATCATCCTGGACCGCATCCATTATCTCCTCGACGAGCTGCAGTATCCGCGGGACAAGCTGCGGATCAATGTGATGTACAACACCCCGTATCCCATCCAGCCCCTGGAGGCCAGCATGCACGAGCTGGCCATGAAGTTCCCCGGCAATGTCCGCGTGGTCAAGGTCCCCAAGTCCACGTCCAAGGCGGACAACGTCAACTACTACTGCTCGCTGGACACCGATGCGGACGTGTCGGCCATCTTTGACTGCGACCACTATCCGCATCCCTACAGCGCGCGCTGGGCCATGGAGCGTTTCGTCAAGGACGCCTCGGTGGACATTGTGCAGGGCCGGTGTGTCATTTTCAACAGCAGCGAGAACCTAATGACCGGGATGATTGCCGTCGAGTTCGACAAGATTTACGCGGTTTCGCACCCGGGCCGCGCGGCCATGTTCAACTTCGGCTTATTCTGCGGATCGAATGGCTACTGGCGCACGCCGCTCCTCAAGCAGGTGAGGATGGACGAGGGCATGCTGACCGAGGACATCGACTCGGCGCTGCGCGCGTTCGGGATGGGCGCCAACGCAGTCCACGAGCTGAACGTCGTCTCCTTCGAGATGGCGCCGGTCACCATGGCGGCCTTCTGGAAGCAGCGCCTGCGATGGTCGCAGGGCTGGCTGCAGGCCAGCTGGCGGCACCTCCCGCTGATCTGGAACCAGCCCACGGTGGAAGGGAAGAAGCGCAGCTTCAACCAGCGGCTCGGCATCTTCTCGCTGCTCTTCGTGCGCGAGCTCAGCTACTATCTCATGACGCAGTACCTCTGCCTGGTGCTGAACATCGTCATCATCGACTTCCCGCAGTCCGGGGAGGAGCTTTACAAGCTTGTCTTCTTCCAGTACCCCATCGCATGGTGGTTTTGGATCCTGAGGTACGTATCGTCCCCGCCGTCTCTCCCTGAAAAGAACCCCGGGCACTCATGCCGATCAGCATCGTATCCTTCCTGGGCACGCTCTACGTCGCCTTCCACGTCCGGTCGGAGTTTGTACCATGGTGGATGATCCCGGTCTTCACCGTCAGCTATCCGGCGCAGCTGGTGCTCAACGCCGTGCTTGGGCTGTTCGGACATGCGCGCCAGCTCAGCAAGTATGTCAAGTGGAATCCCACGCCCCGACGGTGAGCCGATTCCGGGCAGGGAGGGGATGGGACGGGGACGGGGACGGGGACGGGGGCCAGCCATCGGAGCGCCAGCGTGTAGATGAGCGAGATATTATTGATATTATTCAGGCGTGCATGCCTTGTCTCGGCTGGTGTGTGGGAGCAGCCTGGGATCAGCAATCTCAGTCGATATTGGCCATGTAGAGCAAATAGAAGAATACCAAGAAACCACACCATGCCCAGCCCTGGTGCTTACCTTGACCCAACCCTGTCCGGACGGTCTTGGCCACGCCCAATAGACCCAATAGACCCGGAAAAGCAGCATGCCAAGGATGTCCGGCGTTGTTGGCGTCGCTGGCGATCGGCGCCGCGTAGTATCGCCAGCGCCGGCCCCTGTTGGATCTGCGGCCCTTCAATTGACTTTCTGCAGAGGCGTATCGGCGCATCTCCAATCTCGTCATTCATTTCCCGTTTCACGGACACGTCTCTATCTCCGTTGGCGGGCGAGATCTGCCCTGCAGATCGTGCTGGATGGGGATACATCGACCCTCGAAACCGGGCAACACTTCCAGTGAAGGTTTGGGAGGCGCCGCAGATGATTAAAGCGCAATTCCCAACAGAGCAGCGCGGCAAACGCAAGGTCTGCAAGGCTAAAAAGAAAAAAAAATCGATAGTCGAACGGTTGTTGTCGTTCTCCGGTGGCTGCAGCAGCCAACGGTCATTTTCCTAATCCAGGCGGCAATCTTCACGCATGCGTAACAGTGGGTGGGTGTTGCGCATGGGATCAGCGGCATGCACTGTCTATCATGTCGCCAGGTCATCGACTCGAAACAGGGAGGCAGTAATAATCCTCGTTGATCAATGCGAAGTGAAGCCCGCCGGCGGACACCGAGAGCACCCTGCAAGAGATCGTCAGGATGGCTTTATTTACCGGAACCGGCGCTGATCGAGATCCCTGGTTCTGGTTCTCGAGATAAGAGAGGCAGAGGCAGAGGCAGACAAGCAGAAAGCAGAGAGCCGTGGAGTGTACATCCCCTGTTGACCTCCAGCAGCGTTACTTCGTCCCCAGCGTCAGCGCCAGCGCCGGCTTCATCTCCACCACAAAGCATGGACCGCTGGAAGCGCGCTGCCCTGCTCAAACCCCTCCGCAAGGAGCATCCCACGGTGTACGAACAGCAGTATCTCGTGGGATTTCGCGGTTTGCTGGTCGTCCAGGCCTTCCTCTGGACCTTTCTCCAGACCTTCGCGCCGGTGACCGTCTACCCGACTCGCAACCAATATGGCCCATTCCCGCAGATGATGGTGCGCAAGACGCTGGCCGTGCTCTTCTGGAACGAATACTTCATCTACGCAGGCTTCGTCATCTTGTCTGCGCGCTCCCTGGCCATCCCCTTCCTGAGAAAGCCGTCGGGGGACGTGATCGCGCGCGCGGTGATGTGCCGCAGCATCACCCTCTGGTTCCCGGTCATGATCAGCCTGGCCGTCGTCAAGCTGGCCTTCAACGACAGGTTCTTCGCCGTGCTGGACCAGTTCCGGTCGCGGACGGGGAACGACACCATGCCCTTCCCCTACAAGCTCCCGTCGACGCTGGCGTACTGGAACTCAGTCTACAATATCTTCTGGACCACGCACGACTTCACCGCGCAGGCCGGTAGCACGGCATTTCCAACGCAGACCCTGTGGCTGCTCAGTGTCGTCTACGTGCAGAGCTACACCGTCTACATGACCATGGTGATCATCCCGTGGACCCGCGCGAAATGGCGCGTCCAGGGCGCCTTTTTCTTCGTCATCACCGCCTGGTGGTGCCAGTCCTGGGCCTGGTTTACCATCTCCGGTCTGGTCCTGTGCGACGCCGTCATGAATATGGACTTCAAGGAGCGCTCCCAGCGCGGGATCCCCCTTGAGATCCCCATCAAGTCGCTGCGCCGTCCCAACGGCCAGCCGTACCGCGCGCCCGTCTGGGTTCCGGCTGTGTTCTGTCTGACTGTCTCCTTGATCATGCAGTACCTGTGGGCTGCGTGGAGGCCTCAGTTATTCAATGCCGAGTTCAAGTACCACAGTGCCTTGTACTACACTGCTGGTCTCAACACCGAGTACGTGACCCATCACACGGCGGCGCGAGCAGATTCGTATCTCATGGTGCTCGGCATCTTGATCCTCCTGGAAAGCTACGATTTCCTGCAGCGCTTCTTCCAGAACCCGTTCTTGATGTATTTGGGCCGGAGGTCATTAAGTGAGTTTTTTTTTTTTTTTTTTTTTTTTTTTTTTTCAATTTCTTCACTACACACTATCAAACAGTCACTGACTCAAATCCATAGGCTTCTTCCTCACCCAGTCCACCATGATGTATATCGCTGGCATCCGCGTCTTCCACCATCTAGCTCACGACCGTGGACTGTCGTATTCGGGCACGACCGTCGTGACGCTGATTATCTGTCTGGCTCTTGTCCCTGTCACCGCGGAGGCATTCTACCGTCTTGTCCAGCGGCCCAGTCGGGCGTTTTCCCATCTGTTCTATGATTTTATTACTTCTTAGTCTGCCTTGGTTCTGGTTATATTTAGTCCGCTAGATGCGCTTATGTCTTTTAAATGGTATACATGTCGTGTCTCCCTCCAAATAGATGTATGGATATGTCTTACGTGTTTCTATCCAGAACATTTTGTTATTTTTATTTCATCCTGGTGGAGAGACTTCTCGGCTGAAACGTCAATGCATCTGCTGTTTCACATCGCATCCAAGATAGCATAGTCTCTCCCTGCCGAAGTTAGCGAAATTGAACCATTCACCACCCTATGCCCGGGATCAAGATGTCTACGTGAGAAAGTACAGTAGTATTTATAGATGTCCAGAGAAACAAACGGCTTCCCACGGTCTGGACTATGGAACGGCAGACTATCTCTACGCTTATTGTCCAGATTTTCATCTACCAAGAACGCCCTGACTTGACCTGGCCTGACCTGTTTCAGTTTATTTTTGATTCTGAAGGGGCGGGGTTATCATAATAATGCAGCCAGCTAGGATGTACGTAGGTTTCGACAGTCTGGGCTGTAGGTCTGTTACACTGCGGATCAGGAGAGGGTTGAAACATGTCTTAACGGATATATCTGCATTGCATAGACACTGCTTATGCTCTACATAGTAGTATACTTATTATAGCCCAAGTTCAGACAATGATTGCTCAGCAGACTGTATGAGACTTCCCCGTCGTGCCCTGGAGAGAATGCTGCTCATTTTGGTAGAACGAGTGGCCGGGTGGAAGGTGGTGTCCATGTTCGCCGATGTACCTAGCACTGTTAATTCTACCACGACTGATATAGAATTGGTAGGTAGAGAGAGAGAGAAGCATACTGTATATACCGCTGCACAGTCATATGATCCATATCATCCAACGACTTCAATGCCTGCTTGATATCCTCGATAAGCAGCATGCACCGATGCGTCGTGAGGTCCTCACGGACAACAATCCGCATGAGTTTCATCTGGCTGCTCTTCGGCGCCATAGTATACGCTGGGATGACCCATCCGCGCCGACGCAGGACGGCAGACAGCGCAAATTCATCGAATAGCCTGTTCTCGTCGTCTGGGAATCTGAAGGCCACAAGGGGCACGCCGCCTGTCCCCGTGGTGTCGCTGAGGATTATGAAGCCTAGATCCTGTATGCCCTTTCTAAGTTGGGCGGAGATCTGGGTCAGATTGTGCATGATGGCTTTGTAGCCTTCCCGTCCGAGTCGGATTAGCTGGTAGTACTGGCCGATGACGTTGGAGGCGCCTTTTGAGAAATTCAGAGTGAACGTCGCCTGCTCAGCGCCGAGGTAGTTGACGTTGAAGACGAGTTCCTTGGGGAGATATTCGGGAGATCGCCAGAATACCCAGCCAATGCCGGGGTAGACCTGCTTATCGTGAGCTTGGACAGCATAAAAAGAAGGGAAGAAACTGTGGGTGAACGTACAAGCCCATACTTATGCCCTGAGACGTTGATCGAAACGACATTCTCCAGCCGGAAATCCCATACTCGCGATGGAGCTGTGAACGGGGCCACGAATCCTCCACTAGCAGCATCAACATGGATTGGACAGTCAATGTTGCGTTTAACGAGCAGGTCGTTGATTGCCTTGACGTCCTCATAGTGCCCTGTATATGTTGTTCCCATGATAGCACAGATACCAATGGTGTTCTCATCAACCAGATCAACAGCCTGGACAGGATCGATCACAAACCGGTCCTCCGTGCAGTAGACGTATTTCTCCTCGACATCAAAATACCTCACTGCTTTCTCCCAGCAGACCTGCACCGCGCTATTCATGATGATATTCGGACGCGACCAGTCTTTCCCCTCTGCTTTGCGCTTGTTCTGCCATCTCTTCTTCATCGCCAGCATGGCCAGCATGATCGCCTCGGAGGATCCCACGGTCGATGTACCCATGGCACCCTCTTCCTTGCCCGCGTCGTGGTTCTGAGGCGCATTCAGCAGCTCGGCTATCATGTTGATGCAGCGGTTCTGCATGAGCGCCGTCTGCGGGTACTGTTCGTAGTCGATGAAGTTCTTGCTCATGGCATTGGACATGAGCTCTTCGGCTTCTTTTTCCTGTCGTATATATCAGCATCCTGCTCACCCTTCTTCAGTTCTCCCTCCTGTACCATATACGTAGTAACGAAACTCGCCATACTAAACACACTATTAGAACACATAGCTGAGAAGCAGAAGAGAAGAACCTACTTGAGCAAAGGATTCCCATCCAAACTCAGCTCGTCCACAATCATGCGAGACGCAACCTCAGCCGGCATCCCCTGCTGGTTCATAACATGCAGCGGGAGCTCCTCAGACGCATACCGCGTCGCATAGACGTTGGCATACATCGGATTCTGAGCGACAGTCGCATCGCGCTCCTGTCGGTGGTGCCGACGATGCGACGGCTCGCGCGTGACTCTGGACAGATGCACCATTGTGTATTATATTAATTGCATTAAACAGGTTAGAGATAGCGAGTAATAAACCTGGACCTTCAATTACAGCGGAGATGTGATTCTAAAACATCGAGGAGACGCGGGTTGACGAAACTGTACTTTAAGTACGCTCAGGATATATGACATCATGACTCGCATCCTCGGGATTTTCTTCACGAATTGCTCCAAAAGGGCAAAACAGGATCCAATTCGTGGAACTGCAGGATTTCCGGCTTATCGACTTCCGGCTCGCCCGGTGCTTTTCTGCGTCATTTGGCCAGATGGTTTTCCCTCTGGAGGTAGAAGGTTGCTGGCGATTCAGGTCCGCACAACCTCAATCCTCTTTGAAGAAGCATCACTGCATGAAGACAATCTGGGGTTGGCCTTGAATGGTTTTGTCAAAATGAACTTAATTCCATTACTGTAGTACCGCGATAAAGCTTCGATGGCTTTATGATATCGATGTGTCCCTCTTTCGAGACGTTTCCGAGTTCCCAGAGTCCTTATAATCGCCATGTGGAATAGCTTCGGGTTCACAACGGTACTCTCATCTAATTTGCAGATTATTCCAGACCAACGATTGGAATACTGCTCAATTCAGACATTAGAGGGATGCATGGAATCCTTGTCAGATTGGAATCGCTAAGCAAGGAGCGCCTGTTTGAACTGCATATAATGCCATGATCAGCCGTACATGGAATGAACTCTCAAGCAGGTCTTATACATGTCACCTACAAGGAGCTTCAGCAATGCGCAAAACAGGCTCTTGCAATTCCATGATGAAGTGAAGCCGGTTTTACGCCTCATAGGTAGCAAATATAGCTGCCTTCTCGCCATATGTTTGTAAGGACGTGTGGAGAGTTTGAGACATGAGGATGCCACAGCAAGTCTTCGATCCCTGAACTATTTCAGAAACAATTGACCTTTCTGAAGAATGCCTTGATCAGATTGTCAACTTGATTATCCTTATATAGTGGAGGCTGAGGGATCGAATTTGTGAGCGGAAACAGCAACGCATGAAGTACAAAGAGTGGCCATCAAGACATCTTTGGGAGATGATCCTCGCCTGCGTATGCTTGTATCTGAAAACTTGTGCAATCAAAGAATGGAAAATTCGACGAGACAATGGCTTCTGCCGCTGCGAGACATGGAATCAAAAGTCCCATCTCCTTGGGTTCTACAAGGGGCTGCTAACCATTTTCGAGGTCAGGACTCAAGAAGTGGATTGATGGCGCAGAGAAGGAACTCTATTAAAGAATATCATAAGTAAATTTAACAGGATACCTGAAGGGAGCCGTGGGAGCTACTTTCCCTGGTTTCCGAGGCACACCCGCCTGTTAGACAACAAAAACCTTGGGATAGAATATTCTAAATCTCCGCCAGTACGTGCAACTTTGAGGAATTCTGGTACGCATACGAGCCAGGAGAATCAGCCCAACTGAAGGACTGATATGGATTGAAAGAGAGTTGGCTACAATTCAGATACCTCGACAGACAACTCGCACCATGTCCAAGCGTTTGGCGATTGCGGCATATATTGGCTCTTGGGAATACCGCTATTCCTTCAGTTAGAGCAAGCAGTGTATGATTATGGACTACCGCTGTCTATAGACACAAGACAAAAGATCATCCTGAAAAAAAGTATATGGTCAATTGCCGTCTCGTGGTGATCCCATGGAATTGCATCATGCACGATGCCAGGGTTATGTATTGCAGTGTCCACTGTCTAGCCACGACTATGATCAGCTAAGAGGAAATATTCCGAAATCGGCTCAATACGGAGTTCTCGTCTCACCGTCTCTCGATGAAATACATGAAAACCACGCCACACAGATACCCAAACTGTCGACTAATCAGCCCAGCACCTTTGAATGAATACGAGGTGTGTCGTAAGCAGGGAAGTGAAACGACCTTGGCGGCTTGTATGTACAGGACTAATACAACACATACACATGGACATAGCACCGGATGCTACAGACTCCGACACTAGATAGGGGTGGTGAAGAACTCGATCTGATTAGATTTTTCGAAGGATCAATACTGTACATTACACTTGGTAACTTACAGCCTAGTACAGTATATACAGACCCACGGTCTCGGATCAGATAACCTCCTCAACCAACACCAGCTCAAGAAACAGCCCTACCAATTTGGATGTCTGTCCGCCAAGGAACGTGGCGTTGGAAATACTACGTTAGTGTATGTTTTTTTTTTTTTTTTTTAAGAATTACTAATATCTGGTAAGTAAGGCGAGCACAGTTACCTAACTTAACTCGTTGACATGCTAATTCATCCCTACTGAGACACGTGCTGAGAATGCGGACTGAGTATACAGTATAGTAAAACGGATGAACTGTGGAGCTATAAGGCTCCGAACCAGATAAAGTCCACGGGAAGTAGGACCAGCACTCTGGAGAATCTCCTCGGTTTCCTGCCCGAAGAGGGGCAGCTGGATCGATCATCGCGCGTAGAATATATATCAGTCTACGGAGTAATTATCTATCTGATTAGATTGATAGGGGCTGTGCCGCGTGGGGCCTTTGTTCTCCAAACCTAATTTGAATCTAACTGTATATTATATATTACCAGCAATACAGGTAATTTGACATCGAATTAATAGGTACTATTGATCCGGCAAATGCAGTATAGTTTACAAGAGCTGCATACACATGATACAAGCTGGGGGCCAAAACTATCCAAGCCCTCTAGTAGTCTTGGCCCAATACAGCCGGAGCAGTTGAAACCAGCCTACAGCTTCGCATCCCATGCCATCCGGTCCGAACTTTCCAGCGGCCGCTCCCTTCCATCCCAGAAAAGCGGACACAGCTGGAACCATTTCTCCCGGCTACAGTAGACATGCACGGAGCGTTTGTGGCCCAGGTCAACGTATTTCTGGACCGTCAGCGCCTGTGCGTTTTCGTAGGAGAGAACGGTCGTATTCGTTGCCTTGGGCTCTCCGACCACGCACATCGTGCGTGGTTCATCGAGGAAGATGTAGTGGATCACGCTTGACCACCATGCGTTTACCCTGTATGCACCCCGGACGCTGGCTTCTCCGACCAGGGAGTGCCGTCCTCTGTCATAGTCACCGGCGTCGTAGTGCGCTCCGTAATGATCCTCCTGTGTCGTAATGTTAGTCGAACGAATGCTCCCTGGGGAGCTTATTCATAATACTCTGCACGCACCTTGGCCCAATACACCTCGAAATACGCAAAAGAAAACTCATCGAATCTCCCAAACAGACAGAGAACATGCTTATCCTCGTGAAGTCTCTTCAAATACTCCCGGTGTTCGTCCAGGGTACCTGTCTCATTCCAACCCTTGGCAACCCGGGGATCATTCTGCCATTTGTTGAACAGTCGCAAATGCTCATCATTCTTCCAATCGACCACCATCAGAGAGAAATGTTTATCCAGATGCGGGATATAGCGACTGTAGACCAGCGAGCCTGGCGTCGGTTTAACCGGACGAATAGGATGTCGTGCGTAGATCCGCTCTCTGGGGAATTTCATTGTAAACTCATAATTCTGCGCCAGTGGCGGATACTGGCTGGCGGACCGACGGAGCAGGCCATGAGTGCCCTGGTCAACGGCCCAGATAGGCCGTGGGCCAAGCGGCGAGCCAGATCCTTGCCAGAACGCAGACCGCAATAGGATGACAGTATCGAGGCTGGAGGGTTCGCTTTCCCTGCCGAAGGGTGCCCGTGGGGAAGGGAAGGGGACGGCTAGCCCGGTGCGAATGCATTCCTCGCGGACGATCTCGTTGCCGGAGCCGTTTAGATCCAGCCGGACGATCTCGTAGTGGGGGTAGGTCAGGAAGATGGCGTGGATGACGTTCCATATCTGGGCCAGGGTGGGTGGCTCCTGGCCAGTCCAGTGGAATGAAGTTCCTGGGGCTCTCTGGCTGCGCGCCCAGGGACTGTTATCATTGCCTGGGATGTCCTTTGCCGACTCGTTGAGGGTGATGTCGGTGTAGGTCAATGATTCTGCATGGAATGGTTCAGGTAGTGGCTGTCCCGCCTGAGCGTCATGTAGCCGGAGTTGAAGCACTGCCGGGCTGGATTCAGAAATGACATGAATTTTAAAAGTGGTGAGATATGGATGGGGCAGTTTTACCCAGGGCAATGCCCTCTGGTTATGAGATGGAGGATCTGTGGTGGCCATGTTCGTTTTCACTGGGATATGAACGCCGTGAGAGCAACTGAGGGACTGGAGAAGAATAGAACAATCATTAAAAGATAATAGGACCTGGGACTGGTAGATATAAGAGAGAAAGAGTAAGCCGGAGGAGACGCCCCACTGCCATCGTAGGGCATGATACTGGAAACCCCGGCTTGAGGATTCAGACCACCGACGATCAATCACCAATGCGCATGAACACTAATTACCATGGCTGGGTTGTTTTACGCGGCGTGCCAGCCTAGTTATATTGAAGGTCTCATTCAAAATGCCGTAAGCTGCTCATCACAGACGCTTGATAGCTTTCTTCCCTGTCTCGAAACATTCCCTCTATCATACCAAAAATGGCAAAAAGCATGCAGCATCCATCAGTTCAAGGATGTATTGTCTCATTCCCTGCTCCTCATGTCCTCCTCCTTACACTGAACCGGCCAGAGAAGCGGAATTCGATACCGCTCACCATAAGCACTGAGATACAACGACTCTGGGACTGGTTCGATACGGAGCCTTCTTTACATGTGGCAATCATTACTGGCACCGGAGAATCGTTTTGCTCTGGAGCAGATCTCAAAGGTACTGCTACTACCACTACTACTTCTCTTTGAGTTCATCGACTCTCCATCTAACGTCATATGCTAGAATGGAACGAACTCAACCAGCGTGGTGTACCGAATAAAATGACCGCACCGGGCCTGGCCGGACTACCTCGTCGAAGAAGGGGAAAACCAATGATTGCTGCTGTCAACGGGTATTGTCTAGGAGGTGGATTTGAGATGGTGGTTAACTGTGATATTGTCATTGCCAGTGAAAAGGCAAGCTTTGGGCTCCCTGAAGTTCAACGAGGAATTGCAGCGGTCGCCGGTTCTCTACCTCGGCTGGTTCGGGTGATAGGCAAGCAGCGAGCGGCGGAGATGGCCCTGACCGGCCTGATGTTTCCCGCATCCCAGCTGGAGCATTGGGGACTGGTGAATCGCGTGGTGGAACACGGTCAACTGCTAGCTACTGTGGTGGATATAGCGACCACCATCGCTGGGAACAGCCCGGACAGCATCCGGGTCACCATGGAGGGTCTTCACCTCGGATGGGAGATTGCCAGTGTTGAGGAGGCTAGCACGGCCCTGGTCGACCAGTGGTACAGCAAGCTCATTGCAGGGGAAAATTTCCACGAGGGCGTAAGAGCCTTTGTGGAGAAGCGGCAGCCATGGTGGAGGCCATGCAGCTTGTAGCCTTTCAAGAGTCATATTGGTCTTGCCAGCGTGAAGTCAATCCTGAAGGATGATACTAGGGTATTTCAGGGGTCAGACTAATCTAGCGGCCATCGTCTTGCAATGTGCATGTACATTCCACGCGACATCCTGATTATCTATACTGAAGAGGTCATTATACGGGTATTGCAGTTCCGAATATGGTCAAAGTGTCAAAGTGAAGTTTGGGTATTTATACACCATCCATATAAAGAGGGGGTATGCGTCTTCACGATGGTAATCCACCCTGGGAAGGGCATTGTTGCAAGACATACGCGGTATTACGCCAATACAAAAATACTTTACTTACAATGTCATACCATACAGTACCATACCATACTATACTATACCATACCATACATGCAACGCAATACCACGCAGCATGGCAGTCAGGAGTTCAGCCATAATCACTACTGCCACTACTAGTATTTCCGAATAGATTAAAAACTTCCTGCTGCAAGAGAACATGCTGCGGTCAGCTAACATGCTCTCTCCTGCACCATCCTTGCACCTTGCAGCATTGCAGCCATGAATGGCCAGCCTGCGCCAGAGATGGGTCCCATCCCTCCATCCCACACCATAATGGTCAAACACAAGTCCCCATATCATGAAACCTACGCCCACATGTTCGAACCTTCTCTTTTACAAAACGTGGGTAATCTGAGAGCCAGAGTCCGCCGTCATTCGCAATGGCCGATCTTGGTCAAACTCTCCACGGTCCTCCGTACGGAGTATTGTTAACTCTTGTCGCTTCAGAGCTCGTCCGTCCACGGAGGAAAAAATGCTAACATATGACCCTGGTTACCTAACTATATAATGTAACCCCACCGTTGCTGTCAGCTCAGCTCCCCTGAGTTGCGAATCGAACGGACGCCTGCTGTCTATCTCTTCTCCCAGTACGCTACCCGTGCCAGAATTCCAAAGCCAGAAACACCGCATTGCGGGGAGAGATGGGCTCTATACACATCGAAGACGTTTATGAGCAAAATGAGAGGAGAAATGGATCTGATGACATCTCGTCTACCGACCAGGGTGATGGGGATGGCTTCAGGTCGTTTGAGGTCGCTGGTCTTGCGTCTAGCACCCCGACGGGCATGAGAGAGGAGATTCTGCTTTTATCCTGGCTCGTTGTGCTCTTGCGGACACACGAAGGAGGCCCAGTACGCTTTGATTGGGCTTATAAGGGTCGGAAAAATGGGGTTGGGAATGAACTGGTGCACGCGTCTCTTTCGACGGACGAAGTAATGACAGGACTACAAAGTAATGCCGGAGAGACTGCTGCGGCAATATCGCGTCACATCGCAAATGTCGCGTCTAGTCAGCATAAAGCAATATCTAGCCATGTATCTCTCTTGTTAAGCACCAGTTATCTGTCCCAGGGACCCAAAGATGAAGTAAGTGGTGACCATCCTGGATATCCTGATTGATATCAAGTGGCTGACCATGAAGTAAAAAGAGTGCGCTTAGCCTTGAAATACGCTTTGACGATGGCTACCTTCAGATCTGCCCAGTCTGGTACACCGAAGATATGCTGCAATTTACTGTGAGGCGACATATCGAGACGCTGGTCGACACAATCAGAATGTGCATTTCGAATCCCAGTGCGTCCATTGAAGAGTGCATTCAGCAACCAACCGAGAGCGATCTGGACTACATTTGGGGCTGGAATAACATACTGCCTCCAACGTACAGCTTTTGCATGCACGAATTAATCTCCGAACGAGCCCACGAATTCCCGGATAAAGTGGCCATCTCATCTTGGGACGGCGATTTGACATACGCCCAGGTCGATCAGAATTCCACCTTCATGGCGCTCTCACTTCAAGAAATGGGTGTCAAATTACATGATTTTATACCTATCTGCTTCGAGAAATCAAAATGGACCATAGTCGCTGTTCTTGCAGTGATGAAAGCAGGTGCAACCATGGTGCTTATGGACCCAACGCTTCCGCTTGCTCGTCTCCAAAACATGGCGAAACAAGTGAACGCAAACACAATGATGATGTCCCGCAAGCAATATGAGCTGTCAAGGTCGATCATACCGGACGGGAAATATATCGTTGTGGAAGGAGACACATTTACGAACTTCTCGGATTCCCAGGTTCTCCCAGAGTTGGCACCCGTACCGCCATCCGCCCTAATGTACATTATCTTCACCTCCGGCAGCACAGGCACGCCGAAAGGAGTCAAGATCTCTCACCAGACCTATACAAGCAGTGCAATTCCCCGGGCAAGAGCAGTCGGCTATACAGAGAATTCTAGAGTTCTTGATTTTGCATCTTACGCGTTCGATGTCAGCATCGACAGTATGCTCTTAACTCTGGGGAACGGCGGCTGTCTTTGCATTCCGTCCGATGAGGATCGGCTAAATGACATAAATGGTGTAATACGAAGAATGACGATTAACTACGCTGGCCTGACTCCTTCAGTGGCCCGCATATTGGAGCCAGATGTTATATCGTCGCTAAGTGGTGGTCTTGGTCTCGGAGGCGAGGCGGCCTCGGCAAGAGATGTCTCACTCTGGGGGAAAGACGCTAGAATTATCATAGGTTACGGACCCTGTGAATGCACGATAGGATGCACAGTCAACAGCAGTGCTGCCACCGGAAGAGATTACATCTCCATTGGACCAGGCAATGGAGCGAATATCTGGATTGTCAACCCGAATGACCACGAATCACTGATGCCAGTCGGGGCTGTAGGCGAGTTACTTGTCGAGGGTCCAATTGTAGGACAGGGCTACCTGAATGACCCTGATAAAACGGCAGCCGCTTTCATCAATGATCCATCATGGCTCACCACAGGCCATAATGGCCACGCTGGACGTGGAGGACGTCTGTATAAGACTGGGGACCTTGGAAAATATGATCCTGATGGCTCTGGAGGTATTGTCTTTGCAGGACGGAAAGATACGCAGGTCAAATTGCGCGGACAACGTATCGAACTCGGTGAGATTGAGAGCCAGCTCAAGGCCAGACTGCCCTCGGAAGCCAGTGTAATTGCAGAGGTGATAGTGCCCCAGGGATCTGGAGGACAACCTACGTTGGTGGTATTCGTTGCATCCCATTCCACGAAGGGTCATGAGGACACTGATATACGCTCAATACAACTTCGGGACGAAATGCAGAGAATGCTATCACAAGCCGACAGAAGCATAGCCAAAGTATTGCCGCGATACATGGTCCCAGCCGCATATATACCGGCCAATTACATTCCTGTTTTGATTTCAGGCAAGACTGACCGGAAAAGACTGAGGCAGTTCGGTGCCACAGTAGACCTACGACAGCTGGACCAAGGCACAGAGACAACTACTACTCGGGAACTGAACGATCTTGAGCAACGTTTACGGCAAGCCTGGAGCCAAACATTGAAGCTCGATGAAGAAACAATTCGGCTGGAAGACAATTTCTTTGCGCTAGGCGGAGACTCCCTGACAGCAATGAAACTTGTGTCCGTCTGTCGAGCCCAAGGGCTCGATGTCAGTGTCATCAGCACTTTTGGCCACCCCACACTCTCAGCTATGGCTAGCGTTGTTCACATTTGCGATTCACAAGAAAAGATGGAAACGCTGGCATTTTCAATGATATCTCAAGACACCGAGAGCGTCTGTGTTGAAGCATCACAGGCTTGTGGGTCAAATTGGGAAGCTGTCGAAGACATTTATCCCTGTACACCCACACAGGAGTCACTGTTCACCTTCTCGATCAAATCAGCTGAGGCGTACGTTGCCCAGAGAGTCGCATGTATTCCGTTACATATCAATCTTGACGCTTGGAAGAAGGCATGGGAGAATGTTGTCGCAGCAATTCCTATCCTGCGCACTCGCTTAGTCCAGCTTCAACAAGATCCTAGTCTTAAACAAGTTATACTGAAGCATAATATTTCCTGGAGGTATTCAACTGATCTGGAGCGATACCTGGAGGACGACCGGAACGAGAAGATGAGTCTCGGAGAAAGTCTAGCTCGATATGCCATAATCAGCAATCCAGATGATGAGAAGCGTTACATGGTCTGGACAGTTCACCACGTACTCTACGATGGATGGTCAGAGCCAGTCATACTTAAACAGGTCAGCAACGCTTTGCAAGACGAGAAAATCGAGACGCAAACGCAAATGAGGGATTTCGTCAAGTACGTGCGTGATACAGACGAGACCGCCATGCGGGAATATTGGCGACGGGAGTTAGACGGTGCTGTCGGGCCACAGTTCCCACGTCTGCCCTCTAGGGACTATATGCCAACTCCTAATGGTATGATCGAACATCAAATAAACCTAGAGACGAGTGCCAGGTGGCCTTTCACAATGGCCACATTGATTCGTGGAGCATGGGCACTCGTGGCATCACAATACACGGGAAGCGATGATGTCGTGTTTGGTGAGACGCTCACAGGTCGAGATATTCCATTACCGGGAGTCGAGAGTATTGTAGGTCCATTGGTAGCAACGCTACCTGTCCGTATACGTATCCACCGGACGAGCTCCGTCGAGTCCTACCTACAAACCGTGCAACAGAGCATATTGGCCCGTACACCATACCAGCATATGGGAATGCAAAATATCAGAAAGGTCAGCCGAGATGCCCAATACGCATGCGAAGCTGGCACAGGTTTGGTCATCCAGCCGGAGCCAGAGTACGTGGGAAGTGAGCTCGGATTTGAGGAAGGAGATGTCGTACGCGAAGCACTCCATTTCAACCCATATCCGCTTATGGTAGCCTTTGGGATACGAAAGGGTGGCTTCAGAGTTTGTGCAAATTTTGATAGCAGCCTGATTGAGGTCGCGCAAATGGAAAGAGTCCTTAGACAGCTAGAGATGGCTTGTTTGCAGTTGACGAAAGATCTTTCCAGGAAAATTGGGGAGATATCTTGCTTGCCTGAAGCAGAATTGAATCAGATCTGGCAGTGGAACCAGATTCCCCCATTGTCCTTGGATGAGCCTTCGGGAAGGCTGAGAGTGGATGCAAACATCAAGCAAGGATCAATCTATCCTCGTGCTGTTGTTCCCTGGGTATGTGATCCTCGGAACCCGTCTCTATTGTCGCCCATCGGCTGTGTTGGCGAGCTCTATCTTGAAGGAGCTTTCCTTTCGAGGGAAACTGTTGAATCCCCGGCCTGGCTCGTAGCTGGAAGCTCCAGTTGCGCTGGTCGGACTGGAAGGGTGCAACCCACAGGCGACATGGTCCAGTTACGAGAGGATAGTAGCTTGATCTTTGTGGGTCGAAAGGAGGACATGGTATCTGTCCAAGGGCATGCAGTGGACATCGCAGATATCGAAGCTCATCTCGCAAGACATGTTCCGCCATCAATTCGTGTTGCTGCAACCGTATTCCAACCACTGAAGGAAAGTCCTCAGTATGCACTGGAGCCAGAGCTAATCGTCTTTATAGAGCAACAACAGTCTCCTGAGGAAGACAATGTTGAGCTCATCTCGGAGAAATACGACATAACTTGCAGCGATGCATCGGGCTTGCAAAGTTTTCAGGCGACTGTTTCTGCCACGGTTCCCATGAGTTTTGCTGTAACACTGAAAAGGCTTGATAAGTTCATTCAAGATAACCTTCCATCATACATGATTCCCTCTGTGTATGTTGTGGTTGACAAAATTCCCACCATTGCGATGGGACAAGTCGATCACAGTTTGCTGAAACAGCTAACCTCGAAGATTCCTCGACAAGTACTTACCCAGCTTCGTGAAGGCTTCAAGAGGGCATGGGCGATAGGTTCAGCACAGGCAAATTTGTCGACAACGGAAAATATTCTACGGTCTTCCTGGGCAGCTATCCTCGGAATCAGTCCGGAGAAGATTGATGTCGACGACAACTTCTTCCGTCTTGGAGGCGACTCCGTCCTTGCGATGAAATTGGTATCAAGTCTTCGTGCCCAAGGACATAGTTTGTCAGTTGCCGATATCTTCCAGAACATGCGTCTCGGTGACGCAGCAAAGGTGTTGAAGGTGGACCAAGTGTCGAAGGAGAAGGCCCAGCCTTACAGGCCATTCTCAACATTGGGCAATCTGGACACGGAACTATTCCTATCTAAAATTGTCAAGCCGAAGCTCGCTGATTCATCGTGGTCTATTCGAGATGTATCCCCGGTGACAGATTCGCAGGCACTAGATGTCGGAGCTACCATCCAGGCACCTCGAACCTCCATACAATATAACATGTTGTACTTCGACAAAGGCAGCATTGATCAGCAGCAGTTACTCCGAGCTTGCAAAGAACTGGTTAAGACCCACGATGTTCTGCGCACTGTCTTCGTCGAACATGAATCGACTCTCTTCCAAGTAGTTTTGGATGAGCTGGATACTCCTATGACCATGCAACAGGCCGACGGAGATCTTGAACAATATGTCACTGACCTCTGCACGGGACACATAGAAGTGGGCTTCGAACTAGGGTCGTCTTTCCTCAGGATATTCCATGTTGAAGGCAACGATGGGCAAGAGTGCCTCATCATAGGTTTGTCTCACGCTCTGTACGATGGTATGTCTCTTCCTAGACTTCTTCGAGACCTAGAGACCTTGTACATGGGAGAAAAGGTAGTCGACTTCGAGCCATTCTCGTCATACATGGCACGAATCTGCGACGAGCAAGTCCAAACCAAAGCCGTCAATTACTGGCGCAACCTGCTAAATGGATCCTCATTATCCATCCTAAACGGACCATCAGTACAGCCTACAGACAAATCAATATTTCAACTCAAACCTGTCGAAGCTACCAAGCCCCCGGAAGAAATTACAACAGCAAGCCTCCTGACCGCAGCATGGGCACTAGTCCTAGCCCGCCGTCTCGGCAAACGAGACGTGACATTCGGCAGCGTCACCTCAGGCCGAAGCATCGATCTTGCAAATGTGGAGAATGTCATCGGTCCATGTTACCATTTAACCCCGATACGAGTCCCGTTCGAGCCACACTGGACAGGAATGGACCTCCTACGCTTCGTTCAACGACAAAGCGCCGAGTCCGCCGCGTATGATTTCCTCGGCTTCAAAAAGATATCCAAGCAGTGCACACAGTGGTCGTCGAAGGTAGGATTCTTCGACTCGATCGTCCACCATCAGGACTTTGAAGATTTCGACACTATGCCTTTCGCTGGGGAATCTTGTAGGGTGGAAATTCTGAATCCTCACGGAGACGCCGCTTACCCATTTAAGGCTGTCTCGCTTGTTCGAGACGGGAAGATTCATGTTGGTGTGGTTGGGGGTGAACAGGACCCGGAGTTTGTGGGTGCGATTCTTGATGAGTTGGCTGCTGCTGTTCAGGAATTGGTGGATTATCAGTCTTCGAGGCTCGTTTTGCTTGATATGAATACGTTCTAGTGACCGGTACCTTCTGTTGATGCGTTGGATGTATTGGGTATATCCTCGAGTTCTATATTCCTTGCTAATATTGTTGTTTATATGTATAGACAGATAAATCACACCTCAAGCAATTGAACCCATATCTTCTCCATGCCAAACTTTTGGAAGATGCAGGAAATACGTATCGTACTATTACATTACCAAACCGTGACATGTACTGCCGGTAATACGATAAAGTGGGTCCATTACAGTTAGGGCAAACTTTGGATTATCTGATCATCTGATAATCAATACCGACGACTCCCACCTCAACACGATACAATCAACTTCAACTTCAAATTACAACTCGAACACTAGTAGTATCAACTAAATAAAGTATACCAGTATTTTTTTGGGGCGTCCAAATCAGGAATCTTCCCAAATTCAGCCTGAATAGTTCTATATTTACTGGTGTAAATTGCAAGTCTTTATATAGACACTTACTTCCCCTTTTTTTTTCGCAAGTGACATACCAAAATGAGTGAAGCAGATCAAACACCAACTCAACTATCCAAAGGGAAATGGGCAGCGCATTTTGTCATGGAAACGATCTTCCTCGCCTCGTGGCGTCTTTTCTTACTGGCTTGTTTCCAAGATACGGCAACCGCATCCAACTGCAATTTCAAATATTTCTTTGATATTGTGGCTGTTCCTATGCAAGGGCCTTGGTGAATAGCCTTGCTGCTGCCTATAAAGTAAATAATAACATTTCTTCACCTGCAGGCAGCAATTTCTTTGTCTTTACTCTCATCATTGAATCAAGCTCTCCTCCGTTCCTTTGTTCTCGACTATCTGTGCTGATATAAATCTCCTTTACAGAAGATCGATGGAGCAACCTTACTGACCCGGCTTCTTAATATGAAATTCTTGGAAATCGTCAGATAGAAACGTTCAGAGGTACCTACAACTGCCATGTGCAGGGCTTCCTGGTCCTGCCACAATGACGGGTAATTTTCGAAGTTCTGCAGAAATCGGCTGTCATTTCTTCGATCTATGACTTCTGTCATGTGGAAGAAGAGATGCTACCCATGAAGCATGTTATCCTGATTCCTGGACACCAATTGCAATTGATGCAGGTACTGGTCGAGATATCAGGTCCCAGATGAAGACGGAGAGCTCGTCCCAGCCTCCAGACCTGGGCAGTTTCGGTGGACACGTTGAAGGTAACCTTTCGATTGATTCTATCTGAATTTGATTTAGTGTGCCTCACCAGTCGCTTGACGATTTATCTGTAAGTCTTGATTACCTTTTAATCTTGTTGGTTCCAGTTCACTAATATACCCTATCGTGACGTTCATAGCTTCCTCTTTTCTTTGAAGTCGCGACTATGTCTTCATATTGCCTGCTCCTGCTGAACGGCTCTTTCTCTGTGGTAAGATCGTCCCGGATCTGCCTACGTGGGCGGTTTTTAACTTAACTAGATACTACAGGCACGATGGTGCTCGCTGAGATATGTCTCGACTTGGTGGTCGGATACTTCGACTACCTGTCACGGGCCTTTTTCGCTCATGTTCTCTTGGGCATATAGTGCTGTCTCTCACTAAATATGCCAGCATGAGATAAGCTATCGCTGTGCTGCGCTCAGGATAGCCAAAAGAGTGTTGTTTCAAGCTGCTGTTACTATATCGACAATACTCGAATCCATAGCTAGCCTTGAAGTGGCCCATATTTGGAAATGACGACGAGAAAGACAGCCATTTGGATAAAGCTCTATCAGAGAAATACTCCAAGATACGATTAGTACGGGCTAGTATTCAGGCTTCATGATACTACTGGACAGTCATGGCAAAGCACCTGGGATCCATGCACACGGAAATATTATTTTCGGCATCGAAACATAGTAGAATTACCTGCACATCACGTCTATGATGCTGCATGGGATCATCTGCATAAAATTCCTGGAGGGTGCGGCTGAATCTCTAGATGCATCCCTGGGCCTTCTCAAAGACTAGTTATCTAACATTGGCCTATTAATATGGCATCTTGAATCGTGCTTAGAAAAGCCGTGTGTTGACCTGAGTAACATGCCGAAGATTTAGGTATCATGGTATCTTTTCACTCCAGGTCCAAAATAGAGCCACTCATTCTTCCTGTTCTTAAAAGTGTATCTTGAACCCCTGTAATAGAAGAAGGGTGCCGTTCAGCTTTTGCATACGGGGATAACGATAACCTCTCCATCAGGTCAGAGTCAGTGAGCTTCACGATGTAAGCCATCTCGTATGAGCCCTCTTTTCCTCCCATTGAACCTTCATAAGTCACAGTTAAGTGTCAGCATCAGGCATACCAGCTCTTCCACGCAAGTGCAGACGGCCAGCAAAATTCTGCGAGAAATGCCGTCGGAAGATCCGCTGAGATCAGAATTTACTCTGCGGGCCTTGTGTGCGTTCTAGAAGTCCAGACGCTTGCTCCTACAGTGCTGTTAATGCCACTGCGCCCCGAAGTCCGCGGCCTCAATCAGTACCGGGTTCCTTTCAAGACCTTGAGGACTTCAGAACACACCCAATACTTCCCGTGTATGCCACTTCTCCCCAGTTGCAGCAACCCCGGGTGAGAGCAGGGCTCTTGGGACGAGACGGGGATCAGACGGAGAGCAATCTGCAAGCTCCGATTCAGTTTCTTGACTTGAACAGTCCTCGGACCGAGAGTTTGCAGTTGCAGACTCTGGCCTAGCCCGGATGAGTCCAGTACAACAGTCTGGGGCATCTTTTACGAGGCCTGCACTTGAAGTGTCTGACGATGCGTCGTCCGTGCCGGAAGACAGTCACCATCTTCGCATCTCGCCGGAGAAAGTCAGATAGTTTGGGGAAAGCCATTGTATCCATACCGCGGAAAAGGTATGAAGGATTGATATGACATTGTAAACGACACAAAGACGTTGATCATTTCCCAGTTTCAAATTGTTGGCAAACTCGACGGTGCAGAGGCTAGGTCTCCCTTAACTGACATCAAATCGGAGCTGTCCAGTGTCATGAAGGGATGCTGGGATCTGCGAGAGTCGGTCAAAGCCCAGCAGCCCGTGAAGTTCAATCATCCAGTCCCAGCAAGTCAATGTGCGGTAAATTGGTCCACTGCTACCTGCGTACCTTTGAGCCGATCCACCGGATTCCCCATATCCCGTCGTTCTGGAAGTGCTATCGTCGGTTCTGGGAACGGCCTCAATCTGCCTTGACGCCGTTTCTCACGAAACTGGCCTTAGTCCTCACAATCGGGAGCACGTTCTACCCAGATACTAGCAACTTTTGAGCATATTCGCCATCGCTCCCAGGCGTGGATCTATGCTGCTCAACGGTGGCTCAATGGCCCGTCACACAAGTCCACCTGCAACTTGGACGCCGGTTCTCTCCTGCCAGACCAATTATTTAGGCGCATCTGCATGGTCCTCCGCAGACCCTTTGCCTAAAATGGCCATGGGAATGGGTTACACGTAATTAATCCGCGACAGCAATCGAATTACCCATCGCCAAATAGGTCACGGAGAGAACCCGCTTGATCGACAAACCCCCCACGGGGCTCCGTCGAGGGAGTCAAAGCACGGAGACAGAGGATTCGATCTAAGAATATGCCGCCGGGGATCGTCTGGATAGCTCCGTGGCGGTTTCATCGACGCTTGACCGTCCGGTGTATCAGAATAATTGCGCTGTTTCTATGCTTAATCTGCTTGCAGTGTTCCTGTTAAGAGAAAGAGACAGTCTCCCGTATGTCTTTGAAGGTGAAGGGACTCATGGATTTATGGGCGGGGAGGTTGCTGCGTTCTAGGGAGAACCCACAGGGTATTTATAGCTCCTGCAGCATTCGGAGTACTCGAGGGATGGATCTTCGATCTGATTCATCAGAACATTATTTTGATGCTATAATATAGAAGCATCTCAATTCTGCTGTTTAATAGAAGAATCTGCCAAGAGTCAAGTCAATTCCTTCTTGAAGAGAATCATCTTGGCGGGAGCGGACCAGAAAGCTTGCAAGGAAGCAGAAAGGCAAATAACAGGGAAGACGCTGACGTACTTCTCCAGACTGCGATTGTCGCCTCCCCTGTTGGATTCTACGGCCTCACATCGATTATTCTCCTGCTTTCGTGCTTCTTTCGTGCTTCTTTGGCTTCTTTGGCTTCTTCTGCGGGTTGGTGTATCCCTCTTATTTCCGCCACAGCGACATTGTTTCACCATCCCGACGGTCGACTTTTCCCTCAGCGTCGGGGGACAGCTCAGCAAGGTCTCTGAGGCCTGGTCATGCTCGTCTTTCTCGCCCGTTTCGTGCTTCCTGCTTCGATCCCTCGTGAGAAATGAATAGGCATCACTCCTTCGTGTCCGGCTACCCAGCCTATTCTCGCAAGCAACCCGGCAGTCTCTCGATCTCTCCCCATCGGTAAGCCGAGATGCAGTCGTCGTCACCGCGCCAACGCTGACTCCCTTTCTTCGTCTTACCATCTCCAGGTTCCAACCGCGTTCACAGCCCGCTCTACGACGTCGAAGACAGCTCATCCAACGCCTCTGTCTCCTCGGGGGCATTTCCTCACTCCTCCTCTTCCTCATCTTCCCCTCTTGGCGAGCCGCCATCCTCCCGACCCTGACCGTCGGCCTGGTCTCTTCCTCCGATGATCTCCAGCTCAATACCCTCCGGTACTACGATCTCTCCGACGTCGAAGGCACTGCGAAGGGATGGGAGAAGGAGGAACGCGTTCTCATGTGCACGCCTCTTCGCGATGCCGCGTCGCACCTACCCTTGTTCTTCTCGCATCTCCGCAACCTCACCTACCCCCATAATCTGATCGATTTGGCCTTTTTGGTTTCGGATTCCAAAGATGGCACTCTCGACTTGCTGACGGACATGCTTGATGAGCTGCAAAATGAAAAGGACCCGAAGATGTCGTTTGGTGAGATTTCGGTCATTCAGAAGGACTTCGGGCAAAAAGTGACGCAGGACTTTGAGAGTCGACACGGGTTTGCGGCGCAGGCTGGACGGAGGAAATTGATGGCTCAAGCTCGGAATTGGTTGCTGAGCGCTACGCTTCGTCCGACTCATAGCTGGGTCTACTGGCGTGACGCCGATGTAATGACTGCTCCGGTTACGATCCTGGAAGATCTTATGAGGCATGATAAGGATGTTATTGTACCGAGTGAGTAACCATTTCCCTTGGAAGCTGAATTATTTTGACTCATTTTTTTCTTTTTTTTTCCTCCCAGATGTTTGGCGTCCTCTCCCAGATTGGCTGGGCGGCGAACAACCCTACGATCTGAACTCCTGGCAGGAATCAGAAACCGCTCTCGCTCTTGCCGACACGCTCGACGAAGATGCAGTTATCGTGGAGGGATATGCCGAGTATGCAACGTGGCGCCCTCACCTTGCCTACCTTCGTGACCCGTACGGTGATCCGGATATGGAGATGGAGCTTGATGGTATTGGTGGTGTTAGTATCCTCGCGAAGGCAAGGGTTTTCCGCGCCGGTGTACACTTCCCTGCATTTAGCTTTGAGAAGCATGCTGAGACGGAAGGTTTTGGCAAGGTAATTTTTACTTCCTGTCATTCCGATCAATTGCTAAGATGAACTAGATGGCCAAACGCATGGGATTTTCCGTTTTCGGATTACCGCACTACACAATTTGGCACCTGTATGAGCCCAGTGTCGACGATCTGCGACACATGGAAGAAATGGAGGAAGAGAAACGGGCACGCGAACAAGAAGAACGAGAGGAGGCCGAGCGACGGGAGCGACAGAAGGAGATATTCCAAGACCCCAAACAGGAACACGGAGAGGATGATGCTGCTCTTCGAGATATACTGCGTAAAGATGAAGAGACTTCAGAGTCCCCGACAGGGGAGACTAACGAAGAGAAAACTGATGTCGACGCTGACAACAAGTTGTGATTGATTCCTGACGGTGGCTTGGTACGCAGAGTTGTACTTTTTATATTCGATGAGGTATGTCTCTGTAAGCTGTTCGAGTAGTCTCCATGGTTCCAATTGCTCTCTTTTCTTCTTCTCTCATAGTACAACCGCTGACCTGTGAACTTAAGGGGTATAACCGTTGTCCCATTAGTTTTGGCATTCGTTGACTCGAAACGTCGGCTGGCTCTACCTCTGATGACATGACTAAACTTCTTCTTCTTCTTTTTTTTTTTTTTTTTTTGGGTGGGATTATCTTTGGCAAAGTCACGGCAATGCTTCTTTTCATTCTTCTGGTATGCCTTCATTTCTTACTGTGTCTTATATCATCGTTTTCTGAGTGCGCTCGAATAGAGGAAGGAGCATATGGATTATGGAATGGGGAATTAACAGGGAGACCGGTTATTGCATGTAAATATAATCCGCATTTCACTTTATTGGGAATTTCAAAGATATCATTGCACCTCATGAGAAAACTGTAAAGCCAAAGTTTATCGCGTAGAATAAGCTGTGGTCCGTGCTGTCAGAATACTGAGTTTGATCTCGCGCTGAACAGAACACGCTCTTTTCCAACGTCTTCCGTTCTTTCTCCAGACTTACCAAGATTGTTGCTTTTGTTGTTGAAGGGAAAGGGAAAGAATAAAACGAAATGTCAACCCAAGCTGCCCGAAGCGTTCGCCTCACACATACATCCGCCCAGCAGGGATTCAGACTACTTGAACTTCCGCGAGAATTACTCGGAATACTCTCGTCTGATGATGCCCCTCTGTACGTCCGCTTCGTGTTTTACTACCGTTATTTTTATATTCTACTTCGGTTCATAAGCTGCAGTTGTGTGAACTACACCACCAGCTCAGTCTCGACGCGTTCAAGCACACGTCTTTCGTTCATCCCGCAACAAGCTACGAGCTAACCACTTCATCTTACAAAACATCCAGGCTCGAACTGAAATCCACGCCCACAGCTCCCGACGAGAACCCCACAGAAGGAGAACAGGAATACATCAACCTATGCACACCCACGCAAACCTACCGCGTACGACAGGTCCAATCCTCGAACTCGATTCATATCCTTCGTCCAAGTCAGGGCCTGCACGGGCACCGTACATCTGATGGAGCAGATAATAATGAGAATGAGGAGGAATTGGGTCTGGTGGAATCCGTGACGTCTATCGCCAAGTGCTCGTCTACGCTGGAATTGCATATGCCTCGGGAGGAATTTTCGGCGATCCCGTTTCTGTTGAAGGGCTTGAAGGTTTATAATCGGTTGAGTAGCGATGGGGATGTACCTGTCCATGCGGATATGGATGTTGATATGGGTATGGGTGATTCGGAGACATTACCGTCGGGGAAGAATGGGAGGGGAAGAAGGAGGATCAAGGATCGCATTTTCGCGGATATTCCTGTCTCCCAGGCGCAATGTGAGAAGGCCTGGAATCATCTTTGTGCATTCATATACGGCGATGCGTCTAGAGAGCACCAGGAAGGCCCGTGTTGGCGGCCAGCACCCCTGGTCAAACTGGATGTGTGGAAGAGAATGGTGGAGGGTGCGGTCTTACAAGATATAAACCTGGAGAAGCAGTTTCTGGTGGATGATCTATGGAAATCCTTGCTTGATGATGATGGCATCACGAAACTAGAGAAGGGGCCCTTTCCACGGGACTTGTTTGATGCGATTATTAGGAGGGTATGTGGGAGTGACCAAGAGGGATCTGACTCGGGTCGGAAATGTGAGTTCTACCTTTCTTTCCTTTGTTTTTGTCGGAATAATATGGCCTGTTGACGATTTAAACAGGGACAAGCATCGACAGAGCTACCTGCGTGCAGTGGGTGGGAGAAACGTACCTGGAAGCCATGGCTCCCATGGAGGACTCACCTATTGGAAGAAGTGAATTTTTGAATGCTTGGAAAGATTACCTTCCTGAGTCTTGGAGAGATGGGGTGGCATTGTCCGAGTTACCAGTGAGTTGCATGCACTGCATTTATCCTCGGTTTTAAAATAGCAGTCTTGCTAACTGGTTATCAATAGGATGGATCGTACAAATGTCCTGATCCCACGACAATTTACTACATGGATTATAGCGAACGACAAAGGGCGAAGAAGCTTCCTGCAGAGAAAAATGCAGTGGCCGCAGCTAAGAAGACGAGAAACTGGCACGAACTGTTCAAGAATCAGAGACGCCGTTGAAAACTGGAAAAGATCATGGTCTATTTATTCTGCTTCTAATTTGGACAGTGAAGGTTCAGACAGATCAGCCGCCGAGTCTTACTTGCTATTTCTACATGCCACATATTATCCCGGGGCAAAGACGTTATCAATGGCAAAAGAGCAAAGGCAAAAACAGCGAAAATTAACAGCACAGCAAGGGTGTCTTCAGCACCATCCATATTTTTCATTCCAGCGCCATTCAACTTTATTGCCTAGGCCCTGTTCAGAACCGTTCCACTTTAGACTGGCAATACTGCTCTTCTCGCGATGCACCACGGTGGCAGTCGGATCGACGAGAGCAACAGCCTCCTGCATTAACGGGGTCGGATTCCAGAACTCAATGCTGTGCATGTTCCACTCGTGTGCCTCGAATTGGGCTCTTCGCATGATAGCAACCATGGCATCGATCTTGGCCTGCTTCTCTGCCGGTGATGTAGGTTCATCGTATACCCAGCGCAGAATATAAAGCGTGTTCTCCTCAGGCTTCTCGCCGAAGTTCCTATTCCAAGCGCAGTACACCCCGGCCCCGTCCACTCCAGCACCCTTGATAAGCGGAGCAGTTCTGGAATTCGGGAAGAGCTTTTCAACGAAGAACTCCTCTCGGGCCCAGTGCCAAACATAGTGGTCAAAGTCTGGGGCAATAGCAACTATGGCCTCGTTGGGTGATTTTTCTGAATCCACCTGCAGAAGCCCGCGTTCCTTTCGCAGAATTTTGTCACTGCACATGCAACTTCGCACATCATCCGCGAACAGAGCCCTAACCTGTGGGGAACTCCCAGGCCGAACAGAATCATATTTGGCTTCGGAGATGGGCAGGAGAGAAATGTGCGACGACGGAAACGGAGTCCACCCGAATTGGGAATAAAACGACTTCCCAATGTCGGAATACAATACTGAGAATACAGACCGATTCCTCTTCCCCATTCTTTCCACATGCCACGTGTCGAGTTTCCGACTCAACTCTTCCAGCATCCGTCGAGCGTAACCCTTCCCCCGGAACTCGGGACGACAGTAGACGCTCCCAATGCCATGTGTGATGATGTCTTCAACCTGACCCCTGTATGCCAAGAAGGCCTTCTTGAGATACGTCTCGCACGAACTCAGAATAGTCCTCCTCCCCTCTGGCTCTCTGCCATCCACGAGAATCCAATTGGTCAAGCCATCCTTCACAAGCCGTTGCTGGTGGAGATGATTCTCTCGCTCGATGTACGTCGGGATATCCAGCGGACCTTTCCACGCAACGCTATTGAGTTTGATCGTCTCGATCCGCTCCGCTGGCGTTGCGGGGACGAGGATCAAATTGGGGGAGTTGCCTGGTGGCAAGGTGGAGCTTGTGTAGACATCATCTGCCGAGACCATTTTGATGGATTTAAAGCCACCTCTGTTAGATAGGTGGAGAATTTGCTAGTAATTATCCAAGACGTTTTAAACGACGAGACGTTGTGTTGTTCGGAGTATTTATTCTGGGTTTTGATTTTACCCTCCGATCTGTGATCACCGATAATGAAGAAAGTTGCTGAAAAGATCCGAAGATAGATTAAACGACCCGAAAGGCAAGAGGCAACAATCAACAATCAACAATCAACAGTGTTAATGGATAAACCCCGACAGATAGCCAGGGACGGGGGCTGAAATGATATAAATAGGCCGTAACGGTGGAAAGTACTACAGGTTGCCTTGCAGGTTTCCACATCCATAACGTTTCCAGTAGGTATCCCCGACGAAACCTATAGGCGGCTCTTAACGATTGGCCACCAGGGACATCATTTAGGGTTTCCCGCCCTCTCCACATGACGTATCCCGATGCTACCCTGACTGGGTTAATTTTGGAAATTCCTAAGGGAGGGAAGGGGATGCCGATGATAGCCTTGTTTCGATCATCTAGGTCAGATTCTCAGCTACAGGTGTAACTACTTATAAAAGAACTACAAGTGGTAGGGACTGAAGAGGTAAACGTAAATAACAGTTAATAACACTCAATTAGAACAAGTGGAGAGAAGAATATATATAACAATGATCTACAGAGAGCAGCTTACCGCCACAAACCCGATGGATCATGAAAAGAAAAAAACAGACATAACACATCGAATCATATGAACGTAATGTGAGTAGTAACAGAAGAGAAGGTTGGCTGCGACTGAAAATATCCGTAGCTTGCCTAAAGTAGCCGCTCCTGCCTGCCCAGTCTTCCTAGCATCTCCGCACTGACAAGGCTCAGGCGGCACCGTTGTAGGCGAGAAGGTTAGGGCTACCGCGGGCATTTGAGACGGCGTTCCTCGTGGCCAATTCCTTGATACGAGCGGTCACGGCCGAAGCGTTGGGGAGGTTCTCCAGGCCCATGAGGTAGATGGCCAGGCCGACGACATGGGGAGTGGCCATGGAGGTGCCGGAGATGGTGTTTGTGGCAGTATTGGAGCCGATCCAGGTGGAAAGGATGTTCTCTCCGGGGGCGAAGACGTCGAGGACAGAACCATAGTTGGAGAATGAGGCACGGGAGTTGCTCTTTGAGATGGCGCCAACGGTGATTGCGTTAGGAGCGGATGCAGGGCTGGTGTTTCCGGCGTCTTGCTGTACGATGAGAAGAGATAGTGTGAGTAAAGCAATATATCCAGATAGAGAGGCAATCATGCTTGTGTTGTAAAGGGATATAGGATGCGTACGTTCTCGTTTCCAGCTGCTACAACACTCGTAACGCCCAGTCTGTATGCGCTTTCCACGGCCTGGTTGAATGCATAAGAATATCCACCTCCTGTTGATTGTCTTGTATCAGCATTCCAAATCTGTTAAATGTTCCTGTAGATGTGCAATGGACATTAAGAATATTCAATCCATAGCAGAACCTAACTCACCAAGACTCATGTTAATAGCAGCCTTGGAAACGCGGCCTTTTGATGTAATGTCATTCACAGCCCACTGAAATCCATCGATGATATCAGAAGTACTGCCAGATTGACCATGCATAACTTTGACTGAAATCAACTTCGCAGACTTGGCAACACCATAACTGGCACTGCCAATAGTACCCGCAACGTGAGTCCCATGTCCCACAGTGTCAACATGGGAGGTGCCATCAACGGCATTGTATCCAAGACTGGCACGGCCGCCAAACTCAACGTGGTTAACATTGACGCCAGTGTCGACAATGTAGCCGTACGTACCAGCACCCGCTGTGCTGTCGTAGACGTATGTAGTGCTGGCTGTACCCTTGTGGGAAATACTTCCCAAGCCCCATGGCGCGTTATTCTGCGACTTCAAATAGTTGATGTGCCAGATCTGGTCCTCCTCGACATGGGCAACCTGTGACTCAAAAATTAGTTGTCCACATTTCGTATACTTATCATAAAAGGAAAAGAGGAGTTTAAAACAAACATCTTCGCTGTTGCGGATCTGCTCGATGGTGGCATCGTCGAATGAACCCGCGTACGCATTCCAGTTGTCGATCTTGTAGTTCTTCTTGATACCGGCCGGTAAATTGGCAGCATCAGAACTACGACGAGCCAGGCTCTGAGTATGGACATCAGTCACCCAGGAGGTATGGGCTGCAATTCTGGCGTCGTCAAGCCCATCCTTTAAAGTAATAATGTACGTGCCAGGGATGGTCTCAGCAACAGGGCGGGTTTCCTGGACTGGAGCACCCAGGACTGCAGGAAGGAGGGCGCTGAGAAGAAAGAGAGTGCGCTTGAGGGACTGCATAGTGAATAATAGTAAAGCCCACTATGAGAGAACGAAGAAACCTGAAGACTGAGCTGGTTCTGGTAAAAGAATAACTCAGTTGCGCAGGGTAGATGGTTGTATTTATATGTCTTCAAACCAATATACCTTTGCGACCTTCCTTATCCATTTGCACTAGTAAATTGCAGTCTCGAACAAAAACAGACATCTGCCACCTTTGAACTCCAGTAGAAGAATGGCAGGGTGGCATTTCATCTTCCAGATGCGCCATTCGCTTTCCTTCGGACATCATGTCGCTAAGGAGAGGCTTACTGAAGTTGGAAGGTGAAAATCACATACGCTTCGAGTTTCGGCTTGGGCTAGTGTGATATGGAGAATGATTGCCATGTAATGCTAGGGCCGACTTCTTCACGGATGCACGGAGGCCTTCTTGCCAATCATACGTTTATGAAGCTGGGCATTAATTAGATAAATGTATAGTAGGTTCCATATGAGCCCTGCCCATTGCGTTATCGGGTCCATTGATAGCGTTGACAACAACAAGAGAGTAGAAGGGGACTTGATGATGTGACCTTCGCTCCTCTGTGTCCGCTTGGTATCTTGGCAATCTATGCTTTATGCTGATATCCGCTGACTCCTGAGTAGAGTCGCCATGCGGAATACAGCGTGCGGGATATTATTGACCAAAGGCCCAGCCAAGATCGCTTGGCATTCCCCTATCCTCGTCTTGGCAGCCATTGTTCATCCAAGAGCCAAGACAATATAAGGTCGCTGCCCCTGAATCAGTGCGAGGAATTTAGCACAAGAGCCGACGGGATGGTTCGAGGAAAGAAGGTTTCCGCTGGGAAACCTATACTACCTTTGGAAGGTCCTTAAGTAGATCAGAAACATTAGCTTGTGAAGAGCGAGTAAAAGTTGCCCCAGTCGTCATTCCTCCGTTACGAGAGTGACCAAATCTTCCGATTCTGCGATTGATATTAATTGAGGTGGTGTGCCACAAAAGAAACATTCTTGCCACAATCACCGCATTTTCTTCTCGTCCGTTTCATCTGTCCATT
Source organism: Monascus ruber (assembly GCA_002976275.1). Lineage (NCBI taxonomy): Eukaryota > Fungi > Ascomycota > Eurotiomycetes > Eurotiales > Aspergillaceae > Monascus > Monascus ruber. The sequence goes on from PSNO01000005.1 coordinate 774,857, forward strand.
TAATAAATGGATAGAGGAGCTTCACTGATTAGTACGCTCCATTCTGCAGTGCGCCTCGAATGAAGAAAGGTGCGGCATTCCGCAGGTGCTCCGGCATCTGCAACCATGAGCCAAGAATTCATATATGTCGGAGGTTTCATTGTCATAGAGTCAACAATAACTATGTCCTAACTCATCATCGGTAGCTCATTCCAGACATTCCCGTCCACGAAGAGAGTGCTGATTGAGACCCTTCTGCAAGGGTCATAAGGCCGTAGGATTCTGCCGTCTTGACAGCCCAGCTTATATATGCATGTTATTTTGGAACATATCCAAAATCGCAATACTCCTATGGTATCAGCTATTTGAAGTCAGAATTAATCAGAAAATAAGTTTTCTTTCCCATCCAGACGATTCTCAGTTGGTAGAATTAGAGTTCCTCAGCGGCTCTTCCTCTGCTTTTCTCGAATGGCCCTACTCAAAACCTTTGATTGCATTGATTGTAAAACCAACGATAGCACACGGATTGCTTGCCAGACATGGCTTCATGATGAATACGAGGTCATTGAAAGCTTTGTTGTGAGCGGTTGCCAGAATAGCGCCATGCTATGCCAGCATTGCGATGGCTTTGATACACATGATATCGTCACATATCATAGGGGTAGCAAAAGACTCCAAGATAGTGATGGCCAGCAGCCTCGCTGTATGATGAACAAGTCGATGTCAAAGAGAAAGATAGATGATTTGATTTGATTTGATTTCATTCTTTGACGTCTGAGAGAAAGGGAGACAAAGAAGGGGCTGATTGACGTCTGCGACCACGTGATCAGGACTGAGCGTCGAACTTCGTCTGCGTTACCTTCGTCCGAAATTGTCTTTCATCTCCAGGATGAAGGAGCGTACATCTTCTTCATACTATTGTCCAGTTTATGTCTCACTGTCACCATCCTCGTTTCATACAGACCTTGCGGCAGTATAAGCAGTGATATTGGCACTGCTACTACGAAGCGAAACGTTCTGGGTTCCGCACCCCGCGTCCATCAGGGGCCTAGGGATTCATGAAAATTTATCGATATTCAGAATCCAAACCAGTAGCATAATCGTTATTGTTTACCTTTGATGCATATGGATGGCATAGATTATGGGAATCTAATATTTTTACTATCCACTCTTGACTGTCCCCTTCAGGTGCGCGGGCGACAAGGCCACGGCTTAGGTCGGTGGTCTCTTTCTTTGAATTTAAGCTCTTTCGAATTTGATGAAAAGTCGTTTTTCTTTCACGTTCTTTATGCATTTGCTTGCTCCGTTTTGTTCGAAGAGAAATATCAAAGAGGGGCAAAAGAAGAAGACGGAAAGCTCCAGGACTGTTCATTGTTGCTTGGTCCCTGAATTTCATCAACATTCACTCCTCCAGGCTGGTTCTCTGGAGTGAACTCGCTTAAACCACGAAATTTTCTCATGTCGTGCAACTATCTACAGGCAAACGTGCTGCCTATTTTACTCTTCTGTACCTGTGGTGGTCGTTTGATGATTTCCGAATGTCCTTCCTTCGCATGTGACAAATTGATCTAGTTTCTTTGTTATCTCCTCGAGGACTAACAAAAGTCCCGCCAGCTGTCGTGTCTTTGAACGTCCACTGCTGAAGTACCCGCCGTTCCCCAATAAATCCATGGACATCTTCGATTGGCATGGTGGGCAGAGACCCATTCAAGGTTCGCCTGCGGACAACCTCCTGGCTCTTGATATCGATGGCTTTGTTGAGATCCCACGGCGTGCTCCTCTCTCAAGTGATTTGAGCCCAATTCAAGGGGCTGACCACACCACTTTTGCTGTATTGCCGCATTCTCTGCACCATAGATCACTTACTCCAACGGTCAATTTACGCTTTAATGATGCCTTGACGAAGATCCTCGAGTTGTTCCCCGATATCAGCCACCAATATGTGAAGGATTTATATGATTCCGACAAGGCTAATCCCGAACAGCATGCAGAGTTGAGCTGTGTCGATCGGATCATCGAGCATATTTTGGAAAATCCCCCGTACCCTAAGCAGAGGGACGCCAAAAGAAAAAGAACACATGATGATGATGATGATGATGAAGGAGACGCAGAAGAAGGGGGGGATGGTCTCAGATGGGATGAGTATTCTCCAGGCGATGCATATTACGTTCATGTATCGTGAGTGCTCTGCTTCGCTTGTCCCGTCTGCCCCTACAAACGGCCACTAATCTGTTGGCAGTGTGAAGATTCTATGCAACGAATTCCCTCATGTCCCCGTCTCTTACGTTCGCCGATTATTACATGAGAAGCGCAAATTTTACCCGACGTACTTGGCACTGGCCTCACAGGAGAGCCCACACTCTACCCTGCCTAAACATTACGAGCGACTGAAGAGACCAAGGAAGGCTCCTTCAGAATTGACATTTATTCCACACGGCCCCTTGGCACGTGAACTGAGAGCTGCAAAGAAGAAAGTGGAGAAGGATTCTGGTATGTCCTGCAATGCCATGGATGAGGACAGCCTTTGCTGACGACTACGTTGATTGATTGAAGCCATTGCTCGTCAGGAGAAGGAGCGAGAGGAGGCAGAGAGGCTCAATGCGGAGGAGTATACTCGAGCAGGTGCCCTTGTGGAATGCCAGTGCTGCTATAGTGATGTGCCGTCAAACCGAGCGATACCCTGTGAAGGTGAAGAGGTGCACTTCTTCTGCTTCGGGTGTATCCGCAGATCCGCGGAGACTCAAATCGGTCTAATGAAGCATCAGGTGCAATGCTTTGATACCAGCGGCTGCCAGGCGAGCTTTAGTCGGGCCGATATGGAGCAAGCGGTAGGGGAAGCGATAATGAAGAAGCTCGGCTCTCTCCAACAACAGGACGAAATCTCCAGAGCGGGTCTTGATGGTCTGGAAGAGTGTCCATTCTGCGAATTCAAAGCTATCTGCCCCCCAGTAGAAGAAGATCGAGAATTTCGCTGCTGCAATCCTGACTGTGAAATCGTCAGTTGCCGACTGTGCAAGTTGGAAAGCCACGTGCCTCTGACGTGTGAAGAGGCCAGGAAGGAAAAGGGAGTATCAGAACGTCACCTGGTGGAAGAAGCGATGAGCGAAGCGCTGATCCGGAACTGTCCGCGGTGCAACGTGAAAATTATCAAGGAGCTTGGCTGCAACAAGATGACATGTCCGCAGTGCAAGGGGTTAATGTGTTACGTATGCAAAAAGGATATCACGCGTCAAGGTTACAATCACTTTGGGTTTGGCGCAGGAAGCTGTCGCATGGATGATGACCCTTACCGCCACCAGGAGGAAGTGGATCAAGCTGAAAAGGCCACCATTGAGAAAATTCGTGCCAAGAACCCCGAGCTGAGACAAGAGGAGTTGACAGTCCAGCGCCCAGAAGATCGCGCGAAGAAAGTACCAAGACCTCCACCCAACCCTTTGCCGCATCGTTTCCGGCCACAGCACATGAGAGTGCCACGCGAACCGCCACCAAATTACAATGATTTATTCGGACCGACACCGCTTATGCATGGTGTTGCTCCAGAACTGGCGGTGCCGTTTCCAGGACTTGGGCCATTCGGAGGTGCACCCAACCCATTATTAGTGCGGCCAATGGCAACAGGGCCACTCGTACCGCAAAACTTAGTTGTTCCCGGTCCGATACCAGATGCATACAGGGCCCATCACGGCGGTTTTACAGGGATGCCGGGAGGCATGCCCATCGGGCTCTTCGACTGGACTAAACTGCCTCCCACCACTCCCACGGGTCGGACAGCACTGACTATCAATAGTAATAATAACAGTAATAGTAATAATAATCCTGGTCACCATCCACTACAGCAGCCGGCTAATCCAACGACCTGGCATCCCCGCCGTGAAGTGGATGCCTCGCATAACAGTCCGAATAACGGCACAGATCCGACAGCCCGGTTGGCTCGGATGGGTGATCAACCACGTGCCTGGGGACAAGTGCAGATACATGGGGCTGTCAGCAATGATGGACGTCCTATGCATGCGCCGGCAACTAATGTGCAGCCACCGCTGCAGCTTCCAGGATATGCCACTCGGATAGGCCGTGGGAGCCATCGACGTCCATAATGTTGGTGTTTGGGCAGAGCATGATGCATGGCGTTTAGCGAAGGATTTCCGGAAGAAAACGGCAGCTGTAAATTTCGGTGTTTGATTTGGACGATATTAGTTTTTTTATTTTTCTTCTGTCGAAGGGCGTGGGGGATGACAGGACTCCGCAGCATAGCGCACGATATACCCTGGCTTGACTGATTTCCATTGAGACATAATTAATTTATTTCAAGCTTTTGGCATGTGTCTTGCAGCTGCATGGCGCTCGCAGAGGATGAACAAGCTTGATGAAGCATTCTCCGATGATTCTCTAAGACGTATAATACGGTAATGACCAATTCCATTATCTGATCTAAAGTGGGGCAGTATATTATCTGATATGATGTGCCCCACTTCACGCACCACCATTGGTCTGCAGTGAGAAATAACCGAATCAGGCCATCCCGCTGGACCGTGATTGGCCGGCAGGCAGGATCAGATAACCCAATTGTCCAAACAGCCATGGTTGCATTTCCGTTGCATTGGGCACTATGCACCTGCAACGCTATTCACAGCGTTCCTATGACATGAATATGGACCCGATAGCTTCGATAGGATAATTTGAGACAATCATGGTCCACTTTGGTCTCTCCGTCTTCGGATGGATGAATGATGGGTTTATTTAACTCCCGTTGTAGAAATTTTCACCAGAATCCGATCCTCCACGCCCTCCCGGCTTGGCTTTTTAACCGTCGTCTTGTCCCTTTCTTGCCTGGTCTTCCCTTTTTTGTCTTCTTCTTCTCTTCTCCATACCCAATTCTCTCCATTGCTCTCATAGACTCACACGCCAGGCCATGAAATACCTCTCCAAGCTCTTGGGCACTTCCAAGACCGAAGAGTCTCCCCCAGAGGCCACCGCCGATCTCCAGATCGATGAAAAGGACGCCCAGTACCCGGAAGAGGGCGGCCAACAATCCAGCAGCGAGGAGGAAATTGCAGATGGTGTGGACAATTCCAGCCCGCAGTATGGTGTCCGCAGTGCTGCCGCAGCGCTGAAGGTGTGGTCCAAATGGCAGCTCATTGCCGTCTATGTCATGTAAGTCTTTTTTTTTTTTTTTTTTTTTTTTTTCTGCTGAGGATGGGAAACTGACATACTCGTCGGTAATCAGAATGTGGCTCATCGAGTTCCTCCTGGCCTTCCAAAGCGGCATGGCTGGCACGCTCAACAACTACGTTACCAGTGCATTTCAGAAGCAATCCTTGACGGCGACGACGAGCGTCATCTCCTCGCTTGTCGCCGGTCTCGTCAAGCTGCCCTTTGCAAAGCTCATGGATATCTGGGGCCGTCCGCACAGTCTAGCCATCATGATCGTCTCCATCACCATCGGGCTCATAATGATGGCTGCGTGCAACAATGTCGGCACCTATCTCGCTGCCCAGATCTTCTACTCGACCGGCTACAACTGCATCGATTTCTGTATCACCATCTTCATTGCAGATACCTCGTCCCTGCGCAACCGAGCCTTCGTTATCGCCTTCGTCTCCTCCCCCTGGATTGCCACGGTCTGGGCCACCGGACCCGCGGCGCAGAGCGCCCTGAAGACCATCGGCTGGCGCTGGGTCTTCGGCATCTTCTCCATCCTCGTGCCCGTAGTCTGCTTCCCGCTGTGGGCCCTGTTCTACTACAACCACTGGAAGGCCGAGAAGGAAGGTCTCATCGTCCGTGAACGCAGCGGAAGGACCTGGATGCAGTCGTTCAAGCACTACATGATCGAATTCGACGTCGTCGGCCTCCTCCTGCTAGCAGGTGGTCTGGCACTGTTCCTGCTGGCCTTCAATCTCTACTCGTACCAACCGAAACAATGGCGCGAGCCATTCATCATCGCCTTCATCGTCGTCGGGGGCGTCCTCATGTTCATCTTCGCCCTCTACGAACGCTACCTAGCCCCCATCACCTTCATCCCCTGGGATCTCCTGAAGAACCGCACCATCATCTTCACCTACATCATGGTCGCCAGCTTGTACACCCCCTACTACATCTGGGACGACTACTTTTACGCCCTTCTTATCGTCGTCTTCAACACAGGCGTCACCGTCGCAACGTATATCGGCAACATCTACTCCGTCGGCTCCTGCTTCTGGTCCATCGTCTTCGGGCTCGTCCTCCGCTACAACGGCCGCGTCAAATGGCACGCCGTCTTCTTTGGCGTCCCCATCACCATCCTCGGCGTGGGACTGATGATCCACTTCCGTTACTCGGACAGCGGTATCGGCTACATCGCCATGTGCATGATCTTCGTCGCCTTTGGCGGCGGCACCCTCGTTATCTGCGAACAGATCAACGTCATGGCCGCCGCACCGCAGAAATACGTCGCCTCCGTTCTTTCCCTCGAGTCTATGATCACCTCCATCGGTGCTGCTGTCGGGTCTACCATCTCCTCCGCCATGTGGACGGGTATCTTCCCCAAGAAACTCGTCGAGTATCTTCCCGCTGATGCGCCCTTCGAGGAGATCTACGGTAGTCTGGTCGTGCAGGCTTCGTACCCGCCTGGTTCGCCAATTAGGACCGCTATTAATCACGCCTATGGTGAGACGCAGCGGTATATGCTTATCACTGCTACGTGTATGTATATTATTACGTGGGGGTCTGTATTGTTTTGGCAGGACTTCAACGTGAAGAAGATGAAGAAGCAGAATGATCGGCTTTTCTAGTGTGTTTGTTTGTTTATTTAGATATAGGTTTGAGCGGATTGATGTGGTGTTGGTGCTGTTATGATTGGGGTACATGAAATGATTGTGCATTTTGTTGAAATGATAAAAAGTTTCACATAGAGAAATGGCTACCTTTCCCACCTCTACATCTGCCTTTCAGTGGTTGAGCCACTGCTTATGCTAGTCGTTCCCTTGACTAGACATAGCCCGCGTCTGGGGTCGTTCCATTACAGCCATCCAGCCCTATCCAGGCAACCTCAGCCAAGCAAAGGGTAGACGTCCAGAATGGCACCAGGAGAGTGGAACTGGAAGTTTCCTATACACGGGAGACATCGCCCTCGGAGACGTGGGAAGTGTGGAGTCCGTGATGAGAATCGTTCTGGTGGTCAGGATCTCATCCATGTCGAACAGATAGACACGGGTCGAAGCTACGGCATGAAAGCCATTGATATTTGCACCGACTGTGACCTCGCTGCACCTGGATCTGACATTGACATTGACGTTGACATTGATGTTAACATGACATCCATAGCCTCCGCTCTGCGATCCAACACCCTTTCAACGCACCGCTCAAGTTTGTTTCAAGGCGTCCGAGGGGGCGCTGAATCTCCTTTCACCGGGCCATCGGTGGATACGTTTTGACCATTTAAAAGAGAGCAGCGGTTTGATGTCAACAAGGCTAGATTTTACGCTGCGGAACTGGTTTGCAAACCGGAATACCTGCATGACAAACATATCATACCTGTTTCTCTGAAGCCGGAGAATATTCTCAGATTCCTCTGGCCATGTCAGTCCATGCAAGCCTGCTCTTTTCAGGTCAGAAGTGGGGAGATGGGAGAAGGGGATGGAGATGGAGATGGAAATCGCATTTGCCCGACATGCCCGGGTATCCAGCCCCGGCAGATGATGATGATGATGTATGGGATTTAACGTGGGAGCGACAGCTCAAGAATTTCGTTTCGAGAATCGCTTTACTGGCGAAAGATGTCTCGATTCTCGACTACGACCAAACGCCCGACGATATAGAGATTATACCGAATACTCTGGACATAATACCCGATACACCGCTAGAATGGGTGGATATGAATACGAAAACAGAGACTGGAAAATAGCAGCCAACTTCGCTTGCGGAAGGATCGTACAGATAGCCATGGAGATGAGGCATTTTAAGATTGTCCAGTTGCTTGTCGATGCTGGCGCATATATTAATCTTCCATGTCCAGTCTGGTCTGTGCTGGGTCACATATGTCAGTCGGTACCAAGGACTGTGTGTACATAGAGGTAGATAGAGGCTGGCCTGGAGGCAGCGGTAGCAGCAAGAAGAAAAAGCACAAGACCTAGCTTCATTCCAAAATGATGTAGTATGGTATAAACCAAATCAGTGTTCTGGGAGGTGTCTTGCAGAGACAGTTTCCACTGCCATGATCACAAAAGCGTCGGTTGCAACAAAAATAAAAATTCATTCACTATCTAGGTATCAATATTAGTGGTGCTGCAGGACATGCCATAGGTAATATGACAGGTAAGGTCCAGCAGCAGCAGCACCACGATCAGTGTCGCCTTGTTTTATTTTCTGTATCTGGTTCTATTTCAGCTCAATCCAATCGATCGTCCACTGGGACTAACCTGACATCCTTCGATCTGCGTCAGTCAAGTGCTGAGACTCCCGGAAAGAGTGAGAGAAAGAGAGAGCACAAGCCAAAAGGACATGGCACTCCGTACAGACAGATATCGTGTACAAAATGTGCCAGGAAGGAGAAGAAAAGGAGAAAAAGGGAAAGATCAAGAAGGAAAAACAAAAAGAGATGGAAGAGAGGGAAATAATAGGCATAGGCTGGAAACGTGCGAAGAACGGCCGAAAGGAAGACAAGAGAATGAGAGAAAAAAAATAAAGGCGTAATCTCAATCTATGCGTAAACCCATGCCGAAATAAAGAAAGAAAAAGAAGAACAGCCCTCCGCTCCCCGTTTTATGTTTTGCGCCAGCTCTTTCAGACAAACTTCCCAATTCATCATCATTGGTCACGCTGAATCGTATTGAAGGAAAAAAGAAAAATGCAAGAAGAGCAAGAAAACAAACCAAGAAGGTCAAGAGGACGTAAATAATAGAAGTAAAAGCTAATAGGCCGTATATTCTGTCCGTTAAGCGCAACTCTCATAATGAGAGCTCAGTCTCCGGCGGCTCGTTAAATTTCTGCCGCGCTTCTTCTACCCATAATTCCAGTCGGAGCTCACCAGACTCAACCCGTCGCACGGGTATCGTTTTGGCCCGTCCGTTGCTGAGTTTCGGAGGCGGATGCAGGGGCTCTCCGTTTCGATGTTTAGACACCGAATACGGGGCCGTACACGATCGCATGTGGACTTTACCGGGCTCCGCCACGATCCAGGTCTGCTCCTCGGTGGTCGTGCCCGCGGGAGGCAGGGCATCCTCTCTCACTTCGATGCAGACAGTGAAACTGAATTCATCGTCGCGAGGCAGCGGGGTCAGACGCGCACACGCGGATGCAAGTCGCGCAAGACAAGCCCGGAACTGAGCCTCCAGATCCGCATTCTGGGGAGGGGTAGTCGTCGTCGTCGTCGTCGTATTGGCGACGACCGGTTTGGTGGTCGTCGCTTCATCCTTGCGCTCTTCAAAGCTGGTGTTGACCTCTCCGGGCGGTACACGCGGGAATCCCGAGAGATCAAACGCGTACCGCTCGAGGGGCTGGTTGGTGCGGACAGACGAGATGATGATGCTGACGGCAGTGATGGTTCCTTTTAGGATCTCTGCGCCCACGGCAGTGGAGACATCATTGATATAGTCGCACACTCTGGGATGGCGAGACTGTCGCACGGGATAGTTGTATGCTCGAACGGGCAGGAAGGTGGCTCGAGGGTATACGGATCGGAGGAAGAGGATCTGATGAATGGAGACGGTGAGGAAACTGGTGAATGAAGCTGCCAAAGCCGACTGTGTATTGGGGACGGACTTGGACGGCGTGGGTGTGGAGGTGGCAGTTGGGGGTACGGAAAAGGTAGTCATTGTGGTGCTCTCACTGGCAATCGGCATAGCTCACAGAAGGCCTTGGTATCGTTGGTGTTTCCACGGGTGTAGTAGAGAGATGTCTGGGAATTGTAGAGCACCCGGAGGCTTCTCATCACTTGATAAACAGTGGTATCTGTCTTTCTTCGTCGCTCCCCTTTTGGCGCTGGAGATAGGAGTAGCAGGGACACTAGTAGGCGATTGCAAGTACCAACATGGTAGCAGAAACTTGCGAGCAGACAGTGTTTACCGGATCCAGCAACGGGAGAGTCGCTGGGAGGTGGTCTGGCAGATGCAGTAGCAGCGTAGCGGTGACAGCAGCAGTGGGAGTCACCAACAGGCAGCGAGAGTGGAGGAAATGGAAGTCTGGCGCCCTTTTCCCCTGTTTTCGACGGATTTGTCCCTCTTTTAATTGCCTGGATCGTTTGCCTTTCCCGCTGGGGATGATTGATGCTGGACGCGGGAGATGCTCTCTGCTCGATGCTCCCCGGTGGCCTTGCTTATCACGTGCAGGACGATCCTGGCGGGTTTTTTTTTTTTTTCCTCCCTTTTTTCCTGCACTTTTTTTGGGGATTGACTCTTTCTTCCCCTCTTCATGCTCCACCGGAAAGTGGGTGGAGCGACAGACACGATATCGACAATCACAAGTGGCGACGATCATCCTCTGCCACGTAGAGAACAAGAGACTCCGATGCATGCTACAAGCATCCTACGGAGCATACGGCGTTGTTCCACTGCACCTACACAGTCCCTACAGACTACATCTACAAGAAATCCATGATGCCGTTGGTTCTGCTGTCTGCAGCAGACAGCACTGGACACAGCATATTCACCGTTCCACCGTTCGCTACGAAGAGACTCCACGCTAACAGCAGCACTATTCATCAATCAAAAACAACATGACGAGTCAACACTTGCTTGTCCCCGTACTATCGACTATCGATCTGTTATCCACTGGATCCTGTCAGTTGTGATACTCCACGATCTATATATATCCAGTCTGATGACCCCTGGCATACGAGGCCGTCCAGCATGCACTGTAGAGTATACACTGTGCTGGGTGCAGCAATGCATCGGGTATGCTTCCACGCATCTCCCCAAGACGCACACACTCTGACTGCTTGTCCTGCTGTAGCCAGCGCTGTCCATGTTACCGTCATTAGATGCGCCCGGGCAGGAGGCAAAAGTTAATCAAACGATGCACGCCTTAAAAGTTGACGCCTTCCGAGTGGGCTGCTGCATTATTTGGCTCCGCTCTGGTTGAGCACGGCGCATAACGCTGGCTGACTGGTTTTCTTGATTATAATAGAAGCTTGGGTCTACGTCAGCTTGTCTTGTTCCCTCTTTATGAGATGGGGCTTAACCAGGCTTGACCAGGCTTGACCCTGAGAGATGAAGTCAACGGCTGGCCTAACGCCGGCCTCTGTAGACAGCGGCAGCAAGCAACTGGAACAAGGAGGCGGAACCTGTCAAACCATATCAATCTTATTATAATTCCTCCGTATTCTTGGCCATTAGTGTTCAGTGTACTCCGAAGAGCGTGCTTGTAATTAGGCGCTTCCCCGCCGCAACGCGAAAAGGCGCGTCTCCAGCCGAATTGCAATTGCTGCACCGCCCACAATTCTCAATTTCCCATCACTTAGTACCACCACCACCACGCCTCTTCCCACTCTCACCCCGTCATCATCATCATCATCATCATAATCGTCATCGTCATCATCCTTCTTACCTCATCCGATTAATCATCCAATTATCCCCTGACCATGGAGCAAGAGCTCCTCACGCTCCTGGCCAATACCCTGTCTCCCGTCGCTGACACCAGAAAGGCCGCCGAGCTCCAGCTGCTGCATCTCTATTCCAACACAGCGTTCCCTCTCTCCCTGGCTGCCATTGCCTCCCATGATTCCGTCCCGACCAATCTCCGCCAGTCGGCTCTGACCGTCCTGCGCACCTACATCACCGCCGCATGGTCCCCGCAACTAGACGAGTTCAAGGGTCGCGTTTTCCTGGACGACGCCGGCAAATCGCACATTCGACAGGTCCTGCTCGAGCTAGCTACGACTGCGGAGACGCCGGAGCGTAAGGTCAAGACCTCTGCGAGTTATGCCGTCAGCAAGATCGCCAGTGCGGATTTCCCCGAGGACTGGCCGGAGCTCCTCCCCTCTTTGCTTCACATCATCGACAACTCCGCCAGCAGTGACAGTGGTCTGCACGGTGCTCTGAGAGTCCTCCTGGATCTGGTCGACACGGGTTTCAGCGAGGAACAATTCTTCAATGTCGCCCGCGACCTCGTGTCGACCCTCTTCTCCATCGCGACCAATGGGGCCAGAAGACCCATGTTGAGGGCGCTTGCTGTCGCCGTTTTCCGGGCATCCTTCGACACGCTGGAGATGGTCGTGGAGCAGCATAAAGTTGCCGTCAAACAGTTCATGGATGAGGTGTTGGGAGGCTGGTCCCCCTTTTTCATGTCGACTCTGAAGGCCCCGTTGCCCCAGCCCCCCACTGAAGAGGAAGAGTCGAAGGATGCAGAGGTCCCGTCGCAATGGCGTGGCACAATTGCCTTGAAATTACAGGTCGTCAAGGTAAGACTGCTTGGATCCGTCTATTTTATGATCATTATGTGTAGTTCATTGCTGATGTTGCTCTATAATAAAAAAAAAAAAAAATAGACCCTCATGAAAGTGAGAATGGTCTTCCCGGGCCTGTTGACGGCCCAGAGTGTCGCGTATTTTTCAGCGCTCTGGGAGGAGCTCTCCAACTCCCAAAAAATTTACCATGAGTTCTACATCGATGAAGAAAGGCAAGGGCGGTTGGAGGATGTGGATGGCCTCCAGTACACCCTGGATTTGCTGGTGGTTGAGGAATTGGATCTAATGCAGGCTCTTGTGAAAGCACCCCCTGTCAAGGTCGAATTGCAGCAGCAACTCCAAGCTGCGGGCCCGGCTGCCACTACGTCCAGCTGGCTTCCGGAAGTGATGAAATTGGTGGGTGCTTATGCCCAGATTACTTCCGAGGACGAAACCGTGTGGGAGATTGATGTGAACCTCTTCCTGTCTGAAGAGACCTCCGTCACTGCTAATTATAACCCTCGAACGTGTGGCGCCGACCTGGTCATCAAACTGGGAGAGTGGCTTAAGGGCACTGCGGCCGAGGGTCTACTCGCTTACATGAATGCTCTTTTTGCCGATTCTTCTTCTACGTATGGTCTATCCTAGCTCTTCTCTTTGCTGAATTTACAGCGCTGACCCACGCCGTGACAGATGGAAATCCCGTGAATCAGCTCTCTATATCCTCAATCAATTGCTTCGAGATTTCCACGAGGTGTCGCAGCCAATCTCGCCGGAGCTGGTCAATAGCTTCAATCAATTTGTTGGCTTCGCTGTTCAGCAGGAAGATGAGTTCCTGCGAGCACGCGGCTACTTGGTAGCCGGTGTACTAACCTGTGTCGCCGGAGAAGCATTCCAGCAAACTGCAGCGTCGTACCTGGAGGCCGCTGTGAAAGCAATTACCAGTGATCCTTCGGAATTGGTGAGGGTCTCGTGCATTCGCGTTCTACAGGATCTTGTTCCATCCTTGCCCGCCAATGCGACTGCTTCCCTCCAGATCCCGATCGTCTCAGCGATATCCGAATTCGTGTCGGCCCATGATCTACGTGAGTCATCGGATAGCGACGATCTCAAGGTGACTCTGGCGGAGACCCTCCGTGACATCATCATGGTTGACCCAAAGGTGGTACTGTCATCGATCGCTATCGACGTGCTGTTCAACGTGGCCAGCAATGGAGCCTCGAACTTCCAGCTGACGATGGTCGTCACCGAAGCGTTTGAAGATATCGTTGAGAGGATTTCACAGGAAGGTCCCAATTCATATGTCCGCCTGTGTGAGAAGGTGTTGCCGTCTCTCACTGGGGCGATCGATGTCGGGAATCTCACCCAGGAGAACGCACTTACCACCCTTGCTGCGGACCTGCTCCGTGCGCTGGCAGAGCAAGGCAGTGAGCCCCTGCCAGCTGGCTTCGTCGCAACGGTGATGCCAAAGCTCAACCGACTGCTTTTGGGTTCGTCAGAGGCGGATCTGATCCGTCCAGCGACCGAGGCTGTGCGATATATACTTGCACATGACTTCAATCAGTTCGTGGCCTGGTCCGACCCACAGACTGGAAAGGAGGCAATTGAAGTCGTGTTGATTATCATTGATCGTCTGCTCGGGCCATCGGTGGATGACAATGCGGCCACGGAAGTTGGTCAGTTAGCGGCTGAGCTCGTAGAGAAGGCTGGTCCCGAGAGACTTGGACCCTATCTTCCGCAGCTGCTCCGGGCTGTGGCACAGCGCCTGGCCACTGCAGAGCAGGCACAGTTTATCCAGAGCTTGATTTTGGTGTTCGCGCGACTGACGCTGGTCAGTCCTCACGAAGTGGTTGATTTCCTGGCGCAGGTCGACATTGGCGGGCAGAGCGGGCTGCCGGTTGTGATGAGCAAGTGGCTGGAAAACTCAGTCAACTTCGCGGGATACGATGAGATCAAGCAGAACATCATTGCGCTAGCCAATCTCTACAATCTTGCAGATCCCCGGCTAGCGCAGGTGCAGGTCAAGGGTGACCTAATCATCCAAGACACCGGCCGCATCAAGACGCGTTCACAGGCCCGTAACAATCCCGACCGATATACGACGGTGTCGGCACCCCTGAAGATCATCAAGGTATTAGTGGAGGAGCTTTCGGCTGCCTCAGGCGGTAAGGAGCTCGACGCAGCCACGGCTGCTGCTTTGGAAGACGATGGTGGCGTTGAGGATGGTGACGATGATGACGATGAGTGGGAGGATATTCCAGGCAACACGTTGGATCTGAATTTGGGAATCACGAAACAGGAACTCATGGCATTCGGAGAAGGCGGTTCCGAAGGGGTGTTTGGCGTTCGCAAGCGGGACGACGAAACACAGGCATTCTTGACCGACTTTTTCCGGCATGCATCGACGAAACCAGAATTCCAGCAGCTGTTTGCGGCATTGACTCCGAGTGAGCAGGAGAAGCTGCAAAGTCTGAGCTGAAGCGTGTGTGTTGGGAGCTAGGTCTTTCTTGGCGATGATTGGTGGATTCAGTATGACAACAGGGAAGAAAAGAAGAGCATAACGAGTCATGATGGAATCAGCATGTACACAGTGCACATTTCGCAGGCGTCTGGTAGAAGGTGGATATGAGCAGCGGAGAAAGGATAGGTTCTCCGTGCTTATCGATGCATAGTTTGACCCCTTTTCCACGGTTGGCTCTTTAATAATATTGCGTACCCACCATCGCGAGCGAGGTCGAGTGGTGCCAAGCGGAATACTACCGGGAACGGTGCTGTCCAAAGCTGCAGTAGGTGCCCATTGGCGGCGGAGCGACGGCTCACAAGATGCGGATGGTCATTATTTTCGCGGGCCATGGCGAATTTTCGTAGTGACTGTGCAGTATACACCATGTACGACGTACGACTATGTAGAAAGACATGTGTTGGAACTTGACAGTACATGGTTGACCATCGCAGCTACTGACCCAACGCGCTACAATTGCTGGCGCTTATGATAAGCGACGACGAGCGCAGCAGTTAATAATACGCCAGAACCCGACTCCTGGGATCCCAGTGTCCTGTCTGTCGGTAACCGGCATCCCTGCATAATGAACAATAATCTGGTTATGATGATATCTATTACGATTATCTTGCTGCTGCTGCTGCTGCTACTTCGGGCCCCTCTTCGGGCTTTTCTCAAGGTTCGCGTCCGCTTCTGTTTTCTCTCCTGCTCTCCTGCTTTCGCTCTCTTCCGCCTGCCGTCCCTGGGAATCCCCGGCTGCCAAAAAAGTAATGTCACTTCCAACGCGCGACGAACGCATCCAGGTCGATGTAAGCTTAATCTTAATCTACGAGCATACGTCTAAAACAAACCCCACGCTCCGGGTTATAATAAAGCTAACCAATCCTCCCAGACAAGCAGCGACGACGACTCCCACTTCGACACGCAGTCTGTCGTTGACTCGAGTCTCTCTCTCGCCTCCTCGGTCCGCGACTACACCTACGAGAATGGCCGACGCTATCACGCCTACCGACACGGGCAGTACCCCATCCCGAACGACGAAGAAGAGCAAGACCGGCTGGCGCTACTACACCACCTCTTCCGCCTGATGATAGGCGGTAATCTCTTCCGCGCCCCAATCGCCCAATCCCGCATCACCGGCACCGCCAACCACAACACACCCCAACGCATCCTCGACCTAGGCACAGGCACAGGCAGCTGGGTCCTCGATATGGCTGAGGACTTCCCCCAAGCCGAGATCATAGGTGTAGACCTCAGCCCGATCCAGCCGAACTGGGCACCGCCCAATTGTAGGTTCTTCGTGGACGACATCGAGAGCGACTGGACGTTTCGGCCGGATGAGGCATTTGATTTTATCCACGCGCGCAGTTTGGCGGGCGGGATTGCCGATTGGGATCGCTTGTTGCAGCAGGCGTTTGCGCATGTCAAGCCTGGTGGGTGGGTGGAGATTCAGGAGTGTGAACCGTTTATTATTTCTGATGATGCGACGCATGAGTTGGCTGTTGTCACACAGGAATGGCATCAAAAGCTGCGAGGAGCGTCGAGGCAGTTTGGAAAGGCGTTGGATATTGTTTCGAGTATTGGGTGGAGGATGCAGAGGGCTGGGTTTGTTAATGTTATTGATGATGTTTATAAGGTATCTCTCTCTCTCTATCCTCTCTCCTCGGTTGAGCCGGCTCGGCTTCCTTGATGAAGGCTTGCTAATGAATAAAGTGTCCCATCGGTACATGGCCGAAAAACAGACGCCTCAAGGAAGTAGGCCAGGTCGGGAAATACTCCCTCCTTGAATCCATCGAGCCGTACTCGCTGGCCCTCTTCACGCGGGTCCTGGGATACACATATGAGGAGGCCAATGGGACCATGAACAGAGTTCGCGCGGAGCTGCTCAACAACAATTCCCTGCATCTCTACATGCCGATCCATTATGTATACGGGCAGCGGCCGAGGAGTGGATGACGGCTATGTTATGTTATGACTTTATGAATTTCTCACGCGTTGATGTATCATGGCTTTTTTTAAAGGTAATAGGTATGAATATAACTGGTTCCATAGATGAATCTCGATAGATCAGCGAAAGTGACGGGAAACGAAAGAAAGAAACTACCCCTGCAACGAATACCCAACATTCTCACCACTCCCCATGGCCACCAGATTCGTCCTCATCTTCTCCGCGCGTTCGCCAACGCCTTCAATCCCACTGAAGCCGGCATCCTCTCTCCTCACCCAAGGCCCGACTCCATGCTGCAGCACCGCCGTGGCCCGGACCCTGTCCAGATTCTGATTCTTATCGTTCGAACCCGACTCCTTCAACCCTACACTCCCATGCAGCGTAAGCCTCGTCTCCTCCCCACCCTCGACCTTAGCCTTATACACGCCCCGATGGAGAATGTTCGAATCGTAAAACACTGCATCTCCCGGTTTGAGCGTCACCGTAACCTGGCCAGGCAGGAAAGCCTCGTACGGATCCGCCTCGCGCTCTGTCTTCGTGCGGACGCGTCGATGCGATCCCGGAACAACAATCAACGACGAATCCTCGCAGAGCGCAAGATTGTACTGCGCATGCGACTGTTTCCCCTGCGGGCTCTTAAGCTCCAGCAGTCGCTTTTCTTCTGCCTCTGATGCCGTCTCGGGGATGTCGTCCCTGTGCCAGCGGAGTTGGAAGTCCTTTGTTTCTGGGGCGACGAGGAGGTTAAAGAGCTCCATGACTAGGTTTTCATCTTTCGTATTCCCATTTTGGGCTGGAGTCTTGGTCTCCAATAACTCCTCGATTACACTTAATACCTTATCGGAAAAGTAGAACCGCGCAAACTCCTCCCGCCCCGCGAGATCAGGATGGAGCAGGTGCTGGACGCCCCAGATGCCGCCCTCTGACGCGGGCGGCGGGGTGGTCGGCCACGGTGGGAACTGTTTCGGGACGGTGCGGAAGTGAGGCCATTGTCCTGATCGTGTGTGGGTGGTTGCCTTTGTGGCTGCGGTGCGGAGGGTGGAGAGTTCAGAGGATGAGAGGAGGGAGGGGATGATGACGAAGCCATCGCGTTGGAGGGAATCGAGGTATGCCATGTTTCTTCTGTTTCCTGTGAGGTTGTTGAGTGGGATTGAATATTAATGATGATTTCTATGTATGATCTACCCCGCGGGCTTCGTAGTATTGCTTCGTAGTATTTAGTATATAAATACCCCACTCAATAGTCGTATTCAGCAACAATACGTAGTTAACACTATGTAAGAAAGGTCATCAAATGCCATGCATCCACCTCGGTTCTTGACTGGAATCCGTAGCAATTATTCAGAAACTGTCTGTGACCATGGGCAAGAAGCCTGTTTGCTGCAAGGTATTTTTGTGGATGGTGTTCTGCTTTAAAAGTTTCGATGAACTTGTGGAATGAATCATGGAAAGCTGCTGGGGGGATTTTGCCTTCTCCTAGCTAGCCCCTTTCTGAAGCGCAGCTGTCTCAGTTACTCCAGAGGCTACAAGACAAGTATAGAGAAGAAAGGGAAGATAGGTACTCATTCCTGAAGACAGACGGCGCTGGCAATACTGTTACTGCTGTGGAACTGAACAGAAGGTGCTAACGGACCGCCCCGCAGGGATGCCATCTCACCTAGTAGATCTGTGAACAGCTTCAGATTTAGTTATTTCCTGGATCTAATGTCTCCTTCAAACCTTTATCCCCTTCCATGCGAATAGCTGCTGTTGTGGTGTAGTAAAATAGTAATAGGGACGACGATGGATTAGGCTTGCCCTAAGCCCCAGTTTCCTCTTTCATAATGATTACTAATCTATATATAATTGGTAGAGTCACGTGTGTTCTGCCGGTGTAGACCGCCCTCACCTGGCACCTAGATAGGAATACGACACAAGACACATCTCCAATACTCTTTGGCTGGGTGCACTTGACTGACTGTATCACCTTCAACTCTTGGCTAGTTTACCCCGTCAACATTTACCCTGCGATTTCATCTCCTAATACATCACTTCAGACTGCATCAGCCTTTTCATGGCTTAAGACAGCCCTCATTAGGGCTGGCTGTGTTCACTGTTGTCAAGGTCTCAGGGTTAGGGTTACTATCTGTAATGGCCTTGTTGCACTCTCTTCCTTGCACTCTCTTCCTTGCTTGCTAGTATTGATATTGTATTGGATATGCTCTTCCCCGGCTTCCCCGGCCTTGGATGGGGTTGAAATGTACGAGGTAGGGATCAAAACCGAGGGGTATGATTAACTGTGGGGGTGCCGTGAAATAAACCCAGGCTTGCAGAGGGCAGTGTGGTATTAGTGTACTGTGTCTTTGCCAGGATACCACGACCATATAGCAAGAAAAAAACCTCGGAGAGAGCATCGGACGCCTCTATTAAACCAGATTCTCGATAATAATGCAGCCAAGATGGGCAAACAAAGCTCCCTCCAATCATCCCTCCGTGTAATCATCCCACTTGGCGCGATCGACCTTGGCAAAGAAATCCACCGCAGCCCACCTGCGCCAGCACACTCTGTCAGCTTCATCTCTCGATGCTGAATCAATATCATTAAGTGTCTATTCTCCATCTGAGAACTGTCAGACATGGCCCAAAGGGTGAACGCGGGCATCAGACCCGTCCTGCTCATCCTGGGACTGCTGCTGGTTTTGCTCCCCGCACAGGTCCACGCTTTTGGTGCTGGCAGTATGTTTTGCCCCTCTGTCCCTATGCCCCTCACTCGTCGTGCCTTGTGTCCTAACCTCGCTAGACATCGCGTCGATTTCCACCGTTGAGGGCAAGAACTGGCGTCATGGTGATATCGAGGATACGCTCAAGACTATCGCCTTTATCAAGGGCCTCAAGTGGACGTCTATGAACGTGAAGCGGGCTTATTTTGGGAACTGGCTGCGGGATTAGTGAGCTTCTCTCCTTCTCTGCGGTAGACTGGTTGGGGAGCAAGCTGACTTCCCCTAGTTCCCAGGCGATGGATGTGGGTACCCTCAAAAGTGTCCCGGCTGACACGATTCGGATCCTCGTCTGGGTCCTTTCGTTCATGACCTTTGGTTACGCAACGGCCGAATTCGAGGTGACTTCGGAGAGATTGGGCGTGTATCGTCCTGAGGAACATATCGAGTAGGTTCCTGAAAGCATACCCTGCTTCCTTGGAGAGCGAAAACCAGTACTCATGTCTTAGCAACCCCAAAGGCTACGCGGACGATAAGGATGCTCGCCAGTATGATTCGCGCCTACGCCCCCCCATCCGCCAAATCGAGCTCGAAATCGATCCAGACACCGGCATGAAAAATTACATTGCCAACGAGCGAGGGGACTGGGCGACCAGCTCCGGCTATATCAGATACAGTTTGGCCAGGAGTATTCACTACGGCAGATTGTATACAAGTGGCTCCAACAAAGGGCAAGAGGAGGATCTTTGCGAGGCTTTGCGATGTCTGGGCCAGGGTCTTCATACGCTGGAGGATTTCGCAGCACATACCAACTACTGCGAACTGGCTATTCGGGAGATGGGCTTCCTCAACGTCTTCCCGCACACTGGAACAGCAACGCAGGTGAATGTTCGAGGTCGTCGCATCTTCCCGCTTGTGACGGGTACCTTTGGCATGGTGGACTTTCTCCATTCCATGCTCGGAGAGGCTACTGATCATGTCACTCAGTCCGAGGTCGATGAAATGGATGTTGCCCTTGGAGATGCTCAGACAAATTCATCGGCCGGCGCTCTAGGCTCCTTGATATCTTCCTTGAAGCGTATACCCGGAGCCGGTGATCTTGTTTCTGAAGCGGAACAGCTCCAGCAGGACTCCGATGCCCAGGCTGCTGCAAACACTACCTCTGGATATGCTAGCTACGGAGGCTCCAGAGGCTTCGATGATACTTGGAGCGGCAGTCGAGGTATAAGCGGTGCTGACGAGTTTACAAGGGCATCCGAGACCAACACACAGTCTCAGGATGGTGCACCAGACTTTGATCCCCAAAAGATCGTGTCTCGAATCTATCCCATCTTCGCCTTCAGAGACAAAGTCGTCCGGAGACTCTCCGCCATCGTCGAAAAGATCCCCGGTCTGGAAGCCCTCGTGGAAAAAATCTCCGAGGTATTAACGGTCTTCGTGATGTCTCTTCTAGCCCCCTTCGTTCGCCCGCTTTTAAACTTCGCCACTAAACAACTACAAACCGGCTCGTCCGGCGTCCTCCAAGCCTCGGGTCAACATCAATTCGAACCCTGGACAGATCCCATGTGCACAGATCCCACGCACTCGCTCCTTTCCAAGGACCACTTCTCCAACATCCTCAACGAACCCGCCGGCAACGTGGCATCGGCAATCCTGAAATACGTTGTTCCCCGCGTGCTGTACGCATGGGAACACCCCGGCGTCTCCGAGCAGCAAGTTCTAAATGACTGTCTCCAGGTCTTTCACCACCCGGGCCTAAGGGATATGCGTAATGAAGCCCACCGGGTCATGTTCGAGGCTGTCGAGCAGTGGGTGAATTCAAGACCAGACCGTGGAGCCAGCCTCGATCAGATCCTCAGCGCCGAGGGTGTGAAAACGGGTAAAAACAACGGAGGCAAGATCGGTCACTCTCATGGTGGAAGTGCAAGCGCACCACCACCAGCAGTGCCGCCTGCTGATCATCAGCCTTATGCCCAGCATCAGTCTCAACATACCTCTCAGTATTATTCTTCAGATTACCCTGCTCCCACTCCCGCTCCCGCTCCCGCTCAAACTAGCCACCATGGCCACGCCGACTATAGTGGTTCCAGGTATACATCTGAATCGGGATCTGAATACTACCCTAGTCATGAATTTGGATATGGCCGTCCCCACGAACATTCACAGTGGCAGCAGCAATCGGTATATGAGAACCAACCGGAATCTGGGGACGCTTATCGTCAGGGCCATAGACACAGTCACGGACGTGATGATGGTTACGATAGCTACAGCCAGGATGATGGTCATAAACATCGTCATGGCCACAGCCACAGCCATAGTCACAGTCATCGTCATCGCCACGACTACGACGACGACCAGTACGAGTCGAGACCCAGTGACTACGAGACGGGGTACGAAACCAGAACTAGGTACTACTACTAGGTTCTATCTTGGAATTGCACCTACATGCCTACCTACCTAGGTGCCTTAGGACTCAGGATGTGCTTATATTTTCAAGCAGGGAGGAAATAGTTATGAACCTATTGGTTATTTATCCGCTGCTGTATTTTATTTAGTCAATGGGCATTGACATTGGCTCTTAATATCCTGATACCACATGGAATTTACGAATGATATGTCGAAATGAGCTTTTTGGTTTCAATTTCAATAGCAGAACTCATTATTCAATGGTACTACATGGGACTGTGTCCAATTCTGTTCCCGTAGGACTCGCAATCTATAATTTACCACAAGTTTATGTAGAATCAATCCATTATTTATATGTGACTATACTCTATACTACCTATACTCTAAAAAATGCAAACGCCGTCTCTTCAAACGCTCGATCCAGGAAATATATACTCGTGCCCTGCCCACCTCATACCTACCCTCTATAATTCCCATTCCAAGGAAAATATCACCAAGATAAACTCCGTATACCATAGAAGACGAAAAAAAAAAAAAAAAAAAAAGGAAATTCAAAGTTTCGTACCCTCCCTCCCGGTATCGCTCAGCCGTCTAGGCCGTAATGAGTGGGCACCTATGCTACTTGGGCCTGGGGCAGGGGGACTGATTTGTGAAGGCCTTGATTCATTGCCATCACTTGTCGGTATATCCGCAGTTCTCTGTGCCTGATAATGCAGACGAGGGTTCATAAGCCACTGGATCTGCATCCGGATACTGTTCAGGGCGGCATTAGTATGCGCCATGTCCTCATTGATGCGGAGGCATTCATTCATGATTGTCATGCTTGCGCGTGCGTCCAGGTCTGTGATGGCACGGGATAGCTGTGCAACCTCTTCGCGAAGCGATTCGTGAAGGGACAGGAGGTACGTTGTGGCATTAGCATCGGCATTCGCAGAATGCAGATTCGATAGGTTTTCTGTGGGAGATTCGGGAGGCGGGGTAGGCTGGTTATTCTCGGAGGATGGGTTAAATGAACGACTACTGCGGTTGCGTCCGGGGGAAGCTTCAAACAATGTCGAACGGATGCTGGCGAATGCATCCTCAAAGACCTCATTTCGTTGTTGAAGATGCCGGACAGTCAATTCGAGGGAATCTATCCGAGAATTCTGAGCCTCAAGGTAAGGTCCCAGAGCAGTCAAGGGACAACTAGTCTCGTGCGATCTAAGGTCTGTTCTCTTGACCTTAACCGGGCAACCATACTTGGAAGCCGCACAGGGAAGGATGGCCTCTGTACATGCGCCCACATGCTCGCTCAACTCCCTCCGGACGACTGTAATCTGACAATATCGACATTCTGTCTCCAGACTTGGACAGAGCTCATTAGAATGTTGCTGGAGAGCAAAGACGCCCCTGGTTAGCAGTGATCTAAGAAAGGAAGGGCGGCCAGGGATGGCGTACTTCAAGATCTTGCTCCATGACTTCTTCATCACAATTGGGACATCTATGGAGCTTGTGCATGCATTTCTTATCCGGATGGAGGTCCTTCTTCAGCGTCTTCCTGTTGCATTCCGGGTCCGGGCAATGCACGGGTCTATAGCCGCAGTACTTGTCGACGTGAGTTTGAACATGGCCCCTAGGCATAGTCTCGTCGCAGCCTTCGGTGGAGAAGGGACACTTGACTTCGATTTCGTTGCACATGTTGACCAGTAACCGAGGCACGGTCAAGGCAATCTCCCTGGCGGGTGCCCGACAATTGGGGCATTTAAAATCGTCCGGACTGGCTCCTGTAGTGGTGATGGCGGTATTCAGACAGGACTGACAGAACACATGGTCGCACTGGAGTCGTACTGGACAGACAAAGGGGCAGTGGCAGATGGGACACATGAGATGGTCGTCGTAGCCGGCGACGTAGTCCAGCGCGCGGAGGTCGACGGGTTCGCTGCCGGCGACATGCGGCGACTCCACCTCGAGGAATTCCTCCAAGTTCATGTTTTCCGTGCTGTACGCGGAGTAAGTCTTGCGTTACAGAAGAACCGTCACTCGAAGCCCTGATCCTTTGATCCCAGTAATCCAACAATCATCAGGTGAAGAATACTCGCAGCATCGGCGATGATCGGACGAAAGGATATCTGGATGGGCGTTGCGTGTTCCGTTCTGACTGCTCGAAGGGCTCCGTAGAATCGCTTGAGTATCGTTCACAGTGGATGTCTCTGGTGGAAACCGACGAGGAATGGGGAGTGGAGAGGGTGGAAGTTGTGGTGATGGCGACGATGAAGAAAAGAAGAGAGGAATGCGGGGGATAGGCTGAAGGACCGGGCGCAAGTGGCAGATCACCCGCAGAGACCAAGCAAGCTCCAACGCCTTCTTCAACCGCACGCTGTTTCTCTGTTGCTGTCCTGCTTCTTGTCCCTGACCTGTCCCAGATATTATATACTTTTGTTTGCCACTGCGGCCGTCTAGCGTAAGCATCGGTCATCGCGACGCTCGAGATCGTCCTCGACCCGCAAGTTGTCTCCGCATCCGTCATCAATCGACCAGTCAACAGGCATCATCAGTGCAGACACAAAGACGGCATCAGAGTCTTCGCGACGATGCCGAGTCCATCCCAGCTGCTCCTCCTAGCAGATCACATCAAACTCTCTCTGCTGGAACGACAACGCGCGATATCCCTGAGCCTCGAGCCCAACACACAAGACAAAGAGATCTCTCGCTCCCTCGACTCGCTGCGCGAAGGCATCGAGGCTGCGGAATCCGAACACGCACGGTTGGAGGAGAGCAACGATGGCAATGCGGCCGAGTTTAAGGATGAGCTGGACAGAGTCCGTGTACAATTTCAGGACCTCTTGTCCCTATTTCACGGTGCCGATGGAGACAGTGCTGCCGCGTCCAACAGCAACAATCCGGCCCTGAACCAAGCCAAGGGCTCTCCCACATCATCATCGTCGTCCCCGGATATCAAGCAGCCCATTCCGCAGCATCCGTCGTCAAAATCTGTCCGGTTCATGGACGCTTCGCCCAGTGCAGCCGCGGGAAATCTGGATGACGAAGATCCCAACCGCAGTGCGCTCTTCCAACCGTATCGGGACTCTCCGTCTCCACCTGGAGTAGATACGTCGACCATGTCAAATCTACAGATCCACGAACACCATTCCCAGATACTCAGAGACCAGGACGATCAATTAGATCGCCTAGGTGAGTCCATTGGACGGCAACACCAGCTGAGTATCCAGATCGGCGACGAACTCGAAGGCCATATCGCCTTGTTAGATGGGATGGAAGCCGACGTCGATCGACATCAGAGCCGGCTAGACGTTGCCAAACGACGACTCAACAGGATCCGGAAGAGCGCGGGGGAGAACTGGAGCATGATGACTATTATCGGGTTGATTATTGTTCTGGTGATATTGATTGTTATATTGAAGTGAGCTGCCAGGGTCTCTGGGTTAAAGATACGCTGCTATTTCTTTTCTCTCTCTCGCTGTTTCTCTTATACTCTTATACCTCTTACCCCTTCCCTACTACCCCTTTCTGTTGCTTTTTTTTTTTTTTCTTGTCTCGTCTATCTGCTTAATATATAGACGCAGTTCTAACGCGTGCTTCCATGGTGTTCCGCTTTGTTTTCTTTCATTGGGTCAGTCCTGACAGCGATGGATGGCGTTGTGCGTGCTTTTGTTTCCATTGCTTTTAAGGACCGAAAGACGTCCTTCGATCAGTTCTAATGCCACTGTGCCATTATCAAATTGGGCTTCATCTAGTTAACGGTTTTTTGTAAGGAGCATCTGGGAAACGGTTCAATCCTAGAGTATCTAGATTCTTCTGTCCGCGCAAGCTCGTCCTGTAAAGCCAGGATCACTCGAGTGTTAAGTCGTTCGAATCGGCGGAAATTGCAGAAGTGGCTACCGGGGGCTAGGAATGTGGAATAGCCGTGACACCCTTTGAGGCTATCGTCAGCATGCCTTTCCCTCTCCCTCTCTCGTTAGGATGACCAAGAGCTGGGTAGTTCGCCTATATATTTCCATGACTTCTTGTCCAACTGCTCCTGATCCAGGTCCTGATTTGGAGACGTGACTCTGATTGACTGATGCTCAGGCCTGACTTCGAATCCATATTGCGGTCTGGGTGCGTAAAGTATGAGTTCGTGAAGGTATACGGATCGCTTTCACACTATGCCATCAAGTTATTTAGCCCGCATCGCCTGTCACCGTTCCACCGGTCACCGTATCGGCCACCTGTGGTGTTGTGTTCCGCGTGCTCATCAAGGACAACAGACAACGAGCCGATGCAGACCCAGTACCCTCATATGTGCTCGAAAAGACTGGATGGTATCTTGGATGGGAGCAGGTAGATCATCAGTATAAGCCTGGCGTTACCAACAAGGTAAACCAAGTTTACAGAAAGCACTGTCTGTCGCGTGCGGATGACTGGTTGGGTTGATGGAGTTTGGACACTGGGCGATGGCCTCCCGACCATCCCTTACATACAAGAGAATGAACGATCTTGGAGCGAATGGCGACAAACTGCAATTCAGTGCAAAAGTGCGTGGTTTTGATGATCGATTCACTATTTTTTTGATCTCTCCTTGGCGATGTATTTGTTTTCCTTTCGGCATGTTCCTTTTGCTGCTTCAGCCTTCATGTGTTTGCATCTCTATTCTGTGCGATGTTGCTCCCTACATGGTGTATTAGTAACGGTCCATAGAAAGCAATTTCCAGTTTATTTACTGCTGCAGCTTAGCAGTGATAAGAATTGTCCCAAATGGCGTAGGACGGACTCGGGCTTCCAGCAGTGCTGCTGTTGACATTGTTGCCTAATAATGTATGTAGTATTTCCCTTGCAATAAGAATGACTCACACACACTCTCTCTTTCTCTTTCTTTCTTTCTTCCATCACTCGCATCAATTGGACCTGAGAACATGAGCACCGACGCGCTGTCTACGTCTACCGGGGAAGACCTTGCTGTCCACTTCGAACAGCTCACTTCCACAGCGGACGATACAACCATCGACAGCGTCAGTTCCAACTTACTCCAACTCGTGCACCAAGAAGCCATTCCAGCGTCCGTGTTTCGAATATGGCTTCCAATTGCCTTTCGTCACTGCTCGCGGGTGCTGCCGGTGGCCCTGCGGGACTCCATTTCGCGGGCTGTGCGCCGCCAGGGGATTTGCGTTTTGGCTCGGTCGCTGGCCCGGCAGGAAGACTGGAAACGCGCCTGTGAGGCGGTTGGCGGCGCAAAAGGCTTGAAGGAGGTCATCGATGCTTTGCCTGTGGATGACATTCCGTTCTTTGTGGCTCGGGTTCTGAGGAGTGCCAGGAAAGCAGGACCTGTGTCGAGGTCTGCTCCGCTGCCAGCCTCTCCTGTCATTGACGAGCTTGTCAGTCTATTACTACTCCCCATCTTGCCTGGGGAACCGAAAGATGCTACTACCGGCACTACTACACCCCCGGAAGAAGATGGCAGTGCGCGAGAATCGTCGGGGACAATAGCAAGGAAGTTACTCCCGCTCCTGGGCGTGTGCAGCGCGTCGTTCCTTGAAAGACTACTACTCCCCAAGTCACCGCTGTCATCTCTTTTTGGCCGAGATCAGTCTCTAAAATGGCTTGCGTATTTTCATACCGATATTGCCAGAAGGATTGTAGCCGGTCATTTCCAAGTCGATCCAGATGTACGGTTGCGCGTATGTGAGGACTTCATGCACTATCTGCTCGTTTCCGAACAGCCTTACGAAGCTGCTCATCTGCCACAAAATCTCGCTCATATCTCTGCCCCTCCCGGAGTAGCTTTCTCCTTTGACCTGCTCTAC
Source organism: Monascus ruber (assembly GCA_002976275.1). Lineage (NCBI taxonomy): Eukaryota > Fungi > Ascomycota > Eurotiomycetes > Eurotiales > Aspergillaceae > Monascus > Monascus ruber. Next base: position 802,518 of record PSNO01000005.1, read on the forward strand.
AGTCTCGAGAACCAGCCCGATGAATCCTGGAACTTCAATGGGAAACAGGGCCTGTTCTCGCAGTACGTCGCTGAGGCAATCATCATTGCCATGAATCGGCACACTTCGTTTGAGCTCATTATCGCCTTATTAGATCAGAGCTTGTCACTGTACCAGTCGTCCAAAGACCCGAATCCGCTGAAGTACTTCGAACATCGACTTCCACGCTTCTTGGTAATGTTCTGGGCTGTGTCTTCATTCGGGGAATCGCGAGTCAACAAGAGAAATATTGTCGTGCATCCGTCGGAGATCTATAGACTTCGGCATGATCCGTCGTGGCCGAAGCCAGAGCACCGAGAAACTCTCGAGGCTATCCTTGTACATTTCATTCGCAGGTTCCCAGAAAGTCTATCACAAAAGCGACATTTCTGGCACAGGTTTTCCGCGTGTTTGGCGAAGCTCTTCGAGGAAATCTCTCCACCTGCAAAATTTCCCCTTATGAAACTCTTCTGCAATAATCTACTTGCAGTGGATGTCGATCTTGAAACCTCCCCTCCATCCGAGAGGGAACTTTCGCTTCTTACTTGGGACTTCGAATTCTTGCGGAAATTCCCTGCTGCGGATGCGAGGCTGCTGTATGATCGTTCGCGAGATCGGAGATTGAAAGAAAGCATGGAGCACGACTACGACGATATCCGTAGGGCCTTATTGGTTGAAAGTTTCCTGAAAGTCAAATGGGAGGCTGAGGAGGCTATGGGTGAAAATGGCTATCCGGTAGCTCGCGAGTGTAAGTTGATGCTAGATTCCTTAAACCGCCGCGCCCCCTGTCAGGTCTTTATACTCGGCTAACTTGCAATCTACATAGTTATTGAGAGACTCAAGAAGCAGGCAGTGAACGAGAGAGATCCAGACCACAGATGGACATACACCCGCGATGCGATCCGTGCTGTTATGGACAGTACATCGTTGGACCTGTTCGAGAATGTCATTAGATGGTCTGAAAGGTTCCACCGCGATCCCGTACGTTCCTCCTCCATACGAACGATTTATTTTTCTTTGTATTAATCCTTGAACAGGTAGTAGGTCCGAGGATTCTGCGCCAGGTTGTTTCGTTTGGAGGCCTGCTCTCATGCGTCGATATACCTCAATGCCGACGGCCACCGTCAATAGTCAATCTTCGTGCCTCTGTCAACAGAGCCAATTCGAACATCGACTACATATATCAGCGAATGATCCGTAGTTCGGACGAACCAGCCTTGCACCCCAATCCCCACAACATGTTTTCTTTCATCTCGTCTGTCATTGCACACCGAATCAATGGTGTCAAGAATTTCTCGAGGTTGCACGTGGGGACCGAGACAGAACTCACCGAAATTCTTCTAGAGTCTCTCCTACCGAGACTGGTGGAATATGAGAGCGTATTTCAACGCACTCGCTGGGCAAAATCAGAATGGACAATCATTCACAACCCACATTTCATGCTTCTCGATCTACAAAAGATTCCATGTCGGCCTCCACGTAGCGTATTGACATTCCTCGACAAACTCGCTAAGGCCCGAGACCAACTATGGACGGAGATTCGAGCTAAAACTGGAACACCCTCATTCCGTGATGCACTTCCGAAAGGCCTACCGGTTCAATGCCTTCAGCCCTCGGAAAAATGGGCCACATGGGCAATGGCAGACGAGGAAGCGGCTCCGTTCACAACAGAACGGTTCAGGTCAATTCTGTTCTGTGACTCGGATTCGGCTTTGGCAGAAATTCCCGGGGAACATGAAGGGGTAGTATGGATCGTTGACAGTCTGGCCTATTTGATCAAATGCTCCGTCGCCAACTACACGTCGAAGAAAAAGAAGTTCGATTTCATTATGTCGATTTGGCGACATTACTCGGAATCTATCTCGTTATCACCTGTCCAACTTGCCGGTTTCAAGGATATGTTTATCCGGTTTCTGCGGCGCTTGGAGCTATCAGCCGCCATAGGAGCTATAAACCCTCCCCAGCTTCCATCCATGAAGGCCATATTTGGCAGCCGGCGAGGCGTCGATGAGTTCATTAAATGGGACCTGCGCGCAGCTGATGATGGTCACACTAGCCGTGCTTCTTTCTCAAACTCTGAGAAGGCAGACAATGTTACTGTCCTTCACTACCGTTTGAAAGCGACAGCTGTTGCCCGATGTTCCAGACCCACTATGCAGGATTTTGACAGTTCTTATGATGGCGATTGGAAAATCTGGAAACCAGAATTGATCGTAAATAAGTTATCCTCGCAGGATCGCGAGGCCCTCCTCTTGTTTGCTCTTCTCTTGATGGATACCTACACAGATCGTGAAGAGAAACTCCTGTCTAAGCCCTTTCCACGGGGGTCAAGCCAACCACGGTACCCACGCCTTTCACTCGATGAGGCGTTCGTTTCTGATCTCAAAGCCGATCCATATACCACCGGTGATGCCGCTTTGGAGATGATACGACGACTTGCGGGGATTGCGCCTGCCACCCTTCTTCACGATTTAGCCTCTGCTCTGCTGGACAGGATTAGTCGTAACGGAACAGAACCTGAAGATCAAGCCTTGGTAAAGTACGCTTTTCGACTTGTTGCTGCGATATGCGTCACCGATCAACCGGGCAGGGCTGTCGATCTTGTCATTCGAGCTGTTCAGGACTTTCCAGGTGCATCCTCGTTCCATCGACACTTGGGGTTTTTGCGGTTGGGCCGGGCTCTGCCCCCGAGCGCCGCTGACATTTACATGGAGAAGATCGCGGCGTTCATTCTTGAGAGCCCCGATGCGCAGAGACAGCGCCGTGAAGGGAGAGAACAAGATAGCACCGTACTATCAGGAACAGTAGGGCAGGTAACACCGTCCAAGGAACAGGTTTTTATCAAAATTACCACAGTGAAAATGCTAGCCGAGATATTAGCTGAGGCGGACTTCGTTAGTTCCGCAAAGACATTGCGTATTCTGCATTCCCTATTCTATGCAAGCCATAGTGTTGACACGCGCAAGGCGGTGATCAGTGCTCTCTTGAAGATCATCCGTCGAACATCAGGCAGCGAAGAGGGATACAGGATGCTGGCTTCCCTAAGCATGGCAGCTGCTGTCCCCAACGAAAGGGTCATCGTCAGCGAAGAGGAATGGCTAGCTGCAGAACAAGGAGGGCCGCTCCCGGAAGTCGATGTTCACAGGCCGCTTCTTGAACTGTTCGTCGACGAAGCTCGGGATGCACTCCCCGAACGCTTCCACGAGGCTTACGTTCGCGACGCACTCCTTCCTCTTCTGGAGGAGTCCACAAGACAACATAATCGCTGGATAAAAGCATTCCTGGGCCGGCTCGAGTTAACCCCGGAGGAGAAATCCGTCACGGACTTTGGCCCCTTCAACCGCTTCAGGGATCACCTGGCCGATTCAATCTGGGCCCGTTGGACCAAATACCTACCCAGAAGCTATCTTTATTTAACCCATCGCCGATGGGCTTTAAGCTACTTCGACTACCGCTTGCTTGGAAACATCAGCAATAAACTAGCCTCTCGCAACCCAAATTGGGAAATGACCAACGCGGGCGAACATTGGAGCAGCTTCTTCGACAGCCACTCGAGCATTCATTTTCAGGCCTTCACCTCGCTATCGCGCCCTTTCTTTGACCCTGAGGACTTCCAGACCAGCACCGTCCCTGATGGCGTGACCATAGATCATGTTGAGAAGGAATACCGCGAGCGAGCAGCGATCGTGCTCCGCCATCCGTATACGTTCCGACATGCACGTGTCTCGTTACAACTGCTCATGGATGCATTATATAACCTCGCCCCCTGGTCACACCATGTAAAGGAGATCGATTGTGACAAGAAGCGCATCCGCATCATCCCGCGTCTTCAACGACTGCTCGGAGATATCATCGCGGACTGCGACACCCTCCGCAGAACAGAACCAGCCCAAGAAAAACAACAACCCCGAATCTTCCCATCTCATCTCCAGCTCTCAACGTTCCTCCTCCCGTATCCGCATGTTCAGTTCGACTCCAGCAAGGACGACAACAGCCGCTACGACAAATTCTCTTCCGCGGTGATATCCCTGATAAAAGCCTACACCGATCCAACCGTCAACCCATCTCTCCTCATAGAAGGAGAATACCTAAAATCTGCCCTAGACCGTCTCGAAGAAGAAGATATCATTCCCTGCGCGATATGTCTCGGTAATGCACCTGCAGATGAGCACGAGTTGCCTATCGGTCTTCTTCGAGTCGGTCTCGCAAGACATTTACTCGGACGACTTCGACTTGATGATCGACTATGCGCACTCAAGGAGAATGAGGAATTGAGGGGGATGGTGGGTATTTGGAAGGAAAGTTTGAGTGAGACTGTGAGGCGGGTTGGATGGGGGCTTGATTGATGGATGGATTGATTCATTGTTTCTGGTATATATTTGGTGTAATTTGGGAGGGTGTTGCATTTACAGCTGGTGCCGTATCTGTGTCTGATCTCGATGAATGTATATAATAATAATATATCGGGGTATGGTTGTTGTGGTTTGTATATAACTCTCGTCCGCAGAAACTTCTTGTGTATATATTTATGCTTCACGGTGCATACCGATCAACCACAACGCCGTATAACAGTGTACAATATCTGAATCCGTATTACTTGTTTACATAGTGTAAAACGCAGCCTAGTTCGACGCCCTCACCTGGGTCAGGGTCAGCAGACTACGCCAGGCGTCAACAGATACTTCAGGTAGTCAGAACAGGATAGAATGACTAGTCACTAGGAATATATTCATAAATAGCGGAGTCAATGGTTTGCAGGGTGATCCGACGAGTCAAGGCGCGGCCCGACCAGCAATAGATAATCATAAACAAGAGAGAAAAACAAAATCGTTTTAGTATATTCGATAAGGCTCGCAATCCATCTGCGAGAGCCTGCCAAAGCAACGAACAACTCCGCATCCAGTCCATGGATTTCCTCTCAACCGAACCGACCAGCCACTGGACCCGTGGTAAGGAAGCAATCAACACCATACCCGGCCAATATGATATACACAAAACCATAGAAAACAAAAGAGAAGACAAGAGAGAGTTAAAGCAAAGTAGAAAATGTCAGAAAGATTAACAAAAACACGAGATAACCAAGAGAAGACCAACAGCCCATTCAATGCAGACATTTATCGTTTCCGCCTTTCTAAATCGCTGAAAACAAGACATCCGTCTCATCCGAAAGACATCCCAAAGACCCAACGCTTGGCAAGTGAAATCATATCTTCGCTGAAGAGTATACCGGCAAAGTCGCCAAGACACACAACGCCAAAGAAAAAAGAGGTATTCTCAACCCATAGACATGCACATCAAATGGCAAGTCGCAGCACGTTCTATCGTCATCATCGGGGCCATACCCGAAAGCCGTATTTTTTTTCCCGTTTTCCATTTTTGTTTTCCCTAGCCGAGAAACAAAACAAGGTATCGTTTGAAGACATTGATGCAAGAAGGTAATCGAATCGCAGGCGCCGCCGCTCGCAACAAGCTCCGAGGAGTTGCAAAATAGGTCCAACCAAAAAAAAATATCGTAATCGAAGAAATTAGCGTATATACAAATTGAAAGAAAGAGATGTTTTTTATATATGTATGCAATCGTAGAATAAACGGTTTCGGATTGATCGTAACAGATGCGATGGCTGTGTCGAAAAAAAAAAAAAAAAAAATAGAAGGGACTAGAATTACGACCGGCGATTAGGGAACCCCGATGACGCAGAATTGCAGACGACGAACGAGTGGACAGCATGCCACGGGTGTGAAGACAGTTTTTGACGCTAGCGCCGCGACTGAGCATGTGGAACTCTTACCAGCGTCGCTGACCATTCTGCGCCATTATGGGGGTAATGGACGTAGGTGGACTCGACAGAGTCATCCCGGTGTTGGGGTTAACGATCGGAATAACCTTGCGGGTGCGAGCCGCGGAAGGTTGCTGAAAGTTTAGGTGACTAACGTTGGCGATACCGGGGTTGACGTATGAATTGGTCGACGCGGGAGAGAGCGAGATGGAAGGGGTGACTTGCTGGACAGGCTGGATCTGGTGCTGGAGGGGAGACGAGTTGGGGGAGCCGCTGGAAAGGGATGACTGATCCGACGAAGCGGAGTGAATTGAATGCAGCTTGAGAGGAGTCAGCGGCAGATCTTTTGTGGAACGAGAGAAGAGCAGCATACATCATCCTCAGTCAGGAGATTGGGACAGAACTCTAGGTCATCATCCAGATCGAAAGAGCGTCCAGCTTCAAAGCGTGCACGGAAAGCAGACACGGCCGGAGCCTCAGCAAGTTCCCTCATGCTCTTGACGCCTCGAAACTGGCGCTGGGCATTTTGGTTTGCATTCTTGGCACCTCTCCGGGAACGGCCACCATGGTGGTTATTGGAATTCGACTGCATGTGAGTGGCGGCGGGATGGTGGAAAGCCTGGTGCTGTTGGGGGTAGAAAAAGGTGGACATGGTGGACGGCGGTGGTTTAAGGATGATAGGGATAATACGGGGGTTGGAGGTGAGGAGTGAGTATATAGATGATAGGATGGAAGACGAGAGAAGAGGGAGGAGATGAAATAAAATGAAACGAAGAAAGAAATGACAGAAATGAAATGATGAAATGAAGGAAGCGAAGCGAGGTGAATATTAGAGTGGGAGCAGATTCGAAGCGGGACGAGGCGAAAGCAAAAGCAGAAGAGAGAAGAGAAAAGCGGCGGGAGGAAAAGAAAAAGGAAAGGACCCGGCCCGTATTACCGTATCTTACCGGCTGGCGGCAGCGACAGAACCCGCCAGGCCCAATTTGGCCAGCCGCCGCCGATGACTCGTCGTAGATTGGCCCGCCGAGGGCGGCAGGCAGGGCGGCTGACCAGGCGGTGATGTAATTGGCGCCGACACAGACGACACTAAGCCGTTCTGGGTGGCCGCTGGGACGTCGATGACGCTGTGAGTGGCTGGCTCGCCACTGCATTATTACACACATTACTCGTACACACATTACATTACCCACAATACCGTATTGCCCCTGATGTGCCTGCATCGACAGATTGCTTCTGTCTATTCAGTAATGCTACTGTCCAGTGTCTCCTGTCAATCTCATCATCATGTTCTACGGAGTACATGAAGCGTACCGCTACAATATAGCAGAGTCCATACCTCAAGCCTCCGAGTCACGACGACATCTTCGGGAACGATTTGCGATAACGGCATATTGCCAATTCGTCAGCCTGATAGAGTTTGGGACGTGTGATAATCTACTGCCGCCACTTGGACGTCGTGATGACCAGCCCTTGAATTAGCATGAGCTACTGCAGCAGTGCCTGAGCAGGCAGTCAAGGTCTCTTTGGCGCCATGGATGTTACACTACATCTATCGCCCAAGTTATTATCACCGTTCACCTGGCTGATGGACGATATTCTGCCGATTATCCCGGGAATTAGCTAATGACATGGGCGTTTTACCTAGCTCTGTTAACTGCCACAAAGCTTCGTGCTTGGGCCGCAGCATGGGACCGAATCTGTCTCGAAAATCCGCCTGCCGCTGGATCTGGAGGGAGGAATCATAGCCGTCCAATGGGGCTGTGTTCTGCAGATGAACGGTGGAAATAGCGAGATCCATCGATGCATGTCCATCAGCCCATCACCGCTATTATCATCCTATTATTGCTGGAAATTTCGATCCTGTTCCTGGTTGGGACCGTTAATAATAATAATGATCATAACTCCCGACTCCGACACTCACCGCCCCTTTTGCTGTCATATGACCGAGTAAGTAATGATGTACCCCTCACCATCCGTCTGGAGTATCATACTATGCTATGCTTCACCTTTAGTGGCGTTATGATCTTTGTCTTCGCTTCGCTGCTTTCCTACGGAACATTGATCTCCCCACAATCTCCAGACATGGATTCCATGGGGAGCCGGGTGAGCACCGAGCTCCTCGGGATTATTTACAGTTGCCGCCGGATTTCAAAATAAACATCGCTGACTCAGACATCTATCCCAGCAACACGCCAACAAGCAAACCAACGAGTTGCCGTAAAAATGACAGCTCACTCCCTTGCATATGGCCGCGAGATGCATCCTGCCGATCCTATCATACGGCTAATTCAGGCTGACCCGCGTCGCTGTCTGCAGGGATTAATCCAGGTCTTACTCTTTCCGTAGCAAGGGGAACTGTAACATTGCACGAGATCGTACACTAAGTCGACAGTAGCTTCATTCATTCTTGTATCATCTGACCCAACTCGCGTAATTGACCATGATCATACGCAGTGCTCTCTTCTCTTATTGTACTGAAACTAACGCTTTATGCTGCTCGTGTGATCAAGTATGATCGAGAGATCCTCAGTAAATGAATGATCTCGGAGGCTGGCTGAGCGCCCTCAACACGGACAAGAGCCTCTCATCAAGTGCGAGATGTGGCTTCTTGGCGCCACCCTCGAGAGAACAGCAGATCACGCTCTGATGGCATTAAATCGATCTCACAGGCGACCGTGGAGTTCTCATCCTCCGTGTCTTGTGCTGAATGAATTCTTCCGTACGAGGCTCGGTTGGAGAGCACCGAAAGTTTGTTGCATGGCTGTTGGATAGAATCATGCGTAGATCGGTCTTTCCTACGCAAACCCTCGTATATCCGCGGTAAATCATATCCGAATCACTTATCCAAGCTCTTACCCTTGACCATCCTCCCAATAAGTTCCTTGCAATGCTTTTCACTATACTGCTCCCATACCTCATACAACGACACCAACTCCTGAGTGCACTCGATAATAGCCCTGATGTCGACTTCACACTCAGCCAGCCAGCCAATAAGCCTTTGGATCCTCACTGCCCCGGCGCCGTTCTTGTCGCCTAACGCCGCGAGAATGCTCATCCCGCCCCCTTCCCGCATGGCGCCTGCCAACGACGACGGGCCAGGCCCATGGAAACTGGTCTGACTGGGCTTGAAAACAACTGCGATGATAATCGCCATGACCGCGATTATATGCGGAGGATACAGTAAAGGCAAATCGGTGAGATAATGATCGTTGATCACTGACCAGGCCAGCGCAACTTCATCCGACGATAGGGGCAGTTCAGGCTGAAGTTCGGTCAGGGTCCGGTACGGATGATGGACGATGAGTTGCGAATTCATTTCAGAGATCAGGGCAAACTCGCATTCGCCTAGTTTGGAGACATCCGATGACATAAACTCTGTTCAGAACATTATTATCACAGAACGAAAGAGACAAGGGGGAAAAGGGGGTTCAAAGCACATGCCAGGCCAGAAGCTTCTAGCCTCATTCACGACAAACCGGATATGTTGAGGGCATTCCTCCATTTTACAGGCCAGATAGAAAGCAGTGCTGAGAACAAGGTACGGGTTGGTTTGCCTGATTTCGTTCTTGATGTAGAATCTTTTCAGATACACCTGAGCCGTCGCAAGGGCCTGCTGCCTGGTCGACATTCTCTTACCCAGCCTTGTAATTTCTAGAGAAAGAGGAACATCGGATTAGTTTACTCCGGACAGATTCCCTCCCTCGGGCAACATGATTGGAGCCAGAAATGGTTTGGTGGTTTCTTCTGATCTCACGTTGATTGAAGTAGATGTTGAGTAACCTTTGATCTGGCAAAGGGAATTGAGAATACGACGTTTTGTCTCTTTCCCTTAGCATCTCGCGCGCTTCTGCCAGTTTTTCTCGGGAAAATAGCCAATGCCGACGCTGGGTCGACGTCCAGTAATTTGCAGCCATAGCGGTCCAAAAGCAAAGTAGCAGTTCGCCGGAAAAATTCAGAGGCAAACGTCCAGGTTAAATAGACTATTGACGATGCAATACTATCATTCAACAAAGCCGCGACAACGTGTAAGTATGCATGTACAGTTTAGTGTACTCATACGTGAGTGGTCTGATTGTTCCCATGGATATGCACGACATAAGCTGATTAGTAACCTGTACCTAAAACAGCGACAGGACACGGACAGACGGAGAACGCCAGCAGAGATAAGTCGATATTGATATCGATTAATTAATAGGCAAGTTGCGTTGCAGAAGCAGATCGACCGCGCAAAGTGTATTAGAATGCCCGCCGTCTGATTTGGAGATGCTGGGGCAGGGACTTACCCAAAGCGGCAAGGCAGGGCTGAGCCCTGGTCGCATCAGCCGCCCGGCCCGAAAACGTGACTTTTTGTTCCGAGATTATGTCGTCAAGGAACAACAGCAATTATCGTGGCCCTCCAGCAACCGCAATGGACTGCACGTCCCTCCTGCGTTGCCTCTAACCCCCTCGCTCCTCTTCCCGGCTTGAGTTTCGATGCCCAGATCAGTATTGCTTTTGTATCCCGTTTTGCCCTGTCGTTGCAGGGTTCTCTTGAAATCTCCACTCAATCCTTTGACCTCTGTCGGAAAAATAATGCCGGGTGCTCGATAATCATTCCTACGTTCGAATATGGCAACCTATGAGTCGAGAAATGAACGCGATCAACGAGTTGTCAAGATCTGGGAGGCGTTGGATACCCGCAGGGAAGGCCAGATCGATTTCAATGGTCTGAAGAAGGGCCTGAAGAAGATTGATCATCGTGAGCACAGCCCTCATTCTGATCGCGTTCCCGTGCCCCAGTCCGCTGACTATGCCCCAGCTCTCAAAAATGCAGATGGCATGCTACGTGAGGTGTTGCAGGCGGTTGATACCAATGGAGATGGACGTATAGACTACGCTGGTAAGATCGCGTGCCGCTTTTTCCGTTTTCTTTTCCTTTCGATGTATTCTTCTGCGAGACTGGCTTTCATGCCAGTGTTTAGACCTACCTAATGTTTCCTAGAATTTCGAGCCTTTGTCGATTATGCCGAAAACAAACTCTGGCCGCTATTCCGGACCATCGACTCCCATGAAACGGGCAGATTCGATAAAGATGCGCTGAAGTTGGCGTTTGAGAGATCCGGCGTGACTGTATCTAGTGCTAGGATAGACGAGTTTTTTGAGGATGTCGACAAAAACAAAGATGGAGTTATCACATATGCAGAGTGGAGGTATTGCACCCGACCTTTAAATGAAAAAGAGACTATAACTGCGCAACCGACCGCTGATCGACTTACTTCAAGGGATTTCCTTCTTTTTCTTCCGGCTCATTCGTCATCCGACCTGCACGCTGTTCTATCATACTTCAAGATCACGGGAAATGTAAATCTGGATGGAGATGTCCAGATGAATAAACAGGGTGGCTTAGGTACAACAATTTCGTTTTCTAGTCATTATTTCCAGGCCATGAGGGATCTCCTGTACAGCATCTTCCCAGTATACGCCCTGACCACCGTTGTGCCATCAGCTTATGCGGAGACCGGCGGGTGTGCTGAACCGGGGCCCGCACTGCGGAGCGATGATATCGCCCCTTTGGACGCGGATCTCGAATTGGAGTGGCTGCCTGTACCCATGGCTGTCGCTATAGTGTTGTCCATCCGATATTATAAACAGAAGTTGACGGAGAACACTCCTCAATTAGGTTATTTCGTTGCTGGCGGAATCGCAGGTGTCGTATCAAGGACAGCCACCGCTCCTCTCGACCGTCTGAAGGTTTATCTCATTGCTCAGTCCGGCGTGAATAAAGGGGCCGTCCGTGCGGCGAAGGAAGGGGCTACCTTGAAAGCAGCGGGAAGCGCGTCAAAAACATTAGTCAATGCCGTTAAGGATCTATGGCGTGCCGGGGGTATTCGAAGCTTGTTCGCAGGTTCGTCAATCAAATCGTATGCGGGAAGATGGAGCAGAGAATAAACACTAATCATTGTTGTAGGAAATGGTCTGAATGTGATAAAGGTCATGCCAGAATCGGCCATCAAGTTTGGTGGATATGAGGTGAGTGACAGTCTTCATGATACATTCGAGGAAGTCAAAGTTGACGCATATTAAGTCGGCAAGACGCGCGTTTGCTCGCTTTGAAGGGCACAATGACCCGAAGAAACTCAAGCCGACGTCACAATTTCTGTCGGGTGGAATTGGTGGAATGGTGGCCCAGTAGGTTTTGCTTCGCGAAATGGCCTTTTGCATACATCTAACAGCCTCATAGATGCTTTGTCTACCCCATTGATACCTTGAAGTTGTAAGTACAACTGTGTGTTTTCGTTCTTCATGCATCTCTAGACGCTAACTCCTATCAGTCAGATGCAATGTTCAACAGTCGAGGGCGGCTTGAAAGGTAACCGGCTCATAATTGCTACCTTCAAGAAAGTGTGGAACAAACATGGCCTGTATGGCTTCTTTCGTGGCTTGCCTCTTGGTCTCACGGGCATGTTCCCTTACGCAGCCATCGACCTGACTACGTTTGAATATCTCAAACGTGCTGTTCTTGCCCGAAAAGCTCGCAAAGACCATTGTCACGAAGAGGACGTCGTTCTCAGCAATTTCACCACGGGAGCTATCGGTGCCGTCAGCGGAGCGTTCAGCGCTTCCGTTGTCTACCCGTTAAATGTTCTTCGGACTAGACTACAAGCTCAGGGTACCATCTTGCATCCTTCGACATACACTGGTATCGGTGACGTTGCTCGCAAGACCATTCAAGTTGATGGCTTCCGTGGTCTCTATCGTGGAATCACGCCAAATCTTATGAAAGTTGCTCCCGCCGTGTCTATTAGTTGGGTGGCTTATGAGAACTCGAAAAGAATTCTCGGGTTGAAATGAATTGCAAGACAGGCTGAGATGCTGCTTCTTTGAGTTCACTGCTAGCCCACTGTTCTGCCCTTTCCAGCCATACGGTAAAACCGAAGGATCATTGCATTTCCTACCCTTGAAACATTTGCTTCTACGCCATCTATTTTGTCTAAGGCATTTTTTTTATTTAGAATATTCACCAAACGCCAAGATACCCACTAAAGCCATCACAATAAGAATGGCACAGTTATTTCACTTGGATGGAGTCAGTCAATACTTTTTCACTTCACTACCACAATTTTCACACAGGTTTTCTTCACGTACATATCTTGCTGTTATTTGCCCTTGTGTTTTTACTATCCCTTGCCAGGAAGCATCCCTGGACACGTTCATTTTCACTATTGTGGTCTTAATACTTCGATAACCCGCACTTTTGAGAGACGAATGCAAAGGCAGATAGGGAAGTTATGGATGTACAACAACAGACAACATACATCCCACGAACTAGCATGGCAAGGCGTCTCGTGGAGAAATGCACATTGTGAAATTATGGTTACTGTACTGACTCTGATGATTTATTTATCTTTTGTCTTGTCAAATCATTGAGTTGTTGTCTTTTGTCTACAATGGTGTTAACTAGAACAAGGCAGTTCATGTGTTTTTGACTGCCTATATATGTTTGGACATGGTGCTGTGCGATCTTGCCTGTCAAAGCTATGAAATTATAGATTTTTGATTTTTTTTATTCACTGGATTCATGAACAAAGAAGCCCCAACTTAACCAAGACATGTATCAAGGCATTATTGTAATGGTATCTACAATTTCCCAGCAGCAGCAGCAACAGCATTCACCTCTTCACCCTTAGGCAGAATATCAGGAACAGGACCGATAGGTGTAATCCCAAACTGATTAATCTGCACCTGACTCTTCGTATAATGCTTCTTGATATGTTCAAACTGCGTCGTCTCCCGGAACGCGGGGACATCCCAGTACAACCTCCTCAACCAACGATGAATAGCGGGATACCCAGACCGAATATCGCGAACATTACACTTGAAATGCTGGACATAAACAGGATCAAAGCGGGCGATGGTCACATAAAGTCTGATATCAGCTTCTGTGATGGTTGGGCCAAAGTAGAAGGCGTTCTCGCCGGATTCGGCCTGTCGTTTGGCAAGATGCGCCTCGATCTTATCCAGTGAGGAGAAGAGGGTCTTCACGGCCTTCTCATATGCTTCTTGGGTGGTCGCGAAGCCAGATTTGTAGACGCCGTTGTTGACGTCGTTGTAGGTCCAGTCGTTTGTGGCGTCGATTTCAGAGCGCAGTGTGGATGGGTAGGGGTCGACTGATTTGTATTTTTCTGGGAGGAGATCGTCGAATTCGTAGTAAAACATGCGGATTATTTCGGAGCTCTGTTGTATTCAAGGGAATTCGTTTTTAACAGACAGATTCTCTCCTAGGAAGCAAGCGGGGAGACAAACCTCATTGCTAACGATCTGCTTCGTCTTCTTGTCGTACAGCACTGGAACCGTAAAGCGCCCCTTATACTCCGGATTAACAGAGAAGTATAATTGGCGAAGATGAGTAAATTCAGGATGAAGAGGATCGGGGACGGCATTCTCCCCAGGTAATTTCTCATCGGGTGTTGCGAACCGCCATCCTGCCAACAGCATTAGCACAGATATGGACAGACATTTAAACAGAATTATTCTCACCCTTCTCGGCCATATGCCAATGCACCGCCGTGAACGATATGATATCTTCAAGACCCTTGAGTTTCCGCGTAATTAAGGTTCGATGAGCTGCACGGAATTAGCAAAACACCATCTAAAGCTCGTCACCACCCAAGACGAAGAAAAAGCCACACGTACCCCAAGGGCAAGCATAGGATACATAGAGATGATAGCGGCCCTTTTCCGGTGGGAATTGCGCGCCAGGTTCTCTGGAGATCCAGTTGCGAAATACCGATGGCAGACGCTTGAATTCGCCTGTTTTGTCCTTGGGATCGACCCAATCGGTAATTTTTCTGGGAGGTTCGGTCTACATGGAGTCAATATCATAATTAGAATATTTGCGCAGAAAGAAACGAGGATAATACCGTCATGGCGCGTGCGGAAATAGATATTCGTGCGGGGATGATATAGCTTTCGGGAGTCGATCCGAATGTCGCAGGTATTCTTCTTGCTGCTGATAAAAAGCGGGTGAACAGTTGAGATCGGAAGGGAGAAAAGAACATAGGGGCTAGGAATTCAAAAAACGACACGATAGTAAGGAATAAGGCCTATTAATACCTTTCACAGCACCGAGTCCAGGCGCAGCTCAAATCACGGAGATGGTGACATCGGTGGCATTAGTAATGCTCAGATAATGGCTTACTTGTTTACGTTGTGACAAATGCTGGCAGCACTCCGACAATCCATTCTAATTCACTTCTTGAAATAGCAAACTGCTCTATACACACGCGTCATTCTTTCTCGAAACTACTTTCCAAGAACCGTAGGCCTATTTACCCAGCTTCACCATCACATAGGGAATCTCCACATCCTCTTCCGTCTGGTCTTCTGCAGTCACCTCGTAGATGATGTTCTTCTGGTGGTCTGGGATAGCTTTCTTGCTGATATGTTCTACCAGCTTGCTCAACCTGTAACAGTTGTTAGTTTTATTCTCGAGTCGTCGTGAAAGCAAGAGTAAATACGTACTTCATAGGGAGGCGGTCTTTCACTTTAGATGGCGGGTAGAAGCTGGCGTACAAAAGACTGACCCCGGAACTGACCATAGTCACCTCCAAGCCCAGTTTGGAGAAGTGGTCCAGGAACTCCTGCAACGTAATATCCTCCACCTCAAATCGATCCCAGATCCGGTCGATGGTGACTTCACCTTGCTTTCCCATGTATTTGCCCTTTGGGCTGCGAATCGGCTCGCTGAATCCAAGGAATGGAAGCGCAAGATTCACGAAGCCATTCTTGTACTGCTCGATATCCTTCTTGCCGTCGACCAGCTTGTAGAGTTCAAGGGCGACCAGCCCAGTTACAAGGGCAGTGGTTGTAGCGATGGCTGGGATAATCTTGCCAGCAATAAACTTGGTTTTATGCCTATCGGCTTGCGGAATGTCGTAGTTCTCTGCACGGAGATTACTGGCCGCCGTAATAAAATCAATGTGGTGATTGGTGTCATCGTCCTTCTCAAACTCTACTGGGTTCAACCGGAACCCAGCAAGGGACTTCGGTGATGGTAGAGAAGATACAAGTTTCGCAATCTCATCCTGATCGGTGAAAGATGAGCCTCTCTCCACATTCGGATCAGGCTCATTCTCGTCAGCCTGAATCTTGACGCTGGAGCTTGGCACAAATTCAGGGACGATCATGTTCTCCACAATCTTTCTGTAGTAGTCTTTGTCCACCCCAGGATTCTTAATCCCGTAGTTGAAAGCATGAAGGTTCGCTGCTGCCACGATGAACCCGAGATGAGTCGGGTTAGAATCATCAAACTTCAACGGCGTGGGTGCTCGCTTAGGTCCAGACCAGAATGGCTGACCACTTGACGTCTTCGAGTCCCGTGGGAAATTGTAAAGCAGCTGCTGGATCCCGTTGTTGAACTGTGACTCAAATTGGTTGCGAGCCCAAACAATGCAGTCATCAAAGGTCAGGGGCTTATCCGTCACCAGGAAGCTCCGGAGATGCTCGAGCGTCTGCTTTTCATTGCCGGCTTGTTTGAGAGTCTGATCAATGTAGTTGGGTTGCGAGAGGTACATGTTGACAGACTCTGGAGGACCGACAAAGTACGTCTGGAACAGGTCTCGGGCCCAAGCAATAGTATGTTCGATCCGGTTGGGGAAACTCTTCAATGTGCACATGGGGAAAGATTTCTCCGGAGGATCTTGCGAGCTCGAGTATGACTCGGTGATGTGAGGGAGGACAACCTGAGTGTTACCCTTGGTGCCGAGAGTCCCACTTTCAAGAAGAGGCTTCCGGAAGAACACACAACGGCGGTCCACGTACGTCCTTGCATCAACATTATCTAAGGCATTGGTAACTCCATCCAGACCTTCCCAGAACTCTTCATTGAAAATATTCTCGGTGTCAGGTCCAACACGGTCTCGGAGCGTCACGATCTTACCGCGCAACTCAGGATTCATGGCTTCAACAGCGACAGCAGCACAATCACTCTTGAGCTTACCGACATCCTTGGATCGGAAAAGGAACTGTCTGTTGAGATTGCTTCTCTCAATTTGGTCCATATCAGTAACCACAATCTGACCCCTGGGACCAGTGCCCAACCCCATCATGGCCCAGTTCTTCAATGTTTCGCAACCAATAGCTCCCGCACCAACAAGGAACTGGCGTTGGTTGGAAAGCTTTTCTTGGAAGTCTTTGCCGAAGACGGCTATTTGGCCGTCATAGCGGGTACCGAGGGGTTTGCAGTTCTCCTCCGATCGAGTGACAGAAGTGGGAAGTGACTCCAGCGAGTCCACATAGAGCCATTGATGAACAGGATTGAACTTCCCAGATACTGCCTTCATGACCTCCTGAGCTACAATGCCTCCGAATAGCGCGGCCAGCGGGTTCAAATCCCCGCGGGCCTGATAGCTGAGTTCCTTGATGACCCTTTCATCCAGTTCAACCTTTTCCTCTGCACCTGCAGCCAGTCCATTGGCTATTTCAAGGACCTCCTGTGCATCGCTTTCGTTGTGAGGGCGTGGAAGCTGACCATCATGAACTTCCGCAAACCTGTGCAGCGCTTGTACGCCAATATGCAGCTGCAGTGGCCGTTCGAATTTGGCAAAATCCGAGACCATCAATTCGGGTTTCTTGAGCTGCTCTTCCAAAGATTGGAAGTCAACGAATCTGGGCATCTTTACCTGTCGGAAGATTCCGCCACCCTTGTAGGAGCCCAGACCAGAAACATCGCCAATGGAGAATGTGTACGGTCCCTTCACAGTGACCTTGCGAGGATCTGAGTTGTTCAAACCTTCCATGCCCCTGACTTCAGTGAATGTGACGTAGTCTCCATCCTCCAGCCCATGCCGTGTCTCATCCAAAGCAGAAACAAGGCCTTCGTCATCAATATCAGCGACGATACCCTCCACAGGATCCTCACCCGTGGTGTCACCGACCGTAAAGTTCTTCCCAAAGTCATTGAACAAATATCCAAAAAGCCCGAAAGTGTCGGTGATAGTAAGGTAGATGCCATGTTTATGGCAGAAATCGGCAATGGCAAGTTGTTCCTTTAGCGGAGTCAAGGTGAGAACCACTGCCTGGTAGCGCTTGAGTTGCTGAAGGTCATCCACAAGATTTCCGCCCTCATGAACCGTGACTGGAACGTATGAATTCAATTCTGCAACGCGTGGGGCAGTAACGTCGGCACGAGGCTTGCCAACGTCCTCGGGTTGAAGGAAAAACTGAGAGGAGAGATCTGAGATGGCTACCGGAGCGGGATCGTACAAGGTAAGGGATTTGACGCCAGCAAGTGCAATGTTTTTTGCTAGAAATGTCAGTTAATATTAGACGTCGTAGTGGGATGAGTACGACTGATGCTTACCTATCTCCACACCCAAGCCCTTCAGACCGACAACTAGGACGTTCGACGAGCTCATCCGTTTCATGGCCTCATGGCCAAGAACGTACCTTTAACATAACGGTCATTAGGTTGTATCCACGAGAAAGGGATGGTGACAAGAGCTCACAGTTGCCGACTGTACAGAGACTCATCGATCTCCCCCTGTTTGATCTTCTCAACAGTCTCCCCCGGGTTTTGAACCTGCATTTTCGTGTCCTAAATCGGTCAGCGAGCAAAGCCTAATGATCACGGGTTGCGTTGCATTGCAGTAGTAACATACGGTCATTATCTTTTTCTCTGGTCGAGGCGCTGTCTGGACGAGAGATGCTCTACGCTTCCCCAGAATAGCAGCCTCACTGGTGCTAGTATTGGAGGGAATCGTGGAAAATTGCAAGTGAAAGTCCTGCTGCAGCAAGACTTTCCGTATGGTCGTTGAGTGGCCGTTCCTTGCGCAACTCCAGTGAGGGGCCGGGGGAGGAAGCGGCTAGTGATGCGGGTAGGTACTACTGGCTGACAGAACCGACGGTGTAGAGAGATCCGAGCCTGTAAAAGAGAGAATAGGGTGAAAAGAAGGAAGAAAAAGAAGCTGAGAGGTGAAATAAGATAATGGTCACAGAACAGCAGGAAAGCAGATCCAGCAGAAGGACTGAAGAAGAAAACGTTGCCAGATGGACGTTGAAGACGTAAGAGGAGAGCTGGAGTTCTTAGTCAGCAACACCCCCGCGAAGGCTATCGAACTTGGGACGACGACCGTGACGATGATGACGATGACGAGCAGCAGGCCCTGTGCATACTGATTAATGTGTCTGGTATGGGATTCCCAGGATGGTGCTTCTCCTTTGGCTGGTGATGATGTACACGCTGACAGTGATGATCCACAGCGCGTAAGTTCTGAGCTCTAGTAGCTCTGCTGTGACGTTCCACTTCTGAGCACACCGCGAATTCAACCCGCGTCTGGAGTGATCTCGTTCCTGCTGTTCATTATATGTGTCGATTTGAGATATTGGGACGCATACTGTTGTACTGGCAGCGTCAAAAAACGCAGGTGAATCAGGATCAGTCCTCCAGGTTGGTGGCCGTTCTGCATTGTGTATGTTGAACATGCCGATAGTAACAGCATCTGCAGAGAGTTTGGGCCAGAATGCTACACGAGATCCTCCTCTCCCTCTCCGGTCAGCCCTCCTCTCTCTTCGACTTCCACACGGACGAGAATAGCGCCTCTCAAAATGTTGTTTCACTGCTGTCGCCGCCCGAGAAAACTCTCCTCGAGTCCCTCGGCCGTCTAGGGCGCCTCCATGCAGAGCTTCGAGCACATACAGCCACCATTTCCTCTTCAGATCCCTCAATTATCTCTCGTGCTGTGTCCACTACCATTTCAACTGAGCATCTTGGCCAATTCCAGAATAAGATACTGGAGGTAGAGAAGGCAATCCTACTCGGGGACAGTGGATATGTTGGAGGCTATGGTATTGTGCCATTATCTACCGTGGTCGGCGAATTTGCTCCTTGGAAACGGCGTATGGAGTGGCTTTGGGAAGTTGTACAGTTTATGCAGACCGAGCATGACAAAGACAAAGCTCCGAAAGGCTGCACTGGTGCCGAACTGATCGACCATCTTCGAGCGGAATCTCATACGGGATATGCCGATCTCGAAGAGATGGCGGTAAACCTAGTTACTGCTGCAGAGAAAGCCTGGATGCGGCAGCTGTCCATGTGGCTCTTATATGGAAACCTGCCTATGTTTGGCAAAGAAGACTTCTTCATTCAAGAAGATCATGAGGGTGAAGTGGATGCTTCAGGTGGCCCCGAAGGAATGGCTCACTTCATTATGCGCACTGATCTCCTACCAAAATTTGTATCGCCCTTCACGGCGTCTTCTATCTTTTTCATTGGAAAGTCCCTAAATCATATAAAAGCAAAGGGGAAGTCTTTAGCGTGTACCCCAGAGGGTATTTCAACTTCTTCTATCAACTTGCAAGGCGATCATATTTCATATTTGTCTGAATTGAAATCGCCGATATCGACCTCGAAACTCTCAAATGCCATAAATGCGATTCGATTGTCACTATCCCAGACTACGCTTTCAAAATTACTACCTCTTCCCAAGATTCTCGAGGTCCTTTCTTTGCTTCATGACTTCTTCCTCCTAGGACGTGGCGAGTTTGCCATGGCACTCGTGTCGCATGCGGACTCTCGTGTTAGTGGAACAAGTCGGAGACCAGAACCTCTACAGAACAAGACTCTTGGAGGGCTGGAAGGGATAGCTATTAAGGAAGGTGATGTCACAACCGTCCTTGCGCAGACATGGTCCGAGCTCTATTCTCTTCAGAACGAAGAGGATCCAGTTGATGATGAGCTAGACCTCGCCCGAGATTTACTTCGTTTGACCATCAACAAAAGACATGGCCATGAATCGCCTCTAGATGCGGCGGCAACTGAAACGGAAATGGAAATTTCAGGCGTTCCCTTCGATGACCTTCTTTTTCCAGCAGCCACGTCACTCTCAATTCAAGTGCAAGCGCCTCTTGATCTTTTCCTTTCACATTCAGAAGTATCCATCTACTCTAAAATACATGCATACTTGCTCGGTATCCGGCGAGCACAGATACGCCTTGGGGATCTCTGGAAACACTCCTCACTTCGAAGATGCCATCCTGCTCCTTGGGGGCCACCACGAAGCAACACTTCCTTTGGTGAGTCTAGACTAAAGGAGGGTAGGCAAAGAGACAACACTCGTATTGCCCAAATGAGGTCGATTTGGGCAACTGGTAGCGCGTCTCTTTTTGTGCTATCGGAAATAGGCAGCTTTTTTCAGGGGGAAGTTGTCAATGGCTCCTGGGAGCACTTTCGGGAGTGGATTGAAGGGACTCGTTCCCCTTCAGGCTCCCGACCGGGGTCAGCATCATTGCCAAACCAACGACAAGAGAGTAGACCGGCCTCATCCTCCAGGAACTCCACACTGGGTCTCGGAGACTCCGCTCCAACTCAAGTGCAAAAGCATGATCCCGAAACACTTACTGTTGCGCATCGCCGATATATCAGCTCTCTCGTCCATTCTCTATTCTTGACTGATGTCCCATTCACAACCGCCATCCGCTCTCTTCTAGCCACGGTGGATCGCTTCATTGCACTGCTCATCCGTCTCGAAGGTATCCAGCGTAACATGGACCTGGAGACGGACGAAGGCGTTGTTGATGCTTTGGCCGACTATCCCCGTGAAGAGAGAGAAGTCTGGAAAGAATTGCGTGCCAGCAGAGACGATATAGAAGCAGGAATCAAGGATGTTGTGGCACGACTGAGAGATATCGACGATAGTCGATCCGAAGAGGGCCGAAGAACTTTTGACCTCGCAAGAAACCCAGCGCAGAACTGGCAGGTCAATGGCGCCGGTGTTGTTTCTAGCTCCAGTACTTGCCAGTATGTGCCACGGAAAGCAGCTGGTGTGGATCGACTGCTTATGAAACTGGACTTTGGGAATGTCAACACATAGTGCCAGGCCACCTCCACGCTCTTCTTTCTCGTTTCTCTGTTTTCTTTTCTCGGCTTCGGTGTCATTGCCCTAGTGAATTCTCATCGGCTGGACAGGTGTCTTTGTATAAGGTTTTGGGCAGGAACTTGGCGTTAGGAATCGGTTATGGCTAGAAGAAGAATGACGGAAAATCAGCATGGATTGATTGTCTTTTATTTAACCATCAATACATAGAGGCTCAAGCTTCCATAATATAGTTGCTCACCTTATGACTTCTCCAGCCTTACAACTCCAATAACCATCATTATGAAATTTTATATGTTGCTTGTACACAATAAAATGAGTCCTTCTGCTACTGCTACAGCACTGATACCTGCTTTGCAATTCGGTCGCATCAACGCCAACACCTTTCTGCGGCGGTGTATCACGATCTGGTTAATATGGCAGGATGGGAAGGAGAGTACATTTTGTCTGAAGACATGATATAGGTTGGATGAAGCAGGCTGGTTCTACCTAACTAGGTATCTACTACCTAATTTTGCAGCGAAGTTATTCAAATCCATCGTAGGTAAGTAAGAACAAGGACCAAAAAAAGAAGCAGCAGCCAGGGGTATATCGGTGCTCACCAACCATCCTACGCAAAAGGCACATTTGCGCAACTTTGGTTGTCTTCTGCCCCTGGCTTCCTATACTATGTGTCTCACCCCCACCATCTTTCCTCCTTTTCTTCTCTTGCCCATGTTCAGCATTCATTGCACATAGAGAAATGTGGGCATAAGGATACAATGTCTTCAGGAGGGTCCCAGATGGTACATAAGGGATGAGTCTTTATTACTTCCAGAAGGGATCTCCGTTAGTTGTCCAGGACACCAGCTGCTGCCTAGATACCTATTATATAAAGGGAGCACTGGTCCTCACTGTCTTTACCCTCCTTTTCCTTCCTCATGTTTAGTATTCGTTGAAATAGATATTAGATAGCATATTCTACCTAACTATTACCATCACGGGAAGCGAATATAGAAACAAAGGAAAAGCCTCAATCATTCCCCAACGGCCCAACCATGGAAGGAAGAGACTGTTCATGTCGACGCCACAGAGGGATTCTGGGCCTGGCGGCGAAGAGACCGCTGGGTCGCCTCATACTCTGCGTGTGGATTAGCCAATATGCGAAGTTCACAGTGTATTAGGGCACTTACCAGCAATGGCCTCCTCCAGCTCTGCCAAGGCGGACAGGATGCGGCGGTTCGAACCGCGAAGGAAAGCCCGGTCTAGCCGCGAGGCATGGAGCCGAAGCTCCAGCGTCGAGAACTACGCGATATAGTCAGCTGAGCTCACCAATGCCATTGCTAATTTTGCCTACTAGTTCACACGTGTCTAACAAGGGCACACCATCAGCAGCTCCGGCGACGGGGGCCGAGCAAGCACCGGCAGGGGAAACGACCAATAAAATCGGGGATTGCCTCCCGATCAGCCTCAAGTTGATCGTACGCAAAGCGCACGAGACGGCGGAAGCAGCGCACGCAGAAGAGGTGGCCAGCCTCTATCATGTTAAGGTTCTCTGGGTCACCGTTGGCCATGGCGGTTGAACTATAGAGTTCATCAGTTCAAAACTTAATAAACCAGCCCTATACAGCCTACCACACGAACGGACTTAAAAAAGGGAAGAAGGAAGAAACGAACGGCACTGATTAATTAAAACGATTTAATTAAATGTATCTAGGGGAGAGTACAGGGCGGAGTTCATCCGGATAGGAGATATTTATTGTATGTGGTGGATCTCTGCTAACTACACTAAAACACCTCTGAAAAAGGTTATTGTATTGAAAACAGCTTTATATGGCATTTCCTACTATATACTGTCCAGAGGTTGGGCTTGGGATATTGCCAAGCTTTGGGGCCCCACCTAGCTGGATGACTCATACCCGAAGTTAGTCAGCTAACTATACTTCCGCCCGGCTTCGGGCCTCCCTAGCTAGGACAACCAGCTCAGCAAGCTTGACACCATCAACATCCTTCCTACCATGTTGTGTTGGTTGTTCTAGCTATGGAGGACCGGAGCCGGGAAACTATGTTGTTAGTGGTTCCCATGGTTCACTCCTTCCTAGTTAGCATAGCGTAGATAACTAGTTTAACGTTAACTCCTAGCTAGAACAACCAAAGGGGTTTTGAGGTTTTTCCCCCGCATCAGCAGGTTCTATGGACTTGAAAGAGTGCTACTTCAAGGAACTGCAACACCGCAGGATTAGGGACCTGGGACATGGTTTGCTGTTTGAGCAGAATTCCAATATTGGAGGACTATTAGCATCTTCCCGCGCGGGCCGGTGCTCTTTTGTAACTCAACTACCCCTAGCCAGCCGAGTTAGCTTCGGCCGTCTTATGTTCCGTTCCGGAATCTTGGGCGTATGCCCACCAGACGTTAACAGATCAATCAATCAACAACCAACTCAGCGAGTTCAAACCCCATCAAAATAACTCGCTTCCCTGAGAAGCTCTTGCGCATAGTGTAGCGCGCCATTGGTTTCACCACCTGTCATGAAAATTTTCAGGTTCCCCAGAGCAGTTTGTGCCTGGAGTGACTAGTAAGGCTGATGCAGATGCACCATGCTCGGCGACCCTATTGGCCTCGGAACCGGCGCTTAGCAGGCCTTTTCGGCTGCTATGCCTCACTGCTCAAAAAAACCCCGCAACGATGTTGCCATCTCTGATAACACCATCCACTGCTGTCCACTGCCGTCTACGTCGCCCACGTCGTCCATCAAGGAGAAATATTTCCGCTGAAATCGTCGCCACGCACAAGGAGGCCAAGCTATCCCCTTCTAACTGGCCATGAGGCGCCTGCTTGAGAAAGTGAAGGCTAAGCACAGAAGCTCGCAGCGGGCCTCACCTGCTGAGCCTGCCTTGTCTTCTTCATCAACCCCTTCGCCAAAACCTCTTCAGTCTGCATCTCAACCAGCAACGCAGCCATCATGTTCTCCATCTGCCTACCGATTCTACATCCTCATTGCATAGTCTACAAGAGCGACTGTGGAACCATGCTTATGACGACCTCAAATCAAGCGAGGCCAAAATTGTTGAGGCATATGAGAAGATTCTATCTGTTGAACTTCGCCAAAGTGACCCAATCCCTGTTGCCAATGAATCTACCGGCAAAAATGTGATTTAGGAGACTAGGGAGAAAAGACGCCAACAAATGCAGCAGCTGGTCCAGGCCGGACTGGACCAGACGCAGAAGGAGGCATCCATCAAGAGGGGAATTGATGAAGGCTTGCAAGCTGTGCAAGCTGTGAGGGGAATAGTGGATAAAGCTGTACAGCTGTTCCACAAGCTGCCATTGCTTGGGTCGGTGTCTGCCTTGGGCGTGAGGTGTGAATGTTTACTCTCCCAACTCCAAAGACCTGTAGATTGTCCTTACTAACAGCCGATAGATCCTCTCAAACCCTATCACTGAGGTGCGCATCAATCGTTAAGGAATCGCCTATGTCCTTTCAAGAATGGACTGGTATTGGAATTTGGCTCATCTCTTACTAGATGAGAACAGGGCCAAAGATTCATCTACAGTGCTGCGAAATGAGCCGGAGAAGCATATTATACAGCTCTACCAGAAACTTCTCTTGTTACCAGATGAAGAGTGTCTGCCTTTACCGGCGAAGTTTCGCAGTCATTGGCAGGGATATGCTCAAGATTGATGACTGGGCTGGCCAACTCAGTGACATCAAAGATGCTGAGGCTGCTGTACAAAGAGACTCAGAACAATACAACTCTGAACTGGCCAAGATGTATCTTGAGAAGCTTGTTATCGCTGCAGATGCTTAAGAAAAGAAGCTTGATAATATCCACTCAGTCATCCAGGACCAAACAAGACAGCAAGAACAGAGGCATCAAGACAACAAAGATAAACAGTGCTTAAAGGACCTGCGCGTGACTGATCCCCGGGAGGATAAGAAGCGCATCCAGGAGACAAAGGGTGGCCTCCTGGAGGATTGTTACCACTGGATCTTTGACCATGCTAACTTCCGGCAATTTTGGGATGATCCACAGAGCCGGCTGCTCTGGATTAAGGGTGATCCTGGTAAGGGCAAGACAATGCTCCTGTGTGGTATTATTAATGAACTGGGGGGGAAACACAACAATATCCTGTCCTATTTTTTCTGTCAGGCCACAGAGGTTCAACTGAGCAATGCAACATCTGTTCTGCGTGGTCTCGTATACCTCCTCCTCATCCAGCGACCATCACTCATATCACGTGCTCGGGCCAAATATGACATTGCAGGCGAAAAATTATTCCAAGGCATAAATGTCTGGGTGTCTTTAGTTGAGATCTTTACAGATATGCTGAATGATCCAGCTTTGAAAGATGCAATCTTGATCATTGATGCCCTTGATGAATGCAATACTGGTCGACCTCAGCTTCTTGATTTTATTATTCAATCATTGTCAGTTTCTTCATCCTGTGTCAAGTGGATTGTCACGGTGCGACCTCTGGGAGCATTCAGAAGCTTAACCGCTGCACTAAGCAAAAGACTAGGATGTAGAGCCGAAGGCTCTACACTGCTCTCACATATATATCCTCAAGAATCAGGCAGGAATGGCTACGTCGGCACGCACCATGACACTAGGCACCCCAGGATTCCCTAGCAACCAGGTCTTGACACTCAACCCTGACCCATTGACTCCAATCCGATATTCTTGCGTCTACTGGGTTGACCATCTCGTTGGCTCATATCCCACAGAGAGGATGAATGGTGACAAGGCTCTACAGGACAGCAACACTATCTATGACTTTATTCAAAAGATGTATCTGCATTGGTTAGAATCTCTCAGTCTGTTACACAGCACGTCAGAGGGAGTTATGGCAGTACAAAAGCTTGAAACTATAGTGGTAAGCTGATACACCTTTTAGACATTACACAAGCTGACATATTTTCAGAGAAGCACCAAAGCTCAACAGCTGATAGACCTACTTCAAGACACACACCGCTTTATTCTTTCCCACAAGCAGGCTATTAAGATTGCCCCATTGCAGGTTTATGCATCAGCACTCATGTTCAGTCCCACCCAAAGCGCTGTCGGAAAGCTCTTTAAAAAGGGAAAACCAGACTGGATAATATTAGAGCCAACCATGGAATCAGACTGGGATGCTTACCTGCAGACACTTGAAGGCCATAATGATTGGGTGAGCTCAGTTGTATTCTCAAGTAATGGCCAGCAGCTTGCATCTGGTTCATATGATACGACAATCAAGATATGGGATGCAGCAACAGGCATATGCCTAAAGACACTTGAGGTTGGGAGAATATCATATCATCTTTCGTTTGATTCGATGACCAACTCTCGGCTCTCTACTGACATTGGATTACTGAATCTGTGTCAATTTCCCGCCATTGATAATCGGTTGGCTGAGACTGCTTCACAATGTGTTGACCACTCTGGTTATGGTATACGTACTGATGGGATGTGGATTGTGAAAGACGGTCAGAATATGCTTTGGCTACCCGCAGAATATCGACCGTTCTCTTCGGCCGTAGTGGAAACAACAGTTGCTATTGGCTGCCGTTCAGGTCGTGTACTAATGATGAAGTTCTCTTAGAATGTACATAGGTACATTGGCCTTGCTAGCCACACTGTTGAGTCTGTGTTTGATTATACTAAGTTACTGCTGTATGAGAGAAACTGGTGAGCTTGTAAGAGCATCCTGGAGGCAGTGAGCGAGGAGGCAGGTAGCATGTGAACGAGCATACAAGTTGGGACTCAACAGGAGCTGAGGGTGTTGCAGCTAGAAGAGAAGGGAAAGAAAAAGAGAAGGATCAAAACACGCAGAGACCATAGCTTAGCCAATACCACTACATACGATATGACCTGAACAAAGTACTTAACATCAAAAATTCTTGTTGAAAGACTACCAAACTATGTGGGCCTTGCAGTCTATGTAACGTCAGTGGAGCTGGGCCCAAGTCCAGGAGAAACACTGAAGAGATAGAAAAATGAAACACTTAAACTTCTGGGTCTCCTGGTACACTGCCTATATGCTGTTGAGGAAAATGACTGGAAACCTGGCTCTTGAATTTTGAAAGTTTTATGCTTAAACATTTGTTGTTTCAAGAATGGATCAATCCCTTGACCGGAAGCCCTGCACCTATATAGATTGATAGAGATAATGCTACTGTAATGGATTGATATACAATTGTGCTATTTCTGATAACATCAGGGGTTTACATAGAAAATAGACTGGTCTGCGGGTGATATAATCCCTGCCTGTACAAACAGGGATTCCTAGAAATAGCAGTCTCCGGCAGGGCTGTGTCTTCACCTACTGAGCATCCACTTACGCGGTACTAGGAAGTGTCTTCTCTAATGGAAACAAATGCCGGGAATAAAAGTCCTCTCTCACGAGTACAACACGTCGCCCATTCTCGAAACGCCATAACTCACCTTGATTTTTCTTTTTGAATGCAAATATCGACCTCTCTGAACCATTGCTTGACTATAGGCGAGAAAAATGGGCGTGACGGATCAGCTCCTAGTCGGCCTCAGGCTCAGGGCTAGGGCATGGGGCACATGGGATCCTGCTACTTCTCATTCCCAAATCTTCCCCGTGACACGGGAAGACCCATGCAGCCCACTGGAAGGGCAGTCCTGGGGATCATGGCGCAAAAGAAAGGGTCGAACCGGTCAGGGATGGGATGAATCAAGTTGCGTGCAACTCATATCTAAAAAAGGAGCAAAGAAGCACACTTATACTCAACACCAGCCAATAGTAAGGCCGAAGCGGATACATAGTAAGAAAATAAACGAAAAACTTGAAGCTAACATTGGTTAGTTTTCTACCTACATGGGTGAAGGCAATCTAGCTAATGTCAGCCGAAGCTGGGATCTGCCCCGAACACCATGTCTTCCCCAAGATTGATACTCAATGCAGGTACAAGATACATCATGTACTGGAGGCCAATGACAACGTTGTGACCTTGATCCAGAGATGGCAGTATGGGTTCTCCACTGAGTGGGAGGTCGCATGTACTGGATTGTTTAAGAGGTCTTAGTTTAGCTTGGATGGTAATGAGTTGTGTCAGAAGGTGTTGCTTAATCATATTTATTCATTTGATTAACCCTACTAGGAGGGTTGTTCGGATATAGAAGGCGCCAAGTCCTCATAAGATAATGATATGAAATCAAGTCTTTTGTCTTCTTTATATTTGATTCAATAGAAAACACATCACCGATGATATAGCAAAAGTAAATCGAAATAACCAAAAATTACAGTATATAGGCCAAGGCCTTCCTTGCTCCAGCATACCCCGGTCTTAGAACCAACCTATCACCACCATCACCACCATCACCACTACCCATCAACCCCTCCCTTTCTCCTCCATGACCGTACGCCTCCAATTCCAATTCCCGACCCCTCCCATCTCCAACCTCACACTGATGAGGACCAGCTCCAGCTCTACTCCCACCGAAAAAGGACAATCCAACCCCCAAATTCTCCCTAACCAGAATAACCCTAAGAGCAAACGCCAAAATAGCGACGAGGACCATGAAAAAGGAACAAGTCGCCATCCCGCACACGTACCACGGTCCGTCGGAGGTAGGGTAGAGCCTCGTCCCGAGCAGCGGGCCACACTGGCCGACGATATTGAGGATGGCGATGCTGGTTCCTTTCCCTTCCTTCGCGGTGCGGTTGTCCATGCTCCAGGTGATGATTAGGGTGATGGAGGCGAAGAAGCCCGAGATAGCAGGGTAGACACAGAGGTAGCGGATGGATGTGTGGAGGGATGGGGGGAGGTGGGTGTGGAAATGGCCGGTTAGGGCAATGATGAGGTAGGCGGTTGAGGAGAGGAGAGCGTGGATGATTAGGAAGGGGCTGCGACAGCGGTGGCGGTCAGAGAGGTAGGCTGTTATCAGGACGATGAAGAAGGCAAATAGGTAGGGAGGTGCTGAGAGGGCTTGGGAGGTGACAGGGGAGTAGCCCATACTGTTTCTTATTAGTTTGATCAATCCATTTCAATCAACACAGTGGCACATACTCTTTAATAATAGTAGGGAGGAAGACAGGCATGGAGCTGAATGCGACATTGCAGCTGAAGAACATGAACTGTTAATAGATGTCTGTTAGCATGGCAAAAGATGTGACAGTCAGTGCACACTGAGACAAAACACGCACAGCCATCAAATAAGACTTGGGATCAATCAGCGCCTTTCTAACCTCTCGCCAATCGAAGGGCTTCTGTTCATGAATGTCGATTTTGCTTGGGCCTAATCGTAACTCGGCAACCTTCTTCAGTCGAGGGGTGAGGAATCGAGCCGTGCCAGGTGAATCGGGAATAAGCATCCATGCGAATACAGCCACGATCACGCTCGGAAACCCCTCAATCAAGAAAAGAGTGCGCCACGGAGCAATCGGACCGTCACTGCTAAGCTTGATGATCAGCCATGCCAGGCTACTGGCAAAGGACGATGCCAGTGGCGCCGCAGAGATGAACAGCCCGTTGCGAAATGCAAGTTCCTCGCGTTTATAGAACAGTGACAGATAGAACGGGACGCCAGGACCAAAGGCAGCTTCGGTGATACCAAGCAGTGCGCGCAAGAAGACCATCGACCAGAACGAAGTAGATAAAGACTGGAAGGATGCCGCGAGACCCCAGCCACAGACGCATATCGGAATGTATATGTGTGCAGGAACGAGACGGTACATCAGCGTCATCCACTCAAAAAGGATATAAGTTATATAGAAGGCAGTAAGTAGCCATTCATATTGCGACGATGAGAGATTGAGGTCATCTGTAAGCCCTGCAATCCTAGCATTTCCAATATCTGTGCAGAGTGCGGAGTATTATGTTAGGCAGTGATTCCAATGGGTAAATCCAAGATGACCCGAGGCCTTACTCGATCGATCCAAAAAAGAAAGTAAATAAAGCAGCGCCAGAAACGGTACAAGTTTCCGATCAAATGTCCTCACGACCTGTCTCTCCTCCTCGGCCGTGCAGTGGTGCAATGAGCCCGCTGGCCTGTACTTCCCCTCTAGCTCCTCGTCCGAATTATATCCATGGAGGACATGGGATTCCCCATCATCCTCTTCTTCCTCCTCAGCTCCAGCGTCCACAGACCTGTGAAGCTTGTCGAAATTCGTTTGCACCCTTAAGCGGCGCACGGGGGAATCTCCAGGTCCTGAACGGGGGGTTTCCGCATCGGAATCGTTGGAAAGCGGGGTCAATTGGTGCTGCGGAGGAGACGATGAGCCTGATGGAGGAGTGTTTCTTTCGGAGGAGGACGTGGACGAGGGGATTGATTCTTGGTTATTGCATGGCAGCTGGCTTAGAGAAGCCATGATGGTACAGTCAGAACACGACGCTCAGGGACCATCCATGCGGATAACGATAATGTGGCTTCATCCCAGGGGTCAGCTTGTGCCTGGCAATTGGTTTCTTCCAAAAGGGCTGGAAGGGCTGGGATTGCTGCGGTTAGAATCAAAGAGGAGCAATGGTAATGGAGAGATAATTGGAATTGGTAAAACCCTGGAATAGGGATGAATCTTCCCAGCCTACTCGTCCTTTAAGCTACGTATGCCTCTCAGGCTGCAATGCACGGTCCAGGATCCCAGCTGTTGATTGGCAGTGGAGGAATTCACCCTGCAAGAATAGCCGGAGGTTTATTTTTGAACCGAACCGATGTTCTGGATGCGTCCAAGGCCTTTCCATTCTGCTGCTCACCCTCGCAGCCTTTTGCTCCCTGTATGACAGATGACAGAGTAGATTGAGCCCCAATCAAATGCACCAGCTGTAGGAAGTTCTGGCCACTAATGAAGACAAGTCCCTGTTCACATGTGAATCTGACCTCGACCATTTTCATCATGTGATCTCCCGAAGTAACTTTTCACCTCAATACTCTCTACTAAGAAAAATGTGCATGGTCATCATCCTTGTATTCCTAGACTTGTGGGACCCACCTATAACTAATACACGGATGATACAGTTAGATAGTCACCAGATCCGGGGAATATGCATAGCATTTACCCATTGCTGCGCTAGTGCATGCAAAAATATAAAAAACCAGCTCATCTGTCAAGGTGCAGGTCCAGGGCGGTCAGGAAACGGATTCAGAAGATAGATATTGACTGGATTGGACACACAGGCAGCTACGGGTTAAGCTATGCTACAGATAGATAGACAAGACGTAGCTCGAAGAGCTACAACAGGTTGGTTGGTTGGTTACTATTTAACGTCGTTCGGCGGTCACGTGGCGGGTGACCGCGGCCTCCCCAAGGGCAACCGGACGTGCCTCCCAAGCGTGGAACTATCTAGAGAAGGATCTAAATACATGCTTGACGGAGACAACTTTGAGCACTAGGTGCTGTAGAGTTAGGGAAGCACCCAGCACTACCCTGGCTGGGGCAAGAGCTACAACAGGATCAAAACGGAAGTTGAAGATATCTTCCTCGCGGGTCACGTGGACCGGCGGGCAGAACAGGGTCTCTGGCTGTGACGCAGGGCCACCGTACCTCAGTGATGTGGATCAGGGGTGCGGCGTCTGGATACCAGATACTAAAAGGATACCATAGGATTCGTAAGGATTGTGGCGAACGCTCTATATAGATATACTGCTGTCTCTAGTACATCTTGAAGCTCTAAACGATGTGCTTCCTCGAGCTCGTCCCAATCGCTTCTTTTCTACAACTCCCGGATATATGTATGACGGTCCTTCCTACCGGAACATACATATCCCGTATCCGGGACCGGATTATTAGATAATCCACCTGTCCGAAATAGTATATGTTGGAGGGGGTCAAACTCGCTGAGTTGGTTGACCTAGCTAGAGAGGCCCGGAGTCGGGAGAACTATCTACACAGTGCGCTGACTAATGTGGACTAAACCTAACTAGGAAGGAGCTGAGCTACGGGAACCACCGACATGATACAAATATGTATGATCACGTGACATTAGTGGTCCGATAGGACCAACTTCGGGAGAACCCCTTTTGGATAGTAATGAATCCTCAATGAGCTGAGCGACATACAACGGAGCGCGTTGAAGGCTTCGTGTAGGGCATAGATTCATTCCAAGTCCGGGATCTGTACTAAAGGCATCTACTCCTTGGTAGGCTACGTGCGTGTAGTCGATACCGTCTCGTTCAGCCCCCTTTCCCCTGAAATACACAACAAGGCTCAAATATCTTTTAAAACTATTCAAGTCCTAATGCGTCTGTTGTCCAACTATTCTTGCTGACACTAATAACATAGTTATCAGAAAGATCATAATGCCATAAAGATTGGTGTTTCTCTGCAGCAAGAATAATTTGGGGAGGTATCACGGTGCTGGACCAACGTACACCGTATGACGGTCCGGAGGCCTGTTCTGCCTGTACTGACCGCCCCTGCACGTGCCTGCGAGGAAATATCTCGAACCTCTGCCTCGATCTTGTTGTAGCTCTTCGAGCTACGTCCTGTCTACCTGCCTGTACGATAGCCTGCCTGCCTGTCTGCCTGTGTGTTCTTTCCAATCTATTTAAGTTTCCTGATCACCCGAATCCGCACCTTGACAGGAGGTAAAGCCCATCTAACTACATTTATAGAGACAATTGCAGTTACCTATTCTCTATTTCCAGGATGTAAAGATTTTGCGTGACTCTCCCTTATTTTAAAGCTACAGATGACTTTAGCAGTTGAAGCCATACCTATTTAGAAACCAGTTTCATCCATGTTGTAGATATCCTCCATTAAAATTTCATATTTCTGAATTGTCTCCTTAATCCTTGTAAACCATCCTTGAATAAGTTATGGATCTTCACATTTGGCATGCTGATAATCATATTTCCTGGTATATTTTGACTTCAATTCTTTATGGCACTAAATGTAGTGGTTGACCCAATGATCTCCAATAATAGCTGGCTGAGAAGGTAAATGCTCTGAGAGTAAAAGCTAGGCTAAATAGTAGATAGCTGATAACTGCAAAGGCAATCCACATTGATGCATATCTCTGATCCATGCTGAAAGAGTGGCTTCTTCAGTTTCTGATAATTTCTGGCAATTGGCGACTTTTTCAGACTGTGAAACTATTCCATTTAATCGCTGGCTGAGAGTTGCTGGAAGAATATCAAAGGCCAGAGCTGCTGCTTTTTTTTTGTTTTAAATTGGGCCTTTTTGTAGGCATCCAATGCCAGCTGAATCCGGTTTTCTTTGGCTTCAATTTCCATGTTGTAGTTGTGGTTCAAAATCAATATGATTGATAAGGGGGTAGAATTCGTGGAATTCGGAACCGCTCGGTGGTCGATTACGTTAACGATTAGTACATTGCAATTGCTTATGTCCAATTTGGACCTTGTTCTCATGCCGTAGAAGCTGCTGGTCTTCCTGGATAGATAAACCCCCTGCAGCAGCTATCTGCCGCTTAGATCACTTCCTTTCTTAAGCTGCTTCTCATTTGCAGCACGTAGATTATGGACTTCTTTCTCAAGAAGAATGGTCTCATTTAATGCCATTTCAAATCTGTGTTCCAGCAAGAGATAAAGGTGTGACGGTGCTGAATCTACTGACTGACTATACTATACAAGTGAGAGTAGTTCTAGGACCTCTGTCCTAGAATCCTACAGTGGGATGTCATAAAAGAATGCCCCCCTTCTCAGACCCGGCCACGGTAATCACCTTTCTAATTAGGAAACGACAACATTATGTAGTTCACGTAGTCCAGCATCAACGTGTTGAATTCCTACTGCTATATTGAAATAAACCACTCTTTGTTCCCAAAAGAAGCCCAAATGGCTCGCAAGAAAGGCTCTAAGGAGCTGACACCTCCGATACGTTCACAGATATGCAAATTAAAATCAATGAAAGAAGAAACACAACAAGATACTAATGAAGCAACTTAGAAACCAAAGGTATGGTCAATTCTCGAAACTATCTAGGGAAGAGGCTCGCCTTAAGTACCTCTTCGGTTACGGGCCCCACCATACATAAGTATGGCGGAGGGCGAGGCTCCATCGTTATTTTATTTCTTCTTTCGTTATATTGTTTCCTTTCTAGATTGTTCAGTGTGTCCATCCCCAAGATCCCTCAATCACAACCCGGTTCCTGCCGCAGGGAACAGCGCACGTACGCCCCCTTTACAGTGGCACCCTCCTGCGTGACCTAATCATGTGATTTTCCAAGCCCTGTTGGTAGCCGTGGCGTCATGCTCGTCATAGTTTGAGGCTCTGGAGGAGGGCACTCTGGTTCTATCAAGATTGTGCTGGAGTTAGGTTCAAGTCAATGTCAGTAAATATACTGGTGGTTTTCTTGGAGGATGGGAGCTTCATCTTGATCTGTCTTCAACGAGGTGTGACTGAAGACTTATGCTAACCATAGGGCAAAGCTGTTGAGAGGTCTGAGGCATTGACAGACTCCAGCAAAATAGAAAGGAGCAATGAAGAATAAAGGAAGAGCCTGCTGGTAACCTGGGCATCAACTGGATGGAAACAAAGGTTGAAAGAGGAGTCAGGAGTGACTGGGCTTTTAACCATGGCAGCTAGGTGCCAGCTAGGCCTCAGCTGGTGAGGTACTGAGGCAGCCAATTTCAGCGTCCTTCTAAAACTAGATAGGAAGCAAATGGTGTCGTGGATAATAGAAGCCACAATATGGCCTGAGGATATGATTTCTGTGTTGGTGGTGCGTGGGCGAAAAGTACAGGAGCATGGCAGATTGTTGCTCTAGTTCTGATTCTCTCATACTTGGAACATGGCGTACGTTTCCAGGTAGGCAAGCCGATTTTGCAAGAGGCTGTACATGTCTACAGAGTTGTCTCAAAGAGATGGTCCACTGGGGGCCGAGCAGGGTTGGACTACAGCGCTGTACAGCGCGAACTTTCCCATGACCTAGCCAGCCCCTGTTACTGGATGCTATGTGGTTTAAGGCAGTGTGAAATAACATTTCGGAATGCCGATAACTGGCCAGTACTATGCAGTTCAGCCCATCGGCCTCCGATGATGATATAAGTGGTCAGGATCTACCTGCTAAGTTCATAGGTCCATAGTCTGCGGTACTAGAAGGTTGAAGTCCGTGACATTGATTAGCAGATGACTCCTGAGTAGGAGGTAGTGGGTTAGCTTCTCGTCCGCATCTTGATTCCTCAACGGGCTGGCTCCAAGTGTTGAGTGATAAGAGCTGTAAGCGGTGGATGGTAGTGGTGGCGTGAAAGGATAATAAATACACGGATACTGCTAAGTACACTGATGGGGGGACGTAGGCCCTCATTTTGATAAAACAAATTGCTGACTTCGTACAATCCTTCTGAAGATTCAGCTCTCATGGCAAGTACACATGATCTTGTTTGGCAGCTGTTGGCAGCCTGATTCTTTAAGGCTGTGTGATATTCCCAGCTTCTCAAGGGGGAAATGCACATACTTATATCAAATTCAATCCTTCACTTATAACTATAGTCTACAAGTGCTCCTGTTGTAGGAATTCACTACTTAAAGATCCCATCAATTTGCTGCCTGCATCATTAACTAGGACAGAAATTTTGGAAGTGATTTAATCAGACACCGTCACTAAACTATCCATATGAAATAAAAGAGTTGAGCAGGGTATGTGATTCTAGGTGAGTGCTCACTAGGTGAGCCCCCTGATTACCCTCACTGAAGTGGTGGCATCCAAAAGGTGAAAGTCACAGTGGCTCTAGGGAAACAACTATGTTGAGTTACTACTACCTGAAACAGTTCATGTTTATGTTCTCATTGTACAGGATCATCTGTACAGATTGCAATCATCCAAACCAACCTGCTCCATACCATAACCAGATTGAAGACAAATAACCACCTGGCAAATCGCACCCATAATATCCATCTGAAAACCAACCCTAGCTAGGACGGTACGAATCGCGAAGTCGACGGGACCGTTTCTCGCGGCGCTTCTCTTCAGGACGGGATGCATCGTCGGCATCGAAACGGCGCTTCCTCCCCCCTGAAAGCTCAGTCGCCTTATCCCTGGCCAGCTGGAAGAAATGCTCAAGTTCAGGAATTGAAGGATGGTCCGAAAGCCCATTCGATGAAAGGTAACTGAGGGCATTTTCAGCTGTATCTCGAAGGAATCGCGTAACGCTGAGCTTGTCTGCAATGTCACTGCTTCCTGCCTCGTAATACTCATCCTTCGCACGGGTGTATACGGTGAGAATTCGCTCGATTTTCTCCTGGACGCGAGAATCGCTGCTACTGGCACTGAGGGAGGATTCGGTCCGGGGTCTTCCTTTATCTTCGTGGTCGTAACCGTGATGTCTGTTTTCTTCATGGACAGAAACGGTCAATCGGGAACTGCTCCGTCTCCTTTGGTGAGATCGCCTTGCGGACGTCACGCTGTGCGAGAATTTCTTAGGCCCGTGGTCTTCCAGCTGATCAGTTCAACCGTCCTCGATGATTTCCAATGGGGGAGAGGAAAAGAGAGACAAACATCTGGTCGGAGGATCTTGCAGCCTAACTTGGTTATCCGGGGGTCTCTTTTCATCACGATCGTGTCGATGTTTATGGCTAGATGCAACAGAGATGGTTCGTCTATGGGATTGCTCCTCAGAGGTAACGGGCTTTGCCGCATTGTGATCCTCGTGATCTGACAGACCTCAGTCCAAATCCTTCTGCAGTCTGGAAGAAAGAAGAAAGGAGAAAGGAGAAAGGAGAAAGGAGCATACATTTCTTCGTGATGATCCCATGCAACTTTATATGACTCTCCACAGCACGTTTACCTTCAGAAAGACTACAGATAGGCACAACCCCGATGAACTCAGTCAGGTAAAACTCCAAAGCACCAAGATTCGTGGGATCGGCGCCCATGCCAGTGAGCCACAGCAAGGCCTTGTCATATATGCTCACTTGGCCGTCTTCAAAGCTCGAGGACCGACATTTGATCAGTGACACCTGGCGCGTAATCGCGTCTACCAGGAGGGTGAATTGCTCGGGCACGAGTATGATCTCGCGCAGAATGGGAGTCGGATGCTTGGGATTCAGATACCTACGCGCCAGGTCATCGACCTTCCTGGCCAGGTCAGCGGTTTTGCGGTGGTGGTTCAGGTTTTTGTTGAGCGTCATGGTCGTCTGGGGGTGTAAGTTGTTGTGTGGGAGCAAAGAAGGCTGAGTGAGAAATCAAGCTCGACAGAGATTTGGAATTAATGGCCTAAGACATAATCCTGGGGATCACTGTAGGCAAGCATGATTGATGGAAGACATTGAAAAGTGCAGAAGATGGTGGGTGGTGAGGCCAAGGAAGATATAGTGTCGTGCTCCAATTCACTGCTTTCAGGGCTGTCCCCTATATAGTATAAAAGTGTAGATTTCTTCATATATAGCCTCAAATGGCACAATCCACCATCAAACATAATTGTTCTTCTCCCTCCAAATCCTCTCCACTTCCTCAACAAACACAGGCACCTTGCTCCCTTCTCCTCCCTGGGCACAGTCCCTCCACACGCCATCATCTCTCACACACCAGACCTTCTCGTCTAATCGAATAGTGCAGCTCGTCTGCACCGACAAAGCCTCGCTATGCAAGGCACTCTCCCTCAGCAATGCAAGACCACCAGGCGAATCATCACCATCACCATCACCATCACTAGCGATGACGTTCTCTTTGCTCGCACATCGGTTCAAAGCGTCGAAATCAATCCCATGCTCTAATGCGCAATTCTCAACCAGCGTGCGTTCCGGGATATGCTCATACGAGTCTATAAGACAGTTGGCGAACCCGAGAGACCTCACAGTGGGGGTCAAGGACTT
Organism: Monascus ruber; assembly: GCA_002976275.1. NCBI lineage: Eukaryota > Fungi > Ascomycota > Eurotiomycetes > Eurotiales > Aspergillaceae > Monascus > Monascus ruber. Next base: position 840,862 of record PSNO01000005.1, read on the forward strand.
TTCGGAAACACCCAGGCCTGTTTCCTCCCCAGCAGAGAACGGGAGGTTGGCGGCGCACAGGATAAGCATATCTCCAATGCATTCGGCCGGTCCATGCTTGCAGAATATCTCGGCAGATTTATTGGATACGCTAATCGTCCCCGTGAAGACTACCCTGTTAGATCATATTACTCATGGCGACCAGTGTTCGTCGCTTGACGGCGAATTGAGACGGGAAGGGTGTCTTGCTCACCGGGCAATAAATGACAGCCTGAAATCAACGATGTCGTCGACTCTCTCCATTGCCGGCACAACGAGCTGCTGGAGACAGTCGCGAGCATCCGGACATTTGCTCATTATATGGACTTCTAGGGGGACCTTGACATTGGATGATGGACTTGCGCCTCCATGACAGCCATGCACTCGATCTAGCGCCCCCGACGTGAGCGAGGTTCCATGCCTATGTTTATCACTATTGCTATTATCGCCAAAAAGCCCTGAAAATTGGAGATCGGATGGCAGCTTGGCTGTGCTAATCGGCGATCGGCTTACACAGAGGTACAAGGCGAAGCAAAGGCAGAGGGCAACGAGAATGCGACGGAATATGCGGAAGGCAACACAGCCACCTCGGGTCTGATTCGAGGGAGGTGTCGGTATGGAATCTCTCGTTGCAGTAAGCGGAAGGAGGCCACCATCCGGTCCACGGTGAGGGGATTTCTCCATCTTGCCCGGCTGCACTGCTGTTCGAAAAGGGAGTCTTGCGGCTCGCGGATGTGAACAAAGCTCAGCAGCCACAAGCAGTCATGACGTAAGCTGTTGACTTCAACGGCGTTCCGAGGTCGCAATGCTGCATCTTCACACGATGAGCCTTATTACTACCTCTCTCTCTCTCTACACAGCTGCTATTGCTACTCCGGTGCGAGTAGGTGGTTCCACTGCATGCTGCTCGGCAGAGACTGCGCAGACACTTCACACACTCTCGTCAAACCTTTGTTCAGTTCGCCAATCCTACCGTTACCCTGCCGATGTCGGAATTGTTGAGCCTCGGCGCGTTCTCCGTGTTCTCGGGAGTGAATCCAGGCAGACACTCGACAGCCAAACCTGTCGGGTGCGTCAGGATGGTTTGTTTCATCGCAGTCGCAAGCACACTCTTCGGCTTGTCGAGCCAATCCTACTGCAGCCCGTCATAGACAAGCCAATACCATGTGCGCTGGCTGGAGTCGATCATACGATTTAGCTATAGCTAGACAGGTCCAAGCACCGGGTCTCTGGCGAGGAAAGCATCTGGGCGAATGATATTCTTAACTAAGCAGAAAGACTGACGCGTCAAAGTCCCAAGAATTCAATTAGCTACCATTCGACCACCCGTCTTAACTTTCCCAGAGCTCAAGCCAGGTCCTCGTGTTCATGGCCTTTTTTGGTTGATGACCCCGCTTGCCGTTGGGGCTGAAGAATGAGTCATCGGACAGATGCTGATGAATAGACAAATAATTGAACTGTCGAAGACAATTGGATCCGGCGTCGTATCTTATGAACAGGAAGTATATCACTGGGGAACAGCTGCAAAGCCTCCGTATGGGGTAGAACCGTGCGCAACCACCGTGTCGGTATCATCGCACAGCGTAGCGGATTGCATTGGCATTGGAAGCCATGCAATGGATAATTAATAATAATATTCTCAACTGCGAATACGAGCACGGTGTAGAGCAGGAGCCGTAAAATGCCGTATCACTGAGCGACGGGCATGTCAGCCCAAGAAGAGACACAGCGTCGCATCGGAGCCAAGTCTCGTGCCTCGATGGTCGCATTTGCTTTTGGTAGATCTCTTCTTGCCTGCTGTCCTGTCTGCTGCTGCTCTCCCTCTCTTTCTCTCTCTCTCTCTCTCCTATCATGACTCCCGGCACTCCGGCGAAACCACTGCGATATACGTCTGTTGGGGCTGACGGGTACCTATCAATCGCCTATCCCGGTAAGCACCGTTCTTGGGCTTCATTTGGTGACCATTTAAGCAGCCCCTCCGTTTCTTTGCTTTCTCCCTCTCCCCCCCTCTCTTCCCTCTCCTGTGTTGCAACTGATTGCAACTGACTGTCGTTTGGACGCTCTCCATGCCCTGCTGGCCAGGCATTCCACTCTCTACTCCGTACAGATCTCCCTGCTTACTGAAGACCCTCTTTCTAACGCCCAATTGACACAGCTGGGAAACTGCAGATTTGCCCCCCCCCTTTTGTTTTGTGACACGAAATCTGGGCAGAGGAAATCCTAGGGAATATCCTTTCCTGGTATCAAGCCGCGCCAAGTGTTACAGCCATCCCCGGTTCTCTTCGCACGACGCCGTTACGTCCCTGACTCCCGTCCTACGTCTTGCGCATGAGTGTCCCCCCGGCCAGAACAGACACTTTGGGGCTTTGCGCGTGAACAGTGCAGCTGTGTGCAGTTTGACCAATACTGGCTGGGAGGCAGACACCCTCTTGATTCGCCGCGATTGGTTGACGACGTTCGCCCCGTCGATCAAAGATGACACTACATTCGCCCTCTCCCCCATCTGACGAGGTCGATGATGGCGGCGGGTCTGACCGCTTCCGCGAGGAGTTGATGGAGGAAGATGTGGCGTCGGAAGTCGACCCGTCGGAAAAACAGCGTTTGGACCATGACCAGGCTCTCTCAGAGCTCCTGGCACCTCTCAGAGTTGACGACGCTACTCTTCATAAGCTCGCGCATCGATTTTCTACTGTCTACACGGACTTGGCTCTGACGTCAGATCAACAGTTCCTTCCTACTCCGGTGACCAAGTTACCCACTGGACAGGAAACGGGCCGTTATCTGGCAATAGACGTCGGAGGAAGCAACTTGAGAGTATCCTTCATCGAGTTGCTAGGGGAATCTTCAGACTCCCCTCCTTCTGGAGATCCGGCTCAGAAGCCGCGTGATACCATCCTCAAGGCACGAAGAGAACGCGTAAAACGGACGCTAGAGAAAGCATGGCCGATTGGAGAACATCTCAAGAAGGATAACGCAGATGATCTTTTTGCTTGGATTGGTGACTGCATCGCGGAGGTTGTTGCGGAGAGTCTCATCTGCGATGCTACCAGAAGTCAAATCCCCGAAGAAATAGACATGGGCATTACTTTCAGCTTTCCGATAATGTATGGCTTTCTCCCCTTTCCAGCGGACTCCAATAGCTAATAGGGCCACAGGCAAGAGTCACTTGCTGATGCGACGTTGATGCCCATGGGAAAAGGATTTGCCATTACCTCTGACCTGGACCTGCGTAAGATCCTGCTTCACGGTTATGAGAAACACACACGACGCCCCGATGACTCACAAGAACCGTCGAGCAAGCGTCGGAAGCTGTTTGCATTACCCAAGCTCAACATCGTTGCAATTACCAACGATACAGTTGCGACACTGGCTTCTCTTGCTTACTCCGTGAAATCACTTCCCAATAGCCGAGTTGCAATGGGTATCATTGTGGGAACTGGGTGTAACGCAACCATTCCCATGAAGCTTGCTGATCTGCACGAGTCCAAAGCAAAGCGTGTGACGTTGAAAAATCCAGACGCCCAAGAGACTGTTGTGAACACCGAGTGGACTATTTCTGGCGCTGGTGCTCCTTTGAAGGAACTGAACATCACCACAAAATGGGATGTGGAATTGGATCGTGCATGCGCCCGCCCTGGATTCCAACCGTTTGAATACATGACTGGTGGCCGATACATTGGAGAATTAATTCGTCTCATTCTTTTTGACTATCTAACAAAATTAGTCGGGCTGTCGAAGAAGGATTTACCCGGCAACCTGGTTCAAGAGTATGCCCTGACCACGTCCTTTGTTTCAGACAAGGTAGCTCGCGCGCGATCAGACGAAGCCCTTGCTCTTGAATTGAATCGTTCTTTGCCAGCGCCTGAAAGCAGCGATTGGGACTGGGATGCGACATCAGCTGGGGCTTTCCGCAGGATCGCCCTGACGGTGCAGAAACGCTCCGCTGGGTTGATTGCCGCGGCAGTCATTGGGTTACTTGCCTGTACACGCGAGATAGAGTTGAAGGAAGATAGCAAGGAAAACACCCCACAGTTTTCAGATTCAAAATCACCATATCCTGTTACCCAATCGAATCTGGAAAATTACACAGCGTCAACGGCATCGCCCAAGGCGTCAAACCCAAATTATGCTAGCGGCGGTCAGGGACCAATCGTTCCCATCATTACACGGAGGCCTACGGGCTGGCACTCTGGCCCTGAGGAGTTGGTGGTAGCTTACACCGGAGGTATTATCCAGAACTATCCAAGGTTCAAAGAAATGTGCCAGGAGTACATTGATCGGCTCATCATGAGGACAGGTCCACAGAAGGGCGGGAAATCTGTTTTTCTACGCGAAGCTTCGGATGGGGGCATTGTTGGGGCAGGTGTCCTAGCTGGCATGGTTGCAAACGAGTAGACTTGACCTTTTCCCTTGATGTTTATGCATTTTGATGATGCATGGGTTGTGGCTCATTTGTTTTTTGTCTGTCTACAGTACAACATGGCGGTTTCCAGAGCGGCCTGTCTGAATTAAAAATTCCCGCAAGCTATATATTTTGATATTTTCAATTTTCCTCTAGGTTGTGGGATAGAAAACATTCTTTTTTTGAGTTTCATGAATGAGCATTAAGACGAAGAGCGTTTATTTCTTGTTTTGATTATTCCTACAACCATCATATGTACTTTTTTTTCTCTCATAGAATTTCGTTCCTGTTTCGCTGCCATTTTCGGCCGCACATGAGGCCGAAAACAGTAGCGTTTCAGCAATTATCACCTGCCACACTTCCACACACAGACATCCATAAAAAGGGACGAAAAAGAAACTAGCCCTAGAACCCCCAAAAGACACATCAGTTTAATATTACATCAACTGGATTCTCCCGCAAAAAGCAGACAATGGTGTCTACCACTGTATCAATGTCGAATGTGGATGGGGAAATGGTACGATTCAATGCCAGTGCACCAATAAGCCAATGGGCAGCATCTTCAAAGAAGATATCAATGTACCCATTGATAACTGGTGGATGATAAAGATCTGCAATTTCTGGGATCTGGTTAAACTTGCGTGTCAAGTCCGGGACAAATTCATCTTGGTAGTCTTGCGCTGTGACAGCTTCAATAAAGCGGGCAATCAGACCTTGATCCACCGACTTCAATAGAAGCCAGCCAACTCGCAACAATTGTACCTCTTGCCAAATGATTATTTGTATAACATGATATTGGAGATCGTTGCCACCTTTGCCATCTAAAACAACTTGACATGCTGTTGCTAAAGTGCAACGGTTCTGTTCCGCAGCTGAGGAGCTAAGCCCTCAAGATATTGCTGAATGATTAGAAGCTTCATATCAGCGGAACATGAGTCTGCAGTTCCAGGTGTTTCTGCATTTTGACCTCTCACCCTAGCCCAGAAGTCCTGGCCCTCATGCGGGATCGCAGCAGATCTTCATGGCGGTTCTGATCAGAAGCTATATTAGTAATAGCATTGCTATATTCGGAGAAAGAATGAAATGTGAGATATTATGAGACCATAAAGCTTGTGAAGAGCAAATTGTTAATGGTGTATTTATGTCTTGGTCTGGCGCTACATAACGCATTTCCTCTTTTATTCTAGTACAATGCTGAGATATTCCGGCCCTCAAGATAGGTGGTAAGCTCCTCCATATATGCCGCGGCAAAAGAGAGAGCAGCGGTACTTTCGTGAGGCTAAACGAACGATAATTTGATGCTTTTTCATTGGTAGCGGATGCGGTTTCCACCATTATATCGCGAGTGTCACCTAGAACTGGCGCGGCAGTGGTCCAACCTCCAGAATAACAAGCCTCATTTACCAGCAATATACGTATGCTTGCTGGAAGGATGGACAGAGCAGCGATGGCTTCAGTTTTGGTAAGGTATTCAATTCCAAGTGGTCCATTGTGTAGGATAATGTTGGTGTCACGCTGACCATGTGCAGTAAAAACCAGTATGACATGATCTCCTGGTCTAAGGCGTGGTGCTATATTCCGGATACAGCTGAGTGCAAGATGCTTTGTGCAATGTGGTGCTGAAAGCTGATAGAAAGGAGATTGTGCCTCATCATGGTCATATACTTGAACCCTGTCTCTCAGATCGTCACGCCCAAAAAGAAGAGGCCCTGACATGTTGATGACATCTGCGAGATCTATCCCTAAAAGGCATGTTGGGTTAAGTCCATCTGATATGAATTTCTTTGAAATCACGACAAAATCTGTCGCAAGAGGAAAATCTAGGATACTCCTTCCAAACACCACCCGTGTATAGACCATCGTGATGCCGCAATGAAATCGGTGACTAATCCGAACCTGGTGGTCGTCTATGCAACCATGCTCAAGTATAGTCAAGCCTATATTTGATGATTTTGCGTACTTGATGGGCGGTGCAGGATATTGGAGGTATGTCTCTTGTTGTTCTATCTAGGTGCCAGAACCAGCGGCGGTCTAACTGGGCAGAACCCACGTGACCTCCAACACAGATATCAGGATGACAACTTAATTCAGATCCGGCTAAACCGTAAACGGATGACGCTATACCGGAACGTGCAGCGGACAAGCGCCAAACCTAGAACAGCTAGCAGACAATGCTGGAAAGCTCTTCATCTATGCAGCAACAGTATGCCGCTCCATCAAGGAGGGTGGGCAAGGCGTTTTTGAACATCGATTTCAACAAGTCCTGCAGAATTCTCTGGGTTCTGGGGGCCTCGATGGCATGTATCTCAGAATCCTCAACCATGTCAGACCAAATGAGTTCCCAGATATATACCCAAAAAGTTCCAATGTGTTCTGGGGTCTGCTGTGACCCTTTTCCGTCCACTGACAACAGGAGCTCACATACTTTACATAGCTCTAAAACAAAAGGGTCTGAAGCTTATGGGGTGCTTCTCTCAATTCAGTCATATGGGTTCCAAGACCGGAGCGAAAATGGAAAGGGAAGTCTTCAACGTCGATATAAAAAAGGTACATATGCTGCAGCATGTTGACTTACTGGAAGCACACTTCCAAAATCCCGGGTGCATCGTGCAGGCCTTGTTTCTGGCCCAAAGATTCACACAAGAAGACGTCATAGGCTTCGCCCGAAGCAGTTCATCATATATTACCGCTTATCTACCGAGCTGTCAAGCGCATCTCATATGCGAGCGGGCATATCAACCGGTGTGTCCGAGCCTTCCAGAATCTTCGAGCAGTAAATGACAACAATCAGAGCTCCCCCGCACTACCCCATGGTTTCATCCATTTGCGGGGGAGCGCGGGGCTTTTCTTGGCAAAGAAGTCAACACAAAGGCTGGCTTATTTGGTTGAATTTGATTGATATAGCAGGAAGCAGTTAAAGTATCAATTGGACACGAGAATAAGGACACATATAGCCTAGAATGGCGACGCCCTATTTTCAAATAGTCTACAAAGTAGCAGGCCAGGAAGTCAATGCTCGGCTCTATCTGCCTAGTTCCGCAGAAGATGCTCCCAAGCTCCCTGTTGGTGTGTTGAACGCATGAATGATAATCTTACCCGTTCTAATAGTTGGAATAGTCATCAACATATGTACTTCTTATTTATTTATTTATTTTTTTTTTACCGACGTTGAAGGCTTTTCCCTTTCCATTTTCGCTCGGGTCTTGGCGCTTTTGCTCACTGAGCAGTAAGTAAGATGTAGCCTCAATACAATGCACCCAGGTCTAGGGGTTTGGACCTTGTTATTGCACGGCAACCTTGAAATCACGACTGCCCTGTTGTATGGCCATTGCCTCCTTCTCTAGATCTGGGGGTAAGCTCTAGGCTCTCGGGAACAGACTTGCTCCTGGTATATGAAATATGCCTACTTTCATCTATTAGGCAGTCTCGGAAAAATGTATACATCCCTTCCAGATCCCTGTAGAGATATTCTTTGCTTTCCTGCTAGGTAAGGAACAGTCTTACAGGGGGGAATCAAATCAACCGAAACATATTCTCCCGAACACTCCTCTTCATGGCTGTAGGCTTCCCATCTTCATACTCAATCCCGGCCTCCCCGCCTCCGCCGGACATCTGCTCGAGGCGTCTCCGGAGCTCCTCGTCTGCCTCGGAGGTTGTTTGGTGACTTTTTTTCTCTGGTTCTTTTGGCGGTTTGTTTGGGTTGTTGGTGGCATTGCTATCATTTGGTGGTATGTATTTATCTGAGAATTTGGGTTTAGTTGGAGTGTCTCACATTCTCTCATATATTATTATCATGTTGAGGTTTACGAACCTTTTCGATTACTGTCTGCTAGTAGTTTCGGGGAGGTTGAGAAAGGCGTTCTCCGGTGTCGAAATATTGTCGTTAGTAATGTGTACCGATATCTCCATGGCAGATTGTGGGACAGATTCATAATTTCTATTTATTTCTAGAGCTTGACATGAAATGAAGAGCGTTGTTGATGCATCGAGTCTATTATTATCGTTTTGTGGCGCGACGCTTGACGTAAGGGTCACATGATTTTATATTCTCAGGGGTGCGGCGTCTGGATACCAGATACTAAAAGGATACTGTAGGATTTATAGGGATCGTGGTGAACGCTCTATATCGATATACTGCTGTCTCTAGTAAATCTTGAAGCTCTAAAACGATGCGCTTCCTCTTGCTTGTCTATTACACCTTGTGTTGTCCCAACATCCGTATGTTGGTCCTTCCTTCGGAACATACATACTCCGTATCCGGGACCGGATTATCAGATAATCCACCTGTCCGAAATAGTATATCCTCATCATAAACAGTTCGTCGACCTCCAGTTCTTCAACTGCAATGTCAATTTCCCCATGGAGGTCCGGAGATATGTCACTTCCCGGCGAAAAGCGTGTCAGAACTGCTCCACTGCCAAGGCAAGATGTGATCTCAAAGCAGGATGCTGCTCAAGATGTGCCTTGAGATGCCTGCCGTGCGTTTATCCTCAGGCTACTCCATCTGACGGATCTACCCACAACACAAACAACAACAGAGAAGCCAGCAGACATGGCTCGCTCGTTACATCCAACATTCTTCCCACATCTGAGGCTCTGCTTTCAAACACTGGGCGAGAACTGCCTTCTGGGACAGATACCTGGAGTTCAATTGTTGGATCGATACAATCCACGAGCGACAACAGCCTGACTGGCCCGTCTCTAATGACATTTACTGGGGATCATCATGTGAATAATTCAAGACCGAACTCTATAAGTCGTGCACCAGAGGGATTGGAGACGTTTGATTTCTCCGTACTGGAGCTCTGTTGCCCCATCAATGTGGACGATATCAGCAATCGCTGGCTGAATTCTTATGTGCCCCTGCCGGGACAAAAGACCAAAGATTATCCCGCCAATGTTACGGCATTTATCTACAGAATACTCAAGTCATACGCGACTGCTACTGCGCGCGGTCGTGGGGTTCCACCATTTGTGCATCCCTCGCAGATAATGGCAACATCAACAAGGCTTCCCCTTTCTAATTGTCTGAGCTTGGTTCGCATTTGCGAAAGGCCGTTGCCAGGTAGTGAAAGCGTCGCTGCAGATGTGCTCCAAAGAGAGATGAACTGCCTTTACGACCAGCTTCAGACGTACGATGACATGGCTCTTCTTGCAGCGTTTCAGGCCTATTTGATTTACTGCATGGTTCTATTCTTTAGACTCAACCGAGGCCCCAATTCGTTCCTTCGACAGGCAATGACGAACCTGCAGGATCTGGCATGCTCAAGCAGCCGGCGCGGACTCGTATGTATAGCAGAGCGACGAAATGCTCGTCCAAACTGGGAGTCCTGGATCGTTGCGGAGGCAAAGCGACGTACTCTTTTTGCAATGTACCTTTTTGACAGCATGCTTTTGTCCCAGGATGGTCTTCCGACCTTCTTTGGTACCGAACTACAGGGGCTGCCTGCTCCAGCAAGCAAGTTCCTGTGGAGAGCGCAGACGCGAAACGAGTGGGAAAGGGAATATAACACCCATCTAGCAGATTGGGCAGAAGGAGGTCTTTATATTGACGAACTTTGGCCAATTCCTCCTGGCCTGGATGAACGTGGCCTCCTCGAAAGACGAAGCAGAGTCGATCAATGGTTAGAGGATATCGATGAATTTGGCACAATGCTCTATGCTGTAACAAGTTGTACGCATGGTGGTTGATGTTACTATACTGACTTGGGTAACGTGCTAGACACTATTTAGTATCATGACACCCTTTTCAGGTCACTCATGTATCAAGAAGTCAGAGTACGTTATTATCTTCATCATAGTCACTCCAGTGCCTTCAAAGCTTCGTTGATGGAAATGACATCCAGGGTTACTTTTGGAAGAAGAGTGTGCGACATGACCTTTGAGGACTCTGGACTCTGGTCCGGCGGTAATTCAAATACGTTGTCTGAGATGACATAAATATTATAGTCCAGGTCAAAAGTCGATAAATCGTGCTCATTACGGCTCCAGAGAGGCTCAACTCCGCGTCAACTCCGGAGGCCTAGTCACAGCTTGTCGGTTACTTGATATTTTAAACTGAGCATGCATGGTCATACTCACACAAGTCAGCGTGGACCAGCGTTGGTCGATCCTCGTGTACTCTCCCCAGAATCCCATCTAATCTGCCGGCAAGGACAGCGTCTATCCGCCTCTCGTAATCTGTGTATATCTCTCCAGCCATTTAGACGGCTGCTCTGGTCACTCGCTCAATTATGTTAAACCAATCCCAGAGATAGATAGCTTGCCAGAATCAAATACATAGCCCTAAGGCGAGAGAACGTAAAATGTATATAATGTACAGCAAATTATCTGGATATCATTAAGCCTCTTCTACATAAGCATTAGCGGTAAATAACATGATGCTGGAACTAGCTTGAATCTCGAAGTGCTGTAAAACATTCCCCCCTGGTCTGGTCTCCGAGACCCAGAAAGAAAACACCGGCTTAGCTCTTTAAACAAGACTGGCCTCGCCAGGCTGAACGGTTCCGTTCTCAATAGCAGCAAGATGACCGCGGGCAACGAAGCCATAGGCAAGGTAGTACTTGTCGAGCCAGGGGAGGAGCTAGGCGGCGCCAGGGGTGTTGCGCCAGTCACGCATGAGATCGCAGACAATAGCAAAGGTACTGACGAGCTGGACGCCCGCATTCTGCATGCGGTCATTGGAAGCATCGCGGATGAGAGTGGTGGTGGTTCCCGAGGCTTCGATGTTGGCCCAGATGCTGTATCCCTCGGCGCGGAGGGAGAGAGCGAGGAAAGTGGTGCCTTAACAGGTTAGAATGCTCCATATAAAGCAGCCAGAGAAGAGTGTCGAGTGACCGAGTGAAACTTACAGACGTCGGTGATGATACCAGCCAGGATGATCTGCCTCTTTTATACCCAAGATCGCACATAATTCTCGACAGAAGCTCCATGATGTATAAGGAATTATCAATCTTTAGGGCATCAACATAAGTGCCGTAATGGAGCACCCCCAAGGCTCTAGAAGGCCCACAATGCCGAGAAGAGCAATATCAAAACAGAATAACGCTCTGGCCCTGACTGCATTTGGAATTGGCCACTCGGGGAATAAACCCCAGCCATTCTGGTTCCTATATCTTGTGCGAAGACCGAGTCGTGTACGCTATAGCAAGCCCTGACGTCGGTCAGGTCAAGCGCAGTGACGCCTCCAACGTATGCAATTGCCCTACGGCTGCAACTGAGAACGCGAGATCGTGGCCAGCGTGCAGCAAAGTGTATATTGATGCAGTACTAGCATCTAGAGTCCGCAGCCCCATTGGAATCTCACCACGCTGCAGAATTCCTCCGTATATCCATATATCCACATTCTATTCGTACATCGGATATATCTCCCATCCGCTTTAATTAACCCGCATTAATTACACGCAGACACGCGGTCCAATAGACACCACCGCATATTGCCCAGGCGTGCAGACTAGTTATTAGCAAGCCTGACTAATAGACATTCTATACAATTCGTGCACTGGGGGATTTGTTCCTGGGCATTCTACTACATGCCTTGGCGAGAGTGCCGATGAATTGACTCTCGGAGAATAGATTGACTACAAACTTGGCTTGCTCCGTACCGAACCCTATTTACCCGTGCAAAATTTCCGCTGCATATATGCCAAGGAACTGGGCTGGAACTCATGGATTTCATATTTCATGTGCTGCGCCCGATGTCACGGCCTCCACGGTTGTTTACCAAAGTACCTATCTGATCATGCTCGTTTAACTGGCCAGGCTCCAGTAGATGCGGGGGTTGGCAATGGAGCCACTGGCTGTTTCTCTGTATTACGGCCTCTTGCCACATGATGTGCATGCCCTAAGATGATTGAGACAATTACAGAGACTTCTGCCATCACTTTGTTGTTGACAATGACATCTGGGCTGTTGTAGAGTACATAGAGTACACCTTCCAGGGGGACAGGGGTACAGGGGTGAAGATCGCATCAGTGACGAAAAAAGAAAAATAAAATAAAATAAAATAAAAAGAAAACGAAACGAAAAAGAAAAAAAGAGAGACAAGGCAGAGAGTCAATGGTATTGTGTTATTCTGCTATTCTGCTATTTTGCATATTGTCCAGCCTGTGTCTGTTCTTCTCTCCCCGTCTACACAGCCCACAGAAAGCCCGAATACAGAAGACCAGATATTGAAAAGCTGAGGCATCACAGAATTTCCAGACGGGTATGTAAAGTCCATTAATTCCAAGCTGTGCATCTCTGTGCATCTCTGCATCTCCATGCATTTCCTTCATACTAAGCTTCAGCTACTAAACTTCAGCTACAGCCATGTTGTATACATCTCTTACAGCAGAAATGCCGCTCACTTGTGCCACCCAACCTCGACGAGTAGCAGTTGGCTTTCATCGTCGAGCCTGCAGTCCTGCGTGCCTCTAGTCTTGAGAGCAGGGGGTCTAAGCACCCACGTCCATAAAGCGGTATAGAAAGGTATGGGAAGATCTCAAACACGTACCCCAGTGTCGACATCTTCGACTTGGACAAGAGCACGGTAAAGAACAGAAAGAGGACTTGGGATATTTACCAGACGACAAAGGGGATTCCGGGTTGCCTCCTGCCCTTATACGGCTGGGTCTTGGTCTCTTGGTCTCTATGGTAGAGGAACGTCTCTCTTCCGAGATGCTTGCTCAATTGTATCCTGACTTCTTAACAGCGGCAAAGAGGTAGTAATCCACTGCAGCGGTCGAGTGCGATCAGACCTGTTCCCTAGCCCTGCATGTCATCCCGTCTCGTGGACCAGCGGCGATTGGCAGGATACGCATGTACAACGTTACCAGCTGCCTGCTAGGAGGTTTTCTGTGCCCGTCATTCCATAATTTCAGCGGCCTGTCTCTGTGAGGCACTGCTATGATATTACTGCGAGATACTAGTAGTAGGCGACGGGGTTGGCTGTATCGATCAGAGGCCTTTAGTATTAAGGACTCATGACGATCAAATGAATGCACTCTTAAGATCTAAGAGAAATGTGCGCGATCACTAATAAATCTATGCTGCTAACCTAGCTCTGAACGATCTACAGTCCCTCTGGCATAGCCAGCTGATTACACTAGCGCTGATCTCAGTAGGGTTATCCACCATCCCGTGTCCCAACCCAAAGGACCATTCCTAACTTTAACCAAAAAAAAAAAAAAGAAAAAGTCAAGGGGACCCTGCATCTTATGCTCGCAGCCCATTCGTGAATTGCCTCGAAATTTGTGCAGGTGTGGATAACCGGCGCAACCTCCAGCGCAAGCTGCTGCTCCTCGGATGAGGCCCACACGAGAGGGCATGATTCCGCATTACACTGCAGCGCTTAACGGATTATGTCGATGTAGCTATCGATGTAATTCGATGGCGAGATAGTTGTCCTCGTTTGCCCAGTCTACTTTGCCGTAGATGCCCTGGCGAGACCCCGACAGCTACTGCCGTGTCCAGTACGCTAGACCTGTACGCATCGCTGAGTTGAGAAGAACTCCATGCCGCTGGTGGATTTTAGCATCTGGAAGCAGTGTTCGAGTTTCAAGTTAGGGGGGAACGGTTGGGTATTGAGCCGTTAGAAAATGTCCCATTCCATCAAAGGATAGTATTTCCGAGTCATCCTAATCATACCCAACGAAATAGAGATAACCATGCGAGTTCTCACTGCAGATACGGGACTCCATGTAAGGCCACCTTGTCAGATTCTCGCCGTCCAATTAAGGATATCAGCTACTCCGAGTGAGTTTAATTCAAGCTCTCTGGCTCATTACCCACATGGAAACCGTGACGCATTTTCCAGGGCCGATTGGTTCCACGTATGCTAGCCGTTTCGAATAATCGAATCTCATCTGTACCAGGACCAAAATGTCGATGCATCAAGCCATCTTTAGCTGACTGCTCCATTATTAGCCCTTGACAGCATTGTCTCAAGGTGCATGGTTATCCTAATTTCCGGTTCCCCATGGTCCGTGTTATTTGCTCCTCAGAGTCCACGTTACATTGCACGGGGTGTGGTGGGTTTCTGATAATGGTCCTGCAGCCGCGTGGCTTTCTCCAATGTTATGAATAGGTCTGAGATGTCTCCATTTTTATCCCTGATGCTGATATTTCCGGGTTGCTCGGATTCCACTAGCTGGGTTATTCTGATGGTCTTCACTAGTCAGGGGGTATAAACTGTCTCCTCTCGTAGCCCAAGAAAAGGAGTGAGAATTATATCAAGTTTCTAGCAAAGCCAGGAAAATTGCAATCTACCGAACCAGGTATTGATCATGAACTGAGATACTGTACATTCACATACCGGAGTACTAACATAACTACAGAATACACTCGTCCAGATCCATCTGTCCAGCCTAGAGCGGTTTGTTAACTCCCATACCACGCACGGTCCGTCCAAAATAACGAAGCAAACAGTAATTCAGCTGACGTCTATAGTGCACAGAAAAATGGAATACCAGGAAGAATACGTCGAGGAGACCTATACCGACGAGCAGTATGTGGAGACGGACTCCCAGGGTGACGTCTTTGAGGAGGATGTCCAGCAGGAGTATGTGGAGGAGGAGTACGTCGAGGAGGGATATTAAAGGATCATCTGTCTGTTTACAGGACTCTGCTCATGGGATTGATTGTTAATTATTGATGTTTTCAAATATGCGGACTGTATTTTGTCGTTCGCTTCGATATCGACTACATCCAGGTATCTATAGTACAATCCGGTTGTTCTGTTGTAAATGCCAGTATCTCTATCCTTGTCTTCTGCCACAGAACTGCGTGTACATTATTTCTATAGTTCTATTCTATGCTAAACTCGAGCTGAACTTATCCTTATTCCTCGTTACCCTCTCCCTCCTCTTGAAAACCCGATGAACAGACGAAAACTGCTAATTTTCAGACACGTTTCCCCCCCAGGTAAGAACCAATATCCTATTTTGCCCTCTTCCTGTTGGCAAGCCAACTGAGAGGAGGCGGATGTTCGGGATATACGGATATATCCAGGCAGTATTTGCCCCTTGTAGAGTTCTAGTTCATGCCAGTGAACTGGAGTTCCCAGGCATGTATTCCAGATCAAGGATAAGTCTGTGAACCATGTATAATGTCTGTGTGTTACATATTCTGACAGTAGAGATAGAAATTTCCTGTTGATGGGGGTCGAACTCGCTGGGTTGGTCGTTCTAGCGGTTGTTCTAGCTAGGGAGGCCCAGAGTCGGCGGACTATCTATAGTGGAGGTGTAACTTGTGTTGTCTTTCTATCTAGGTGCTCTTCCTAAACCGGCTCTAGGCCAGGAGACAGGAGAGGGCGGTCTAACTGGGCATAACCCACGTGACCTACAATGCTATACTGATGAGGATATACTATTTCGGACAGGTGGATTATCTGATAATCCGGTCCCGGATACGGAGTATGTATGTTCCGGAGGAAGGACCAACATACGGATGTTGGGACAACACAAGGTGTAATAGACAAGCAAGAGGAAGCGCATCGTTTAGAGCTTCAAGATGTACTAGAGACAGCAGTATATCGATATAGAGCGTTCACCACGATCCCTATGAATCCTACGGTATCCTTTTAGTATCTGGTATCCAGACGCCGCACCCCTGATCCACATCACTTATGATGACTAATATTGGCTAGGCTTAACTAGGAAGGAGGTGAACCATGGGAACCACCAACGTCTCCTACAGAAATAGCGGAGTTGGGCTCACGGAGGCACACGTGATATACAACACGTGACCACGACGCTTCCTTCCGGGTTGACCTTCAACGTCAACCTTGAACACTCTCCTCTCTCTTAGTCTTCATCGCACTTTCATCGCAGCCACCATGAGCAACCAGGCTTACTACGAGCTCTACCGTGGCAGCAGGTACTGAATCATCGTATTCAAGCCAGGCTCTCTGTGTATACTGACATCTGTATCCTCTTGATCCAGTATCGGCTTGTCTCTCACCGATACTTTAGATGACCTGATCAATGAGGGGCGCATCGAGCCCCAGCTCGCGATGAAGATTCTCTCCACCTTTGACCGTGCCATCACAGAAGTCCTCGCTGACAAAGTGCGCGCTAGGCTGAATTTCAAGGTATGCTTTGGCTCGCTTTCGGTTCTCCTTGCGCTTGGACACCCCGCGGATGTTATCTTTCCTTCCTTTCGGACTCAACTGGTGCGCAAAGAAGCTGACTTGTCGGATTTCTCAAACTAGGGACACCTGGATATCTACCGCTTCTGCGATGAAGTCTGGACTTTCCTTATCAAAGACGTGACCTTCAAGCTAGACAACCAGACAACCGTCTCCGCGGACAGGGTGAAAATCGTGAGTTGTAACAGCAAGCGGCCTGGTGAGGCATGAGGTTGCTCGTTATCTCGTCGGATGATCCTACTTCTCTTCCTCTGCAGCATGGATTCATTGCGTAGTTTGTTCATCGGTTGGTTGCGTTATTGGAGCGTTCTTTTCCAAAATGAACCGCGCTATCGAACTGGCGTTGGGGGATTTTGATGTCTAAATTTGCGAAAATAGATACCCGATTAAAAATGAAATAAGATTGCACATATTATTAAGTAAATAGTTGTAAAGCATCACGGTCTTAGTCTAAGTCCGTATGACGGCATCTTATCTGACGGACGGAAAGCATCCGCCGCTTTTGTCCGTCCAACATTGTTTTGAACAGCTCTCGCTTTGACTGCCAGCCATGGTACTGCTGGTATTTGTGAATTTCCAAGATCAAGGATACTAGTTCATAGCTATGCCTCGCACCTTGCCATGGCTTACTGCAAATGACAGCAATCAACGCGTCAAGAAGGAATCGACTCCACGCCAAACACGGGTAAAAAGCGTATCTTCCGTTGACGCGAAGGCGACATCTTTTGAACCACCATCTTCTCCTTTGGAAAAGCGAGACTTTCTCAGATCTTGTATGTTGCACGAAACTTTTGTTATCCTAGATTTATCCAGCTAACACTTGCTGCCTTTTTCTTTTTTTCGCTGACAGCTCAAACCCCTCCGACCTCTCCTATCCAAAGATGCCCGTCCGAAGAGTATGTTTCCTACTACAACACTGAAAATCAATCCTGGCAAAAGGAATGCTGATGATAAAGGAACGATCAAAACAGATTCTTAATTGAAGGACTAGATAATGATGACATCTATGTAATGGTCGAGGATGAGTTCTACGCCGTCGCCCAAACCTTCACCCGAAATCTCCATTATGCCGAATACGTGCGGAGGAAAAAAGAGGCAAAGTTACGGAATGAAGCTACCATTCAGGGAATTTCTCGACCAACAGATGGAGTGACTCCCATGACTGACGAGACGAGGAGGAGGAAAGTCTCCGAAGCACTTTCAGCTCGTCAGAAGGCCGGGTTGAACCAGACGATGGGAAAGCGTCCTCGCGTCGACTCGGAAGATGAAAGGGGTGAGCATAAGGTGGAAGATGCTGAGGAAGATGGAGATAGTCTATGGGCTGGAACGTCTTTACACAATCTCATGATGAGTCCTAGGAGTGCCCGTTCTCTAGTCGGGTTACAGGGTGTTAAATCGTCAACAAGGGCAGCTGCTGGATACTCACAGACATCTAATTCCTCTAGATCTCGGACTGACAATGCAGAATTTTCTTCCCCATTGAGACCTCAGGCAGAAACACCGCGGCCAGTGCCAATAGAAGCGGATGATGACACTGCTTCTGAAGAAGACGATGATGATCTCAATATACCAGCTATCAAAGAGAGCTCGGTTCGAAAACCGATAAGACAACAGCCTCAACACCTTCAGCGAGAGCTGAAGCTATCTAGGACGAAACCAAATAGCCCGACAATGCGTTCCAGCCATCAGAGAAGTCATAGTATAACGGAGTCAGAGACAAGAAAAAGGCACTCGTCAGGTGTGAACAGTGTAAGACGAAGGACATCGCTTTTCAGAGTGAAAAAGGAAGAGCTGTTTGATGATTTCGATGACTTCCTCCGGGATACAAAAATACCAGTGGAAGACAGCAGAGGATCATCATCTACAGACAGATTCTCAAAAAAGGATTCTCGAGACACCGATTCAAGATCAAAAAAATTGAATCTCAATGAAGTTCCTACTTTTCTGGTGTGAGAAGAAATATTCGACACAACTTTGACCACATGCGACATTTGCCGAGCCACGGAGAAATTATCGAGCAAACTTGGCGTATATATTCAGGATCTGATCCTCCATTCTTTTCGCCGCCTTGACCGTTTAGCTGTAACTGTTTCACCAACTTTAACAGCTGTATGTTGACTATCTCGCGAAGTTCGTGTTCTGCGATCCGTTTCTATGGGTTTCAATCCAGCCGTGGTCTGTTGGGAGAGTGGCTCAAATTCCGGAAAGAACTCCGGCGTTTCTCTTCTAAAGTTGGTTGGCGGGCCCTGGTATAGGAGTCCCCATCAGCCCCAGAGACGCATCAAAGTGAAATTGTTCTGCCCATTTAACTCACAATTTTGAGTGATCTGGATGTCGTGCGATGTTCAAAGGGCAACTTGATACGCCGGATGGCTTCTTCGAAACTGTTCAGCTTCATTTTTGGGGAATCTGGGAAAATTAACTCATTCGAAAGTGCTGCGGATATTCTGATTACATCGGATATAGATCGATTGGCATAGAGGATCTAAGGGTTATATATACAGCTATTTCCTTCATCGCTCCCTCTGCAGACTGTCAGATGCCGACTGTCGTGGGACGAAATTTCGAGAACTTTTTATCCACAACCGGGAATTATATTCAGGACTGCACTTACAAGGCGCACGATATAATACGTGACACACTTTTCCTCCGTCGGCCATCTATCTATTCTCCGATATTCGCTTATCCCTTCTTGCATGGCCTTTTAGCGGGATATTTTATTTTGGATATTCTTGCTTATCTCACGTCACTGGGCTCATTGTGGAACAACGCATCGCCTGTAAGACTTGCCTTCCCAAGGCTGGCTCTCCTATACTACTATGAAATAACAACATTCTTGGAATCCAGAAATATGCTCATCTGACTCCCGGTTGTATAGAAATAAATCACGAGATCTATTAGTGAGGGTATTCCACGGCATAATGTGCTCAGACTGATCTCCAATTAGTCCAGGGCTTACAATGCACTCAAAACATGTGAATAGACAGTCTTAAGGGGTATGTATATCCATACAATACTATCTTTATCCCTTTCGTTGGGAGCAAACGCCAGTAGCCATGCTCACATGGCAAGAATGAAAATTCCAGCTTGTAAAAATTGAGTGTTACAACAGCAAAAGGATGGCATCAGTTGACTGCCCGCAGTTAGGAATTGTAACATTCGAGAATGCATGGCCCCGATGAACACGTTTGATAAGTAAACTTGATGGATCATGACGGACAAGCCCTAAAGTCACCAGGATGGATGCTACACTCCTTCGGTCTGGTCCCATTCAGAAAGCAGGTAGGACTACGGTAGAAGACCTCAGTGCACTCAATCAGCTGCCGTACCCGGCTATGACCCAGGTGAAGAGACAAAGAGACGAGTTAAAAGAGCAGAAACGGTGGTTAGAACTCAATGCAGACAAAGGCCCTGGATAGATAGATACCCTTGCCCGGAACCCATCATATCACCACCTACCTACTTCCATGAGCCTTGTCCCTTTTGAAGGTATGCTCATCTTCCCAAGGATGGAAACGGTCATCGAAAGTGGCGAGAGGATGTGGATGCAACCAGTCGGTTCTGATATGGCGGGATTTCTTTGTTTCTATATGGTAAAAGATATGCACTTGTTATATTGTCGCAGCCTCAAGAGGGCTTGTTCGCTCCGATCGAGATATGGCATCCAGAATAGCTTTTGACCTGCTTTGGTGGCTCTGACTGTTTAGCCACATTGGGACGAGTAGGTATCCCAAATTGAGGACCACACACCAAGAGAGCGTAAATATCAAAGGCACCCACCCAAGCTTTCGGTGCCCTAAAAACATTCTCCATCCGAACTTCTTCTCCATCGTGAACAACAACCAGGAAGTTATATCCACCGAACATCCCCGTTACGGTCTGGGATGAGGCTAGAGCAGCTTCGCTGTTATTGTTGTTGGTGGTGTGTGAGTAGAAAGACTTCAGAAGTGGACAATATTGTCCGAACTGAATGTGTTGACTTGAGTAACATTCTGGATACTACTGAAGTGTCATGACATCGCTTAAATTCAATAGAACGGGCATAGACTATCGCCCATGTTGGATCCAATCCGTAACTTGGGAGATCTTCTTCAAAGTCATCTGGAACAGGCGCTTCGGCCATATGACTCGCAGTATAAGGAACTGTTTCTTGAAAATTGTACTTCACGATGCCGTCTTGAATGCATCGTGAATTGTTTCCCTCGTCGTTTTCTCTTGGAAAGACCAGTTTGAGGAAGACCTTAAAGGTCCGTACAATACAGGTCTATGACTGCTGCACTCCATCCAATCTAGCCCTATCACCTGAACTGTTGGTTTGACAGCCATGGGTAGTAATATCGGAGTGGATTGAGATTGCTTTATTTCAGTCTGAAGTATTCTTTATTGCTGGACCGGTAGCACGATGGGCATCTGCTTTGCGTCTCATATACTCGAGTCTCATCCCTGCGGTACCTATTTAGACCTATGATACGTATTAGCTCCATGTGCTTGCTAGATAGAACATCATGATTAAGATACCTTTTTCGGTTCATCCCATCTATTATTTGCGATGCTTCGACCTCTCCTTAGCAGGAGAGTACTTAGTAGTGCCATGTTGTGCTCAAGTTCGTGGGTAAAACTGTGCATCACTTGGTTTGAGAAACCTGACAGATAAAAGTCCCAGCATGGTGAGGTCTCCCTGCTGCATTGTGGATTTTGGCGATAGCTGCATGAACAGAGAGCAAAATTTGATGTGAAAGAGTGTTCCATGTCAGTTAGCTTGTAGCGTACATCTTCTGTAAAGCCGTTAAGCTTCATGAAGTGCTCTGTCACTGGCATCCAGTGCGGGCCAGATCGACTTTGTTTTGGTCCACAACCAAACACCATTGCTGCCGGGTCTCAAATGACAAGGTATGGATTGCCCAACTTGCATCCCAGTTCGTCATCATCACTGGCATTAGAGATGTATCCTGAAAAGCAGCGCATATAGCGGTCGCCGTTGGCTCCTCTGGATTCTCCGTCGTGTAGTCTTCCGCTGTCATTTCAAGTACCGTTTCTAGTCTGAGGTGGCATGAGTTGAACAATAAGGTCTTCGGAATTATAGTGAACTTAGAAAGCTGTCATAAGCGCCTATGGCCCTTCGTAGTATGCCGCCAAAGCAACTGGATCGACAGATCCTTCTCTAGTGCTAGGATTTGTTAGTTATCCGTGGGAGTATTAACTATTGACTCTGTGAAGAACCGTACCTATGTAGACTGGGTCACAGCAAATTGTAAGACACCTGAGGGTCTTCATAATTCTATTATGGTGCTAAAACACAGGTGTTGTCAGCATCATGATGAATTGTTCGCATTTGTTTTCATCGTCTGACAAAGATCCTTCGTCGTGTGGATTGAATCGTGTCCATACGTCTCCTCAAGTCTGATTGCTTTATTCTCACTGCTGTTGAAGTCTTCATAGCCGTGTCTCTATCTCGGCCTAGATCTATTTCGAGCAACTTCAATTGCTCCGATGCTTGTCAGTAGGTAAAATAGTATAATCCCTTCGGGAAAAGCCCCAAGCCACCGAAGCCAAGAAGCCTCTTTACTTGTAGAGTTGAGTTGATGGCTTGAGGTTGCATAGTAGACACTAAGAAGATACCATGACACCTTTCTAGGTCAATAGTAGTTGAAATCACAGAGCTAAGCCAAAGTGCTTGAAGAACAAACAATGGCCGGTTGCCTTTTGGGACACCAAGCTCACTATCCCACCCGTCGTCAATTCGATGTCCTTCGTAATGTCGTGCGCATGTATATGCTAGCATTTGGTGGAAGAAGGAATTTTACCGTTAAAACCTTTGGTTCAATGTTACTATCGATGCTGGCTATCCTCTAGCAGCCGCAGAACTTGTCATAAGATCCAATGGCATTAATGCGCAGACGACTGTTTCGGGCGTGGGATAGGATTGCAAACGGCACCAGAGATAAGTAACTGAATCGGGATCTTGATCCTGAGCTCGATACATGAGCCCAATGGCTAGACAATAGTCAAGGCAGGCGTATTCAATTGGAAAGTACCAAGGTGAGGAATGGAATCAGGATTCACCCCAGCTTTTGTGATGCTTGTATAGAATGAGAACCAGATTAGCTGGCTGCGTGATTGAATAACC
This sequence comes from Monascus ruber, assembly GCA_002976275.1. Classification (NCBI taxonomy): domain Eukaryota; kingdom Fungi; phylum Ascomycota; class Eurotiomycetes; order Eurotiales; family Aspergillaceae; genus Monascus; species Monascus ruber. The sequence continues at coordinate 863,536 of PSNO01000005.1, forward strand.
ATTGTTGGAAGACTTCTGATCCAGCATATGTTTGGCCTCTGAACTTCGTTAAACCGTACCAACCCATCCTCTAAAAGCAGGGAGTACAAATCTCGTCGAAACTGGTGTACAATCTGAGTGGATACCCATTTCTCCTAGAACGGGCAGATTTAGTTGATGGCTATATTGATATACAAAGGCAAAGTGATATCACATACCGTATGTTTGAATACAATTGTGAACCATCCGAATTTGCCATGAACATGGCTCTTCGGGGTGATCATGTCAGGTAACATGAGGGTTCAATGGGCCCAGCATAAATGCGAACGAGGCTATCTGGATGAGAAGGGTGATATTCCCAGTTCCTCAGCTGGCTAGCTCTCCAATGTCGCTTGCCATTCTGCAAAGTCGGGAACTATCTGCTGTGAGGCTTGAATGTCGTTGAGCCGGCTAAGAATCATGGACCTTTGCTTATTCGCAACGACATTCTGTTCCCTATTATATGTCATTGAGTCTATGGAATATCTAAGGGCCTGAAAAGAAACCCGGATATAACCATTCTCTTTTGTAGGTACCAGAGGAACAACATGGCACCAGCCCTGGATATATAATTTGAGGTTGCATTTCTTGACAATTATTTCTGAGCACTCCCCTGAAACAATGCAATCTCCTGTTTGTTCTATTTTCAATTCTCCAGCACGGTTCCATACTTTTGAATTTCCCCCGAACCATCGAGGATCATTCGGTCCTGAGAACTCAACGGAGACGAGGATTGGGTTGGATAACAGCCGCCTCATCCCCGACCCAGGACGGACTGACATGTTACCATTATGCCAGGTCTAGCGTATATGTTGCTATCGTCAAAGAAACTGACTCTGCGGAGGCTATTTAGCTAGGTTTCTCTGGCCAGAATAGTTAGTAAACCAGCATATCAATATCATTATCGACAGGGACCAAACCTTGGAAAACATATATAGCAAAAAGCTTAGGATTACCCAACATTTTGCAATGGATAATGACTGTATTTAATATATAGATATTAACGAGGAGTTAACACTCCTTGTTCACAGCGCATTGTGCGCCTATGTTTTGAGGTCTGGGTCTTTGGTGACAAGATCCCTGTGCACGCGAGAAGAGGGCCCTGTATGTCCAAGGCCCATTATCCTCGGAAACAATCAAAGTTTCGAAATTATATCCCTTGTGTAAGCCCAGTCCATATCGTCGTCGGTGTTGGTATCGTTGCTGTATATCCTTTGCCCAACCAGACAGGGACAAGACAACCCAGGTCATTGGTTTCCTGTGAGATATAGTGAATTGAAGTCCGGGTGAAAGGTGGATATCAAGAACAGGTTTTGAGTATATAGTCTTATTCAGAACCGCTTCAAGTATTCCAGCTTTAAATATACAGCGTCGTCTGAATCCAAGCTTAACTTCGTAGTCTCCAGAGATGCACACACATTCCTATCGCCCTTTGGTCTTGCATGGATGTAGTCTACAGACAGTATGTCCTTATTGGTTTCTTGTGTGCATTCACAGGCAGATCGTACTCTGTCGAGGTTGTCGATTTTGGAATCACCATCATCGTCTTGTCTTGTCTCATGGTAGGTTGCTGCCTCAACTTTGAAGGAATAGTATATAGACAATATAGAGGATCTATTGCGACCTATAGGAAATATATTATGTTAGAGAAGAGTGGGAGATAGTATCTCATATATGCTTCTGCTGTAATTCCCAGATGGAGGTGGGTGAATGGGAGGAGCGACAAAGGCATGGCTTTTCTGGACAGGGCATTCACTGCAGTAGGAAGTGAATAAAGTGGATGTCTATGACTATGTGTAAGGAATAAAGAATATGAGCGTGGAGGGCAAACGGAACTCAATTCAAGGAAGCGTGTTTCTGCTGCAAGTTCCCTATATGATATATACGCACCCTAAAAGCAAGAAAGACCATTGTATTTGGTGATATGATGTATCGAATCTCTAGGATATTAGGCACTGGGAGTCTTTTTTTCATACATTCGTTTCCTTGAAGATCCATACTCGTAAACTCTTCAAGGTTATTCCCGGTAGAGAGGGTAACAGTAGGCATGTCGAGCCAGAAATAGCAAATGTTGACGGGTATCTACCGCCATAGTCCTACTACAGTAGTTGACTAGTCTTCTAACCGGAAAGGTGCATATATTCAGTTTATTTTGTCTATAATTAGTCCTTTGCTTTTCGGCCTCAAATCAAACGAGGGCAGGAATTCAAAATACAGGATTATTTAGGGTAGTTCTTGACATGATAGCTCTTCAACTTGAGGAACTGGTCGAAACCGAATCGGCTCAATGTTACACCTCGGCCAGAGTTCTTCCAGCCGGTCCATGCAAGGTCCTATTGTATCATACGTTAGCCGGTTTGAACTCTTTCTCAGATGTAGAGATGAATAGGAATGTTCACATACCGGACTGGGATAGTCACTTCTGTTGATAAAAACGGTTCCTGCCTCGACTCGCTCGATGAGGTTCTCAGCAAGAACAACATCCTTGGTCCAGACACTTGCTGTAAGACCGAATTCGCTATCATTCATAAGTTTGACAGCTTCCTCGTCATTATCGACTTTCATCACCGGAATCACGGGGCCGAATGTCTCGTCCTTCATGACCGTCATGTTGTGGTTGACTCCTGTCAGCAGCGTAGGCTTAACATAATTACCGTCCGACGGAAAGTTCTCAAAGGTTGCATTCGCAGGTGTCTCGTCTTTGGCGCCCTTCGAGACAGCATCTGCAATGTGTGCTAGGATGGTCTCCTTTGCACGCTTGGAGATGACGGGGCCGATCTGCGTCTCGGCCTTGAAGGGGTCACCGACACGGTACTTGCTCAGCACGTTCTTGACCTCGGCGATGAACGAATCATAGATGTTCTTGTGTACGTAGACTCGCTCGATGGCGCAACAGCTCTGACCGCTATTGAAGATTGCACCGTCAACGATTTCCTCCGCGGCCCAAGCTACGTCCACATCATCCCGAACGTATGCCGGGTCTTTACCACCCAGCTCCAGACCGACGTTTACTATCCTGTCTGAAGCAACCTTCTGGACAGCCAGTCCGCCAGCCACAGAGCCAGTGAAGCAGATATTGTTAACCAGCGGGGATCGAATGAGAGGCTCAAGCAACTCGGGCGTTCCGCAGTGGAAATACTGAATGACATTCTCCGGAAGACCAGCCTCCAAGAATGCAGCAGCGAACTGCTCCGCGACAGTGGGTGTTTGAGGGGACGGTTTGAGGATCACGGCATTTCCAGACAATATGGCAGGGACCAAACTATTAACACCGATCAAGTAGGGATACTACATTTCGGAGATATTCAGAGCCAATCCCTTGAATGTTAGAAAAGGGAAAGGGGTATAAAGATACGACATACATTCCAGGCAAAAATAATCAATGAAACCCCCACGGGTCTGCGCTTGATATACCGCTTGAACCCCTCCTCAGCATCCCCATGGACAACGCCTTCTTCACTCAACACGGACGAGCTGATTCGATTCAGGTACCGACCACGCTTGACGGCCGTCAGAACCTCAACGGGAGTATATGAAATCGGCCGGCCCATTTGCTCTGTTACTTCCTTCGCGAGCGCGTCTTTCTTTTCCTCTAGGATGCTCAGTGCTCGATCAACGAGTTTCTGGCGTTGCTCCAGGGTCGTGGATTGGGAAAAGGAGCGGAATGCAGCCTGGGCTGTTTCTGCGATGCGTTGCAGGTCCGCTGGCGTCACGCCGGTCCTGGTGGCAACTGGGGAGTTGGTGGTAGGGGAGATGGTGGTGATTATTTCGGCAGACATGGTGTATATTGTAGGAGTAACAGTAGGTAGAGTGAGAGTGAGGATGAGAGTGAGGATGAGAGTGAGAATGGGAATGGGAATGGGAATGAGGACAGAATATCAAGATGCAAGAGTCAGGAACGGAGGGGTTTATCATACATAGTCGAAGTGGGGAGATAAGAGAGCATCCTTCTTATTATTCATGCGTTCCGTCGCCAAGTTACGCGACGGCCACTATTGATTATTATTATTATCATTATTACTATTCGAATATATAAAGAGAATACTGAAATTCTTATTATCTATCCAAGGCATTGGTGCTTTGCACTATGGAGTCGTGACCCTCACAGTGGACCGCCACTTGGAGTGACGATGAATTCGCAAGCCCAGGACGAACAGAATACTCCAAGCACAGGATAAATCCAAAGCCTAGGGAGTACAAGTCTATGTCTAGACTCAGATTACTTGCTCAAATATCACGCACCAGACGTGCTCCTGCCCAGGCATACGGGTAATTACGCTGATACCAGTTGACGCTTCATCCCACAATCAGCAAGGAGGAACTCCCAACCACGAAATGCTTAGAAGAACTTACAAGGTCGTGCGGCCTGCAATCTGGGGATGAGTGGCCCAGGAACCGCCCAGGACTATATGGTGCTTTCCGTCGAAGAAATCCGCTGTCGGAATCAGTAAAGAACATGAACTCGGAATCAGTCCAGGGACCCATATGAAATGAAACTCTACCTGTATATCCTGGGTAGACGTCCATAGCCTTGAACCCGTCATGCGGCGTAAGTGGCGTGCTGGTCCATTCCCAGACGCCTCCCAGTTCACATTGACCGGCGAGTTTGTCGCCGTTCTGGATGACTGGAATGGGATGCCAGTGTTCGAACCCAACGTTGCAACCGTTGAGGTCGACAAACACTGGCATCTCTTGTAACAGAGTGTGTTGCACAGGTTGATGGTCCCGGCTACGCGTATTGGCAGGACTAATTGTAGAATCTGCATTGCCATTCCCGCCGTTGACACCGTTCGTTCCGTTCCTAGTGCTGTTGTTAGAGTAGGTGACAGTAAGGATAAGAGAGTTGTATACTCACGGATGGCCATTAGTCACATCCATGGTTTCCTTCTGCTTGAGCTGCGCAGAGTATTTGTAGATACTCCTAGCCTCTTCGTAAGTGGGAAGCCTGCAGGCCCTCCAGTTTGCATATCCAGCCAGTTCATCATAAGACGCAATCACCGGCCAGTCCTGAGCTAATTCAAGTGGAACAGGGCCGAACACGGTACGGACGGCAAACTTGGACCGAAAATCCTTCATGGTGGGAGCCCTTCTATCACCGATCTCCTCTGAGCCTTTGGAATGAGCCGGAACCCAGGATGCTGGCCAGGTTCTGATATTATGAGTTTGTAGGTACTTCGCAAATTCTCCGTTGGTAATAGGCCTGGCCTGTGCCTCAAAAGAGTGAACCGATAGCATTCTCTGCGGCTTTTCATTGTCCCATCCAAATGAGGCATCAGGAATAGTGTCGTCACCTAGGGCATCGAGCCCTACTGTCACGGTCTGCTCCGGGATAGTGAACCACATATTCGGTTTTTCATCATGTCTTGCACGGCGGAACATGCCCTCGAAGTCAGGCATGTCTACTGCAGGAGGCGGGAGAGTCTTGTCACTTTGCAATAGCATGTAAAGGAAAGTCTCCAGGTGCATGGCTTCGTGTTCAAAGCCGATGAAGAGAGCCTCACCCAGGCATCGGTTCTGAGATAGCCCTTGCATCTTGAAGATAGACTGCACTCTTTCCCTTACCCTCACCTGGTAATCAAGAATCTCATCAAGTGGTGGCCATTCATCTGGGATTCGGCTGTGGCTGTGGCACTTTTCTGGGTCTTCCACGTCCGGATCGATTCCACGTTCAAAGATCAGCTGGTAATTCTCTGGCTCTGTTAATTTCCCTCGAAGAGCTCGAGTCAAATGGATATCTGTCTTTACATTAATGGTATGAATGACAATTACGGAACTGAGATAACTGACCTAGGAAAGTGGGAATGTGCCCAAGATAGAATATCAAAGCATTCCTGAGTTTGATCGGCTTGGAAAGAAGCTCCTGACGGGGCACCATTGCCCTGGTAACGACGTTCCAAGATTTCCAGAGAGACTGGAAGTCTTCTAGGCTGGGGACCGTATGGGATGCATACCGTAGCGGCTCTTTTGGGAAATCAAGAGCAGCGGAAGAGAGAATGTGGACGTCTTTCAGGAGTCACATGTAGATACTTCGTAAGTAACAACATCAAGGGAGTCAATGGTAAGGGGCTCACTAACGATAATTGCCTGATCTGTTTGCAAGCTCGACTTGAGATATTAATCCAGCGTTCCGCCAGAGTCTCTCTCGCTGTCCAGCATCGTATTTAAAGGCCTCCTCGAAAATAACTTCCTCTCCTTCGGAGATTATAATCCCATTGATATTCACATCTTTCCTAGGGGAATAGAAGGCCTCGTGGCATCCTTCCTTTGCATCATATCGAGTCACAATATCCCATTCAGCAGGCTTAAAGGCCTCAAACCCAAGCACGAAGTTCGCGTTCCGCAGCCCATTCTCATAGAACTTTCTCGTGACCCCCTTGGCATCATTGTAGGCCTTAAACACCTTCTCTGGGTCCTTACAAGCATCCAATCCGATGACTATAACGTCCGACGGGGTCAAGACCTTAGCAAAGCTGGCCAGGAACTTCGCAGCTTCTGGGCGAGAAAAGTTCCCAAGAGAAGAACCCAAGGAGAGAACAGCCGTTGGCCGATTCCGATTTTCCGGCGTGCTTAACCAAGCGAGGGCATCGTCGTAGGTGCCATGGAGGCCGTGGAGTCTAACATGTGAGAAATTCTCTGTGCGGATATTGGCAAAAGTGCGCTTTAACTCGGATAGTGACAGATCTACTGCGTAGTAATCCACATGTTTGTTCACAGTCTCAAACTCCCTCAGCAGTATCTCCACCTTACGCAGGTTCCTGGAATGCCGTTAAAATCCGGAAGACGGAACTCAAGGTATCTACCCAGGCAATATGCATTCTGAATATCCATTACAGCACAAGGACAACGTACCCACTACCCAATTCCACCAATTGTGCATGATCAGGAATCCGTTCGACGATCTTCTTTGCATGGGAGGATAGCGTATCGATTTCTGCGTTGGTCAAGTAGTACTCATCTAGGTAAGTAATCTCTTCAAACAACTTGAGTCCCCTAGTATCGTAGAGCAGAACCGTAGGGAGAGATCTCTTTGTGCCTTCCGATGGTTGCAAGCTCCTGTAGATTTCTTTCACCAGAGATATTTCCAGAGGGTTCTCACGAATGTCGACGATATCAACACCCTCCGCGGGATACAAGGATGGAGACATTGCTGCTAGGGTTGAAGCACAAAAGCAATAGACAAAACGGCTGGAGTATCTAGGTAGGAAAATATATGACGATGACCATATTTAAGAGAAAAAGCTGTATATCCGGGTGAAACGAGCCTTTGGTTCATATATAAACTCAACCAAGAGGTGAAGAAGACAAACTAGAGCCGACATACTCGGGGAGAGAAGAAGAACGCGTATTCAAGGAATTCCATAGAATGTCATATTGCATTTGTCCATTGTCTGATCTTATCCCATCCTCCCATTCCACATCCAGACACACCTTCCCAGCGCAAGCACGAACCAGCTACAGGCAGCAACATGTGTCATCCCACAGGATTAGCAACCACTTTGACTTTTCGGACAGCAGCGGAGACCTGATTGTATCTGTCCAACTCAAGATTATGGCAGAGCAACGCAAAGGGCGAGCCATGGTGAAGCTAGGGATTGGCTTTCTATGACGCAGAAATCAAACATCTGCGGGGGATGACGTTGTGTTTGCGGGTTTTGATGAGTTTGATGAATTTGCAGCATCCATATTGCTCGTACGTTTGCATTTCTATATGTTTGCATTGCTGTACATGTTTGCATAGGTTGCAGGGGTTTGCAAACATGATTATGGAATCAACGTGCCGAGATATTTCCATTGCAGCCTGAGATTCAAGGTAGATTCCACGACAATGGGAACCAGTTAACTATTGAGGTTTTGACTCTGAAAGGCACAATTCCCGTTGTTTGTCTTCGACGGGACACAAAGAATAGATACGACAACATCTCGAAGGGGCAGAAGGACTGTTTTGCAATTTTGCGGACTCTCCCTTGGAGGCAGCATGGCCTTTGTAATGCCCAGGTGTATATAAGGACACCTGGGATAAAACTCATCGAAGATCAGTTGTCTTAACCCCCCAACAACAATTATCCCTCGATACTTTGAGACTTTTAAGAACTCAACCATCACTATGCAGTTCATACGTTGGTGGCGGAACGACAACAACAGCAACGGCAGAGAACTGTCCACTGAAGCTAAACATTTGCTCAAGACCATCAATGAATTGGCTGATGAGAGAGACCAGCTAACAAAGGACTTACAACATGCCCTTGAAACCATAAAAACATTACAGGATAAACTGGCTGAATATGATTTTCTCCTCAAGCGAGCCCGGGTCCGTATAACCCAACTCAGGACGACGAACAGCCGTCCGCGTGGAGACGCCGCTAAACGTCCACCCAGCGACCCATGGATACACCATATCTGGTTCTGCTCGAGCAAGTACTCGGAACTCCTGGGCCAGACAGAGCATGACTGGAAATCGGGACACCCTCAGCGCGCACTGTACCGCCTCTCTACGATCCTGTCAACCCGGAATCTTACACTAGCAGACAATCTGATGTGTAAGCTGCTCATGGCTGCTATATTCCATTATACCCAGAACTATAACGAGTCTAATCAGCTTCTTGAGTCGGTTCTTGAGACGACTCACGATCAACTTGTTCGTGACTACTCTAACACAATGGAACTCACTGGCATTGCTCGATTCATCCAGGGCAAGAATATGGCTGCTAACGAGAATTGGAATGAAGCCTTTTGGTCTTTTACCAAGGCCCTTTACACGCCGGGCTACCATACCATGGCACAGAAGCTCCAGAGTGAGGCTATGAATAAGCTAGAGTCAAGCATGGCTAATGATACCTGGGCTCCGACAATGCATGCACTGGCTCATCATCAGAGTACTAGCACTTTCTCGCCTTAGTTTCTCTTCCTTACTCTCTACATATACGGTTGCGAGGTAGTTAGAGGATATAATATACTCAACAATAAAAATCTATTTCATCTAAATATGACAGCCTAAACCAACATGTTTGGTTGGATAAATTCAAGTATTAGTATGAGAATCAGCAGAATTTGATTTTTTTAGGAAGTATGAATCTATATCTTCCAGAAATGGTGTTCTTGTAAAAGTCCAGCTTGGACAAATCAAGCCCAACGTACACGCAGAAGCCTATGAGTGAGGAACAAAGGCTAATAATGAAGAAGAGAAAAATTTGTCCTATTCCCTTGAATATTTCATTTTCCATTCTTTTACTTAATAATGCTCTTTGTTCTCCGTTTGATAGGGAAACATATGACTGTGCCAAAAGATGAAAGACAAGCCCTATAAAGAAGTGAGGCATAGTTCAACGCACAAGGAACAGAAACGAGTATTTAGACAGACTCAACCATCCATAAAATGAAATGAGACATGGGTCTGCCCATATCATTCTGATATTACTATTCAAACATCAACCCTCTCTTTACCATCAAGTCTATACTTGGCGTTTTGGCCGCTACATAGCGGGAAAGTATACCATGAACTCAGACAGCGAACACGGAAGCTCCTCAGAAACGAGTAGCTACGAGGTAGTCAGAACAGAATCCAGTGCAGACTCTGGATCTGGATATGAGCCTGTCCTAGTTGCGCCCACGTCAAGCGTCAATGGGAATGGAAGCAGCAGTGACAACGAAGCTACCAGGGATGCCGGCCAAGCAGACGATCGTCAAGCAAGGAATGAACGTATCAATGACTGGAGGAATGATTTGAACCCAGAAGGCTCATTGGGATCTATGAATAGCCCCTCCTCAGCCTTGGAAGAGGGGTCTCAACGTGGATCAGACAACGAGTCGATTCGAATAGACACGACTTTAAGCGTATCTCGACAACTCCCCTCTCTGCTCAGTCCAGGGTCCCCTGACAGTCCTGCTTCGCCAGCTCTGTCAGCTACGAGTACAGACTCTGACTCAAGCGAGGAGCAGTTCTATGACTGTCAAGAGACACTCCCCATTGACGAAGACGAGTACTTCAACGATGGTGACAAAGTCGATAGCAATAATGATCAACCTCCTTCATTTGCACCAGCCAATCCCATATTCCTGGGGAAAAAAGACCACGATAGGGCACGCGGCCATGTGCATAAACTCGTAACAGCAAAGATGCTGCCTCCCAACGGGCCCCACGGCCCAATGCGTGAACCACACAGAACAGACCCCGAGACTGCATCTATCCTCGGCAGCTTCGACGAAGTAAAGGCAAAGCATATCATCACCATGAATCTTCTCAATGTCCTCGTGTGCATCCTCAGTCAAAGATACGGCCGTGCCGAAAAAGAGGCAAAGAAGGCCCTCGAAATAGCAAGGGAACTCAGGCAAGAGCCCACAATGGCAAGATGCTTTTTCTGGTTAGGCGTTATTGAATATAACCACGGCAATGATGAGAGGGCGTATTTATACTTCCTGGACGCGCATTCCTGCGTGGATGAATATCCCATTGAAGGGAAGCTGTTGGATATGTATCTCAATCTCTTGCAGAAGGGTGTTAGGAAAGAGGATCGGAGGAAGCTTTTTCCCTTCGGGAATAACAACACTGCAGTCGATGTCTTGGGTAGACGCTATTTCTCCATTTTTACTAATGCACATCTCAAACGGAAATGGAGTGCTCTTCCTCGTGGTGAATCCGTCCTCCGTATGACGGCACAGGGGCAGTCCAAGACGAAATCATGTTTTGGGAAGGATTCGGAGAAGAAGAAGGATACCTCCACGACGGCCCGTCCAACAGTCTGGATCAAACGCGATGCACAAGACATCCAGCCTCGATCCGCCGGTGCAGTCGATAACGGAAATGTAAGTAGCCGCCATTCCGCACTGGGGACACTCGTTGAGGGATCAGATCTGTGCTGGCTCAATAAATATCCATACATAAACGAATACTCGATACAAGGTCCATTCGCTTTCAAGGAGAATCCCAGGGGACTAGCACCACGGACCCGCGGGACGGAGATCTTCTTCGAGCAACCGTGGGAGGTTATTTTGTCCAAGGGGAAATGGGAATCCATTCAGAAGACAGTGGGGAGAAAGGAGGTGACCATGAGCTTCTTGAAAGAGGAGCATGAGAAGCTGCGCATATGGTCCACGCTGAAGACGAGGGCAGAACAGAGCAAGGCCAAAAACCTAGGCGATAGATCGAAGCCGGGAAATACATCAGAGCATGAGAACAGCACGGTAGAATCAACGATAAGTGCCGAAGATGATGATAGCCCAAGCAGCGATGGTACACCGGACGTAAAGGACTCCCCAATCCACGACGAAGGCCAGGATGCTCCACAAGAATCCCCGAGACCCGCGGACCATGAGGATGATCTAGATGTACGTCCAGATGAGTAGTTTAAATATGCATTGCTCACGACGATAAACTCTATAGTAAGAACGAATATAACCCATTTTGATACAAAAGAGGATGCCGTGGCTGCAGATAATCGACTGTCTTCAGCCAATGTCTATAAAGACAAAGCCATTGCTAACAGTGGTCTTGAGAGGGCGTACAAGGAGCTTGAGGAGTTTGTACATGCTTGAGGTAGATACATGATGATAACTAACACCTATATACCGCTCGAAGTATGTACTCTCAGCGTTGAAAATAGGGCACCATCGGGAGGAAAGGGGGAAAACAGAACAAGTGTGTGTAGTTCAATGACTGCCGTGAATAGACCATGGCTGTTCCAAACCATGATTTGCAGCGGTGGATAGACTCCTCCTGCGAGCAGCATTGTAGACTTTAACTCGTCTTCCAGCGAGAAGCTGGCCTGGGGCATGGGCAAAGCGGAACCCGCTGTATTCGCATGAGAGACGAAGACGATTCAAGGACTGTAGCGAAAGCCCAAGTCGAGCCTTGTATCTTTCTCCCTCAGAGGCTTGGGTTCGCTGTCCCTTCGACACGGCATTGTGCATCGGCAGCGTCAACACTATCGACAACATAGTGGTCTATAAATGAGCATACAAGGCACCACCTCATAGATGGAAACCACCATGCTCATTAACCTCGCAAAACCTCCAAAGCCCAGCAGCCTCAGCAGCACTCCGAACAGAATCGAGCTCCTCATCGCGAACAGCCCGGTTAATCTCAGCATACCTGACCTCTCCACTGTCGTTGGCAACCGCCCGTTTCTTTTTCTTCCCCACATGCGCATCAGGATGATACTGCTCCATGATATGCACGTACAGGTCCTTGGACACATTCTCCGCGAGCCAGCGCATGATCTCCTTCGCCTCCCCTTCCTTACCGGGCATGACCAGATGCCGTAGAAGGACGCCCTTCTTTGCGATCCCGTCCGACGTAAAACTCAGGTCCCCCACTTGTTTATGCATGGCCTTGATGCTCTCCCTGGCTGTTTCGGGGTAATCGTCCACCTTCAGAAGCCGCTTCGATGTGCTGTTCTCCCAGACCTTGAAATCAGGCAGGTAGATATCCACCAGTCCATCCATGAGCTCTAGCGACTCAAGCGAGTCGTATGAGGACGTATTGTAGACAATCGGTATCTTCAGCCCCATGTCCCTCGCAGCGAGAATGGACAGAGCCACCTGCGGCACGACGTGTTCGGGTGTGACGAGGTTGATGTTATGGACGTTCCCGACTTGCTGGAGCTTGATGTACCATTCCGCCAGTTCCTCGGGAGTGAGATCGAATCCGTTCAGCTGGTGGGCAATATCCTGGATTCGTAGATATCCGTCAGCGATGCATAACAAAGAGAGAAAAAAAAAAAAAAAAAAAAAAAAAAAAAAAAAGAGTCATGAAGCGAACATACATAATTCTGACAAAACACACATCGCATATTACACCCCGAGAAAAACACAGACCCGCTCCCATGGTATCCCTGGATACAAGGCTCCTCGCCCCGATGTGGCGCAATCACGTTGACCTTGGCCGTTTCGGCGCCAACGAGGCACGCGCCCGTCTCCTGGAATCGATTCACGCCGCACCGACGAGGACAGAGGTTGCATTTGTTCAGATGGTAATACGCGAGGGAGCGTTTCCGGGAGGCTTCTACCGATGTGAGCAATTGATAGCGGGGGATGTACTCGTCCAGCAGGTAGGCCGGGGGGATGCCGATGTGTCGTTTGGCGATGAGAGAAGTGCGTAATAGTCCACGGGGAGAGTGTGCCAGACGTTGCAGGGGTCTTTGGAGAGCGTTGATTATCATTTTCCATGAGCGACAGAGAAGGGTCTGTCAAGAAGTTGGAGAATGCTACTTCTGTGCCTTGCGACTACCGGATTATATAAGCTTATCGCCGTCTGTGTCCGAACAGCCGATGAGAATGCTGCGGATTACAATTATGTCGTCAGAGAACAGTTTCAATGAGCAGTCAGCTTGGGTTGGTCGAGTATGGCGGAGTCCGTAGCGGAAGGGTATTTAAGGAGTGCCTCCTAGATAGTTTCGAAGAATCAAGCATATTTCTCGTTTCGAGTTCACGTCCCTAGTATTGTCGCTATCGCATAGCATAGTTTTCGATATCTTCTCCTTTGGTTGTTTTGTGTCCTTGCCAAGTTACCTCACGCCGCGTTGTGCAACTATATCGCCTCCACACCTTCATCCCCACATCCCTTGACCATGACCAGGTTCCTTTCACAGGGAATACCACACGTATGCCCTCATTGTAAATGGGGGCAAGGTTCCTTGCAATTCATGCAAAAACCTCAATGATTGCTGCAAGGATGTCAATAAATGTGACCACTTTATTCTTTTTGACTGTAGTGACATTGCCCTTACCCAGGTGCCCGTGACATCATGCATATAGGTGATGTGCATCTACATATATTTGCATTGGGTGTGGATGAGTAGGCTGAGAAGGTAGATCTGAGTGTTCTCTCACAGCCAGCAAGGAATGTGCCACAAATAAATGCGGAGAAGATCAAGAGTGTGGTCATATTCTCAGGTATAACCACTAGTATTGTGATGTGCACAGGAATCTCACCCTTCACCCCCCACAACTTAGGATTCTATGCAGTGTGTATAGACACTAGGAAATTTTAAAGGTTAGTTAGCTTTGCACAAAGTTCACCTGTTCAACATTAAGTTATCTTGCTGCAGCCCCATCATTGAATAGGTATTGACAAGCTACCTAACGCAAGTCAGCAATTCCCAATTCTCTACTAGATTGTTCAGTGTGTCCATCCCTGAGATCCCTTGATCACAACCCGGTTCCGCAGGGAGCAACGCACGTACGCTCCCCTTTACAATGCTCTGAGAAAACCTCATACATATGTACCTAAATACATCTATTATCTGACACTCCTATCCAGGACTATTTATACATGTATGGGTAGAATGACGTATGCCAGTCGACTATATTGACACAGAATATAATCAACTTCCAGAAACCAAACGCCGTTTTAAACACAAGAGACCTCTGCCCATTACATGAAGATATAACGTCAAATACCAAGACACAGTGAGGAAAAGACCCAATATGCGCCGTCCTGATGCGTTGAAGTAGCGTAAGGTAAAGCTCCGCCAGTAGTTTAAGAGAAAAAGTACTGGCTTTTGAGGATGCGCGTCACATCCCAGTCACCCTTGGTGGGTATGTCTCGGAAATTCAATGGAAGCCATACCCAGGTAGTATCTGGTACTCTTGTCTTCCTCTTTTTCTTCGCGCCGACTTCTTCTTTGTCGGCCACTTCTCCGTCCTTGGCATCATCCATCTTCAAGTCAGATGCCGCGTTATTCGGCATATCGAAGCTAGAGAACAGACTCTCGATAGCAGGGTCGTTCATATCCACAGACATTTTCAGCTCTGACGGTTCTGCATTATCCGGGACATGGCCAACTGCCGTTTCGCCAAGAGAGTTGGGAATCGCCAGGTCATCGTCCGCGCCCTTCATCTTCTCAAACATACTCGCCGCGGTTTCCATCGCCCGACCTTGCGCCTGCAGTTCCGGGTCTTCCGACGAAAGGAGTGTTTGTCGACGATACTCTTCGATTAGTTCGGGAACTTTACCCTTAGAACCATGTGTCTTGCGGAAATTGAGGATATGTTTCTCAATGGTGGTACCACGTCGGATCTTCGCTAGGAACAGATTTCTACCATAACGAGCCTTAAATTCAGCCGCCAGTCGCTTGATGACATCATCTGAATGCATCTTGACAAATGCGTCTCGCAGGATGTTGTTCATGGAATCGACATCGCATGCGTGCGTCCAGAATGAATCGTGAACGGCCGAGAACGTCAAACCGGCCTGGTTGCAGGCATTGGCAGACAGCATCATGTGAGTAGCGTCGAGGGAGTGGATGAAGTTCGGTGGGAAGGCTTGAAGCTGCTTGCGCTTGGAGATAACAGCATCCGAGGTCGACTCAACGATGCTGATATCCTGCAGAGTGGTGTAGATACGTCGAGATTTCCTCGTCCTATAGGGCTGGACTACAGGCAGGCCGAGGGGCGTTGTCCAGATCACAGTTGTTTTGAAATGCTCACTGGGGTCTTTGATTTTACCAGTGCCTTCTTCTGATTTCGGCGTCATGGTTGCCTTGGCAATCATTTCAATTTGATCAGGAGACAGGGACTGGGTGATGCGGCTTGCACAATCTCCAAGCCAGTATTGAATTTCGTGGGCGCCAGTGAACATTGACCCCAAAGCCCGAAAGATCTTCGAGGCGATGTAAGTCGCGCATGACCATTCGCCTTGAAGGTCAGGATAGTGGTCCACCAATTGCTTGCAGACCTGTTTGATCGCTCCATGGAAAGTGACACCATAGACGTTAGTCATGACAGTCTGCTTGACTATCTTGCGAGTAATCTTCCCATCAAGACTCTTCGCAATAGGATTTCCCTCAGCCGCTTCACGGGAAACTTGTTCCTTGACGTATTCCGCAACTCCAGTATACACGTCGGACGGCCGATCTGCGGGCTCAAGATTGACTTGCTGAGCGCCAATGATATCACCACCAAGAGCTGCATAATGTTGAAGTCCGTTGCAGGAACCATCCTGGTGGATAGGCAGACGAGAGGCATATTTGGTAGGATCCGGAAGGCGAAGTGCACTGGTCAATTCCACACAGGCTGCTAAGCACTGCCATGGATCCTCCGCTTGAAGCCACCAGCGCTTGCCGTGCAGGCCATTGTCTGCCGAGTCAAATACATCATCCAGGTGGTCCATGACGAATTGTTCCCGTTCGGCGAAACTACCCTTATCAAACCCATAAAGATTTGCAAGTTGAATTTTAAGCCATCTCAAACCGCGCTCGCCTAGCGGCTTTGCGTCGCTAAAAAGGAGAAGACCTCTGCTGTTGTCAGCGCCCATTTGATTGAGATAGGGCGGTAGCGGGTAAGCTCGACCACGGAAATCCATGTTATGAGGTAGATGGAAGGTTTCATTCCTATAAGCGCGAGCAACCTCCAATTGGAAATTTTGAAAGCAACGGTTGGAGTGTATCCCAGATCTTTTATCCTCAATATCGCGCACAGCCTTCATCCATGCCTTTTCCGCCTCCACTCCCTCTTCGGGGGCTGGCCGCGGAGGATGATCAAGGTTAGGATTTGCAGGTGCAAGGTTCGCGATAGGCTCGCCAGAATTCCAGGCCTCGAGCATAACATCAAGCACGCGCCGGTTGACAGCCCATCCAGTCTTACCGAGTACATCTAAGCCCTTGCGGATCTCATCAAGTCCATTTTTCTCCAGTGCAGCCTTCACGTAATCTGGTTGCATGGTCTCGCCGGGCGTCACACGGATTAAGGGGTTTTTATACGTGTGAAATCCGCCGTCTTTCCAACCAGTCCACGGTTTCGGCTCGCATACCATAGGTAGGTGGCGGCCTACAAGCTCCGCACTTGGTTCCTTCACGATCATTTGAACAACCTCGGAGTTGATATGGACGAGTCCCATTCGCTTTCCCCAATGGATTTGATAGGAATGATGAAAAGCAGGTTGCATGGCGACAGTTCTCCCCTTAGTCTCAGGGTTCTCCGTTTGAACAGGGACCTTTGCAGCGTCGAAAAGTAAACTGAGCAAGACCGCACCGACTCTTGCGGAAACTCTTGGCGGCCAGTAAATGGTCGGATCCTCTTCCCCTAACTTCTGAGCAATCGCTTTCCATTTGATATGACCAGCTTTCTGCTTGCGCTTGGAAAGGATATCTTTCAACATATTAAGACGCCGGCGGTTCCCGTCCTCCTCCAAAGCTCGTTGGATAGACTTCTCCGCTATTATTTCGTCCTGAAGTTCCTTTCCGAGTTGAGAAACAAGTGAAGTAACCTTTAAACCGCAGTTCACACCATTTTTACCGAACATCGCCATAGTGCTAAGGATGGTAAAAGCAGCTAGCTTCTCCGGGTTGAGAGTTCGGAGATACACGCCATATTCGCAACGCGAAGCCTGTACTCTCGTGCGGACAGGAGTGGCCTCGGCTTCTGCGATGAGCTCCAGTTCTCTCTTGATACCAGATACGAGCTGTGCATTCCACTCGCTCATGAGAGCACCAACCCTCTTTCCACCAGCGGAAGCATTGAGACCAACGCGACTCTGCAGCTCTACAAATTCGTCCCGCCAGCGGTCCAGCGCTGATTGCACAGCATCAGCCTCCAGTCGCTGCTGTCTCATACGCTTATATAGCGCAATTTTTTCCTCGTCCATGTCTTCCATTTCTTCGGCGGAGGGGAAATCGGAATTGTTTGTAAACAGAGAGAGAGACTTTTTTAAAGAGGAAAGCCCAAGGCCCTTCTGTTCAACCTCCTTGACATGCGCAACATCATCCTCCACGGCATGCCGCGGCTCATACGAAATAGGTGTTGCACCGTCCGTCGACACACGTTGGAAATCAGTAGAGCAGATCTGCAAGTAATTATCAGTATACTTTGCAAATGTATGTAAACCTTGTCATGGCATCACATACCTCCGAGAGCTCTCGAAGCTCCAGCTCACCCAGAGAGCGGTGGACGAGCACCTCTTCCTCAACACCTTTTTGCTTGACTAGGTCCCAGTATTTGCGTACCTCGCGATCCCGCCTTGGACCATGCACCATGCGTAGAGCCATCCTCAGCATAATCGCCAGCGTATTGGCATCAGGCTGCACACCTCCATTGGGCATGTCAAACTCAAACCACCTCTGCAGCGATGGAACCATTGTATGCTGCCTTGTCACAATCATATGGGACACCATTGCCTCAAGAAAGCGGTTATGAATGGCAAGATACTCTGGTGACCCGATGGGGTGAAATTGCCCAAGTCGGTTGATCAGGGAGGCTGCTCGATCAAACCGTCCTACTTTCAGCGATACGTCCAAGTTTGCCATCATCTCCTCCTCATCGCCCCCAATACCCTTGCTCTTTCTTACGACTTTCGGTTTGGTTTGGAGGAATTCGGGCATGATAACCAGCGATGACGGGTCGAAGGGATCGGATTTAAAGAGGGGATAAGAGGCCCATTGCTTGGAGGAATCAGAATCGGGCATATTTTGGTATTGTGGTTCCTTGAAGTATGGGGGGTCCTTGAACATGTCGAATAGGTCCTGGTCGAAGCCGGACTGCTGCTCTGCAGCAGCCGTTGCCAGGGTCCTGTTCGATTGAAAAGACGGTCGTCGGGAATGTTCTTGGGGTGTTGTCGAAGGGGAATTGGATACGTATATCGGTCGAGTTATTTGCGAATGGAGCCGGGGCTTTGTCAATGATAGCAACCCCGTTGGTCGACGCGACGGCCGCAGAAGGAGACGTGAAGCATCTTTCCGGCAAGCCAGTCGAGACAGCATGGTCCGTCAAATGTGTGCCGGGGACCTTTGAAAAAGATATAATTAAAATACAATAACAATACGAAGAAGAAGAGAAAATTGAGTATAAAAAAAAAAAACAAAAAAAAAACAAAGAAAAAAAAAACGGCCAAAGTACTACCGTCTTTAAGCTGGATGGATCGCTAGCAAAGCAGTAGCAATCAGAGGAACTAGTATATGCACAAGCAGGTATACATGGGTCGTCACGTCGTCCTGCAGCCTCCCAGTTGGAAGAGAAGAAAAAGAAAATAAAGAAACGGGCGAGACCGTCGAAGGGCAGAGACAGCATCCTACGGAGACCGAGTCGGACGGCGGAAAAAAAAGTTGGAACGGCACGGTATTGATCATGTGATCACCACGTGATGAGAACGCCGGGAGAACGGTGTCGGAACTCCAATCATAGAAGAATCGACACTTCAACTACCCCCCCGGAAGTCAGCAGACATCACGGAAAATCGACAGCGCGTCGTCGCTGTCTCCCCAACATACCAACATCGAAAGACACTACCTACACGATAGCGCCCACCCTCCACCTGATGGAGGTGGACGACCCCCTGCGGTCGTCCCCTGCCCAAGAACCGCTTCTTGGGATGAAAAGCCGGATCCTCCTTTGGAACCCACCACCCCCCTCCACCGCAACACCCACAAACGGAGAGCCCTCTCCTCTCCGGACAAGATGCCTGGCACTCTCTCAGGCCCAATACTTAGCAGGCCAAACATGCTGTCAATTCGCCAGCAGATAAATGCAGTTGCTGAAGACCAGCTCCTCCTCCTGAATGATTGGAGGCAGGCACTAACCT
Source organism: Monascus ruber (assembly GCA_002976275.1). NCBI lineage: Eukaryota > Fungi > Ascomycota > Eurotiomycetes > Eurotiales > Aspergillaceae > Monascus > Monascus ruber. Next base: position 883,061 of record PSNO01000005.1, read on the forward strand.
CTCTTGCAGACGCGCTCGACTCGACTGTCTCCTCCCTCCACGGCCGGCCCAAAGAACTTGCCAAAGGACTGGCAGCCAGGTTCCTGACTCTGGCCAAAGGCAGTACACCCCAGCTGGGACCAGAGAAACCTCCCATAGCTCTCCCCAAACCAACTCCAGAGCCCGTACAGGCCAAACAAGCCACTCCAGCTGGACAGACAACCCAAGCACCATCTTGGTCCTCAGTAGTGGCCCCTGGACCAGACCAAAAGGGATGGCAAGCCACCAGACCCAAGCCTGCCAAGCAGCCCCAGCAGGCAAGGAGGATGGACAACCGCATCTTCCTCCGCCTCCCAGAACCCTCCAACCTGCGGGAAATAGGCCCCCATGGAATCCGCATAGCCCTTACAGGAAGGGTCCCTGGAGGGATCTCTCGTGTACAGATAATCCCCACAGGCTATGCCATCACAACCACAGATGAAGGCAAAGCCTTTTTACTCTCTGCACAAGCCAAAGAGCTAGCTGCAGATGGACATTTTGAAATGCCAATAGAATACCACCAATTTGTTGTTCCCCGGATTCCCCAGAGGCTCTGGTCCCTAGAGGGATGGACAGAAACCACACTAGAAGATATTAGCACTGAAGCGGAGCGTATCACAGGCATTAAACCATGTCATATCAAGCTCTCAAATCACCCTACAGAGGCAGGCTCAATCACTGCAGTCATTGCCTTCCCAAAGAAGCCCAAATTTGCAATACAATTATTTGGCATATCTGGCCTATCTAGACCTACATGCCCCAAACAAAGACCACTACAATGCTCCCGCTGCCACCATTTCCATGACACACGAGCTTGCCGCTCTAACACTCGCTGCATCTCTTGTGGCTCCACCAAAATAGAGCATACCTGTCGTGTACAATGCATTAACTGCCATGGCCCCCATGCAGCAGACTACCCAAAGTGCCCAGCCCGGCCTATCTCCCGTAAAGGGACCATCACCCACCTTTCTAAAGAAGCACTAGCGGCAATACGCAAAGCTGGGAGACTAGCTTTCCAGCAACAAGCTAGAAAGGTGCAGGCTGCACAGGCAAGCCCACACACTCTAAATCAGGCCATAGATCAGCCATCAAGGCAGCTCTCCCAAGAGCTAGCCAGTCAGACCTCTCCAGAAGAACTATGAAAATCATACAGGCCAATGTAGGGAGGGGTGGCCCCTCCCATGACCTGCTGCTATCCTTCACAGCAGACATCATCCTGGTCCAAGAGCCTTGGACAAAAATGGCAAAACACCTCACAAAAACACACCCAAGATATCAACTCTTCAGCCCAACCACCCGCTGGGAAATCAGGCCCCGAACTCTAACATACGTACGGAAAGACCTTCCAGCTCACGCACTTCCACAACCATCCTCCCCAGACATCACGGCAGTAGAGGTAGATGGCCTCACAATTATCAATGTCTACCGCCCCCCAAATGACTCAGTGACTCCCTCTTCACCCACCAGATCTACAATCCACACCCTACTTCAATACCCTGTCCCACGGAACACCATCATTGCAGGAGACTTCAACACCCACCACCCCCTATGGCAACCAGAAACCCAACTACATGCCCTCTCTGCAGGAGCTACAGCTCTTGTAGAATGGTTAGAAACCCAAGGACTAGTGCTCTGCATGGAACCAGGCACTCCAACCCGCGGACCCAACACCTTGGACCTAGTCTTTGCCAACCTCCCAGTGGTGGCTACAGTGGAGGACCACCTTAGCACCTTTAGTGACCATAAAACTATCCTAGCACAGCTAAAATGGAGGGAGCCACAGCCACAACACAAACTAGGCTCCACTAACTGGGAAAAGGCTCGAGAACTCCTGGTCCCCCCAGACGCTGACCTACCAACAGATACTCTGGCGGAGGAACTGGTCAGCCGGGTACAGCTAGCCATCCAGGGAGCATCAGAGTATAACACCCGCAGGCTCCCACACACCCCATGGTGGACACCAGAGCTCACAAACCTACTCCGGCAAGCAAGACAACATCCACCAGACCTCCAACCTCTTCAGAAGGCAATTTCAAAGGCAAAAGCCAATTACTGGAAGGAACGGATTGAGCAGGCAACAACTCCCACTAAAGCCTTTACACTAGCAAAATGGCAGAAGCCCTCCAACCAACTAGCTTCGCCCCCCCTACTTGTACAAGGCAACCAAATCACCACCCCACAGGGCAAAGCAGATGCGTTCCTCACCCACCTCCTGAAAAAGGGAGTCTCCCTCCCAAACCAGCTCGAAGAGGGACCACCAAACAGACCTTTAGATCCTATGCCTTTACCAACAAAGGAAGAATGCTGGAATACCCTTTGCTCCCCTAGCCCATCTGCCCCTGGGGAGGACAGCCTTACCACATCTGTATGGAGAGAATTATGGCCTGTTATAGGAGATGCAGTTACAGCATTATATCATCAAAGCCTAGAGAAAGGCCTTGTCCCACAGATCTTTAAAGCAGCAAAAATCATCATGCTGCCAAAGCCAGGAAAGAGAGACCTCACCCAACTTGGCTCATGGCGACCTATCAGCCTTCTATCCACCCTAGGCAAAGGCCTAGAACGTCTCATTGCAAGATGGATGGCTGTACAAGCAATCCAGGGAAAACTACTCACACCATGCCACTTTGGTGCTCTCCCAGGCTGCTCTGCTATTGACCTCGTCCAAGTACTAGTTCATAGAGTGGAGAAAGCCTTCCAACAGGGAAAGGTAGCCTCATTACTTTTGATGGATGTAAAGGGAGCCTTTGACGCAGTAGACCACCAAAGGCTTCTTTCACACCTACGCCTTCAGGGATGGGATGAACGCCTGCTCCAATGGATCCAGGACTGGCTCTCCAGTCGCTCAGCATGTGTCCAGATTGGAGAGGCAAATGCCAAAGCCCCAATAAAGGGAGGCCTCCCACAAGGATCTCCTCTCTCCCCAATCCTTTTCCTACTCTATGCAGCAATGGTGGTAGCTGCCTATAAGGCCTCCTTCTGCTACGCGGATGACCTAGGAATCCTCTTTGTAGGGGACTCTCTCCAGGAGACATCTCAACAGCTAGTGGAAACATACAAGGCAGTAACAGCCCTGGGAACAGAGGTAGGTCTCCCTTTTTCTGCGGAGAAGACAGAGATACAACACTTCTCTAGGAAACGCAAGCATCCACCCCCAGTGGTTAGGCTGCCTGATGTGGGTGAGATCCCTCCCACATCATACACCCGCTGGTTAGGGGTCCTCTTGGACATAAAGCTCACTTTTAAACCACATATCAACTGGGTGTTCAGCCGTGGTAAGCAGCTGGCACAACACCTACAAAGACTGAGCAACACCCAGCGTGGGTGCCCAGTAGCCTCTATGCGAGCAGCTGTACTACAGTGCGCACTACCAACAGCATTATATGGAGTGGAGGTCTTCTATACTGGACAACAGCAGGTGGCTAACTCCCTTCAGTCCCTGCTCCGCATTGCCGCACTAGCAATCCTCCCAGCCTACAAGACAACACCCACAGCAGCACTCCTCCGAGAGGCAGACCTGCCAGACCCAAGAGCCTTTCTGGAGAGCATCCTCCAGAGGGCAGCTGCTAGATATGCAGGCCTAGATGCAAAGCACCCTGTAGCACGCATCCATGCAGCCCCAAACTATGGGTACAACACAAGGCTCACCAGGATCCTGCAACGCATCCCCACACCAGCACCAGAACGCAGGTGGGTAGAGCCACAGCCCCCACCACTACGCATGCTGCCAACCCACCGGGAAGGGCACATCTCCTCACCACTAGCCATATCAGTCTACTCAGATGGCTCCCACACGGGCCAAGGCGCTGGATATGGATACGCCATATACTACGGCTCCATCCTAGTCACCCAGGGACAGGGCCCAGCAGGCCCCCAGACAGAGGTCTATGACGCGGAGATCATGGGCGCTGTGGAAGGTCTCCGGGCAGCAGTTGGTTTGCCATGCACCGCATACGCCAACCAGCTGAACCTCTTCCTAGACAACCTGGCAGCAGCCAGTCTACTAGCAGATGGCAGGCCCGCGCCACACAGACGCCATCTCACAGACACCTTCCACCAGCTCTCCAAGCAGTGGCTCAGCCTGCCGTACATCCTAGCCTCTCCCCGCAGGCCCGTACGGGTCTCTTGGGTACCAGGGCACACTGGAATCGCAGGCAATGAGCTGGCAGACAGGCTAGCAAAGCAGGGAGCAGCCATGGATGGCTCCCACATCCCCCCCTCCCCGGCATACCTGAGACGAGAGGCGAAACAACAACTCCATACTGCCACCCAGGCAGCGTATACGCGCAGCGCACCCCAGGCATACCAAGACCTGGGCATCCGCCCCCATACGAAGAGCAGCCGGGCCCAGGAACATAAATTACCACGCTGGGTACTAGGCAGGCTCATTGCGGCCCGCACTGGACATGGGGACTTTGCAGCATACCATGAACGCTTCCACCACACTGACTACCTAGCAACCTGCTCCTGCAAGAAGCTAAAGACCCCAGTACATTTCTTCTTCTGCCCACATACTAGGAAGCGCTGGAAGGAGAGACGGAAACACACACTAGCTGGGCCAGCAAAAACCATTGACTGGCTCCTAGGGACTGCTGCTGGGGCTGAGGAATTCAGCCGCATCGTGCAAAACACATCCTTCTTTACGGATATATGCCCAAACTGGGCCCACCTAAACACAGAGTAGTGTACAGTCAACACATATCTTCCTGGGAAAGAGGGACTGGCTCCCCCTCTCACCTATAGGGAGGCAAAACAGGGCTTTCTACCGCTTGAAGCCCCAGCCAGGGCAGTGCTGGGAACTTCCCCAACTCTACAGCACATAGTGCTCAAATTTGTCTCCTTTAAGCATGTATTTAGATCGTTGCGCACGTACTTAGATCCTCTTAGATAGTATACGCTTGGGAGGCACGTCCGGTTGCCCTTCGGGAGGCCGCGGTCACCCGCCACGTGACCGCCAAGCGACGTTAAATAATAATAACATAACATAACATAGAAGAATCGACCCTGGCGATCCACCGAACCATTGCAGGAATGGCAAAAGCCGAGTCTCATATTATTTCATGGATGATTACAGACTAGATGGCAGATTCCCTGTTATGGGTATACATGTTGTTTTGTTTCTCTGTGAAAATAAAAATCACCCCATCTCAACATTGCCTTTGCCTGCAGCCTCCTTCCGCTCTCTCTGCTGCTTCCGATTCAGCTTCATTGCCCAACCGGTCATCTCTGGTCGCGCAGGATCAACACGAGGAGCGCTCATCTTATCAAGATATTCTTCAATATCGATCATCGACTGTAGTAGGGGTAAATCGTTCGGGTTCTGGTGGATCATGTAACTTTCGTATGTCTGCCAAGCTTCTTCGGTCTAGATAACGAACAATCAGTGAGAAAGCCGACATGAAGAGTCTGTCTGAAAGGGGTAAATTAAATACCTCAGCATCCACCCAGTCATATGTAACCCATTTATCGTCCTGCATCTGTTTCAATAGACGAAGGTTTCCATCCATAACTGCCTCCTTTTCTTCAGCTCCTTTGACTTTGACATCGACCGTACGAGCCTCAGCTTCAATCGGCCGGTCCTCATCAGCCTCCTTCTTCTTGGACCCTCGTCCTCCTTTGGCGGGAATTCCGTCCAAAGCATCGAGATGGTGAAGTTGAGGATGTAGCTGAACGACAGCGGAGACAGGGGAGAGGTATAGATTTTCTGCAAATTCGCTCCCATTAGAACAAGAAAACAAACCAAATTCGGGAGTGAAAAAATATATATAAAATCGTAAAACATACGCCCTCGAAATGCAGCAAGCATATAAACCGGATCCCCCTCCTCAGGAATCTTAACCCTCCCACCAAGCGTTTGTACCCTCAACACATCCTGAGAAGGCGCCATCTTGCCATTCCTCCCTCCATCCAGATCCATCGCGTCATCTGCCTCAGCTTTCACCCGCGACCCTGATCCAGAAGGTCCCGAGCTGAACCCACCAGCCATCCCAAACCCGCCCGACACCCGACTCCTCAGCATCGCATTCCCGTACCGCAATCCCTTTGTCTGATCGTAGTTGGAGCGGGTGTTGATGGGGATATCTACCTCAATGTTTCCTGTCTTCGGCTTCAGACGGAAGGCAGCAGGTTTTCGTTCATGGCGCTCATCGTATGGTAGGTCCCATGCACGGTCAATGTATTGTAGGACGTAGCGAGAGATTTCTGAGTCTGTGAGGAATACATCATAAGATGCGATTACAGGGTCATCGGAGGTGTCCATCGGGAGAGGCGTTCAGGATTTGATATCAAGGATTACCAAGTTATCCCGGTGATCTTAATCTGAATTCACTCACTCTGTTGAGCGGAGAATAAATGAATAATCGATGAGCGCTAAACGGCCATCTAAAAAATGAAGTCACATGTCTATCGTCGGAATCAAAAATCGGGCGGGTATTCTTCACCGCCTGCGGAAAATAGCAAGGTGGCTTTTTTAGTTCATGTATCTGCAGGGCTCCGTCCATCGCTTGCCCTCATTCCTTTTTTGTCTTCGACATTCCTAGCTTTTACACATTGTAGGCTATCAGCGATCTCATTCACGTAAAAGAGTTTACAAGGGATGGTAGTGGAAGAAATGTCTAGAAGCCTTGTACACAAATTTTCTATCATTGCTGTTTTCAAGCCTGGAGGTAGGTAATAATAGCATATTGCTATGAAGAATGAAAACTGGTGGTCTACCACACTGCAATTTGGAATACATTGGACAGTCATATCCAGTTTCATAGAAATATGCTTATGGAGTAAACCACTTCCCAGTAGGAATTACTATGCCATGCACTGGAGACAACGGTACTCCATGATTGCAAAGTAGGATATTGAGCCTGAGAAAGATATATTCTATTTATGCCATGTGATATATGAAATGCAAGAAAGCAAACAAACACTTCCAATCATTGCAGAACTGGATGGGAAGCATCAATAAACCAATTATATATACAATAAGGGCATATCAAGACAAGAAGATATGAGAAGGCCAAACTCAGTGCAAGGAAACGTTTCATCAGGCGAGGTGAAAACCAAATTTCTTTTCACATATAGCATGAAAGATTATCACAAAAATCAGTAAGGCACGGAACGATAAAATCTATATTCAGAGCCTTTAACAGGAAAACATTAGTTCCATATGATTTTTCACTCATCATCGTCTACTTCGGCAACCTATTTGGGGAAAGGAATTGTCAGAATAAGTTCCAATGAATAGACGAAAGCAACAGAGGATGGAGGAAGAAAAATAAGAAAGGTTAACATACTCCTTCGTGGAAGTCCCGTCCATCAGTAGTCTTGTTTATAATGCCCGCGCGGATACACCAGTCGCCGAATCTCTCCGGTTCTTCACCATCGGTATTACGCTCCAGTGCATATCTCTTGATAAGACCCTTCATGATCTCAAGGATCTCCTCCTCCTTGATCGATGAGCGGTACAGCTTGTTGAGACGCTGTCCATAATATCCACCACCAAGGTACATGTTATAAGCACCGTATGCCTTTCCGACGAAGGCGACCTCCGCAAGCCATGGTCGTGCACAACCATTCGGGCAACCTGTCATACGCATAACAATGCTGGCTTTAGCCAGACCCACTTCTTCAAGGGTGGATTCGAGTTTCGAAACGAGGACAGGGAGATAGCGCTCGGACTCAGCCATTGCCAAACCACAAGTGGGGAAAGCGACGCAGGCGGAAGAAGACAGACGCAGACCAGAGAAGTTTGTGTTGTCAAGCTTATACTTGGCCATCAGCTCCTTAATAGCGGGTAGGTCTTCATCGAGGACATTTGAAAAGATCACATGTTGATTTCCGGTGAGTCTGAACTCGCCCTTGTTAAGTTTTGCGAGTTCTCGAAGACCAGTCCGCATTGCGAAGTCAGGTGTATCTTCAATACGGCCATTTTCAATGAAAAAGGTGAAATGGTTCAAGCCTCGCTCGTCCTTCTGCCAGCCAAAGGTATCAACGTTCGAGGCAAAAGAATAAGGCCGAATTTCGGCGAACCGTAATCCGTCAGGAAGAAGAGCTTCGACCTTCGCCTTGAAGACATCAACCCCCATGTCGTCAATGGTGTACTTAAGACGAGCATGCTTGCGGTTCTTGCGATCGCCGAAGTCGCGCTGGACAAGCATGATCTTTTCGCAGACAATGTGCGCCTTGTCCGCAGGCACATAGCCAAATTCACGACCGGTTTGTGGATAGGTTTTCTTGTTATTGTGAGTGCAACCCATACCACCACCAGCAAGAACATTGAAACCTTCCAAGTGTCCATCCGGCCCTTTAATAGCGATCAGGCCAATATCATGTGCGAAGACATCAGTGTCATTATGAGGGGGAATGGCGATGGTGATCTTGAACTTCCGAGGAAGATAAGTTGGGCCATAAAGGGGCTCATGGTCAACAACTGCGTCTCCTGCCACCAAGACCTTCTTATCGTTGTCATCCTTCAACCAGATCTCGTGATAAGCGGTTGTCGAAGGAAGAAGGTGGTCACTGATTCTCTTTGCGACGGCATGAGCTTCACGATGGTAAGCTGACAATTCCGGAAGGGAACTGCACATAACGTTACGATTGACATCACCACAGGCGGCAATAGTAGTCATGAGTGCCTTGTTGATGGCACGCATAGCAGACCGAAGGTTGCGCTTGATGACGCCATGGAATTGGAACGTTTGCCGTGTCGTAAGCTTCATCGTCTCGTTTCCATATGCACTGCTGATCTCGTCCATTTGCAACCACTGCAATGGAGTTGCCACACCACCTGGGAGCCGACAACGGATCATGAATGAGTATGCCGGCTCGAGACCCTGGGCCTTACGCTCGTCTCGGACATCACGGTCATCCTGCATGTAAGTACCGTGGAATTTCGTCAGCTGTTGATCGCTAGCGGAGATAGCACCCGTGCTTTCGTCCGCAAGACCCTCAACGATAGTTCCACGCAAGTAGTTGGACTGAGCTTTGATATCCTCGTTCGTTAAAGGTGCAGGCTCCTCTGGTAAGCCCTCAACTTTATCGACCCCCAAAGCTTGCCACAGTCGTGGTTCCCACTCGGAATAACCTGTCTGGAAACCATCCGGGTCCTGGTCATCACCCAGACCAATGTCTGCAAGTTTTCGACCACCGAGGAAGGAAGCCCGGGCATCGAGATCCTTCGCCGGCTTGTTGTAATAAATCTTATCTTCCTTGCGTGGCCAGTAGTGGCTATCACCAAGACCGAAAACGGAATAGTTGATGGAAGACAAGTCCAAATCACCGGAGTTCTTGACAACATCCCAGAAACTGCGACCGTTCTGGGGGAATTCTCCCTGACCGGCGGTGCTAGTAATGAATACGACGTTTTCTTCAGTTGACAAATCCTCGATGGGATAATCATCCATGGCAATAACCATCGTCTTCAGTCCTCTCGCACGACCGCGATTTCCTAGACGCTTGGCCAGGCTCTGCGCGTTGCCATTATCAGATGCAAAGAGAATGGTCAAAGGCGCTCCGAAGAGACCCTCGAGAAGTTTCTCGTAAGAGTCCTTGGCTTGACGCTTCTGTAGTGCTCGGACCTCGGTGCCATACGATTCAGAGAGGAGAGGAGAGAACTCAGGATGACGGTTCATCAGTTGAGTGAGTCTGTTATCCCTGCGGAGGAACTCCTCCAGCTCACGCTTAATGCGCTCCGAGTCGAGAGTAAATTTAGGCTCATTCTGATCCTCATTCGCAGGGTTCCAGCGGTACAACGGCCAGTATCCAAGGTCCACGGCTTTCTTTGTCTCTTGGAGAACGGTAAGAGCAGAGTCGTTCTCCTGGTTGTAAGGGAGATAAGCAACGACAACGGATGGACCATTGAACTGCTCTGCCTCGGCAAAGGCCTGAAGGACCTGAGTGTATGAACTGTAAACGGCAACTGAAGCGACATAGGCATTTCCGAAGTTCATAGCGTACAGGCCAATGTCCTTCTTTCTCCGTGTGGGGTCAGCAGCAACTCGTTCGGAGTAGGGTTGAGAGTCAATGATAAGCATGTTGACATTCGCTCCGGATGCAAGAACATGGTGGACACCTGAATTTCCGAGATCATAAGACCAGGCGTCAGATCCAATAAGCCAACGGGACTCGTTGAAGAAAAGCTTCTTCGACTCGAGGAGTTGCTGGGACAGCGATGAAGCGTCAATGGAAAGATGGGAGATGACATCAGGAGCTAAGTTATTCGACTTAATCGCATCCCTGGCATTCAGTGCCCATTCTGCCAGCCATTTTTTGGGGGCTTCAGTCGTGAATCCGGTAGACTTGGATGCTTCTTCGGCTTCACGGATGAGGCGTTCACGACGCTCCATCCTGGCGATCAACGAACCAAACCCAAACTCAGGGCTAGCAGCGATGGTAGGAGAAATGCCAGCATTGTCGGACCCTAGTTGGTTTGCCACATACAACTTTTCCCCGAAGAGCTGGTTCAAAATCTTCAGATAAGCATTCTCAAGATTAGGCTGCTCTAAAGCCGTCTGAGGAGCAGAGACTGTGGAGCTTCCAACCTCGAGGTGCTGGACCGGAGATGGAACGTTCAAATTCTGAATGATACCGCGGAGAGCCTGGTTGACAGTGGATTTTTCGACGTATCCCAGTCTATATTCAACAAGTTGGAGAGGCCGACCACCGGGTGTGGAGACTGTCAAGCTGGACAGAAGGTCCATGAAGGTAGGGCCCCATTTTGTGGTCTTGCGCACCTGTTCCAACACACCAATCTTCTCGATACTTTTCGGGATCACATTCGCAATCTGGCTTCCGATCCATGGCCGGTACAGGCGGGTGGAAATAAGTCCAACTCCCTGAAAATCCTTGTTATCTGCTGCACCTGCGAGAGCGTCTGCAAAGACCTTAGTGGAGCCAAAAATGAAGATGGCTGACTTGGCATCTGCCGGTCCAGTATATTCGATCGCTTGATAATTGCGACCCACCATTTTCGACAACGTATCCCAGATCTGAGCAGTCCAGGTAAAAATGTCGGACGCATTCACGGAACGTGTGGTAGAGGTATCCACAGTCGTGGCCGATGAACTGGGGGCACGGCTATCAGCGCTGCTGTCCCTCCCCGATGAACCAACGGATGAAGCATCAACGCTGACACTGGAAGCCGCTTTCGACGGCACAGATACACCAACTTGCGCACTTGGAGAACCCTCCGAAGCCTCGTCACTGACAGTAGCAACGCGACCAGAATCGGTATACACAGTCTGCGCGCCAACTCCAGTGGTGTGGGAAGCGCCAGTCCTCGCCACGGCCAGCACCTCCTTCACGACATGTGCATCCTCCTGGGGGATAGGCTGATCGTTGGCCGAATTTATAGGGTCAAAGAAATGGATAACACCCTTGCCGGACTTCCGAGCCAAAGCGTGGGCAGTGATGGCAATATCCTGCGCCTCTTGGACCGTCTCCGAGTGCAAGAATATGAAGCCACATTGTCGGATGGAGCTTATTGCAGAATAATCTGGCGAGGGTGAAGACTCGAGAGACACATGGATGACAACAGGGTAATTGGCCAGTCGGTAAAGGTGAGGGACAGAAGAAAGGAGGATGGACGAGGTAGTTACAACAGACACTGTCTCGCCCTTCTGCAGCGGATAGAATGCAGATACAAGAGGGTCCTCGTTGAACCGAACGGTCGTGACCTCGGAGACAGCACCGGACAAAAGATTGCCAGTCTTGCTTATTCTCAAAGCCTTCAAGGATTTAGAGAATATGGAATCCGTCTGCAGGGAGGGCTGGACAGACAGGACGAGATCGCTGACTAGGTATGCAATTCTTGCCACTATTTGAACAAAATACACACTCAGCAACAGAACACAATGATTGGAGCAAGAAAGATGGTCTGTCATCAATAGAATTTTGGGCCCTATTACTCACCTGCCTCCCCCGCAGTCGATATAGACGCCATATTGACTATTTAATTTCTGGCTGTGCCTTGCAGCTTGCAGCAAGCGCTTCTCCTCACAACAGAAAAAGAAGCTGAAGAAGTAAAAAAAAGGGAGGGAAAGAAATGGTGAGACCCTGCAGATACTTGATATCACTGCATGCGGTTTGCAATACAATGAAGTATAAGGACCCTTAAACGATAGGTCTACCACACAGGTTTCCGCTAAGCAGAGACAGCGGGATTCAAAAGTCAAATCCGCCTCTCTTCTGCTAGTCAATTGTCTCTTTTACAGCAGCAAGACAAGACCGCGCAGGGGAATGGGAGTAGAAATAGAAATAGAAAATTGGGATTCTTCAGACGCCCTCCGCCATCGGGATTAGAAGGGCCCCGCGCTGATTGGAGATCGATCACGACATCAATGCAAACACGATGGTGACACCATGCAAACATGTCGCATTGGGAAATGCTGAGGGGAGCAGTCACGGGACTGCGGGATCTGCTTTTTCTTACGGCATTCTCGGTCGAGAAAAAAAAATAATGGGAAAGATGAAGAGCAAATTCAAGATAAATAGAAGCCCTGGAAACACCTAAAAGCAATCAATCCTAAAGCAATATTGTCATGCCGTGTCGAGTTTATATGCAACGCCCTGGCTCGCTCCCGAGCCTCCCGAATTATCCCATTCCCATCTACCCTCAACACCTCTTGTACTGACAGTAATAGAGCCCAGGAATATAAGCTATGGAGAAGAAATGAAAAAAAGTATAGGGTGCAAGACATGTTGCCATTAACAGGGCGCTGCAGGCTTCCCCAACAAGCCCACCCGACGCAAGATATGATGTGATATGGTGTGATGTGATGCTTATGTAGTTGTAGATGTATCGTCTCGGCGTATATAAGAACACAAACAAGGCTGAAAGGATATCGACAGCAAGGACTGGAGATGTTTCGTGTGTAGAATTCACGCAATCAAAGTCTAGGGTGTCGAGATGGCGTCTCCTTGCAGCCCATTGCAAAGTCTGCCGGTCAGAGAATGACAGGTGACTTTACGCGTTAGATGGAACTCCCAGAAGCTTCATCTAATATTGTTGGTCGAGTAGTGCCCGAAAAGCCAAGCCAAGGGTTGGCTGGAAATATCAGACCAAAGGACAACAGAGCAGAAATCTGAATGCCGGAGGTCTGAAACAACCCAAGGGCGGTCTCTGACTACCTGCTAGGCTCACTCCAGTTCTGCATCTTCACATTCCCAAGCGGGGCTTGCTCTGGAATCGGTTGCTGTTGCAAACCGACAGATTGAAAGACAGACTGAGATGGCTGGGGAGGCCCAGTTCCGGAACGGCGCCTTCTCTCCCTCTCGATAGGGCCAGAGAGATCAGTGCTAGCCCCAAGACTGCGAAACCGCCGATGAAGATTGCCGACCCAGTTCACGTTTTTCGTCTCTTCCTCGTCACCTAACCAATAACTGCGCCCGACGGTGATCATGATGCGCCCAAGCTTACCCTTCCAGCCCTGTCCATCTGGACTATACGGAGAGAACGGTTCACGATCGATATCGGCCATGCTGGCAACAGAGGTATTACGGCTATGCGTCGGAAGTTGAGTATGACGGGGCACGGAGACATACAGGCGAAGGGTCTGACGAGCAAAAGCAAGCATGACGAGAACGAAATAAACACGAACCACCCACAACAAGCAGATGAAGATGATACTCTGCAAGCTCTCGGGCTGAAGGACCACGTTGAGGCTCTCAGTGCTTCTGACAAACTTAACAGCGGTGACGATATTCGGATCGGCCGAGGCGGTGGGTGTTCGCAGCTTGGACTCGGACTTGCCATAGTTCTGCGAGATTGCCAAAAACCATGCAACAGCAAATCCAGCCGTGTAGGCGGCATTGATGACGCTGTCGATCAGGTAAAGCCAAGCGAGCCCGAGGCATTGGAGCGGGGACTGTTGTCGAATATGCGGGAACAGGTACACAGCGAGACCAAGGACAAGAAGTGAGTATATATACATAGATAATTGGATCGGAGAAAGGCCATATCCGGTCAGCAGGGCGAGAAGGCCGTAGAGACCGCTGATCTTGTTGAGCAACAGCGACATGGTGATCAGAGAAGCACCCGTCTCGAGAGTCATGACATAGAGAAAGGTCTGTAGGGCGCGCAAGGATTAGCTCAAACCCTTCCACCGGACAACTGAAAGGAATTTCCCGCCTCTAAAGACAGGGGCGGTCTCTTACCTCTGGCCGCGGAATGCGGAGGAAGCGGGTTGACAAACCCATCCTGGCGCCGTAGAGGGTCTCGTTAGGCTTGAGGATGGGACAACTCGACGGAAGCCGGGAAAGAGAGTCGGAGAATGCGCAGAACAGGGACAGAAAGGAATGGACTGGAATAAACGAAAGGAATAATGCTGGAGGAAGAGAGCGCGCTGAGGTGAAGGACTTCGGGCAGGCAGAGACAGAGGTAGAGATGAGGTTTGCGAGGGAAGGGAGAAAAGGCTGGTTAATTACGCACTGTCAGCCTGCAGTTGGTTACAGGGGCGGCTCTCCGCTGGATCCGCGGCGATCCTACTAGTATGGTAGTGTCAATCAATAATAATCACTCCATTGCCGGCTGAATTTTTATTCTGCATACTCTGAAGTGACCAGACCGAATTCATGAAACTGTCCCCGTTATGCCAGTCTCCTGATGGCCCAACGTGCAATCCAGCGCTATGTGCGCTTCCCAGACGGGATCATACCAGCCACCCTGTGACTCCAGCCAGATATTATGCCTGCTGAATGGAACATGGCGTAATAATAAACTGCTGCAGCAGTATGCATAACCAATATTAACAACACAAAGTTGCATATGCTTGGCCGTTGCTCCGCAGCAAAACTGCACCGTGTATGTTTTCTGGCATTGGTGCACTGTCCAACTTGGAAAAGCCGGCGTTCTGTGGCTCATAAATTGTTTTTTATTATTCCACCGAAAGCATATCGTACGATCGCTTTCCTTTTATTTGAAAATTCATCCTTGGGGCCAACGAGACTTGGCAGACGGGATTAATGAGTCTTTTTTGTGTTAAGACACGAAAGGTTTTCATTCTGTTATCATATTCGATTGCAATTCGACTGCCTAACATGCGATCTCTGGATAAACAATCGGGATATCATAAAATAGAATAGATAATGGGGAAGCGACAAAGGAATACGCAGTGGGAGCCCTACAGTGGATGCATACTGGACGTGACAGGAGACAACTGGACAAATGATTCGACCAGAAACATATGGGATACTGCGGTAGATGCAGGATATCTGTTTGGAAACCATATGAAGTATTAATCTAGGACGACGCTACCAATGCGAAAACAGAAATTCAAAAACGGGAGATGAAATATACAGCTGAAGAAGTATAAGAAAAAGAATAGGGAATCACTTC
The DNA here is from genome assembly GCA_002976275.1 of Monascus ruber. Taxonomy (NCBI): domain Eukaryota; kingdom Fungi; phylum Ascomycota; class Eurotiomycetes; order Eurotiales; family Aspergillaceae; genus Monascus; species Monascus ruber. The sequence goes on from PSNO01000005.1 coordinate 898,404, forward strand.
GACACCTCCCCTGTCCCTGGTTCTGCGATCAGGGAACGCGAAGAAAAGAAATATAAAAGGGAAGTCATACATAGACCTGGTAGCCCTCAACAGGCACATCCATCGTTGGTCGTCGTTTCCTTGGGAGTTATATGGTCAACATCAATCACTGTTGAAACGAGAAAAAAAAAAAAAGAAGACGTTAGCCAGTGTCTATAATGCATCAGGAGGAATGAGAAAGGACGAACTTGTATTATCTCCCCGGTTAGCGTCACCCTCCATCCCAGGCAGCGCCTGCGCTATCCTTCTGAACAGTTGCTTGACATTATGGCCAACTTTGGCGCTAGTCTCGATGAACATCAGCCCGTTTTTCTTCGCTTCTTCTTCGCCTTGTGCTGTCGTAACTTCGCGCTTATCATTCAGATCGGTTTTGTTGCCAACTAGAACAATGATCACATCGTTACCACGCTCCCCTCGCACGTCATCGATCCATTTCCGGGTGTTCTGAAATGACTTGGCGTTTGAAATATCATAGACCACTACGGCGACACTCGAGTCTCGAATATAGGATGGAATGAGAGATCGGAATCGCTCCTGGCCAGCTGTATCCCAAAGTTGGAGTCGGACCGTTCTGTCTTCAAGATACATGGTCTTGACAAAGATAAGTCAGAAGTCACCAGTAACGCAATCAAGAAATGGGAATGCTAGTATATGGTATACGGTACCTTCGAAAGGAAGTCGATTCCGATTGTAGCCTGGTACGTGTTATCGAACGAGTCGTACATGAACCGTGTAATCAAAGACGTCTTCCCAACTGCGCAAATTAGACCATCAGAGATAATTCAAAAAGGAATCATTCACTTGAAAAAAAGGTCATGATGAAACAGGTAGGCGTCCTTACCACTCTGCTCCCCTAGGAAAACCAGCCTTTGAATGTTGTTAGTAATTGCTAATCAGAAAGCAGGTCTCGTGCCATATAATTGACATACTTGAACTTTTTTAGAGGGTTCGAATACGACCCTACTCCCGAAGCGGCCATGGTGATGGATGCGGTGGTGACTGGATAAGGGGTAGTAGCAAGGAGCAGTGGATATCGATGTTTCCGTTCTGTGTGAAGTTGCTAAGAAGACAGCCACATAGGAAGACGGGCAGGACTGTCAGAAGCAGTGGGGGAAAGGAGTAATTGGGCTCTGTGCCAGACCACTCGATGCAAGCTGTTCAATCGTCACTCCGAGCATGAACCAGCTCCATCCATGGGTCGCTTTGGAGGAGATGGTTATTTATCGCCGTGTTGCATCTCGATGTGCTCACCGCCCGCGTATTGTTCCTCTCTGCTTCACATACCATACCGTACCATACTGTATGTATAATATCGGAACAACAATCGGCCCGCAGGCCCGCTGAAGCTGTCCGACTTGGCTGCGGCTCGTGAGCTCGCATTATTATCATCGAAGGGCTTGGAGCTATCACGCATTCCCAGCAGATTCCCTCTTCTTTCCGGAGTGGCTTAGTGGCCAGGCCTTTGTGATCAAGTCTACGGCTTTCTGAAAGACCGGAGCCAACTATGGGTCTCGCCTATCCAGCTGGTGTCGCAACCGCGTCCTTCCTCGTTGTTGGATCCTGTGAGCACACCTAATAACCAGCAGAGATTGGAAGGATTTGTCTGAGCTGACTCATTTTGCCTTATAGACTTGCTCTTTCATGGGGAGGGCGAAGTTTTCAATGTATGGTGTCTCTACAATCCCTCCGGTTGGTTCCCGCTAACGCATGCTAGGTCGGCCAATTCCTCGAATCTGTATCGCCCTACGCGTGGGCAAATATCGGCATTGCATTGTGCATAGGTTTATCTGTCGCTGGAGCAGCATGGTACGATGGCTGGATGCACCTATAATCCGTTTACGGCTTTACTGACATCACAATCTGCATAGGGGGATTTTCCTCACGGGCTCTTCGATTGTCGGTGGAGGTGTCAAGGCACCGCGCATACGAACCAAGAACCTCATTTCAATTATCTTCTGTGAAGTTGTGGCAATTTACGGTGTAATCATGGCGATCGTCTTTTCTGCCAAACTCAATTATGTGGACAGTGATGCAATCTTCTCTAGCAGCAGTTACTATACCGGATATGCGCTCTTCTGGGGCGGTATCACTGTCGGCGTGTGCAACCTGATCTGTGGTGTTTCTGTGGGTATCAATGGAAGTGGTGCTGCCTTGGCCGATGCTGCCGACCCCACCCTGTTCGTTCCCTCTCAAATCCTGTGGTCGATGAAGGACTGGAAACTAACCGTTTGGCAAACAGGTTCGTGAAAATGCTCGTTGTTGAGATTTTCAGCTCTGTTTTGGGTCTCTTTGGTCTTATTATCGGGCTCTTAGTGTCGGGAAAAGCACTCGACTTCGGAGCCGAGTAATGGACTCTCGTCTCAAGAAGGCTCGGCCTTCTGGCTAAGAGCAACATTGCAGAGCAATATACGTATGGCTTCTACTTTATTTGTCACTTTTTGAGCTTCTTTTATATAAAGCATTGCGGCGTACGGTTCCTATTAGCTATGAGTGTAGAGCTTTTCTCGGCTTGCGTGACGTGCATTGATGATGTCTTGGGATGTATAGTATCGCAGGAAATAGCAATGGAAAACAGTATATTCTGAACAGTAATATATGGATCACATCAATCTAAGATGCCATCATAAAGTATTTTCGGTAGGATAGGTGGTGGTTGACTGCGTGGAGACGGCTTCCAACCTGTTCCTTTATATACACTTGTTTCTCCGAGTCTAATCCCAGAACGTCACCCCTCACCAACTCTCCAGAGACCAGAATTCAACATGGCAGACACAAAGCTCAGAACGGCAATCCTCGTAGTATCAGATACTGCATCTCAGAATCCCTCTTCTGACAGAGTAGCTGATTCTCTTACTTCCACTTTTACAGCCCAAGCATCAGGTGTCTGGAAGTCCCCAGTCGTCAAGATCGTGCCTGATAAGGTGCTCGACATCCAACGAGCCATCTGTGACTGGACTGATGGCCCAGATTTCATCAATCTCATTCTGACATCCGGCGGAACCGGGTTCGCTGTCAAGGATAATACTCCTGAGGTTGGTTGAACTGACGTTGTTCTGTATTTCGACGCCGTGGTAGCTCTGTTGCTGGAACCAACGGGACGTAACGCTTTCATAATGCCTCATCCCGCAGTTCCTGAGATGACTATATATTATTTGCTTGATATCTGTTTCTGGACTAACTTCCTTATTTTCCCAGGCCGTATCCCCTCTCATACATCGCCATGCACCAGGACTTACGTGAGTTTGACGTCGAAAAGAAGGCTCTTGCTAGCATCAATACGAACTAATGCTGTATCCAGACATGGCATGCTTGCTGCCTCTTTAGCCGTTACACCATGTGAGATAGACTTTCGCTGATAGCTTGTCTGGTCTTCGTCCACAAATGTGACTGACAACTCAATTCTTAAACAGTCGCGGTGATGTCTCGACCTGTTGCAGGAGTTCGGAATAAGTCGCTGATCTTAACACTGCCGGGATCACCAAAGGGAGCCAAAGAAAACCTCGAAGCGTTAATCAGACTTCTCCCGCATGCTTGCATTCAAGCACAAGGAGCCAACTCAAGAGCCCTGCATGCTGGAGGCCTGAAGAAACTGGAAGCCGAGGCCGGTGTACACTCTCAGCCAATGCTGCAGCAACAGGAACATCATCACCATCACCACGACCACTCCCATGGTCATGGGCACGGGCATGGACACGCGGCGCCAAAACCACATACATCTCCGGCAGATAGGCCGCAATCTAACGATCCCAATGCAGGACCGAACCGACGATATCGTTCATCCCCGTACCCCATGCTCTCCGTGGACGAGGCACTAAAGCTGATCAGCGTGCACACGCCGGAGCCAACAGTGGTTGAAGCTCCAGTAGACGCTGCCTTGGTAGGTTCTGTCGTTGCCGAGGACGTCTACGCCAAAGAATCCGTGCCAGCGTACCGGGCCAGTACCGTCGACGGGTATGCCGTGATTGCACCAGAATCGCCAGGCGCGGGACCAAGTACCCTGGGCGCCTTCCCCGTAGCCTCTGTTACTCACGCCAATATTGGAGGCACATTGAAGCCTCTTGAACCGGGGACTATTGCCAGGATCACTACTGGAGCACCTTTACCCCCCAACGCCAACGCGGTAGCGATGGTTGAAGACACCGTCCTCATCTCCTCAACCCCAGACGGCAAAGAGGAAGCAGCGGTAGAGATCTTAACTGACGAAATTAAACCGGGAGAGAACATCCGCGAACCCGGCAGCGACATCGCCCTTGGATCCAAAATCCTCCAAAAGGGCGACCTGATCACGTCTGTGGGTGGCGAAATAGGTCTCCTGGCAGCCACGGGCATGAAGACGGTGAAAGTCTTCAAGAAACCCTGCGTAGGCGTTCTAAGCACAGGCGATGAACTCGTCCAACATGATGACCCACGAACTATCCAGGGCGGCCAAATCCGCGACTCCAACCGCCCATCTCTCATCTCCTGCCTAACAGCCTGGGGCTTCCCGACCATCGACCTCGGAATCGCCCGCGACACGCCCACCGGCGAACTGGAACAGATCCTCCGCGATGCCCTCCGCGGCGTGCGAGTGCGGAAATCAGGATCAGGAAACGACGAACTTGCGTCAAGCATCGACATCATAATCACAACAGGCGGTGTCTCAATGGGAGAACTCGACCTCCTCAAACCAACCATCGAACGCTCCCTAGGCGGCACAGTCCATTTCGGTCGCGTCTCTATGAAACCAGGTAAACCCACAACCTTCGCCACAGTTCCCTTTAAGGACCAGGAGCGCGGGAAGAACAAACTCATCTTCGCTCTCCCGGGTAACCCTGCTTCGGCACTGGTGACACTGAACCTATTTGTGCTTCCATCGCTGCATAAACTAGTAGGACTGGGTCTGGCCGGTGGTACGAATACGAAAAACACCCATATATGTCCTACTGCTACTCTAGCTCCAGGCCTGCCACGCGTCTCGGTCCTCTTATCCCATTCCATCCCACTTGATCCTGTCCGCACTGAATATCATCGTGCCATTGTCACCGCTTCCCGTTCTGACGGGAGGTTGTATGCTTTTAGTACGGGGCTGGGAGGTGTGGGACAGCGAAGCTCCAGAGTTGGAAGTCTTGCTGGTGCGAATGCTCTTTTGGTTCTTCGTCCTGGTGCTGGGGAGGTTGGAAAAGGGACATTGGTGGAGGCTTTGTTGATGGGGAGTATCCTTTCCGGGGAGTGATAGAATTGCACTTGGTCCTTGAAAATAATAAATTATTTTGATTCACAGGGGATAATATACTATTATCATTATATATAGAAATCTGCAAGAAGAAAAAAGTGGAAATACTGGCATCAAAACAACCACTGCAAACATATCAGGTCCCGAAAGTTCTCTCTATTATTACTATTATGCACCGTAATATACTCTACGTAGATATCTTCAACTCACGAACGCTTCCATCCCTTCTTCTTCGCACGGAGAGCCAACAGCGTCCCATCTTTCCCCTGTTTCCTCGCAATCTCTATGACAAAGAACCTCACAAAATCGGGCAGGATCCAATAGCTGCTATGAGCGTTCAACATGTTGAGATACTGAATGTTAAGGGGCCCACTCCCACCGGATAAGAAATAATCGATCTGGCCATTGTCGTTAAGAAGGAGCATGCGCTTCTCTGCGATCTCTTCACGGGTGAAGTCGTGAGTCTCCAACTCCACGTTGGAGGGGAGTTTCGCAACGGCTATGCGGTGGGTGGACGATGGTTCGTAGGCAGACGGGGTGTGCCAGCGGAAGACATTGCTGAAGGAACTCCAAATGGAAGCGGAGGAACTTGGAATGGCAGCCATTTTGAGAGAATCAGCTAGATCACTGTCCACTGCAGCATTCACACGGTATGCAATTGCTGAATTATTCCAGGTCAACGATGGGTGTTATATGATTTGATTGTTCAATGAGACACTCGCTTACGGTCAGTTGTATGCATGATGTTGTACAGGTTGTGCACAGCCAAGCAACCATAGGCGCCTGCTTCGCCTGCAAGTCCTCGAGGCCGCTCGTCACTGTCACTATCTGGTTTGTTTATGCCCCTTCGCGGAATTAGGTTCGCTGTTCGTACGGTCACGACCATTAGAGTCAAGCAACTTCTAAAGATCTACGTTAGGGGAAGCCAAACCTTTATTGAGAAGTAGAAAGAAACCCGCTGGGCTTCCGCAAAGAAATAAATTCTTAGTGTCAAATTCGAAAATATCTCCATGAACCTCGACATTCGAGAAATCGAAGCGAGGGACCTTAGTAGGCTGGTTGCTCAGAATATCCAATGCCATCACACTTCCAAGAGAATGAGCAATAATATGTACGTTGCCATGCTCTTGGAAGCCCGGATTGTTTTGACACCAGAGCCGGTAGACGCGATTTGCTTCCTTGGTGACCGCCCGGATCATTTTGGGCTTGTGGTGCGACATATAATAGGGTATGTCAAGCATGACGTCACTGATTAAAGCCCTCACAGCAGGGATTGTCTCTGGAGTGATATCCTTCAGGGTGAAATGGTTGGAGGTAGGGTCCTCGTCCGACGGAGATTCTAGGGTCGAATCCTCGAGGGATAGTGTTGACCTCCAATTGACTGGCAGAACCATAATGCCCCCGTGGTCCTGATGAACGTGGGACCAAACAGGCTCATTGTTGAGTTCCATATTGACGGTTCTGCGAAGAGCGTTGATTGCGTGGGTGAAATGGAAGCTTTCCATCCGCTCAGATAACTTTTGTCCTATACCATGTATGACCAACACCAGGTCAGTGGGATTTGGTCTTGACGCCTCAATTGCACAAGCATAACATATCTCTCCCCTGGTGGCTGCAGGAATGTCCCGGGTTTGAGTGCGTCTCAGATAATGCCTCACGTCTATGGGGCTGGGGTTCGATGGATGGAGCCGATCCCACAGTTTTCGGCTAAAACCACGAACAACAGGGATACCGATTTGCCTCCCCTTGCGTATTGCACTGAGCGGTCTTCTCCCCCTCGATACAGAAGGAAGAAGGCTAGGTCGGAGAATCTGAGCATTTTGTGCGTCGACATATATTGCACTTGAGTTTAGGAAGGGCTTCACGGCCGCAATTGAACCACCAGCTGCCTTGTTCTCTTCAGGTATCTGCGAATCAGTGCCAGTATTGGAAACGGGTTTATGAGATCGAGGAGAAGCTTCCTGATCTTGCGACGTGGTAGGCCTGCTGACAGATTTTGTATCTTCTTTCGGCCACAGCCTATGCACAATCTTCAGTTCAGCGTCTGCGCCATTTTCAACACAACTGTTCAACTCGTCTTGCCAGGTTTCCGTCCATGGCTTAAAGTAAAGATATCCCTCCTCAAGCTTATTGGCAAGTTCAGGTTCTACTGGAAGCATGGTATTCTTGTAAAACCATGTAGCTCGAAGCACACTGCATACATCTTGAAGAGGGTTCCAGTAAATGGGCTTCATCTAGTGGGAAGTCAGCGTCGGCTGGGGTACTATGTGATGAAGAAAAGAAACATCAAAATGCCTCTGACCTTCAGCTTTGGCAATTCAATCAGATGGAGACGAGACGCGCCCACTGGAATTAATGTCTGGTCTTCATTGTCTTTCACGCTGTCAGGTAAACTATCTGTAGACTCTTCGGGCTGGGTTAAGTTGGCTCCCAAACTCGAACATTTAGGAACGGGATGACCAGCACCGGCATCTCGAGACTCTGGCCGCAGCTCCTGACCAACATCCATTGACAGATCTGATGCCATCGAGAGTCGCGATGGGCTGTGAAACTGATCTACTGGTGCCCTGATAAATGGAGAACCACTGATGCTTACGCCACGAGACCGATTGTCACGTACACTCACGCTTTCTGCCGCTTCTATGGCTGTACATCCCGCCTCTGAAGGTGGACTTGCTCTTCGTTTTGTACTCCCTGAACTGAAATCCACAGGTGATCCTTCTCTCTTGCGATGTCCAAGGATCCTCCCCTGATCGATCTCCCGAATCGCCATAGACCCGCTTCCAGGCCTATCTTCGGTCACAGGAATAAGCCCACGAGTACTAGGTCTTCGAGACATGCTCGCCTCTCGAGCTCGTCGTATTGCTTGCCAAGCCTCTTCAAGGGCCGCATTATCTTTAGCCGAAAAGGGTTGAGGGGGAATCTTCTCATTCTCGGACCTTGACCCGCTCGGAGGAGGAATAGGACTTAATGGGTCGTCTATTGATAATGAAGAAGCATAGAAAAATTGTGCACGAAGCCTGGGCGGCGTGGGCGAGGATTGTAGGGCGGAAAGATCTAGCTCACCGTCGGAGAGGAGGCACGTCGGGCCGTACGTGTGGATCGGGCCGGCCATTTCCAGGAATTTCAGACAGTCTTGGATTGTCGTTTGAAAGGGGCTAAATCAGGAGGAGCACAGCTAGGTCCCTGCAAGAGAGGCAGACCTAGATGAGACGGGTAAAAGCTGTCATGTCATCGTTAGGGAATCGACGATTGCCTCTAGGCAGACGCGGGAACGGAAACGCGTTGCAGGATAGCAAACAGGGGGTTGCAGATAGCAGCTCCGTTGGAAGCAACAGGGATTCTGTTTATAGCATGGATATCAAAGATTTCTCCTGAGTCATGTTGCAGGATAGGGAGGAAAAGACGATGCAGCTCGCCGGCAACAGTGGTTTCTGGCAGTCGAGGTTGTTCCTTGCTGCTTCCCCGTGATTCTGGACCTATGACGTCTTGCCACGTGATACGATAAGATATCTATGAATCGCTTCAACGATGAAAATGCTTGTCTGGCAATTAAAACAATAATAATGATAATACATGAGCAGAGAAATGAAATGAGAAAGACAGATTCCCGAAGACCTGCGAACCAAAATGACAGAGGTATCATGCTGTTGTACAGAATCCAGAAAACGCCTTTGGACATCAAACATAACAATATACCTGTCTCAACACTTTCCCACCTTATGACTATGAAATTTTTTTTGTTCACATTGAGGCAGTCAACATCGGCAACCGCTGCCGCCTGAAACTAGACGTGCTTCCATTGCTCTCTGGACGAAGAGCTCTTAGTCTGTTGTCCTTCATCAGCGCCAGTGTCCGCATTTGAAGGTCCTGAAAAGCAATAAAGGTGTCCAGCGGGGCACCGAGCATGTCTAGTATTTTTTGAATATCATGTAGGTGTTTGCGAATGACACTATCAGGAGAACAGAAAGTGCGTACGCTCATCTCCTTGACGATGGCTTTCCAGTTTTGTAGATTCGAGTTGAGCAGGATTGGGTTTGTCGAGCACTCTCCATTGAATCGCAATGTGCGGATGTTGTACAGAATGAGCTGTCGCTGGGTGTCTTGATCAAATTGAAACTCGACGACCTGTGGTCGGTTCTTGGAGCCCCAGAAGTTGGTGACTTTTCTGATGGATTCAACAGATAGGTTTCCTTGGTAGTGTTGCTGAACGAGGAACTTGTTGGCGCTGACGCAGATCATGACCTCCATATCAGAGTACAGTTTTGCCTGAGTGACAGGATCTAAAGAGATAGGGATGGTTGACTTCTGAACGATCCTTGGACGACGAGCTTCTTGGCTTAACTGAACTGGGTAGGCCCTCGCAACATCATTCGCCTGAGATAAGAAGAAGTCAGATAATAGTCCAGAAGGATGGAAAGATAACCTCGGAACACTTACAAGGTCTTCAACGTGCTTCTTGACCTTCTTCCCCAGATCCTTCAAAACTTTCGTCTTGTTCTTGCCGGAACGCACATCGGTGTCAGGTCTGCATCCCAGCCAGCCGTCCTCTCCAAAGAGCTTCTTGTGAGAAGGCCTTACACCGCGAGAGTAATAATCGTTGTATCGACTTGTGTCCAGCCCGTAATAGGAAGGTTTTGTTTCTCTGGCCGGCTGCAATGACTGCCTGTAGTCACTGTCAGGTCTCAGGGAGATGGATGGAACAATGCCGGTTTTGTCGTGCATCTTGTACGGCAGATAATGTTGATGGAAATTATCACGGTGAACGCTGTAATAACTTTTCGGTGCGAGGGATCCATCCCACGACATGGTGTTATGCTCACTGGGAGCGGTGCTCGAGCTGAATGTCCACGAAGGCACACCAACGCCGGAGGCGTCAGATCGAAAAGAGGAAGCGCTTGAAGAAGCAATCAGAGAAGAAGCAGAACTCGCTGTCACTGGAGAGTTGTCCCAGAAATCCCTCAGCTCGTCATAGAAGGGGTTAAGCTTGGCGACGTCCTCGAAGGTGAGGTTCCTACTTATGGACGTTAGTCCTCCCCAATGGAAGACAAAGGAACGAAGAACAAGAAGCAACTTACTCTGGACTGAGCATGATTGGGACTTCGAACGAGTGTTCGGCCATTTTCTCGAATCCTGACTGGCAAACCTCGACTCGAGATACCTTGATGTTGTGTTGTAGGACGAGCAAGGATAGATGCTGAAGGAAGATGACGATAAAACCTCGAGGAGATGCGGATGCGCAACGAAGAAAGGATATGATAAAGAGCAGATGCCTGGTTCTAGAAGAAAGGAGATTGGAGAAAGGAGAGAAAGAAGGGGTCAAAGGAGAGCTTTATATCTTCATCGGGTCTGTATTAGGGGCTATTGTTTTCGACTGATGAGAATGCGAATTTCTTCTCCCTATTCAGCACAATAGTCATATCTGCAGAAGACCTTTCTAAATGCATTGTCTCCATAAATCTTATAGAGACTGTGGAGACCATTGTATTCAGGCTATTCAAGGAGTGGAGGCAGCAGGTGACTTGAATTGTCTCGACAATGGCATTATTCTTCGCCAAGCGTCCTCTGCAGAACGTGGGTATATAGGAACCGATTGATGTAGAACAGTGAATATTCCTCTGCATTCAGCGTAATTGACGACCTGGTTTTACACTGTCGAGCGCTGGTTGATTGTCTGGCTGGGCGGAATCTGGCAGAGTTTTCGCAGCTCAGCAGGACTCGACTCAAAGGCCGTTCAGCAGTTGTACGTAGGGACATTTGGTTTGGAAGAGGAGAGAACAAGCTGATACCTTTGATAATAAGCTGAATACTCAATATCGAGAAAAGGCCTTGGTTGTCTTCGACAAGTTAGTAATCATGCAGAAACAGCTGGGTAGTATACATGGATATCTGCTTGACTTATCCTCAGAGAAAGTCATCCCCAAAGCCAAGAAACCATATTTTGACATCTTTTCGTAAGATCACTGGACAAAATGTCGTCTTTGAATTGGTGGCTCCGACTTCGTTTCATGCTTTCCAGGATACAGTGGCTACTATATACTCCGTAGAAAGCATGCTTTATTTTGGGTTTCCAGTTAAAGTGTTCTCAATATATGCCAATTTTGTATTCCAGTAACTCCAAATGTCTATTCGCAGATAGTGATAGAGATACACAGAGTCATCCGTATATGCAGAGGACTGAAGAACAAGAACATCCAGCATCGAATCTAGATAGGCGGAAAGCAACATCGCTCCGAAGCACGATCCACCCCGCACCAAAGAAACGTTCGAGTGTTCTTCCTAGTATATACTTCGAGTCCTGGGCTACCTGATAGCAAACCTTTCCCCAAGATAATATCAAAATGCTTTCTCTCCTTCTCTCTGCAGAGCTCAACGGGTGAGTTTTCGTCCAAGGTCCCCAGCCTACCAGGCTCTACATATTTTTATTTCCTTTCCCCGCATACCGTCCGGCGCGTCAATCAGCTAATCGATGTTCATCCAGAGTCACCAATCTCCAACCTAAAGATACAGAGGAAAGTCCATATTACTATACCTTCAAGGTGCAATGCACATCTTGTCGCGAGACGCACCCGAACTGGGTCAGCTTTAACCGCTTTGTAAGTGTTACTTAGTCTGCTGCGACTTGTTTCTAGTCATGAACATCATGTGCTCAATGTCTATACCATTGAGAATGATCATAATTGAGAACCTATCTAGATTAGTCCATGCTAATTGTCTGATATACAGGAGCAGCATGAAGTCCCAGGAAGCCGCGGCGAGGCGAATTTCGTGTGGAAATGCAGACTCTGCGGGGTTTGTTTATTTCTTTCCCTCTTCTTTATTTTAGTGAGCTAATAAATTTTTTGATCAGAGAACGCACTCTGCATCTATAGTGGCAGGTCCAAATTCCTATGACCCCGAGAAAGACGATAAGCGGAAAGGGCTGAAAGTTATTGATATTGACTGTCGCGGACTTGAGTTTACGGAGTTTAAACCTGAAGTAGGCTTTCCCCCTCTTATTTGGCTACCTAAGCTAATTGAACACAGGGCGAATGGGAGGCCAAAGGCGTCGAATCCTCGACATCATTTACCAGCATTGACTTATCCGAAGGGGAATGGTATGATTATGACGAGAAGGCTAGTGAGGAGGTCAGCATCAATGAGCTTAAGTGGGAAATTGGGAGGGCCTGAGGCATTCATTCGGTTATTCTGTGCTGTTCTTTTGTACGCATAGTTGTTGTTTATGAAGTTTTATGAGGCGTCTGTAGGAGGTTGAAGCAGCTATTAGTACCAAAATTGATGAAAAAATATATTATAACGATCCTTGTAACATTGTAAAAGCATCTAGACAAAACTTCCATGAATCGTTCCTGAGCGGTGGAGCTTGAGCGTATTTTCGCAGCGAAAGCTTTGGTGTCAAGCAAGAGGCAGTAATCAACAGTAGGTAAATCCGGGGAAATATGCCCAATAGATTTGGTCGGTAAGCTAGATGTGTCTAGAATCACCTAATTAAGGCTATTTGACCCCTTCTATCTATGCCTAGAACCCCTATTTCAATGCTTGTGTGTTGCTAGATCTTGTTAGTACACGTGAGGTTCTGCCGTCCTAGACCGCCCTCGCTACCTATCTCACGGCACAGGCAGGCCTACCTAGTAATACGACCATACATGCGCCTATCCATTAGATCTCTTCTCCAGATCATGTGATGACTGAACACTGGTTCAGCTCCTTCCAAATTAGGTTTAGCTCTTCTAAGTCAGCATAGCATAGATGTCAGTTTGCCTGAGGCCTTCCTAGCTACATCAACTAACTCAGCGAATTCGACACCCATCAACATGCCAACGTGGTATGCTCCTAAATACAGCTCACAGATAACAAGAGATAGCTGTCCTTACTGGAAAAGGCTTCAGGAAGCACGTATAATTTCTCTGCGCGAGATGTCTATTTCTGCTTAACTATATGCACCAGCAATTACTTCCGTGCAAGATATTCATTCATGTTGGACAGTCGCCGTATCCGATGGTCTGGTTCTATGCAGCGTGCTACTACATTTTAGAGAATAACTACGAGCTCTCCAAGAAACCTACATCTGAAGATTTTGAGAAGAGGACGTGGTTCCAGGTACCAGAATCCTCGGTATGTCTCTGGAATTTCGCAAAAGGGAAGGGTAAAGGTGATTAGCGACACGGCCGTCTTTTCAATAAAGATTTGGTAATTTATATTGGGAATTTCCATGTGTTGAAGTTAGCTTATGGCTGAGGCAATGACAGTCCTTTATAGATTGAGTAACGAGTAAAGAAGTAATGCCCAGGCATTATGACATTGAGATTTCGAGTATAGTAAGCGTCAACAAAGTCCTATTTGTCTTCCATCCTGCATGTAGCATCCAAATCTGTTACGTATTGTCATGTAATGAAGGCCAATAAATCAGCCACTCAGTAAGGTTTGCATCTAGGCACATAAAAGGCGACAGGCATCAAGATGCGGTGCTGCTGTGTGATGTATGTTGCATCAGCAATGCTCCGAGGTGGCTAGTTTTCAGGGTAGGAACAGTATGGGTCATCTAAAGACCTTCTCTGGCTCGGCAAAAAGCATTAGGTTTCGGTTTTGCAGTGGACACGCATAGTGAGAGGTGGGTGTTGATCAAGAGACTGAAGGAAAACACTAGATTTGGTAAGTCAGTAGTAAGGCGCTTGACGTACTGCACTAAAGTCAAACTGTCTGAGAGTGAACTCCATGCTGTTGCATCGACAAAGTTTAGATACCTGGGACTGCTGGCTGGCAGATGCTTGTATACAACTAAATAGGTGCCCCTGCATGCTCAGTCTGATCCTGACATAGCGACCTACCTGAAGCAGGATAAAACATTTCTCTTGCCTGTATCAACTGAGCACTACTCATGCTCATATAGTGATCATTTAGCTTTGGTTGAAGAGTAGAATGGCTGTAGTTCGAGGCAACTCTTCCAATAACCAGAGCAGGCGTGGTTGTGGCATACATTTTTATACAGATAACTATTTTTCCAGATCACGTGGTTACCAAAGACTGCGCTTGGCGTCTTCTAACTTGGACCAGCGCGACACGAGACAGCACAATCTCATTAAAAGGTGCTCGGCATAGCTGATCGAATTGTGTATCTCAATTTATCTCAACCGGTACCGCGTTTCTTCAAAAGGAGAAATCTTTGCGAGACGCGACCTTTACCAGAAAGCCACTTCAGCATGAGTGTTTGTGATCCTACCACTCCCTTCATCTTCGCAATCTGCTCTTTGTACCACTCGAGATTCAATGGAAGCATGCTAACTTTTGCTTTGCAGTTCCAACCAGTAAACCCGAGGCCTTTCTTGCAAGCCAGGTATGCGACAGTTATTCCCCGCGGTCGGCCTTTTTTTGATTTTTAACCTACACCGTCTGCGAAGAGAGAAACATATCCGTCTCATTACTAGTCTCACAATGGCGCCTGGGGATTCGCTAACCTTTTCGATGAAAACCGTGCAGAGTCGGCACCGAGCTTATTATCCGCCTTAAATGGGGCCAGACAGAGTACAAGGGCACGTTGGAGAGCATTGATTCGTACATGAATGTGCTATTGAGAGATACGGAGGAATTCATCGATGGCAAGAATACAGGGACTCTCGGTCTTGTGCTAATAAGGTACGTTTGCCATTTCATGTGGCCGTTTTGAGAGACCGTTTGAAAGGATACACTCGGAATCTGGCCTCCGAAGGCACCGGCCATTCCATTTCTAGGCTGGAAGTACGCGTGCTGACTCGGTGGCTATGTAGGTGTAATAATATCCTTTGGATGGGGTCAGCGGATAGTGTTGAAATGACGGATCTGGGGCTCAAATAGAAGCGGACTGGCCACGACGCGCGTTGCTCCGATACTATGAGTGGTCGGGAAAGTAAAAAGGAAGGCTTCGATCTTTGGGATTCCATGGCGGCTCTTTCATCCTTTCCCCCCTTCTTATTAATTTCTTTTTCTTTTTCATTCCGCCTCGAGGCGTTTAGGTGGGCTTCTGGGAGGGTTCCAAAATCAACATCGAGACAATTCTTCAGGTTGTACGGATTTGTCGGTCATATGAATTGAAATACCCGGCTTGCGCGATGATGGAGGAGGCGAATTCAATCTCACGGTGCTGTTGGCAGACTTTTCCAGCGGCACGGGGATAACCTAGAATCGTGTCAGGTGTCTTTGGTCCGATGACTATGGGAAAATGATTTTGCTTGTCTTTTCCCCTCCACCATCTGCTTGCAGTGAGCTTCTCCGGTAAATTGAAAACCGCAATCGGATGGAGTCATTTGAGGTTTCTCAGATGAAGTCAGCGTGCTGTGGCTGTGTCTGGCCAGGACCCTTAGAATAGATCGTACTCCATACAAGCCGTCAGTGGCCTCTTTTGATATCAGCGTACGGCAAACGCAAAGATAAATAGTAACGTCAACACTGGAGGAGATCTTCATGATCAGCCCAACAGAAATAGTAACTGCTGTCATGCACCATGACGCATGCACGGCTTTACCCACAGCCACGTTTAAGCAACTTGGTTACACTACGATAGTGTTCCCTGGGGCTCGACAACGCGTGGATAACTAAATGGGTACTCGGGACGTTGGCCTGTGGCTTGTGCACCCGGCAACGTCATGGCGTTGGAACGAACAAATCGAATCCATATGCTACCTGCAGCATTGTCATTGTTGTAGTGTGTACAGCGTAAGCGCCCCCTCCATCCCAGATTCTGTTGCGCTCCAACCCCGGAACACCCTGCACCAACCAGACAGGTACAGCTATCCAGATAATGCCCATTCGGCGCTGGAGATGCTTCAACAGGCGCGTGCCCTGTCTGGTGCCACTGTTCCACGCCGCTTGGATAATTATTTCCGCCAGAGATATCAGCAGGTCCGAAGGGTCTGCGCTGACGATGAAAGTTAGTTGATGGTGGCTGTTCCCCCGTTGCACCTCCCAGGACCATCGATAGCATCCTGCAGCAGGCAGCTAACTAATCATAATCAGTGTTCGTTTGTCTTCTGAAGGTCCTTCCAGTTATACCCGTTTTATTCTTCTTTTTTCCTTTCCGGAATGCAGACATCACCCTTCACCCCCGGGCACTGGGTGTTTGCCTCTCCGAAGTTGAAACCCCTCTGGTGGCGCATTCTGTATCCCAAGCGGAACTTGATGTAATCTCCTCGGGCGAATGATGCGTTTCTTGTGGAAATTAACGGCTGCAGGCTGGTGTTGATCGAGGCATGTTCTGTTCTTTCATTCACCCACTTATTTGGCGCTTTCCCCCTCCTTCTGCACAGGGATATTGTATATAGATACAAAAGGCGCTTCCTTCTACCCTCTGTCCGCTTTGTTCCGTTTTTCTTCCTTTATTTATTATCCTGTCTCTTTACAATATTATATGTGTTCCCTGTGCTGCTTGTTCAATAAAGCAAGTTGACTCTTTGCCTACAGCCCTCCATATAAAGACGCTTGCCATCCTAAAGCTGTTGCGTTGGTTCAATATCAAGCGTACTCACCACAGTGCTATACAACTTGAAATAAATTCCTCAAACATACACGAATCTCTACAAAAATGCGCGACATGCCGTCAAGATTTATCGAAATCCTCGATGCAGAGGATTCGTCGCACCTGAGAATGTCCGCCTCAGACGTCCGCCTCGAAGACGTCCTAGCAGACCACGAAGCCACCGTCAACAGACACCGTTCCTCAACACAATCTTCCAGCAGCAAAGTTAGCCTCAAATTTAGAACAGACCAGGATCGGGATCAAACACCCTCTCCTTCCCAACGGCTGAAAAGGCTCAGCAATATCCTCCGGCGGGACGGCAAGGATGGTTGAATCCGCGCTTACTATTTCTCCTGTTGGTAGTATTAAAGGTCTATTCGATACGTCCCGTGGATCTGCCAACAACAGCATTTTATTTTGCTGAATTCTGTTTTTCCTATCCTTGTTTTCTTACCATGTTATACGTTTCCGGGTTGAAAATGTATAGTTCTCGGTTGATTATTATGTTTCGGGAGTCGAGATACTTATGGGTCGGTTTCACTTTGGAACGGTCTTATACAGGAGCAGGAGCAGATTGAATAGTCTCCTATTATTATCTATCTACCTTTGGCATGACGTGGGACGGTTTGAGCGAACACAGGATTTCTTATGAAACCAGGAATGGATGATTTATGATTTAGCTGATACGATACCCTTGTTTTTTCTCTCTTTCTCTCTCTCTCCCCAATCTTACTCTTTCTATTCTCATTTGCAATTTCCCTTCTTGGTACCTATTTGCTGTATCTACTTTTCGTTCTCTCTAGTAAAGAGGGGCGGCATTATCCTGATTTGTTTAATTAATAGATTTCAATTCTTTCCTTGATGCGAGATAGGAGCATTCAAGAGGTTTGAATCGTAACAAATTACTAATTTCTAGTATCCTAGACTTCCAAAATAAAGAATCTATACTGATTTCCTTGATTTCGTGACTTGTAGCCTGTGTACGTACGCTGTATACTCTGGATGGAGAATTAAGATAACACTGTAGATAAGCCTTATCGATAAGTATGCTTATCTAAACAAAAATAGTGCAAGTCTTTACTTCCGCGTCGATCAATCATTGTATTCCTCTCCAGGTTGGAGAGCGTCTCAATCTTCCCTTAATGCCACCAATTCACATATGATTGACGCTAGCCGTCTATTTAACTTTTGTATTTTCTTGTCTTGTCTCGTATTCAGTCGGTCTATCTGACTCTCGCCATAACGGCAATCGAAACAAAGCAAAATGACATCCACAACGCCAACGGTTTTCGAGCAGCAGAGGGAGGAACTTGTTAGGGAGATAGCTGTGGTATGTCTCTTACCTATACTACTTACCTATACGTATGCATATATATACATATTTATATGCGTGTGGATCTATATTTCTAATTAAAACCAGACTGAGCGAGAGTAAGCTAACACTGAAACAAACCAGGGCATGGAACAAGTTCTCCAAAACATAAACCGTTTAAACAGGAATCTGGAGAGTATTATCGCTGTATGTCTATGTTTATCTCTATTTATTTTACTTGTTTTTATTTTATTTTATTTTATTGCATTGTCTTGGTTCTTTATCTCCTGTGCCAATCATCCACGTATAGTGTGGAAGCAAGGGACTTGACTACCTGCAAGGCACGAAACGAAACACAAAAGGCTCCATCCTAACATCACTGAATGCAGGTTGGGAAGGAATTCGGCTCCGTTGAGGCTCTATGGTCGCAATTCGAAAACTTCATGGCACGGCCCGATGAGGAGGGGGATTCGAAGCAAAATGGTGGGGATGAGGAGGATGATCATGAAAATGAAAATGAGCACGAACATGAGCATAAATACGAGCACGGAAATGAGGAAGGGGATACGGAATATAACTGATATCTATTCATGTTATTCTCTGTCTACTTTTATGATCAATTAATTCTTAGTATTCTCGACTGGGTCTGCAAATTCATTCGGTCTCCACTTATTTACAACTAACTCATCTTACGGCTTCAACAAAGCAAGGGACAATACAACGGATCACTCTTTTCAACTCAACGTTAGGTCGCTAAGCAACATGGCGTCGTCGCCCTGGCGCCAATAAACACCTATCCCATGCCATGCAAGCCATCTTGACGAACAGGATATATGGGGGACAATGGAAAACGGAAACAACCTTATAACAGGGGACAAAACAAAGCAAGCAAAAAAGAAAACAGAAAGCCGCCGCGAACAGACAGGTTGACATCATATAACTCGGGAACGTATGTAGAGGATAGGCATCTAGGAAGGAAAAGGGAAAAGGGGGAAATTCACACAGCAAAAATAAAAATTAAACCATGAAAGTATCATATCAATCTTGCGTTAGCATGTCACGTCGCGTACAGAAAGAGGACAAAAAAAGGAGGCAAGGAAAGGAAACAGAACCAAACCGAGCCACACTAAACCACACCTACTTGCCGAACCAACCGTCAAAGCAACCAGGCTTATAGTTCGGCTGAGTTGTGAGAAGAAGCATAAAACGAGGGGACATTAGAAAAGGAAATTGAGGCACAAGAGACACTGAAAATAGGCCAAAGAGCGAACTGAAGGAGAACGGGTCTACAATATTTTGCAGCTCCGCTTCTTGACCTTCTTCCCTCCCATCGTCGCTCGACCTCCTCTTTCCCCTGCTGAAGACGAGGAAGAAGAGGAATTTTTGTTCCCGCTACTGCCTCCACCCACATTCGGGCGTTTGCTAGTGCTATTTCTGTCCCATCCCTGTGAATCGTCTTCAATAGAGACAGAAATGTTGACTGCGTGTGCGAATACCTCGTCCACACCACGCATCTCCTTGCTGCTGCACTCGATATAAGAAGCGCCCATGCGTTTGGCCACCGCTGCGCCTTGCTCCGGTGTGACCGGGGTCAATCCCTGCGTTTTCAGGAGTTCAATGCAAGTCCGCTTATTGCGCAGATCTGATTTTAACCCGACAAGGATGATGGGCGTGGTGGGACAGAAGTGAAGAACTTCCGGGTACCACTGTTTATGCCAGTGAGAATCTAGACGTATGCCGAGTAAGGGACGATGTACAAGACTTACCTTGTCCATTACGTTCTCCAGCGATGCAGGGCAGTCGATGGCGAAACAGACAAAAAGCAGATCGGTCTCTGGGTACGATAGTGGTCGAAGTCGATCGTATTCTTCTTGACCGGCGGTATCCCACAGTGCGAGTTCTACCATCTTGCCCGATTGTCGATGGTATGTTTGGGTGATGTAGTTCTCGAAGACAGTGGGAACATATTTCTGAACTAGTGTCAGTGAGCTATCTTTGGAAAAGTCATGGCTGTACCACGACATACCTCTGGAAAGTACCCTTGCGAGTAACTGATCAACAAACACGTCTTGCCGCAGCCACCGTCTCCCACGACGACGAATTTTTTCGAATACGCCGGCGGCTGGGTCACATTGGTGGCCTCTGACATTCTTCCACTCGAGATACTGGTATTCGTGCTGGCGGAGCCGTGGCTGACTCTCACGCTGTGACTGCGAGCATGGCCTCGTGGCGATGAAGAGGGATGCGTGACTGAATGGCTGCGTGACACTCCGTATATCTGGTCGTCATACCGAGTTGCCATGGTTGTTGATGTTGACACAAAGAAACGCGTGTGAAACTCGATCGGAAAACAATCGGGTTGATAGATACCCAATGGTGCCCCAAGCGTGTGGCCGTGGTAAACCCTTGACACGTAGCCGGTACGGGATTGTCGATATCGCTAGGCAAATAAAAGTCCAAAAAAAGATAAAGGGGGAATGGAGATTTGAAGTGCTTGCGTTGGGGAGATGTGTATGTGTGTGTGTGTGTGTGTGTGTGTGTGTGTGTACCGTGAGGATGCTGTGTAATGCAACTTGACGGAGAAGAGCAACGATGACGATGGAGACCAGCACCAGGCTTAGTTCCCTGGCGACGACCACGACGATTTCTCCTGCGAGTTACAGTGGCTCAAATGCTCCTGGAGCAATAGGCGTCCCAGACTGGGGAATGGAGGAAGTGGCTTGTTTACAGAGGGGAGACGCTGCCATGGCAACGGCTGGTCGACATCATGACGCACAGGAGATCCACGCCGGACCTGCCCCTGACAACCATTGACCATCCCTAAATAGACCTGTGCGCATGGGCTGATGGGTTCTAGCGTGCTTAGCCTCACTGGTTTGGTTGGATGGTTTCAGCTTTGCACGATTGTCCACCACTGTATGGGTCTGCACGGCTTCGACTTGTCCAGTCTTGTCCCAACGACTGCAATAACAACATGGTAATTTGGTCAGTATTCTCGGGCAATTGCTAGCACAAATGGATAACGTTGAATAGCGGCCGTTGAAGGGAAAGACAGCCTTACTTTGTTCGTCTGCTGGATATCGTCGCGGCATATATACGGCGTATATATATACCTTCCACAATACGTACTTCATGGCATCGTTATAGCAACGAACTATCTTCCGGCCCGAAGATCCAATCCCACTTGCTAGCGAGATCCATTCCAGAACCCATTGTGGATTTGCCGATTGGGCATTGCGATCGATCTTCACGCTTTAATGTGACCGTGGCTCTCGAAGGTGCACTTCAGCTGCACTAGACGGACCCAACAAATTTAGCGCCATGCAAGCAGATCTAGAGCACGGAGGAACACGGAGGATTCAGAATGGCTGGCCTCTGTTTTCGTGCTAATGGAATGATCTTGCTTCTATTCGCTTGTGCCTCCGGACAGCGAAGGTCTGAGGGTTGTTCGCCGAAAGACACGTAGTAGCAGCAGCAGCAGCAGCACCCGATACCGTTTGTTGAAGCAGAAATTATTGTCCTCAATCAACCGCGTAGAAACCGCTTAATTATCATTACTACTGAGTACTTCGAGATGAGCTTGTTTCCTTCACTAGTTAACTAATTCTTGTGCAAGTTACGCGTTGACTAAGCAGCCTCGGTACTGAATGTGGGCGCCTCAGGCTGCAAGGAATCAGCACCGAATTGCGTAGCATTCCTGGGATTAATTATTGTGACAGCTGCTCTGCTGCCCCGTTCCCCTTAAATTAAATTCCCCGTATTTGTTGTCTTATTTTTACCCCGTCGCTCCTCAAGGCTGGCTCTGAAATCCTCGTCTCCTACGCAAAAGTCTCCTGCATCGTTTGCGTTGAAAGAAAGCTCCGGACCACCAGGCAACGGCGGTTGCAGTCGACCTCCACGGCCATGGCTAGCAGTGCGGATAAGAAGAAAAGCAACGGCGTCGAGCGGCGGGATGCGGGGCTCAGGAGTCTTGACCACTGTATGGATAACCTTCTGGAATGATTTGGTTCGCAATGTATTCTATTCAGCGATCTTGACTGCCTTCATTGCTGCTAACTCGTCATACTCTTCCACTTGGATAGACCGCAAGACGCTCCCCCACTGGCGATATAAGCCTCGACAGATGATCCTCCCCATTGTCCGTTTCGAGACCCCGTATCTGGCCTGGTTCCAGGAGAAGGTTCGCACTCCGACTCTTGATACATATTTTGCATTTACAGCAAACCTGGGCACACATACGTTCTTCACCATCCTTATCCCGCTTCTGTTCTGGTGTGGATATGCAAGATTTGGCCATGCGTAGGTCCCGAATTGAAGCACAAAGAGAGTGGGCATGGGCTTTGACACTCATATTACAGTATTGTTCATCTCTTGGCTTCAGGGGTCTTCTTCAGCGGCTTCGTGAAGGATCTGCTATGCCTCCCTCGCCCATTGTCCCCCCCTCTCCAGCGAATCAGCATGTCCGAGTCTGCTGCATTGGAATACGGCTTCCCATCAACGCATTCGACCAATGCCGTCTCTGTCGCTACGTATATCCTTTTCCTGCTCAGATCGCCTGATTCCACGCTGAGCGCCCGTACGACCCTCATGTTTGAGGGTTTGACGTACCTCTATGTTTGCTCCATCCTCATCGGTCGCCTGTATTGCGGCATGCACGGTTTCCTGGATGTCATTGTCGGTTCCACCATGGGAATCCTGATTACATATTTCCAATGCACGTACGGGGATGCGTATGATGATCATATCCTCTCGGGATCCGCCAAGGACGTGTTCCTGGTAGCCTTGGCCATCCTCGCTTTGGTTCGCATTCATCCCGAGCCAGCGGACGACTGTCCGTGTTTCGATGATAGCGTTGCGTTCGCAGGAGTCCTACTGGGGGAGGCCGTGGCGCACTGGCATTTTGGACAAGCGAGTTTATTGTGGGACCTTCCTTATCCAAGCACCGCTCCATATAGAATAGAATATATGGGCTGGCCCAAGACGATCCTGCGCCTTTGCATCGGCGTTCTCATGGTCTTTGCATGGAGGGAAATCATGAAGCCGTCTCTCCTGCAGATTCTTCCTCCTATTTTCCGAGCATTAGAGAAAGCGGGCCTCGACCTGCCTAGGAGATTCTTCACCAAGGCCTCGTATGTTGCCCCTCTTCTCAAGTCATGACTTTCTGATCCTGACCAAAAGCCCCCCCCCAATAAAGAGAATACAAAAACATCCCCGCACATCTGCACGACCATGACGTCCTTCCAGATTTCTCCGAGATTCCTTCAATTCTCAGCACTATCCGCAGACGACGGGCTATATCTATTGGTCCCCAATCCGAAGCAGATGCCTACGAGACTCTGGCATACCGTGAAAAGCGCCGACACGACAATCTTGCCGGTGGGGGTACGGCACCACCTGCTGCCGAAGCGGACCACAAACACACTTTGTACAACCACTCCAAAATTGATGAATACGAGCATATGATGGGGACGGGAAGTCCCCGCCTTCCCCCGACAGGGGCGACTACGTCCGACATTGACACCATTCCTCTCAACCAGAGGGCTTCTCCCGAAAATGACGTCGAGGAATTCACGGAAGCAGAATTATTCTCTCGAATCGCGAAGCCCCGAGTACGGTACGATGTAGAAGTGGTGACCAAGTTAATTGTATACTCAGGTAGGTGACTCATACTACATTCCTTGAATTATTTCACAATGGACTCTCGAGACGATGCTGACGTGCGATGGAACCCTAACTAGGCATTTCATTTATAGTAATAGAAGCAGCCCCAATCCTATTTTCTATGACAGGACTGGGCGTACAGAAATAGCATATCATACCCGTTTTGGGGGGGGGGGGGGGGGAAGGGGATTGTGTTCAGCTGGCTGAACCGGACGAGATGACATGACCATGTAAATGCCTTTTTTATTGTGTATATACGTCTTGCATTCCGTATTGTTTGACAGAGGGAGACGAAGTCTCCATCTTTTTCTCTTCTCCACTCCTTCTTATGTCGGTGGTTGTTTGTCTTGATTGACAAAGGCAAAATGTAGATAGACGCATCTTTTTATGCTTTGTGAGACATAATCCAAGATGTTTTAATTCACCTTAACACGGGCAATGCCATTGATGATATAGGGCTACCAGGTTCCATCAGCCACGGATTCTGACTGCTGCATCGTGATGTATGAATAAAAAGCCAACAAAGCTGTTCAACAATGAATTGAGGAGCATAAAGACAAATGTCAAAATAAACACAAGCAAGCAGAGGATATCAGAACAATAAAAGCAACGCAACGTAAAAAGAAAGTAGCTACGATAAAGGGATCTTCGATCCCATCCTGGAAGAATAAACATCCAGTTAACTAAACAGTACCAACCTCTCTCGCCTTGCACACAACATCTCAAGAATCTCAGTTTCAATCGCAAGGCGTATTTTCCCATCAAGGACATCAACAAACTGGTTTGAATCCGG
This sequence comes from Monascus ruber, assembly GCA_002976275.1. NCBI lineage: Eukaryota > Fungi > Ascomycota > Eurotiomycetes > Eurotiales > Aspergillaceae > Monascus > Monascus ruber. Next base: position 922,909 of record PSNO01000005.1, read on the forward strand.
ATAATGACTATTCTTACCAGCTTTAGCTTCTGGTAAGGGGCTTGCGCCCGCTGTTTTTGTTTTCCCGGTGCTCGGATCGGAAATGATTTGATCTGCCTTTAGTGAAGGGTTTGTTTCCTTATTGGAATCAGGCTCCTCGAATATTGGCCCAAATCCACTGAAGAGTGAATACGATAAGTGCAACGATTGCAACGAGAGTGCCAACAGCCAGCAAGAGTCCCAGTAAGACCTTGAACATAGATGTGAAGATATCTGTCACAAAACGATCGTTATTTCCCAGACTTCTCCCAGGAAGGTGAGGAAGATTATGGCGCCAAAGGGATTGAAGCTCATTTTCTGCAGCTATTGATGAAGAGGGGGAATTCTCGAGATGGAATAAGTGGTAAAAGTTGTTCCAGCGAGATGTTGTGCCTGGTTGCCAGACCCTGTTTTGTTTGGGCTGTTTGCAGTGATGTAGTTTCCAGTGTTTTACAAGAGCTGCGTGCATTTTCTTCAGGCTACATCTTACTTAACCCTCACTCCAGCCTTCACCCATGCTCAGGTATCAAATAGAAAGGGCGGGCCCTGGATATATTATGTACTATGTACAATGGACATAGTTCAATCCACGATGTCTTGGTTCGCTCGGAGGAAGGTCTAGTGAAGAGTGGGGTGAAGCCATGTGGTGTACGCATTCTATATATTTCTATCGCACAATATCCTCCACTTTTGAGTTGCATCTAGAGGAACTGTTCTTCTGATAAAAGATAGATAATAGTCTGTGTTCGGACTGGACGCAGCTCTAGATGCCGATCTTGATAGAATTGCTGGTATATAAGTGATAGACGAAGTAGATGCTGAAGGCGCAGAAACTAAACTATCATTAATTCTTCATATCCGGCTAATAACTACTATATCACACTAAATGTGGCGTCTGTTTGGCTACTCATCGACCAGCTCTACAGACCCGGAGCATCCACGAGGGCTCCCGGCCTCCTGGTACCGATCCTCAAGTCTATACCAACTGGAACGACGAGCCATCTTCTCCCGGAAATGGATCCTTATCACACATCGCATCCGACTCAGTCAACCGGGAGACTTCCTATCGTTCACGTACGCAGGATTCCCATTCTTCCTCGTCCGAGACCGTGACGGTAACATCAACGGCTTCCACAACGTCTGCCGACACCGCGCATACCCCATCGTACAGAGCCGTTCAGGCACAGCCAAGGTGCTGAGCTGCAAGTACCATGGCTGGTCGTATGGACACAAGGGGAACCTCGCGAAAGCGCCGCGCTTCGAGACGGTGGAGGGCTTCGATAAGAGCCAGCACGGCCTGCTGCCAATCCACGTCCACATCGACAAGGTGGGCTTCGTGTGGGTGAATCTCCAGGCGGGCGAGCCGGATATCAAATGGGAAGATGAGTTCAAGGGGGCAGACGAGAAGCCTATCCTCAGGGAATTCGATTTCCAGGAGGAATTCAAGTTCGATCATGTTTGGGATATGGAGCTAGATGCCAATTGGAAGGGGTTGATTGACAATTATAATGAGTGCTATCATTGTCCGACTTCCCATCCGCTCATTGCGAGCGTGTCGGATGTTTCGCAGTATCGGGTTGAGCCGAAGAGAGGATGTCTCGAGCATACGATTATCAATAAGGATATGGAGGATAGTTCGTTTCGACGGTCTATCACCTTCTTTCCGCCTTGCACGTCTGTTACAGTCACGTATGTTTCTTGTTTTCTCTCTCTCTCTCTCTCTCTTTTGACCGGTTACTAATGAAAGCACAGCGAACACTTCTTCTACATTCAACGCATGATCCCCGTCACAGCCACGACAAGCAGGATCGAAAACGAAGTCTACCGGCACAAGAACGCGACGGACGAACAATTCACAAACCTCTGCAATTTCTATAAACAGGTCCTGGAAGAAGATAAGCAGCTCTGCATCGGCGCCCAGGAGAACCTAAACTCGGGTGTCTTTGTCAATGGAGAACTCCACCCTGACAAGGAGAAGGTTAGAAGAGATCTCCACTACTTCGTAATGCTTGCACCCGTCCGACTGACTCTGTTTCCATTAGGGTCCTCTTCACTTCCAGGAATCAGTTAAGAGAGAGCTGATGGAGCATCGGAAGAAGGAGGAACAGAGTGGTCGGGAGCTCTGGCCGGCTGCTCCCGCGGTTCGGGGAGGGCAGACGGGGACGCTGGATGAGGAGATGTTCTGCGCGAAACTCGAAGCGGAGAGTTGTTTGGCTGCTAGTAAGGAATTGGCGTGGTGAGATTCGATTGAAACGAAAGGAATTACTGTATATGAAGTGTACATGAATGTTATGGCAATGGAATTGCGTGTACTACTATCCTTGACCATGGACATGAGTATACGGATCTACTCCGTAGAATATGTATATCCCCCACCTCCGACAGGGATGATAAGAGAACTATTGGAGCCTTGGCCTATCTCTTGCAGAACTTTATCTGGATGATCCTTGACATCACATTATGACATAATGGGATCGCAGATATAGATAACTATCTGCACTGCGCATATGTACAATGCCGACCTTTATGTAGTAATTATTCAACTGTGCCGTGGTTCGTCTTGGCTATTACTCAGGTACTAAGCGGGTGGCAGAAGTCAATCTATCTCGTGCTGAGTGTTGACCTAGCTATATCTGTGTACATGTATAACTTAGTTAACTAGTGTAGTTAGCTTACTTAACCATATATTCAGATTTCAATGAACACTACTGAATGTTATTTAGAGCCTATCAAAGTCGCGTGAATGCCAGCCCGGGGTCCTCGTAGATTTGCTGTAGCGATGTCGTCCAGAGATGTGTCACTCCTGCCAATTCAACTCCAGCGACCGAATCTCAACCTCAGGTATAGAACGACGAGTGACCGCTGCACAGACGCGTATGACTTGCACAGGGACAATGGCGGACTAGACTGCGGAATCAGCTGTCACCCGGCGTTCGATCAGGAGGAGCTGCCCTGTAGACACCGTCAGTGAATTCTCAATTACTCCACAATTGAATTCATGAAATAAGCCATTTCAGGGGAAGAATAAAAGCATATTGACACACCTTGAGCCACCAGAAGTGCTGGTTCTCCATGAGATGAGGTTGGAATAGACAAAGACGACGTCGGAGACAGGGCGGCAGGGAAGGCGGCGGGGCTGCTTCCGCCTGCTGGATCAGGCTAGCGGGCTGCCAAGCCACTCTTTTTTCCCGCGCGAAGCTTCCTCCATCGCAATCAAACACATTCCATCCATCACTCTCTGTTTCCAGGGCGTTCAGACTCGCCAAATTGCGTCGCCGATGGAAATCTCAGATGGACAGTGACTTGCATGCTGTTTGTTTTGGTTTCTTCTCCCCATCTCTTCCCCCTCCCCCCTTCTCTTTTTTTGTTCTCTCTTCCCTTCCCACCCTTCATGTCCACGTGCGCGTCCGCTGTCTACTACGCGCAACGACTCTTAACAAGCTTTTATCTTGCCCTGAATGCTCTTAAATTTATCATATCGCTTCTCTTAGCTAATTCAAGCTTCTCATTGTCTTCTATCACGTCGACTTTGGCGTCTTCAAACATGTCGCCTTCTCAAGTCGCGCAGTCCTCCAAAGACGTCGACATGAAAGACGCCACTCCTATAAGCCCTGCTCCAGCTCTCCAGGCCTATGATCCCATGGATATTACCCCGGTGTGCGTTGCCAATCGTGAATCTAACGCGACTTCTGCCACCCTGGCCATGGGACCCCCCATCACGTCTCCTAACCAGTTTGGACCTCTGGTCTCTGGTCTGAGGGATCTCCCACCTCTGGGCAGACACCAGCTCCAGTCTCAGCAAGCTCGCAGGAGCGATTTATCAAGCAGTCGCCTGCCAAATCGTCCTCTGCGTGAAAGAGTTCCCCTGATTTCTCAGGGCCCTGTTCAGCTTAGCAGACGCACTGCCAATCCCACCGCGCTGAAGCTTGACAACCATCGTCAGACACTCAAAGCTACTGCATCCACGTGTCGCCTGTCTCCTCTGCTTTCTTCTCGAGTTTTAGGCAACCGTCATGGCGGTCGCTACCTCTTGACGTCTCGTACCAATAGAGACAAGGCCTTAACTTTTGCTACCTCCAATCTCATCGCTGGGAATAATATGTTCTCGAACAACGGCCATAAGGCCAAATCCAACGCTTACTCTTCTTTCACGTTCGCGCGTCCTCTGGGCGTGCAGGGTAGCCGCGTCGGTCCCCCAAACGATAACTGGTCTGGCCCATCTACGCGCCCTATGACCACAAACAATAGCCTTGCTGACTTCAATGAAAACCATTCGCTTACCCAGCCCTTGCGCCCATCGGGCCTGAACAATGCACCATTCTCTCTTGGCCGTAAACGCCCTTTTGAAGAGGACGAGTGTGACCCTCGCGCTGATAACTCTCGTGCTCGCAACCCGATGCTCACCTTGTGCATCGATCCACCCGAGGTGAGGAAGCGGAATAAGGAAAGGCTTTTTGGAATCAGACGTAAATCTCCCGTCCTCGAGGAACGTCCTGCGAATAAATCTTTTACCGAATGGACTCCCAATGATCAACTTCGAGAAAGCATGGCCTCTGCCACTGGCGCGGAAAATGAACACATTCCTGGTGGCTCTCCATCGCTGCCATCTGCAGGCACAGTTTCTCAACCACTCGAACATGTAACCTTCACCGAAGATGTCCTTCGCGAAGGTGAGCTGCCTCTCATGTCCGGCGCTCTTCCTTCCACTGGAACGCCTCGGGACGTTGTGCCTATCTCGCCTGATGGTACCGTCATCCCTGCAGAATACTCTATTGAAACCCAAGATTCTCCATCGCCAAGAAGGGTACCTGCTCAAGAGACGTCGCTCATTCAAAATACACAGCCAATGCAAATTGTACAACCGGCAGATAACACCAATTGGCTTGGCTGGTACATAGATGGTGTTGCAAAAGCATTCACTTACGCCTTTGCATTCGCGGATACTGTCAAGCGCCATGCCGCTAGCCTCTTTGTAAGACCCCGTCAGGCTACTCCCCTTCATCCTATCCCCACAACTCCTCGACTCCTTGGCCCCAGATCTCAAATCTTGCGCGGCTACTCTGGAGAAGACCGGCGCCGAATCGTCAGCGATCAACGACGGAGGGACCGTGGCCTCTCCGCTCCGGAGGTAACATATCCTTTCCCGGATATAACCTTCGATATTCCACGCTTCCCCATTCAAGGTAGTGCTTCACGTCCGCCTCTGCAGCCGAGTGCTACTGAAGCCCCTACTACTACACTACTTTCTCCACCGGAAAGCTTTGCCCCGCCAGCGCGTCCTGTACGAGCTTCCAAAATTGTTGAAGAATGGTTGAATGACAGGACCCCTCTGAAACACCCAGCCATTGATACTCCTCTGGCTCGCAGAGATGTCCAACGGAAGAAGACAAAGAAGAAGGAGAAGAAATCTTCAGCTAAGCGCAAAGCGGCTAAGAAAGCCACCAAGCTTTCTCTTGAGGACGAATCTCCACTGGTGCCTGACTTGGCACCTCATCTTTCCTTCTCTCCCGCATCTGTGAAATCTACACCAGCGAAGAAAGCCGCTGCGAAAAAAAAGTCCAAATTATTCGAGCGGCCTTCAATTGAGGAACCCACTCCTACTAGTCCGTTCAACCCTGGTGAGGCGCCGGAGTTCCCATTTGGGCCCGCGGTCTCCGCTGTGCGCCTCTTCTCGGCGCCTCGACCTCTCCCACCCGGCCGTATGGAATCAGTCTATGCTCCTGAATGGCGCGAAATCGAAGAGCGCCGAAGACACGAGGAGAGGCCTCCTCGTGTTCGCCTCGAAGGGCGTGCTGTTCGTCCCCTCCCTGAGGGGTGGAACCGTCGACTCGCAGATGCTATGGCCCTGCCCAACGGCAGACAAGTTGCTACCTCCCTGTCCGGAGAGGTGTTGACCAGGAGGGACCTGGCCACGTGTTATGCCCAAAACACGTGGCTCAACGACGAGGTCATAAATGCATACCTGTCCCTCCTGGTCGACCATCTCCGCCGGTCGGCCGGCAATGCTGGCCGGCACGACCGGCCCCTATACCACGCATTCAGCTCATTTTTCTTCTCTAACCTCCGGGACAGGGGGTACCAACATGTCCGCCGTTGGGCACAACGGGCCAAGATTGGAGGCCCAGACCTCCTAAATGTGGATACGGTCTTCATCCCGGTCCACAACCACAACCATTGGACCCTGATGGTTGTAAAACCATCAGCTCGAACCATCGAGCATTTTGACTCTCTGGGCTCTGCCTCCCAGAGGCATATAGCCACTATTAAAGAGTGGCTCAGAAATGAGCTTGGTCCTCAGTACATTGAGGGCCAGTGGACGGTCCTCCCGTCCGCCTCACCCCAGCAGGATAATGGCTACGACTGCGGAGTCTTCCTTCTTTCAACGGCGAAAGCCGTTGCTTTGGGCATTGACCCATTGTCATATGGCGCCTCCGATGTCGCCACTCTTCGCAAGAAGATCGTGGCCGAGATCATGGACGGCGGCTTTGAGGGGGACTTCAATCCCATGACACATTCAGAGCTACTGCTCTAAATGTCCCCCTCGGGCTGCTTCTCGGCCACGAGCGAAGCGTGGCTACAGCTTTCGCCGTTGAAAGAAGGACTGGGGCGGGGGACTGTCCACGAGGGTCTGATTGTTGTGGTTGGACCGGGATACACAAATAAACAAAAAAAGGATATCTTCCTATATTTAATATTCTTTGCTCCTGGCCTCATATCATGTTTACCTCTTATATGTCCTCATTACGGGGCCAGTGGGGAGGGGGGAGCTCATGCATTCTCTTTATTTTCATGCCTCCTTCTTTCCCTCTCCCAACCCCTCCCCTTTGTTGTCCCATTTTTGTGGGAACCGGGAGAGGGGGAGACTGATTACTCTTTTTTGGGCTATATCACCCGGTGTGCAACACGGTTGGAACTTTGCTTGAAGATCCACGGTTGTATCATTTTGTTTCTCTTTTGGACGTTGTCGAGTCGAGTTTTTTTGGCCCTTTGAGTCCAGCATTTGTTTGGGGTTGTGGATTGCATCTACGATATCTGGGTTAGCGTTCTGTGTTTGGATGAACTGAGGCGTTTAGTGTGCCATGTATGATTTTGCATGCTTGTCTTTGAAGGGAGATGAAGTGGAGTTGAGTTCCTGTCCCTGTTCCTGTTTGCATTTGGCATGGCATGCTGCTATTTTGATACCCGTCAGTCGAAGCCTTGCTCCTGACAGTTAAGTTGTTTGAAATGTACTTATGGATAATGATGTTCTCGGCTTCGTGTATTATGCCAACAAGGTCTCATGTGTGATATTTTCGCAAAGAAACGTACATAGCAACTTTTGCGCTTTTTGATACATCACGATTTAGGAAAGTTGAATGTATTAGTACTATCATTTCCAAATTTTGTGTTCGCGTTAGTGACTGATATCTTCGACGCGACAGACATTCCTACATCCTCCTTGACCCCTAGTATCAGCTCCATCCAGATCATCACTACGACGATCAACACGTGGAATATCTACAGAAGTCTTTCGAGTCGAGAGATTATACAACATCTCAATCCACTCAATGCCCATAAACACGCTCTCCCCCTTCCGCAAATCACCCGTCCAGTTCCCCCCATCACTCCACAAATTGAGAACCACTAAACTCGGCTTAGAAGGAACACGGTACGTCTTCATCTCCTGAAGCTGCCCGTCACTATACCATGCAGAGAACCCAGGAAACCAGTCGAGTCTATGCACTGCCCACGATGTCCAGGGGGTGGGGAGATCGATCACGCTGCTGGCGCCGGGAATAGGGCGGTCTGTGATGGGGTTGTAGTCTGGTTGGTTTGTGTAGTGGATTCGATGTGGAGGGTCGGATGTGAGGATTTCAATGTCTGATTCGTCTGTATTGGTTGCTTTTGAGGCTGGGTTGTAGGTGAAGATGCCGGCACAGGCGCCTGAGGGGTTGCTTTTGTTTATGTCTAGGTATGGTTCGTCTTCTTCTGTTACCCGAGTCGATGATGGCGGGAGACTACCAGATGATAAAATGCGCATTCTAACCCTCAAACTGCAGTGATAGATATTGCGGAGTGCACACTCCATCTCGGCAGTTGAGGAGTAATTGTCGAAACGTGTCACGCGGAGGATGAGATATGTCGAGGTCGAAGTTGCATTCGTGTTTCGAGGATGTTGAGGATCGGTCGTGATAAAGATGTTTCGTTCCGAGTTGACCATGGGAACGGGTCTTTCTTCACGGCGCCAGGCCTGGACTATCCAATCTTTTGCGAAGTGTGTCTGGGAGAGGAGGATTGCTTTTGGGCTGTTTTTGTTGGTATAGTCGTCGTCGTCGTCCTCACCAGAATCACCATCATCGTCATCACTATTGTCGTTCTCGCCGTCGCTTATATATCCCCCCTTATCCTGGATATCGTCCGCATCGCCCTCGTCTTGGCCCTCGTAAGGGGTCTGGTCCTGCTCTGATGTCCGTCGAGGAATGGAAAAATTTCGAAAATCCCAGAATCGGTAGTGTTGGAAATATCCCCCGTCTGGCCCCGAGACGACATAGCAGTCGCAGCGATCTTGCTGTCGTGCTTCATCTTCGTCATCGGACTTTGTATTCCTGTTGGATATTGCAGCATTTCCCTGTGCTGCAAAGGAAGTAATGCAAGAAAGGGCAGCAAGACAGACGAGAAAGAAGGCAGGATGCCCCATGTCTTCCCTATCATTGTTTTCTCTTGGGAAATTTGTGTGGTATGGGGATTGTTCCTGTCTGTATGGAGCAACCTGGCCTCTGGTTCTATATCAGAGATGCTTAGAAGGAAACCACGATAGAATATTCCAAGGTACGGTCAGAAAAAGAATCTTCTTCCTACGCTAAAACCAACAAATTAGGCCTGGCTCGTGGTTAAGGCCAAGATAAGATCGAGTTTATGCATGCAGACCTGTAATTATGAGCAAATCGACCTGATCTGATCTGATCCGATGAGATGACAAACAAGCTCGATCACCACGGCTGTCATGATCAAGTTGTCATCGTCCATTACGACGTCTCTGGATCGCTGCCCTAGGGCAATCCGAATCTCATACAGTCTGTGATATCATATTATTGGGCTCATCTTCTGCAATTTACATTGTAGATGCTGTCATTATACCCATCGCAGTATCAAGGACACCACCACCTCGTGCGGACGTAAGCCCCAACCGTACTTAACCTGACAGATACTGAAACGGGGACCGTATGATTACTGAGGGGTATACAGCATCATATATAGCTTCATAGAGAGCATCGTTGCTCTAGCCATAGCATCGATATAGGCATTTCTTTCCCTGACAATCTGGCTCCTGTATTTACCAGCTGATACCCTTCACATCTGACAAATACAGAAGATACATGCAGCCTTGGGGCTGCTCTGCAATGGAATATTCCTCTCTCCTCCTCTCTCGTGGCCTCACGGTCCAAATCTCCCAATACCCTCGGCCAGCTGTCTCTTCAAAACCTCCAATTGGCATCGCTCACCCGTCCATCTCAATAGTGAGTACAAAAGTGAAAAGTGAACACAGCCTAGAAGAGTTGATGATTTAGGCGTAGTGCGGGTTATGGTAAAACGAGGATAATTTCATACCGTAATTACGGGATAGCTAGCATCTCTGCCCCTCTTCGCCCTGCTGCAGCATGCCTCATAATAGCGAGGTTCAAGAAGCTCTACTAAAGAGGGAAAAAACCAGCATAATAGTCCCTCTTCCCCAATGGCACCCCCTCCTTCCTCAAAATCCCATACGCGGTCGCAAGATGGAAGTAAATATTCGGCAAGGCGATGGTATGCGCATACGCAGCACCGCCAATCTCAATCGTCGCATCAGGACCGACCTTCGTAGTCCCAACAATATCGCCCTGTTGATTGACGACGTTCTTGTCCGCCTTGTTGAGCGTTTTCAGCACCGTCTCAATGCGCTCGTGGCATTCCGCAAATGTCGTTGGCTTGCCGGAAAGCGTCACCGGCTCCCGACCGGTTAGTCGTGCGACGAGGTTCTCGGAGAACTGCGTCGCGAGACGCACTTGGTCGGTCAATGGATACATGTCCGTGTACAGACGGGCGTCAAGGAGGGTGTTGGCATTGGGGCGTTGCTCAGCTTGGTGGAGGATGTGGGAGAGGGTGTTGAGGATGGCTTGGACGACCGTGATGGTTCCGTCGTAGAGCGTGTTGCCCATTTTGGATTGAGATTGAGAAGATTTGGGTATGTGAGAACAAACTAAGAGAAAGAAACAAATGGTAAATTATCAGGGGTTTCATCCCTAGACCTCTTGCTGATACTTATGTAATAGTCATCCAGGGTAACGTTATGCTGGTAAAGCTGGTACAATTATTTCCAGGATGATTGAGGGATTCAGCCAGATTTCCGTTTTCGGATGATCCAAATTAGGGCTTGTAAGCCAACCGTGAACGGTTTGCCGGATGAGGCATAGAAGTTACAGATACCATTATTACGCTGACGCCGTGAATAGACTTGATGGTGAATAGGAAACATTATCCCATGTTCAACGACCAGTGATGCGCATAAAGAACTAAATCCTCATACCTGTCCGAAATATCCTCTACTCAGAGAACCAAATCTCACTAGCTCACGCCAATCTCAGCCCTCAAAGCCCTCAAAGCCCTCAAAGCCACCAAAAAGCCACCAGAATGAATGTGATCCATTTCGCCCTCTTCTCAGGCCTAATAGCCCTCGCAACCGCCGGAACAACGCAGTCCTGGGTCAACACCTACACTGACACGAACTGCAGCGGCTTCAGATACACGTACCACATCGACACCACGCAGACGTGCGGACGCATCGGCGGAAAAGGCTTTGCGAATCTCGGCTCGATCGAAGGCATTGGATACTGCAAGTTCTCGACGTATCAGTCGCATGATTGTACGGGGCTGCCAGCGAGGTTTGCGGTGCCGCTGGACGATTGTATCAACGTGGATTTTAACTCGTGGCTTATGGACTGTGCGGGGATTTGATTTCTCTTTCTCTTTTCCCACTGTTCTTGGAGAAAGCAGGTTGAATGGAGGAAATCAGGGTTGAGAGGCCGGTGATGTGAGGGTGTCCACTCTCCTTCCAAGGGACGTGGCAGGGCAAAGCTTTCGTGGCTATGACTTGCAGAAAGGAAATTGTTTATTCTGGAAAAGCCTACAAATTGCAGGGAAACCAGCTAAAAGTGTCTTTTGTCTGAGAAAATGCAACGGTGTAATATATGCACAGTACACTATTCTGAAGGAGAGATTTCCGCATACTCCGTACAGTGTCTATCCACACGGTACAATAGTAATGAATGCCCACGCCCAGCAACGACAAGGTGGGTGTATCAGAAGAGAGATAATCCTTCACACAAGCTAGATCGAATCCCGAATCTGCACATAGCGGAAATACCGATCCTTCGTCCACACTCTGAACTTCTTTCCCCACAGAATCATCGGCACAGACAACATGATAATGGCAAAATCAAGCACCCCCAACGCAATAAACGTCGTCTTGACGCCCGTGTCCAGCCACGGCTCCACGCAGAACGTGAAAATACACGCCATCAGGTTGTTGATCACGGAAATGCACGCCATCCCTTCCAGAATAGTCAGACTGTAACATTCCGCACAGTACGTCATAGATAGATCGCCCACGCAGCCCCAGCCGAATCCGATTAAGCCCAGGCCCACGTACGGAGCCGGCCAGGACCACTCGTATGCAGTCCCGATGCCGAAGACGAACATGCCCGCGGAGCTGATGCAGGCGCATGGGATCAGGAACCAGAGGCGGTGTTCGGCCTCGCGGACTCCGTTGTTGCGGCGCGCCATCCAGATAACGAATACGTCCGAGCAGTAGCCGCCGTACATGCAGCCCAGGAAGGCACCGATGATGCAGGGGACGTTCATGATGCCGACTGCCGCGTCTCCGTAGTTCCATGGCGATTCCACCCAGTAGTCTTCCTCTAGGGTTAAATAGAAACTCAGCCAGGCATCCTGTGCACCCCACTGTAATCCCGAGAAGACGACAGCCGGGAAGCTGAACAAGCGCAAGGTATGAAACAGGCGGGACATGTATTGTTTGAATCCCATGCCCTTCAGATTGGAGGCGGGGGTGATGATTGCGATGCGCTGCCAGTATGACTTTCGTTTATCCATGGCAAGAGAGCTACCCGCGCCCATCTCGATTGAAGCTGGAGAGACATCCTCTTTGGCATTCTTGTCAGATGAGCCCGAGTCCTCGCCAGCATTCTTCTCAGTGCTATATTCGTCGGGATTGATCATCGGTGCGGATTCATCAGATGGGCGCTCAAATACCGTCTCTTCCAGGGTAAAAAGGCAGATGAGGAATGTGGCCCCGTTGAAAATAACGGCCATCCACCCAATCCACCGCCATCCAAGGGGGCCATCTGCTATGTAGGACGCGATCAAGGGACCCAGGTACGTGCCGATACTGGTTGCCAGGACGTAGACTCCAATGACGCTACCAAGCTGATGCTCGAAAAACAGATCCGAAAGCGACAGCTGCACATTGGCCTCCGCACAAGCTTCCGAGGCCCCTATGAAAAGCTGATTCCAAATGGAGTCCTGTGTGTTCTGAACACGGGCAAACCAGACCGACCCACCAGCTCCAAGAAGCATGCAGATCAGGTAAGAAATACGACGGCCATACAGCCAGGAGCTTGGAGAGAGGAGATATGTCGTGACGCCAATCGAGGCAAACAAGATACCCGCGCCGGTATTTTCGGAGCCGTAGGTGATTCCGAGTTCTTCGTTTTGGCCCGTCGATGCACTCCCGGCATCATTTGCAGTGGCAGCTGTTAGACCGGCCATGAAACAGACCAGCATGGCATGCCAGTACTTGCGCGGCCAGCTCCAGAGGAGCGGGTCATTTGGGGACTGGGTTGGAGTAGGATTAAGGACGATATTTCCATCATCCACGAGCGTCCAGGTTCCGGGAAGTTCTTCCCCCATCCTGACGATATCCAGCAAAACGAAGAGGTGAACTATGAAGAGAGCAGAGCAACAAGCGCTTGGTCGTTGGTCGCAGTAACACAGCGATTAAGGTCGTTCGGAATATACTCCGTGCATAGATGTATATATGAGCGCTACAGACGCCTCAGCAAGCCATGATGGATGCAGTCCAGTAGTCGCAGTCAATCTCTTTTCAAAGTAAAAATCCCCGAGAAGAGAAGGATACACGATACTTCAATGAATACTCTTGTTGTTCTCTTTGCTTTTTGCTTGCCCCTGCCCCTTGGCAGGAGCCTATCAGCAGAGAATCACAGCGTCTGAGGAAGAATATGTATGATCAACGAAGCAGATACGAGGTCAGACAGGACGCACAAGTCGCATAAGTTCCACAAGAAACATAATTGAGCAACCAATGGACAAAGGATAAAGTCAGAAGCGCATCCTGAGCGCAGACTCAAGAGAAGGGAAAAATTTGTTGAAAAAAAAAAGTGAGAATGGAAGAAAGAAGAAAAAAAAATCGCGCGCTAGAACGGACCGTCCCTGCGTGGGTCGCGGGGAGAAGGTGATGCCCGACATAATTTTGATTTTTGCCCCCCTGAAATGGCAAGACGAAGCGGGCTGAGATATGCAGGTCGGCCTTGCCGACTGATCGTCTGCAACCGCAGAGATAAGAGTCTCCCGACGCGGTTTAATTGGGTTTTTTTCTACGTGAGAATCGAATTGCTGCACGATTTATGTCACGTGGAGTGATTTGCCCTGGATCACGTGCAATCCATGATACTGACGTTGCATTCTAGAAACACGCTAATACAAGACAGGCATAGCGCCATTGCGTGGGGAGATCTGGATGAGTAAGCATTACCCTTTTGGGCGTGTGGCAGCATCGGCGACACTTCATTTGTACTCTTACTCCGTACTCCAGCATTACTCTCACCACTATCGCTCAGTTGCACTCTGCGCTCTCGGCAATGGCTGTTAGTGGGGATCGGCCTATATGCCTGGAGGCTAGTCGGGCCAAGTCCAGTACACTTAAATGGCACTCCACTCGTGGTATAACGCCGTAACCGCTCAACACACTGCATCCATCGCAACCAGGTGACATTCTGTAATCTGCCAGACACATGATCAGAATGCCGAAGCTCATCTGCATCATCGGAATCACTGGTAATCAAGGCGGCTCCGTCGCCCAACGCTTCCTACAGGACCCAGCTTATCAAGTATGCGGGCTCACTCGCAACCCCGCATCACCGGCCGCACAACGGCTTGCAGCACAGGGAGCCAGAATCCTACAGGCCGATCTAAACGATGTCGACAGCCTGGTTGGCGCCTTGCAGGGCGCCAACCTGATCTTCAGCGTCACGAATTACTGGGAACCTTTCTTCCGGGAAGACTGCCGCGCGAAGGCTGCCGAAGCCGGCATCTCCTGTCGCCAGTACGCGTACCAGGTCGAGTTTCAGCAGGGGAAGAACATTGCCGATGCCGTTGCAAGGGTGGTTGACGGGCTGGATGAGAATGGGTTTATTGCTTCGACGCTTAGCCATGCGCGGAAATCCAGTAATGGGGCTTTTACGGAGTTGTATCACTTTGATGCGAAGGCTGATATTTTCCCGGATTATGTGAGGGAGAAGTATCCGCTATTGGCGAGGAAGATGTCCTGTGTGCAGACTGGATATTTCATGTCAAGCTACAAGTTCGTGCCGACGGCTTATTTTACCAAGGTTGGTCTTCTCTCACTCTTTGGTTTCTTGCGTAACTGACGCAGTCCAGTTGCCTAACGATGGCGGGTTCGAAATGAGGTTTCCTACCGCGCCTGACAAACCAGTGCCTCACTTGGATGTCAACGCGGATATGGGAAACTTTGTGTACGCCGTGTCCAAAATGCCGCCGGGTAAGAGCTACATGGCCGAAGGGTCTACCTGTAGTTGGTCCGAGTACATGCGGTTGTGGTCCGACGCTACCAAGGTCCCCGGACGTTACAAACACGTCAGTCTTGTGCAGATGATCGCGGCCGTTCCGGACAGGGAGTTTGGAAGGGAAGTTGGCGATATGTTTGTTTACTCTTCCGATCCGGGGTATGACGGCGGTGATACGACGCTTCTCAAGGCAGCCGACTTGCGAAAGGTGAGCTAGATTTCTTGCGAATAAAAACAAAGATTGCATTGCTAATCATATATGCATAGTTGGGAATTGACTGTCCGATGAAGAGTCTCAAGGACTTTATCCAGAATGAAGATTGGTCGTTGCTGTTATCATCATAAGAAACGAATGAAAGGATGGACACAGGAGTCAGACTCATTTGCTCTCTGATGTCTCCGGCTTCCGCCCGTATATAAACCTATATACCGTGTACAAATGCAAGGCTGGGTCGTTGAATTCCTTCCGTACCATGGCGAAGGAGACCTTCGCCTGTTCCATGGAATAGTGGAACACGCGCGTGTAGAGAGCCATCGAGTGCGCCTCGACCGACTCGTTCATATGCAGCCGCTCCAGGTTGCCCAGCTCCTTGAGCTTCGGGTCGCGAGCCCAGGGGCCCATTGGGGCCTGGAGTGTTAGAGCGGTTAGAGAGTGGTTAGAGAGGTATACGATGCTCAGTCAGTTCCCACTAACCTTGCAAATCTTTTCTTTGACGTCGAGAAATCCCGCATCGATCATCCACTGCTTCTGAAAACGACCGACATTCAGCGTCTTTCCAAGCTCCGTACTGGTCCTCTCCAGCACATCCAGCCATTCCCTAGTCCAGGGCGCCTTCTCCAAGTCCGGATCATCATCGCTGAAGATCCAAGCATCATACTCATGAACCTCCAAATAGCCACCCGGTTTTAGACTCTCGTATGCTTGTCCGTATATCTTAGGCCAATCGCTCACGCTTCCACACAGCGACCGCCAGTGCACGTAGTCGAACTTCTCCCGCTCATCGAACTCCCACGGCTGCTCGAAATCGTCCACGTAGAACTTGACGTTAGGCGGCACGAAACTCGGCTGGATAGGAGACAGGTCCGTGCCGATGACCAATGCTTCCGGGTGGTCATCCGCGAAGTCGATGGCCCAGATCCCGGTGCCGGTGCCGACGTCGAGGACGCGAAGCGGGTTCTTGATCGGCGCCAGGTACAATTCACCCCCGAGACAGAACAGGTAGATGTGGTGCTGGAGGTCGAGACGGTTCTGCTCCTCCTCGTCGTTGGGCAGGATGTACGCGCCGGCCTTGTAGGCGTGGTAGCGACGACCGTTCTCGAACTCGTAGGCCATTATCGAAGAGCGGAGGGAGTCGCTCGATGAGGCGACCGAGCCGCCATACAGGGAATCGGTGTCATCGTTGTTCTCTTCCTGCTCGGCCTGGGCCTAACCTCTTGTACAAGGAGACATCAGCCGGTTAGCGACCGTCAGTGGAGGATCTGGCATGGCATCGCACATTATGGTCAATAGCAATTGCCGGCTCGTCCTGGGGGAGTGCCGGGTGAGGTGCTAGAGGTGCTGGAGAAGATGCAGAAGCAGACGGTGAAGCCTCACCCTCAGCCATGACTGCAGAACAGGGATGGATGCAGCTCAGAGAATCTGATTTCGAATTTCACCCCGACAGGGTCTGCTTATAACCGCCTCAGGGGTTCGCCCCTCCATGATTTTCCGCAGTCAATAACCGCTCAACCGACACGCTAGCTGTTTAGCCATGCTTCGCCGAAGTTTATCATAGCCCCGTGGGGACAGCCGTGAAGATTCACTTCTATAGGTATACGGTGGGATTATTGTCTAGCACGGGGTTCATGGTACTAGACGCGCTCTCTCTCATCTCGACTGCTCTCTCCAGCAGTAAGCCGCAGAATGGAATACGGACAGGGAAGTATAATCAACGACCTGGCAATCTGCATCGGGCCTTGCAAAAGTGAGGCTTGGTTAGGGCCATTTAGCGGCCCAAGATCTTCATCGGGACATCAGCAGTAGGTAAGTCATAGACGAGGTGGCTGTTGTCGTTGTTCACTGCCAGTCTGGTTTGCCAATGTCTAGGCAGAAAACTAGGACTGCACATATATCTAATATCCATGCTCAACCCCCCTGACAATCTCGTGCGCCAGCAACCGATTTCCTACAATATCATCCGCATCAAAACTCCGTGCTCAACACCCGATACTCAGCAGCCAGGATATCCCCTACAATCCCGGGCGCAACATGTCTCTAGCCAGTCTGGCCCTGGCCACTCCCTATCAACATCAATATACCACCGTTCAGCCATGAAAGCAGCCGCAGATCGCCACGGCTCCACGGCTCCACGGCTCGCGTTCCAGCGCGAGATGCAGACTTGTTGAGCCCCTTTCTGCGAGAGTGGTCTTTCCAGAGCCTGGAATGTCGGAAATACCGATGGGAACTCGTGCATTGGCGTTGTTTCGCTGGAGGAGGGCTTCTCATTTCCGATCAGTAACGGTATTCAGTATGTACAGAGCAAGACATCCAAAATGCAGATGGCCATCACGATAACGAGAAAGCAGGCAAAGCCGCATACAGAACCGACTGTGATGAAAATAAACACACAAACCAAGCCGCTCGGGCAAACGCCCCAGCATGAACTCCCGTGCCCGAAAGAAGGTTCTGATGGAAGCCGGCCTATCGTTGTGCTTCTGAGCCGTTTTCAGGCTGAGGCTCCTTTACTTTCAAGCTCCCTCGTGGGTATCATGGGTCTCGGATGTGTCGGATTGGGCGTTTAGCCCTGCATAGCAATCAGGGTTCTTCGAAGCCTGTCCAGTTCAACGGACAGGGTTGAGGCCGTAATTATGGCGGATGTGATATGCTATTCAGCTAGCTTTACTATGTTTGCCTACTTTACATGGCTTGTGACTGACGCCTCACTTTCTTTCTATGCCGTCTCGTATGGGGCGTTCATCCTACACCTTGCCCGGGTGAAGCGCGTTGAAGAAAACCCAAATTTTCTCCTGCCCTGTGCCCCTTCACTGTGTAGTGCAGCTCGGCTTGATACATGATGATGACCTCAGGCTGCCATGCACTGAGTGCACTGTGCCATGAGGCTGGCTCTTATCGCGGCATTCGCTCTATCAGAACGAAGGTATTTGAATGCCCGAGATCTTCCCTCTTGCCACTCATCCTGCTGGCTTCTCTTTTTTCAGCTAGGCTAGTGCTAGTAATCATTGCTTCATTTTCACGTTGCTATTTTCATACGTTAGCTCCAAGCGTTGTCGTTGTTCCCCAGCATCACCTTGGACTCTATCAGCAATATGACCGTGAGAAATCATCCTCCCACCCCACATCCAATGTATTTCCCCCCAGCCCATCCGGGAGGCAGTCCACCGGTCTTCCAGGGCCCAATTTCAACTCCGGGGGCCCCTCTAAGGAACGGCAAGCAGGCAGTGGAATACGACCGTACGGAGGAATCTCTGTCCGGTCGAATGGCCGGGCTCAGCTTTGATCACGCAGGATCAGCCAGAGACAGGAACAACATCCCTGCCAATCAAAGCGGGAAAGGTCTTCCTCGCCTCAATCTGCACATATCATCTCCATTTTACGAGGGCTGGACTTTCACCAAGGCCGATCCGGAGTTCCCTGGCCAACAGAGAACCTGGAGACGAGCCAATAGATCGCAGATGGGTCTTAGCCAAAGCCAGCTTTCAAAACTAGTCCAGAAGAAGGCTAAGAAGTCCAGTGTCTCGAAGCAATACGCCAGTCTTCCGAAATTCCTTCAAGCTCAGATCGATCGTTTGATTGACGATCGAAACAGGGAAGACGATGATCTGAGATTCGAGTGGTGTTGCGCTTATGCGCAAGGGAATGACAGACTTGTCTTGAACAAGAATGCGCGATCTCCTATTCCCGAAACTGTTTCCGCACACGTCGTTATCAAAAAGAGGCTGCGGGATGACGTCTCCGTTAACTCCAACAGTTCCTCGTGTGAAGAATCTTCAACTAGTGAAATTGTGGACCTTGGATCTCCTGTGAAGCCCAAGCATAGACCCTTCAGCAACCACGACATGTATGAGGGACGAGTGAGTCCAGGGCCATCCAACGACATACCCAGAAATGTCCAATGGGGCGCAGGAGTGCCTCCGAGAGGACTACACTCACGACCGGCGCCTGTTCAGCACCCTGTTCCTGTTAACCTTCATCCAACCCTTCCTCCCCCTCCTCATCCTCCTGCTGCTGCTGGGCCAGAGAACGGTCCTGGGAGATATCCCCATATGGGAGTTCCATTTCCACAAGCACCGCCGCCGCAAGCACAGCCATTTCCAGGTTTACATGGTAGCATGGGTGCTGGTCCTGGTCAAGGAAATAATAGCCAGTTCGGGCCACGTACCTTTCCAGCGAACGTCCAGGGGCCTGAATATCATCCTCCTCCAAGAACAAATCCAGTCGCGCCAACCTCCCCGTCATACGAGAAAATGAATCAACCAAAGCAATCCGCTCCGAAATTAGTCCCAAGACCTAGGTCACCGAAGCTGGCCACGCAAGCCAATATCACATTGACACCAGACAACAGTAACACAGAGAATGATGGGTTCAGTGCATTCGACCAAGAGTACAAGTCATCTGTTCCAGACATGGGACCGATTGATGACGAACCATTTAAGGCTAAACGACGCCAACAGCATGGAAGCCTTCACCACCGGCAGCAAGTTTCACCAAAGCGACATTGGGCGCCTGTATATCGCCCACACTGTCGCCCATCACCTAGTAGCAGGACAAGAGACGAAGGGAGCGGACGAGGTGCACGTCCCCTCTCACACAGACAGTTGCGGGACGTCCAACCCAGGATCGTCCAGGATGCATATCGCACTGATTTCCGCAGCTCCACAAGTTCCATTAACACGGAGCCAGAGTATGCAGAAGCAAAAAAGCTGGAGAGACAGGTCATTGAGCGTCTGATTGAGAGTCAGAAAGAGCTGTTGGCTGAGCGGGTGAGATCCATTGAGCAGCGAGAGAAAGATCTTGCCTCACGGGCGCGCAAGATGGAGCGGATGGACAGGATGGAAAGACTGGAAGAAGCACTGTTGCTGGAGCGTCACCGATATCCTGGATTTGGATACTATCCCAGGGTGTATTAGTTGTCTGACCTGGCATGATCTGATGTTTTTATAATTATAATAGTTGTAGCATGAAAGGATGAAATGGTATGATGTTATCGATAAACAACTGCCCCGCCCGACTTCGCCCGGTGACGGTTTCGTTGTCCCTCTTCTTCTTCTCCTCTTCTTCTCCTTTTCTCTCTCTCTTTTCTCATCTCTTCCTGCTCTCATACTCATACTCATCCTACTCCTGTTCACCTCGTCTTGCTTCCATCTTAAACATCTATCACAGCCATCATGCCTCGCAAATTCTTCGTCGGAGGAAACTTCAAGATGTACGCAACTCCCCCACCATCCTCGGCTACTCCGCGGTCCACTGACGGCTATTGTGCCTGTCTACAGGAATGGTGCTGTAGAAAGCATCACATCTATCATTAACAACCTCAACTCTGCCAAACTCGACCCCAGGACCGAGGTTGTCATTGCTCCTCCCGCCCTCTACCTCCTCCTCGCCCGCCAACTGGCCAACGACAACATTGCCATTTCCGCCCAGAATGTCTTCGACAAGCCCAATGGTGCTTTCACCGGTGAACTCAGTGTCTCACAACTCCAGGATGCCAAGGTTCAATGGACTCTGGTTGGCCACAGCGAGCGGAGAACCATTCTGAAGGAGACGGATGAGGTATATATCCTAAGCTGCACGGAACAGTACAAGCATTGCTGACATCTTTTAGTTCGTTTCCAGCAAGACAAAGGCTGCTATTGACGGTGGTCTGAGTGTTATCCTCTGCATTGGTGAGAGTCTCGAGGTAATTTCCCTTCCCGTGCTCTTTATATCCAGCCCAATCTCACATGCGATCACTCGACTTAGGAGCGTGAAGCTGGCAAGACTATCGATGTTGTCACCAAGCAGCTGAACGCTGTCGCTGCCAAGCTGTCCAAGGAGGATTGGGCCAAGGTCGTCATTGCCTACGAGCCCATCTGGTAAGAATAGTTGCATTGTTCATTCAGCAAAACCAAACTTTCTGTCTAACAATAATTCCTCCTTCAGGGCAATTGGTACCGGCAAGGTCGCCACCACCCAGCAGGCGCAGGAAGTCCACGCTGCTATCCGCAAGTGGTTGGCCGAAGCCATCTCCCCGGAGGTTTCCGAGGCCACTCGTGTCATCTACGGCGGTAGCGTCAGCGAGAAGAACTGCCGCGACTTGGCTAAGGAGCACGACGTTGATGGTTTCTTGGTCGGCGGTGCCAGCTTGAAGCCCGCATGTACGTTGTCTCTTTTTCGCTTCTGGGATGAGTTTCGAGGTACTAATTTGGTCTGCAGTTGTCGATATCATCAACGCTCGCGAGTAAAAGGTTATATAGACATATTCTTCCGCCGAGCATATGCAATCTAGCAAGGCTGGCACTTTTATAGTTTTGCATGCTGCATTCTTGAGGATACTCCATGTCTGCACGAATGATGAATGTAGACTGGTCAGTTTATGAGAGGAAACAATGAAATAAAAGTCAAATTACAAGAATTTAATGCACTCCTTTGTCAGCTGCCCAATTGCTTTGCCTATCGTCTTGCATCTCATACTTGCAGCTTGTTTTAATTGTGAAGCGAGTACCTGTGAACTCCCTGTTTCAGTTAGTTTTGCCATCTTGAGCATAGCACCCACATACCGCATACTGTGACCACCACCGCTGCTGCGCCGGCTATAAGAATCAACTTAATGACTTAATGACTGTATTGAGTGATTTTTTTGAGCGCAGGAGCTCAGGGGTGGCCGCTAGCTTAACTAAGCGCACTAGGAGCACGTGACCGTTGTGTCAACACTAGTTAGTAAAACTGGGTGTTGTGATGACTAGTACTATGAATAGACGAAGGAAAGGCAATATATGCTATTTAGTACCATGAATACCAGACATGAGGGAAGAAAGGAGGGAAAAGAGAGAACTGACAGACATGCAAATGAAGCACATGAACTTGCTGAGTTAGTTGACATAGCTATGAAGGCCTCAGGTATCAACGCTATGCCTAATTAGGAAGGAGCTGGTATAGGAGAACCACCCAACAGGAAACACAGTGCCCAAACGACGCCGTTAAAACCGTAAATGGCCTCATTAGCGGTCCTTTTGGTATCAATTTCACGGGTACTCACATTCTGGGTGTAAAATTCAATCATATATCCTGAACTTACAAGCCGAAGTTCCACAGATTTCCTAAAATGCCGAGTATGTGATGAATATCATTCGCCACGTGCTTGCAAGCCCTAACAACTCCCGCCTGGCTGATCGAGAGTCGAATTTTGATAGATAGCTACCTGGGCAACTACGCTGTAGATATAAATCATACGTATCTATTTACAATGTAAAACTGGCCTAGCTCTGCAGGAAGAAGCATGGCACTGGCAAGTTCATCATGGCAGCAACTGTCTATTGACATGGATATTAAACAAGGAACCCTACCGCGGCGACTGCAAAAAGAACCTCCCCTTCCTAGCAGGCGATGGTGGTAACTCATTACTCTCAGCCAGACTCTTACGAAGCTCAAGTAGCTCCTTCTTATAATCCTTCCACGGCGGTAACGCCTCCCTCCAAAGCGACTGAAAGCGTGGCTGGAGGTCTTCAACCTTCATCTCCGTGCACTTGACGTGCGCAATCATAGAGTTCAGCTGCGTCTACCAGTAATCATAACCATAATCCCGACAGCATAGAAGCAATATAGCCTCGACATAACGAGGAGGAGTAGGAACCTTAACTGGGTGGAGAGATGAAGGCCAGGGTCCTGAGGGATCCCCCACTGCTCGACGGGATAGTCGGTCATGCTGGCAAGTATGAAGTTGGGATCGTTAGGAGCTGGAAGTCCCAGTTCAAAGTCGGGGAGGTCCAGAGGTGTTCGGATTTTTTGTACAGACATATAATAGCACCGTTGCCGTGTTCAGTCTGGCCGTGGACGTGCCACTCTCCCGGCGTAGGGCTGTCTTGGCTATAATTGGCTTTTATGCAAGCCTCTTTTTGCGGACAAGCTGAGAATCCAGCTGCTAATAGTGTCTCGTAGTAGGGGTGGATGAGATGGTCTGAGACGATAATATCGGGGCACTGTTTTGCTAAGGATTAGTTCTTCGATCTATTAGAAATATCAATCGCTGGGATAGGACCCAACTGGCAATCCATATGGATGCATCATCAGAGGACCCCAAACAACACTGGGGATCCGATCATGATCGAGATGTTGGGTTATCTGTGCGGCCAGCTTAATGTGGTTGTCCGTCATGTTGAAATGGGTCAGGTCAAAAGTGTCCGATAATTCTGCAAGTAACAGTGATGACGCTCCTTGGGAATAGGCCGGGGAAGCAAGTCGTTCATAGTGATATACTTATGTCACCTATTTCGAACCTGCCATTCACCAAGTACCGAGTTCGTAAATAGACAACACTCTGACCATCCTTCCCGCAAACAGGAGAACCACGATGCTTTTTGACTTGACCTGAGTTCTTATTCAGGTTGTCTTTGTTTCTATCCCAGGATATTTCGCTCATGAGAACACTGCGAAGCATAACCCACTAGCTGCCTTCATTCCGGAGTCCCTTTTATCACTAGCTAGAAGTCTGGGAAAGGCGAGTCCGGAAACGACTGCCTCTTTGTTATCACCACCTTAGAATACTAAGCGGAGGGAAAGTCGATGGACAGTGGCTCAGCCGGTCTGGATACGAGAAGTTCGATTTCAAGAGTCAGTTCCACTGCTTTTGGACTCGGGAAAGGAACCAAGGGCTACAATCAATCCATTCTGGTCTATGGAAATGGCAGTTTGCTTTGCTGGAATCTATACCACAGCATAAGGAAACTGAACTTTCAGATGATCAGACTCCATCTTTATTGTATATAGCAACTTTCATAAAGGGGGAATGCACATTGTACTGTACATTCATGATGAGTATAACACAGAAACCCCAACACTCCTCCAATATGAAGCCGCACCAGGGCCTCCTCCACCCGCGGATTGCCCAGAGGTACTCGACGAAGAACAGCCTGACGAGAACGAGCTAGGACCTAACCCCACGCCTGCACTGACGAGGAGTTCCTTGACGCGTCCTTCCCAGAGCAACCGGACGTTCCAGGATTGGTCAACTCGGATTTTGATGACGGATTCGCTTACGTCTTCGCCATTCGGAGAAGGTGAGCTTTTCGCTGCTGTTTCTGTTGGTATCTGAAATACATCCGTGTCTGTAGCCACATCCATACGCATTTTTCGTCTAGCCCACTCGAGCCCGTCGTCGTCTTCCTCTAGCCGTGGCTTCCTGGTCTGTCTCCATAGTTCGCAGCCAGCGACCATTTCACTTTCCCAGCTGTACACGTTAAAACCGAATCGGGAGCTAAACGCCAAATTTGGAGAGGCGCGGACAGAGTATGTTGCTGACAATGATCCCGTGAGGGGTGTTAATGTTAACGTCAGGGAGTAGGGGAAGGTGGAAATGGGGGCATTATTATTCGACGACGACGACGACGGTACCTCTGTAGCAGCTGGAAGAGTGCTAAATCGCAATCCCGTAGACATTCCTATTAGAGATGATAGAGGAGAGTAGTATGCTTCTGCACCTGCAGATAAGAGAGACAGTAACGGGGGTCTGTCTTTGGTAGTGGAAGGATTCTTTCTCGGGTCGGGGCCGAAATTCCACAACCCCCTCCACCCGAAGAGAGCATTGTCCGTGCTAAACAGATATTCATTACTGTATTTGCCTGTGTCGTGGGAGAGTTGCGTGAGAACGGCTGCTTGCGGTGCTGATTTCGACAGCGGCGGCCCCCGTGTCGAGCATACCGCGAGCGACCATTGCATGGTCGGAGAGATGCGGCGGAGGAACAATGCATTCAGGGTAGTTGGGGGAGGTAGATGCAGGGTAGCATGTAGCAGTGTCGGTTTTTGGCGTTCATAGTTATACTTCTGGACGTTATTGCCGTCGAGTAAAGGGTCATGGACGGGCGATGCAGGAGCCTGTATTTGGCGATAACCGGGAGCGAGTTTGCGAAGGGGTATCAATGCACTCTTGCTAGGAGTGTTATTAAACGGAACCGTGCTGAAGAGATATGACACTGATCCATCAATGAGGCCAACGGTGCCAAGAGTGTAGCTCGTCGCAAAGTGCGGAGTGGAGAGAGATGAGAGATGGACGCGCAGACGTTCGGGAGTTGAAAAATCGAGGATTGCTGCAACACTCATAAGTCTTAAGATAAAGCACAAGACATAGAACCGTTTCTTCACATACACTGTGCTGTCGCTGTGAGGAACGAGTAGGAGTTATCTCGATTCCAGTTTGTAGCCTCGGCGAAGGCGAGCTGGATGTAGTCCATGAAGTCCAGCATGATTCAGGCAGAGGAGCAAATAGGGTGTCAGTTCAACGTCGCCAGGAGTCATGCATCAATATCCAACCAGACAGAACAGCCATATCCAGACACGATGCCTGAATGCCTCTGTCTGAGGGGAATGGATGCCAGCCATCAACCGCGGATTGTTTCTGTTTCTGGCGGAGATGAAGCTTATTTCTGAATATGGACTAGTGCCATCGGATAAGGTGCGCATCAACTTTCTTCCGTTTCCGTCCGTTATCAGAAAGAAAAAAAGAAAAGAAAAAAATAATTCAATTGAAGTCGTCAACACTGCCCATTAGAGAACAGACATAGGGAAAGGGGCAAAACGCTTTTTCGCTAGATTTATTATTGCGCTCGGTTATTTCCGCTTCCATTCCCATAATACAACCATGCCTCGATCAAAACGTGCGAGGATCGTCACCGAGACCAAGACCGCCAAAAAATCCCACAAGGAACAGACTAGACGCCTCTACGCAAATATCCGAGAATGCATCGAGAAATACGATTACCTGTTTGTTTTTGGCGTGGATAATATGCGCAATACATATTTGAAAGATGTGCGAACCGAGTTTGGAGACAGCCGGTCAGTTTCTTCCCCTCTCATCTTCTAATAAGAATTACCGTCGCTGTAGGGTAGCACGTTGACTACGAATTTGGTAACTGATACCTAAAATAGCCTCTTCTTCGGAAAAACGAAAGTTATGGCAGTAGCTCTTGGCCAGAACCCCGAAACCGAGGCCGCAGAGAACCTGCATCTCCTACACCCTTACCTGACTGGTGCTGTTGGACTTCTCTTTACATCGCGTACGCCTGAATCCGTGATCAGCTACTTCGAGTCGTTTCGGCCATTGGACTTTGCCCGTGCCGGGACGGTGAGTACCCGTGCGTTTTCCATTCCCAATGGTCTGGTGTACTCGCGTGCCGGCGAGATTCCCGCATCCGAAGACGAGCCTGTTAGTCATACCATTGAGCCTGCATTGAGGAAATTGGGTGTGCCTACGCGTTTGGTGAAGGGAAAGGTCATGCTAGAGTTGACGGAGGGGCAGGAAGGGTATCCGGTTTGTCGGGAGGGTGAGGTATTGGATTCCAGGCAGACGACACTGTTGAAGATGTTCGGTGTCACCATGGCAGAGTTCCATGTTGCTCTGAAAGCATATTGGAACCGGAAAGACACTCAAGTTACCATTCTGGAGAAGAAAGAGGGCGAGATGGACGTTGATGGACAGTGAAAGCACAACAAAACAAAACAGGAGACGGCAAAAGCTTTTCTTTTCTTTTTTTTTTTTTGTTTTCCCTCTTTTCATATTTCAAGAGTGGCTGGACAAGCCAGCTCAGATTATGGCTGTTCCACTTCAGTTATGTTCTGGACATATTGCGGCGTTTGGTACAGGCGTTTCTGCTTTGTCTTCATCTACCTGTTGGTCCTATATTCTGTTGATGAGCGTACGATGAACGCCACGCGTACTTGCGCCATCGATGACTATCATGAATGAGACCGTACTAGTTTTCAGACTATATACCTGGATTGTTGTTTCCCCTGGAGCCGTCGCGCATGATTCCATTACCTTGGCTTACATGTCGCCATTAGGAGATCTGGCGTTGCTCCATTGTTGTGAAAGGCCTTACCTGATGGAATAATCTTACCTCAAAACCCATCTATGCTGCCCTTCCTATCGCCCTTCAACTATTTTGACTAAGATACATACTTACCCCAGAATGCCAGACCAGGAACGTATAAGACAGAAAAAAACGAAACCGCAATGAGACATGAAAACATAAAGCAGACAGCATCGAAGAGAAAAAAAAATAAATAAAAAGAGCATGGAACGATATGCTGGGGATCAGAGAGAAAATAACCGATTCATGCTTAACTTCAACCTGCTAGAAAGACTGTGCCGTATTTGCCTGGGAAATTTGGCAAGGGCGAAATGCCTAAAAGCTCAGGGTGCGTCATTTCCCGGGGAGTTCAATAGGTGCTGAAAAAGCTGCCGAATCGTAGGACTGTTGTAAGTAGGAAAAAGCGCAATGCATCGCAAGATCCTAGGTTGACCATTTAACTGGCGAAATCTTACCCGTACCAAAAACAATAAACAGAGAGAAAAAGGTCGACTAATTAGACACGTAGTATACCCACTAGCAGATGATGGCTGAGTATCTCAAGGAGCGGAGACGACGAAGACCATCCCACGCCAAGTGACATCTTTTTAGTACCTTCGCTTGGCACGATGGTCATCGTATCCATCGTCATCATGGTACCTTTTCCGTCCATAATCGTCTCGTTCGCCATGTTTGTCACGTTCCCGGTCACGGTCACGACCGCGCTCGCGGTATCGATCCTCCCTCTCGGCAGTCCTTTCACGGTCTCTGCGACGGTCGTATTCACGGTCACGGTCACGATCACGGTCATAGTCACGTCGATCACGGAATGTATGACCTTCCCTTGGTTTCACTGGTTCACGATTGCTGCCCGTTGGGCCACGAGCATCGCGTTCGTACTTCCCACCACCAGAGTAGGATCCACCAAAACCAGCATTGCGACCACCTCCAGGACCAGATGGAGCATTTGGTGGCGGCTGTCCGCCATATCCGTTACGCCCACCTTGGTATCCAACACCTCGAGGTGGACCATATGACCGGTCACTGCGGTAGCCTCCTCGAAATCCCCTACCACCATAACCACCCCGAAATCCACCGCCATAGCCGCCAGGTCCAGAAGGTGCATTAAATCCAGGTCCGATGGGACGTGACGGTAGTGCCTTGGTATACCCACGACCACCAAGTCCTCCTCCAAAGCGACGGGGCTTCCAACCTTTGACGGTTCGACCGCGTTCCACATCAACCAGAACACGCCTATCCTTAATTCGTATACCATCTGTTTCTTTATAGGCGGCTGAAGAAAGGGGCGAGGCGAACAAAAGCGTGTCAGTTTAAAAATAATTATCTTGAGTCACCATACAACGCTGCGAATGCATTAGAATTTTATGGGAAGAAGACAGATACCTTTCATATCTTTTTCACGCTCATAAACGATGAATGCATATCCCCTGTGAGGTTTCTTTGAATTCCCCGTAGTATCTTTGACGATACGAATCTAGAGATGGGTAAGCCACTGTCTGGGAGAAAGGAGTGGAGATATTAAAAGGGCCCCAAGCCCAGGAACGAAAGGAGCTCTGTACCCTCTCAACTGGCCCGAATCGCCCAAACTCGCGTTCGAGATCGGATTCCTTCACATCATAGCTGAGTCGGGCAACAAAAAGGGTCCTGAATGGATCACCCCGAGCTTGCGGGTCATTATTGGGATCATCTGTTGCACACAAAGCATTGTATCAGCATCGAGCGCCTAGGGCTTTACAAATTCACAAAATTGAGCTCTTTGGGGGGAAATAAAAAAGATAAGAGAATGCGGAAACACGCCGTACATTCCTGTAGGGTTTCCGCCAATTGTTGTGGAAATCGTTCCTTCTTCTCTATCTTCTCGCGCCATTTGCGCTGTAACCAGCTCTCGGTAGGTTGGTATGGAACCTCTTCTGGGTATCTTTTGAAGTCATCTAGAAACTGCGCAACGCCAGAAATAGAACTCTTCTTGACATCGTCGGGGGCACGATCAGTGGGAGGGAGATAACGAAGAGGCGGACGAGGCTGGAAGAGCGCAAGGAGCGGAGGGGGTAGCTTGTCCGTCATCTCGCGTCTGCAGGAATTTACAAATAGCAAGAATTCTATTCGCAAGGTGTAGTCCTCAGCATTGGTGCAGGACAACGAAAACAAAGGGTAATAGAAAGAATGAATGGGTTGCTGAGAAACAAAGCCGAGTTGTCTCAATTACTGTTGTAGTTGTCCTCTGCCGCACAACAGTTTCGCGTTCCCGAACTGGTCTTAGACGCGATAAACGATGTTGCCGCCCACCAGTAAGTTCTGCTTATGTAATAACTTCGGATTCCTACCCGATCGAATGGTCCTCCGCAAGACTGGATAACTAAGATATTGGACATTACGGGCCATCTTTCTGTTCAGAAGTGTGTGCTCAACTATATCAGAAATGCCGGTGCAAGGGATCAGAACGGTTACCGCAGCCAGGGTATGCTCCTAATTGATTTGGCTTCTTCGGGGTCTTCTTTCAAATAATCCGGTGATACTGACAATGATCTGAAATGTTCCAGAATGGCGTGGGTGCATTTATCTTGCAATGCAAGCGCATTGATTTTCACTACTGCGACTGGGCGGGGAGTTCACGCGGCATGGTGTGAGTATTCCATTACATTCCGGAGGAGAAAGGGGCATTGAAAGAGGCGTTCTCAGAATCATCTTTTGAAGCTGATTATAATTCATTCCTGCAGCGCTTTCTTAAAACATCACCTCCCTGCCTTTGCGAAAGCGAACCCTCAGATTGAAATCCGGGTTTCTCCGCGACCGAATAAGCATCCTGTCATTAAGGGGCATTATATCAATGGGCGAGAGAAGCCCATTTGTGTCCGAAACCTTGAACCAGAGCAGATCCTTCAGAAGACTAATCTGCTCAAGCAGGCAAGTGGGGAGAAATTGAAGAACACTAAGAAGCCGGTTTCGAGTATCAACGAGAGTGTCAGAGGTATTTGGTCTCCGTACCATGGGGATCTCAAGATGGTATAATCTGGTTTTTTATGTTGGGTTGGTGCTGGGTCGATGAAGCCTAGGACTGAGAGCGAGTTTTTCATTCATTTACGGTTTACTTTTATGGGCTATTCTTTGGTGTTTTCTTTCCCTATATTTTTAACGCAGATGTTGTCACCAAAGCTTTTGTATTATATGCCGTGCTATATTCCGGCAATGTGGGAGTGCAAGGGGATAGATATACTTAAAATTACATATGTAAGATATGATGCTCGCAAATGCAAAATATAGAAGTTTCGCAATTAAACCATAACCCATAGGGAGACTAATAAATCCCCCCATAATATTGAAAACGCCAGATTGGAATATGCTATGACAGGTGTCCCCCTGGGTATCAAAGCTGAGAAAAAGCATTCAAAGACCAGAATTTCACCTTCCCTTATAGGCCGAACATGAACACCCCTGTTATGCTAATATGATTCCGAATGTCTGCCTCAGCGTTGTGTCTTGCCAAAACGTTCTCCGAGATCATAAATATATTTGGAACATTGCCTTGGGTGAGCTGACCAACTTCCCACAACCAACAACTTGGCATTTAGCAAATGGTTTTGCTCTTGTCTGTGATGATGAGACAGCCTTTTTAGCTTTCGTTAGTGAACGATTTGTGGCACATTCACCGCAGTAGACCTTAACTGAGTCAGCCAACCCGCCGGGACTTTGACAGGGACGATACCTACATGGCCGCATTGCTTGGCCACCCAAATCTGTTTCTTGATCTCATCGCCTACTCCAAGTTCTGCATCACAATTTGGGCATACAACAACGTCATTGTCTCGGGCATTTCTGGTGAAACCTTCGGGTGCAGGGCTTGGCGGTTTGTAGGAGGGGGGCTGCCTTGTAGAATCAAAGCCAGGTGTGATATCAGGAAATTCAAAAGTCAGATCGACGGCGAGATCAAGATCACTTCTCGGCCCATCAATCCAGAGAGTCTCAACTTCTTGGGGCGGCCGGCGTGGGAGGTTCCGGGCCCTCC
This sequence comes from Monascus ruber, assembly GCA_002976275.1. NCBI lineage: Eukaryota > Fungi > Ascomycota > Eurotiomycetes > Eurotiales > Aspergillaceae > Monascus > Monascus ruber. The sequence continues at coordinate 953,842 of PSNO01000005.1, forward strand.
GGGCAACTTCTCGCCTGATTGTCGCCTCACGATCTGGAAGAATCGGAACACGGAGTCGTAACATATTCAGAATGTCTGTGTGACTGATAAAAGTAGGTGGTCTTCGGGGAAGGGGTGCTGGCCGAACTGTAGATCTCACGAATTCGACTTCTGGGCTTCTAGGACCGCCCATGTACTGTACTTCAGGGCTACTAGAGAGATCGATGGGGGCTTGAGTTTGTTCCTCTAAATCCACAACAACGTCGTCCATTATGTTCCTTCCAAATCTTGGGGGTCTTGCCCGATGTGGAGTAGTAGCCCCAGAGTGTTGCGGGTCATGGTGACGAGTACGTCGTGGTGGAGAGTCAGGTTCATTCGTTAGGTCAATGACTTCCTCCTGCATCTGATGAGGGCTCGACATTGTGGGCCGTCGAAAGTCGAATCCATCGCCAGCATATCGTGGTGGCAATGGCGGGAGAGATAAGTGAGGATCGGACGAGTGAGGATTGGGACGACGGGAGGAGCTGGACGTTTCACCTCTTTCCCGCCAGGAAGGCTGACTATTACTGTAATCTGAGTCAGACAACTGACGATGAGAACGCTGTAGACATATTATTTGAACGGTCAGTCCGACGGAGGATATTTTCTTCTTTTTGTGCACATGTTTAAGGAGACAGACGGCGCCCCCGCCCTTATTGTTCAGAGGAGCTGTGGGGTAAGGACGCACCTTTCTTGACCTTGCTGCTAGAAACTGGATAGTGGAATCGTCATCCATGTTGGTAATCCTTGATGCAGGGGTAAGATGGCAGCGAAGAGAATGAGAGGGAATCAGAGGTGGAAGAGAGGCCGGAGATAGGCGTGGCTCTGCGTCGGTGGAGGGCATGATTAGTCGTCCCAAGCTCTGGGTGGCACTCCTGTTCTGCAGCCCTGTCGGCTATGAGACAAGTGGCCAGGCCCTTCCGACGTCAATAGTAAGACGAGATAAGCCACTGACATAGAGCAGCTTCCCACACGAATCCTCCAAGGGAGCTGAGTAGATCTGGGTCTCTCCCTGACATCAGGAGATGCAGATAGAGATGAACATGAACATGAACATGGACTGCAAATGGGCACTACGAATGAGGTCACGTGGTATCTAAGACAACTAAGCCGGCCTTGTTTGCTTGCAGAATCTAGAAACCTGAACAAAGATTGCTAAAATTACACATGGTATGGAAGGTATCACGCCTCATTATCCTCTTCATGACTTTGTTGACAGCACTGTAACCACTCCGTCTGCATTCGCAGCTACTATGCTCTGAGCTGTTGCACCCCATGCCACTGAAACCGTAGGGACGGCACTCCTAAAGGGCTCCGACCATTGCTTTGATGCTTTTGAATACTGCTGCACAGTGAGGCCGCTGGGACCGCCTGTCAGCAGGAATTGTCCTGTGTAATCCCAGCTGATCGTGTCGATCTTATTACCCGTATCCAGAACCTTGATTTCCGACGAATGGCGCAGATCCCATATGGAGATGGAAGTAGAGTTCTCTACCACAGCAGCCAAGAAGGTTCCATTTTCGGAAAAGAAAAGACACTTGACTGGGCCGGACATAGCGTAGTTCGCAGCCGCAGCGCTGCTTCGCACCTCAAAGATTTTGATCTGTCCATCTGCGCCTCCAGCAGCAACCAAATGGCCGTCTGGATGGAATTTCACGGATAGTAGAGCTGGAAAATTCAGTATAGGATCCATGTAGAAGACTACGTGGAGAGAGCACTTACAAGCATCGCTGAAAACCTGGGTAATCACCGAATTTGTTGTCAGATCATACAATACATAGCTCTTATCAACACCGGCAGAAGCGACGATGTCCCCGGTCGGGTGCACCGCTAAGGAAGTTACTTCGCCAGCGTGCGAGTTAAAAGTCGCTAATTCAGTGCCGTTCTCGAATACTTTCACTGCTCCAGTAGACGAAGCAACGACAGCCTTCTCGCCTGCCCAAACAGCCTCCGTGACAGGGCCGCCAATTTTTAAAGTCTCAAGGACACGTTTCTGGGACAGAGAATAAACTCCAACCACCCCATCAACACCTCCAACTAATGCTAAATCGCCGGAGGAGTTCAAAGACAATGTGCGGGTGCCAGGGTAGAGAGGTTCGGAGGTTTCAGTTGGCTGGTATGTAGAAAGTATTTCGCTCGTAGCCCATCCTTCAGGTATAGGGCGCTTACGACGGCCTTTGGAAAGTCTTTTCATCAGTCAGTAAGTAGTTTTCTTCTTCAGAGTGACCCTCGCAAAGGCGACATACGATGCTTGTGTGCTATCAATCCTTGCCAAAACTGCCTCGGGCAAGCCGGTTGAATCAACTTGCATAGCTTCACCATCCCCTGCTGTACGAGTGGTGCTCACCGACACTTTGGAAAGCGCATCGCGGGCCTCGTCCCGTTCTTTGGTGAGCCGTGCGATAACTCTGACGGCAGCATCATGCTGGTAGAGGGCTGAGCTGAGCTCCTGTCGCGTCTGTGCAAGTGCCTGCCGCAATGAAAATGTCTCCAGAGCCAGAGCATCCCACTCTTCCTGGAACACGCTAAGTAGAGAAGGAATCGACGTGAGCGTAGGAGGTCTGGGTCGAACAACACGGTCGGTTTTCACTTCGACGAGATCTTCCGTGGAGAGGTCTTCTCCCGTCACAGGGTCCTTTCCATGCTCAGCAATATAAGCCTCGATAAGTCGTTTTTCAAAGACACGGCCTGTTTGAGAGTCAGAATCATCCACAAGCTTATGCCCTTTCGCTGACATTTGCATACCACTCTTGCGCGAGACAATGGGCACCTGCGGTGCTTCTCCCGAGACTAGAATCAATCAAGCGTCAGTGCTTAATTCAGAGCAAAGAATGTAATTCAGAACCTACTAGCGCACAACATTGTATGGTGTCTGGCTTGGGGGTGTGGAAGAGTCTCCTAAGAAACCTCTGGCTGGTTTGACGCGCAGAGCTTGGAGAAGCTTCCTACCTGGGTTTAGCGCGGGTTGCAGGTCACCAGCTTGGCACTCGGCCCTCTCCAGCAATGTCTTCGTTGCTTTAGCTTTGCTCTGCGTCTTGCTGGATACACTGGAAGGATCAAAATGCGCTGCTTGAATACATGTTCCTTTTAAGACCTTCCATGCTGAATCTGGACTCCTTAGGACAGGGAACTTGTCGCACGTTAATCACGAACTATTCGTGCATGACGCCCTCGTCCAAAGTGGCCTGAATAGTTACTCCTAACTGCTTCTATTACCTGCTTTTCTGGAGTTCCTTGCCCCTTATTGGGCTACTGATTTTGAAACTACAAGTGGACTGTCATCAGAATTGTGCATCTAAACCATGTCGTTCAAGGCAAAGGATCTCACATACGGTACACTATTCATTTTTGACTCTCTATCTTCGGAGTAGGCCCCTCTAATATGTGGCAAACAGATGCGAACGAACCTTTGTTTTTACGAAAATTGAGAAGCCAGTATGGAGATACTTCTGGTCGTCTTCAGCGACCTGCACAACGACCCCGAAAACTGAAGGAGCATGATGATGACGATGAACCCACATATGTCTATGAGGAGAGTAATGAAGTGCTCACGAAGGAACAATACGAAGAATTAATACGCGAGACAACAGACAAGAAGGATGAGCATCAAATGCAGGACCGGGCGGACCAGGAAGAAACTGCACTCAAACCAGGACAAGACGCCAGGCCAAGTGCTGAAAGAGAAAGAGAAGCAAAGTCTTCTGCACCAAAACAAACAATCGCAGAGATAGGGGGCCCAAGGAAGCGGAAGCAAGTGAAGGTAATTGGCGATGAAAATACGGTTACTCCGGAGAACATACAAGAGCCGCCGCAAGGTTCTCGAAAACCAAAGCAGACGAAGAAGAAGATCAAACTGTCCTTTGATGAGGCGTGATGCTGACGGCTCCCATGAGAATTTTGTATAATATGATCTATTTGCAACTATGGTCAGAATGGTAATTCTGAGGCCTTGATCTATGGAGTATAGCGATTACCTATGTAGCTCCTCATATGGAGATAATTTCAATCTAGCTCTCAGGCAGAGTAATTAAGCAAATCCTTAGTCTCTGTTCTCTAATTCATTCTTCTAGAAATCACCTCCTGCAGCAGTTCTTTGCAGCGGTAATTGTCACAGTTGAGTGTCTTGTCTGGTTTTTCCCGAAGGCCTTACTCCAGTATCAAATTTTTATTTAAAGCGCGGAACACGAAAGGAACTCAACGTCATCCCCATCCTTCACCACCCAAAGCGTCTTATTTGATATCCTTTTGGATTCTGACGCTGAAAGCGGGCCAATCTTCGAAATGCCTGTCGTTAACGTCGAAGATTTGGTCCGTCTCCAGCGGAAACCCGATGACATACGAAACGTAAGACTGCCCCTCCACATCCCACTTGTTCCTCGTGGGTTTTTTCCGATGAGCCAGTGCTAACACTGTCAACCAGATATGCATCCTGGCACACGTAGTAAGTTGCCAAAGACTGTCTATTTGTCTTTTTCTCACTAACTCCCTTCTAGGACCATGGCAAGACGTCTCTGACAGACAGTCTCATTGCCACAAATGGCATCATCTCTCCAAAGCTGGCGGGCAAGATCCGCTATCTGGATTCCCGTCCAGATGAACAGATCCGTGGCATTACAATGGAGTCATCGGCGATTTCGTTGTATTTCTCCATGCTTCGGCGTCCAGCACCAAATGCTACTCCGGAACACAAGGAGTATCTGGTCAACTTGATTGACTCGCCGGGCCACATCGATTTCAGCAGCGAGGTATCTACGGCATCTCGTCTCTGTGATGGTGCACTTGTCCTTGTAGATGCGGTAGAGGGTGTCTGCAGCCAGACAGTCACCGTCCTACGGCAGACGTGGGTGGAGCAGCTGAAGCCCATCCTGGTCATTAACAAAATGGATAGGCTGGTGTCTGAGTTGAAAATGAGCCCCCACGAGGCACATTCTCATTTAACTAGACTGCTGGAACAAGTGAATGCTGTTCTGGGTAGTTTCTATCAGGGAGAGCGCATGGAGGAAGACCTACATTGGCGTGAACGTATGGAGGAGCGGGCAAATGCATCAACTACTGCTGGGAACAAAACTGTTTCCAAGAAACAAGCGGATGATGCGGTATCTGAAGCGTCCGCTGCTTCTGAGCAACGGAGTGCTGCTGAATTCGAGGAGCGAGACGATGAAGATATTTATTTTGCTCCTGAGAAAAATAACGTTATCTTCTGCAGTGCGGTAGATGGTTGGGCCTTCACGGTGCGGCAGTTTGCAGGGATCTATGAGAAGAAGCTCGGAATGAAAAGGGCTGTCTTGGAAAAAGTCCTCTGGGGTGACTACTACCTTGATCCAAAGACAAAACGTGTGCTCGGGCCAAAGCATCTAAAGGGAAGAGCACTGAAACCAATGTTCGTCCAACTCGTTCTCGAGAGCATCTGGGCAGCATACGAAGCTACAACCGGTGGAGGGAAAGGAAAAGGGTAACTGGCTAAAACCCAAACCCTCTTCTTAACCATCTTTCTAAGTTACTGATCTTTTGATAGTGACCCCGTCTTATTGGAAAAGATCACAAAGTCTCTGAACATCACCATTCCCCCTTACATTCTGCGCGCAAGAGACCCCCGAAACATAATGACCACGTTATTTTCGATGTGGCTCCCCCTATCCACAGCTGTCCTGGTGTCCGTGGTTGAATATCTACCAAGTCCCCGAGCCGCTCAAGCCGAGCGCCTACCGAGAATGATTGAGGGATCACCAGGTTCCAATTTTGTCGACAAAAAAGTCAGAGATGCCATGGTTGACTTGAAGATGGGTCCAAACGACCCCGTCGTGGCATACGTGAGTAAGATGGTAGCTGTCCCAGAAAGTGAACTTACATCCAGTAAAAGCAGAGGAGGGGGCGGGAGTATGACGGCGGACGAAGCTAGAGAGATTGCAAGACGGAAGAGAGACGAAATTGCTAAACTACAAGCCGAAGCCAATGAGGGACAGCCCGATGATTTCTCTCGGGTCACATCGGCTTTCGAAAGAACATCCTTGATCACAGAGGTGGTTGATGCCCCTGAGGAGAAGGAAGATCCCGAACATCTTATTGGATTTGCGCGCCTCTATTCAGGAACTCTGTCCGTTGGAGATTCCATATATGTCTTGCCACCAAAGTTCTCACCAGCACATCCCCACACGAGCCCCGAACCACAAAAGGTCACTGTTACGGACCTCTATCTCCTAATGGGAAGAAGTTTCGAGCCACTTAGCTCGATTCCAGCAGGCGTGGTCTTCGGCATCGGAGGTCTTGCAGGCCGAGTTCTCAAGACAGGTACACTATGCAGCCAACTGGAAGGAAGTGTCAATCTTGCAGGTGTTTCCTTGAATTCACCACCTATTGTGCGCGTTGCCCTTGAGCCGGTGAATCCCGCAGATCTGGGTAAGATGATTACTGGGCTACGGCTCCTCGAACAAAGCGACCCCTGTGCACAGTATGAGGTGCTTCCAAATGGCGAGCATGTCATACTAACCGCCGGCGAACTGCACCTGGAACGTTGTCTAAAGGACCTGCGAGAGCGCTTTGCAAAATGCGAAATCCACGCTGGTGAAACAATGGTACCGTATCGAGAAACCATCGTCAGTGTACCCGAAATGACACCTCCAAAGCAACCAGAACTTGGACGAGGAGGTATTCTTGCAGTTTCTCCATCAAAACAGCTATCTATTCGCCTGCGCGTGGTTCCATTGCCTGCGATAGCAACTGAATTCTTTAACAAGCACGTTGGAACCATCAAACGACTTCAGCAGGAAAAGCGTCTGGGGCCTGAAAATACATCCAACTCGGAGGAAGTAGAGAGCACGCAACAAGCAGAAGCTAGCGATGCTACCTCGGAATCCCGTGAGGCGAATGTTCTCCCGCTCAGGGAATTCAGGCAAGAACTAGAGAAGCTTTTCGGAGAGGTCAAGGATGACCGGGATCTATGGACAAATGTCGTGGATCGAATAATAGCCTTCGGGCCGCGACGAGTAGGACCAAATATCCTCGTTGATGCGACAACAGTAAACACCTGCGAGAAATTGTGAGTCAGCCTGCTTTTTTCCCCCCAGTTCCTTCAAAGTCCCCAATTTACCTACATTGTCAAGAGTAGTGAGAGTGATAATATACTAACGAACAACAAAAACTCAGCCTCCTTGAAGACCCCAAGCAGCAACCCAGCATCATCGCAGACAGTGACAACAAACAAGCCCACATCGTCCGCGACTTCTGTGACAAGATCACGTATGCCTTTCAACTTGCAACCGGACAGGGTCCACTATGCCTAGAGCCCATCCAGGGAATAGCCGTGTTTCTAGAAGAGCTATCAGTGAACACGAACGGCGAGGAGCTCGACCTTGGCCGACTTACAGGCGAAGCAATCCGATTAGTCCGCGATGGTATATCTCAGGGCTTCCTCGACTGGAGTCCCCGAATCATGCTTGCAATGTATAGTTGTGAGATTCAAGCATCAAGTACGTGATTGATTCTTAACCCTATTTCTTTCCATCCATCCATAGGTATGTTGCAACTAACTATGGCCTCTTCAACTAAAAGCGGAGGTCCTCGGCCGCGTCTACGCCGTGATAACCCGCCGACGAGGCCGCATCCTCTCCGAAACCATGAAAGAAGGAACCCCCTTCTTCACCATCCTGTCGTTACTCCCCGTCGCGGAATCGTTCGGTTTCGCCGAGGAAATCCGCAAGCGCACCTCTGGCGCCGCGCAGCCGCAGCTCATCTTTGCAGGGTTCGAAGCCCTCGATGAAGATCCGTTCTGGGTCCCCGCGACAGAGGAAGAACTGGAAGATCTAGGTGAGTTGGCGGATCGGGAGAATGTGGCGAAGAGATATGTTGATGCTGTGAGGACGAGGAAGGGGTTGATGGTTAAGGGGAGGAAGTTGGTTAAAGATGCGGAGAAGCAGAAGACTTTGAAGAAGTAGATTGCATGCATTCTTCCATTTGACATGGCGCAGATGCTAGAATAGTAGTATATAGATGGAATGCATGTGGTATGAGTTGTTCGTTGGAGTATGTATAGGTCGGATATGCATTACATCGGGGGAAGAGAAAAGTGATCTGTGTCTTATTGATTGATTTGTTCTTAATCTACTCTACATACCAGAAAGAGACTCACTCGCATTCTATCCCTTTTAAGATATGTACCCTCATTAACGAGGAATTTCCAGGTTTCACGACAAAAGAAATAGGAAAGAGGAATATGAAAAAGGGTATGACAATGATATCCCTCCAGTGACAACCACAGACTGACATTGATGAAGTCAAGACCATGGATACTGAGGAGGTTGAACGGTAGATGTCGTGCTGGAAAACTACAATGAAAGACAGCTGGAGAAAAAAAAAAGTGGATATGGATATAGCTTCTCATTAAGTCTTTTTTTTTCGAGAGGTTCTAGTCTATTCGTAGTGTCCATCGGGTACCTCTAGACCTCTTGTGATGGTAACACGTTGATACATCATTCGTAGATATGTCGGGTTTGTATCAATGCTTGGCGTTGTGTCAAGTCAACCTGTCGTTGCAATACTGCCATCTGCATGAATTATGGAGAGATATCCATTATTGCTAGCAGGATCGAGCGCAGTTGCAGGCAGGACCTTCTGGCTGACACTGCCGATGTGAATGAGCTGCTGCTAAATGAAGCTTCGCAATCCAAAGCAGCTCGCATTTCTGATATATTAGTGTGAGCCCCAAACTGCAGTGGTTATACGGTGGCGCATGGTGCGGGTATCATGAACATTTCCTTCCTTTACTGTTTTGGAAAGAAAGAATCAGATTCCTCAGAAGGGACGAGCCACCTTTCTCGACTCCCCAGCCCCAGTCGCGGGATCCCTCATCTCCTTCCAGCTGACAGGAAACATCATATTTCCAGCCTCGCTCCGTGCCATTACGACGCCAAGATCGTTCCGCGCCGTGGTAAGATAATAGAAGCTCTGATCACCCAGCGAGATGACCGAACCGCGCACAATATCTCCGACGCGAAACATCTCATCCATGACAACGCGGTCTTTCTCAACGGCACGCACATCCTCTTTGCGAATGAGAGCTTGGAAACGTAGTTCGTCTGAGCTGCTGTGGTTCTCCACGTTCACTGCGGATGTGAGGATGGACTCGATGTTGTCGTTGTCTGAAGCGAGCTGCGTATCATCGAGCACGACTAGAATGGAAACGGTGGCTTGACGTTTCTGGACACGTGTTACTCGTGCCAGGACGATAGAGTCAACCGCGGGGAGGGTGTTGTATCTTAGTTTTGATTTTGTGGGTGCAGGTTTGGTAGATGATGCCGCTGGTGTCGGTACCGGTTTGACTCCATTGGGAGATAGATTGGATGTTCCTCCACCAGGAAACGCATGGTTATATGTCCGAGAAACAGTGAGAACGGACTTTTGTTTGGCACCTGGCTGAGCAGGGTTGGCGACCACCGGGCCAGCAATTGAGGCGTATACGTGTGCGTTCAGGACGTGCGTGCCAGGACCAGCAGAGTAAAAAGAAGTCGGTCCCAGTCGCTGGCCTGGAACAGCCAAAGGTGGGAGACTGGTCGTCATTCCAAAGAATGACAGAGAGTCAAATGTGGATGGCTGAGGGGTGAGGAAGTTGTTGAAGTAAATAGAATGAGGATTTTCGGAAGCTGTTCTGTTTTTCTGTTTAGTGCAAACAACAGTGCAAACAGACGGAGTATAGTTTTCCCGGTACTGCCCTCAGATTCTCTCGGCCTCTGCAGATCCTTATCAACAGTTGCGTACGACTACACAGTACGGAGCAGCCCAAGAATCATGTCATCTCACGGCTCTCGGATGCTTCAAGGTATTACGTAGATACTGGTATTATGTCGTCTTCATTTTCTACCTCATTCTTTGCGCACACAGGATATCGGGGATTGTTACCTAATAAGGATTAGTCCCTTTCCTGAATACAATCAGATAATATTATCTCCGAGGCAGAAGTATAGATATAAATATGGCCTCATTTTCATCACAGGAAATGCCCCTCGTTCAAACAGAAAATAGCTCTTCAGCCTATCTATATTCAATATGCCATCTACTAGGACCTATCAGCGTGTAAGTTCGCGCTAGGAAAATAGCCAATCCTTGGTCAACTCCAACTAATATGAGAACGTTCTACCAGGACGGCAAAGAAATCGAACTGCTGCCGTTCATCTTCCAGGATCCCTCACTCCCTTTCCTCCGTAACAATCCCGAGAGGATCCTCTCCTTGATTGATGAATTTGGCCGAACGCACAAGAAACTAATGACCATTGGCCATGTCCGTGGTGAATTCATCAAGGGCGTGATCGCCGAGCGCAAGCCAGCCACCATGGTCGAATTCGGTGGATACGTCGGCTACTCTGCCATCAAATTCGGCGACGCCCTCAGAAAGGCCGGTGGAAAGAAATATTACAGTCTTGAAATCGACCCTATCTTTGCGGCTATTTCGAATCTACTCCTCGATCTGGCCGGGTTGCGGGATGTGGTTCAGATCCTGGTAGCGCCGGCGCAGGTTTCGCTGGCTAGACTCGTCAAGGAAGGTCTGGTTAATGAGATTGAGATATTGTTCCTCGACCACTGGAAGGATAGGTATCTTCCTGATCTGCGGCTGGTGGAGAGTTTGGGTCTGCTCAAGCCTGGGCGGAGTATTCTCGTCGCGGACAATGTGCCTAGACTGGTCGAGTCGCCGTATTTGACTTGGATTAAGGCCAGTCCGGAGGAGAAGAAGGAGATTCAGAAGGATTTGACCCTATCCAAGGCTGGGGAGTTGAGGAGACTGATCGAGGAGAAAGAAGAGAAGGAATTTGAGACCGAGTTGAGCGATGTTGCTGGGAACCCCGATATCGTGTATGAGACGGTCGTCCATGACTTTCAGGGTGGAGCAAGACTAGTGAGTTATGAATAGAGGCAGAATCTATGATGCATGCGCTAACATATGTTCCAGGATGGCGTTGCCATTACCAAGGTTGTGGGCTAGTTGAATTGCAGTGATAATTCGTGTCTTCTGATAACTAAGGGATAATCTATTTAAGCAAGGGCGATCTCCATAGATTGACAGCTCATTGAATATCTTTTGTCAACTCGGGATACTTGATCGTGTTAAGATGCTTCTCAATTTTAAAGATCTGATTATATGTATCCAGTTGCAGGGGATCACCATGGTCTGCCATTAATTCGCCAGCTGAAACCGAACAGATCAACATAGAACTGGAAGGCTTGTTGGATGGGTATCACTTACTGAATAGAGAGGCCTCTGGAATCGCTTGGCTATCGCCTCAACTGTGAAATCTTGCCAACTCCTGGAACACTACTGGGACCTTTAGGAAGGCTTCACATCCATATTTGTGCATTGGCCCCATACCCCATAGGGCAGACACCACCCTTTTTTTCCCATAGCAGACTGATTGATACGGGCAAATCATGATATCCTTGGTGGATACCTTGGTGGATAGAAGTGTTCCTGCGAAAATATCCTACTATTCCAAGGATCTGTCACAGAGCTCAATCTAGGAGGAATAGAGATAACAGATTTTAATGAGTGTATTAGATAGTTGGTTGAGCTCTGGAGCTCGGGAGTAGCTAGCTAACTAAGCGTACTAAAAGCACGTGACATCTAAGTCAACAAGAGATTGCTATTCAGCTATCTAGGTAGCTATCGACTAGAACTTCAAACGCAGGGAAGGAAGGAAGGAGAAGCAAGAGGAGAGAAGGACAGGAAGATTGAGGAGTTGTATAAATACGGTGGTGGGCTTCCCTGTATGTCATTACCCTAGCCCTGAGCCCTAGCACTGAGCCCGAGAAGAGGCTTGATGTGGATCAGGGGTGCGGCGTCTGGATACCAGATACTAAAAGGATACCGTAGGATTTATAGGGATCGTGGGGAACGCTCTATATCGATATACTGCTGTCTCTAGTACATCTTGAAGCTCTAAAACGATGCGCTTCATCTAGCTTGTCTCTTTACACCTTGTGTTATCCCAACATCCGTATGTTGGTCCTTCCTCCGGAACATATATACTCCGTATCCGGGACCGGATTATCACATAATCCACCTGTCCGAAATAGTATATCCTCATCAGATATTATATAGTCACGTGACTTGTATGCCTGTAAGGTCTATTGGCCTTACACAATGCAACACTCTGATTACAGGGTCATCACTGCAACTGACTCTCGGTTGAATATGCATGTTTACTGAAGACATTTTCCGCTGGATTTGGTTTTGAATTCAATAACCAACCGCAAAATTGCCTACCGCTACCCTACCACTACCCTGAGAAGTCAAGATTTGAAAACTGTTGTATATTTCAAGGGAAAAGGGGCTGGACGAGACGGTATCGGCTACACGCACGTAGCCTACTAAGAAGTAGATGCCTTTGGTACAGGTCCCGGACCTGGAATGAATCTATGCTCTACACAAAGCCTTCAACGCGCTCCGTTGTATGCTGCTCAGCTCATTCAGGATTCATTACTATCTAAAAGGGGTTCTCCCGAAGTTGGTCCCATCGTGATGTGGATCAGGGGTGCGGCGTCTGGATATCAGATACTAAAAGGATACCGTAGGATTCATAGGGATCGTGGTGAACGCTCTATATCGATATACTGCTGTCTCTAGTACATCTTGAAGCTCTAAAACGATGTGCTTCCTCTTGCTTGCTTATTACACCTTGTGTTGTCCCAACATCCGTATGTTGGTCCTTCCTCCGGAACATACATACTCCGTATCCGGGACCGGATTATCAGATAATCCACCTGTCCGAAATAGTATATCCACATCACTCCCCTTCGTTCGACACGATCTCCAACCTAGCATTTCAAAGCAAAACATATATCAATGAATAAAACATGCAAAACATCAAAAACAGAACGAGATATAAAACTGCAAATGGACCCCATCAAGTACCAATTTAAATGGGTCCCAAAACGTCATGTTGAACTGACATATGAATGTTTGAATGTCTAGATGTTGAATCCACTTGTCCAACTCTACCTTACCATCCCAATGGCTTCAACAAACCGTCTGTGGATTTCCTTGTTGGTGGCCTTGGTCAGTCCATCAGCAATCATCTGGTCTGTTGGAGTATATTGGAGCTTAATCTCCCCACTAGCAATATGATCCCGTATAACGTGGAATCGTACAGCTATATGCTTGGTCTTGGGGTGATAGACAGGATTGTCTGCGAGTTTCAAAGCTCCCATGTTATCTTCACAAATCATTGTTGGACCAGCATTGTACTGACTCTTGCCAATAGAATGAAGGAAATGGCGTATCCACACAGCTTGCTTCGTGGCTTCAGCTAAAGCCATATATTCAGCTTCAGTTGTGCTTTGGGCGGTTATAGACTGCTTGCGACTGGACCAGCTGATTGGCATGCCATTCAACATAAATATCAACCCGCTAGTTGAGCGTTTCTGTGTTGAATTCGCGTATGCTGAATCTGCGTACCCAGTAAGTCTGTCTCTCCCCTTTGCACTAGACCTTATCGTATATCCTAACGTTCCCTTAATATAGCGTAGGATATGCTTGGCTGCTGTAAGATGAACATCATATGGTTCTGCCAGATATTGAGATAAACGGTTGACGGCAAAGGCTATATCAGCGCGTGTGCCTATTGTTAAAAACATCAACCTCCCAATAATTCGTCGAAACAATTTGTGGTCCTTATATTTAAGACGGTGTTTGTTGTCCAGATCATCAAGTTGCATGCTTGGACTAATTGGCATCATCACAGGTTTGCAATCTGCCATGCCAAACTCCTCAAGGATCTGCTTCGCGTAGGTTCCTTGATCTAATTGGATGGAGTCCTTTTTCCAGGTAAATCTGATTCCCAGAAGCTTTTCAACTTGTCCCATATCACGCATTGGATGGAACTTCTTTAGCTTCTCCTTAATTGCCTCAATCTCAGCTAACTCTTTCCCAATTACTAGGATATCATCCACATATAGTGCAATGATGATTCCGCGGCTGTTGGTAAAGATGCTGGGGTCTGCCGTTGAAGTTTTGAAACCTATCTTGACTAGGAATTTGGTGATCTTCCTATTCCATAGATTTGCTGACTGTCTTAGACCATAGATTGACTTCTGAAGTTCTAGGACTAAATCCTTATTCATCTCAGGGTCAAAGTCCTGTAAGCCTTCTGGTATTGTCATACAATTAGGCTTGTCCAAATCAGATCCTGCAAAAGCATTTATGGCATCCAGCAGGTGAGCTTTCATCCTATGCTTAACCATAATGGCTACCAATATTCGTAGACTGTCCAAGCGGAAAACAGGGGCAAAGGTGTCATCAAAATCATCCTCTGATTGTTCATTTCCACGGGCAACTAGGCGAGCCTTGAAACGTTCAACTCTGCCATCTATGCCTATCTTCACATCAAACACCCATCTGCATGATGATATCGTCCCATTTGCTTGTTTCCTTGGGATTAATTTCCAGGTGTTGAATTGGATCAGATTCGTGAGTTCTTGATGAATTGCCTCCTTCCATTTCGTGCCATATATTGGGTCATTGATAGCTTGAGCATATGTCTTTGGTATTTGGATTCCAGCCTTCTCTGCTGCCTTATTTGCAAGTTCGTGTTCCCAATCAGATAACATTAGCTCACTGGCAACTGCTAACCTAGCTAAATGTGCTCGCAGACGTTGAGCTGGACGCTCCACATCCATATCTTGCTCCCCTTCAGCTTTACGTTTGCGGCCATATATTTGTTCGGTGGCTTGGTGTTCAGTGAAAGCTTGTGATACCTGCCGTTGGCGTTCTGATCGTCGTACAGGTTCAGGTTCTGGTTGGGGTTCTGCTGATTGGCCAGTAGGCTCCATAGCCTCTGCTGGTTTAGCAGGTTGTTGGTCTTCAATATTCACCTCCACAGGGTAAACTCGCGGTGTGGGAGACTCTTCTCCCTGGGGTTTATCATTAGGAGACTCTTCTCCTCGATGATTTGTCTCAGGAGACATTTCTCCTAGGTTTCCATCTTTAGGAAGCTCTCTTCCTAGATGTGTATCTCTGGGAGGCGCTCCTCCCTGGTGTTTATCCTGGGCACCACCCCCTATCTCCCCTTGGTTGCTAAACCTCTTGCTAGCATTCTCACACGTGATATCTGCAGTTGCTGTTGGACCTTCAGCTCCAGTCACAATCACATTCCCATCTGTGTCTCTTGTGCGTATACCTCCTCCAGTATAGCCCCATACAGATGTAGGCAGGGTTTGGCTAATCTCTTCAATAGGTGCTTGCCGCAGCTTTCCCATATCTGCCACATGTCCCCTATGCCTTTCCCAAAATACTGGGCTTGTGACAAGCTTCAATTCAGATCCTCCTTTTGGCAACACATAATACTGCTTGGTGCTCTTCCCATACATCAAAAAGGTTCCCTCTTCCACTCGAGGTTCCAGCTTGCTGTCTGGTTTGTGATAATATAACACACGACATCCCCATGTCCGCAAACATGATAAATCTGGCTGATGTCCGTACCACAGCTCATATGGGGTCTTATCCCTAGCACCATCCTCATCATCATTTATATCCGCGGAGCCCTTCACCAAGGTTGTCTTGTTTCTCAGATAATTAGCTGTCACCACAGCATATTTCCAATATCTCTTATTGATCTGAGAATCAATCAATAATGCTCGTGTGATCTCAAGGACATATCGGTTGAACCTCTCTGCCACACCATTTTGTGGTGGTGTCTCTGCCTCAATGAATTCCATTTCAATCCCTCTTTTATCCATCTCAGGGATTAAAGCTCTGAATTCCCTGGCATTATCAGTCCTGATCACTAATAACGTTCTTCCAGACTGTCGCTCGACCCTCCTAATCCATAAATCTAGGGTTCTCATCACAGTCTCAGCTTTCCGATCAATCATAACATACAGCCATGAGAACCTTGAGTAATCATCAATCAAGGATATATAATATCTCTCATCTCCCACGCTGTCACGGTTGGGTCCCCAAAAATCCATATAGACCCGTGCCAATGGTTTCTTTGCTCTTGGGACCTTCTTATGGCTCTGTCCCTTCACTTGTCTGGATTTCACGCAGATCTCACACTTATCCTCTAGTTCAGGATCTGCCTTTGGGAGTTTCAGCTCATCCAGACCCATATCATGGACGCAATCATTAAATCTCTTTCTTCCAGGATGTCCAAGGCGTCTATGGATCAACTCTCTCTTCCTATCCAGCGTACTGTGAGTCTCCATGGCCATGCTTGCATAATGACGCATCTTCCCTATGCTAGGCCCTAGCTTTAAAGCATCACGGCTCACAACTGAATCCAGGTAAGTTGTTTTCCCTTCACGTTTGCCTCGAGCAACTATTTTGCCATCCTTTCTGATTTCATATCCTCTCTTAGATCCTTGTGTTTCATAACCAGCTAAATGCAACGCTTCCAAGGATAATAAGTTCTCCGCAAGACCAGGGACATATATCACATTCCCCAATCTAACTACCATACCGTTCGGCAGTTTAAAGCGAACTATTCCTCGGCCTTTGATTGGCATTGAGGTTCCACTCGCGATGCCTAATTTCCCACGATGCCGATTATCCAGGAATTCAAATAGCTCTCGGTTCCCAGTGGACATAGATGTTGCTCCACTATCAAAACACCATTGGGATCTATTATCAGACCACTTGTCTGTTGTACGAGATGCATGCTCCTTAGCATACCCAGCAGATTCTTCAACTGAATCTAATTCACTGACCATATCTTCAGTTTCTTCTGCCACTCGGCCCTTCTGCTTAGTGGACTTCTTTTTCCTATGGCCCTTGCCATACTTCTGAATTCGGCTTTCTTTTCCTGATCTTCGTGAATTTGAGGTCTTTGGTTTTTCTCGCGGTTGGTCTGAATCAGAGTGTTCCACCTTGTCTGGACAATTAAATGCTTTATGCCCATACTTCCTGCAGTTGAAACATTTGATTCCTTTCTCACTGGCTCGGGAGCCTTTCTCATGCTTTTCTTCACCCTGTCTCATTATCATGAGGTCTTCAACTCGGCTAGCCACATAATCAACGCTGAGAGTGGCATTTGAGCTCATGATTGTATCCTTTAGGGTAGCATATTTGCTTCCCAGCCCACGCAAATACCATATCACGACCAATTCCTCAATATCAACATTCCGGCTGTTGTTCATATCCACGAATTCATCTGCCAGTGTCTTAATCTCTCGCAGGGCTTCTTTCTCATTCATCTTCTCTGAATCCCACATCCAATTGGCCATCTTCATCAATTTCATAGCCTTCCGTGTGTTTGTGGATTTCAAGAAGGTCTTCTTCAGGTAGTCCCAAATTAAATTGACATTCTCAAATGTTTTAACCTCAAGCATGGTTGTTGGTTTGAGTCCTTGTTGAACAATCATTCTGGCCTTCAAATCTAGCCTATACCATCCCTTATCTTCCTTCACACTTTGACTGTATGCTGCTTGCCCAGCCTCTTTGCAATATTCTATTGCTTCCCAGCAGAATTGAGCCTTCATTTGCCATTCAATTGCATTAAACCAATATCGGGCATTCTCTTCAGTCAATTTCTCAATGGAAAAGGGGTATATCTTGATTGACTTCTCTTCCGTAGGACTCCTTCTCTTCTTTGGATATTCTCTAGGCATCCCTGCCTCTGCAGATTGTTCCTTAGGCATCCCTGCCTCTGATCTAGGCATACTAGCCTCTGCACTCATTCTGGGCGTGCTAGCCCCTGCAGGAGATCCAGTATCTCCAATTATTGGTTCACCCGCCATACTTAGGCTTCCCAGATCCTTTATTAAATCCTCCACGGTAACGTACTCGCAACTCAGTAAAGTCCGCTGACGATATCGTTGGCCTGCGATATGTAGGGTAGGTTATCGAGGGCAAGGCTTTTTATATATGATCTTCCAGATGGCTCTATATAGCGGTTAAGCTCGTATAGATCCGCCGAAGTGCCAAAGGTCGGTTAGGACGATGTTATGGCAGGTCCGGGCTCATAACCAATGATGTGGATCAGGGGTGCGGCGTCTGGATATCAGATACTAAAAGGATACCGTAGGATTCATAGGGATCGTGGTGAACGCTCTATATCGATATACTGCTGTCTCTAGTACATCTTGAAGCTCTAAAACGATGTGCTTCCTCTTGCTTGCTTATTACACCTTGTGTTGTCCCAACATCCGTATGTTGGTCCTTCCTCCGGAACATACATACTCCGTATCCGGGACCGGATTATCAGATAATCCACCTGTCCGAAATAGTATATCCACATCACATCGGACCACCTGTCACGTGCTCATACATATTTGTATCAAAAACAAAGCCATTTGAGAGACACAATGATTGGCAAACGCACCAACGAGATTCCTGAGAGTTGAAGATTGTAGATAGGAAAGGGAAAGATCAAATGACAAGGAGTTAAGCCTACTTTGGAAATCAGAGCTGAATTTGACGACGTCATACCTACTAGTAGTCGTTCCACATTGGTGATATATCAAGGTTGAATCGACTCGTATTTTCGAAGGTGCCTAGATCCCATATGGCGCGAAGATGGGAACAGAAATGGATTGTTGGAATTGTGGTATTTTGAATTGTATTTGTTTGATTTGTATTAACTACTTGGATGATGAGGTGTGGGAAGTGCAAGCAGCCACTGCCGCTCGAGACGGCAACAAAACAAGACAACCTTTTCCTATTTGTCCCAGGAAAGAAACATTGAACAGAGGTCTGCTAGATAGCTGGAGTTACAGAAGCCTTGGGCTGAGCCCCCGGCAGGCAAACCACATGGCGCCCATGTTCAGGGACCTCGTGATGTGGATCAGGGGTGCGGCGTCGGATATCAGATACTAAAAGGATACCGTACGATTTATAGGATTCGTGGTGAACGCCCTATATGGATGTACTGCCGTCTCTAAACCATTACAAGGGCAAAGCTATTGAGAGGTCTGAGGAAGTGATAGACCCTGGCAAACCAGAAAAGAGCAGTGAAGAATGGAGGACGAGCTGATCTTGATGACCTCGGTGTCAATTGGATGGAAACAACAGTTGAATGAGGAAGTTGGGAGTGACTGAGCTTTTAACCTTGGTGCTAAACAGGAAGCAAATGGTATTGCAGACGATAAAGGGTACAGCCTGAGGAAATGGGCGAAAGGTGTGGGAGGGTGGCAGATAGTTGCTGAAAAGCCGCTATTTTTGGCGTCAGCAGCGGAATAGCAAAACGAAATTATATGGTAGTAAAAAAATCCTGTATAGTAGCATACTATATATCCATCACCAGCAACAATAGTAAAATTATATCATCAATATCCCAGGGGCCATTGTACTGGGGGAACCCTGGAAAGATTCAGGCATTTTGTTTTTGTGTTGCTTTGGTGTTTTCCCCGGGCTTGGGGCACCGGGCGTCAGCACTGCTGACGATAAATAGAATGCTAGGCCCACGCAGTTAGATAGTATTTTTCAAGATTCTACAACAAAATTCGCAGTGCTAGATTCTTCTCAGGTCTTCATATCGTGTGCGCAGTCTACCTATCTCCACACTCACTGCCTCCAGGACCGCTCTTACGAGCTCACTAGTCGCTCCCATACGCCATCGAACATAAAACATCCTAATGAAAATCATCCTAACAGGAACAACCGGCTTCATCGGCCAAGAAGTCCTCACCCAATGCCTCTCGAACTCATCCATCACCTCCCTCGTCGCTCTCACCAGGCGCGAACTCCCACTATCAAACTACCCCTCAACAGCCAGCAAACTGCATGTCCATCTCATGCAGGACGGTGATTTTCTTTCATACTCGGATCCGGAGCTTATAAAGGCTATCCAGGGTGCAGACGCTTGTATCTGGTCGCTAGGCATCGTCCCGTCACAGGCGAAGAAGGATGAGGAGTTGAACCGGCGAGTTAGTATTGATTATACCGTTGCTGCTGCGAAGGCTTTTCAGGAGGCATTTGGTTTTTCAGAGGTGAATTCGGACGCAAACATGATCAGCCCTGCTAGAAATAAACCATTCCGGTTCGTCTATGTGAGTGGGTTTTTGGCAGAACGGGATCAGTCTAAGTCCTTGTGGTTCGCTCAGGATTTTAGGCGGATACGGGTACGTTTTATTACTTCTCTCTCTCTATATATATTTGATTCATTCTGATGGAGATAAGGGGGAGTCTGAAAATATCCTTATCGCCCATGGAAAAAGTCATCCTGGTGCCTTCGAGTACTACATCCTGCGTCCTGGGATGGTCTTGACTAAGAACAACATCTGGATCGATATGATTACAGGTCTGGCATTCTCTGTCCGTGTGGATGTGATTGCTCGAGCAATGATCAAGGCGGCTGTTCATGGGGATCAGAAGAGGATTATTGAAAATGCGGATATTAATCGGTTGGCAGGATGATACTCTGTTAGGATACAGTAATACATCATGAGTTTCAAGGCAGCAACTAATCCAGCCGTTAAATCAACAAGTAGCGTGTTGGGATCTCAACTATAAAGAGTAGTTGACGGCAAAGTAAACATTGCTGTAATACAATCCAGCTTCCGACTCCAGTCTGTAAGCTCAAGTGAACCGTCGACTATCAAGAAAGTAGGTATCACTGAATTAAAAGTGTAAGGGAAAATCTAACATGTACATGATTAGCATGAAGGACTATATGATAAAGCTCAAAGTCAACCAACAGCAATCCCAATAAATCATAGCATGCACGCCAAATGCTCACTGGCAGAAATATAATATCAAACACGATGCCTGTTAACACCTAGCGGACTAAGAAGCAAATTGTTAAGGAGAATTAGTGACAGCACAAATGAAATGAGACGCACAGGAACTGATTAACCAGTAGGCTATAGAGACCGTGCTCAACCCTCCACGAGGGTCTGCTTCGGGGCCTTCCCGAGGAGTTCAAGACACCGCCGAGCTAGAGCAATAACTTCGCCTTCACCATCTTCCGTATCCTCCTCATCAGATTCAATGTTTTTGTCCGAAATCGTCGTGACCATTTGAACAATGTCTTCAGATTGGGCGATATAGCCAACCAGCTTCTTGTCCTCGGATTCTAGCAGCTGAAGAAGAGTCCATATGGCGATGTGCTGGAAGGTCGGGTCTCCGCTTGCGAGAAACCGATGGAGATAGCCGTGGATCCCTCCCTTGGGGTCCGCCCAATCACGCACAAAGATCGAGTAATCTCCGACTACTACCGTTAGCTCCCAAGGCCTCTAAATCGCAAGGCGGAAAACCTAGGATTCTGCAGATTACATACCCTTGGATGATAGGTTTCCAAGCGCGGCAGCACTATTGCCTTGAACTTCAATACTCTCCGAGTCAGTTAGTGGAATTAGGACATCAAACACGCCGAGGTTGAGGAGATGCGGCTTTAGTTCATCACTGAGAGCCAGTACCGCAATGGCAGCTGTCATTTCCGACTGCACACTGAGCGGAACGCGCAGGACAAGATCCTTGCACTTCTGAACCGCACCAGCTTGCAAAACGAGTTCCTTGTTGCGATCAGAGCTTGCTGCAAGGTTTCGCAGGGTCGAGATGGCGTGACATTGTATCTCCTCGTTATCTGTAGAACCTAGAAGATCCACCAAGGGCTTGAGGAAGCCTGCATCAATTATGGGCGATTCATTCATCGGATGAATAGAAATGTTGCGAATACAGGCGACAGCGGAAAGAATAAGAGGAAGATAGGAGGATTGTAAGAGTCTCAGGAGAGGGGGGAGGCCCTTCGCGCGAACAATTTCGAGTTGGTATTTCTCATCGGATGCAAGATTGCGCAAAGCCAGGGCAGCCTGGCATTGGACCTTGGGAGTAGAAGAGTCCATGAGATGGACCAGAGACTGTACTAGTCGCGATTCAGTTTGTGCCAGTCTTTTGCGGTTTGCGGTATCGACGGCAATGTTGCTAAGGGCTGTCGTGCAGTAGTATTGTACATCGACATCACTAGAAGAGAGCAATTGAACCAGAACGGGAATAGCACCGGCATTGACGAGTTGTTGCCGGTTGTCAACTGTCCCAATTTATTAGATGGATATCAACCCAACGGAGTGAATTCCCACCCACCTGAATGTGTCATGTTCAAGAGTGCCCCCGTAGCATTGCGCTGAACACGCATGTCCTTGGATTTGGCCAGCCGGATCAGCGGCCCCAGAGCCCCGGAACGTGCGATCTTGGATTTGTTATCCTCATGTGTTGCGAGATTGGTGATGCACCCGACGGCATTGCATTGGACTTCGACATTAGGCGATGTCATCTGTCGGATGAGAGGAGATAGTCCGCCGAGCATGACAATCAACACCTTGTTGTCGGCTGCGCCAGGTCAGCGGCCCGAATATGAAAAGAACGAAGCGAGATAACAAACCATTGACTGCAAGATTCCCCAGGGCTGCGCTGGCAGCGCGCTGTACCTCTATATCGGAGCTCTGTAGTAGAAATAGAATGGGCTCGAGAGTGTCTCGGTCGACCTCACGCACATCTGTACAACGGCAACAAAAGACGGAGTCAGAGAGGCAATATGTAATATAAACAAGTCAATCTGAAGCAAGGAAGGCCAACCATGTTCGGTGATCTCAGCAAATGTCAAACTGGCACTTCGTTGAAGATCAACATTGTCAGAATACACCAAAGTGCTCAGGGCGCGAAGAGGTTCGCCAGAGAAGAAATCGGTTTCATTCCGCTGTGGTCAAACGCAAACAATTATTAGCCGGAGCGAAACGATCAAAATGGACCGGGGACGTCCAGGAGAAATGAAGATCCACAAAGCATCACACACATTCTCCAAGTATCCCAGCAAATCAGAAACAGCTTCCCTCTCATTGTCCGCCAACGTCGCCTCGTAAAACCCCTCTCTTGAGCGACCTCCAGGACTGAGCCAGGCTGGGAGATGGCACCAGCTGCCGACGGTGGACAGACAGGACAGACACGCGTCCGCGATCGAACCCATGCCGTTTAAACTGGAGTCCCGCAGGACCAGAGGAACGGCCCCGTTCGGGTAATTGCCGTCAAGGCGAAATCAAGTATTATATTGTTGTCCGTGCCGGAGTAAGGATCCCGCGAAAGGAAGTCAGGATTGGAGTGAGATAAGGAATGCTGCGCTCTCGCAGAGGAGAAATGGCGTGTGCAATATACGAATATTAAATATGCACACTGCAGGCACAGGATACTAGGGAGGAGATATTGATTGACGATGGGCTGCGTGGACCAGGGTCAGGGTCGACAGCTGCATCCGCTAGTCCAGCTGGCGGGGGAACAGGGGGAATGTCGGGGTCGTTTGATAAAACCCAAGAGGGAAAGCCCAAAAAGGCTTTGTCCTTGAGGAATGGAGGAAGAAAGGAGGAACGGAGAGGGAAAAGAAGATGGACGGGCCTAAATGGAGATGGAGGTGGTTGGTGGTGATGGAGATAGACGGGCGAGGAAATGAAGCGGAAGTGGATGTTGGTGGGATCAATCACTAACGCGTCTCCAGCAGGTCTTAGCTCTGGACACCCATCAAGCAAAGCTTCATGTTGTGTGGCTGTAACTACATTTCTGACAGAAACTACATTGTACATGTCTTCTTCTTGACAATGCGATCTTATATACAGACTGCCTGGAAGCTCCCAGCACTTGGGAGAATACAACCTCGAGCATTCACGCAGGCACCGCAGAGCAACACTGCAACAAGTCTCCACAGAAGCTGCCAAGTCCCTTGCTCTGCGACCATTCAGAGATCCTACACTTCCAGAGAGAGAAGCCAATTGATTGATTAATCGATTATTACTAACATGTCTCTGCTGACCGCGAGAAAACCACTAACGTACGGAGCAGCGCGGATCTCTCTGCTGCTACCTTCTCCCTGCCGATTCTCCGTCGCCCCCGATCGGCAAGGATGACGATATCCAGGTGAAGACGGCAATGTCAAAACCGATGTTCGGTCCCAGAGCTCTGTGCCCGAATTGATCTTGTGTTTCTACGTTGTTGTCCGCTGGCACCAAACCAGACTGACGTATCGAATCTACCGTGAGCTGCTCCCGAGGTCTATACTGTACCATTCGTACAGCCCTGCATACATCATAACACCATAACACCCGCGAAGGTGAAGCAGGCCAATCGCCTACCGCGTTTTTCCTTTGCCGCCCCGGCTCGCCGACTGCCTTGCCACGGGAGCCATGTGAGTGAGCAGGTGGATCGATCACTGGCGTCTCAGAGCTTATCAAGGTTGCAGGGCACGTCTGTGCCCATTAATCTCCCATCTCAGCCCGTTGCGGTGGTGAGAGTGTGGGGGTGTTCACATCGCGCTTGTGTGGCGAGAGGAACAGACAGACAGAGGCGCACCACCATAAGGGACAAGCTGTTTGTCCATCGTGGCAATGAGACAACGAATACCCCCAAGTGCAGGGATGCCCCGTCTCCATACTATGGGTTATAGTTTAAAATGCCGTCCGAAGGCACGGATAGCATCGCGTCCACATCGGTTGGATGACATGCATGCATCTGTCACTTGCCTGGTACAGTACGATATCACACCGCGATTAGAGCGCTGTGCTGGATGAGCAAACTCTACATGAAGAATAAGGACATGTCAAGGATTCAAGCTCAGGACTCCCACCATGGTTGGGCCATCCGGATACCGGTTGAGCAAGGGGAGAGCCAAGGGGGGCTGGGATGATTGATGAACGGACTCTCAGAGACTATTATATTATTATTATTATTGGATGCTTGCATTTCTCCGCAGCAGCAGAGGAGGATTCGGAGAAGATGGAGCCTATAAATATAAAGATCGTAATAAAAGAGCATCGTGTTTATGCTCCGCCGTGTTTACCACTCCAAGGGCCAATATTAAATATTCACGCAGTGGGTTCAGGAAGAGCGCTCTCCTCATGGCCTGATGACCGCGCGAAAATACATAACCTAGATTCTTATAGTCGCAACCTTCTGCACTCTGGTTATTTCAACTGATTTGAAAATTTTTTTCCTTCTTATTCCCCCCTTCCCGCCCTTCGTCGCTCTGCTCGTATCCATGGCGCCCCTTTCGCAGATGCGCGCAGCTAATTGAGTCTGATCATTGACCAGCACCAGCTGTTTCCCACTGGATTGGACTGGAACACAGAGCCGCAGAACCGGCATCATCCATCATCATATATTTTTTTCTTTCCATATCGTCCCCATCTCCATCCTCCCCATCCCTACCGACAGCTGCAGCGTCCATCCTTGACCTGTCATGTCGGCCACAACCACCGCCTCCGCTTCCGCCTCGAACTTCACCTCCGATCCATCTCGTCCAGGGCGTCTCCGGCGCCTCAGCCAGCTGCGAACCTACACTCACTTCCCCTCGCACTACTCCTCATCCTCGTCCAGCGGAAACAATAACAACAGCCGTTCTAACCGCAACAGCTTTGGCCATCGACTTCCCTGGTTTTCCCCCACGTCACAGGCCCATTCGTCCACCAGCTCCGATTATCCATCCCAGACGTCACCATTGGGCACCAGCGCTCCGTCTCCCGACGCTGACCAGCCGGCATTGGCACGGTATATCTCTGCTCCCTCTGGCAGCTCGGGCAATTACCAGGCTCCTGAAACAGTCGATTTGCGCCCTCAGCCGCCCCCTTCCGAGTCTTCCAGGTCGAGCGATTCCGAGCGCAGATCGTCAGGTTTGATGGCACGATTGCGAGGCGGATCAACGCACCAGAATCGATTATCTCGACCACCCGAGTCCAGCAACCCGGAAACCACGAGTACAGTGGACATGAGGCCAACTGAGTCTCCTGCCGGTTCGCAGGATCGCTCTGCAGAAACACTGACCCGGAGGGCCACGACGGAAAGCCGGTCAATGCCTGTGAAACCAAACCGCAAGGCAACCATCAGATTCTACCCTTACCACGACTCCAGTGCGAATTCAAAGCCTTCCCTGCCCTTTGTCCCCATCACCCGCGTCTTACCCGCAGATAGCTGTCTGATCCGTGTCGGTCGATACTCGGAGCGCGATGGCATCCCGAATCCCAACCCGTCTGAGCCGTCGGATGCCCCCGTCGGCTTCAAATCGAAGGTAGTGAGTCGGAAACATTGCGAATTCCTATACCTCAACGGCCAGTGGCACATTAAGGACGTGGGCAGTTCGTCAGGTACCTTCTTGAACCACATGCGGCTGAGTCAGCCCAATATGGTATCCAGGTTGTATGCCATCAAGGATGGGGACATTGTGCAACTAGGAATCGATTTCCGAGGAGGGGAGGAGATGATATTCCGCTGTGTCCGGATACGCATCGAGTGTAATCGGTCATGGCAACAACAACCCAATGAGTTCAAGTATGCATTATCATTATTTTCTTAAAGCCCGCAGTCCGTTTAGACTTGGCACTGACCGATAATCTAGCAAAAATACAGAGAGTCTCATCAGAAATTTAGGCAAAGGTGATGCCGCCGACTACGCTGGCTGTCGCGAGTGCTCAATCTGCTTAGGATCTGTTTTGGTTTGTCTCGCTTTGATCCTCCACAGGCAGTCTAATAGTGTCGCTAACCGCTGTTTTACTCGCAGAGGCCTTATCAATGCTTGTTCATGGCAGCCTGCGCCCACGTTTGGCATTACAAGTGCATTAGTCGCCTAATCCACACCCCTGAATATCCCATGTTCCAATGCCCCAATTGTCGGGCGTATACCGATTTAAGTGCTGAGGTCGATGACTCGAATGACTATGAAGAAGAAGTACGGAAAGAACCCACATCTGAACCCGAACCTGAACCTGGGCGAGGGTCCTCCGAAGAGGCTCCATCCACATCCATGAATACCATTGACAATCGAGATGGCCATTCGACGAATGGTGCGCGAGTATCGGAAGAAGCGGAACTGGCTTTCACAGTTGGTAACCTAAACCTACACGATGGCAACACGTCAACCGCAGAATCGGAAGACAGCAGCAATTCTCAATCGCCGGCAATTCCAAGTAGTAATATCGCCCATAGTCCCAACATCGACATTCCTCGATCTAGGACGGTGTCCTCACCGCATAGCCAACGGCTACAGTCTGGTAGGGAGAGTTCGGAGGATAATTTCCTGACTCCAAGGAATGATTCTGGTCCCCTGGCCTTTGATGGTCGGGCAGGGGTGAGTCAGAGTCCATCAAGAACATAGCATCCACAGTTATCTTTCCCCTATCTGCATATGTATGTGATTGTCTACTTGGATCTTTTGGTGTCATATCTCGATGGGAAAATGTGGTCTATTGCTATTCTTGCTTTTGCCCTTGAGCTGCTTCAGGTCGTTCTACAGCGTATATCAGTGCATATTGTTCTAGTCTTTTACTGGCATTTCCGAAACTGCTATCTCGTCCTGCAACAGGTAGATGCGATTTGGCGTCCAACTTGCATACTTTCTGTTTGATCTTTAAGCTGTCTTGACATGCTAATGCGACCACGAGTGCGTCTAGCTCCTAGTGTGCCCTCTTCGTCTTGGGCTTTGCAGTCCTCCCACCATTTTTGTACCCCCTTTGCGTGCGCAGCTCATCTGTTGAGTCCTAGAGTAGACCAGACACTGTTAAAATGGCCCTGCCTCCATTTTCATACACTGGTATTATATCTAGAGCAACAATCTTCCATGTAATAGATACCATACTGTAGAAGGCGAAATTATTACCAAGTAGACATATCTCGTTAATTGAAGAATGCATAAATATGCAGCTTTCCCCGCGGACCAAGTGGATCTTTTGCAGACAGACAACCTCCATCGTTATCAAACAGGACTATCAACATAGAACGTCTCTCTTCCCATCCACCGCGTTCAGCGGATTTAATCAGGTAGGATATCTACGATATTTAGATATATATATCTGGTGTCTAGTATCTAGTTATCTGCAGCTCAATATGAGGCTGAACTTCAGCGAACCAGCGACTCCAACCCTCAGCCGCCATAATACCCTGAGACCAAATGGCGGCCATCATTACCGGAGAGATACGCATCCGCATCAGTTCTCTTCGCGGACGAAGCCTAGGAGGTTAGTATAGTTGCTGTGTTTTGCTTGCTTATATTGGATTGATTCTGACTGTTTATACATCTAGATGGCCGCTAGTCCTCCGCTTCATCAAGGGGGCAATCCACGGCGCGATTCTGGTACCGGTTTGCTTTCATGCTCTCTTTACCGCGCTGGTGGTGTGGTTGGATCGATATATTTTTGTTACAGTGGGATTGCCGAATAGTATTGTATGTTTCTTTGTTTCCCCCTATCGTAGTATATGGTATTTACCTGGGTAGCCAAACAGGGCTAACGTGCATAGATCCCCTCCCTCTCAATAGTCGTCGGCCTAATGCTCGTCTTCCGCAACCAAACCTCATATAACAGATTCTGGGACGGCCGCAATGGCATGAACACTATAACCACCTGCGTGCGCAATTTAGTCCGAACGATAACCACGAACGCCTACAGTACCAGCCGCCCCCTAACACCCGCCGAGAAAGAGGACATAGAACGCACGATCAGAATTCTAATGGCCATCCCGTTTGCGGTGAAGAACCATCTCCGCGCTGAATGGGGTGCCGCCTTTGCTTTTGCTATTGGGAATGATGTCGCGGAGAACGGCACGGCGGTGTACAACCCCGACTATGCAGGCCTTCTCCCTAGCGGGCTGGAGGGACATGAGGATGAGGGGCTCGGGTTGCCATTTCAGCTGACTTTTTTCGTCGATGGGTTTATTAAACGCGGGGTGGAGAGGGGTTGGTTCCATGCGCCTGGTGCTTCGCAGATGCAGGCTTTGTTGAATACTTTGACCGATGCTTACGGGAAGATGGAGACTATAAGGTTGACTCCTATTCCCGTTGCGCATTTGTAGGTTCATTTTTTTCTTTTGTCCTTGTTGTGGGGGTTATTCTCTCTCGTTTTATATCTATACTAACCATATATAGAATACACCAAAAACAGGTCTTGGCCCTCTACTGCTGCGCCCTCCCCTTCGCCATGGTCGATGACATGGCGTGGTGGACCGTCCCTATGGTCTCTCTAGTGACATTCACCCTGTACGGGATCGAGGGCATCGGCTCCCAACTCGAGGATCCGTTTGGCTACGACCGTAACGATATCAAAATGGACGCTATCGTCCGCGACACGAAGATGGAGATCGATGCCGTACTTTCTGAATGGCGTAGGGTCATGAAAGTTGCCCCCAGTCCTGGTCCCGAGCCCGTCGGGACAACGACGGGAAGTACTGCGCTGGAGGAGGGGATTTATGTAGCCCCTGATTTATTTTTGAGGGGATCCGCGGTGACTTCGTAGCAGGTTACTTTGATTGTGGATACACGCAGCGCTTGCGTTGATTGTGTTGGGGTAGTTTGCCTTTCTTTTATATTGATATACATTCCTTTCAATGGATACCCGTGATGTTTGTTGGGTTATTTTCGGATTATGCTTATTACCATAGCATTATGTGGATATTTGTTTCGGTTGTTATTTCCTGAGTGTTTAAACTATATCCAAACCACCCACATCAATTCAAATGATATAAACGCTGCAAATTCATTTGCGTGCGCTGATATGTCTGACGATAACCCAATTTGGTGATCTAGCCAGCTAGTTGGTGGTGAATGTTTTCCTGGTTAGTGTTTCATGGACCCTCCTCCTGTTCTCACTGCTTTTACCCAAACGAAAAGCGGTATTTCGGTCCACTCATCAGGACGCACCTCATATAGCCATATATCTGGTCAAGTAAAGTATGGACATGAACGACTGATGATATAGTGATCTAACTCACTGCAAATTCTAGGCCATATAGCGATACCCAACGCCAATATCATGACGGCCTAGTTCTGGATGTACCCACAACTTCTAAGCAATGCAATGGGTATGCAGCTATACCTGCCTCACACGGGAGCATCCACTTGGGAGAGGACATCGTCCAAGACCATCTCCGGAGTTAAATGTGATAAGACCTGAGCCACGGCTTTCAAATCACTGCCATATTGCAGGCTGCGGTCGTCCTCTGGACGGGCAAGGATGATGCGGTGACAGAATACCTTCTTCGAGGCCAGAGCTATGATCGAGGGAGTGAGGTAGTCAATTCCGTGTAATTGAGCAAGAAGCCTATTTGGTAAGTTTTCTATTCTAACCTGTAGTGGGAACAACAAATTTTGCAACTAACTTTGCTAATTTGGAGAAGTGATTATTCGTTTTCGGGGATATCCCTCCCGCGACTGCCCGACTGAGTCTGAGGAATGAGACAATATCCTGTTGATATCGGATCACATCTGCATTTGCAGTGACGGTTTTACTGGTTTCTCCAAGAATTCTAAGGGCCTGGACTGGTTCAGTTTTACTGTCATGTTGGATGCTTCAGCCAGTGAAATACCTGTTCATTGATTTGAGTGCCTTTCTTCGGCATGCGAGTGTCTGGCTTTCTGACAACGGATGATATTGATTCTTGTCCATCGGACAGCCAGTCATCAACATCTTCCAGGTGAGCATAGCCCATACTGGAATCATGAAAATGTGAAATGAAAAGATGGTCATTCTGGATTCGCGTAAGCTACAGTAGTGACAAGCATCGGACTCAGGCCAGGAACTAACCAGGTGTTTATTCAACGGAGGCTGGAACTGTTCAGGCTTGCGGACCACAAGCGGAAGAAAAAGGAAGTTTGTTGGGGCAGTCAAGACTGCATCTCCGATGGTGAGCTGCTTCGAACGCAGTAACTGTTTGTGAAGAGTCAGCGGTCACATTAAGGATATCTTAAAATAGTCACTCTAACCTCAAGGATCCGGATTTGGATGTCCTCGTTGACACGGTTGAAGTGTTTCGCGATAATCACGTTGACTACCTTCCTGCCGTCGAGGGAATGTCCATCATCGGTCCGTCCAACATGATCTCTTGATCCCTGGGTACTGTACGACGGGGACTACCAGATGGTATCTTATTAGTTGCCCGTACATAGAATGTGATAAAAAGCCCCTACGCGTTTAATCTTCATAGGCCCTGCCGGGCCATGGTAGCTTCCGAGGCCACCAGCTGCAAGGATCTCTGAGCTGAAATCCGCCAACGTAGTGGAAGGGGAGCAATCGAGAATCGCATAACAAAGACCAAATGTGTTTGATGATATCTACCAATTCAATGATATTAGCACTCACGAGAAGCAATCAGGGAGTACACGGCGATGGAGAACGTACCAGAGCCAGTTCTTTGGCGACGTCATGGATACTGTCTTTGGTCGTTTCTAGGAGACAATGCTCATGGGCAGCGAGACAGAGCAGGACGGCGAGTTCCAAATCAGACAGCTGCAAAGCCAGTTCATCAATGCTGAAACCGTCCATTGTCCTCTTTGACCGTGGAAGTACATAGAGGAATGCAACGAGCAGCGTTGTTGTTCTGGGAGACCACGTGAGACGAATGCGAAAACACCGGATTTCTATTTCCTCCGTTTCTCTTCGATCTGGCAGTTACCAAAAACTGTTGAATGAGCATGAATTAATTTCTTGAATCGGTCTATTTCCTGACAGTTCCTATTTATTCTAGTTGAACTGGCAGCAGATACATAACTATATGTACTTGATTACCTACAGCTCACCCCTTGCCACTTTTTGCTCACTGGGCATGCATGCCCTAGCAGTAAGATGTAACCTCAGCAAATATTGTTTATATTCTCTAAATACAGACAAGTCAGACAGTATCTGTATGATCATTATACTTGTTATTTGACTCAGCCACAGGACGGTGTCTCGACACTTAGATCATCAATCATCATAAGTACATCATCAATTTAGCCAGAGGTTTTCGCCGGTACATCCTTTGCAGCCTGAAAGGAACCAATCTAGAGACTGTCCTATCTCCCTCTGCCATTTTAAAAACCGTCAACAGGGTAATTTCACTATGTGAACTGTGCAGACTCAAGTGCCTTGTCTCTCACAATACCGGCACAGCGCACACCAACATCCAAGACAAGCAAAATGAACCGCCCAATCTGTCTCCCCTATGTCCATCCTGTCTAGCAGGAGATATTCCCGAATGAAAATCTCCGACGAAGAGGAGACATTGGTTAGGCACTTAACCCATATTTGAAGGATTGTAAAACGGTGTCCGTTGAGAATGGGATTGAAGGCAAAGTATGCCAAGGGAATATGCATACCCATGCAGCAGGTAGAGAGATCCATGTGCTCCCAGAATTCGTTCTACCATCATTAGCAGCCGGAATCATACCAGCTTCATATGCACCAATCTCTATAATCAACCCTGTCACCTAAGGATATGTGAAGCAATCCGGGGTGCTTTTCCTGGATGGGCCTGCTTAATCAGCACCGCATCATGTGATGAGCGTCTTTGCTATTGCAGTTAACGTAATTCCCGGGTAGTTCGGCCATTCCCTCAATTTCAACGCAAGTTCAACATGAAGATATTCAACCAGCAACCATGCCACGAAAAGCGCGTCAGTCATCTCGAAACTTGGTGGAGCAGGAAAGTAGAATTCAGCTTTCCATGAAAGCTTTGAAAAACAATGAAATCTCAAGTATTCGTCGAGCAGCAACAATCTTCAATGTCCCTCGTTCAACACTTCAAGATCGATTACTAGGCTTCCAATTTCTAAAAGAACAGCGCCCGAACAACCTCAGGTTATCTGAAACCCAGGAAGATGCCTTGATAGACTGGATTGTATCTAGGGATATGCGTGGAGTCCCTCCTAGACCAGCGCATGTTGCAGAAATGGCAAATCTTCTTCAATTAAATACCTCATCCGTACAGCAACCAGTTGGGAAGAATTGGGTTACCCAATTTATTAAACGCCATGATGAGATCAAAAATCGATTTGCACGAAGATACAACTATCAGAGGGCCAAATATGAGGATCCAGAGGTTATCAGCCAGTGGTTTGACCAACATCAGAAGGTCCGAGTGCAATATGGCATTCATGATGATGATATCTTCAGTTTTGATGAAACTGGCTTTGCCATGGGCCCATTAGCAACTACTCAGGTAGTTACTAGGTCCAATATGCCTAGAAAGCCTCATCTTATCCAGCCAGACAATCGGGAATGGGTGACAACAATTGAGTGTATTAACGCAAGTGGTTGGACTTTGCCTTCATGCATTATCTTCAAAGGAAAGGTCCATATTGAAGGATGATTTGGAGAAGGTCTCTTACCATTAAATTGGAGGTTTGAAATGAGTCAAAATGGTTGGACTACAGACGAGATAGGCCTTCGGTGGCTTCAAAAAGTCTTTATTCCTTCAACTACTAGTCGGAAAATTGGTCGATATCAATTACTTGTTCTTGATGGTCATGGCAGTCACCTCACACCTGCATTTGATAAGGAGTGCAGAGACAATGATATTATTGCTATCAGCATGCCTCCTTATTCTTCTCATCTTCTGCAGCCTCTAGATGTTGGTTGCTTTGGTCCCTTAAGGCATGCGTATGGAGGGTTGGTTGAGGCAAGGATACACCATGGTTTCCACCATATTGACAAGCATGATTTCTTAAAGGCCTATCTTACAACTCGCCAATCAGTCTTTACACATGCTAATATTCCAAGTGGCTTTGCTGCAGCTGGTATACAGCCTTTCAACCCTCAATTGGTGCTGGAGAAGTTTAATATCTTACCAGCAACACCTACTCCCCCTTCAAGCTGTGGGGGTGCTTCTACTATCTCATCAGCGCTAGCAACACCTCATGCAGCCCATCAACTATATAAGAAAGCTTCCTCAGTTAAGAAGATGCTTCAAAGACATTCCCAAAGTCTTTCCTCACCCTCAACGAAAGCCTTCGATGAGTCGATAAAGGGGGTCTCAAGTAGTTCTGCATCTCAAGCTTTGGAGGCACCAAAACGTGCTCCATCGAAGTGTTCTAACTGTGGCATTGTTGGCCATACTAGGGTCAGATGTCCTGCACGCCATTCTGAATAGTTTTAATGGAAATACGCATCTTTTGGCTGTTGGTGACAGCCTCAAGTTTCTAAGCATGCTCAAAATCGGTGGAGTGGCCGACCTACCCGGGAATTACGTTACTTTGCTTAAAACTTCAACTCCATACAGGGTTTGCCCTGCAATACATCATTTCTAAGAAAGCAGCGGCACATCCGGATCTCCAATAAATATACTGGATTAGAGGCAACACTAAACGTCAAAACAAATTCGGAACTAGAGTGCCCCAATCCTCAATCCAATGCAAGATTGCCCATCCATGCATATCCACAAGCATCCCCCCAAGACATATGTCCCTCTACTGCGTTTTATTCACATGTCCCTTTCTGTTTGGAAGGTCCTTGGTCTTCCGTTCCATCTCTGCGAAGGTTGAACAGTCGTTATCAAGATCTCCCCTATCCGCCTTGACCTACACGATGACAAAATGGAACAAAGTCAACGGTCTATCCCTATTTGTCCTCTTCGGTGCCATTGTTTTTGAATCTACTTACGTCTGATTCGCTGTTCGAGGCTAACCCATCCCTCCACTTTGCTTTTCCCTCACGAGTAGCTTTCAATTGATCTTGTTTCTCGGCTTCGTAGTGGGACCCGAGGTTTGGACGGTCTAAAGCAGACAGGATATGATGTCATCAATTACACAAGCCAGAGCAATATTGAGAAGGGATAGCCATACTTTTATCGCTTTCTTTCAGTGATAAAGCTGTCCGGGAAGAGTGGAAGAATGAGGCTGCCGTGATGGGCTGGATGTAGATGGATCGAAGTGCGATTCGGGATCCAGTAATAGATTCCCGGAGACGAGATGCGAGGAAAGACATGTTGAGACGTTTGGAGATTCCTTCTGTAAGGCAGTCAGTTTGGGGCAATGATGCAAATCCTGGGGCAACGTACCTAACGATGTAGAGAGACTAGCAATACATATACTGGTACTCTGTAGAGAGGGATAGCAAGTCAGAAAGAAGGCAGTATGGAAACACTCCAGGATTCCTCTGGTGAAATGCTAAAGGCAGGATGATAATGGCCTTCCTCTTCGTCCGCCTTCATTATTATTCCTCCTTGTTGATCATCCAACCCTACTACGATGACGTCAGGAATACTCAATAAGTCGACTCCAACGGCATTACATATATTATTAAAAGCCAGTTCCCGACCCGGAGAAATGGAAGCAACACGTATAGTCTGGAGCTTGAAGTTATGTGTCAACTGTTGGTTCAGGAAACGGTCCTTGGAGCCTCGATGGAGGAGCCTATACAGTACCAGCGCTGTCTGTCTGCAGCGTAGATTCAAGAAGGCTTATCATATCGGTCACAGAAAGTTCCACAGCAGCCTTGTCTAGTTCTTTTTGAAGTCTTTCGAAGAGCTCTTTGTAGTCTTCAAGTCCGCGCATGGCTTCACCGTACTCATGTGAAACCTAACTGTCCTTACCCAAGATTTGCGTTCGTAAATCTTCGAATTCATTATAAATCCCAGCCTATGCGTCCGTCTTCTGTCGGCTTTGCTCGATTTCTTCTTCCGAAAACGAGATCCGGCATGATATCATCAAGCCTCTCCGTCCTGCTATCTGGTCCCATTTCTCGTATATCTGTATAAGAAGCTCCTCCAGAGGGCGATATGTGGAAGACGAAGATTTGACCCTAAAGAATCGGACCTTCCCCGTGTTGTATTGACACGATATTGGCTTGATGGCTCTATAGAACCCTTTCGTACATTTCATTGGTTGAAACTCGGTCGTGATGACAACCGTGCCGGCAACAGACCCTTGTGCGCCCAACCCACGGCTGCAGATGCGAGTTTCCAGTTCAAGACTAGCCCAATATGGCTGCAGGGATGCCAAAGCTGAGAGCCGAGCCTTGGAGTATTCTGTGCATTTGGACATTGGGAAGAAGAGATTCGGGGGAATGAGGCAAGAGACGTGAGAGCCGCCTCACCTTAGCCTTGTTGTTTACGACTCGTACGGCCGGTGCAGGAATGACCGGAAGCAATTCATATCATGGTCCTCGGAAGGTACATACATGGGCTCCATACCATCTCTTATTCGAGTGCAGAGCCCATATTGCGGAGGTCACAATGGCAGCTGCCAATGCAAATGCAAGTCACATCGCGATTTCCGTACCGGATGCAGAAAAGGCCATTGACTGGTACACCAAGATACTTGGTCTGCATGTACTGGTTCCATTGAGAACTCTAAAGGCAAAGCAAGAGATGGATGGCCAGGTCGACCGAAGTGAGAAACGTCATTCTGCCACTTGCATCAGAGCTGATCTGATACTCTGGTAGTGTATGGCTAGGAATTAGACACATTCAAACTGGCAATACTCGGCTCTAGAAATGAGGTCGGACTTGAAATAATCGAGTTCGTTACGCCGAGACACAACGGCCCTGAAGAGAGGCCTACCTATGGCCCGAAAAACTACACAAAGGGAGGCTTCTTTCATGTCCGTTTCACATTGCCCGAGCCCGAGAAGACGGCTGCAATTGCTGCAGAGGAAGGGGACAGCAAAATCAGAGAAATGACGCATCGCATATAGGGCGAGAGCGCTGTATATCTGCAGGACTCCTGGAAAAATGTTGTGGAGCTCTTGACTTGTGCTTTCGAGCAGTTGTTCCTGACAGCTGCAATGAAAGTCGGCTTCTAGAGCCAAGGAGACGTTAGGGATAATGTATATGAACATGAACTAGTTTATCCTTCCAAATGATCATTGTGGAAGTTATTTGCAGTCAAATTCAGTCAGAATAATGTTCGGCCATCTGTTTAACGATGTTGCCCAACTTCAGTACTTCTGAGAGCAATGGTCTCAGAATGTCCATATATACCAGAGACAACTCTCACCATTGCCGTAGTATTTCGAATAATTAGCAATGATAACACTTTGACAATCATAAATGTGGGTATCAACTGTGTTGTCTTCGCAAGGACCAAGTTGGCCTTTTTTCAAACCAAGCCTGTGTCACATGACATGCAGCGATGCTATCGGATTCCAGTCGATCCGTCCATACATCATCACCGTCAACAATGCGACCATGATACGGTCATCGATTCAGGCCTAAAGAAGCCCTGTATAGAAAGACAATTTATAGATGGCGCCATCGAACCCGTTGGCTAATTGGGAGAGGGTGGGGGATAGATTCTACAGGAAGGTTCGCGTGTACGACGCCGTCTTCGACGACGACATCGAGTTAGAAAACTACATCGTCGCTGGTGCCCCTTACGGTGGCGCTCTTGGTATGGCTGGATTCTGAATTATATGTGGAATAATCTACTAATTGGTATCGATAGCACTGTATCGTGACGAAAGCAAGCCCTTTCTGTATAGGGATGCCCAGACTGCAAAGTCCAGCATTGACATTTACTCTTGTTCAGGAAATTTGATCAATCGGATTAATGTTAGCTCTCTAATATACTCCATTGAAGGTAGCATAGCTAACTGATGGCAGTGGGAACATGGTGTCATTCGGGGCCTTGGCTGGTCCGATAAGGAGGAATTGCTAGTTGTCACAGAAGAAGGCACTGTTCGCCGTTATTTCGGATTACATGGTGACTTCACATCGTTCTCGTTGGGAAATGTAGACTTCTTCTCTCCTTCATTTCCATACGTATTGGGCTGACTTGTCGTTTCAGGGGGCCGAAGAATATGGAGTGACGGCGTGTCGATTTTGGACATCTGGCTTCGTTGCATTGCTTTCAAATAATCAGCTTGTTGCTGTTTCTAAGTATGATGAACCCAGGCCGAGACTCCTAGCCCCTTCTCCTGAGGGACAGGTCTTTTCATGGTCCTTGATTCCCCCAGCTTATACCCTTTCTCGCTCCGTGGAAGTCCTCCTAGCTGTCGACAATACTATATATTTGATCGACCCTACAGAGACCGAGGACAAGTTGCTTCAAAACGGACCCTTCAAGCATGTCAGTGTCTCTCCCACTGGGCGCTTCGTGGCACTTTTTACTGGTGATGGGAAGATGTGGGTGGTGAGCAGCGACTTTCAAAACAAGCTCAGTGAATTTGATTCGAAAGCTCGGACACCTCCGACGACCGTTGAATGGTGTGGTGATGATGCTGTTATTCTTGCATGGGAGGATGAGATACTCATTGTTGGTCCTAATGGGGCTGTTACCAGGTGAGTTCTCAGAAAAGCGTGCGTATATTGCCGACGTTGCTGAGTAGTGAAGATACTATTATGATGGCCGGGTCCATGTGCTTCCGGAGTTTGACGGTGTAAGGTTGATTACGAACGACACCTATGAGTTTCTACACAATGTTGCGAGTAAGTCATCCCTGCTTTTCCTAGCCCTCCAGTGACTGACATGGCAAAAGACGTCACGGAAGAGATCTTTAAGCTTGGATCCACTTCACCAGCATCTGTCCTACTGGATTCAGTGGACCTATTAGAAAAGAAGTCCCCTAAGGCGGATGAAAATATCCAACGAATTCGTCCTAGTCTACCTGAGGCGGTTGATGCCTGTGTCCAGGCTGCCGGCCAGGAGTTTGATACCTATTGGCAGAAGCGGCTCCTGAAAGCGGCGTCATTCGGAAAATCAGTTCTGGAGCTTTATAATAGCGACGAATTTGTCGAAATGACCGAAAAGCTTCGGGTGCTGAAAGCAGTGAGAGACTATAAAATTGGATTACCGATTTCTTACGAACAATATTTACGGCTTACTCCAGCAAGACTTGTCGAGCGGCTAACTAATCGATATGAGTATTTACTCGCGATTCGAATTTCGGATTACCTCCAAACCCCGGCCGATAATATATACGTCCACTGGGCAAGCCAGAAGGTCAGAGTCTCCGCTGCTGACGATGAAGCCGTCTGCAAACTCATCGTTCAAAGGCTGGATGGGAAACCGGGAATATCGTTTGAAGCAATTGCCCAGGCCGCATACGACGAGGGACGAACACATTTGGCCACACAGTTGCTAAATCACGAACCTCGGGCTGGGAAACAGATCCCACTATTGCTAGACATGGAAGAAGATGAAATCGCCCTTGACAAGGCCATTGAAAGTGGAGATGATGATCTGGTCTACTATGTGCTTCTACATCTGAAAAGCAAACTTCCCCTGGCGACCTTTTTCAGAACTATCAATAACCGCCCAATGGCTTCTGCTCTCGTGGAAGCATTGGCGAAAGATGAGGACACGGAGCTACTGAAGGACCTATATTACCAGGACGACCGGCCCATTGAAGGTTCTGATGTTCTGATTTCGGAAGCCCTAGAAGAGACGGAGGTGTCGCGAAAGACTGAGAAGCTTAATCTGTCATCGCGCTTGCTGGCAGATTCGAAGGACGCCACAGCCGTCTCTCAACTGAAATTGATCTCTGAAGTGACGCAACTGTTAAAACTCCAGGAAAGCTTGGATAAGGACATCGCAGATCGGGCAGAGTTTGTAGGACTAAGCTTGAACGAAACAGTTTACCGGCTAATCAGATCTGGTTACGGGAAACGGGCGCAGAAACTGCAAAGTGAATTCAAGATGTCCGAGAAGACATTCTGGTGGCTAAGGTTGAGGGCCTTGGTCGCCAAAAGGGACTGGGGGGAACTGGAAGAGATAGGCAAGAACAAGAAGTCACCCATAGGATGGGAGGTATGTAAATCCCAATTCCGACATACATCCAGACATGGCTAGGGAAGTCGCTCACAAAGAAATGATAAACAGCCTTTCTACAACGAAGTATTGGGCGCCGGAAATACAAAACTCGCCGCAATATTTGTCCCGAAATGCACCGGCCAGCCTGCTGCCGATAGGATCCAGATGTGGGTGAAGTGCGGAATGATCGTGAAAGCCGGGGAAGAGGCTCTCAAGGCGAAAGACGTCAATACCCTTGAGCTCCTTCGGGCGAGGGCTACAGGATCAGCAATCGCCGACATTGATCGGATGATCAACCACCTGAGGCCGACCAAATAGCTTGCCGGGAACAATCCATCTCTCTTTATACCCGTAATAATCGCTTGTTTTCAAGTAATTTCATCCTCAACTTCAATGTCTGCATGTTGATTTACCGCGAGATTCTGAGCAGCCTGGTGCGAAGGAATTGGCCCTAGCACCACCGGCTTTTTATTTGACCCAGCTGCCATAGTATCATCAGCCATAGCATCCTCGACAGCTATATCGTCGTCATGGTCGTCTTCATCTCCAGTGTTCATTTGAAGAGCTGCAAACATGCTACCCGATTTGCGGTTTAAATCATCCCAATCGGCCTGTGCAGAAATGTTGTCAGAATTCATCCATGGGCGAAAGACCGCAGTAGAAGGCACGACAACTAAGACATCCAGACTCACCCTACGGGATTTAACTGTCTTTCCCCGGTTAACACTTTTGGCGATTTTAATTTCAAGCTGATCCATAACCATCTCTGCTCTTTCCATGCCTTTCTTCTGCCTTAGCTTTTGAGCTCTTGACTTCGGTTTTGCCTTTGCTTGCTTCTTAGATACTCCTGCATTTGCGCGATCGGACAGGAGGGAAGGACGCTGGACTTCATTTGCCTCAACTCGGGGAGCAGAGGTTAAAGACTTGTCAAGGTCGAGACTTGGGGAGGCCGCCCGTCTGGCGGCGCGGGAATGCAGTGACTTGGCTGGAGAAAGACATTAATAACAGAAGAGGTTCTACAATGTGCATAGAGAACTTACATGTAGTTTTTAATTTTGGTGTCTTTGCCATGATGTCTGTAGGATGGTTGAAGAACAAACAAAAAAAAATAGTGTGAAGATAATAATATTTGCTTTATCGATTGAAGTTTTTCCGGGCGGTGGCTCCGGCTCAAAACGCAGTTTTGTTCCAGCGCCCATTATCGATCACTTCCGATCTGTTCGTCAATCCTCTCTCCTCCTCCATTCCTCTTTATCTTTGCTGGAAATACTGGGACCAGTTTATCTCTACTTGATGTGCCAGACTACTCATGATAAACGGGATCTCGCCTCTCCGCGGTGGCCCTACACTCCTCTCCACCAGCCATGAACACCTACTCAGCGAGCGCCGATATCCCCGAATGGAGACCTTTGGACGAAACACAAAGCAGAACACGATATGATTCAGTCTCAGACTATCTTCAGAGCAATCGGACTATAGCATATGCCTTTTTGAGCATCATCCTGGTGCATTTCTTCCTGAACATATCCGGACATCTCCTTCCGTCTTTACCACGCGTCTTGTGGAACATTTCCGTCTACCTAATACCCTCACGAATCATATTTGCACTGGACCCGGAGCGAGAGACGACACAGGAAAACCATACTGAAGGACAAACGCTACCGATGGATACCTTCCAGGCGAAAAGCAAGGCGATGCAGCGGATTTTGGGGCTTGAGGATAGGAATAATACGAATTCCTCTTCTCCCTCTTTTTCGTCTTTATTATCTCCCGCCAGGACGTTCTCGGGGATCGTTGGAAATGCGCTGTTGCGTGGATGTTCCAGGGAAAATTTACCTCCAGGGCTGGGAAACTGGGATAATTCTTGCTACCAGAATAGTATTGTCCAAGGCCTAGCCTCGCTGCGGTCTCTGGCAGCTTATCTGGAGAGAAATATTAACGCTCTGACAGAGAGAGGATCATTTTCGACGCATCAAGCCCTAAAGGATATCATAGAGCGACTGAATAGTCCTGCGTGCTATGACCAGAAACTGTGGATACCAGCTGAGTTGAAGTCGATGAGCAGCTGGCAGCAGCAGGATGCGCAGGAATACTTCTCCAAAATTATAGAGCAGGTTGATCGCGAGATTCTGCAGGCAGCCAGGGGACGCACGAGAAATCTAGGATTGAAGGCTGCCGGACCGGAAGAGCACGTAATCGGAACTGTTTCAAATTTGAAATTGACAGATGAGACGCGTTCTCGAATCGTTGAAAATTCCTCGCTTCGAAATCCTCTGGAAGGTCTTCTCGCTCAGAGGGTCGGCTGCATGAGATGTGGATGGACAGAAGGACTGTCTCTTATTCCGTTCAACTGCCTCACTGTCCCTCTGGTTGGAAATATAACATGCAGTATACGAGACTGTTTGGATCAGTATATGGACCTGGAGTCCATTGAAGGCGTGGAGTGCACGAAATGCACCTTATTGCGTGCGCGAGAGCAGCTCCAGAATCTGCTGGAACAGATTAAAGACGATAAGGAGCTTTCGAACTCCCCGCAGTTGCCGGACGCCCCTAACACTCTCAGGACATCCTTTGAGGGCCGATTAAAAGCCGTGGAAGAGGCGCTTGAGGAAGAAGATTTTGCCGACAAGACGTTGTCGAGCAAGTGTCACATTCCTTCAAAAAACCGTGTGTCAACGACAAAGTCGAGGCAGGCAGTGATCGCAAGGGCTCCTCAATGTCTTGCGATTCACATCAATCGCAGTCTGTTTGATGAGAACACGGGGATGCTAAGGAAGAATTATGCTGAACTCCGGTTCCCCACGACCATTGATCTCAGCGCATGGTGTCTGGGAACGAAGTGCAAAGCCGCGGCTGACGGAAGTACCGAAGAGTGGGACACCAATCCCCGGACATCCATGCTGCCTCATGCCAGCGCAACAGCGGACGCAGGAAATAGACAATACGAACTTCGGGCGCTGATCACGCATTACGGCAGGCATGAAAACGGACATTATATTTGCTACCGGAAGTACCCATCAGATATCTTTCCAGCAGAAGTACCCGAGGCAGTGCTGGCAGCGGATGGTGAGAAAGAAAGATCCGAACGGTGGTTCCGACTGAGCGACGATGATGTCCACATGGTCAGCGAGCAACATGTCCTGTCTCAAGGAGGAGCTTTCATGTTACTCTATGAAGCGGTTGAACATCCTCCACTGCCAGCGAAGCCTATGGACATGAACAGCCCACGACTTGTGGATGTTGGGCGACGGAATTTGGCATCAAACTCCAGCTTCACCACGACGGATGACATGTCCATGGCATCCACAGATGCATTGACACTCGATGACACCGACTCGGACACGTCACGAACCCCGAGTGTATCGCCTCCGGCTCCGGACCGAGTCATCCCGTCCATTGAAGATATACAACATGGCACCTTTCCGAAACTGGGGGCTAGGTACGTTGTAAATGGCAGCAGGAGCGGTGACAAGGACGCTGATGGGATATCATCGTCGCCTTCCATTGTCACGGCCATCTAACCTTCACGGTTCTCGCAGTGATGTTGTTTTTTGAGCCATCACTTTCACCGCCATTACAATGATACCCTTTTCCCCGCCGCATAAAAGGAAGTTATTTACTTAATTAACAGGCGTTATTTTTTTTATTATTTTTGTCTCGAGATAATGCGGATCATCTGGGTTGTATAATATTGGGTTTAGGTTGGGACTTTAGGCTTTGGATTATTACAGTGGGTTGATTATGTGCCAGGAATAATGAACCGGGTTGATTGACCAAGGGATAGAACGGTTATAGCCATGCGAATGGATTTTAAACAGAAGCTTTCATTTTCGTCCAAGTAAATAAATGGTTGTATGCTTAGAAGGAAGGCGCTGCGCCATTCAGAACAAAATCTCATTGTCCAACTCCATGCCAGATACCCTCACCCTATCCAGAGAACACCAAAAGAGAAAAATAAATGAGCACCGTACGCAATGAGCAAGTGACAAGGCACGACCAAAGCAATCAAAATCAAAAAACACCAGCCCGTTTCATAACCTCCCTAAACTCGTCCCTAGTAACGCCAGCATGAATACCAGCGCCCCCATTCGCCTCAAGAATCATATTCTTCAACAGCTCTTCCCCGACATCATCCTCCTTGAGTTCCCTCGCGATGCTCCTAAGATGACCGAGTGTAATCGGTCCGCCAGAGCCACGGGTGAAGAGCTGAAAGGCGATGTCGATATTGGCCTCGATGGCGTCGTAATCCTCTACATCTTTCGCTGCGAGCTTGGCGGCCGCGACGGACAGGAACGGTGGGTAGGGGACGAAACCGGTCGAGGTCGGATCGACGGCGGAGAGGATGGAGGAGAGTTCGGATGAGTCTGTAGGGGGGAGGCCGAGGGCTCTATGCAACCTTTCATTAGAAATGTCTCGCAGAGCGTGTATCATACAAGCTGGGGTAGAACAGAACCTACACGAGCGTCTTGCGAACATCCTCTCGCCGGATAACGCCTTCCTTTTCATCCTTGAACTCGCCATGCTGGTGCTTGACGGAGAAGAGATGGAAGGCTTCTTTTATCTCGGTTTCTTCTTCGGCGGTGATGTTGTTTTCTTTCGCAAGTTTGGACTGGCGAGGTTTCCTCAGGGTTGAAGTTGTCGCGCTGGTGCGCGATGAGGGGGCAGCACCACCGCGCCTCTTGGGGGGCTGGATTGAAATAGACAGAATAGTTAGTTCTAACTTATCAGGATACGTTTCGTATTTGTGGTTGCGTTGGTTGTATAGGAGATACTCACCATGTCAGTTGTTTAGAGAAGAGAGAGAGGGGCGAGGAGAGCGATAGATGCTGACATGGTTGATAAAATGATAGAAGACTCCTGCACAACATGGAGATTGAACTGATGAAGATGGTTGTTATATATTCCTGCTTCTTTCTTTTGCCTTTACCCATCTGTTCCTGGGAGTCTCCATGACCTCAAGGCCTGCTTCTCTTGCTATCCATCAATTCAAAGTAAATCCCATGCTTGGTTGTTTATTCACGGTAGCTAGGTACTGGGATGTTGAGCATCAGCTAGATCCATGAGAGGACCTGACTCTGTACAACAACAACAACAACAACAAAAAAAAAGAATATACTGAAAAGGAAATCCCTTGATGTCCCCCTTGATCTCTCCATAGACAAGCAAGCTACCACCACCAAATACAGAGGTCTGTCTCGACGTCGCCCATCTCAACACACATCATGTCATTGCATAAAGTGTCTGCCTAGTCTTCAGGATGTGGTGATGGAGCACAACTGTGCTGAGGTCATGTTTAAGATATCCAAGCTATCCAGCCTCGGGTCTTTGCCATAGCAGCATGAGGAC
This sequence comes from Monascus ruber, assembly GCA_002976275.1. Lineage (NCBI taxonomy): Eukaryota > Fungi > Ascomycota > Eurotiomycetes > Eurotiales > Aspergillaceae > Monascus > Monascus ruber. Next base: position 998,586 of record PSNO01000005.1, read on the forward strand.
ACTGCGAGGCACTATGTAGTATACAGCTGTAGTGTCCCTGGGGCCTATGCCAGCGGATCAAGCATGTGAAACTCGTCGTATTTCCCAGAGTCCGCGCTGGATAGAGCTATTCTATTCGGAATTCGGGGGTTGAAACTCGCAAAATCATGCTGCTATCCTTCTACTACTCTTGATTGTATTTAGTATTTAGGATGAGGCATTTTCATATCTCTTGAACTCTTCGCGCTCTCTTATATCCAGCAGTAGCTCAACACACGCAACTGGCCCTCGACTACGAACAAATTGAAAATAAGCAAGTCGAACGACATCACCTTCTGACATTGGCCTTAATCCTGACATAATAGAGGGCTCTGACAGGTAACGATACTATTATTTCCTCCTGCAGGCATGGAAGAGCAAAGAACCTGCTTACGTGATCCGACAATAGGCGACACCTTCATCTTCTCGAGCATCAGCCATCATCTCTTCGATTGTCTCGCAGAAGAGATTCTCTAGAAATCCTTTCAACAGCTGGTGCTTTTGAATATTGCTGGACTCCTTGGTTGCGTTGCACTGCACCCCTTTTCTTGCAAGTCCTCCGTCCCCAGCAAGCGGCAAGATGGACGTCGACTTGTACATCTACGACCTCTCGAAGGTGCAGATATCCCTCCCGTCATCCTCGGTTTGAGGAACAGCTGCTAACATGCCATAGGGTCTTGCGCGAATGGTATGTCTTGTCTTCTTTGTGTGATGGCAACTTTTCTGGAATCCCGTACTAAACGGTGACCCAGTATTCCGAGTCCTTGACCGGGATCAGGATTGATGCAATCTACCACACATCCATCGTTCTCAATGGAGTTGAATATTACTTTGGACAGGGCATCCAGATGGCTGTCCCGGGAAGTACGCATCACGGCCAGCCCATGGAGGTTGTGCGTCTGGGCCGGACCGAGCTTCCGATGGAGGTCGTGGAGGAGTATATCGCCTCGCTAGGCGAGGTTTATACCCCGGAGGTATGAATATTCGCGATGTTTATGTGCATTGGTTTTTGCTAATGCCAATTCCGCTGCAGTCGTATGATCTCTTCTTGCACAACTGCAACAATTTCACGCAGGATCTTGCTGTCTTCCTGGTCGGGAAGAGTATCCCTGAGCATATCCGCAACTTGCCCCAGACTTTCCTCAGCACTCCACTAGGCCAGATGTTGAGGCCGCAGATTGAGGCGGCCCTGAGAGGTGTTGCTCAAGGCCCCCGTGCTGCTGCTATACCGGCTGCAGCTGCTAGAGCGTCCCCTGCCGCAGTACCCACAACAGCAGCATCGACAACGACAAGCAAAGTCTCCGTCCAGATTGCCACTAATCTAAGCCAGCTTGAGTCTCAACTTGCGTCCGCCTCCAAGTCCTGTGCAGTCGTATTCTTCACCTCCTCAACATGCCCCCCCTGCAAGATGGTGTACCCTACCTACGACCAGCTGGCCGAGGAAGCAGGCGACAAGGGCATCCTGATCAAATGCGACATCAACGCCGCCTACGATGTGAGCATGAAATACAACGTGCGCGCTACACCAACCTTCATGACCTTCCTCAAGGGCGAGAAACTCGACGAATGGTCTGGCGCCAACCCAGCCCAGCTACAGGGAAACGTCCGTCTCCTGCTACAAATGGCACACCCACCGCACCCACATAGCAAACTCCGATTGCCCAGCTTCCAACGGCACGTATCGAAATACATCACGTACAAGAACATCCCTCCGCTGGATAAGCTCGTGCAGAAACTGGGGTCTTCCGGCTCGGATCCCCGTCTCACCCCTATCATCGACTTTATCAAAAAAACCCGCACAACGACCATCGACCGTCCTGCAGATACACCCTTACCGTCCTCCCTGGCCCTTTTTGCCGTCTATGTCCGCGAGACCTTCCCTTGCCTTGCAAGTGACACGCAGTTCGCCCTCGTCGACCTCGTCCGCGTCCTCTTCCTCGACCCCCGCGTGAGCGGCTACTTCGCCGAGTCGGAGGTGCGGTCGCAGCACCAGACCGTCCTCACCCTCCTCTCCCGCTCAGGCACGGATGAAGAATTAGCGACGTGTCCGTATAACCTGCGCATCGTCATGTTGCATCTCACCTGTAACCTCTTCACGTCCCCTCTGTACGCGGAACAGGTCATCGCGAACGACTCACTACGAACAACGTGCGTGCATCTTCTTACCTCGTCGCTACTGGATGCGGAACATGCTAATCTGCGCGTTGTGGCTGCTTCGCTTGCGTACAATCTGGCGGTTTATAATCATAATATCCGATGTAAATCGGAATTCGCAGAAGAAAGCAGCAGTAGTAGTAACAGTGGTGGCAGTGATGACCCGCTCTCCGAAGAAGCACAAGTGGAACTCACCGCGTCGCTGATCGAGGCCATCTCGCGCGAAGAGTCGAGCGGGGAGGCGCTGCGCGGACTTGTCTTTGCGCTGGGCTTGCTGGTATACGGGGCTCCGGTGGAGGGGGCAGTGGTGGATCTGTGTCGGGCGATGGATGCGTGGGGGATTGTGAAGGAGAAGAAAGGGGTGGTGGATAGGACAAGTCGGGAGCTGCTTCGGGAGGTGAAGGAGTTGCTTTCGGGCTGACATTACTGTACATTACTGCATGATAAATACATTGATACTGTATGATAAGATGATCTAGAAGGATTCGATGATTAATAGAAGTCATGGAATGATTATTTATAGTGGTAAGACCGGCTTACAGATAAACAATGCAACGCAGCGACAATGACAGCAAGCAACAGGGGTATGACGCTAGAAAGAACATGAGACAAGAAAAAGAAAACATAAAAAGAAAACACGACTGGGTATCCAACAAGGTAGCAGTAACAGCGCTAGAACCGCGATGGAAACAACCGAAAGACAGAAACAGGACAGGGCGCGCCATGATGCAACGATAACAAGACCAAGACAATAAGCAAGCGATAAACAACAAAACAGAAACAGAACTGCCGGTAACGTCATGTAATGTAATCATATGTGCAAGCAAGGCTGAAGAATGACAACTCCAAGAATGCTGAATTGTTGGGATGAGGTGCGTTACACAACCCCGTGCCATGCATGGCGCTGCATGAAGCGATGGGATGGATGCATCACAGCCGCAGTTGCAGTTGCAGTTGCGGTTCGTTGCCTGCACTGTGAGTCATCACAGAAGCAAAGAAAACTGGCGGTGAGATGATGCCTGACAGCCTAATGGGAATAATAGCCATACTAGCCCGGTGAAATGACAGGAAATGGCAGCGGGTAGAGCGGATGTCGATGTGATATCGATCGTGTCATAGAATCCTATACAGGGTACGATATCCGTTGTCCACGGATCCGAGATAAGCCCCGCGGGGAGTGATGAAGTAAGCGAAGAATCCACGGTCCGCACAGAATTGTATACTCTGTAGTACCCGCGCAAGGTTACGTCGGAGTCGATCGCCGACGGGAATGTTCTGGATTCCGTTTTCTCCCTTCTTCGGAGCCAAAAATAATATCCGCCTGGCGCAAAGATGCGCGTTCCGTCGATTGTGATATCAAGGAAGAGCATAAAGTATCGGAAAGATGGATCAAGTCCATTCACCGCATATTCCACAAGAGGCTGGTCGGACGTTGCGGAACGGAAGGTAAATAAAAAAAAAATAATAATAATAATAATTGCGGAATGTCGTAGACAGCGCCGGCGCTGAGGGTATGGTCGAAACCGAGAAAAAGCCGTACGCGGGGCAATCCGAAAATATCGAAAAATAATTTAATAATAAAAAAAAAGAAAAGAAAAAAAGTAAAGTTAGGCGCCAGACTTGCTCTTGGAGCTGGACGACGAAGAAGAAGCAGCGCGCCTCTTGACGTAGACGGTCTTGGACTTCCTCCGCTTGGACGCGGTGTCCTTCTCGCCCTGTGATGGGCGCAGGTTCTGCTGCGCACGAGCGCGAGCCTGGAGCATCGCTCGGAAACGGGCTCGCGACTCTTCCTCTTCTGCTGCAGCACGGAGCATCTGGGTCTGGATCTGTTGCTCAGTGGTCAGGGAGCCCAGATGCTTCTCGTCGGCGGGAGGCAGCTCGTCAAGAAGCGCTTCCGACGACACGGGGGATTCGAGCGGCCACAAGTCCTCGTCAGAGATGTAGGAGCTGGCGGTGGAGCTGGCCGAGTCGGCGCTGAGGAGCGATGGGCGGTTGGGCCAGGAGGGGAATGCGCACGAGTTGCTCATGCCGAAGGAAGTGGAGAAGGAACACTTGCGAGGGGTGATGTCGAGGAGATCGTCGTTGGGCGTTGGGGGAGGAGGCGAGGGCAGATACGATGGGGAGGACATGGAAGAGCAGGTGCCGCTGCTGAAGCTGAAGGTGAATGGCATTGTTGTAGTCGGGGATGGCCGAGTCGAGTCTCTGGGGTATGAGAATAGTCGAGAGACGAGACGATGATGATGTAGGTATCGAGGCGGATGTGACGGGGACACAGTGCTTATAGACGCGATCGGATATCGACCGGACTAGACCGGACAGGATGCAGCGTGGCGGTCTGCAAGCAAACAGAGATATATATATGGCGGCTGCAGATGCAAGATATAGAATATTATAATAATAATAACAATAATAATATGGCAAGTGATGCGGTCACCAAGCCGGCTGCAAACAACGAATGTGATGCAGCGGGGGGAATGTGATGGGGACTAGAGGCATTATCAGCATGCGGTCAGGCAGGGTGATATCAGGCAGAAGACTGACATCTCATGCAGCCAAAACAGGGCGACGACATACCTGGAGATAGCTCTGCCCCGTACCTTGGGATGATGGTGGGTGATGATGGATGGCACTGTGGTATTGTATTATTCTGGACGTATTGGATAAGATAAGATCGTTCGTATCGTATCGTATGGTACGGATCACATGTAATATACCGAGAATTGCCCCAAACAGACAGATAATAATATTATTATTATCATATGCAATGCAGTCCGTTCCGGGATATCAGTAGTATATTACCCGTCGATAAGCAGGATCCCACCAATCGATCCGACTCGTGCCCGTTGAGCCGGAAAGAGAAAAAGGAAGGAAAACTGGAATAAGAATAGTATACGAGAGGACACGCAAACAAAGCCAGCAAGCAACCAACAAAGCAAACAGGGATAACTGAGTCACAGTGTGCCTTTGTCTGGCTCCAGAATTCGCTGCTGCAGATGGTTGGGAGAGACAGCTCGCATGCCTTGATTTGTTGTCTTTGCCCAGAGAGGGTAATGATGAGGTGACAACAAGGGTAGTGGTGAGCAAGGACGGTGTTCGCAGTTTGGGGTGCAGAAGAAAGATGTCGACCGAGAGATCTGGGAGATAATGCAAGGTTATTATATATGTAGCGACGTCCTTTTTTTTCACCTTCTTTATTATTTTTTCACTCTCTTTATTATTTTTTACCCTCATTATCATTCCCCTTCTTTATTGCCATGCTTAAAAAAGAGTGGGAGCCGAACGAACGCCGGGCAGAGCAGGTCTAAACAGGCCTGGACTCGCCCAAACAATCCGCATCGGTGGGGCTCCCTATTTTAGCCTTTAGGTATCCCTATTTGGACGCTTCCACCGACTTTCTACCACGTTAGCTTTTTCTTTTTTTTTTTTTTTTTTTTTTTTCTGGAGTCCTGGTTGCTGACCGCTACCCCGGATGAGTCCTCCATCTCAGCAAACAAGTAATCCCTACTGATTCATGTTTGAGAATAAGCCATTTGCGTCGATACAACACTAGTGGAACAGCTCGGCGAACTCGCAAAGTATTCATTTCCCCGATATAGTCGTAACCCAGCAATAATCCTAATAAAATAAAACAACGGGCCCGACGAAAAGGTACTCCCCCGGACCCAACTCCAGCCGGTCCGCCGGATCCGCTAATAGCTGCGCGATTTACTCCACTTGCAACCACCGGAACCGTTTCCCCATCCCTGAACCATACTTCTGGTAATAAAAGAATAATATCAAATAGATAAAATCAAATAAAAAAGTGGACGACTCGTGGCCTCGATCGTCGGCTATCGGAGTTGGGCCACGAGGGATTTTCCGTGCAGTCTAAATACAGAGTACTAGTCCGCGATTCCCCCTGCCGCGGTTTCATATAGCATCAATGCTACCCAACGCGGATGGCTAGCTCTCTTACGATTTATCACACTCGTATGTGATGAGTGCTGCAGAGTACTTTTGACAAAAACTTCTACATCTACAATTCACTATGCTTAGGTGAAATTCCAGCTGTCGGGTCGATTTCCTGTTTCTCAAGGAGCTATGCGGCGATGATGGTGATTACAGAACAAGCAGAGTACTAATATGTGCCGAGGTACAATAGCTGTCATACACGCGACAACAACAACAACAACCTAGCTGAAGAGTGACAATCGCCACTCGTGGGATGGCAGTCTTGGATACAGCATGCTGGTCATGAGAACATCGATCAAACTCCCGGGATTTGATAATGAACAAGTCAGTAATAAATCTGCCTTGCCGTGGCTTTGCTTGCTTGCTTTGCCACGGCCAAGTAATACCTAGGCTGTACGGGGTACCACGGTCACAGACATCATCCTGCCTGTTCTCTGAACATGATAGGAAATAGAGAAATACACAGAGGAATCGAAAATAGTCGACATTTGATATTTTGATATTGCTTTTCACATTGGAGATAATGTCAAGTGGATACTATGTACCATGCAGGTACGCTGCATATGATCCCCCATCGAATCCATCGTGACGGTAAAGTGCGTGGCACAGATGCAGATGGACGCTTCTAGCGTCCGGCAACAATCCCGTTTTCCTTTAGAGATATCAGTGCGATCGGCTGAATAATGTTTGCAAATACGGAATACTACGACAGAAAATGTCTAAAAGTACTGCAATTTACCTGCGGCAGAAGCGCGCAATCCGCTGGAAGTGAGGCTTTGGATGTCTACGAACATAAGTAACTGGATTGATTTGGGGCTGCCGCGGTCTGCGCTATTCATGTTCATCCCGCTTGATATCCGCGGAAGTCGGTTGTAACCCCTGTTTTTTTTTTTTTTTTTCCTGAGGGTGTGATAATATTAAATTATAACTTTTCTGTACTTGTCGGGCAGCCGAGGGTAATGCCAAAACAAATACGGAGTAGTATTACGACATTATTATATTATATTAGAAATACCCTTTGCTTGTACAGATATATCAGCACACAGTATAAATGCATAAAAATGGCATAGCGACCTGCGCATGTACTTGATTCCCCGGACACATTAGAGGCCTTCCCTTGCTGCCTCTTATCCGCTGAGCATATGAGTGGCAAGATGGAACCTTAATAAAATGCACCAGCTCCAAGGGTTCTGTAAGGCTGCGAACATAGCCGCCTAGGAATCAGGCTGCCAGTTAGCAGCCCCAGGCACGTGCTTAAGAGCTGAACCTTCAGCGATTGGTGACAAACCCATACACTGCCAGTGGAAGAACCCCTAAATATCCAGACCAGTGCTGAATGGCTACTTCAATGAATACAAAACATGAGGAAAGAAGAAACAAAGGAAAGACGACAGAAGTGATGCATGTTGGTATAGAAACCCACAGTCACGTGCTGTGCCATGTGGCATTGTACTCCGCTGTGAAGTGGATCAGGAGCGGATATCGGATACTAAAAGGGAACCATGGAACTCGTAGGATCCGTGGCGAACGTTTTTATATTCGATATGCTGCTGTCTCTAGAGCATTATCGTGAAGCTCTTAATGCTTGACGTGCTTCCAAAGCTCTATATCCCAGATTTGGGATCAGGGAGTTGTCAGAATCCTATCTCCTTGGAACCCATTTATTCCACCTTCGGGGATAGGACGGGTTGTCACCAGTCACTAGCAGACTATCACAGAAGTGGCTGTCACCACATATTGAAGTCAGGCTGTTTGGATGGATGGGGTGACCAGACCAAGCTAAATTTGGGTCCTGGCCATGCGCTTGGTTATGCATTCTTTGATGTTAGCCATATCTATATTGATCACATTGTATGGGAGGAACTTGTGAATCTGTAAGAGCAGGAGCATGAGGGCAGCAGAAGCAGTTGTTAGGAATAGTAAGCAGAACTATTGATGAAGGATGACATAGCTTGGATATTACATGAGGTATTTTCTATATCCAATTCATACCCTGCAAGGTTCATCCTGTAAACCTAGCAATAATTTGCCACGTTAGCCTTGTTTACGCGTCATGACATATGATTAGATAACTAGTATTAGAGTCTCATGTCCTCCTTAACATCACCTTTGTTATCTTCTCTTCCCTTGTCTGTCGATTTCCGTGGCAAAATGGGCAAAGCCACTGATATGCTTCCTGCTTCCTCCTGTCCTGGAAGCAGCAAGGATGAATGGCATTACTCGACTGCGGGACTCCCTTGATACATGGAATACCATGGAGAACCCTGTGTCCCAAAGCAATCTATATGGACTATGAGGCCTTTCCAGCAGGCACTGGACATTGCGCTCAGGTTGGGGCACAGAAATTGCCCGTGAGTCATTGACTGCGGGTGCATGGTGACCAGAGGTGGGTTCAAAGCACTCTGAAGGATCTTGAGAGGGCTAACAATATATATATTTGTATATGTATATAAAACACAGATTTCACGAGCTGCATCTGTTGCATTTGATGATGATTCCACCAAATCGTTCGACCTCTTGTTTGAATATGCATGGGACGTCAATGAGAGTTTTGGCCATATTGGAGATACCCTTGTGTTAGCATTATACCCTGAAAAGGATAACAAGTTCTGACACAAAAGCTGGGCTGCAATCCCAACCGATTTTCCACTTACAATCTATCTCCTTGACCATGGTGCGGACCCCAATGTCAGTCGCGTCGGTGATATATACACGCCCTTGAAGCAGCTTCACCCATTCTAGTTCAGAAATAGTTCAACTACTGCTCTGATACGGTGCAGATCCGTAAATGAAGAATCCTAAGGGCTTGATGCCCAAGGAAACTGCCGAGAGAAGGACATACGGACTGTGCGAAGCTTCTTGCTGATGCATGGAATGGTATGCACAGTTTCTCTAACTATGCCTGGTCAGATCATATCTTTTTACATTACTTTTCATAGGACTATATCTTTTGCAGCTATTCATTATACTATGTTTATTAGGATTATATATTTATCATTATTATATGACGCATCTCCGGATGTCCAGAACTGCCTATTCTGCAATCCACCACAGGATAATAGTCGAAACTCAATCTGATGGTATTAGGCCTCCTCCCCGGTATTATTCTTTATCATCCTGTTTAGTCCACCCAAACTTGGCTCAAACCTGCCGCGGTGACATCCCGGGGACTGTGGATACGTGGATATGCATTTCGGCTCGCCATCCGGGGATCCGCATCCCAGAAAACAGGTTCAGGAGAGTTTTTTGACGAGTATTATTACACCGTAAACCGTCGTGGTTCTCCACAAGGGTCTCATTCTCCGCATGGCTCATACCATCGTCTCGCGCATGGATGGAAACCCAGAATCAGGTTGAGTCTCGACTCTCCGATTCTCTCTCATACACGCCATTTATTTCGCTGAGGCTACCATGAGCCATTCGTCAGCCGGTGATGCAATACGATGGCTGCGATCTCTGGCGCGATTCAGCTAATACGGAATTTCAGCTACACAATCTCAAGTGGCTGGCTGTCACTGCAGCCAACCCCTGTCTCTTCCACAGCTGCAATGCTCATAGAATAGACCACAGCCTATGGATATATTCCGAGCAGGAAGCTGCTTCGATCTCTGGCTCCTTTGCAGCGCAGAAGACTGTCTCCGAGATAGCATGCAAATCCATATAATAACAACACCAGCGATACGAGCCACCTTCCCGAAAAGGATAAAGCCCCAGAGCCTCGAACTTTATCGGAGATATAATCAGCAATGACTAAGTGAGCATCTCCGCAGACTTTTCTACGGTATATCAAAGAGATCCGTATCCACCTGGGAATTCTATTCCGAGTCCGTCTGCCCTGTGAGGGCTTTAACTGCTGCCAGCATGACTGCTGCAACCCAGATTGGAGCCGATGAGATCCAGACGAATCCACGGTATCTGTTCCGCCAGCCTCTTGCCCTGCAGTGGTTCGACAATGGCCAGTTAGTGAAGCGATGCGACTGCGAACGCCAGGCGGGTAGGTGAGCTCTTCGGCTCTATCAAAAGGATATTGTAGCTGAGCCTGCAGGCCGTTTTGAGCTGTTCCTAGACTTGCTCTACGTCGCGATAGTCGCCAACTTTGCGGAAAACCTGGCAGAGGACGTGTCGGGGGCCCGTCTGGTGAAGTACATCGTCAGTCGGCTTTCATTTTGGTTCCAGGCTTGCTACAAACGTGGATGCTGATGTCTATTCTATCTATCTAGCTTATTCTGGCTCCGTCATGGCACATCTGGAGTGATCTCCGCGAGCTGATGAATTCCTTTTACAATGATGATCTCCTGCAGCGTGTGCTCATTCTCTGGGTCATGGCTCTTCTTGTAGTCTACGGGAACAACGCGGTTCTCGTCGAGGAAGACCTCGGAGCCATGCAGGCCACGGTGGGAGCGTATATCGTTGCTCGCGTAACGACCAACTCGATGCATCTCTACTATTCGTTTTCAAGCTATCACCATCGCGCCCAACAGCGACTGTGGTTCATGCTGTCCGGGTTGGCCCTGTGCATGTACATCCCACTGTTCGTCGACTCCTTGTCCTTTCGGAGCAAGATCGCCGTTGCTGCCGTGGCTGTCTGCGTCGAGGAACTGTGCTGGATATTCTGCTACTCTCCCCTGGCGAAGAGGTTACTCCAGGCCAGATACACGACCGCAGTCGATATCCCGCACGAGGTGGATCGCGTCGCCGCTTTCTACATTATCGTTCTCGGTGAATTCCTGTACCAGATTGTCGTCGGTTCACCGGCAGCGATTGGATTCAACATGAATCTCGTGCACGCCATTTGGACGCTCGTTGTAGCCTTCTGTCTGAACTGGCTCTATCTCCACAATGACGGTTCCTTGCAAGGGGTCCATCCCTTGCGCCATGATATCTTCGCTGCCTTCTCATGGATCACACTTCACTTGCCCCTGATTGCTAGCTTGTTGGCTGGTGGCCATGTCGCGGCTGCTAGCACCAAGAAGAGCGCATTCGACACCGGGGAACGATGGCTCTTATGTGGCAGTTTGGGCACTGGCATGTTTTGCCTTTATTGCCTTGCCCTGCTTCATAAGAGTGAAGATCCCCCTCGGTTATTAGTTCTGGACAAGGTTTGTATGGTCCATTTGGCCGCTATATTGCAATTTCCAACTTGAAAATGCTAATATACGTAGCAATACCGCATTATCATGCGCCCCATAGTCGGTCTAATCATCGTTCTAATCCCCTTCGCCCACAGACTCAATCTCACCGATTCCCTGTCCGTTATCATGTCGCTGATCGTATTCTGCCTGATCTGGGAAAATGTCACCTCGCTGAGACGTGATGCGAAGATCTGGGAGAAGTGGGAGAATACTCGGCCGCCGGAGATGAGTGAAGTGGGCTGAAGCATTTGTGACTGGATTTTATGGAGCAGGTTTATTGTCATGAAGAGTACGGACTTGATGAAGTTTTAATTCCATAGTGATCTGCGGTACATGGGTATATAATGATTACAATTCATCTGAATTGGCCCCTAGCATGGGAGTCAATCAATCTACCGTTCAGAACTCGAGAATTACCTGTATGAAGCAGGGACTACTACTACAGTAGGTCGTCATTCTCCATATCTTTGAGCTCCGAAATCATTCCAGCCTGGTGACAAAAGCTACTAATATCGAACTTCATCGAGGGTTGCTCTCGTTGGAGAGAACTGGGACCCCTTTTCGCATGAGGCAGATTGGAAGAAAAGGGCCGAATAACGGTTTCCACTTCATTTTTATTCCTCTTTGTCACTCGCAGTTTGGCTGGTTCTTGAGTGGAAGAGCTGGGCTGTAGAGCACCCATCAACATGACAACATAATGGTGGTGTTCAGTGGCATATCTTTCTTTGTAGAATCTTCTGCTTTTGTATCCTTGCGGCATATTGCCTGGGATTAACCAAAACCACATTCAGAACGGCGACAGATCAAGCAACAAGATGTATGTTAGAAAATTACATCAATTATCCCTTCCAGCCTGCCCCAATTTTTCAAACAATACCCAGGATATTCTTCTCATAGACAGTCGTGGTCTTGCCAGTGTTCTCGTTTTCAATCTAAGAGGAAATCCTTTAGCGAACTCCCTATCGACAGCCTGTCTGAGCTCACCTCGTATCTCGGGTCGTCTTCGCTGGCATAGACGTTGTGATGGGCCTGAACACCCGGCTCAGTCAGGACAGACTTGACAGTCCCGATACTCTGGGAGGTATGCGATTCACGACCTAATTGAGATGTGTTAATATGAGTAGATGCTAGTCTCAGGGTTGAAGACGCACCTCCGACGGGCTTGTACAGGACCGACTGGCCGGTCCTGTACAACGGCATGGTTGTTCGATGTGACTGCATTATTAAAGCTGATTGAAGGATGCTGCTGTCGTTTTCCTGCTGTGCAGAGTATAAGTGTTCAGATGACTTCCGGGTTGTCCATGCTCAACAGTCCAGGACACATGCTATTTATGCCTTTGTCTTCCCCCCCTTCCTCCCATAACGAGGTCAGAAGTCATATAGATGTCAACGGTTTGTAGATCACTACGAGCAGAATGACGTGAACAATCGGGTCCTTTCTGCTTAATGTGCTTGAAGTACACCGTTCACTTGTTACCCTCTGCAATGAGCCATGTCATCGAGTCCACAGGATAAGCGACTGCGGGGTTACTGCGAAGAACAGCACAGCAGGACTTGAAAGTCCTGTTTTGTGAGATGTATGTTGCGTCTTCTTTGCGTACGTGGCTGGCCGTTCAAGTGGAGTTGCATGTACGGGATACGAGGTTTCTGGAAGATGTCGATTCCATGTAGACTCCGGATGCTGCATAATGCAGGTATCTTGGTGGAACTGGATGGATTGCTCTCATTACAGCATAGTAAGTTAAAGGAGTGGGAATGCAACTATAAAGAAATATTCGACATGGCTGCCATATGCTTACCATGTATAGTATGGAGTTATGATGCCTGAGGCATCAGCTTGCACTCAAATACGAAAATATGAATACGACTCCCCTTGACCTGTCTGTACACTGCAGTGCTACCTTTTAAATGCACTCCCATGAAGATGTCTTAGCTTCCATGTCATCTCAAACCCCCATAGGGCTCTCTCCCTCCCCAGATGCAGCGACAGCAACCGTATTTGACCCTCTGTGTGCGTCTCACTGCACAACAAAATCATCGCCCGCCTTACTCCCCATGCTCCTGCGTTCCATAACCACATCGTGAACAACTCTTTCACTGCCTACGGAGATGCGGAAGATGATATCCCTGGAAGGCTCACGGAGCTGCTGGCTACATTGCTGGAAAAATTGATGTCGTGGTCTCTGATGACCCGGATTCACGGGAGGTGATGAATTTCGCTCCGCATCACGAATGCCGAATTCGGATGTGTTCTGGGCGTTGGTTGGCGGCATCGATGAAGAAGAGGATGAGCATGAGAATTGGGCGGTCCTTTATCCAGGCATATCTCTTCTTTCTCATCTCCCGATCTGGCCAATGGTGGTGTAAAGCAACGGAGGAGATATATTTCGACCTAGACACGAATCTATGCACCTAGAACAGACAGTTGATGCCATGGCCGCGTACTTGGTTTGTGTCTGACTTGAAAGAGCTCACCCTCCGATAATCTGACATGGCGTTTTCATAGGTATGCTCTTCAAAGAGCGCTGGAGCTGTGGCCTAGTCTCTACGAATCCGGAAATTTCCAACCAGCACCGACATAGGAGCGATATATCCCTGCGGATCCGGCGCGTGATGTAGAGGTGTATCATCAACCTCTGTCAGCCATTCAGGCCCGGTCTCAGTCCCCAGGCGACATCATGATCAGCGACGAACTTGGTTTGATTGATGAAGGAACGCTGAACGAATCCCGCGTCTCTGGTTGGTTACGGGACTTTCTTCCCAATGCTAGACGACCCAGCTTTGTCTACATTGCCCCAGGTCTTAGATTTCTCTCGTGCAACTGGTTCCGCGAAACCGTGGAGCAGGACCGCGGGAGTGAGTGATACAACTTCGTCCGCAAAGAAGGCCAAGTTCTCCCAGATAATGGCTAGTCATGACACCCAGGCCGGATAGAAGAAGGAGTTCAAAACAAATTCCATCGCTTCCGTTGTTTGCGGGTCCTCAGCTGGGCCCTGACGCTTCGGAAGACTTCGAGCGATGGGATGCGAAGTTCCTCGTCAATAGACTTGGCGGCCTATACATCTGGCCAAATGTGATTTTGGAAGATGCAATGCGTCCGGGTTTGTCCTATGTCGTTGGCCATTATGCTGGGTTCGCGAAGGTAGCATTCGTTGGTTTTGACGGGTTCAAATCCTCTGGATGGGCGAGATGGCCTTGCTGGAAATGATGCGCTCTTTCGGCATGGACAGTGCCCGTTTCTGCCAGAACATCTTCCTCGTTTTGTCTACGATCTTGGACAAATGGGGCATTTCAAATGGTGGAGACTGGAGAGTGGACTGTTCGGCCAGATGGCGTTGAGGGTGGAATTGATGTCGTCAAGAATGCAGATACGAAAGAACACGCTGCGGCTTATGACCTGGATGTCTGTTTTGATGTATAATAATAATTTATATGTATCTTCATGAGTTATTGAAGTGTTGGTGAGTGTACAATGTACGGTACACCGTCACCGACATCGAGATAGCTAATAATCCTCGGCTGTCAGCATGCGTCCATTAATACCAATCAAGCATCCGGCATTAATTAACGATCAGCACCCGAAGGATGCGCTGTGAACCTTTTCAAGCGAGATAATCCAAGAAAGCCCCTCCATCCATAAGCAGCGACATTGAACAAAGTCCACCAGGAAGAAAGACCATGACCATCCGCTACTTCGCGTCCAACATGCCGACCTTCAAGGTGCACACGTCTCTCCTCTTCGATCCCCATCGAAAGACATTCATCGACAACGTATCGCTGACCATCGACCGGGAATCCGGGCTGATTGTCGATGTGATCGAGCGACCAGGACCCGACTTGGAGGAACAACACGAGGAACCCGGAAGCATCGACCTGCGCGGACTGGTCTGCTGTCCCGGCCTGGTGGATGCGCACACCCACATCTTCCTCCATCCATACTCGGAGACGCCGTCTCTGAATCAGATGCGCGACGAGAGCCTGGTGGAGCGAGTCATCCGATCCACGAACCACTGTCGCGCTGCTCTCCTGGCAGGCTACACGACCTACAGGGACCTGGGGACCGAGGGCCTCCGCGACGCCGATGTGAACGTACGTGACGCCATCAACCGTGATCTCGTACCGGGTCCGCGTCTGTTCGTCGCTACAGAGGCCCTTGCCTCATCGGGAGGCTACGAGATCCGGCAGGAGAACCAGCTGGGAGGCACGGTGACGCCACGGATCGCTGACGTCGCGGATGGCATCTACGGTGTTCGTGCGGCCGTTAGGAGGCGAATCGGTGCCGGTTGTGACATCGTCAAGTTCTACGCGGACTATAGGAAGAGACAGTTGCGTTATCCGCCCTCCATGTGGCCTGGGGCCCCTGCCATCCAGTTCCCTCCCCCCACGCGGGAGAGGAATCCCAATCTGACCCTGTTCTCCCAGGAGGAGATGGATGCCATTGTCGCCGAGGCCACGGATGCTGGGGCTCCGGTTGCTGCCCATGCCACTAGCTCGCGCGCCGTGACGATGGCGGCCAGCGCTGGAGTCACTACGATCGAGCATGGCAACTACGCGGGCGAAGAAGGATTACGCGCGATGAAGGCCGCTGGAACCATATTCGTTCCTACATTGGCTATCATGGAAAAGTTGGCGCCGGCTGAATTGGATGCGTTTCTCCTGAACACTAAACGAGCCTGGGACATGGGGGTCAAGTTGGCCTGTGGGGGAGATACCGGCGCCTTCGCGCACGGAGACAATGTCAGGGAACTGGAACTCATGCTGAACGCAGGGATCCCGGTGGAAGAAGTGCTCGTGGCCGCAACGCTGCATGGTTGGGAGGCCTGCGGAGGGGACCTCTGCGGACGACGCTTTGGCTGGATAGGAAAGGGCGTCGCTGCAGACATCGTTGGACTCGACGCGGATCCAAGGACAGCCTCGAATGCCCTGCGCAAGGTCAGCTTCGTCATGAAGGACGGACGAGTGTGGAAGCGCGACGGGGTGGCCGTTGGGATGACATGATGCTGCAACGCCAGTCTCTTCTTCCTTCCCGGCCCAGTTAGCAATGGCTGGAAGTTGAATCCGACGAGCTGCTGCAGTGTCATTATTATTGGACTGGTATAATCCATAATCACTTATCGCACAACGCCATCAGAGTCGCGCCGCAGCGCGCTCCGTGCATATCTTCGGCAATCTCGGGCAGCGTCCTATCTACAGCAATAATGTCGGATTGCCACCTCTTATCAGCCCCTCTCACCGTCGTCCCTGAGTCTGCAGAAGGTCCAAGCAGTCAGCCTTAGCTCTGGCACTGGGCACGCCCATCTGCACGGTGTTTCATTGGCAATGCGTAGGTGTTGCCATCGGTTGCCCCCTAGGGCGCTGCAGCTAACTCTTACTAGTCCCCACCGTTGCGAAAGTACGAAGTCTTATTATCTATTGCTTCATCTTGTCTTGACTAACATCCGATAAGAAATGCTTCATAAAGGCTGCTTGCAGACAATGTCGGCCGTTCAGCTGCATCCCATCTTCTGCGCTCGTCTCGGAGCACTCGTCCCCATCTGCCTGACAGGACGCGGCCCCTGAACGGCTTCAGTCGCTGCCCCTTATGGCTTCTATCAAGGAACAGACGCTGGACAAATCTGTTCACCCGGTGGTCAACAGCACCGACGAGGAGGTGCAAGGTGGCCAATATGTCGACGTAGCCACTGAGGATCCGAATGCTCAGTACGACTATGACTCGGAACGGTCTCCCTTCGCAGAGGGTTTGTGGTGTTTCCCTTCCATCTGCGCTATCAGCCTTGCCTTCTTCTTTGTCTGGCTAACCGTTGCATTTGACAGTCCGTGCGGTCGTCCCTGAGACCGATGACCCAGGCATGCCCGTCAACACACTCCGCATGTGGCTGCTGGGACTGATCTTCACCATCTTCGGTTCTGGTGTCAATCAGTTCTTCTCTCTTCGATATCCCTCCGTGCACATCGTTTCACTGGTCGCCGAACTGCTGGCATACCCATGCGGCGTGGCTCTTGCCAAGGCTCTCCCCGTGAAGACCATCAGTCTTGGACGGCTAGGCAGCTTCTGCATCAATCCGGACCATGAGTTCAACATCAAGGAACACGGGCTGATCGTGATCATGAGCAACGTTTCCTTCGGCTTCGGCAGCGCTGATGCGACCAACATCATCCAAGCCAGCAGCAAGTACTTCTACAACTTCGGGTTGAAAGCCGGGTTCTCCGTGCTCTTCGTCATTTGCGCGCAGCTCTGCGGCTTTGGGTTTGCTGGGCTGTCTTCCACCTGGCTGGTGGAACCGGCCAATATCATCTGGCCGCAGGTGCTGTCCAACTGTGCTATGTTGGAAAGTCTGCATTCCCGGGCCAACAGAATCGCGAATGGATGGAAAATCACCCGTATTCGCTTCTTCCTTTACGTCTTTGCCGGTGCCTTCGTCTGGTACTGGTTCCCCGGGCTGATGTTCACGGCCCTGTCCTACTTCACCTGGCTCTGCTGGATTCTCCCGCACAACAAGATTGTCAACCACCTGTTCGGCATGCAGACCGGACTGGGTCTCAGTCCCATCACCTTCGACTGGAGCCAGGTGGCGTACAACACGAACCCGCTTCTCTCGCCTTCCTGGGCCGCTCTCAACGTTTTCGGTGGCTTTGCCATCTTCTTCTGGATCGTCATCCCCGCGATCTACTACACGAACACATGGTTCACTGCTTATCTCCCGCTGATGACGGCCGACGTCTATGACAACACCGGTGCCGTCTACAACACCAGCCGAGTCGTCGCCCCGGACCACACGCTAGACGTCGAGGCGTACCGGAACTACTCCCCTCCTTTCCTCGGAGCCTCCTTCGCCTTCGTCTACGGCCTCTCCTTCGCATCCATCACCTCTGTCCTCACGCACATCTACTTCTGGCACGGAACCGAAATCTGGAACTCCCTCAAGGGCCGCAGCAAACTCGACGTCCACGGCCGCCTCATGCGCTCCTACCGCAAAGTCCCCTGGTGGTGGTACGGCATCGTCGTCCTCATAATCACCGTCATCGCCATCGTCATCGTCGAAGTTTACCACACCAAACTCCCCGTCTGGGGCGTCATCATCGCCATCGTCATCCCAGCCATCTACATGGTCCCCTGCGGCATTGTCCAGGGCATCACTAACGTCGATGCAAACCAGCTCTCCGTCCTCGGCGAATTCCTCGGCGGCTACCTCTTCGAGGGCAAACCCCTCGCAAACATCATCTTCAAAACCCTCTCTACCGACGTCGTCGGCCAGGGCATCTACTTCGCTATGGACATGAAACTGGGTCACTACCTCAAGATCCCGCCCCGCACCCTCTTCATGGCTCAGGGCATCGCTACCATCCTCGGCGCCCTGACACAGGCCGGTGTCACTATCTGGATGCTCGGCCATATCAAGGATATCTGCTCATCGGATCAATCGGATGGCTTCTCCTGCCCGTCCGGGAGAACAGTCTACTCTGCCTCCGTCATCTGGGGTCTTGTCGGTCCCAGCCGTCTCTACTCCGTCGGAAAGATCTACTCGTCCCTCCTGCATTTCTTCTGGATCGGCGCCGTCATCCCAGCCGTCACCTACTACATCTACAAGTACACGAAACAAAACTTCTGGAAGTACATCAACTGGCCCCTCATATTTGTCGGTACGTACAACGTGCCCCCCGCCACGGGCATCAATTATTCTAGCTGGGCCTTGGTCAATTTCCTCTTCAATTCCTGGGTCAAGCGTAAGTTCTTCGACTGGTGGACTAAGTATAATTACGTCCTTGCTGCCGCGCTGGATACCGGTCTCGCGCTTAGTGGCATTATCATCTTTTTCTGCGTCTCGTATCCCGGTGCTGTCTTCCCAGATTGGTGGGGAAATACCGTCTATTTGAATACTGATGATGGCTTGGGCGTGCCGTACAAAGAAATGCCTGCTTCAGGGTACTTTGGGCCTCCTAATGGGACATGGACATGATTTCTTTCTTTTTCTGTTTACCGCGTATACCATTATCTTGAGAGCACATAGGTATAATGAAATAGATCTCATACATTTCTCCTATCCATCTCTCTACCGATCAGTTTTGTTTACCACCATCTACACTGTACACATGGGGGATTTCGAGGTTTGACAGTTATGTATGCTTAATCGAATTGTCCTAAGAAATTTCAATTTTTCGAAATAAGACTAGAAATAATAAGGCTTCTGTAACTTCCGTTGACACGATTATTCATAGCCTGCTAATTAAATGCATACATTCTCCCTCAACGTTGCTCATCAAAAACCGAAGTACAGCATAAAACGGAAAAACAAGGAAGCAGGACAGCTTAGAAAAAACAGCAAAAAGAAAAAAAGCCAAAGGCCCCTGACCCGAAAAGACTAGTAACGAAGAGCAACGAACAGTTCAGCTACACCCTAGAGGGATCCGTTCTAAAGAGACAAAAGTTAAATACCGCCAGCACAGCTTGGAAAGTACAAGGAACGGTATGGCCGCTTGTTTACTGTATTCTTGTTAGCACGTGCAGGCCTCTAGACGGGAAATCAGAAAATAGAACTTACAGAAATCTCAGCCATTCCAAGATCCTCGCCACCGTTTGCAGGCTGCTGGGCACCACCGTTGGGTTGGGCAGTGCCCTCTGCTGGCCCTGCATTTTCGTTGGCGAAATAATCAACCATGTCTGCATCCAGCTCCTCTGCAGTCTTTGGCTTGGGGCGGTTCGGGTTCCGACCCCGACGAGCACGGCGAGAACGTCCGCGACCAGCAGTAGCTGTCTTAGCAGCTGTAGCGGGCTTCGGTTGGGATTTGGCTTGGCTAATTTCAATGAGTCAAAAGTCTAAAAAAGTATAGCACCGCGAACTTACGCAACGCGTTCGGTCAAAGGCTTAGGCGCTGGGACTTCCGGAGCATGAGAAGCGTCGACAACAACTTCAATCTAGAAATAGCGTTAGACATAATATCATGTATAGTTTGCCCAACAACTCTTACCTTCATAGGGCGTCCATCGACGAGAAGTCCATTCAGGTCCTTCGCGGCCTTGGCAGCTGTGCCAGGATTGCTGAAAACAATGGAAGCAATACCCCGGCTCGTACCATTCTGATTATAGGTAAGCATAACCCGCTTCACAGGGCCTGCAGATTTGGAAAAGTATTCCTATAGTACCAGGAAACATGATCAGTATTTCCGACAGACAAACGTGGTCATTTGAACCATATGATAATGTCGCAAGGCAGGATATCGAAACACGCGAATACAAATGGCCGGAAATCGACGGTGACGAGAGCATCAGCGAGCACACAGCGGCGATAAGCAGAGAGAAAAAAGAACCCATAAATAAACGTCGAAGGAACAGCCGATACAGTCCACGAGTAGTCACATTGCAAGCGCATACGACAACTGCACCATATCTCTGCCCAACGGACACAACCCTCCAGAGATCCGCTATTAATATCCCGACTGCCAACCCATTAAAAAAAAAAAAAAGCCCGCAAAAGCCCAATGGATAGTGCCAGACATAAAATGAAATAACATCCGACACCAATAGCACGTTCTAACGCATTCCACAGGAAGTTGAAGCCGACACAATATGTCAGATTTCACGGCTGGCTCGCACCCGTTCAGTCCATAAGAAAGCGACATGCTATTCAGAGTGCCATACGTCAAGTAGAATGAGGGAGCTCTCGATGTGGCGCGCTTTCCATCCATAGTGCCATAAGTGAAACACTGTCTTCAAACGTGACCAGCATTATACCGCGTTGCTGCTACACACTGATGCGCTCGCTGATGCCCCCGAAATTTAATGTGCGGAAACGAAACAAGGTACGGCTTAGACCCGATGGAATCCAGACGGTGAATCGTAACACCATCTTTGGCACAGTCCGCGTGTGACTTTTGAGAAATGCTCAACTCAAGTAAAGTGCACTTTATTCGCAGGACAATGGCAGGGCTCAACCCCATTGGCATCGCAAGCAACTAGGAGATGTCACGCGAAAATGCCACGAAGGAGCACTCTGCCTGTGCATGAAGCCGAACGACCACCACGATTATAAGGAAACGATGTGGCAGGAATCGGAATGCGAGTTGAAACCGTTTGCGCCTCGAAGGTCTCAAAAACAGACATGGCGATGGAAACCCAAGGCGAAGGCCTCTCGATCAACATACCTTGATATTGGCCTCATTCACATCGGCAGGCTGTGAAAATTAGCAATGAAACGTGTCTTGGTCTGTCGGGTGGGCAAAATCAAAACTTACCAAGCCGCTTACAATGATCTTGCTCTCCTTTGGTGCCGATGAAGGTCCAGGTTGGGCACCCTTTCCGGTAGTTTTTGCAGGCTTTGTGCTCTTTTTCACCCCCCCAACTGGAGTAGAGGCAGTTCCAGCCTTGGAAATGGCGGAACGGCGGCCGGCGCCACGACGGGCAGTACGACGACGGCTAGAGAGGAGCTCGTCGAGCGACTTGTCCAACTTGGCAGACATATTGTTGGAGATGATAAATAGAAAGTCAATGGATTGATAGCTGATGACCGTGGCAATGAGATTATATCAGTCGTGTCGCGCCACGAATCGGGAGCGTTCAGACAAAGTTCGATCGAATAAGAGACGAAGCAGTGTTATCTGTCGAGGTAGCGATAGATAAAAGTAGTATGTGCGTAGTGGATGAAAGACGCGATGATGGAATGCGCGACGAGGATGAAAAGGATAAGAAGGAGGAAGTCGAGCGGGAGAAGCTGAGGCTGATGGCTATGCGCGCTAACCACATTAGGATAGGAGTCTTGGCATGGGGATTCACTCACAGATTCATTACTGAACATGTAGTCTCTACTTACTGGAGCCATTCAGCTACTTGTTATTCAACGCTGATTCCATCTCCATGTTCAAATTAACATTTGTCATTACAAATTCAAGAAATGGAAGCCATGGCACTCCACTGTACAATGAAGCGGCTTGTAGCCTGGAATGCCCCTCAAGTCTATCACAGTCAAGACGCTTAACTACCCGAAGAATAGGAATAGATGGAAAACATCAAGATGCCACAAAGCAGGCCTGACCAGGAAATGAAACGCTCGAACGCCTCCCGCTAAACTCCTTCGAAAGCCACATAATTAAAGTAGAGTCATCCTGGTCCCATAACTATGCCGGAACGAGCCACTCCACAGAGAAAGGGGATCCTTGCTTAGCTTTTCAGGGCTTCCAGTCGTCCTCTCATCTGCTCGAGAGTTGCCTCCTGGTCTTCTAACTCCTCTTCAGCCGGCTCCTCCTCAAGAGGTTTCTCTGGCTTGACGCTCTCCACCTGGGAAAGCTTGCCATGTAGGACCTCTTGTAAAACTTTATCAACTTCCGCATCCGCCTCTTCTTCATCTTCCAAGATTTCATCGTTCGGGATTGCATCGTCAACAATTTCTTCGATGATCCCGGCCCTTACTAACTCCACTGACAGCTGGCGCATTGTCGCTGAAAGCTCCGGTAGTCGTACCATTGTGTTCACATCTTTCATGATTCCAGTAGACTTCTTCAAACTGCCTTGAATCTTTCGAGTGGAGAAGGCTTCGTTCACTTGCATTTGTACGCTCTGGAGCTGTGCCCGACTAGTGTTTAGACGGGTATTCTGTCTTCGGATCCGTACGAGTTCTCGTGCGAATGTCTTGGCCTCATTTGCAGCCTGTTTGGCCTGGGATGGATTCCTCTCAGCCCTTCGTGAGGCATTGAGAATATACTGGCGGGTCTTCCTATCCAGGTTCCTCAGCTGGGCGATATCGCGGTCTAACTGGCGGGTGTTCGCGCGAATGAGCTGGTTACATTTCCTCATCTATGTAACATAACCAAGAACAATCAGTTGCAAGTTAACGAGACAAAACGTGCATCAGGAACGAGTAATGCATACTTGCGCCTGAGGATCAGGGCCAAAAAAGACTGCTTTGATGGTCTCCATGGCTAGCGGTTCGCAATCCCTTCTCTTGCTGTCAATGATTCGTTTCACCCGACGTAGATAGCGAAAACAGCCCGGCGACCGAGTAGTCGATTAAGTATAGGAGCTAGCTCAGTTCAAGCGTTATCAAACAGGCACTTATCAAGGCACGATAATTCTGGAGCACATAATCTCAGAGCAAGGCGGGGCTGACAGTGGCCAAGAAGTCCTCTCTGAGACTGTCCTATGCGGGCAGTACGCAGTAGATAAGAGACCTGCAGCTATATGCAGAGAAAAGCTTTGATAGCAACAGGGTATTTTTGGAGCACAATAATATTGCAGCTCTCAGCAGTGTGCCATTATTCTCCCTCAACTGCTGCTGCGTTTTCCTGCGCAGCAACTCATCACGTTGTCTCGAACTGCTTAGTCATCCACATTTCTAGGAGTTGCAGCCTGAGCATGCAAACAGGCCAAACACTGCCCGCCTGAGCCTTCCAGTACTTTCTATATATACATCAACTTCTAGGCCAGCTTCACTTCCTACTCAGATTCGTACTGACTACAAGCTCTTGGACATCCATCATATCCTCCCGTTCGCCGACCTGCGTTAAACTTACTACATCTTTCTTGTTTTAATCTGTTTTCACAATGACTCAGGTTACCCCAGAAGGTGTGTAGTGTTTCTGTTCCTCTCCACCCTTCCCCGCTTTGAAATCGCGTTTTGTCCAGATCTCTGGATGCATACCCCTTGCCATGTCTTTGCAATGCCCCCTGTCTGCTCATAACTTTGCGACTGGAACCGCAATGATTCATGTTCCATCCATTTCCGAGATTTGCTAATTCGAATGGTCTAGTGACATGGGCTCAGCGCTCATCTTCTACTGATGCTGCCCGCAACTACCTCTACGTGAACCTCAAGACTCCCGATGTTGCCAAGTCTGATGCAGATCTCAACATCACTTCCTCCAATGTCTCATTTACCGGAAAATCCAAGAAGGGCGTAACTTATCACGTATCGCTGGATCTGTACGATGAAATCGACCCAGAAAACTCGAAGGTGAACCATAATGACCGGGAGGTGGAGCTGGTTTTGAGGAAGAAGCAGCTGAAGGAGGAATACTGGCCTCGTCTTCTGAAGACCGACAAGAAGGTCCACTTCTTGAAGACCGATTTCGACAAGGTATGTCTTTTTGTCTGCGAACTGGACTGCTACTGGACTGAAGTGACGTAAATTCTGACGGTTGTTTAGTGGGTTGATGAGGATGAGCAGGATGAGGCTGGTGAAGATGATTACGCAAATAACTTTGGCGGCTTTGGCGATGAGGGCGGCCTTGGCAACATCGATTTCTCCAAGCTTGGTGGTCTCAGTAACTTGGGCGGAGAGGCACAAGCTGGTGACGATGAGGATGAGGAAGTTAGTGATTCGAACTCGGTGCCTTTTCAGTAATTGATGACTGACATTTACTTTGCAGAACGAGGAGATGCCTGAACTCGAGGATGCGGAAGCCAAGCCGACAGAATCGAAGCCCTAAAGCTGGAGGGCCTTCAGACCATCGAATCGTAAATCAGAGCTGGGCAATTAACTAAAAACAACAAAAAGAATACTTTTTTTTCTTTGTTTTTGTTCCATAACCAGAGCGGAATTATTCAGGCTGGAGAGCCTGGCGGAGTAGCATGGGCAAGGTCTTAATTTGATGTTTGGATTTGCTGGGCGGATGTTTCAACGTCGACCACGGTGTCTTGCAGGCCGTTCTCCTCATACTTGACGAGGGAATAGACGACCTTTTGAGGATGGCGTTTCTGCTCGCGTTTTTCTCTTTTTAATACGCTAGTTGAAAGGAATTTACTTGGTGATGTTCTAAACGCAACTGCTTCTGTTATTTGTTCTTGGAATGAATGGACAAGAAGTATGTCTAAGAATATAATAATATTGCAGGGAGTTTGCTACGAGCAGTGAGCAAAGAAAGAATTCTATCAAGAGATCTATCAGGAAAAGAAGCGACGTCAGCAAAGCCTTAGTAAGTGAGTAATATTGAGTGAAAGGTTTTTGCGTTCCAAGGTTGCCTCACTGTAAGCAGCCGCAAAACTCGATTGGCGGGGAGGAGAGGAGACCGCCACAGCGATTATTATTCTGATTCAGTTGTGTGGAGGTGAACTCTCTTCCGACAATTTCGATATCACCTCCCAGCTCGACAATCTGCGCCTAGGGGCCATCCTTTGCAGGGCTTCTTTCGTTTTTCATATTTTTTCCTCTAGACGGTTTATTGGTTTTTTTTAAGCCACCAGGGACGTTCCCCGATCTACTCTCGCCTGCGCGGGGCGTTTGTGTCCTCTTTGTTTTTCTTTCTTTAAGAAGATTGTAGTAAGAGATTTGCCATCATGCCTCCGAAAAGGCAGGAGCAGCCTAAGAAGAAGAAGACCACGGTCGAGGACAAGGTTGGTTTTCCTCTCTTTCTGTCGCCAGAATGGCATTACATGAGTAGACGGACCAGATGACTGACATTGTCGTTTTAATTTACTTCTACAGACCTTTGGCATGAAAAATGTACGTTTACGGGATTAGACTACAAACTCGATATCTTTAATTTTGCCCTTCTTTGGATGTGACGAGAATGGGAAATTGACCTTTCGAATAGAAAAAAGGTGGTGCTGCCAAGAAACAGATCGCCCAGTTACAAGCCCAGGCAGCGCAGAACAAGAGTGCCGACGCGAAGCGAAAAGAAGCCGAAAAGAGTCGTCGTGAGGCTGAAAAGAAGGCCGCAGAGCAGGCAAAGAAGGAGGCTTTGGAGCTATTCAAGCCTGTGCAAGTTCAGAAGGTGCCGTTTGGTGTCGACCCGAAGACGGTCGTCTGTATTTTCTACAAGCAGGGACACTGCGAAAAGGGGAAGAAGTGTAAATTCAGCCATGACTTGAGTGTGGAACGCAAGTCTGCCAAGAAGGATATCTACACCGACTCGCGAGATGCGAACACGGAGGAAGATGAGAAGAAGGCTGATACTATGGACAACTGGGATGAGGAGAAGCTACGCAAGGTTGTCTTGAGCAAGCATGGTAACCCACGGACGACCACAGACAAGGTCTGTAAGTACTTCATCGAGGCTGTTGAAAACCAGAAGTATGGTTGGTTCTGGGTCTGTCCGAATGGAGGAGACAAGTGCATGTATAAGCACAGTTTGCCACCTGGGTATGCTTCTCTTCAATTATCCATTCTTTCTGAGTGTTCCTGGCTGACTTTGCTTTAACTAGCTTCGTTTTGAAGACCAAGGAACAGAAGGCCGCCGAGAAGGCCATGCTGGATAAGTCCCCGCTGAAGACCCTGACACTTGAAGACTGGCTGGAATCCGAGAGACATAAGCTGAAGGGACCATTGACGCCTGTCACACCAGAGACATTCGCCAAGTGGAAGACCGAGAGGCTGAGCAAGAAGGCTGCCGAGGAACAAGCACGACAGGCGAAAGAGGCCACCGGTCGTATGCTTTTCGAAAGCGGCAACTGGAGGGCAGAAGAGGACAGTAGCGACGAGGATGAGGAGGATGATGGAGCCTTCAATCTTGCAGCCCTGCGGAGGGAAACCGAAAAGTTACGGGAGAAGAAGGAAGAGGAGCGTCTGGCGAAACTTCACGGCATTGAAATTCCCGAGACGTCCAATGACGAAGCTATTGCACAAGAAGGCGCAGGCTGATTTTCCGGCCTCCTCCCACGGAATAGGTCCTAATTCAGGGCACCTTTAGGATCTCCCCCAACGAAGGAGTCTGCCTTTCCAGGCACTCTCCCTATTTGCTGGGGGGGTTAATCGGATGTGCAAATGGTATAACGTATAAACACATATGTTTCTGCCGTTTGTCTGGGGGCTCGTTGAGATGAACGCTCTTCTGGTTATTACCTTCGACGGTTGTCCTACCCTTCCACCTTTGCGCAGGCATCGAAAACAGGCTTCCTGTGACTGTGTATAGGGAAAAAATGGGAGGCAGGATGGCTCGAGATGAAGAGTACACAAGATTGAGAGAGATCTGTGTCGATGAGGCATTGAGATAAGAACTGTTATGATTCTTTACTTATGCGGGTTTCTTTGGGAATAAACGGAGCTGTCTGCTTCTTTCGTACGTCTGCGACTGCATCTGATTCGATTCGCTTGGTCTATTCTCTGGTAAGCTGCTGTGTTTACAATAAGGGCTTGTCCTAGCCATCATCGTAACTTGGACGTAACTCTTAATGGTTCCTATCTCGGAACCTCGGTGCTGCAAGGTATCGCAACTGGCCTCATAATTCTGAATTCCTGCTTTGTTAAACAGAATATCTAGATATCTGCTTTGAAAGCCGTTGAGTGTGCTCCTCTTTCGAGGGGGTTCAAGGCATCCCCTCTAGGCGTGTAAATAGCTTCATGATAGATGAGCTCACAATCGCGCTGGCCATCCAACGTCGTCTCTCCTGCAATCAATCCTGTTACTCGTTGGCCCTGGAATCTCTCAACTATCCCTCAATAAGCTACGCCACGGTCCCGGGCTCCTCGCCCGAGGTCATCAGGGAAGCGTCGCAAGCGCAGCGCGCGTACGTGCAGTTTAAGAAACTTGCTCTGCAGGACCCCGCCGCGGGCATGCGGATCATCAAGGGGATTAAACACCTCGAGTTCCCGCTGGAGGAGTATTTGGATGCCGCTTGTGTGGAGAATGTGTATTACCATTTAGGTGGGTTCTGCTGTCTCCTCTTGAGCTTCCTGAGGTGGTGAAGCGGGGGGCTCGATACGAGACTGTTGTGACCAATTCGCCCATTTACTGTGCATATTTGTTGAGGACGTTTGTACTCCAGGTGGTGAGGTGAGGGAGTATACTCTTGCCCATGTCATGGAGGCCTTCAGATGGAGGAGGATGTGAAGACAGTGGTGAACTGTTCAGGCTTGGGGTTTGGGGATCCCAAGTCTGATATTATCCGGTGTGAGTTTTCTTCCCCCCTTTCTACTTCTTATTTGTCTACTAGGTCTACTTCCTAATAACTAAATGTGAACAGGCCAGACCTGTCTTGTCCGAAATTCCTGCCCAGGAACCATTACGTGCCAGAACGCTGATGGAAGCTGGTCCTTCTCCATCCCCCGTCTGCTGGAGGGGGAATCATAGGCAGCACGAAACAGCCACATGACCAGGATCCTCTACCCTCGCCAGAAACTCGCAAGCAGCTACTTACAAACGCGGCGAAATGGTTCTCCTTCACAGATGGTGAGAAGGAATTCAACGTGGTTCGGGATATTGTCGGTCGCCGCCCAGCGAGGGAAGGCGGGATGAGGA
Source organism: Monascus ruber (assembly GCA_002976275.1). Taxonomy (NCBI): domain Eukaryota; kingdom Fungi; phylum Ascomycota; class Eurotiomycetes; order Eurotiales; family Aspergillaceae; genus Monascus; species Monascus ruber. The sequence continues at coordinate 1,027,004 of PSNO01000005.1, forward strand.
TTGAGGTGGAACGGGTGTCGGATGGAGAAGACTGTCTTTCATGCGTATGGGGCCGGAGGAAGAGGATTTGAACTGTCCTGGGGTGTTGCAGATGATGTGACGGGGCTGATGCTCCAGCGGGGGATGCTGAAAGGATCCAGCAGTGACTGGGATTTTTTCTATATGGAGATGGAACGGTCCTTCATTTCTGAAGAACTACACGAAATCTGTCCATTTGCTAATGTGACGGAGTAATGAATAAGTCACTGACCAGCATTTCCCGTCCCATGCTGTTCAAGTAGTATTATCTACATCATCATCATCATCACCATCTCGGAGTTGGCGGCAGGCAATAATAACGCCCATGCTGATTCTGAGTAGCACCACCTGGCGCTCACAATCACTCTGATGGGTCGTGCAGCAACGGTCCCAGCGGGATGTCAGCAAGTCAGCATCGCGCTCTACGCGCCGACTCGATCGAATTCGAGCCTGTCAGCGACGAGAACAGCGTCTCTGCCGCGTCATTGGCCCTGGAAGGTGACGACCTGCAACGTGAAGAAAGGTGCCTGCATGTCCGCAGCTCGAATCACTATGCAGCACGAGCAGAATGCTTCTTCGACCTTGTCGCCGATCTCTCCATCTCCTTCGTCACAATGCATTCTTCAATGGATGCACGTCGTACATGGCTTGCTCACTCTCCCCACGTCCGGGCTGCAGAAGCGCCCTGTATGCCCTCCAATGGAGCACCGCGTCACCTCGACTCTGCAGCATTTCATGCTGTTTGGCCCTCTCATCAACACTCCATCGCGTTTCGTGGTTTAGTTCTCAACAGCCGTTTTAATTATTGCAGTTCTCCATCACCTCCGTTTCCTGCCTGCTAGTTTCGTCAGTCACCTTCGTGCTAATCTATCCCGGCCTCTGTGCGCCATGCGTTTCTCGCCCCAGCCTCCCTACATCCGTCCGCTTTTTTTGTGCTTGATCTCTTCCTCTTCCATATAGACTGAAGTGCTGCAAGCTAAGGATTTCTTAGTGCTGCTGGTGGGTGTGCGGCTTCTTTTTCTCCCTGTCTTTGTTCTTTTATTTCCTTCCCTGCCCTTGCCCCCACCCTTCTTTAAAACCCTCTATTGTCCCGCCTATTGTTGTGACTGTATTGTTGTTGCATTTGTCCTGTGCAGGCTGGTTGTTGATAAAGTGCTGACTCCAGCGTGTAGCAGATGTCTGTTCTCTGTTGCACGGCAGTCTAGGTACACAGGGCTGTAGCAACTGCATGCAGACTCAGACTCAATTGGGTCAGTAACAAACATTTTATTTTTGTCTTTCTTTTTTAACTCTCATATTCCCTGTTCTTTCCCATCTTGTATCATCTCTATTAGTGGGTATGTGGGAGCTGGGGTATCTATTCATCTACCCTAGGACTGTTCAACTTCAGAAGCTTGAGGAATGACATCTTCCTGCCTTCCAACAGAATATTGTGTTTGAGGGCAGTGAATTTTGTTGCGACAGTCCTCCGGGTGCTTGATCTGAAAACCCCCACACCTAAGTTGAAAAGGACCCTAGGACTGTTGAGTTAACATAGAGCAGGGATTGCGCATACAGCCTGCTTACCGTAAGAACGAAGAAAATGGCAGCCCTGCTGCCAAACCGTGAATCGCGCTTCCAGCCCTGCGCATCAACGGCTTCCTTTTTCCTGTATGCCCAGGGGTCCGTGATCGTGTGTCTACACCATGATACTCTGGCCGTTGAACGGCAGTTCCAGTTCCACCAATATGACGTACTCTATATTGCGGCGGATAATGTTAGTGAGAGAGGTGCAGGGAGGCTCGTAATGAGCTACGATGTTGAGCAGAATACAATCATATGGGATCTCTTCAGCGGAGCGGAGATTGCGAGATTTACATCATTCGACCAGCTATGCGTGGCGGCCTGGATGCGGAATGGGAATCTAGCGTTCGGTGAGCATGGAAACTCTCACCTTCAGTATTGCATTGTTCGAACTTTGTACGCTGATATTCTCTGACCTGTAGGAAATATCAAGGGTGAAGTTATTCTCTTTGAGCCATCCACATCTGACCATATATCCATCTGTACCATAAATGATTCGATCACTGCTTTGGCTCCTTCTGCAGATTGCCAGACATATGCCATCGGGTGAGTGTGAAGCCATTGGTGGATATATCTAGTCAATCCGTGGATATTTGAGTATACTGACAGCTCGATCAGATATCGTAACGGATCCATCTTAATGGCCACGCTTCTTCCAACATTCACCATCATACATACCTTGACTGTCTCCCAGGAACCATCTCTGATAGCCGGTTTGGCATGGCATGCCTCTTCGCCGAAGCAGAAGTCCGATATGCTTGCTGTGCAGTCTGCCAATGGGGAGTTGAAGGTATTGAGCGTGGCAAAGCCCCCCATCAAAGAGCTCCCAAGAACAATTAGGCTCTTGAAAAGGCCATACCCCGTCGATTCTTCTGCGGAGAAGTGGATATCCTGGTCCAGAAATGGAAAGGTTGTCCAATATCTAGATGGGTAAGTTTCGCCAGGGGAAGAAGACATGATATCCGGGGCAATTTCCTATATGCCATCGTCAACCAGTGCAGCTAAACTAATTTTACGATGACAGGAAAACATGGGCCTGGGATGTCAAAACAAAGAATGCCACCTACGAAATTATCCCCACTGTAGATAACGTGTGCGGCATAGCAAATTATGGCCCGACATCTACACTCTTCACTCTTGGTCCCGAGAACACTGTTCAACAGTACGATGTGGAGAATCCTGCATTGGTAGCCAACGTGTTGTATTCTCCCGCTGAGTCTCTATCACGGTCTTCGAGTGCTTCAAGAGCTCGGGATGCAATGCAACCTAACCTGCAGCCTGAAATAGAAGAAGCCGGTCAGGCTTCCGCCACCGGGAGGACACCATCCCAGGTGAATGGGATAGAGGGTCAGAGCAGTCGCAATTCATCAAGAAGTCGTACAACCTCTGTAAGCTCGAAGGAATCGCCAGACAGGCATCGAATGACGCCACTCTCGCCGCCCAGCAAGTCTATAAAGAGCGGAACATCTTTCTCTTTCACTTCTATTTCCCGGGGTGAGCCTCCACTACATACAGGGTCTCCTGTCGATTACGCATCGTCTTTCTCCCTGCACTCAATGAGAAGTCCACCGGTTGGGGTTCAGCCAAGGGATGACATCCACACCAGACACTATGATAACTCACCCATCGATCTGTTTCCTTTCACGCGCGCTCGTCTTAGTAGTGTGCCCTACAGGCAGCACGGTCGCCTCGACGAGACATCCCCGGATAATTGGCGTCGAGAGATGCTGAGTGTCGTCTTTGGCTGGGATTATGATATTAGAGCTCTGATAAAAGATGAACGTAAGTCTGCAGTGCCCTCTCACCACTCAAGTCGTGAAACATCACATTGACACGCCGCCAGAGACCCGGCATCCCGTTGGGAGCCAAGCTTATATTCTATTAGCACAGTGGCTTGGGGAAACTAGTACAGACCAGATGGTATCCTTAATTGGCTCTGGTCCGGTATGGGTCTCGGACTGGATGCTCCTAGCCTTCAGCCAAATGAGTGGTCACCAAGGTCAAAGAAATGGAATTGGAGAGGCATTCGTCCAAAAGTTATTGGGGATGGGTGATGTACATGCTGCGGCTGCTATTTTACTTGGGCTTGAGGATCTGAATGATGCCATTGAGGTCTACGTGTCTCGGGGTCACTTCATGGAAGCTATTCTATTGACCTGTCTCCTAATGCCATCGGACTTGCAGCGTCAACAATATCTGGTTCGTCGATGGGGTGAGGATGTCGTTTTCAATTCTCAACAGCAGCTTGCGATGCGCTGCTTTATATGCGCTGATGTGGATCCTTGGGCTTCTCCAAATCCACACCAAACCTCATTCTCGCAGTTCTCGAGGACAGCACTTCCATCTCCGGGGCTTCTTTTTTCCAATACTCTAAGCTCTCTGCCTCCGGATTCCGTTGGCAACAGACTGCCGCCAAAAACGCCATCTCTGAGACTTGTTACATCTTTTGATATGGAGAAAGACAAGAGGATGCTCAATGTCCCTGACCTAACTGCCGACGACAAAACACCCATTGCCCCCAGGATCAGACCTATTGTTGAATCTGCTGTGGGCGAATCGGCTTTTTCACCCGGGCTTCAGAGCACATTCAAAGGACCTAACATGCAAAGTTTGAATTGTTTGATGCCCGCGAGATCAAAAACACCTGGATATGCCAGGAACCGACTGTCTGCGATAGGAGAAACCCCGGTCGATGTGCATCCACCTGCCTTTCCGACCACCAGCCCTCCGCAGAAAAAGACTACTGCAGCAGATGAACAAATGCAGGATAATGGGCCTCGGCAAGGGGACGAGCTTCTGCTGCCATCTGTGCGGTATGACCCCAGGAAAGAAGCTACCGGCCACAGGAGTCCTCAAACCGCAATTCAGGCAAATCTGGACGAGATCTCCAGTCTCAAGGGGCCCCCACCTCCACGAGATGGCGTGTTTGACGAACTAAGGGAGCGGCCGGCCAGTCAAAACAACCGCAGAAACCGAAACCGAAAGCCTGATAGGTTACAGATTCAGTTACCATCCTCTGCTTCCACAACTTTCGCGCAGGATGAATCAGATTTTAGTTCCAAACCTATGGACTCTGCCGCGAGCTGTAGCAGTTTCCAGTCTACTGCGACTGCAAGTACCGCAGGCCGGAGCCTCGATCAATATATCAGTAGTTTGGAGGAGGCAAACTACCATGTGAAAAGGCAACAAGAACGCCGCGAGAGACAAAACAAGGCGGACTCGTCTGGTCAAGACTTACGAAGGATCCGTTCGCGGGATGTGTCGCAGGAAAGACGCGGCCGGACAGCTACAAAGTCACTTCTCCCTCCCGTGTCTATGTCATCAGAAGCGGTGGCTCAATGCAGAGCTGTCGGCGAGAACCAGAATCATGATAGCACTACACAAACGGAAGTCCAGTATTCTAAATTGGGGAGCGAAAGTAAGGCCAGGAAAGCAGTCTCAAGACCTAGGACACCATCGAGGCGTCGTCAGGCTCGTTCTTCGAGCCGAAATCCTGCCGGTGGTGGTAGGAGCCGCACGGGCTGGAGTTCTCGCATGGACGACAGCGCGGTCATGTCATCGTCGTCCTCCCCGCCAACGTCTCCTCAAACCCTTTACTCTCCGAACCGTGTGAATGGTCTTGATAGTGCACTCCAGTTAGTTGTAGGTGATAGGGAACGTCTGCGAACGGAGCGCAACAGAAGCCGTCTTCGCTCGGAAAGGGGCATAAGTTCAAGAAGACGCCGTTCATCGTCCGCTGCCAGACGTGCGAGGCCTCACTCAAATAGCCGCCGAAAGCAAGAACCTGACATTAGCACCCCCCAGAAGACAAGTAATTCAGCTGCCAACGTCAAAGTTGGAGAGACTTGCCTTAATCAGAGGCGGCCAAGTGAGGAACCTCGAAAAGATCCAGCAGAGGAGGAATTAAGGAAAAGAAAGGAGCTTGCTGCTGCTGAGCTGGAGGCTAGGCGACTGTCGCTCGCGCGCAATCCCTCTGCACCGAACATCCCTTTCCCAGGGCAACCTCTTCCTGTGAAGAGTGCAGTGGACCAGCCTTCCCCGTTCGCTTTGAATTCGCGGACATATACACCCAAAGACACGGTCCCGCCAAATAAACCAGCGCGGGATTACTCTAGCAGTCCCGACTCGGGCTCATCACGATCTGGCGTATCCCTTGCGTTCCGGTCGACTGCGCAAGCCCCCCAGGGCCTGACACACAGTAATGACTGTGGAGAAGGATATATTGTTGAAGTCCACAACAATGTCTCTGACGAAGCCATGTTTTTGACAGATGCGAGATACTCGAACAAACCCGAGGACACCCCCCGGTCAATGTCCGTCCCTATCCCCGAGCTCCAAGGACGTTCAACGACGCTGTCCACGGATATCCCTGTGCATCCGAGATTCATTGCAAGCCTCCCCCAAAGTCGCTCGGCGGCAGCCCGGACGCAAAACACTGAGCAAAATAAGGACAATACCTCCCATGACAATTCTTCTCCGGTAATGATTAGTATCGAAGAGACACCGGAATACGACAGCATCGACCTAGCAATAACTTCAGCACCCATTTCTTCTACCGCGAAAAATTTCACCCCTCCCCCTCCTCCTCTTCCTCCTATACTCCCGGAACTGCAACATCTTTATAACGATACGTCCCCTCTGCAACATCCTCCTGCTGGCTTAAAACGTAACAGCAGCCCCTCTCCCCGAATTTCAGATTCGTCTGGTATGATTGAGATCGCCATCGACGATTCCACAGAGAAAATAGGCAATATGCTGCCCCGTGCCATGACTGTTGCGCCGGTGGGTACGACGACGATGGTCTCACCCGTCGAGGGAGGGTCTTTTTACAATATGGCTCGTCGCCGGTCCCTCGATAGTCGACGGAGCAGGAGTATCATCAACGAAGCCTTCTCGAGCAAGATCCGCAGCTTCACGGGGCGACGGACGCAGAATAGTGGCCGTGGGGTGCTACAATCGCCAGCTAGCGACAGTCAGGTCTCTCCTTTTAGGTGAGAGTAAGATGTAAGATGTGTTGTGTTGTGTTGACCTGTATGGTTTGTCTTTATGATGCTTGAAGTTACGATGATGTTATGATATTATGATTACGACTTGACTTTCTAATATTTTCCATGAATAATACTGCAAAGATCATCTCATTGTACTGTAGTATTCTGCTATTCAAATTCAATAGTGAAATCCCTCTACTTCCTATATGTATTAGCATCTAGTATATTGATAATAGTTAAAGTCTACACTACCCAACAAATAACCCAACGAGATATAAAGACGATACAAGGAAATTGAAATTAATTCAAACCGAAGCAGTCACCTTGGGATTCTTGCCATCATAACCGTCATTATCTGCATCGCCATTGCCATTGCTATTTCCACTGGCCTCAGTATCGGCATCCTGCCCATCGACCTTGGACGCTGGTTCGGTGAATGTGCCGTAGACATCGATCTCATCCACCAACCCGACACGGGGAGGGGGGAAGATTTTCATGAGGACGTAGTAGAGGATGACGCTTTCGAAGAAGCCTGTTTTTTATCTTTTGTCAGTTCATGTATATACGGGCAGATGGGGAGAACAAGGGAGGGAGAGGGTCTACCGAAAATATAATTCCCCCAGTAATACTGCATCCCGCCGAGACTAACGGTGACATGCCCATTCAGTGTGGCTATCATACCCGGCATAGCAGGCACAAAGCCTATAATCCAGGTGATGACAGCGCGCCAATTGAAGCCACTCGAGTACCAGTATGCGCCTTCTTTCGAGGGCGTGTAGAGGTTACTCAGCTCGATCCTCCCACGACGGAGCAGGTAGTAATCGCAGATCATGATGCCGGTCAGCGGGGCCAGAAACACGGAGAACGAAGACATGGTCGCCATGAAGACGGAGGAGGTATTGTAGAAGAGCCACGGCTGGACGACCCACGAGAGGAGAGCACAGATGATCGATCCACGACGGATATTGATCCATTTCGGGAACAAACCGGACAAGTCCATTCCGGCCGAGTAGCCGTTTGAGGCGATATTCTGCGAGAACTGGCTGATTGCGAAGCCGAGGCCGCAGAAAAATGCGGCCGCACGGGAGGTTGCAGAGAAGTCGACCGTGAGCCATTTGATGACGAGGTCGAGCGGGTTCCAGATGGGATCGCCGCCGTAGATGGTGACGGAGGCGGAAGCAGTTAGAAGGCCGAAGACTGGAACGATGATGCCGGGGATTAAGGGGGAAAAAATGGATCCCGGGACTTGGATGCCCTGGCTGCGGACGAAACGGGTGAAGTCTGCTTGGTTGAGAATGCCAGCACAGAGACTGCCGATGGTCGAGGTAATACCATACACCCAGGCCCAGCCGTGAGACATGCCGTCGGGGTGGGTGGTGGTACCCTGGTGCATGAGGGGGCCTGTGCCGCCTTTACTGCAGGCCCAGATGGTGATGCCGAGCATGACGAAGAAGGAGGCAACGTTGGAGACGATCATGGGGCCGCGGATGCGTTCTGGACGGATGAACTAGAGCCAGTCAGTATGTTTGCAGCTATTACTGCTGTTGATGGATATGAACTCACTAGGAGCGGAAGCGAGATGACCTGGAAGATGGTGAACCCGGTGAGATCGCGAGTAACCATGTGGGCGCTCTGAGGGAGAGTGTTGTGCATTGTGAGAAAAGAACGGCTCCAGCTGGCGAGGATGCAGGTGATGGCGAGTCCTCCCAGCCAAGCCTGCGATGCATACCAGACGACGGAGAGGACGATTCGGATCACGATGCCAATGTACGCGCCGACCATGCCGAGGGTGATTCTGTTGCTGTTAGATTGATTCATTGTTGTTGTTCAGTTGCTTATTTTGGACAACAGACCTCTGCGAAACGGTATACCCGATATGCCATCGGCCACCAATCCAGCCGTTGGCCAGCATCAGACCGGCGATGGCAGCATTGGATACGACGATGACTCCCAGCGTCTCCCCGACAGAGAGGCCTAGGGATAGGAGCGACGAAGCGGTCGTCCAGGTGGAGATGCACAGGCTGTATTCGTCAGCTCTCCATCCATAGACCAAGACGGACTATGACAAGGACTATCAAGACGATGAAGAAGAATAGAAAACGTACTTGGAGATGGACAAGAAGAACAGGTAATCGCTGTATCCCCAGCGCCGGCGAGACGGGGGCAGGGGCAGGATGTCCGGGTTACTCCATTTGTTGGTGACAGCGCCGCTGTAGTGATCGTCCTTGATCTCGACGGCGCGAAGGAGTCTCGCAGCATCCAGCTTCATCGTATGGACTGTTTCCCTTGTCTAGAGTGACAGTGGTACAGAGAATGTCTGGAAAGACCCGAACCGGAAGAACGGCGGTTTATTAGAATGCAAAAGTACATTATGGCTGAGCGTATCTCGCCGATGAATGACTGTTAATATTAGCTATCAACTGCAGCGCAGCAGGTAAATCCAATACTAACCACATAGCAATTTACTACTCACGAGAATGGAATAAGCTATCACTCCACTGCACAAGGCGAGGTTATCCTTGCTCTCCGGTTGGAGGAGTTAAGCGCTCCTGGAGATGCTTCTTCGGCCAAGCCGCGCCTTGATTCGCGTCGGACGTAAGAGATAATGCATTTCATATAGAGTCCTCCGTATGCGGAGATGATTCTGATCGGCCAAGAATTGCGTAGATTGAGTCAGAAATGATATTGGTAGCAGTAAACAGTTGATGGCTCTCATGGGCTTCACTATAGCCAACGTTGCCCTATATCGTAGCTTCATTTGTCTATTGACCAACCTGCCGGAACTCCTCGATCACACTCCGTGGCCTCGCATATTTCAACGTCGATGTATACCGATCCGGCATCCCAAAGCCAGCAGGGCCTCCGATTTCCAGGCCTCGTTCCGTCGTCCACAGTGGGTGTGGGCCGGCCGCCATCACGACGACTTTGAGGCCATATCTATCCACCATTGTGTCAGCAACTGCAATGAATAATTTTTAAATTTCTTTTCTTTCACACGGTCTTACCGGTATTCAGGCGTGCCGATTGCTTCGCCGGTGGAAATATCCAGCAAGAAAATCAGGTCCGGAACGATGGCAAGACACTCCTCGGATCCCTCCGCCGACACAGCCTTCACGCGTAGGTTCTCATTCACGAACTCGACCACGATCTGTGGGACGCTGTCGGCTGGCCCCACGTCCGTCTCACTGTCGTCCGATGATAATTGTTGCAGTACCACTTTTCCTGTCGTGTGTGCCGTCGCCGTCAGGTTGTGCTCAACGCTAACGATTTTGCCCCGACAGATCACTCGCGCGCTGCCCTCGCCACCGAATTCCTGTATGACGTCCAGCGGCACATTAAACAGACGGCCCTGTTGTCTGGCTAGTGCGACCGCGCGGCCGAGTCGCCACGCCAGGGAATGCGAGTTTAGGATCCCAAAGTCACGCACTTCTTCCATCTGGAGAACGCGTCCGGTTGCGCCGGCTGCGGACCTAGAACGAGACTCTTATCAGCATAGGGCAGCTTTGGACATGGTGTATTGTAACTAACTAACCCCATTTCTACACAGGCATCCCGGATCTTAGCTTCTACCGTCTGCAAATCCGGTTGATTTGCCGGGATGATCACATTACGCCCCGTCCCACTGGAAAGGGCAACGGGGAGGAGATCGTTCACGTCTGTCGTTTTGATGAAGCTCGTCATCTTTTCAAAATTAGGATATGCTCGTCCTGCATTATCGTCCCGGTGTCAGTTCAAGGAAATGGCCATAAGCAGGGCTAGATATAAAGAGATATACCCATCAAATCCCCGTCGACACACGGGATGTTGTAGTATTTGGGAGAACCCCAAATCAGCGGTTGAAGGCCATTGCTGCCCCCGATCTCCACCGCGAAGATGCCTTCGTATCGTTTCCCAATCTCCTTTTCCATCGCCTGCAATGAGTGTAGAACAAGATTGCCTCCTGGTCGTTCGTTGGCAACTGCTGGAGATCCCACTCCGGCCACTGGAGCAAGAACTGCGTTCGCTTCAAGAAATCTAGAATCCACGATCACAGGCGCCTGTCCTTCCTCCACCAGATTGACGAGCTGTAGATATGTTCCGTATGGCGAGCCTCCGCCGCCGCAACCTAAGATGTAGCAACCCAGTGCTAGGAATTCCAAGTCCGTCTTGGATAAGAACCACCGGCCGGAGCTGTCCACAGTTGGACGATAACTGGCGATGTCGACGGTCGACTTCTCTCCTTCACGTAATACTGCCTCTCTCTTGTCAACGGCATTGGCTTCATCCTCATATGTCTCCTCCTCTGCATGTGCATGCTCTGGCTTTTCATTTTCGAAAGTAGAAAGGAACCTCGCATGATCCGCCGGACAAGCAACCTCAACGGATACATTCTTGGAGTCGGGCGTATATGGGACACCAGTGACCTCTTCCTTCGTGATCATTGCCTGCAAGATATCCCCTCCGCGCGACTGCGCATCGGCCAGTGCCTCCGCTTTGACCTGTGCCTTCACTGCTTCCACCGAAGTGCGGTCCGCCATCCGCTCTGCCCGGCCGCTGATGCGAGCAATGGCAGCTCCGACAGCATTGGCGACAGCGGCATACTCCGGACGGATGACCTGGCGAACCCCTTCAAGCTGGGCAGGACAAATCGGCGCTCCTCCGCCGACGAGGATGACGGTACAAGGATCAGCGGACGTCTTCACCCGGTCAATCAGACCTTCCAAGATTGCCTTAATCCGTGCAGTTGCTTTCTCTGTAGTCTCTGGTGCCAGATTCGGTGCAGTCCTCCCAATGACTGCCCGGTCTGTCGCAACAGCCACGTCTGTCGCCGTTGGTACAGAACCGCCGAAGCACAGTGCCTTGGTCGTGATCTCATAGCCAACACTGTCCGGACCGACTGAGACTTTGCTCTCATCCTCGCTGACGTGTATTCTGGAGCCCCCGCCCAGCGCAGCACTGTCTACCTGCAGCGCTTCAAGGTTGACTCTAACTCCGGCAATCTCAATATAAGAAGACGTCAATCGCGGGTATCCATTGCGTAGGAGAAATCCCACATCGCTGGTAGTTCCCCCGATATCCACCACCACGGCGCCTTCGTTCCCCATAAACTGTCCAGCCAGGTAGGCCGCACCGCGGAGGGAGTTTGTCGGGCCCGATGAAAACACACGGATGGGAAACTGGATCGCATCGGTGAAAGAAAGAAGGTGGCCCGTATTTGACGTCAGATACAGCGGACACTTGAGACCCAGATCAGCCAGGGCACGTCTGAATCCTCGGAGAGTCCGCCTGGCAAAGTTGACGATGGACGCGTTAAGGATAGACGCATTCTCCCGGAACAGGATTCCACTGCCAGCAATCTCGTGAGAACAGATGATGTTAACATCCCCTCCTAGCTGTTCTCGCAAGATCCGACGCGCCTGGGACTCCTGTCGGAATTCCGTATCCATGGGCGATCCAACCCCGACAATGACCACATTCTCCAACTTCTTCGATCGGATCATCTCCGCCTGTTCGACCAGGGATGCCTCGTCGAGATCCATAATCAGGCTCCCGTCGATATTAACCCCGCCAGGAACGATGGCGATATGGCCCTGCATCAACTCCCGCAGGGCGGGCGGCCAGTCCACGAACGAGGGCGTTTGGCTCGTAAACTCGTAACTCGCGAGGCGGATCACGGCTACTTTCTCCAGACGCGAGGCATCGTGCTCCAGGATGGCGTTCAGGAAATGCGTCGTGCCGAGGGTCACCGCTGCGATTTTCCGTTCGTTGCCTGGCGCTTTCTGGAGGAGGCCATGTAGCGTCTTCTGCAGTCCGAGAGTCACATTGGCTTCTGTCGGAGTCTTGTGCCAGGAGACAATCGCTTCTGAGCCGGTCTGCTTGGTGTCGAGGAGCACCGCGTCGGTGTTGGTGCCCCCGACGTCAATGCCGATTACAAGCGAGGAATCTGTGGACATTTTTTTCCTGGCTGTTCTGTCGAGACCGTGTGGACCTTTGTAAATTATGGGAGGGTGGCGCTATATAGACAGGACCATGAAATAATATAAGAAAAATAAAAATAAAACAATGCTATCGATGCTATCTCGGAGAAACACGAATTGTCTCCGCAAATGCGGGAATCGTTGAACTTTAGATGATCTGATAGCATCGGTGGAGCTTTTTATGCCCTCTTATTTCATGCCATGTAGTATGTACACGTTGACTATGATACACCAATCTCACACAATTATTGTCCCCATCCCCCGGTCCCCGAAGTATCCGATCTGTTCCTCTCCGCTTCAAGTAGTCTGTCAAAATCCGCCTGGGCCTGCTCCCGTTCCTGCCGTTTCCCGAATTCATAAGATGTCTGAGACCTGTCCGATAACGGTGATGGTGACGGGCCACGGAAATCTTCTTGCACGCTCCTCCGGGTTATACCATTTTGCTGCCTGATCCGTTCCCACGCGCTGCCTTGGGAAGCGGAGGAGTTCGGTCGCGACCATATACCCTCATTTCTGTATTCTGGGGCTGTGGGACTGGCATCGTCATCATCGAAGAAATCAAGATTCTTGCTGCCCGTTGGAGACTCGATCGTTCGGGGATTGCCATAGACGTGGGGTTTACCGATTGTATCGGGCATGGCTCGCGGCTGATCTGGTGTTTGGCCCTGTGGGCTGAACTGAGTAGCATTGAAGGTATCATCATCCGATGTGCCGTAACTGCCATCATCACGTTCACGACTCTCCGCGTACGCACCACCTTGAGGCAACTGCTGCTGCTCCCTCCTCTGCTGAATCTGACGATGCCTCTCATGAACCATAGCGAGTTTCCGTTTCTGTACATCCTCGGGATTTTGACGTTTCAAGTCCTCCACGAAGCCGGATAATCGTGGATCCATCAGAACGTCTTTGGTCTCGCTGAACGCTGCAAAGCCGGAAGTCACGGTTGTCAGACCAATGGTCCACAGGAAGAGCTTGACTGCAGACGAGGCGACCACGGCCAAAGCCACCTGAGGTTCAGCCCGGAGTACATTGGCCGCGGCCGCAGTCAACGTCCGGATACCACCACTGCGCCCCGGATCGAACTTGCGTAAGCTGTAGTAAACATGAGCCAGGCCCGCAGTGAGCCCCAGCGGCGTTCCTGCTTTCGAGTAATACAAGCTCCGGCTGGTCACTGTCGCGAATGCTTCCATCTCTGACTGCGTCGGGGGCCGATCCACCAGTACCTTAACCTTCCGTTCCTGTGCCTGCAGCCGTGCCGTGCAGCGTTGTAACCAAGGTGTCTTCCCGAAGAATCCAAAATACAGCGTAAACGGGTCCGGCCTGACAAAATTATCCGCCGTGATGCGGAATCTGTTCATCGCCAAGCTGCCATCCTCCATGTCCATGTGCTCTCCATTTCCACCAAACGAAACGCCGTCGTAGGCGCCGGCCTGTGGGGAGGCGTCGTCGAGGACCATTGCGACTCGGGAGGAGATCAAGAAGGAAGAAAGGTCTAAAACAGTAGTAAACAATTATGTGCAAGGGTCTTTCTATAGCGAATTCCCTCGATAGAGCCCATTGCAGCAATGGACGTTGATAGAACGCGAGGAAGAACAAAAGTGAGAGCCCGTTGACGTATGTGTGCTTAGTCATCTTGTTCATCCTCCGTCGTTCTTCTTTTCTTTTTTCTTCTTTCCATCAGAATCTGTTGATATTGATTGATTTCATCTCATTCTGCACTAAGACAGAGATATACGGATGGGATTTATTGCTTGCGTATGCAGAGCGCCAGCATGGCTTCCAGATGCCAGGTACCAGTTGTCTCGCATCAATCACTCAACACTGCTCAACCCGGGTTTGAGACGGCCATCATCAGGCTTTCCTTACTGCAGAGCGATTATATTATTCATACATTCCTGCAATGACATGGTTGCAACCTTGCTCCCCGAGGAGAACACTGGTTGTGCACCTCAGCTGCTGTCCTAGTCGGATACTCTACTGCAGCAGCGACAAGCAAGTCAGCCTCAAATCATGAGACGGAATGCTGACTAGATGGCTTCCGATGTGGAATACAATGCTCGGTGCATTTTTGTCTCCTGATCTAGGCTTCATTGGCTAAGTTTGTCCTCAGAAAGCCATCCCGAAGTGCCGAGGAGGCTGTACGCAGAGCACATCTGTCTGCTTACCGGTTATACATCCAAAAACTCCCTTGGCGGTTCATCTGAGCCACGTTCCCCAACAGCAACTGTTAGGAATGGCCCTGTTTTTCATGAACATTGCCTTGTATCTTGGCAGCAGTGCCCTATTTGTACGGGTTGCACACTGCCCTAATTGCTGGGCTTTCTGGTGTGGCTATTTTTACCCCACGTATCAAGGACTGCTCCTCTCTCTCGGCATTTTTCATACGTTGTTGGGAACGAATAATGCCTGTCACGATGGCAGACGATACGGACAAAATGTCTCAGAGAGTTCGCAAGCTGACGTCGTGACTGACCGCAGGACAACAAGAATAGATCAAGTTCACCAGAAGGATCAAGAATAGCGAAGCTCGGCGTAAGATCATATCAAGTCATCAGACGAGGATGAGAGATTTATGAAGAGCGAAGAAACAGATATAAATACGGCCAATTCCCCGTTGCTGGGATTAATCTCAACAGCAATCAAGTCCAGTGCAATTCAACCAAGAAGAAAAGAAGAAAAAAGCCGAATCAAGACTCAAAAATTTATCCAAACCATTTCATATACTCTCGTCAAAATGAAGTTCACCACCTCCATCATGTCCGCCCTCCTCGGCGCCGCATCCATCGTCTCTGCCGTGCCGCTTGATTCCTCCAACACTCTCACTCGGCGCCAAGCCGTCCCGGACGTGACTGTTCAGCTCGCCAATGACCAGTCCGGTGCTAACTGGGCAGCTACCTTTGCGGCCGATGGCTCTGTCCATTCTATCAACGCCCTCTACGGAAGCGCCATCTGGGCATCCAGCGCGCAGCTTGTCAACTTCCCTCAGAATATCGTCTGTTTCTTTTCTGACGCAAACTGGAATGTCTTCGCCGATCTCACGACGCAGAAGACCTTTGTCGATTTGGATGGAAACCCTGATGTGGCCACTCCTATTTCCTTGGATGGTGCATTTGTGTACTGCCATGTGTGATTGTACCATGAGATGATGGTTGGCGACTCTGACGTTGAATCTGGGAGAGAGAAAGTTGAAGTATTCATTCTTTCATAGCAGTTTGTCCGTTCTTTGACTTGTTGAGTATGATTGATAGTTGCAACAATTTAGTTTATTTGGTTACTTCTGCCTTGACGTAGCTCATATCTTCTACTCAACAGATGTACTTGGTTAAGAAGTACAACCAACATAACATCATTCATAATACTCTCCCAACCAAAAACAATACTTTCCTACAAGTAAACAGAAATCAATCACTCAACTTTCACAGAACTCGCCACAACTTCAATATGCTGAGCCCCCCCCTGCCGTCCATCCTGAGTATTACTCTGACTCTGACCCTGACCAGACACATCACCATGCCTCTGCATCTCCGCTTTAACCCTATCCGTAAACCCCGACTCAGCAAGATACCTCTCCAACCCCTCCTTCCCGTGTTCATAAGCTGCCATCCCACTCCCAATAACACCCAGCGAGTCCCGTAGAAACACCTCGTAAACAAAAGTTGCGAACAGACTCGCGGGGACGTTGACCAACACCGATATCCAGGGATAATGCCGGTAGGTCCAGGCTTCGCCGCCGAAGAAGACGGCAGCGACGATGCGGCAGCCTACATCCTTCGCCATGTTCGCGGAGAGGGTTATCGGAGCAAATCCCCAGACCATTGAGGCGTAGCCTAGGCCGATAATGAAGGGGAGAGTCTGGGGAGAGATGATGAAGTTTGCTGGGTCGATGGAAGCCCAGATTACCATTGCCTTGGTTCATTAGGTCTTTGCTTGGGCTATATGTAAGTGGTCAAGGACTTACGATGAAGCTATCGGCGAAGAATTCAATCCTATAGTGCATCAGTACTGGAAGAGGAAGAAGAAGGATATAAGCTCACAAGAAAAGATATCCATGATTATGCTGCCCGTCAGCAGGGTAAGAGGCAAATATCCCCGCCGGCCCTGTCGCAGACACCACAGCCATATTGTTTGCTTCCAGGACCTCCTTGACGAATGATATCTGCTGCCAGTACATGCCTGCGACGACGAAGGCTGCAATCATGGCCCCGAGAATCTGGGAGAAGATATCTGCGTTCGTTTCCTCGTCAGTGGTACGTGCTCGAGGAGGGATGAGGATACAATGAGGCCAATTGTACGTACAGAAGGGGACCAATTTCCACGGGAATCCTTTCCTAAGCGTACCATGGTTATTAGCATGTGCCATTGAATTGAATAAATGATCTGATCTGATTCAAGTGTGTGTGGTTCACCAAGTTGCAAAACAGATAGTAATAGCCGGATTCAAATGTCCCCCTGATGTCGGTGCAGCGATGATAATAGCAAATATAATTCCCGCAGCGAATGCCAGACCGATTTGGAAGAAGCTTCCAAATACAGCTGCGCCCAGTTCGTTTTTTGCATTGGTGAGGAGTGAGGCGACGGATGCAATGCCGGGGAAGCTGTGAATATTAGCAGTGATCTAGATACAACTATATGTATATATGCAAAGGGTAACCCCACACGTAGAAAAACACGCCAATGGTCTCGGCCACGCAGGCCCTGATAAGCGGGGGACGCTTGTGCTCGAGTGCTAACCTCCTACGAGAGATGGGTTGATTCCGGAGATTTCTGGTGATGTGGTGCCTCAAGATCTCCGACAGGCCGACTTCAATATCTGGTTCTGTTTCTATGCGATCCAGTCTGTCTGATGATGTCATTTTGCAGAGGAAACAATGGAGTAATCGTCTGAGCTTTATTTCACAGGGACGGTGAGAGCAGAACAAAAGTCTGGTGAAGGAGGAATAAGCTTATATATAATGTAATGCAGACATATCCACGTCCTACATATAAGCGCCATTCGTATCCAGGGATCACAGGGTGCTGTGTCTAAATTAGAAAGAGTAAAATATACACTCGACGATAGGTTGAAGACGGTGCAAAAAAAGATTTGAGGTAGGTTGAACATGAGAAACCGGTGTTCCTTCTGAAAAAGGTATAAGGACCGAACGTGGCACGGCCAGGGTTCATGGATTGGTCTAGTTCAGAGGGGTTTCTGCAAGAGAAGCTTCCAACGAGCACTATGGCTGTACTCTCTTGGGAGTCTTCTCCGTGCCTGAAGGCTTCAGAGTTGCCGGATCAGGTCATCTACCCCAGAATCCCCGGAAGATCCAGTAACATGGATCTGCGGGGATGCGGGGAAGATCAGAGAGGAATGCAATACCGAGGCTATGATTGCCTCTTTCAGCTGAGACATGCGGACGGTCTTCGGGACGACGTCGCCCTGATTCTTACGTGAATCCATAGCATAATAATGCTGATAGTACCAGATACAATAAGAAATAGGCGTCAATGTATACTCTATACTATGTTACCATTTCTCGACATACGGCCGAATGTCAAGCTCAAACGCAAACGTTGTTCTTGGCTGGGTGTGCAGGAGCCAGTATGTGTCTGCAATCTATATTCTCATTAGCTTCTTTTGAACCTTTTTCGCATCAAAAGATTGCACAGTAGAAAACTTACAGCGTCCGGGCTCAGCTTCGCATCCGGATGTTCAAACTTCCACCTCTTCGTCCGGGGAATGTCAATCACCCCGTCGACAATCACATGGGAAACATGCACTCCTTTGGGTCCAAATTCCCTGGCAAGCGACTGTGCTAGCGCTCTCAGAGCGAACTTGCCAGTTGCAAATGCCGAAAAGGTTGCCGAGCCTTTGATGCTGGCCGTGGCTCCAGTGAAGATCAATGTCGGGGGATACTCCAGCCCCATTGCTTTCAATAGAAGAGGCAAAACAGCCTGCGCAAAGAGGAAACCTCCCTTCCTGTTTGTAATGTATTGCCATTTAGCTCCGAACGAGAGATGGATACAGAGTCACCTACCCTTGGCTCTCGAAACCTCTCGTGAACTCCTCTTCGGTCAGTTCCAGAAAAGGCTTCCTTACAAACCCACCACCGGGATTAAACACGGCAGCGGCCAGTTTTGCGTCCCTGAACTGCTCTGCGATCTGGCTGAAGGCATTCTGCACGCTCTCCGAATCCGACAGGTCGGTGCTGATGCCCACGGCTTGTCCGCCGCTGGAGTTGATCTCCTGCACCAATGGGTTGAAGCTGGCTGGATTTCGAGCAAGAACTACGACGGGATACGTCTTGGCGAATCTCCTTGCTATCGATGCGCCCTGCAGATTGGATTGATCAGATCGACGCGCGATCCGTGTGGAGGTGGGGACTGGGGTACACTGAAGATGTATTAAAAATATTAAAACGTACCGTTCCAGGGCCCACTCCGGCGATGACTGCAAATGCCTTGGAAGCCATCTTCGGTTTTTCCAGCACGATTAAACAATCGCGTCGTGGTTCTGGCTGTGTTTGAGTGGAACAGACCGACGCTTCTTATACACGCGGCATGTTCCAATTCTGCTTAGAAATGCACTTGATTAGTGATACAAATATGTATGAGCACGTGATACTAGTGGTCCGATAGGACCAACTTCGAGAGAACCCCTTTTAGATAGTAATGAATCCTCAATGAGCTGAGCGGCATACAACGGAGCGCGTTGAAGGCTTCGTGTAGGGCGTAGATTCATTCCAGGTCCGGGACCTGTAGTAAAGGCATCTACTTCTTAGTAGGCTACGTGCGTGTAGCCGATACCGCCTCGTTCAGCCCTTCTTCCCCTGAAATTACACAACAATTAGCAATCCTCAATGATATCATCCTCCCTGCAGCTTGCAACATCTGGTCTTCTGCGGGGATCAAGGCTTTACCTTTGCTTCTCTATCTTGTCAGTCAGACATACATACGCGTGGGATTAGATTGACATTGCCCTGATCGGTAATGGCAGGGCGGAGGACTTGGACCAAGGAATATCTTCATCTTGAGGATGTCACTCCATACATAAGTCCGAATGTGAGGATCATTTCCCCACAAATAAAGATGCTCCCAAAAGACGTCAAACGATCGCTTCCCGCGATAACTATGAGCATATCGCTTTTAATCGTTTAAATTGAAATGCAAGACAACTGATACTCTCACCATGTCTGGTCAAACCCGATCCTGGAAACGCTGAGTCCGGACAGACCTGCCATTCCTCAGACTCCGTGATGACTATATCATTGCCGAAATAAGATCCTTTGTGCGCTCAATCCCACAGATATCCACCGTGTTAACTGCCGGGGCTCCAGGAACAATCATGGTTGTGGCTGGGCCGGTAGAGTTTAAAGAAGTAGGCAAGAATGCTCACCCGGTCCAAGCCTCCACGGAAGAAGAAGATCGTGTACTCTGTTTGATCAAAGTCTTGATATAAGCCGGAATAGTGTCGACACCGTCTCTCAATCAGCAACACTATATGCGTGCGGGGTCAACATATAGCTTCTCTGATATCTTCCATTCCAAATACTTCTGGTCGAACATATGCAGTGCTATAGACATAGTACCCGAGAATAACCTTGCACCACGTTTGAAATAAGGCAAATAGCCATGCATTCTCGGTTTACAACGGCATCTCTATATTACTATGAAGGATCGACACTGGAATATGCGGTGTTTAGAGCCACGTATCTCTGGGAGGACTTGCATATCCAGGGACGGATATAGCCACGACACTGACAGTATTACTGCTTGCTACTTAGTTGATCCTGCCAAACTTCAATAATCCAGTGAGACTTGATACATCATTCTAGAATTGTCATGTCAGCACCTACGGAGATCCGGTCAGGGTTACATACAGTGTCTGATTCTGGTTCATTCTGATTGGAATCATGCCCTGGGCTGTCTTTTTGAACTCGATCTTGTAAACAGGAGACTTTACGGGATTTCTTGGCATTGAACAATAGAGTATGTAATATGTGATATCAATCGTTTCAGTGCTATGCTCACATTTTAGCCCTCGAGCATCCGTGTTTATGTAGGCTCAGATTCGAGTCTTCCGGGAGGTTGAAGGTAACCCTAAACAGGGGTCCTCCATGATGTGAGTATCCGGTTTTCTATTTTCTAGACTTTGCTGGGAACAGGGTTAGTATGGCTTAAGTTCTGGAGTTCTGGTAGACTTAGTACTGGCGACGTTCACTGGACAGGAAAACCTCTCAGTTGCACTCAATTATTGGAGATGACATCCTATATTAGGAATATTTCAATGTAGCAAATTCGTATGGCATTAATTAGATAGTAGAGATACGCATAGATTCATGCAGTCAGAGCCCTCAGCCTCGCGCTCTTGCACGCATGCATTTGTTGCCCCGTTCATTATGCATTTACACATCTCACGTAGCGAGACACGAAGAAAGTGACATTTTAAAAACCGCCAGCGAGATTTGAGAAGCCAAGTAGTTAGCCTCTCAATATACCTCATTAAACACGGCCCCTAAGCCTTCTGTTCTCCCTCCGTGTTGGTTGGAACGACATCGTGCTCGATAAAATTCATCTCCTCTTCTTTGTCGTTCAACTTGTGGAAGAAGATCCAGACCAAGCAGCCGCAAATAAAACAGGCTACCGTAATACCGACGTACATCCACAGGATAGCCGGGTCGTACAGGACAGGCAAAAAGGCCTCATTGAGGGCCGATCCGAACGCGTTCGTGAGCAGGAAAAGGCTCTGCACGAACGACTTCAGACGGGGCGGAGCCTTGGTGTATGCGTATTCGTATCCAGTTGCTGAGGCAAAAATCTCGGCAATACCGATCATCACATACGCTGGGGTTTGAATAGCGATGTGAATGTCGTTGCCCTGGGCTTCACCATTTACAATGGAAGCATCGCAGAGAGGTTTCCCATAGCATGGAGGTCTGGTGTAGATAACATGCTGAATGATAGCAGCATACATCATTGCGAGTGACATGACGAAGAACCCAAAGGTGATGCGGCTGATTGGCTTGAAGCGGATACCCCTTTTTCGGAGGAAGGGATATACGATCTGATCTAGAATGGGCAAAAAGACAATGATGGCAATGGGGTCGAAGTTCTGCATAAGATCATTGGGGATACCATGGCCTGCCATCTGAAGCGCCTGACTGACGAAATTGTTGGAGAATTGACCATAGCAGAGCCAGAAAATAGGGTAAATGAGGAAGACTTTACAAGCAATCAAGGCTCTCTTCACCTCATCAACAAAAGTATCATCCCAATTGACCGTCGCTGAAGCACCCGCTTCAGCTAACCACGAAGGCTTTGCGCCATCCGTGTTGCGATAGCGGATCATCAGGCCGACAACTTTGAAAGCGTCCGTCACGATTGTGCCAGTAGGTGGCCGCTCAATATAAATCTTCCTGCCGAGGATGAGGACTGTCGTACCCACGACGAACATACACAGACACATCGTGAATGCAGAGTAAAAACCCACATCTCGTTCCATGTCTGGTTGAAAAGGTCAGTTGTTTGCTGTTGGAAAGGAGCAAAGCGCGGTAGCTTACAGGTTGTCGCAATTAACGAGAGAGCGCCAATATTGATAGACCAGTAGAACATCATGTAGATGTGCTGGATGGTGATGTAGGGGTCGAGAATGACTCGTTCACCTTTCTTGGTCTGAGAGATTTCCATGGTTCTGCGAGTATATTGGTCTGCGATTAAAGGCGCTACATTGGCTTTGATACCGCCGGTTCCAATGCCAGTGAGGATAATGGAGGTCACGTAACCTCCCTCACCGGCACCATGGCGCAAGGATGAAGGAATCGACGTGCAGACAAGGATCAACAGGCCGGCCATGTAAATGAAGGACGAGGCAAGAATAGTCTTGTATTTTCCTAGATACTGATCGGCAACGATACCACCAGCGACAGGGGTCACGTAACACCAGAATGTGTAGAATGTAGTCAAACCGGTGGCGCCTGCATGGCCAAGCCCTAAACCACCGGGACCGAGACTACCATCGGGTGGCTTTTGGACATAGTTCTGGAAAATGCCCTGGCAGCCATAGTAGGTGAAACGCTCACAGAGTTCGATGATGGCAACAAGAAAGACGGCAAACGGCAACCTCTCGCCCACACGTCGAAGTGTCTGTTTCTCTCGTTCGTTGGGTTCGCCGCCAATGGGAGTATCGACATTATCATCACTAGCCGAGCCGTAGCCGGTAGGTAGGTGCACCGATTTCTCAATCACATCGCTCGTCTTATAGACTGCGTCCGCGGGATTAGAGAGACATATTGATGCACGCTTCGCCTCTTCGACTGCGGGGTGCACCCTGGAAGTGGAAATGCAAACAGATCAGCACTGTCGGATCAGAGAGATGACCGCGAAAAAAGGGAGACTAACTGGGCCGCTTCAGACTCATGATCAGCCATGACTGGCGCGAAAACTGGCCAACTTCAGGGACACACAGCACAGATGAAGCGAGCAGATGGGTGTTCGACGGAGCAGAACGCAGCGGGCAAGAGAAGCTGATATACCTCATTATAGAGGCAAATGCTACCCAATCGGCCAATATGCCAAGCCGCAGGGAATGTAACGTACACTTCGATTGTGATAATTGCTAACATTCTCTGGTCGCAGCAACGCATCTAACGATATTGTGCTAGATGGCTTGATAGGCCTTGATTCCGGTTGCCAAGAAACACGGTCTGACTCCACGCGCTTGGCAAACCTTGATTTCAGTGGAATCCCTCCAGCCAAAGAGCGCTTGGCTGTTGTCTAGGCCTCTCTTATCTCCCGTCCATCCCATTAAATCCCATACAATAATAGTCAGGGGATGTAGCCGGAGTCCGAAGTATGCGAGCAGGGAGAAGATCTTACCGCCACCCGAAAGTTCCTTCGTTGGTAACGCCCCCTCACGCAAGACCAAGGATCACCTGAGATACTTGATTGCTCGCATCCGTCGTCCGGGTGCTAGCGAAGAAGCCTCTCTATCCTGTATGACCGGTTGTGGCGGTTGCGCCAAAGCCACATAAGGGTACATTGGTCCTTGTAGGGTTGCAGCGAAGGACGGATGTCTTGGTTTCCTTCAATGCCATATGACACTTCACCGGGTGGTTCAACCGAAGCCAACAATAATTCCAGTGAATAATAACAGATTAATATGGTGGAGAGCCGATATTAACACGGGGATAGGGGTAGGATGATCCTGGATGCTACTCCGTACATCCATATCTTCCTGCATTAGCACATTAGAGATCAGTGCACAAATCACGAACATCCAGGAGCGCTCATACCGAGGGTATTACATAAGTTGATGTCTTACCACTTCATATTGATCTATTTATTGGTGGAAGGTTGAAATAGAATTCCTTCGAGAATGTTGCGAGAGTCTTGACCGTATATTGGCACTTTCTTGTCGTTCTTGACCACAGAGCTTATTCCCTGTCACGCGTCCAGCTGGTTAGAGAGCGGCATCCCGGACTCTGCTCGACAGTTTCTGGGATGCGAACTGTGACATGGATGTAGACTCGGGTTAGAGAGTCTGTCCTCAATCCCAGTGCTTTGACAGGTCGTATGTTGTAGCGAGCAAAGAAAACTATTAATATAAAATGGTGCCTGAGGATGCTCGGATAACGGGTCCGCAGTTTCTGCCTGAAACACAAGGCATACATATCTTATCGATAAGGCCGTTCACCGGCGATAATAATTTTTCCCCAGAAGCAGCAGCGGCTAAACATCGCATATGTCCTTTCCTTGAATACCCTCTGCACCATGTCTGAAAATGCTGGAGAAGATGCTCTACTCAGCGATCTGTGCTCGATATGGTGAGTTCTGATTTCGACATTCATCCATCTTTCTTCTCTTCCTGCTGACGTACCCTGGAAACAGCCACATGAACCCCCCAAAGTATCGCTGCCCGCGCTGCTCAACCCGTACATGTTCCCTTCCTTGCTCGCGACGTCATAAGCTCTGGTCGCAGTGCTCCGGAGTACGTGATCCTGCTGCGTACGTACGCCGGAACGAGCTTGCCACCGAAGCTGCCTTCGACCGGGATTTCAATTTCATCACGAGCGTCGAGAGAGGCTTGGAACGTGCGGAGCGGAATGCGGAAAACCGGGGCATCCCCTTTGACTGCGAAATAAAGACCGACGAGACAGATACGGGTATGAAGAGAAAGCGACCCAATAATGGGCTGGTCAAGGGCGAGGCTGGCTTCCTCCGGGGAGCAAAGACCGCAGGGGTTAGAGTCGTTAGAGCGCCGAGGGGGATGACGAGGAACAAGGAAAATACATCCAAATGGAATCCAAAGTATGTGACTGTCCCAGAAATTACAGTTTGCCTTATCGATTTTGACGTCTCATTTCCAAAACAAAAAGACACAAGTGTTTGGCCTGGGCAGTGGAGTGGATTGACTCTCAAGGCGGCAAAATGATCCGAAATTCGATCGAGACAAGTAGCATTGCGGAAGCTTACGATCGCGCCAATCCTCGATCGCGGGAGGAGAGAATCACTCTTGGCCAGAAGCTAGAACAGGGACCTAAGGACACGAAGCCAAAAGACCCCCAACTTCCTGAACAGACTACGTCAGATTCTGCCACGTTGCTTCCGAATGGTAAAGATCCATCTGAGATATCCTCGAGGACAGAGGAAGCGCGTTTGGACGGAAATGACAATTCAACGCCATCCATATCTCCTGATGCTGGAAGAGGACAGGCCAGTATCGACGGTCTAGCCATGGATAACGCAACAGCAGTCGTCAGTCCACATCGTGGTGTCTACTTCTATCTTCACAGGCCTCAGACTTGTACAAAACAACCCATTGTTATCCCTCTACCGCCGAACATGAGCCTCACTTCTGCACTTCGAAACCGAACCGTTCTCGAGTTTCCTACCATTTACGTATTACCCGACTCTCCAGGAACATTACTTGCAGAGAGAGAAAACCCAAAGTTTATATTGGAGGAGAAATACCTGGGATCGGGTGTTGCTGGCGAGGAGTCTGTATCTGGACAGACAGCGAATGGTGCGGGAAATACTGAGCAAGACGGCCATGGCGATCAGGACAGGGAATCCGAAAGTGGCCCTGAACAAGATCCAATAAACCTTGAGAATGTTGACGAGAGGAAGATTTTGGAAGTGCTGGAGCGAGATTTATCCCAGAATGCCGCAGCGGGGGGCACGGCATAGTGGGCTTCTCCTGGCCTCATTTAAGTGTATAGTATGATTTTCCAGTACAATAATTGTTTTTTGTTGACAGCGTTAATCCAGTGGTATATCCAATATGATGGCCACCACAGTTAAAGAAGACTTTTGTCTGATGCAATATCATCAGAGAGCCTCACTTGCCGATGACTAGTGAACAATGTTCAAATTTTCGACAGCACTCTTACTCTGGCTTTGCCAGATGAACTAACTCTAGACATTCACTGGGTAAATTTCAGCTCGAGTCAAGCATAGACAATAGTTTTAGTGCTTTCTTTCCTGCCTGTGCCTGAAAGATTTAATCCACTGCTCTGTGATTTCTTGAGTTGTTCCACAGCATTATACAAGAGGCTTTGTGCATACAATATGTGAACCTCATAAGACAGCCTTGGCGACTTTTTGAAATCCCTTGTCGACTGGCCCAGGGGGTGGAGATTAGAGCATTCAACCATTACCCATGTCACTCTCGCCTTTTCATCGGACAACTTTTCGACGATGAATTCTTGGAATCCACCCTGCATGAAGCGCCACGGGAAGCCGTATGATGCCGCCTTGTCCACTGTTCCGACCATGCTCTCTGGAAAGTTCCAGTACATCACAGCACCAGCCGTGTCTGTGCGACTGCCTTCGATGACGTCTCTGTTTGAAGGGAACTCAGCGCTAGGCTCAGGGGCTTCTCGAGGCAGAGCCAGAGGTTGAATAAAAGTTCCCCGTGTCGAACTCCAGGTCCCAAGCATGAAGGCTGCGAGACTGGTTTGATCCCCGAATAAGAGACTAGCAGGTGCAAAAGATAATGGCGGCACTGCTTCATCCAGGAGCCACGCCTCTGGCCCCGCTGCTCGTGCATCCAGGAAGGCGGCAACGAGATTCTGCATTAGATGGTATGCGTCATCCTTGTTGTCGTCGTTGTCGTTGTCGCGAAATGCGCCGTATCCCGCAAGCACTGACACGGGCACCTCGACTTGAAGTGCTGCGAAGGAGGGAATCCAGCGGGTTTTGTCGCCACCTGGCCATGAGGCTAGCAGAGTCGACTTTTCCATCCCCCATGGAGTTTGGGTGGTTGTTTCGCCTGTCCCCCCCACGAGCTTGCGACATGCACTTGACTTGGGGATTTCTGTGATGGGGACTCTAGGGCATGACTCGTCGAGTCGCCGCTTGCCAAGGTATGCAGCCACACTGCTGACAACGGTTAAGGAGAGCACACCCGTAAGTCGAGGTCGGTTTCGGATGAAGCTCATCATGCTCATGGTGACAAACTGCAATAATGGAACTGCAAAAAAGAAAAATATAAAAAATATAAAAAAAAAGCCGCGTTATTGATTGAGGACCTCACACAGTCAAGAGGAACATATACTGTACTTCATACAGAGCTCGGTCATAGCATGCCACGCAATCTGATACGCAAGCAAACGGGTCAGGACTCGGGGCGTCAGAAGAGCCCTGCTCGCGTTTTCGAAGGAGAGGCAAGGCCTTGCGTGTCTTGAATGACGTCTATGTCCAGAGGGACGTGAGAGGACGTGTTGATCAACTCTCAATTGCGCGCAATACGAAGACCACTGCAGAGATGATGGATTCCAAAAGATGAGAAGCCGCCTCTGCTCAGCAGCACTCGAGAGATCACGCCTAAGCAGACAGTGTTAATGGCTTTAATAGCTTCTCGGAACGCGTTATTGCCCGGATATCCGATACAGTCCGCATGTTTTGTACCTTATGCACCCCTGCATCTGTTCTTTATGGTAAAAGTCCATGGGGTGCTATACAAAGTCCGTGGTACCCCATAGTGTTCGATTGCTCTACCCATGGACAGGTAGAACCTCCCGCAACAAATAATAACACCTTCTTTTGATGTTTAGGGATGTTAAGGAGCTGGGGCTTAGGCCTCAGACGCATCTTTTACAATGTAAAATAGGAGCAAGGGCATAAGGTGCATAAGCCCATTCCGCCGTATAATAATAGATGTCTAATCCCAATGATGACAGCCCCGCGGGTAAGACACTGATGCCGTCTCCTGCAGGTTACCGTTTACGTGCACATCAGCAGAGGGCAAAGGAGCGAGTCACTAGGATTCACTTGTTGCTAAATTGTACTCGGAACCAACAGGCCAAAAAGCATAAGAAACTGCAGGCAATGTGTGCGGCATTTTTATTGATTCTCTGCAAACTCCTACCGGGAGGCCATGCAGTCTCTACATTTAGTGATGGATGGTGTCTGTTTATTTTGGCTAGCTTAGGGCCACCTGGCTGAGATGGCGGGTCTGCTACTCCTACTACTACTTTGCTGAACTGAAGACGATAAATATATCAATAGTGAACAGTAAACCCCATGCCCTGCCCCTCAGATAGCACTCAACTTACTCCATTCCCTCTCCGACGGATCCTGTTGCCCCAAGTGAAGAAGAGAAACGGCACGGGGATCAGCAGCACGCTGATACATGCAAATACCATGGTCCCCCAGTTCACACCAAGGCCGGAGTACATCAGGTCCACGAACAGTGGAAACGCCCCCGCTGCCATGGAACGGAGGAAGGTATTTGCAGCAAGCGCGCTGGCGCTGTATCTGGTGAATGTGTCGATAAGGCAGGTTAATGCAGACTGGAAGACGCAGAAGAAGCCGAATCCGGTCAAGACGATGCCGATGATGGACGGCCAGTAGTTTATGTTAGGCGAATGTGTCCCTACGACAACGACCTCGGAGTGAGTTCCCGGAATAGCCTTGAGCTTGGACCGGGGGGAGGGGGAAACTTACATGCGAACAGGAACAATCCTCCTGTAAAAGCAATGCCGCCGTACATCATAGGTAGAAGCCTGGCTTCCGGGACCGGTTTGTAGTTGTTTTCGCGCATCCGCTTCACGTAGTACCTGGTGTTGCTGGTGACGGCCACGCCACCGATGAAGGTGCCGACCAGGAGGGCGATGAACGGCACTTTACTGACGACGGGACCCCAATGGCGGACTCGTGCGTATTCGATCTCGAAGCTCAACAGGGAGGCATAGAGAATAGCTAAGAAGAGTCTTTCAGCCAGATGAACCAGCAAGCAGTAAGCTGTCGGACAGGAGCTGCCCACCGTAGACAAACGACGAGTAGATGGTCATCAACAGGCAAATCGGCGTGGACAGCATCTGGAACGGCCTGAGAAGGTAATTACGCAACAGTTCCTTCGCTGAAGGACGACGTTCCTCGTGCTAGACGCGTTCGCTGTGTTAGCAGGAGTACATACGCAACTGTACATCGACATACTACTCACCACTGCATGCAGCGCGAAATTCCCCGTTTCCTCTAGGAGACGACGCGCTTTGCTCGCAAGTAGTCTCGGCGCATAGCTTTCGTCCAGAAAGAGCACGTCCACGGCCAACTGCACCACCATCACAATCAGCGTCAAGTACTCTGTCCAGCGCCACCCTGTGTGCGATTCGGAGGAACACAACGCGCCCTCGATGACGGGGGCCAGGGCCGGTCCGCCTGCAAGCGTGATGCCGTAAATGACCATGGGCAAGCCGCGCTCGCGTGGCTGCCAGATGTATGACGCCACCCGTGTTGGCAACGGGTGCGCTGTCGAAGAAGCCGGAGAAGAAGCGCGTGATGAGGGTGGTCTGCATGTCTCTGGCGGCGGCGGTGCCGAATGTGAAGGCGGCTGCGATGAAGTATGTCTAAGAAGGCGAGGACGCATCAGCATCAGCAGTATGATATACGCTGGATGAGGACGAAAAGAGAATGAAGTGACGCACCACCAGAGCCGACCATTTTCGACCATATACCTCACTCAACGGCGCCCAGATCATAGGTCCCAGGCCAAACCCAAACATCATCAGACTGAACCCCGAAGCCGCCGTTGCGCTGTTGACATGGAACTGCTCGATGACCTGTCCAATGCCAGCCGAGTAGACGGCCGACGCGAACACGATGCAGCACGTCGTGGGCGCCCAGAGCAGCGTCGTGGCCACCTCCTTCGCAAAAGACCAGTTCTGGGATTGTACGGGTCTTCTTTGCTGGCGAAATCGACCACGGTGTCCGACGCGGATTCTTCCTGTTGGCCTGGCCATGCTTGAGGGGCCTTTTCCCCTGCCTGTACGTTTTTTGCGGCATCCATGGGTACAATAGACAAAGAGCGCAAGCCCGAAGATTAATACTAAATTCTTGCCTCCATCTCGGAGCATCTGGACCCCTACGCATCTCGCGCATCGCGACTCCTTACGCAGGCTCGGGCTCGCGTAAGCTTGTGTATCCGGTCTTTGGCATCGCCTTAAGTTGCGCGCCTCCGACTGCTATGTCGGAGCGTTAACTCTGGGATAAGACGAGTATATATTCCTTAAGAAGAACACCAGTGAAACTACAGGTTTATGATCGGCACCAAAGAAATTAACAGACTCGCGACTCTGCCGCCTGATATACCAGGGTCTGATGATACCCGGAGACGTGACAACGGAGCCCACGAGGGGAGACACGAAGGGAATATTCTGGCGCTTGGAAGTCAACATGACGAGCCAGCTCTTCAAGCTCGTCGAGACAGGCTCGACCATGGACAAGTGAAAAGCGAAAGGCAGAGACAGTCGATGGAACGTACAGCGGGGATCTTTCAGTCTCGGGCACAATGCATCAAGACCAGCATTTGGACCGCTCAGCACTCTGCTGGGGCCGTTGAGACAGGCAACCTCGATGCGAAATCCAGTTATGGCTTCTTCAGTTCACTCTCAGTGCCGAAGACTATCAACATCCCATGCGTCTCGGGTGTGCGCTTCTTCTCCAGGAGAGCTGCGCGTTGGCCACAAGACGTGCCTACGGCAAGTTAGGGGCCAACTTGACATGATATATACAGAAAGAAAGCAATGACGAGGAGTTTACATGTTACTCTGGCCTCAAGCTTCAATTTCTGGGATCTTTTCATTTCCATTATGCTTGTTTCAGCCTAGCCTACGGTGCCGTACTAGCCTCCAGCAACGCAGCCTGATTTGCAAGAGCTGCCGAGTTATCCTTTTTTTTTTTTCTGAATAGCTCTCGCGTCATAGCTTATGTGAACATTACAGCGCTGTATATATTACATGGCCGGGGCTTAACGCTTCTTCTGGGGATTATCGGGGTTGAGATGCCGGCACTCGGGTTCGCGCAGTCTTATGCGACAGGCGAAGCACGACGTAGCGCTACCTACGGAGTAGTAGCAAGGTATCTGCATTTCGGCGCTCTAACGTACTCACCTGGGATTTGTACGCACTATGCTCTGAGCTATCCCAGCCTGTTCGAATATCCAGCCGCCAGCTACGAAGAACCAAGCGTGTCGTGGCCCATGAGACAATGTCCGAGTCATGCCAGCCAAGTGCGTAAACCAGAAGCCCACTATGCTCCCTGCAGTGCTAATCACCGACAGAATCCTGCAACGCTTGTCGCAGACGCAAGATCAAATGCGATCGTCAGCGGCCGTGTGCAAATTGCGTGCGGTCAGGGTCCGACTGTTTTAACCCGCCCGGACGTGGCAGAGCTGTGAGAAGGAGTCATCAGGCGACGAATGCCCAGCTAATCGACCGGCTTTCCAGGCTGGAGTCCATTTGTACGGCAGATACAACATGACAACGCAGGCGATGTGGTAGCTGGCAAGCAACCACCGTCAACAGCTGTGTCGGGACACGGTGAACGTGAACCAACCAACGTCAGGACAGAGAGCAACCGCGCCTGATTCTCGGTACCTGGGCCATCTGATGGTCGATGAAAGTAGGAGTTACTACGTCAGCAACGTGCTTTGGGCAAGTCTAAGTAACGAGGTAAATGCCTTCAGGGCGGAACTATTCTGAGTTGCCATATGGGAACGAGACTCACCTGGATAATGTGCAGATTGAAAAACTGGTGTGAATCCACCACAGACGAGGAGGACTCTCCAGCGGCTCCCACATCTTCAGATGCGTCCATCTCATCTGCATGTGCGGTCCAGACTATGAATCATCTTGGAACGAACAGGGCAATCTTCGGGTTCCCATCACTGGCGCAATCCCTGAAGTCCTTCCATCCCTCCCTATCCCCATCTGTGTCTCTGCTGCGCATGTTCACTGAGAACGTGGCACCCCTCGTGCGCATCTTCCACATCCCCACCACCGCGCGCATATACTGGGACGCGATCGCATCGCTGGACTCTCCACTAGATAAGAAAATTGAAGCCCTCCTTTTCGCCATCTACTAT
Source organism: Monascus ruber (assembly GCA_002976275.1). Classification (NCBI taxonomy): domain Eukaryota; kingdom Fungi; phylum Ascomycota; class Eurotiomycetes; order Eurotiales; family Aspergillaceae; genus Monascus; species Monascus ruber. Next base: position 1,058,869 of record PSNO01000005.1, read on the forward strand.
TCCGCGGTCATCAGCATGGACGAGCCAAAGCAATGCCTGGACATCCTTGGCATACCGCGCGACCAAGCCCTAGCAAAGTACCGCTTTGCTGTGGAGCAGGCCCTAGCGCGTGCAGACCTGCTCAATACGCAGAGTATCACCCTCCTCCAGGCCACAGTTCTATTTCTTTGGGTCCTACGTAGCGTGGATAACAGCCGAACCGCCTGATCTCTTACTGCGCTTGTATTCCATATTGCCCGCACAATGGGCCTCCATCGGGATGGGACAGCATTTGGATTGAAACCATTCGAGACGGAGCTTCGCCGCCCGCTGTGGTACCATATATGTCTTCTAGATAACCGGTCTTCAGAGCACAATGGGTGCGAGCCAATTGTGCCTGGTGAATTTGCCTTTGATGCAAGATTGCCATTGCTCATCAATGACAGCGACCTGACTCCAGATATGAACACACCACCGCCTGAGAGGGATGAGATGTGCGATATGACCTTCTGCTTGATGCGGTGCGAGGCAATGGCCATCGACTTTAAGACCAACTATCTCCCTCCGGGCTCCATGTCACGCTTTCAGACCCGGCCCTATGACCGGCCCAGCCCCGAAGACCGACAGCGTTTGGTGGAGAAGCTTCGAACACGGCTCCAGGACCGGTGTCTGCGGTATTGAGACCCGAGCTCGCCATTTGGGCTCTTCACGTCCACAGTGGCGTGTCTTATTCTTTCCCACACCTCATTCAGTGCTTCCTGTCCCCTAGATAGAAGCAATATGAGCGGTAATGATCATGTCTACGACTATGACGTGCCCATCCCAAATCACCTATTCCAGACAAGCACCGACATCCTCGAGCTTTCGTCCCTACTACTCACGAACAAAACCGTCGCCAGATGGAGTTGGCACTCGCGGACCCATGTCCAATGGCACGCCGTGGCCTTCGTGGTATCGGAGATCTGCCTGCGCCCGCCCGGCCCGGACTGTGACCGCGCCTGGACCTTAGCCCGCACAGTATATGGGACCTTGACAACCAGTAAATTAGAGCACGAGAACAAGAGCAGCATGCTCTGGCGCCCTATTAAACGGTTACTGGCCAAGGCGCAGTATGTCCGAGATCAGCAGCAACGGAACAATCAAGAAGCTATACCCCTGGACGCCCATAACGGGGCCCCCAGCAGACAGGCTGGTTAATGTGTCCCAGCATGCGTCGGTGTTTTCGCCACTGGGTGATATCTCGAACGACTCAACTTTGGGGGGAGTAGATTCCAACACCCAGAGCATCCCCAGTATTGACGAGGTAATCAATATATGGAGAATGCTAAGTGCGATAGTAGGGGAGGAAATGTAGTGTCCTTGTTTAAGAACTAATCGCTGACTTCGCTATGGTGTTGCGGAGTTCAGCTCCCTAAGTGCTAAGTACAGCTGATCTTGTGCGGCCTTACAAGCCGGCTCTGGTGCAGAATAGAGAAGCCCAGTGCCAAGACAAAGAGCGAGGAATGAACTTGAAGGGCCATGGTCCAGCTCAATTTAATAATGAATTACTCGCGCTCGTATCCCATACAGTGCCAATTCTTAGGCCGTATCTCATAATTTGGAAAGTTAAGGTGGAAAAAAGAAAGCCAAAGCAAGTCGCAGATCCTAATCCCGAATCATCGTCGGAGACTGTCGAGCCTTGCTTGCAGGTCGTCATCGTCTGTATGCCCACCACCAACGGCTTGTGCAATCCTTGACTCGCCAACGGATGCCTTTTCTATTCCCGTTGGAGTTTCGCCCAGCTGTTTCGCACATGTTAGCGTTTGCGGACCTAACAGAGAATACCCCAGTCTTGACATACCTCTTGGCTGAGATTAACACCAATCTCGTCAAGAACCTCCTTGACAATATCTTCACTTTCTTCCTCATCATCAATACCAGTAGCTTCATCGACGGCATCATCCATCATTTCTTGCCGCTCATCCATTATCTCATTTTCCCGCTCAAACTCCATCGCAATTCGTTGCAGAGCTGGAAGATTCATTTGTCTGTTCATGCTACCCAAAAGCATCGTTGCGCCTTTCATCGATTGCATCATTTGCTCGTTGCTTCGAACAGTCTGGATACGAAGGGAGATTGCTTGAAGTTGTGTTCTCATCTGATAGAACTTCTGGATGTACCTGTCCACCAGCGGAGGCCGTTAGAAAGGTCTGGGAAACACATACAACTTTCTCATCCGTAGTTTCGCACAACACACCTTCTCGTCCTGACGAGATCTTTCGCTTGGATCTTGCAGGCGCCGATTTGATTATTCTTGGCGCTCTTCTTGATGTCTTGTACCAACTTCTTCTCCTGGTTTTCCAGCTTGACCCGCTCCCTGTCTAATTCACGCTGCGTCCTCTCGAGCGCTCGCTGGTGTTTGCGCAGACGCTCAGCGGGCGTCAAACGCTTTCCAAAAGCCCACTCGACGATCTAAAGGAGCTTCGTTCAGTTTGGGGGTCTTGATAGCACTGGGTGAGGGGTAGCTCACATTCATGGTGGTCGAAGACAAACGCAGCGACCTATGGGGTTGTTCGAACAGACAGAAGTCTTTCCTAGGTTTTCATTGACCTGACTGTTGGGAATTTGTCTTGTCCTCCCGTGTTGTCGCCCAGCAACCAGTCTGGAATCGATGTTATGTTATGTTATGTTATTATTATTTAACGTCGCTTGGCGGTCACGTGGCGGGTGACCGCGGCCTCCCGAAGGGCAACCGGACGTGCCTCCCAAGCGTATACTATCTAAGAGGATCTAAGTACGTGCGCAACGATCTAAATACATGCTTAAAGGAGACAAATTTGAGCACTATGTGCTGTAGAGTTGGGGAAGTTCCCAGCACTGCCCTGGCTGGGGCTTCAAGCGGTAGAAAGCCCTGTTTTGCCTCCCTATAGGTGAGAGGGGGAGCCAGTCCCTCTTTCCCAGGAAGATATGTGTTGACTGTACACTACTCTGTGTTTAGGTGGGCCCAGTTTGGGCATATATCCGTAAAGAAGGATGTGTTTTGCACGATGCGGCTGAATTCCTCAGCCCCAGCAGCAGTCCCTAGGAGCCAGTCAATGGTTTTTGCTGGCCCAGCTAGTGTGTGTTTCCGTCTCTCCTTCCAGCGCTTCCTAGTATGTGGGCAGAAGAAGAAATGTACTGGGGTCTTTAGCTTCTTGCAGGAGCAGGTTGCTAGGTAGTCAGTGTGGTGGAAGCGTTCATGGTATGCTGCGAAGTCCCCATGTCCAGTGCGGGCCGCAATGAGCCTGCCTAGTACCCAGCGTGGTAATTTATGTTCCTGGGCCCGGCTGCTCTTCGTATGGGGGCGGATGCCCAGGTCTTGGTATGCCTGGGGTGCGCTGCGCGTATACGCTGCCTGGGTGGCAGTATGGAGTTGTTGTTTCGCCTCTCGTCTCAGGTATGCCGGGGAGGGGGGATGTGGGAGCCATCCATGGCTGCTCCCTGCTTTGCTAGCCTGTCTGCCAGCTCATTGCCTGCGATTCCAGTGTGCCCTGGTACCCAAGAGACCCGTACGGGCCTGCGGGGAGAGGCTAGGATGTACGGCAGGCTGAGCCACTGCTTGGAGAGCTGGTGGAAGGTGTCTGTGAGATGGCGTCTGTGTGGCGCGGGCCTGCCATCTGCTAGTAGACTGGCTGCTGCCAGGTTGTCTAGGAAGAGGTTCAGCTGGTTGGCGTATGCGGTGCATGGCAAACCAACTGCTGCCCGGAGACCTTCCACAGCGCCCATGATCTCCGCGTCATAGACCTCTGTCTGGGGGCCTGCTGGGCCCTGTCCCTGGGTGACTAGGATGGAGCCGTAGTATATGGCGTATCCATATCCAGCGCCTTGGCCCGTGTGGGAGCCATCTGAGTAGACTGATATGGCTAGTGGTGAGGAGATGTGCCCTTCCCGGTGGGTTGGCAGCATGCGTAGTGGTGGGGGCTGTGGCTCTACCCACCTGCGTTCTGGTGCTGGTGTGGGGATGCGTTGCAGGATCCTGGTGAGCCTTGTGTTGTACCCATAGTTTGGGGCTGCATGGATGCGTGCTACAGGGTGCTTTGCATCTAGGCCTGCATATCTAGCAGCTGCCCTCTGGAGGATGCTCTCCAGAAAGGCTCTTGGGTCTGGCAGGTCTGCCTCTCGGAGGAGTGCTGCTGTGGGTGTTGTCTTGTAGGCTGGGAGGATTGCTAGTGCGGCAATGCGGAGCAGGGACTGAAGGGAGTTAGCCACCTGCTGTTGTCCAGTATAGAAGACCTCCACTCCATATAATGCTGTTGGTAGTGCGCACTGTAGTACAGCTGCTCGCATAGAGGCTACTGGGCACCCACGCTGGGTGTTGCTCAGTCTTTGTAGGTGTTGTGCCAGCTGCTTACCACGGCTGAACACCCAGTTGATATGTGGTTTAAAAGTGAGCTTTATGTCCAAGAGGACCCCTAACCAGCGGGTGTATGATGTGGGAGGGATCTCACCCACATCAGGCAGCCTAACCACTGGGGGTGGATGCTTGCGTTTCCTAGAGAAGTGTTGTATCTCTGTCTTCTCCGCAGAAAAAGGGAGACCTACCTCTGTTCCCAGGGCTGTTACTGCCTTGTATGTTTCCACTAGCTGTTGAGATGTCTCCTGGAGAGAGTCCCCTACAAAGAGGATTCCTAGGTCATCCGCGTAGCAGAAGGAGGCCTTATAGGCAGCTACCACCATTGCTGCATAGAGTAGGAAAAGGATTGGGGAGAGAGGAGATCCTTGTGGGAGGCCTCCCTTTATTGGGGCTTTGGCATTTGCCTCTCCAATCTGGACACATGCTGAGCGACTGGAGAGCCAGTCCTGGATCCATTGGAGCAGGCGTTCATCCCATCCCTGAAGGCGTAGGTGTGAAAGAAGCCTTTGGTGGTCTACTGCGTCAAAGGCTCCCTTTACATCCATCAAAAGTAATGAGGCTACCTTTCCCTGTTGGAAGGCTTTCTCCACTCTATGAACTAGTACTTGGACGAGGTCAATAGCAGAGCGGCCTGGGAGAGCACCAAAGTGGCATGGTGTGAGTAGTTTTCCCTGGATTGCTTGTACAGCCATCCATCTTGCAATGAGACGTTCTAGGCCTTTGCCTAGGGTGGATAGAAGGCTGATAGGTCGCCATGAGCCAAGTTGGGTGAGGTCTCTCTTTCCTGGCTTTGGCAGCATGATGATTTTTGCTGCTTTAAAGATCTGTGGGACAAGGCCTTTCTCTAGGCTTTGATGATATAATGCTGTAACTGCATCTCCTATAACAGGCCATAATTCTCTCCATACAGATGTGGTAAGGCTGTCCTCCCCAGGGGCAGATGGGCTAGGGGAGCAAAGGGTATTCCAGCATTCTTCCTTTGTTGGTAAAGGCATAGGATCTAAAGGTCTGTTTGGTGGTCCCTCTTCGAGCTGGTTTGGGAGGGAGACTCCCTTTTTCAGGAGGTGGGTGAGGAACGCATCTGCTTTGCCCTGTGGGGTGGTGATTTGGTTGCCTTGTACAAGTAGGGGGGCGAAGCTAGTTGGTTGGAGGGCTTCTGCCATTTTGCTAGTGTAAAGGCTTTAGTGGGAGTTGTTGCCTGCTCAATCCGTTCCTTCCAGTAATTGGCTTTTGCCTTTGAAATTGCCTTCTGAAGAGGTTGGAGGTCTGGTGGATGTTGTCTTGCTTGCCGGAGTAGGTTTGTGAGCTCTGGTGTCCACCATGGGGTGTGTGGGAGCCTGCGGGTGTTATACTCTGATGCTCCCTGGATGGCTAGCTGTACCCGGCTGACCAGTTCCTCCGCCAGAGTATCTGTTGGTAGGTCAGCGTCTGGGGGACCAGGAGTTCTCGAGCCTTTTCCCAGTTAGTGGAGCCTAGTTTGTGTTGTGGCTGTGGCTCCCTCCATTTTAGCTGTGCTAGGATAGTTTTATGGTCACTAAAGGTGCTAAGGTGGTCCTCCACTGTAGCCACCACTGGGAGGTTGGCAAAGACTAGGTCCAAGGTGTTGGGTCCGCGGGTTGGAGTGCCTGGTTCCATGCAGAGCACTAGTCCTTGGGTTTCTAACCATTCTACAAGAGCTGTAGCTCCTGCAGAGAGGGCATGTAGTTGGGTTTCTGGTTGCCATAGGGGGTGGTGGGTGTTGAAGTCTCCTGCAATGATGGTGTTCCGTGGGACAGGGTATTGAAGTAGGGTGTGGATTGTAGATCTGGTGGGTGAAGAGGGAGTCACTGAGTCATTTGGGGGGCGGTAGACATTGATAATTGTGAGGCCATCTACCTCTACTGCCGTGATGTCTGGGGAGGATGGTTGTGGAAGTGCGTGAGCTGGAAGGTCTTTCCGTACGTATGTTAGAGTTCGGGGCCTGATTTCCCAGCGGGTGGTTGGGCTGAAGAGTTGATATCTTGGGTGTGTTTTTGTGAGGTGTTTTGCCATTTTTGTCCAAGGCTCTTGGACCAGGATGATGTCTGCTGTGAAGGATAGCAGCAGGTCATGGGAGGGGCCACCCCTCCCTACATTGGCCTGTATGATTTTCATAGTTCTTCTGGAGAGGTCTGACTGGCTAGCTCTTGGGAGAGCTGCCTTGATGGCTGATCTATGGCCTGATTTAGAGTGTGTGGGCTTGCCTGTGCAGCCTGCACCTTTCTAGCTTGTTGCTGGAAAGCTAGTCTCCCAGCTTTGCGTATTGCCGCTAGTGCTTCTTTAGAAAGGTGGGTGATGGTCCCTTTACGGGAGATAGGCCGGGCTGGGCACTTTGGGTAGTCTGCTGCATGGGGGCCATGGCAGTTAATGCATTGTACACGACAGGTATGCTCTATTTTGGTGGAGCCACAAGAGATGCAGCGAGTGTTAGAGCGGCAAGCTCGTGTGTCATGGAAATGGTGGCAGCGGGAGCATTGTAGTGGTCTTTGTTTGGGGCATGTAGGTCTAGATAGGCCAGATATGCCAAATAATTGTATTGCAAATTTGGGCTTCTTTGGGAAGGCAATGACTGCAGTGATTGAGCCTGCCTCTGTAGGGTGATTTGAGAGCTTGATATGACATGGTTTAATGCCTGTGATACGCTCCGCTTCAGTGCTAATATCTTCTAGTGTGGTTTCTGTCCATCCCTCTAGGGACCAGAGCCTCTGGGGAATCCGGGGAACAACAAATTGGTGGTATTCTATTGGCATTTCAAAATGTCCATCTGCAGCTAGCTCTTTGGCTTGTGCAGAGAGTAAAAAGGCTTTGCCTTCATCTGTGGTTGTGATGGCATAGCCTGTGGGGATTATCTGTACACGAGAGATCCCTCCAGGGACCCTTCCTGTAAGGGCTATGCGGATTCCATGGGGGCCTATTTCCCGCAGGTTGGAGGGTTCTGGGAGGCGGAGGAAGATGCGGTTGTCCATCCTCCTTGCCTGCTGGGGCTGCTTGGCAGGCTTGGGTCTGGTGGCTTGCCATCCCTTTTGGTCTGGTCCAGGGGCCACTACTGAGGACCAAGATGGTGCTTGGGTTGTCTGTCCAGCTGGAGTGGCTTGTTTGGCCTGTACGGGCTCTGGAGTTGGTTTGGGGAGAGCTATGGGAGGTTTCTCTGGTCCCAGCTGGGGTGTACTGCCTTTGGCCAGAGTCAGGAACCTGGCTGCCAGTCCTTTGGCAAGTTCTTTGGGCCGGCCGTGGAGGGAGGAGACAGTCGAGTCGAGCGCGTCTGCAAGAGAGGTTAGTGCCTGCCTCCAATCATTCAGGAGGAGGAGCTGGTCTTCAGCAACTGCATTTATCTGCTGGCGAATTGACAGCATGTTTGGCCTGCTAAGTATTGGGCCTGAGAGAGTGCCAGGCATCTTGTCCGGAGAGGAGAGGGCTCTCCGTTTGTGGGTGTTGCGGTGGAGGGGGGTGGTGGGTTCCAAAGGAGGATCCGGCTTTTCATCCCAAGAAGCGGTTCTTGGGCAGGGGACGACCGCAGGGGGGTCGTCCACCTCCATCAGGTGGAGGGTGGGCGCTATCGTGTAGGTAGTGTCTTTCGATGTTGGTATGTTGGGGAGACAGCGACGACGCGCTGTCGATTTTCCGTGATGTGTCTGGAATCGATGATGTCTGCGATGGACTTGCGATGATAACGGCGGGTCACATGCCCCAGGAGCCAATCCGTTTGCGGAATAGTCAACGCGTGACGCCGTCATGAAATTTGCCGGCAAAAGAATCAAATCAAATCAAGCATCCAAACTCCGCTCATGGAGGGTTTATCTTTCCCACCATCGTCCCAATTCCATTGAAAAGAACCCTTTCGTTCGGCCGTCATGAGTCAGGAGTATTTTGCCGGCCACGGCGCCTCTTCTGCCGGAGAAGGCTCGTCCAGGCGCCATGACCAAGATCCGGTCTTTCCCAGACCACCGCCCACGTATATGACTGTCGGCAATGGATCGACTTCCGAAAATGCGACAGCTTTGATGGCCTCCCTAAACGATGATTCCGGCTACGGTGGGAGTATTGCAGGTGACAGTGCAGCAGATGGTGATGTCCCTTGGCGCTCTGCTCTGATGCAGGATCGACCGACCCCAACGCACACGCCTTCCGGAGAATGGAATCCAGCCGCGGAACACGAGAGGCAGATCGTCGCAAGCCATGTCCACCAGCTAATGTATAACTCGAACCGAACTAAGCTGGCCCGCGCCATTTCCCGTACCGTTGAGACGCTGAAGGAGCTCCAGCAAATGAACAGTCAATGGCCGGCTCACTACCCTTCCGTACAGAACAACTTAATTTCTAGTCCTGATCGGCCATTGCTGCGCCATAGCCGGACTGATCTGGGAAGGGAATTCCCGCCACGCCCGGGACAACTCAAGCGTACGGCCACATTAGGGGAGGAGAATGCGGCCGAATCAAGTGCATCTGCAGAGCGTCGCGGCTCGCCCGAACCTCGCTTGATTACGCCTCAGATTGCTCAAGAATTCTCCATATTGAAACTGGATCTGAAACTTGGTTCGATGTCTCAGGCTGAGCTTGTGCACTCTTTGGAGAAGACCTCAGTGGCTTCTCTTTTGGACGGAAAGATCAGCCAAAGCATCAAGCACCTACTCTTACTGCGGGACAGAATTGAGGATATCTCGAGCAAAGTCTTAGTTACAGGTGATTTGAATGCGGGTAAATCCACGTTCTGCAACGCTCTACTGCGCCGAAAAATCCTACCCGAAGACCAACAACCCTGCACCAGCATCTTCTGCGAAGTCCTTGATGCACGAGAAAATGGTGGACTTGAAGAAGTGCATGCAGTACACAAAGATGCTGAATATAACCGCAACGATGAGAGCACGTATGATGTCTATCCCCTGCGTGAGCTAGAGGATATCGTCATCGATAATTCCAAGTACATGCAGTGCAAGGTTTATGTGAAGGATGTGCGGAGTATTGATGAATCTCTTCTCAATAACGGCGTGGTGGATATTGCCTTGATTGACGCTCCAGGCCTTAACTCCGATTCGCTGAAGACAACAGCTGTTTTTGCGCGGCAGGAGGAAATCGACGTGGTAGTTTTCGTCGTCTCTGCTGCAAATCACTTTACGCTTTCCGCGAAGGACTTTATTCAGAATGCCGCTCAAGAAAAGGCCTATATGTTCATTGTGGTTAACGGATTCGATCAGATTCGGGACAAACAACGGTGTCAGCGGATGATCCTGGACCAGATTGGTAAACTTAGCCCTCGTACCTATAAGGAAGCCGGTGAACTTGTCCATTTCGTTTCCAGCAACGCTATCCCTGTTTCGCCAGCGGGCCCTGTCAGTTCCTCTGGATCTGGCAGCGGTGGACGCTCTGACCCTTTTGGCGATGGTCCTGGGGGCGATGGTGATGACGATGGCGATCCTAACAAGGCTGTGGAGTCTGATAATGATAAAGGAAAGGGAAAGGGAAAGGAAAGACAGAAAATTCAAGACTTCGAGAACTTGGAGGTCTCTCTGAGACGGTTTGTTCTTGAAAAACGCTCCCGCTCGAAACTCGCTCCCGCGAGAACTTATCTTATGAACTTGCTCTCGGATCTGAATGCGTTGGCCTACGTGAATCGTGATGTCGCCGATGCTGAGCTGAAGCGCGTTACAGAAGAGCTAGCTGAGCTGGAACCGGCTTATCAGAACGGCAAGAAGAAGAAATTGCAACTAGGGGAAGAAGTTGAAAAACGTATTGATGATTCTTGCGCCGACGTTTATGGTTATACCCGGGTAACTTTGGCGGACACAATCGCGCAGGTCTCACAGGCGGATTTAGGTGTCGAATATCCTGGCGTATTCTCGGTATTCCAATATGCGGAAGATTTAAAATTGGCAATGCTCGAAGAAATCTCCAGCGCGGTTGCAGTTTGCGAGGACTATGCTCGTGAGAAGACAGTACAGGGAGTTGGCTTTATTCAGAACCTGGGTCTTCTGCATGTTGGAGAAGACAAATTTGCTCCTCTCAATTTCAAGGCCAATATGATGTTCCGCCGTGGCCGTCGTCATACGCTCGCTCGGCAGGTCGACACACCAGTGGAGATCTGGGACTTCTTTGATATCGCTGGCCTCTGGGAACGACAAGAGAAAGTGGCAGGAACGGGCATGGCAATGACTCTCGTCACTGTCGTTGGAGGTAGAACTTTCGGCGGTGTGAGCTGGATTAACAACATATTCAGTGCTGTTAAGTTCCTTGGGCCAGAGAATTTACGTCGCCTTCTCATCCCTGGAGTTGCTGCTGCTGGTAAGGCTTAAATCAATTTAACCCGGAATTCAAATATGCTAATTAGATTTTATAGCCCTTTTGACCGTGGCATATATGGTCTCTTCAATCCCAAAAACCCTCCCTTCACGACTCTCGCGTAAGCTCGCAGCTACCCTTGGAGAAATGGACTATGTGCACTCCAATGCGAACCGAATGTCATCAGAGGTTCGCCGCATTCTCCACATGCCATCCTCCCACTTGCAAAGTTGCCTCGAACAAGGCATTGAAGACCTCGCGAAACGCAAGAGCGAGGTCAGCAAGGTGAAAAGTGAAAGTGAAGTTGCCTTCAAGTACTTCGCAAATCTCCTCAGGGAGAGCGGCGAAAGTCGAAACACATTGCAGCAGATCGACCTGGACGCTCCGTTGCCAGGTGGAATTGCGACTCACTGAATAGCATGACTGATCAGTCAATCTTCAATCTGTACAATAACGATCCTGTACGATTTTCTTTTGTTCTACCCGTCATCTCCTTTGTTAAGAAGATGTGACACAATTTTCTGTTTCATGGCTTAAATGTCTTCATATTGCCCGGTCCTTCTTTTTTCTCACCCCCCTTTACTTTCTCTTTCTTTCCAGTCTCCATCTACTTCTCTATGCGCGTCAATACTCTCTGACGGCATTTATAAGTGCGATTTTCCTTTCTATCTATTGTCTACTATTTATATGAGTTATCAACACTCACTGGAAACTATGAACATGGCCGCAGGACAGGATTTTACTGTTTTTCCCTCTCCTTCACACCCTTCAATGCCTTCTTGTGTCCCATTCTGTTTCAATGAGGTGAAAAAGAAAGCTTTGTATTAATCGATTGTTCCCAATTCCTCATTAGGCTATTGACACACAGTTTTCTCTGCTATATCAACTGTCTGCCTGTCGGAATATCTGGACTTCGAGTGACCGTATAATCCTCAATGGATAACCTGGTAAAAGTGAATCGAGGGGTACATCTATTTGGAACAAGACACGCTACAATACTACGGATGAACGGCAAAGTAGAGAAAGATCCAAGAAAATTATACTCGCAGCATAGGCTTCAACCAGAAAGGGATAAATGCCAAGGACGCCACAAGCAATGCGATATGCATTATATCGGACATAATAAATGGCCATTGCTATTAGAAAATTAGAATGAGAAAAATGGTATCCTTCCACGCCGAACAGATAATATCATCCTTCCACTACCTTCGCTGCGTGCCTTGTTCTCCTGCCATTGCCCCATCCTGCATCTTCTAGCTCCTTGAGCTCACCTACTATAGCCCCTTCAGCAGGTGGTTTATTATTTATCCTGCCCGCAGACTGGAGGAATTCTTGTCTCATCGCTGCAGCATCTGGGTCTTCGTAATCAAGCTGTGTCATGACAGGGGTCTGATCTTCATCTTCCTCGTAAGGAGGGTAAAGGGAAGCGTCCTCGGTAAATTCAAGTCTTGCACCACTGAGCAAGGATGTGAAACTTTGCGGGCCGTTAGCGCTATTTGCACGCGTGTTCGTGTTATTCCCATCTGTATTGATACTCTCGATGGCACTGCCGCATCCATCTTCGTTGAGGGTGTCAATGGAGCTCGCTCGCGAGAAGATGGATTGATCAGTTGTGGAATTTGCTCTCCCAGTAAGTGGCATTCGTTTTCTCCGGCCAGAAGTGTCATTCTTCTCTCCTGATTCGGCTAGGGAGCGCGCATTCGCGGCTCTCGCCTGTTTAAGGAGCCCATTTAGCGCAAGACCGAAGGCGGATGTTGCCCCTGAAGACATTGATTGGTTTGACCCAGACCGTTTCCTGGACGCATTCTCTGACAGAGAAGACTCGTTTTGCTCTTTTGACGAAGACTGTGAATTAGACTTCGATGTAGTATCCCCTTTCCGTGTTCTATTGGAATCTCTGAGAAAGCCATCGCCCATCACAGGCTCGATTTGCCTTTTGGTTGTACTATGCTTCTCAGGATGTGGAGCAGCAGAAGGGTTCTGGGTTTTTGGTGGCAGGCTACTATCTTTATCCGTTGGTCGAAGGTTTCTATTTATTAGTTCAACATCATGGGGCGGGCGCTCTTTCTTCGAAAGACAGTTTGGTCCTGTTCGTATGGCTTCACTGTCCTGCGATGAAGCCCTCTGAACAACGTATGGCTCAAGTGGCTTCTTTAGGCCAGCTCTGATTGAGTTCCAGAGCCAGTTTACCGATACTACTGGAATCCCCCATTCACGTGTATGTCGTAGTTTCTCTTGGTTCACAGATCGGGGGTCATTGCATATCAGAACAGATGCTTTCGGGGTCAGATACTCATCGTAAAGACCGCCTAAGACATTAGCCACTAATTCATTCTATTAAAGTACAAAGAAACCCACCCATTAAGGCAACGACTTTTGAAAGATGTAAAAGATCAATCCGCGCAAAGCCCGTGGAGCATATTCTCATCCCATGAAAACCTTGTCATCATCAATGTTAGAATTACCCTCTGAATACCAGAATAGACCAAGGAACTGACCTGGTAGAGGAAATTTTGAAAACGGAGTGCTCGCAACATGAGATTCTGGCGGAACCAAGGCTTTTGCATCCAGACACCGTTCCAGCCACATATCCGTCACGACCTCACATTCGAACGCCAAATCATCTGTCGACGGGATTTCCGATCGAGGAGTCTTATAGGAAACGATAGTATACAGACCATACCCTTTTTTTGGAATATCGGGACGAGAGAATTCATGTAAGGAGCCAACTAACTGGGCCCCATTGAATTGGAGGTGATGGCGCAGCACATTTACCTGGATGATAGGGTCAGTTCCGAAAAACCAAGCAATGGAGACACTACCAACCTGCTTCGCAGAGAACCCGTAAATGAAGAAATAGCAACCGTGAAGAAAGCCGTCGGCATGACCAGCTGCTGTCTGAACAGTGGACTGCGCGGGAGGCTTCTGAACGTCAGGAAAGGTGGTCTCACTAGCAAACGATTTCGTCTCCTGAATCACTAGCGGAGGTCGTGAAGTTTTTATAAAATCGTCCCTCTGTTGACTAGTCCTAGAACCTCTTGGCTCGGAATTTCCAGAGCCTACAATATCGTTCCAGATCCCTTCATTTTGACCACCCAATTTGTCGCTTGCAATCCTGCGCAACTTTCTTGGTCGTGGATTTAACAGACTGTCATGTTCTTGAACCTTATCTTTAACAGCCGGTGCAGAGCGATTCCAGGCCCCGACACCCTGTTTTTCTGATGGCAGTGTTGGATGGTATAGAGCCTCTTCAAGCACCATTCCCCGCTTTATACTGTCGTTGAACCACTTAAGGGTGACAAGTATTATATTCCATTGCATTGCATATTTATATTTTTCCCCATTTGTGTTCTTCACAACGAGATGTGTAACACTTTTCGTTAGGTCCTTTTTGAATTCAGCACCATGTGCGACTGCTGTCTTCTCCATATGCTCTCGAAAGGACACTAAGAAATTCTCCATCAGCTGCTATGTTCTAGAAAAAAAAGGGAGTCCTTCAACTCACTATCCTCAAACCCGGTTATGCAAATAGAGAGACCTTCAAAGACTGGAAGTTTATACCGCTCCTCTAGCGCTCGAATGTTTGTGTCTCCGCCCTGCATCCACGATTCCCGCACGGCTTGAACCCACTCCGGTCTGAGAACAGTCACATCTGGTCGCTCACGTGCAACGAATTTGTACTTAGGTGTGTTGACTTCTCCAACAAGCAAATGCGTGACGTCCGAGGTAAGGTCGTATTTATGGGTCGCTCCCATTTCACCAGCGATGGTGGCCAACTCGGTCTATTCATAGCGGCGCCGTATTAGTATCTTGAAATAAATTAGGCCTGGCTATGTAAATTATCGATCACAGTATACTGACCCTCTGTTCCGGCAGAATAGAGGTGAAGCAGAGGACCACACCCGCAAGGGGATGTTCCTTGTCTGCACAATTGTCAACCTCCACAGCACACCCTTTACATTGTGAAACTTACTTGAAGACGCGTTCCCTGCCATCATTCATGGTCGAGATCAACAGCAGTCATGCGCGCGACGTGAAAACACTGTTGGAGCTGCCGCAGTTATCGGAATAACGTCGACAGTTACTGCACGTGTTGAGGACACATGATATCACGTGATATTACGCAGTCGATGCTTTCGACGCATTTCACAACAGGGCCAGGCATTCCTTTCCTGCTTAACGTATGGCAGTTTCTACGATTCAATTCGATCAGGTTTTATTGGGTTATATGCAGAGAGCAGTCGCCATGGGGTCAGTTGCATGATCGGGATCGACCAGTATCCAAAGGCGAGCGTGCATCTGAGCCTTATTCTGCATATTTAACCCGCAGACTATTGGAAAAGAGGTATACATTTCCAAGCCCAAATCCTAACATAACATATTCATCTGTTAACTGTCAAGAGCTGTGTTAGACCCTCTCGCATACACTGTACAGTATAATTGTGATTTGCTGAACTGTCGCCGTTTTTGGATATCCCCCCATTTCGGGTTTGGCGCGGCCCTTCGCGCCGCCTGTTCCGGTATAGTGTCCTCCGTTTGCGGTTTAGCCGGATCCGGATCGAGTTTGGCATTAACCGCTAGCCGTCCTGGGATCTGCCGTCTCGCACCGCCTTCCTACCGACCTCCGCCATCTATATAAATTCCCGGTGCGTCGCTCCATGACCCTTCTCTCTTGTTCCCATATTACCCGCCGTCTCTTCGAACACATGTCAGGCAGCATTCTCAGCCCGGCTGAAATGGCCCGGTTCAGGCTGAAACCTCCTGCATCCGTGGCACAGCCCCCCTTCTCCGCTCATGAAATTGGATGGACCGGCGTTGGCGAGGGACATTGGACCTCAGACATAGGACACGGATCACTTTGCTTCCCTGAGACCTTTGAACTGAAACGCAGAAATTTGTGGCCCTCAAATGGAAGCCTAGGGTGTTCCCCTGCTTTGGAGTTGATGTAATTCGGCTTTGTCTCAACCTGCGCATCAGTTTTGTAGTGCTCTTTGATGAAGTCGATAAACTGGCCCCAGTTTTGTCTATCCACAACTCCTTTAGACAGAGAAGGAACCATATCGAAACCGGCATCAATTCCGATGGCCGCAATACATTTGGGGAAACAAGTTCGCTGGTATGATATTGTACCAGTATAAAAACAACTCCTATGTGGCAGCAGCGGGGACCATGTCCCGCCCATCTCATTTGAAACTTGCAGTGCACCACCTCATACTTTGCATGGGACATGGAGGTTCTTGAACGCGGTGACACCTCAGTGGTACAGGAATCAGCCAGCCTTAATGGAGCACAGCTGCATGGCGGGTACTTTTGCCTCTGGCCACTAGGGTCCGCGGCATCTTTCCCTGGGAAACATTCCCTGTGGATTTGAAAAGCTGCATGAATTATATGCTTTCTGCATGCAGGACACATCATCACGAAGTGCATGCGATATACCAAATGCATTATGCTCACAATATTTAGCGGACTTTCTATGAGAAACAGATCTCTTGAGTGGGTGCAAGCAAACAAACCCAGATTGTCCATGTTGTTGCCTTCATAGTTCCTGCACTGATATTATTCTCTGCATCATCTGAAGGATCAGATGGGCTGCTCCCGGCCGTGAAGTTTCTTCTATGAAGGCACCCCTTATGATATGGTAGAGGTTTGGCCAGTTAGAATAAATTTAAGCGCCATGAGGCCACAGGACACCAGCGCCTGGCTACATTAATGGGTCTGCGCCGCAATCTGGTCGCAGTCCCTACCTGGGGAAGTGGAGCGTCACTGCAGGAATGCGCACACAAAGGACAAGGATCTCGACACAGCTATCGTATTTACCAGGCTTGGGGACGCTCGCCAGCAGTTTACCAATGACTTCTTGGATTTTCAACGCAATGATGCATTATAGTGGGTGGTAGAGTTAGGTTCCGGTGTGATCCATCGCAACTGTGACTTCTGTGCATTAGTACAATGGCTATCAGGTTGGGGTGATGCCCAATTGTTATAGACACTTGGAAGGCTGTAGTTGTAGCTTTCAACAGAAAGGGCGCCTAAATACAGCCTCTTGCATCCAACGGATCAAAACTCACTGTTTCGTCTCCAACCAGCTTTATAGGCCCAGGAGAAAAACTGCGCCATAAACTCAAACACTTTATTCACTAACACGGCGGCTGCATATCAGAGGAATAATGGCATCTGGTGCACCATGTTGGCATATCTGGACCCGTATTCCTTCTTCCTTCCTTTGTCTATTTAAACCATCAATGCTCCCAGCTGGGATGGACATGGACATCGGACACCAAACGAATTCGACCTACATTTGAAGACAAAGACCTGTCAGTCTTGTGAACATGCATCCTCGGTATTTCCAATCTTGCCTTGGGATTCTTGTTCCACAGTCTATAAAGAATCTAGTTATTGCGCCACCAATGTGTCTTCCCAGCCGCGGAGATGAAGAAACTACCGAGATACTTCGTAGTCTTGGTTCTAACTTCAATTCCAAAAGTGACGAAGTCACTCAGGCGTGCAACCTGGCGGCTGGGTCTTCCGACATAGTGATCATCTTGGAACGCCCACTCGATGCACAAAAACACAGGTTTAATGTTTCCTTTGGGCAGTTTGTGCGAAGCTCTAAAACACTGTCAGCTGTGGATGAGCTTATTCGCTTTGCTACTCAAGGCGCTCGAAGTATATACAACGTGACCGTGCTAAACGCATTCTCTTATCAACCCGGCAAAGATTTAACCGAGCGAGACCGGGAATGCCATGAGGCTCTGGCACGTATTCTGCAACGGAAGAAACCCAAGGTTATACTACGATGCCATCGAGAAGAGTACAGAGATGAGTGGTTGAGGCGTATTGAGCTACCAGGCGAAGAATATCGATTTGGCCGCAATGAAATCAACATTACTGAGGAGTATACAACAATCGTGTTACAATCTTTTCATCCATCTTGTGCGATCAATAATACCGACTACAGACCGGAATACCGGGCATTATTGATTTATCACTTTGTGGCCGCATTTCGGAAGCTGAGGTCCGAATTTCCTCTTCCAGACACCGCAGAAACCATCAGAGAGCTCTGCCTTGGGAAGGGTAAACGAAGACGGTCCGATATACCAAGTTTTGAACCCTGGCAAGCGGCATTTTCAATATCGCATGCATTGGGGGAAAGATATACGGGCGTGTACGAGACCGGTAGACGACCGCAGGAACCAAATCGAAAAGTTCGATTCTATGTACAGCATGCTTCAACGACTCTTCGGAAATTCAAAAAGCTTCGGTGCCCTTGGAATCAAATTTGTTCTTTTTCTCTGGGGAAAAAAATTTCAAGGATGATCCCCTCTACAAGCATGTTATGTCATGGCTGGCCTTACGCGGTAACAAACAAGAAGATTGGTTTCCGTCCGAGACTCACGGCACTTTGAATCAATCCACAATAGAGGAGTGATTTTCGAATCTCAGCACAGCAGACCCGAGCATAATCGGCCACATTCGAGAGTATAATGAGGAGGCCATGCTGCTGGCCACCCAGATGTCGGCGACGATTGTGAGGACAGAGAGTCTCCGAACAGACATATACGCCCAAATGATTGATACACTTCAGAAACACAATGCTCTCATCCGGAGTCTTCTGCGTGAAACTTCAATGAGTGATATCAAATATGCATTACAAATTCGAGCCCAACTAATTCGCTGTGAAATTTTCGTCTCGGCGATCAGTGGTGAAAGCCTTAGTCTAGAACGTGAAGATCTTCGGTAGCTCATACGTTCCCTCGAACAATTGGCAATACTTATTTGATTTTTATGCGCAGTTGGAGTCTTCTTAACTTTTCCTGTAACCTAGAAGCCATGTTAAATTGCCAGAGAGAAGTAGTTATTGCATTTGTTGAGAAGCCCGAAGTGAATTTGGTCGCAGTCGCTATTCATAGCGTATCGCCTAGAATACCCCTTGTAGACTAGTACAGTGTGTAGTCGTGATGAGGCTAGTGCCAATTAATTCAACAGTTTTAATTAGAATGTAGGTAGAGGATGTCAGAGACTTAGCATGCCAGCCATGCTACTAAGCTACTGCGCCAAAAAGGCAACAAAGTAGTAACCGTCAGGCTACTACGGGCTGGAACCACCTATATACTTGCTACCATGTTAGCCGCACCTAACAGGGGAGGAAACAAGATTAAGAATATGGAAAAGTGCTAATCAATAGCTAGGTTATGTCTACAAAGCGAACTAGGAGAGTATGGTGTATCCAATGATCTAATGTAAAATAGACATAGCGCGCATTGCCAGTTATGGCTAATCTTTACCTGATTAGCAAAAGGCCTAAGAGCTTTCTCCAATACCATTTTGCCAAATGGTAAAAAGGATTGAACTTCACTCTTGTTTTAGTTCCTTATTTAGCGCTCCTTCACACCATCAATGCCTCGGCTTTGCCACATCAGTAGGTAGTAGGCTCCTAACGGCCTTTGGATTGCGATATTGACGCTATCTAGCATATGAGGGGTAGTAATTGCTAGTACAGGCTCCTAATTGAAGCAGTGTAATGTGGTGTGTCCAGGTATCTGTAGATATGTAAAAGCGCTGCATCATTGTCAAATGGCAGACCTTGGCAGGGTCTAAGTTTCACAAGCGCGGAAGTACCCGCATGTGGGGATGGGGCGGGAGCCGGGAGCCAAGAACTGGGGAAGCGGGAAGTCTCGGTGAATTTTCCAAACTAGGTATGATCGTCTTACCTCAGTTACAGCCAACAAATCATACATCAGCTTACACATTTATACTTTACTATTGCAGACACATGGATTGCTTAATATTTATCCTAAGGACCATTAGATTGAGGCCATGCAGTGGCTAAGTTACCCTTTTATGGCATGATTTAGCAGCAGCAGTCGCTGGAGGGCACAGTGCTAGGGCCATCCACAGTAGTGGACTGGTCATGTGGTTTGTTCTTACAGGAGAGGAGTGTCAAGACCCAATAATGAAGTACAATTTCCAATTGCTAGGTACACAAGGGAGTGTCAACACAA
Organism: Monascus ruber; assembly: GCA_002976275.1. Taxonomy (NCBI): domain Eukaryota; kingdom Fungi; phylum Ascomycota; class Eurotiomycetes; order Eurotiales; family Aspergillaceae; genus Monascus; species Monascus ruber. The sequence continues at coordinate 1,078,513 of PSNO01000005.1, forward strand.
GTTGATCCAGAAGGCACCAGTAGTTTATAGTTATCTACAAAGAAAATCCATTCCAATCTGTGTTCTCCGTGGGATCAGAATCCACTCCCACTATGTCGAGCCACCACAGCAGCTCACAGGGCCAGGTTTGCGCAAACTCCTAGATCTGACACTATGGGAAAGTATTGCCAAACTTAGTTGTACATGGCCTATCTGCCTAAGTCATAGCAAATAAGAAAAATGCCTCAATGGCTGTGTATTGACAGATTGTATGGCCTATCCTATTAGAATGGCATGAGATCCCAACTGAACAAGTTACAGGATCTTGTTTGAATATTATATATAAGATACAGCAGGGATATTGTACAAGTGCAGTTGCCATAGCCAATGCTTGAGTATCACTGGTAACCTGAAAATCCCACACTGGAATAACAGTGGGGAAGGCCTTTTTAGCCTAACCTGCAGAGGCTGTCACCTCAATGACAGACTAGTCTACATAGTAGGGACATGACGCTAACCTCAGGATTTCAAAGAATGAGTCAGGGGGAAGTGGAAGTATTGGTTCTTGGAAATATAATAGATATGTATGATGACTGTGCTGCAGCCCAAACTCTGTTGCAATTAACCCCATTGTTTCTAGGTCAGGTAGACAACAACTATAAGAAGGCCAAAGAATCCTTGGTTTTCATATTTATCTCCAAAACCTTCATCCATTACTCTCAAACATCATTTGAAAGTCAATAATTTTCATTCAGAAAATTTACTCAAGATGTGTTTCACCCTACTTTCTGTTATAGCGCTCCTTGCTGCTAACTAGGTTGTTGGAGCTGCTGTAGAGGTTCCACCCAGTGGAGATATGGTTGAAATTGCTACCTCCCCATGTCAGTTCTTTCTGATCATGCAGCAAAAAAACATAATGTTAATATCTTATGTAGACTATGCTTGCAACTGTCCCAACAAATACAGCCATAAGAAGGGCTCAAGTTGCAAGTTCTATAGTGGTCCTAGCAACAAGTCACCTGTTACTGATGGCAGTAAGTAACTCATCACTACAATTATCATTTATTATCAAAGTTACTAACCATGATCACAGAATGCGAATATCAGGGCGCCTTCTTGAATTGCATTTCTTCCTAGATTGCGTCCATTGCAAAGAGACTGTGTGGATGAAAGTGACGACGGGGCACTGCGGAACCCTAGATTCCTCATATTTCCTATCCTAGATCGCCGTTAAGGCCGCGACCTCCGGCATACTAATGTATGGTGGAGCTCGCGGCCGGAGAGTACTTAAGGAGGGTTTACTCCCAGATAGTTACGAAAAATCGAGCATTCAATTTGGTTTCTAAGTTGCTTCACTAGTATCGTTTTCATCATTATCATCATATAGAATGGAGCGAGGCTCCTTCACCATTGTGTTTCGTTCAAGACATGACACAGATGTTCTCATACTATTTTCTCATGGGCTTTGGAGCCGTGCTGCTGGTACTTGAGATTGAGGACTTTGCCTTGTCACTGGGTCCTGACCTATGACCAGCTGCTAGCCTTGCACGTGCGGTGGCTGTTTTTGTAACCAACAAAGGAATTTTTGAAGGGCAAATACGGCACCTGGGGCCTATATATCTCTCTGGGTTTTGCGCTGGTTGGCAAGTCCCACATCCTAAGTAATCGATCTGCTGGGTCTGTCATTTGGGATCATCATGCCTGTGCCCTTTTATTCTCTCCAACCATCTCCTCGCCATTCCTCTATCCCCAAAGGATCTACCATCCTGGTGCCACTGTCTACAGCGAACGCTATCATGATTGTACAGGCGGCCAAAGTAGTGCTCACTCAGCGCCTGACCGGTCGGAAATTCGTGTTGTGATCGAACCATCTGCGGACTCTAGATTCAGCGGAGAACCAAGCTGTTCCTCTAACTCATCTTCTGCTTCAAGGCACCTAGACCTAGCTTGGTTGCCTCGCTTCAGGCAAACCAGTTGTTTTTTTTTTCCCTTGCTGCGCTCAACTTCGCGTTCAGTGAAGTGCCGGCGCTGGATCAGACGAATTAAATGGCGAGTATTCAGGTATCTCCTGCTTTTTTGCATTTTAACATTCTTCATGACACTGTGAGTTTTCATTAGGTAGAGCTATTTCAATTTCAATTAGCCTTGTTGCTCACCTTTGCCATCCAGAGGCACTATCCAGTTCATTATCCTCATCTCCAGCCTTATCGTCTCTTTGATGACGAGCTCTATGTCGGCCACAAAACTTCATCCCTGACTCCTGAGCGGACGCTGAGGAATATGTACATCAATCCGCTATTGAAGATCCTTGAACGGCAGAACCCGCAGACGCGGCTCCACCCATATATGAACTTTCCTCGGAATGGCGTCTTCGATACTGATCCTTCACGAACCCTTGTGCTTCTCATCGACTTCAAGACCGATTGCACGGCTACCTGGCCTCAGTATTTGAATAACTCGCCCCGTTGCGTGAGGGTGGCTACCTCGCCCACTTTAATGGAACCGTTGTCGTCGATGGCCCGATCACGATCGTCGGCAGTGGAAACGCTCCGTTCGACTCCATTCAAATTCCACCTATCGAGACATCTTATTCGACGCACCTTTAGATGAACCAGCGGGTGATGGCCATGGTGGCGCCTGAAATCAGGGATCCACGCGGCTCAGGTCTGTTTCGTACGTCTCTACAAATAGCTATTACGCCTCCGTCTCATTCACAAAATCTATCGGCGCCCCCTGGCGCTTTCTTCTCTCACCGAGTCAGATAGACCGCCTCCAAGCGCAAATCCAGGCCGCGCAGTCTGAGGAATCATATCTGGAGAATCCTCATTCAGGAAGGGGTTGATATCCTCAGCGTCGATGACCTTGAGGGTGCCACTAGGAAGGAGTGGATTCCGCCGTTTGTGCCCTGGTAGTTATGACGGTCCGAGGCTGATGCAGTTGGCCAGCTACCTCTGCTGCAATGTCATATATATTATGGATGAGGAGCTCTAGAGTGGTACGCTGTCGGAACTTCGACGACTGCCGGGGGGGTTGCGGTGAGATTATTTCCCTCTTGGTATGTTTTTAGTATCTGAAACTTCCATTGTCTATCAGGGTTTATGCCGGCTCATGCCGGCTCATGCAGAAATACATTCCTGCAGGGAGAGCTTGGTTTCTAGCGAGAATACCTATATCTATAGTTGTATGCTGCATAGCTGCCTAAGGGCTGCTGGGACAGTCTATGAATGAATCCAATGTAATGGCATATGCTGTATGGGGCCTACACTTTTGGCATACATAGGTGGCCTTTATATGACCTACTCTTGTTATAACAAGCCTAGGCAATATAAGGAAGCCAAGGGTGAACAAAAGTGTAGGACATAATGAGCCGTAGAAAAGAAGGTGGTCAAAATGCACAAAACATAAAGTGTCCAAGGGGGTCAACAAAATGAGAATAATTATGCATTTATGAATTGTTATCATCGGTCTTATCAGGGATGTCACGTGTGATACGCCTGTCGCGTCTGTCGCGCTTTTGCGCGGAAGTTTCAAAAGTACACAAAACAGCCAGTTCAGGTGAGATTGTTTGATGGCAATTGTTCTTCATAGTTGACTTCGAATTGCCTGTCATTCCATCACCCCGTCCTGATCGTTTATGTATGCTTTTCTATACAGGCTGCGGAATTTGGCGCTGATTCGACAACCTTTGTCTTATGATCGTGTCAAACCTCGAATTGCTCTCAGGTATTCGGTATCGTCTCGGCATCGTCTAGCGGAGGCTCACGGTATCCCGATGTTCAAGAAGGCAGTAAGGGACAATTCAGTTGCGTCCGCGAAACCACTTCAGTCCAGTCTCTCGCGTACCAATGGCATTGTTCAACCAAAACCAACGATACAGACTGCGCCGTCTGCTGGCATGAAGCGGAAGGTTGAAATGACCGGTGCTGGACAGTCAACATTGGGGTCTTTACATAGTGCCGTCTACTTCGACGAGGATGACTTTGACGACGATGATGACTTGGATTTCGAGGCGCCAGATCCATTTGTCCCTCCGGCGAAAGTCACACCGTCGAACCCATCCACACAAGTATCTGTGGGTTATTCGAATTCAAGTGGAACCTCGACACGCACTGGTATATCGGCCACAGTAGAGTCATCTACAAGCGATAAAGGGACTTTAGAGATAAAGTATCCGGAACTTCCGCCTATTCCTGATGATGATATCCCCCCGCCAAGCAGTATACAGTATCCCTGGTCGTCTTCACCTCCATCCCACCTATTCCCGCCCGCACCTCCACCTACAAAACGACGAACACTGCCGTGGCTCAATGATGAAAAGCAAGCAGAATCGGTTAAACACGATAACCCCCCGTCGACTCCGGCACGTTCTAAAACTACTACTCTCCCTTGGAACAAAACTGCCAGTGCGGTCAAACAAGAGCAGAAAGAGCTCCGGCGACAAAACAAGAAATCCCAAGAAGGAGAACGGAACTCAAAACAACGCCAATTTCGCCCAAGACTTGCATCCTTGTTTCTCAGCGATGAGCAGCGAGCCGTCCTCGAGGCCGTTGTCGATCAGGGCAAAAGCATATTTTTCACAGGTTCTGCTGGAACTGGCAAGTCAGTTCTCATGAGGGAAATAATAAAGAAACTTCGCGATAAATACCGTAGAGAGCCGGATAGGGTCGCTGTTACGGCATCTACAGGACTTGCTGCCTGTAATATAGAAGGCGTAACATTGCACAGCTTCGCTGGAATTGGCTTGGGGAAAGAGGCAGTTCCGGAGCTTGTTAAGAAGGTCATTCCTAACCCCCTACGAACAACCCTCCCTAATATTGAATTCTAACTATTAGCAGATCAGGAAAAACCCCAAGGCCCGCAACCGCTGGCTGCGCACAAAGGTTCTTATTATCGATGAGGTTTCGATGGTAGACGGAGATCTTTTTGACAAACTTGAAGAGATTGCACGGCGGATTAGGAACAATGGTCGGCCATTTGGAGGAATTCAGCTCGTGATTACCGGTGACTTCTTTCAGCTACCTCCAGTGCCCGAGTCGGGTAATCGCGAGGCGAAATTCGCATTCTCCGCTGCCACCTGGAATACCTCGATCCAGCATACTATTCTCCTGACCCATGTTTTCCGGCAAAAGGACCCCGAATTCGCGGATATGTTGAATGAGATGAGGCTTGGAAGGATCAGCCCCAGCACTATCGCGGCATTCCGGAAGCTTTCTCGGCCACTTGATTTCCATGACTCGCTTGAAGCCACTGAACTGTAAGATTCCTTTGAGATACGCTCATTTTTCAGCATTGACAATCAGCAGATTCCCCACTCGGAGGGAAGTAGATGGCGCGAATAATGCACGAATGGCGAGGCTTTCGGGAGAAACCATGACCTTTCAAGCAGTGGATAGTGGAACGATCCAAGACGAAAAGATCAGAGAGAAGATGCTGTCTAACTGCATGGCACCTCCCGTCATTCATCTGAAAAAGGGTGCTCAAGTGATGCTAATCAAGAACATGGAGGATACGCTGGTGAACGGTTCAATCGGGCGAGTAGTCGCATTTATGGACGAAGCAACATTTGATATATACCGAGATAATGACGGCGAATTTGCTGGCGAAGGTGCCAGCGATGACGAGAGGGCAAATCGCGCACGTAAGAAGCTCAAATCGCTCGCTCATAAGGAGGGTGGGATTACTGTTACGAAGAAATGGCCCTTGGTTTGTTTCATGCAACCTGATGGGACAGAACGGCATTTGCTCTGCCAACCTGAGGCCTGGAAGATTGAGCTACCTAACGGAGAAGTGCAGGCCCAGCGTCAACAAGTACCGCTCATACTTGCCTGGGCTTTATCCATCCACAAGGCCCAAGGCCAAACCCTTCAGCGAGTGAAGGTAGATCTGGGTCGAACCTTTGAGAAAGGACAGGCTTATGTCGCGCTTAGTCGTGCAACCTCCCAGGCCGGCCTCCAAGTAACCCGATTCGATCCGAGCAAAGTGATGGTGCATCCCAAAGTTGTTGAATTCTATTCCCAGCTGGTCAACATTAATCAGGTCGTCAAGCCAAAAAATTCCAGCAATGCCCAGGGATCAGTGGCGACCGATATCCCGAGATATGGAGAAGATTTCGATGATTTCGATGATGATGAGTTAGAATATATATCTGCTTATTGAGTACTGCGAGCGTTGCAGCAGCTTGCTGTTTCAGTTTCTCTGTCCATGTCTTTGTCATTTCTACCCACTCTCCTATTATCTCTATGGCGTAGTACACAACAGCCTTACTATTACTACTTTTTATTTTTATTTTTTAAGAATACCTATTGAGGATAAAAACGGCAAATGGAGTCTATATCAACGTGGTGCACTCAGTACGCCGTAGTAGATCGCTCCTGCTTATCGATAAGATACACCCTCACATGATCTTTTGCGTCGGAGAGACTCGACAGCAGCGAACAAAGCCCTTTGCGATACCACACGCATTAATGCTGCTTTTTCCTTCTCCCTTTATCGATAGCTTATTTTGCACGTATGCTTTGCGAATGATAGGGCCCTTCTCCTGTGTTGGTTGAAGCCGTTTTCCCACCATGGCTTCTGAATTTATCGGCTACAATGTTTGTGTTACTCTCAAAGCACCTCCAAATGCCAGAATCCGCGGAGAGGTGGCCAATGTCATCGGCCAGCGTTTGACGCTCCGGAATGGTATGTGTTATTGGAGCTTCTGTCTCTGAGGGAAACTGATTATCTCTGATATCTTCTAGTAATGCTTATGTGGAGTGGTCATCACCTGCCCACCTACAGTATCGAAGGACCTGACATCGCGGACCTCTCCATTGAAACGCCGAGCAAGAACGTCCCCCCTTCTCACAGCCAGTACCCAGTTCGAGAGAATCAGGCAACCTCTTCTACATCCGCTGGAACGGTTAAACCACAGCCTTTTGTGGATCCGGCCATATTGAGCTTCACGAAACCATCTTTTGGTCAACCTGACGAACATGAGGGATCTTGTGGCTCTCGAGACCAAGTTTCTACGGACAGTGTACTGGTCGCTGAGCCGATTCCTCCTGTTCCAGAGGATCCGATGGGGAAAGCGGTCGCTGTTACAGCGGCGCTGGCAGAACCGTTCAGCAATCTGGAATTGAATGCGGGCCGCGCTTCGACTACCTTGGAGGAAGTTCATCCAGACGGTTCTATTCCCGCTCAAGGTACGGCTGCAGTAAATTATCAAGCTCAGCCCAAACTTGTCGGGAAAAAGTCTCGTCGAGGCGGACGGAGCAATGCTGGTACGGTGAACGGTCATGCCGTAACCTCAAGCACGAACCCCAAATCCAAAGGCTGGCGTCAGACTGCATTTGTTGAGCCTTCTCATCCGGATGTCTCTCAGTTTCCTCCGGCCTACAAGGAACCCACTGCACATTTTAGTAATCGACGACATAAAAAGAAAAGCCGGGGAAAATATGCCGAAGATCCCAACGGCTGGGCTACTGAAGACGCAACAGATATTCAAGAAATGGGAGACTTTGATTTCCAAAGTAATTTATCAAAGTTCGATAAGAGGCGAATCTTTGAACAGTTCCGCAATGGCGACACCACCGCGGAGGAGGCGCGCCTAGTTAGCTTTAACAGGAGAGCGAAACCTGGAACAAACGGTGGTAAAAACTTGCACTGGACCGAGAATGTCCTCGATAGTCCGCAGAACACTGAGGGTGAAGAGACGGAAGAAGAAGAAAATGATGCGAAGTTAAGCAGCGAATACTACTCTGGACGCGAAATGTCCAGGTCATCTACGCGGGCTCAAGGCTCCCGCAAGGGCAGCGGAGTTCTAGGACAGCCCCTGGTGTCTCATCAGATAAGCAACGTCACACGTACACATCTGACTGCATCTCGGACTACAAGTCCTCGGTCAGGCAAGCCCTCTGTTTCAGCGTCACCGATGAGTGGCCCCACGGGCGTATCTGCCGCCTCTCTGAAATTGACGACCACAAACCGTAGCTGTCCGACAGTGAGCCCGCTACAAGCCCTTGAGGTTGAGCAACTGGCAGTTGCGGAGCTTGGTTTGACCGAGGACATCATCACAGAAAATGCAGGAAGGGGTATCGCAGAAGCTGCTGTCTCCCTCCTCTCAGATGACTCTGCTGCTCCTACAATGCTGATACTCACTGGCAACCATCGCACCGGAGCAAGAGCCGTCGCTGCTGCTCGCCATTTTCGTAATCGAGGTCATCGTGTGACTCTCTGCATGCTGGGGCAAGAACATGAGAACGAACTTCTGGAGAGCTGTCGCAAACAACTGGACGTATTCCGGAAAATTGGAGGACGTGTGTTCAGATGGGAAGAGCTCCTGGCACGTCTCTCAACGTCTGACTTCAGCCCGGACTTGGTGGTGGACGCATTGTTCGGTATCCACATAGCTTTCGACGACCTGCGTAACGACGACCAGGCCGCTGCATTCGAAATGGTCTCTTGGATTAACCGGAGCAACGTCAGTGTTCTGTCGGTTGATGTGCCGTCGGGTCTCTCTGCTTCTAGTGGTAAGTCTTGTCAGCGTACTCTGGTCCCTCCGTTACTAGAATGCTAACTCTTTCAACCGGAATAGGCGAGGTGACAGTGGCGGAAGGCGGACGGGTGTGTGTCAATCCCAGATCAGTGGTCTGCCTAGGCGCTCCCAAAATTGGAGTCATCAATGCTCTTCTTTCCGGAGAAGGGACTTGTTGGCAACTTGTCGTCGCCGACATTGGAATCCCTCAGGTCGTTTGGAGGAAATATGGCACGCGTCGGCGGCATGGAGTCGACTTTGGTAATCGCTGGGTAGTACCACTGCGCTTTCAGCCCTCTCTAGCTTGAACACGACAGGGCACTTGGAGGATGGGAATTTAACGGGGAGGATCACTTCAGGCGTTTTGTGGGTGTTGGAAAATAGAAAATAGGCAAGATACGGATCCCTTTACAACCCTTAGGATTTTTTCTTTTCTGCGCTATGAATGTCTTTGGTTTCTATGGCCTATCGCAAAAAGCAGCTGCATTTTCTTGTACGAATATGAGTCCCGATATATGTTATACAGTCCTGGCAAGACAAACAGGGCTTATGAGATGCCTGGCATGCTGCATGTAATCTCCCAATAAATTGTAGTACCTACAATATATTCTATATCGGTATCTACTTGTTATCAATTATCATCCTATATCTTTCTAATGGTCAGTCCATAGAAATCTCGTATGTTCACCTGAACAGCGCAACCATGGTTGAGACAGTATTACGAGAATGTCACGAGAACCTATCGGTAACCGTAATACAAGTACGGTAATTTACATAATACACTAACCCGCATGAGGCTAGCGTGCCATGAAACGCCATGATGTAGATCGAGATAGCTTTCTGTAGGCATAATAATAACTCCAAAGGCAGAAATACTGAGCGACAGTCTCTGTTTACAATGGGAAAAGGTAAGCACTTTTCATCAAGTGCCTGAATGCGCGCAGTGAAGTTTCAAAGCCCTGGGACTAATATGCATCTATCCACCTCGCAGGAACGGATAAGTTATACGTGAGTGGGATATCCGTTGTACCCATTACCTCACGAAGTTGTCCAGGCTGACCACGCTCGTCGAATTCTTAGATCACTCACTCTGAGTGGGCATCAGAAGACGCATACTCTGCCAGCGCCGGCGCTGGAGTTGGAAAGGCAAGGAGAGGCGGCGTCCACGCCTCGTTTCGACGTCTCCCATTCAAATTCTGTTCCCTGTCGCTCCAGCCTTTCTCGCATCCCGTCTGCACCCCGTCGGGGACCATCTTCGACCTCACGAACATTCTCCCCTGGATTAAAAAACACGGCACGAATCCCATTGACGGAGCGCCGCTGAAGAACTCGGATCTTATCAAGCTTAATCTCGCCAAAAATGACGCCGGTGAATATGTCGATCCCGTCACATACAAGGTGCTGACGGATAACACGCACATTGTTGCGTTGCGCAACACGGGGAATGTCTTTGCGTGGGATACAATAGAGCGGTTGAATATCAAGGGGAAGATGTGGCGTGATCTGGTTACGGACGAGGAGTTCAGTCGCAAGGACATCATCACGCTGCAGGATCCGCAGAATGTCGAGGCGAGGAATCTCAGCTCGTTTAACCATTTGAAGGAGGGGGAGACAGGATTTACTGAGGAGCAGTCGCGGGAGAAGAGTAATGCTGCCAACAATGTCAATATGAACGCGCTGGGTAGCTCGGCGAAGATTCTGAAAGCTAAAGAGGCTGTTGCTAAGGCTCGGGCTGAGCGGGCTGCCGGTGGTGCTGCGTCAAAGACGTCTTCCAAGGTCGCTAGTATGGCAAACAGTGGGAAAGCTCTTGCACAGACGACATCTGCTTCTGTCTCCAACCAGACAGGAAAGCCGACTCCGTTCAATGCGGCAAGGCACACAACGGGCCTGGCTGCAGCGTCGCTTACTAGTACGGGGTTAACGCCTCATACTTCTGCCGAGCTCGCGATTCTTTCAGACGAAGAATATATGTTGAAGCGGGGTCGAGTCAAGGAAAAGGGCTACGCGCGAATCTCGACCACGACTGGGGATCTGAATCTAGAATTGTACCCGGAGTATGCACCCAAAGCTGTGTGGAACTTCTTCCAACTTGCTAAGAAGGGATATTACAATGACGTTACTTTCCATCGGAACATTAAAGGGTTTATGATTCAGGGCGGAGATCCAACAGGCACTGGCCGGGGAGGCCAGAGTATCTGGGGCAAGTACTTTGCCGACGAATTCGAAGGACCATTGAAGCACGACGCGAGGGGTACTATTAGCATGGCAAACAAGGGGAAAAATACGAATAGCAGCCAATTGTGAGTTTGTATCTACCCTCTCTTTTCAAACATTGCCACGTTGTTAGGGTATAACTTATCCCCCCTCTCTCTTCGCAGTTTCATTGCCTACCGCGCACTACCTCATCTCAACAACAAACATACCATTTTTGGACGTCTGATCGACGATCCCACTCCATCATCTACCACGCTGAATAAACTTGAAACACACCCTGTCGACCCAAACACCAATCGACCTGACCCTGAAATCCGCATCAAAGAAGTGACGATATTTGTGGATCCTTTTGAAGATTTTCTGGAGAAAAAACGCCGAGAAGACGCAGCGGCACGGGGCAAGGCCGCAGGCGCAGAAGACGAGAAGGACACCGACTCTCGGCGAGCCGAGGACGATCACGTCACTTGGACAGGGAAGAGAGTTCGTGGTGCCGGCGCTACGGCAGCTGGGGGAAGCTCCGGGGCTGATGGAGTGGGCAAGTACTTGAAAGCCGCACTTGCAGAGCGTGCAGGCCAGGAGGAAGATGAGATTATCGAGTATGTGGACGAGGAACCGGCACCAGAGCCCGCACGGAAGAAGGCTAGGGGGACGGGTGGATTCGGCGATTTCAGCTCCTGGTGACAGACTATGTTTTGTTCTTGGTCCTGCTTGCTTTTTTCTCCGGCTTTCGCACGACTGGAAGAAGCTTGGGTTGGTTGGGCTGCGTTGCATTGACGTCTCTCGATGCCTGTGGAACGGGCTGTTGTATATACCATACCACCACGCAGTTAACCTGGATTCTGGATAGGCATTTCAAATGCACGGTAGGGGCCTACTGGAGCCTATTCTGCATTGTAGGCAGCGAAACCTTGTAGAACAAGATGAGACAGACTTCGTGAAAATGCTCTGATAATCCCGCGTTGACGGAGGCTGTCGTCTACACGCTGCTGCTGTCTCGTTCTCTTCTCTCTTCCTTTCACTCTTCCTTTCTCTCCTTGCTCGCTTCATCCAGACATTGAATGCAGTCAATCGCCCCCCATCCTTTCTGTCCTGACCTGACGCTTTTTGGGTCTTCCAGTGGCGGTTCTCCCACACCAGGCATCGATCGGCCCCCTCCCCTGACTAAGAGATCTACACCCGAGACCTGATATTACTTTTACTACGTATACGTCGGCGTGAGAAGAGTTGCTCCCCTCGCATCACTTTGTCCGCAACTCGTCGCTCAAATCTGTCCTTCTGTCTGTCTGTCTATCTTTCCACCACGCTCTCCATCGCCGACATATCTTCCAGGTTAGTCATTCTTCTCGAGTCCCTTTCCCGCATCTGTTTTATATACCCACGAGCTTGTGTGCCTTATTCTGCCTTCTGGGTGAGTGGGGTTGACCAGAGAGAGGCGAGGAAGCATAAAACCGAGACATTGCTCTGCGGCGATACCTCATTGCGCTCTGTTTTTCCGTTTTGACTCTATTTTCCTTCTGCACTGTCTGTCCTTTGTTCTGTTTCCTTCTGTTTCTTGCTACTCCTTCTTTATAGCCTGGGGTCGCGTTCTGCCTGTACGCTGTACTACCTCGCTGTTTCGGAGCTTATTATGTGATCTCCGGTTGGATTGACTCCAGCAATGATGATGTGCAGTGGTTATCGTGCTGGCCTGTACTTTGTCTCATACTTCAAAATGCCTCATTTTACAGGGTTTTGCGTTTCGGAGGCATATGTTGATATCCTCAGTCACTGACGCCCTCTGTGCTCAGCTTCATTCCACGGCCGTTCCCTACTTCTCGCGCCCTTAGATCCCTCGACGCTCCCCCCTCCAATCTCTCCCGTCGCAATCCCTCTTCGTTCCGTACATTTCCCCCCTCACTACACTATACTTTCAAAGCGCGTGTCAACAATCAAGCTGGCCGGAAATAAGCGGTTAAGCTTTTCAAGCCAGGGTGGGTTGCTGAACAGAATGTTCAGTGCCTCCTCCAGCCCACCAAAAGAGAAATCCGACCCGCTTCCATCTTCCAACACTGAAACGTCGTCGTCGGCCCCGCAGACCGAGACCGCAGACGCTGACCCCGTTCGCGAAAGGAAGTTCTCTTCAACCAATCTTTTCAGCAGGAGATCGAGCGAGGACCAGAGTTCCGGCGGCGAGAGAAAGCGCAGGAGTAGCACCGTCACCAAAGCGGCAACACTCTTTAACAACGCTAGGAACTCATTTAACATAAACAGAGACCCGCAGAGAGCATCCCGGGTTCTGGAACCCCAGCTGGAAGGGCTTGAGACGATGGACCCTGCGTTGTCCGTCCCGCAAGGGTCATTGAACAACTCAGCCGGCGAGTCCTTACCCACTCCTCGCTCGTCGTTCCGCGTAGGTGTTGCGGAGGACAGAAATCGAAAATGGCGGAGAACCATGGAGGATACCCATTCCTACCTCTACAACTTCTTGGGAACTCCTTCTCCAGGCCTCAATCTCCAGAGATCTTCTGTCAACGGAAAAGACTCTGTGGGCCCGCTTGATACATCTTCCGGGAATAACACCGACGTCGTCGAAACCGACAACGGGTACTTTGCAATCTTCGATGGGCATGCCGGTACCTTTGCTGCCGAATGGTGTGGCAAGAAATTACATCTTGTCCTTGAGGACATCATGCGAAAGAATCCCAATCTCCCAGTCCCAGAGCTACTGGATCAAACGTTCACCAGTGTTGACCAGCAATTAGAGAAACTGCCCGTCAAAAATAGTGGATGCACAGCCGTCATCGCTCTCCTAAGATGGGAAGACAGAGTGCCGAACTCTCAGTCCGCGACTGGTTCAATCGCTCTTGCACCTGCTGCCGCAGCTGCTGCATCCTCGAAAGACGGGGGGGACCCAGAATCCGGCGCCCAGACCCTTCCCAAACTACAACAGAAGGCTGTTCGGCAGCGTGTTCTTTATACCGCCAACGTCGGCGATGCCCGCATCGTATTAAGTCGTAATGGCAAGGCACTCCGTTTGTCTTATGATCATAAAGGCAGCGACGAGAACGAAGGGAAGAGGATAGCCAATGCAGGAGGGCTAATTCTCAACAATCGAGTGAACGGAGTTCTAGCGGTGACTAGGGCCTTGGGGGATGCCTATCTAAAAGATCTTGTTACTGGCCATCCGTATACTACGGAGACGGTCGTCCAGCCCGCAGTTGATGAGTTTATAATTATGGCCTGTGACGGGGTACGTTTTCTCCTCTTTCTCTCTCTTTCTATTCCCTTTCGTTTGAAATAAAAAAAATAACATCCGAAACTGACGCATAAATATAGCTTTGGGACGTATGCAGTGACCAAGAAGCGGTAGATCTTATTCGCAACGTACAAGATGCCCAGGAAGCTTCCAAGATCCTTGTTGACCATGCTCTCGCGCGTTTCAGCACCGATAATTTATCTTGCATGGTCATCCGATTTGACGGGGAGCGCTTGAAAGAAGTTATCAACCGAGTAGTCGAACCTCTCGGCGTGCATGGCGACCCATCTACAGACCTTACAAACGGCGTCAGTGAGGCCGACAAGATAGTTGAAGGCGCTAGGAAGAGCATGGTCAATGCAGGGATAATGGACAACCCCGAAACAGTCGAGGAGGCCCGCAAGAAGATAATACGAAAGATGGCCGAGGAGGAGTCTGGCCCTGAGCTGGCCATTAATGATCAGAACAAACCCGAAGTCGACGATAAAACCACCACAGATAAATGACAGGAATGGTGTCCGGCAGGATTTGGGCCGTTTCCGTTTCACATTAAACAAGATAGATAGAAAGATGATCTTTCCCCCCCCCCCCCCCCTTTTTTTTTTTTTTAACTTTTCATGTTTTTTGAAATTGTGTTCGTTAGCTGGATGGGATAATGGAGTTTGTTTGTCTGATTTCTCTTGTCTTGTCTCATGTTTTGCTGACATTGGCCATGATGCTTTGTCTTGTTACTGTGGAGGATTTTTGTCTTTGTCCTCTTGATTCAGATTTGAATTATTATCATTATCCTTCTCTTCACTCTCTCGCTCCGCCAATGCCCTGGTCATTCCGGGCCTCGTCTGGATTAACTGACGTTCTGTGTATTTCCTTTTTTATGCTCTTTTCTCTTTTGCTTATATCTTCATGTAAGTACTTGATGCGGTTCGCATGTTCCCATGATACTCGGGACAAAAGTGAGGTTCTTCTGTTCCTCGTGAACTTGAATTGAAGGGTGATTTGCCTTTTGAAGGCTTTTTCTCTTGCATGTCTGGGTATGAGGATGCTATTATCCACCTTGTTTGGTTGTGCTATAGCAACTATATACAGACAGCTTATCATTAGCTTTATTTATTGCTAGTTCTCGTTTCAATTCTTATTTTTCATGGATGCGAAAGCGCCGAAAATGTAATCTTGTTTAATGGAGTAGGTACTATAATACAATCTGTTGCTCCGGGGGCGATATCGAAACATATGACTCTTTTCATCTTATTTTTCTGTTCAATTCACTGCCTCAGGGTCTTTCTTCTCATCCTTCTTCTCTTTCTCCTTGAATTCGTCATTCGCAAGCGTCTGCAGACCGTAAAGAAGACGTTTCTGTCCCGCCATGACATGGTCCCGGGTGAGTCTGAGTTCACCATGAGTGACTCGGTCCGGCCAGGACTCGGCGTATTCAGCATCGCGAATGTCACCCCAAAGGACCTTGACCTGGTCGCCTTCCAGGTGGTATTCACTGTTGGGGTCTTCCTTGGGTTCCTGGATCTTGAATTCGATCTGTTTGTTGGGAATGAACTCTGGGGCATTCAGTACTTCCTTCTCGAATTCACCAATCTGCATCGCATTTCTCTCGGCTAGTTCCTGCTCCTTCTCTCGGGCCTCCCTACGACGCCTCCTTGTGGTGCGGGTAAGGTATCCTCGCTTGCCGTCCGCGAAGCCGTTCTTGATCTCCTCTTCCTGGATGGCGAGTACGGCAGCAGTATCAGCAACACTGGTAGCCTTCTGATCCATGACGGCACGAGCACGCCACTCCTTGGGCATCAACTGGCCGACTTTTTCGGAGTATTTTTCGTCGAATTTCTTGGCATCATCGGGATCCCTCGGCCGCTTTCTGTCCAGCAATTCCTTCGTGATGGTGATCATTTCCCGCGGCGGCGCCAGTTGGCGCTGCATGGAGAATTCGCGGAGGAGGTGGTATGCGCGGAGGCCGACCTTGGAGTCGTTGAAGTGCACCGAGAAGTAGGGAACCCACATGTCCTTCCGGAGGGTTGCGGGGACGGTTTTCTTGCCGTGGAATATTAATTGGCGGAGGACGCTGTTTTTCTATCATTCTTTTTCAGTACGGGCGAAATCAGAAAGAGCAAAAGGTCTCCAAGACTCACCTCTAGGTATCGAGTCAACGAGTATACCACCTGGTTCGTGCGGATATTGTGGTAGACGAAGATATTCTTGCCGTGCGTCAGGGCCTTCAAGGCCCTCCGTAACCTCACTCCCTCCTTTAACTGATATTGCTTGAAGGCATCAGAATTGGCCGCTCGAACGGCTCCCTGGATCACGGTTTCACTATCAATCGGCGGACGTCGAACGATGTTCCAAGTCCCGAGCTTGGTTGGGTCCAGGATTTTCCGGACGACCTGAGTGTTGGAGGCCATTGCGGCCGGGGACGGGCTCCTGTCTGCGCCTTTGCGTTCGTTCCGGAGTCCCCTTGCTGTCTGAGATGAATCAAACAGGAGAGAATGCGCGTAATGCGGTGCTGGAAGTGCGTATAGGCCAGGAATGGGAGGAGAGTTGAATTGGAAGCTCGGATCAATTTCTGACGGCGTTGGCTTTGTCCGACCCAGACAGGCAGATAGCAGCACGTCTCCCGTCCCGCCAGTAAATAGTAAATACCCCATCTGCATCATCCTGCCCAGCACACAACAAATTGCTAGGCCTGTCTCCCTTCATCTGCTTGACGAGGGTATGATGACTGCATGTCTAGACGGCGACAGCTAAGCTCTGCTGGCAATGTCGCGCCCCGACGTCGCCGCGGACCTCGATGCTGCTGGGTATCGCCGCGACAGACCATGGCTCCTTGCATCGGTAAGCTACTTACATATGACTGTCTCTTCTTCTGTGGACATCGTATGGACACGGTGCTGATATATCTTACGATAGAACCGCAAGCTTCGGCATCTACATGGTGTATCGGTCCGCAACGTAGTTGTCGTCAACTCGAGTAACAGCAGCAGCAGCAGTAGCAGCACACGACCGCGTGGTAAGACTATCAATGACGACGAAATCCCGAATACTCTACAGTCCCCATCGAAAATTCTGTCGCTCAGTGAAAAGCATGCTGTGCATCATTCGCGGTCCTACACGGATCTCCCTAGGGCGAATGGTGGGAGCCACGAGAATCGGAAGCTTGAACGCCAGGGACCACGTCGCAGAAGAAGCACACTGCCTTGGAATGACCCCAACCCACACAGCAGACAGATTAAGCTGGAGGAAATCACAAAAAGTAGAATGGCAGACGCCTGGTTCTCTCTCCATTGCGACGGTATCGAGTCTCCGGTCTATGTCAGCGAAGTCGTAGAGAAGTCCACGAACCCCAGCTTCCGATCCTTTGATGTGAATATGTGCGGGCCATTGGTATCCAGACTGGACCATTTCACATTGAAGCTGTGGGCAAAAGCTGCTACGATGAACGAGTACGTGCTGTTGGTGGAGCTACAGCTATGCCTGCAGTCGCTGCAGTTCCTGGGCAAATCGCTGGACAATTTTCATCACCCGTTACCGATAAATTGCATACTGTTTCATTTCTCAGATGGTGTGTACACCAATTTGACCGATCTCCCCCCGGTTTGGGCCCCGCCGTCTATCGAAGACCTGAAGTCGACGTCTCTCCGCGATGGTGCCCTGCCCACGTCGTCGTATGATGCACTGATGCGTCTGGCGAATTTGGATGAGTGCGTTCAAGACGCCCTTGCGACGCGGGAAAGGTTGGAGTCGCAGATAAAGTCAATCCTGGAGAAAAACCGGCAAGCGCTAGACACTATCGGCGGTGTTTCTCGAGCATGGGATAAGCTGTCGCTCGCCAAACATGCCGTCATAGTCCAGAAGAAACAACTCCGTGCTACGGTCCGGCATAAAGAGGAGCTTTTGGCCAGCCTCCGGGCAAGGAAGGAAGCTATGGAATCTGGCCGTCTCACGCAGGAAAAGGCCCGTAGCCACCTCCCCGATGCGCGGTCAAAGCTGGCCTCAAGCGCAAAGCTGTTAGAGAAGGCCATGGAAGACTCCCGGGGTCAAATCCGGCGCATTTCTGAAGACCTGCTCGCCATCTACCCCATCGAGCCGATTCCCGGCAAGCCACTGGCCTTCACTATTACCGGTCTTGCTCTACCAAATTCTACGTTTGCTGACATTGACCGTGACTCGGTTGCCGCCGCCGTTGGGTACACTGCGCACTTGGTCTACTTGCTGTCGTTGTATCTATCCGTTCCCCTTCCGTACCCCATTAGCCCTTACCTTTCGAATTCATCGATACAAGACCCCATTTCTCTTTCGTTACCGCAGAGGACCTATCCTCTCTACCCGGTGAACGCCAGCTATAGATTTAAGTACGGCGTGTTCCTCCTCAACAAGGACATCGAGTTTCTGATGAGCAAGCAAGGACTTCGAATTCTTGACATCCGCCACACTCTTCCCAACTTGAAGTATCTTCTGTACGTCCTCACTGCAGGTTCGTCCGAAATTCCCGCCAGGAAGGCCGGTGGGATTCGCGGACTCTTTCCCGGTCGCCTGACGCCCAGCGTATCGCGACGGGGAAGCGAAGATAGCATGGAGTCGGTCTATTCTAGGAAAGTGGTAGGGTTCCATACCAAACCCAACGATGGTACCGCCGCTGTGGACAAGGGGAAGAGGCCCGAAACTCCGTTGGATGCTACCAGTTATGCCTGGCCTCCCTCTTCGTCCCGCGTGGCTTGAGATAGACGGGTTGGATTACCTTGGGAGCCAGCTGCACGATGGTTGTATGCTCTGGAAATTGGACTCTTTCAGGATGGCGTTGTGGCGCCCACTATATCTTTGCATAACCGCAGAATACCTGATTAATGAAAGCAATGTTTCTTTTCTCTGATCTGGGCGTTGACGTTTCCACCGTACGTGATTGGCTCTGGCCGTAAGCTATGGCCTGCAGATATCTCTGAGAGCGATAAAGATTGACAACAGCGTAGCATCGCCGGACCCCTGTGTCGCTGGGGGCATCATCTGCTTCCAGGAGCGCCGTAGGACCCTGATCGACAGGCGTGTTCTGTTCGTGAAGCAGGGCCGTTTGACGCGGCGCGGGAGACGTTCAGACGCTCTGAGAGACGAGTCCAGGCAGGATCCAGCAGTGCGATTCACGCTTCTACCCCGCATTGCAGCGTATTATTATCCTTTATCTTATATCATATCCATATTTATTATACCTCGACGGCTTCTGGAAGACTGCCGTGGTCTTCGATCCATCCTGTGTGGACTGACTTCCCCCAACGTGTCAGCGAAAGAACGAGTAGAGCAATAAAGAACAGAAGGAAAAGCAAAAGAATTCACCGGAGCGAGTATCGCTTGTCTTTTGTCTCTCTGCTATATTACTATCTTGCTACCTTTCTTTGCTCCTGAAGGAGATCGTACTAAACGGCGCGACGACCGCTTTCTGACGGCCGTTTTCCTCGCTTTGCATCGGCTACCGCTTATTATTATCCACACGCCGATCGAAGCCATCGTCGTCCGTCAGGCTATCATGGCCGCAAGTCACCATCACGACGGCTCTGTCTTTGCTTCGAACGGCCAAGAGCAGTATCAGCAACTGCAGCATCCCCCTTCTCCCAAACCCCAGCATCGCCGTGGCTATCAGGCCTGCGATCCCTGCCGAAAGCGAAAGGTCAAGTGTGACCTTGGGAGTAAGTTTACACATCATTTGGGTCCTTTTCTCTTTTCGGAATACAGATATCTACTCTATTTCTCTTCCCTATATGGCTAACCGGGATGAATTAGGTGTCGATAATCCCCGTCCTCCTCCATGTGTACGATGCCGTCGAGAAAGCAAGCGATGCGAATTCTCCGCGACGAGACGCAAGAGAAAACCATCCGGGGCAGGTGACGATGTGGCTGACGGTGTTCTTCGACGTGATAAGCGGATGATGGTTGGGGAGGTGGTGTCGTCAAATGACTCCCCCAGCGATACCTCGTCATATTCTCACCAGCAGGATCTGAGCGCGTTCGACGGCAGCACCGAAAACCACAACAGCAGCAGCAACAGGAATGATCAATATCCTTCCGGAGCCCCATCACGTCAGAAATGGCCCGAAGACTCGTCCACGACCGGTGACCAGTTACACAGCAATCAAAGATACACAGCCGGTGCACCGACATCATCTCAGGCCAAGGACGCAAGGAATGCTCCACTTCCAATGTACCCGGTTGGCGAGCGAAGGACGGGCATGGCGACCAGCTTCAATTTCAAAGGCGGGCAGCCGATGATGAACCGGACCGCTGTGGAATTGCTGTCGCCTGCGATAAGCAACAGCCATGATGCGCTTCATCTCTTGTCTGAAGCGGCCGGCAGAACAGAGGACTTGAATCGGCAAAACCTCGAAAACCGCTATGCCGGTAGGCGATCGACTTCATCCTTCAACTCCCCCATTTCACCCCTGGCACACACTGCCACGCCCCGAAGCATTGGCGAGTCACTCTCCCGAGCCCCTAGATCGGGAACTGTGTCCGGGGGGAACTACTATCAGGATGGTGGATCGGGCTCGGTTGAGGCACAACTTCCTGATGCTCGTGCTCGAACGGGTAGCTCTGCCAGCTTCCAAGATCCGGTACATGCCGATGCTGTCAAAGTATGGTCTCGATTACGATTTGTTCGCGCCGGTTGGCTTACCGTGGAAGAAGCGATGGCTTATGTGGCATAGTAAGTGTGCCAAAACATCCAGGTTCTATCTATCTGTTCCATTCTTGTTCTTGTTCATTGACGGAAGCTAGCTACTACGAACACCTCGCGCCATTGAGTCCAATTGTCATCCCAGACTTCTCGCATCCGTCTACGCATCGTACCCTGTTGGCAGATGAGCCTGTCCTGGCTGTCACGATACTGACGACGGCGTCCAGACATATGAAACCTAAAGGGGATGGGGCGTATACGCGTGCCTTCTACATTCATGACAGGCTTTGGTCGTACCTCCGAGGCATGGTTGAGCGCGTATTCTGGGGCCAGGAAAAGTTTGGCGGCAGCGGTGCGGGCATTAGCAGCAGACCAAGGTCCCTCGATATCGTCGGGAAATTCAACTCGAAGGGGAGTCTGAGATCACTCGGCACTGTCGAGGCACTGCTAATCCTCACGGATTGGCATCCAAGGAATCTCCACTTCCCTCCTGGCGATGACGAAAATACCCTCCTGGATATGGATGCTCACACCCTCGCCCATGATGGTGAGCACACGGGGAGTCGGTCTTCAAGTAGTACCGTGGAGGGGCGACTTGCATTCCAGAAATGGCTGGAACCTGCATGGCGCTCAGACCGGATGTCGTGGATGTTACTGAGCACGGCCCAGGCACTGGCATTTGAGCTGGGTGTTTTCGATCAGAAGAACGACTTCCGCACAGCCAACGAATCCCCATCGGAGCAGAAGCGGAAACGTCGACTCCGTCGTCTGATCCTTGTATATGTGACACAGAGCAGTGGTCGGTTGGGCATTCCATCAATGCTCCCTTTGCCGCAGTGGGGGAATCACGATACGCTGACTCCCCTTGTGGATAAAAAAGACGACGATGATGCCATGGTTGATGCGATGCATGATTGTTGGATTGGAATTTCCAAGATTATGTATCAGAGTAACCAACTGTTGTTTGCGTCGATGGATCAGACATCAGAGCTGATCAGGACTGGCCGTTATCGTGAACAGATTGACAGGTTCATCCCATTCCTGAGGGACTTTCGAAGGAGCCTGGACAATATCGATTGTAAGTCCTTGTTTCTTTCTTTTCTTTTCTTTTCTTTGTCTTTGTCGTGCTTGACTGACTTATGAAAAGTGGCTCCTGCTATGCGACATATATTGGTGATTGAATATGAGTATACTCGTAAGACAAAGCCTAGCCTTTTGCTAGACATGCAAAGAAATTCTGACAGTTTCTCCAAGGGTTGTATATCAATTCCCTGGCACTTCAAGCCGTGGTCGACCGGTGGACGACTATGGCACACGAGGCGGCCACGGGGCAGACTCAGCAAGGGAAACCCAATACCGGTAGCGGCTGGTTTCGAACGTTGATGGAACTGTATCGGGTCAATGAGCCATACATACAGGAGGTAGTGGATGCATCACGCCGGATTCTGACGACGGTGTTGGAAGGGCTGGTCCCAGGCGATCATCTACAGCACGCTCCCGTTCGAACATGTTTTAGAATCCTTTCCGGCATGATTTTCATCCTTAAGGTGGGGCTCTCATTTCCTCAGAGGCAGTTGCCGCTTGAGAGTGCTTTTTTTTTAACATTTCATGCGCTGACTTTACCGTGTAGACCTTCACACTGGGCGCGAAGGAGGACGATGTGCGTGTTTCCTTAGATCTGCAGGACAGAACGGTCGAAGCGCTGCGGACTTGCGTGGTAGACGATGTTCATATTAGCCATACCATTGCCCGGTTACTAGAGCTACTTACGACCAGTATCCGCACGCGGTTCTTGCGGTTTGCTCCCCTGGACCGCGTAGGTGACGGCGATGGGACGTTGGGGCCGGAGTCCAGGAATCAGTCTCCGCAGGTAAACGAAGGTGGCCGTCGTGAAGCTTCCAACCAGCAATGGCCGCCGGCATCGAGCGCAACGCAGACAGCACACAACCTCGCTAACTACGTGGATGGGGTGAGAGATGCGACGACGGGCTTGGGAACTGGAACTGGAACTGCGCGGGATCCGCTCGCCAGCATTCCTGCGCAGCCGATCAACTCATCCAACATCAACGTCTCTTTCATGCCGCCTCCCCCGTCGGTCTACTACAACTACTACGACCCCAATTCGACGCCTCCAGCGGGAGATCTCGAGGGATCCAACGTCGCAGCACAATCAGTGGCCGATCACGCCAGCGGCGGACTTCCGGATTGGTTTGCACTTCCGCTGGATCAGTTCTTTAATAGCTCGACAGCGGTGGTGGACCAGGGACTAGGTGGGACTGGGCCGATGGTGGGAGAATTCGACATGCTGGAGGTTCTGCTGAACGAGCAGTATGACGGGACGGGAGATGTGGTGGACTCGGGGAGTAACCATGGTCTGACCCAATATCTATGATGAGGGACATGTGAAACCACTACTGTGTATGACTACTCTTGTTTCCTGTCGTTTTTTCCTTTTTTTTTTTTCCTACTGAATACCCCGACCGTAAGCGCAGCAGATTGGCTCTGTCATTTCCTTCCTTTTTTTTTCCTATGTACCCTGGTCCCCTTCGAACGTATGACTTGCAGCAACGGACGACTTCTAGAAGCATGTCTGCACAAAGGCAAAATGCCTCGAGGTCTGCGGACCGTGCCGGGCACACAATACAACCCTAATCCCAAAAAAAGAGCCGATTACACAGGTGCAACAGTAGGGGCTCTCTCGACAGACACGGGCACAGTGTGGAGAAACAGAAACACACCGTGTACAGCGTAGCGTAGGGCTGGATGCTACATCGGAAGAAGCAGAATCGAAGCAGCACAGAAATATTGGCTGCGTCCACGCACCATGATCGTCACGGACATGAAGATAGGCATTCTGCAGGGAAGATCGCCTGCGGTCTCCGAGGGTTTAAGCTTCCTTGCGCCTCCGGTTTGCAGTTTCACCATCGATGGTCTTGCAGAGCAGGAATCGCGCTGGATGGCTCTCCGTGAAACACATGTGATATGTACTCGGAAGACCGCCGGGGAGAGTGACGATGATGGAGACGAGGGGAGTTGGTTCCTCTTCTGCGTCCACACGGACTCCGGAAATGCTCAGCCAAGGTTGCATTAATACTTGGCGATGGTGATGCTCTGTCCAATCCACGCGGGAGAACATCGACAAGAACGCGATCGCGGTCGCGGGCGCAGAGACCCATCGTCATCGACGATCGTCTCCAGCCAGGCTGGGCATCTGCCCTTCAGAAGTGTAAGTTGTCCTTGCAGGCGACGATCACAGCCTCTATCCACTGCCAAATGGGCGTCTTTCGGCGATAACTGGCGGTGCACCGGGTGCTCCTGCATACTCCTGAGATCTCCCAATCACCCCATACTGTGCGATGCTGAGGCTTGTGTCGAATGCTTGCTGATGCTTGCTCATCTCTCGTCCCGTCAAGCAATCACCCACCCGCTGCTTGGCGCACCGGGGCCTGCGACAGGGCGTTGCTCAAGCACCATGGAGGTCTTCTCCATCGCCAGTCCGTCGGTCTTGAGCTTCTTGGACGAGGATCTGCATGAGGAACTTCCTGAGGGAGAGTGTCTCCTTTCTTGGACAGTCACAGTGCGAATTTAGTGCAGCGTTGATGTTATCTCTGATGGAGGATCATCGCCGTGGGTGGACGACGACGGATGGAGTCGTTGTTAGACTGTCCAAACTTTGGGCTGCGCAGTCGACGAGCCCAAAAAACTACTTAAGGACTGCTATTTCTCGTCTTTTTTGTGCTTCCATTATCCCTTCGAATCATCCCATTCAGCCGGTCGGGTCGAAGTCCTTTGTTCCCTCCTTTGTCCCACTCAATCAAGCTCTCTTTTGTATATAAAGGCTACGCGCCGCTTCTTCTTATTCTTCTTCTTCTGCTGTCGGCTCTGACTTTACGGAGCTCGTCCATCGCCAATTGACTTGGTTTACCGTCTACGTTCCTTTCGTCCACACGAAAATGGTTGTCTTCAGCAAAATCACCGCCGTTGCGGCCGGTTTCTCCACTCTGGCTGCGGCAATGCCCACGCTGAACCGTCCCAATGTCAAGTCGTTCAGTCTCAGCCAGTCTGCCATTCCTCGCCAGCACAAGAATTTCAACTTTGCCGCGACTTACGCGAAGACTCTGGCCAAGTATGGCGGCCAGATCCCTGCGTCTCTCAAGGCTGCCGCCGAGAAGGGAAGTGTCAATACTTACCCTGAACCCCAGGACGCCGAGTACCTCACTGCTGTCGATGTCGGCGGCACTACCTTGAACCTGGACTTTGACACTGGCTCGGCTGATCTGTGAGTTGTTCTTCTTTCCCGCTCTGTCCGTGTATCAATGCTTGCGCTGACGGCGATATCATCCAGCTGGGTCTTCTCTGCCGAGCTTCCCTCCAGCGAGCAGTCTGGCCATGCTATCTACAAGCCATCCAGCAATGCCACCAAATTGAGCGGATACTCGTGGAGCATCTCCTACGGTGACGGTAGCTCCGCCAGTGGTGATGTCTACAAGGACACCGTCACTGTCGCTGGCATTACCGCCCCCCAGCAGGCTGTTGAGGCTGCCAGCAAGATCAGCTCGGAATTCACCCAGGACAAGAACAACGACGGTCTGTTGGGTCTGGCTTTCAGCTCCATCAACACCGGTGAGTTGTTCTTCGGTTTTCCTGTTCCTGTCTTCATATTAACGTGAAATTCCCCTCGCAGTCCAGCCTAAGCCCCAGACCACCTGGTTCGACACCGTCAAGGAGGATCTGGATTCCCCTCTTTTCGCAGTGGCTCTGAAGCACAATGCCCCTGGCACCTTTGACTTTGGCTACGTCGACAAGTCCAAGTACACTGGTTCTCTCACCTACGCCGACGTAGACAACTCCCAGGGCTTCTGGCAATTCACCGCCGATAGCTATTCCGTTGGCTCCCAGAGCGGCTCTGAGTCCATTGTTGGCATTGCTGGTATGTTGTGATCCCAACAACGAGTATATTAGAAAGGATGTTCTGACATGCTCCCACAAGACACTGGCACCACCCTCCTCCTCCTCCCCGACGATGTCGTCGAGGCCTACTACAAGCAGGTCGAGGGAGCCGAGGACAACTCCCAGGCTGGCGGCTACGTCTTCCCCTGCGACTCTCAACTCCCCAGCTTCACCGCAGTCATCAACGGCTACTCCGCCGTTGTCCCCGGCAGCCTGATCAACTACGCCTCGGTTGGCGACGGTTCGAACAACTGCCTCGGTGGCATTCAGTCCGACCAGGGCATCGGCCAGGCCATCTTCGGCGACATCTTCCTCAAGAGCCAGTACGTTGTGTTTGACGCTGATGGCCCCAGACTCGGATTTGCCCCTCAGGCATAAGTGTAAGGTGAGGGGATCGAGAAGGGGAAGCAAGAATGGGTTTATTTTTGTTTTCATCCTTTTCTTGACCTGTCATAATCTCGGGGGTTGACCTCCTGTACTTACTACCATGTGTGCATCTTTTCTCTGCATTTTGTGTTCTTCTCTTCTTCCATCTCTACTTGATTGTCTTCAGACAGACAGCTGATCATAGCGTCAATGTCGTATTTACTTTGGCTCCTTTCTAGTTTTTAGAATCTTACGGCCTCCGATCTCGTGTATTCTATGGGGAATGAGAGAAGGAAATGTAATCATTGGCTCTATCCACTATCTAGCTATCTTAAGATGCCCATATGCATTGTAGGGTAATGAGACTGATGGAATGACGTGGTATCAGACTGGTCTTTTGCATGTAGTGTTTCAGCGATCAGTGGAGATAATGATAAGAGTTACGCCGAGGGAATTAAGCTGCATGCCCAGAACAACTGGAGGATGGTGGTACATTGTGGCGCATTAGAGTTGCGGAGACTTCTAGAATGATGAACATTGCAGTAATTGCCTACTATCTTCCTAGGTAGAGTACATACTGCTCTACAGTAGCGATCAGTATCAATTTGTACTGAAAATAAATATCGATATCAATTCTGCGGAATTGCCAGCGGTCGTGTATGGTCATGTAACGTAATACAAATGCGATGTAATATACTGTAATGTACTGTATGGTGCATTGTAACGTACTTACAGTACCGCCAGGCGTCAACTGATAACCTTTTATATTGGTTTATATTATTGCCTTCGATGGCGTTCTCGCAGTAGTATTTATTACTTTTCGATATTATTAGTATTCGTACGAGATTATGACTATATGACTATCTTCTAGCTGCCGTTATGTCGTCTTCTCCCTAAGATTCCAAAGAGCAGTTGGGAACACCTGCGAGCCAGGACTTCACCTCACTCCTTCAGACGTCTACGGCTACGACTACGACTACAGAATACTACATTACTACGGAGTACACTCCCTTTATCTCTCTCTCTGCCCGTGGTCTCTTTGTCGCGTCTTTTGTCTCCCCTCCTTAGGTTTCCTTGCTTGTATTATTATTTTGCCCAAGAATCACAGTCGATTTGATTTGTCTTCTTGCCCTTCCTGTCTGTCTATCTATCACTTTTCCTTCCCTTTCGCCCCTCGCAAACCAGTTGTTTTTTTGATCAGTAAGAATTTCCGCCATCGCCTCGGAATGAAGGTGAGCTTCTGTCGATATGTGTTATTATTTCCTGCATAATTAACCCGCGTTGAAGGCCATCCGGCGCTCTCTCAAGGGGGAGAAAGACCACGCCTCCAGACCCCACCATATCTCGGTCACTCCCAAGTCGGCCATTGCCATTCTCCCGCCGAAAAAAGTAAGTTTCTCGTCTTTTCTCTTCTCACGTTCCATCTCCTTCATTGGTATTTATTATTATTATCCCCTCGTGCCCACCTTCGTTTCGTTATTGCATCCCCTTTGTCGACCCCCCTCTCTCTCTCCTGGATCCACTACCCTGGCGTCCCCCGTCTAACCAACTACTAACCCCTGTCCGAACCACCCCCTCGCAGGTCATCAAAGCCCTCTACGACTACCAACCCGATCCCGGAGACTTGCACGAGCTTGCCTTCAGCAAGGGCGACTTCTTCCACGTTGTCGCCAGGGAAAACGATTCAGATTGGTACGAAGCCTGCAACCCGCTCATTCCCAGCTGCAGGGGCCTGGTGCCTGTGTCCTTCTTCGAGGTCCTCGGCAAGCACGAACGCGGCAGCAGCGGCGGCTCCATCGATCTAGGCCACATCAAAAAGGCCTCCCACGACTCGGGTTTTTCCGACTCCGCAACCAACACTACAAAGCACGCCGCGCAGGCCAGGATGTCGTCGCTCGGCAAATCCTCGGGCGCCATGGTGTACGGCATCGTCCAGTACGATTTCAAGGCGGAACGCGCCGATGAATTGGAAGCGAAGGCTGGCGAGGCCATCATCGTTATCGCCCAGTCCAACCCGGAATGGTTCGTCGCAAAGCCCATCGGTCGTCTCGGTGGCCCCGGCCTCATTCCCGTGTCCTTCATCGAGCTCAAGGACATGCAGACCGGCCAGCCCGTGACGGACCCCCTAGAGGCGGTGCGCCGCGCCGGTGTGCCCAAGGTCGAGGAATGGAAGAAGATGACCGCCGAGTACAAGAACAGCAGTATCAGTCTGGGGAAGATCGATTCCTCCCCCAGCAGCGGCGTTCAGTCCATCACGTCCGGCGTCGACAAGATGTCTGTGCACAGTCGCCAGAGCACAAATACTCTGTCCGGTGTGAATAGTCACCACCAGCGTAATGCCAGCAAGGCGACCGTCACACACTCCATGCCTCCGCCGTCGCGAAGCGACGCCCAGTACCTTCCGGCGCCTGTTCAGGCCTACATCCCCCGCTACTGTTTCGACAATGACAAGTATTGGTATCTCGTCGAGGCAAAGATGGAGGATGGCCGCTGCTGGGAGCTGGCCAGGTACTATCACGACTTTTATGATTTCCAGATCGCCCTCTTGACCCAGTTCGAGGAGGAAGCCGGCAACAGAGGCAAACCGCGCACCTTGCCCTTTATGCCTGGGCCCGTGACGCATGTCACCGACTCCATCGCCAATGGCCGGCGAGTGACCTTGGACGAGTACATCAAGAAGATCTTGGCCATGCCTCCTCACATCTCGCGCTGTCAGTTGGTCCGTACGCTCTTTGCGCCGCGCCCAGGAGACTTTGAAATCGATCCGGACATGTTTGGAGAAGACGCCCGGTACTCCGCAGGCTCCCATCACTCTTCCAGCAGTGCTTCTCGCCAGTCATCGCAGGTGTATACGAATGGCCCGGCTGATCGCCAGTCGCATCAGCGAATGCCACAGTCCGTATCCCTCACAAATGGAGGAGTACCTTCGCGGGCCGATCTGCAGATCCAGATGATGAACCGGCAGCCCAGCTCTCTCACTTCGCTCACCCAGGTGTCTACGACGTCAAGCACCGGGGCGATGAAGGTCAAGGTGTTTTTCCAGGATGATTTGATCGCCATCCGCGTTCCAAATGATATCAGCTTCCAGAAACTGCAGGACAAGCTTGTGGACCGACTCAAAATCAACGAGGACCTCATCGTGCAGTATAAGGACGAACAATCTGGCACATACCTCGACCTTCGCGATGATCGGGACCTTGACACTGCGGTCCAACGAAATTCCAAGTTGACTCTACATGTCAGCTTAGCCTGACCTGGTGCTCATTACTCTTGATATGACGCTGATCTAACAGGCTTCTTTCCTTCTTTCTTTCTTTCTTTTTTTCTTCTTTTTTGGTATTTTATATGATCTTGATGAATCTAGTGCGCTGGCGTTACATGGATAATGATTTTGGGGGGGGCATCCAATGCCGGTGGTCCCTTTGAATGGTTCATGGATTGATGGATGCTAAGATCAGATGTTTTATGCGATCATGCTTTGCTCTTGTGTTTTTTCCTTGCCTTGTTTCAGTATTGCTGTGAAACGTTGGTTCTTCTTGTCTTCATACCCTGATTGGCGTGTTCTCACAAAATGTACATATGTTTCCTTCTCTGTGCATACACTGTACGATTCCAGTAAGCCTTTTTGCTTGTAGTTGGATTGTTCCTGGATTCGGCCCGGGCTGTACCTTAGTCATCCCTCGGGGCCAGATCTGGGTTCCGATGAGGCGCCGAAAAGATCCTCGTTCTGTTGCTTCTGTTTTGCCTCTGTTGCCTCTTACGCTGCTGCGTTTCTCTCTCGGCGACCCTGCCGGCGATTCGGTGCGTCTCTACAACTTTTCTCTCGCCGTCGGCACTGCATGCCCAGCCTGTCCGGAGCAGCCTGTATCTTGCCATAATAGGAACAGCATCGCATCCTACCGCAGACCTCGGCTACCTTGATCCCTTCTTCCTGCCTTGCAACAAATCCTGTCGTCCGCACAGCGTACATAGTCTGTCAATAACACATCCATAATAATATAAATATAAGCATACAATAAGAATGAGCCGTGTTTCTTCCCGCGTCCGCCCTACGGACTGTTTACAGGGCGCTTTGCGGCCGAAGCGGGGAGCGACACTGGCAGCAGCAGCAGCAGCACAAATACAAACACCTCCAGGACAGCTGTGCGCTGAGGAATGGAAAACACGTGCACATTTGCGTTCTGGAATCCCCCCTGTCTGTTATGCGAATCGGACTTGTTCATCGCGGCATGCGATTCAGCTTCCGAGTCGGAATGGCGGGTTGATCAGTTTGAGGAGGGGATTGGCGACGGTGGGCAATGGAGTGAACGAAGAAAATAGGAGCAGACTATTGGATTCTGGGCCGGAGGATGGGCCTTTGAGGGAGTATAATTTGCGGGTTGAGCAGGGGAGGTTGAAGGATGATCCGTATCAACGAGGTGGGTTTTCCTTTTCAAGGGGGTCAATCGAATAATGCTAATCGTGACAGGGATGATCCAAAACCTCCAAGAACTCTATGAGACTCTAAAAACTTACAACCCACCCAAAGTTGTCCGTCCCGACGTGGAATCGCTGGACCCCAAGTCCAAGTCGTCTTTCTTCGGCTCCCTGTTCAGTGGGTTTACCAGCGGTGGCGCGGACGATGTGACTATCCCTCCGGATCTTCCTAAGGGTCTATACATGTATGGGGATGTGGGGTGCGGGAAGACAATGCTCATGGATCTGTTCTACGACACTTTGCCGTCGCATATTACGGCGAGGACGCGCATTCATTTTCACAATTTCATGCAGGATGTCCATAAGCGCATGCATAAGGTCAAGGTGCAGCATGGTAGTGATTTGGATGCGTTGCCGTTGGTGGCGGCTGATATTGCGCAGTCAGCGAGCGTGCTATGTTTTGATGAGTTTCAGTGTACTGATGTTGCGGATGCGATGATCCTGAGGAGGTGTGTTTACTTTGTTTGGTGTTATTGTTTTATCCGGCGCATGCTAATGTTAAATTTTTAATATAGACTCCTCGAATTGCTCATGTCTCATGGCGTTGTCCTGGTGACAACTTCCAATCGCCATCCGGATGAACTGTACAAAAACGGCATCCAGCGACAGTCTTTCATTCCCTGCATCGAACTCCTCAAGAAAGAGCTCCATGTTATCAACCTCAATTCGCCTACGGATTACCGCAAGATCCCCCGTCCGCCGTCCGGGGTGTATCATCACCCCCTGGGCCCTGAGGCGGACCAGCACGCTGAATGGTGGTTCGAGTACCTCGGTGATCCAATCAATGATCCTCCCCATCCTGCCATGCAGGAGGTCTGGGGGCGCAAGATCAAGGTACCCCTGGCGAGCGGTAGAGCGGCTCGTTTTAGCTTCAAGCAGTTGCTCGGTAGTGCGACGGGTGCAGCCGATTACCTCGAACTGGTCCGACATTATGACTCGTTCATCGTTACTGATGTTCCAGAGATGGATATTCACCAGCGTGATCTGGTGCGGAGGTTCATTACCTTTTTGGATGCCGTCTATGAAAGCAGGGTAAGAAATTCCGTCTTCATTCTCCTTCAGGTCTTAGAAAGTCTTAAATGCTAAGTGACGTGGATTCCATGCAGGCCAAACTGGTCCTCACAAGCGCAGTCCCATTGAAGAACCTCTTCCTCCCGGCCGTCGAACCGGACACAGCCTCGACCAAAGACAACAAGGATGCAGCAAGTCTCCCGGATGATATGCGCACTCTCATTGATGATCTTGGCGTCGATATGAAGACCCTCAAAGAATCCTCCATGTTCAGCGGGGACGAAGAGCGGTTCGCCTTTGCACGTGCCCTTTCCCGACTGTCGGAGATGGGCAGCAAACAATGGGTTGAACGGGGGCTCGGAGCCAAGGATGCGGGAAAGGAAGTGAAAAATGGTCAGAGTCGATGGAGTGAAGGCAGTGCATAGGTTTGTTTGACATGGTTATCATTTGGCATTGCCACATATCTTCTGGTATACTTTCTATATATATACTCTTTGCTGATGAGATACCTAACCTGCACATAGACGATGTTTCTTGGTTTATCTCATGTTCTGGGCCGGCTTCCATCTATGGATAGGTTGCCTCTTACTTTGTTTATTCTGTTCCATATCTTGTTTGCCCAGTGTAACCCGTGCAATTTCTGTGTACACCGGACATATGGTACCTGTTTGTGCTGTACATTGAACGTCTGTACCTCCATGTCCATAAGACATATCCTTCAAGAAGTGAATCCTCAAATCCATGCCATATGCTTGTTATTCTCGCTATGCCTGACCTGCCAGTGCTACATTCTGTCCATTCCTGTATGACAGATGAATGAGGGATGGAAATGTTTCCATTCCACTGTCCCTCTTGCTTACCCCTCCTTCCTTTTCTTTTTATTTTCTAGACAGTGCGCAGGTTCTATCAAGTTTCAACTATAAGGATCTGGATCTCGAGTTTCATGCTCCTTGCTCCATGCTCCATGTCATTCGGTAGTAACAACAAGGTAACAATGGCTCGCAGATTGGGCACTCTCTCCTCGTCAAGTAGATTAACTGTCGTTATTGGGATAGCGACGTGTTTCTTTTTAGTTGAGATATCGGGTATTTCTTGTTCTCTCGCTCTTCTCTTATGCTCTTGCTCTTGGTTAATGACTGCTAATCATCATGTACAGTGGGGTTTTATACGCATTCTCTGGCATTGGTTGCTGATGCTTTTCATTATGTATAACCTCACTCACTTCATCCTATCCATACACATTATTTGCTGATATGTCATAGTTGAACGATCTGCTTGGTTTTGTGGTTGCGCTGGTTGCTCTGAAGGTATGCATTCTGTCATGTCCTGTCCTGTCCGTCCTTAGAACAGAACACCAGCAGAGAGATGGTTCAGCTATTGATAATTCTGAATCAACATCAATACCAGGCCTCAGAAAAAGATAAATCCCCCTCTTACCTCTCATTCGGATGGCAAAGGGCCCGCCTGCTAGGCGCGTTCTTTAACGGGGCGCTTCTGCTGGCCTTGGCCGTTAGTGTGTTTTTGCAGTCTGTTGAGAGGTTTATTTCGTTGCATCGTTGGTCTTCATTTTTCTTTTCTCCTTGTCCTATATATACTCTGTATACCTAACATATATGTATGTGTTGCTAACTGACATAGGAGTCGAGAATCCGAAATTGATACTCATCCTCGGCGGAGTTGGGCTGGGGCTGAACTTGGTTTCTGTTTGTTTCTTGAGGGGTACTATTATTTTATTTTATTTATTTTTATCTCATATATTATTTATGGTTTCATTGTTTATCTCCTTAGCCATGTTTACTTGATACCTGCATATTGCTGCATGCGATGCTGACAACGGAACGTTCTTATAAGAACATCACCATCATGGCAATGACCATGAGTCCTCAATTACCGTGGAACTCTCTCAGAATGATTCCCAGAAAACGTCCAATGTCAGTCATTAGTCCAGTCTATAATACAACAAATACTAACAAGCAACCAGCACCATGATCACAAACACAAGCACAAGCCCACGCCAGACTACCACAACCATGACCTGGGAACAATGGGCGTCCTGGTTCACATCATCAGCGACGCAGCGAACAATATTGGTGTCATGGCTGCTGCATTGGTGATCTGGCTAGCTCACTATGAAGGTCGATTCTACGCAGATCCCGCAGCGAGCATGGGGATTGCGGTGATGATTCTGGTATCGGCGCTTCCGATCGGTATGCATGCTTTTATTCCTGTGTGTACTCAGAGACTAATGTGGATAGTATATCGTTCCGGTCTGATTCTACTAGAAAGTGTCCCTTCTGGCGTGGAATTGGGGGATGTGAAGCATGACTTGGAGAAGGTGTGTCTAGTATCTCCATTGAAGCATGAGATATCCATCCTAGCACTAATAGAATATGTATAGATCCCCCAAATCCTCTCCACCCACAACCTCCACATCTGGAGTCTAAACCAGGAAAAAACCCTGGCAACCGTGCACGTCGTCCTCTCCCCGTCCTCGATGCCCGACTTCCTCAACCTGGCTACTGTCGTGAACGAGTGTTTCCGCGCCTACGGGGTAGATGCTGTGACGGTGCAGCCGGAGATTGTGTTGTCTGGTTCTGAATCGCGGATGGAGTTGGAGAGGTGCCGTTTTGACTGCTCCGGTAGCAATGAGGGGTTATAACTATCTATCACGGTGGGGTATGCCGTATCCCATGGATGCAATCTGCTCTATCAGGAAAGACTCGCGCCGTGTATAAGCACCTTATTTGATGGAGTTAGAAGCGGAGATATATCTGCAATAAATAAGGAAGCTCGACACATCCTAATAACAGATAATTGCCGTCGGTTTCCTATCATGACTGTTCCGAGCTCGTTCCGATTGCACGTCTATATTCCATTAGTATACACGGGTGCATATATGTGCAATCCTTATCTATGCGAATGACGGGGAGTCCGCTCGGTACGAGGAGTAGATGCTATCAGTTCCTCTATCTCTGCTGTTATTATTAAGATCGGGCATTTTATGGAGTGGGTACTGAGAACATATATATAAAGTTATAAACGGAGCCAGTCTGTTCTCGTTGCTTCAATTCAATTTTCCGCATACATTACATTATTATAACTTTCCTAGTAGAACATCATAGACAGCCATGACCAAAGAATCCTGGGAGCTCAAAGCAAAACACGCCAGGGATATCCTGCAAAAATCCATCCCCAAGCAATGGCTAGCCCCGTCAGAGAAACTGCCACCGGCAGAACAGCTAGATGTTCATGATTTCCCCAGAACCAGCGGCTTGCTTTCTGAAAAGGAGCTGTCCACCACGGAGAAATCAGCTACCGCTCTTGTGGCCGATATGGGGTCGGGATCGTTGACTGCGGAGGAGGTTGTCGTTGCGTTTCTCAAGAGGGCTGTTTTGGGTCATCAGCTGGTTGGTTCTCCCGGTTCATTTTACGTGTCCATGCTGATGCGAGTCTTATGGGTAGTTGAATTTCGCAACTGAGTTTATGGCCGATAGAGCTATTTCT
Organism: Monascus ruber; assembly: GCA_002976275.1. Taxonomy (NCBI): domain Eukaryota; kingdom Fungi; phylum Ascomycota; class Eurotiomycetes; order Eurotiales; family Aspergillaceae; genus Monascus; species Monascus ruber. Next base: position 1,113,421 of record PSNO01000005.1, read on the forward strand.
CGAGCGAAAAAGCTTGACGAGTATTTCAAGGAGACGGGGAAGCTGGTCGGGCCTTTGGTGAGTCGTACTTTGTATTGCATCGCGGATGTGAAGCTAATGATAATATGCTTAGCATGGCGTTCCGATCAGTGTTAAGGAGCACGTTGGGATCAAGGGCCTTACGCATAATGCGGGTTTCGTGGCATGGTATGCTCAAAATAGAGACTATCCATCACCTGCGGATGGTTTGCTGACCAGAAGCCTTCCCCAGGGTTGACGAGGTTGCCACAGAGGATGCACTGCTGCTTCAGTATCTGGAGAAAGCTGGTGCTGTCTTTCATGTCCGGACAAATCAACCACAATCGCTCATGGTGCGTTTACGCTTTTGCATACCCAACTAAGGAATTGACAAGTTAATAGATAACATTGTCAGCACCTTGATTGCACAAACAATGTCACCGGAACCACAGTGAACCCCTACAACCGCAAGCTCTCTCCCGGAGGATCCTCCGGCGGCGAGGGAGCATCCATGGGGTTTAGATGTGCGCCGCTGGGTGTTGGGACAGACATTGGCGGCTCGATCAGAGCACCGGCTGCATTTTGCGGCGTGTATGGTTTCCGTCCAACTGCTCTCCGGCTCCCCACAGGCGGCACAAAGGCAGCCTCGTGCGGGCAGGAGTCTGTCAAGGCTGTCATAGGACCGCTCGCAAGTCAATGCGTTGAAGATCTTGAACTTTTCCAACGAGCCGTCATCGATCAGGAGCCGTGGGATGTCGATACGTCTTTGGTTCCGTTGCCCTGGAAGAAGATTGAACCTACCAAGGACATCACTGTGGGGATTATATGGGATGATGGTATTGTCGTACCGCATCCCCCCATCATCAGGGGGTTGCAACATGTAAAGGAGAAGCTTGTGGCTGCTGGGATCAAAGTGGTCGATTGGGAGCCGTACAAGCACGATGAGGGATGGGAGATAGTTGTACGTTATCTATTCGAAACCCTCATGCTCCTGCTCAGCAGCTAATGCTCCAAATCACAGTCTGCCCTTTATTTCCCCGATGGTGCGAAGAGTCAACTCGAGGCCCTGAATGCGTCCGGCGAACCGATCCTGCCTCTGACCCAATGGGCCTTCAAATACAGCCGCCCGACAGCCTTGTCCATAAACGAGAACTGGGCATTCAACGAGAGGAGAGATGAATACAGAGATACATACCAGCGTCTCATGAAAGAACGTGGAGTGGATTTCATCCTGAGCCCAACTTTCAACGGTGTCGCTGCCCTCGTGGGCGAGCCCCAATACTGGAACTACACTGCCATCTGGAACATCCTGAATCTGCCCTCGTCTGTCTTTCCGACGGGCCTATACCAGGACCCAACCATCGACAATCTCCCAGAGTACAAGCCGCGCAACGAAGAGGAAGAGCGAGAGTGGAAGAAGTACTCGCAGCCGGACCTGTACACGGGCGCACCCATCTGCTTGCAGTTGTCTGGAAAGCCTTACAAGGACGAGGAGACGCTTGCAGCGACCAAGCTGATATCTGAGATTGTCCTTTCGAAATAATTGATGCTTATCATTTGTGATATGCTTTTGAAGAGATTTATGAACTTGTAGACGTCAGCATGAGTTGGACAGGATCTGATGAATATTGCATTTACTCACCGTGGACGATTTATTCTGTATGACAATTTTAGAGATTATTGAAGTATTGTAGGAGCCACAAATGAAAATTTGTGGGATCAAACATGTCGAACCATGGATGAAGCTGGAGAAATGGCGGTCGTACAGCGCAGGAACATGGAAGGTTGCGGAGATCCCTCATTTGCCCACTCCGTTATCTACCGACACAACATGCTGCGTATATAATCGCTTTGCATCCCTCCAAATTATCTTCTTCCTTCTCATTTATTATCACCATCAGATTGTCGCTCATCATGAAGTTCCTGGCAGCTCTTGCGCTCGGTGCAACAGCCTCCTCCGTGTTGGCTGCTGTGATCCCCCAGCAGGATCCCTTGACTGGGCCGCAAGCCCACCGTGAAGCGGAGCAGTATCTCATAGAACTGGAACCAGGGAACACAATCTGGGTGACTGAGGATGAAAAGTGGTCACTGAGACTGGTCGGATTCTCCCAAGCTCTACCTCCGCTGCTGCTGCTGCTGTCCGGCTAACCGTTGCTGCCTTGCGCTGCTGTAGGACGGTGCCAAGTTCATGGACGTTACTGAGGAGCATCACAACAGCCTGTACCCTGCTTCTCGTATCTTGAAGACTGTTGAATATCCAGTGCAGATGGAGCACGTCGATGCAGTAGTACCGCTCACCCAGTCCCTATCCAAGGATAACATGAAGGCCGACCTGGAGCATTTCACCTCATTCTACACTCGCTACTACCAGTCATCCACTGGCGTCGAGTCGGCAACTTGGCTCTACAGCAGGGTTTTGGAGACTCTTGAACAGTCAGGGGCTACTGCGTATGGTGCTTCGGTTGAGAAGTTCCAGCATTCATTTCAGCAGTTCAGCATCATTGCCCGAATTCCTGGCCAGTCCAACAAGACTGTGGTGGTGGGTGCTCACCAGGATAGTATTAACCTACTTGCACCATCATTCCTTCCTGCGCCCGGCGCCGATGACGATGGCAGCGGCACTGTCACGATCCTTGAAGCTCTCCGTGTCTTGCTCCAGTCGGAGGAGGTCGTGAACGGATCCATTCGCAACACACTTGAGTTCCATTGGTATGCTGCCGAGGAAGGTGGCTTGCTCGGATCTCAATCGATCTTCTCCCAGTACAGCTCGGATGGAAGAGACATCAAGGCCATGCTCCAACAGGACATGACCGGATACTCCCAGGGTACGCTTGATGCAGGCCTCCCGGAGTCTGTCGCCGTAATTACCGACTATGTCGATCCCGGTCTCACCGCGTTCATCAAGGAGGTCATTACCACGGTGAGTTTGGAGTGCTCAATCCGAAATGTATTGCTTGAGTTTGCTTATCCCTTTTCAACAGTATTGTGACGTGCCCTATGTTGAAAGCCAATGCGGCTACGCCTGCTCCGACAACGCGTCCGCAAGAAAATACGGCTACCCTTCTGCTTTTGTGATGGAATCCGAGTTTGAACATTCATCTGACCGTATTCATACCACTGGCGACAAGATCGATTATCTCAGCTTCGACCACATGGTGCAGCATGCAAAGCTGACTCTTGCCTTTGCATATGAACTGGCTTTTGCCTCGCTTTGATTCCTAGTCGGAATGACCGTGTAGATAGTATTGATGACGAGGGATGATTTACTACTATTAGCACTCCGTACCCTGCATTGTTACGCAGTAATGCGCTGTTTGTTTGGAATCCACTATTCCCATCCGTTTTCTTATCATTCCCATTAAGATTGCTATCTCCCTCGCATTGTCGGTAGAAGCTCTGCTGCTGTTGTATCTCCGTCTGTGCATCATATTACGATAATGACTCTGCATCACGTGAACCAGCAAGAGCGGTTGATTCTGCAGTCGTAGGAATCGTTCATTTAGTAGCAAGAGAAACACCCTAAGGAGAAGCATCGCAACATCGCTAGCAACTGCTGGGTCGAGTCTACGTATCCTCTCTCATCATCCTGCATCGCCGCTCTCGTTCACCCATTCGAAGCCTTTAACTTACTAACTCCCCCTGTACGACTTGCCATTTGTCTCCAAGCACTACCAGTACAACCTTTCGCTTGCTCAACCCCGACACTTTCATTGTGGCGCCATCCATCCTTGTTTTCAGTACTAGGATAAATAGGAATAGTGGTCATTTCTGTGTGAGAAGGGCCAGGTTTAAAATAGCTGCCATTGGTTGCTAGCTCAACGTTCCTCCTCCCCTCTCTCGAGATAAAGACACAAGAGCTGTTCTCCTCTATATTGCATGCTAGGCCCGTTTCTCTTCCCAATGGCTTCATATTCTGGTCCCTACGCCAAAGAGCTCCAGATTGCTTGTCTGACGGTGCAGAGGGCGGCTTTGCTGACAAAGAAGCTCCTGGAATCTGTCGACAAGGGATCCATCGATAAGAGCGACTCCACGCCAGTGACGATCGCTGATTTTGCTGCTCAGGCTATGATAATTGCAGCCATTCATGGTGTTTTCCCTGAAGACGAGTTTGTGGGGGAAGAGGATTCGAAGGCTCTGCGTCAGGACCCCATACTTCTCCAACGAACCTGGGATCTGATCGCTTCTACACGCCTCGAAAATGAGGAGTGCGAATCTATGCTCAACACGCCTAGCTCGAAGGAGGAAATGCTTGAGCTGATCGATCTAGGAACGCAAGGCAAGTGTAACGGTAGCGGCCGCACGTGGACTCTAGATCCTGTGGATGGCACCGCGACGTTCATGCTCGGTCAGCAGTATGCTGTATGTCTTGCGCTGATTGAAGACGGAAGCCAGAAGGTAGGGGTGCTCGGTTGTCCTAATCTCAACCTCGAATCCGGGGTGATCAAGGAGGAGATCGTGGATCGCGACGGCCACGGCTACATGATCTCCGCCGTCAAAGATCAAGGCGTTTCCATCCGGAAGATGGGTCGGGGAGCCTTGCTGCCAGCTAGGAAGCTTGATCAGATCCCCCAGATCACTGACCCCAGCGAGATTCGTTTTGTTGATTGTTCGGTCGCTGCCTCGTCAAATTTTACCCTGCACGGCCAGGTGGCATCTCGAATAGGCGCCCCTTGGCCCCATATGACCAACCTCTGGTCCACACAGATGCGATATGTGGCTATAGCGGTCGGCGGGTGCAACGCTACGATTAAGATGCCCCGTAAACCGAAATATCGATCGAATATCTGGGACCACGCGGGTGGCATGCTCATTGTGGAGGAGGTTGGATGCAAGGTTACGGATCTGCAAGGGAATCCTGTAGAGTGCGGTCTGGGTAGGACTCTGGCAGGATGCCATGGGATGATTGTGGCTCCTACTTCCATCCACCAGCGTCTGGTGGAGGCTGTACGAGAGACGACACTGCAAAGCGCTTGAGGCAGTCCATGACTGGATCGTGCGGACTCTTGACACACAAAAACACTGCTGTCTGGTCTAAGCTCTCTTCACCTCTGGGTCAAGGATAAGGTAGACAGTAACAGCGGTATTCTTAGTTCTCCGGTCATTTTGGACCTAGAGGCAGGATTGGATTTATAAGCCTGCTAGCCTGTCGACGAGACCGACGTTATTCTCCATTCATTCCTTTCATCCGGTGAGATAGCCGTACCTGCAGCAGGATCACAGTAGTCTCTTGCCAACTCCTAGTGGGCTTTGGACTCAGGGTTGCTCGTGTCATTCTCATATTCGTCCATTAGAATCGAGAGCATCTCCTTTATTGATACAGCGTTCGTAGTTCGACAGTATGACGGGTACCAGCCACTGCGACAACCTCCGCCGTCAAGACTGCACCCCTTGCATGGGAAAGCGGTTCCTGGCATTCTACATTTAAAATCCACCCGAACTGTTTCCCGTATCCCACACGGAATGACGAATCACAATAATGGCCGGCTTGCTTGCTGCGACAGGGTTCCCGCAGAGCTGCTTGTTGCCCTGGCGACAGACGGGTTTCGTCTCCATCAGCCCGCATCACCATGGCGCCGCTCCAAACGCCGAAGAACGGTTCCTGAACTGGACCGCTGTAAATATTGGTTGATCCATCAGTAATTGACTATATTATTACAGCTGACGCGCGCGAACTATCTGTTTACTGCCTGTTTTGTCTGGTTGTTGTGGGAAAGAAAAAAAACTCGTTTCACTCATAGTTCGATCGAGATACATCTACTCCACCAGTTCAAACCGGTTTGTTTACCTGCTAGTCTGCCAGTGAGGGCGGATATACTGGATGCATCTATCCCCTTTTGCAGACTATCTGACCTTTTCAGGACTTTCTCGCGAGAAAAAGGAAAGACCTTGCTTCGATTCAGTTCCCTAAGCGTTGATCGCTGCCAACGTCCCCACCTCATGCTCTAGGAGCACCCGCCTGAAGCAGGACAAAGGACAAACACCATGGATCCCTCTTCGTCAAGTGGATATCGTCCTCCTGCTCTGAACTATGAGGAAGAGCCACCGGCGTATCCTTACGGGGACACTGCACCTCTCATCCCAGAGAATCAGTCGCCCTCGACATCGCGTCTCAACGGCCCGACGATGAGACTCCTAACGACAAACGCCAATGTTGATGACGACGATATGCACAGTGACTTGGGAAATTACTCGCAGCATCAGTATGGACGTGATGACCCGGAACCCAGTGTGTATGTACCCTCAGTCGCTACTCCAAATACCGAGAAACCCAAGGACTGTGGGGACCCCCAAGCCTCAGTGCCCATGTCACATCTTCCCCCTCACACAAGAAATCTCCCCTGCAATACACCGTCGATCTTGAGTAGCTCACATTCTCCTTCCGTTAAACCTAAACGGACGGGTGGATCTGATGCATCAAGTAAAGGGCAGCGTCCCCGGGACAACAAGAGCCCTGTTCATAAAAGACCATCTATTCCCGAGAATATCCAAATCCCCAGAGTTGCAATTCCGTCTCCTCTATTCTCACCCCGAAAAAGGAGCGACCCAGCTTCAGGATTACCCTCTAAGGACGTCTTGAGTGGGATAGTCCCTGGACCAGAAGTCGTGTCTACTGACAAGGAGTCTGACGCAAAGACAAATGCTAACAAAATGGCTTGGTATGGCAGAATAAGCGACGGGAGGGATGTCTCCGACCCTTTCTACCATCCGCGGGATCGGGGTTCCCTTTCGCGAAGAACCTCCGTGCTCGACGCTGCTCCACGGATCCCACCCCCTACGGCATCCGTGGTAGATGGTCCGTCGTACTCTCGGCCAGCTTCCCCTGCAAGGTCGTGGACCTCTACTCGCAGCACAGACTGGGCTAGACCGCCACGGCCACCATCCGTAACAACCACCACCTACGAGCGTGCGGATCTCAACGGTAGCCCACGACCAGGTACTCCTAGTTCACGGTACGGGGGCAGTCCACGGCGTCCCTTGCCCCCAGCACCTCTGTTTGCCGGTCCTGGATCGACAGCCAATATAGCTGACGCAAGCATCGACATCGGGGACACCGGCGAAAATAGATACGATGATGTCTTTGGCGGTGGTGGGAGGACCATTAACACTCACCTATCTCGCAACAGCGTTGCGTCTTTTATGAGCGATTCTACTATCGTCACAGATGCAAGGGATGATACGATGGCCAAGGTTGACCTGGACGAAGACGATGACTCGACATCTATGATCGATCACAACCAGCATTATGGACCAGCCCCGGAGAAACAGAGCCGCAGAGGTGTCCGGCAGGCACAGATGTCGAAGAAAGAAGTCCAGCTCGTCAATGGTGAATTAATTCTTGAGTGCAAGATTCCAACCATCCTTCACAGTTTCTTGCCTCGTCGTGACGATAGGGAGTTTACTCACATGCGATACACCGCTGCAACCTGCGACCCGGATGACTTCACCACCAGAGGGTATAAATTACGGCAACAGTTTGGCAGCACCATGCGTGAAACAGAGCTATTGATCTGCGTTACTATGTACAATGAAGATGAAATCAGTTTCACTCGGACCATGCACGGAGTCATGAGGAATATATCTCATCTCTGCTCACGATCAAAATCGCGCACTTGGGGCAAGGATGGGTGGAAGAAGATTGTTGTGTGTATTATCGCCGACGGACGTAAGAAGGTGCATCCCCGTACCCTCAATGCTCTGGCTGCACTGGGTGTCTATCAGGAGGGTATTGCCAAGAACATCGTCAACCAGAAGCAGGTCACAGCTCACATCTATGAGTACACGACCCAAGTGTCGCTCGACTCAGACTTGAAGTTCAAAGGAGCCGAGAAAGGAATCACTCCCTGCCAGGTCATCTTCTGTCTAAAGGAGCGCAACGAGAAGAAGCTGAATTCGCACCGTTGGTTTTTCAACGCGTTTGGACGAGCCCTTCAGCCGAATATTTGCGTTCTCCTCGACATAGGCACTCAGCCCTCTCCCACGGCGATCTATCATTTGTGGAAAGCCTTTGATCAGGACTCCAACGTTGCTGGAGCAGCAGGCGAGATTAAAGCAGGAAAAGGAAGAGGCATGTTGGGTCTGCTTAATCCGTTGGTCGCCAGTCAGAATTTTGAGTACAAGATGTCCAATATTCTCGATAAGCCTCTTGAGTCCGTCTTCGGGTACATCACTGTGCTTCCCGGTGCGCTGAGTGCATATCGATATTATGCCTTGCTCAATGATGTCGACGGCAATGGGCCATTGAACCAATACTTCAAGGGTGAAACACTCCACGGCAAGAATGCAGATGTCTTCACAGCCAATATGTATCTGGCTGAAGACCGTATTCTGTGCTGGGAATTGGTGGCTAAGAGAGATGAACGTTGGGTCTTGCGCTTTGTGAAGTCAGCCGTCGGGGAAACTGACGTGCCAGGTGAGCGGGACTGCCTTGCTTTCTATTATTTAGGAGTGAAGAAACTAATTAAGCCTTCGGCTTTGAAGACACGATTCCAGAATTTATCTCACAGCGACGAAGATGGCTGAACGGTGCCTTCTTTGCTGCGGTGTATTCCATCGTCAATGCCAGGCAGATATGGAAGACTGACCATACACTGGCGCGGAAGATTCTGCTCAATATCGAGTTTGTGTACCAGTTCTTCCAGTTGTTGTTTACCTACTTTGGTTTGGTAAGAGATATCTCTTTTTAATTCCCTTAGGCGGGCTCGTCTTGCTAACGGTCTTACCACAGGCGAATTTCTATCTGGCATTCTTCTTTATTGCGGGATCGTTGAGCGACAAGAAAATCGACCCGTTCGGCCACAACATGGGAAAGTACATCTTTATTGTTCTTCGATATGCTTGTATCCTCGTCATGTGTATGCAATTTATCCTCTCGATGGGTAATCGGCCGCAGGGGTAAGATAGTGATGAGATCTGTTTCCTTTACATCATATTTAAACTGACATGGTGGCAGAGCGAAAAAGCTGTATATGTCCGGCATGATTGTCTACAGTATCATCATGGTCTACACGGCTTTCTGTACCATCTATCTGGTCGTCTTGGAGCTTATGGCGCGAGCCGGAGCCCACTCACGTGTCCAGGTCACCGATTCTCTCTTTACTAACATTGTCGTCTCCTTGCTCTCCACGGTCGGCCTGTACTTTTTCATGTCGTTCGTCTACCTGGACCCGTGGCACATGTTCACTTCGTCAGCACAGTACTTCGCCCTCTTGCCAAGCTACATCTGCACCCTCCAAGTCTACGCTTTCTGCAACACCCACGACGTGACCTGGGGTACCAAAGGTGACAACGTCGTCACCAACGATCTAGGTGCGGCGAAGATCGTTGCCGGATCCACCGTCGTCGTTGAAATGCCCTCGGAACAACTCGACATTGACAGCGGGTACGACGCGGCACTCCGCAACCTTCGCGACCGCCTCGAAGTCCCAGAACCGCCCGTTTCAGAGAGTCAGATGCAGGAAGACTACTATCGCGCCGTCCGCACGTATATGGTGTTATTTTGGATGGTAGCGAACGTGATCCTCGCCATGGCGGTCTCGGAAGTCTACGGTGTCGATGCGGGCGGCACAAACATCTACCTGGCCATTATCTTGTGGTCTGTAGCGGTCCTAGCTGCTGTCCGTGCGATTGGCTCTTGTATCTACGCGATTCTTAACGTCATCCAGAAACTTGTCGAGGGCAAGACCAAGTTCGAAGCTGGAAATATCGCAACGGCTAGCGCCATGTCGGGGTCTATGGGCAAGTCAACCACCTCCGGCCCTCGGCGTCAGCTCTTTTCCAAGTATGGAGGGAACGCGTCCATGAAGGATCGGTTCAGCGAGGCTGGATGGACTATGAAGAGGAAGTTGGGGAAATTGATGTTTTGGAGGAAGTGACCATGCCTTGGTAGTGTTTAATTATCTTCCCTGTAACCTGTTTGATGTGCTATGCTATGTTTTCTTTAATGGTGTGATGTTTGATGAGATTTTTTCTACCCCTTTTGTTTTTTCTATCTCTCTCATGTTGCTTGATGTGAATAACAAAACCGGCGACATTTTTGAATGACACATCCAAAACCAGTGGTATTTATTATTATGTACAGGTAGTATGAAGTATTCTTGGGATGATCCTGATATTGTTTTCTTTGTCGCTGTCTTTCGAGTTTTAAACATTTCTGACTCAAGGGGTTTTCAAATCATACTTCCCCATTCAATATGGAAAAAGTCTATTATTATTAACGGATGCCATCAGCTAGGATCCTATTATTATTGTAAAGGGCTTGCAACCATTCTCATCTGATACCGCAATGACTCATGATGATTTCTTTCCACGATGAATTCCATCTGCGCTGGATGGAGCACTTAGGGCCTAGGGTTCGTGACTCACACACGTGCGCGCGTTCTTATCTTTCCGGCTTTCCGGGGCTTATCTGCAATCTGCTGCTGGTTACTACATAGTAATAGCACCACGATCCCCACTCGCCTCGCCTCTGTGCGCCATCTACTCTCTCCTGAGTCCCTCGACTACGTATCTACTATCTACTGCCTAGGAAGCATCTTCCTTCATTCCCCGGAAATTCTCCTTCGCTTCCGTTTGCCTTCTGCCGTCGAACTGCACGTCGTTGCCTCCCAGATTCAGAACCAGTTCGCGCGGATTTCGCAATGGCCATCCATCCTACTCTTCGCGGCTCTCACGCTGAATCCCAGAATATCCTGTCACCGCAGCAGGCGATTGCTATTTCTGTATGGACGGAGCAGGCCGCCGCGTCTTTGCAGGATCTGAGCCTTTCAGAATCAGTGCCGGGAGATGATAGGAGCGCGCCCGCGACCGCGACTGCAACCGCGACAGTGGCGCGACAAGCCGCCCGTGGGACCTCGGTTTCTTTAGCAATTCCTCTTGATGATGAGGTTTATACTGCTGAATCTAAGGCTGCTCTGCGGGTTGGGGAGCTCCAGAAAGCCTCGGTTAATTTTCGGCGTCGGCCGCCTATTCGTCGGGACAGTCTGAAGAGACGCGAGGCTTTGCTCAAGGGGAAGGACGGCAGTCGTCGTAGACAGCGTTGGGAGAATGGTATGTCTTCGACAAGTGTAGATAATTTGATTGATTAATCCTTTATCGGGAAAGGGAGGAAGCGTACCGTGTTGATCGCACGGTTGTCTCACTTATTCCGGGGCAAAAAAGAAAGACGAATGATGCTGACCAAGCCTTCCCAACATCAAGACCGTCTGTTGAACAACCCCTGGGCTGAGCCGCCATCAGCTAATGACTGGCTCGTGCAACCGACCTACCCTCGGCATGACCCGGTTCCCTACTACCTTGCGCCGCTCTGGGATATTCACTATTCACAAGTTGATCGTCACTCGTCCAAGGTTACCAAGGCCGCAGCCGAACAGAAGCACCGAGTCCCAAAGGAACTTCGGACGAGACTAAAACACGCGCGTGGTGCACGTGGCATGCTCCAGGGCCTGGAGGAAGACGTCCGGAATTTCGTCCAGCGATGGAACGAGAAGCAGCTCATGCTTCAGCAGGAAGAATCACAAGATGCTTCTGGGCCAGAAGAGGACTCTGAGGATGAGATCGTTTTTATGGGCCGGAATGGACAGGAACAGGAACGTAAGCCGAGGCTGCGGAAGACGCACACGAATACGAGTTCGCCAGAAGATGAGCGGTATGGTGAGAAGATGGTATTTGAAAGCATGGTTGACGACCGCGCTGCTGGGTTTGGGTAAGTACCAAGCCAGTCACCCATTTATTTGTAGAGGCAACTAATGCTTATAATGTCTCCAGGCGCTGGCTCGTCCATTGCATTGCGTCCTACTATGGCTTGCATACCTGGTCTGTCACCACTCCAGGGCAACCGGCCCGACGTGAGGCCTATGTTGGCTTCTATCCTCCTAATTCTGGCAACCGGTCTGGATCCATCTTGAAAACAGTTCAGCCGGGGGAGGAGCTTCCTGTGCCGCTCTGGGCACAGCTGTAATCCATCCGTATTGGCAGAGCTGTAGAACTGCAGACTCCCTGTGCTTTAATGCGTGGAGATTAATACTGATATATAACCGTCTTAAGAATAAACTAAACGCTTTATTTGCAAGGCGCATCTGCGTCGCATTAGACACGTGTCGTAGACCAAAGCGAGTATCTTCGTCCCCGGATTTTCTCCAGTATGTTGCACGTTGCGAGTCGCTGCACGGTGATATCTATGCATGGCAAAGACGTTGCACCGTTTTCACGCGCGGACCGTCCCGAAGATTCCAGTCTGACCCATGGATCGGAAAGTCGAGTCGTACATCGCTTGTACAGCTCAACGGCCAGCAGCAATGATAAATAAACCCAGCGTGATGACATATGGAGTAGCTTGCTTGACTGGATTCTGGATTCTGGACTCTGATCTCACTAGGAATCTGAGATCCCGGGGTAACAGAGGCGATGCGCAGAGCGTCAGCACAGGCCGATGCAGGTATTTTTAGACCCAGAAAATCCCCGAGATAACGTTGACGATTTGTCTTCATTCAGATCATCTGCACTGCCCTGTTGATGGCATGACTGGGAATTAACTTTGCGAGGATGCAACGGTCAGCACTACACCAACAGGACTGCCCTGGAGACGATAGACACCTGGACCCTGTCATGCTTGTGAGAATGACCGCGGGATCCCTGTTCGATCACAGGCTTGATGCCGAAAGGAAGAGGAATGATAATATCGAATAGCCGACGCCGTGTGGGCTCTGTGGAGAGGACGGACGGCGCACAGATAGCCAGATCATGCTGTCTTCCGAGCTCACAAGGGCCCTTGATGAGTTGTCGTGGGCTTGGGCAGATAGCACCACGACATGCCACGATGGCATTATTCAGACTGTCCATCTGCGTCTTGTCGTGGGCGATGATACTACGCTGAGAATCATTGTCGGCTGTGGAGTTTGCCAAACAACGTGGCTGGCATTCTTTTGCGGATTTTGCTGGCCATCTCTTCTTTTCCTTTTCCTCTTCTCCCTTCTCTTCTGTCGTGTCTACCGTCGTCATTTTGTCCCTTTTCTCTGTCTCGTCTACCGCGCCGCTCGTATCCCTCCCCCTCATCCTTCCGCGCGCTCTCTTTCGCCTCTCGCCCCGAGCTTCATCGTATGACTGAGTCCGTTCGTTTTGATCGCGCCGAGTCCTGTATCTGATTCGTTTATTCGCTTTCTGTTTGTCTGTTTATTATTCCTATTTTTGCTTTGCTATCGTCCTATCGACAACGGGTATTTCACCTCGCTGTCTGCTCTATCCAATACTGTCCTACCAACAATTGCCGTTACTGGCAAATCACAAGGGCCTGTGAAACCCGTCCATGTGTTGTGCTCGGGGCTTTTTGATTGCATCTATATACTCCTAGCAAATATCATCATCGAGATGGCTTTTTTTGTTTGACGTTTTTGACTGTCTACCAGTTGCGGCCATCCCTCGTCTTCTACCCTTCAGCTTCTACCAGCGAGTCTCGTCGACTCCTAGTGAGCAACTAGGATATCATATTCCTCGGGGCACACAGTATAGGCTGTTCCTTTTTTCGGGTGACCATGGGGTCATATACTGGATCATGTCAGAACAGTTCAAGGGGTGGGAGCAGTGCCAGCTCTACTAACAGCTACACTTCGGTTCGCTCCAAGAGCACGGCCCCCACCATCTTCAGCGATCTGTCCCCGCTGAAACGGGGACAGTCAAGGGACGGGGCCTATGGCAGAGAAACCGAGGATTCCGTCTCTACGTCTGCGTCGTCCAGTTCATCAGTTGAGTGGCTTCCGGAGGGACCACAGTACGACGTGATTGATCGCAGGCAAGGCTACCTCCCCTCAGAGGCAGTGCCTTCTAATCCGCCGATCTTCGCGGACTTGTTTCCATCGTCCCGTCGATTGCGCATCCGACATGATGACACCACTCTTGATGGCAACATGAATCTGCGCGTGGACACTTTGGTCACGCAAAGAAACGGTTACCAGCAAGACGTCATCCTGTTTCATCTCCGCATGTACGATCTATATCCCAGAAGATTCTCTCTCCGTCGGTACTGCCGAGACTCCGGGAGAGAGGTATGCCACTCCACACGAAAACCGGTGTCGTCCCGCAATGAGAAGCGCAGTCTCTTCAGCCGGCCGTGGAGTAGCATGCTATCAGCCCTCCGGCCAGGCTCAAGCGGCAACCAGGGCATATCCCCAAGGAATATCCTCAGGCGGCAGGACTCGGGTAATAAGTTCAACGATGACGACCTATCATGTAGAAATGGGGGTTCGGGTTCTGGAGATAAACTCTCAAACACGATTATGCTGGAATTTTCCAACTACGCTCACGTTGAGGTCAACCGACGAGGCACCAACGCTGCCAAGAAGTATGAGTACGAATACTGGTCGACCAAATACCAATGGAGACGAGGGATGCGGAAGGAAGGGGACCTCCGAGAGGCATCCTACCACCTCGTCAACTTGAAAACTGGGAAGACTGTGGCGCATCTCGTCCCCGACATCCTGACTCCGTTGGAGGCTGTCGAAGAGGCAAGCAAGGGAGGCTGGATTCCGCCGTCGTCCATGTGGATAAACGATTCGTTTGTGTATGACAAGATGCCTGACATAGCCGAGTAAGTTCTGTCCGTGAGTATATGGTGGATTATCTGCGGTTCTAATAAACACTCAGTGTGATCGTTGCAACCGGACTCGCCGTCCTTGTCGACGACTGCATCCACCGACGATGGCATTCCAAGGGACGTTCCCGGAGAGCACCTGTAGCGAAGAGTATCGAGTTGATGGGACCCAAAAAACTGTTTCAACGCAAATGGTCATCGTGACCGTACGGCGTTAATATCAACATTCGTCTTTTCGATTCTTGGAAATACTTTGTTCATTTTCAGTTTATTTCCGTGAGCTGGTGGCTAAAATATTTTCCTTTCCCTCTCTCTCTCTCTCTCTCTCTGTCTGTCTATCTTTGATGGGTTCATTGCCCGGCTCTATTGGAGGATACCTATTGGCGACGGCAGTTCGCTCTCAAGTTTACGATTGAACGATATGTGGCATGAGATAATGTAGTGCGTCCTGGTTCTGTGTACATATACGAGTTATGATCTAACGAATGAATCATGACATACATAGTACCTGCTTCCACCTGATTGTATGCAGCTCTGCCTAAGCTTTCCCGGATTCATTGGCCGTCAAGCTCAACAGCTGCATTCTCCAGCCTGAAGAGATGTTCATTAATTAAGCTGTGGCCGATGCTGTGAAGCGGATGCGGGGCAGAGAGAGTAATAATTAATGCTAGTAATATTATTATTATAGCGATCCAGTCCCAGTCATAATAATAACCGTGAAAACTCAACCGAACCCAACCACTCACTCCCTGCGCCATGTCGCTGAGCTGGCACTTTGCGCGCGTTCCCCGACGCCCACAACACGCGCAGTCGACAATCGCACCTAAGCAAATCAAGACGAGCTGCCCTGGCAACGTCGATGATGGAGGCTGGATAAAGGTTTAGGGCGTGTGGAATGCAGGCATGAATGCCCAACCCAGTGCCAAAGCAGCGAATCGGGTCGGTCTCTCCCCACGCAGTGCGAAACTGAAGACTGTTGGCTCTCTGAAGAGTGTCATTGGAGTTTCTTTCTGGCTGACATATGTGGGTTTTTTTCTCTTCTCTTCCCTCTAAACCGCGTTGCTGCTACCCTCACTGTCTCTGGACCCTTCTGTTCCCCCTGGGGCATGCAGAGCCTCCGTCACTACGAGATATCTACACACACACACACACACACCTCCCCCTCTCTAATGACGCTTTTCTGGCTATCTGGAGGGCTTTTTTATTTATTTCGTTTTGTTATTTTCCTATCCGGCCCCACGCAAAGCGGCCCAGTTGATGGCTGTACCTGTGCTTGTACCTGTACATGCACTGCTTATATCGGCAACAGCTGTTTTGTTACACCCAGTCCAATCCGAAGAAGTCTCACTTCCATTTCCTCATTGATCCGGAGGGGTAGTGCCTGTCGAGGACGAGTGGATCAAGATTTACACTCTGTATGCAAAAGGAATGACGGGTTCGTGCTCAAACTTGTTTGCATGGCGTACATACCCTCCAAATATGCATATGTATCTAATGGTTGATGAGCTGGCAAATTGGGTCTTCCTGTGCCCGGAAGGGGCCCGCTTTCCAATATTCTGAGCCTCGCAACTGGTCAACTGGCGCAGACGCCAGCATCAAATTCGCCTTCTTATGGAGTCCCTTGCTCTCCGCTTTTGGCCCGACTGTGACTATGGGGTGGAACGGGTCTTCGCCTGTTCATTTATGATTGAAACGTTAGGAGGAGGGGGGATCCTTTTTTTCGATTAATTTTTTGTTGTGCGCCGTTTCTTTTCGACCCATTTTGGACAAACTCTATCACCATTAACCTGATCCATCATAGGGAACAAGTCCTTTTCTCGCCAGATTATCAATCAGTCAGTCCATCAATCAATGCCTTTCGTCCTTCGGCTGAGTTGTTCGACCTCCGGGATCGACTATCTTTTCTGTGCCACCAGTCAAATACGGGAGATCCGACTGCTCAACTGCAAATGCCAGACATCATCAGCTGCCCGATGCATCCCCCTTCTATGCTTGCATCTGCTTGCATGCCACAAATATTCCGTCCATGTAATCCGGTCTAATCGGCGTGCGCCGGCCCGTTCCAGCATTGCAGCCCCCGAAGGAAATAATAATAATGACAACAATAATTTGAAATGATCCGCATGTATTTGAACACCCCTCATGCAACATGGATTAGCTGGATAGTGGAGAGGGTCAGATAAAGGTGGAAAAAAATAAAGAGAAAGGAAAATTTGCTGACAACTATTCCCTTGTCCACAGTAGCATGCATAAGCCCTCTTTTCTTGTTTTGGTGATTGGGCTTGCTCTGTGTCCCGCCCAATATACACGCATATGAAATAATTTTTTTTTTTTTTTTTTTCTTTTTATAAAACAAAAAAGATAATGACCAACTGTGTCATGTTTCCTCAATGTTTAGGCAGGCCCACTACCTTTTTTTATATGGCTCCCCGCTCTCCCCATGTTCCCTGGACGGTTCTGAATGAAGAGCGAAGAACAGCTCGTTGAACTATCACAATCTATTTCCTGCATTGCATCTGACTCATTTTAACTGTGTCTTTTCTCTTCTACCGCCCTCTTATCTGCGTGTCTTGTCCCTAGGGCTGTGATCTGGCGTTTCCTATTCCTCCATCTTGAGACCTGGGAAGCAGCACTGCTCGGCTGTTCATATTGTGCTCCTCGAGAGGCCATTGCAATGCCGTCCGGTAACTTGAACAATGGTGGCAGTCGACTTAGCTGGCAGGACCAGCTACGTGGTATGGTTCCTGCGCCAGAGTCCCTGTATGTCGTTGTGTTCGTTCAAAGGCCATTTCCGCTGACCATGGCTCTTGGATTAGAATATTGTCTGCGTACAAAACTACAACCGCCTGTCTTCAGTATCGTCTCCGATCGTCGAGGTACACACATAGTTTCCTCTTATTCTATCCTTCTCTGGTTGACGAGGTTCCGCTGCTCTTTGTTGCTTGTTTTTCTTTTTTTTTTTTTTTTTTTTTTTTTTTTTTTGTTCTGTGTCTCCTGGGCACTGTCAAAGTGGAGTAGGAGAAGACTTTCTTCACCGACATTCTGCTCGCCAATTCCTATAGTTTGACAATCCGGTTGTGCTAATCTGCAACGGTGTTATTCTGTACAGGGGGTCGCACAGCATGGTCCAGCACTGTCACCGTCCAAGGCCAAAATATCGCAGCTCGCTACTGGTATGATGGCCAATACATCAACAATGCCAAGGAGGATGCCGCAGAGGTAGCTCTCATGCGGCTGAATCACCAGCCTCGCTCTCACGGCGTCTATCAGGGGCAATTGTTCCCCCAGACTAACGGGTACGGTCGATCCACAGATTACTAGTTCTTCTCTGTTTTATTTCCTGGGAGGCTATGTCTTGTTTTTGCCACCATTGTATCGTCACTTTCCACTTCCACTTCACCGGCATGCTCTTCTTTGTCTCTTGGTATGACGTGTGACAAGTATTCTGTGTGGATGCCGCTCCCCTGGCCTTCGTTTCGTACGACACTACAATCCTTGACATCTATATTGTGTGCTGCTGCAAAGCTCCGAAAATGGCCGCACGAATACATACATGATCCTTCCTGGTTCCCGTTTTCCGGATTTAAAGACGCCAAAGAGTGACGGTGCAAGCTTACCGTTCTTTTGTCATACTTTGGATGCTTTCGGAATTTTGGTCATATTTCCCATTATTTACGGCTGATCTATCTGCATCTTCTTTCCTTCAATGATTTCATATCAGCGGTCTATTCGACCGACAGATTGTTCAACGTGCCCACGCATCGTTTCAATGAGTTTCTTTTATGCAGTTATTTGATTTATCCCCACCCTCATATTTTGTGCTTTCTTTGCAGATTTATTTACACCTGTTTTCATTCCTATATGTTCTTTTTTCAATTCCCGCGTCCCTGTCTTCCCTTATTCCATCTCTTGTGGAACCATCGAAAAAGGCAAACCGGTCAATAGCGACAGACACGAAATAGAAATATTCAAAACGGAGGCTTATGGATTGTTGGTGGACTTTTATTTTGTTTTGTGGAACAGGCTTCCTGGGTTTGAATCTGGAGTTTTAACATGGATATTGGGAGGATTTCGGTTGTGCTGAACTGGGTTGGGCTGGGCTGTCTGACTGACTCTTTTGTTTATCTGAAATAAATCATGATTTGCATTTGGTTATTGTGAAATGATTCCTATAATGATATGTGGCATGCTTGTTCTTTTGCACTGGTTTGGATTTGGTGGATGTTTCTGGGGACATACTATGATAGCTGATGCATGCTCATGTTGAATCTATGGGAACCAGTCCCATGTCTTCTTTAAAATTTCCTCTACTCTTGATCAATTGTGAAGTTTATGTATCCTGCTTCTATTGAAGGATACAGGACGTTGGCCGGTCTACCTAGCCATATAGAGCTGTAGGGCCGAAGATTCGTAGATTTACATAATCAATGCAAACAGCACAAACACATCGGCATTATCCGATGGACACTCGATAGCTTCAAAAATATCTATCGAACTGCGGGACAGCGTCGCAGACGGGTGAAAGAAGGCTTTGATCGTTGTGATGGGTATGCCCTGTCTCTGACATCCCTCAATGCCATGTCTGCAAATCAACTTCATCCGCTACATCCCTAATAACTCCGCAAAGAGGAAATCAACTGCAGTAACTCTCCGCGCGTTTCAAACCGCAACCATGTCGACCACGACAACGACAGCACCGTCGCCGTCACCGCGGAAGCCTATGCCTTCCGCATTGACATTTAACCTCCATGCAAAATGCTCGGTGAGATTTTTACTGCTACAAAGCATACATACTATTCTACGACCATTAAAAATTGAAGGACTTATGCGCTGACTCATGTCTGTCCTGTTCCGCAGACAACCAAAGCCCGCGCAAGTACCCTACACCTCCCTCATGGTGCTGTCAAGCTTCCGATTTTCATGCCAGTTGCAACACAGGCATCCCTGAAAGGTCTCACATATGACCAGCTGAAAGATACCGGATGCATGCTGTGTTTAAACAATACATATCATCTGGGTTTGAAGCCTGGACAGGCCGTGCTTGATGAAGTGGGCGGTGCGCATAAACTGCAGGGATGGGATAGAAACATTCTAACGGATAGTGGGGGGTAAGCTATTTCTCTTCCCAGTGTCTTTGCTCTGTACAGTGGCATACATGGGCTATGCTTCTACGGAGTAACACTAACGTGAGCTATGTTGGACACGTGGCTGATAATTTCGTCTATTGCTGCAGGTTTCAAATGGTTTCCCTGCTCAAACTGGCCAGGGTTACAGAGGAAGGTGTGCGCTTTCTCAGTCCCCATGATGGAACTCCTATGTACGTGGAATTGACCTCTATCTTCCTGTTCACAGGCCCACCTAATGAGATCTACGTGGCAGGCTTCTTACTCCCGAGCATTCTATTTCTTTACAAAATTCCATCGGGTCGGATATTATGATGCAGCTGGATGACGTGATTGCCACAACTTGCCCGGATATTGAGAGGATGCAAGAGGCGATGGAACGCTCTGTTCGATGGCTGGACCGTTGTATCGCTGCACATAAGTACCCGGGGAAGCAGAACCTATTCTGCATCATCCAGGGTGGTCTGGATTTGGATCTGCGGCGGAAGTGTTGCGCCGAGATGGTAGCGCGTGATACGCCGGGGATTGCCATAGGAGGATTGTCTGGGGGCGAGGCAAAGGAGGAATTTTGTAAAGTGTATGTTCATTCTCTCATTACACGTCTCCCCTCGTCGAAACTCCTTTTATTCCGGTGGATAACTGACAGTATCCCACAGGGTGGATACATGTACCGGCCTCCTTCCGGAGCGTAAGCCGAGATATGTAATGGGAGTGGTATGTTTACTAAGCTATGTAGCTGTGATTTGATTTGATACTCATCTGCGTCTCCATTCAGGGTTATCCAGAGGATCTGGTTGTGGCAGTGGCACTTGGTGCGGATATGTTCGACTGTGTCTGGCCCACAAGAACAGCAGTAAGTTTCTCCGGCTCTTGTTTTTGTATCATTGTCGACCGGCTCACACGAATGACAGCGATTTGGTAATGCCATAACATCTGCGGGAAACCTGAATCTCCGTAACTCGTCTTATGCCACGGACTTCGGGCCGGTGGAGGATGGCTGTACTTGCACTTGTTGTCTACCTACGGATCAAGGTGGTATGGGCATTACAAGAGCCTATATTCATCATCTAACAGCAAAAGAGACTGTCGGCGCTCACCTGTAAGGATTTAACCCCCCAACGTGTCGCTATATCAAGTACGAAGTAACATTGCGCTAATATGTTCGATCTCAGGCTTTCAATCCATAATGTCCATCACCTTCTATCTTTGATGGGGTCCGCCCGACAAGCCATTCTAGAAGATCGATATCCTGAGTTTCTGCGAGAGTTCTTCAGCAACCTCTATAAAGGTGACAAGTTGAAGTATCCTAAATGGGCGGTAGAAGCCCTCCGCGGCGTTGGAGTGGACCTGTTGGTGTAGGGAGCGGGAACCAATGCATATGAGCATGGCGTTTGCTTTTGTAGTTGGGAGCGAAGACTTGCCCTTATTTTGGGTTGTCCGTTTCTATATACATTGTGGACTTGGTTGAGGCGCAATATTCTCGCCTAGCGACTGATGTGTTTACGCTGTTACGTTCGAAATAGACTTTAGATTATCTATAGTTTACTTGGACAAGTTGCGCCGAATGCCTTTGGCTTTCATTATTCTATGAGATGAATGATAGACGTGGTGATATGGGTGAGCTACAGATTGCGAATAGATCTATCCTGTCTGGACTCATTGCAGAATGGATGGAATAAGCGCCTTACTCGATTGCAAGAAAACGAGACAATGATAATAATAACTACATATAGCCAGGAACGCAGATCATGAAACGTCGCAGTCCAAAATAAAGTTCAAAATATGTAAATATTTTCAACAATAATAATTTATCAGAAAATCGCAAAAGAACTGTGCAGTGCGTAGATCCACCCATCCAGATTCCACAGATTAGTTACATATCGCCGATCTGAAAAATCGTGGGGAAAGACCCACACTTTCGCCACTATCTGGCTCTAGCTATATACCTTATTTCCCACCAGCGCCACGCTAAAATCTTGGGCATTTTTGGATTCAGAGATGGTGTGCGGTATACTCTGTCTTTCGTAATTATTGCTGGTGTTGCAAACCCGGATACATCCACCCCAAGGTCCAAACATAAGCGTAGACCTGGTTCTATCCCAAATAGGCTGATTATAAAGTCATCGCTTTTTTTGCCAAAATAGGCAGGCAGTTCCGGCGCAAATGTTCCTGAATATTAGTAATGATTAATATCAGCACGTGATATTGATACGCGTCCCTGTCGCGTGGGACGCGACACCGACTTTTTTTCGATCTCAGAGATTAAAGCATCGTTGAGGTCAGTCACTACGGTACATTCATGTTATTCTATCCGTTGCGATAATAATACATACAAATAAATACATGAAGACTTTAGAATGACACCCTCAGCCATGAATTTCGAAGAAGCTCAAGCTCTCACTCAGCCAACTACCACTACTATTACCCCCTCAAACCCCTCCCATGAAGAACACCAATACTTAAACCTCATCCGCACCATTCTCGCCCAAGGCGAACACCGTCCCGACCGCACGGGAACAGGAACATATTCTATATTTGCACCGCCACAACTTCGATTCTCACTATCAAAATCTCCCAGCAACAACGACGAAGAACAAGAACCAATCCCGATCCTCCCCCTCCTCACAACGAAACGCGTCTTCCTGCGTGCCGTCATCGCAGAACTGCTATGGTTCATTTCCGGATGCACCTCGTCCATCCCCCTGTCTGAGTCTGGTATTAAAATTTGGGATGGGAACGGCTCGCGCGACTTCCTCGATAAGGTGGGCTTGGGGCATCGCGAGGTCGGTGATTTGGGCCCCGTCTATGGGTTCCAATGGAGGCATTTTGGGGCCGAGTACGTCGATGCCAAGACGGATTATACTGGTAAGGGCGTTGATCAGTTGCTCGAGGTCGTGCGGAAGTTGAAGGAGAACCCGTTCGATAGGAGGATTATTCTGAGTGCTTGGAATCCGGCGGATTTGCGGAAGATGGCTTTGCCGCCTTGTCATATGTTTGCGCAGTTTTATGTCTCTTATCCTGCTACTTCTACTGAGAGTGAGGCTGAGACAAAGAACAAAAAGAAGGGAACTCTGTCTTGTCTTCTGTATCAAAGGTCTTGTGATATGGGTCTCGGCGTTCCCTTTAATATCGCTTCATATGCGCTTCTCACGCATATCTTGGCCCACGCTGCCGATCTATATCCTGGAACCTTGATTCATACCATGGGCGATGCTCATGTGTATCTTGATCATGTCGATGCCTTGAAGGAGCAGCTTACGCGGGAGCCGACCGAGTTCCCTGAGCTTCGGATAAAGAGGGATGACCGTGGTAGCGGTGTTATTGATGGATGGAAGGAAGAGGAGTTCGAGGTGATTGGGTATAAACCGCATAAGACGATCAAGATGAAGATGAGCGTCTAGTTGTTCATTATTACCATGTTATGTTGTATTTATGCTAGAATATGTTTATATGATAGATATCCTTGTGTCAAAAAGAAATCGAGAAAAGGTGACATGATCATGTCGTAGACATCATTAGATCCCATGAGATTCGTCCAAATGAAACGCCCCGGGTGTATCATATGCAACCATGGCCCAAGAATGCCACAAATGCAAGAAAGAATATCAAATATATATCAGGATTTTCCCAACAGTACTCCCGCCCCTCGCAACAAAACAAGCGTATGGCCCTGCTTCACCTTGCCTCCTCCAATAGTCTCCGAGAACTCCAGGAATTCACCGGACTCGACATGGAAGACACGCAACCGCTCTTCCTCCCCTCCACCGCGATTGTTCACATTCTCAACATGCAATCTCCTCGCAGCCTCATCAAGCACCCTCCCCACTTTCCAACGGGAATCGAAGAAGAAATCTCCGGTCGGAGGTTCCGTCTTCTGAGTATCCGACGACCCCACAACATGCAGATACAATCGCTTATCAGCCACAATAGCAGGATCGCCTTTCGCGGTCCTCTTGAGCGCATTCAAACCTCCCACACCTGAAGTGGACGATTTGCCCTTGAACCCATTCGACAGCGTCCCTCCACTCGTCGTCGGTATTTTATCCTTCCCCCATGTCCGTACCTTGGCGAACATAGATCGTATCGTTTCACTTGCATTCGTACTTTGTTGCCCTTGCCCGCCCAACGGCACGATCTTCGCGCAATCATGTTCCTCCTGTAACCTGTGTTTCAGACAATACTGCCGATTACAGTTGGGACAGCGCACGGCGGGATCCTTGAGAGTATTGATGAGGGTCTTGCAGGAGAGATGTGCGCATTGATCGGTATTGTAGATGGTCGGTCTCTGCGTCAATGACGATGACAGATTACCTCCAATCCCCGCATTCTGGTTACGTCTCCGTTGGGCCCACTCGCCTGCCTGCGGGCAGTTGTGTGCTGTTTCTGTGCGGTGGTCGAGACAGAATGTTCTCCGGCAGGATTCGCATCGGAAGGGGAGGAAGTCAAGTTGGTTGCAGTATTCGAACTGACAGCGTCGGCCGATAGCTTCGAGATCTTCGTCTGGGATTTGGGTGAAAGAGGATTCTTGATTCTGTGTGTTTGGGTTTAGATCTGATTTTGTGCTGGTACTTGGGGTGCCCGATGGACGGCCCTTGACGACTGTGATGGGTGCCATAGCTGGAGGAATACGCTGGAGAGGTCTGTAGCATGTACGCCGGGGAGATGAAGGCGGAGAAATCGCCTTCATAAGTAACTGCCGGAGGTGGAAGGCGGAAGAAGGAGCTGGCAGGTACCGATTCCATTATATAATCTGTATTACTGTACGGTATTATATGTGTAACATGCACAGCCACGTTATTTTATATAATCAAAATATACAGCTAACTATTGTTAACAACCGAGGCACAAGGACAACCTCCAGATCAAGAAAAGAAATCAAAGGAGAACTCAAATACGCATAAGGGTATATTCTGACAACAAAGGCTGAGTGATACCAAGTAATCCGCAACTGGAGAACCTAAATGACCGGATATCCGTATGGCATAGTTCAACAAAATAACAGATACAAGGAACCAGGAAAGAAAGACTATCGATGAACAAGGGGAAACAGAACAGATTGATATGATATTAAAACACCACACCTGGCTTCCACTCTGATTATGTCCGTGTAGCTATATGCACAATAGCTGGCGATGTAGCTTATCCGGCAACATCCATGGAGGACAAGACAGTGGTAAGATCACAGTATGTGATCTTGGTACGGCCATTTACTGAGGATTGGAGGCAAAAGGGATCGGGCCGGACGATGTAAAGACAGGAAGACCATGCTTGGTTTGCGAGGCTGATACTGGTGGTGAAAAGAGAGTGGGCTGAGGGGGTGTTGTATTGTTTACACCTCCAGGTGTAAGCGGAGGAGAAATTGTAGTCGATATTGCCTGCGGGGTGATGACTGTAGAGGACGCATCCACAGGATTGTCGGCCCCAGAATGCTCGACACCCGCAGCCGCGTGTGTTCCAGAAGCTTCAGTTGCCGAGTCTACCGGGGTAGACAACGAAGCGAGAGGAGAGGTAGAGAGCGGGCTGACCGGTTCCTGATCCTCATATCCGACTCCCTTCTTTGCCTTTGTGGCAATGGGAAGGGAGGTTTCAGTGTTGGAAGGAGCCAACGGAGGCAGTGAAGTTGTCGAAGTAGACTTCGAACCAGTGAGATGATAATCTTTCACGCCGCCAATCTTCTTAGACACGGTCTTTGATGAAGCTCTTCTGCGTTCTTCAGCCGCCTTCCTCTCTTTCTCCCGAATGGCATTTTCCTCGGGCGATGGAACTTTCAGTTTGATACTGAGTTTCTGAATACCCGCGGATAAACTATCCATATCGTGCTTGCCGGTATTATCATTTCGAGACGAGGGGACTTCTTTACCATTTGAGGCAGACACAGAAAGTTCTTGCCCCTTAAGAGAGACGCCAGAATCAAGCGTCGGCGGGACCTTTGGTACAGGAGGTACCCTCTTGGGACTTTTGGACTGCTTTGAGGCAACGGTTCTAGTAGCAGCAGTCTTGCGAGCTGCCGTTGATGATGAAGACCTGGCGCTCATCGAGGTCCCTGGTCTCGAGGGAGGCCGCGAAGAAACATGGCCAGCAGCTCCTGCAGAAGTGTCTTGACCTGCAGGGGTGCTCTCTCCCCGACCTGCGCTCCTGGCTGACTTATTGGCAGACAATGTTTGAGTAGAACTGGCAACATCAATTGTAGTTCTCCTGCCGCCTTTGAGCACAAGCGGTTTGACACTCTCCTTCTTCGGCGTATTTGGCCTGGAAGAACTCCTCAGCTTTCTGGAGCGAAGTTGCATTTTGCTCTCGTCAGTAGCAGTGGTAGCCTCTGTCCGATCAGCAGCCATCTGACGCTCCCTGCGGGCACGGGAGGCTTCCGCGTTAAGCTCCTCCGATCGATAACTCATGGTCTGTCGATTGCTAGGAATGAGGATTTTGGAAAGCTCATGTGCCGCAGTCGCCCACCCTACTTCTGGTAGTGGAGGAGGCGAATCGGGGTCTGAATTGCCGCGAGAGCTAGTGGACTTTCGATCACGGGGGGGAGTTATCACTTTGGCGGAAAATGAGCGTGTCGGTGCAAAGTATGATGGGCCGGATTTCTCACGAGGTTTCATCGTAGGACTCGGTGGTGGGTACGCGAGTGCTTCCAATTCATCCAGCATCGCAGATTCCCACCATTCAGTTCGGAAATCTGCTCCGAATGCATGATTGTCTGTTTCACCAGAATCACCGGCTGGGAGCTCCAGACGACCGGTCATCTCAAATGCCAAACTGTTATTTTGAAGGTCCAGGTCAGATGCACTGCTGGATGATGGATAACCCAGGCCAGCGAGGTGACTGAAGACGCCACTTGCCAATGCCCGGTCACTATATCCACCTTCCAGTACACTGATAATCCGCCCGTCGACACCCAATCCTTTTTCCTCGGCCATGCGGGCCACATCCACCGTGAACTTGGCGTAAAAGTCAGTTGGAACATTTACCTTATGCCTCTGCATTCCAGCACCCTCCCATTCGCTGGCATCAAAGCCGGCAGAGATGAAAACAGCTGCCTTGGGCGAGGGACCATTGGGCGCATGTGATAGGCGTTCGGTGTGTAGGCGCAGAAAAGCGCGGGCTTTATTGATCAAAATGGAGTATTTCGTTCTGTAGAGCTCCCAGAATTCCGAGTGGTTCCTCCACGGCTCCAGGTGGATGTTCCAAATGGACTGGCCATGAGCTTTGTCGATACAGATACTTGCATTGCGCACCTTGTCCGGTTCTCCCATTTCGCAGGGGTATGAGTTAATATCATGCATGCTAAAATATCCAATCATGGTCTTCTTGTAACTTGCTGAGTTCCTGTGGGCCGCAACAGCCTTGCGATTTTGTTCCCAGGCGACCTCCTGTGATCCGTCGCCATGGTGTAGATCGAAGTCCAGAATCGCTGCATGGGTCAAGCCGTGTGTCATGGCAGCGTATGATATACCCACATGTACATTATTAATCCAGCAAAATCCAGATGGATGGCCAGACGAGCAATGGTGGCCGGGAGGACGGATGCAGACAAACGCGCGGTTGACGGAATCTGGGCAAAAGACGGCGTCAACCCCTTCGCAGACACCTCCCAAGGCACCCTCGAAGGCGTTCAGAGATTCAGAACACAGATAGAGATCTCCTTCATGTAACTGGGGAGCATCCGCCACGGTGTCATCCTTGTTTGCACTACGAGGTCGGACAAGCTCCCTGCCGTTCAACGCGAGTCGTGATTCTGCCGCATCGCACATGCTCTTCAGGTCGTCCATCCACTTACTGCCATGAACATTGGTCACAGCTGGAGAATTAAGGGCGAGAGTCCTATCCGTTTTGCGAATCTGAAATGGCACAGGCAGGTGACGAGGATCCAGGTCCGGATGAGGGGAGAACATCTCACCCGCATGTCTGCGGCCCAGACGAACGTAGGCGGCGGACACTCCCAAGACACTAGCATGAACACGTTCGGGACGCTCGACAATGGTGCTCAGAGCGGCCTTTGATGTTCGAGGTCGGGAGAAACGATGACCGTAGCAGGCATCTTGGAGGATCACAAGGGTCTTAGACTGCAAATCGGTTGATTGATGTAATTCTACCTCCTTTCGGAAGTGTTCTGCGGCAATAGAAGCTGCGGTAGGAGTCATGTGCTCACCTGCCAATGCATGGGATGACCTAGAAGACATGTTAGTCTTCGTGACGGGCAAGAGAGGGAAAGAAAAGAGACGGGCGTATTGGGAATTGAATGACCGTTGAGCAGGAAGACTGGGACGCGGAGATGTCGAACCTCCAGTGCGTGCAGATCGTAGTGAAGCCATGGAAGAGCGTTTTATTAAGCCTGGAGTAGATTTCCTGCGCTCATCTCTCAATGAGGTGGAACTGGGTGTCCGTCGCGGAGGATGATGGTGAACGACAGTACGCGACAGTGGCCGTGTTCCATCGAGCGCAGACAGTGAATGTCCAGGAGAAGATGACAGAGCCAGATAATTCAGACTGTCAGACAATGATGCAGCAGGGTCAGATGTGTTGGGATGAGACATGGGTGGTGACGGCGACGCTGGTAGTACAGTAGTTTGGTGTTTTGATGGAGCGCCTTGCGCGTAGTTAGGGGAGGATCCAAAGGGGTGCATGATAACAACGGAGACGACAATGCAATGCAGTTGTATTCGATCGTGGAAGAAGTCTCTTTTCCTTCCTATCCTCGCATTTCAACACATTGCATCCACATGCTGTATAAAGTTGAAATGACTCCTGAATGATGATGGTTCGCCGGAAAGTTGAGCTGTAGATCCGCACGTGTCTCTCCCCTTACCACAGCCGCTGCAGGCTGCAAGCTGCACGCAACTGCAAACAATCCCCAGCCAGCCTTCAACTTTTATGTTTTTCTTCTTCTACTCCTCTCTTGCAGTCTTTGTCAATTGCTGGCATAGCTATCATTAATTTATTTCGACCTGTCTACGTTCTTGTTGCCTGAGTGAACTGTCCCGTCTATTGCTATAAGAGTAGCAATGTCATAATACAGACGCATTGGAAGGAAATAACCACTTCTGGTCTCTCTGGGACCAGATATTATTGTCTTGTCTCTCCACTTATGCACTATAGGCACAGTGCATAGACTCATTCAGACAAACGACACAACTGCAAGCACACTTTCTCAACTGACTCTCTATCTTATGGTGCCAGTTTCAAGGCCACAAAATAATCCCTGGATGGATAGACCGAAATAGAAAAAGAAAGAAAAGAAAAGGAAAGGTAAGGAAAGGAAAAACAGTAGTTCAAAGAGAGACAATGAGTGAGGTAGACACAAAAACGAAAGCAACATGCCGCTGTCCGCAACGCCCAGCATCAAACACAGCTTTTTCTCAAACGAAGGTATCTGTCTATGCAACCGGCCATTCTATATGCTGAATCAAAATATTTGCAAACGAAAGGAAGATATCGACAGAGACACCGCAAAAAAAAAGCCCCCCAGTTCAGATGATAGACCGAAGATCATGTGGATCCAACTTTTGAATTCACCCTGTCGATTTCCTGTATCAGAGTGATACCACTACCTGAACCAGTGGTACCACCTCTTCTTTCTCTTCATCACTGTAGATATCACACCCTTCTCATCAGGGTCAGTTCCACGCTTTTTCAGCTTCCGCGCGCGCCTCCGGATTCTGCGCTCAGATTTCCATGATGATTTTGCATGGCGATTACAGAAACAATGCATGTGTGCCGCTTCAATGGCGACATCCTGACAGGTTCCCTCTTTCCGGGCAGTACATATGAAGTTGCCAGCGTCAAATTCGCACCGACACCATTCGTAGCAGATGATATATTGCCGACACATGACGGGCGAGGTAAGTATGGCCGCAATATTCCGGGAATGAGACGAGTAAGGGATAAGGAGTAAGGAGCAAGAAGATAAAGCCTCAATGGCAATTAGACTAGGAGATGAGAACTGAGGTGAGGTTGATAGGATCGTCGTGTATATATAAAAGTAGTAATAGTAGTAGAGGCCACGGGGTCCCGCCCAGGAGTAGTTGATAAGAGATAAAGCATCAAATGATTCGACAAGTGTCTTTCCGGCAAGGAACACGAGGGAAGAATCCCAATCCAGCCAATGTTCGGTGGACGGTCCTTCCAGCAGGCAGGACCTAGAAAACCCTCAAGGCTGGAGGGCTAATAGCCGCCGTATCCGAAGTAGCTGAGTCTCTGCTCGGGAAGCCGAACCATCGTAGTCGACTTCCGGGGGCTGTGTATCTGGTCGGTGGCTGCGGAGCTTGGCACGGGTCCTGATAGTGATAATGATACTGATACTGCTCCCAGCCTGCAACGTCTAGACTGGTTATCAACGCGGAGAGATCCTGGCGACAAAGGAGACGGAAGGGAGCGACAGAGGGTGGGCGAGAGATGATGTTCAAATAAAGAGGATTCGTAAGTGCGAAAAAAGTGTTTGACGTCAAAGTGGGTCAAGCCATGGAGTTCACTCTAGCAGTTAGCGTCGCCCACATCCGGCAGCCTATGAGTATGGATGAACTTTGAAGATGCTGAGTCCGTTCGCAGCAAAAGGTTAAGGGAAACGGCCTGCGGCATGCGGACGAACTCTCAGGTCTTGGTTGCCGTCGTAGCCATGACACGCCGACTGCCGTCTTCCGCCAGCTTCCGCTTGACGCTAGTCCTAGCTCTGAGCCTCTTGATTAACCGGAGAACAAAAAAGGAGGCCTCTCATGACCAATGGATACCGGTGAGGTCTGGATGGGGTAGATGCAGCAAAGACTTACTGGAGACTGGGGTGCAGAAACTGTGTCATTATGCATGGAGCTTACGAATTCGAAGATCGGCTCAGCTCAGCTGCTCCTTTGTGCTATTATTATCCTATTATTAACAGTAGGACGGAGTACTAATTATTATGGCTGAAGAAGATGAGATCATTATTATGCATCACGATCACTATTCCCGATTGGGCCGGGCAGATCCCGCGGATCACGTGGGCCACTTCGCGAACGCTTCTGCTTCCGGACTAGCGCAGTTATCTGAGTAATCATATTTTATGCCTGAGGCATTGACGAGGTATCTTTCCGGTCGGGCATGATAATTATCCATTGGTGGGATCTTCTCCGACTTCAGATTTTACCAAAACGGCAATGCACGAGATACCCTTGCCAGCTGTCAATATTCCTGCAGACGCCCGCTTGCGGACTGAAAATTTTACAGTTCCCGATAAAACTTGATCCTCACAGCCCGCAGATTTCTACCGGTACCCTGTTCAACATAATCCAATGGCCTCGCCCCAATACCCCGCCCTGCCTCCTACTACTACAGAAGCAGCCATGACAGCATCTCCTCAACGAGCCGCCACTCTCCTCTCCAACCTCGCCGCAGTAACATCTTGTGTCACCACTGCATCCTCCAAGTCTGCGGCTCCAAAATCCGTCCGACTTGTCGCCGTATCCAAATTGAAACCCGCCTCCGACATCCTAGCCCTCCACAACCCACCGGCCAGTCACCTCCACTTTGGCGAGAACTATGTCCAGGAACTGCTGGAGAAGTCTCGCCTTCTCCCCACAACCATCCATTGGCACTTTATCGGCGGGTTGCAGTCGAATAAGTGCCTATCGCTCGCCCGGGACGTGAAGGGGCTCTGGGCCGTCGAGAGCGTCGATACGGAAAAGAAAGCCTCGCTGCTTGATAAGGGCTGGGGTGAACGCCAGAAGCTCTCATCAGAGAAAAAGGAAGGCGGAGAAGAAAAAGAAAATGCACAGTCTCATCTCCGCGTATTCGTTCAAGTAAATACGTCAGGCGAAGAGAATAAATCGGGTGTGGAGCCTACAGCGGCACCCGCATTATGTCAGTTTATCCGCGACAAGTGTCCGCGTTTGAAACTGCAGGGCCTCATGACTATCGGTGCCATTGCACGGTCTAAGGCTACTGGTCCTGGACAGGGGAATGAGGATTTCCTGTGCTTGAAGGAGACCCGAGATCGCGTTGTCAAGGAACTTGATCTTCAGGATGCTGAGCAAGATCTGGAGCTGAGCATGGGCATGAGTGATGACTATGAAGGTGCTATTGTCCTGGGCAGTGACCAGGTCCGCGTTGGCACGTCTATCTTCGGCGAGAGGCCGCCGAAAGCTCAGGCCAAGGTGATCTAAGTCCTGCGTGGCCTGCTGTCCAGAGCCACGAGAACCATGAATTATGAACATTTGCATACACGTTGCATTTTTTTCTTGGTATTTTAAACGAGGCCTTGAGGATGTCCTGAAAAAGGGGTGAACCGAATTCTGACGTATAGATGGTGAAGAGAACCCTGCACCACGCATTGTAATACTGCCCACAGGTAACTTAAAAGCTGTTAGCTTATGCATACTATTGCATACCGATTGCAATATAAGTGGTATGCACTATTATTATCTAGATATCTATATTACTATTATTGACTGGTAAACTTCCCTTTATCCAATTTGAGCTATCATGTCCCCCGCTTCTTTTTGTGATGCTTTGTAGGATCATTAACCATTCAAGATGCTTGGTCTGCATGCCAGCATACGACATCAGCAGCGCTTCGTCCATTCCAGTGATGATTCTCCAGGGTTGTCACCAACAGCAGGGGTTATCTATATAAAATTGACTATGATGCAGAATAGGATAGAAATGGAATTTCCAATTCAAATGGCATGCAAAAACCCGAACTGCAGATACCTTGCAGTGATGGGTTCGTGCAACAAGAAGATAAAGAAATACATTGAGGTAATGTGATTATATAGTTATGAATGGGTGTTTCGTAGGGCCCTCCCTTCATTTCCGTTCACTGTCACAAAAGAAGTCGGAGGGTCATGAAGGACTGTTTCCTGTCTTGTTTTGTTACTGCACCTACTTCTCCCTGTTTATCCCCTGTGACAATTTCTGCTCCATCTGTTTCATCAAGGCCTGCGGGACTGCCTCCTGAGTGGCACGGATCGTGATTCGGTACATCTGCTTCCTGTCAGTTATTTTGCACTAGTAGAAAAGCGGGCAAGGGACCGCATACATTTTTCTCATAATTAGGCTCCAACCGTAGAAGGCAACCGGTTTTTCCTTCGCTAGATTCATACACGCCACAACCAACAACGTTCTTCGAGATGGGATCCACACCATCCAGAATCTTCCATTGAAAGCCTTCAACAACTCTTCTGGTGAATACATCATCGATGGACTTCCCCTTCGCAACGCCAAAGGTGTGTTGTGCCTCCAATGGCGGCCCGCCGATTTGCCTCCACCGCTTGAAGAAGTCTTCTGCGCTCAATGACGACGGTTCCATGTATCGGTGCATCAAAATTGGCAGCCGTAAAGTGTAGGCCTGAAGTGCTCCAGCTAAGTACGATATACGGATGGTAGGTGGTTCAGAAAATGGTCCATGGGATTCAATGAAGATCGTCTGCTGGGTTTGACCGGCGGCCGGGATCGAAGACTCAGGAAGGCTCTTCGTATCGATTTTTAGATTCGTGGCCTCGGAGTTGTCCAGTGTCGTCGTAAATGATCCCACTGGATACGGCGATTTATTACTGAAGTAGAGTTTCACAACACCCAGGTGCCCGCGGTACTCCGACCGCATGCCGACCTGAATCTGCGCGTCTTCAAACAGTACGCCTTCGTCAGAGAAGAATAGTCGATTGTACCCAATATCCCAATCAGGTGTCAGATGCGCTGCACTGGCTAAGTTAGGGGCCGGGGTAGACGGAGCACTAAGATCAAGGCCAGCCAGATCGCCTGATGCACTCGACTTCAGTTTTCCATTCGAAGTGCCATTAGGACCATTAGCGATTGTTGTAAACGAGCGCTTTAGTCCAGTATTCTGTGCCATCATGACTTCGCTCTTATCCGCATTGGCATCTTTACCGCCTACAACCCATGTCTTCTTCTCGGAAGTGCCAGCGGTCTTCTGGTGAAGACGAGACAGAAGAATCGACGCACGCTCTGAGAAAGGAGGCATTTCGTCGCAAACGGTTCGGAGAAGGTCATCTGTCGGCTGCGTGGCTAGTGATAGATATTCAAAAGCGCGTTGCTGTAGCTCGGAATCGGGCGAATGACTGTACAAACGGAATATGTGCAGAAGCTGTGGCTTGATTTCAGGGAATAGATTAACAAATTTGACGAAGGATGATAAGATCATAGCCCGTGTGTTATCGGAGCAAGAGAACATCTTCGCCTGCAAGGTTAGGAACTGCTCAATGGGACTTGATCCCGGGTTATCAGCTATCAGGTGGCCAAACTCGCCCAGAACATAGCTCCCGATTTTTACCAAGCTTTCATGGCAGTCGACTTTCAGATAACCGATGAGAATCTGTGCAGCGTATGCCTGCAATTCTTCATTGTTGGTGACGATCTGAATTACTCGCTGCCAGACCTCTTCATTTACGTGGTCGCCAGCCAGGGACAGAAGCTTCAAGGTCATGTCAATGTACCATTGCGCATCAGTAGCATACTTCTCTGTAAGGATTGCGATCTTTAGCACCATCTCCTCGCGTATCGCATAGTCAGCTGTCTGGAGATACCGCAAAAGCTCATTAACTATCGGGCCTGCGTTCGATGTATCACACATGCTGTAGACAAGATCCAGTCCCTTGCGGCGAACGCTGATATCCCGATCACGCAAGGAGCCCAAAATGATATTCTGGTGCTTCTTGATAGGATCGAGTGTCTCTGCCCTGGCTGCAAAATGGGTCATAGCATCTAGGCCGAGGTACCGGACATTGGTCTCGCGCGATTGGATGTATTTACCCAGCCGGGAAGATATTTGCATCATCAGACTGTGCTCTGTATCTAAGTGAATAAGAAGGTTGATAGCTTCGAATAAAACAGCGTTTTGAGCATTGTTCTGCTGGACATTTCTCGGCATCTCCATTGCGACGTGCATGATTCGTTGCAACGACTCTCGGATGATCTCTCGGACACGGGTGTCCTCTATTCTCAGGTTAGACCGATTGACAAGAAGAACACCTGACTGGAAATGGGAAATACATAAGATGTATGGAGGGTATAGGCTTACCAGAAGGTGGGTAGTACTGAAGGAGACGCAGCAACTTCACCTGGATCCAGGGACATGGCACGCGGTAGTAAAGATAATCGACCGACATATCGTTATCGATGACGACCTTCTTCAAGCGTTGGGCAGCTTTTACGTAGCAGCCTTTGTATTCCTCTGGCTTATCTTGGGCAAGGGCCATGATGAGAGACGTGACTGACAAGGTTACGCCCATATCCGGGTCATCCATCAAAGAGATTATTCGTTCCGCCCACTCATTCTGTACGATACCGGGATACTTGCGGTATAGACGGAGGAGAGTTAAAGCTGCCTTCTTCTTAACAAAGGCCTTTGAGGTCCTAATGGAATGTCAATAACGACTATCTTCTGGCTGAGGAAAGGACCAAGGAAAGCGAACTTACGGTGAGATCAGAAGCCGGTGAACGTCAGTACCCAGGGCCTCTCCCATTTCTTTCCCGCCTACATTAGCAACTGCATGCAAGGCCAAGCAGTTGTTCAACTCATTATAATCCAGTAGATCCTTCCGAATGCTGTTGACGACGAGATGCAGCAGCTCATGTTGTTCATGAAAGAAGAGTGTGACCGCCAGGTACCCAATCTGCTTCTCAGAATATTTGGTGGAGGAGACCAGATTAACCGCCTCGAGGTGACCGAAATCGACATCGTACCCTTGTATGTAGACGTAGAGCAACTTGCAGACGTATTTCTTCTTCTGGTAGCCATTGAGATTGCCTGCCTTGAACTTCTGCCGGATGTTGGCCAGTTCTTTGTTCACCCGCTTCTCCTCCAGTTCGCGGGCTCGCGCATTCCGCAAGTCCGCGATGAACTGGACCAATCCACGCATAGAAGACATGATGCTGGCAATTCACCCAGGTCACGTATCGTTTTCGAAAGATATGGCGAGGGGGAAGGGAAAGATTATAGACGTATATATTCGAAATACTTATTCAAGACACCGCTTTCCTTAGCCGATGTTGCGTTAGACAACATGCGCGATCAAAGAGTTCACACACATGTATATGTATATATACCCACTCAACAACCACTTAGGGGGTTTGACCAGTGAGACAGCATTCACACGCTCATATTCTTATACCTGCCCGATTCCGATAAGCGCTATCGTCCATTGAGAATGGTATGGAAATCTGAAAGGCGAGTCTGTTCAGAATTTGTTCAATGCCGATGATATTTAGTCGGCAAAGGGTAGGAATGGAAGGGAAGGAGCCGGAAGGGGGAAGGGAGACGGTTGTGAGTCTGTCTCGAGGATGAGAATCAGCGGCGGCAACAGGGGTAAGACTGGATTGAGCTGACGGGACTTGTCTCAGCTAGGAACCACGATAGCTGGGCCACCGATACGGCTCTGGGCAGCGGGAGTCGCGATGACAGGACACCGTTCGTCGAAGTGCAGGATTGCAGTCGCAGAAGCAGTTCTCGGACCTCCGATGTCGATCCGCGCCAGATCCGCAGCTTTGAAGTCGGATCATCGTTGATGCGGGCTGTCAGGAGAGCTGCTGTTCATACTATTCTTATTGCATGCAGTATATTTTATCATTTCCTTGAAACATGAAGGCCCGTGAAGCTTTTATGAGCCAAATGTATTACTAGGTTATAATCATATTGAAAGAGCCATGACCAAGCGAAAGCAATCCCTGACAAACCCTCACAGTATAAACGCCCAGACCCAAGCATGCTCATATTAATAAGAACATTAGTAAACGAGAAAACCCAGACAACCCATATCATTCTTTAATCATGGGAATGGCGAGAGGTGAAATCGGTCTCCAAGGCTTCGGCGGCAGTGTCGACAGCTGCAGCCTTCTCGCATGTGCAGGAAGCTTTGTGATAAACCAGTCAGAAAAATTGGTCCTTTTCTCCACTACTGAAAAATATGGCAAAACGGAAAAGAGAAAAGGAAACTCACAAGAAGGTCTCCTGCCACAAGGGCAAGCATCGCCACTCACAGGCTGGTTTTCCGTTGCTGCCCTCTCACAGGTGCATTGTCCAGCTGGTCGCGCGCCTAGTCGAAGCAGTCAGTTTGGTTTGTGCCCTTTGAAGAAAAAAAAATCCAGGAGACATACGGCATGAACATCTGGAACCGGTGATAGTGTTCTCTGAAGAAGCCTTATTGCATGTGCAGTGGAGCGCGTTCTCCTTGCCGCAGGAGCATTTTGCCTGGGCAGCGCAGATGCAGCTCCCATCCCGGGAGTTCTTGCAGCAGGATAAAGGGACGTGGTGGGAGACCATATTGAGATAGTAGATAGGTAGGTATATATGACGTATGTTCAATTGAGGTCGAGGTGAAGCTGAAGCTCGAGCGGATCGTGACTTGAAGAACGTATATTGTACACAAAGAGGAGTCTCGCACAATCAATTCTCTTTCCTTGAGAACCTTGAGAACAAGACCAGTGATTAGTTGAATCAATAGAAGAAACCCAGGAACAGCCTGCCATGGGATGGATGATTTTATATCTGCTACTGCCTCGTACGATGCCCTGTCCCGATTACCAATAACTGCATCATGATTGGCTCTATTGCCCGTCGCGGACCTTGGTTCTCGTTGCTTATAAGTTATTATTGTTCATATTTCTGCTATAGCCTCGCTATGACTGGAGGAGTGAAAGACGATTACCTTTAGGCTATTCATGATTCGACGGGAATGCTTTCTTGCTTGCAGCAATATACAAATGGCTGCACTCCGACTGGTGGCACGAAACTTGCACTCAGTACTAATTTTAGACGCTCCAGGCGAAATTGGATTCCAGAGTTTGAGTTAATAAGTTTATTATTATTCGGCAAGATGATCCTGCATGTTGCAATTAAATATCTGTCTAATATCGAAGTCTATCTATGTACCTTAAAAAGTCCGGGGAATTAATGTTGGAGTGAACCACCAATCCAGTAGTCCCTAAGCGGCCTTGGGCCCTGTAGGTACCACTGCTTCAGCCTCAGAAGAAAAAAAAAACGCATCGCCGGAAGATGCAGAAGACGGACATCTACACCATTCCCTTAATACTACGAATCAATGCAAACAGAATTCAACGTGCAATTTCCGGGGAAAATTATTATATAATTATTACATACAATAATTAGAACAACCTCCTTTCCAGAGCCCAAACCCCGATCCAGTATGTACAGATATAATAGAAGACGTATACATAAACACACATATAGAAGAGGTGCAAACATATACTGGCACAGTAAATTTGTTATAGACAGAGGTTCCTAATCTTATTCCGGAAGAGGATAGATTAGACATGTGTCTGGTAACACATTGGAGGCGAGGTTCATTATATGAAATGTGGGTAGTCGAAGGGCGGGCCAGTCCTTGGAGGTTCCATGTTTGTTGGTTGGTTTATTCTTTCGTCGGTCGGGCTGTACATATGGCTTGGGGGAGCATTGCCTGCATCTGAGTGACGAAACGAAGTTGGGAGGCTTATTGTCGAAGGGTTGGCTTGCGCAAAGGTCATTGTGTTGACAGCGTATGGGTGATGATACGACATAGGCCGGTAGGGCGGGGCATCTGATACCGGGGCCGAACTCATAGGCAGATGTCTACTTTGCGGTGGGATCTGCGAGTTCATTTCTAATCCACTAAGAGATTTTGTGGTTGGTATCGCAATGTGCGATTGATACCCGTGTACATGCGGTTCTATGCCCAGGGGGAAAAAAGTCAGAATTTAGTGCATCCGGGAGAGGGGGATATTCAGTCGCACCTGGACTCTGTATTCCGTAATGAACGGGCGCGTTCCCTGGTCCTGCTGGGGATATTGGGCTCTCCTGCTGTTGACGGCCATCATAACCACCAACCACAGTGCTCGACGGCCGGCTTATTCCATAGTCCACTGGACGTTGCCCCTGAGGTATCACCGTATGCGCTAGAGAGTCCGAATTTACACTTGGGTATCGCTCATGCTGGTGTAATAAGGGAGCATGCTGGGCATATGGTTCAGAACAACTATTCGATCTAGGGAATGAATAGGGTTCCTGGCCATTCCGTTGGAAGTTTGCAATGGGTGCTGATAAGGGTGCTCGGTTCAGGAGCGCCGCGGATTGAGGGAACTGCTCCGGATTCCTGTCTGGGGTAGAAGGAGTGATATACGCTGGGGCCGATCCAAGCGGGGAGACGACGTATTCGCCATCATGTGGTCGTGGCAATCCATCCGTGAGCAACATCTTCAGGGAACCATTGTTGTTGTTTGGGGACATAAAGTTCCGTGGAGACGACATGGCAGTTTCCGGGGAAGACTTGCCATCAAATGGGGACCGAAGGACTTGACTTGTGTCAAAATCCTCCGGTAGTGCTCTGGACTTCAGCATCCTCTCTCTATCGTTGCCCGTGAGACGCTTAAGTTTCGCTCGCCTAGAAGCGGATCAGATACCGGATAATAAAGAAAACGCAATATATGATAGTGTTATTTACCTATTCTGGAACCATACCTGCACCTGACGCGGACTCAAGCCAGGTATTTCTCTCGACAATCTTTCTCGATGCGCAGCGTCGGGGTGCGCTTGACGCGTAAACTCGCTCATCAAAAAGCGTGTCTGGTTGTGGGTAAGACTGAAAAGGAGAGAATGTAAGTGCATGTACACCGTGGATATCAGGTTGGTTTGTTTGATTGTCTTACCGAAATCGCTTCATTTTCCTCTTCTCCGCTTTCCCCTCC
Organism: Monascus ruber; assembly: GCA_002976275.1. NCBI lineage: Eukaryota > Fungi > Ascomycota > Eurotiomycetes > Eurotiales > Aspergillaceae > Monascus > Monascus ruber. The sequence continues at coordinate 1,152,790 of PSNO01000005.1, forward strand.
GCGGACGGTTTTCCTGTCTCTAAATGCTCCTTTCTGTCATCAGACACTGTGGTCGACCCGACTGGTTCATTCTTAATCTCATGGGTTCTGTTCTCGTCCTTGTTTTGTTCTTGGGCAAATTCTGACGAGATAGCGGATGGCATTGGGCCCCGAGGCGCAGTAAGAAGGGATTCATTTAATTTCTCCGGCCTCGTGTAAGACAGAGGCACTTCCAGTGCAATCCCAAGATTTCGATTGTCGGCTCTGGTAATTGGCATTTCCTCCCAGAGGTAGCGTGAACGGCTGGACATCCCCGAAGGATCTGCAGCAGACACTGCGGTTTCGACTCTCACCGGAGACGGGAGCATCTCGACAGGACAGCGCCTGCAGGGTGTGGGTTTCCTTCACGCAATAATACCAATAGCTCAGAGCAACGATTGTCGTCTTTAGTAGATTTTAGATGCACGCCGTTCCAGAGGTTAGGTAGTGGAAGGTTCAGAACAGCAAAGTCCAGGACGCGAGACGAATGACGATGTCCAAAGGAAAGCCAATTTAACATAGGATGAGGGAGTACCAGCTACTCCTCGGGCTTATATGAGGGAGGCAAACACAGAACAAGCTTGTCCCACTGAATATCGAAAGTTCAAGGCGCCAACAACAGACCAGCCGCAGTTGGCCGAAGCTGAATCGGAGGGCTGTCAAACAAGGTGGATACCGTTGTTAACGGATTATCTCTCAAACGAGATTGGTGTCTTGCGGCCCTGAGGTAGATTGTAATTCAGGAATAAATTGTACTAATAGTGGTGCAGAATTCAGGCAAGGGAACGAGGAGCATAAAACCCAATCCGGAACAGGATATGGCTTCACCTGTCGGGATCTAATGCGCGTCAAAGAGGGTTTAAAAGAGAAGGGTCGAAATAAAATATAAAATAAATGAAATCGAGATATTAAAAAAAGAAAGGAGAGGTGGTTTAAAAGAAATAATAACCTAGTTTCTGCAAGGCTATCTTGTGAGGGCAAGAATAGACGAGAGAGGAGTCCCCAGTCAAGCAGAGCAGGCGACCAGCATGATTGGCAAAGGCAGTGACCCGACCCAGAAAGATCTCCCATACGGGTACTTCTTCACCTCCACAATGATGAAGGGAAGCTCAAGAACAACCCCCTCCGATGGGCCCACAAACGGAGACCAAGCGCCAGTAGAGGTAAGGCTGGGTATGGACGGAGTTATGGTGGACAGACGCCCTGCTTCAACGCCCGAGGGGGAGACAAAAATGACAGTCAATGATAATGATAAATAAAAAAATAACGCTCTGAAATGTGATTGTGATGATTATTGGAAGCAGGACGGCAGCCAAAACACCCCCCCAGAGACACACACATCCACACACACAAAAAAATAAATAAATAAATAAAAGGATAAAAATATCTACTACAGTGTAAAAGAAAGTTTTCCGTCATTCAGGAGAAAGCATTCCAAGCAGACTGCCATGATTGGAATGAGTGACCAGAGGCAACAGTTAAAAAAAAAAAAAAAAGAAAAGGGGCCCACAGAACTCTGCAGAGTTGGGCCACCAAAGAGCAAGATCTCTCTCCTCCTGACTGCTCAATGATAGGCAAGGCATGATATACCTCGGCCCCTGTGACGAAAGTAAGATTACGGAGGATGGCCGTCGGTTCTCCATTATAGACGTTGCGAGAGGGAAAAAAAAGTTTGGAGCCTGAACGGAGCGGAACTGCAGGTTGAACCATGATTCGACACCAGTTTGGACCTGCCAACCTAGTCCACGTGCCGAAAGTCCGTCGGTCTGCGTGCCGAGAAGACGGAGGAAATTCACGTCGCAGAAGGCCGTGTGGTTGCTTAGTTAGCAATAGTATAAGTGGTATCTGTCGGGCTGCTCTCCAGCAAGTACACGACAGTCTGTTTATCTCGTTTTTTCCAGAGGCATACACACACACAGAGAGAGAGACGGCCACAGACCACCTCCAATCGTTCCCCACTCGGAGGGCTAAAGCCTCCCAGCACGGAGGATACTCCGTATAAAGAAAGCTAAGGGGAATCTCCGGAGGGCGGAAGGCTGGGAACGGTGGACCCTGGTTCGCATAGGGTATCATCATTGCGTTGGATCAATTCTCGCCCCGATGACCAGTCCGGTAGTAGCGGACCGCGGAACGCGTTGGCCACGGCCAGTCCATGGTACTGGTTTCTAAAGGGGGTTTTCCCAGAAACCAGACATGCTATGCTATCATTGTTTCTCCTGTTCGCGGGTAGATAGGAGGTAGAAACTGAATGCCCGACGTCGAGGTTCCGTAGATACCAGGTAATGCCGCGTTATTTCCCGAGAGACGCATTATTTCTCGGAGTCAACCCGGTTCCAAAAAAACGTAGCTAGCCACCTGTAGATCATCGCTGGTCCGGCCGAAACTCGCGCAAAATGATCAGATCGTGTTCGCAAAAAATAATGACATCGCTAACTCGCTGGAGGTAGTAGTCGGGAATAGGGCGTTTCACCACGCGGGCGGGAGCATCGCGATGAGGAGATTATGAACACTATTATCCATGGATCGTAGCATTACCTCCTGTAGCGCTGCAGAAGTGCAGAAGCCAGACTTGATTCCTACTCGGAGGATATACCGAATGGGGACGAGGGAGGACGTGGTGAAGCAGTGGTTGTGCTTGGAGTGGGCTGTTGTGGATTGGCTTTTGTTGCCGCCTCGGCACTGCCTAACCGGGCTATCCTTCATCTCACTGGTCCTACGGACTGCCTCCAGTAAAGACGCCCTGCAAGTCCTTGGTAGCAGCAATTTATGATCAATATGATAGACACTATCATTCTCCTTATTATGATTGTACTATTATGATCGACTGCGGAGTGATATCTATATTAACGCTTGAAGATCCTCCCCCCTATTTCTGATGCGAGCCGCACCCACCAAGCCTAGAACCCTGAATCCCGATCTCCTGAACCTTGATGCCATTTCGAACTGTCTAGGCGTCCTTGAGCTAAGCAGCTGGGTCAAAACGGTACGCAGGAAAGTGATCAGGCTGGGATTCTGTACATAGTAGTACATATTGCAGTGCACGTTGCTATGGCTGCTATGACTGCATAGTGCCCTGTCTGCCGATCGTGGGAGCGGCAGATCGTGATTGGTATTATTCGAAACATGAACAGAGTGCGTATGCTAGAACTGCTTGCTGTAACTGCTTCTTGCACAGTAGTAGTAGTTAGCTATGTACCTACTTCGTTGCCAGCAGTCCAGCTCCTTATCATGCAATGTTTCAGCGATCCTGTGCGTCTGCTGCTCTAAGAATTGGGAGATTGTCATATGAGAGAAGTCGATGTTCTCATTCTTGAGTATCGAGATGCCATCATGCTACTACTCTACTGCTGCTGCTACCCGGTAATTCATAATCGCAAATAAGCATAAAGGCAACTGACTAACAACTCTATCTATTTTCTGATTCTAACCCTTTAGGCACTATCGCCGAGCGCCCACGGAATACTTCCGCCTCTCGTCGACCTGTCGGAAGAGGCAACAAAAACGAAACGGCTCATTGGGGCGGCGATCACGGCTCTACTACGCTATATCCACTGCCGACATTTCCCATGATGGTATCGTATGATTCTCCTCTCCTGCTGTTATCCCAATTCGGCACGGCACTCGCGATACGGATACGTCTATGATGAACAACAACTGCCAAGGGGGCAATAATAATAATAATAGAGTTGACGATCATCGGGAATCACAGGGATCATCCACCCTCAACATCATCCGCGTTAATTAGAATGGCATACTCTGAAACAGCTACATGCTCTCTTCATTGATTTGGACCCTTCAAGTGCTCGCGGGCATTAAGCAGATCCTCCATGCCCTACGAAAATTAAAGACCGATCCAGTGGTTCGCAACGACGGGGTCCATGACATTGCAAGTCGATCACTCCCTGAGGACTTTCGCGTGTTCCTGCAAGGCTCGGTCTAATGCGATCGCCATTCGCAGGGAAGCCCCCTCCGGCCCCTTTTCAACCTGGTCGTATTCGACACGGAGTCATTGAGCACACAGCTTCTAACGCCCCACCCCTTAAACGGCTGTGTGACGAGAGCTGCTCCGTCCCTCTCCGACATACCGTAGAGACAATGTCATGATCTAGCCTTCTTGAAACGTCACCCATCCTGGTGTTAATTGAAAGGTAGACAGCATGGGGAGAAGCAGCGACCAAGGGTACCAGTACCGTGGTTTATCAATACTTTAGTTCCAAACAAGGCATCTTACTTAGGCCGCCTCGGTCTGTTTCGTCTCCGTGTCATCAGGGATCTTCGACATTTCTGGCGTCTGTCCCTCAACTGCCGTGCTTTGATTCTCAACGTTGGTTGATCCGTGATCGGGTTGGCCGGCTGCGTTTTCTCCCTCCGTTGGTGGCCTCGGAACTCCCTCAGTGGCTTGTGGGGTTTCAACCAACAGCCTGATGTTCTTTCCATCGTCTATTTTCTCAAACGCGGAGAGCTTGCTTTTCAAGGACAGACGTAACACACACCATGTCTTGCTCATTTTTGCCCTCGATATATTGTCCGTTTCTTCCTTCGTCTGAGCCATTTCGAGATCCAGGTCATCGTTTGCAATGCTCTTGACGAGAGATTCTGAATCGGGTATAGAAGACCTTTACACATGTCAGCTGATACGCTCCAGTTGAGTGCCTTAGGAGCACATACCTTACTGGCTCCTTGAGCTGTTTAAGACTGTCATCATCCAAAAGAAATCTCAGATCAAGTGCGCCAGCAGGGGAAGAACGAAGACGCTTATTCGCATAGATCTTGGTAGCACGCTCCCGAGCACCAAGATATTCCGTCACTGAAACGGCAGGTCGTTCTATCGGCGGACATCCTTCGGCCTTCCAGCGAGCCCAGTTTTTATCCCTGGAGAGAACAGTGTCTACCATTCTGTAATAGAATTTACCGCCAATCCCTTGTTGGAGATACTCTTCGATTCGCTTCCTCATATCGGTAGCCCATTTTGCCTACATGATGTTAAGTTCCGGTTCCATAAACTCTGGCTGGTGAAAGAAAAAAAAAAACTTACATCTTCATCGTTCAGTACAAAACCATAAAGCACGGACTTGTTGGTCAAATTCGATAGTCTGGCTTTTGCCTTGGGCGTGAGGGAAAGCATGAAATCCAGAAGAATGAGAGCTTGCACTAGTACATGTCTCCTGAAAGCAGTATCGCTAACCTATGTAGAAAATAAGCACAAAGCAGGAGGGAAGGGGGGAAAAGAAAAGACAGATCTGCTTACCTCGAGATCAAACAGATCCCGGCTTGTGAGGTATTTCGGGTTGAAGCTACTCGCGAATTCCTGACCGTCAGCAGTCCGCTTCCGTTTGGTTGATCTCCTAATGTCCTCTGATGCCTTCGAAGTGTTTTGGTTTTCGAGATCCGTGTTAATGCTCTTGAAGGTAGAAAGGGTTGCTTCCAAACCAGTCTTAAACGATGTGAAGTGCTGCGGATCAAACACTTTTGTCGGGGCAGAAAAATATGCCTGCAGACTCCAAAAGAGCGGGTAAAGCACATCTAGATCGACGTTGGTTTCCGACTTCTTCTCGGTTTGTCCAGAAACTGTGAGTTTGGGGAGCTTCGGAGTTTCCCCCGAATCTGCCCCAGACGACTGAATCTCAGCTGCCGTAGAAGCCTCACTCGCATCGGTCATAGCCACATCAGCCTCAGCATGTTCTTCCTCTGGTTTGCGGGAGATGTCATCGTAGGTAGTAACATTTTCTGTATGATATTCGCCTCGAAGGTTGACAGAACTTTTATCTCCTAGAGGAAAGCTCTGGAATAGAAATATGAATACGCGGCCACAGAAAACGGTATCTTCCGCCCGTGATAGTCGTCGAAGGAGTTCGTTACAAGACCGGAGAATGATCAAGCTCTTCTGTTTGAAATGTTTCTTCGGTGGAATTAGTGAGATTGTATCAGATAGACTTCAAATCACATGTACCTTCGTATTGATTTCCCTTCTTGACTCCAAATAGTCGAAAACTTTACGACAACCGTCGATAGTCTGGCTGTCGAGGAGCTCCTCGATTAGCCAGAATATTAAGCCAGGCTCACATTGCTCTATCATGTGTCAGAGTATCATCGAGCAAGTCAAGGCGTTATCCAAGACTAACCGTTATCAGAGAAAATAGAGATTATATCGAGCAGATTCCATACATCTATGAAAGCGGTTTCATCTATCGACGTCGTGGCCTAGTTAGGAAGACAAAAAGTTAGATCCATCGTCCACTGCGTCAAGGGTAAGGGCGAAGCTTGACTCCTACAAGAAGACTGTAGAATTTCTCCCTGAACGCGATCTCAGCAGCAGCATGCCGGGTTGGATGGGCAAGTTGCTCGACAGCATTCGCATCTGCGCCTTTGACAACCCATATTGATTCGCCCAGTTGCGCCTCCGTCAAGGGCGGTTCGATGTGTTTGTCCGGTTTTGCCTGGGTTGCTCGCTCCAGAAGGTCAGAAACTAGCCTCCGGTAGGCGTTGACGGCCTCTATATCGACATCTGCCATTCTTCGCGCAGCGAAAGCGTCTATAGTCGGGAAGGTGGATGAATGCGTTTTATCGGCGAGCCGCTGAGTTGGATAAAGCGGATGCGGCTCTGCGGGATCAAGCCCGCTCGGCATGAAGCAAACCGACCAAACCGCGGTGTGCTACGCTAGAAGACCTTTCCGCGATGCATTTCTACCACTCTATCTAATCCGCGCCCAAGCTTCCTCTGTGTCGTCCAACCTGAAAGGAGTGGGATTACAGACGCGCCATGGCCCAAGGTCTTGAATCCCGGCCGACTGTGGAGGACTTCCGAGAGGACAGTCAGTGGGTGAAGCTGGCCAAGGCTAACTGGCTGGATACTTCAAAAGCCCGCAAGATCAAGAAGGATACCATCAAGAAAGACTTATGGGATCCTCTGGAGGCCGACGGCTTCAATCTGCGGTCTCTGCTGACGTTAGAAAACTTGAATGTGTTGGAGAAGTATGCGCTTCTTTTTACTTTGTAATACTCCCTACGTCCTTCAAGACTAACTTCTCGTCCAGGTTTCTTTGGCCAGCCTACACGGAGGATGCCTCCAATTACCATGTGCTCTTGATCGCCTTGATTGTAAGCGTCAAGCAGCGCGAGCATCTACCAATATGGGGTGAGTCTGCTACATGCGCGTGTTGGATCATGATATCTGACGGAGGTTACTTGTATAATCAGACATATTTTCCGATCGACCGGACGAATTCTCGAATCTTTTCCATCGAGTTCTCTCCATGAGCATCGACGGCTCACTGCCTAACTTCTCGCGCTTGTCAATTGTTTCGTTTATAATCAGCGCCTTTCAATCCCTCGAGAACGTCCTCATCCGGAAGGAATGCGCTCCATTGGTATCCATCTCAATATGGCATAATCTTTCTAGTGAAGAATCTAGGGAACGTGTCCTGGGGAAAGCAGCGACGGTTAGGAAAGCTTGGAGAGCTGCCGCAAAACGGTACGACGCAGCAAATGAACCAACCAAGGCGAAGATGAGATTCGAACGCGCATGGCTATACACAATGCTTCAGGACTTTCTACGGAGATTGAACGGCCCTGGGAAAGATCAGGCGGAAAATGTGCGGTATTGCGAACGTTTTCTTGAACTGCTTGTCGACTTGAATAGTCAACTACCTACGAGGCGCTATGTCAACACGCTGTTGAAAGATCTCAATCTTCTCGCTATTATCCGCCTATCACAGCTATATCGCACCGTAGAAAATACCCTCTTCCGGGATTTTTACAATCTCCTGAAACATTTCATTAACTTCTCGATTGATGACTATTCGGGCCAAGCTTTCTCTCCGCAGGCGGTTTACGAGATTCATTGTCAAGAGCTGGCACAGCTGCAAAGGACTTCCATGAAGTATTTTAAAGATAAACTTATGATTCTGGCATTATCGAATTACGGCTCTATTGAACAGCGCTCGGAGCTTGAAGGGCAATTGTCTTCCTTGGACGACTTCGAACTGCAGAGTTTGTGTTCACATCTCGGCTTCAGGACTACATATCCGAAACAATCCCAGATCGTTCCGGATCGGCAGTTGTATTTGGAAATCCTTCTATCTTTTTACGAACGAAAACTGTCGTTCCAAGAGGTTGCTTCACAACTTAACGTTACACCCACAGAAGAAGACCTTTATGATCCTGCTTTGCTGCGAAATGAGACATATAATGGGTCGAGACCATTGGCCATTCCTAAGTTAAACCTCCAATATCTAAGCATTGGAGATTTTCTCTGGCGCTCTTTTTTACTATACCGTTCCGAGGCCTTTTACCAAATCCGTAAGGATATGGAATTGATCGTCAAACGAATGCAGCCTCGCGCAACCAGGGATGGTGCTGGCCTGATATTCGATGGTTTCTCTCGGATGGCCATTCCGATCTCCAAGCCTGCCATTGTCGAAGTTGCACCGCCAAAGGTCGGGTCAACAAGGCCGGCCTTTGTCAGGGCAGAAATAGCGATAGAAGTTGGCCGGTTGGCAGACCATATACGCCGGGAATGGGAGTCACTTCGTCCTGACGATGTTATCTTTCTCCTGGCTATGCAGCCTGGTACTACGCCAAAATTTGGGATACGAGATAAGTCTTCTCCGGAGGGACCACGCCTCACTCACGTCAGGACGGCCGAAATAGTGCAAGTCCTTGATGAGCAAGGTCGGCCCTTGCGCGAACCTCCATCAGGTACAGTGAATGGTCACACTTCGAGGCCACGTCTGAGGAGATTGCTGGTCAATCTAGATCCGGCTGCATTCAAGACAGACAAAGATCGCACTTCCCAGGGCAAGCAAGATATCTATCCGTTGCTTAATGTAGTCGCGAGAAGAAAAGGAAGAGAGAATAACTTCAAGTCTATCCTTGAGACAATACAAAGGCTCATTGTCTCTGATATTACTCTTCCATCTTGGCTTCAAGACATTTTCCTTGGGTATGGAGACCCGGCAGGGGCGCGGTATACAGAACTACCGAACCGCCTGAAATCAGTCGACTTTCGAGATACCTTTTTAGATTGGCAGCATCTGGTGGAAAGCTTTCCTGGCCTAACTATCGTACCTTCGGGAAGTGCAACTTCAAGCTTCGGACCCCCATATGTCCTCGAATACCTTGAAGAGGCATCAAAGCCGCCTCCAGCAAACCCGTCCAAAAAAAGACGGCGAGAACACCCTGACAAGACTGAATCGACACCCAGTTCACTTCATGTGTCGACATACAAACCTCCGAATCCCGGTCCCTACCCAGTGGATGTCCCTAAACTCAATACAGTCCGTTTCACTCCGGCTCAAGTGGAAGCAATTGCATCTGGCACGCAACCCGGGCTGACTGTAATCGTTGGCCCTCCAGGCACTGGAAAAACAGATGTGGTATCACAAATTATCAACAATGTATACCACAACTTTCCCAACGAACGAACCCTACTCATTGCGCATAGTAATCAAGCCCTCAATCAGCTTTTCCAGAAGATTGTTGCACTTGATATTGACGAACGCCACCTTTTGCGGCTTGGTCACGGTGAAGAGGAACTAGAGACTGAGTCAAGCTACAGCAAATATGGTCGAGTTGAATCTTTCCTGGACAACCGTGCCTACTTCCTAGCAGAGGTCTCGCGACTAGCAGCGTCGATTGGTGCACAAGGCGCACACGGGAACTCATGTGAAACCGCTGGATATTTCAATACGGTCTATATCCAGCCAGGCTGGGCCAAATTCTGGGACCTAGCGCGCTCCGAAAGCACATCGAAAGAAGATATAATATCTGCCTTCCCATTTCTTTCGTACTTCTCAAATGCGCCGCAGCCTTTGTTCGATCCAGAGTCGTCGAAAGAAGTTGTTCTAGATGTGGCGGCTGGCTGTCAACGACATATCGACAAATTATTTTCCGAATTGGAGGATATCCGTCCGTTTGAGATCCTGAGAATGCCCCGGGATAAAGCAAACTACCTCCTCGTGAAAGAGGCCAGAATAATCGCAATGACGTCCACGCACGCCGCAATGCGTCGTCAAGAGATTGCTAGCCTTGGCTTCCATTACGATAATGTTGTTATGGAAGAGGCTGCGCAGATCACGGAAATAGAAAGCTTCATTCCTAGTGCGCTTCAGAATATGAAGAACGGGGAGTTGCCGTTGAAACGTGTTGTGCTCTGTGGCGATCATCTTCAGAACTCCCCTATCATCCAGAATCATGCCTTCCGCCAATATGCCCACTTCGAGCAGAGTCTTTTCCTTCGCCTGGTCAGGCTGGGTGTCCCTACCATCACTCTAGACCAACAGGGGCGTGCAAGACCTAGCATCGCAGACCTCTTCCGATGGCGTTACAAGCAGCTGGGAGATCTACCAATCGTGGAAACAGCCCAGCAATTCAAGCACGCCAACGCTGGGTTTCAATTCGAATACCAGTTCATCAACGTCCCTGACTATCAGGGCACAGGTGAAAGAGAGCCCAGTCCTCATTTTATACAGAACCTGGGTGAGGCGGAGTATGCTGTTGCCATATACCAATACATGCGACTTCTGGGCTACCCGGCGTCGAAGATAACCATACTCGCCGCCTATACGGGACAGACAGCTCTGATCAAAGACGTCTTAAACCATCGTTGTGCCAAGAATGCCTTGTTTGGTATGCCAAAGACTGTGACTACCGTGGACAAATACCAGGGTGAACAAAACGATTGTGAGTCTCTCTAGCTATACTTTCCGTAATTCCACTTGATTGTTTTATTGTATGCTGACTTAATCTCCTACAGATGTCATCGTTTCACTCACGCGAACTCGTACGGTCGGCTATCTGCGCGACGTTCGTCGTCTTACGGTTGCTCTATCACGTGCCCGTCTTGGTTTATATATACTTGGCCGTCGCGAGGTCTTCGAGTCGTGTTACGAACTCAAGCCAGCATTTGATACACTTCTCCAACGCCCAGACAAGCTTATACTCGCTCCAGGCGAGATGTTCCCTACCACCCGTTCAATAGAAGGCGAAATCCAAGGCACGCCTATGGAAGGTGTCGAACACCTTGGCCAATACGTGTACGAGATGACGCAAGCCAAGCTGAAAGCCATGGGTGAAGAGGCTATTGTCGTTGAGGACATGGATGTGAGTCCTGATGGGGACGTACTAGACGTAGATGAGGATGAAGCTATGCTAGGAACTGGTGAAGAAGAAAGGGTAGAACCAGACGATGTGGACTCGTTGCACAAACATGCATTATCATAGTGATGTCGATCGCCTTCCTGTTTCTCTTATTTAAGAGGGAAAAAGAAGAAAGATCAGAGAGGAAGCGGGATTTTGACATTTAATCAATTGATATTAGATCAGTTGGATTAAGCACTGGGTTCTTTGGTGTAATTTCGTTCAACTCCATGATACGTAGTGTATGCTAGAAGCACCTTTGAGGAATGCGTAGTATATTAAGCCCTATATCATTCTTAATTCTATATATTGATTCTCCACGGAAATATATGTCTCTAAAATATATAATTGAAAGTAATACCCGCAATCCTTCTACCTGCCTAAAATCTAGAGCAAACCAGAGACAACTGCTGTCTATTTGGATCCAGCTCAACTGAGTCACTTATATGAGGATGTACTAAGACCTCTGTCCATTGAGTTCCTCAACAATATTCTGTGGGTCCTTCCAGGCGAGAGCAATGTACCTGTTTTAAATCGACAGACATCAGCAATCTCTGCAACATAGACCGGTGGATACCTATCTGCGAGATAATCCACAAGGGAAACATAGTCCCTCAAGAAGAAAGGAGTAAATACTTAGTATGACTTCCTCTTGCGACAATGTCGCCGGCGCTATTTGTGAACTTGATCGTTGTATATGCTAGGGTTTTGCCAACTACATGTCGTGTAAGAGCGAGATCAAGTTATAGGTCATTTCACGGCGAGAAGCATGAATCTCGGAGTCGCGAATTCACGAACTTACATTTGTCACAGTTGACCTCCTGTCAGTATTAGTGGGTCAGTGTGTATTATTCCCAGAACAAGCAGAATAGAAGCTCCGAATGTAGAGAAGGGATGAAGCATACTGCCAGAATTTTGTCCCCTATTTTCCCACCTGAACTGAGGTATGTCACTGCATTGGGTTTGGTCTGCGTCAGAGGCAACATATTCTTCACGGGGATGACTAGATGGGCCTCCTTGAAGGGGTTAATATCAACTTACCGTTGAGATCTGTTGAGACACCGGTTGCAAATAATCCACGCGATGCTACGGCCAGAGAGCCCCCAAGATCCACTAGGAAAAAGTGTAAACAAAATATCCTAGGATTGATTCATTTGAAGAAAGCCCGACATACCCATACTCGCAATTGTTCCTCCATGGAGGATATTGAGGCGATTCTAACGGTTGTTAGTTACAGGCTGTGCGATAGATGCTCCCATAGTGATACAAGGGTAGACATACTGTGTGATGCTTCTGGATGTCGAGTTCGAAATTGACGACCCCAGGCCTGGCGGCAGTTATCCGGAGCTATATAGACGGGACGGACGAGGTTAGTAACGACTGGCCGATCAAGGTTGCGATGCAGTGTGCCCCCGAAGGTGTTTTTAATTAGATAGAATCATATGGTATTGTGAGCATACGTTATCCAATATCCTATGCACAGTTAAAACACGATGGTCAACCAACATGATATGATGATATATTTATCTTCCGGTTCCTACCTTGGCTCCAGTCCTGACGTAGCCCGGAAAGATTCCCAGACCTAAGATTCATTCAATAAAGTACTCAGAGATATAGACAGGCATCACATACAGACTTGACAAACCTCAAGGCAGTCATTTTCGTTTTCTCTGCTGCAATAGGAGGGGGATGATGAGTTGCGATGATATACTGTTGTTGTTGTTCCTCGGCCGGAGAAGATGCGACAATGCGGAGTAGCGTTCCCGTCACGTACGGTAACGGTATATGCATTACAATACGTTACATTCCTTCGATCTCGATTCATCCGAATTTCGAGCTTTGAATAGCTTCATGTTCTTGGACACGCAGGCACGATGGCTGCCACGTCGTCCCGTCCCTTTGATTATCTGGAAAGTCAGCCTGGAACGGTCTTCCTCAAGCTATACAAACAGCCATCCACTGCCCTTGCCATTTTCAGGCGTATGCTGCCTGATCTCGGTGCGTTTTCCCTACATCAAAAGAAACGACATAGGCTCATGGCTTCTACAGCAAAATGCTTTGTGATGGCACTTCTCTATCTCAAGGACCCTCTCCCAGCTGCTGATTTGGAAGCATGGGTCAAGCCGGACAGCAAGAAGTGAGCATGGAGTCTGATTTCACCGTGGTTTTGTTATTCTCATCTTCCCGTCATTTCACAAATTGGTTGACGATCCAATCTCGACATTTTCAAGGGAACGAGATAGCGCTTTATCGATCCTTGGAAGGCTGCATATCCTGTCGAATTCCACAAAACTGGAAAATGTTCGAGCCTACGTGCTCACCAATCCATTTGCATCCTCCCTTCGTCAGGCCCTCACCGGAACCGATCAGACGCAATCCTTTGGCGTACTTGCACACATACCGGAACATGCTGCTATGACTGTATCCGATCTCGATGAATACGCCAGGCGTCAGTGGGAGGGTGTTTTGGGATATATGGTCGGTACCAGCGGGTTAGGTATTCAACGCGACGTGGTGAACCTGAGCAAAGGCGTAAAGCAGCTTCTTCAGTTCGGACACCTCGTTGAAATCAGAGATCGTCGAGTTGAAATTACACAGGATGGATTTGCATTCGTGCTGCAGGACGTCAACACGCAGGTCTGGCATATTCTGATTCTCTATGTAGAAAGCGCCGAAGCAATCGGGATGGACAGCGTCGAAGTTCTCTCCTTCATCTTCCTTCTGAGTAGTCTGGAATTGGGCAAGTGCTACGAGAAGAAACATTTAACATCCAACCAACTTCGTACCTTGACCGACCTCACCGACTTCGGTATCGTCTACCAGGAAAGTCCGGATACGACCCATTTCTATCCAACACGCCTTGCAACCACGCTTACTTCAGACTCGAGCGCCATTAACAACCCCATATCCGGTGCGCTTACAGGCCCAACAGGCACAGGATCAAGAAAGCCTGGTTCTGGCTTTATTATCGTTGAAACCAACTACAGGCTTTACGCTTACACATCGTCGCCTCTTCAAATCTCCCTCATTGCGCTCTTCACAACCCTCAAATACCGTTTCCCCAACCTAATAACTGGCAAGATTACCCGGAAATCGGTTCGTCACGCCATAGAAATGGGAATCACAGCGGATCAGATCATCTCGTATCTCTCCACACATGCGCACCCGCAGATGCGCAAACATAACACTTCCAAATCCACGTCTAATATCACAGGAATGCCACCGTCCATTTTACCGCCGACGGTCATTGATCAGATTCGTCTGTGGCAGCTGGAGCGAGACCGTGTCAAAGCTACTCCTGGCTTTTTGTTCAAGGACTTCGTTAGCCTGGCCGAATACGAGGCGCCCTGTCGGTATGCGGAAGAGATCGGTGTCCTTGTCTGGAAGTCGGATCGGAAACGGATGTTCTTCGTTACGAAACACACGGAGGTTGCAGCTTTCTTGAGGAATAGAAAATGAGTCTGATATGTGGAACCATGTTTATGAATCCATTCTTTGCTGTACGATACCACCATGGTTTTGGGACCTTTTCTAAGGAGTCTGGCGCATGGCTGGCTGTATAATGTGGGCTAGCAATAAAAATAGAGGGGAACATGAAGGAAGAGACCTTCAAGGTTGTTTGTATTATTCAATAATTAATATTACACTACACAATAACATCGGATGAAGGGGTGCCATGAAAATCCCAAAATCCTATATGTACCATTTGGGCACTGCTCTTCATCTTCTGAGTGATGCCAGAGCTTCTCCAGAGCCCCACTTACAATGTACCGATTAATGAAGAACACTTTAAAACATCCACCGGTACCCATACTGTGAGACGTATTCGTCCCGAAAGACTCTGAAGCTCTGCTTCGCCTCGTCGGTCAAGCAAGCCCTTTCCAAAACCATGAAAGCGCGTTTAATGCGGTACTTAGATGAATCCATAGCGGAATAAGACCGCGGGCCGGAGAACTTGGATCGCATACCGAAGCCAGTAGCAACATCTGGTGCATTGAATGAATCCTCATAGTGGAAAGCGTTGCTCAAAGTGACGAGACGACCAAGCCAATATTGTCGAGGCTGTGCTTCGGAGACCTGTAGATCGAATCCAGTCAATGATTAGTCTATGACGGCTTCAAACTACACAGTCCGGAATCATTGACAGTGGATTGATTGCCTACCATTCTCCCCGATTCGTCCCTTTGTCCCTCTGCATATCTCTCCCGCATCTTAGACGCTGGGGACGCAAGAGATGGTTGCTCTGGATGTTTGGCTTTTTGCATCGTAAATGAATTTGGGAATGAAATAGGACGACGTCTTTTTTCAACAGAGGTAGTGTTCAAGACGCCTGGCTGTTCTTTCTTGCTGGTTTCGGAATTCTTGCGCAAGACTTTGGCTGCTGGTCCTGAAGACGAGTAGTGCGTGGATGTTGGCTGACTGCCCACCGATGGTGAAGCTTGAGCTTGCAAGACCCGCGGATAAGAAAGAGGACGCGGCCTTTTATTAGATGCGGCAAGGGGCCTTGCTTGCGCCTTCCTGAATGTGGTGGTTTTCGGATTAGTAGGGCACGCTCCAGCCATGCCACTCTCAGCTTTAAGCGGATGGGATGTGTGGGAATTGGAGAATCGTCGAGTTAGGAATTTCCTTATGACTTCAGGAGAAAGAGAAAGGTGTTTGTAATAAGATACTTTGGCGTTCAGACGAGATAGAGACTGCGAAGGTAGAAGAGACATCAACGGTTTCCCTTGTGCTGCGTTTTCAGCAACATCGTCATGGTTAAATGACACGATCTCCGAATAAAAGCTGCGTGTTTTCAGATCTCTGTCGCAGACACCGGCTCCCCTCCTGAGAGAAGAAATTGGAATAGAAGGTTTTGGTAAGGAAAAACGGTCGTCAGCATTGCGCCCTGCATCTTGCTGTATGCCGGGTGAAGGTATCCGAGCTTTCTCTGCGTTGTCGTCTTTGAGCAAGCCCGCGTAGAATCTGGGGACAGCTGTCGATTGTTCACTTCGTCGCTTGGTGTACGACGACAGCAACCTCTGTCTTCCCTCCTCTTGGGTTAGGGGAAGACACATGTCTCCGTCGAATGACTTGACCGGCGTTGGGATCCTGGATGATAGCCTTAGGCTGCCACGCCGTTTATCAGCAGGCCCAGGTGACGCTGACAGGATCGTGGAGTTTTCATCACGGTCACCAGAAGTAGAATCAACTTTCTGACTTCCTGGTGATGGACAACGAGAGGCAGCTCCTGTCACCGTCTCTGTCGTCGGAGGCGTTTCAGACCCTTCCGTCTCATCCTGTGACACGGTTGCGGTCTTTGAAACTTCCAGCGCGTGTAACGGTCTCGACGAAAAGCGATGTTCATCTTTCACGCTGACTCGCCTGGTGAGAAAGTTGAAGTCCCCGTTAGGTGAAGATGATGCTAGGAATGCCGTGAATGGGGGTGCTGCAGTCTGATGTGTTGAGGATGAAGAGACGGGACTGGCTTTGTAATGGGAGCCCCATTTGCCATTTTCTTTATCCTCGCCCCATACATTGTCATCGAAAGGACAGTCAAGAGCCTGTTTATGAAAAGAATGAAGAGGACTGGAGATGGCAACTCCGTAGATTTGATGCTCGTCCATTGTGGCTTGATGGCTTTCTGGGTACTGATAAGAGATTCATGGAGAGAATGAACAGCAGGAACGGAGTGGGCTTCTTTGAGCACCTTTTCTATTCTCAAAGATGAAGTAATAGAGGTACAGATAAACACAGATGGATGCTCAAGTGTCAGATCGAGTTGCCATCGTGATGGGGGAATGTTTGGAGTGAAGCCGGATAAGATGGGCAGGAAATGGACTTATCACACCTCGCTCGCCCCCGTCGGCCGTCAGCCAAATCCAGGCCAGAGGATCAGGATGAGCAGTCGAGACGTACTTGGTTACCTGGGCGAGCTGACAACATAGTCTCTGTTGTTTCATCGGTTATCCTGATGCGGAAAATGCTTTGCGCTCATTCACTTTACTCGGGCACCAGAATGCGGCCCTCAGATACTCGCGCAGCTACACCAGTCAGCTCGATACTGTCAATCTTCCCTTTTTCTTTCACCACAGTTTCAATACCAATATCGCTTCGTCTGCCCATCTCGATTCCCTGCACAATGTTGTAGCGATACGCCTGGGGTTTCCCCTCCACCAAAGTCAAGTACGCCGCCAACCCGCTCGCCGCGCTGCCCGTCGCTGGGTCCTCAAAATTCCCTACAATCGACCTAGTCCGGATGACTCTTTTTCTAGTTTGAGCATCTTCGACGTCCCGCACAAAGAAATAGGCAAGCACAAGGCCAGACTGCCACCCTTGGTCAAGGTAATCGGGTTTCGCGGCATCGTTCATGCTAGCACCGGTGACAGTCACCGCAGCGAGAGCCGCGACAGACGGGAGCCCAATATGAACTTGAGTCATGCCGTTGACAATCGACACGATGGGGAAGCTAATTTCTCTCTGCTCTTGCTCTCCGGAAGGAAAGAAAGCCGCCAGAGTTGGATGCATGCGAAGCACTTCCCTGAGCGGGAACCGGGCCGCATGAATGCGCACGTTGTGCGCGATTCTCGCAGCCACTTCTGTATTGTTCTGTTCTCCTAGTCTCCGAATAGGGATATCTCCAGACTTGGTGACGAGAGTTCCGACAGGTCGCTCCTTTTCTCTGTTGGGTGACAGACAAAGTAGCCATGACGCGGCACCGACCGTCGGGTGTCCCGCAAATGGCAATTCACAGTCAATGGTGAAAATGTCGATTTTGCGCTTGCTTCGGCCATCTTGTCCTTCCTCAGCATCGCTTTCCGGGTGCACGAAGATGGTTTCCGAGAGGTTGAATTCCGATGCAATCCGTTGTTTCTGGCTCTGCGTCAGGGCCCTTTCGTCTTCGTTAGGAAGGAAAACTACGCCCAGAGGGTTTCCGGTGTACAGCCGGGTGGTGAAGACGTCGAGGGTGACGAAGTTCAGTTGAGTCATCTTCGGATGGGTCAACTAACTAGCCAACTAACTAATATTTACAGCTGGGGAGCGTCCACACACGATAATCTGCTATGAGTCGGCAATTCAATTCAGAAAGGATTGACGAGGCTGTGAGGGAAGAGAAGCAGTGCAGCGTGTGTACGCAAGTGTGCTATCGTTCCAGTGGATGTACCTGTATTTATATCCTTAACAGCTCTTCAGAGATGCTGTTTAGTTACTGGCAATTACTAATGAAAAGTCCTATCGTTGGATATGAGTCATATTACTTTCATCAATTACGCTTGCAAGGTGCAGGCTGGTCGTAGTATATGCAAAAGCCAAAGTCCCATCCCAGAAATCATCATCGCAAAGAATACATGGTCAAGCACGCCGAACATCCCACTACTCCGAGTCACTGTCAATTATGAAACCGGCCCTCATGCGCTTTCTAAGCGGAGCCGTTACAGGCACATTCTCATCTTCATCCTGGCTGTCAGCGCCATTCGACTGGGGATCGACTGGGGAATCCAGCTTGAGACGTCGGTCTCGGCCAAATGCAAGATCGTCATCAAAGTCCATGTCGTCTCCAGCTGATGTGGGAGGAGTGTTACCGACATCTTCGGCGTCATGGCTGTGCAAAGTATCTCCGTGTGGGGACGGTGAGAGAACATCGGCCATGATAGCGTCTTCATCTCCAGTATCATTAGCATCCGCTAAGTCCTCAGAACTTCCTCGTTGCCGCTTCCTTTCAGTCCCGGTATCCGGAATGTTGTGAGTCTCGCTCTTTCGCTTCTTCCCCTTCCCTTTGCCTGTTTTGCCAACGGTCTGGTCTACAGCTCCAGTGAGCAGGGCTTGCCTGACTCTCTCTGCTTGAGCCTGTCTCCGCTTTTCCTCAAGGAGAAAGAATTCCCTATCGGCCTCCTCATCAGTCTCTTCATCGCTTTCATGGATGAAAAGGTCGCTCTTTATTTTCGCTTGCCTGGCCAACGAGTTCGCCAGACGTGCACGACGACGTTCCTCGAGTTTCTCTTCATCCAGCGGCTCCCCCTCACCGTCTTCTTGCCGCTTCTTCTTGCGCCTCTTCCTCAGTTCGTCTAATGCAGCGGACTTTGATCGAAGATTCGGCGGGAAGAGAGGCCCATCGGGCACTTCCTCTCCCTCAGACTCTGATCCGAAATCGACGTCTAGTGTTGGCTGGTAGGCATTTCCCCTAGTTGCACTGTCATTTTTACGCCGAATTAGTTGGTGAGGATCTTGACCCTTGAATTCAGTAATAGGATTAGCAAGGTGAGAGTCAATTGATTTTTTGGTATCTCGGAGTCCCTTCGATGTCAATGCTGAAGGGACAGCCCAGGAAGCTCCAGCAACGTCCTCGAACCCCAGTCGTTCAAAATGAATTAGCATCATAAGAAGACGGAGTTTGGCGTTCGAAAACATCGCTTCCTCGCAGGACTCATCACGAGGTTTCACGGCTGGCTGTGTGTCAGTACTGTCGAAGTCAAGTGGATGTGGGCTAAGACATACTGATAATAGGATTGGGAACAGCCGCCGTCGTAGGGGACTCAGCCCTTCGTGCTTCCTCCTGTGCCTCCCAAGCCTCTCTTTCATCCGCTGCGGAACCGAGGACATCGCTGATCCATTTAACCAATTCTGCCTGCTCGTCCATTATAAGCACAGCTACGACTACCTCCAATTGTTCTTCAGGTGTCGAAGCCTCCTTGATGTCAACCTCAAGTTCAGCCGGCGGTCTCCTGCGCGACATCGTCTGCTTTTCATGCCCGTATTCCAAGTAGAACAATGTTGAGTTGATCTTGCTGAAGAGCAACTCTGTTATTATAGCCGGACGCTGGTCAATCTTTTTGATCAATCTCCTGATGAGCTGCCGAACCAGTTCCTCCCATTCCTTAAAGATGGGACTACTCGAATCAAGAGCACCGGGCCCTTTGATCATCCTATAAAACATATTGATTATGTCGACTCGAAAAAGCAAGACACTCATCTCTTGCTTGAATGCAATTCGATAAAAGTAGCGGTGCGCGCGTTTCAACTGTTCAGCATTTAGGTCCCTGTAAAATTTGGTAAAAGCGACAAACGTATCGACACATTTTTGATTGCAAAATCTAGCAGCGAATCGATTGAAATCGAATTTGCGCTCTCTCGAAACTCTCTCAGCTTCTGCTAGATCTTCCACCTCAGAATCCTGTTCTTCCTCAAGGACTTGCTCGTTGCCATGCTCTGAAGCATGTTCAGCCCGCTTCTTACGGCGAACCCGCCGACGAGACCGTACTTGCATGTCAGTGTTCTGTTTGGAGTAGCGTTCAAGAATCCGCAGGAAGACGTGAACAAGCTCTGTACATGCATCTAGGTAACCAAATCCTTGGTCTTTAAATCCACGGGCAATAGTTAGGACTCGATCTAAAGTGGTCTCCTCGTAGAAAATGCGGTTTTGGATATTTTCTGCGATCTCCTGGTCCTCTTCTAATTGCGACAAAGTCATTTCCTGTACTGTCAGTAAGATCTGGGTGAAACAACGCATCTCAGCGTTGAGATCTTCCCAGTCCTTATGGTCAAGACTATACTGCATCGACCGATTTAGGAAGACGAACATCTCCTGGGTCAGAACACTGGCAACGAGGCCAAAACTGTCTGGCTGGAGTCCTCTCGATTTCTCATTGTTCCGTTGGTGTTGCTCATTCTGGCGGACACGGCGAACACGTTCCGCCTGAAGAAGCCACGCTGCTGTGTAGAAGAACTGCCGTGTATTAATGTCCGTTACACGATCAGCTTCGCGCTCTATCGCCTTCCTCACGTGGATGAAAAGGGGGTTGAATCCGGAGTCTAGGAACTCTTCCACGAATGTCCGCAGGTTCTTGGATGCTGATAAAGAGAGATGGACCGGCGTATTAAAATCGTTGTTTGCATCTAGTCCATCATGTTTCCGACGCGGTTGAGGCCTATTCCACTTTTTACTCTGGTCCATTTTGAACAGCGTAGCCTGCCCATCTTTGAGAACATCCTGTCCAGAGACGGTAGAAACCTTCGCGTCATCCCGTTTCACCCAAATCATGGTCCCAAATCGGCCATGGCGTGTTGGCGCATTCTTTGCGTATTCCCTCTGAAGAGATGCTTCTTTCTTTAAAAGACCGCTGAGTTCATCTGTCCGCTTAGCCTTTCTCTGCGCGTCATTCATAAACAATTTCTCGACATCAACTCCCTTCACGACATGAAATATTATTTCCAGAAGTACGATGTCTTGTAAGTTAAAATCATCACCCATATTGGAACACATGGTAAGAAGAAGAGCGAACACATCTTGCTGCTGAAAAGCGTTGATGGTCGCAGACCTTGACGTCTCCTCCTCATCGCCTTCAGCCACAAGACGTGTATCCGGGGCTATAACTGCAACGTTCCGGATAAGGTAGAGCATGAGTTTCAGAATGCCTTCATCGCGTGTGGTTCGCTCAGAACGGGCGATGGCCATGCTAGGAAGGCCAATGGAGATAATGGTTCGGAGCAGGCCTGAGTTCCCATGGCTAAGAATCCCTCGCTTATATTGAACCTGAGCTTGCTGTAGATAGGGAACATGGCGATGATGATTGACTGTCATCTGGCTATGCAGTTCCACTGGCCATGTTAGAGGTACCAGCAGCTCCACTGTCAAACGTCAGTGACGGACTATGCAAATATTCCACCTTCTTTCCACTTACAACATGCTAGCGTAACTCTGGACATGTATTTGCTTTTCTGATTGGACCTAGACCAAACAGACAGGATGGGTAGCAGGTCGCCATTCACAAGATTCGCTTCTCCCAGACATCGGGCAACATCCATGCGGTTGTTCTTCTCATCGTACAGTTTTAACCACCGCTTAATGTCACGCAAACACGCCAGTGCGTCGTCTCCCAGAACGTAGCGATCAGCATCTTCACCATTGAATCCACCTAACTGTTGTGCTGTCAGACAGGATTCACGGACACAGTAGAATCAGGAGGACAGCTTACCGCAGTAACGAGACTATATACGTGGGCACGGACATCTGGGTCGATGACCTGAACAGTCTGGCCCAGGAGCAGGCCGTCTTCGTCCATGATGGCCGGTCGTCGGGCTCATTGAATGGAGTGCTCTTCGGTTCGAAGGTACTAACTGAAAGCATACCAACGCGTCTGAGCGCGTCTAACGCGTCTTGTCGGCCTCGGATCAAATTTCGCTGCCGAGCCGAGATACCGATCATAACCGGTGACGTCGGGGAAACACGTGCAGCAGTCACGGATGCATCGAAAGCCCTCGGCATACAGCAAGATGTAGCGGTTGCTGTCCCGATTCTCTCTTTGTCTGGAGTGATAATCACTATCCTATCTTCTTGGTCCTTGTCCTTGATCAGCCTGCCATCATGTTGTCGTCCTGCCTCAGAACCGCCAGTCGCAGAACCCCCACGGCTGCAACTCGGGCATTCAGCGCCACTTCCCCAACATGCGCTGCGGATGTCAAGACGCTCGGTGTGCTGGGAGCTGGCCAAATGGTAACCTACCCTGGCGATTTATTCAAGCATCTAATATAAAGTATCTGACTGCGATTAGGGTCTCGGAATTGCTCTAGTAGCCGCTCAGAAGGCCCAAGTCCCCGTAATCTTGGTCGATAGTTCACAAGCTTCTCTTGACAAGGGCCTCAAGTTTGCTGGTATGGATGGAATGGATCTTCACTGGCATCATTGACTCTCCGGGAACAATCAATTAACCAATTGCTGTTTGTCCAGACAAACTTCTCGAGAAAGATGTCGCCAAGGAACGCATCACCCGGGAGGCAGCAGATGCCGCTCGCGCTCTCATCACACCCAGCCTGAAGATCGAGGACTTCAATTCCGTGGACATGGTGATCGAAGCCGTTCCCGAAATACCAGACCTCAAGACTTCCATCTTCACCAAGCTCGCCCAGATTGCTCCTAAGCACGCGATCCTCTCTACGAATACTTCTTCCATCTCCATCACAAAGATCGCCGCTGCCACTACGACTAACCCGAACGATCTGCAAGCCCCTGCCCGCGTTGTCTCGACGCATTTTATGAACCCGGTCCCCGTTCAGAAAGGTGTCGAAATAATCTCTGGCTTGCAGACGTCCAAGGAGACGCTCGATACGGCCGTTGCCTTTGTGAAGCGCATGGGCAAGATTCCCTCGGTTTCGGCTGACTCTCCCGGTTTCCTTGCCAACCGGATTCTCATGCCCTACATCAATGAGGCTGTGATTTGCCTTGAGACTGGTGTGGGTGGTCGTGAGGATATTGACAGCATCATGAAGAATGGAACAAACGTGCCTATGGGACCTCTGACGTTGGCGGATTTCATCGGTCTTGATACCTGCCTGGCTATCATGAATGTCCTACATCATGAGACGGGTGACAGCAAGTACCGGCCTTCTGGTCTCCTTAAGAGAATGGTCGATGCCGGCTGGTTGGGTAAGAAGAGCGGAAAGGGTTTCTATGACTACTGATTTATTCGATTATGAAGCGAGACAGTAAAAAGGCGTCACTTTGCGTCACTTTATTACTTTGCGTGTTGTAATGACCATGTTCCCGTATTTTGACGTATACTTATACTTTAAATTCTTCAAGGAGATATATATCCGGCAAGGAATACATAGCCTATCAAGCGGCCCCCACATACCGTTACCGTTATTTGGCATGCGTTTTGGTTTCGAAATTCAAGTGATAGAAGGACATCTAACGTGAGCACGTTTACACCTTACACCTACATCTATCGCAGCAAATATCTAGCTGTAATATCAAAGCAACCCTCTCCAAACAAAGAAAAAAACAACTACATCTCATGAATGCCATCCTGGCCATGGACCAAGCTGATTTCCTCCACATTACTCCCACTATTGATAAGTCCGAGCCGGTATCTTTTCAGCATATTTTCTCTCTCTGCAACAACCTGGTCAAACCACATTCGATCATAAACAAGCTCTTGCACGAGGCATCGTTGGGCCGACTTTATCACCCTCACATCTTCCTTCTTTCCGGACAGGAATGGAGATTTCATCCTCGTATGCTCGAATCGCGATGTTCCATGGGCTGACGTTCGTTGTCGGATGCATGGTTCAAGGCACCTCTGCAGTTTTCCAATGAACGAACTTGCTCCGTGGCGAGACTGCTGCTGAGAAGAAAGGAACTTCAGCACCTGCTCCCTTTGCCGGTTGATTAGGCTGAGCTGTTGCAGCCTGTTGACCTCAGAAAGATGGGCCTGCAGGTTCCTGACGAGCCCGTCAATTAAGAGAACCCGGTGAGGGTCTGGGCCACAAGACTCCTCAGTTTCTTGGGAATGCATGACTTCTGATGAGGGCTGTCGTTGATCTTCACCTGCTTCCCACTCTGCGGTCCCCTCTGCATATTCCAGTGTAGCGAGTATGTAACCGGCAGTAGGACTGTCCTCGGCAAATGGCAGTTGATCGGGAGCACAGGGACAGGGTCTCTTTCTGTCCCACGGTCTGCCACACTTGTAGCTTCGAAGAGTTAACTCTGACTGACCCAGACTTACAAAGGATGAGGATGGGTGATGGACATTACCAAAATTCTGCCTTGCATCTACATACCATATGGTAGCATCCGTCTGACAACTCAACCATTGCACCGCAATGGTAACATCTCTGCCATTTTCGGAGCCGTGCTTCCTCCAGGACTTCCTCGTCGGAGACGCAATCCCCCCAGCCGTGAAACTTGCTGCGACATTTTGAGCAGATCAACATCTGGCAGCGCGGGCATTTTTGCGATTTGGCCCGGGCTCTTAAGTGCTCTGGCGAGATCCACTCACTGCACTCTGTGGAGGGACAGTACCAGCGGTCAGCGGGTGGTGTGGAATACTCTTGTATCTTCCTCAGGTAACGCTGCGCCTCCTCCCAGGAGAGGGTTGGGAGGACCTTCTCCAGGGGGATATCCAGCGAACAGCAACGGGGAGGGTAAGAAAATTCGCCATTCATGGCCATGCACGCCAGCTTGCTGAGGCACAAGCTACAGTATTTATGCTGGCATCGAAGACGTATCAGTTGGTCTACAGGCATTTCATTGCAACAGCTCACGCATTCCCTTGGTTGATTTTATTAGTTTTCAAGATCACCTTATCTCGGATCTCTTTGGAATACTCACTCTATTAACGACCGAGGACCTATGGATGGGTTGATGCCAAGATCTCCTGCACGCTTCAGGAAGCGCTCATTACGGGCAGATTCCCTGACGATGCTCACGACAACATCCGGTACATTAATAGAGATCTCCTTGAGCTCGGGGGGACACCGACGCTGCATCCACCCGCTGATGTCAACGTGGACCGTCTTTGCTTCCTGGAACACAGGTAGCGCTGGCCACTCTTCCAGATAATGACTGGATGGAGTCGTTCTTGCAAACTGTGATGCCATCGTCTAGTTGTGCCCGTGATTCCAGAAGACCAGGCTTGGGAATGAAGACAAGAGAGCACGATTATAAACATAAATTTGCAAGAACATAGCATGAAGTAAAGAGTAGCAGTGAAAGAAGCGGTGTCGTATTGGCCCCTCAGAGATGCCTATTAACATCTTGTCATTTCAACCTGCTTTACGCTATTATGATAATTGCATTCATTTTAGAAGCGATATTATTAGAATCAACAAGTCATGATTGCTGATGATGCTCATGAGATGCCTGTAGTTCGGCTACACGAACCATGGTCGGGTGATGGAATCGACCATGCCAACCACGGATCAGAAGCAGTGAATAACTTCGAACGCTGCGTTTCCTTCAGACTGCGCCCTGTCAATTAACGTATAGTCTAACCCTGAGTAGGCATGCAGGGCGTTCTGCGATGTGAGAACATGGTGGCAGTGTTTCTGGGCAAGCTAGCCCCGTCTATCGAATCCAAGTCTGGTTAATAGCATCTTTATCCAAATAGCATGGCAGGGTTATGAAGAACCTAGGAAAATACTGCTATTGAGGAATCTTACGTCTAGATCAAAAATCAAACAGAACACAAAGTAACCATGAAGAAGTTGAATTCATCTTGCCTTCCTCCATACTTGGTCCCAAGCGCAGGCTTTTATGCCTGATGCCTGCTCATTCTACTTACACGCAAACGAACGAAAATGAGAAACGAGAAATGATGAAACGAAAACGAAGACTAACGAAAATACTGAGGTCCCTAATACAGTGGTGAGGGCCCCAAGCAACTACTGGCGCCCAGGGCGGACTCTCCAACCGTTGCCCTTGGCGGTCATGTAGCCTTAGTCTTTCGTTAAGGTTTTCTTCCATCCAACTCCCAATGCTGATCCCTGTTCCACAAGGCCTCTGTGCTGACTTCCAAGCAAAACACACGATTGTACCAAGCCCTTGCTTCCTGGTTGGTATTGAAGCTTAAGACAAGAGCTGTGCCATCTGCATAGATATTCATTGCACCTTCTGGAACAGGCAGCCAGGCAGACGGTCTGTCATTTCCTAGTATTCGACCCTCACGGTTTCGTTCTTGATTTTCTGAAGCTTGGGTTCTAGTGCAGAACTCTAGATTAAGTCACGTAGAGAAAATTCGTAACTGAATCTGAACCTTCGTGCCATACCGTTAGATGGAAGTGGATGCTGTTCTGGCAAATATGTTAAGCAACCATTTTAAGAAAAATCTGCGGACGATAAGAAGATATGAACGAGGGCACACTTTTAGGAGAGCGTGCGCCAACTTATTGGAGGCTAGGCTGGGGACAGAAAAGGGGTCAAGTACAGGGACTCGGACAGGATTATGGTCAGGAAGATATGGGGTTATCAGAGGGGGAAAGAGGATATATCAAGATAACTGCCCCTAGTCAACATCATGAATAGTCATCAAAGCAACTGCAACCCGTCAGCAAATAGAGGCATTACCGCTTCAACGCTGGCAAGCTGGCTATTCAGAAGTGCTCGGACCTGTATCAATCTTGTACACCCATCCTGAGGCTGCAATTCACAGGGCATACCCCTCCTAACCAGCCATTCACATGCTATCACCATCTCCATGGCTTGCATCCTGTCACTGAAGGAAGTTGAAAAGGGGGCTGGAGCTGAAAAGGACACAGATCACAAGATGCAAAATCGTGTTCAACCTCATTGAATGACGAAGAGTCGCGCATAAAGTAGCCCTTTTTGCCACTCTTTATCGATGACCATGACGTTACTCCATTCTTGGGAGTTTGATACGGCTGACAAGGCCCCTTTCTGCCTTGCAAGGGCAGCCTTTGGGATAACCAGCTTATCCAGTTTAGCAAGGAGACGGACGAAAGTGACAGTCTGTATGTAGAGTGGAGATTTCCACCTGGTATACCCGTTCCAGCCCTACTCAGCTAGAGTCAGGTAGAGTTCAGAGGTTGTTAGGAACAAATAGCAGAATTATACCAACCAAAGAACCAGCAGCCCCCAGCGAACTCCATCTAAGCCAGCTGAAACTCCGCCCCAAGGACATTCCTGGTCTGACGATGAAAAGAAAATCAATTAATTTAAAAAATACGCCTCATAACGCGCGAGAGAACTTCTTCGCGGCCCAAGCAGAGCCATGCTCTTGGTATTCCTGTCGAGTAATGGCAACTTTCTTCAGCTCCTCTTTATTTGTTGCGAAACGCGACGCACCCAGCCATGTATAGCGAATAGGACTAAAGAGGTGTTATTACACACGTAGTAATTCTGACAAGGTAGAGAGAGTGAACTTACTCTGCTGGACGTCTAACTCTCACTTCACATTCCGCAGAAGCAATCCGGCGTAGTTCCGTCTCCCTGATACCATATTTATTAGTGACTGCGCAAAGACAATTGTCCAGTAAGCTGACTTACAGCCTTTTCATGAACCCTGGAAATAGACAATTTCCCCCGACGACCAAGACGTTGGCTAGGAACGCAGGATGCAGCCCTGTTGGCAAAACAGATAGACTCTGAAGGATAATATCTGGTATGCCTGCCTGTCTCATGCCGATGTCACTTGGCGTAAACAATACCTCTGGTACAGTAAAACGTTCATTGCCAAGGACCAGTACATCCTCTGATAACACTTCGGCATGGGCACCGGAAAGGATACCTTTCCTTTTCTTGGTATTTAGGAGAGGATCATGCGGGCGCATGTACCCCTTCTTATCGGCGTTCGGGTCAGGAAGGACGTATTCGACTACAATTCCTTCACCTGGTTCCGTTTGAGGGCGCTTTCGGTTGCCCTTCCACGTCCGTTCCATGTCATTTGTGAAACTGTTGCTCACAAAGCAAGCAGCTTCTTTGACCTCATTCATTACATATGTCTCATCCACCATATTATACTGCCTCATTGACACCATCTCCTTAAGATAGTTTGTGAGGTGTTTGCCTCCAATGTCAAGTCTGCGAATCGCACGTTGAAGAGGCTGCCCCTTGTAGACTGGAGTTACCGTGGTGTGGGAATAACCAGAATCGACGACAAGTAAACATTCCGCTGGCAGGGCAGATGAATCAGTACTTCGTGAGACTGAGTCGCCAAATAAAGCGTGTATCTCATTCCAAGCGTTGAGGGTCGGCCCTGTGGCGATAATCGCGTATTCAGATCAGCCAAAGGGATACCAGGACGGCTTTCCAGGCCCAAAAAAGATTCATCTTACCCACGCATCTCACGTAGCCCCCAAATCCCCACTCTTCCATTACAATCTCGTCTGCGTTTTTCTGCAATGCTGACAACGCATTCGGGGCCTCCGTGAGCACGAGCGTTGTCTCCTCGGGATTCGCGATCAGAAGATTCGAACACCGTGCTGTTTTCTCATCGAAAAACGAATGCTCCCAAATTGCCCTTTGTGCCTCCCAGTTCACAATATATCCTTTCTCCATAGGACGACGGAATATCACCTCGTTCCAATCAGCTATGTGCGTTTGAAGCTGTGAGCCAAGAAAGACTCGATTCCCACGTGTCTTCGCGAGGGCATTAGGTATAATGTTGCAGGCCAAAAGTGCCTTTGCTTCATCATCTGGAGGAATGGAATCCGGTGCGTATCCCGCTTTTAGCGTGTATGCACCGTTGTCAAGGACAAAGGTTTTCTCTGGTAAGGGCTGCGCGACGGCGGAGGCTGCTCTCGCCGAGGTACGTGGTCTCGTTGTCCCCATTTTCGGAGCACTATTTGCAGATAAGATTTTGAGTTTGATATTCAGGTGAGCATGGTACGAATAACTGTGTTAAATAGACTTCTTCTGCTCTTCGTTTGTGATGTCGTCGAGGAAAAATAGCTCTTGTCGCTCGGAGATTCTCAAGACGGGATGGGATGAACTAGCCCGAGACTGGAGGAGCTACGTCACGAATCGGGAATCTAGGGCAAAATGCTAGGGCTTCATTCTATCTTTTACTCCGCGTGTCAATCACAAATTACTCCAAATAACAAAAGCATTGGCTGTCTTCCGGCGTATATAATGAGCTATTTACATCTCATTCCCCCTTTTGCAGTGCCTCCCTTCTTCCTGTGCTGTTTGGGTCAAGATACGGCTTCTCTCCTATACTCACAGCCCTCTGTCCCGCTCTCGGACCAAGATCTTCGTAATCGGGTGTCGCAGCGTGATAAACACTTCTGTTATCCCAGATTGCTGTGCTGGCGTCAGCAGAGTTCCTTCTCATATACCAGTTGGCGCTGAGAGTCTTACCGAGGTCATTGGCATCTTGCCACCGAAAGCGCACCTGGAGATCATGATTCTCGACAATGAGCGTCACAAACCAATCGAGTAGGTGTTTGCTTTCTTCTTCTGTTAGCCCATTGACCTTTTCCACATGAGTCCCAACGGCAAAAACGCTTTTCCAGCCAGTGACTGGATTGGTACGGATGACAGGGTGGATGGTTCTGAGCTCATCGCCGATATTATCAGGGGAGCCCCTGGGTGCAGTATACAGCTCAAATTCGTTCTCCTTGGCGGCTTTATTAAATCCAGGCTGTGCATATGTGGCAGTCAAGCCTTCCAGAAACTTTTGGTATGGTTCTGAGATGCGGTCGTAAAGTTCATATCCAGAAGCCCAGAGAGTGTCTGTGAGTTCCAGTGAGAAGGAATTCGCATACAGCTAGTATAAAAAAAAGGAAAAACACAAATACTTACCACCACCAACCTTTGGAAGCTGGGTCAAACGTAGAATTGCATAGTCGCTGGGAACAGGCTCAAAGGTGATATCACTATGCCATCCCCTTCGTTGAGTCTGCTTCTTTTGAAAGAATCCGCCTTTATACAGCTTCTTCTGCTGTTCTGAACTAATAACACTTATTTCATCATCCTTTCCTCCAAATTCACGTCCCGAATTTACGACTGGGTGGATGTGCAAGGTTGAAGAACTTGGCTTTCCGGCAAGCTGACCCAGACGCTGGGCCAATTCCTTTTGCAGATCATTATCCAGATCATCCTGCTTGCGAAAGAAGACAACCCCCCGCTGAGACACTGCCAATATATTAGTCAATTATGTTAGGCCCTAAGTATATGAAGGATGGAAGAAGCTGCTCCATCATCGCTCACCCGTGATAGCTAGATCTCTGAGCAACTCATCCGAGTTCGGGGCGCGCAACCATTCTTTAAGATTGGCCTTTGGAAATTCCCTCCCAATAATAGGGGTAACATCAAAGGATTCGAATGAATCCAGGATGCCCTTCGGTTTCAACGGTTCCTTCAGGAGAGTCTTGGGAGTAGTCTTTGCCACTTCCGGAGCCACATTGGGAGCTTCGGCAGTAACACTCGGGGCCATGGCGTATTTATGCAATCTAGGTAAGACTCGGAAATTTCAAATCTGGTTTTCTTTAATGTTTCCTATAGATAATATGGTTACTCGAGGAATGAGTCCCTTTATAGATCTGAATTCTTGAGACTCGTTATGGCTGACGCCTTAGAGACATCCCATGACGAATCCCGTTTAATAAACGACGTGAGCCCTGGACAACGGTATCTCTGCAGAGAACCTCCCCTCTTGAAGTACAGCGTCAAAGAAGATAACATTCGGGATATGACGACTCCGGGTGGCTTTGCTGACATTTGTATGTCCCCGACTGGCTGCACTTGAAGCAGCGAAGGTATCAAGCGGCTATCTCGCATACCAAGAATAATTTGCAATAATACCCCTCCCTCGTGCAATACTTTGCTGTCCTCGTTGATGCTTTAAGTATACAGACATCCATGGATACGAGCCTGGTTGGATAGAGGCATAATGAGATGATTCGGGATGCCGATTACGCCATGTCCTGCAGGCAACAAACACTTTCCAGTTGAAGAAAAGCAATTCAGGTATTTTATCACCGTGTTATCCCGCTAATTGGAGCAGAAGAGCGGGGCACGGAGGAGTGAGTGCAGCGCCTTGGTAGAAGATGCTGCAGGGATGAGGTCGTTTTCCCGGTGATTGGCCCTGGCCTTCTAACTGACGGGTTGTGCGGTCTCGGAAGGACTTTCAAGCCTTTCAGTGAATTGATCCTCTCCTAAATTGAGAAAGAAATGCCCTATATTTTGTTCCAGAATTGTGAAGAAAGGAGAACAGGTTTTTAAAGTCCAAAGAAGTTCCCCTGGTCCCGTTGAAGCAGCCAGTGGTAGCTCGCACTGACAACATTAAACCCCCTTATTTTGGTAAAAGCATTTACGAGAGATAAGATTATCATTTATATTAATTAATATTATGAGCCTCGAGAGAAATAATAATGTATGCCTTGCCGTGTCTTTCGTACATGGTATGGTGTTCATCGGTTGGCAGACATATCAAAATACGACTGTGTAAAACCCAGACTAATACAATATAGGTATAATGCAGATAGTATGAAATGCCTAATTTCAAGTATTCGGATTTCCGGATGAGATTTAATTTTGTTATTGTTGTTCTTAATTCTAGTCTTGTCTTCAAGAGCATACATGGCCCTAATTATTGATCCAGCCCGCATATGACCAGGACAACCCTAATCAGCGGAACAGCTTCATTATTTGGCCGAAATTTCTCTTCCCATTCTACCACCCTCAACTCCCTAGTCTTCGATTACCTCGACGCTCCGAACAAGAATACATAAAGGGGGGTTAGAAATAAAAAGTCGAAAGGCAGCATGTCACGACGCCTCCCTATCCTCATCGCGACGACCCTGGAGCTCTCGCAACAATTTCAAACCACTCTTTCCTCCCCCTCTGCAAACCCCGCAGTCGCAGAATTTCCGAACAAAGACAATGCCCTGCCTCTCCTGTCTGCTTCCTCAACGGCTTTGAAATCGCAAGTCACCAAACTTTCGCTTCTAGCTATAACCTCTCCTTTCACGCATTCCGCCATTGCCACCGTCCTTTCGGATCTGAATGCCTCCATTCTTCCGTCTCTTGTCACTGCGGCGCTACTTATTACTCCAAACGCCTACACGAAAGCCTTTCACTCCGAGATCCGGGTTTTAGTGAAATCGACGCTGAAGGAACTCTCCGTGCTCGTTCAAGAGGTCAAGAATATCGCTGAACAGAAGGATAAGGCGAAGGCGGAAGATCCGAAGCGCGCAGAGCGTCAACTATCTCAGTCAGAGAAGGATGTCATAACGGTAGCTACTGGACGTGTTTGGGAGCCTTGTGACGCTCTGATTGATGTGGCCGGGAAGGGCGTCATAGGATTTGTCATACGCCGCGTTGAGGAGTGGAGGAATCTAGTGAAGGATGCTGTGGAGGAGATTGAAGAGTGGGATCCCGAGGAGGAAAGTGATGATTTCTTGGATGACCTTCTAAGCGATGGCGAAAACGGTGAAGGTTATGGGGTGGAGAATTCACGCCGTGAAGACCAAGACGAGGAGCAGAAAGCTACCTTGCAGGAGCAAAAGAAAACCACAATTCGCATTCTGAAACCTATCGCACAGGTCTTTCCCGTTATTGTTAAGAACCGTCTTCGCACTTCCGAGAATCCCACCGTACCGTCATCCAGGGTCGAAAAACTGGAGTTGCTAATGCTAAATCTCCAGAGTATCCCTAACTATGTGGATGAAGTGGCCGGGGCCCTATACGAAGCAAACTTGGAAAATTTGTCTAGATACTTGATGAAGGCAAGGGCCTGTGCTGCAAAAGCTATAGATTTGGTAGCTTTGCCTTGGGACGTGAATTCCGAAGATGTCGGTGACCAGCCAACGCCGGAGGACAAATTCACAGTCTGGTCGAAGACATGGTGGAAGGTCGTAGATGAAGTGAGCAAGTCAATAGTGGATGGAACAGAGAAAACGAACACTAGCAAATGATCGCCTGCTGCAGTCAAACTTTTTGACGGCCTCCAGTGAAACACTAGGTGCAAAAAATTAAACTCCAATGATATCTGGATATTTTATGATTTTCATAGAGTTAAAACACCTAAGTACACAACTAGGACTTTGAGCCCAGGAAGCGTATATTTGCAATGTATATATATACTAGTGAATGATGATGGTCAACGTCTGTACTGTCGAGATTAAGTATATGAAGATGGAAACACCTCTCTTAAATAAGATTGCAGGACTTCGTCATCTCCAGATACTCATCCTCTTCCTCGATAGAGTTTCATGGTATCATATTGCAAACCCGCTTAAGTCCTCATGATTCCCATTGAAGAAGCTCATCTTCAGGGATCCTATTCTTTAGCCATTCCAGGATAGCATCAGTCCCCTTGGCAACAATCTGCCATCTAGGAACCCTAAAGGTATTGCCTGCAACTTCAAACCTTTTCAGGGCCGATCCACCGCCCCAGTTTTTACTGGAACCTTCGGCACGCAGCAGGCCAATTTTTGGCGGAAGAGAATTGATATTGTTGTTACTCACATCGAGAACTTGGAGACCCTGCACTGCCTCAAATTCCAGACTGCTAATCTGGTTATCAGCTGCGAGGAACGTCAACAGCTTTGGGTATTTTTGTCGCATAAACGGAAGAGGTCCTGTTAGACGATTGTAGGATACGTCAAGGAAGGTGAGAGAAGGAGCCGACAGATTCATAAATAAGGGTTCAAGTGACTTCAGGCTTGCAGAAGCCAGGTTGAGAGTTCGTAGATTGGGGAGCGTCAAGGATATAGCGAGAGGTGTCTCATCATACAGCGGATTGTTCGAGAGGTCAAGGTCTGTCAAACCATCCGCGATCATACTAAGTGCTGGAGTCGGAAAGCTGTGGAGCTCGTTGTGATGCAGATACAGACATCGGATGTCCTGGGAAATTATCGGTTCAAGATTATCCACGTTGAACTCGCCCATATCAGTGTGCGACCTGTCAAGGACGCCACCAGATTTAACCTGCCAGGCGGTCTCCTCAGCTTGAGTTTCAGGAGCAAGAGTGAACTGTGTCGCCACAGAACCCTCCTCGTCATCCGTCTCTAGGACCTCTAATTGACAACGATTCCTTAGGTCGTTCTTGAGATCCTCAGTACCCATATTCAGGAACTTCCGTTCTCGAATGGGGTTGTTGGAAATCCGGAATACGGTGAGACTATCCATCAGTCCAATCCTTTCGTCTAACCGTGAAATACCGTTTCCTGCCAAGTCAACGTTTCTGAGCCTTTTCAAATCAACGAATCCTCGAGGCAAATCTGTTATATTATTATCCTCCGCTGACAGGGTCAGAAGAGCCTGCCAAGAGGATACGTCAGGTAGACTCTTGATACGATTGTAGGCTATTGACAAAGTATGGAGACTGGGAAAGTAAAGTTTTTCATCCTCGGAAAGCATTTCCAATGAATTGTTAGAGACGTCGAGAGTTTGTAAATTTTGCAACTGGTGTACGGTGGTCGGAATCAAAGTCCCCTTCAGCTTATTCTTTGGGGCACTCAGTTCTCTCAATGAAAGTTTGCTCAAATTTTCAAATGGTAGAGTTTCGAGCTGATTTTCACCAACGTTCAGCACTTTAAGGGAGGTCAAACCCACCAACGTCTCGGGAAGATCTGTGAGAGAGTTGCCGTGGAGGTCTAAAGTTTCCAAATCACTGAGTTGACCGATTGCGGAAGTAAATGAGCCTTGCAAGGCATTGTTTGCCAACTTCAGATCAGTAAGAGTCTCGATTTCCATCACAACATGGATATCATCCATTCTCAGTTCGTTATTCGACAGGTTCAAGGTGTGCAATCGCTGCAATCTCCTGAACCCTGTGGGAAGAGACTGGAGTGAGTTTCGATGAAGGTCCAGTACTTCTAACCCTCCAAATTGATTGCCTCTCTCATCAGCATCCGGATCCAATGCATAGGGGTCAACGTCAGGAAATGCGGTGTCGGTGAGTTCAGTCAGTTCATTGTCGGCAGCAATCAACCTGACAAGGTCTACGCTTTCGTACCAGCCAGCGGTGGAGTTCGGGTCGAAGTCGTACATAGTCATCACTTCATTTGGTAGCTCCTTCAGAGCCAACGCGGAAATATTCAGATGACCTGAAGTCCGCGCAGTTTCTACTCGCTTTAGAAGTAGAACCTTGGTTTGGTCCTCCTTGGGTCGCTGGTTGAAGGGGTCGTGGAACTCGATACTTTCCCAAGGATCAACAAATCCAGCCTGCGCAGCTCCCCCCTTTGACGCTTTTCGCGCAGCTTTGGCCTTTGCAATTGTCTCCCGCAGAGAAGTCGAGGATTTGGAAGCCTTTCTCATTTCGCTTTCATCTTGCCGTTCTTGTGCTGTATTGTCAGACGAGACTGAGGATGGCTTAGAAACAGAAGAAGACGAAGGCGAGTTAGTAGTCGACGAAATACTTGACCGGGCCCGTGTCTTTTTGACAAATATGGTGTGCTGTGAAGAGTCCATCATTGGCTCAGATGGTCTCTTGAATGCTTTGCTCGAGGCTGGGCAGAGTTCTGGCGCCTTCGAACTGGTATTCTTAGATCCATTGTACACTGGTTTCATTGGTGAGAGCGTTTCAGATCGTCTCGGGGGAGTAGCGGTATTGGATGACAGCGCTCCCGGGACGGAACTCGTTCTCGGAGTGGGCTTCTTCAACCTGGAAGGGCTTTTGGCAGAGGTGATAGATCTGCGATCAGTTGACGTATGATTCAACGTCAAGGAAGGTCCAGTCGACATGCGTGACCTCGACGGTAAGCGCATGGTAGTGGGGGGTTGTGGGAGCAGGTCGGTTCCATTCTGTTGGGCAGACGGAGGCCTAGATGGTGACCTGGAATGACTCGTCATCCCCGATGACGCACGCGAAGGTGAACGTATTGGACTGACTGAATAAAAGAATCCATCTCTTTTTTTCAAAGATCCAGGGGACGGTGGGATTTGAGATAGAGTCTCAATGGTCCGCTCTGACAAAGAGGGTCGCGTCACTCTTGCACGGCCTCGCGTCTCCATTCCGTGCTCATCATGGGTGGTCTCAAAGCTCGGGGGCCCTTCCACAATCGTTGTTCCAACACTTGTTCGCAGATGAAATGCATCTTTCCTATTGTTTTGAGGTTTGGATAGGGGAGGGATCTTGGGCAGCGGCGGCTTTTTGAATTCGGTCTCCTCAGACGGCCTCCGCAGTCTCGTGAGGTCAAGACCCGGGTCAGCTCTGAGCCGTTCCCGAGACGGAGAAGGTTTCACGGATCTGGATGTAGTCGGCACTGGTAATCTGGAGGATAACCGTGGGATGCCGCTGGGAGCTCGGCCGGGGGTCTTGGGCTGTCTATCCATGGTTAAGCTGGCGGAAAGGGGTCTAGAAGATCATACCGATTGGACGGCGGAGAGGAGCAGGATAAGTATCAAAGACGATAGGAGAAAGGAAAAGGAAGAATTTTCTTGATTAAGCGGCGGCGCATGGACTCCAGGGAAAAGCCTGTGTAGGTCAGAACTCAGGCTTTCACTCAGGAGGAATGAGGGCTGATGATAATAATTTCCCTGCAGATGCGGTAGATAGAATAAATAGAGGCAAACGGGAAACCATTGGCCAGGCGCCGTTCGTTTTCAGGAACTATAGATAGATATTTAGGTTCCTACCGAGACCGCACAGGGTCTTGTAGTAATAATGATCCATAATAATAATAATTTAATCTTAATGTGCTCCTGATTCTTGTTCTAGCAAGTGTTCCATCTTGATTTGTGCCTGTGGCATTATTATTAATATTGCACAACATGAACCCCAGGTGATGTGATCACGTTGCCTGAACAACTCTCATTAGGCCATATCCGGTAGGACAACCACGTGATGCTGTATCTCACGTGGCTGGTGTGGTTGGCCATTCCGAATGCGGGAATGGCTGGACTTCGCGAATCTCTCCAGCTTCTCCCAGCCTCCTCTTCTCCTTAGGCATCAACTACCTCATCTCCTCCTCGCTCGATGCTCTCTTTGAAACCCCTTGCTTCTCTCCCCTCATCCTCTCTTCGCAATTTTTTTCTATCAGCTGTCTCATCGGCACAGTGCCCGTACGCTGTAGAGCCCTGCACGTTATCTGCGATAAGTCATAAGTCGGTCGCTACATACATCACATAAGCAAGTATCAACAACAAGCTGCCCAATACAACTAAGTCAATTGCTTTGGTGCCAGACCATTGAACTCCTCCAAGAGTCACGACATTTGGAATTGTACCTCGTCTCATTTTCCTACTTGAATGTGCTGAACCGAGTTGTATTGGCCTACCCATTGAGTTTCCGGTATGCCCGTCATTACTCCGTACTGTCTTTCTGGTTGTCTTCTTGTCATTATTACAATCTTGCTGACCCATTCAGTTCAGCAGATATCCAAGTTTCCTTTTGGGTTCGTTACCGCCGAGTCGCGATGTCACAAGACATGGAATCACATTCTTCACAGGGCTCTCTTGCCCCACCGGTTGAGATCTCTGGCCCGACCGTCTCAATTCAACATGAAAGCCTTTCTGTGTCACCAGAGCCAAGCGTCATTCCCGATAGCCATACATCTCGATCTGACAATCAGAAGTTCCTCTCCCCGCCACCCTTGTCATCGCCAGATTTGACGCCACCCCCATCGTCTCAAGTTCGTGAGACGCGTCCTCGACGGTCGCGATCTCAATCAGGTCCATATCTGGAGCCTCAACCGGACATGGAAAAGACACTCTGCGCCGCGTATGGGGCATCTGAAAATCTCCCAACTATCGAAGAGATTGACAATGCCGATGAATCCCGGCTACGCTCTATTGCCAAGGACCTCCTAAGTGCAACACAAGAAGCTCGCATGTCAGCCCTGCATTTCAAGTTGCAAAACAGCCTACTTTCTTTTGCCAGTAATGAGGCTGTCAAGCGTGCGGAGGTTGAGCACCAATTGGCAAGGAGGGAAGTGGAAATTCTTCAGAGCTCCGAGTACCGCAGCCGCCATCGCTCTCCCGAATCCAAGCCGGTGCAGCCGGATCTAAATGGCGAATTGGAAGCTGCAGTAAAACGTAACCAAGAACTTGAGAGGGCCAATGCCACTCTCGACCGGCGACTCCGCCGTGCTAAGAAGCTCATCGAGGAAGAGAGAGAAAGTTCGGACTTGCTTCGGGAGGAGATAGGTCTCCTGAAAAAGCGCATTAGAGACAACCGGGAGCATCTATCTCAGATGCTCGAACATAGCTTGTTATCACCCAGTTCGCAGACCGATTCTCAGACACCGAAAAGAAGTTCCGTTCCCCAGTACGCGGATAACGCCAGTATTCATATTCGCAGGGGTGAAAGCCACGATCCGTTTGCCGCCCTTCTTGCTGCCGATAAAGTCCTTAATAGAGAGTCTGCGAGCGTTTCATCTACTCCAAATCAGCACCACATTGAAAAACAGCGAGAAAGTGGCCATGTTCGTGGTTCACACTCATTCTCTTCACTCCCCATCACCCCCGTGCGTTCAAGAACTGAGAGACAGTATCTCACTCCGGTCAGAAACCCGCATGATGAGAGCTGCTTCAGCTTTCCTGATTCCCAGGAGCGTGATAGACGTGACAGTGACAGCACGATATCAGCATCAGATGTCGAAGAGGCCGTCACTGATAGAGATTTGCCGGCTTCTCAGGCTAGCACCCTTGCGACAAGTGTTCTTCGCCGCAATAACGTCATTGGTCGTAAAGAGGCCCATACTGGATCAAATATTCCGAGATCGAGCGCTCTGCTTCAGACAAAGCTGTTTGGCCAGGTGAGGAAGGCTGGTGTTGAGCCTCCTACCAATCCCAAACGTAAAGCGAGTTTCGAGGATAATAATCCCGTCTCTGTGAAGAAATCCAAGGCGGGCAGTGTGGGGCTTGGTCTTGACACATGGAATGTCTCTCGTGCATAATTCATAATTTGCCTTCTCTCACTCTCACTCTCACTACGCATTCTCGAGGCCTAGCAAAGGCCAGTCTGCTATGATGGAAACTTGTTTCCACTTCATTCCTTTTCTACATTTCCTTAATCCTCTCTACCACCTTCTTTCTCTCTATACCTCTCTATCTCATTTTATTCTTTTCCTTTCCTTTTTTTTTTTCTTTTGCTCTTGTGCGAGCAGTCATGAATGATGAACAATACGAATAAGGCTGGAAAGGTGTTCAGGCGTGGCTTATTGCTTCAATTTGGTCTCTGCGATTTTAGTACTTGTCTGGTATCATTCCCAGCAATTGAAAGCAGTTGAGAAGCTGTCTTTTCGAGTTATTTATATGAAAAATGAACGCGCTTCATACAACGTTATAAATGCCTTTTAGGCGATTTTCTGTATGCTCTCATAAAACGACGCCCTGGCTCATGCTTAAGCAACGAAGTCAACCCTGCGGATCAGAATAAGAGTAAAGTCTTAATTGTAGACTGAAATAGTATAATGGCATATCTTCCCTATACGAAGAGTCGAAAAGGGAGAGAAGAGGACATTGAGGGTGACAAAGTGTCGCCTAATGCGGTAAGGCGGGTAGGGCTCGCTAAGCGAGGCGGTGCGGCTCTGAGTGGTTGACCGCCCACACCAAAAAAGTTGCTCCCCGATTTCTTTGGACGACCAGCAACAACCGACGACGACGACAACTCCCCCGGACTTGGTCTCCATCCGTCACAATGGTGCGTTATCCTATCTCAAGGCTGGTTTATTGAGTTCTAGGAGCCTTGAATCCCCTAGTTTTCGATTACCTGGTGATTTGACAGCATGCTGATTGAAAACCGGTGATATAGGCGATCAAGCACAACAACCAGATCCAGAAGCACCGTAAGTGAACCGATTAGGACGCATTGTCGAACTGTCGAATACTGTTACTATGGTGGCGGAAATTTATTAAGGGAGTTGATGGATCTAACGACAATCTTTGCAGACTTCCACAAGCACTGGCAGGAACGTGTGCGGGTGCACTTCGACCAGGTACGCTCTTTCTGAATATTTCAATCCATTCTACTATCCGACTCCCGACGAATCATTCGGTTGTACTCGATATTCGAGAAGCAATTATATCGTCTCTTGTGTGTGGTGGACTAACAAAGATTTTTGTCGAATCTATAGCCTGGCCGTAAGCACCGCCGTCGTGAGGCCCGTCTCGCAAAGGCTGCTGCTGTTGCTCCCCGTCCGGTTGACAAGCTGCGTCCGGTTGTTCACTGCCCCACTGTTAAATACAACCGCCGTGTTCGCGCCGGCCGTGGTTTCACTCTCGCTGAGCTGAAGGTAAATTTGCTACGTTCCGAACAAGTGCAATGCGATTTGCAATTTCCAACCATGAGAGACCTTGGTCATGATCTTGCAGGTCGCATTGGAATTTTCATTGGGAGAATTTGGTAGTTGGAATTGTGGCTCACAACCTTGTCCTTTTTAAATCGTATAGGAAGCTGGTATCCCCAAGAAGCTCGCCTCTACCATCGGTATCGCCGTTGATCACCGCCGTGTCAACTACTCCAAGGAGTCTCTCGTCGCCAATGTTGCTCGTCTGAAGGACTACAAGGCTCGCCTCATCCTCTTCCCCCGCAAGAGCGGCCAGTTCAAGAAGCTCGACTCGAGCGCTGAAGAGGTCAAGGCCGCCAAGGCCGCCTTCGCCGCTGAGGGCAAGACCGAGGGCTATGCCACCAACGTTGGCGCTACCTTCCCCATCAAGAACGCTTCTCTCGAAGACGCCATCTCCCACGTCAAGCGGGATGATCTGCCCAAGGGCGAAGAGGCTGCATACCGGCGGTTGCGGGAAGCCCGTAGCGAGGCTCGCTATGCTGGTATCCGGGCGAAGAGGGCCAAGGCCAAGGCCGAGGAGGAAGAAGCTGCCAAGAAATAAATGTGATGGTTGTTCTAGTCTAGTAAATGATGATCTGGCCAATTTTCAAGTGGGGAAATTATTTCTGTACGGTGGCATGGCATGGCGCCTCTTATTCCTTTTTATTTTTTTCCTTCTCCTTAAAAGAACTTTTCCGAATTCTCGAAATGCAAATGTCACTGTCTGATGTCCCACGCGAACGCATCATCTTAGTTCTAATGGCGGTATCAAATTGTAGTAGACGTGGGCCGTGCCCTTGTCGGTTAAAACGAGGTCTCACATGGAAAATATATGCAGTACAATGCCTAGTAGAGAAAGCCCAGGGAGAATGTAATATACATCTCAGAAGCATGGTAGTTACTACTACCAGTGTGTACGCTGTAATGACTGATCATAGTATGTGCGCACAAGCGACTAAATGATATATACAAATATTCACCTCGATGCTGGCTTCCAGCACAACTCCCATGATCTCCCTGTAAAAAAAAAAAAAAAAAAAGCATAAGCATCATGATAACCCATTAATACGGCCTTTAAAACCTTTCATTATTCTTTCCCCAAAGCCTTTCGCTTAGAGGCTGGTCTCGCAGTGTCACTATCAGCGCCAAAGAGAACACCCAGAACTCCTCCTATTGCTCTAACAACATCAGGGTTGGAATCCCCTACCGCGCCATCTGTCCCAGGCACTCCCTTATCATTTAACAACGCACGAAACAGCTTCTTAGTCTCCTGTTCGATCTTTCTTCCTGACACTTTGTCGTGACTCGGTGACGAGATACTGATCTCCGGTCGCAGCTGGGGTTCTCCAGTCCACTCATCGAGGGATATTAGGCAAGAAAGGAGTACCTTGGGCAAGTTTTCGTTCGATGCGAAGAGCGCGCTAGTGCGCTCGATGTGGGAAATCAAGAATTGCGGACGGGTTATTGTGGTGGGACCCGAAGAGCTTCCTTTCTGACTGCTTGGTCCACTGTTTTCCTTGTTCGATTCATCAAAAAGGGCAAGTCTCCCCCGGCCTGGTATCCATTTCGAGTATTTACTTTCTATATTTGACCATATTTGTGCACGATATATCACTGCTTCCCAGTAGCGATTGACACCCCAGCAAAGACCCGATATGTCGAGCTTCAGAAGGGGATTCGCCAATCTCGATTCTGCCCAACTCTGCAGAACTTCTAGAATATGGGAGCCATTGTGTGTAATATCTGGTGATAAGGATACGGAAATGAGTGACTGTGTTTCCGGGTTTGATTCGTATGTAACAGTGACGCTGTATAGACGTCGAGGGAATGGAGGTGGTGCTGATAATGTTAGTTCGTGAGTCTCAGTCAAGATGTCAGGCTTCGATGCAGAGGCCTTGCTCGACTCTGTGAGAGTCAAGGGCGCAAAGACCGTAAGGTAAGGTGTTATTCGAGTAGAATCCTGGAGAGCAAACGGGTTTTCCAGAGAAACTGATGAGTGTTGCGTCGTCCTTAGTGATACCTTCGGAGAAAAGGGGAGCAGTGAAGATATCAGTGAAGACAGAGGTAAATTGGCCGCGCAAGCTGCTCGAGCTTCGTGGGATGGTAAGCTACCAGAATCAGTCAGCAAGAAATTGATGGTCCTCGGTGTTCAGTAGACGTACACGAGCTTGCGCAAAGTCTCCATATCAAAAGCTTCATCGCGCTCATTTGGGCTTTTGGATTTATCGACCCAGTTTTCCAATCCCTCAACATCATTCCGTAGCTGGTTTAATTCTGAAAAGAGCTCCGCCCTCAACCTTCGCTTCTTCAAAATTGTTTCAGACACTAGTTCTCGACCTACAGTGATCTCTTTCATTGACAAGTCCTCTGCTTTACCTGTAAGGCCGATAGAGTCCTCAAAAACCAAAGGACTCGGCTGAATAGGGTCTATAGTTCGTTGCCTTACTCGTTTTCGTCCACTTGGACTGCTGCCTAAGTTCCCTGTCGGTCGTCCTGGTGGCTGTTCCAACCCTAATTGAGTGGGTGTAGGAGGCAGCTCGGGTTCTTCGACCCCCCCATATAAGGTAGAATGAGTGAAGTCTTCCGCATCATCCTCTATCCCTGCCATTATAGACTCTAACTCTGAAGCCAATTGAGCATTTTCTCTGCGCGTACGCTGCGATGTGTTCTGCAGTCGTGTCGGTGACCCGAATGTAAAATCCGATGGCAGAATTTTCCGCGAGACTCTCCGCGGAGGAGCGGCAAATGCCTGTATACCACTCGACCTTCTAGCTGGAGACAAAAGGATACTGCTGCCAGAGAGCCGTGGTCCCCTAGCCGGACTTGCTGTTGATGTCAAAGAAGGCCTGAGGGCCTTTCTGTCGCGCAAGCCGAATGCCCTCCCTTCAGCTTGTTCTTGCTGACCATCTGACTGTCCTTCATCATGCGCTGGTATCTCAGGATGCGACTGGCTGTCCACATTTCGATCAGGGGACACCTGGTTGGTATGCGACGCGTCGGTATCTGGGGCGTCGTTAGTCTTACGCCGTTTGGCCGGAGAGGAAAGCATCGTTTTGCGCGTGCATATGGAGAGAAGTATCGAACAAAGGTATTCGCCAACAACTTCGTACGCTGAGTATCCTTAAAACAGTAATCGAAGGAATTGGTCGAGAACAACACAAGAAGCCTGGAATCGATTGATCTGGAGGATGGGCGGTGTTTGCGCTGTTTGCACAATGACATAATACTCCTGCTCTGCGCTTTTCTTTCGGCGAACAACTTCCGGTTAATTGCCAAAAAGAATACAAACTCTCATCTCGATCAGGCGGTATGGAGTCTCTCGCAGTGGCTACGAGACGCTCTCTTCTTCGAAGGACTACCCACCTATCCTGCCTTCTTCGACATTCTTTACCTATCTCCAAGACATTTGCGCTTTCTCCTCGACCGATATTACTTCGGCAGTATGCCTTTCTCCCGACGCACCCTCGGCTAGAAGAAGCCCACCTGTCTGCTCCAACTAAAAATTGGGAGGGTTCTGTAGAAGGTTTAGATCGCACCGCCGTGCGACAACAGTATCCATTGTCGGGTTATTATCTCGACATTCTCAATACCCGCTCTCCTTACTTGGGCCCAGCGACTTCCTCGCGACCCGTTATCGAACCCACAACCCTGACGGAAGATAAACCGTCGCCATCATCGACCGTTCAGCCACAGTCACCACAGGATAGAATGGCCATTGTTTTTGGGAGTCGTCTCGCCTCGCCGGGATACCGTTCCTCGCGCTTGCCTCCAGAGTCGACTTGGAAGACCGTGAATGGAGTTGCGATCCCGCCGCGACCAGAGGAACCTGATAACTGCTGCATGAGTGGCTGCGTGCACTGCGTATGGGATGACTATCGTGAAGCGGTGGAAGAGTGGGCGGCAAGGCTTGAAGAAGCCAGAGCAAAAGTACACCCAAGTATAGAGACGGACATCCGTAGCGGCCGGAGACCAGAGGTTGCCAGTGCTAGTCTTTCCATGGATGACGATGGTGGTGGTAGTGAGACAAATTGGGCTCTCCCGAGCTCACAGGACGGTCTTTTTGCAGATATTCCAGTTGGCATCCGGGAATTCATGAAAACGGAGAAGAGGCTTCGCCAAAAGCACAGAGAGAAAGCGTCCGCTTGATCCCAGTGACCTTTTTTTCTGGCATCCTTGTTCTTATACCCTGTTCAGATTATGGTGCTTTCCCTTGAAGGACTCGTTGATAGAATTCTATATAGATGGCATGGCGTGTGTATATATTATATCG
Source organism: Monascus ruber (assembly GCA_002976275.1). NCBI lineage: Eukaryota > Fungi > Ascomycota > Eurotiomycetes > Eurotiales > Aspergillaceae > Monascus > Monascus ruber. The sequence continues at coordinate 1,197,644 of PSNO01000005.1, forward strand.
ACTTGGTTTTAGACAGAGCATATGTTTGCAATGACTAATGCAGTGATTCTTCCGAAGACTAATTGTCTTTTCAGATCTATACAATCCTGGATTACGGCAGATTTGGCAGTTGATTATGGGATAATCGTGTAGACCAATATTAGGCACTTCCCGAAGCCGATGAGCATGATGGACAGTCGATATCCGGAGTAGATAACTCCACTATAGGTTCTGCTTGTTGATAATCTAGTATCAGCCCTACAGGATCGGGCCATTAATTAATGTAGACTCACAGTCATCATTCAATTCAGTTGTATCCGGCTCTTGCCAAAGAAGTTATGAGTATCATGGAATTTTGTCCATCCATGCACCTTACGCGCACCTCGCTGTAATATCCATGCACTCAATACGGCAAGCGGTCAGCGATGCGGAGATTATCTCTTATCGACGGCCGAAAAGCTTCATTTTTCTAGAAGACCGGCATTATTAAATTGAACTGAACAGTTGAATCAATCTTCATGCGCCATGTCGATATGGAAAAATGATGCCGATGTCATTCTGAACAGAACAAACGTTGCCTTGGCACGCAGCCAGCGACTTGTTGCGTCCTGGCTTCCACCCAAGACAGCAGCTGAGGAATCGGCGACTTCCAAGTCCGAAGAAGAATTACGCCAGGAAGAGGATGAGATTTTCACGGCTGTACCTGAGAGGTGAGTAACCTATTTTGTTTATTTATTTATTTCACCCCTCGGAATTTGCCGATTCTAATTAGAAATTTCGTTTCTTCTCCAGACTCGGACTTGGAGCTCCGCTCCCTCAAAAGGAAGCTGACGGGAGCTGGAATCGTGGCGAGCTCGATTCCAATGAGAAGCTGCGGAAGCAGCTTCTTGGAAGGAATTATCAGAAGGTTATGAAAAAAACGGCGTCGACAACGAATCAATCGCATAAACGTCAAGACGTCGGGAACGGGGCATCTGACACAGCGTCGTCTCCAATGCCACTAGCGGCTGGAAAGGAGCGAAAAGATGGGAATGAAGATGACGATGAGGATGACGAAGGACGAACCTCGCTCGTTGGTAGGAGTAAGAAAAAGAGAGCTGCTGTTGCCGTTGATGGGTCTGGGGACCATGATAATGGCGCATCTGATCAGGCTCAAACTGCTGCCGCGCAGCCTGATGGAGCGGTTGAAGAAGAAATGCTGACAAAGAAGCAGAATCTGTCTTCGAAGGGGAAAAGAAGGGCCACGAGTTTTCTAGATGAAATACTAGCCGACAGAGGGAAAAAGAAGAAAAAAAGATGAATGCTTTTTTTCTCTGTAAGATTGACATTTCATAATGAGTTGTATATACCTCGTTGCAAACAATTAGTACATCATCCTTCTTTGCCCATTTTCTGGTCTATCCCAGTCGACGCCCGCCGTCTGGAATAAGAATCAATTCGTATAAAAGAGTTGTATTTCCAATTATGTATATGCAAAGATAATATAAAAACCCGTGCCTCTTTGCCCTTGCCATCTATTGGAATACAGATGCTCGCTCCATCCAACCAAGGGTATATGTATATAAGTGCTGTTCGGAGCATGCACCGTAGGAATATGCAAACCCAGCTTTTCTAACTGTCACATTTCAAAAAAAAAAAAATAAAAAAAAGCCACGCGCAAGAGAATCGCTCCAATCCATATTATTGCTCATGAAGGGAATACCAGTAGCCCAGTCTGACAGAAAGGGCATGACTGCTTGAAAAAAAAGGTTGGTGTGATTAAAAGAAATACAAAAGTATGTGGTGCCCCAAAAATGCACTTGAAAAGGTTTATTCCCAAATGCCCCCACTTGTATGAACAGAGAACAAATACTCACTATTGAAAAGAAATTTTCTTCGGCCATAGACTGCCCATGATATGTTCAGATACCCATTTGGTGTGAGAAGAACAGAGTTTGTCCCATCAACAGCAACGTATCCATTTCCAAATATTAACTGTGTCAAGGGAAGGCGCTCGTGGAATTATTCCCAAACACGATAATGCCTGAATGTGTGCCGTTCGCAGAAAGATGCTTATTCAAGTATTTATATGAAATTTCACCATTCCATTCCCTGACGGCCAACATATAAAGCACCGTTCTGTCGGGGAAACCCGAACAAGATGTCAAAACGTCCAGCGAGATGTCCGGTACTTCAGAGAGGGAATAGGGAAGTGATAAATTACTCCAATCGCCTTCGTTTCCTATCCTCGTTGGGCGCTCGATCGTCTTCTGTTCTCTCAGTAGGATTTAACAAAGAGTGGACATTGCTTGCCATACTCGAGCGCCTAGTTGCTGGCAAGGAAGATTCCTGTCGGGGAAGTTTCAAACCACTGAGCCCCCATCCGCTATCAACGTTGAATGTAGGGGGAGTCGTATCAGCGGTTAAAGGTGGAGTAGCATGCCGCGAGTTGCCCTGGAGACGTCGCGGTGCACCCATTTCGTACCGTGCCAAAACATCTTGCACTTGCTGATCGCTAGAAGTCGGTGTTCGATGTGGCGATGGAGGCCAATGGGATATGGCGGGCCCGGCCATACTGGATGGGAAAGGAGAGCTGCTTGATGGTGGCCACCCATGCTGACGAATATCCGCAGATGTGTGCCGCCGACCAATATTGGATCCTGGAGGGGAGGAGACAGTCGAGAGCGGATGAGGTAGTGGCTGCTGCTGGGGAGGAACCGGCGGGATCGGCGGTCGGCCGTAATTCGGGGAAGAATTCGCAGCGCCAATCGAGCCGTAACGGCGAGGAGTGACAGCAAAGTGCGCAGGAACAGGAGGACGGATCACACCTGTTCTCGGTCCATCCACGACGGATGGTCGACGGCTCTCATCCTGTGGTATTTGACGCGGAGAGAGAGGTGGACCCGGATCAATAGACACACTAGCCAGGTAGGGTTGTCGCCCTGGCAATACTGGTTCATGAGGGATTTCGAGAGCCCGCACGTGGTCAAGGTGTCTCTCGATTTCTCTTTGCATGTCACACACTGCTGTTGAGTCAGAATCGACACGCAGAAAAAGTCCAAGAATAGAAGGGAAATGGGCCAACGTACCATCCCGGTATAGGGGACTCTCGCGGTCGGGAATCATTGCTGAAAGGAAATGAGTAATTGAGTGAGTCCACTAGAACGTTGTGGTGAGCACTGGACAAGGCAATACCGGACATGCGACAAGCAATCAACTTACGTGGAAGCATCTGCTCAGGCTCTCCGCCATGACTTGGCATTTCGAAGTAAGAGCCGCATTACCCTCCTCAGCTCGCACCAATCGGTTGTGCATGTCATACAGCGAATGCTCCAGGTTCACCAGTCGGGCATCAGTAGCATCTGAGACCGGTTCAGCGGGAGTACCGGGCTGAGATGCGGTGGTTTTATGGCCTGCAAAGGAGTCGCGGTGAATAAGAGCATGCCTGGATGCTCGTCGCTTGATTTCCCTTAGACCAACAAGATCGCCCCTTTTGAAATTGCCATTTCCATGTTTGAATTCCCAGAGAGCAGAGTCCGGCGATCCGGTGTGGAATACATCGCTCACTATTTCCGTCAGCTATCGAGCTTTGAGCTGGGATTATTTTGGACCGGGGGGGGGGGGGGGAAGGAAAAAGACATCGTACCTTTATGGAACCCGTACATGTTGAGCTGTCGCACAAACGAAGAAATGTTGGTGTGTTTAAAATACTGACTGGAACGGAATGTCAGCGACGACGGTCAGGGTAGAGGAACAGGGAGCAGGAGAAACGGACGCAAGGACTTTGGAAAACTCCGATGTTGGAGACATGACAAAACTATCGTTTGTACTAGACCAGGATATAAGATGTTGAATGCTGGGGTCTTCGAGCATACTGCGGTGACAATTAGCAGCCATTGATCAAACGGTCTGCGAGGGCCCAACATACTTGTAGAGTTTATGAATAAATGCCGTCTGTACGACTTTTGGTTGTTGAGCTGCAGCTGCAGCCCCTACGGCCTGGGGAGCAGCATTGCTGTTCGACTGACCCTGCTCCGATGACCCGTTCGTAGAGGCAGTATGCGTTCGATCACTAGGTGGACCGGTATGAGCGGACGTCGTTGTAGTCGCGGCACCAGACGCAGGCGGCGTCGCCTCCATATGTCCTCCTGGAGATTGACGGGGAGACGCCATGGCAGATGAGGGGAGAACAGGGAGGTCGCGGGTCCTCCCCGTGACATCCACGGCACCAGGCAAGCCCCTTCGCGACGGCAGATCAGCAAGGCTGCTCATGGCGCACGGAAAGAGCAGAAGGATGGGATTGTCAAAAAGAAGGTAATGATCAGAAATGAGAAGGAAGAGAAAAAGAGAGAGGCGAAAAGGGCAAAAAACGAGAGAAAAGAGAGAAAAGGGTTCCGCAGCGTGGGACCCCGCAAGGATAGAAAATGGTGGTAATACTCAATTATAGGGTATAAATAAATAATCTGCCCAGCTGGCTGGAAGCTGGGGAAAGGGCCGATTCAGCGCAGAAATAAAAGGGGGATGAAAAAAAGTAAGAAAGAAAAATAAATATCGCGAAGCTTAGCCCAGACAGCACCCGATCAACAACTCCCAAAGACTCGCAGCACGATAGTCATTGCGAGGGGTCCCTTCAAAAGCAGATTGTATATGCGTTCAGGAGCGTCTCGGAGCGCGTGAGAAAGCGCCTGGAGGGTCCGCTGTCCGGGAGATGGTATCGTAATCACAGGAACCGGTCGAAGGACGAAACGTTTCACGCAGGAGGCGAATAGGAATAGGAATAGGGGGGAGGAGCAAGAGGAGGTTCGCAGTAGGGAGGAGGCGAGTAGAGTTTGCGGGAGGGAGAGATAAAAATCTACAGGCAAAAGGCAAAAGGAACGGCGGGTCGATAAACGATCGGTTTCTGCTTATCCGCACGGCATCTTCATGTCCCTGAAGGATTATTTATATTTATTATTAGCACGCATCGATCGCAGACCGGTCGAGAAGCTAAGCTGGGGACTGCGGGAGGACATCCGTGAAGCTGTCCCAATGACTACTAGACTCCCTAACTCCTCTTGTACATCGCATTAATATTGGAGAGGATCCATGAATAGCTGCATGTCCCAGCATTGGCATCCCCCCAGCATCCAATCCAGAGCAATCCATCAGTCATCGCGTCTTTTTGCCAGTCCCCTCCCCTCTTCTTATTTCAACCTGACGCGATGGTCGAGCAGTTGCTGCTCTGCAGTTCTCCTGCCTCTATCCGGTCCTCTGTCCTATAGTTTAACCTGTCTTGTCTGTCTGCTGTGATATCATCCCTGCGTTTGCCATGGGCTGGTCCGTCATGTCGGAATACCCAAATCAGAAGCTCCTGGACACCTTCACCGCTGCCTTCAACGCCCTGCGGACAAAGGATGCTCGTCGATTCGTGTACGGAGAAACTGGTCCCTGCAGTGGATGCATGTATTATTTGCTTAGTGCATTGCCGGCTGATCTGCGCCATCATTCCTCATCTACAGGTATCAGCAGCTACTAGAGCAGCTTCGTCCTGACGAGTGGCGCGAAGTGCAAGCTTGTGCAGACATCCATCTCAAATGCGACATCTTGGGCTCTCTCCCGCTGGAAATTGTGGCCCAGATTGTCCAGTCGCTCAGTATCACGGAAGTGATTGTTCTTCGAAGAGTAATACTATCCTATCTATCTATCCACTGATCGTGCATCGTACCTCGTATCCCTGTGTTCTCTCTCTAAATATAGATCTATTAATCTATCTCTTACAACGCTCCCTAACTTACCTGCCAAAGGTCTCCAAACGCTGGAATACGCTGCTATCGTCTCCTGTCGTCTACTCAACGGTTCTCCACATACCCAGCGGAGATGATCTGCCTGTCCTAGAACAGCGCCGTCGCTTCATCCGCCATGCCCGACGGAGGGTCATGTTGGAAAGAGGACAGCCGGTGAGCAAATCCCTCTATCCATCTCCTCAAGTCCCCAACCCCCCTGCTCGTATCGCCTTCGATTACTTCGGTGGAAGATGCGCTTGGGTCGACTCTGGCCCCGACAGCCGTGGCACGGGAATAGCCGTTCGTTGTTTACGATCTGGCGAGATGTGGCGTTTCCATACCGAAAACAGAGACCCTGTCTCTAGTGTCCGCATCTCGGACACCATAGTTGCTACAGTCACTATGCGAGGGTAAGCATGCATCCAAAATGTGCTCTTTTCTTTGTTCTCCACTTGATTTCTTGTTCTACCAATTTGGTTTCTGAGCCTAACCGGGAAGGGGATCCTCTCTGCCCACACCAGATACTGCCATGTGTGGAATCATCACACTGAAGAGTATGGCTATTTCCGACTACCTTCAATACGTTACGACTTCTTCGTGGTGAATGGGCACAAGGTCGCTTTTTGCTTTACCAACTCTGTCACGATTTGGGATTTCCAGTCCCAAAGCACCACTCGGACATTCCCCGTGAACCCCGGCATGGTGTTCATGGCCTTGTCCGCGGCATCAAACAACCTCATTACCGTTCATCTCCGCAACAGGAATGATGGAACCTACCCCCTTCGTGTTCCCAGTGCGCAAGCACATCTCGAGGTTGTGAGGTATTCGTTGGACGAGACTGATCAGGCGAATAGTCTCTCTCAACCGGAAGTGTCTAAGGACTATCTGAACCTCCCCCTGGATGATACCTGGGTCGTGGACCGGTTCGAGCGACATCTGAAGACAATGTCATGGTGCAGCAATAGGACAGAAGCCTTGGGCCTACGTTCGCTGGAGCCCGAGGGTTCTGGCCGGCTCGTACCCCCGAGTCATCTCATCTTCATATCGCACGATTTGAGCCGCGATCAGATAGCTCTTCATGTGGATGACTGGCGCTCACGAAGAATGACGTGTGTTGCCCACAATATTTTCTACTTCGTCGAAGGTAATGATGATGAAACGCCTTGCATATGGATCTCCAATCCAAGTGCGGTCGACTCTCTTCGACCGGCGGAGTCTATGCAGATAGAAGGACCTTCTGTACATTGTCCATTAAGTGCCCCAACACACTTGCTTTACGGGGATGCAGATTTCGTTTTGGTGTTGAACACTATCGGACTCGAGGTATGGTGTTTTGATGGGACGATTCATCTCCCTAATGCCATTCCCCTATGCGGCAAGTCGCAATGATGACGATGATGTTGATTATGATGAAAGACAAAAGTGAGAAGAGGAACTTTACTGGGGTTACTAGTAATATGGGAAATTGACCAGACTTATCATTCAAGAGTAGTTGGTTTATTCTCTATGAATACCGGAAATGGAGAAAATCGGGCTCAAAACTACGTACACCTTCCAAACAAGCATTATTGACCGCCACAGAATTAATCAGAAACAAAGGAGAGGATACGCAGCAATGCCCAGTCGTAGACCCTAGGAAAACTGAGAACTATCAATATCCATCTTCAGGCAAATTCTCTCTTCACTGCCAGTTCAGCCTGACAGGGCTTCTCTTTGAAACCTCCCCCGATGCTCTACTAAATAGCTGCCTAAACCTCCATGATAAGTATAGTGGAAGATACAACAGGAATGGTAGTAGACCAGCTGGTCAAAGTGGTGCGCAGGATGGCCTCTTCTCACCTAACTTAGATACCAAGGGTGAACTCGACACCCACGTCAATATCGCGGGCCATCTTGACCACCTTCGAGAACTGGACAGATTTCTCTGCAGCACTTTGAAGGTCCTCGATGGAGAAGATCCTCAGGCCGGAGTCATTGATCTAAGGAAAGATCAGATTAGCGAAAGGAATGTCTAATATTATGATATATCGAGCTCAGCAATTCATCATACCAATTTGTGAGCCTGCTCCATGTTGGTACCCTGCAGACGGGCCACGATAGGTGTACGGAGATTCATCTCATTCACCACATGGATCAAGCCCTGAGCGATGGCATCGCACCTGACGATTCCACCAAAAATGTTGACAAAGATAGCGGTGACCTTGGGGTCGCTAGTAATAAGCTCAAAAGCCGATCTGATGGCCGAGGGAGTAGCACCGCCTCCGACATCCAGGAAGTTGGCAGGGTTGCCTCCGTTGAGTTTGATGATATCCATAGTGGCCATAGCAAGACCTGCACCGTTGACTATTTCGAAATCAGTATCAATTGAAAGTGACGAGGGCATAACTATCCTTACCCAAGCATCCAATGTCACCATCGAGCTTAATGAAGTTCAATTCGTGCCTATATGAACGTCAGAATTCGCACTTTCCCAAAATCACATAGAAGCCTGCAGCAGATTCAGGGTTCATACTCCGCGGCCTTCACTTCGTCCGGGTCCTCCTGCGTGGTATCTCTCCACGAGAAGATCTCCTTCTGTCTGAACTCCGCATTGTCATCAAAGCTCAACTTAGCATCCATAGCCAGAACCTGATGGTCCGAAGTCTCTGACAAGGGGTTGATTTCGATCTGGGTGGCATCCTTCTCCATGAAGAGCTTGTACAGATTCTGAATCGTAGATTTCGCTTCCTCGATGCACTGCTCCGAGAAGCCCAACTCGGTAGCAATATTACGAGCAATATCATCGGTCACGCCGACCTTGATATCAATTGGAGTGGTGATGATAGCATCGGGGGCCTCCTTCGCCACAGTCTCGATGTCCATACCACCCTGGGATGAACTGACAATAACAGGGCTCTGTGTCTGACGGTCCATGAGAACGGCAAGGTAGAATTCACGACGGGCAAACTTGCGCTCGCAGATCAATACGGAATTGCACGGGCGGCCACGGGCGCCAGTTTGCTTTGTGATCAACTTCTGTCCGATCATCTGGCCGGCGAACATCTTCGCCTCAGTGGGACTGAAGGCTCGTCCAGTTAGCACTATACATGATAGATGGATGGGAATTGAACCCACGAGTAGATCACCCGGACTCCACCCTTGAGACCATTATCAAAGGTTCCCTTGCCGCGACCACCAGCAAGCACCTGCGCTTTGATGACCATATCGATGTCATTGTTGCCTGGTGTTGGTGTCAGTACTCTCTGCGGGCCGGGTCGGAAACAACGGATCGGCAGTACCAATGGTCTTTGCAACAGCTTCGGCTTCCTCTGCCGAGTGGGCCACCTCGCCTTTCGGGACCCCAACCCCATACTTTGGTATAACATTTCCATCAGCCGCGGCATCTCTTTGAGAGGAGCTGGCCAGCTCCCGTTTTCTTCAAGAGGTTTCGCACTCACGGATTTGAGGAGTCTCGCAGATAGGTATTCGTGGATCGCAAGGTTTCTCTTTTGTTGAACAAAGCGGCCTTGGACAGAAGACTCCTGGAGGACGTAAGGAAGACAGAAAAATCTTTCATCAGTAACCCTGGTGTAAAGAATTGAGTGGGGATTCTCACCGTCGCAGCCCTGAGGGCCGCCGTGACTGGCCTGCTGCGAGCAAACCTGAACATTCTGAGAATCTGGTAGGAAAGAAGTGAGAATGTTTAGAAAATGTCCAAACAGGAGGGAAATGAAAGAAGAAAAGAGGCGGAAAGAAAGAAATGAAATGAAATGCGAAAACACGGAGTTCCGATAAGGGGAACGGCAACAGTCTGCGGTGATTCTTTTGAGCTATTCCTCGGGCACACAGCGAAGTCACGTGATATCATTTGACTAAGCAGGGTTGCAGCTCCTAACTAGTTAACTACTCCATAACTACTGGATGGATACTGGGAGTTGTCAAAGTCATCCGTAGTAGTGATATTAGTTAATTAATCGGTATTTTATGGAAGTTCGGAGCACATGGATATCGGTGTCATTCAATTGCGAGGGCCGCGCTCGTCAAGTTTCCTTGTGATCGCAGCTTTTGGCTACTGCTGGGGGCTCGGGTCTATAACGAGCATCCCACATGGCATGAATTCTCGTTAAGTATTCCGTACACACTCCGTAGTACACAGTACATAGTACATAGTAGGCGGGTCTGCTCTTTTGCCGGGGATGAAGTCGATGGGCGGACCGTAGCGGGGGTTATCCGACGGGAGAATGCCGTCCTTGGCCCAACCCGGGGGGTTCAGCATGGGGGAGATACGGAGAACGGAGTAAGAAGAAGAAGAAGAAGAAGAAGAAGAATGATAATAATAATAATAATAATAATAATTAATATCTATTGCATGGCATGCAGATTAATACTTCCCCTTGCCTAGGTATCAGGATGCTGGAGCGCGGATCACAACCAAGATGCCGATTCCCGAGAGCGCCGAGACAAGCGATACTGCTTTGACGTGGACATGCGTGTTGAGTCTTGACACCATGATGTGTGCACTGAAAAGTCTGGGCCGGCTCATCCGTCGTATGAACTCACGCCTTGACTGCGCGGTCGACCGACCCACAATTCGCATACGCTTGCATGAGGTCCAACATGCCTTCACCAAATAATATCTTTAGTCCTCTCTCTATCTATCTCTGCAACTTTCGCATTTTGGTCACCTTATAGAGGACGCTTGTATAGATTTCTGCGTTCTCAGACAAGTTGGAGACATACATACTCCTCTTTTCCGTTCCATCATCGAGCGGGGCTGGGACTAAACCTAAGACAATGCTGGTGACATCGTGCTCATCTCAATAGTATGTCGGATACCACTGCGATACCTAGGCATTTAAGAAATCCTGGGGATGATGGGTATCGCACGCCAACCATCGAAGATGCCGAACGGGCTCTCTCCATCCACGGCGGGGACGGCGACCTGTTGTACCCATCCATGAGGATACGCCAAGTTCACACTTCGGCTCTGGAATCCTTGCACGACCCGGCCTTTCAGGCTGCGGTGGACACCGAGAAAAGGCGTCTGGATGGAGCAGGTAATGGTACGGGTTTGCCGCGAAGACCAAGTGAGTCGTCGACAATCCACGATCTGACCTGGAAGCAGCGAATCCGCCATGTTACTTGGGCTTTCTTCACACTGACAATGGCCACGGGAGGGATCGCCAATGCTTTGCATGCCGGTAAATTTTGATTGACAAGCCATTGGCTTCCAGGCAGCCAGACTGACGGTTACTTCAGTGCCCTTTCGATTTCGAGGGTTGGAGACGATAGGTGTCGTCGTCTTTCTGCTCAACATCGTTTTCTATCTCGCCATTTGGGGTCTACTGATCATGAGATTTTACTTTTACCCCTACACCTTCAAAGCATCCCTCGTGCACCCGACAGAATCCTTGTTTGTGCCCGCGTCCGTTGTCTCGTTCGGCACAATTCTGATCAATATCTCTCAATATGGCCCCCCGAAGACTGGACCTTGGCTTGCCCGCGCAGTAGAGGTCCTATTCTGGATTGATTCTGCTCTTGCTGTTATCTTCTCTGCTGGCATATATCTTCTTCTGTATGACCGGCCCATCCTCGAGATGTGATGCGCCATGCATCTTACATTCTCCGTGCTAACAAAACCACACAGGTGGTCCACGCAATCTTTCACCATTGCCCAGATGACACCAGTCTGGATATTTCCAGCCTACCCCATGCTGATAATTGCGCCCCATGCCGGCGTGCTCAGTGCTGAGTTGGAACCTTCCCGTTCCTTGACAATACTTATTGGCGGTACCCTTATCCAAGGGATCGGGTTCTTGGTGTCTCTGTTGGTCTATGCGGCCTTCATCTACCGTTTGATGACACAGAAGCTCCCCAAAGAGAATGTTCGACCAGCTATGTTCGTTTCTATTGGTCCCAGCGCCTTCACTGCATCCGGCCTTGTGAACATGGCTGCCGACGCAAAGAGGGTGTTTCCGAATGATTTCATGGGAAATGGATCTCTAGCGGCGGATATCCTGAGAATTGTTGTCAATTTCGCTTCGTTATGGTTGTGGGGGTAAGGGCTGAATGTTAATCCCTTGATTTTTGTTACGGTTTTACTAATGAGCTTTTAGCTTGTCTCTGTTTTTCTTTTTTATAGCCACCGCTGCTAATCTGTCAGCAACTGGACAAGGCCGGATGGTTTTCACGATGGGCTGGTATTCCTTTGTATTCCCCAACACTGCGCTGACCACCGCGACGTTCGCGATTGGGAAGGCATTTTCGTGTAAACCAATTCAGATAATTGGCTGCATCATGGTGTTCCCACTCATCCTGATGTGGTTTTTCGTCACCTTCATGATGATTCGTGCCATTGCCCATCGCCAGATCCTATGGCCTCAGAAGGGAGAAGACAAAGATGAAGGTGGATTTGAGATGAGACTTCACGGCGATTTCATGAGGAGCTAGCTCGATGGACAGACTCACTGGTTCTGATATTCTCAGTTATATATGTAATATATATAGACCAGGATAAATAAAAACGCCCATAACGAATCCTGGAGGATTATTCGCAGCTCTGGCATGCGTCTGCCAGGGTCTTGCAGTCCAGTTTTATTTGCTATCCTTCCTCTCGTTCACCGATTTGAAGGATCCAAAGTCTATGATGTAGCTATGTGTATGCGCTACTAGCAATACGTGGGGTAAAGCGCATGTCTCAGTGAGAAGTCCAGAATATCCTCTTAACTCCCAAAGCCTGTCCTTGTTGCGGACACCAGGCTTCCAGCAGAGATACCAGATTAAAACTTTCCATGACTCATAGAAGCCAAAATGCGTGTGAAGAGATCCTTGAAACGGTCGGAGCTTGCCGCTGAGGATCGCCCATGGTGGGGTTCCATGGTTACAGTAGATCATCAAAGATATTTTTTTTTTTCCGGCCCTTCTGTAGACTTTTTCTGCTTTCAGATTTGGGATTCAGCCGCGACCTTTTTTCGTCTCATTTTTGTTTTGTTCTTGCCTCATTAATACCTATTGTAACTCATACAATTTCGATTTCGTCTTCAAGATGACTCGAAAAGTCTACGTTCCGTATAACCAGGTAAGCTGCCTCGATCAAAATTTAATCTCCTCTGGCCGTGCAGGCGAGATCTGAATGGCGCATGTGCAGACCTAGCGTTGACAAGTTCTCATCCTCGTTGTGAGATGTTTCTTGTCTTTTTAGAGGGTGACGTCTAGGTTTTCAGAACTTCTGCTAACAAAATCCCCCGAATCTAGGTCCACAAACTCTGTCAGTCTTCCGCTGACAAGATCCTAAACGAGTTTCACCCGAATCTTATGATTGCTATTGGTGGTGGTGGATATGTTCCTGCCCGTATCCTACGGTATGTCTGATTACCCAGCATTTTACCATTATTCCTACGAAATCCGTTCTTATCTGTTTCTCATGAACAGGTCGTTCCTCAAGCGCCCCGGTGAACCCAATATCCCTATCCAAGCTATTGGTCTGTCGCTCTACGAGGACCTTGGTCGTGGAGACCCAGAGGAAGTCCCCGGAACGAAGGTCACCCGTACACAGTGGTTGGATCTCAGCTCACTGGAGATGTCCAATCTGATTGGCAAAAACATCCTGATCGTTGACGAAGTTGATGATACCCGAACGACGCTGGAATATGCTGTCCGTGAGCTCCAGAAGGACGTGGAAGAGGCCCAGAAACAGCTTGGCCGCGAGGGCGAGAAGACAAGATTTTTCGTGTTTGTCTTGCATGTACGTTGCCATTGTCCCAGTGGGCCGTTCAATCTCCCTATTACCTGGTGGATGGCTTCCTTATTAACGCTCTTATCATCCAGAACAAAAATAAGCCTAAGAAGGGAACCCTACCCGCAGAGATGATGGAGTCAGGCAATTACCATGCGGCCGTTACGACAGACGACGTTTGGATCTGCTACCCGTGGGAGGCAAGGTATGGAACCATTCCCACGTATTTATTTAGTATAATGCTTTAAGAGCCAACTTTGATTGCTGACTACTTTTGTAACAACCATAGCGATATCGACGAGCATGACCGGTTGGCTAAGGAGAATCCTCTTATTTGAGCCTCTCTCCATTTCCTATCCATTTCCTTCCCTATTTTTCAAGACCTCTTTGACAATCTGCCTTTTAGCGGCCAGCATACTGCTTCATATCATTTGACCTATTTTATTGTGCATATTCTTGCTTGAAGACATATGAGATGGTACGTCACGAACAATTCTGACGATGAGACTTTTCCTGCCTTTCAATAGAAGAAAGAATATAAAAGAAACGACCACTATGTGAAAGAGAAAAGTAATCATCATTTTGGCACAGAATAATTATGCTGTACTTCTGCTCTGTTCAAATACATAGCACTTTACTCCCTCTCCAACCACATGCGATATGGCATTGGGGTGGTTTGTAACATGTCAACTAGTATTAATTGATTAATGGGAACTAAGTATCTACATGGATAAAAAAGTTCAGAGGCTCATTCCAGTGCATCGCAACCATCTGGGTTCTCCTTTTATCCTAGTAACGAGGTTCAGATTGCAGACATAGCGGTATGGGCCATGTAGCCTTTCTATAACACTTTATTCAAATCCTGGAAACAAACCAACTAATTGAATTTGTAGTAATTTCATGTAACCTTGTGTCACAGTAGATTACTTGGACCTTAAGAGAGGAATGGCTCGAACTTCCGGGTCAAAATCGGGAATGCAAGACAGATATTGTTCAATCCACATCAACCCTCGCTCTGCGAAGTTCCGTCTTGGCCTGTTCAATCTCCTTTTGCAATTCCTCGTGCGCCTCTGGAACGTCGTTGAAAGTAAAGATCGCCAAGCCTAATCGGCCAAGCAGGTAGCATGCGAAGGATATTAAAGCATAGAAGGGAAGCTATGAGTGGAGTGCATTTAAGTTAGCAGCTATATTTGAATTCAACAAGGACAGCGAGAAGCAGAATGGAGAAGGGGAATGTTCTGCAAGGGAACATACGACAGGGATAATTTCTTCCTGAACAGTCTCATTAATAGGGATGAGACCTGCATATAGGACAAAATAGAGCTGGAGAAACGTCAGTAAGAGCACTTGCTAGGCTTCCTTCCCAACTTCAGTTGACTCCTGTTGGTGCCAGATAATGCATGTACGCGACGTACTGAAGAGACCAGTAGGAGAATAGAGATAGACTGTTGGGCGCGTGTCATGATGGGCCGATGGAGGGTTGAAACTGCTGTATTATATCTCAAGCGAAAATTGACCGTGGGAGTTATTATATAACTCAATGCGCTGGAAGATGGAATTGTGTTGTTTTCACAGGGGAGCGGTCTCCGTAAGAGTTGCGGATTGCGGGTCAGATCATCGTAGGACTGTTCTCCTTGATGTCCGTTAATACAACTTTACCTTCCCACCCTTCTCCTTTGAGTGAAACCAAACACATTGTTCACTGAGCTCTCTCCTTTCCCTTTTTCTGTTTTATCAGGATGATACTTTGAGGCTGTAGACAATACCTACCTTATACTTGTACTTGGCCACTGCAGCTGGCTGGGCTCAATCATCTTTCAAGCCTGGATATTCAACGCTCATCGCGAGTCTGAGGGGACTTCCAAATATCCTGGCTTCTGATCTTAAGCAGGTGACTGAATCATCTATCTAGGTAGTACTCTACTTGAATTGCTTCCTTGTGACTCGTCCATGGGCTTCAATTGCTGTTATTGGGTTTTCACTGTCAACAGCATTCTAGTTGCATTCTATTGACCGCTGCCCATACAGATTTACACCGGACAACCGGACAACCGGACAGTTCTTCAAGATCCTTTGAAATTATCTCAGGAGAATTTAGGCAGAATAGCCTTGGGGAATGCCGTGTCAACAGGCCTGATTGCCGCGGTATTTAACTTCACTCGAAGTCCACCATGTCCAGTTCAGAGAAACCCCGGGGATGCAATGTCAAGCTCCCTCCTGTAAAACAGGTTATCTCCAAATTGACAGCCGAGGTGCCATATTTACCAACCAGAGGAACTGAGAGCGTATCTCAACTAGAACAGGAGCGCATCTTTACTTCTTTACAGTCATTCTTGAAGGAAGTCAAGGACGACGAGGCAGAAAGACTTACTGGGGAACTTCATTCTACCTCTGACCAGGCCAACTTGGCTGTGACGTGCCGGAGGCAGGATATAGAAGCCCTGAAAGATGTGCCGGAAATTTTGCATAGACTTTGGCGATGCAGATCAGACTACATGACGTCGGCTACAGAAGTTTTAGCGACTGAAAGTCGAAAACGTGAGTTATGCCATTTAACTGCTAGCAAGTAGATTACTTATTATGATACCAGTATCATGGAGAGCTCCCTATGGCCGAGTTGGCATTCTGGACTTTTTTCTCAGGCTTATTGCTACGAAGGAGGATGTCGACAATGATCTTCTACTGCACTCCCTACGGTTGATCGGCAACTCTTGTGCTGATACTGGTATGTTGAAGGTGGAGATGACCTCCAAATTCTCGGCCATTGGAATTCCTAACAACAGTGGCAGATGAAAACAGAGAAATTGTTATGAAGGGCAATTATATGTTGGCCATTATCCAGCATTTACTTAACCCGGAGCTTATCC
Source organism: Monascus ruber (assembly GCA_002976275.1). NCBI lineage: Eukaryota > Fungi > Ascomycota > Eurotiomycetes > Eurotiales > Aspergillaceae > Monascus > Monascus ruber. The sequence continues at coordinate 1,213,945 of PSNO01000005.1, forward strand.
ATGTGGCAGTGCCTGTTATATTCAATATATGCGTGGACTTCGGTGAGCATTTATTATTCTTGAAACTCCATTGATTCGCTAACATAACATAGAGCCGGCTCAATCCCAAGCTGCTGCCAACAGAATATCATATATTTTATTGAAACTCATGAAAGATGGAGCTATAATGGAAGGCAGTAACCCGCTTAGCTTTGCATACGAGTTAATAGAGATGGCTTCAACAAAGGAACAAGGTATGGCATGATACATTCTATATGATGCTATTTTTCTCCTAATGCTAATCATATAACAGAAAGTAAAGTTGAACAATCTCCCGATGGAACAATTCAGCTCATCACAGAACTCGCCCTGGGCGCATCTCTGGACCTTGCTCAATTTTCCTGTCTTGTCAACTCTCTGGTGGCATATTTGGAGATCCAGCGGTTTCGAGATATATGCATATTACGGAACCAGATTGAAGGGGTTCTGTCTGTTCTAAAACAATCATTTTTCATCCTAGTAGACTCATCGTCTAGTGACGACCTCCAAACACTGCCCCAACTAAGGTTGAAGATCAATCAGTCACTGGCAGAAGTTTCAGGCTCGCCGCTATTTATGGAGACCTACTCTCTTGATTCAACAGTTTCGCAGACTTTAATATCGTGGCTGAGGACAGGCAACGAAGAGCAACTCCAGATATGCTCGTGCGTTATGCTGGGCAACTTGGCAAGAACGGACGAGATCTGCCAGAGGATGGTCCGAGATTTAAATATACATATAGATTTGATTTCAATTTTGAAAAGCGACTCCAAGGGGGCTGTTCTTCATGCTGCGCTCGGTTTCCTGAAAAACCTTGCCATCGCCCCCGATAACAAGGTAGATCTGGGCGATGCAGGAATAATACCTGCAGTCTCTCATTTGTGGGGATTCGAAAGTGTACCACAAGTCCAATTTTCTGCGGCCAGCATTGTACGGCAAGTCATCTCGTCTTCTATCGAAAATGTGGCTCGACTTCTTAGCCCACTCTCGACGGAATCTGGTTTACCTGTGCACACGCAGACGTATCTATCGCAGTTGCTTTTGCTTTTTGAGAAAACAGATTCGACTCCAATCAAGATTGACATTGGACGTACGGTTGCATCTATATGCCGGACTCTTAGCCCAAGGGCTCGCGACGAGAATAGTGAAGCTAATGCGCTCTTTGAGCGCCTTTTTGGGCTGCATGATGGTGTCGCTCGTCCCGTAGGCGCTATGGTGACCCAAACCCAATGGCCTGTCGTCCGGAGTGAGGGCTGGTTTGCTCTAGCCTTAATGGCGTCCAGCAGACCAGGCTCCCTTGCTGTCGTGGATTGCCTGCAGATTACCGATGTGTATCAATCGCTTAAGGAAAGCTTGGGTGCAGAGATTCCAGAGGAAACTACTGAAGCGGACAAGTCGAGGATAACGAAAGATGGAAGTAACATCATCATACTTGTTAAAGAATTGCTGGGAAATGCCGTAAGTTAACAACCTGTTCTTGCATTGTGTGAGACATTTATTGCTAACTACTCAAATATAAACAGTCTGACGTACTTCCATCAGACTTGAAGGCTATGCTACATGGCTTTATGTGCCATGATGTTTCCCAGCGCCTGAAAAGCACCGCAGAATAGAGCAGCTTGGTGGAAAGCCTCTCATACGTATGTAACATCGTTGAATGGAAGAGGCAGTGCGATTCTATTCGCGAATGCCTCGAATTCATCACCAATCCCTCAAACGAAAGTAGATATATGCATTAGAATTCATCGTAACTCAGATCTAGCAGCGTACCCCTTTTCCATACCCCTTAAACCTCCATAGATTGATACATAGCTGGCAATCCTCGGTATGGGCGGTGATGACGTCGCTGCCCTGGCATCACCTTTACATCCTCGATCGGTCATAAGAGACCGGGAGAAGAGCCGTATCTTGACCCTTTTAAAATGGGAAATCAGCATGGAACGCGCAAAATCCCGCCAGATACAGCTTGATTACTGCCATTGTCCTGGAAGTCATTCCAAACACTATGACGTCTTGACACGTGCATCCAGCAACTTGATAATAATTGTCCTGAGGTAACCTCGCCAGGCCCTCCGTACTCCAACTTCCCATGTTCCATCTTTCAAATGATCTTATTAACTCCTGACAGGCTTGCATCTACGTGAGAACATGTGGACGGCCTTCCTCCGTGGTCGTCCCTATCTCAGCCGCGGTGGACCTGTCCAGCGATTCTTTATCCGCTTTTCGCCATCCTCCCCATTACGCCATGTCCATACACCAAAATATCCACAAGTTCACAAAAGAAACACACAGAGGAGGATCCCTGTGAAAGGGACCATTTTATTTGCAGGACTGAGCCCTGGGGTCTTTTTGCAACTGGCAGAAGAGGGGAATGGCCATGAAAAGACTGGGGAGGCCTTTATGCTGGAGAAGTCTCGCGAAGAAGTCCGGAAATCTGTTCACGAGAATTTGAGAGGTTTTTCTAGGCTCCGTCAACAGCTCTACGTCTTCTGGTACTGTTACATATACGACCCTATAGCCACCGGTGTCAGATTCCTTAACCTGGTACTTATCTTTGCGCCTGTTATCCTCACGGTACCTGCTGTCTGGTTTGGAAAGAGAGTAGCTGCCCGCAATGGAACGCGGACTGGAACATTATGGTGGTATCGATTCCTCGTCCGCGCTATGCAGCGCGCTGGCCCGGCATTCATCAAAGTAGCTAATTTCGATAACCCTTCAATTTGGGATGCGCAGTTGGCTGACCCTGCGTTGAAACAGCTCGGACAATGGGCGGCATCTCGCACTGACATATTTCCCCCTGAGCTGTGCAATACGATGTCCTCGCTCCATTCGAGGGCACCTGCGCACCCACTCCACGTCACCAAGGAGACAATATCCAAGGCCTTCAATGGACTCCCTTTCGAGGATATCTTTGAGGAGTTCTATGAGGAGCCACTTGGTGTAGGGGCGATTGCCCAAGTCTACAAGGCGAGGTTGAAACCAAGCTTGGCGGCTACCAGCCAAAGGGACCTTGTCCAAGAGCCCCACGACTTACGGGGGAAGGTCCGAAAGAACGTTGATGCCATTGTCAAAATCACACCGCAAAGAGTACCATCATTATACGTGGCAGTGAAAGTACTCCATCCAAAGGTCGAACAACTGATCCGGAGAGATCTAAAAATCATGGAGTTCTTTGCGACAGTGATCAATGCTATTCCCACCATGCATTGGCTATCTTTGCCTAACGAAGTTGTGCAATTTGGAGAGATGATGAAACTTCAATTGGACCTGCGTATAGAGGGCACCAACCTAGTCATATTTCGGGAGAATTTCAAGTCTCGCACGACCGCTTGGTTTCCTTATCCATACCTAGACTATACTACTCGCGAAGTTCTTGTGGAGGAGTTCGCGCAGGGAATTCCTCTGTCAACTTTCATACATGTCGGAGGAGGCGTCTACCAGAAAGAAATAGCAAACCAGGGTTTGGACGCATTCCTTCACATGCTTCTGATTGACAACTTTATCCACGCGGATCTGCATCCTGGGAACATCATGGTTCGCTTCTACCAACCCAGTGAACTAGATCTGTCGCTTCGGAAGCATTCACGCGCATCCGATGCACCGACTAGGGCTGAAGTTGACGTTACCGAGACCGTTCTTGCGCGGCTACGACCGTTTATTCATGATCCAGACAAATGGAGGGCAGTTCTGGAACAGATAAATGCTGAAGGCTATCGCCCGCAGATCCTGTTCATCGATACCGGCTTAGTAACCCAGCTCAACGAGACCAATCGGCGAAATTTCCTTGATCTTTTCCGGGCTGTGGCAGAATTCGATGGTTACAAGGCCGGCCAGCTCATGGTTGAGCGGTCTCGTCAACCCGAAGAAGTTGTTGATCCGGATATCTTCGCTTTAAAAATGCAACATCTGATTTTGAGTGTGAAGTCGCGGACTTTTGCATTAGGCAATATCAAGATTGGAGACGTCCTTAGTGAAGTGTTATCAATGGTCCGAAGCCATCATGTTCGTTTAGAGGGCGACTTCGTCAACGTTGTCATCTCCATACTTCTTCTGGAAGGTATTGGACGGTCTCTCGACCCAAACCTAGATCTATTCAAAAGGTGTGTAACTCCCCCTATGATGGGATGCATTTGTTTGATTTCATTTGAAGAGAACCATACTGATGGAATTTCTCCGCTTTAAGTGCTCTGCCTATTCTTCGCCAGCTGGGATCCGGTACTACGTTCCTCAAGTCGGTCCGCTCCGGAGATACTTCTATGCTCCGCGTCTGGTTCGGACTTGAAGCTCGTACGATGCTCCAGACGAGCGTGGACAGTGTCGAGCAGTGTGTCAGATATGACTTACTGTCTCCCAATATCTAACAGGACCGGGAGTGGAGATTGTTTTGACGCCATTTGATTTGCGGGATGAATCTATCCCCTACTTAACTAGGTACCTTCTCCTGCTTCTGGGGATTTAGAAAAGCTAGGTATGTGTCATTATACTGCGTGTACATTATATAGAGAGGATCTCATCGTTACATGGCGAATTTGGGTTAGATACACCTACGTGGATGTTTGGAATTATGCATGGTTAACACTGATTTAGGTATTATTATTACTTTTGTTCTCTTTTTGGATTGGCCATATCTCGGATGGGTAGATAAGTATGAAAAGCAATTTCCCCGCTAGATTATTATATATCCATTAAAGAGACCAGTTAGACATAGCACCTCCCAAGCTATGTAACCATAAGACGCCGTTAGACCCAACACTCTATGGGCTTGAATAATGGCAAGATGAAGGGCATAAAATGCAAAGCGTCGGAAACCTGTTGAAAAAAAAAAAAAAAAAAACCAAAGGACCAACAAGCTACAGAATGTCCCACACAGAACCGTGTCATTGAAGTGTGGATTAATCACATTCAATCCTAATTCCTAACAGCACCACCGCTGGCCCTCCACCAGACGTCCCCTCCCCATCTCATTAATCGTTCTACAGCAGCCGTTGGCGTATCCAACGCTGGTCTGATATCAAGGTAGAAGACGGGCTCACCCGTCGGTTCCGGGGGACCAGAGTAATAATCGATCACATAACGGACTTCCCTTGGCCCCTCAGGTGTTTCTCGCAGCACGTACCAGTCATGTCGATCAAAAGGAGGGTTCGTTCTGTTAACGTATCTCATGGTAAGCATACATCCCACAAAAGAGAACACCCACAAAGACGGCAGAAAATAGGAGTAACATACCCGAATTTTGCTGGATATAACCAGCCTAATGTTTGAAGTATTCTCGCTTTCGGTGTCAAGTCCTGAGGTCGACCCTGAAACCTGAGGAGACGCGGCTCAGTCTCCGTATTAGAGTTTCCGGAAAACTCTCCCCTGGCCCTTTCTAGGGCCAAATTCTCTTCGCCACGGCGACATTTCTCCCACCCCTGCTTTAGGCCTTTCGAGAATATGTTCTCCCATCCGACAATTTCCGACCACGCGCCCTCGTTCAGAAAATTGTGCACGGCAACCATTGACTCCACAGCATCCTGCGGTGTATCGGTATATCCTTTCCGGAGCATCGCATTGTACATCTGCTGGGGTGAAGGGTACTCCCAGTTACCCTCATGGTCACCTCTCGGGATCGAAGAGACCTCTCGGTCTACAGGCAAATCGACCGTCTGGTTTGGAGCGCGTTCTTGGGAGATTGTAGAGAACATATAATTTAATGGGTTCAATCTGGACAATGTTGAGGTACTTGAAGGAGCAGAGGGCTGCGAAGATGAGGACTTCGGAGCGACGTAAAATGGCGAGTCCTTGGACCTGACCGGGCAAGCGCTAGAAGAATCATGGAGAGGTGGAGTTGAAGTCTGTACTGGGCAGAGCGACTGTAGGCAACAAATGGTTAGATCGCCTGGCCTATCTGTCCAAGGAGACGTGATAAGCAGGTTAACTGCAGTATACTGACACGACTGGTAGAGTCCGATTGATTTGAAGCCACAGAAGGCTTTGGTTGGGAATCAGCCCAGAACCAACCCATGGTTATTATAGCTCAGGGTATATACTGCGGCAGTCGTTAGAAAACAAACAACAGATTGTGCAGAGTATAAATCAGGATTACATACAAGGAAAAAAAAATAGCATGGAGAGAATCCTGCGATTTAAATCGGAAAGTCAGCCACGGTCCGGGTCATGTGACCAGCGGCTTCGGACGGGTACTGACGTACTGCAACGCTATATAGGATTCTTCTTAACAGTTACCTGTTTCTGTGTAAATAGCCCTGCTATATCTATCTGCAATCGCTAAGGTTTTAGGGCCAGTTGGACCTCTCAACGCCATTTCTCATAGACGCCTTATTCGCCAAATCTTGCTAAACCCGACGAAACGTGCTGAAAAAAGTAAAAAAATGGTAAGGCCCAGTGAAGGAGCAAGAAGAGAAGAGCAAATGACAAAAATGATTAAAGAGCTTCAAACCGTAGAGAGAAAACATCGTCCCCCAAGAACCAATAGCTCTTTCCATACCATAGAAGGGCAGTCCACGTTCAACCTTGAACATCGTTGATCAGTCGTGTCAGGAAGGCATATCCAAATAAAACAGCCACGCAAACCCATATTTTATGTCGTCTAATCCAGCTTTCTCCTGCTTGTACAGCCTGGCCCCCTTCCACGACTGCACCTAGCCCGGAAGCGCTCGTGGTCGGACGTTTGCGTAGTGCTATCGTCTCTGGTGAGCATTGTGTTCCTTTGGGCTTCGACTTCGGCAATATCTGCCCAGTCGCCGGGTCAATATTGTTGTCTTTCATCCATTTCCAATTCTCCTGATCCAATTCTGGCCATTCAGTGCGAAACTTCAGACCCCCATCCCCCGCCTTAATGTTGTTGATACCCTTAGTTGTCGGAGTCACTCCCGGCGAAAGATTGGAATAGGAGCCGCCACCAGTGGAATTCCACCATCTCGACTGTGCTGCGTACACTCTGCGCTTGGCTTCAGTGGAACTGACGCTACCGGTAGTCATTTCATCACTGGTCATGAAAGATAATAGACCAATCAATATAGTCGAGACTTCCCAGGCTGGGTTGAAGGATTTTGGGTGGAAGTCGCTGATGCTGAGACAGAGTCGAGTAGATGGTTGGAATCGACCGCTTGGAGTGTGCATGCGAATTGCTGGGGGGGCGAATGGGTATTCTGGCGGAAATATCAGTGTGCCCCAATATTGTCCATTTTCATAAGGAGTGCCCGGAGGGCCAGTAAGGATGTAATGCCACCTAGAATAAAAGGGTCAGTTAACGCATCGGACACCGACATTTAGATAAGAGTATTTGACCAGAAAACTCACTCTAGAATATCTGATTCGGAGGGGTGTGCCACAATAAACGGCGGGGGGTTTTTCACGATATTTTGGTATTCTCTAGTGAGCTGTTCAAATGTCAATAGGGAAAGAATACTGTACTTTGGGTAGTCTGCTCACCCTCTTGTATGCGGCTTTCGTTGCCATCCTGACATCAATATTTTCAACGTGTAAGAGCAGTTTGGGAGGAGGGGAAAGAAGGGGGGAGATATTCAAGAGGGTAGAAACCCAGGAAGCGACACAGGCAGCTGGAGACGATGTAGGTACGTCAGAGTCAAGGATGTGTCTGGTCGGGAGATGGACATCATTAATATTAAAGGAGCGTCACTAGAGAGACCGCAGCCCGTCACGTGCCGCGCGCTTCCGGCTTCCAGCGACGGAGCGAGACGAAGCAGCGAAACTCCCATGAGTCGCACTTCTCCCTGGCCATTGCAGCCGCCGCAATGTCCGCTCCGCTTTCCGCTGAAGATAATGATGTATGTCAATCCTGTAGCTCTTTTTCTGGCTCCATGTTGTCCGGCTCTGTTCCCGTCGGCTTGCTGACCAGCATCCGTTTCTTCTACTAGATCTTCGGACGTCTTCAACAGCGTACGGATCCGAAGGTGTTGGAAGAACAGCAGCAAGCTGTCAATGAGCGAATCCATGCTATATACCAGAAGGCCCAAACGCGCCTCGGGGAATTGGTATGTTTCCAATGCTAAATGCAGGCTGCCAATTTCAAAGGCGACCTGCTTCCTGCGGCTACCGGCTAACCACGCTTTTGACATTAGATTGACCAGAATTCTACTTTGCCATGTGCCATCTCATCAATCCAGGTGCTCAACGCACCGCATACTCGCGGAGGCTTTCTGGAACGGATATTTAATCCTTTACTGAGCACTAATAAGGACAAGGCATACACACTCTCCGAGGCCTTGCGGGAAGTGTCGGCCCGGGCTGACAAGCTCAACAGATTTGGTTCGTGGTCCCCTCACGCGAAGAATGCATGCTTAAGCTAACACCCTGAAGATATCTTTCAGCAGCCAATTTCTATATTCCTAGACCAGTCATCGGGACCGGATGCGTCATCGGGATTGACAAATCTCGACGTCTATCTGTCTGTCAAGGAGAAATCTCGCGCTCTGCTGAAGACAGGGACTGATCTTGGAAATGCGGAAGGTTCAGCCTACGGTAATTTGCTTTGGCGCAATGTTTTTGGCGGGGCGGAGTCTCTAAATTTGAACGCCTCGATGGGCACAAGGACTAGGTCTGCTTATCAAGCGGCCTTCGAGACCCCCATTTTTAGTGACCCTGACTTCCGCTGGGAACTGGGTGGAATAGCCAGTTCGACTCAAAAGGCGTGGGCGAGCCATGAAGAAGTTCTCAAAGGGGCCTGGACCAAACTTCGGTGGGTGAGCAAATCAGGACATCTCAACGAGCTAGGCTATAGTGGTTTCTGGAGACAGGTTACTGGGCTAGCTGAGAACGCATCTCCCACCGTGCGGGCGGATGCAGGTGACAGTGTGAAGAGTAGTGTCTTCCACAGCTGGGTCAATGACAGACGTGATAACGCCCTTCTCCCATCTTCTGGCTACTACTTGAAGGCTTTTAATGAGCTGGCTGGGTTGGGACCATTGAAGGGAGATGTCTCTTTCTGGAAATCCGAAATTGAAGCTCAAGGGGCAGTGCCAATCCCAATCATCGGGATCAAGGGAAAGAGCGGTGTCAGCCTGACCACTGGATTTCGGGCAGGCATTCTCTATCCTCTTGGTCTTGATTCTAGTTCAAAGCCTCAGCTTTCCCGCATCAACGATCGTTTCGTGCTTGGAGGTCCTACTGATGTTCGTGGTTTCCGACTCTGCGGTCTTGGACCTCGTGAGGGCTCGGATGCTCTGGGAGGTGATGTATACGCTGCTGGAAGTGCGAATCTTCTCGTTCCCCTCCCACGCGTGAGCACCGACAAGCCTCTGAGACTGCAAGCATTCGTGAACGGTGGCCGGCTTTTACCTTTACGGACTTTGGAAAAGAACACACCTTCCACAAGCGCAGAGGTCAGCAACGCCGCCGTTTCTACGTTATCTGAATTAGCGAATGGACTTCCGAGTGTTGCAGCAGGTATTGGTCTTGTATATGCACACCCTGTTGCCCGGTTTGAACTGAATTTCTCGCTTCCGCTGGTATTGCGCAAGGGTGAAGAGGGCAGAAAGGGTCTACAACTAGGAATTGGGATCAATTTCCTGTAAATTACAATGTACTATGCAGCAATTTAGCAGATGAATATGGCATCTTTGCGAATACCGTTCGTTGCGCGGGCGCTCAGGCGGTGAGACCGTTTACGGCAACTGGCCAAATTGTATGGAACACATTTACATTCTTTCCTACTCCGTAGAAGCAATAATAGTACTCCGCACATACAACCTTGTCCTCGTCATCCTATACTTCGTATCCCGTTTATTATTCTCCTCTAACTACGTTTTATTTCTCCCGTCTCTTTTGAGAAAAACTTCCAGGTCACAGAACCGCCCGCCTTGGCCGTAATGGCCCAGTACTACCCTCACCAGCAACCGTACGGAGCCCAGTCCTCGGCTCAGAATCTCCAATTCTTCCCCTCATCTTACACATCAGTATCGGGACACACGACTCCGTCTCAGGCTGCATATGGTGGCTTTGGCGCACCTCCCAGCCAGGCCGCGCCCGCGTATCCAGGGGGTGGCGGTTATGGCGGATTTGGGTCTTCAGCTTCTGGTGTGAGTGGAAGGATGGGAGAGCAGGGCGGGCTGAGGACAGGCTGGCTCGCTGCCTTTGGGACAGAAGGATACGAAGGAGAGCCGCCATTGCTGGAAGAATTGGGGGTTAACTTTGAACATATCAGGACAAAGGTATGAAGTGACCACCTTGACATATCAGAAAGAGAACCCATTTTTGTTTCCCCCAATATAAATATTCAAGGTTTTACGGCTAGCGGCCTTCTAATTCTAATGGAAATGTAGACGTTGACGGTCTTGAATCCCTTTGCGCACATCGACCAGCATCTCATGGATGACAGCGATCTCTACGGAGCTCTCCTTTATATCGTCCTCTATGGAACCAATCTCCTATTATCAGGAAAGGTCTTCTACGGGTATATCTATGGCGTCGCAGTCTTTGGAACTGTCGCTCTACACCTGATCCTCAGCCTCATGTCACCCGTTTTGGATCCCGCAACAGCCGCGGCGGTAGCAGCAATCCCCAACGCTGCCGACCCAAACAACTATAATCCTCATCACAAGCCCTCCTCGTCTACTGGGTCTATCGGCAACTTTTCCACTACTCTTACTTTCCCGCGATCAGCGAGTGTTCTCGGCTATTGCTTCCTTCCGCTCGTCCTGACGAGTCTTATCGGCATCATGGTCCCCATGGACACAATGCTGGGATACCTTTTGACCACGGCTGCTGTCGGATGGTGCACGTATAGTTCTTCAGGGATGTTCTGTGCCGTTGCTCAGATGCGCGGGATGAGAGGTCTGGTGGCGTATCCGTTGGCCTTGTTTTATGTTGTTTTTGGTATTATGGGCATCTTCTCTTCCCGTGGTAGTGGGACACTGGCGGCGAAGACCGGGTCTGTTTGATTCTGACCATCGGTTTCTTTCCCCTTTTTTTTTCTATAAAAAATGTGTGGACATGGTTTGGCTGCTCAGCAAGCAAGTAGAGTATAGTATTAATCGATTAACGAAGCTGAACGATTCTTTCTTTTCTCATATTGATCATATTTATCTCTATTACTGCAGTAATAATATTGCTGCTGAAGTTCCAAGAGTCAGAATCTCACACCTCGGTTGGCTATATAGTTACTATGCTCGTTATTATCCGGTTCTATACGTCCAGTCTATTTAGATTAACTGATTCACCCTTAGCAGGAGCCCAATTAGATAGCCATTCTTTTGCTTTATCCAGGTCACCTCCCGCAGCCTCAACGGCCGCGACACACCATTCCAGATCGTACGCTCTCCCCTCAGACACAACCCCCTCTGCAGTTATCATTTCTGCCAGTGTCCGCCGTTGCTGACTGGCTTGGTCTGTGCAGAAATAGAAGGGCGCTGTGTTGCGACCCGCCCCCGGCTGTAGCTTGACGCCGTCGATCAACGGGCGGACCACGTTGAGAATATCCGCCGCGCTCATCGTGGCAGGCTGGATATTAGATGTTGATTGTTTCGTCTGCTTTCCGGTCTTGCAGTATTCGTTCTGGCACCAGGGTTTTCCACAACCAGTTATCATCTGGGAGAGATAGCGACGCTCGATTCGTCGGCGTAGACTTTTGCCTTCCGGGTCATATGTGTCAACGTACAACGGTCCAAAACAAATGCTGCATAAACCGAGGGAATCGTTCCCTCGACTATCTATTGTGCGGCCACAGTTTTGATTCAGGCATATGCGAGGAGCCGGTCGGGAAAGGCGCTCCAGGTCGTGATGGCGGAGGTGAGTCTTCATGTCTCTCAGCCGAATGATCTTGTTGCACAAATGGCATTCTGTCGTGCGGCCGCCGTCAACAACTTCGTGGGGTGTTAATCCAGATAGCAAAACTTCCGGATCATGGATGTCGGGATCTGACTCGCCCTGTTGAGGTACCACAAGATGGCAAAACTGGCATAAGATCGGCTTCGCTGGGCAAACAGTCGTGCGATGTTGAGCAAGGCCAGGGAGCCCCTCAATATCAAAAGCGCAGTTGAGACAGGAGTATTTTTTATGAAACACGGAATCATGCTTGACCTTGCTTAAGGCATCATTTCCATAGTAAGAATCATGAGGACAATGCCAATGGTTTTCCCACTCCGGGGATCTCTTTTGGAAGACGCTTCCACACTGGGAACAAAGCACGTTATTCCGGAGACAGAAGTTTTCATGCAGGAATAACGTCCGTTGGGGTACCCATTGAAGACAGTTTTTACACTGAACATCGTCAGGGTCGTCAGAGTGAGGTTCATTGTTAGCATCTAATCCAGTTTCATTTGGCGCCCTCGTCAAAACACGTAAGCTATATCTTAATGGGGAATTCTGGTCGTCAGATTTGGAGAATGGGTGGACCGATATGTACAAAGCCTCCGCATGCTCCAACTCTACGTTTGTCGGCTGGAGTCTAATTCGTTTCAGACAGCCACTTGAGAAATCCCCAAGGACGTATTCATCTTCCCGTGGTCTGCTTCTCTGGCGAGGTAAGAGTGGGCTAACGAGGAGATCAGCATCACCATCATCCCCAACCTCGAGCTCAATATCAATGGCGTCTCCAGAATTCCATTTCGGGAGATCGTAATCCACGTATTCCCCGGGTATTACCTGACCAGTAACGGTATCCCCTACGGCGATGGTGCCTCCAATCGAACTGCCTTCTGCAGAACTAGGAGGACGCGAGGCCTTCTCCAACCTCCTCCTAAGAGTCTCCCTTGCTTGATCCTCCGTTAGTGCTTCGATATCAACTTCTAAATCGGTGTCGACGACGCAGATCCCATCACCCTCCGGTTGCACCTTATCAACCAGGAACCTGAAATGCTGATCCCGAACCCCCGGGACAGACAGTAACTCCCCCACTGTCAGAGTAGTAAAGTTTTCGCGTAGGTAACGCTCAAGTAGAGATTTCCAATCCTCCGGGTCGTAGCCAGCCTCAAGCGGACGAAGGCGTACGTATGTGCCTTTCGGTAACTGCTTCGCATGGACCGTCACCGATGGAAAATCATGACTCTCCATAACTTTGGTACTCATCGATCTTCCAGCAGGTGTCTCCAGGTCCATCACGTCGGGCGGTGCTGTTTGCTGCCCGTCGTCACCGCCATTATAGTCGACAGAAGGTAAAAACTGGCTATCATCGATCCCCAGTGCCTCTCGCAGGAGGGCACTCAATCCAATCTCATTTTCCCCAGCCGAGAATTCCCGGATGCCAGCAAATACCACGCGGCCATTCTGGGGATTGACGAGGCGAAACGTTAGCGGGTGAGGAAGCTGCTGCTGGCGGTCGGACGCCAGTTCACGGGCTCGAGCCTCGGCATCGAAGGTGTGCGGATTGAAAGGATCGAACGTGTTCGTGTATTGGCGAGAGCTCGAGGGAGCAACTGACCGGATGGGCGCAGCTGCAAGGAGTTGCTCAAGGGCAGATTGGGGAAGGATGATCTTATCGCCAGTTAAGGCTCGCGGGGTGCAAATCGGAGGAGCGACAGTGAACCGGGACGACCACTTCAGAACATCTTCATCCTGCGCCATTCTTCTTGTGAATCTAGTAATGAGTAATGGAAGACAGCAGGCTCATTGAAGATACGACAAATCATTTTAAGCCCTCGTGAGAGGACTTGGGCTGCAAGAGGTCGAAGGAAGACATGTGTCTGTTCTCGAAGATACCTTTTCGCCTCCGAGATTACAAACATCGGCGTTGATAGCCGCATGCATCGATCTCGCACAGACGTGACTTCACACTACAACTATCACTGGAGTGTTATTATCAGAGATTGAGAGGAAATGCTATTGTTCCATCGGTGAGAGCAAGAGACCCGGCTACTTCGCTGGACGGGTATCAAATGTCATCGTAAATCCAGAACCGGCCAACACCATCATTTGTCTCCAAACTGCTCGCTGAAGGGGAACACACTATGGAGTAGGGATAGGATAAGCACGACCACCGAAATCCAAAAAGAAAATTCATAATTTGCAGTTTGGTGGAAGACGCGAAGGGTGCATCTTCAATGCCCGCGAAAGGATATAACACTATGCATACAGTCAGGATATCTATTGAGACAAATGAAGGTCTAAAGCTCTCTTGTTCGACGGCGTGAGGAAGTGTTGCACCAGTCACACTGTCCACAAGATGTCAGCCATGGCCCATGCATCCAAGAGAAAAGAGCATACCATCGTTGCAGAGCAGCCATCATTGTGCTCAATGCAATAATCTCCCTGGCAGCCGTGGCAGATACGTTGACAGTCGAGCTTGCAGGTAGCACACTGGAACCGTTGTCAGCGATTCTCACAGAATCAGTTGCCAAGGGGGGTACATCGCCTACAGTTGACCCACACTCCCAGCAATCTTTACTAACGCCAAATCCGAGTGTCTACGGCATTTAATAAGCAGGCGTTTTTTAGTTGATAAGATCCTACTAGTCACATACCTTTCGTTCCTGTGATGAGCCCGCATCGCCATTCCGGCTGCTGGGTGCTGCGCGGATAGCGGTTTGGTGGGGAGACAAGCTCGGCCTAATTCTTTCGGGATGTGGCAAGCAGCTGGAACAGAACCATTTGTTGCATCGGTGACACCATCTGTCAGTCAAACATTCCGTGCAACGTGCTATCAAGACGGGATACTCGTCTGGAAACAATGCCGGGCATTTTGCAGTGGCAATTGCTGAAGAATGCAAAGGCGGCGGAGTGAGCAAAGGAAAATGGTCTTCTGCAGACTGTCCCCAGATAGCTGGTCCTTCTGGTGAGCTATGACAGCCGTCACAGCCTCTGGGTCCAAGAGCAACCGTTGCAATTGCTGGACCCAGGAATCTACCTTCTGGTCGAGATCCGTCCTCGTTCTCGGAGGAAAAGAAATTCATATTGTGTCGCGGGCCCCGACACAGCACGGCATCAAAAGAAATGATCCCTTGGCACTTTTGAAGAGTCTGTGCCCACCCATCTTCGAAAGTTCTTTTGAGGAGTCTGCCAGATGGCCTATACCACTCATGCTGCTGTAACTGCGAAGGACTGGTACTGAGTTCTTCGGAAATAGTTCTTGGTAACGTTCTGCCAGCGTCTCTTGAGCTTTCAAGCCGAGAGCTCCACCAGTCTCGATACCTACTAAGGCCCGGAATAGGGAAAGAGTTCTTGGGCGTGAAGAGATAGATTCCCTTCACCCGCGGCATTCCCTCAGGACGGCTAGGTCGAACAACATGCTGCAGAACCTGCATGAGTTTTCTCTCGTTCAAGTGCTGGCACTCCCTGATAGATAGGATGTTGATGTTGAAGCGGTCCGACAAAACGATCTCTGACACCAGGTCTGCGGGTACTGAAAGGCCATCCAAGATGAGAGTGCGCACATCTTGCAAGATTGATCGCCGTTCCAAGCTGGCGAACACGGCTTTCAGGTGGGCAGAGTAGAATTCGTCCTCCGTTAGAGAGTCATCTAGCTGCATGCTCTCAAACCCGTGGCCCCCAGGGCCAGTGGGCAATTGAGCTCCACGGCAACAGCTCAGATCGAGATGCCTAAAGACATAGGGAGTGTTCATGATCATGAAATAGAGAAACCTCGATGTAGATGCCAGTGCAAGGAGAGACGATGTTGAAAGGTAAGGCGCCATATGGTCGAGGATTAGGCTGTTAGAAAAGATATCGAGGAGGTTGGTACGTCTAGGCAGCGTATACTGCGGGGGATCGAACCAGGAATGCTCATCGTAAGGAGAGGCGTCGCCTACCGGCGAGGTAAGCCCCAGGTCCTTGCGTGTCAGACGATGAGACCCATAGTAGAAATCCGGAGCGCGTCCGATGAGATTCCTCCGGTAAGCAGCCATGGCACCAACCGTGACTTCGTCGCCTAGCATCATAGAGGGGCCGGTATGTGGCTGGATCTCCTGCAAAGCAGCCCTGGCCTTGGCTAGCTCCGTCTCGAGAAGGTTGATAGTGGACTGCAGAACGGCCGGCATGGCTTTAATATTCCAAGGATCGATAGCAGTAACCAGAGTAGACCATAGTTCTCCTTCAGGCATAATATCAACAGTGAAGGTCAGCAAAAATCAAGCAGCTAGGGCAGAAAGACAGAGAGGGGACACGGCAGACTAAGAACAACAAAGGGCAAGAAACCCTAACAGGGTATGATGTCTAAGTTCAGGTCGACCCGAGAAAAGGGCAAGAGAGAAAGCGGGAGGTATAGAGAATTAGAGAGGTGCTTCAGCCCTCGGGCAAAAAGATAGATATATTTAAGAAAGGGAGAGAAGTGTTATGGCTGCAAGGAGTGAGAATGAGTCCGCCGGAGGTCCAGAGGGATGAACAATGACCATGGATTAAAGCCAAGCACAGCTACTGCGGGAGGACTAATATCATAATCACAGGGGTGCAACTTAAATAAATAAAAATAAAAATAACAACAAGAACAGTTAAAAAGAACAGGACAATCTAGAATTCTGGGATTATCAGAGCAACTCCGCCAGGAACCAAACGGAAAGGCCGAAACAGGAAGTCCGGGATACCCGTCGGCAAACGGAGCACAGGGACGCGGTGTATGCACTCCGGAGTGCCAAGTGGGAGGAAACAGGCCGATCAGAGGTATAGTATAGATTGCGAAGACAGCGGAGCGTGCATTGTAGAGAAGAGACAGAAGAAGGCAGTCAGTGGAAGTGAAAGGGGGAGGAGAGAAAGCAGAGAACGGAGTTGAAAGAACGGCATCAAGAGCACAGGGAGGCGGGACAGTTGTCGGGGAGTGATACCACCACCAGCTGGGATGATGAGCATGAGGATTGACCGAGCGCCCAGATGGGCAGGATTGGAGATAGAGGTGATGGCTGGCAATGTCCAGTGCAGCAATGCAGTGGCATATGAAAGCCTAGGCATGGATGATGGAGATATGCATGTTCTCCGTGTGGGGAATATCACATCTCATACTACATATTATTATAATGGAAAAAGAAACAACGGTCACGCGGTCATCAAGATCAACGGTGACTTGTCGCGTCTCGTATGACTCGTTGCGCATCCTCTTCGTATCTGCATTCTCCCATTTCTTCTGCCTCGTGTCCCCTTGGCGCCAATGCTCCCCCTGTCTCCCTAAACCTCATTTCGCAAATGTGCTGGACTGCAGAACACCGAGATTTGCGGAGTGTGACATTATTAATCTTCAGCACTAGCTGGGCATCCTATGTATGAACCATCTTCTCTTGGCTACCTCAAAAACTAGCTGCCTGAGCAATACACTACTACTGCGTAGTACGTACACCCCTTCCCCAGAAAACCTGCTCCCACCCACCAGCTTACTTCCAAAGCTTCCCCAACGCTGTCTCCTTATCGTCGTGCTTGTTGAGGATCTTGGCCGTCGCCAGGTCGAAATCCTCTTGCGTCACGTGAACCCGTCGCTCCCGGAGCGCATACATACCTGCTTCGGTGCATACTCCCTTGAGCTCCGCCCCCGAGCATCCGTTCATCTTCTCTGCGATCTTCGTCAGGTTGATCCCGCGCGTCAGGTTCATCGACCGCGAGTGGATCCGTAGAATGTCTGCACGAGCCTCTACTCTGTTTGTCCGGAGCAATAAGTAATTGTAGACTTCTAGGGAGCAACAAAGATAATAAACAAAAAGCACTTACGACGGTGGTGGGAACTCAATCTTCCGGTCAATCCGCCCAGGTCGCAATAGCGCAGGGTCGAGGATATCCAGTCGGTTCGTAGCCATTATGATCTTGATATTTTTCGTGGGCTCAAACCCGTCGAGTTGGTTAAGCAGTTCGAGCATGGTCCGCTGCACCTCCGAGTCGCCCGATCCGGCTTGATCTATTCGACTTGACCCAATACTGTCGATCTCGTCCATGAATATGATGCTGGGAGCATGCTCTCGAGCCATGACGAATAGCTCGCGCACCATTCGGCTACCTTCACCGATGTACTTCTGCACCAGTTCCGACCCGCTAACTCGGATGAACCGACAGTCCGTGTGATGGGCCACTGCCCGTGCCAGAAGCGTCTTTCCCGTCCCTGGCGGTCCGTACAGAAGCACACCCTTTGGCTGCGCAATACCAAGGGCTTCGAACAGCTCCGGGTGGTTCAGTCCCAGCTCGATGACTTCCTTGATTTCTTTGATCTGTTGGTCTAGACCGCCAATCATGTCGTAAGTGCTATCCGGGACCTTCTCGACCATCATGAGAGAGACAAGAGGATCGACGGAAGAAGGGAGCATGCTCTCCAGTTTGTAAGTGTCCGATAGCAAGGCCACGCGTTTTCCGACTGTGAGCTTGTTGATATCGACGCCGTCCGCAATATCCACAACTGCATACCACAGAACACGTTAGACGATAATCTTCCCCATTTCATGCCTCCTATAACCGCTGAGACCTACCATATTTCCCTTCTGGGTGCACTTTGACCAGAACCTTCTTGGTACTCATCACCTTCACCACCTCACCGACGTAGGAGCCTGGCTGCTGGAGCAGGCCAAGCTCCTCTCGTAATAGACGCACTCTCGAGTTGTAATCATTACGCTGAGCCTCCAGCCGTCTTAGGACCCCCTGTCCCTGGATGATCTCGAGCTTCAGGCTCTCGATTTTATTGCGGTAGTAATTGTCGAGGGCCATGTTGGGAGGAGAGGAGAATGTGAAAGTTGACACGCCCACTTATAGTCAGAGTAGGCTGTCTTCTGCGGAGAGTGTTCAACGTATGGTAATAAGGGTACCAAGAACCATCAACGAGAAGAATCGTAGGAAGGGAGAGTAACAGTAGGTGTATAAGACAGAAGCAGCTAGTAATGACGAACAGCTTTGCGGTCGGACCGGGCACCAGCCACAGCGGCCTTTGCCTCATTGTTGGACGCCTGAGGCTGTTATTCTTAAGTGAGCCTGTAACTGTCCCGATCCGTCCTAGCGCATACTAGGATAGCAGATATTAGTCATCACGACAGCTGGAGGTAACTAACTACCCGTGCCTAGTGCACCTACACGTCTTTCCCCGTGTAGGTGTGCCACATCCCAACATGACTTTCATCCCAACACAAAAAATTCTTACCTCTCCACTAAATCCACCACAACACCACCAAAATGGCAGATAAATATAAGGAAGAAGAAAAATGAATATTAGCAGCATGTGAAGCATTCAAATCAAATTTAAAATCCAAATCTATTCCCAAATTGGCTGCTGAATACAAAGTTTCTTACTAATGATTTCTTTACCAAATCTATGAAGGAAAATCACAATTAACTTGACCGCCTACAAGGAAATAGCTTTTAGATGAGTAGGAAGAGATAGTGAAGGGTTAGATAAATTATTATTATTCTTCCATTTTTGAGAGCATTTTCCAGTCTGAGACTATGCATGCTCTACCCTGCCCTAATGAGGCAAGGATTTAGTTCTGATGCTTAAATACATGATTGGGTTGGCCATGGTACAGGTAAAATATAAAAACTCACAAAGAGGGGAGAGATGTACAGAAATATTGCAAGTGGTTATAACTGACAGATGATTGACAAAGTATGATGTAGGAAACATGATAGTATGA
This sequence comes from Monascus ruber, assembly GCA_002976275.1. NCBI lineage: Eukaryota > Fungi > Ascomycota > Eurotiomycetes > Eurotiales > Aspergillaceae > Monascus > Monascus ruber. Next base: position 1,233,441 of record PSNO01000005.1, read on the forward strand.
TAAGATACATGACAAATATATAGCAAATAAAAACAACTCCGCACCGACCAAACTGACCCCTACGTTTAGGGGGTCAGCGCCCTCATAACCCATATCATCTTATAGCTCTCATTGAGCTGAATATCTCTCCCTATCTTCATTTTCTGAGCCTACATATATCACCCACAAACCAAGCGCAAAAACAGGAATTTCCCCTGAAAATTTTGTTGTGGCATTCCACGGAACAGAATACAGAGACCCACACCAACCAACTGTGCAGCTTTGCACCAGCCAACCATAGCTTAGGGCACCAACAACTGAGCCCAAGCTATAATACCAACAACAACAACAACACCACGGTCCCTGCACAGCATCCTTAGGGGAAAGGATTAGCCCTATATCTTAGTAGATACTAGTTCAACCTAGTCCCTCTACTGGATATATCTATATCCAAATACCACTAGGACTGCTTGAAGGAGCTTCTTGAAAACATCCAGTACAGTAGCTAGGGTGAAGTCCCTCTGTGCTCTATTGGATCCCTACTTGAAGCTCTCTAGGACTATATAATAGCCTAAGGCAAATCCCACTGGGGGCCAGGGGTTATGGGACTAGCTGCACGTGCACACCAGAGCAGTTAATATAGGCATATTCTCTGCATAAACAATAAGAAATTGCCTTTCAGTTTGCCTCTTCTCTTGAAAAAGTGGTAGGTGTTTTCCTGGGTTTCACCTCATTGAAAACAGGAGTTCAGTATCTGCCTTGTAGCTATTGTGCTTTTCTCTAATTAGAGAACTAGAGGAAACCAGCTCTATTCCCTAGACTAGGAGAATTGGCATACTAGTCCCTTATCTAAACAGGTAAGGCACTAGGCTAGTTACCCTAGTTCTAGGTATAAGAAATAGAGGGACCAACCTATAGTTATCTACTAGAGAAAGCTGGTTCCTAGAAAGCTCCCTCCAAAAGATTCTGATGGTTTAGTGATTCCCTAGAAAAATCATTACCTATTAAATATTCCCATTTAATAGGTCAAGTTGGACCTTTTCCCTTGTCATCTTTCCTTTGTCCTAGTTGTGGGGATACCTTAAAACCCTTTGGATATAGTTGGGGGTCACCTGAAACCCTGTTCTTTTATTTTCCTTCTTTTCTCTAGTTTTGGGTCACCTTATAAACCCTACCTTTTTGAGAGGTTTTTGGCCAAAAACCTAGAAAGAGGAGGAAACACAAAAAAAAAATCAATATAGAGAGAAAACCATCTCCTATTGAACTCTCCCTAGCCAGCTCCATGAGCCTTGATGAGGTAGATCAGCTTTTTATTAAAAAAGCTGAAGGGAAACAGAAAAAACAGAATTATCAAAAAATACTATGCCAGAGAGCCCAAAAGTGTCTGAGACAAGCCCTTGGACTCACTATAGAAGCCTCACCAAAGCTCCAACAGGCTCTAGGCCTGGTATCTGACTACCTGAAAAATCCTATCTCTAGACCTACATCTGGGGCTGCATCTGGGTCTGGATCTAGGTCTGGATCTGGGTCTGGATCTGGGCCTGCATCTGGGTCTGCATCTGGGTCTGCATCTAAACTGGAAATCCAATCTCATTTCAAAGATGTACACCAGAAACTAGACCAGATACTAGAGAAAATGAATGATCAGCCCCAAAAGCCAACCTATGCCCAGGTAGCTCAAAACCCCAAGGCAAGACACAGAAAGCATGTCCAGCACTACAGGTTGTTATTCCAAAGAGGCCAGACATAAACTTAGCTGAATATGCCCCAATGGAAATAACACCTGCAGGATCCCCAATCAGACCAACCTCTAGAAAGGTATCTAGAGAGAGAAGGCTTATCTTAAAGGTCCCCCTCCAATATATAGAGCAGCTGAACCCAAAGCTACTAAGGGACCAGATAAATGACCAATTTTGTGCTCAGGGAACCCAGGACCAAGCAGTTGTTGCCAGTATAGCAAGATCTAGGTCAAATCTTTCTATAATTGCAACTACCCTCCCCAACTTCATAGCCCAATATCTTCTGGACCACCTCTCTATCTGGAAACACCTTCTTCCATTAGAAAAATGCTCCTTGGACCAGCAATGGGCCAGGGTAGTGGTCCATAAGATCCCATGGAAAACCTTTGCTTCAGAGGAAGGATTGTCTTATCTAAAAGAAGAGATTGAGACATTTAACCCATATCTGAAGCTAAGTAGGGACCCTCAATGGCTGTGTAGGGAGGAAATTAGGGCTCAAAAGCTCTATACCTCTATAGTAGTCTACCTGGAGAATCAAGAGATGGCAAAACAAGCTGTTCAGGCAAATAAGCTCTTTATTGCTGGAGAAGAATGCTGGGTAAAGAGGTTTTATGACAAATTCCTCCAAGCTCTCCAAGAGGTGTGGATCTTCTCTGATAGTCAGGCTGCATTACAGAAGCTTCAGAAACCACTAGATCAGGAATCTAGAGTAGGAAAGATAGCTCAGGCTATACTAGACCTACTCCAGGCATATCCTCACCTAGAGATCCACCTTCACTGGGTCCCAGGCCACCAAGGAGTCTATGGGAATGAAAAGGCAGATGAAGCTGCTAAGTATGGAGCAGAATGGCAGGAACCTATCTCTCAGGCCCCTCTCTCATATACCTATATGAAAAGAGATCTAAAAGCTAGGTCTTTAAAAGAATGGGAGCAGGACTGGCAGCTAGCTAAAAGTAAAGCTAGCCAACATTATCTCCAGTTTGCCAGCAGGCCTAAATGGAAACTAAGCCAGCTCCAACTTCCTAAGCAACTTTGGTCTACAATCACCCAGCTGAAGCTAGGGCATGGATACTTTAGGTCTTATTTAGTCAGACTACCAGACTACAATACAGAAGACTGCCCTAACTGCCAATACCAGCAAAGACAGACCCCTTACCATCTGCTTATGGCATGCCCAGCATATGCTAGAGAGAGAAGAGACACTATACTTAGCCTTCCCCAGAGAAACCAGACTCTGTCCTACCTATTCAACACTTCCACAGGGCTAAAACAGCTTTTGGCATATCTAAAATCCACAAAGATAGCCACTAGAAGGTGGCTACTAGCCTTAGCTGGAAGCTAAAAGGGAGAAAAGAGGAAAAAAAAAAATATATATATATATATATAGCTCTTGCTTATGTCTCCTATTTATCTGTTAATTATTGAATTTCATGTATTTGCCATATATTTGTCATACATCCTATCATATTATCATGTTTCCTGCATCATACTTTGTCAATCATCTGTCAGATATAACCACTTGCAATATTTCTGTACATCTCTCCCCTCTTTGTGAGTTTTTATATTTTACCTGTACCATGGCCAACCCAATCATGTATTTAGGCATCAGAACTAAATCCTTGCCTCATTGGGGCAGGGTAGAGCATGCATAGTCTTAGACTGGAAAATGCTCTCAAAAATGGAAGAATAATAATAATAATAAGCTCCAGAGATCTATCTAGAAAGCAAAAGAAGCTATAAATATAGCTAAAAATAAGCTAAATAGTGTTAACAGTCTTCGACAGTAGCTAAATTATATTTTTAAAAATAGTCTTATATAGGCAGAGTTAAATACTTAATAGGCAATTAATATTAAATAATTATTATAGGCTAACCAATGCTGTACAGCCTTTACAAGTAAAAAAGGATTATAGTTTAAAAGTACTCTATTAGTGAGTAATAGTAATCAGCAAATAGAACTAGCTAAGATTAAGGTTATTCAAAAAAAACCTACACTAGATTGAGCAAGATAAAAAGAAGACAGAGAAAGAAAGGCAGCAAATTATTGCTCAAAACCTCTCTATTCATGCTAAATTTAGGGAGATACCTGATTTAAATGCTCTAGAAAATGCTGATCTATTTTATTTAGTTGATACTACTGGTGTTGAGTTGTAATTTGAATTTAAAGTTGATTGTGCCTAAATTTTTCATGTTGGGATGAAAGTTGTGTTGGGATGTGGCGCACCTACACGGGGAAAGACGTGTAGGTGCGCTTGGCACGGGTAGTTAATTCGAGTCAGCCACATGGGCGAGCCGACCACCTCTGTATTCCTTATATGTATAAAATGGAACTTTTCGAATCAATATTACCACCACCAGTAGATGTAGAGACATATATATAAGATAAGATATATAAGTTAACTTCAAAAGGAAGGTCTTGAATTCTTTCATATTTTTATGTAGAATTTCTGGTTTTAAACATTAGAATAACTAAAAATACAAAAAATACAGCTGTAATTTATCTTACCCAGAGAAATACGAAGTATAGGGATCTCTACGCTTCATATACATAAACAAAACATTTATTTAACCTATATCTCAAGTTTTAGACCTTCCGGATGTCTTGTTGCTAAGATATTAAGCTCCTAAAAAGTGCCGTTTTATGCGGAATACAGAGGTGGCCGACTCGCTTACCAGTTACGTTAACTAGGTGATCGCGTCCTGTATGTAATAATAAATAGCATCGTGACCTCCTCGGATCATCTGCCTGGCCTGACGCTGAGCTTCTTCATCTTCATCTTCATCCTGATTCCTATATATCCTGTGAGATAACCCAGGTATATCTGTCGAAGATTCCAAGATCCTGCTCTGAAGTTTTCCATTCCTTTTCTCATCTCCATTTTGCCTTGTCGATCCACTGAGAGCGGAGTAGTTGCAACATGTAAACGGGCCCTTTGGTTGTAAATGCCAGTGCTACTTTTCTGAATATCAATCGCTTCCTGCTGTAAAGATTTTTCTTTCCTCCCACACCTTTTTTCGTTTCCTTCTCTTCTTATCTGCAAACATTCGACAATGGACAGCAAACGGGGGGGTCTCCCCGAATCCTCAGATACATCAGGCCATGTATCTGCCGTGAGATCGTCTGAAACTGTTAGGCGTCCCGCGGTGGCTGGGCGAAGTTCGAGAAGCTACGGTGTGTCTAATCTCTCAAAAAAAAAAAAGTATTCGGTTATTCCTTCCAATGCGTTTGCGCTAACTCTTATTTTGACTTGTCCTCTAAAGGCACTCTGGAATCCTCTGACGTAGGCTCCGAACAGCTTCGTGCGGAAGACGAGCAACCGGAAAGCTCAAGTCGCGTCTTTGTATCTCAGTCGGCATCTTCGCAGATTGGTAGACAGAGGAAACCATCTTTACCGCGCCGCATTTCTTACAAGCGCCAGGGGCCGCATAAGGGTCAGGAATTTTCTACCGACGATGGTCTCAAGGAGATCGAGGAGGACATAGCCATGCAGCAGACGGCACACCCGCAACCTTCTCCCAGAATCCCCCAACCTTCTCCCAGGCTGCATCCATTAAAGAACCCAAGTTTCAGTCTCAGGCGTAGGTCGAATGTCCGTCCGTACACGCTATCAGAGGAGGATCCTGATTATGCCGACGACGATGAGACGAATTTACCGGATCCAGGTATAGAGGCCTTTGGAGCCCAATCATCGTCACTGCAGTCAGAGGGAAATGATCAGGAGGAGGAGGATGGGCACAGTGACGCAGAGAGTTTCACCCTCAAGGACCGACAGCAGGCTATTAACGAAACACATCCTTTTGGTATTAGGATATGGAAACCAGCGCTGTACAAGAAGAGGCGCTCTGTCGAGAAAACTGCTGAGGGCGATATCCATTCATCCCCTGGTGGTCGTGTCAGCAATATGCTATTCTTATTCAACTTGCTGTGGTCCTTGTTCTTTGGATGGTGGCTTGCCCTTGCAGCACTTACGGGTGCCGTCGCATGCTTTATCTTCGCATACTCCCCTAGCGCTGCTGCTTACGGAAGAGTCTTCTTAGGCATCTCTTGGTATATATTCTATCCGTTCGGATCCTTTGTTCGCCTGGAAACCGATGAGCATTATGCAGAAGAAGACGAGGGCGAGGGGCGAAGTATCAGTGAGTATGAGCAATGGCAAAATGGGGATCTTGAGCATGGAAGGCTCTTCTTCGGTCCCCGCAGTAGTCGATCTCTGGTTGGTAGAAGAAGGAATAGCATCGATTCAGCCAGCGAACATGACAGCCTCCTTGGACGGACCAGAAGGGATAATCGCCAAGACAGCTCCCTGACACACTCCAAGCGTCGTCTTTTTGGCCGTGGCGAATGGACGTTAGGCCGTGTTGTATTCTTCGTCTTCTTTTACTTTTTAGTTGGGCCCTTGATGCTCTTGGTATCACTGACCTGCTGGATGCTTGTTTTCTGGATTCCAATGGGACGCGTGACGATCATCTTGTTTGACCACCTTCGTCGCCACCCTCTAGCCCTGTCATTTCATTCGGATACGGCGTACACCAGATTCTCATCGGGCTCTTCATCTTCAGTTCTCCTTTGCACCTACCGTGCTGCCGGTACACGATATTGGAAGTATACAGTTGATGGAACGAATATCTTCTTCATAAATCTTCTCGGCGTCGTCCTATTCGTCATCTTCGATTACTGGTTTCTGGATGAAACCTTAGGCCTGCACGCGTGGTTTACCCATCCGGGCTTGATCTTCACGTTGGCCCTTTTTTCCATCATCCCTTTGGCATACTTCATTGGCCAGGCCGTTGCATCGATTTCCGCTCAGTCATCTATGGGCATGGGCGCAGTGGTCAATGCCTTTTTCTCAACAATAGTGGAGGTCTATCTGTACTGCGTTGCTCTGACAGAGGGTAAGTCGCAACTGGTAGAAGGCAGCATTATTGGCAGTATCTTTGCAGGCATTCTTTTTCTCCCAGGGCTGTCCATGTGTTTCGGTGCAATCAAACGTAAAACTCAGAGATTCAATGTCAAGTCTGCTGGCGTCACTTCCACTATGTTGCTATTTGCTATGATTGCTGCATTTGGTCCTACGCTATTCTATCAGATCTACGGCAGCGTAAGTTATCTAACCGACTTCACATCAGGACGCCACTAACCACGAGGTTTTAGCATGAATTAAAATGCCGGCCCTGCAATGCGCCTGTTGAACTCGCAGGGCCAGATTGTCGCCGCTGTTATTTCTCTCAGGTTCCAGCTGTGGACGACACATTCTTCCAGAAGGCTGTGCAACCTTACTCGTGGTTTGCTGCCTTGTTCTTATTCCTATCCTACATGATCGGTCTGTGGTTTACTCTCAGGACCCATGCGGCTCTCATATGGGCTACAGAGATCGAAGAGAAAAAGGTTGCAAATGCTCTGCAGGCAACTGCACCCTATGAACCACGGCATTTGCTTTTCCAACATGGATCGCAGAATGTCACCAGCGCAGACTATAACCATAAAGGTTCCATCCGTGAGTCACAATTATATAAGCGCATTTTAGGGCAGTCTCTAAACCAGGTCGGTCTGGCAAGCAGTAGCGCAGACAACGCCTGGGGTCAGACAGAGGACAACTCTGAGGTTGATAGCACAACGCTGCACGTTGTCCCTCCACCACCCGAAAGTTATAATGATGATACAGGGTTGAAAGACAATAATAAATTGTCAAAAGATGAAAATGAAAGATTGGTGCGTCATGTAACCGAGGTCGCAGCAACTGTTGCCGCCATGGCTGCGCGTGAGGGAACGCAGGGCCGAAAATCTCCTACTCAAGAACTGCCAAACCAAGGTAGCAATAGTAAGGCTTTTTCCCAGCAGGCAAACGTTGTTGCCGAAGAGAACGACGATGTCGGCTTCTCTGCACACCCCGGCGGCGGTGGACATGATGCACCTAACTGGGGTAGGACTAAAAGCTCGGTCATTCTCCTGGTTGCCACTCTTCTCTATGCAATCATAGCAGAAATTCTCGTGAATACGGTGGATGTGGTCTTGGAGAGTGTTGACATCGACGAGAAATTCCTTGGCATTACTCTTTTCGCTCTTGTGCCAAATACCACTGAGTTTTTGGTACGGACTTGAGTTCCCCATCTTTCATCCTTTAGTATGGATTTTTTTTTTTTTTCTAACAGGTTGAGATCTGGATAGAATGCTATTTCTTTTGCAATGAACGGTAACATCGCGTTATCCATGGAAATCGGTTCTGCCTACGCCTTGCAAGTTTGTCTTTTGCAGATCCCTGCTCTGGTACTCTTCAGTGCCATGTATTCACGTTTAATTGAGCCGTCGGAACTTCTAGCTCATACATTCAAGTAAGTGGTATTATCACAGGCAGCATTTTCTTAAGACAGCTCTTTCTTACATTGCTCATTGTGCAGTCTTATCTTCCCCCAATGGGATATGGTCACTGTCATCCTTTGCGTTTTTCTCTTATCCTACGTATATGGAGAAGGGAAGAGCAATTACTTTAAAGGCTCTATTCTCGTGCTAACGTATCTCGTGGTTGTGATCGGTTTCTATTTATCCGGCTATAATACGATGGACATCATGGGAGTGGACCGTTTCGATACCCTCGCCCTCGGTCCAGAGAAGTCCTATCTTGCCGGTAGTCCAGGTGGCGCGGTGACGTTCGAGTCACATTCTAGCGCACTATAGCGATTCGGCGAGATCTCTTTGCTTCAGCTTTGTTTTACACAAATTTGTCTCCGAGTAATCAGATAAATAACTTCAATTGAATTGTATAAAGTCTGTTAATGATCATCACAAGCATAATATCGATAAGTAATTGGCGCCTTGTGAAGAACTTAGGTTGCCCTGTTTTTTCTCTTTTCTATAACCTTTTAAGTATTCATAATACATATTTATACTCTAGGCGGACCAGGGATGCCGTGTTTACACACTCGCACACGTACAGCCCCCCCCCCCCCCCAAGGAATCTCTTATGCTTTTGAGGTTATGCCATAAGAAAACACTGTACCAAGTTTTGCAGCCGCATGTGTTGCGTTCACCGTGTATCAAGTGTGCACTTATAACAGTGCAGATAAGGCATGTTGTCAAGAAGAAATCAATTAGACTTCTTCCATAAGCAGATGGCTTTATCGACATTCCTTCGGTATTCTTGTTGCTTGAAACACTGTTCAAGGAAAACATCATACTTGGCCTTGAGTAAGGCCTTCTCCTTGGGGTCGTCAGTCGGGGTAACTTTCTTTCCAGGCTTACTCATCCGGTCCATGATGTCCCAAAGACTGGCCGTTTCCCCCTGGGCATTGGCACTGGCAGCTTTTGCTCCTAGCATTGCAGCGCCGTGACAGACAGCGGCATGGACGTATTGTGGGATGAGAACAGGCATCTCACATGCCGAAGCGATAAGTTTTACCAGTATTTCGTTCTGGCATTGGGACCCAGACATGAAAATTGACGTAATGTTGTGACCAGCTTCATTCATAGTGTTAATGATTTGTTTCGTCTGCAAGGCGATGAATTCTAGGGTGGCATAGTAATGGAGACAGAGGCCGTCGACACTGCTATTGCTGGAGATACCTATAATGGAGCCTGTCATTTGCGAATCTGCAATTGGGGATCGATTGCCCCAGAGATCTCCATAGAAGAATATGTGACGAGCAAGGTAGGAAACACTGGGAGCACCTTCGCGCTGAGTCATCCCCCTGAGGTGTTCATTCAAATAGCTGTAAATGTTCGTATTGTAGGATTCAGCCAGCGACTTTGCCTGTCGAAAAGCCGGGTGAGTTTCAATTACGAACTTGAGCAGCTCTCCGGTAGCAGACTGGCCACCTTCGGCCATCCAATAACCAGGCAAGATCGTATCACGATAGGGGCCCCATACACCGGGAACGAAGACAGGGTTTGGCCGCATGGCGAGGTGGCAGGTCGATGTTCCGGCAACAGATGCCAGGCGTGTAAATAGCTGCGACTTGTCGTTATTGGCAACATCAGCGGTTAGCTGGCCGGCACCAAGATCGACCTTCGCGCCCACTGTTCCAATCCAACCAGCATATGCATCAATAACGCCACTGCCTATAGCGATACCCGCTGGCAGTCCAAGTTCTGAAGCGGCTTTCTCACACAGAGTACCGACAAGATCACCAGCACTAAGGTAATCACCATTCTACAATGCAGTCAGTTACTCAGCATTCCTAGTCACGGATTTTTGAAGAAACGGTCAAAAAAAAGGCTCACCACCCCGTTAACGCCACCCATCCTTACAAAATTGTCTTCAACCAAGTCACCGAGGCCGATTTCTCCGAGGAAGTCTTCTTGCCACCCTTTCGCACTTCCATCAACGCCGACAGGTACATATCCCTGTTTGCATATGACACTACAAAAACTCCTCTTTTCATTGCCGGTTGCAATGTGGGTCAGAGCGTCAGCTAGGTCAAAAAACTTGCACTGCGAGAACAATTCTTTGGGCATATGGTTCTTCAGCCATAACACTTTTGGGATTTCCATTTCGATGGACATCTTGCCGCCGACATAACGCAGGAGATTGTGGTTGGTGGCATTGACTTTCTCTGTCTCTTCAACGGGTCGATGATCCAGCCACAGGATGACATTGCGGTCAGTATCGAAGTTCGGGCCTGTAACAGATACCGGCTCATTGGAGCGTGTAGAAAAGACGGCCAATGAACATGTTGCATCAAACCCGATGCCCCTGACTGTGGAGGGGTCAACTTTATTTTGGCTAATGGCGCGTTGAACAGCGGTACAGATGCAATGCCATATGTTGGTCGTAGATTGTTCCTAGAAAGCGACAGTCAGCACCTTGTCCAGAGTGTATCTGTAATGTGCGGGATAAGGACTATCAGTGTCAGTAGAAAAGGGGGAAAGAGAACTATAGTTGTACTAACATAGTAGCCTTGCTGTGGTTGCCAGAGGCCGATTTCTTCAGAGTCCAGGCCAACAATGTCGCCGTTGCTGTTTACGACACAGGCCCGGGCGCTTCCAGTGCCAACATCGATACCGATATAGTGATCGATGAGAACTGGGGGCCTACTTCGTAGATTCATCGGCGCCTGTAGGGGAAGTGGTGCAGCCATGGCAGAAGAAGCGATAGCGTATGCAGAAGGCAGTATCTTCTGTCCGTGTCAGGTGAAAAACTTTGATTGAGTGCATCCATGGGAACTTACAGATACTTAGATGAAGGGGGTCGATATTTCCACCGACCCCTTGGGAGAAATTGGAGTCTAAAGAGTCTGTGGTTTTCGCTTAGACTGCAACTGATGTACGGTGAGCAACTCAGTTGAATGGGAACAGGACAGATCTGGGAATGAATGGATAAATACAACGGGAGCGAGATGCAGTAATAATTTCTTGTTTTTCTATTGTCTTCGCTTTCTTTTCTTGGCTGCTTATCTGCTACCTTGATAGTTACACATTGCTGGCAAACAACTCACAAAGAATAGACGGAAGAAACGATGCGATGACGATGCTCCCGTGAGTATGACATACCCTTTCCAATTGTTAGTACCACGTGAGGTTCTGCCGGTCAAGACCGCCCTCGCTACCTATCTCACAGCACAGGCATGCCTAGTTGGTAATACGACCATACATATGCCTATCCATTACACCAATGCGGCCGCCCGTCCGCGTGACTCGGAATTTGGCCGACATAGATACGGTATAGTGCTGTACGTGAAACTGTACTATACCGTATCATACCATACGCCTGTATCCATGCGACCTCCATACCTGATCCTGGTAGAATGATAGAATCAAGCTCGATCTTCTCGTTCCTCACTTGAGCTCCATTGTTGTTGATGGAGTGCTGTACTCCGAATACGCCCATCCAATCTAGACTCTTTTGTACGGGGTAAATCATATAAATAATCATCAATACAACTGTTCTTTTCTTTTCCTGGGCAGTTCGCGCGAGAGTCAAACATGCGTCGACCATCTGCCGTCCTTTATGTGATCTTCTCCCTGATCGTCTGGACCGCCGATTCCTCATCTTCTGCGCTGCCTGCTACAGCTGATATCCTGTACTGGCCCCTCACGTCTCCGCAGCCGTCGATTCTCTCTCGTGTATCCTATGATCCGGCTTCCTTGAAGTCGAGCATCCTGTCGTACACCCCTCCTCAGAATGCTATCGGTGCCGAACAGAGCAAGGTTGATTACCACACTGATGACCTCGTTCGCATTGGCCTTTTCACTTCTACTCCCGCCAATCCAAAGCAATGGGTTGGAAGTCTCGCCTCACTATCTGCGTTAACAAGTAACCGTGATCAGAAACCCACGCTCCAACTTCACCTCGGTCCTAACAACCAAATCTACCATGCATCCTTATCGTTGTCATCTTCGAATAATGATAATACTTCCTCAACGCGGGACCTGGACATAGAGCTCATTTCGAATGAGGCAGGTCCTCGTCCCTACCTTAACAGGCCCGTTGTGGTCAGTCCCGATGGCACAGGTACTGAAGAGGTCGCCGAGAAGACCTTCTTTCAGAAGTAAGTTCCATATCTCTGTATGCATCTCCTAGGTGGTCTTCGAGTCTGACAATCATTCTACTTTGCGCTTTAGGTACTGGTGGGTTATTCTCGTCGTTACATTCCTGGCCACTGCTGGTGGTGGAGAAAGACAACAGTAGCTTTCTATATTCATCCCCGCAAAGAAAATATTGTCAATCTACGCTACGCATGTATTGCTCCCGAGCCGCAATATCTATCCGGAATTTTAATGTGTTCTGTAAATCAATTTTTTACCACCACCAGGGAGGGTGGTTGGTCTATATGCCAGCCTTTTATAAGCGCTTATCCTGGATTTCGGCTCCAATGTCCTCACGATGTTCCAGTCCGATTATTGTCGTACTATCAGGCTGCTTCAAATGAGAATATCGAACAGTTAGGGTACGTAGCGGGTGAAAATATGCATTTTGTAAGTGCTGCTTATGAAACAGAGCTAGCAGGCTCGATCATCGCCATCATGCATCTGTGTTCACATAATCAGAACTTCAGTCACGGTCTAATTTGCTCTCTATGGCACCTGCACTTCCTTTCTCTGGTGTCCCTTAGAGGTCGAGTTTGTATGTCTGTTCCCCCTTGCCCGACGGGCCAAGATCCCAATACATCACCCCTCGGTCTGTGATGGCCAAAAGCTCGTCCTCCTCATCCGTAAAGATGAGTTTGAAACATACAGCATCTAGGTGGAGAATAATGGGCTGCAATTCAATCATGTCCGTATTGGCAGATTGAAAATAGGGCGGGTAAAAACCGCTTTTATTCTCCTCTATCAGTGCATTTGGTTCGAGTGCCCAGACGTAAATCATGTTCCAATTTGCAATTGCAAGCCGTGTGCCTCGTGCAGACCCAGCAACAATACAGCCAAGAGAACTAGTTGGATCCTGGTAGCCTCGAAGCAGCCCAACTATTGTCCAATCTGGAAATCGCCTTCCGCGGTCGAGGTTTAATTCATGTCCACAGTGACGTGCCCGGCAGCGAGCTTCGGACTTCAGTATACATGCCACTGTCCAATTCTCCTCCCGCTGCCTGGCTATTCCAAAAGAAAGGTATTTCCAATGGCACATCGGGGTATTGTTTGCACTGTATGTTTGATGTGTCCCAAAAAAGGGGATCGCAATCGAGAAACGGAGACTCAAGGAATCTGAGAAATGCACCGTGCATGAATTACTATATAGAGTAGGCTGGGTCAAGTCTGACGATGTATTGATCTTCTGGAATGAACCATACAGAGTCCATCCGCGATAGTAGTAAAGCAATTGACTATTTCTGTCGTTGAAAGCAAGGTCGATCACAGGTCCCTTTGAATCCGAGAGCCCGCTTCTGGCAGATGGTACTGTGAGAGCTCCGTCCACATTAGGCTGCTCTCCAGATTCTTCCAAAAGAACGCGAGACTTGTAACTGAAGCCTGGACAATATCAATAGTCAGGAACTGAGTAATAATAACAAGTCATGATAAAAAGAAGAGATGGTACGGACTAATTATTCCAGATTCCTCGTCAGTTGATTCTTGCAGGATTGTGTAGAGAACAACCTCAGTTTGACCACTATCGCGGGCATGTTGCCATGAAATCGCAAATGTATCTCTATCGGCAGCTGCAAGACCCAGAGGTACGTAATCGGTATGTTCTGGAAAGGCGCATACCCGAACGCCATCGTCGGGGGCCTCAAGCCCATGATGAGCAAGATAGACGATTGGGTTTGAACCTGACCGCAGAGCATGCTTGACGAAAGGATGCTGTTCCTCGTCCACATCACCCTCGTCGATGGAAGGAGTGAACCGCTGCAGGATGTAGATGCCGTTCCCTCCATCAAAAGCTGTTTTGAGAACTTCCACTCGCCCAGGTTGTCCCCAGGGTGGTTTCAGACAACACACTGGCGAGATATTCCCATTATGAGCATGAGAGATGCGGACACTCTCATCACCTTTGTAAACAAGTGCGAGGTTTGGATTTCCAGGGGTTGCAAAGGCAGAAGCTCGGGCGTCAATGGCCAGTCCCTCGGCACCAAAGACCTTCCGAGTCGCATAGTACTGTGCACCATACAATTGCCGAATCGAGCGTTTGACGAGTAGTCTGAAGAGATCCCTTGTTGGTGAGGACTTGACATCCAGATCCAAACCAGGGGTCCGACGTAAATGAAGTAAGATCACTTCACGACAAGTGGAGGCAATCTCTAACAGCGTGCAGCAAGAGAAAGCCAACTGTATGTAAGTGGGCGTGGTGGAATGCTGAAGAACGAGCTGTATTAGCTCCGGTGGAAGTTCCAGAAGCATGCTGCAAGCTTGGTTGATACTTTAGAACTTGTAGGAGCAGCAATGCCAGGCAACCTGGTGCAATTTGATATCAGGTGTTGAGAGAAAGCTCAGTTCTCTATAAACGAGCAACCCACTGCTGCCTGGCCGCCACATTGGGATTCACTCAATTTCATGGTGCTTCTCTCCAAATGTTAACCGTGCAGCAGCTCAACAGGCCCAATAATAATTGAGATTAAATTTACACTCAATGGCAATCATTCACTATGGTCACCTGTTATATTGAACAAGTCGATTTGGTAGTCATCGACAACTCAGGATGTTCAGCTCAGTTCCCCCACATTATCTTAACGAGTCTATATATCTATCAATGCGTCGGCTGCTTCACATCAAAAACACTTGCTAGGTACAGAGTAAATACGGCACAGTTATATACATATAGTCATAAGTAATTATCTCATAAATCTGCTGCACCTAGGCCATCAACAGCGTATTAACATCAAACCACGCTTCCAAGAGCAAGAGAAAAAATGAGAACGAAACAGAGGGTATCCGAACAAGATTCAAGCAACATGGGTTCCTGCCGTTTCTTCCACCATCTGAGACGCAATCCATTCAAGTACGCTCTCATAGCAAAGCACAAACTGGCTCAGGTTCTGTACCATGCTCGGCCTCTGGGTACGAAAATCTCCCACGGTCTTCGCAATTAGATCCAGTCCCTTATCAAAAACCCAGCCGTCACCTGCAGGGTCCTCATTGTCAGTTTCCCAAAAACGCAAAGCGCCCTCGGCGCATTGTCGTTTCAGCATATCTAGAACGCTATCAACAGTGCAAAAAGCGCCAGTCCGCCCGCAGCCAGCACTGCAGTGTACAATGATCGGTCGCTGTCTCCCCGATTCCAACTCGTGATCTCCTAAGCGAACGGTACTGGTGGCTCTTCGGACCTCGTCACACTGCTCAATCAACTTTAGAAGGTGGAATGGCTGCGAGGTTGTCCCGAAGTCGGGCCAGTAAGGATACTGCAACTGGGTGATTTCCCGGAGTGGTTGAAACGGAAAATAAGAATGAGACAGGCTAAAATGTCGGACAATTATGAAAGGATTGTCAACTGGCTGCTGGACAAAGGCGTTCTGCCCGTCCAGAGATGACTGATCTCGCACTGGACGATTCCGCGGGTCGACATGCTGTACATCCCCAGAATTAATGAAAATATGTTGCTGAGAGACACACTTGAGCTTCAGGGGTCCATAGTCTCCCGATTCCCAGTAAGGGTGGCATTTCACCTGTCCCCTTTCGACTTCGGCGGTGAGAGAGACTATAATATTAATACCTTGTTCCCAAACCACGCGCCAAAAATCCTGCGATTGTTAGAAGATAGTTCAACAAAAGGAGAAGGCCATGAACTTGCATTAAATGTGTCAGGTACAGGGGCCTGCGTAGCTATGTATGTTTTATTGCTATACTCAGCTTTCAGGTAATTGGCATTCACATAGTCACAACCACCAACTGGTACATCCAGGAGATGAACTCTTGAATGTTCAAATGGGTAGACATCATTGTACCTGTTCTTAGTGCCCTTTTCGATACCTGCAACGCGAAATTGTCTTGTTGATGCGTTCGATGACGTAGACGGCTCGTAAGACAGTGCTTGCCGCATACGATGTAACTCTTCCTTTTCGAGGCCCAAAAATTTCTCCGAGACAGTGCGTCCCTGATCCTTAAAGTCCGTTGCAGCTCGCAGCCAGAGAGGGAGTCGTCTCCTTCTCGATTCTGTTAGCTTTTCCGGACACTTGACAGCGATTTGGCCGACACCCCCAATAAGATCAAGATTTTGGCGGATGTTTCCGAAAAAAGGGTTCGCAGCGGGTGACTCCTCTGGTATGGCACAACCGCCAACGACAGGAGCAATTGACGGAAGAGTAAGGTTCATCGAGGTTTGCTCCTTTAAAGTTGCTCTGCGCGATTGCGACTGAGGTTGCGGTTGTTTGACAAAACCGGGGAACTTCTCCGAAAACGCTTTGAAGCCGCCACGGATTATCAACCCCTCGCCAGTCCACCCATCTTCTGTGAACTTCTTCAAGACGTTAACAAGCGGAGCGGCATCTTTCACACTCGAGGTAAAGGCATCATAAACGATAATAGAGCGGCAACTTCTCCATCTAGAGAACTTTTTTTTAGAAGCCTCATCCGTAAATGTACCTTCCAATTTGTGGGTGTCAAAAGAACGGCGCTTCAGTAACGTTGTCGGGATACAAAGATTTAAAGAGTTATTGATATTAGCACGCGCAAAATGTGCAAATGGGCGGATATCAAGTAATAAGACCTCATCCGAAAATGATTCAAGTAATTCGACGCATCGGTCAGGCGAGATAGAGCAGGCATCGAAATCTGTGAAGGTCGCGGGGAGCGTATTCGCACGAGAGATTGAAAGATTTGGCATGGACAATACCTGATCTGATCCATGATATGGTGGATATTTCCGTTTGTCATTCCAAAAGTTAGAGTGTGGTGTGTTCGTAGAAGATGAGAAGCAGGCCATTGTTCTATCTGCGCCCTTCTGTAAATTCAGACACTCTCCCTTGGCGGTAGCATTCTCGGCACCTTGGGAGGATTTCCCGGGAATCTGTGGGGAGAAGTATCCCATTAAAGGTAGCGCAGATGCAGTAGTTTTTGATACTGGCTCCACCTTATGTGTTTCACCCTTTGATAGCCCGGGAGTTGCAATATCTCGATGCTCCTCATCCATTCCGGACCACGTTTTCTTATCTTTCGACTTATTCAAGGATGCCTCAAATGCCCCCATCTGTGGTAGAAGCTGCCACCTCGAAGGAGACGTCGAGGCCTCTTTATGCAAAAGTGCGTTGTAGTTGACTTCATCGCACTTGTCCTGGATCGAACCCGTGCGACTATGGGGGTTTTCAGTGCTGCCATCAAAGTAATTAGGGGCCAGACCCTCTGCAATAGAGTCTGTGGGATGGGTAGCAACGTTGAATGGAGAAGAACTGGAATCTCGCATCGACAAAACAGACATTGGCGCCGAGGGATTCGCAAGTTGGCAATCGGGTGAGTCTCCCGTCCATGGAAAGGCTGCCATGGCAGGCATGTCCTGCAAAGCCAGGAGACCTGGCTAAGTATTCTGATTAAGGTCTATCGGGACAACAAGATGCAGGAAGAAAATTCAGCCATATTCGGTTCCCTTTCACGACCTGATAACAAGGTAGCCTCGTACGGTGTCTGCTCTGGGAAGATAACCTCTAGGTCCCCTTATTTTTTTTCTCTCGTTTCCTTTTCTTTTCAAGTTACTTCCCAAAAAGCAGACAATAAGTCTCGGCAGTACAGAGAAGCGGAAAGTGGTCAGATATAGTCGTGGTTGCAGTTAAGATTAGTTGAAGGTAGAGGGAAAGAGCCGCCCAGACCAGAAAAAGGAGGAGGGGAAAGGGCTGTTGATATCATCGACCCACCATCTAAAGAGAGAGAGAAAAAGGACTCTGTATAATAATAAATAATATTTAATTAGAAGTAGCATTTTTATGCCTAGATATTTACATATATAGCATTGTTCAATGGCAGGTGGAGGGTGGCATTTACTGGTATTTCTCCCGTTGTTAATAATAAAATAACGATCATGTTACTGAGCATCACGCTGTACAATGAATGTGTGAAAAAGGCCAGGCAGAGCAGAACAGCGCTACTCAGCACTGGCCCCGTATATGATGTCATGATCAAAGTCTGACCGTACCGTTCTCAACCGCTGTTCTGGATCCCGACCTTCCCATTCACTGTGGGCCTAAGTGGCGGAATAATGAATGGTAGCAAAGGCAAAAGTCTGCCTTGCCTGCCTTCAGTACGCATTATTTGCCCCTGCACTTTTCGCCCTGTTGCATGAGGTCTCTTCCAAGATCTTCAGTGAAAGTACCGCAATGATCCACGCGACGACCTCTTTGTACCATACTCTACTCGTATCTTACTGTGCCAGATGTTTCTTACACAAGCAAAACTTTCGACTCCGAGAGCATGGTTCCGAGGAAAGTATGATAAATGATAAACCCCCTTGACCGTATCGAGGCCTTTGGATTAATTGAATAATAATAAGTGACGGCTGCTATAAATACATATGAAAGCCCAATCCCACTGTCAGGGTAACACTGGACGTGTCATAGCCTTCCATCTGGCTCGCCCTTGAGTCTCTCTACTCGCTTTTGCTCCCAATTGTCTAAATCTTTGGCCATAAGCCTCTTTATTCGGAAACGAAAAGTGAAAATGTTAGTAGACCCATAATCAGGAAATGAAATTGAGAGAAGGGACTTGCATAGTATTCCTCCCTTTCATCTCCCACAATACGTCTCCTTGGGTTTCGCTTGATTCCTTCTTCTCCTCCAAGGCCTTTGAGGCCGAGATCCATAGCTTCCTCTTCGCTCAATTGTTTCACTTTACGGTCGTACCGTTCGTATCTTAGAGCCGTAGCTGGTGTTAGAACAAAAGACCCTGCGACCATGACTGCAATGAACGGGAGACCGAAGAGAAGAAACGGGTGTCTAGGCAGCTTTGCTCGGTACAGGGCACCAATTCGTTCCCCAATGCTTGACGATGCCGTAGTCGCGCGGCGAAATGTTTTGGTATGAAATGTGGGCATTGTGAATCCCAGGACAAAATCCCTTCCCTAGATGTGCCTTGGGGGGATTTCTTCTCTGCACATCATAAGCAAAAGATCTTGTTTTGGTGTGCTTGTATGTAGCGTATACCGCATTATTACTGCCGGCAGAATAGAGATCCGTCTTTGGTATACACACACACACACACACACACTAATTACACCGCCTTTCTCGATAATCTTGTATTCCTTACTCCAGGTAAACACAAATCTTCAGGTTTCCTAGCCACCAAACAGAGAACTTTTTAACACGCCTCCCAGGCTTTTGCAGTTTTGGAGATATGGAATCTTCAGGTCTTTGAGGGTAAGTGATACTTTAACCACCAAGTGACTCAACCTCCGCGGGTTTAAGTATAGCAAATGACGCTAAATTGAACATCGCGTACTAGGCTTTTCTTTCTCAATTGCACATATCGATTCCGTTTTCTGTCTCTAACCTGTTGCCTAAGCTTTATTAATGGCATCTTCTAATTCCAGCTCCTTATTTGGAAGTGGGGGTTTGGGGACCACGGCTACCAAACCTCAGTCTACAAGCATATTCGCGACAAATAATCCAACCAGTCTTTTTGCAGGAAATCCCCCTGCTGGGGCAACACAACCTGCTTCAGCTACGTCTTTATTTGGTAGCAAATTGCAATCTAAACAGCAAGAGAGTCAGCCTTCAATTCTTGGACAAACAAGCGACAACCAGACACAGCCCCCTAGCCGAATGACCCAGCCTGCATTCTTCAACAGCTTACTGGAACGTGGCAAGAAACGGCCAATGTCGGTACCTACGCAGGATACTAGCTTTGGAGAATTGCCTAGTCTTCAGTTGGGACTTGATGATATCCGGAGAAAGGCAAGAGAACTTGGTGCAGGAGGGATGAAGGAGCAGAATGGTATAAATGGCAAAGCGTAAGTTTGCTATATTCAAAAGCATTTTTCCTCTGCGTCTAGTGAGCCGTTATTGACGCCTGTCCTTCAATTTCGCAGTCACTATTTACTAGCAAGTTCTGGGGTCTCGCCAGGGCATGCTTTACGCGATCTCAAAGCTTTAGATCCTCAAGCTTCTTTGACTCTACCACCAAGAGTACAGGATACTTTTGATCCTGACAATCAGAAATTCTTAAAAAACATACAGCAGCGCGGCCGTCAGGTCATGATTGCCGAAAGTCTTGCGCGCTCCCAGAGGGATTTTGATGCATTCCTGGAAGAAAAGGTCGATTTAGACTGGGAGGAACAACGCCAAAAGATTTTCCAGCATTTTGGACTGGTGCAAAAGGATGATAACCCGAACTATAGCCCGGGTGCGCCTATGAGAGGTTCATTTGGTCGGTCAACGAAACCGTCTAAACAGGGACTTGCTTCATCACACCGTGCACCTACTTCTTCTAGGAGTATTTTTGGTCGGTCAGGCCTGGGAAAATCAGTTATTGGAATTCCTGCAACGGTATCAACAAGCCCGAAATTGTTTGAGGACCCGTCAGAACGTAACGGGGGCTCAGGTTCTCGCTCATCAGATGTCCAATTTCTTCGAGAAAAAATGGGGCACTATGCAGACAAGGTGCAACGCTTGAATCTATCTCGGCTTCAAGGATACACTTTTCCCATCCTTCATGAGTTCTCTGAGGTTGAAAAGACCGTTGGTGGCGATGTAAGTTACCACACCGGGATCTCACTCCGCTTGTCGACTAATAAGCCTAGGTCCCTCGGCAACTTTTCGATGCCTACCGAGCTCTGGTAAGCATAGTTGGGGAAAACGAAAGCATCGGGAATGTGTCAGACCCGGGTGCTCTAAAAGAACGACAATTTGCGAGGGACTACCTTGATGAAGCGCTACAATCACGTAGCGCAACATATCTAAGGAGAAAAATTCTCGAAGGCTCGAGGTTGTTCCTTGAACATTCATTCTACGACGAAGTTGAAAGTCTTATCTACAAGAATCCTCGAGAAGCACAACTTGGCGGCATACCAACTGTTCTGAACAAGATCCGTGCGTATATTCGGCTTCGAGCAACTAGGAGGGATCTTGCACCCGATGGAACTGAGCTGCAGATGGTTGGTCAAGACTATTGTTGGATTCTCATCTTCTACCTCCTTCGTTGCGGTTTTATTACAGAGGCCGCAGAATATGTGAGCCAAGATCCTGGTTTCAGGTCTTTGGATCACAAATTTGTGACATACATGACAACATATGCGCAAAACAGGCGGCTACCTAGGGATCTGCAGCAGAAAATCAATGGAGAATATCAGCAACGTTCTCGCAATGCTCCCGAGAATACGGTAGATCCTTATCGGATGGCATGTTACAAGATCATTGGACGTTGTGACCTGAGCCGCCGGCGCTTGGAAGGTGTGAACCAGACTGTTGATGACTGGATGTGGCTGCAGTTTGCCCTGGCAAGAGAGGACGACCGCGTTGAAGAGGCTGCAGGAGATGTTTTTGGTCTTGAGGACATCCAAACTGACATTACTGAGATTGGCCAAAGGGTCTTTGCGAAGGGACAAGAGGGCCCCGGAGGCTATGGGACTTTCTTCCTTCTACAGATCCTGGGAGGGATGTTCGAGCCAGCCGTTTCCTATCTTGGTTCCTATGCCCCGGTCAGTGCAGTCCATTTCGCCATTGCACTATCTTACTACGGGCTCCTACGCGTATCAGATTTCTATGCCGCGGGGGAGGAACTATGTAAGACTCCCTCCCTTTTTTTTTGGAAACTTGCTCATGATAGCTGATATGAAATGGCAGTGTCGTATACCGTCAAACAGTACCCGCAAATTAATTTCGGCTATCTCATTACACAATACACCCGGGATTTCCGCATTGGACATGTGGAGGCTGCTATAGACTACTTCTCTCTAATCTGTCTGAACAGTGATCTTCCAGGCGCTCTCGGCAAGTCCCAAACCTCTGTCTGTCACGAGGCGTTGCGGGAGTTCATATTGGAAACCAGAGATTTCGCCAAGTTACTCGGCGATATACGTGCCGATGGGACCAGGATCAAGGGAGCGATTGAACAGCGTCTTGGCTTAATCAAATTGGGCGATCAGGAAGAATTCTTGAAAACGATAACGCTGCAAGCAGCTGCAGTGGCCGACGACAAGGGCCTAACAGCTGATGCCGTTCTTTTGTACCACCTTGCTGAAGACTATGACCATGTCATTGATATAATTAACAGAGCACTCTCTGACGCTGTTTCCGTTGAGCTTGGAAGTCCCACACTGAAACTCCAGCCCTTAGTACCGAGGACAGAGCCGCTTCAAGATGGACAACAGGGAGTTTCAGCGCAGCTCGGGAGCAGTCTTAGCCTGACAGCAGTTGAAGATCCGGTTACGCTAGCGAAGAACATGGTCAGTCTCTATAATGCCAACGCTTTATATTACCAACGGATCCGTCAAGTGAACCGCGATGCATGTGGACTTTTACTCCGAATGATGGAGGCAAAGACCGAGGTAGAAGCTGGCAAATGGACATCAGCTCTTGATGTAAGCCTCTTGTTTCATTCTTTGGGCGCTTTATCAGAAAAGGCCTTTCCTTCCTTCAGTTTCCGGCTCGCTAACGTGTTGAACTTACAGGCGATAAATCGGCTAAACATTGTTCCGCTAGGAGCTGGCGGCTCCGTTCCATACGTTCGGAGTGCAGCGCAAGCGTTTTCATCATTTCCATCCATTATCACCCGCAACGTTGGGCATGTAATTATGTGGAGCATTACGTGCATCGGCCACGAAAGGGAGAGACTGAGCGCTGGGCCATATGAGAATGAAGTTAGGCAAGGTTTGGCAGACGAATTGCTGGTCATGGCCAAGGATATCATGGTTTTCTCTGGTATGGTTAAATATAAGCTGCCGCCAAGGGTGTATGAGACTCTTGCTCGTGCAGCAGCAGATATCGGGGCGTATTGAAAGCGGTTGTATTTAATGGAAACAATATTATTGCTTCATTTTCCCTCTTCCTTTTGTTATTACAGATTAGTATATGCCTCTAGTACTCGTTTATTCAAGTCGATTGGTCAGCAGTCAAGGTTATGGCTGTAAACTTCCCAAGAAACCTTAGATGGAAAATCGGATCCATGCCAAGGCTCCAAATCCGCCGCAAAGGCCAGGCATATCCGGCAGATATTATTGTCATTACGGAGCATTAGTTTTAAGATTCCCGTTGATCGTGAGTTAGCATAGCACTGCATTTTTGAAAAGAAAGCTGCAATCCTAACGCTACACCATTGTAGCATAATAAGATCCAGGCCTTCCCTGTGTGTGTGTATCAAGGTCGCACATGCATTCGTGAGCTCTACGCCCACATCCCGCCGCGCTCGACATGGACAATGATATCTCCGACGCGTCCGGTTCAAGCTTGAAATCAATATCTTCTGACGGCGACATAGGATCTCCCCGTGATGGGACAGAGACTCGAATAGACGATGTGTCGGGGGTTGTATCGGAGCCCGACGTGGAAATGACCCATGACAGTACTACAGAAAATGATGGTCCGGCGTTTCAAGACCAGGCGCAGATAGAGAACGCTGGGAATAACGGGGGGGCATCAGAATATCGAACCCCGGAGATGGATTTCGAACAAGCCCCAGAAAAAAATACCACTGATCAGTCAGATGGTGACTCTGGAGCAGGAGCGGGTTTTCGCGAATCCGCGGATCAAGGCGCAGCTGCGGATTACAGTCTTTTCAACAACCCACCCAACCTTTCCCGAATACGACAGGTACTGTTCGAATGCAAGGATCCTATAGAGATCAGCCTTGAAGAGTTTGAGACGTACTGGCCGTTTATTGATAACGTCTGGGTCAAACAGAGATCTAACGCCAGCAAAGAAGGTCACTGCACGACGGACTATTACATGTGTCGTTTACGGCGTCCAACCCACCGGACATCAGAATCCCGCCCCTTGCCGGAGGGAAAGCGGCCTCGGAAGAAAAGAGTGCGCGAAGGTGGCATCTGCAACTTTCAGATCAAGGTAGTCAGATTTGAAGGTGCATATTCTACAGTGACTATTTCGAGGACACCGGGTAGCAGCGAGGAGCACTCCCATGACCTTGATTATAGCGATAAAGTGAAGCGAAATTCAGGGCTTATGGAATTTGCACGAAAGGAAGCCATCAAAGGGTATCTCCCTTCTTCTATATTTACAAAATTCCAGGAGGAGCCAGATAAGCTTCTCGAAGCGGGAGGGAAGTTTTTCACAGTCACAGATGTTCGGAATGTATCCGCTAAATGGCGAATGCAAAACCCAGAAGTCAAATTAGTGCCCCATAATGGCTACGAATATCAGAAGGGACATGGCATTGTGAGGGTCCGGGGGAGTAACAATGACGGTGCCGCCGCCACAGGTAGCAAGCCATCAGAAATGACCCCGAAGATTCCCCTTTCTCCGGATACCTTGACATTTCCCCATTTTTCGTTGAATTTCTTGCAGCCGTATCTTCCAAAGCATGATAGCCGGCGTCTGTTCCCTCATGTCACCCTCTCATACGCATCTTCTATGGATTCAAAGATCTCACTTCAGCCTGGAATGCAAACAGTACTATCAGGGCCTGAGGCAAAACTGATGACCCATTATTTAAGGTCGCGCCATGATGCGATCCTGATTGGAGTTGGGACTGTTCTTGCTGATAACCCGGGACTAAATTGCAGGCTTGAAGGAGCAGGCGGGTTTGGCGGCCTTGGAAGAATGTGGCAACCGCGGCCGATCATTATTGATCCAACAGGGAGGTGGCCTATCCATCCTGAATGTAGGATACTGCGTACCGCAGTTGAAGGAAAAGGCAAGGCACCGTGGGTGGTCGTATCCCCAGGGGCACAACTCCATCCTCAAAAGCTGATGTTGCTCAAGGGTTATGGTGGCGACTTTCTCCGGATCGTGGAGTACAATCACAATTGGAGGCTGCGCTGGGAGGCTATTTTCCGTGCGCTAGCATCAGAGGGTATCAAGAGCGTCATGGTAGAAGGCGGTGGAACAGTCCTGAGCGAGCTATTAAATCCCGAGTACAGCCCATTCATTGACTCCATTATTGTGACCGTTGCTCCTACATATCTTGGCCGTGGCGGGGTGGGCATCTGTCCTGATTCGAAACGAGATGATCAAGGCAAGCCGACTCCTGCACTTAATCCGACCGGTGTTACATGGACAGCTTTGGGACAGAATGTTATCATGTGCGGAAGAATCCGGCCTTTATCAAGTACGTCTGAAATTCCAAGCCCGGCGGGCACCGATGCAGGCTCTAGGGAAGATACTTAGGGACTACGAACATATTCCAACCCCTCTCCAGAGCGACAACGAAGAACGAAAGGCATCAGGTGCTGAAAGAAGACTATTGTGCGATGTTTTGAAATATCGGAACGTTATGTCGCATTCTTATCCCTTCGTATCTACTATTTTGCTGTGTTCGGCAACCGCTCCAAAAAGGAACCTTTTTCGGGCAGTGATACCAGTCACCTATCCGGGGTTTGGTCGAGATACGGCCGTCTGCTCCGCACGCCATTCGTTCCTTAACCTGGGCATTGGCTCTTTCCTTGATGGAGCGCTCCCAACGGTCTATCCTGTATGATTTTGAAGGAAGCTATCACGCCCTGCGGTTCTACATATATGATACGGTGGTCCGCCTGCCTTGCGGCAGTCTTGCATAGGCACGCTGTACCACCTGTGGACCTTTGGTCTCTGCCACTTTCGTCTTCTATCGGACACCCAAACGGGACCTATTTTTCGTGTCTTTTTTTTTTTTTTCAGTATCCTTATTGCAATACATACCATCTATATACTAGTTATAGGCTGTACATAGTATTTCTATATTGACATGGCACTGTTACTCCTAATGGCCTAGTATTGGGGCCTTTCTGTTGACCTATGTAGCGGATAGGGATTAAATGGCACATCGATGCCCTTGCGTGCAAGACACGCGTCTACAATTTCCAAGTCGCCGTTCACTTCTCGGAGAAGAATAATTCCTACGTCAAATTCTCTGCATGTGTAACTTGATTCGAGGGTAAAACAAGGCATCACCTTTGTTTGATATTAACCGACTCGTCTCTTTGTTGGGTGCCAATGAAGTTTATTGAGGGGATATAACACACCCTTCTGAGAACTGACTTCCCTCCCAAAAGTGGTGAATCAGCATAGAAAGAAAGACAATACTGCAGGAAGTGAAGTACCTACATTGCTGTACGTAGCGTAGACGGAGGTCCTCGAGCAGTCCGAATGGGACATTCCGAGAATGGATTAGTGCGCAGGATGAGGACAATATTTTTGTAAACAATCAACAACATTAACCAAGCTACACGATTCACTTCTGCTCCTCTTCACTCTTTCCTGCCCTCTTCTGACTTCCACCCCTCCAGGATCTTCTCAGGGTATTTAACCCTATTCATCTCTCCATTCCTCAACTTCAACCTCGTCACCGTCAGCTTTTCCTTTGAGGGCCTTGATTCAAAAAGATGCCTCCCAGAAAGCGTGCACCAGCCGCGTCTAAGGCCACCACGACCAGCACTAAGGATGCTGTCGCTACCAAAAAGACCACTGCAACTGCAACTAAGAAGTCGGCAACAAGTACTAGCAAGGCTAGCGAAAAGAAAGGCACTGTGAAAGCAGTGGCAACTACGAAAAACACTAAGGAGAACACTACTTCTGCGAAGCCGCGCAAGACGAAAGCTCCAGTCGCAGCTAAAAAGCGCAAGGCTGAAGACATAAGCGAAGAATATCCTCACGAACCTAAGAAGGCGCGTGTCACCCAGGCTCGCGCTCCAAAACCGAAGCCGAAGGTTGTAATCAACCAAGCACCAACAACCAGATTGAACGTTTATGTCTTCGGTGAGGGTAGTTCTGGTGAGCTTGGTCTCGGGGCTACTAAAAATGCGATTGACGTGAAGAGGCCCCGTCTTAATCCTCTTCTTCCGGCGGATAAAATCGGCGTCGTGCATATCGCTGTTGGGGGAATGCACTGTCTCGCGCTTACTCACGACAACAAAATTCTGACGTGGGGTGTGAATGACCAAGGTGCCCTTGGAAGAGATACTACCTGGGAAGGAGGATATAGAGATATTGACGACACCAAGAGTGGTTCCGACTCGGATGACGAAAGTGACAGTGGTCTTAACCCTTACGAGTCAACCCCTACCGCCATTCCAACCGATTCATTTCCTGAAGGGACTGTCTTCGTTGAGGTTGCTGCTGGCGACAGCGCGAGCTTTGCTCTTACTGATGATGGCCAAGTTTACGGCTGGGGAACCTTCAGAGTAAGTCGGCCGAGCGAAAGAAATATTTATTCTACCGAACTAACGATTACTAAAATAGAGTAATGATGGCATACTGGGTTTCAATTCTTCTACCAGAGTTCAGCCAACTCCGACTCTCATCCCTTATCTCAAGAAGATTAAGCACTTGGCTTGTGGTGCCAATCATGTTCTGGCTTTAAGTGAGACGGGCGCTGTTTTCTCTTGGGGTTCTGGCCAGCAGAATCAATTGGGCCGTCGTATCATCGAACGTAACAGGTTGAATGGCCTTCAGCCTCGGGAATTCGGCCTCCCCAAGAACATCGTACATATCGGTTGCGGTTCTTACCATTCTTTTGCTGTTCACGATTCCGGAAAGGTTTACTCCTGGGGCCTGAATAGCTTTGGTGAGGCGGGCGTTCGAGAAGGCGCTGGTGATAATGAAGCTGCTATAGTGCATCCTACTCTCGTGGAGTCACTTTCGGGCAAAAATGTTACTCAAGTTTGCGGTGGTAGTCATCATTCCCTTGCGCTGACTAGCGATGGCCAATGTCTTGTGTGGGGACGTTTAGATGCCTACCAAACCGGTTTGAAGATTGACGGTCTCCCAGAATCTGCTGTCATCAAGGACGAGCGCGGACGCCCGAGAATTTTGATTGAGCCTACTCCCATTCCGGGTATCAATGCCAGTATGGTCGCCTGTGGCTCCGACCATTCTATCGCTATTGACAGCGATGGCCGTGCGTGGTCTTGGGGATTTTCCGCTACGTATCAAACGGGTCAGGGCACTCAGGATGATATTGAAGTGGCTACTGTCATCGAAAATACTGCCATTCGTGGAAAAAAGTTGAACTGGGCTGGTGCAGGTGGCCAGTTCTCTGTCTTGACTGAGCCTGTCACCTTGTGAAATGGTTTCTTTTCCAAGTCTGGTCTTAAACTCATCTTTTTACTCTCTGCTTGACATATATCACCAATGTCCGAGCCCATCTACGATATTCAATTGTTATCCTCACATTAATGATGGGTTGTCTCATGGCGTGTCATGGTCTAATGGTCTCGAGCTAATGTGTCATCGCTACAACCAATCTTCTGCAAGCCTAGAAAATAGTGTACAATATTCAGAATGTCATGAAAAAAAGCTAGTGTTTGAAATTCAAGTTGCATAATACCGCGCGACTACGGTTGTATTCCCTCAGGTAATTTCATAACCAGTGTCAAGGATACCGAATTCTTCCATAGCTTCCAGTTCATCATTAAATCCATCATGTTCTTGTGGCCTCAAAACAGCGCCATTTGGTTCGAAACCTCTACTCCCTTGTTCATTTAGCAGCACTTCTAATTCGTCGTCTTCGGGAATGTGTTGGGCCTCGGAATTTCGTGCATTCCTTTCGTTATCTGACAGCAGGAATTCCCGGTCTGCATGGTCGCCTATCCCTTTATCTTGTTGCAGCGGGTTACCACCCGAAGGGAATTGAGAGTTAAAGCTCCAGGACTTACTGTCAACCGCATTCAATTGAGAGCCGTCCATACCGATGACGGCCGGGTCATCAGTGTAGAGTCTCTCGCCGAATGAACGTTGAGGTATTGCCCGGCTGCCACCAAAAGTATTTTCGCCACGCCGCGCTTCCTCCAGCTCAGAGGTATGCGGTTTCGGTTTTTCCTCATCTATCCATTCTCTCCGCATGGTCTGTAAACGCTTAGAATGGCCAAGCTTCTCAATGATGGCGAGGCCATCGGAGAACTTAGCACGGGGGAATAAATCATCAAGCCAAAGTTGATAGAAGTTCAGCAGCCGTGCGGCATCTGAAAACTGTAGACAGGTTGCGTTAGCCCTAGGGTCAATTGCATGACACGAATGGCAAATTCTCAGCGGCTTCAAACCTCGTGCCCTTTACCCTTGAGCTTCAACTTTGATTTTGCTATGCGGCGAAGCTTCGGAATGCCGGGCTGGGAAAGTAACCTTGTGCAATTGTAATTAGTGTCTGTGAAAATAAAACAGGCAGGATGTCTTTCCCTCACCGGCTTTCATCTAACTTCGCAGTAGGCTTTCGCTTTCTGGCCACCTTGACTTCTTCATCTAAGCCCAGCCCCAAACCAGATGTATCGTCTCCAGTAGATGGCTTAGTGCCGTCTACATATGACGCATTTGGGCCCTCTCGAGGGACTTCTTCTAGACCAGCATCATAGTCGAACAGATCGTCAATATCCGAGTGTTGAGCATTTCGAAATGCACTTTCTTCGGCAGTATCCATGTCTGCCTTTCAATGTCAGCAACCTCACTCTTAACAAGCATAGCTTCATAAAAGATGCCGATCAAGAGTACACACCTCGTAGCCCAATGAGGATGTTCATGTCGTTCGAATACTGAAGCACCTCCGTCCCGTCCAGCGCGCGTCGAAAACAAACGCGACATGGTCTGCCGCGGCATTGTCCCGGATTAAGTAAGCTATACTAAACTAAACCACAATTGGAAACAACATGCACCTCCGAAATGGTAGCTGAAAGACCAACCGGGAGCCCAATTCCGACTTCTCCGCGTCTACGTACTGTCTGGCAGTGCAACGATCAAGGAGATCCTGCTCTCTGTTTTACGAAGATGGTATCTAATCAGCAGGAGGTGCTCGTTCCACCTAAGCGAGTGAATACTGACTATCCGGTGAGACAACCTTTCTGGATCCGAGTGCAAATCGAACATCGCTAATGGACTCACAGCTTATTGATTCCGATCCGTATGAACCATTCCGCAACTACGTACACAGCAACATACTCACATCATCCTAGGCACTTGAGACGTGTTTTTGGGTATGCCAGGCCTTCTGATTATGCGGTCGCTGGTGGCATGGCTGCCGTGTCCCCAATTTCATTCTGGGTTATGGAGAGAGTGAGTCCATCCCATGTGGGGAGAGGAGGTTTTGCGCCTGTTATGCGCTTAGCGACTGCTATCGGTTTACTCGGTGGTCTCCATGTGCTCTACCAACGATCATGCAGTAGGTCAAAGTCTAGGAAATCCTGCCATTGCGGCCCTATTTATGTTGTGCAGCGGCTCACTAGTGCATAGACCGATTTTATGGTTTCACAGAGAACTCGAGAGAGGTTGAAATGGACATGAGGGAGATGGTTGACAAGGTCAAGAAGGGTGAACCTCTATATGGCACTTCTACACTCTCACCCTACCTACAAGGTGTGGCAGCGAGGAACTCCAGGTATTCAGAGTTGTTTGTGCATGTCATTCCGTGGTTTAACATTGTGAACCACAACCAAGTAAGACCTTCTATTGTTCAATTTATCTTTCTTTGGAGAACAAGATGCTAACTGGGAGACCAGCATGGTGTTGACACTGCCAAGTACTATCAACAAGCTGAAAGGGAGCTCGAAGCTGAGTCCGCTAAAGCAAGCTCTACTTGAATGTATTTTTCGACTTGCAGTGCGCGTTAAATGACATCCAACATTCTGTGTTCGACTAACCAATGGCAATTTTTAAATTTAAGCTTCTTCCTCTGTAACTCCAAGTTGGTAATAATGAAGTATTCTGAGACGTGCATTCTATTAGGTGCAGGACAGTCCAGGTATTGCAGTTGGACTACCTTCGGCATGAGAAGGGCGTGGTTGGGAATTTTGGATCCAGATCATAGGATTAGATCATCTTCCGCACAGTCTCTAAATCTTGTGTTTAGTTCTCGATTCTTCTTGTGGCGAGGATTGGGTGCTTCCAGATAGTCAGTGAATAGTTTTCTCTGTATGTGATAGTGAACAGATTATATAACCTGCCTTTCTCATTCTCCTGTATATAAAAACGTCGGAGGAGCATGATGGCCTCCTTGTCAAATAGACCAGCATATACTGGATAACCGGGCTCGATTGAATGACTGATATACAGTCAGCTTTTTTACCGCTATCGCGACTTGCGAGCGCATGGGGTTTCGAACTCAGAATGCAATGACAAGATGCTTCCTGTCCCTCCAAATCGTTCGTTGGCACAGCCAAAGTATACACTTCGTATCTGATACTGTCTCAGCGCTGAGGCACACATGATACATGGTTCAACAGTCACATAGAGATCTGCAGAGCGCAATATAGATTTTGGGTAGCTCCGCAGCACTTCTTCAATAGCAACAAATTCAGCATGTCTAGTACCCTATTGAGAGTTAGTTTGGAGGGCAGGACATATCCCAAAAAAAAATTACAGGTAGCAATGATGAGCGAGTGTATAAGAACAGCAACTGAAGGAGTCCAAGGAGGCCTACATTCATCGACCTATTTGTGTCGTTCATTCCAGTGCCGACTATTTTACCAGCATATACTAGGACACATCCTACAGGCGTCTCACCTAATTGAAGGGCTTTTTCTCCCTGTTAAATTGTAAGCGGAGTGCTGCTTCGGTATTGGTTCATGTCGAAGATATCCTTACCATCAGTAGTGCCTGTTTCATGTAATAGGCATGCATCGTGTCCTTTTGCTCCATGTGTGAAGGTCCTTTGTCTAGTAGGTTTGTTGTTAAACAGATTTTGTCTCTCCTTCTGTATCTTCTGGGTTTGGGCAAAGTCTTGTCATTTCAACCGAGAGTGGGACAACGGTGGGTGGGTTTATATATGTATTTTCTCTTCTGCCGCTGCTGCTCTTTTGGAGGAGCATTATATCACCTACACCCAACAAAACTCCTACTTCAATTGCATAGTCATTGCGTGCAACATACGCACCGCATACTACGAGAAAAGCCCGTATCAATAATAACAAGTCAACTGGTGAACCTATACTATGGAATTGGGTAATATTATATACTTATTACCTTTGAATAATACTACGGAGTATGTATCGTCTAAAGATTAATTACCTAGGGATCCATCATTACTATGATAACATATCATTTGCGGAGATGGGAGAGCGAGCGTTACTCCATAAATCTGGACAACTCTGACACTAAATTTATTTTGACTATTATTAGTCAAAGCGACCCGTATATGAGACTATCCGAGTACATACTCCGGCGCCATTCATAGAGAAAAGATTCCGACTGAACAATAAGGAAGAGAGAGAGAAAAGTGAAAAGACGGTTCTCTGCAATTATATATATGCCACGTGGTAGTACTGTATACATTAATGGATAGGCACATGTATGGTTGTATTACTAGCTAGGCATGTCTGTGTCGTGAGATAGGTAGCGAGGGCGGTCTAGGGCGGCAGAACCTCACGTGGTACTAACATACTAACATACATAGCGAGACTATGACAATAGTGGCTGCACATCTATGACGCGGAGATCATGGGCGCTGTGGAAGGTCTCCGGGCAGCAGTTGGTTTGCCATGCACCGCATACGCCAACCAGCTGAACCTCTTCCTAGACAACCTGGCAGCAGCCAGTCTACTAGCAGATGGCAGGCCCGCGCCACACAGACGCCATCTCACAGACACCTTCCACCAGCTCTCCAAGCAGTGGCTCAGCCTGCCGTACATCCTAGCCTCTCCCCGCAGGCCCGTACGGGTCTCTTGGGTACCAGGGCACACTGGAATCGCAGGCAATGAGCTGGCAGACAGGCTAGCAAAGCAGGGAGCAGCCATGGATGGCTCCCACATCCCCCCTCCCCGGCATACCTGAGACGAGAGGCGAAACAACAACTCCATACTGCCACCCAGGCAGCGTATACGCGCAGCGCACCCCAGGCATACCAAGACCTGGGCATCCGCCCCCATACGAAGAGCAGCCGGGCCCAGGAACATAAATTACCACGCTGGGTACTAGGCAGGCTCATTGCGGCCCGCACTGGACATGGGGACTTTGCAGCATACCATGAACGCTTCCACCACACTGACTACCTAGCAACCTGCTCCTGCAAGAAGCTAAAGACCCCAGTACATTTCTTCTTCTGCCCACATACTAGGAAGCGCTGGAAGGAGAGACGGAAACACACACTAGCTGGGCCAGCAAAAACCATTGACTGGCTCCTAGGGACTGCTGCTGGGGCTGAGGAATTCAGCCGCATCGTGCAAAACACATCCTTCTTTACGGATATATGCCCAAACTGGGCCCACCTAAACACAGAGTAGTGTACAGTCAACACATATCTTCCTGGGAAAGAGGGACTGGCTCCCCCTCTCACCTATAGGGAGGCAAAACAGGGCTTTCTACCGCTTGAAGCCCCAGCCAGGGCAGTGCTGGGAACTTCCCCAACTCTACAGCACATAGTGCTCAAATTTGTCTCCTTTAAGCATGTATTTAGATCGTTGCGCACGTACTTAGATCCTCTTAGATAGTATACGCTTGGGAGGCACGTCCGGTTGCCCTTCGGGAGGCCGCGGTCACCCGCCACGTGACCGCCAAGCGACGTTAAATAATAATAACATAACATAACATATGGAATCAATCTAAATACAGAAATCGGCCTCTATTCGGGCCTTCAAATGAGTGAATATATGCAAAATAAAACAGAGGAATGAAGGTTCTGCTTTATCCAATCAAATGCCGTATATCAAAATAGAAAATGTATCCAAAATGGGGGAAATATACGCGGCTTAGCTTATGCCAGTGAGTTGTAGAAAATGATCAAATTGTTCAGTTTGGAGAGGTTTAGTCAGGCCGTCTGCTGCTTGTTCTTTGGTAGGGCAGGCCTAGAGTTTAACAATACCATCTTGGACCTTCTCCCGAATGTAATGGTAGCATATATTGATGTGTTTGGATCTCTTGGTGGTGAGCTCAGCTTCAGCCATGGCATGTGCACCTTGATTATTGATATGGAGAGTAATTGGCGGGCATTCAGTAGAGAGCACGTTGAGCTCGTTGATGAGGTTCCAGAGCCAAAGGACATCTTGGCTGGCTTTACTTAGAGCCATATACTCAGCTTTGTTGGAGCTAAGTGCAACGGATGTTTGCTTGTAGCTTTTCCAGGCAATTGGGGCCCCAGCAAGCAGAAAGATATATCCAGATACTGACCAGCAATTGCCTGTCAGTTGACCACCCCAATCAGAATCAGTATAACATTTGGGCATGAGGAGGTCAGATGTAATGGGCTCCGTGGCCTTATGGTAGGTAATTTGTCGGTTAATGGAGCCTTTAAGGTAGCGTATAGCATGTATAAGGGCACGCTATGCCTTTTGGGTAGGTTTGGCGTGATATTGGGATAGTACACCAACCATCTGGCTAAGATTAGGCCAGGTTTTGATGGCTAGCCAAGTAAGGCAGCCTATACCACATTGATATTCTTTGATGTTCACTGTAGGGTCTGGGTCATCATTAATTATTAGACTAGGATCCATGGGAATCTCAACAGGGTATGCTTATGCTTGGCCAAAAGAAGCAACAATGTCTTCAGCATAATTGGCCTGGGAGAGAGTATATGTGGTCTTAGATTGGGAGGTGGCCATGCCAAGGTATTTAGTGGTGTTTCCAACTTCCTTTATATCAAATTTGGCAGAAAGAGACTCCATAAACCAAGTGGCATCATTTTCATGCTTAGCATAGACTTTGAAGTCATCCACATGGGTAGTATCACGGTGCTGGACCAACGTA
Organism: Monascus ruber; assembly: GCA_002976275.1. NCBI lineage: Eukaryota > Fungi > Ascomycota > Eurotiomycetes > Eurotiales > Aspergillaceae > Monascus > Monascus ruber. The sequence goes on from PSNO01000005.1 coordinate 1,268,249, forward strand.
CACCGTATGACGGTCCGGAGGCCGGTTCTGCCTGTACTGACCGCCCCTGCACGTGCCTGCGAGGAAATATCTTGAACCTCTGTCTCGATCTTGTTGTAGCTCTTCGAGCTACGTCCTGTCTACCTGCCTGTACGATAGCTTGCCTGCCTGCCTGCCTGCGTGTTCTTTCCAATCTATTTCTGTTTCCTGATCGCCTGAATCCGCACCTTGACAGGTAGTCACATAGAGTTGGGTCCAGGTGATATGGATCCAGAGATCAGAGTTGTATTCAGAGCTTTTAAAGCTAATTTGTTGTAAGAAAGCATTTAGCATATCATACCAGATATAGGCAGATGGGATCAGTCTATAGAGGGACTGGCAGAGTTCACAAACCAGGTCTCCAGAGCCTTCTTTGAATCCCTGAACTTGGGTTATAAAGACACATTTATCTGTGGGCATTTTTCTATTTAAGAAAGCAAGGATAGCATCTGCCTTTCAAGTATGCCAGCTAAGTAGAGTGGCCAGTGCTGTAAGGGTTCTAGTGGTATTTTTATTTACCACTAGGGTGTATGATTCCATGAAGTCCTTGTCAAGTAGATTTCCACAAATCACCCAGCAAGCTTTAGCTTGGTAGTCCTTTGTAATAGGGGTTCCTAGGATTTCTTTCTTTTTATATACCCACCAGCCAAAGATGACCTTGGTCTCTGGTGGTAGGTCAGAGCAGTGGATAAGTTGCCAGCAGCCTTTATCTTTGAGTTGGTTAACTTTTTTTTGCATGGCTGCTTGCCACTTAGTGACATTAGGATAGGATATAGCCTGCTTGTATGAAATGGGCATGTCATCTTCAGATAAAGGAGTAGTTGAAGTGGTGAGATAGGCTAGGGACATGCCTTTGGCAAGTCAAAGCCATATTTCTTGGTCTTCATCTTTAACAGGTTGGTTTATATCTTCTTTATTAGGAGTACTTGGATCTTCGGGAACAATAGCTGGTGGAGGTGTAGTTATGGGATCCTCATATTTTTCATCAAATATAGCATCATTGGTTGAAAAAATAGCATCTGTTTTAGGGTCCCACACTTTGTATTGTTGGTTACTGATTTGGCTGATCATGAAGCAGCATTTAGAATGGGAATTAAACTTGTTTATAGGCTTATCTGAGCCATGTCAATGAACCTAGACAGGGCAGCCCCAACGTCAGTATTCATTAATACTAGTTGGTGAGTTGGTCCAGGCAGCCAGAGGCGATTTATATGGGCTTGGGCTGATTTTGGTGCTGGTATTGACCCCCCCAGGGATAGGTGAATTGAATAGGATGGTGGATGTTGGGAGGCAGTTTGTTATATCTGATGCATATTTTAAAGCATCAACCCAAAATCGCTGTGGTATATGGGGAGCATTAAGCATTAATGTCCAGGCATGGTCAAAGAGTATGCGTATGCCGCGCTTGCTGACACCATTTTACTAGAGGGAATATGGAGAGCTTAGTTGCTATTCAATACCTTCCTAACAATAAGTTTTCTGCCATTTGGCTGAGCAGAATTCATTGTCAGAGACAATATAGGTTAGGGCAGGGAAATGGTGATTCTTCATCTGTTGTAGCCAACCTCAAAATGTATCAATTGCAGCAGATCTTTCAGTTAGGTAGTGGATCCAACAGTAACATGTAGCATCATTAGTAATAAACATCACATATTTGGCTCCTGTACATGAAGGTAGAGGCATATCTAGCTTCTCTATATCTAGTATTCAGCTGCCACCAGCAAGGTCTATGTGGACTCAGGCTAGTAGTGTAGTCATACAGGATCTTGGTGTTTTGCTGTATTGGCAAGTTTGCTTATCCTGGATGCAGGCTTCACAAAGTGGTAGTTCTTTGGAACCTTTGATTTCAATGTCTGATATAGGATCTGTGGCAAGGCGTAAAAGATCCTGCTGGTTTAAATGGCATAGATGGCAATGCCATGTCATAATTGGTAGAGCTGTTTTGGAGCTCTTAGTCTTTGGGGATATTGTAGGTTTCTTTCTGGGAGGGTCCCCTGGTTGGTTGGCCTCTTTGCCAGACTGGGTAGTGATAAGGCATAGGAACTCTCATCAGGAGAAATGCAATCTGATAGGATGAATACATTGTTGGTATTCAAAATAGCTTCAAATTCTGCACCAGAAGAGGTTGTGATTTGTGCTACTTGAGAGTTAGAAAGGAATTTGATACAAAAACCTTGTTTGAGAAGTATTCCCATGGAGATTAAGTTGGAATTGAAGGATGGAACATGTTGTACATCCCTAAGAATCAAGGATCTGGTTCCAATGTCAATGACAATGGTGCCAATACCATAAGGCTTGGAAATTTTCCTTTGAGCATCTTCAATATAATCTGCTGAAGTAAGGTCCTCCTTTCTCAATATTTTATAGGACGTGAAGAAAGCTCAATAAGGTGTAACATGGAATGAAGCACAGCTATCAAGATACCATGAAGCTTGGAGAGATTAGGCTGATTTAGCAATGGCTGTTTTTGCAGCTGAAGAAGTCCATAGCACTAGTTTATTGGCTTCTGCTTCAGAGAATGAAGCAGTGGAAGATTCTTTAGCAGTGTGTAAAGCATGAATAGCTTCAATAGTATTTTTATTGGCTTGGCACCAATGCTCAGAGGCTTTCTCAGGGTTCTTGTAGAGGTAGGGCATTTGGTGGAAATAACCACACCAATCACAACAGGTCTTTGACTTGCGTGAGTCCTGGTCATGAGGTTTATGTTTAGTGTTGGGACTTGAGGTGAAAGAGCTATCAGTGGGGTTAGATGCTTGTTTAGAATAGCTTCATCTGGGTGGATTCTCTTGTCATCCTCTGTGTTGGGGACAGGATTCATAGGCTTGGGTGCCCATACAGATAGAGAGTTGAGCTTGAATGGTAGGTAGGTCCAGATTGATGACAGGGCCTTGTCTAGTTGAGTATATTTTATTAAGTTTGCTCTTAATAAATGCTTTATTCCATTCGCGGAGGCCTATAAAAAATAGGTCATGAATAAGGTTGTCAAATGAAGCTTTTTTTATAGCATGAAGGCGATCTACTATCTTAGTAAATGTAGATTGGTAGGATAGGTAGTCATTGTCTTTTATATAGAGCTCCTTGAGCTCTTTTATGAGAAGTATTCATTCTTCACCAGTAGAATGTCCAAAAAAGGTAGCAGTTCAGTCCCATAAACTATGGGCTGATAGATCATATATGTTGCCTAATTTGTCAATGGCTTGTGCAGTCATAGCATGAAGCATTCAGGCTCTTATGATAGTGGCTTTGCAATGCCATACTTCAGCATCATAAGCTGAGTATCCTGCTGGAGGTATATCCTGATGCAAGACTGTATTAGCATTCAGGACATTGGCTTCTCTTTGAATGGCTGAACTCCAGAGGTCATAATTATCATGAGACAGTGTGATTCGGCATTGGTCTGGTAGGAGTGCTTTAACTTGAGCTTGTACGTGATCAAAAGGATCTTTTTGTACTGGATTTGAGGCTGGAATAGCTGTATTATTTTGAATATGATTGTAGGGAGTAGCGTTATCCTGGACTGTAGGAGTGGAGGATTGGGATTGACGGTGTTCAAGGGCATTAAAACGAGTCATGAATTGATCCATCTGCTTCTGCATCTGTTCCTGAATCTGTTCCTGCATCTGTTCCTGCATCTGCTGGAACAGAGCTGTGATATCTGGTGTGGAGGCCATGGTGTTGGCTGTAGTAGAGCTTTGAGCTCTAGGGGCAGTTAGGGTCTCCATTTCTTCAGAGATTACTGAGGAAGCGGAGGAGCCTATATCTGATGAAGGATCTGTGGATTCTGGCTGACGACGGTGACGTCTAGCGGTGGTAGGGGGCGTTCGAGGCACCACCATTTTGGATGGGATCGATCGAAGGATCCTGGGGTTCAGGGGCCGATTGTTGGCGGTCCTGGTGTTCAGAGTCGCTTAGAAGCGCTCGATTTCTGGTTTGACCAATGAGAGGTCACAATTTAGCCTATCTGAAAGGCTTTTTAAGCTCAATATCGTAGAGCTAAAACGGGCTCATAACCTAATGGATAGGCGCATGTATCGTCGTATTACTAGGTAGGCCTGCCTGTGCCGTGAGATAGGTAACGAGGGCGGTCTAGGACGGCAGAACCTCACGTGTACTAACAATATTTCCTCGCAGGCACGTGCAGGGGCGGTCAGTACAGGCAGAACAGGCCTCCGGACCGTCACAGGTGTATGTTGGTCCAGCACCGTGATAGCTGGCCATAATCATATTGATAAAGAAGATTTTTTATCTCTATGTCCAGATATGTGTGCTAAAGTATTTACTTCAGCAAACATCTGCAATGGCTTTGCAGGAGCAGGATTGAAGCCATTTAATTAAGAACATGTTCTTTCTAAGCTTACCTTTCAACTATATATATCAACACCACCATCAGCTGAAGGCTCAATTTCCTCTGCTTTTCAGACTCCATAGAACACTTGCCAGCTAGATCAGAAGATATACAGTCTGCAGAATAGCCTTAATGCAAAACAGAAGCTTTCTAGCAGTCCTATTACTTATATTTAACACCTTGAAATGGCTGCACAAATGGCAATGCATACTAACCTTCTTCTACAACAAGAAATCAAGAATTTATGAGCTGAAAATAAGTGGAAATATAAGAAAAAAGCAAGACAGCATGCTATATTAGGCAATAATACCCTTTTATCTGTGCAGGAAGGCCAAATTCAGGTTCAGCAGCTTGATACACAGCTTAATAAGCAACCTGAGGAATCTACTCCTGTGCCTCATCAACAAGCTCCGCAACGCTGCAGTGGCTGTGGAATAATTGGGCATACTATAAGAAACTGCCCTAGCAAATAGCTATTGTTTTATATATTTAGTTAGGCAAATTCCATGGCGTTGGTGGTCGAAAAGCTCCAAATTACTCAAGAAGGCATGAAAAACTGCCGGCTCGATTGTAGTGCCGGCTCGGTAGTTGATTACGTTATTGATTTATATTAACGTAATCCACACCCGAGTTGGTCACCCAACCGAGTTGGTCACTTCCGCCCGAAAACGCGCGCTATATTGATTTCAATCTCAATTTCTAACCCAAAATAATCATTGTATACAAAAATTTAATTACTAGTATGATTAGGGCATCCAGTTATTTTATGCCCTGCAATTCCACAACCACTGCAGCGAAATTGACGTCGTACAGGTGGTTGAGATTCTGGAAGGTCTGGCTCTGCCGGAGCAGTAGTAATACTTTGAGAGGCCTCAATTTGACTTTGTACAAGCATCTGAGCTTCCTCTTTAGTAATACCTTGTTCATGAGTTATCTGTTTCCTAGATCGTCTGTGTTTTTGCTTCTCCTTCTCATGTGCAGCCCGTAAATCATGGACTTCTTTCCCTAGAAGCATGAGGCTATTTGTAGTCATCTCGTACGCTTTAGACATCTGGTCAATCACCTCATCAACTGAATCTAATGGACTCTCTGTATGCTGACTTATACGCCTCTTGATTGTTGTTAATTGACGCTTAAATTGACGTGGATTTTGAGGTGTTTGTAAGCAAGATGATTGTGAATTGCTTGATCAACTTGGGGGAGGTGTAGGAGTCTTGAGCTGGACAGTAAGCTGTTGATAAACTCAATCTGGATCAAATGGTACTAATCCAGTTGCTGCAAAGCCATTCTGAATAGTCTCAGCTTTATATGCCATCGTATGGGCCTCTGGAAATGTGGTAAGAAAGTTGACTTTGTCAATATGATTGAATCCAAGCCTTATCCACTGCTCAACAAGCTGTCCATATTTCTGCTTTATAACTGCAAAACAGCTGACATCGAGAGGTTGCAAGAGATGAGAGGAATGTGGAGGCATGCAGATTGGAATAATATTATTCTTGGTGCATGTATAGTCAAATTCCGCAGTTAAATGGCTTCCATGGCCATCAAGAATCAGCATTCGATATCTCCCTAATGTACGGCTGTTTGTATAAGGAATAAAGTGATTCTGAAGCCAATCCATGCCAATCTTATCTGTTGTCCATCCATTATCACTTATATTGATTCTCCAATCATCTGGAAGAGTCTCAAACCAGCCTTCTTGAAAGTATTTTGTTGCTTTGAAAATCACGTATGAAGGTAAAGCCCATCCAGTAGAATTGACTGCCTCAATTGAAGTTACCTATTCTCAATTGCCAGGTTGTAAAAGCTTTGGACGGTTATATCAATTGCTTCCAGTAATAACTTTTGCAGTTGCACAGAGTCCCATAGCAAAGCCAGTCTCATCAAAGTTGTAGATATCTTCCAATAAGATGCCATACTTCAATATAGCTTCTTGTACGCTGTTAAAATATTCTCAGATTATCTTTGGATCTTCGCATTTAGCACGCTCGTAGTTATATCTTCAAGAAAATCGTGATTTGAGTTCTGTACGACGTTGAACTAGATTATACACCCAGTTCTCTCCAACTTGTTGATCTCCGTGTTGAGAAAGAAGATAATTTGCCATTTCTCATACAAGAGTTGGCCGGGGAGGTAATCCTCGCTTGTCTAAATCCAATATCCAATTGACAAGCGATTCCTCTTCAAATTTTGACAGTTTATGTCCATTGGCGCGTTTTGTAGCTCGATATGGTGTGCCCTTTAGTCTGTTTTGAAGAGTTGACAGAGAGACATTATAAATCTTTGCTGCTTGCCGTACAGAGTGAATTTTTTGATTTTTTAAATTGGAAATTGCCAATTGGATTTGGCCCTCTTGTTTCTGAAAATTTTTTTGATCTTTATAGCGCATGGGTGGCATATTGACGCGTTGAAATATATGCAATTGTTATGGGACGCGTTTTTGGGAGGAAGTGACCGACTCGGTTGGGTGACCAACTCGGATGTGGATTACGTTATCTAAACAAATTTTGATTTGTACATTGCTGATACCTGCAGAGCGTTGTTATAAGCATTACTAGCTTAAAACATATGTGTTACTTTTGCATATATAGTCCGCGCATACGACCATAATTAAGGTTCATTTTAAACCGCTTCTTTTCAATAATCCCTATTCAAGCCGTCAAAACAAGCATAAGTACGCGTTAGTTTAGACCAGAAAACCATGTCTAAGTCTGCTTAATGGCATCCGATGGGGACAGCGAACATCGGCATCCTGCAGCGGAACAGAAGCATGCAGAGCCAGCTTCATCTTTCTTCGCAGTGCACCTTGCGCCGCACATTGCATCCCAAGGAAGCCAGGCGCACCATCTGACGCGAGAGACATTTTCGCAACTGCGCCAGGAGCTTCTAGGCGGCAGATATAGGCAGTTACGGCTCGATGACAGCGTCACTGATGTCAACAAGTTAGTTTGCGTTGTCCTCAAGGCCGGTCTAGAACCCAACTGGAAGGAAGATGGTCTTAACAGAGAAGATTTCAAGAGCCAGATTACAGACTGCTTGGATATCATCCAGGCTGCTGTTGAGAAGGCCCCTCAGTGTCTAGATGAATTCGCAGATCCTGAAATCCTGGGAAAGGGCATACATGCACCATTATTCGCCTGGCTAGTTTTGCGATTGATCGACTTGTTCAATGCCTGGAATTGTGAAGATGTACAGAAAAAAATCGGTGATATCTTTTTAAGCATAGTTTACTCCCAATCAAAGCAAGTTCGACCATGGCCTTATGGCCTTTCTGTCCCGGCGTTTTTGCGTGCTTGCACAGCAGGTTCGTGATGCCCACACTGGGCCTACAAAATGGTACGCTGACTTCTTCAGATATCTTGCAGTATCTCGAAAGCCTAGGTGTTTTGGAGCTGAAGCATTTCAGTACGGTCATACTCTCTGTTCCAGTGCCAGGAGAATCTTTTTCAGGAAGCCTAAACAGGCTTGGTTATCCCTGCAGGCTTTCCGACCATAGTATGACGCTTGGGACATTTCCACAAGCTGTCAGCTTGCTACTCCTACTGCTAGATATCTTTGTTCCGAACTCAGAGACTGATATTCACGCGAACAAAAATGACTCTTTGGTACGGCTGAACCGCATGTGGGTTATGAACGGATACTGGCGCTTGTGGAGAGTCATTTTTTTTTGGCTGAGAAGCTCTCCATCGGATGTGCATCAATGTGTGATTCCTGCATCTCTGCAATTCCTTGCCTCTGTCCAGAATCGTTGCAACCAGGAATTGCCTCTATCAGTCTCTGTGCCATCGAAAACAGAGTTCACATATGTATGGCTTCAATCCCTGACGGAATTACTCACGCTAGAGTGTTTAAACAAACTGCCTGCCCTCCATCTCGGATTGAGCCAATCTTTACGTGGTCTCGCGGAATGTTTGGGACACTCAGAAACTTTCGTCACTTGTATGGAAGACCTCTTTCTGCCAGTATTAGTAGATGTCAAGAATGATGTTGCCTTTGACAGTTTGGAACTATGTCTCCAGGTAATTAACGCACTGTCTAAGTTCTATACTATTCACGTACGTCTAACTGATTGAGAAATAGATGACCATACAAGATGTCCTGGAAAGCTCTTCACGTCCAAACTTGCAGCGTCTCCAAGTTAAGCGAAATAATCGCAGTTTCAGTAAAATGAATATTTCAGGCTCCTCTGTTGAGATTGAAAGACTGAGCGTTACATGTGAAGCGACAGATCCAGAGGACGAGACTCGTGCAGCAAAGCGTCTTTGCCTTTCACGAGAGTTGATCAAGCACGAGGACTGGAATCCACTACAGCATCTTCTAACCAGATCTTTCATATTGCTGCGTTCGGAGAGCTCTAAGGAAATACAGGATCTAGGTGCTGCTGTCTCGTAAGTTTCATCATATATCTGGCGACTAAATGGGTTGCTGACATCAAAAGTGATTCATTTGCTGGACTTTCCGAAGAGGACAAGTGCGAGATACTGGAGACTCTAGGCAGGATTTCATGCGCTATTGCCGGGGGCTTGAGCAGAAAACCCTCCGGCATCACAAACGATACTGCAATGTTGTGTCATGTCTGTGATAATGAAGATTACGAAAATAATGCACCATCAAACATGCAACGTTCTAGCTATGATAGCCTACGGGAGGCACTGGCCGTCACTCTATCTCAACTCACCCGCGCTTCAAGCCCTAGGGTAGCTGCAATGATCGCATTAAGGAGGCTGTTAATGCATGATTCCACCTCCAATCAAATGCATCTAGCTTCGTCTGTTTTCGGGGAGTTCTGTCTGAATTCTCTTCGAAGTTCAATAAGAGAGCTTCGATTGGTCACTGGGTAATCCCGCCTTTTATGCATATCCATGTGTGTTCTGAGAGCTGACAGACGTCCAGACATTCAGTAGTGGCTTTTATCCGTACAGGCACAGACTCCGAAACTCGCCGGAGTAACTTCGTCATTGTTCTAGAGTGGCTGAAGAACCTCTCCGAGAAGAATGAAATCTCACTACAGGAGACTTGCATTTTAACCTTGTGTCGTCTTGCATGGTATGTCTTCTTTTTCTCAAGAGATGCCCCTTCTGTTGAGTAACAATAAACACTTCATATAGTTTCTCTGGAGATGAAGAAATGAATATAATACTCCTTCGCTTGTTGGAGTACCTAGGTCACTCGAACCCCTTCATCTGTGCAGTGATGCATACAGAAGTATGGGCCTCCGGATATTGATAGTACCACATCGTCGCTAATATGCTCTCTAGCTTTCAAAACTTGCCCAAGATCTTTCTGTGACACCTACTGGTTTATTTCGACCTTTTTGGAGAACTATCTCTATAACAGTTGTCAAGAATTTCCAATCCCGCCCATACATGGCAGAGCAACTCTGTGATCTGCTTGGAATGAAAGTGGATGATTTCCTCAGGTTGACCGAAGTGCACATTTTGCCGTACCTGGTGCTGACCCGAAAACGTGATCTTATTTGCAAGGTTGCTGCTACCTACAAGAATACTAAGTCCCCTTTCGATATCTGTTCGGAAAAGAATAACCTAGCAGCGATCCTTGCTTTTCTTTTGAGTCAGCCCTCGTCAGACCCGGAGGGAATGATAATGACACTGTTAGCCGAAGTAGACCCCGGCTTTAAGGGCCGCACCCTGGCGGAACTGGTACGAACAGAGCCAATTCTGATTGCTTGCGATCTTCTGAAGGGGCTCGGAGACTCTGGCGATGTGAAGGGTGAAAGAGTGAGTGACTTGGACTTTGAATGTCCACCGGATTATGCTGATAAAATGACACAAGTATCACCGTGCTCTTCGTGTTCTAGCAGCTTTAGTGCCTCGAAAATGCACTTCTCGGAATGCCGCGTCCAAGAGATCGAGCTCACTGGGTCATTTCATCGAGGAGCATGTTCTCGGTATAATCACTCAATTCGCAAATGCTGTCAATGACTTTCAAGTCAGGCAGTCGCTTGTGGAGAAGAAGAGAAACATTGTGGCTATCGGGGAAATGATCAAAATTGCCGGAGGTCACGTAGGCAGTGCATTACCACAGGTATGATACTTTTTTTTTTGCCTTAGCCGGACTTTTTTGGGAACTAACTAGACTAGATATGTGCTTGTTTAAGGTCAGCACTAGATATTGAGAACCTTTGTGATTATGCCTTCAGGACCTGGGGGTTTTTGATCAGTTCTCTTAACGAAGAGGAGGTCGAACCTCTCATTGACCAAACATTCTCGATTATCATCAAGTACTGGGGACATTTCACCTCGGAGAGCAGGGAATTCGCATATAAGCTTGCCAAGGATATATTCAAAGATCACGGTCGGCTTGTGCAAGAAATTTTCAATACTATGCCTTCATTAGTTTCAGTCCCAGCGTTGGCCGAATTCGAGGCCGTGTTAAGTGAACTGAAGGGACATATGGATGTGCGCAGTCACTTTCAAGCTTTTATCCGTCGTTGTCAAAATGAGAATGCTATTGTTGTTGAACAGGCCTTGACGGAACTAGAGCCCTATCTGTCAGAGCACGAGGATTTCCTCCATGCATGCGTCCTCAGTGAGCAGCCGGATCCCGTTGTCGCTCATTTGACACGTTCTTTACTTGACTGTTGTGTGAAGTTCAACACAAGTTCCGATGCCATTACTCTTCTATCTGCGCGCTGCTTAGGTTTAATTGGCTGTTTGGATCCAAACCGCGTGGACAGCGTCAAAGAAAAGATGGGCATACTCGTGCTGTCTAATTTCGAGAGGATGGACGAAACGCTCAGTTTCGTATTGTTCTTCCTTCAACATGTGCTGGTTGACGCATTCTTATCGGCGTCCAATACTAGAGCTCAAGGATTTCTTGCATACGCGATGCAGGCTCTACTTAAAATTTGCAGGTTAGATTCCACTGTCACTCTCCGTCCTCACGATATTCAAGTGGATGAGCGGTATCGCCGGTGGCTGGAGCTTCCTGAGACGGTTCGCAACACCCTAACACCTTTTCTCACATCGAAGTATACAGTCACTGTGGGTGCAATTGGTCCAGGGTGCGAATATCCACTGTTCCGAGCCAACTTGACTTATGGTGATTGGCTTCGGACATTCGTACAGGATCTGCTACAGCGCGGGGTCGGTAGCAATGAGAATGTGCAGCTTGTATTCAGCGCATGCAGTCGGATTGTTAAGGGTCAGGATATTTCCATTGCATCATTTTTGCTGCCATTTGCAGTTCTTAACTGCACCATTGGGGGAAGCGAGAAAGAAAGGCGAGATGTAAAAGAGGAGCTGACCAATATTCTCTCTTATCCTCTCCCTGATGGAAGCAGTCAAATTAGGGAATCTATAATTCTCTGTAGTCAGGTGAGCCTATCAAACCTATCAATTTTAATTAAACTTCAAATACTGAATAAGTTCATTTTGAATAGAGTGTCTTCGAAGTTCTGGACTACCTATCGCGGTGGTTGCAAGGTAAAAAGAAACAGCTCAATAATCTAGTGGCACATAGCTCGCACATGGGCCGCGCGCAAAAGGAACCCCCCCGAGATTCTCTCATTGAGACATACGGCTCTCAAATTAAATCTGTTGAGGCGCTTCTGTCTTCAATACCTCCGGAAGTAATCTCCAGGAGAGCTGTCGAATGCAAGTCGTTCTCAAGGGCGTTGTTTCATTGGGAACAGTATATTCGACTGTTTAAAAATGGGCCGGGCGAAAAGGACAGTACCAAGCTTGAATCCCTTTATCGGCGTCTACAGGATATATACAGTCAAATAGACGAGCCTGACGGCATCGAGGGTATCTCCACGCATTTGCAAGTCCTCAACATTGACCAACAAGTTCTTGAGCATCGAAGGGCAGGAAGATGGGCAACTGCTCAAAGCTGGTATGAATTACAACTGGAAAAAGAGCCGAGTAATACCGACGCCCAGTGGAATCTCCTGACATGTCTCAAGGAATCTGGCCAACAAGGTATGGTCTAACGAATCTGTCCACAATCCACGACGCTAACAGTCTCAGATGCCATTGTCACTCAATTTGAGGCGCTCAAGGAGGCTGGATCTGCGGTATCCAGGCTTCTACCTTTTGCTGTGGAGGCTTCCTGGATAATGGGGAAATGGGATAAGCTAGACAGCTATATTCGATTATGCATGGATAACAATGCTGATGACTTCAACATTGGGATCGGGAAAGCTCTCAATGCTCTTCGTCGAGGGGATAGAGCAGTATTTAATGACGTTATTAACGGTCTACGACTCGGAGTTGCAAAGTCTCTAACCGTTAATTCCGTATCGTCATTGCAGTCATGCCATGTGAGCATGCTTAAACTTCACGCATTAACCGAAGTGGAATCGATAGCCGATACTGAGAATACATCTGACACTACTCACTCAGATGTCTGTCGCACTTTGGACCGCCGTTTAGATATTCTCGGCGGTTATCTTGCAGACAAGCAATATCTTCTTGGATTGAGAAGGGCCTCGATGGAGTTATCGTGAGTTATGCTCTGAGCAACTGATAGAAAGAATGCTGACGGGGTCCATAAGAAGGGGATTTGATAATTCTGACATCGCTGCTGCTTGGCTTACGAGTGCCCGTCTTTCCAGGAAAGGCAATTTCACCAGTCAAGCTTATCATTCGATGCTTCACGCAACGCAACTGAAAGATAGATCAGCTACTATCGAGCATGCGCGACTCCTGTGGAAAGATGGCCATCATCGGAAGGCAATACAAATCTTAGAAGGTGCAATTGCTGCTAATGAATTTATGCCCAGTGCTCCTTCGTTGATTGATGGAACCTCGACATCACTAGCGTCAAACCAGGAGCAGCATCATAATATGCTTGCCGCAAGAGTAAGTCTACCTCTGAAAGCAAAAAGAACAAAATAAAATAAAAATAAAGAAGGGGGCAACTGTTGCTCAAGGTTGACATCTGACGTCTTCAGGCACATTTATTGCTAGCAAAGTGGACTGACAGGGCCGGGCAAACACAATCCGATGTTATAGTTCAGCGATACCGGGAGGCTATTAGGCTCTACACGAGGTAATGAAAGATAGGATGGAGAATACTGACACGGAAAAGCGCACTGACATCTTGCAGATGGGAAAAGGCACACTATTACCTAGGCAAACATTACAACAAGATATTGGACTCTGAGAAGGCCAAACCTTTGGGCAAGGAGGCGCAGATATAGTCAGTCCCCTTATAAGTTCGCTGAGCAATGTTACTAATGGACTACTCCAGCCTGAGTGGTGAGGCTTCAAAGCTCGTCATTGACAACTACCTCCGTTCTTTAGCACATGGAAACAAATATGTTTTCCAGACTCTGCCGAAAATCTTGACCCTCTGGTTAGCACATGCCTCTACTGTTGATCAGCCTTTTGATCCAAAGAGAGGGGATAATACGTGAGCATATTAGCACCCTTAGAAATTAACAGTTGCTAAGAAACACCGGAGGGAATTTCAAAAGCACAGTATAAGTCAACGAAAGAAGAGCCTAGACGACATGCATTTGCAATTGAAGAAGTACCTGAATCGGATGCCGGCTGCGTTGGTAAATACTCACGACTTTAATTTTCGGCTAGCTCCAGCTAACAGTATCAGCTATTCACTATACTTCCTCAAGTTGTTGCCAGACTTGGTCATTCTAACAGTGCAGTCTATGATTTGTTAACAAAAATTGTGGCTAAGGCAGTCAATGCCTTCCCTCAGCAAGGGTTGTGGACAGTCATTGCTGTAGTTAAATCTTCTTCTAAAGACCGATCTTCTAGAGGCATCAACTGCCTACGCAAGATCACAGTAAGTTTGCAGCCCTGAATAGAGCACCCTGAAACTCATTGGTACAGGAAACGACAAAGAGATTGAATGCCGAGTTTTCAGTGGCGGATATGCGTGCAATGATAAACCAAGGTCAGAAGTTTTCAGAGGAAATGCTTAAGCTATGTGTCGCGCGTGTCGAAGATAAAGTGTCTAGAATAAGTCTGGCTCGGAGCCTAGGTTTTAATCACAGGGTTGCGCCTTGCCGACTGGTGGTACCCTTCCAGGCAATGTTGACACCGAGTCTACCCGCCAGTCATGATTCCGAGTACTTGAAGAGCTTCAGGGCCTTTCCCCGAGATCCTACTATCATAGAGGGTACGTTAGCAAAGGGCCTAATACCAGTGACATGCTTTGTAACCTGTTCTCGCTAGGTGTTCTTGATAATGCCCAGGTCTTGAATTCACTTCAAAAACCACGCAAAGTCAGCCTTCGAGGATCTGATGGGAAGATCTACAATATCCTTTGCAAGCCGAAAGATGATCTCCGTGTAGATCAACGGCTCATGGAGTTCAATAATATGATCAATAGATTCCTGAAAAGGGACGTAGAGTCAAGCAAGCGGCGCATGTGTAAGTGGCTTTACCTGACAAGAGTGGGATAATGGAATGGTTACTCTGTCAGACTTTCAGCTAACTCCAGGCAGACATAAAAACCTATGCTGTGACACCTTTGAATGAGGAATGTGGAATCATTGAATGGGTTGATAATCTCAGGACATTGAGAGAGCTTGTCATCAAACTACTGCGTGAGAGAGGCATAATGCCTAATGTCAGCTACCATCCATTGAACATATATAATTTTTTGGGGGCTAATGTTCATATTTTCACAGTATAATGAAATTAGACATTACCTTAATGAGGCATGCTCAGATATGTCAAAGCTGTCCCTATTCACCACAAAAATTTTGGCAAAGTAATTGCTTGACCACAATGTGCGCAATATTCAAGGCTGACAGGATTGCAGATTTCCTCCAGTTTTACACGAGTGGTTCATTGAAATGTTTCCAGATACCGGAGCATGGTTTGCTGCAAGACTCAGATACACACGATCTTGCGCTGTCATGTCAATGGTTGGATATGTTTTAGGGTACGTTTACTTCAGGCTTTTCTCTGGCATCATCAGGTTGACATCGTATGCTCCAGGCTAGGGGACCGGCATGGCGAGAATATCCTTTTCGAGGAAGGCACTGGTGGTATTTTACATGTTGACTTCAACTGTCTCTTTGATAAGGTAATCCCAATAATAGCCGCTTCCAGTGTCTCATGCGCTGATTGGCGTAGGGTCTAACATTCGACAAACCTGAACTTGTCCCCTTTCGCCTCACACACAACATGGTAGATGCTTTTGGGGCTTATGGATATAATGGTCCGTTCAGAAGAAAGTTCAGTGAGTTCAATGGATTAACACTTCTACAGGCCCGTTTCGAAGAACTTGCGAAATTAGTCTTAATCTTCTTCGGCTGAATGAGGATGCCTTGATGACCATCCTAGAGACGTTTTTGCATGACCCAACTACAGATTTCATAGGGAAGAAGGTAAGTATCAAACATTGATTAAAACGGAGTGTGAATATTGACATGCATTCAAGCGTCGCGCGCACCCAAATGTTCCAGACACACCTTCAGGTGTCTTGGAGTCAGTCCGAAACAAACTTCGCGGGCTTCTACCGGGCGAATCCGTGCCACTTTCGGTCGACGGCCATGTGGACGAACTAATAATGCAGGCAACTGATACGAGGAACCTGGCAGCAATGTATATCGGATGGTGTGCATATTTCTGACTAGTAGGTGAAACGTTTCATAAAAGCTTATTATATTAAACCGAAATCGAGTCATGTTCATCATCTCTTCTACGCTACCTGGTCTTACCAAAATAATCAATTGGCAATGAAAATGGTTCGTCCATTATGCTTGCGTACCTCACCAACACCTCTATATCAGTAGCATAGATCCGACTTGCAGAAGAGTAAAGTCAGCTATTAAGATAAAATTCTTTTCTTTTTTTTTGAAGAAACTCCCGTAATTTTCCTTCATCTTCTTCGCGCACTATATCGGCTCCGGCTTCGATTTCGGCTCGGATTACGACTAGGGCTCCGACTCCGATCACTGCGGCTGCTGTAGCCGTAGCTACTGTAGCTAGGACTTCGATGCCTACGGCGCCGAGGACTATGTGCACGCACAGGTCTCCTTCGCCTCGGTGGAGGAGACCCCGATCCCGATCGAGATGAGTATGATGGAGAGCGATGTGGAGAGCGTGACCGTGATAATGAACGTGGTCGGTATAAATCATGTCTTTCCACCGGTCGAGCGGAAGCATACCTCCGTTGGGGGGAGGGCCGGTGGAGATACGGCGAAGGACGAGAAGCACGCCTATGTCCTAAACGACCATAGTTCCCTCTGGTGATTTGAGCTAGAGGTGACCGTGAAAACGCCCGCCGAGGAAGTACAATTGACACGTTCAACAAGGCTCCGTCAAGTTGAGCTTCGTGCATGTGCGCAATAGCTGCCTCTGCATCTGCAGGGTCATTGTAATGTATGTAGGCTGTGCCTCTATTGGTCATGACTGAAATACTTGTCAGATACAGCGACTCTGTGAAGGAGCATAAGGGATACTCACAAGCTTCGTTCATTGGCAAATCCAGATTCTGTATCTCGCCAAAGCTCCCGAATATTTCACGCAAATGGTGTTCAGTGACATTTTTTGTCAACTTCTCGACAACAATCTTGGATTTTGTAAGTATGGTAAATTTGATGAATCAAGAAGCAGTTCGAGACAAATTGGCGATCAACAAATCAAAGCACACAAACCTTGGAGCTTCTTGGGGGACTATCGGGGCTCGGGGAGCGGGTGAGACTTCTATCTTTGTACCGACAAGAGTCTCTACTTCGACTCCGAGAGAGGGATCTACTGCGAGATGAATAAGGAGTCCGACTTCTTGAGCGATTGCCGTTGCGACGATTGAGTGGACTTCCGAGAGACGGACTTCGAGTAGGACCTCTAGGCTGCCACTCTTTCTGGGGAGATGTAGAGCGTTGTGCCGAGGGAGACCGTAGTCGACCTGGTCTATGCGGCGACCGAGTTGGCGAACGCCCTCGCGCTGAGAAGGACATGATGGACAAGAGCGAGCCGAAATCAATCGAAGGGCTCCGATATGTCCGCACTGAAGTATTAAATGGTTCAAACGGCCTTGCGGTTGACCATAATTACATAATAGAGCATGGGTAAGGTAAATCAGCGGTACAAAGATTCGTGAGAAGTGCAGGCAAAGATTGATTGATTTAAAGGCTGTGGTAACTAAGAGCCTTTCCAGGGAATAATAATAATAATGTTCGGCGAAATCGTTGATTTAATATTGTTCAAATAAAAGTAAAACTAGAAGATGACGCGCCAAGAAGGCGAGGGGCTATCGAACTACCTATATGGGGAATAGCCCGAGTAACAATCAACAATCTAATATCTATAAATGCCCACGCACCCAGCTATGTATGCTATGTTCTTAGACCAGCTCTCCAGTCTTCATACGCTTGAACAACGGCATCTGTGATTTGCCGCTTCACCTGTCCAAGTGCATATTCGAAGTGTTTCCACTTGACACTCTGCTCCTCACCCGTCTCTTCTTCTTCATCCAACGCTGCATCTCCAGCTGTCTCGCAAATATTCACCAACTCGGCTCCAGAGTATCCTTCGGTCCTTAACGCCAGCTGCTCAAGCACTACCTCCGGGTGAACCACGGACTTGCGGAACCAAAGACTTAAAATCTCTTTTCTTGCCTCCAGATCTGGGGGTCCTATATAAAGGATGTTGTCCAGACGTCCCGGGCGCATCAGGGCCGGGTCAATAACATCGGGCTTATTTGTCGCAGCGATGACCAGAACGTTCTTCAGTTCCTCAATACCATCCATCTCATTTAGTAGTGTCGTGAGTACATTGACGCCACCTTGAGACGTGCTGCTGCGTTTAGCAGCGATTGCATCAATTTCATCGAAGAAAATAATACTAGGCCTAGCAGACCGGGCCTTCCTAAAAATCTCTCTTAAAGCTTTTTCGGATTCCCCAACATACATGCTTAGGATTTCAGCGCCCTTGACCGCCAGGAAGTTTAGCCCTGCTTCCGTGGCCAGTGCTTTAACAGTGAGCGTCTTAGAGCAACCGGGAGGCCCATACAAAAGGATCCCTTTCTTGCTATGTACATTAAGTCGTCTCATCCGTTCCGGGAACTGGAGAGCGTCAGAATTATCCCTGGGGTTATCTCAGAGCTGGCAAAACCTCCTTACCTTGAGTGGCCGTTCGACGGCTTTCTGGAGTCGCTTCTTGATATCATGCTGCCCGCCAATGTCGGTCCATCTCACCTTCGGTGTTTCCAAGAACACCTCCCGCATGGCAGTAGGTCTGATTTCTTGCAGGGCCGAAAGAATGTCGATCTCTCTGATATCTAACGGCACAGATGCATCCATAACGGAGTTATTGCTGGCAGGCGCAGGCACTACTGGACGAACAGTTCCCAACATATCCATCGACCGACATTCCGATGTTTGCCGTTTCCGTGCCTTACGACAGACCATTTGTAGTAGCGCAAATAAGTCGGCTCCCACATAGCCGTGTGTCTTCTCTGCGATCATATCTATAAGTGCGTTGCTGAGTTGATCAGGCGAGGCTCTGCAGATGGCTCGTACAATTTCTGCACGATCCTGAGCTGTAGGGACCTGTAGCTCAACTTCAATGGCAAGTCGATGTGGAGTTCTCAAAGCGTCATCTACATCGTTAGGATGACGAGTTCCAGCCACCACAAGAACTAAGCCTTTCTTCATAGAGTCTATACCTTCACACAATACCGATGCCAGGGACAAGGAATCAGGCGTCGTTTTCTTTGGCGCAATGAATTCCAGTTGGTCAATTATTATGACACTGGGTTGATAATGCATTGCCTCCCGAAAGATGTTGCGCAACTTAGTTTCCCCTTCACCTATGTTCCTTCCGATAGTGGATGTCCCAACACTGAATGTCTTGTTCCAACCCGCTGCTTCAATTTGCTGTAATAGCGTAGTTTTACCGATTCCTTTGGGTCCGTAGATAAGGATCCCTTTTGTGTGCTCGTAGAAAGAAGGCATTGCCAGTTTATGCGAAGTCGGATTGAAGTCTGCAAGAGTTTCGTTGATTTTTTCAACCTGGGATGACATCCCACCAAGATCGGTGGTTTGCACTTGGATGTGAAAGTCTTCCTTTCCCTTGAGATCTTCAGGTCCATCGCCAACGATGATCTTGGAACTTTCAATGTATCGAAACAAGGTGCGGGAAGAGCTTCGATTTCCACTTTGAATGTTTCTCACTCTAAAGCTCCTACGCTGGCCTTTAAGCTCCATCTCAAATACCAGACCAACAGCAAGAACTTCACATTTGGATAAGGGGTGTTCTAATGACCATTCCCAATGGGCTCTATCCATATGGTATATGTCGCCATACTTCTCGAGTCTCTCAGGATCAGTGCATTCCACTAAATAAATTGACTCGATATCTTCCAGAGAGCCATCCACAACTTTACTGATAGATACTTTCTCTCCGAGCTTAATCGCGTAACAGTCTTGGAGGGTTCTTGAAGTCTGTACAACTGTATTCTGGATATTTTCAGTGGCAGTCCAAGCAATTGCGGTCCTTGAAGGCCCATCGACCGGTTGCAGAGTGCAAACATCTCCTGCCCGAAGTTTGAGAGCAGCCAGCGAAGAAGACGAGAGGAAGATACGAAATGCATCTTTCATGTCAGATCTTGGCTGCTTTGAGAGCGGCCGAACGGTAAACATGCGGAGTTCTGACATATTGCGACGACTAGCGATAGCGGAGCGGACAGTCTTAAGCCACAAGTCCTTTAGCCTAGCTGCAAGGGTCGACTGACCCTAATAGACCAGACCAGACGCTTGACAATTTTGTCAAAAGTCAAACGTTCATATGGTTCTGCCAAGCAGATTTTGAAGGGGAAGGAGAAAAGAGAATAATGAATCTATAGTAAAAGCATGTAGATATTCATGTAACAAAAATTGAAATGAAATAAAATAAATGAAAAATATAAGGTTGCTTTGACCCTTGCACTTAGAGAACTTTCCATAAATGGTGAAAGAAATGTAGGTAAAACTTTTCTTCAAGGTACCTTAATAATACTATCTCTGCAATCTGCACTTTTTGTAGGCTGTACTATTATACTACGATCCAGGTAGTTACAGGTATTAATTAAGTAATAACAATACAGATACATCATTTGTCACAATTCACCCAGTTTTACGTTTTACATTTCCAAAGCAATGATTACATATCATTTCTTTGGCTGCCTGCCCATGCCCATTGTCTACCTGATAAATAATGGAATCTCACACTAAGATGGTACTAGCATCACCAAGGGCCTTTTCAGTGGGAACAACAAGAAATAAGAATACTATCAATTTTGCAAGCGATAGCTTTGGCCATCGTAAGTAGATTTGGGTATCCTAAAAATGGTTATATTAGCTGGTCTATTTGATACTAATGTTAGCAAAGAGGCTTCATCTCATGTAGATATGATATTTGCCGGCATTCATTGGTTCAAACTACTTGGGAATCTAAACAATTGGAACATAGCACATAATTTGGTAGAAGACATGGATAAAGAGTGAGAGGCCAAATATGGAAAAAGGCGGTGGTGTTCAACTACTCATCTAACAGCACTTCCCTCCCACGTTGCCATTCACACCAGAACCTTGCTGATCTATAGTGACACCCTGAGAGCCAGATTGTTCAGATTTAGAAGTATCCATTCCCTTCTTTATGTCTGAAGCAAGGTTATAGAAAGCTTTCTCAATGTTGATATTGTTCTTAGCAGATACCTCGAGAAACGGGATGCCGAGTTCGTCAGCGAGCTGTTGACCTTGTTCTGTAGATACAGCCCTTTTTTCTTCCCAATCGCACTTGTTTCCGATGAGTATTTTATGAACACCCTCGCTTGCATGTTGTTCAACATTGTTGAACCAGGTCCGAATATCTGTAAATAGTTTAATCTCCAAACATTTCAAATGGAAGAGAGCAAAAGATTTCGGATTTCTTACTGTGAAATGAACGCTCATCTGTGACATCATAAACAAGGAGTATGCCCATTGCTCCCCTGTAATAAGCCGTCGTGATCGTCCTAAACCGTTCCTGCCCAGCCGTATCCCAAATCTGGAGTTTGACACGCTTGCCGTCCAACTCAATCGTGCGAATCTTGAAGTCGATGCCAATTGTGGTGATGAAAGACGGTGTAAAGGAATCCTCGCTGAACCGTAAAAGACAGCATGATTTTCCGACCCCGGAGTCGCCGATAAGTAGTAATTTGATCTGTAAAATGGAAACAAAACTTAGAAAGTGAACGTGCCAGTTTTGGTCGACTAGGGCATACCAAAAAATCGTAGTTCCTTGTACCTGCCATTATGGTCAAGTTTTATAATTCGAGTAGAAGCGCCTGTAAACGCGAACAGGCGCTGACCGCGGATACGTGGCTACTGCAAAGTGGTCTTTTCCCTGATTTGGATCTCTTCCCTTGGCCTTTCGTATGTGATTATTCCTGTAGAGGGCTGCAGCCACCGAATGGTGGCAAATATTCCGAGATCCCCAAAAAGAGATAGCAATGAAGTGGTGCCCTACTCTGAGAGTCAGGGGGGACGCGCGTGACAGCGGTCTGGTTATGGTGTTCGATTTGCTGAAGTGGTTGTGAAGGGAAACGTTATAAAAATGGCTTGGGAGTGGAAGAAGCTGCGGGCCTGTAGAAGAGTATGAATAATGGATATGAAGACGGAAGAGATGGTGGGAAATGGATGCCAATGCTCGTGGGAGAAAAGCCGTTGTCGAAAAGGTGCCTGGTGTCTAGATATCTCTCCTAGACTCTGGAGGCTATCTAGGAGGCCACTGAAGCCAAGACTGAGGAGCTAAATACTACTATTAATAATTATTAGTTAGGCTCGCTACTATGTTGGTAGCATGTATGTATCAATGATCTTACTAGGTATCCGGTCCGGTAAGAATTGGCGGCCCTTACACAGCACTGGTGCTAAGTGCCCATATAACTACCCAAGGTTCACCTACAAATGACTACTTGTTTCTGTCGCTTATCTAGAATTGCTCATACCCATGAGGCCAACCGCGGGCTCCATGTTTCCTCGCTACCTATGTATAACTCGACGTAAGGGGTATTTTCTACATGGGAGACCAATACAAAAGACACCTCCTGTATACACTTTATCTATGATCATTGGATCGAATTCCTAGCATCTAGTTTAGTGAAGTTCTTGGCTGCGCCTCAATTGCGGCCTCACGAATAGGGCTGTATACTATCAAAAGCTGGGGCTGGCTGCCATCCTAACAACCCAATGTAAGCGTCAGAGGTGAAATATATCCCTTTAAATCTAATGGGCTTTTAACCTTCTCCAGTAATTCCTGGACCCGGATGCGAGCATCATCAATCACAGTTAGAATTGGCCAGGTCGAGCGGAAACAACCTTCGAAATACGCTTTGTCATCGTCAAAAATACCTAGAGTATGCCCACCTTATACGCTCAACAACTTTCAGTTGTCTATCAATGCCCTGTCGGAAATCCATAAGATCTCTGATGTCTTCCTGAAATTCGCGGTACTGCGGTTCATTCAAACTGAACTTGGCCCTTTGAAGCAACAGCTCTGCCTCGCATATAAGTACTCCATGGTCCTCATAGGAGAGAATCCCATTCGCACTTGGAGATGAAGATGTTAAGGCTCGACTAACTTTTCTGTATGAAGAAATTAGCTTGGAAAACCGAGCTGGTCACCCATATGAAATACCGTAGAGCACGTCGCAGATCATCCCGCTTCCTACCAATACGCAGTCCTTTTCTGCTATCAAAGAGACCCCAGAGCCAGCTGAGAGCTGCGTATGAAACCAAGATTCCAGGGGTCAGGCCAACGAAACTAATAGATGTCAGCACTTGCGCCCCGTCGAATGTGCGGATTATATGTGCATACCCAAAAACAAGTTCCTGGCTTTTCAAAATAGCATCAATTCCACTCATTGCTATTTCAATATCAACTTTTGTCTTTTGAATCTGAATCAAAAGAGCGCGGATTAAATCGCCCCGGATAGTTCCCGCAAACGGTGTTCGCAAATCTCTTTCATATGCCTTCAGCACAGGCGTCAGGTCTCCTTCTTTTACCTTGTTCGCGATGGCTTCGGTATCTGATCTCATCGAGTGTCCTCCACTGAGATCAGGATGATCCTGGACGAATTCAACCACCATTCTTTCTAGACTTGCCCGATCAGCCTCAAGACTACCTTTGCTAATTATCGCGATTTCGCTGTTTTCGTCGTGCCTAATAGTCTTGACCAGTTTTTGAATAGGCTCAATCACCCAGTTTCCTCCAAAATCAACGGCTGTTGATGCAACATCGGCAGCCCAGCGAATGAGGTCAGTGCTTTTCTTGGTCAATACCTTCAGAGACGTGCTAGTCGAAAGTATTGCTACCAAGAATGGTAACCAGTAACGAACAAACCATGACGGACGACCATGTTCGCTGATTGCGGCCACTGACGACGCTGTGCAATTTGGCAGGCACTCTTGTAGGATATGAACCAGCTGACCGATGACAAGCGTAGGTTCTTGAATCGACGATTGTCCGTTCAGCTGCCTATATATGCCGTCGGCTTTTCTCTCAACAGTCGCAAAAACCCGAGTTTCAAAATCCAAATTGTCATTTTGGCTCGTTGCATTCTGCAAGATGGCTTCCATCATGATAACGCTCCGGGATATCCTAGAGCACCACTCCTCTTCAGTAAGGATACAAGCACTCTTGTTCCGAGCATCGTCGGCAGTTTCGAATGAGAAGCACTCTTCCATTAGAATTCCAATACTGCTAGCGTAGATACTCTTGACTGCTTTTAAATTGTTCTGATGGTGGCGCACCTCCGTCCTAAGCATCCAAAAAGGTGACAAAACCCTGGCCCGCAATGACCATATAGACTCGAACTTGATATACCTCCCCACTATATTGTAATAAAAGTGTGCCCATCCGAGTCCAAGAGTCCGGTTCCCAGAGATTGTCCAATTCGAGTATTTTTCCTTCGCTCCCCGCCAACACCTAATGGGGAGTGTTTGCACGGCATATGCGCTAGCATACCAAGAAGATTGAAGGATCCCATCCCAATATCGGATCTCATTATCCAGAATAAGCGCTCGTTCTAGAAATTCGGTCATCACCAACCCTAGTGTCTGTACCGCGGCCTTGCCAGCGGCCAACCATGCAAGGTCGGATACATATGAAGAAAATATTGCATCTGAAGATTCTGTAAGGTGCTGGAGCTGTGCCGAGGGAAACCGGGATAGCAATCGTAATAGTCCGTCCCGTAACAAGAGTTTGGTTCCAGTAGTGACTGAAAGCGTACAAATGATACCTTCCAGGTCACTCCTTTGTCTGCTTCGAATTCCGGAATCTTCAACAGCATCAAGGGGATTTATCGGCGTATGGTCAATGTGTAATTTCTCGGTGGTTTGTTGATGGAGTCTGTCAAGGACAGCGTCCAAACGCCGGGCGTTACTATATGAAACTCAGCTTGGAACAAATCAATGCTGCAGGAATAGAAATACTTACTCGATGATTATAGACATGGCCCACTGCAATCAATCCTTCAATTCCTGTAATGCTGGTTCTGGTTTATGCTTGCCATTGTCCATTGAAGTCAAACATTGCAAACAGCCTCGGTCTTCATGGAAATAGACAGAATCGGCCATGGTAATAATATGGAAAACCTTCGCTTCACAAGTACACTTGTTAGTAAAGTTACTAGATAGGAAATAGTAAACTTGAAAATATTCATTTACACATAAAGTACAGGACTCTATGCTGTAATACTCGTAGTCCATATGTACCTATGTAGTATTGCGTCCTTCTATTATTATTATTTAATAATAAACTATGTGCTAGTAATATTCAGTATGCATGTAGGAAGAAGAATAGTAGTAATCGACAGCATTGCTATTTTGTGGCAATAATAATAAAAGAATATGATTGACAAATTTCGACATAGTGGGGATTATCAGATCGGTCTTGGTCGGCTAGACAGTGGTGTGCCCTTAAGATCAAGTCTCGCCACTCCGGGAACGGGTGTCCTAGCTGCCTAGGCTTGATCTCTGCCTTGGCCCCTGAAATACTGTCTAATCCACCAATTCACACCTCAGCACACAAAACATCTGCTTAATATTTTCTATTCACCGTGGTGTGATTCAATTCAAGCATAGCCAGCTGTAATCTGGTGACATTGTTTATAATAAACGCTGAGGCTACTCAGTTGAATGACAATGTAAGCTATGCTTCCGATACACCCAGTATACCCAGTGTTAATTGGTGACCTAACTGGATAAAGGAATTCAACAACATTGCTCTCTACCCCCCCAGACACTTATTGGGGCCAATTTGACGAGATCACTAAATACAACACTCATCTCAATGTGGCTGAGAGGCTGTGGGCAGCATATTATGCATGGATGCAAAATGATGTTCTTGCAACGGGCGTTATGTCCTTTGCAATGCATGAACTGGTGTACTTTGGTCGCTCATTGCCTTGGATCTTCATAGACACCTTGGGACTGTTTAATGGCTATAAGATCCAAAGTGTAAGTTACACTGCCCCTACCGAAGTGCATTTCCCTAACAGGCAAAAGAATAAGATTCCTTCTCTGCGAGAGCAATGGGACTGTGCCAAATTTGTCCTCCTTAGCCATTTCACTGTTGAATTACCTCAGATATGGTGAGTGATTACTATGATTTGCCCCTTTTTGGTTTTTGTTTGTGCTGTAATTAATAACTCTCCAACAGGCTCTTCCATCCAATGGCTCAATTTTGTGGACTGTCCACATCTGTTCCATTTCCCTCCATCTGGACAATGGCGTACCAAATAATGGTGTTTTTCATTATGGAGGATGCTTGGCATTATTTTTCACACCGTGCACTGCACTGGGGCCCTCTCTACAAGGGAATTCACAAGATCCATCATCAGTACTCAGCACCGTTTGGACTAGCCGCTGAATATGCTTCACCTATTGAAGTCATGATCCTCGGATTTGGAACTGTCGGCTGTCCCATTCTCTGGTGCGCTGTGACCGGTGATTTGCATATTCTCACCATGTATATTTGGATTGTCCTGCGACTCTTTCAGGCCATCGACGCGCACAGCGGCTACGAGTTTCCTTGGAGTCTCCATCATTTCCTCCCTTTTTGGGCTGGAGCTGACCATCATGATCTTCACCACGAGAAGTTTGTCGGTAATTATGCAAGTAGTTTCAGGTGGTGGGACTATCTGCTGGACACGGAGTACAGCCCGGAGGCTATCAAGAGACGGAGGGAGAAGAAAATCGCAAGATCTTCCAAGAAGACACTGTGATACAGTGGCATCTACATCGGTTCTTCATGGAATCTGATTGAAACGGAAGAGGTACACACTCCTTCCAATATTCATAAAATCATGCCCTACAGCGGCAATATTATTCTTGGCTGATTATGTATATATTGATTAACTACATATTGATTAATGATGTTGAATTAGATCTCAGTGAGATAAATGCAGCAGCTGTGTTCTAGCTATGTGATGAAAAGATCTTCAATTCAGCAGTACCCGGTAATTGATACTTCGGTGCCAATTGTATCCAGAGACGACCCTCGCTGGAACAATGTGGCATTTATAAGTTAACATGGGGAGAGAGACATTTAGAATTAGCATAATTAGCCACTACTAATCTGATTCTGTTTCGATAATTTGACCATGGTCAAATTGCAGGCATCTTCTGAGACTGGTCACCGTATATTTCCGAACATTTGTCAAGGAAACGCCCGGGAATTCCTGCCACTTTCACTGGCCAAGGAAATTGGTGTCTCCTAGCAGTGACTCCTCTGACGCATTCAAGGAGAACCCTCACAATCAACACGCACAAAACAGGCTGGACCTCTCTATATTAGTAGGAAGCAGTCATATGTTGATGAGGATAATATTTCGGAAATACGGATCATCTAATAATCCGGTCCCGTGTGCGGATTATGTATGTTCCGGGAGGAAAGGCCCCAAATCCCGCATATATGATTGAGAGCTCGAGGCTTTAAGCATTAAGCATGTCAATTAAGAGCTTCACAATGTACTGGGGACAGCAGTATATTGATATAGACATTCATCATGAATCCTATAAATCCTACAGTCTCCTTTTTAATATTTGATATCCAGATGCCACTCCCCTGATCCACTTCGTCGGTCATGATGCTCAAACTTGTCATAATATCATCCTTACTGACCTTTGGCACTTCAGTGGATCTATATATGCCTAACAGCTGTATAGAACCATCTAGACAATCGAACACAAAGGCCCTTGCCCTTGATAACCTACCCTACTGTTAGGCAGTGGCCTAGTAGCATGCCAGCCATGCTAAGTCTCTGACACCTACATATTGTCAGCCAACAATATTGTTAGTAGACTTCACTAAGTTGCAAGTTTACTGTGGAGGCTTTAATAAAGGATTTTAAAGGCCTCAACATAACTGGTCGAAGACTTAGAGATATAGGATCTCTTATAAGGGCTAGCATGCCTAGAATAGGTGTAGAGATATAAATATTTAAATTAGAGGTAAGGATGTCTAAGGAACAATCCGTATAGGTGTGGAGGTAGGGATACTTGAAGAATATCTGATACTGTACCGGGGGCACTGCGGAACCCTGGAGTCCTCATATTTCCTATCTTAGAACGCCATAGGACCGCGGTCTCCGACATACTAATGTATGGTGGAGCCCGCGGCCAGAGAGTACTTAAGGAGGGCTTCCTCCCAGATAGTCACAAGAAATCAAATATACTTTTGGTTTCTAAGCTGCTTCACTGGCATCATCATTATATAGGAGTAAGGCTCCATTATCATATTGCTTCTTTTGTTATATCATCCTTTTACTAGACTATTCAGTACAGGTGTAGTGACATCATTTTGGTATATCCATCCCTGAGGTCCCTTGATCACAACCCAGATCCTGTCGCAGGGAACAACGCACATACGGGGCGCGCCCCTTTACACTGTCAAGCAGATATTTTGGATCTTTCTATTATATAGGGACCGTATAGTTGCTATAAAAATAATATAGGTTATATAAAGTTGTCTTGTAGCTTGAAGGCTTAGTCTTTTTTAATATTTAATAATCTCTTAATTTAGTGAAATATTTTGGTTACGTTACTAACTTTCTTTTTCATATACTTATGACGTAATCGGACACCGAGTGTCACCGGACACTGAGAGTCCCCCCTTTTCCACAATAGTTAGTATGATAATTTTATTATTTTATCAACTACCTCTACCATCCACACCATTGCCATGGAAGATAAAATCTTATAAAGGGCAAATTTTTTTAGCCCTTAATATATTAAAAAGATTAATATCTATTTATCCCAAAGATTGCAGCAGCATTTAATGTTAACATAAAAATTTTTTAAAGATAGTTAAAAAATCTCTCTATATATAAACATTATAATAAATCACGAAAAGCTATCAGCAATTGAAGAATCCACTCTTTTAATATAGATCCTTGATATATGTTAACATAATTCACCTCCAAGAATTGTGACTATCTAATATTTAGTAAAATTATTATTATTTATATAGCTATCCTTTACTGCCTTTATTTTGTTTAATAAAAAATAAGTGAATTAATTTGTTAAACACCATCCAGAGCTTCAATCTAAATATATTTAAAAATATAATTATTAATATGTAAAATGTGAAGATCCAAAGCTTATTTAAAATTGGTTGGTTTAAGCTTTTTATTAATATCTAGCAGAAATATAGAATTCTATATAAAAATATCTATAATATAGATAAGACTAGGTGTTAAATAGGTATTATATCAACAGCAAAAGTTATGTATAATTTAAAAATAAAAAATAAATAATTTTTGCTGGAAAGAAATATTAATAAATATTTATTAATTTAAATAATAAAAACAATGAATCAAATATCTTAAAAATAATAAGATATCTTTTTCTATAATCAGCTAAATCATAGATAAGGTGATTAAAAATGCAAAGATTACAATACAAAATATAATTTTATTATAAAATAAGATTTAACAGCTCTATACATATAAGAAAAAAATTAAAAAATAAAAATCTTAAAAATTTATTTAAGATAGAGGAAGTCTTACTGATTATAGGTTAGCAAAAGATTTAATAAATAGAGAAAGAATTATTTTAATAATAATCATCTCAAGGACAGTAAAAGCTTATTAAATGTAGTAGTTATAATTAGACTAACTATAACTACTTAAGATGTCCTGCTAAGTAGCCTCACATTATTTTGTGTATATATAAATATATTAAATTGCTGATAATTCTACAGTTCTATGAGCCTTTAGTTATTTCCATGGGCCTAGCAAAAGATAGGGACACTCATGTCCGATTACGTTAGAATAATGGTTTTTAATTTAGGTAAGCTTTTAGCTATTTAATAATAGGACTAGGACTAAACTCAATATTATTAAGTTTTAATAAATCCTTCCTTAATTGTAAGGTCGCAAAGGCCAGAGCCTCAGGCCATATAAGATCACGTGTATATAGCAATCAGGGAGCTGAACTCTGCAATACCATAGCGAAGTCAGTGATTAGTTCTTACACAATAAGGACTCTACGTTTTCCTCCCGACTATCGTACTTAGCATTCTCCGTATATTGGTTACCTCTTCACGCCGTCACCGCCATCCAGCTCTTACATTAATTAGGGTTTATCCTTCTTTTAATATAAAATAATTTATAAGCTTAATTTTTTTAAATTTTTCTTATCTTAGGCTATGTCTAGTCCTTAATAGATAAACTTAATTTATAAGCTTTAACTTAGGGAAAGGCTAGAATAAGGTAAAGAAAATAAGATCATAGTAGCATCCAAAAAAATCTTTTATATATCTAAAAAACAAAGAGCCTTTGAACCTACTTTTATTTAATATGGTTTAAAAACTTTAAAAATCACTTTATTTGATTTTTCTAAAAAATTTCTATTTCTTTAAGATAAAAAGTCTTTATAATATTAAAGGATAAGAGACCTTTTAAATAGCTTTTAATATCTCTATAATTTTTAAACTTAATTAAGATCTTTAGTTACTAGGTTTTAAATTTAAAGGTATTTTTTTTTCTAGAGATCTCTTTATCAGCAATTAGCTAGCTAAATAATATTTTATAATTAAGAATTTTAGACTTATATTAATCTTATTGATTTAAACCTAACAATTCTTGACTAAATGTCCCTTAATCTGCCTTTGAAGAAAATATTATTAATATAGTGAGAAAAAAATTTTCTATTTATCTATCAAATAATGTAGAAAAATATGATAATTAGAATATAAATTAAATTCGAGATCTATCTCCTATTTAAACTGATATTAATTTATCCTAGTCACGCACCATACATCGTATGGCGGTCCGGAAACCCTGTCCTGCCGGCACTGACCGCTTCTACACGTGACTGCGAAGGAGATATCTCGAACTTCTGTTTTGATCCTGTAGTAGCTCCTCGAGCTATGTCTTGTCTATCTACCTGTACAATAGCTTGCCTGCCCGTCTGCCTCTGTGTTCTTTCCAATATATCTCTATTTCCTGATCTCCTGAATCCGCACCTTGACACTTTTAAGATAATATACTTAGGGAGGGTACTTCTAATAAGAGCTCTCTCCGCTATTTATTTAATAATACCTTTGATAATTGCTTATTATAGATATTAATAAATAAGCATCAGTAAAAATCAAAAAAGTTCTCAATATATTTAATAACAAGTATATTATTTCTAAAGTAAAATTAAAATCTAAACAACTCTATAATAAAATATAGTATTAAAATCTAATTATCTGTCTTTTTTTGGTAAAATGGTGATGTAGGATAGATAATATAATAAAAATACCAGAATAGTTTTTTATCAATTTAGAACCCTTTTTTTACATTATTTATTATTTTATCTTATTTTATTGCAAGATCTTTAACTCAGCTGGCCACATACTTATATTAAGAATAATATTTAAGCTTATAATTAAGTTTTAATTTCTTAGGAAATTTGATTTAACTTTTTTTTTTAAATATATATTTATATTTAATTAGCTATCTTTACTAGCTTTACCTCCTTTTATATGTCCATAGGTTTTAAGATCTTTTTTAACCAAACCTATTTTAGATTAGTATCTTTAAAATCTTTGATTTTAAAGATTTATTAATAAATCGAGTACTGATTTAAGTATTATTTTAGTTTTTAAATTAATCTTATACCATTCTATGTCCTTTCTCAATATTAAATTATCCTAATCTTAATTAATATTCCAATAGCTCTCACTCTTAATAACAATAAATTTATATATGTTTTTTAATTAAGTGAAATTAGTATCATAATCATATATCCTTATTCATTTCTTAAAAAAAGGGTATATCTTTACTGCTTTCCCCTCCACTAGCCTTCACAGTATTGTCAAGGGGGCGTATGTGCGTTGTTCCCTGCGACAGGATCTGGGTTGTGATCAAGGGACCTCAGGGATGGATATACCAAAATGATGTCACTACACCTGTACTGAATAGTCTAGTAAAAGGATGATATAACAAAAGAAGCAATATGATAATGGAGCCTTACTCCTATATAATGATGATGCCAGTGAAGCAGCTTAGAAACCAAAAGTATATTTGATTTCTTGTGACTATCTGGGAGGAAGCCCTCCTTAAGTACTCTCTGGCCGCGGGCTCCAGGGTTCCGCAGTGCCCCCGGCACAATGGGTATTAAAAGCTTTAAAATCAGGCTTTAAAAAAAAGGTTAGAAGCTGTTAAAACCCCTCTTTATAGAGCTATAGAGGTATCTCTCTACTGTTATGGTGCCTGTCCTGTCCTGCCTGATATATACATGAGAGCAATGTAGAGTCTCCGGCTCTACATCCTAGTCCTTTGCTAGTGCAGCAAGCGGTTAAGCTTCTGAATGCTCCCGGAGGTTGATCTGTGACATCTACTCTCCTCTTATATTAGGGTTAGAAATATGCAGGGCCTATATGCTTAGAACTTCATCTTTTAACTATTAGTTATATGATCAGGGCTAGATTGCCTAAAGTGGGGTGACAAAAGTATTTGAAAACCCCAAAAACACGCTAGTGATGCCGCTTCCTAGATAAGGAATTAATTAAGCGGATCTCTACTACCCTGTCACCGAAACAACATGTAGCTAGCCATTTTATTCTCCATACTCCTACTATGTACTCAACATAATAATGAACTTTCTTAAGCTATCTTTTAAACTATATTATTTTAACAACTACTCTAAAAATCGTATATATGCAAAAATGGAAGCAGTACAAAAGGCTTGCATTATTTAAAAAATAAGAGAATAAACAAAATTAAGCTAAAATACAGATTAATTATATATTAAAGGATTTTAAATAGATTATATAGTTAGATAAGTTTAAATGTAGAGTTGGAGCTTATTTTAAATGTTTATTAATCCTTCTCACTAAATCACTAAAAGGGATATATATACTATTTAATATAAAAAAGGGGTCAAACAGATCTTTTAGCAATTTTTAATTTTAATTAATAGACCAGTCTGCTACTATTAGATAGAGACATTAAATCCACTTATAATAATATTATTGCTTAGGCTATTTATAATATTTATAATTTTTTTTCCTAAGTTCCTAACCTATAATAAGATTTTTATATATAATAATGCATGAGTCCACCAAGCTTATACTACATAGGAATTATTTATTAAGATTAAGATATTATAAAATAGCCTTTCTATTTCTCTGATCTGAATCTAATTAAAAATACTGAGGTATTGACGAAAGCAAAAATCTATGAGAGAGATATCTTGAGCTAGAGAAGGCTCCTAATATTGAAGAGACCTAATTCCAATTGATTAAGGCAGCTAAGGAGGCATAAAATACTTGTTACACCCTGGGATTCTTCATGCCTCTGTATCATTAGCTTGGGCTTCTGACTGGCTCTGCTTACCCAACTTCACTGGAACCAATGACAACACTGTCGTATCGTAGAGCCCTTGTACCACCATGATAATCTTTGGGAGGGTAACCAAGGAGGTAGAAAGAAGCAAGGCCTCCGTGTGTAACATAATCAGACACCAGGAGATACTGCTTTTTACTACTGGCACCACAACTCTTTCAATTAACTGCCTCTATCACCTACATTATTATCAATGGAAGATAAATCTTATGAAGGGTGAATTCTCTTAGTCCTTAATATATTTAAAAAAGGTCAATATCCATCAATTCCCAAAGCTGCAGCCGTATTTGATGTTAATTCATAAATTCTTTAAAAATAGCTGAAAGGGGTCTCTATCTGTATAGATATTATTATAAACTGCAGAAAGCTATCAACAATTAAAGAATCTACTCTTTCAATATAAATGCTTAATATATGTCATTATAGCCTACATCTAAGAGTTATAATTATCTATATTAATTTATTAAATAAATTTCATCTCTATAAATTATTTTTGCCGAAAAGAAATATTAATTTAAATAATATTTTTTAATTTTAAAGACTACTGGACCAGCCTAAATAAAAATAAATAAATAATAAATAAACTTTAATTATAAATTAATTTTAAAAGCTTTGTGAAAGATATATAACTATAAATTAAAGATAGATATAAGATATTAATCTTTAATAATTATTTAAGTTATACTATTACAGAATTAGAAAAATTTTATATAAAAAGATTTTTTTATATATATTTTTACATTTTTTATAATCACTTAATACCAGCTATTTTTTTAAAGTATATTTATAGCTGAAATATTGTAGAAATAATATAAAAAAGAATTTATTTAATTTACAAAAATAATAAGATATCCCTTTCCATAATTAGCCAAATAATAAATAAAATAATTAAGAATGTAGAGATTACAATATAAAATATAATTTTATTATAAAAAGGTTTAACAGCTCTGTATAGTCTAAGAAAAAAAATAAGGAAAAAAAAGATCTTAAAAATTTATTTAAGATAGAGGAAGTCTTACTGATTTATAAGGCTAACAAAAAATTCAGTAGATAAAGGAGGAATTGCTTTAATAGCAATCATCTCAGAGATAGCAGAAACTTATTAAATATAATAGGGGTAGTCAACAACGTATAATAAACGTTTAATGAAATCATTTGATTAAACGCGCTAAACCAAAATAGGAAATGGTTATTGACCACCCCCAATCACAATGTCTTCTTAACCGTTTAAGCTTGGCATGGAAAAATAATTTATCCAGCTAGTCTTTCCAGGATAATGGGATATGCTGAATATGGCAGATTTACATAAAACTTCAAGGCTTCATAACTTTACCAAAACACCATATTTTTGGAAGATTCAAGCTAAACCTGAACCCTTAGAGCTCTTTGAGTATCTCTGATCACTTTTTATCAAATAAAAGGGCCTTGGTGTTGTTGAATTAAGGTAGGAAGTTAAATACCATGGACACACATCCAACCATACACCCAAGCTCTAAATAACTGATTCTGATGTTATAAAACCTTATATTAGACCTCCTCCTATATGCCACAGTGATCTAAAAAGCATACTATAAAAGATAATTTAGATTTAGTATTTGAAATTGTAACTGTAGAAAGCCTAATTAAGTTACTAATCCTTGATAATATTACTTATCTTTACCAACACAATTCTATTCTTCTGATCTCAAATATCATTGATTTATCTTGATATCTGAACAAACGTATGCCTAAGTTAGCAAGAAGATTGCCTCTGAACTTAATTAAGAGATATCTTGCCTTTCTAGATATTGGTTTCTTTATTAACTTCCATATGAAGTCAGACAAGACAGTTTTTAGGGGCTTATTGAATTGCTTAAAGAATATGGAGAAGCAGAATATTGGTGTCAGATATCTAAATATAAAGCTTAAGCTAGGCCAGTGTCTTATCAGATTATTATTATCTTATATATTCTTAGATTTATAAGCTGTACAACAGAATGAGTGTAGATAAAATTAAATATTAGCAAAGAGACTATATAGCTTTACTTTTGGCATATAATAAAACTTCTTGCCTCACTAGTAAATAAGTATATACACTGGCCAGCTGCTAATATGCATAAGACTAATATCTAATCTAGGGAAATCTTTGTCAATTATGTTAGATTTCTAAATGGGTCAGAGATAATTCTCCAAGATTGCCTATTAAATAACCTAGAGATATACTTCTTTAGAAAGAAGATCTATAGCTTTAATCTTTAAGCCATATGCAATCACCAAGGCCAGTTTATATATCCTCATGCAGGCCATATAGCTAATATATATGATTTAACCACATTTAAAGCAGCACCATTTTACTAGCAATGCCAATAGCTCTTTGCTTATGATGAGTATCTTTTTACAGATAAAGCCTATCAAATTAATCAGTATATAATCACACTTTATAAGCTTCCAATAGCTCACAAGTGGTCATTTAAAAACTTTAACCCACACCCATTCACAGAAATGAATCAGGATTGAGCATATATTTGGTATTTTAAAAGCTTGATAGGTAAGCCTCAAGAGTCTCCTTATATAAATCTACCATGATGTTAAAAAAGATTATATAAGAATGCTTAAATGGATAATGGCCTGTTTGGTGTTGCATAATTACACAAATATATATAGTGAGAATAATGAATAATTAATAAATAATATTAATATTGATACTATTGCAATTGGAGAGGAAGATAGCATTCATGATAAAGTTAGCAATTTACTAGACATAAAGCTTGCTAGTAATAAAGTTAGGAATAATTTAAGACTTTTAATTAAAGCTAAAGCTAAATATTAGTAATAGTTAAATTAATCTTTCTTCATCATTCCTACTACAGTAATTATTAGATTTTGAATTAACTGTATTTACTGCTTATCTCTCTTTATATTTATCTGCATCTACCTCTCTAATAAACTTTCCTAGCTCTTACTTGTATGCAAGCAATTTAAAGCTAAATATCATCTTGTATATGCAGCTGCTTTTCTTCATAATTAGCCTAACTATCCCTATT
This sequence comes from Monascus ruber, assembly GCA_002976275.1. Classification (NCBI taxonomy): domain Eukaryota; kingdom Fungi; phylum Ascomycota; class Eurotiomycetes; order Eurotiales; family Aspergillaceae; genus Monascus; species Monascus ruber. The sequence goes on from PSNO01000005.1 coordinate 1,304,438, forward strand.
TTGATCCAACAAAGTCTTGATGTCTAGGCCCCTCTGTTCCCTATAGAGAGACACTTGGTCATTATTTTGATATATGAGATTGGGATAATATTGGAGTTGGTGTCTGAATACTAATAGGAGACTAAGTATTTAGAACCTCACTACTACTATTATTCTTTTCTTGCAGTAATGCCTCGGCATCACTATCTAACTATTTATTAGATCCAATAGGAGGAGGAATATCTTTTTGGGTGAAGGTAAGACTATCTGTTGTGATTGTTGGGATATTATTTATTTATTTACCAAAAATATCATTGAGCTGCTAGAAGAATTGACATTTCTTATTTAAAAGTTTTTAAAGCAAAAGAGTTAGCTATAAGAATTATATTTTGAGTTTTAAAATAGTCCAATATTATCATTGACAGAGCTTTCACAATCTTCTTTTTTCTAACTAAACCTAAACTGATCCTGCAACTTTTTTTGCAGCTTTCCATGAATTTTTCATATTATAGTATTTAGATTTGATCTTTTTGGCATTAATCTCACTGTCTTCATCATTAAAAAGAGCCTCCTTTGCCTTCATTGTCCAGAGAAGTGTTGAGCCACAAAGGAGTTCACAATTATCCTCCATCCAAGCCACCAATTTTTCAATTTTGGAGTCTTCCCAGCCTCACATGTTGAATATATAATATTATGAAGAAGCTTTATATATAATAATAGTAGTAATAGATAATTATCAAATGATATTAATGAATTTCAATGGAAAAGATGAAGTTGAATGCTGGTGGTGAGGTCCAACAGGGTCAATTAAATGCTGAGCGTTTGATTAATAGCCTCAATCGCGTTTAATAGACGATACAGCGTTTAATAGAATCCAGCCAATAATATCGCGTTTGGTTGCCAAGAAATTTAAACGCCGATTTCATTAAACGTTTATTATACGTTGTTGACTACCCCTAATAATTATGGTCAGACTGGCCATAACTGCTTAAGATGTCCTATTAAATAGCCTTGATTTATTCTGTAACTGACCCCTACGGTAACCTTCGGGGTCGCGTGTATTGCGCGACCCTGCCAACCACCCGAGCACCCCAACCACCCGAGCACTGATTTTAGAAATTCGTAGAATTCCAACCGATCAACTTTATCATATAATTTAACCACCACCACCATGCCTAAATTCAATAAAAATTACGAAGATCAAATGCTCAGAGCCATTGATGCATTAAACACACAAAAGCCTCTAAATATTGCTAAAACTATGTGTGAATATGGAATTAAATAGTAAACCCTCTCTGCAAGGTGGAAAGGACAGTCCAATCTACTTGAATGGCCACCAACAAACACCAGATTGTTAGAAGAGCAAGAGAAGGCTCTGTATCATTATATTGATACTCTAAAGCAATTAAATATAAAGCCACTTGTATAAATAATCCAATCAAGTGCCAATTTTATCCTGAAATCAACCTATACCAACCTAGACATCCCTCCACCTACTATCAGCAAGAAATGGTTAAACTGATGGCTAGGAAGGCATCTTGAATATAAGAAGTATCATTTTAGAGCTATAGAGCTTGACCACAAGCATACAGAGGATTATGAGATTATTCAAAAATAGTTTTAGAAACTCTATCAGACCATTCAGAACCATAGGATATTGAAGGAGAATATCTATAATTTTGATAAGATTAACTTTAATATTGGTGTTGGTTATAATTAATAGATTATTACCAGGGACTTCAATACTAAGAAGCCCTATATTAGTATAAATTCAAATTATAAATATGCTACTATGGTTGAAGCAGTTAACACAAATAGTTAGACCTGCCCACTACTTATTCTCATAAGTAGGAGTTGTATATTTGCAAATTGGTTTAAAACTATTGATATCCAGTAAGAATATTTAATTGGAGTATCAGAGAATAGCTATATAACTGATATAATTACCTTTTAATAGGATTAGTCATTCTATCAGCATACTAAAAGATATAGGAAAAGCCAATATATCCTTCTTATATATGATAGATATGGCTCTTATTTAACACATAAATTTGTTGAATTCTGTGAGAAGACAAATATTATCATATTCTTTTTACCTTTATATATAAGCCATTTCTTGCAGCCATTGGATGTTAGTGTTTTTTATATATATAAGTATTAATATTTAGAAGCAGTTGCAGATGCAACTTACTTAAAATATAATAAATTTACTAAAATTGAATTTCTTTATATTTTAGGGGCAATTTACAAGAAGACATTTAAACAGTATATTATTCAGTATAAAATTTAAAAGACTAGCATTATACTATTTAATTAAATGCTTTAATCAGATTATTTATCTTCTTCATCTACCTCCAACAACAATGATGTTGATTCCTAAGGTAATACACCAAAAAAAGCCAACCAATTTAGGGAGATTGGTGACAGAATATCAGAGATTCATGATACTGATAAGGATAAATTTAATAAAAGTCTAGAGCTGCTTATTTATAGTGATAATATGTTGGCATCATATTCAGCTGCTATCAAAGCTGAGCTTGACCAGTATATTAAGGCTACTAGGGACCATGTAGCTCAATCATAGGCCTCTAGATGTAGGGTTCATAAGGGAGGTATAGTATCAAGCTCAGAACTTAAAGCTATAAAATGAAATACAGCAAATATCAATGAGTAGGCTGAAATAAAGAGGTGGAGGGCTAAATATAAGCACTGCCTACTGGAGCTGTTGGATGTGTGTATTCAACAAGGAATTATTATACAAAGGCAACAGTGTGCTAGGGCCCAAGCAGAAGAGTAGAGCTTTGATTTAAATATATTTTGAAGCCAGATACTATAGAATTCATTGAGATATTGAAGCTAGAAGGGGGGATTTCTAAAATCGGTGCTCGGGTGGTTGGCAGGGTCGCGCAATACACGCGACCCCGAAGGTTACCGTAGGGGTCAGTTATATAGAAATATATTGAATTTTGATAATTCCACAGTTGTACAAACTTATAGCTAATTCCATGGTGCCTGGCGAAAAAGCTGTATTTCTCGGTGTCCGATTACGTTATACCTTAGGATCAGAGAAGTATGACGAATATAGATAACCAAGTTGATACATCAGTGACTTAGTTGTAATTGAACGCAACGAGAGAAATACAAACTAGATACATAATGGCAGTGACAGTTCTTATTATGAAGCTCTTAATTGATATGGTTAGCGCTTGAAGCCTCGAGCTCTCTCTTATTATATATGCGGGATTCGGGGAAGTGTAGGCAACTTTCCTCCCGGAACATACATATTCCAGATACCGATACAGGATCATTAGATAACCCGTCTGCCCGAAATACTATATCCTCATGCCAGGAGATACTTTCTGGCCATTGTACTGATCTTCCTTTCTTCTCCATGTTTGATCTTCTCGTCAAATAGCCACCTAGATAGCTGAATGGCATTATCCATTCTTTCTAGGTTTGAGCGTCGTGACAGCTTGTCTCTGTAGACACCTCGACGAACTGCCTGATATGAGCAGAGCATTCGACACATCCCTTTTATCAGTGATAACTAGGGCTTAGGGTTATATGTGCTCAGGGCACTTACAAGGTGTGTCAGTTGTTTTTCCGATCCGGTAACTGTATGTGGGCCGAACCATCCCGAGCTAGGGAGCCCATCTGAATTTTGACAACTTCAGCATTGAGTGATTTTCCAAGCTACGAAAACGATCAATGCACAGAATGTCACTGCAAGCAATTAAATACTCTGGACGTCAATTGGCCATACTTGACCAACTGCAACTCCCATATGTGGAGAAATACATCCCAATACAGACAGCAGAAGAAGGATGGCATGCCATCAGGGAAATGCGGGTGAGAGGAGCACCTGCTATTGCAATTGTGGCTGCACTGGCACTAGCATCTGAGCTCTCTACTCTCATTACAGAGAACAAACTATCTCCAATCGCAGAAGACGTTCGGGTCTTCATCACTGAGAAACTGCAATACCTCATGACGAGTAGGCCGACAGCCGTTAATCTGGGCGATGCCGTTCGCAAACTCGAGACCACAGTAGCGAAGCATGCAAATAGGGAAGACTCCACAGGCAACAGTGTCGCTTCCGCTTTCATCCTTGCAGCAGAAGATATGCTAGCGAATGATCTGGAGGATAATCATAACATCGGGCAGAATGGTGCAGCGTGGATTGTAAGGAATGCTATTCAACCCGGAAATGCAAAGGCCGCTATTCTCACACATTGCAATACAGGGTAAGTTTTAGAAATTCCAGATATGAACCTCTCTGACATGTATCACGTTACCGGTAGTTCTCTAGCGACCGCAGGGTATGGGACAGCTCTGGGTGTAATCCGCTCACTTGCGTCAGGCAATGCTCTGCTACATGCATATTGCACGGAAACAAGGCCCTACAACCAAGGATCTCGTCTGACGGCCTTTGAACTAGTCCATGACCAGATTCCTGCCACGCTGATCACAGATTCTATGGCGGCAGCATTACTGGCTAGTGATAAGATAAATGCTGTTGTTGTAGGAGCTGATAGGGTGGCTGCTAATGGGGACACGGCAAACAAAATAGGAACCTATGGCTTGGCTGTTCTGGCGAGACACCATAATGTGAAATTCCTCGTAGCGGCACCACGCACGACCATTGACCTGGCAACGAAGTCAGGCAGCGACATCGTGATAGAAGAGCGCCCCGCCTATGAGGTTGCCAGGATGAGAGGACCTTGTGTAGGGGAAGATGTAACGGGGGGTGTGAGAATGGAGACAATATCCATTGCTGCTCACGGCATTAATATCTGGAATCCGGCGTTCGATGTCACCCCTTCCACTCTCATTGATGGCATCATAACAGAGGTTGGCGTGGTGGAGAAGGCTCCAGATGGATTGTTTCACCTGGATGATCTATTTCGATAATTTCCTGAAACCGAACCACTCTGGACAATGTTAAGGTAGACTATGAATAACACCTCTAAGCTGGTCTCATTTAAAGACCAACACCAATATTTATTGCGAAACTAGTTATTTGTGCCATGGCTTTTGTTGGACTGGCTAAACCCTAATAAATGTGGCATTTCACAGTTGGACATCGTTCGTCAATAGTCTTACCTCTTCACCAGGCTTAAAAGCTGGGAGGCCAATATAAGGGCAACCGTCACAGCGGAAAGCATCCCCCAGTGCGCAATTTCCGCAGCTACCGACCTTTCCTTGCACAGTAAAATCAACTTCTGCCAGATCATTGCGTTTCAGTTTCATAGAATTTAGCTCTCTATCCGCATTGGTACGTCGTATCGCATCCTCTTCCTCAAGCTTCTGCGCAAGTCCACAGGTGCAGTCTTTACAGGCTCTTCGGCGTTTCCCGGCCTTTGGGCGACATTCTGGCGCTAATGAATTTTGTTAGAGAACCATTTAATCATTCAGGCGCCAGCTTCAAAAGAGCACCTTTAAGCAGATCGTGAAAATAGCACGATAGAGAAAGGAATTTTTCGCATTATAAAGCATTGCAAGCCATTGGTCTGAAAGCACTTACGTTGGATAATTGGCTGGCCCATGTCGCTTCCATCGAGAATGCCATTTTCATCAATGAGCCCACTATCAGGGCGCCCTGTTCCCCTATTATCTGCCACGGCGACAAGGTCATCGGCGAAGTCGACAAAGCTGCTGGCATGAGTTTGGCCCGTTCCCTTATAGCGATTGCTCTCGCGGACTGCTTGGGATGCTGTCTTTAGCTGTTGTATAACTGCTTGGCCATTTTCTATTGCAATTTTCTTCGGCTTCTTTGCTCCAACCCGCAAGGGCACTGAATGCTGGTCGCCAAAATCTGGTTTCACGAAACCACCACTTTCATCACCAACAAGTCCTGCAAGTATGGCCTCTGTTCGATATATGTCTCCTTGTAACCCATCTGTTCCATTTTGACTGCATAGGCGGCCTCCTGGTTTAAGCGACTCAGCAATTTTCCTAAGTACACCGCGTTCAGCGAGCGCATGAACTTCACGATAAGAACCATCAGCATCGGCCAAGAATAAAACTCTGTCGTATTTCGACGGTGGTAAAGATACAAGGCTGAAAGCTAGACGGTCGAGCATTTGCAAGTCGGTTGTGCTGTAGTCATATTGTGAATAGATGATGCTCTCTAGTGTTTCTGGACGTGAGGATAGTGACGGCGGAGATAGCAGTAAAGTCTGCCCCACTGGCTTGGATGATCCAGGAGACATCAGCAATGAATGACCAGTATTGATTTGTACGATAGTTGAGATGAGAATAAAATCAGTGAGATACTATCAGTGGGGAGGCCTTAATACTGTGGTTGGTGTAAAGAAAGTGAGGATTCAGTAATATCTCTCTCTATCACTACCCGTGCCAAGCGCACCTCCCCAACACAAAAATTTCTTACATTCCTACTAAATCCACCACAACACCATCAAATTTGCAGATGAATATAAAGAAGACCGAAGACCAAATATTGGCAGAATGTGAAGAATTCAATTCAAACCTAAAAATCCTAATTCATCCCCAGATCGGCTGCTGAATATGAATCCTTACCAGTGACCAAACGGATCCCTACGTTTAGGTGTTCAACCCCTTCAAAACCAATACCTTTTTATGCTCTAAGTGAGCTGACAATATTTTTTATTCTCACTGTAAACGCCGCCACAGCTAAGCCCCATAGTTAGCGCTATAACGTAATCAGACACTGAGTGTCCCCGGACACTGAGAGTCCCCCCTTTTCCACGATAGCTAGTACGATAATTTTATTATCTTATCAACTACCTCTACCGCCCACACCATTGCCATGGAAGATAAATCTTATGAAGGGTGAATTCTTTTAGCCCTTAATGCATTCAAAAAGAATCAATATCTATCTATCTCAAAGGTTGCAGCAGCATTTGATGTCAATATAAAAATTCTTTAAAGATAGTTAAAAAAGATCTCTGCCTGTGTAGATACTATAGCAAATTACAAAAAGCTATCAGCACTTAAAGAATCTAATCTTTCAGCATAAATACTTAATATATGCCAATATAATTTATCTCTAAGAATTGTGACTATCTAATATTTAGCAGAATTATTATTGTCTGCATAGCTATCCTCTACTGCCTTTATTTTCCTTAGTAAAAAATAGGTAAATTAATTTGTTAAATACTATCCAGAGCTTCAATCTAGGAATAAAGAATAAATAATTTTAATTATTTATATTAATTTTATTAGATAAATTCTATCTTTATAGATTATTTTTATTAAAAAGAAATATTTAATTTTAATAATATTTTTTAATTTTATAAGATTATTAGATTAGCTTAAGAATAGATAACAAATAAATTTAATAAATAATTTAAGAGCTTTTTGAAAGATATATAGCTTTCTTTATAAACTAAAAATAAATATAAAATATTAATTTTTGATAGCAACAAATCATTTAAATCTGAAAAAAATATAATAAATATTTATTAGTTTAAGTAACAAAAATAACAAATTTAATATCTTAAGAATAATAAGATATCCTCTTTCTTAATTAGCTAGATAAAAGATAAGGTGATTAAAAATACAAAGATTACAATGCAAAATATAATTTTATTATAAAATAAGATTTAGCAGCTCTGTACAGTCCAGGAAAGAAAGAATAAAAAGAAAAAAGTACTCCAAAAATTTATTCAAGATAGAGGAAGTCTTACTGGTCTACAAGGCCAGCAAAAAATTTAGTAGATAGAAAAGGAATTACTTCAACAGCAATCATCTCAGAGACAGCAGAAGCTTGTTAAATGTAGTAATTGTAGTCAGATTGGCCATAACTGCTTGAGATGTCCTGTTAATAGCCTCACATTATTTTGTACATATATAAATATATTGAATTTGTTCACAATTCTATGTTTCTATGAGCCTTTACCTATTTCCATGGGCTTAGCAAAAAATAGGGACTCTTGCTGTCTGATTACGTTATATATGCCTGCTTATGTAATCTCGTGTTGTATCATAGTGATGGGTACATAATTAAACTACTCCCTAATTATTTTGAGATCTTTACATTTAGCTTGCTTATAATTATATTGCCAAGAATATCTATCTTGTCTTAAACTCATGTCATTTGACAAAGTTATATACCCATTTCTTGCCAACAGTTTGAGTAGTAGTTAAACCTCACTTTAATGATAATATATTGGCCATTTCTTAAATATGGAAAGGTCAGGGGGCAGATCCACATCAATTTATAAAGGGAATCCATTGTACAAGTGATTCCTCTTTATTTCGAGTCATTTTATGTGAGTTAGCATGCTTTTCAAAATGTGTTGTTATGCTATGTAATTAATTTTGAAAGGTGGAACAAGGCACTTTAAAAACACAAGCCGCGTCACGAATATTTGGGATATCCCCCCTTTTTTATGGCAGATATTGCAAGTAAGAGCCTCCTCTCCTGCTCAACTAAATCTTTTGAATTTTTATAAGCTTTTAGAGGCATGGTGGGTGATTGAAATGCATTAAGTTTCTAGGCATGACCAAAACGCGTGAGGTGGCCGGCTTGCTTACTGATTGCGTTACTATCCATAGCCTGCAGCAACAAATTATTTCAAGTTAGAGAAAATATTAGTAGATACATACTGTGCTGGGGGCATTCGAAACCCTGGATCTCTCATATTTCCGATCTTAGAACGCCGTAGGACCACGATCTCCGGCATACTAATGTATGGTGGAGCCCGTGGCTGGAGAGTACTTAAGAAGGGTTCCCTCCTGGATAATTACCAGAAATTGAGCATCCTTTCGTTTATAAGCCGCCTAGTTATGATCGAGGGATCTTAGGAATAGATAGCCTAAATGATACCGCTACACCACACAGCGCTGAACGATCTAGTAAGAAGATGATATAACAAAAGAAGAAGCACAACAACGACGGAGCCTCGCTCCTATGCAACAACAACCAACAACGCACGTACGCCTCCCTTTACACTACCAGTTTGAATAATACAGATAATAAACCTAAAATCCTAAAATAATGAGATGTCTCCTTCCATGATTGGCTAGGAATAAATATGATTAAAAGTGCAGAGATTGCAATACAGATTTTATAATAAAATAAGTTTTAACTTCATACAGTCGACAAAAAAATAAAAGAAAGCACCTCAAAAAATTATTATTATTATTATTGTTCTTCCATTTTGAGAGCATTTCCCAGTCTAAGACTATGCATGCTCTACCCTGCCCCAATGAGGCAAGGATTTAGTTCTGATGCCTAAATACATGATTGGGTTGGCCATGCTACAGGTAGAATGTAGAAACTCACAAAGAGGGGAGAGATGTACAGAAATATTGCAAGTGGTTATAACTGACAGATGATTGACAAAGTATAATGCAGGGAACATAATATGATAGGATATATGACAAATATATGGCAGATACATGAAATTCATTAATTAGCAGATAGATAGGAGACATAAGCAAGAGCTATATTTTTCTTTTTTTTAGCTTTTAGTGAAGGTTAGTAGCCACCTTCTAGTGGCTATTTTTGTGGATTTTAAGTATGCCAAAAGCTGGTTTTGCCCTGTGGAAATGTTGAATAGGTAGGACAGAATCTGGTTTCTCTGGGGAAGACTAAGTATAGTATCTCTTCTCTCTCTAATATATATTAAGTATATTATAAGCAGATGATAAGATGTCTATCTTTGCTTATATTAGCAGTTAGGGCAGTCTTCTGTATTATAGTCTAATAATCTGACTAAATAAGATCTAAAGTATCTATGCCTTAATTTTAACTGAGTGATTGTATTATTATTATTATTATTCTTCCATTTTTGAGAGCATTTTCCAGTCTAAGACTATGCATGCTCTACCCTGCCCCAATGAGGCAAGGATTCAGTTCTGATGCCTAAATACATGATTGGGTTGGCCATGGTACAGGTAAAATATAAAAACTCACAAAGAGGGGAGAGATGTACAGAAATATTGCAAGTGGTTATAACTGACAGATGATTGACAAAGTATGATGCAGGAAACATGATAGTATGATAAGATATGTGACAAATATATGGCAAATACATGAAATTCAATAATTGGTAGATAGATAGGAGACATAAGCAAGAGCTATATTTTTCTTTTCTCCCTAGAAGGACAGAAGCCTTCTAAGGATACACCTTAAGCTAGTATATCTATGTATCTCTATATATATGCACCCATATTAACTGACTGCTGCTTACTGTCCTCCTAGGCCAGATATAGTGGTTCCTATTCCCACTAGTCCACCACTGCCCAGCCCTATATAGAGCCATCATATATAGAGCCTTCCAGTTACCAATATCAGTATCTCAGCCTACCTATTGGCCATCACAGTCTTGCCCCTAGATGTGAACAATCTAGGAACTAACCACCACTAGATCCTCTCCCTATTGGACTCCATAAGAGGTTATGACTAGTGGTAAGGGTGTCCTCTCCTTGTTGAAAGGTGGGATGGTTTTTAAAAGCTGATTCCCCTAGGTTAGTGCCCTCTATCTATATGTTATGTAAGAGAGGATGGAGCACCCATCTTAATAGATAAAAGTAGCTTATATGAAGGGCTAAAGCAAGATTTGATTCAATCTAATAATGCCAAATACTATCTATCAAAAGCTTCAAAAAGAGGAAGAGCTTGTGCTGTTTAACAACTTGTGTAGATAGACTGTTAGGTATATAGTTGCATATAATCTAAGATAAGCTCTGGCCCATTACAGTACCCCCCCCTTTCTTATGTGTAGATTATTATATCTGGGCATGCTGATGCAGTATCATAACAGCTTTAATTTATAATATCACTTATCTATCTGGATTGGAAATATGAAGTCTAACTAGTTTTAACAGATGGTGGGTGGGTCTTATATAAGCTAAAGATCTGCCCAAAGTGCTGCTTATAAGTATCTAGGGCAGCATATTTATATAAGTTATCCAGTTTCTCCTATGTTGTTTCAGTGTAGCCTGCCTATTTGATTAGGGCTTCTTGATAAGCTCTGCACCCCTAGCACTTGGTACAAATATCTAAGACCTCTTCAACCTTATATTCCTCTTCATTGTCCACCAGTACTAGTGGTGGTTAGGAGTTATTTATAATCTGTGATGGAAGTAGATCTGTAGTGGCAGGTTAAATTAAATTAACATAAAATGCTAGGTGTACACCTGTTGGTATATTCAATCAAACTATATATAATAAGGGCACTTCAGTGACACAGTAGCAGGCATAGAGCTAGTTAAATTTCTTAAAAATATATTAAGTTAGGACATTCCATAGGTTCAGCCAGACCATATCACCCACATGATATATTAGGGTGGCTTATCTTATCTTATTTGCTTATTCTTATTAATAATCTTGTGCCAAAGTAATAGCAGTTATAACCTAATCAATAATATTTTATAAATAACTTATAAATATGTCACCTGCCTTCTGTAGTATCTTTGTATATAGTCTTAATTCTATAGCCTTATCTAGTCTAATTAAGTCAACATAATATTTATAAGTAAAGAAGAATGGAGATATTCCTATAATTAAGATATTATAGTTGTTAATTGCAACTGCAATAATAGGTAAAAGCTTTATTTAATTATTTTATATATATGTTACAAATACACATAATATATATTTAATTTCTTAATTTATTCTCTCTATAGAGCTATCACTCTGTGGGTAGAATATTATGGATAAATAGTGTTGGATAAATAGCCTTTCACATATTTAGCCTCAGAATCCACTTATAAACTAAGGACCTCAATTACTGGTAATGGCTAGTGGTAAACCATGATACATATAGAAGTGTTCCAGAAATATTTTAGCCAGGGAATTTAAAGTAGTTGAGCACATAGCAACTAGTATAACACTCTTTATTAAATAATCTATAATTACTAAGCAGTTTGTTACACCTATTCCATAAGCTAATAGAAGATCTATAATAAAATCTATTAATATTTCTGCCTAAATCCTTTGGGGAATTGGTAGTGGCTTTAGGAGTCTATATTTTATATCTTACCAGATGATGCTTCTCCCATAGATAATATAGTTTTGAAAAAATCTATATATATCTTTTACTATGCTTGGTCAGAAGAAATATTATGAGAATATTGTATAGGTGGTATCTTATTTTAGATATCTTATAATATGGGAGTTATAAATTTTTTAAATAATCTTAATCTGTAGAAATTCACTCTCTAGTATCTATATCTTTTTCCAAAAATATAAAAGGTCATATTCATCTAAATAATATTCTGATAAACTTATTTTCACATATGTGTCTATTGTAATCTGCTTCTCCCTTTTTTATAAAGCTTCTAAAATCTTATAATATATAATATCTTTTTATTATACTTCTTACCAAAGTTCCTGCAGCTTATGCTTATTAAAAAGTAAGATAGGGGTTTGGAAGTTAAAGAAAATATCATTTTCTCTAATTTTGCCTATATTAATCTTTATTAAGAAGAATAAGGTCTAGAAGCAGTTTGATAGTCTCTCATCAGCTAAACTATAAGGCATATCCTAACTTTATTAAGATAACACATCTGGACAAGGAGCTAGCTTCCTTAGGTGGTATTAAAGATTGAAATCAAATTCAGTAAGAATCCTTACTTATTATATCTGCCATTCATTAAGCTATTGTGCCTTGTTAAAGTAGCAAAGATTTTTATGATTAATAAATATCTGAAACTTTAAGACTATTTTTAGTTTTGTTTATCATTCTTAAAGTACTTTAATGATTGCTAATAATTCCTTATTATAAATTTCATAATTTACTTTAATTAGGAAGAGCTTTTAAGAAAAATAAATGCAGGGTTTTAAAGAGCTGTTATTCTGTCTTTATAAGAGCACAGCATCAGTGGCCTATCTTAATAAGTTTATCTCTACCATAGTCTCATAGTCTTCCTCAAAATTAGCTAGAATTAAGGTAGTAATAAAAAGCTCCTTTAGGTCTATAAATATTTATTAATAGGATTAGCTCCACTAGAATATTATATTCTTTTTAGTGAGTATTATTAATAGGGCTGTAATATTGGCAAACTTAAGTATAAAAATTTGGTAAAAGTTAGTAAATCTAATAAAGCTACAGACATTTTATACTGTCTTAAGTACTTTTTATATCTAAATAAATTCTACTTTCTTTAGGTTAATACAGAGCCTTTTCCCAACTTAAAGAATAAATTTAAGATATTTCACAGTATTGTATTTAAACTTTAACTTTATAATATTATACTGGAGGCCAGTATCTAAAAGTTTCTAAAAGATTAATTTAGTCTTTTAATAATGATTGCTGAGTGTCTTACTTAAGTAAATAATAATATTATTCACATAGGCTGAAACAAAGTTATTAAGATATTCTTATAAAATTTAATTAATATAGTATTAAAATATTGCTGAAGCACTAGTTAGGTTAAAAAAGGTGATTAGTTATTTAAAAAGGTTATAATAGGTTTAGAAGGCTATCTTTTATTTTTTATTAAGATTAACTTAAATCTTATAAAATGCAGCAATAATATCTAATTTAGTAAATTATTAGGCTTTAAATATGTTCTGTAAGGTCTCTTTGATCAAAGGTAGAGGATAGTAATCTTTGATTATGATATTATTTAATGTATAATAATCTATACAAAAATAAATTTCTTTTCTTAATTTTTATATTAATAGTATTAGGGCTACAGCAAAAGACTAGCTTATATAAATAAAGTTTTTATTTAAGAGATCTATTAACATCTTCTATAATACTAGTAGTTCCTCTTAATTTATACTGTATAAAGGCCTATATGGTGATACTGCCTTATTTCTAGCTGTGTCTTTCTTTATTAATATAAAATAGTCAACTTTAAGACAGTGTTTTAGCAGCATATTAGTTAACTTCTAGCTAAAAACCTTAAGTTATGGCCAATATTACCTAAGGAATTTTATCTTTAAGTTAATAGACTTCTTCTTCTAGAGTGCTTTATTAATATCTGCCATAGTGACTTTACCAATTTGAAAATGTCTTAGTGTTAAGGTTCCTTCAATTATGGCTGAGAACCTTTTAATACTCACTCTAGCTACTTGTAGATACTTTATTTTAATAAGGTTAATTAATGGGTCTCTACAGTTCTAGCAGCATGTTATTCTGCTTAATTTATCCACAATATCTATATATCTATGTTAAGAAAAGAAGATGGTGTCTATATCTGTTATCCAAGATTTTCCTAAAATTATTTTGTCTATCTGATCTAGTACAATATAAGCATAAACTGCTGATTGCCTATGACCATATATATTTAGATCAAAGCAAGTCATGAAATAAATAGTCTCTACCACCTTTATGACAGCCTCCAAGCTTCTAAAAGAAATATAGATATATAAGAGATCAAAGGACTTTACAAAGAAATTATTAACAATTATATAGTTCTGGCAGCTATAATTAATAAAAGTTTAGATAAACTGTGTCTTATTTGTTAGGATATTAATATAAAAAAAAGGTTCTTTCTATTATAATAGCTTTTTAACTCCTTTTTATTTTTATCTATGGTTTTGGATAGGAGCTACTCTTTTTCCAAATTAATTTTTTTAGTGGAAGAGATATTTTTATTATTTAGGTCTTAGCCTCCTATAATCTTTGCTTTCTATATGGGAGTAGAGGGATTTTGGTTCTTTATATAATTATTTTAAGTGTTTTGCTCAATTGCAGTAATAGTAATATAAGTTTATTTTAATTAATTATTAAGAGATCTAACAGATTTTAATAAATATTTAAAAAATTAACAGCCATCTCTTCTATAATGAAAATATCTTTTTTCTTATCATCAATAGTCTAATTCTTCTTTATCAACTTATTTAGCCCTCTTTCTTACTAAGTGTTTATCTTCATCTATTTATATAGTGTAGATAGGGTGAGTTCTCTGTTGAAAAGATAGGGTGTTAGTCCTTATAGATAGAGGTAATGTGGGCATCTAATCCATCTGGTCCTCAGGCTTTGGTGAGTGGATGCATCATAGGTGGTTAATATTTAGAGTGTCCATATCAGTACTGATTTCATGTAGTTAAGATATTAGATTTAAGAAAGTGGGAGAGATGCCTCTATTTATTAATGCTTTGGTCATTGTTTGATTAAGAGCCCTTAAAAGGATTTGTTTTTTTACTTTATTATATTATTCTAATACATCAATATCAGCAAATTCCCTCTCCAACAGTGGTAAGAATTTAGAAAATAATTAATCTTCTTATTGTCATATCTAATATAGGCATTAAATAACACATACCTTTATATTTAAGTCCTTATATATACTCTCTAAGTGTTCCAGGAGCTCTTATGGGGTAGTATCATTCTTTTAAAGCTTTATATAGATTCTAGTATTCTTCCATGCCAATTTCTCTAATCTTGAGAAGATATATAGGAACTAATCTTAAGGTGTCCTAATTACCTCTCTATCCACACTTAACTTGTTCTCTATAATAATCCACCATGCTGGCCAGTCTACTGCATTTCTAACAAATAAGGTTAAGTTAGGTAGGCATACTTAAGGTCATTTCACATCTGATTGCTTTTATTCTTGCATTAGTTTAGCCTTAGCTAAAGGTGTGATAACCTTTGCTGAAATAGTCATAAAGTCTGTTCACTATGCTAGCATCTCTTCCAATTAACAAATTTACTTTTTTTAAGTAGTTCTATTTATAATAAATTGTTGAATTATTTTTTTTATTTATGTAATATTCTGCAACAAACTCTGTGTCTAAATTAAGAGAATAAAGTTAACTAACATATCTTGTCTTATTATTGTGCTAGGGAAAGGGACAGATTGTTATTGCTTAGGTAAGATGTATATATTTTTCAACTAATACTTCTTCTAAAGGGAAGCTTTTGGTATGTGAAGGGCTAAAGCAAGATTTGATTTAATCTAATAATGTCAGATGCTATCTACCAAAAGCTTCAAAGAGAGGAAGAGCTTGTGCTGCTTAACAACTTGTGTAGATAGACTGTTAGGTATGTGGTTGCACATAATCCAAGATAGGCTCTGGCCCATTACAGCTTAGATATGAGCTTACCATAACATTTTTTTAATCTTTTGCCTGGATTGGGTTAGATATGGTCCTTGCCCATAATATAATATTTAAAGTCTATACCTAGACTAGTCTTCCTGTTTTTTGTATCCTAGAATCAGATAGAGCTCCCTAGAATTTGATATCCTGGGAGTTAGATAGGCTGAGTTATGCAGCTCCTTATGGTTCTCCCTATTTTTAATATCCTAAGATCTAGATGGGCTCTCTTATTCTTAAAGCTCTTATTCTTCTTGATTTTTTTTTTCCTATCTATCTCTATTTCTAAAGGGAAGCTTTAGAGGTTTGATCAAGCAATGGATCATCATTACCATCTAAGCCCCTTAGCTCATAGGATGGAAGGAAGAGTAAGTGGAAACCTCTGCTTTAAGGATTGGAGGGGAGACAAAGGGCCACTAATCCCTATGCCCTTCAGGTGGAGGGGTAAGGTTGTCAGTCAGCTCCTTCAGCCCAGGGCTAAGCTAGGACTAGCCCTTCACTAGCCCTAGCTCTACCTAAGCCAGGAAGTTGGTGACTAAGCACCTGCACATACCCTAAAATGTTGAATTCAGGGGGAGCGCAGTGAGAAAAAGTGTGAAAAAGAGAAGGGAAGTGAAAAGAAAAGGGAAGTGAAAAGAAAAGGGAAGCAAAAAGAAAAGGGAAGCGCTGAGTGATTGTAGATTATAGCTATTTAAAAAATTAAAACTAACTTAATTTCTATTTAGGCCTATTGGCAGACTAAAGATAATATTGGCTAGCTTTATTTTTAATTAACTGCTAGTCCTACTCTTATTCTTTTAAAGATCTAGTTTTTAGATCTCTCTTTATATAAGTATATGAAAGGGGGGCCTAAGAGATAGATTCCTACCATTCTGCTCCATACTTAGCAGCTTTATCTGCCTTTTTATTTCTATAGACTCCTTGATGACCTAAGACCCAATAAAAGTGGATCTCTAAATAAGGATATGCTTAGAGTAGATCTAATATAGCTTAGGCTATCTTTCCTACTCTAGATTCTTAATTTAATAATTTCTGGAGCTTCTATAATGCAGCCTAACTATTAGAAAAGATTCATATCTTTTGGAGAGCTATTTGATGCTAGGCCTACTTCTTAGCTAGTAAGATAGTTTAATAAATAATATATAGCTCTGCATTAAATACTTCATATTAGGTTCTTAGATTCTATGTCTGGGAGTTCTGGACCTTAAAAGAGGAGGTAGAGATAAAGATTCTAGCTTTATTAGATCTTTTCTATGATTAAGAGCTCTCTGAGTAGATAATGAGCTTATTATCTATCTCAGATATCACCTATTTTTAGATTTAAACTTGGTGGTCTAGAGCTGCAGCCTCTTTGGATTTTAAAAAGATAAAGATATCTATTTTTTTCCCAATATACTAGTCCATGAGGAAGGTCTTAAGTCCTTAGCTTTAAGGTTTCCTTGCCATTCCTGCTTTGGGTAGTAAGAGAGAAGTCTCACTATTTAGGCGGGATAAGCTCTTCTTAAATGCCTACCTCCCTTATCTGAAAAGTTGGATCCTAGGGTAGAAGGAACTTAATTTTGGGTCCTCTCCTGTTCTGTCCAATCTAGATAGTGTGATCTTTCTGAATCTAGATCTAGTTCTCCAGGATTTAGATAGGTGGTTAGCAGCCTAGCCCTAATGGCATGGCTAGTAGAGAAGGATAAGATCTTAAGCATATATGCCCTGCAGATCTTCTTAAATCTAATTTTAGGTGGCAGAGAGGCCTCTATCTCCATAGCTTTGTGGGGAGAGATTTTAAAGGCCCCTAGAATCTTTCTTAAGGCTAGGTTCTGGAGCTTCTGATACTTATCAACTAGGTGCTTTTGACCCTTCCACCAGATAGGAACCCCATAATCAGCAGTAAAGGTGATATAAGCAATATATACTTGTCTGATTGCTTAGAAACTTAGTCCTCTTTCTGTATTAGAGAGCCTCTTTATTTGATAAAAAACCCTAGTTGCCTCTGTAACCTTTTGCTTCACATACTCATGAAAAAGAAGTTTAGAATCTAAATAGATCTTTAGCCATTTGATAGTGGTACTAAAGGTAATCTCTAAATTATTAATTTGAACCTTGGCCTTATCAATATTTAGCCTTCTTTTTATATGGAAATAGATAAGGTCCATCTTCTCTTTGTCAAATTGAATAAATTGAGATTCTCTTTTCTTAAATAGCCATTAAGCCATCTGCTAAAGTAGTTGGCAGTTTTGTTTTATAGATCTAGAACTGACTATTAAAGCTATATCATCAATATAATTTAATACCCTAATCTGGCTAAACAGCTCTTTAAGCTCTAGGTTCTCCTCTTTCTCTTCAAGTTTAAAGAGGTATCAGATATATATAAGAAAAAGGATTGGGGAGACAGGGGATCCTGAAGGAATACCCACAGAGATTAGGGTATTTATTGTTATATCCTTATCAAAAACTAGCTGCATACTTCTTCCAGATAGAAAGCTTTGTATCTAGAGGATTAATACTAATAGAAGCTTTAGCTTAAAGTATATCCTAAATAACTAGTTTAAAGATACATGATCAAAGGCTCCCTTTATATTTATAAAAAAGGTAAAGGTGTGCTTCTTTTGCTTTTTAGCTAATTGTATATTATGTATTAGAGATAGAACAGCATTAATAACAGATTTCTTAATTTTACCCCTTATTTAATTATAATATAATAGTTTAGATTTGGAAGCTCTGTTAAATAAGCTAGTCTTATAGTTAAGATCTTTTTAGAGATTTTTCTTAGGTAATTTAATAGAGAAATACTCTTATATATCTTTAGCCTAGTCCAGTCTCTTTTTATAAAAGCTGATTTCTTAAAAACTACCTCAATAGCCCCTCTTCAATATTTAAGATAATACCTTTTTTTATTAAAATTCTATACAGCTGGTTGAACCTCTATGAGAGATTTAAATAAGCTTTTTGTAGAATTTTAAAGGAGCAGCCATCTGGGCCTGGAGCTTTCTTTATAGAATTTAAGAAAATAGCCTTTTTAACCTCTTCATCTGTTATCTCTGGCTATTCCCAATCTTTAGCTTGGTAAATAGACCAATCTATAGGCTCTGATTGGGGGGAAGATTAGAATAAGGTAAAAAACAATATATAAACTTTTTCTTTAAAAGTAATGGCTGTAGCTTCCTCTAAGCCTTAATCTTGATATTTAAGGATAGGAAGCTTTTGGGACTACTTTAACTTAATATATTAGAAAGCTTTAAAGACCTCTTTATCTTAAGTATTCTCTAGGAAAGAGTTCTAACAGCTGATTTTGGCTAGTTTTATCTATTAAAAATAGTGATTTCTTTGAGATAGGTAGTTCTCATAGACTTTAAGGCTTTGGGAAGTATTTTATACTTTTTTTACTACTCCAAAAGTTTTTCTAAGCTGAGTTAGCTCCTGGGTCCACCATACTTTAGATCTTGAAAAGGGCTTTTTTTTAAGGATAGCTTTGTTAGCAGCCTATTAAATAATATATTAAAGAGATAGAGCTTCAATATCTAGGTCTTTTTCAGAAATCTCTTGAATAAGGATGTTGGGAGCTTCTAAGAGCTTAGATCTATATTGATCTGATTGATCTAGCTTTAGAAGTTCTTGACTAAATTGTTCCCAGTCTGCCTTCTCTATATTATAGGGGGGTGTGGTAAGTGGGTTTTCCACCCCTTTCTCTAGGCTAATAGAGAATAAGAGAATTTCATAATTAGATCTTGAAGTAATTTGTGGATCTATCTCCCAATATATCTAGTGTTTGTTTAGGCTGCTAATAACAGACTAGGTTAATTATAAAAGTATTGATTATCCCTTTTCTAAAGAAGGTACCTTGATCTGGTGTATTTTGAAGCTTAAATCCCTATTAAGTTAGTTATTGGACTAAATTATCAACTCTTATAATCAAAGAAGTAGCTGTATTTTATCGAGAATAATAAATATTAAAATTTTTTTTTAATATAATATTTCTAGAAGAATTAATTTTAATAAGAGCCCTTTCTACTGTCTATTTTAATATATTTTCTTAAAGTGACTCCTTATTATAGATATTTATAAGCTGGAGGTTAGGGATAAAGGTCCCTAAAATATCTAATATTAAATTTTAAGATTATTATGAGAGCAAATATCACTTCTTTAGTAATATTAAAATTTAGACAGCTTTTTATAAAAGATTACTACTCTTGGCCTTTGTTGAGTATTTTTTAGGAGTATGGTAATATAAGATAGATATGATATAATAATATAAGGTTTGCTAAATTAATAGATCTATAGCTCTTGAAATAAGATAAAATTTATTTTAGATTCTAATCCTTGTTTTAGGCATAAAATTATAGCATTCTGGTTCTTACCTATATTATTTTGGAGAAATTAGATTTCTTATTCTTAAGGTCTCATAGCTTTAGATCTAGATCAAAGTCTTTAAAGAAAATAAATTATTTTAGTTGTTGTGGTAGCTGCTTTTAAGTATATATTTAATACCTAGTTTTAGGTTAGACCTTAAGCTTCTCTTTATATTAGGAGTAGCTGGCTAAGTGATTCCTTTAGCAGTTTGGACAGCAGATCTTAGTATGTGGGCATGTCTTTGCCTGAATTTGGTAGATAGAGCATGAATAGTCTAATATTAAATGTGCCTTAGCACAAATTCTATATCTAGCTTCCTTTTTGTAATAGATTTGGGGATGTTTAAAGTCTTAATATTAATCACATTGGAGAAATTTATTATTAAATCTTTTTACTTAGCATTCTTCATTAGCAATAAAAAACTTATTTACTTGAATAGCTTGTTTTGCCATCTTTTAATTCTCCAAATAGACTATTATAGAGGTATAAAGTTTTTAGGCCCTAATTTCCTTTTTATATAGTTATTGGGGATCCCTACTAAGCTTTAGATATAGCTTAAATATCTTAATCTTTTTTTTTAGATAATATAATCTTTCCTCTGAAGCAAAGACTTTTTATAGGACCTTATGAATCATTACCTTAGCCTATTATTAGTTTAATAGGCATTTTTCTAATGGTAGTAAGTGTTTTCAGATAGAGAGATAGTTTAAGAGATATTATTAGGCTATAAAATTAGGGAGAGTAATTACAATTATAGAAAGATTTAATTTTAATCTTCTTATACTAGCAACTACTGCTTGATCTTAGGTTCCTTAAGCACAAAATTAATCATTAATCTAATCTTTTAAAAGCTTTGGGTTCAGCTGCTCTATATATCAGAGGGAGACCTTTAAGATAAGTCTTCTCTCTCTAGATATCTTTCTAAAGGTTAGTCCAATTGGGGATCCTATAAGTGTTATCTCTATTAGGGCATATTCAGCTAAATCTATGTCTGATCTTTTCAGAATAACTATCTGTAGTGCTGGACATGCTTTCTATGTCTTAGAGATTTTGAGCTACCTAGGCATAGGTTGACTTTTAAGGCTGGCCATTCAGTTTCTCTAGTATCTGGTCTAGTTTTTGGTGTACATCTTTGAAATGGGATTGGATTTCTAGTTTAGACGTAGACCCAGATGCAACCCCAAATGTAGGCCCAAATATAGGTCCAGATGTAGACCCAGAGGTAGGATTTTTCAGATAGTCAGATAATAGACCTAGAGCTTGTTGGAGCTTTAATAAGGCTTCTATAATAAGTTTGAAGGTTTGTATTAGGCACTCTTAGGCTTTCTGACATAGTATTTTTTGATAGTTCTATTTTTTCTATTTCCATTCAGCTTTCTTAATAAAAAGCTGGTCTACCTCATCAAAGCTTATGGAGCTGGCTAAAGCAAGCTTAATAAGATGTAGTTTTCTTTCTATATTAATATTTTTAGTGTTTCCTCTTTTTTTTAGGTTTTTGGCCAAAAACCTCTCAAAAAGATAGGGTTTATAAGGTGACCTAAAACTAAAGAAAAGAAGGAAAATAAAAAAGAAAAGTTTTAGATGATCTTTAAATATATCTAAAAGATTTTAAGGTATCCCTATAATTAGGACAAAGAAAAGATGACAAAGAAAAAGGTCTAACTTAACCTATTAAATGGGAATATTTAATAGGTAGTGATTGTTCTAGGGAATTATTAAATTAGGAGAAGCTTTTGGAGGGAGCTTTCTAGGAATTAGCTTTCTCTAGTAGATAACTATAGGTTAGTCCCTCTATTTCTTATACCTAGAACTAGGGCAACTAGCCTAGTGCCTTACCTATTTAGATAAAGGACACTTGCTTAAGAAAATTGTCTTCAAATGGCTTATCTGCCTATAAAACCGGGAAAATTGGCTCCCAATTAAAAGTTGCAAAGATATCTGGGATCTTAAGAAATACACTTCAAAATCAAGCTACATGGTATTTATTTATGAAAAGAGACACACGTCAATGGTCATAGATAAACTGACCAAATATGAGGAAGAATCACTTAAGTAATTATTGAATATAGATATGCAAAGATTTCCAATTTAGCCTGAATTTATGTATATAATAGCCTAAATACTATTTTATAACTGTTTATAAGATTCTACTGCAACTCTCAACTAATCTTATAAATTTATTAAACACTATCCTGAGCTACATAGGATGATATATAAGATAGATAACATATCAACATACAAAAAAAGATCCAAAAATATAGTATCTTAATTTTAGACTATACAGGCAGTTATTAAAAAAATATAATATATATAAAGTTCATATCTAGAATTTTAATAATATTAACTTGTAATAAAATTTTATTTCTAAAATAGTTACTACAGTTGAGTGCAGTGAGAGATTACATGAAATTATTTAAAATAATTAACATAATCGGACACTGAGAGTCCCTATTTTTCGCTAGGACCATGAAAATAGCTTTGTTTTATATATTTTTTAGCAAATATAGCTTTTCTATTTAAATTAATTATTAAATTAGATTTAACCAATCAAGTATCAATAAATCTCTAATAATTAGAAAAGTATAAGTTTATTAATAAAGTATTTAATCTATCTAGCTATTGACATAGAGCAGTCTATATATAATATATATTTAAAAAATCAATTAAAGATATCTATATTTATTATTAATAGGAAAGATCTTAAAGAATCTTTAGCAAAAAAAAATTAATAAATTAAATAAAGAACTTAAATATATTTGTTAGTAAAAATAAGAGTTAAATACTTAATTATCACGGATAAAGTTTCGGGATATAAAAATTAGCCAGCAGTTAAAATATACTTTTAGTATTCTTAATAATCATAACAGTTATTTTACTGCTAAATTTAAATTTATAATAAAATATAATTTCTATTTTTATATACCTATTTTATACTTCGCAGTTTCTTCAACTGTTTATATAGTTTTTTTCAAGCTACTTAAAAGTATGTATAGAAAGCTTTTTAAAAAGCGCATGAGTACTAGCAAAAATTATATTAATAAAAAAGACGTTCTATCTCTATATCTATATATGTTAAGAGTATATCCACAGTGACTTTATATAGGCTAAACTCAAGCTATTTAATTAAGAATATTCTCTTTAGGCTTACCTTTTAACTATGTACACCAACACCACTATTAGCTAAAGGCTCCGTTTCCTCTACTTTTAGACATCACAAAATATTTATTACTTAGATTAGAATATATGCAGTCTGCAAAATAATCCCAATATAAAATGAAAGCTTTCTAGCAGTCCTATTGCTTATATTTAGTATCTTAAAAAAGCCATATAAAACAATAACTGTATAAAAAGGCCAAAATTAGGTTCAGCAGCTCGATACACAGCTTAATAATAAGTAACCCAAGGAATCTACTCTCGTACTTTGTTGATGAGCTCTACAACACTATAGTGGTTGTGGAATAATTAGGCATACTACAAGGAATTGCCCTAGTAAATAGCTATTATTTTATACATTTAGTTAAGCAAATTTCATGGCATTGGTGGTAAGAAGCTCCAAATTACTCAAGAAGGCATAAAAATTGCTGGCTTGGTGGTAGTGCTAGTAGTTGATTACATCATAAAAATCTCTAATTTAATTTCAGAATATCCTATAAAATTGTTTTGCAGTTGTCCATGAGATCTTAGAATAACTTTTGAAATTCATTAGCTTAATAAATCTATTCAATGCTATCTTGAGCTATGTATGGATATATAAAAAAAGGATGATCTAAAATCATAATAGCTTAGATTATACAACCCACTATTCAAAAATATAACATATATAAAGATAAGATCTAGTGCAACAAATGTCCACGGTAACTATAAAAATAGGACTTAAGATATTTAGATTAAAAATATGTTCTTTCCAAACTTGCTTTTTAACTATGGAGGCCAATACTATTACAAGCTGAAGGCTTAATTTCCTATGTTTTTGATACTTCATAAAATACAGATTAGCTAAACTAATATTATATAACGTAATCGGACACCGAGAGATACAGCTTTTTCACTGGGCAATATGGAATTAGCTATAGGTTCATACAACTGTGGAATTATCAACAGATTCAATATATTTCTATACACAGAATAAATCAAGGCTATTTAATAGGATATCTTAAGCATTTACGGCCAGTCTAATCACAATTATTATATTTAGCAAGCTTCTGGTGTCCCTGAAATGATTATTAAATTAATTCCTCTATCTACTGAATTTTTTGTTGGCCTTGTAAATTAGTAAGGCTTTCTCTATCTTGAATAAAAATTTAGGCTTTTTCTTTTTCTTATTCTTTTTTTTCTTGGACTGCATAAAGCTGTTAAACTTTATTTTATAATAAAATTAATTGTATTTTTTACTGTAATCTGGATTCTAATCACTTTATCTATTGTCTGGCTAATTGTGGAAAGGGATATCTTATTATTTTTCAGATATCAGATTCCCTATTTTTGTTGCTTAAGCTAATATATTTTTAGTAATATTTCTTTGATCTAAATGATTTATTGCTGCAGGCTGCGGATCGTAATATTAATATTTTTAACTTAGTAGAGAATTTGAAAGTACTCTCTCTAAATTAAAAAGAATTAATCTAGTTGTTATAAATATACTTTAAATATTAAATAATGTATGTTGATGAGCTGAAGGATAAAGAAAAGAAATTAATTATCCTTGGAGATTAAATAAATTTCTTCTTATATTATTTCAATAATATTTCAGCAATAAATATGCATCAAAAAAAAAGTAGCTGATATCAAATAGCCGTGCCAAGCGCACCTACACGTCTTTCCCGTGTAGGTGCGCTGCATCCCAACATGACTTTCATCCCAACACACAAAATTCAGGCACGATCAACTTTAAATTCAAATTACAACTCAACACCAGTAATATCAACTAAATAAAGTAGACCAGCATTTTTCAGAGCATTTAAATCAGGTATCTCCCCAAATTCAGCATGAATAGAGGATTTTAAGCAATAATTTGCTGCCTCTCCTTCTCTGCCTTTTGTTTATGTTGCTCAACCTGGCATAGATTTTTTTGAATAGCCTCAATCTTAGCTAGTTCTATTCACCAATTACCATTATTCACTGATAGAGTACCTTTAATCTGTAATCTCTTTCTGCTCTTAAAGGCTGTACAATGTTGGTTAGCTTATAATAATTGTTCAATATCAACTGCTTATGAGTATTTAGGTTTGCCTATATAAGACTTTAAAAATGTGATTTAGCTATTATTAAAGACTAACACTATTGAACTCATTTTCAGCTATGTTTATAGCTTCTTTTGCTTTCTGGATAGATCTCCAGAGCTTAGTGACAGTGGTTAGTAAGACTAATAAAAATAGTTGAATATCAGGAGATAGTGATAGAATTCTATTTTATATCTAGAGTAGGAAGCTGTTCTTCCCTTAATTTATTATAGATAATATCTGGTTTGATTGGCTAAATTGCACATTTAGAAAATCCAGATCATATAGTATATGAGGTAAATGTTTATACACATATATTATAGAGTTAAAAAGGAATTCTAGTTTATTAATATCCTTAATTCCCAATTGAGTAATTGAATTGATTACCTTCTTATAATAATATTTATATTGCTAAAATAAGATATTATTAAAAAGTTAAAGCCAATAAGTGCTGTGTGGAGGATAGCATAATAGTATAATCTTACTTTTAATATAAAATTTAATAAATTATAGAGTTAAATAAGAGATCTATAATTATTTATAAAAAAAGATCTACTAACACAATAATCGTAGGTTAAATTGTTAAAATAGATTAACTAAGATAAAGCTAGCTTATTAGATATAAAATCATTATTTAACACTTTAATCAGATAGTCTTTAAGAAGACCTTGCTTGTACTAGTTTTATAAAACATCTGCCTAAGACAATAACGAAAGGTGGTATTACTTAATTATTAGCAGCAATTGCTTCAAATGTAATAATTAATATTTATAAAGATTTACTAGGCTGTCTCTTTGAGTGGTTTAAATAAGCTGAGATAATATTCTCCTTTTTTCTTTAATTAATTTGAAAGCCAGTTTCATCTGCATTATAGATATTCTTTAGAAATCTTATTGACTTTATAGTTGATTCTAACTTTAAATAAAAGTTTTAAACAACTCCAATATCTTCTGCATATATCTAATTTAGCTTTTCAAGGTCTATTTGACCCATTTATACTCAGGAAGGAGGTGCTTCATAAATTAATATACCTAAGTCTTCCCAAGTTCAGGTGGAGGATTAATGCTTATATTTTGTTGTAGAATTTTATAACCATATATTATCTCTGCTGTTGAAGGCATTCTAATATTATCTAGATGCTCTATCTAGCCCTTTATTGCCTTTTTTTTACTCCTCTAAAAGCTGTTTCCTTGTAGGTAGTTAAGTTGATTGTGATTTTCCTCTATAGATTTAGTGAAAGAGTTGCTTGTAAGAAACTTCATATTTAACAGCCAATTTAGGAATAAATTTGGATTTTGGATTTGATTTGAATACTTCACATGCTGCTAGCTAATATTCATTTTCCTTCTTATATTTATCTGCCATTTTGGTGGTGTTGTGGTGGATTTAGTGAAGAGGTAAGAATTTTTTGTGTTGGGATGAAGGGTTGGGATGCGGCGCACCTACACGGGGAATGACGTGTAGGTGCGCTTGGCACGGGTAATTATAAAAAATACAAAATAGTATAGATAGAGATATATTATAAGATAAATAAAACAATAATCTTTTTATTTATATAAAATTTATTAAATTCTGTAGTAGTATAGCTTAAATAGCTATTAAAAATTAATATTTTATATCTATCTTTGATTATACATTTCAAAGAGCTCTTGAAGCTACTTTGTAACTAACTTTATTTGTTATTTATTTGTTTTCATTTGAGCTAATCCAGTAGTTTTATAGAATTGAGGAATATTATTTTTTTCCAGCAAAAATAATCAGTTGAGATAAAGCCTATCTAGTATAATTAATATAGATGATTAAAGTTACCTATTCTTTATTCTCAGGTTATGGTTCCTTTACTTTCTTTTATTTTCAGCTACATATGTAACTTTTACCGTTGATATAACGCCATTAGAACCTATATTTTTGCTAGATATTGGTAAAAAGCTTAAACCAAATTTGAATAAGCGCTAGATCTTCTTCCTATTTTGCACACTGATAATTATATTTTTAAATATATTTAGATTCAAGCTCTGGATACTGTTTAACAATTAATTCACCTATTTCTCACTAAGGGAGATAGAGATATAGATAGAGGCAGTGAAGGATAGCTGTGCAGATAATGATAATTTTACTAAATATTAGATGATTACAACTCTTGGAGGTAGGCTGTAATAACATATATCAAGGATCCATATTAAAAAAGTTTATAGATTCTTTAGTTGTTGATAGCTTTCTACAGTTTGTAATAGTATCTATATAGGCAGAGACCCCTTCCAGCTGTTTTCAGAGGATTTATAAATTAACGTCAAATGCAGCTGCGGCTTTGGGAATTGATAGATATTGACCTTTCTTAATTGTATTAAGGGCTGAGAGAATCTGCCCTTCATAAGATTTATCTTCCATTGACAATAATGTAGGTTTTGCTGACTATAGAAATACTTTAATGATAAGTTCACATCTAATATCTAAAGAAGATAAGAAGAATATAAAGATACATATAATAAGATAATCCTCTCTTTAGTATAGAATATATCCAAATTTTGTTATAATATAATTGTTATATCAATTTAGATTAGTAATCTGCATATCTACCAATTATCTATCAGGCTATATAAGGCTTAAATCTAATATATCAATTTCTAACTATTCTGCTAATACTGATAACATAGTCATTAAGAAGATTATAATATTATAAGATTAAATAAATGGTTTTTTGTGGCAAGAATAATATGAGATAAAGTTTATCTAATTATATTTATGAAAATAATTGCAGTTATTTGATTTTTATTCTTAGACCGTAAAGTTTTTATATGACACTCTTTTATTCTAGAGCTATAGACAATCTTAGTAAAGCCGTACTTAGAAGTCAGTTTATATTGTAGATATTTTTTATTAAAAATATATATTTCTAATCTTTGTAACCATTATAAATCATCTTTAAATAAATTATACATCTTCATATTTAGTAATTGATAATTATATTTTTTGGTGCATCGGAGCAATAAATATAATAGTCAATCTAGTATTCTCTAACAACAGCTGGCCAAGAAGATTTACCTCAAAAGTAAAAGTCAGGCTAAATAATGGATAATTAATAACTGCAAGGGCGGCTTATGTTAATATATATCTCTAATCTGCACTAAAAGAAAGGCATCTTCAATTTCCGATAATTTCTGGCAATTGGAAACTTTTTAGGTACTCCATCTAATCACTGGCTGAGACTTGTTAGAGGGATATCAAAGGCCAAAGTTGTTTCTTTTTTGTTTTAATTGGCCCTTTTGTTAGGCTCCAATACCAGCTGAATCTGGGTTTCTTTGGCTTCAATTTCTGTTGTAGTCGCGGTTAAAAGTTGTTATAACTGGTAAGGGGGTAGAATTTCTGGAATACCGAACCGCTCGGCGGTTGATTACATTATATAAAGATCCTATAGTCAGCCATTAATTAAGATATCGTAAATTATATAAAGTTATTTAATAATTTAAAGCTTAGTCCCTTTTCTATATTTAATAATATTTTAATTTAATAGAAAATTTTAATTGATTGTCAATTTTCTTTTTTATAATATTATTTAATTTTATTATAATTAAGATTTATATTAAATAATCAATTGAATTAATATTGGATTGATTTAATTAAAATAGACTTTTTATTGTAATTATATTAATATTATTTATAAAATTAGTGAAATCTAGTTTGATCTATATATTCTATTAATAATATTACAAGCAACTATAATCCTAATATATTTAACTATGTAAATCAATCTTTTAAAGCCTTCCTATGTAATATAATATAAGGTAGAATAACTGAGCTATCCACGGATATATTCTCCAATATATAATTAAATTACATGGAAAATTAGATAGTATGAGATATCTCATTTAAAGAATTAAGTAATTACATTCTTTTTATTACCCTCACCCTCTAGGAAGCTCACTCTATTAAAGTTATATGAATTATTTAGATCAATTTAATGCTGCTTTATCAAGATCCTTAATTAATTATACTATTTTATAATTATACAACATCCTCTGCCTAATATATATTGGGGATTTATTGGCTTTTGCTTGACGAATTTATACTAAGGTGGTAGGCATTTAATAAAGTGTTAAATCCATATTCTAATATAGTTAATGGAGGAATATTGAGATCTGTATAATTAAAAGTTTGAATTTACAGTATGCTAAATCTCCTTTATAATAAGAGCTTAATTAGCCTTATATAACTGATCTATTCAGTGCCTAATAGTTGCTTCTTAGCTTTTATCAAGTTAATAGTTGATTGGGCATCAAGTATTTTTACGATAGTTTGTCTTCAATATAGCTCTGTAAGCATTTATAAAAACCCTATATTCTCATGCCAGTGGCTTAATTTTCTGATATTTCTCATGTATATTGTTAACAGCTTTCTAAATTTGGTCTTCAATTTCTACTTGCTTAGGTGACGTTGTGGTGGGCAGTATGGTGGTAAATTAATGAAGGGATTGATTCTGGTAAAAAAAATATCTTACAGTGTTATTAATAGGCTTTACAGTGTGGGGACCTAAACATAGTGAGGTCTGAGCAGAGGAACAGGTATAAGATTTTTTTTATTAAATTACCTAAGAAAGGTCTCTGGGAAGATGTTAGTTAAAAAACTTAGAAAGTTAAGCTTTTACACGATAATTTATAATTAACCTATTTTCTTATTGAATACCTTTATTGTTTCTTATCTAATAAAAATGTTTATATTATCTTAAGGGTATTTATCTTTCTTATCTTATTTTAATCTACTTTAGACACTTAAATCTAATAAAAAAGATAAAAAAAAAAAAACTAAAGCAATTTATATTAGATTCTTTAATTATATCAATAGCACAGTTTTTATTATTAGTTTTAACTCTTTGAAATAGATCTATTAAAAGGCGTTAAATCATAATTAAATAACTATTGAGAAAAGAGCTAATCTAATTTATCTAATTGGAAGAAAAGAGATATTTATTTTTACGAACCGAAGATGAATAGTATAGTTAGCTGTTATTAGATATTTTTAATAAATAACTACGAAGTTCTTATTTCACTCATAACTTTATTAAATGTATAAAGGCTATGCTATCCTACTATTCTCCATTCCTTTACATAGAACACATATATTTTAACCACTTTAATAAGAAGCCTTTCTAACAATTTAAATATTTTTATTAAAAGTAGTAAATGAAGCTGCTGCATATAGATATATATATAATATATAAAAAATAAGAGTTCTCGAATATCTTATTAAGGATCTAAAAAAAACGTAGATTTATCTACAATCTAATCTGGTATTTAGGACCAGAGTATTTATCTATTTAAGCTTAATCTAATTATTAAGTAATTTAAATAAATAAGTTACTCTTGACAAGGATCTAAAGATATAGTATACTAATAAGTTTAATATTAATACTCCTTTATTGTCAAGTTAATTATCTTTATAGATTCCTTTATCTAAGACTTTTTAATACCTCTATCATATAATTAACAAGACTCAGACAGCTTTAGGCAAGGCTAATAATATTTTAAATATATCTCTTCAATTAAATAATTAGTTATAGAAGATCTAAAGTGGCAATATAATATAGGTAAAACTTAATATCTAGTAAAAAGGATAAATTAAACCACTATCCTAGAGTATTAAATATGAAAATAGAAACCTATCTGTAGGTTCTTACATTAAGTAGCTCACTGATGTTCAATAAGTGAAAAATATTGAATATTTTCAAATTAAAGCTTGTAAAGCAGAAAGATCAAGAAAGAATAATGTTAGATCTAGCAAAAATAAAGAAAAAAATGTAAAATCCCTCGCCGTATCAGATAATGGAGCTGGTTTTTTTGAAGAGATGGATAGAGATATATCTTATCTTCCTGATGAGCAGCTATTTATTATAGACACCTAGGGGAATTGAAATATATAGTTAATTTAATATAGGGATTGGTAAAAAATGGCCCTACTGTCACAGTACGACCTCTGGGAGCATTCAGAAGCTTAACCGCTGCACTAAGCAAAAGACTAGCTCTACACTGCTCTCACATATATATCCTCGGGAATCAGGCAGGAATGGCTACGTCAGCACGCACCATGACACCTACAGTGTTATTGGCTTTACAATGTGGTGGACCTAAATGTAGTGCAGGTCCAAGCAGAGGGATGGGTATATCTCTAGTTTAATCTAATGTTTTCAGTTAATATAAATTTTCTAAGTAGTCTACCTCTTTAACTATTTTTTTTAATAAAATAGTATTCTTAGTATTCTTTGCCTGTGAATAATCTATATAGCTTATTAATTTTATTAAGTAAATTTAGATAGGCCTTTCAACTTATCCAAAAGAGATGTTATTAGGATTAAAGACTTATAAATAAAACTCTATAATTTGCGTTTTTAATTTATCTTTTTAAGATAAGAAATAAAATATAGGCATCTTTTTTATAATAAAACTGTAATAAGCTGTTTTAAAAGTCTTTAATATATTCTAAGATAGGAAGTCTCTAAATCTATTTTTATTTAGTACAGTTGAAAGGGTCAAAAGCTTTCTATCTTAAATATCTTCTAAAAGGAGGTAATAATAATTTAAATTAGCTATTTTAATATTTTGAAAATATTTATTTCGTCAAGGTAAGAAGTTTTATAATATTAAAATGTAAGTGAGCTAGCTTATGTTAATAGCTTTTCAGCTATCCCTATAATTTTTTTTTTCAATTTTAATGTCTTTATTCTGCTATACATTAAATCTAGAGGTATTTGTCTTTTCAATAGTCCCTTTATCAGTAGTTAGATGTTTTTTATAATTTTCTTAAGGGATAGTTCTCTTTTAGATCCTCTTCTTAGAGCTTTTAAAATTGAAAGATAGGTGATATTTTAGACCTGAAGTATTCTTGTTGATCAAAGTCTAATGTGACAACTTTTGACTGGGTTTTTACCTATCGATCAGATGGCATGGAAAAGTAGATAGTTTCATAATCAGAACCTAAATTAAATTCAGTTTCTATCTCCCAACACATCTAATACGATTTAATCTGCTGGTTATGAAGGTTAAATCAAAAATGAATTGATTTACCATTCCATTTCATAGAACATTCCTTTGGTAGTATTATTCAGAAGCTTAAAATCCTAGTCTTGAAGCCATTTAACTAGAACACCTGCTCTAATTAATGTTGTGAGATCTGAGTTCCACCAGTCATAGTGAGCATTAAAATCACACCCTAAGTGGCCTAGAGGGAGGCAGACAGATAGAGACGGGGAAGTATATTCTACCTATAAAAATTATTAAATTCAGTAGCGGATGACTGTTATGGTATCAATAAATAACTACATATAGTGCTTTAAAGATATCCTTTAGCCAGTGAAGGTCTATTTTATCAGTTAGCCAGATATTCTGATATACAGAGGCGGGCCAAAAGAGATTGGCATGCTAGTAAGATTGGGTGTAACTTCAAGATAGGCCACCATAATAATTTATATATGCCAGTCTCTTAGTCTACTCCAATGTTATTATAGTCCCTGCTAATCTCCCATAACTACTCTGTTGAAGCTATCTCCGTCATTTTATCTTGAGATTTTAATGATTTTATGATGTTTTGACCTGCTGCCTATCAACCTACTCTGTGTTATATACTATGCCTAGGTATATGGCAACTCAAGTCCAACACCTAGGCACCCTGCTCACCCTGTTTATATCATTTGTTCTGTCCATTTTATTTTATTTATTCTGTTTGTTGCTTCTAGTTCACTTACTTCCTTCAGGCACAACACTATTGTCTCTCTTCTTCATCGCAAGAAATCCGTCATATATCTAGTATAAAAATGAATTTTGTATTTGAACTTAAGGACATTAGGATTCCTTTCTCTCTCTTACCTTTTCTTTGAGGGAGGTGCTGATCTATACACAGATATTATATCTAAATATGACAGGTATCTGACATAGAACGCACTTATTTTGTGAAGTTTATTAGTTATGAGACATTTAACAAGAGTGAATAGTCAAGTCATTAGAGGATAGCAGAAGCTTTGATATAATGTCAGATATAGATATAGAAGGAATGGGCAGACCCCCATTTATTAATAACGTAATCAGACACTGAGTAGCCAATTTTTTTTACTGCATACACTACAACTGCTTTAATACCCTTTTCCATCATTTCTATTACTAAAATAAATGATGATTATAAGAAGGGCAAATTCTTCTAGCTTTAATACTTATATAACAGCCAAACATTGTATTCCAAAGTCTGTATGTGTATTTGATGTTTTTAAACTCTTTAGAGGTACTTTAATTTACGTTGATTTATTTGCAAATTGTCAAAAATTATCGGAAATTAAAGAATCAATTCTTTTAATATAGATTCTGAATATATATAGTATAGTCTATCTCTATAGATTATAACTGTTTAATATCTAGCTGGATTATTATTATTTATATAATTATTCTCTTTTTTACACCTGTCTTTCTCAGTGAAAAATAAGTACACAGATTCATTAATCATCACCTAAAGTTTTGCTCTAAATATACTTAAAATATGATTATCAACACATAAAATGTGAAGACCTAAAACTCGTCTAAGAGTGATTTACATAGTTCTCTAAGATTAGAGAGAAATATGAGATTCTTGAGGATATCTATAATATAGATAAAATATACTTAAATAAATATCATATTTACAGCTAAAGTTATTTATGGCTTAAAAATATAAAGTTACATAAAGGCATTATAATTAAAAAATTTAAATAAGTTACTATAATTATGGCAGTAGATACTACTGAATAAACTTTTCTTAGTAGAAAAAAGTATAAATCTAATAATATTCCTCAATTCTCTCAGATTAGATAGACTATAAATAAGTTTAGTAAGTCTTTGATACCTATATAGCTTTAAAGACCAAGAATTAATACAGAATATTAATTTTTAATAGTTATTCAAATTATATAATTACAGAATTTGATAGATTCTATATAAACAAAAAGATTATCTCTTTATATATATATGTTTATATTCTTTATATTTTTTACAACTACTTAATGTGAGCAATTATAATAATAATATATATTATCTGTAGTTTAGGGCCAAACTGCAAGCTAGGTTAGAAGTCTAGTATATTATATGTAACTTACCCCTACGGTAACCTTAAAGAATAACTTTCAATAAAAAAGATTTATCTTTTTGCCCTTCCTAACTAATAATATTAGTAATTATATACATAACATTATAACGTAATTCCTGGGTAGTCCGGTCACTCCACTGATTTTGGCCATGCTTAAAGAAACTTGAAGCTATCACCAACAACCAAAATATGTGTATTTCTTTCTGTTAAAAGTATTCAGAATAGTATGTAAGATATTTTAGGTCTAATATAATTCAAAGTTAGAAAGAACACTTTGATAGAGTATATTTTAGCATCTCTAAAGCTTAAGGTACAGAACTATTTAAGACCCCTTTTCTCTTATTCTTTATTTTTTAATAAAATTAGATCTCTCACTTCATATAAAAATTCCATTATTAAGAAGTATCTATTTCTTTGATTAATCCTTTTTCTACTTATCTTTCTTATATTCTGTCTGAAAATCATGCAATTTCTTTAACATAAAGGAAGCTTAGTGTATAATAAATTTACATCCCTTTATTAACTCAAAGACTTCCTTTAAGAATAATAAAGGTCTTTGAGATGCTTTAAAATATTTTTTAGACTAAGGAAGCTTTTTATGACGTAATCAACTACCGAGCAGTTTTTCATGCCTTCTTGAGTAATTTGGAGCTTTTCGACCACCAGCGCCATGGAATTTGCCTAACTAAATATATAAAATAATAGCTATTTGCTAGGACAGTTCTTATAAGTATGCCTAATTATTCCACAGCCACTGCAGCATTGCAGA
Source organism: Monascus ruber (assembly GCA_002976275.1). Classification (NCBI taxonomy): domain Eukaryota; kingdom Fungi; phylum Ascomycota; class Eurotiomycetes; order Eurotiales; family Aspergillaceae; genus Monascus; species Monascus ruber. The sequence continues at coordinate 1,339,827 of PSNO01000005.1, forward strand.
GCTCATTGATGAGGCACAGGAGTAGATTCCTCATGTTACTTATTAAGCTGTGTATCAAGCTGCTGAACGTGATTTTAGCCTTCCTACGCAGATAAAAGGATATCATTGCCTAGTATAATATGCCATCTTGCTTTTTTTTTATATCTCTGCTCATTTTCAACTCGCAAACTCTTGATTTCTTATCAGAAGATTGATATATATTATTATTTATGCAGCTTTTTTTAAGATGTTGAATATAAGTAATAAGACTACTAGAAAACTTTTATTTTGTATTAAGTTTATATTCTATAGTCTAAAAAGTAGAGGAAATTAAGCCTTCAGCTGATGGTAGTGTTAGTGTATATAATTGAAAGGTAAATTTGGAAAGAATATACTTTTAATTAAATAAATGGCTTCAATACTATTTTTGCAAAGCCATTATGGGATATTTGCTGAAATAAATACTTTGGCATGCATATCGATACAAGGATAGAAAAGTCTTTTTTATTAATATAATTGTGTCTAGCACTTAAACACACTTCAAGAAACTTTTCACATGTACTTTTAAGTGGCCTAAAAATATTTATATTAAGTGATTGAAGAGGCTGTGAAGTATAAGCAGACGTATTTTTGATAAATTTATTTTTATTTATAAAATTTATTAAATCTAGTAGTAAGATGACTGCTATAGCTATCAAGAATAAATAATTATTTAATACTAATTATATAGTTAGTGCTTCAAAAATAATTTAAAAACATTTTGTAGCTAGCAAAAACTTATTTCATCAATTATTTAGCTATTTTGACTAATTATAATCCACCAATCTCTAATAAGTTCAAGTTTTTGAAACCAGACAGCTTGCTGATAACTCACCTTTATATAATAATTAATGGTGTATATATGCCTCTCTGACTGCTTCAATAATTTTATGCGGTTACTTACTGCACTCAACTGCAGTGACTGTTTTAAAAATAAAATAAATTCTTATTATAAAGCTAGTCTCATTAAAGTTCTAAATATTATCCTTATAAATATTATATTTTTCAATAGCCACTTGTAGTCTGAAACCAAGATTATAATTATATCTTTGGATCTTCCTGTTTTGCACATTGATATGTCATTTCTCTTGTATATTATTATGTATATAGCTTAAGGTAGCATTTTATAAATTTATAGGGCTAGTTGATTTTTAGTTATAATAAGTCTTATAAACAATTATAAAACAATATTTGGGCTATTTTATATAGAAACTTAGGCCAAATTAGAAATCCTTATATAGCTGCATCTAATAATTTTTTTAGAGATTCTTCATATTTGGTCAGTTTATGACTATTAACATATATCTCTTTTTGTAAATAAATACTGCATAACTAATCTTGAAGTGTACTTGTTAAGACCCTAAATATCTCTCCAGCTTTTAACTGAGAGCTAATTTTCCATTTTGATAGACAGATATAGCTATTTGAAGACAATTTCTTGAGAAAGTGGCATTTTATATAGTAGAGAAAGAAAAGGTGCTTTGAATGATGGATGTTGATGCGCGTGAAAAACCTGCCAGCTCGATGGTAGTGCCGGCTCGGTAGTTGATTACGTTATAGTTAACAGATTATATAACGTAATCGGACACCGAGAGTCCCTATTTTTCGCTAGGCCCATGGAAATAGCTATAGGCTCGTAGAACTGTAGAATTATCAACGAATTCAATATATTTATATATATATAAAATAATGTGAGGATATTTAACAGGACATCTTAAGCAGTTATGGCCAGTCTGACCACAATTACTACATTTAACAAGCTTCCACTGTCTCTGAGATGATTGCTGTTGAAGTAATTCCTCTTCTATCTGCTGAACTTTTTGCTGGCCTTGTAAACCAGTAAGACTTCCTCCATCTTAAATAAATTTTTGAGGTACTTTTTTCTTTTTATTCTTTCTTTCCTGGACTGTATGGAGCTGTTGAATCTTATTTTGTAATAAAATTATATTTTGTATTGTAATCTCTGCACTTTTAATCACTTTATCTATTGCCTAGCTGATTATGGAAAGGGATATCTTATTATTTTTAAGATGTTGGATTTACTGTTTTTGTTGCTCAAGCTAATAAATATTTACTAATATTTCTTTAGATCCAAATGATTTGTTGCTGCAGGCTGTGGATGGTGGTGTTAATATTTTCAGCTTAATAGAGAGTTTCACAAGCACTCTCTCTAAACTAAAAGGAAATAATCTAGTTGCTATAAATCTACTTTGAATATTGAATAATGATAATGCACATTAATGAGCTGAAGGATAAAAAATAAGAAATCATCTTTGCAGATTGAATAGATTCCTCTTTACATCATTTCTATAATATTTCAGCCATAAATATGCTTCAAAGGAGAAAAGCAGCTGACATTAAGTGATTGTAAAAGATGTGAAGAATGTGGAGATATATACAAAGGAATAATCCTTCTATCTATATAGAATTTATCAAATTCTGCAGTAACATGGCTTGAATGGCTATTAAAGATTAATATCCTATATCTGCCTTTGGTTCGCGAAGCTGTATGCTTTTCAAAGAGCTTTTGGAGCTATTCATAACCAAGCTTATTTATTGTTTATCCATTCTTGCTTAGGCTAATCCAGTAGTCTTGTGGAATTGAGAAATACTATTAAGATTGATATTTCTTTCCAGCAAAAATAATTTGTGGAGGTAGAGCCTATCTAGTAGAATTAACACTGACAATTGAAGTTACCCATTCTTTATTCCTAGGTTGTAGCTCCTTTGCTTTGCTTTCCCTTGTTTCTAAGCCACATATAATTTTTGTGGTTGATATAACACCTATTTGAAACCCAGTCTTATCCATATTGTAGATACCTTCATATAGAATCCCATATTTCTGCTAGACATTGGTAAAAAGCTTAAACCAATTCTGAATAAGCTCTAGATCTTCACATTTTGCATGCTGATAATCATATTTTTAAATATATTTAGATTAAAGCTCTGGATGGCATTTAACAAATTGATTTACCTATTTTTCACTAAGGGAAGTAGAGGCAGTAGAGGATAGCCATATAGACAATAATAATCCTGCTAAATATTGGACAGTTATAATTCTTAGAGGTAAACCATGTTGGCACATATCAAGTATCCATGCTGAAAGAGTAGATTCTTCAGTTGCTGGTAGCTTTCTGCAATTTGCTATCATATCTGCACAGGCAGAGACCCCTTTCAACTATCTTTAGAGAGTTTTTGTATTGACATCAAATGCTGCTGCAACCTTTGGGATAGATAGATATTGACCTTTTTGAATGCATTAAGGGCTAAAAGAATTCGCCCTTCATAAGATTTATCTTCCATGGCAATGGTGTGGGTGGTAGAGGTAGTTGATAAAATAATAAAATTATCGTACTAGCTATCGTGGAAAAGGGGGGACTCTTGGCATCTGGGGACACTCAGTGTCCAATTACGTTAATATCTTTTAACTTTATATTATTCTTTATTGAAACACGCACTAACTAAATATAATTATAACATATATAATAAAGAGCTACCTGTCCCTCCGCTCGGACCTGCACTACATTTAGGTCCACCACACCATAAAGCCAATAACACTGTAAAGCCATTTTTTCACCAAAATCAACACCTTTATCAATTCACCACCATACTGCCCACCATGATGTCATCTAAGCAAGCAGAAGTTGAAGACCAAATATAGAAAGCTATTAACATATATAAATATAATAAAAGTCAGCAATGAAGATATAAGGTCTTTTATAAATATTTATGAAGCTATATTTAGGCAAGCTGCCACAAAGTAGTTAACACCCAACTAACTATTAACTTAATAAAAGCTAGGAAGCAGTTATCAAGCACTAGATAAATTAGTTAGATAAGGCTAATTAAATTTTTATTATAGAGCGGATTTAGCATACTGCAAATTTAATCTTCTAATAAAAATATACAGATCCTAGTACTCTATTGTTAATTAGTAAAATATGGACTTACTGCTTCATTAAATACCTATTATTTTAATATAAATATATTAAGCAAAAACTGATGGATCCTAAGTATATACAGGCAGAGGATATTGGCATAATTATAGGGTGGTATAACTGATTAAGGATCTTGATAAAGCAGCATCAAATAAACCCAAATAATTTATATAATTTTAATAAAATTAGTTTCCTAAAGGGTGAGGGTAGTAGAGAGATTTGTTATTATTTAATTTTTTAAACAAAATATTTTTATAGTCTAGTTTTTTATACTGTTTAATTATCATATTGGAGTATGTATCTGCTGATAATTCAGTTATTTTACCTTATATTATATTACTTAAGAAGGCCTTTTTAGAGTACTAGTTTACATATTTAAATATATTAAGATCATCGTTACTTGCAATATTATTAACAGAATATATCACAGATAAAATTAGATTTTAATCACTTTATTATCTTAATCTTTATATTAAAAGTATAAATACAACACAATTAGATTAAAAGGATCTATTTTAATTAATCTAATACTAATTTAATTAATTATTTAATATAGGTTAGTTGTTACCAGGTACTTTAAGTAAATAATTATGACTTTTATCTTACCTATGACCTTATTAAATATTGTGAAGACTGATATCTTATTGTTCTCTCTTCCTCTATATATAATACATATACTTCAACCACTCAATGGGAAACCTTTTCAGCAATTTAAGTATTTTTATTAAAAAACATATAAATATATAATATACAAGAAATAAGAGTTTCTAGACACTCTATTAAAGATTTAAAAGGGCATTTTTAGATCCAATACAATTCAATCAGCATTTAAGAACTATGATATTTATCTATTTAATCTTAATCCAGTTATTAATTAAATAATTAAATAAGTTGCTTCTGACAAGGATCTAAGAATATAATATAGTGATAAGTCTTAATAGTAATACATTATTATTAAGTTAATTATTTTTATAGACTTCTTTATTTAAGACTGTTAGGTCACGCACGCAAGCATGTATATATTAGTCAGCAACCGATTGTCCACGTGACCTAAGGCGCATACTTATAGCCGCGCAGGGCTCCGAGACTTGGAGCGCCAGCGATTAGTTCTTCTACAATATGACCCCTACGAATTGCGCCCCAGATTCCTCATATAAATCCTTAGACCAGCCTACGCTCTGTAGCGCATGTCTAACAAAGACCCTAGTATTTTTGCCATATAATTAAAAAGGCCCAGACAGGTCTGGGAGGTTAATAATATTTTTAAATATAATATTTCTTTAATTAAATAACTAATTACAGAGGATCTTCAGTGGTAACTTAATATAAGTAAAACTTAATATTTAATAAAAGAATAAACTAAACTGCTATCTTAAAGTATCTAAATATCAGAATAGGCTTAAAATCTGTTAGTAGATTCTTATATTAAGTTAGCATTTAGTATTCTACAAATAAAAGATACTAAATGTCAAATTAAAGCTTGTAAAGCAGAAAAAAATTAAAAAAATAATACTAAATATAGTATAATGCAAAGAAAAAATAAATAAAACTCCCACCTTATCAGATGATGGAGCTGGTTTTTTTAAAGAGATATATAAAGATGTATCTTAGCTTCCTGATAAGCAGCTATTTATTATAGACACCTAGGGGAATCATGAGATATAGTTGATTTAATATAGGGGTTGGTAAAAAAAATGACCTTATGGTGTTATTGGCTTTACAGTGTGGCAGACCTAAACGTAGTGCAGATCCAAGTGGAGGGACTTAGCAATTGTTAAATGTTCAATAGAAATATAAACTTAAATTAAGAAATTATACCTCTTTTATTTATTATATTAATTAATTATTGGGATCTAATATACCTCACTACTGCTTATTATCTAATAGAAGACCAAATTTATCAGTTATAAGATTTTAGTTCAAATTCATAATTAGGTATAGGTTAGAAAAGGAGGGTCTTTAACTAGCCAGATATACATTTATGAAAAGAATAGGATAAGCCTAAAAAATAACAATATAATAATGTATTTATAAAGTTTTCTAATAGTTATCTGCCTCGGTGTTTACCCAGATTAAACGAATTTAATCATGGTTGTTAGAGTAATCTAATAAAAAGTTATCTATTTCCTTGTACAGCTTTATCTTAAGGTCTTAATCTTAAAATAACCAATTGATCATAACGGTGCCCTCTATTTCTGCAATAAAAAATAGGCCCTAGACTCTGAACTACTTTATATAAGGACCATTAAACACATCTATAACAGCCTAGCTTCTGATTATTTAAAGAGGGGACATCTTTCTTTTCCCATAGGGCCATCACGGATTGTGTCCCATTCATATTGTCAGCAATAGGTCTGGCCTCAACAGTTTCCTTGCCAACTCTAGCAATGGCATTTCCAGGCCTCTCACAAAAGAGGCATCAACAACAGAAGAAGAAAAAGGACTGGAAAACACAACTCTACTATGCCAAGCACCAGAAACAGCACCTTGAAAATGGACCGGATTACCACAGTATGCTGAAAACAGTGGAACACCAGTATGTCAGCGGCCTCTATACAAGGGAAATAGATCAGATATGAACTCCTTTTACTCCAGATTCATCAGAATAGACAGATGCTAATCATTTGCAGATTCTGCTCTGAGGCTCAACTAGATGCAGTGACAGCACACCTAGCGCGCTAGCCCAAGCCTCTAAGCCACCGCGCCAAAAAAGGCAATACAGAGTAGTCGCCGTCAGGCTACTATGCGCTAGCACTCCTTAGAGCCATGAAGGTAGTTGGTTTGAGAATGCAGTTCAGGGGCTTCGAACTGCTTCAACTAACTATTGGTAGGAGGCAGACAGGGTTTTCGCTCCTTCTGAAATACACTATATTGCCAGATTAAGATGGAATTAGCATAGGGTTCATAATTGATGATAAAAGCTAATATATAAATAGTTACACAAACCCTAGCATAGAATGTATCGAGGAGGATAAAAAACATATAAGCCAATTAAGATAGTGGTAACTTCATAAGCGTAGATTAAGATTATATGAACATTAATATTCTCAACAAAGAATTTATATGGGACTTAGATCTATGACCCAGCCCTTAATCAGAAGGAGTAAACTGATCAAATTTGTAAGAAAATGTCTAGAGATCCTATTATAGAACTGATGTGGATCAGGGGTGCGGCGTCTGGATATCAGATACTAAAAGGATACCGTAGGATTCATAGGGATCGTGGTGAACGCTCTATATCGATATACTGCTGTCTCTAGTACATCTTGAAGCTCTAAAACGATGTGCTTCCTTTTGCTTGCTTATTACACCTTGTGTTGTCCCAACATCCGTATGTTGGTCCTTCCTCCGGAACATACATACTCCGTATCCGGGACCGGATTATCAGATAATCCACCTGTCCGAAATAGTATATCCACATCACTCCCCTTCGTTCGACACGATCTCCAACCTAGCATTTCAAAGCAAAACATATATCAATGAATAAAACATGCAAAACATCAAAAACAGAACGAGATATCAAACTGCAAATGGACCCCATCAAGTACCAATTTAAATGGGTCCCAAAACGTCATGTTGAACTGACATATGAATGTTTGAATGTCTAGATGTTGAATCCACTTGTCCAACTCTACCTTACCATCCCAATGGCTTCAACAAACCGTCTGTGGATTTCCTTGTTGGTGGCCTTGGTCAGTCCATCAGCAATCATCTGGTCTGTTGGAGTATATTGGAGCTTAATCTCCCCACTAGCAATATGATCCCGTATAACGTGGAATCGTACAGCTATATGCTTGGTCTTGGGGTGATAGACAGGATTGTCTGCGAGTTTCAAAGCTCCCATGTTATCTTCACAAATCATTGTTGGACCAGCATTGTACTGACTCTTGCCAATAGAATGAAGGAAATGGCGTATCCACACAGCTTGCTTCGTGGCTTCAGCTAAAGCCATATATTCAGCTTCAGTTGTGCTTTGGGCGGTTATAGACTGCTTGCGACTGGACCAGCTGATTGGCATGCCATTCAACATAAATATCAACCCGCTAGTTGAGCGTTTCTGTGTTGAATTCGCGTATGCTGAATCTGCGTACCCAGTAAGTCTGTCTCTCCCCTTTGCACTAGACCTTATCGTATATCCTAACGTTCCCTTAATATAGCGTAGGATATGCTTGGCTGCTGTAAGATGAACATCATATGGTTCTGCCAGATATTGAGATAAACGGTTGACGGCAAAGGCTATATCAGCGCGTGTGCCTATTGTTAAAAACATCAACCTCCCAATAATTCGTCGAAACAATTTGTGGTCCTTATATTTAAGACGGTGTTTGTTGTCCAGATCATCAAGTTGCATGCTTGGACTAATTGGCATCATCACAGGTTTGCAATCTGCCATGCCAAACTCCTCAAGGATCTGCTTCGCGTAGGTTCCTTGATCTAATTGGATGGAGTCCTTTTTCCAGGTAAATCTGATTCCCAGAAGCTTTTCAACTTGTCCCATATCACGCATTGGATGGAACTTCTTTAGCTTCTCCTTAATTGCCTCAATCTCAGCTAACTCTTTCCCAATTACTAGGATATCATCCACATATAGTGCAATGATGATTCCGCGGCTGTTGGTAAAGATGCTGGGGTCTGCCGTCGAAGTTTTGAAACCTATCTTGACTAGGAATTTGGTGATCTTCCTATTCCATAGATTTGCTGACTGTCTTAGACCATAGATTGACTTCTGAAGTTCTAGGACTAAATCCTTATTCATCTCAGGGTCAAAGTCCTGTAAGCCTTCTGGTATTGTCATACAATTAGGCTTGTCCAAATCAGATCCTGCAAAAGCATTTATGGCATCCAGCAGGTGAGCTTTCATCCTATGCTTAACCATAATGGCTACCAATATTCGTAGACTGTCCAAGCGGAAAACAGGGGCAAAGGTGTCATCAAAATCATCCTCTGATTGTTCATTTCCACGGGCAACTAGGCGAGCCTTGAAACGTTCAACTCTGCCATCTATGCCTATCTTCACATCAAACACCCATCTGCATGATGATATCGTCCCATTTGCTTGTTTCCTTGGGATTAATTTCCAGGTGTTGAATTGGATCAGATTCGTGAGTTCTTGATGAATTGCCTCCTTCCATTTCGTGCCATATATTGGGTCATTGATAGCTTGAGCATATGTCTTTGGTATTTGGATTCCAGCCTTCTCTGCTGCCTTATTTGCAAGTTCGTGTTCCCAATCAGATAACATTAGCTCACTGGCAACTGCTAACCTAGCTAAATGTGCTCGCAGACGTTGAGCTGGACGCTCCACATCCATATCTTGCTCCCCTTCAGCTTTACGTTTGCGGCCATATATTTGTTCGGTGGCTTGGTGTTCAGTGAAAGCTTGTGATACCTGCCGTTGGCGTTCTGATCGTCGTACAGGTTCAGGTTCTGGTTGGGGTTCTGCTGATTGGCCAGTAGGCTCCATAGCCTCTGCTGGTTTAGCAGGTTGTTGGTCTTCAATATTCACCTCCACAGGGTAAACTCGCGGTGTGGGAGACTCTTCTCCCTGGGGTTTATCATTAGGAGACTCTTCTCCTCGATGATTTGTCTCAGGAGACATTTCTCCTAGGTTTCCATCTTTAGGAAGCTCTCTTCCTAGATGTGTATCTCTGGGAGGCGCTCCTCCCTGGTGTTTATCCTGGGCACCACCCCCTATCTCCCCTTGGTTGCTAAACCTCTTGCTAGCATTCTCACGCGTGATATCTGCAGTTGCTGTTGGACCTCCAGCTCCAGTCACAATCACATTCCCATCTGCATCTCTTGTGCGTATACCTCCTCCAGTATAGCCCCATACAGATGTAGGCAGGGTTTGGCTAATCTCTTCAATAGGTGCTTGCCGCAGCTTTCCCATATCTGCCACATGTCCCCTATGCCTTTCCCAAAATACTGGGCTTGTGACAAGCTTCAATTCAGATCCTCCTTTTGGCAACACATAATATTGCTTGGTGCTTTTCCCATACATCAAAAAGGTTCCCTCTTCCACTCGAGGTTCCAGCTTGCTGTCTGGTTTGTGATAATATAACACACGACATCCCCATGTCCGCAAACATGATAAATCTGGCTGATGTCCGTACCACAGCTCATATGGGGTCTTATCCCTAGCACCATCCTCATCATCATTTATATCCGCGGAGCCCTTCACCAAGGTTGTCTTGTTTCTCAGATAATTAGCTGTCACCACAGCATATTTCCAATATCTCTTATTGATCTGAGAATCAATCAATAATGCTCGTGTGATCTCAAGGACATATCGGTTGAACCTCTCTGCCACACCATTTTGTGGTGGTGTCTCTGCCTCAATGAATTCCATTTCAATCCCTCTTTTATCCATCTCAGGGATTAAAGCTCTGAATTCCCTGGCATTATCAGTCCTGATCACTAATAACGTTCTTCCAGACTGTCGCTCGACCCTCCTAATCCATAAATCTAGGGTTCTCATCACAGTCTCAGCTTTCCGATCAATCATAACATACAGCCATGAGAACCTTGAGTAATCATCAATCAAGGATATATAATATCTCTCATCTCCCACGCTGTCACGGTTGGGTCCCCAAAAATCCATATAGACCCGTGCCAATGGTTTCTTTGCTCTTGGGACCTTCTTATGGCTCTGTCCCTTCACTTGTCTGGATTTCACGCAGATCTCACACTTATCCTCTAGTTCAGGATCTGCCTTTGGGAGTTTCAGCTCATCCAGACCCATATCATGGACGCAATCATTAAATCTCTTTCTTCCCGGATGTCCAAGGCGTCTATGGATCAACTCTCTCTTCCTATCCAGCGTACTGTGAGTCTCCATGGCCATGCTTGCATAATGACGCATCTTCCCTATGCTAGGCCCTAGCTTTAAAGCATCACGGCTCACAACTGAATCCAGGTAAGTTGTTTTCCCTTCACGTTTGCCTCGAGCAACTATTTTGCCATCCTTTCTGATTTCATATCCTCTCTTAGATCCTTGTGTTTCATAACCAGCTAAATGCAACGCTTCCAAGGATAATAAGTTCTCCGCAAGACCAGGGACATATATCACATTCCCCAATCTAACTACCATACCGTTCGGCAGTTTAAAACGAACTATTCCTCGGCCTTTGATTGGCATTGAGGTTCCACTCGCGATGCCTAATTTCCCACGATGCCGATTATCCAGGAATTCAAATAGCTCTCGGTTCCCAGTGGACATAGATGTTGCTCCACTATCAAAACACCATTGGGATCTAATATCAGACTGCTTGTCTGTTGTACGAGATGCATGCTCCTTAGCATACCCAGCAGATTCTTCAACTGAATCTAATTCACTGACCATATCTTCAGTTTCTTCTGCCACTCGGCCCTTCTGCTTAGTGGACTTCTTTTTCCTATGGCCCTTGCCATACTTCTGAATTCGGCTTCCAGATCTTCGTGAATTTGAGGTCTTTGGTCTTTCTCGCGGTTGGTCTGAATCAGAGTGTTCCACCTTGTCTGGACAATTAAATGCTTTATGCCCATACTTCCTGCAGTTGAAACATTTGATTCCTTTCTCACTGGCTCGGGAGCCTTTCTCATGCTTTTCTTCACCCTGTCTCATTATCATGAGGTCTTCAACTCGGCTAGCCACATAATCAACGCTGAGAGTGGCATTTGAGTTCATGATTGTATCCTTTAGGGTAGCATATTTGCTTCCCAGCCCACGCAAATACCATATCACGACCAATTCCTCAATATCAACATTCCGGCTGTTGTTCATATCCACGAATTCATCTGCCAGTGTCTTAATCTCTCGCAGGGCTTCTTTCTCATTCATCTTCTCTGAATCCCACATCCAATTGGCCATCTTCATCAATTTCATAGCCTTCCGTGTGTTTGTGGATTTCAAGAAGGTCTTCTTCAGGTAGTCCCAAATTAAATTGACATTCTCAAATGTTTTAACCTCAAGCATGGTTGTTGGTTTGAGTCCTTGTTGAACAATCATTCTGGCCTTCAAATCTAGCCTATACCATCCCTTATCTTCCTTCACACTTTGACTGTATGCTGCTTGCCCAGCCTCTTTGCAATATTCTATTGCTTCCCAGCAGAATTGAGCCTTCATTTGCCATTCAATTGCATTAAACCAATATCGGGCATTCTCTTCAGTCAATTTCTCAATGGAAAAGGGGTATATCTTGATTGACTTCTCTTCCGTAGGACTCCTTCTCTTCTTTGGATATTCTCTAGGCATCCCTGCCTCTGCAGATTGTTCCTTAGGCATCCCTGCCTCTGATCTAGGCATACTAGCCTCTGCACTCATTCTGGGCGTGCTAGCCCCTGCAGGAGATCCAGTATCTCCAATTATTGGTTCACCCGCCATACTTAGGCTTCCCAGATCCTTTATTAAATCCTCCACGGTAACGTACTCGCAACTCAGTAAAGTCCGCTGACGATATCGTTGGCCTGCGATATGTAGGGTAGGTTATCGAGGGCAAGGCTTTTTATATATGATCTTCCAGATGGCTCTATATAGCGGTTAAGCTCGTATAGATCCGCCGAAGTGCCAAAGGTCGGTTAGGACGATGTTATGGCAGGTCCGGGCTCATAACCAATGATGTGGATCAGGGGTGCGGCGTCTGGATATCAGATACTAAAAGGATACCGTAGGATTCATAGGGATCGTGGTGAACGCTCTATATCGATATACTGCTGTCTCTAGTACATCTTGAAGCTCTAAAACGATGTGCTTCCTTTTGCTTGCTTATTACACCTTGTGTTGTCCCAACATCCGTATGTTGGTCCTTCCTCCGGAACATACATACTCCGTATCCGGGACCGGATTATCAGATAATCCACCTGTCCGAAATAGTATATCCACATCAAGAACGAATATTATAACCATATTAAAATACTTATTAATGCTAGGCAATATAATAAAGGCTAGTTCAAGGTGATAATAATGATAACATTCATTGTAGAGACTATTTTTCAGTCCAAGACCATGCATAGTCTACCTACCCGAATAGGGTAAGGATTTGAGTTAGCTAGCTAGCTAGCTAGGTATGTTATAGGATTTGTAATGAAAAGAGTCACATAATATAGGTCACAGAGACAGAAGTTCAGAACAGACAGTGCAGAGAGTCAGGTAATATGGGTTTAGATGATAGTGGAGATGTATGGTGTTACAGTGCCTGCCCTGTCCTGTCCTGCCTGATATATATATAAGACAGCAACATAGAGCCTCTGGATCTACATCCTAGTCTTTTGCTTAGTGCAGCAGTTAAGCTTCTGAATGTCCCAGTGCACTACAACTATTTATGCTTTTTGACCACTAACGTAATAAGTAAAGATAGAACATATACTAACATTATATACTGTTGCTGCAGCTTGTATACTTTTATACTAGTTGTTTTCATATGCTTTGACTGTAGGAGATATATGCGATCATTTAATTTAACTGCTGGTTTTCATGCTATTGTTGTCATGCGATGTAGGAACTTGCTTTGGTAGTTAAAAGATTCAGGCCGCTCAGTGTCTGATTACGTTATGCATGTACTTATGCCAAGCACATAATGACAACCCTGTCTAGCATCTCGGGACCGAGGCAACCAGGTCAACAAATGCTGCCAATTGTTACCAACTCTTCTAGCTCCATAATAACTTACTGCATCTTAAAAAGTTTTCCAAGTTGGCTTGAGGACAAATAATTCTGCCCTGGGAGCTAGCCTGTTTTGTCTATATTGTCAACCAAGCAGACCCCGGAAGAGCCCCTCACCCCGTTCCTAAGCCAATTCAACCTCCAACGGCTGTCTGAAAACTACAATTTTGCACCATACACATATACTATTCAAAACAGGAACCAGTGAAAAGCTGAACGGTGTAAAGTATCATCGTTTATCTGGCTGCGGAATGTCAGTTTCTATACAGGAACTGGACCACACTGTCCAGGCCTTTTACGAAGGCAAAGGTGATTTGGTGAGTTCTTGATAAAAGAGCAGTAGTCGTTCATTATACTAATATCCCTCTCAATCGTATAGCAAAAGCAGGCCCAGCAGACTCTAACGGAAGTATGTTCACTGAAGCCCTTGCTGCGATAGTCTCGGTCGCAGAACTGATATTGGTGACTAGTTCAAACAAAACCCTGATGCTTGGTTGATTGTGGGAAATATTCTGCAGGAATCTGCATACTCGCAAACCAAATGTGCGTGACACATGTCGCCACCCTGCTTATGCTTTCATGTTGCTCGACTGACAATAGTAGACCTCGCCCTTCAAGTACTCGACGATGTTATCATGACTCGATGGAAAGTCCTACCGAGAGACCAATGCCTGGGTGAGCTCCGTTCCCAAGACACGAGTCTCATTCATCAATTTAACCGATCCAGGTATTCGAAATTTTGTTGTCAACTTCATTATCGAAAATTCAAAGTCAGAGGAGAAGCTCAAAAGTGAACGCACTTTTGTGAACAAGCTCAATCTAGTCCTTGTCTCTATCTTGAAGCAGGAGTGGCCACACAATTGGCCAACATTCATAAACGAAATCGTGTCGTCCTCTCATACAAGTCTTTCAATCTGCGAGAACAACATGGTCATTCTTCGACTGTTGTCTGAGGAGGTTTTTGATTTTTCTCAAGACCAGATGACATCTGTCAAGGCAAGGAATCTGAAGACTTCGATGACACATGAATTCTCCTCCATCTTTCAATTGTGCTCAGAGGTCCTGAATACAGCAAATCAGCCTACCTTGGTCAAGGCCACTCTAGAAACTCTCCTTCGCTTCCTCAATTGGATCCCACTGGGGTACATATTTGAAACCCCCGTCATCAATACTCTTCTGACAAGGTTCTTGGACATCCCGGACTTTAGAAATGTGACACTTAAATGTCTGACAGAGATTGGTGGCTTGCAAATTGGGGCTCCCTATAACTATGATGAGAGGCTGGTGCTCATGTTCACGGAAATCTTAACTGCAGTCTCAAAGACCATCCCACTGTCAATGGACTTAAAACAAACATACGCCAACAGCAATTCAAGGGATCAAGAATTTGTGCTTAACTTAGCACTCTTCCTTTGCAGCTTTTTCAGTGTTCATCTTGACGTATGTTTATATACCTGATCCTCATTAACCTTATCAAACTATGGCGATACTAACTGTTCATTATACAGCTGATTGAGAAGCTGCCTAATCGAGATTACCTCACTCATGCGCACTTTTATCTCATTCGCATAAGCCAGATTGATGATAGAGAAATTTTCAAGATCTGCTTGGAATATTGGACAAAACTGGTACAGGAACTTTACGAAGAGATGCAGCAGCTTCCAATTACGGATATCAATCCACTAGTGAGCATGGGTATTAGTGGGTTGTCTAGCGGAGGTGCACCGCACCCAAGTACCTTGGCCAACTACCCCCTTCGTAAACATAAATACGAGGAGGTACTGTCAAGTCTACGCACGGTCATGATTGAAAAAATGGTACGGCCCGAAGAGGTGCTAATTGTTGAGAATGACGAAGGCGAGATCGTCCGCGAGTTTGTCAAAGAAAGCGATACGATCCAACTTTACAAAACAATAAGGGAGTGTCTAGTTTACCTAACCCACCTGGATGTTGTTGATACGGAAAACATTATGATAGAGAAACTGGCAAACCAGGTCAATGGCACCGAATGGTCCTGGGCAAATTGCAACACTCTTTGCTGGGCAATTGGCTCTATATCTGGAGCCATGAACGAAGAGACTGAAAAACGCTTTCTTGTCACCGTCATAAAGGATCTCCTTGGCCTAACAGAAATGAAACGTGGGAAGGACAACAAAGCTGTTGTGGCCAGTAACATCATGTACATCGTGGGACAGTATCCTCGGTTTTTGAAAGCTCATTGGAAGTTTTTGAAAACAGTTGTGAACAAGTTATTTGAATTTATGCATGAAACACACGAAGGTCTGCTGTCTTGCTTGGATGCGATATTTTCCATAACTAATTTCGACCAGGAGTTCAGGACATGGCCTGCGATACTTTTATTAAGATTGCCAACAAATGTAGGCGACACTTTGTTGCTCTACAACCCGGAGAAAGCGAGCCGTTCATCGAGGAGATTGTTCGAAATATGAGGAAGATAACGTGCGATCTTTCTCCACAGCAAGTCCACACCTTCTACGAAGCATGCGGTTATATGATTTCAGCTCAAGGCCAAAAGGGTCTCCAAGATCGATTAATTGAGAACTTAATGTCTTTGCCGAACTCCGCATGGGATGCCATCATAACCCAAGCAAACCAGAACCCGTCAATTCTTCAGGACGGAGAAACAATAAAAATCGTCGGGAATATCATGAAGACAAACGTTGCAGCATGCTCCTCCATCGGCACCTACTTCTATTCCCAAATTGGCCGTATCTACCATGATATGTTAAATATGTATCGAGCTTCTAGCCAACTCATCAACCAAGCTGTTGCTGGTGAAGGTAGTGATTATTTTCATGATATTTTCTATCGAAGCTGACATGACCTAGGTAATATTGCCACGAAGACACCAAGAGTTCGAGGGCTCCGGACCATCAAGAAGGAAATACTTAAACTAGTCGACACATATGTACAAAAAGCGGACGATCTGGAAATGGTTAATACCAACATGGTCCCACCGCTTCTTGAGGCAGTCCTCGTGGACTACAACCGGAATGTTCCTGATGCACGGGAGGCAGAAGTTTTGAATGTCATGACGACGATCATCCATAAACTCCATGTAGGCCTGTTTTCCTTTGTTGCAAGTTCAATCATAATCCCCGGCTAACTTTCCTCCCATTACCTTTCAGAATTTGATGGAAGACAAGGTCCCTGCTATCATGGAAAGCGTATTCGAATGTACGCTGGAGATGATCAACAAAGACTTCCATGAATATCCTGAACACCGTGTACAATTCTTCAAGCTGCTTCAAGCGATCAACCTCTATTGTTTCCCCGCTCTACTCAAACTTGATGCTGCTCAGTTCAAGTTTGTAATTGATTCATGCATGTGGGCCAGTAAACATGATAACCGCGAAGTCGAAAACACTGGCCTTACAATGTGTCTTGAGCTGATGAACAACATGGCTGAGACTGACACACAAACGTCGAGTATTTTTTTCAACCAGTTTTATATTCCAATCCTGCAGGATGTGTTCTTCGTTCTCACCGACAGCGATCACAAAGCAGGTCTGTACAGCATCTACTCTATCTGTCTATCTACCCATAGTATACATGCTCACACTGTCCCTACAGGGTTTAAATCTCAAGCCATGTTATTGTCGCGGATGTTCTATTTTGTTGAGTCCGGCAGGATACAAAACCCTATCTACTCCCCTGACCAAGCGCCCCTGGGAACGTCCAATAGGAATTTTCTGCAAGAATATGTCGCCACACTTTTACAGAGTGCCTTCAAAAATCTCCAGGAGTATGTCTTGCAT
This sequence comes from Monascus ruber, assembly GCA_002976275.1. Taxonomy (NCBI): domain Eukaryota; kingdom Fungi; phylum Ascomycota; class Eurotiomycetes; order Eurotiales; family Aspergillaceae; genus Monascus; species Monascus ruber. The sequence goes on from PSNO01000005.1 coordinate 1,357,202, forward strand.
GATCCCCCTGCAGGTAATGGCATGAAGCTAACCCATCCTGTAGGATACAAATTAAACAGTTCGTGATTGGACTGTTTGCATTTAATGATGATTTCAACAAATTTAAAACCCATCTACGTGATTTCTTGATTTCATTGAAAGAGTTTGCGGGTGATAATGCTGAACTCTATGCAGAAGAAAGAGAACAGGCTTTACAAGATGCCAAGGCTGCAGAAAGAGATCGTGCAATGAGAGTTGGTGGCCTGCTCAAACCATCTGAAATGGATCAGGAGGATGAGCTATGAGCAGATACAGACTAAATACCTGTTATTACTGTCAACTAGCGTTGTGAAGCATCCAAAAATCCCTTGGGAAGCTTGGATGAAGGGCAAGTGTGATAACTGATATCTTTCTAGGTCTTCAAAGATAACAGGTACTATTGGGAATGTCCTGGATGCATTTTTAACTGCAGACAGTAATTTATTAATTTTTATTCTCACTTTTATTTTCTTTTTGTTCCCAAGGGTGGGAGTATCAGTCATTTATTTGATTTTCTCACACTATATTACATGGCTAGCCATGGTTGTTCAGAGGGTAGGAACTAATGCCGGAGTTAATCTACTACAAGGTAATAATAGTTAATAAATACATAGAAACCAATGCATGAGCAGTTGAAGGCCAGAAGATGATGGCGTTGACGAGACTGCTTATTCGGCAATAAAAAGCCGATTTGACCTATAACTTCGAATTTTACGCATAGAGCCTAGAAGTCTATTTATTATTGCATCATCGTATTCATACTAGGTACTCCAGGGCTGCGGTTATGAATAGATGCAGGTCGTAGGGAACTCCAGTTTCTTATTTCCCCTCATGCAATAAAGGAATCTGGTAATAATGGTATCCCAATGGCCTAAACCCATGAGGTGCAGCATGAAGATTGTGTTAGGGAACTATGGTACTATGCAGCATCTGATCCCCTCCATTATCTGATTGCCACCGCTCCATACACACCTAACCTATCTCAACTACAAGACAATGTCTCAAACACGGCAAGCCACGTCGAACCCGGCGTTTGCTTCAACTCGAATTACTTCTCAAACTACTAGCGACTCTTCGCATAGCCATTCTTCGGGACTCCTGAGACTAAGAGGGGAGGACACTCGCAACGCCGATGAAGGTATTGCATCCGCTAGACACATAAAATGGAGCGAGGATGTTATTGACAATGAAGGGAAGGGCAAGAAAAGCTCTAAAGGTGAGATGCCACCTCTGAAGATCACCCATAGCCTGATATTTGATAAATGGTCCTAACTATACGCAGTGTGCTGCATTTATCACAAATCTCACCCTGTGGGTGAAAGTAGTTCAGAATCTGATTCCTCCGACTCCGACTCCGACGATTCATCAGACAGTGATAATGAAACAGATTGGCAGGGGAACAGGGGAGGCTTGCATTTGACCCGCCCTCATAACATGGCATCACGTCCGGGTGAACAAGATTTGGAGACAGGTCGATGCTCATATCGTCAAAGGCCAAACGAGGAGAAGGCCAGGCGGAAAAAGCCAAGCCCGAATGCATACGAGAAAATGCCGAAGGCAACAAAAAGGTCAATCGGGACACCTGGCCGGTAGCCCAATTGACCGTCTTTGACTGACGCCTAGGCAAAAAGGGGAAGGGAGTGAGAAAATAAAAGCAAATATCTACAAGGCTTTCGCGTTTGCGCATGATAACTCGCCAGTGGGCCGATATTATGATGAATTACATACATGGAACACGGATATTTGCAGTACTGAAGCATAAAGACAGCGGAGAGAGGGAGAGAGGCACCACTAGCTAGTCATTAGTCACTGAACGAATTGAAGTCCCTAACGTGGCTCAAACATGAATTTTATCACTCCAAAAGTGTGAATACAGACTGTACAAAAAGTTACCGGCATACTGCGCAATGGGACTATATCGAGTTCAACGATAGCTTCGCAGGACAGGGTCCATGGGTTGGTGTTGGCGGCTGCTCTGGAATAAATTACAATATCATGCTTCTTCGTCTCACCGCGCACCGCTGGTTGTGTTTGACTTGACTGTTTTCAGTTGGCGAGGAAGCAGCTGGTGGCGTCAGAAACAGAACCAGTAAAATAAACGGTGCCAGGGGCTCACCTTCAGGTATATGTTCCTCCGATTTTGACGGAATTGCAAGAATAGACCCAAAATAGTCTTTTTCGGGTGGGATAGGTTGAGGTTCAATACGCAGCTGTGAAGACTCTCGACGCAAAGAACCTGGTCCAGCTGACTTGGGTTTCGAGGAATGTCGCCGAGACCGTTTTCTCGTAGCCGATACTGTTTTTGGTGTTTTTGTTGAAATTTGGGATATAGTCCGGCCTTCAGCGCTTTGCTCCTCAAGATCAGATGCATCACCATCTCCATGTCCTTCACCTCTTTGTTGGATATAGCCGGATGGTGCAATTTCCCCCTTAACATCCACCGTATAATCTTGAAACGATGAATCATGTTTATTTTCAGAGGAGTTTCCGCGTTTCCTTCGGAGAATCTCAACATGATAATCCAAAGTTTCTCGTGGCATGAAACTAGCATCCTTGACCCCTATTATGTTAGATTCAGAACCTAGGATATCACCAGATTCGGCAGCAGTGTCTATGTTTGTTTTGGTTTTCGAACACTTTTTGCCCTCGGCCTTTTCATACTCTTGAATTGTACGAGAACCGGAAGGTCGGGAGTTGCCACCCGCGACTGCGTCTATAAATTCGTTCGTCGACCGTCGCATTTTATCTCTCAAATTCGGCTCAGCGTAGCTAACAACGGCTCTCTGACGACGCGTGGGCCGAGAATGTGAATTCTGAGGGTCTAATGTCCTTGCAGAATTGAGTCGTTCTTGCGCCACTGACTCTTCAAGATACGGTGAGTCCAGGGTCTTTCCCGCAGGCAATTTCTGTGTTGTAGTAACATTTCCATCATTTTTTTCTCGTCTGCACTGGTCGATGTGATAGCACCCGGGCTTTTCACTTGAATCTTCACGTTCATTGATTCCGCACGTTTTGCCCATTGGTTGATGCTGGTTTTCCATATCCGCCTCTTTGTGATGTTCCTGATACTGCACTCCCCCTTGATGCTTGTTCGGAGAAGGTATACTTGCATTTGTACTCTCTGGTCGAGGGGTCAGCATAGTTCATTTGATCTGATAAAGAGAAGTGTCATACTCGGCTGAAGTACTCTCCGCTTTGGCGGTCTGTAGTCCTTTCGTCCCTTCTTTGCTTCTGACTGACTTTGGTCCAGTGGAGAATGAGGTGCCGTCATGAAGGATGTGGTCGAATTATACGATGGAGGAATAGTTCTATTGTATTGGAATCTACCATCACCTTTGATAGAATCGAACTCGTCCCTTTTACCATCATCCTCTCCTGAACCGAATTTGCGTTTCGATCCTGGCTTGATGATATATCTACCATCATTATTTGGGTTGTGTGCTTCGGGTGGTATAGTGTAGTCCGATTCAGCAGATGCATCGGGACTGGATCTCTTTTTCTTCCTGGTCTCGAGAGTGGGGGGAAGAAAAGCGTCATCATGTTGGGTATCAGTTCCCAGCACATTCCTGTGACTAGAAACTCCAAGGATGTCTATGTTGAGATCATCTTCGTGGGATCCGGGTCGACCAATTTGAGATTGTCCAGTATGCGAGAATCCCGGAGTATCTAAGTCGCTATTTGACAAATCCTGTATTTCCGCTGATCTGATGCATTTAGTAACAGACTTATGGAGTTTATAAGCCAGACAACGCTTACTCTAATGTCCTTCTCGGGTAGCATTTGTCCTCAAGTATGGCTGGAAGCTGCCCATCTTCAGCAATTCGGTCGTACTCGGAATCATAGGCTCTGCGATGCAGTCCAAAGCTCAACTGCCTCGAGAGCTTGGAATTTGTCGTAGTCGTCCCTTTGTTACATTCCCCGTTAAATTTTTGTGGCAGTTTTCCCAGGTCAACTAGCAAACCGTTTATCTCCGCGAGTTTGACATCCAATTTTCCTTTGATTTCATAGACACCTTCGCTGAAGGTCTTGGCTGCTTCGAATCTTTCAATTTCTTGACTAAGAGATATTACCTGTTCACGAAGCGTCACATTTTCGGAGAGCAGGCGGGAGACCTCAGATTCTAGACCGCGAATGCGGATGGACTGGATTGAGTTTACTCTAGCGATCTCACGGTTTTGCCGCACGAACCGCCGTCTCACTAAAGCCAGGACAGATGGTCAATAATCATAATTTGAAAAGGAAATTCCTGCAGAAAAAGGTGTGCATAGGCTGGGGGCTTACGAGCATCAACAGATTCCGCGGCAGCAGTTGATTCGTTCAACCTAGCCATGCTGCTTTATAGCATGGGCTCAGTGCGTATTTGGAAAGTCAAGGGTCCACCAAAAGGAAAATCAATAATTAGGAAGGGGAATTCAGTGGTTTGATGCCAGGAGAATGAGCCTTTGTAATGCTGAGCTAAATGGCGATATGAGGTTATGAACAGTTGGACACCTTTTGTTGACAATTGCCCTAATGAGGCTTAGTCCTCTGCCGGTTTGTGTATTTAAAGGTCATGTGGATTTTGCTTTTGCAGACCGCCTTCCCAATACTGGGGGTCGTTTATCAGACCTTGGGAAGTATGGAGTGCGTTTGTAGATCCCGGACTGGCATGTAATCGGTGCCCAGAAATATCATCAATTTATTTCTTGTTCCCGCCAAGCTATAGCAGCAGACAGAACTGAACTGATTGCAGTTTGTCTCATGAACTAAAACCCTTCAAAATATAACTCCCTCCATATTTTTTTTCATCAGCTTCCATTATTTGCTACCCTAACAGCATATTTGCTGCGACGACCAGGCTTATATGTCTCGGCCTACATCAACTTTCCCGCCAGGGACATCCCTTCACCAGCCAAGCAACCATAATGCTCCCCAACAACAGTCACCAGTTCTGGCAGCACGAGTCGTTTCAAAAAGAGCGGAGCTTGAAAACCTCATACAGCTTCGAGATTTGAGTAATGCATTGGCAACGAAGATGCAGGCCCTGGAAGATAGGATAAGTACACTTAAGGATGGCACTGAAGGTTTGTAACTGTCTTGACAATATTACCGCATAATGGGAGAAAATATTGTTCCACTAAAAGGCAGTTGTGTACTAATTCACTGGATGGCACTATAGCTGTTGCTTGTGTCCTGTCAAATTGGGGGAATGTCCTACAGGCCATCAGTATGGCATCTAGTATGTCTGATGTTGATTCTTTTACACTTCTTCTCAGACTCCTTCTGCTATGATCTCCGCCTCTTAATGAATGTAATCTAAGCCCAGCTACTGACTTCTTGTCCTCTCATGATTTAGCAAAGACAGCAAGTTTAAATGCCCTTTTCAGTTCTGAAGACAAAAGAACAGACTCTCTTCCTGTCACTCTCGTCCGAATACCTGCTGCAGAGCAATTATAATGGGTAGACAATGGGATGGTAGACATTGTCGTACATACAGGTAGATTTAGTGTTTCACGAGATATGGTGGGTTATTTACATGGGTTATTCCTACCTGCTATCACTTGGAGCCATGATAAACATCCCTAGATTCCAGATAGCCCAGGTGGGCGACTTTGATGAAGGGTACATGCCAACGTTGGATGGTATATGCACTGCCCACCGACCACATCTAGGGAAGGAACTCTGAAGCTGCCATGAAGTGATCCAGAAGAAGGGGGAAATAGGCTGGTGAACATTTACTACTCTAGCTGAATAAAATTCCAAACTAGATGTTGTAATACTACCTGATCGATATAAGTATTATCATGTGCAATCATGTCTATCTAGGTACTCCGTAGACTGCGTATAATATAGAATAGTGTAATACCAGGAGGATTGGGCTTTTTAGTCTTTGATGATCTCCTCATGACCATCGTATTTCCTCTTTGGTTTTCTTGCTGAAGCGCCCAAGCCAAACATAAGGTTTCCTTCTCTACCAGGCTGATAGTTTGGAAGCATGATAGTACATACAACATTATGGCTTTTGTGACAGCAGAGTGGGGATTATTATTCTGTAAAATTGAACCATTTTATGTACTGCCTTACATTTATCATTGCACCATTTATCGTCTCATATACCTCCCAGGCTCCGACTACTGATATATAACATCCCTCTCCCACTTTGAATGCCAGTTCCCCCTTATGACATTGACATTACGATTGGCCAGGCCTGCTTCTTTAACAGCTGTCTATCTTATATACATTCTGAGCGTTTAACAATACTAGACTCTAGTATATGTTCCTTGGCGGATGGCACTGGGCATAGAATCGAGTGGATTTGAGTGATCGATGTCCGTGGAAATATTCCAGACGCCTAGTTACGTTGTCGCATTTCCTCTGCCATTGTCTCCGTTTTGAATGTTGAGATTACATACGTGGCAATCATGACGAATGAATGGTCGCTGGACTTCTGTCTAGTCTGTGATCAGCAAACTCTGGACGGTCTTTATTGCTCCCAAACATGCCGACTCACTGAGATGGACCTCTCCTCTGGCATAGGAAGAAGAGCCACAATCTCAACCACCATGTACAGAAAAGAGTGGCCAATGCCGCCGCATTCTGGCCTCTCCGCTATATCAATGCCTGGACACATCATGCAAAACCAACCTCGTTCATATTCCTGGACGTCCCTCTCATCTGTTGAAAACAGTTCGCCCTCTGAAGTATCCGACCGGTCGCAGAATGCATTACAAGACTATGCAAGTTGCTTTGACCAAGTCCGTAATTTAAAAAGGCTATTGACCTCCTCTGGAGCTGTACATATCTGTTCTCTGTCATCATAGGCTGGAGGCCGGGGAAGTGTCTTTTTGGATTGATTTGACTTATGGATGCTGGGCTGCTATTACTTCCTGAACACCCACTCATATCTTCCACAGTCAATTGACATTATAGTTGATTACTCGAGGCTACTATTTCTTCCCTGCAGATCACGATACCTTCCCCGCATACCTATATACGGATTGTTTGACTTGCTGTTTCCCCTTGCATCATTACAAAACCGCTTGTCATTTTGATCAGTTGAATTGCTAGGCTAGGAATAACAGGAACCGATGAAGGTTTAAAAGAATAGGGTATGCATCATTATCACTGGGTTTAGCTCCTCATTTAGCTAGGGGAATAGATATTCTCGGTTCATTTAACACTAGACAACCAGAAATCTGCCAGCTGCTGCCGTGATTACAAATGTGCGCTGAAATTTACCACTCACTTCCCTACTCTCCCATTCTTAGCTCTCTGACCTGCTTCTAACTCCAGTACAGGGAGCTAGCTCTTTCGTGACAAAAACAGGAGAACCAAAGCAATGGTCAAGTGGCTCATCAATCCCGCCAATTCACAAGGACCCAATTACATACACCTGCAGCAGCAGGAGTTGGCATTCCCCACAATAATACCATCCTCGCAATGCTCCTGGCTATGGGGATCCAGCTGTCCATTCTCCAGGTTACTGCAAAGGAAAACATATCCTCAAGCCCAAAACTGGCTCTTAATGTGGATATAAACTCATGGAACCCCGAAACACTGGGGGAGCAGTCCAATTTTTCACAATCTTCAAGATTATTAGCAAGTTATATGTTAGAATTATCCACACTCTCATGTTCCTCCTGTATAGCTTGAGTTGGTCGATGTTTTTGAAGGTCGCAGGTCACTGAGCGGAAGGGCCGGTTATCCATTTCTGGCTGAAAGTATGATAGCAGTGCTAAGACGCTACAATGGGCCTCATGCTTCATAACAAATGAAGTATAGAACAAAGACCTTTCTTACGCATTGTGACCTGGATCCCATGATTGCTTCATTCCAATTTCCTACAATGACGGCTTAGAGGAACTTTGAACGCGGACATACGATGAGAATACTCCATAGATAAGGGTATGGAGGGTCGTATGACAGTAGATAATAGCTCTATTTTTTTGGGCCGTAAATACCACCGAAGAAAAAGGGCATTTGACCACTTTCAATTATTAATCTGCAGATTATTGCCTCGTTCGCTTTGCTGCAGACCGTTGCTGTAAATGGCGTTTGCATGGATTGTGTATGCATGTAATGATGCACTCTGGAGTGCACGAGGACAATCCATACGGAATATATGCCGTAGGAGAGTTGATAATTATACGCCGTACAGTACAGCGGATGTACTATCACGAACATTGGTACTATTATTAGTTTCGTGGCATGGTCTAATATCCATACGAAAACCTTAACTTCAAACCTTAGACCATGGCAATCTTACAGCGCTGTACGCAGTTACCAGACATTTCATTGAAGTATAATGCCGCCTTGACAGAAGCGAGCTGACCAGTGGGATTAACATTTCATCCCATTTGGATTATAGAGAAGGAAATTAGGCCGGCCGTCCTTATTGACTATGAGCATTGGCATTTAGCTGGGAGTAAGGTGGGTAGACGAGCCTCCCAACAAACGTTGAGAGGGAATTAGGACCAAGGAAATATTTATTGTACCGTCAACTATGTACATATTGTCATTGATTCAATATTTCAGAACTCTACCAAGTACGTCGTGCGGACCTCATTACTGAGATAAACCCTCGTAGCCACTCGCAATCCGGAGGAAAACCACCGAATCATCTGGCGAAGCAAAACAATACCGATCAATTGCAACTGTCGGACCGACTAAGGATGCCCATAACCCAAATTGCGTCCTGCCAGGCGAACTGATATAGTATTAATATAATGCGATGGAAAATTTTTCAAACCAATTCTCCGGACGACGTACCTGGCCAGGCGGTCGAGGCCTACTCCGGACTGGTAGCGATCGAAGTTTGCAGCATCATCGAACGCCAAATCTCTTTTTTGAATCTGCCAGTCACAAATTTAATACCGGACTGGAAAGGCCTTGGGGCCTAGAACGGGAGATATACCCCACATATGCCTGGGCTTCGCCCTCTTCACATGAATGGAGAAGCCTACGGGTTAGGTTGGCCATCACAGGGGACAGGGCTGACCGGGACATGTCCTTGTTGCAGACTCGGGCTGCAAGAACGTAGTGGTGCGGAGTGGTGCGTTATCTGAATTTATCCATATTGGTAGAATCCCCTCTGTAGCTATTCCAAAAGCGTTCGACTGCTCTTTGTGCGACGGGCGAGCCCCGGAAACGCTCGCGGAAGTAATTGAAGAGAGCAAACTCGTCGCGACTAAGCACGTAGCTGTCTGGTTGCCTTTGGATCCTCCGCCAGAGATCTCGAATGGCGCTTTCGAGAATGGCGTTCGTCTGAGGGTCGACATGGCCATCGTCACTGGTCCTGGCACGTTCTAATGCTTGCCGAACGCGGCGATCGTTCGCCGGCCTGCTCATTTGGAGCATAGGTCATCGGTTCACGACGGCACAAGGTCGTGTGCTGTTGCAACTTCAAAAAGCGGATGAGCGTTTCACGGGATAAAACAGTCGTACTGAAATTCGGCCACCCCAAGAGTCAGGAAATAAAACGTTGGTCGCAGTAACCTTCCTGGAGTCACGAGTCTTAATGCAGTCCGTGTATGGTTGGTGCAATGGCAGATTGTGAGATCCCCACGGATGCTTTCTTGCTGGCAGAATATCAAATCGTGTCTCCGTCCGAAGAAGTGCTGCCAGAGAGGTATGCCACAGGTTGAACTGAACGCCACTCCCTTGGTTGTCAGACAGTAGTCGCTTCGATTGGAGTCCTCAGGTCCCTTTTACAGGCATTTGCAGCCCTCTTGCAGAAGCGCAATTCCATCGTGCAAACACCTAGGAACCTATTCCACTTAAATACGTAGCCATGTGGCAGGTGGGGTTCCACACGGGCTCATCCGCTGTGGCAGTCAACCCCCTGCACGTAACGGATATGTTCCGGGGGTTGAGAAATTGGATCGCATCAGAGATATCTGGAGTCCATGGTAAGGGGTTTTCGGCTGCTCAGGGCGGAACGGCGGTCAGGGATTGGCGAATGTGCGGCAAAACAATCCGTATTATATGACATGATACGGATTGCAGTGAAACAGCATCCGTTGGTACTGTACGGCGTACCATAAACTGTAAAGGACCCAGAGGCATGGTCGGACGTGGTCGGTACTGTGCATCGGACGAGTAGACTTGCAGGGGGATCGAGACGTATGATCGATCTTCTCCCCCGACAGCTATCCGGATGCAGGATGTGGATTCCAGAGTTTTTTGACTTTCCAGCTCTCCGTGCCGAGCACATGCACAATGGCATCCTTATTATTAAAGAGCTTTCTATGCGGTACTGCAGAGGGAGGGCAGTACCGTTTGGCACCGTAGCTCATGGTGACTGCGATGGCCAATGCATTGTTAGTTGGATAGGGACTGTAATTGTTTGCCTTTGGTAATTCGGGGGTGGTAGCTATGAAAACTGGAATCGAATGATGATGGGAGTGACAATGGTAACGGAGCACAACAATGATGATGATGATAAGGGGTCGAGACAGAGTTCGAAGTTCCCAACTGCTTGCATCCTCAGGTATTATGACAGACAAACAGACCACCCATGGCTAATAATAATACTGATCAACGTCAAGGGAGGTTCGAGCAGCCTTGTCATCGTCGTCATCATCATACCATGCATGTTTGCTCCTCCGATATTACTACCATTATTATTAACTTGGAGGAGCATTAAAAAAAAGGGTATGCATACTTTACTTAGACCCATCTCGCAGGTGCCCCCTGTTACAATTACTTGGGAAAGGACAGGACGTTGTGTAATTGTTGTACTCCATACCTCTATGCTGTTATTAAACGAGTCATGCAACGTCTACATTGCTGTAGAGCTTGAGAACTCAGAATACTGATTCTCCCGGGTCTTGGCAGCTAGTCGGATGCATAATTTAGCTTTCACTTGAAATCTTAATTCATGGCCCTTCCTCGCGGGCGATAGACATTTGCCAAGTCGAAGGGAAACAAAGTACATGGCATGCTAGTAGATATGCATGCTACGCCGTAGATGAGGGAAAGTAGGAGAACGAATGGATGGTGCATTATCATCTTCATCTCAACCGTCTTTTATACGACATACAGCGTAGATGAGTGTACTCAGTAATTAATATGCTGCAGGGAGTACATATTGATATTAACGATCGTACCTTGGTTTATAGGCATTGAATATCAATATAATATGTCTACTCTGTACTGCGCTGTACAAGGCTAGTCTTCATTATAATTATCTCATGTACTACCCGTGCCAAGCGCACCTACACGTCTTTCCCCGTGTAGGTGCGCCGCATCCCAACACGACTTTCATCCCAACACAAAAAATTCTTACCTCTCCACTAAATCCACCACAACACCACCAAGATGGCAGATAAATATAAGGAAGAAGAAAAATGAATATTAGCAGCATGTGAAGTATTTAAATCAAATTCAAAATCCAAATCTATTCTTAAATTGGTTGCTGAATACAAAGTTTCTTACCAGTGACTTCTTTGCCAAATCTATAGAGGAAAATCATAATCAACTTGACCACCTATAAGGAAATAGTTTTTAGATGAGCAGGAAGAGGCAATGAAAGTCTGGATAAAGTATCTAGATGATATTAGAACACTCCTAACAGTAGAGATAATATATGGTTATACAAATTCTATACTAGAACAAGATAACCTAGGCATTAATCCTGTTAGACCCGCGCTACAGAGTGTAGGCTGGTCCTATGATTTATGTGAGTAGCGTGCTAAGGTCAGGGTTCAGGGCGCAATTCGTGGGGGTCATATTGTGGAAGAACTAATCGCTGGCGCTCCAAGTCTCGGAGCCCTGCGCGGCTTATAAGTATGCGCCTTAGGTCACGTGGACTCCATGGCTGCTGACTAATATGTACATGCTTGCGTGCGTGACCTAACAAATCCTCCACCTAAACTTAGGAAGACCTGGGCATATTAATTTATTAAATACCTCCCTCCTAATTATAAATGGGTTAAATAAACCTCTGAAGAGCCAAATCAGATATATGCAGAAAATATTAAAGTTGTTTAAGACTTTTATTCAAAGTTAGAATCAACTATAAAGATTAATAAAATCTAACCAACATCTACAATGCACATAAACTAGCTTTTAAATTAGTTAAGAAAAGAAGGAGAATGTTGTTTTAGCTTATCTAAACTGCTTAAAAAGATAGTCTAATAAGTTTTTACAGATATTAATTACTATACTTGAAGCAATTGCTGCCAATAGTTAGATAATACCATCTTTTGTTATTATACTAGGCAAATATCTTATAGAGGACTAATACAAGCAAGGCCTTCTTAAAGACTATCTGATTAGAGTGTTAGATAATAGCTTTATATTTAATAAGCTAACTCTATCTTAGTTAATATATTTTAAAAATTTAATCTGGGATTATATTATTATTATTCTTCCATTTTTGAGAGCATTTTCCACTCTAAGACTATGCATGCTCTACCCTGCCCTAATGAGGCAAGGATTTAGTTCTGATGCTTAAATACATGATTGGGTTGGCCATGGTACAGGTAAAATATAAAAACTCACAAAGAGGGGAGAGATGTACAGAAATATTGCAAGTGGTTATAACTGACAGATGATTGACAAAGTATGATGCAGGAAACATGATAGTATGATAGGTTATATGGCAAATATATGGTAAATACATGAAATTCAATAATTGGCAGATAAACAGGAGACATAAGCAAGAGACATATTTTTGTTTTCTTTTCTTTTTTTCTTTTTTTTTTTTTTTTCTCCCTTTTAGCTTCCAGCTAAGGTTAGTAGCCACCTTCTAGTGACTATCTTTGTGGATTTTAGGTATGCCAAAAGCTGCTTTAGCCCTGCACAGCTAAACAGGGATACACCTTAAGCTAGTATATATTTATGTACATGCACCTATACCAACCAACTGCTGCTTCTGTCCTCTCAAGCCAGATTGATGATTCCCAGTACTAGGCATTTTCAGGGTTCTTGGCCCAGGCACCATAATTAAATGTTCCTGGATATAGACCTCTGCTATTAGGTGGAGCTAGGTGTTTTCAGGATCTTGGCCTAGGTGCCATGATTAAATATCTTTAGAGATGTTTTTATCTTCTAGATATAGATCTCTGCTATTAGCTGAATCCTTATTTTGACTTTTCTCAATCAATCTGCTGCTGCCCACCTAGCTTATAACTAAGTTTCCAGCTGCTAATCTCAATATCTTAGCCTACCAATTGGCTATCACAGTTTTACCTTTAAAACTAGAGACTAACCATCACTAGTTTTTACTGCTAGTGGTAGGGGTGTCCTCTCCTTATTGAAAGGTGGGATGGTTTTTAAAAGTATTCCCCTAAAAAGGTGCATATGCTAAGATTCTTCAAATCTTAGCACCCTATCTTTATATTAAATAACTGGAGTCCTGTAGAGCAAGGGTCTTAGTTGTGAGGCTTTAGCAAGGATAAGTAGCTTAGATATGAGCTTAACATAGCATGTATTTTAAATCTATGTTTAGATTGATCTCCCTGTTTTTTACATCCTAGAATCTAGATGGGTCTCTCTTTTTTAATATCCTGAGATCTGGATAGAGCTTAGATATGAGCTCAACATAGCATTTATTTTAAATCTATGCTTAGATTGGTCTCCCTATTTTTAATATCCTAGGATACAGATGGACTTCCCTTTTATTTTCCTTTTTTTTTTGTGAAGTCCTCGCGCTGGCTCACAGCCCTTCTCCCAGCCCTAGCCTTGGTAGGGTTGTGGTTGGTAGGGTTGTTTAGTCAGCACCTGCTCCCTGCTCCCACACACTCTACCCCAAAAATTTGGAGAGAGCGCAGCGATACACAGCGCGCCAAAGAAAAGGGAAGTGAAGAAGAAAAGGGAAGCAGTGTGATATAGTAATATAGGTTTTGTCAAGCTGATAGATCCATGGTTTTTAAAATAAGATAAAATCTATTTTAGATTCTAATCCTTATTCTAAACATAAAATCATAGCATTCTGATTTCTGCCTATATTATTTTAAAGAAATTGGATTTCTTGGCCTAAGGTTTTTATAGCTCTAGATCTTGATCAAAGTCTTCAGAAAAAATAATTTAGCTAGGTTGTTTTACTTGTTCTTGAGGGTATGCTTGATGCCTAATTTTAGGTTGGACCCTAAGCTTCTCTTTATATTGGGAGTAGCTGGCTAAGTGGTTCCCTTGGCAGTTTGGACAGCAGATCTTAGTATGTGGGCATGCCTTTACCTAAATTTGGCAGATAGAGCATGAATAATCTGATGTTAAATATGCTTTAGCACATATCCCATATCTAGCTTCCCTTTTGCAGTGGATTTGGGGGTGTTCAAAGCCTTGACACTGATCACATTGGAGAAATTTATTATAAAATCTCTTTACCTAGCATTCTTCTCCAGCAATAAAGAGCCTATTTACTTAAATAATTTATTTTGTTATCTCTTAATTCTCCAGATAGACTACTATAGAGGTATAAAGTTTTTAAGCCTTAATTTCTTCTCTACACAGCCATTGAGGATCCCTACTAAGCTTCAGATATGAGTTAAATATCTTAATCTCTTTTTTGAGATAAGATAATCCTTCCTCTGAAGCAAAGGCTTTTTATAGGATCTTATGGACCACTACCCTAGCCCATTACTAGTCCAAGGAGCATTTTTCTAATGGAAGAAGGTGTTTTTAGATAGAGAGATGGTCTAGAAGATATTAGGCTATGAAGTTAGGAAGGGTAGTTACAATTATAAAAATATTTGACCTAGATCTTACTATATTGGCAACTACTGCTTAGTCTTAGGTTCCTGAAGCATAAAATTGGTTATTTATCTGATCTCTTAGTAGATTTGGGTTCAGCTGCTCTATATATTGGAGGGGGATCTTTAAGATAAGCCTTCTCTCTCTAGATACCTTTCTGGAGGTTAGTCTGATTGGGGATCCTACAGGTGTTATTTCCATTAGGGCATATTCAGCTAAGTTTATGTTTGGCTTCTTTGGAATAACAACCTGTAGTGCTGGACATGTTTTCTGTGTCTTGTTTTGGAGATTTGGAGCTACCTGGGCATAGGTTGGCTTTTGGGGCTGATCATTCATTTTCTCTAGTATCTGGTCTAGTTTCTGGTGTACATCTTTGAAATGAGATTGGATTTCCAGTTTAGATATAGACCTAGATGCAGACCTAGATGCAGACCTAGATGCAGACCTAGATGCAGACCCAGATGTAGGTCTAGAGATAGGATTTTTCAGGTAGTCAGATACCAGGCCTAGAGCCTGTTGAGCTTTGGTGAGGCTTCTATAGTGAGTCTAAGGGCCTGTCTCAGGCACCTTTGGGCTCTCTGACATAGTATTTTTTGATAATTCTGCTTTTTCTATTTCCTTTTAGCTTTCTTAATAAAAATCTGATCGACCTCATCAAGGCTTATGGAGCTGGCTGGGGAGAGCTTGATAGGAGATGGTTTTCTCTCTATATTAATATTTTTTTTTCCTCTTTTTAGGTTTTTGGCCAAAAACCTCTTAAAAAGGTAGGGTTTATAAGGTGACCCAAAACTAGAGAAAAGAAGAAAAATAAAAGAGCAGGGTTTCAAGTGACCTTTAACTATATCCAGAGGGTTTTAAGGTATCTTTACAACTAGGACAAAAGAAAGATGACAAGGGAAAAGGTCCAACTTGACCTATTAAATGGGAATATTTAATAGGTAATGATTTTTCTAGGGAATCACTAAACCATCAGAAGCTTTTGGAGGGAGCTTTCTAGGAACCAGCTTTCTCTAGTAGATAACTATAGGTTGGTCCCTCTATTTCTTATACCTAGAACTAGGGTAACTAGCCTAGTGCCTTACCTGTTTAGATAAGGGACTAGTATGCCAATTCTCCTAGTCTAGGGAATAGAGCTAGCTTCCTTTAATTCTCTAATTAGAGAAAAGCACAATAGCTACAAGGCAGATACTGAACTCCTATTTTCAATGAGGTGAAACCTAGGAAAATGCCTACCACTTTTTCAAGAGAAGAGGCAAACTGAAAGGCAATTTCTTATTGTTTATGCAGAGAATATACCTATATTAACTGCTCTGGTGTGCACATGCAGCTAGTCCCATAACCCCTGGCCCCCAGTGGGATTTGCCTTAGGCTATTATATAGTCCTAGAGAGCTTCAAGCAGGGATCCAATAGAGCACAGAGGGACTTCACCCTAGCTACTGTACTGGATGTTTTCAAGAAGCTCCTTCAAGCAGTCCTAGTGGTATTTGGATATAGATATATCCAGTAGAGGGACTAGGTTAAACTAGTATCTGCTAAGATATAGGGCTAATCCTTTCCCCTAAGGATGCTGTGCAGGGACCGTGGTGTTGTTGTTGGTATTATAGCTTGGGCTCAGTTGTTGGTGCCCTAAGCTTTGGTTGGCTGGTGCAAAGCTGCACAGTTGGTTGGTGTGGATCTCTGTATTCTGTTCCGTGGAATGCCACAACAAAATTTTCAGGGGAAATTCCTGTTTTTGCGCTTGGTTTGTGGGTGATATATGTAGGCTTAGAAAATGAAGATAGGGAGAGATATTCAGCTCAATGAGAGCTATAAGGTGATATGGGTTTTGAGGGCGCTGACCCCCTAAACGTAGGGGTCAGTTTGGTTGGTGCGGAGTTGTTTTTTATCATACAGGTAGGTAGACAGGATGTAGTTCGAAGAGCTACAACAAGATCAAGACAGGAGTTCGAGATATTTCCCTCGCAGCGACGTGCAAAGGCGGTCAATACATATGGTGGTCCAGCACCGTGATACTATCATCCTTACAGCACTCATCAGCTTTAACCTCTTAATAATATTTTATTTCAGCAATATAAACACTATCATAAAAAAGCAATCAATTTAATTGCTTAATTAAAAATTGAGGATGTTAATAAACTAAAATTCTTTTTTTAACTTCATAATATATATATATATATATATATATAAATATTTACCTCACATACTATACAATCTGGATTTTCTAGATGTGGAATTTGGCCAATCAAACCAGATATTGTTATTAATAAATTAAAGGAAGAACAGCTTCCTACTTCAGATATAAATATTTAGAATAGAACTCTATCACCACCTCCTGATACTCAACTATCTTTATTAGTCTCACCACTAACCACTGTCACTAAGCTCCAGAGATTTATCTAGAAAGCAAAAAAAATATAAATATAATTAAAATAAGTTAAATAGTGTTAACAGTCTTCAACAATAGCTAAATCATATTTTAAAAATAATTTTATATAAGTAAAGCTAAATGCTTAATAAGTAGTTGATATTAAACAACTATTATAGGCTAACCAACATTGTACAGCTTTTAAAAACAGAAAAAGATTACAAATTAAAGGTACTCTATTACTGAATAATAGTAATCAGTAAATAAAACTAGCTAAGATTAAGACTATTTAAAAAAACTTACACTAGGTTGAGCAAGATAAAAAGAAGGCAGAGAAGGAGAGGCAGTAAATTATTGCCCAAAACCCCTCTATTCATGCTGGATTTGGGGAGATACCTGATTTAAATACTCCAGAAAATGCTGGTCTGCTTTATTTAGTTAATGCTACTGGTGTTAAGTTGTAATTTGAATTTGAAGTTGATTGTGTTGAATTTTTTGTGTTGGGATGAAAGTCATGTTGGGGTGCAGCGCACCTACACGTCTTTCCCGTGTAGGTGCGCTTGGCACAGGTAGTTAGTACACACCCAGACGGATGACTAATATTGAAAAAAAGTCACTCCCTAGTACTGTCAATACTTCATTCACTTTCTTAATAATCCTGGAATCTCTAATGTATAGAGATAATACTCCAATAGAATAACTTGCGTGAAAGATGGTGTATTACTTTACGTCAAATACGGTTCAACCGTCAGCATCAATTTATGTCGGAAAAGACAAGTTCGAGAGTACGATGGACGTTCTCCGCCATTAATGACATGGTCTGATGTTTTGTGTGGACAGATGAGGAACTCATAAAGTATGGATTAGAGATGGATGTCTGGTATTGTGATCGTTATCAGCCTGTTACGATAACTTCGTTACTGGAGAGCATCGCTGACCACTATTGGCTTTGACTTGGCAGGGTTTGTCTCCGCCAGCTTCACAAATCATTCTGATCTTCTGAGGCCAATTAGGTCTGACTAGTGCCCAGTTTCACGTTGATAATCTTTCCAGTGCACATGTCTATCTGCGGCTGCATGATGGTGAAATCTGGGAGAATATTCCCCAAAAACTTTTGGAGGATTGCGCTCAACTCACGAAAGCAAATTCGATAGAGGGTCAGCTAGCTCATTGCAGGTACAATATACTTGATAAACTTACCAAAGAGGCAGGAAACAAGAAAGATAACATAACGGTAATATACACCCCATGGTTAAACCTGATGAAAGACGGATCCATGGCAACTGGCCAGGTTTCTTTCCACAACCCCAAGTTGGTGCGCAAGGTGTTTGTCCGCGCACGTGAGAATGCGATTGTCAATCGTCTCAATAAAACTCGAGTCGAAAAGTTCCCTGATCTCCGGGCAGAGAAGGAGGAGCACGTGAAGAAGGTCAATAGGGAGGAAAGAAGGCAGTTGGAACAAAGAAAGGCACGGGAGAAGCAGGAAAAGAGAGAAAGAGAACAATCGAAATGGCAGAAGGAGCATGCATATGACGATCTGCTAAGTGAGGAGAATGTTCAGCAAAGCAGCAACCAGGACCGAGATCCAAATTTCCTCGACGACTTTATGTGATTTTGGATCTTACAAGATGGTGACTAGAAGAGAGCTTAAATATTCTATGGTGGACTGTGACTATTACTATCCCCAGACAATTGCATGGTTTCTCCAGCAAGCATCATGCAGATATGGCCTTTGACAGCAGGTTCCACAATGTACTCCGTGCATGAGCAGGCAAGAAAGAGCTGTGTCATGACTGGGTCCCTTTTGATTTTGGTTGGAGTCCTTAACTGCAGCATGGCAACATTACCTATAGGTCAACTTCAAAAAGTATGGCGCGACTTGAAAGACCAAAAGAATAAAATGCCAACCATCACAATTTCTTTCGTGTCAAAACTTATTATTCGGTATAATTGAAAATGCTATTTTCGTCTAAAAAATGAAGAGACGACCCAATAAGGGTTGAAAATCATGCTTCATGTTCCGAGTTGATAGTTTCGCCATGGTCAAAAGCTAAAAACACACGTGCTGTACGGACCCCGGAGTAGAATCCCAACTGCCCTCATCACGTGAATTCTGTTAACTGATGTTGACAGTTAATACCCCCATAATAATAATACTGTTCTGGATTCGCAGCAACAATTTCTGGCTGTCGCCAACATACAGAGCACATAAGCATATTCACTCACTAACTACACCAAAGCACATTCGATATGCCTGAAGAGAATTCCCCAGCTCACCAACAAGGTTAGAATCTCCTTCTAATCATGGGATCGTCCATTAACGATTTGATTAGGCCCGAAGCCGAAGAAGAACAAGAAGAGTAAGGGTGCAAGGGCAAGGGGGAATGACGAAAACAAAGACCTTCCTGATGTTATGGGGGGCGAAAGCCCTGGGTCTGCTGAAATGTCGAACTCGAATGTACGTGTTCTTTACCTGAATCTCCTTAGCGTCTGCTGAAGTTGGACGACAGGGTGACCGCGCTGATTCATTAAACGGGAAGGCGTTGGGCCAGGGAGCAGACACAAATGACAGGAACAATGACACTTATGGAAGTTTGTCAGAAGAGCCTCTCGTTGGTCTAGGTACAGTATCAGAGAAGAAGCCAGAGCTGCCGACTTCCGATTCTTTCGAATCTAAAGACCTGTTCGATGCTCTTGTACGAGATAGAGATTCCCTGCGTGCCGAGGTGGTAGATTTGAGGAGATCTTTGGAGGAAATACAGTCCAAGCATCGTGCCGATATGGAATCTCTCCAAGAGAAATTAGGGGACACAGAGAGTAAGAAGGAGCACGCTGAATTGCAGTTCCAGAAACTCTTAGAGAGGGTAAACACCATTAAATCGCAGCTCGGGGAAAGGCTCAGAGAAGATGCTGTATGTTCTGCCGTTCAAGGAGTTCGGAACTTCGACTGACATACTGTAGGAAGAACTAGCTCAAGCGAAGTCAAAGATTGAGGAACTAGAAGACGAAAATGCTCATATGAAGATGCAACTCGACTCTAAAAGTTCGGAATTGGTAGTGGCGTCGGAAGAGGTCGAGCGAAGATTACAAGAACTTTCCACTATTCGAGATCGAACAAATCTATCGCGACAAAACTGGCTGAAAGAGAAGCAAGAACTTTTAGAACAGGAATCTTACCTCCAGTCGGAGTTTGAACAAGCCAAAGAGGCTATGCATAATTGGGAGATTCTTGCTATGGAGGAGCGCTCTATTAGAGAGAACCTTGGGGAGAAGGTCATCGACCTTGAGGAGCAGATTGGCGGTCTCAGGGAAATTTACGAAAAGACAGCAGCTGAACGTGATACTCAGCTAGCAACGATAGAAGGTCTACAACGGGCCTTGCAGGAAATCCAGACAGGTAAACTTCCTTGGATAGATGTTGATATCCAGATCTGACCTATTCAGCGCGTAAACAAGAACTTCGGGAACTTGTGGAGAGTTCCGACGCTCAACTTGAGGACCTGAGACAAGCCCTCCGTGATGCCGAAAAGAAAGCATCTGATGCCGACAACGCCCTTCAGAACGCTGAGGAGGAGCTCGAGAGAGTGAGGCCGTTCGAAAAAGAGGTCAAAGAGAAGAACCTCCTTATAGGAAAATTAAGGCACGAGGCAGTGACGTTGAACGATCATCTGACAAAAGCTTTGAGATTCCTGAAAAAGGGGAAACCAGAGGACAATGTAGACAGGTATGCTTAATTTCCCTTTGCTTGCTTATTTGTCTGTCATCTCTCCATATGATCCTGGCATTTTACTGAGATCGTGTAGACATATAGTTACCAACCATCTACTCCATTTCCTTGCACTTGACAGATCTGATCCCAAGAAGTTTCAGATCTTGCAGCTTATTGCAGCCCTCTTGGGCTGGACAGATGGTAAGTAGAACGGCATTCGTCAGATACCTTTCCCTTCCTAAAACACGGACTGAGCTGACAGTTATGAACAGAGCAGCGTGAGCAAGCAGGCCTGGCCCGCCCAGGAACCTCGAGTAACGCTGGGAGCAAACTCAAAGTTCCTGGCACGCCCGTTGCCCGTACGCCTAGCAGCCCAAACCTAGTCACCGAGTTCCTGGATACTGGGACCTCCGGCAATAGTAAAGAATCTCTGGCGGAACTCTGGTCTAATTTCCTCGAACAGGAGGTTCAGGCTGGATCTCGGAATGCCTCGAGGCGTGGGAGTCAGATTGGGTTTCAGAAACCCAGTTGATATTCCTATATCATAGGTTCTGTCTTCTAGGGATGCGTTATTGTGTGATCCCAAACCGCTGCCATGGAAGTCGGAAAGGCTAGAAGTCACTTTGTAGATCAGACATGACCCCGATGGGTGTATTCTGTCCTGTCAATTGAGTTATTGTTATGCCCTAGTAGGTTGACCGCCTTCCATTCCACCGTACGGGGTAATTAGATATGCGGGGTGTGGAACGACAAATTTTGTTAGCAGCAGTCAGTCAATGAATGGCTTGCTGAGCAGCCGCTCTATTCTCCGTCTTTCCCGCGGATGTCATTCTTTCTACAGCCATTTAACATCGGAGATGACCAGCGCAGCCGGTTCGATTCCCTCTTCTTAATTCGCATGCAAAAGAGCAGAAATTGATCGAAAATTTCCATTTTAGTCCGGAAGTTCCGCCCAATAGTGGTGTCTGGTCCCTCTGGGACAGGGAAGTCCACTTTACTCAACAGGCTCTTCGCTGAGTACCCTGATACATTTGGGTTCTCTATCTCACGTACGTTCCAAAATGTGGTGTCTGCAAAATATACGGCAGTAGTGTACCCTAATCGTCCCTTCTCTATCCAGACACTACTCGAGCCCCTAGGCAGGGAGAAAAAGATGGTCGCGAATACTTCTTCACAACGAAGGAGGCATTTCTAGACCTAGTTGACCGAAACGGCTTCATTGAGTATGCCCAGTTTGGTGGTAACTACTACGGAACCAGTGTGCAAGCGGTGAAAAGCATTGCAGAACAGAGCAAGATTTGCATCCTTGACATTGAGATGGAGGTAAATATACCCTTTGCGTGTTGGGAGACATAAGGAAAGAATCAAACTGGAACTGGGTGTGGGTAAAATAGATGGTCTTTTGTCTAATGAATAATACAGGGTGTAAAGCAAGTTAAGCGGACTGATCTCAATGCTCGCTTTTTGTTTCTTTCTCCCCCTTCATTAGAAGAATTGGAGAGGAGACTGCGCACTCGAGGGACAGAGACAGAAGCTAGCTTGAGTAAGCGTCTAGCACAGGCAAGAAACGAGCTCGAATATTCCAAGCAGCCCGGTTCCCATGATAAAATCATTCTCAACGATGATTTGGATAAGG
This sequence comes from Monascus ruber, assembly GCA_002976275.1. Taxonomy (NCBI): domain Eukaryota; kingdom Fungi; phylum Ascomycota; class Eurotiomycetes; order Eurotiales; family Aspergillaceae; genus Monascus; species Monascus ruber. Next base: position 1,379,607 of record PSNO01000005.1, read on the forward strand.
CATATGCTGAAATGAAGGATTGGATTATTGATGGCGGGAATTTCGGGGCACAACTATGATCTCTTCCAGCAAAGATGTTAGTTAACCTGGTGATTAATTTAGGCCACAGCTAAGGCATATTATATAGAAGTTGAGCCCGAGGCGACTACAGCGTATATACCCATTCATAATGCCACTTTTATAATTCTTCAATATGCCCCGCAAGAATAATGTCTGTTATTCTCTATAAGAATTAACTGACCCATGGAACTTCATTAGGAAGATCCACTATGTCATACAGAAAAACAAACTCTTCCCTGCAAATGCCAAATCTTGGGAAGCAAAGTAGTAGTAGAACTCCACTGGGTGAGGCAAATTAAGATATACAGAATGCATGCGACAAAGTAAAAATATAGTTAAAATGGATATCCGTATGGGCCTGCTGACCAAAAAGAAATTCGCGGTTAAGAAAAGGGGGAATCCTCCGAGGCTGCTTTTAATAACTGTTCCCGTTCTGAAATGCTGAGACTTTGCTGAACTCTTACAACTCTCTTGGGCTGCTCAATTCTGCGATAGCTAGTAACCGTTCATAGTTCCTCGTTGGGAGTTGCGGCTGATCTCTCTGTCAGCGGACGGGCTGATTGGACGACTACCGGTATGGCTGCCAGCAGCGCTGCTTTCCTTCAGAGCCAGAAGCTGCTTGGCACGGAATGTTTCGTAATGGATTTGGCTTGTCGTTTCAATAAGGTCTTGGAGATGGGTGCGAGTGAGGAAGTTCCTCAAAGAGACGAACTCGCAATGGGATTCATCTTCGACGTTAATGACACCCCAGCGGTTTTGCCTGCCGCGGACCTGTTTCCCATTGACAACAATGGTCTTTTCGCTGCCAACCACAGCGAAAGGAATAATATCCTATGCGAATGTTATGTTAGAGATGTCTACATAGAGGATCCATTTCATGGCTTTATGAAGTAGGATGAAAATACCTTGATCTGCGCGTTCATGGCACGCTCCTCGTCATCAAACTCGTCATTGTCATAGGGATACATCTTCAAGTTATGGAAGGCAAACTCCTCCTTGATTCTCTCCTTGAACGCCTGACGCTCTTCGAGAGTAAGTGAATCGGCCTTGGCAATGACTGGGACAACATTAACAACATCCGATAATTTTTTCAGCACAACGATGTCAATTGGCTTGAGACTGGGGCTAAGAATCAGCAATATGCACCTCCAATATCGAAAGAGCTTGTAAAGACTTACGCATGTCCGGAGGGTTGGATAAAGAATAAGCAGCAGTGAATACGGGTATCTTGGATATAGCGTTCGCGCTGCGCTGTGAGTTCCTTCCGAAGGTACGCTGAATGCTGGTCTTTGATATACTTAACAATCGGATCCCAACTAAACCGTGGTCAGCTCGTTCCATTGATACGGGGGAAGATTAAGAAGTACCATCTGTCGTTGTTGACCTGGTCACCGTATCCAGGGGTATCAACAATGTTCAACCTGAGACGCACACCATTTTCCTCAATGACTTGTTGCTAATAGTTAGCAACACCTTCTTTACCACGTGGCTCAACGATGAAAGCATACTGTGGGATACCGTCTGAATTTCCGTAGTGGAGCGCACAGGTTCGTCGGGCGTCAGACGGCCCTTAGAATCAATCAAGTGAGAAGCGAATATAGTGTTGATGAGAGTAGATTTGCCGAGACCGGTTTGACCTGAGGAAGTTAATAGCGGATAATTAAGGTATGAGGTGGCCATAACAATTAGCATCGACATCGGACATACCAACACACATCACATTGAACTGAAAGCCACGCTTCAAGAGCTTCCGCTCGATCTGTGAAGTGATGCTGTCGAAGCCTACATGGCTTCGGGGAAAGACCGTGCTTTGAGGCGCTGCAGCGGTAGCCATTGTGAAGGTACGGACGATGAAAGACGGGAAAAGCTATGGCAGGATCAGAGGAGAAAAGACGAGTCAAAAAGCATCGACCGGAGTAGTTCGCAGGGAAGAGAGAACCAGCAGCTCCAGAGCCTTCGAGTTACGAGCTGATCGACCCCTTATTCATGTTGTCTTCGAGTTGGCGATTCCGATTCAGGGGGAAAGCAAGGGGAAAGGGCCTAGGCCGAGTTGGGGCTAGCGGCAACCGTCGACTGCGGTAAGCTGTAACCGTTCATCCAGCCTCTAATCTCAATAATTGTACGTGCAGCTGTCTGGTTTGGGTGTCCAGTCTGCTTCATTGCCTTCATTTTTCACGTTCCCTACTTGGCCAGTGCATAATTGCCCCTTACAGCCTTTTATTTCATATCGAGAAAAAGACCCGGTCACCGCAGCCATGGCCCTACGAGCGCTTCCGTCCACTGTTTCATCACAGATTCTTCCGCGCATCTTCTTGCCGTCGCAAGCCGTGTCGCAGGTTTCCTCTAGCTTCTCTTACAGTATCGCACCCATTTCGATATCTTTGGGAATCACTGGAGGCTGGCTATCTGATCTCTGGGATTCTGTGCTTCGCGCCGTACCGAAGAAAAAGACTTCTCATATGAAGAAACGTCATAGGCAGATGGCCGGCAAGGCCCTCAAAGATGTTAAAAGTCTCAGTACATGCTCCGGCTGCGGTAGGACCAAGAGAGCGCATGTTCTGTGCCCGCACTGTGTTGGAGGTACGTTATATTGCGTTGGCGCTGGATATCGGTAGTACACTTGATCTAATAAGACGTTTTCCACAGAGATCAAAAATCAATGGCGAGCAACCAAAACCGCATGATTCTTACACGACCTGAAGAGTAGGATGGGAGAGAAAATGTAGTCTAACCCTCAGGGCGGTTTCGCAGTTCTTCTATAGGGCGGGGGTACAAGCTGCATGGCACTCGGCGTCTGGTTACCATGGGGAAAATGTGTTTTTCTTTCTGCCTGTATACATATTCTTTATTCTTATTGAACTTATTGGCTTTTATGGCGTATTCTGAGTATGTTCGTAGGGCTCAAAAAGAAGTAACAACTAGCAGTGAATTTCCATTTGCACCATTTGTTCGGATGCTTCTACTCCATACTGACGACTAAATTCAAGCCTCACGTAAAAACAACCCCGACGCAAGGACGTCGTCGGGACTTCGTTACACTGCCCGAATTCATTTTTATGCACAATCAGTCGTGCGCATTCAGGAGGTTCAAAATGGTAATGTCATTTAAATGGGACTGTTCATTGCCTGGAGGCCTTGGCTTAACAATTGTCTCCAGTCAAAACAATACCTCTCATGGGGCTCCGCGGATAAAGGTGAGTCTAAACAGACTCGCCGAGTGGGCTTTTTTTTTTAGAATGAGGACGCTTTTAACTAAGATTGAAATTAGCACATCCCATTGATATTTTTTCTCTAGCTGTCACTACCACGCAAGTGCTGTCGGCTTCGGGAGCCTCTTCTATCAAAATCCACTCGACTACCGGCCCGGACTTTGCATTGGTACAGTCTCTGGAGGAAGCGCATAAGATTGGCTGCCATCATATAGTTACAGATGCAAAGGGTTCGAGAGCAGTCAGCATAGGCTTCGGCGGCGACATTAAGATTTGGCTGTACCACGACGGAAATTGGTCAGAAGACGACACAACCTCAGGTAAGAAGCTCGCCGGCTGTTCAATGTTCATTCAATCGTATGCCGACAGGAAATATCCGGCGCAGTCGGCTCTGCAGAAGTTTGGGCAATTGCCTTATCAGAAGATGGACGACATCTTGCTGGTGTCACTCAGTCCGGTCATATCAAAGTGTGGGACTTGAGTGCCGGCGGCGAAGAGATACGTGACTACGAGGCGAAGGGCAGCTTCGGGACATGCTTGGATTTGGTAGGTTATTGAAAATACTTTGACCTCTTTGATGCTTATTCTGACTATACAAGTCCAGTGATGGCCGCTTTATAGCCAGTGGCCACGAAAATGGTGGTGTCTACATCTTCAGCACGGAAACAGGCCGCATGCCTTTCTCCCTGTCAGGTAAGTTGAAATTGCCCAAATAGATGTATCATGTCCGCTGACCACAATAGGCTTGGTGAAGTCCGTTCGAGCGGTGGCATTTTCTCCGGGTGGGAAACTTCTTGCTGCAGCTGGAGACTCGAAGATCATTGTTCTATATGATACTTCGTCTGGTGAACAGGTCGCCAATCTCTCGGGACACTCAGCGTGGATTATGTCACTTGCTTGGAGCCACACCGGAGAGTACCTTTTAAGCGGGTACGTTGGCCATTCTGTTTCCCGTCTTCCCTTAGACATCGAGACTGATTGCTTCAAAAGGTCCTTTGATGGAAAAGTTAAAGTTTGGTCTATCGATACCAGGGCCTGCGTCGCTACTCATTCTGAAACAGAAAAATGTGTGTGGAGTGTCAAGTGGCTTCCAAAGATCGGAAAAACAGAGGGATTTGCGACTGCAGGAGCGAATCGAAGCATAGCATTCTATAGGGAGGCGACTGGAGGCTGAATTCCATCGTCTTGTTGAGCAAGGATCTCGCGAAATTTGATTCACTAGGCTAAACAAGCCAAATAATGGTGCTATACCAGGAGTTACTAGAATACAACTTGCAAACTAAACCAGGCGCTTTCCCTTCCAATGGAGATATGTGTTGTCCAAGACTAGGGTTATGTGCTATCCCATTTATTTCAACGTCGTTAAGGTGCCCTCCGACACGAATCATTATCGGCGAAAAAAAAAGTTTGCCCTTCACTTCATCTCCTTGACAAACAATTTGCGCATCCGTTTCAAGAATGCTCCAAAGTCCCGATCTTCATTAAGAATATTAAGCTCTCGCTCAACTGCATCCCGTCCAAGTTTAGGGCGAGTATGGAAGACCTCGTAATCACGACTTGTAGTGCCGAGCTCAAACCAGGCTTCTGTTTCCCAATCCTTTTCGAGCAAATGAGTGTAGACAAACTTCAACCGGTCTTCCCTACCGGCCCCTTCAATTCTTAGGCAAAGATAGTCCTGCCAGAATTCAAGTTCGGGAATATTAAGACGTGCTTGGGCGTCCAGATAATGAGCATGAGCTTTCTGGGCTTCCAATTTCTGATTGATTGCCCTCTGGGTTTCGGCAATCTGCTGCTTGAGTCGATCACGCTTAGCAAGACGTGAATCATGTTCTATTGCTATCGAGGATATTGCAGCATGCATTTCCGCAGCCTCTGCAGCCTCCTTTTGAAGAGTTTGTGAATGAGTCTGGGATTTAAGATCGAGAATTTCGATATCTCGTTGTTTCATCCGCTGGTCCTCTTGGATTTCCGTTAGAATATTGGCAAGTAGACCAAGAAGTATTGGTTCCAACATACCCTGAAGCTCTGCCATGTTGATTCTAAACTGATTTCTCTCTTCAAGAACTTGCTTCCGTCCCCGCTCAATAAATGCATCGAACTTGGCAGTGAATTGAGCCATACGATTTCGTAGATCTTCAAACCCGAAGTTGATGCTTGGAAGGGAATCTGCCACCGAAGGCGCATCCGCTGACGCGAGCGGCGGTCGCAGACCACTCATTGAAAGTGATGGTTCGAATGAAGATGTCATAATCAAGGAAATTTCAGTAATATGGAATGTCTTTACTCTGTGAAACAGACGGAGGTGTTGATAGCTTTCTATCGAACTTCGGTTACGCGGTCAATGAAAGAGAGACGGTGATGTTGCGGCGCAACCAGAGCCGAAGATTAATAAAAGCTTGGCTTTCCTGCAAACTCAAGAAGAAAGAAAAATCCATAGCTTCACGCATCTTACGTCCTGATGGATTATTGTACAAGAATCAAATCCCATGCTAATTCCTAGCATATCTTTTAAGACAGACTTTTTCAAAAGCCTGCCACCGTTTTTCTCGATATGATTATCATCGGGCTAGGGTTCTCTACTGCCAAACCCAAAGAAAGGCCCGATGGGTGAGAATTCTAGAAGTGCTCTGGAGTATGGGCACTTGGGATATGCGACCTATTATCCAGAGTTACGGACCTGGACTTTCCCTCGTACCCTGGCTAAATGTGTGTACTTTCTCCCTTGTATGAAAGCTAAAAAAGGGTTCGCTGCTCACAGAAAACCAGCGCTTTTGGTCTCATACTCAGGAATAACGAAGACAACCGTGCCATCCCCACTAAGCGCTCCTAGGACTTCTTTGCAGGGTAATAATGGTACTCTAGCGAGAATATACCCACACATTGCTCCAAGTTGGCCTTGTATTCGTGATGAAAGACTTTCTCGTGTCATCTCAGCGACAACCGATGTTTGCGAACCTCGGGTTTCCTCGCTTTTTGATCTGGGAAATGCCGCAGATGTCGATAATGATGTATCGGGTCGCGTATTCCCAATCGCGGTGTTTGCTACTGGGGAGTGTGGTGATACAATTTGCTTTCGAAAAATTGAAGATGATGCAGTAGAATTGCGACAAGAAGAATCCGTATGGATGAGAGTTCCATCAGTGGGTGGAGAAGAGACCACTGAATGGTCTGGATGTGGTGCTCCTGTTCGCCAGATTCGCTTCGCGCGGACGGTAGAAGCGAAGTCGACTTGGATGGCCGCACGTTTTCCTCTGTTCACCACGATTTTCAGACCGTTATATCATCGAAATCCTGTTGCTATGCACTTCGATCACCATGGCTTTTATGGTTCATCATTTAAATTGCACAATTCACGTCTTGATGCCAATGCTTTGATTGAGATATCGGCTTCCCAAACAGGCGGATTTGCACATGCTGATGTGACGTTCAACCCCTGGTATCAGAAACAGGTTGCCATCGTGGATGAAACAGGAAACTGGAGTATATGGGAAATTTCTGGCCGACAGAAGCAGAATAAGAGCAGCTGGAATGCGGACTGCGTGCGGTCAGGCTCGCTGCCTCGGGCGGATCCCAGTGACAACGCGGATTTTCATAACCAAACCCGGCATGATGGCTGGGCAGCCATTGAGTGGGTTGCGGACTTCAATAGCTTCATTGTTTCTGACAGACGCTGTGCGTTTATTTACCAAATGGATGGTGATCAGATCATATGCTATCCAATCGAGCTCGGATTGGAGAGAAAATCCGAATGGGTTTTGGATGTCAAGCGCAGCTCTTATGATATGTCACACGTTTTCATCCTAACAACATCTCGCATTTTCTGGTTCGATATTACAGCCAGCACCATCTTGGCCAGTACAGAGGAGGGAAGACCATCCCCCAAACCCCGTCTATCTTGGCGCCATTTTCGAGATTTCGAAGACACGACCTTGCGGTTAAGTCATCTGCTTATTGGTGAAAGTATGGGTTTTTTTTTTATGCCATGACTTGTACGCATCGGATATTTATACTAATATCTGCCAGATTTATACTTGATTTTATACTCTCGGCTTAATCGCCTTGTGCAGGTTTTCCAATGTCCTACCTCTCAAACAGAGCCCCTTTCCATTCCGGACCCATTTTTATTGAATATTCCGTCTAGATTTGAGAATCTAGCAGATTCTTATACACACGGATATGACGTACAATTCACAACCTTGGTGTTTAAAGAGGTCGCATATTCGTTGTCGAGTAAAAAAGGCCATGTCCCGACCATTAGACCTATAAAGCTTTTTGCGCTTGATTCTCAACTCGCTCTGCATGAATCAATATATTTTGGACCGGGAGACGATTGTCATGGTGAAGAAAATCTACCGGGGGGTGAAATCCTACGGGCAAGGAAACGTTTCCTGGGAGGCCATGGCAACAAGAGGTGGTATAGCGACTTTGTCGTTGATGACTGGGATGAATCTATATCCATTGTCGATTTACTAACAAGATGGAATACTTGGGCCTTCACTCCCACGCCTCCGACGGGCTCGTCATGGACCTTCGACTTCACGCAAGTCTACCAAGTTACCATGGGCGAGCTAACAATGATTTCGAAACAAGCAAACCAGAAGCAGCAACCTGAAAAATGCTTCAGGGAATTACTTAGAGAGTTGGAGAACAGGATTTCGAAAAGAGCCCTGAGCACGCTATCCACAAGTCAAACAATGTATGTCTGGCTCTCGGCAATCCAAGTGCAATTGGCTGACAAGTTATAGACTCGAAATTCTCAGTGGTAGTCCTTCCTTAGATGATATTGATCAGAATGCGCGAGATTTGAACCTCCTCCTGTCAGTCAACATGCGTAAAAATACTGACCCTCAGAACCTGCCTTTATTTGTGGTCTTAAAGTCAAGTGTTCCTAGCACAATGTCTGTGGAGCTTGGAAGCAGATTGCAGATATCTTCTAATTTGGATCTTGTGGCCATGTACGATCATCTGGCCAACGACTGGCTGTCAAACTTGTCGCATGATATACCAGGACGTACCCGATTATTAAAAGAAAGAATAATACGAGGCATCGCCGCTGAAATAATTTTATCGAGGGTCAAGATAATCCCTGCGGTAGCTCGTGTCCCGGACCGGGCTGGTGCTGAAGACCTGCGCAATGATCGGGAAATTATGGCGATGACAAGTCCACCTAGGAGCGTCCGTGTGACCGATTTAGAATTGCCTCTGACGCCAAGTGTCGATGTGCATCCTGCCTCGCTTTCGATAGAACGTGAGTTGGGTGTTACAGCCGGAAAAGAAGAAATCCCAGGACGAGGAGAACGATGGGGCGACCAAGTGAACCCGGATTTTGCGACTTTGTCCACATTGACAACAGTTAATGGCCGCAGGCCACTTTCTCAGATTGCAACTTCCATCCTTTCTCACTGGCATGTTGGAATGGACCCGTGCAATTACGACTGGCATAAATCGTCACAGGCACAAGACAATGAAGAAGCTAGAGCTACGATGTCAAAACATAGATCAAGAAAGAAGGTATCTAATGGCCTTAGTCTCGAATCTTCGACGCATCCGTCTGCGTCTTCGGCTGCTCCTGTTGTTCGGGAATGGGGCAGTCAACCGCAAACAGAACCGCCAAGAGTACAGTTGAAGAGCAGCCAAATCACAGAAGATAGTCTGCCTATGACCCAGGTGGAAAGGGGTATTTTCGGTGGTCGGGAAGGCAATCGTAGGGGCAATGAAAAGGGGAGGAAAAAGAGGAGGGCAGCTGGCTTTTGACCTCCACTTAGAAATCTGGCATCGATGCCAACAGACTTATCCTGCCCCAGGCTGGTGATGCCAGTGGTTGCCTACTTGTTCAAGATGCCAGTGAAGCAGAAGGTGTGTACCTTATTGTTATCATCTGAGATACTAGAAATCAAGACGCAAGCGACTTAGCATGAAGCGGTTACAGTGGTACAAGAAATTGTATTCGTAAGCGCTGCCATTTCTAGCGTGCTCTTTCCTTTGATAGGAAGAGATTTGGCGTGACGTTACTGTTATTATAGGTAATATCCTTATTATTATCCTGACTGTTTGGGCATCGTTCCTGTGTATAAGGCATATATATATATATGGTGAGTGTTCAGCGCGGCGGGTAGACAATAAAATAAATAATAACCACATCCAACGCAGAGGTCCGATCATCTTTCCTGCCTTCCTTCTCCATCCCCATCCCAGCCTGACTGATCAAATAAGTCATCGACAAGTACTACATAATGTCTGATCACCAATACAAGTTCAACGTCTCCATGAGTTGTAGCGGTTGTTCTGGGGCTGTGGAACGAGTCCTGAAGAAGCTCGATGGTATGTACCCAAGCCTGGCTTATACACATCATGAAGAGAATACTCTCTGCGCCTACTCAATCTCATTATTGGACTCCCATCGATGTGCCATGTCCCTCGCCATGCTGCTTTTCGAGCTGAACTGCCAACTGACGTCTTCTCTATTGTCTGTCGTTAAGGTGTCAAGACGTTCGACGTTAGCCTCGATTCACAAACCGCTTCTGTCGTCACCGAGCCTTCTGTATCGTATGATACTGTTCTGGCCACAATCCAGAAAACGGGTAAAACCGTGAACAGCGGTGAAGCTGATGGCATACCAAGAGGTGTTTGAATGCTCTGTCCTTGAAGACATCCTACTCTGGTGAGCCGTTGCGTGACTCGTTTGTCTCGAGGTGGACGACGCTTTCCTCGCCCTTGACGCCGGTTATGATACGCTTCGCATTCTGTATGGGAGGACGGTGGAAGGTACCAATTCAGATTATTACGATATATCTGTCTTCAAATAGATTGCATGCACTACATCATCTGATTTTCGAGGCGCACTAGCTTGGCCGTCAACATAGATGTTCCCAGAGCAGAAGTCCCCACTAATTTATATCATTACACTGTACAGAGTATGTATGCAGCACAGTATTGCCAGTGCCCAATAACGTCCAGCACTTAGTTTACAAGGATGCAGAGAGAAAATAACTCATACGAGTATACGATCGGTATCGTCCACATCATATTCGTGGTCAGTTAATAATAGTGTTACAACCTAACACAATGTGGCATAGTGCACCTTTTCTAATCAACAATGACGATCGAATTTCCCTCCGGCAAATGAGCGCGTGGTTGCTGATGTGTGGCCATTCCTATGTATGCAGAAGGACGTAGCCCTGTTGGCGACGAGTATGCGTTGGCCTGTCTGTAGCCAAGTCAGCCAAATTTGCGGAGTCAGGGGATATGGACTTTGGTCTGGCATCCAATTTGGATACTCATAATAGGTATGGCCATACCGTTCAGTACTCGGTAGGACATCGCGCTGCACCTTGTAATAATGGTTTGTAGATTCAAAGTCATGAGTGCGATGCACGGTGTACCCGCGAGCAGGTTCTCCTTGAGCATTCCAGTGCAGCCGGTCACCCTGGGTGGGTAATTCCATTCTTTGAGACAATTCTTTTCCATGCCGATCGGTATGTCTTCCAACTATGACCGGATGAGAGATACGCCCCCTGCAGTTGCTCTGCGTCTCCGGCGGCCGCGTTGCATACTCCAATGAACTGGGGTTATGGGAATTAATAGGACGAAAAAAGTTGCCCGAATGAATTTTCCTTCGCGAATGGCCATCATCTGAAACAAAAACGGAACCATCAGCACTGCTCCTCCATGTGGAGAGCTTCCTCCTTTCCAATGTAGGCTGTCCTGGACCATGAACGCGAAGACTACTGTCGTCACAGATAAAACGACATGGCCTGGTACTAAAAGAACCAGGGAAAGTGTGGGTTCTGGATAGGCTATCCTCCTTGGGGACAAAATAGTTTGCTCCAGACGGCGCCTTGGAAAGGGTTGGTTTTGGAAGTCTCTGAAAAGCATAAAGCTCAGGCTGAGGATGATTCAAAAATGCAGGGGTACCAAGGTCATTGCATTGTTTTCCGTCCACAGAGAAACCTGAAATAAGATTGGAATGTGCAGGATAGTTTTGATTCTGGATGCCCACTGGCGGACGCGGTCCTAAGTAAGGTCGATTACCTGGAGCGACATATTGCTTACGTATAAGAGAATCATCTTGCACAGGCATTTGCCTTGATGCAATATTTTTTGATCCTGGATGGGTCGCTTCGTGAACAGCAGGACCAACAAACTGTGCAGCCCCGGACAAGCTACCATAACCGACATTGCAGGTGGCCTCATCATATGTAAGTCGCCGCCTCTTCAGAACCTGATTGCTAGCACAAGCTCTATCAGGTGTGCCATGTTTGTAGTTTTGTCTAATCGGGTGGCAAGATGTTATGGGACAGACTGAAATATCTAGCTTTTTGGAGCTGTCTCTGTATTTGCTGTCCTGGGATATAGAGCCCAAGTGTGAAGAGTTGGGAACTTCAATTGATGGCAGTACATGATCCTGAGGATTCAAGGTTCGTGCGTTATGGAAAGAGACTAATGCTCTGGTATGGCGTCCAAATTGGTGCTCATCGCCTTCACGGGCATCTCTAGGATCACTAACCATAATGGAGGTATTTAAGAGATCACTTGTAAATATAGGGGACTTCTCTTGATGGGAGCCCGATATATGGACAGGATCTGCGTTTCTCTGAGAGATTGGAGCGATCGGAGCATGCAGTCCACACGGCTCAACTGAAGTTAGCCTATATCTCTTGTACCCACTGGATCCACGTGTTTGAAAGGGTGCAAACCGCAGGTATTGATATGTATAGATACTTACACGAGCTCTCTCTCGATCCAAAGATTCAACTTCATAGCCAGGACCTGTTCGATTAGAAGCAGATATGTATTTAACGGGAGAAGGCAGAGCAGGCAGGGAGCGTCCTCCAGAAGGCTCAATGCTCATTCTCATTTGCGCATTCTTCTGTAAGGGAGCGGGGAATGTAGGCCTTCGAAGTCTGTCCTGGTTAGCCATTGCAGCATTCCTATTTTGAGCTTCATTCCTATATCGATTGATAGCACGATCCCAGGCCTGGTATCTGCTGAAGCCGCGGCGGTCGACCTTGCTCTTCGTTGTTCCCGTAATGAAACGATAGCCGGGAGGGGCTTCATCATTGTCGGAAATGTTTTGTAACGATCCTTGTAATGACGAGCTTTTGTGATAAACAGGTCTGGCATGGAGTTCTTCCGCTCGTGTATTGCTTGAAACAGAAATGATTTCCAAACTATGACCTCGGTTAAGCAATGCTGAGGAGGCTACTTCTTCAGTATCAGAGTCATCGTCGTCAGATATGACGATGACCTCTCGAAAAACGTCCTCAAGAACTTTCTTTCCATTCTCATCATCGCCCCTCCATTCGACTAGTTTGGCTAAGGTAGGCTCCTCAACGAGGCTCCTGGCTTCGTGGAAGGATGTTGTTTTGAGAAGACGATCGTAATCTGTGTATATGTGGCGGATGTGAGCTACCACCGCTAACTGGGCTCGACGGGCTAGAGGCAACTCAACAGCAGTGCCGACTTTTCGTTGGCCCTAAATTTAGTTTAGTTTTTCTTAAGCTAGCAATCGTGGCGCATCTTTGATTGCGAGACATACCTTCTGGAAAGCGGTTTTAATAATTTGATTCAAATCTTTGTCGGGTATATTGGGGAAAAGATCCCTGATCACGTCTCTCGCCTCAGTGTTAATGGTGATCTGAGACACCTCCGAGTTGCTACGCCTGCGGATTCCATTTCTGCCAACGCCATAGATAGGGACAACCTTTCCAGTTGTCGTAAGATATAAACCTAGATCCATACATACGGTAGCAACAGCAGTACTGGGAAAATGATACCCAATTCTATGCACATGTTGCGAAAGACCATGAGTGTGCATATGAGGAGTTGTCTGACAGTGAACAGTAAGCCGGGGATATGGTAGCTAGATGAAAGGAAGAGAACTTTTAAAGCGTAGCTTACCGTGACAGCAAAGACCTTCAATCCATCTGCCCGACAAATATCCTTGCATGCATTGGTGAGCTGAGGATTACCTGCAGGAATGAATGTATAACCGGGAGGTGCCTTCGCCTCGAACGATATCTGGAAATGGTTAAGATCACACATACGGGCTCGAGATAGCGGCGACATACTACGCTCCGCAGTTTCTTCTTCTCCTGTGTAATTGATTCCATAATCACCTTGTGCTTTCGAATCTTCTTTGACGCGGCACTGCCTGGAACGCGCATGGCAGAAGCCGACGCCGCTTGCCTGAAGACTCGTGCCATAGTTTCCAGCGTCGTGTCCTCAGAATATTAAAGTCAGACATTCCAATTGAAGAAAAACATCTTTTAAATCAGTAGCATGTAAATGGTACTAGCAAGCAATCGGACACGCAGGTGGGACAAGAGAAATGTAGTAGTATGTGATAAGTTGCCTTTCTTTCACGGATATGCTAGTTTGTTAGTGAAAACATCCCTACGCAGGTGGTGGAACCTCGAGAAAAAAGTTCGTTTCAGTCGCAGCTTCAATCAGGCACATAGAAGAGCGATTCATGTGGATGTTCTGAACGCCTTAGGCTGGACGGAGAATGATGGAGGGAGAGAAGGTCGAGGGGTAGTGTAGCCCGCTTGGAAGTCAGTCAGCGCATATGCGCGCAGATGAAGGCGGGATGAGATGGAGGGAGACTTGATTCCCAACGTGATGCGACCTCCTCAGAAATAATTTGCGGCCCAACTGACTACGTAGTCTGCAGGGTTTAATCTAAAGAACAACATTCCAGCAGCTGCACTTGCAAGTCGACTGATCGCGCACAAGCCAACAGTGGTGAGTCGCCGGCCAATAATAATACACCCTTATGCGTCAGCAATGAATGTTGACAGTTATTATACTAATCGCAGACATCGCTCTTGTTATTCCTTGGGCTCACCTCACCGCAATGGGCACCGCTGTTCAGCCAAAGCACCTTGCGGTCATTCATGCTTACCGGCATCTCTACCGCCAAGGTCTACAGGCTGTGAACTACTCAACTCCCTCACGGCACATATTACTTCGGATACTGCGGTCCTCATTTCGCTCCTTTCCTGCTGAGGATTTCGATTCACAGAAGATAGCCAACACTTTGCATTTCCTTCGACAAGCATCTAACGCAACTGGCATGGAACACAAGATTGTAAAGAATTTAATGATGGTCCGGTATTGGGAACAACCTCAGGTGAGGAGAGAAGGCCGAATGTAAGTTTGTTCAATGGGCAAGAAGGACAAGGCAGGGCGGAATTATTAATTCTCCTTCAAGGTTGAAAGGGCTCAGTGAGAAAGAGATTCACCTACGGAAAAGGTGTAGTGATCATTTTAATTTGACATTGATGCTCCTCAATGAGAGTCTAGGAACTTGTCTGAGATAGGTGTCAAGACTTACTCCTGACGTCTCTCTGAGCTTACCAGTTGCTTGATATCTCCCTGGTTCTGAAATCCCTATTTTTGGCACATGGAAATAATACTCCTGTGTAATTATTTCTCCTAGAAAACAAATCTGGAGCTACATGCTTGTTCTTGTGTGAATGGCAATGGCAGCTTGCTTGTAGGAGTTAACCTTGTTATTTCTCGGTATATTCTTCAGCCATGGCAATATGTACATCAGATAAACCTCCTGTCTGGAGTAAAATACAAAGATCCTGCCCAGTGCCGATATGTAGTCAACAATCAAAGAATGTTCAGGCATTCAGGCAACTGTTCTGATCCAAGCAAGGGTAGGTCACATGTCTCGTCTCATGATTATTTGAAAAGAGAGGCGGGCCTCCGTGCCGTCATACGAGACTGGGAACGAAGCGATATCATTATTCTCATTATTATTGTTACGTTCTCCTCTTGCAACAGATGCCATCTCCCAGTCCTCGATGAGCGAGTTCATCACTTCCTTGCTATCCGAACCCGTGTATCGTCAAGCCCGCTGTTTTATCGCAACAAGCAAGCTGTCAATCATCTTCCCCTAACGCCCTAGGAGAATCGCCGTCCACTGCACGGAGCAAGGAGTCTCCAGCGGGAAGCAATGGCGATGAAGCCATTGGCACTCCGGACCAGGAAAATCACTCCAGACTGGGACTGAATGCTGGATCTACAGAGTTTACTATAATAGCAGTCGAGATGAGCAGTTCACATGAGGAACCCCAGGGTTCTTTGCGGACAGGGGAACGAGGACTTGAGTCCAGAAGTCCCCCACCAGAGGACTCCGACACTCGTTATTCCGATCCAATAATTGTCATGGGTTCCCCAGTGGACTCTAGGAACAACAACACTACTACTCGCCCTATTCCCTCCCCGATTCACATGCAGACTAATTCTGGTGAATCAAGTTCAAACTCGCAGAGAACAAACCATTCCCCAGACACCATTTTGGGAATGGATGACGTGGGGCAGTCTCCTCTTCCAGAAGATGATGGAATGGGTGTCTTACGGGGAAAGATCCATGCAATCCGAGATATGGAAGTCTCCAGTGGTGAAAAAGCACGGATGGTTCACCAGTTGATGACAGAAAGCTACCACTCTTTCCGGGGAAGATCAAATGGGCAACAGCCGTTGATAGCAGTTACGTTGAACCTACAAACCTCGGCAGATTCAAGGAACAGGGAATCCCATGGAATCCAACCGTTTCTCGATCAGCAGCCTACGACTCCAGCATCCGTACTTTCAAGTACTGAGCAAATTAACCGATTCAATCTGAAACCCGAGGACATAAAGCCGACCTTTGCTCCAAGAGAAGAGCCGGAGTCCCCACTTGGAGATGGAGATGACATGGATACCGAGGAGCCTGAGGAGGTCTACCTAGGCTGTAAACACTACAAGAGAAATGTTAAATTGCAGTGTTTCACATGCAAGAAGTGGTACACTTGCCGCTTCTGTCATGATGAAGTCGAAGGCCATCATCTCATTCGGCAAAAGACCGAATATATGCTATGCATGGTTTGCGGGCATGCTCAACCCGCTGGACAATGGTGCAAAGAATGTGGTGAACAGGCAGCACAATATTACTGCAGCCTTTGCAAACTCTGGGACAATGATAGCAAGAAGAGCATATATCACTGCAATGACTGCGGAATATGCCGTATTGGGCAAGGGTTGGGGAAGGATTTCTTTCATTGCAAGGTAAATCCAAAGCCTGTGCTTACAATTTCCTCACGTACACTGATGAAGAGACAGACATGTAGTGTATGCTTACCAATATCCATCGAAAACACCCATCGATGTATCGAGCGTTCGACCCAATGCGATTGCCCTATTTGCGGAGATTATATGTTCACTTCTCCGGAAACGGTGGTCGTTATGCGGTGTGGCCACAGTATTCATCACAAATGCCTTTCCGAATACTCAAAAGGCTCGTATCGTTGCCCAATCTGCAGCAAGACTATCACCAATATGGAGTCTACATTCAGGAACTTGGACCGTACTATACAAAGTCAGCCCATGCCAGCCGAATTTGAGGATACAAGGGCTTTAATTTACTGTAACGATTGCGGCGCAAAATCATTTGTGAAGTACCACTGGTTGGGTCTAAAATGTGACCTGTAAGTGTTCCGTGTTGAATACTACAGCATGTACTAATAATCTGTAGATGCGAGTCCTACAACACGGCCCAAATTCGACTTCTTCGAGACGATGCTCTAGACTCTGTTGAACGCGAGGGACATAGTGGAAATCTTCCAGCTTCTCGACCCAGGCCATCGTCCTACGGTGTAGATGAGGGAACATTGGGTCCTTTGCAAATCAGCGTTAGTTCCGTACCGGGGACGAGCTTATACTCCCGTCTAGGTACATCTTCGTCGATGGAAAGAAATGGACGATCTTCGTACAGTCTCACTCGTGGCCGTGCTGTGTCGCCAGTTGTCAGTAACTATTTTGGCTTGCCGCCAACCCAGGAATCCTCCATATCAAGATCAGCATCAGTTTTCGGAAATCGAAGCCATAAGAGCGAGGAGAGGCGCGATGGCGATGGTTTATTTTTCTGGGGTAAGAAACTTAACCACACCTATGGTTTCTTTGGTGAAACTGAGCCACTTGACGGACCGCCAGGGATGGATGGCGGAGAGGATAACGGGAAGAGAATTGAGGATGAGGAAGAGGGGGACGAGCAACAACAACAAGAAGAAGAGGAGGAGGAGGATGAGGATGAGGATGGCGACGATAGCGACGACGACGATGACGACGAAGAAGAAGATGAGATTGATATCTTCGGGCACCGATGAGGATAAGAATGGCTAAGTAGCAACGTGCAGGTCCACTGAGAGTGAAGAGAAAAAGCCCCAACGAACTTCATTCATGCATGGCTGACGACTACACCAAACTGAGTGCAAGCAAAGCCCCAACGCTCGCATTGAAGCCTTTGCGTAGATAGGCTTCATACTGTCTCCACAAGCACGAGACTTCTCCAATCCAACAAGGTAACAAACAACCAAGCAAGATTTAAGGGTATATCTGAAGCAGCAGTGGCCAGTCCGGCTTTAAGAGGACTGCCATCGATCTGAGAATGGGAGAAGAGACTTCCAAGCTTAGCGGGACGGTTAGTCTGGGATCAAGACGAGGCGGATACTCGAGGACGCGTGGACGTGTAGGGCACTTGCATAGTTCTATAACACCTTGCGCTTCAACGCAGCGTATTCATGATTCATCCCATCTACGCCCGGGAGAATGAATAGCAAGGTTGATACAGTAGATAGACATGTGGCTGTGTGGCTCTCAAATGAAGCGGCAGCCACTGAATCTGATGACGCTGATATCCCATCATCTTCGCTCATCGCCGTCTATTATTATTATCCTATCTGACTGTACAGGGTCGTACGGATCCATCCATGTACGCTGTAATAGCCATATCTCTTTCCATTTGCCCATTCGCCCATTTGCTGACGATTAGCTGACTGACTGCTTCATCCAGGCTACGGACTCTCGACCGTCCCATGTCGTCTTCCTTTTCGCCTCCTTTGCCTTCGCCTTCCTCTTGTTTCTTGCATCTTCCAGTTTGTTCTCCATATTGACTCCTCCCTCGCATTACCGATTCGAGCTTCTTTATATGGATGACTTGCATCCTCCTTGTTAAGCTTCACCTTGTCTTATTTCGCCTTGATACAATTCGAAACAAGCACGGATCTCCCCGCAGACCCAGCCCCTTCCGTCGGACATGTCGCAGTCTCGACACTCCGTACAATTGAACTGGACTTGAATTGACACTTCCAAGAATTTCCCTTTTTCTGTTCCTTTCTTTTCCCATTCCCTGCAGTCGTGCCAACCCCAACCTGGAGAAAGGGAACACCCTTTCGACACCGGACTGCCTTGTGTCTCCTTCCGGTGGCTTTCTTATCAGTTCAGCCCACCCTCTCGTTTTGCAGCCATGATCCGTAGCAACTCCGACATGGATGTCCACCTCCCCGATGCTGCTCCGTCTAGCACAGGCGATTCTTCGAATGAAACAGATATTGAAATGCTATCTGACGAACCGACTATACCGCTAACCCTACCGGCACATATTGCCGCCCGCTTCTACCGGAAGCCCAGTGTCGCGAGGCGCTCTTCCGCTGCCTCATCCCGTCGGAACTCAGTCTCTTCCCTGCATTCGAATCACTCGAGCAGTTCGTCAAATGGGTCGTTACACCCGGACCATATTGCACAACATCTGCGGCGGGTGTCCATTCTGGAGAGCCGTAAAGCGAGACTTGCCGATCGGGCATTGCATGCGGAGAAGGTAAGACTGCGCGCTGCACTTGCAAAGGCTAGCACCAGGAACCTGCAGAGAGAAGAAAGAGCGCTAGCCGCACAACAGGCTCGCGAGAGGCTTCTGGCGGAGATCACCGCTAAATGTGAGGAAGAAGTGAGACGTGCGAAGAAGAAGGCTGAAGACAACAAGGAGAGGAAGGCTGCGGAACATGCCCGGCTTCGCTTGGAGATGGCAGAGAAGTTTGCAGGGGCCGAAAGAAGACGGCTACTCTACCAGCAGAATTACAGACGGTATCGCAGGAGCAGCCTGCCAGTCTCAGAGGAGAAAAAGATGATGACAACTGTTGCCTGTCCACTCACTAAGGATGCTGCTGCACGAAAGATCCAGCGAGCTTGGAGGAGCCACCATACAATGGTCATTTTGCGCCAATTTCGGCTTCTGAATATTACTATTGAACGCATACGTGCCATGTCTTTTGACGAGGTTGGCGCTTTACTTTCTTCAGAGACAGTACTGAATACGGTGGCCAAGGTCCTCCGACTATGCGGGTTACAGGATATGGAGAGTGGTACAGTCGGCGAGCGAGGAGCAGTACGCACTTTCCTCAGCAGCTTCATGATTGTGACGCATCCTGCCGACGTACTCAGCACCCACGGAGAACAGGAACAGGATCTGATCTCGAAATCCGGGGAATTGTTGGCAGCTTTCGAGCAGTTTATTTCCATACTTTCTTCAGGATGTTTGTCGTCTGCTATTCCTTCAGAGATCCAGTCGCTGTGTGAATCCTATAATGTTTTCTTCTCTGCTTTCCATGCATGGAAGGCACATGACTCAACGGTTTTGGTCGAGATCATGCTTGCTCAATTTATAGAATTGGAATTGATATGGCAAACAGTCAAAGATGATCACGATGGTGGTGTCGCGGACGATTACCGAGAAGGTATTAGGCAGAATCAGATCTTGCTTTTGGCTAGACTGAAGCGCCTTGCGGGTTCTGAGAAGGCGATGCAAATGGTTAGGGATGCTCTTAAGAAGGCGAAACGAGAGCGGAGGCGTGCAGCTTCCAAGCAAGCTATTCCACGGTCTGCGGAAGTCGCAACTTCGACGACCGATGTTCTCACGGATAGTGTCACTTCGCCTATCAGCGAGACATTTAGCAGCATTGACAGCGCAGTCCTTCGAGAGCTTGACCAGCAAAGAATCTCCCCCCATGAAAGATTCACTAAGATGCTCACCACTCTACCAGACAATCGGACCTTGGTGCACGAACTCCTTATCAACAAAGAGTTCAAGATTGATGAGATGCAGTACACGGAGCCCCGAAAGCAGATCATGCAACACATGTGCGATATGATGAGAAAGGACGTCGAAGCGGGACTGGGCATGAATTGGACAGTAGCTATGGCTACTGTGATTCAGGACCGACTATTGCGCTCGCTACGTCCAGGTAATTCTCTCCATATACTGATCAGTGAAGTTCTAGATCCGAAACTCGTTGAAAACCAGTGCAAAGCTGGCACATTTTCATATGATAGTTTTTTTGATTTCATGAATATCATTCTGCCCAAACTCTGCGCCCCGTATCGAGATCCGGAGGTCAAGGCATTCGCCCAAGACCGGTCAGGGGACGCAATTGATCGTCTGGCAAGGTTGATGCGAATCATTGATTTGCTATCTTTAGACCACACAAACTTTTTGATTAGTGTGGCGGCACCCCAGCTAATTCAGGAGGCACCGGGATACGAGCAACGGACGTTCGATAGGGGCTTACAAGATGGGACGATAGCACTAGGGAAGGCCAGACAGTTTTTGCGGACTCATCGAAGACTGATAGTGGATGAGATGAAGAAACGCGATCCGGAGAATGTGAATGGCGAGCCGCGGCCATCGGCGTCAAGAACCTATGCTCAGGGTCTCGTCGATCTCGTTCTGAGCAATGCGCCTGTCTCAGACGAAATCGTTCCCGAGACTTTAGAACTTGATCGCCGGCGACTGGAGAAGTTACACGCAAAGGCTTTCAGAATTGTAGCCACGGCATCCATTTTACTGACAGCCAAGAACCTACTCAAACGGGACGTTCGGGCGCAGTGGAAGTCGGAAGCTGACCGGTTACTCTCTCTGGACTTTATTGAAATCCAGCCAGATCGAGTTCAGTCCATCCTTGAGTTGATACATCCAATGCCTTCAACTGCTAGTGCACAGCTCTCCGGGACTATCAGAAGAGTTCTTGCACCGGTTGCGACAGCCTGTACTGTGGCCTCTCTGTCCGCTATGCCCGATACCTCTGTTGAGGTCTGTTTTGATGCGGCTTCCTACGACTCATCATCTGCTGAGGGGCCAAACCTCTCTCCTTCGAATACTACTGAAACCGCAGTGGCTGCCGTGTGCTTTGGCGATCCTGTTGCGCGGCTTATTCTTTCGCGTTTGCGCTCCCATGTCCTCTCCCGTCTAAGTGCTTCGAATGCCAGTGAAAGGGTGCGAGCTACCACGACGGCTAGTCAAAGCTTGGCTGGAGCCGGAATGCCCGAATTTGTTGGCGAGGTGGGCAAGTTAGTCGAGGAGCTGGAGAAAGTCCGGGAGGTTGATTGGGCTTGCCATAGCACTGTCTATGAACGTATATGGGCTGAAGATATCTCTCCTATTCAGGAATAATCAGGTATTCGTTTTCTGCTGTGTTGTCATTTGCAGGTTTTACATACTTTTTGTTGCCATTGTCCTTCGTATATTTTTGATGTTGATGAATTGATGGGAGAATGACATATTGGAGGGAACTTTTTGGATATTACCCATACAATTATATATAGCACAATTTAGTTTCTACCAGAATCAATTGAACCAAAAGATTCTCTGTAATTGAAATCATTTCTGGTTACATCAGCAGTTAAGTCCTATTAGCTATCTACCCACGGGTAATCTGTGAAAAACCGGGGAATTTCTACCCTTCATGGACTTCACCAGATACAGTGCAACTACCCCGCTATTGAAGAAAGGAAAACTAGGGCCTGGTATTAGCCAAGTAAAGGGCTAAAACGCAAAAAAAAGGAGAGAAGGGAGCAAAAGACAGAGATATCAAAGAAATAAAAGGGATAGGCGACTTAT
Organism: Monascus ruber; assembly: GCA_002976275.1. Lineage (NCBI taxonomy): Eukaryota > Fungi > Ascomycota > Eurotiomycetes > Eurotiales > Aspergillaceae > Monascus > Monascus ruber. Next base: position 1,401,594 of record PSNO01000005.1, read on the forward strand.
ACTACTCATGATGGCGGCAAAGACGGCCGGCATATTCTTCCTATCAGACTTGACACCACCTTCCATCGAACGGATATGGTTAACAGCACCACACCCGAGAATCCCGATCGTCGCTGCATGCAGCTCTGACAAAACTGTCCGGATATATTCGTTGACCAACTTCAGGCTTCTCTCGACTGTCTCCGGGGGCCACAAACGCAGTGTGAGAACATGTGCCTGGAAACCACATGTACAAGGCGAGAGTGTTCTTGCTACGGGTAGCTTCGACGCGACAGTAGGTATCTGGAGACGATGGGATAATTATGGAAACGGCGACTCTGCGGACGGTACATGGGATATTGACGGATCTGCAAACGAGGTCAGGGATGCGGATTCCTCTCTCCCAGACAGAGGCTGTGACAGGGACGACGACGAGGAAGAATGGCGGTTTGCAGTCCTGCTAGATGGACATGACAGCGAAGTAAAATCAGTGTCGTGGTCGCCGTCGGGCATGTTACTAGCTACCTGCTCCCGGGACAAGTCGATATGGATCTGGGAGGACCTTGACGATGGAGATAATAACTTCGAGACCGTGGCCGTTATGCAGGAGCATGGAGGCGATGTCAAATGCGTAGCATGGCATCCGGTCGAGGAGTGCTTGGCAAGCGGCAGCTACGATGACACAATACGACTATGGAGAGAGGATATCGACGATTGGACCCAAGTAGCCTGTATCAAAGGACATGAAGGAACGGTGTGGTCCGTTGACTGGGAAGCCGTGGATAATGTTCCATCCTCTTCATTACCTGGACTATTTAACGGAAGCACTTCTTCGGCTGTTTCTCGATGGAAAGAACAGAATGCCGTCTCGGGACCTCGACTCATCTCGAGTTCCGACGACCGCACGATTCGCGTTTGGAGACGACAGCCAAAGGATCAACAGCGCTACAATACTTCCAACATGCCAAGCATACTTCGTCCTACTGGAATAGAAGAGTCTTGGGAGGAGGAAGCCATTTTACCTCGAGTACATGATCTTTCCATCTACACTGTTGCATGGAGCAAACGAACCGGTCTCGTCGCTTCTGTCGGTGCAGACGGGAGGATTGTTATATATGAAGAACAAATTATGCCTACAACTACTATCTCTTCTAGGAATGATCAGGAAGAAGCAATGCAAGAAGACAAAGAAGCCGGGGCAGAAGCAGAAGCTATGGAAATGGACTCTCCCGCACAGCGGACTAAATGGTCTATCATTGCTTCCCTGCAAGGTGCGCATGGTGTTTATGAAATTAACCATGTCGCGTGGGCGAGGCGTGCTGATCGCGGTCGACGGCAAGATAAAGAGGAGGAGGTTCTAGTCACGACAGGCGACGATGGAAGCGTCAAAGTTTGGGGCATTGGCCATGGAAGGTAAAACTATTTCTGGTGATACCTGGTATCGTAGTGCATCTTTTGGGTGGCATATTGTCGAGTATTTGGCCAGGAAAGCTGCAAATGCAAATGCAATGAAATATCTTCCGGATAGATAGAGGAAAAGTTACAATTGAAACAGACGTGGTGAAACGTAATCCATTTGACTCAACAAGTCTTATATACAGAGGCGGAAGACCAAACTAAAATCCATTCTATATGTCAATGAAAAGAAAAAAGGAAGACTCATGAGCGACGTTCTTCACCGGATCCCGGTACCAACTGTTCCTCTTGTTCTGAACTTGTCATTGGAGTATGACGATGATCTTGTTCTTCGTCGCTGTCAATGCCCACTGCGAAGCGTTCACGTTCATGGTTGCCGTCTATGGAGTTCAGCCGGTCGAGTTCAGATTCATCGAAATTTGCAGCCTCGACGTCCGAAGTTCCAGAGCACTTGCTGTAGAGACGGTCCAAAACGGAGCCATTAGAGAATCCTCCATAAGCGCGATGATGCCTGCGACTGCGCCATATGAAGAATCCCCAGACGGATACACCGATGATCACGACGACAAGTACGGCCTCGCCAGACTTGGCGTACGCCTGCCATTTAGCCTCATTCATCTTCTCCTTCTCTTGCTCCTCCGCGGCTGTGCTATTGGGATGCCCGCCTACGGCTGTCTGAGGCACTTTCTCGCCATCAATGCGTGAATCAGCAGGCGTCCCACCGATGTTGGTTATATCAACCTTCATGAAGCGATCAAGCATGTCCCGGCTTTGGCGGGGCAAGTCGTAAGGCACCATGTGGCTAGCATTGTACAAGAGAACATATGTGAGGTTCCTCGCGGATTGGTAAATGCCAGCTGGTTCACCCTCAAAGGTCCAATCATGCCGGGGAGCCCAAACGCCAGGAGAAGTTTCAAAACCAGTTCCACCGCTCCATTTCATATTGTGGATCAGTTTCTCTGTGCCAATATGGTTGCAAATGAGGTCCTTATCTCCACTGAAAAGAAGAATCGGTAACCCGGATTCAAGTAAATCTGGGAGTAATTGAACGGACGGCACCGAGTTTTCCGCGGTAAAGGCGCTACTGACAGCTCCCGAGCACTCTTCCCAGCCGGTCTTTTTGTCCGGGTCTATGTGCAAGGCTTCAACCACATCCGGACGACGGAGATAGGGTTTCAGGTCCACTAGGTCCACGGGCCAGTTCATTCCACAGGACGGATACTCATCGTGAAGACGAATATCGTACATGTTATAGCATTCTTCGTCCGAATTCCTTGTGTATTTCAGAATATCACGAAGAATGTCCTCACACTCCTTAAGGTCCACCTTGTCCTTCGCACCTGGGGTACCCAACAAAGTAAGGCAGACCGACTGTGTCATCTCGATATTCTTTGCATTTTGACTATTCTCCCTAACGAGTCCTTCCTTGTAAGCAAAGGGCAAATAGGACTCGTATTGTTCGGCAGGCGAGATCCAACCATTGCCGATTAGAATACCCCGAATATTCCATCGCGGTTTTCCGTTTTCACGAACACCCTGATTGTGCTCCTGAATGGCTTTAGCAATATAGGGTATGTGCTGACCGGCGTACGACTCTCCCGCGATGTATATCTGCCACAATGTCAGAAGACATACCGCCTAAAGTTACCAAGATCGAGGGAGTTTCGCAAGAGCAAAACGTACGTCATCTTTCTCGTACTCCGGAAATATTTCAAACCACTTCTCTAGAAAGATAACGAATTGCGCGGACATTTCGTTCAACTCGTGAAGGTAGCTGTCCGTATTGACGTAACTGAAGCCTGTACCGGCAGGCTGATCAACGAAGAGCAGATTGGCGAACTCATCCCAGGAGCCTTCATTATACACGAGTGTGTGGTTATCCTTTAGCCTGTAAGGTCCAACTTCCATCAGCGCCCCATCCATAGAACTACATCCTGGGCCTCCATTTAGCCAGATGACAGTCCGTTGACGGTTGGCAATGTGACGGTTCTGAAAATGCCAAAAGAACAGATTTCCGTTATGCCCCGAGTCCACTTCAATATGCCTGCACCATGTACGTGTCAGTTAATAGTACACCCGGATGCAGGACCACAGACTTACCCAGCGTGCATCTTCAGAAGTGGCTCTTCAGGGGCACCGGGCAACGAGTGTACATAGTAGTCCGCGGCCGATTTCGCCGTGGTAGACCTGGGGATCAGTAGCAGGAGGATAGACAGCGTCCATGACGACATGGAAAAGAAGAAATTCATCTTGGTCTGGCAGGCCGGAGGATCGAAAACAATAGCATGAGAGACCGCCAGGAGAAGAAGTGGGCAGTCCCTGGAGGACTTTGTAATGGGCGTCAAGCTGGCATGCTTTGACAGACGGTGCCGACCGGAAGATGGCAAAACAATAGACCGAAAGAGATCATCTAAATGACGGCTATGAATAGGAACAAGGATGCTTAACAGGCTAAGAGCAGAACCAAAAAAAAGGCAAGATTCATTGAAAAGCAAAAGCCAGGTAATATTAATGCCTGTTCGATACTATTAAATACTAATGGTATCAAAATGCGCCGGAAACATCACTGTCCTTTAAGTTATGGTACAGATGTCAGATTGCAATCTAAAACAAATCATCAACGCTTTTATTGGCATCCTCCTTGATCAAGTCAACCATTCCCTAATGACATGTTAGTTGCCAGATTAGACGCAATGTGTTCCAGGGACAATGCACCTCAGGCATGACAGGTTGCCCATCCGGACCCTTGACATAGCGGAAGGGCATCTCAGTACTCTCGTGATGATTGATCCGCAGCTCCGGGTAATCAATGTACGGGACTTCTTCCAGAGGCACTATAAGGATGAAACTCTGTGAGACAATATAGAAAGGGCTTATTCCAGAAGAGTATTGTTGATATTACCTTTTTCTTGAGCAACTATACGCGTGACTCGCACTGCAGTATCTGTTGTCATTTGCTTAGGTCCGAGCCGCCTTCCATTGTAGCCCTTTCTCCTCAACTCAGAAGTACGGTCTATATCCCATTTCCATCAGGAAAAACAAAAACGGCATTGTCCAGGAGAGAGGGAGTAACACACCTCGTGGGGGATCGTCACCTGAAGGGCAATTTCACTTCAGCGTTAGCGCTAATTCTAAGCAGTCACCTGAACCAGTTGATGGTTTGAAAATAAGAGCTCAGCTCGATTGATCTCTCGCACCCAAAATACCACCGAACAAAAAAACCTCAAACTGATCTCCGTCTGCCGGGTTCAGATCAGCCTCTGCTGCTGGATCCAGAAGGCAGACTTTAGACTTCCTATCGGCAAATATCTCTTCGACGCTGCGATGTTCTACCTCCAGTCCCTGGGTGGCAGCCAAGTCCTTGGGCATCTGCAGAGAGGAGGGCACCGAACTGAGAAGGAATCTTGCTCCAGCAGCGTGTGATTCCCGTGCAATGCAGCCGTACTCTAAGGAGGACCAAGGCCCCAATTCTGGGTCCAGATGCTCGACCACATAGGTTATTTGAGGCTTGTGGCCACCCATGATTGGAGGGGATTGGGGACCAGGTGGAAAAAGCAGGTGTGTAAAAAGAAGATTGGGCTCTATTAGAACTAGAAAACTTTGTCGGGAAGAGATGATGTTCGGAAATCTTGAAACTTTTGAATCTTGAAGAAGCGGAAAAAGGACGAGCAGGGCCAATCACACCCTTCGGCTTATTCTTCTCTGTAGGAGTCAGGGAGTCCTCGACAAAGTCTACTCTGTATCCTTTCCAGTATCTACGAGCTCTTGGATGAATTGCCTTTTTTTTGCAGAAATATGAAGTTGTTGGTGAGATGACATAAGGAGATGCCGTTTGCCCCTCGATTTCCCCTCACTCACCTTCATGTAGATATTTATGCCTAACGTATGTTGTGTCCAACAGCTCCCCCATCATTGCAGCGCTCTCCTGATTCTCCTGCCCTGCCATTTACATCCAGCCCAGGCGAAGTGAAGCACCGCGTAGTTGTTGTACAGCGTGCGTACAGGTAATTAACAATTACCGGGAGGAATGCCTGACTAACCTTATCGTTGTCTTTCGTCAACCATCACCTCTTCATTTTCACACTTCTCCTCCCTCTCCATCCTTCTCTGCCTTTTTGTCTGTCCAGTTGTTTGGAACCTTTGCAGTTTCTCCTACATAGCCTGCAACTAGGTGAGATCCCGATTATTTGTCCATCTCCCAGGTGGGTGGCCCTGTTTTTATTATCCAACTGATCGATAACGTCCGGCATCCCACTTTGCGGAGTTCAACTTTGCTAACTGCCCTACCATGAGGATTTGCAGTGGTCAACCTGCTTCCAGTATAACCAGTGACGGTAGCAGCTGGGCCATTCCGAGTTACTGCCCTCAGCAATCGTTTTGACAAACTTCTGACGGATACCTCGTCGCCGAGCCCCGCCTTCTCGACCTTAAATTTCCCCATTCCCCATTCTCCCGCAACAATGAATCCGCACCAGCAGAATAAAGTCGACATCAATGTGAGTTGCTGACCCGGGAAAATCCTTCTCCTTTTGGGTGAAGCTGACTGTTCGTCTGCTAGTCCCTGAGCCCGGACGAACAGCGCCTGTTACGCCTTTACGGCAAAGTGCCCACAAGAAAGGATCTTCTCCAAAATAAGCTCAAGGTACATTGTCTCTCTTGGCTATTATCCCCTTGGGTCATTGGGGTTGCCTCTTAACATCCTATCCCAGGAACGTAAATACTTCGATTCCGGAGATTATGCTCTCAGCAAGGCTGGCAAGGCCTCCGACGTTGGTGTGACCAACATTGGTTCCCAGCATCCAAACCCCGAAAATATTCCTCACCTCACTGCTACCTCTTCTGGTGCCAATAACCCAGCCGCGGGTAATGGAAGTAGCGTTGGCTCTCAGGGACAGCCCATCCCAGGCAGTATTAGTGGCCATCCTGGCTCTGTCGGATTCAGCCGCAGCCCCGTCAAGGAAGCCAGTTATCTGAATAGGAGGTCCAGCGTAGATGATCAGAGAAACGCTGACAGTGAAACCAAAGATTCCAAAGAAAGAAGTGCGAGTCCACTGTCTGCTAAGAATGGCATTCCTATTCGCCGATGATTGATGCTCCTGCGGGTGCTGGCCAGTACACCCATCTTTCCATTCCATGTTTTATTGCCGAGAGCCTGGAGTTATGGTTTTCTTCCTTTCCTTGATTTATTTGCAAGTGCTTCACTGGCAGAGTGCACCGAATGATGGAGAAGTCAAAGCGCTAAGGGAGGAAAAAAATCGGAGAAATACGCCGCAGCAGACGATATATGATATCTCAGCCTGGGGAATCCTTTGACCAAATTTCACATCAGGGGAAGCACCAGTTGATACCGCTGGTTGACTGTTGCCTACTTGTTAGGCTCATGTGGATGTATCCAGTATCCAAACGTCCTTTCCAAGCTCATGGCTCACCCCTTAACCTGGTTCTATTCTTCCCGTCTTGTTTTATTCTCTTTTTACTTCTTCTCTCTTTCTATGTTCATATTCAGTCTCGGGTATTGATATGTACTGTGCTATCGTTACTTGCAATTGCTATTTGCCGCTGGGGTTGATTCTCTCACTACCTGATATAAGCTTGAATCTTTGTTTTTCTTCCAACATGTGTGATGCTGTCAAGCACGTGCCCCGTATACTTTTTTCATATTTATATTCATATTATACCATATTCCTAGATTCGCATTTAAAATCAGAAAATCTTATCCCAACGACTAGTACTTGTCCCGATTGTCTATCAGTACGTGAACAAAACATGTTTCTCGAGGCTGATGATCTTCACTCCTATGAATTAGCCTTTTTCTATCTTTTCCTACTTCTCTTTGTATGAGCTGTACTGCTTCGGTAACTTCTAAATAGTTGTAACGATATCCTTTACCGAAATTGGCCGCTTTAATGACATTCGTAACAAGTACAAATACAATCAAATCATGCTTTGGCCGCCCAGAGGAAGAAAAAGACAAACAACAATGGAAATAATGGGTAATAAATTATCTCGCTATGTACTTATGAGGATGGTCACTGGAGATAGTAGAGTAGATATTGCGATTAGCAATGCAACTAGTGAAAACAAGAAGAGCAAGAGAGGTTGTGCAGAGTGAAAGAGGGGGACAAGAAGAAAAAGCCAATGTGTAATAAGGTCCGAGGGTATAATAAACAAAGAGAATCGGGTCTAGTCGTGCAAAAGGATGAGGAAATAGACATAGGACTAGAGAGGGTCGGAGAAACGAAAAGGGGGAAAGGAATTATCTCCAGCCGCACAGACAGTTTAAAATTCAATAGCTGCACTGAGAATGCCTGTCCAGTTTCTATGTCTTCCGTCTTTCTAACAGAGACATGACCTGTCGCCAACAGAAGGGACAGCGAAGGGGCTCGTTGTCGATTGCACATTCGCCAGACAGTATATTAAGGGGCCCGAACAATAGAAGCCTCGAAATATTTGTCCTGAACTTGAAGGGTAATACGACGCAGCCAGCATATCTGGGAGGTAAAAGTCAGGATGAAGCATTCAGATTGCAAGCCTCTCGACATACCCCCAAGAGCGCCAAGTCGGTTACCTGTACTTGGAACGATCAAGCGCCGAAAGGTGTCCGGCTGGCAAAATCGTCTCTCTAAAGCATCCACTGAGGTAACTGGAGCCTGAGAATTTATTATGATGACATTATATCCGAGAAAAAAAGCGTGGCTGACACAAAATGTCATGCTTCTATCCCCTTAAGGCGAGTAATGCCTGCCGCTCGAATAAGATATCGAGGGTGAAGGAAAAACCAAGAATCTCTGTCAACGGACTCAATCTGTTTTCCAATGACCCGTTAACCCGGTATATACCTCGTCTTGATCACCGAGCCATAGCTCGACTGCATATAAGGCCATAGTACAGGCGAGGTTAATCCACCGCCACAAGTTTCCCCCTCCACCCCCTTGACTGCTCCACCATTCACCGCTACCTCCCATCGCTTGTGACGTTGATGCAAAATGCTGCATCAGAAGGCTGGTGTAAACAGCGATGAGTATGGAAGGGGAGAAGTAGCTGATAAAACCCAGGAGTTGTCCACTGCCGTCGGAATCATCCAACGAAACTTCCTGGGATAGAGCGCGGGCACCGGATTCGCGGACGGCAGGAATTATCCGGGTGGAGGCATAAAAGACGACAAGGCGGTAGGCGAGGGATATGAGTACCGATGGCGAGATGGCGCTTAAGGCGGCAGTTATTATATTGAAAGCCGCGTGAATGATCGACGGAAGAAGGGACAATAAATGTACGAGAGTTGTGTAGGATGCCATAATAATAGGCGGAAGAGGAGGAAAGTCCCCAGTTTGGGGTGGAATAGGGGCTTGTCCATCAGAAGACGATGGCTGGTAGTCGGTAAAAATCTGATAGATGCACAGGACGATGTAGGCGAACAGAAGAGAGCTCTCCACTGGGTTACCTCGCCCACTGACAATACCCCACGAGGACAATATCACAGCACAGGTGATGGATACTCCGATCAAAGCGGCGTCGACGTTAGAAATTTCCGGAAATTGCAGGACGCGCCAGAGAAAGTATACGGAGCTCGATATGATGGACGCGGACAGTACCAAGAGACAAATCTAGATATAAAATTAGCATGCTAATCCAGCATATCATGACCTTGGAGAGGGATACTTGCCATCCAGCTGTCACTTCGTCCGCCTCTATTGACCAGCCACCTAGTGATTTGACCAGCGGCCTGGACAACCAACAAACTGCAGAACCCTTCTGCAAGCTGGAAAACGGGCGCCGACCATCTCAATAATTCATCCCAACCGCCAATAGTGACGGTCTCAAGAAGACCTTCTGGACCAAAAATCCAGTCTTGTATGGAAGCGCTGTGTGCCTTCGTCACACTAAACCTCCGCTCCACCCATCCACTGGTGTTGTCTGGATCAATCGAGAAGCGATTTAACGACCAGATGAGAATGATCGGGATTACAAGCCATTGTGCAGAGCTAACAATTATGATGAGGGAATAACGAATCCGCGAACGGTCGGGGGTTATAAGTTTCAAGAGTGAAAAGAAGAAATAGAATGTAGCTAGAGACAGAGAGTAGGCCAACCCACACGTCTTACCACCCACATCGAAGGACAGCGGAATGGAAAGGACAATGATTATGAGGAAGACGGCCCCGGATAGAACTCGAAAGAGCCACATTGGGCAAAACGAGGCGAAAAGCCGTGTGGATCGACAACGAAGAGAAGGTGTTTGAGCACAAGGGGGAGCGATGAGCTGCTGAATATTAAGACTATAAGCACAAGAACTCTTCTAGAACATCTGGGAAATTTGCATGCTTACATGAAGAAGTATTTCTCTATCAGAGAGACATGAAGATGGTGTTGGTGTAAGCAATTTCTGTCCTCTTTTTTTCCTTTTGGGCTTTCTTCACACCCCTCCTCTGGGATCAGTGAAATCTTATCTCACAGGACGAGCTTTCGCATGTAGATCTGATTAATGCTCCGCAAGAAAGAGAATGGTATCAGGCAGCGCAGATAAAGAAAAAGGAAAGCGAGTAGATAATAGTGCCTGTTGCTGGGATTCTTGGTCTTGCAGTTGAATGCTGAGGTCAACTGTCAGTAGTGTGTGTAGGGGGTATCTTCCTTTTCTTAGGGAACAGAATAAGTCGGTGACGAGCCTTGAGATCAGGCGGTACTTGCAGCTGCAGGGACAGCCCCCCATGCATAGATGGTAATAAATCTCTGTGAATTGTCTGAACAGCGGTCAGTGCGAAGTTGTAGAGGAAATGAAAAAAAGACGAACCTCTTGAGAAGGCAGATGGCACTGATCATGCTGCGTTACACATGCCAGCCAGGAAGCATATGAGCGTATTAGCATATCCCGTGGTACCGTACAATACAGTATAGTACCGTATGACTCGTATCGTAAGGAAGCTTCAAAGCTTTCTTCCTGATCTGGATTAGCGTATGCAGTAGTTGTATCACGTGAGAATAGAACCCTTTCCTAGGAAAAAGAGCCCATCGACGTGGTGCATGGATTATTCCAGCACTCAAGCATCTTGGTTCTGTGCAGTTTATGTTTCATCTGAGGTCTTTTTTCTTCAAAATGGCAGATAATATGGTTACAAAGAAGCCAAAAGTTTCACCTCCTTTGATTGGGACACACAAGTATGCTGCCATGCAACTCCTACTACCTCCATGAACTTTCCTTCACACTGATAATTTTGCAGTGGCCATTTTCATGCTGATGAGGCCCTTGCTGTCTACTTACTCCGACTTCTTCCTTCATTCTCATCATCTCCCCTAGTTCGCACAAGAGATCCTGCAGTTCTTGCAACGTGTCATACTGTTGTCGACGTAGGCGGCGAATATGATCCTCTGTCAAATCGCTTTGATCATCACCAGCGGACCTTCTCAACGACATTCCCCAAACATAATACCAGACTCTCATCTGCAGGATTAGTATACATGCATTTTGGACAAAGCATTATTGCCCATCATACATCCTTGCCGCCGGACCATCCTGATGTAACCCTGTTGCATGAAAAGCTGTATACGGACTTCATCGAAGCCATTGATGCTAACGACAACGGAATATCCGCCTATGATCCCACAGCCTTAGCGGCAGCGAATGTTGAAAGGCGCTTCAAAGATTTTGGTGTTACGCTTGCGTCGTTGGTAGGAGACCTTAACCACCCGGACCCCACCGCGGCTCCCGGGGAGCCACAAGACGAAGACAGTCTCTTTGCAAAAGCAAGCAAACTCATGGGAGATGTCTTTATGCGCAAACTTTACAGTGCGAGCTCATCCTGGCTGCCTGCCCGATCTACTGTGGCGTCTGCCTACAATTCCCGTCGGACTGACGTCCACTCGTCCGGTCGAATCATTATACTCCCCCAGGGTGGCATTCCCTGGAAGGAACACTTGTACAATTTTGAAAAACAGGCATCCGGCGACGGGGTTGCTGACCCTGCAAGTGAAGTCTACTACGTCCTTTATCCGGAGGGCGCTACTGAGGGATCCAAGTGGCGTGTGCAATGCGTTCCGGTGTCTGAAGCCAGTTTCGAGTCCCGAAAGCCTCTGCCAGTGAGTTGGCGTGGTGTCCGTGATGAAAACCTAGACAACGTCATGGATGAGGAGGCTGAGAAGGCGGGCAAGGCGAAGATTCCGGAAGGTGCAGTCTTCGTACACGCAAGTGGGTTCATTGGTGGCCACAAGACAAAGGAGGGTGCATTGGCCATGGCCCTTAGGGGCTTGGAGGAATCATGATGATGATATGAGGATGGTTGTTGGTATTGGAATGGATTTAAACAATCCGCTGTTTACGGATTATAAAAAAAAGGCTCACACCAGTAACACGCGTATACAACTCTGGCCGTTTATTCCATCTGGTAATCATAATTCCAGAGTTATTCTGATTTCTGGCTCATAAGCTCCTTCGCCTTGCTGACCTCCGTTTTGTACACCAACGATAAACTTTTGATTGAGCTTTGTGGGGGTCCAGGCCAAAGCATAGACGCACAGTTGGTCTCGTCATCTGCAATTCGGATGTAGTTATCCATGATAACTGGGTCCGAGCAGCTGGGTATCGTAGCGCCTTGGCTCATGCCCAAGATATAGACGGATTGACTTATCGGGGGGTCGTGTGTTAAGATATTCCCTAAGAGGAAGTATTATATCGTCGTCACGATTGGGCAAGATCAAACAGCGACGCGCATGATGAATCGCCATGTTTTCAGTATCAAGAATTGAGATAACGTCGGCTTTTCTTTTTGAGCACACCAATCACGACTGTTAATGCCGGATGGCCAAGGAACTGATATCTTCGATGCTCCCTGTTCCATCTCCAGTTGCAGTCTCTCTCGCGTCTGGGTGAATATCCGAAGTATCCTCGCGCTCCCCAAGGACACGTTGGATAAGTTTTGCTTTTATTAATGCACCCTTCAAGCGCTCCTCTGTATCAGAGACTGCATCTTCCGTGTTTTCCATAGCAAGGGTTGCAGGATCCACCAACTCCAGCAAGATGTAGATATTCTTAGCCAACCTTGAGCTTTGAGGAAAACTCGGCATCCCACTAAAGGCAGACGGTCCCGAAGAGAAATACAGGCCTTCAATTGCCTTGCCATTGGGGGCAGGACATTCTTCTTTAGTTTTGTCCCCGATGACTCGATTTTGAGAGGGATCAGAATCAACAAGTCTGTGGGCCCAGACCAAGGCTTTACCGTATAGCCTGCCTATTTCCAAAAATTTTTCAAAGCCCTTTTCAACAGCAAAGACGCTGCCTTCAGTATATCCAGATTCAATACCATCTGAAACACCTAGATCATAGCCTTCCTTGTAGAGTTTCTCCTCCAGATCAAGAAGAGGGTCGAGTAAGCTGTTATCCATTGACAGCCGGTGGGGTTGGGAGGGACAACCAGCAGGCACAAATTAGGATTACAGAGTCATACAACAAAATTTAAGAAGAAAAAGGGGATCCAGATCACAAAATGATACTTTGTCACAAGGGAGACGAGTGTGAGCAGGGTTATGTGTAAGGATGGGCTGACTTGCAGCAGCGAGACAATCAGTGAATCATCCCGCCGCTTGCTCAGAGAAATTCTTCCTCCGCAACCATACCCCGCCATCCACCAGCAACAATGGCAACGCAATCAAAGATCCTTCCTAAGGAAGGCCAGAAGAATATCCTTATTACCAGTGCTTTACCTTATGTTAACAATGTGCCTCATTTAGGCAATATTGTGGGCTCCATCCTCAGCGCTGACGTTTTCTCAAGGTCACTCACATTATTTCCATCCGAGACCTCTCTTTATTCCAAGGTTATCTCAACTTGCTAACGTATCCGCGTATTCAGATACCATAAGGCTCGTGGACATCAAACTCTCTTCATCTGTGGAACGGACGAGTATGGTACTGCGACAGAAACAAAGGCGTTGGAGGAAAGAGTGACACCAGAGGAACTCTGTGCCAAATACAACAAAATCCACAAGGAGGTCTACGAGTGGTTCGAGATTGGCTTTGATCACTTTGGCCGGACGCCCACCCAGAAGCACACAGAGATTTCACAGAGTATCTTCAAGAGGCTCTACGACAATGGGTACCTTTTGGAGAGGTCCGCGGAGCAGCCCTACTGCGAAAAGCATGAGTCATTCTTGGCTGATCGCTTTGTGGAGGGCGAGTGCCCGCGGTGCCACTATGATGATGCCCGCGGAGACCAGTGCGACAAATGCGGCCATCTACTTGATCCTTTTGACCTGATCAAGCCCCGATGCAAACTTGACGGTGCTACTCCAGTCCGTCGCCCAACGAAACACATCCACCTCCTTCTCGACAAGCTGCAACCGGAGATTGAGCAGTGGGCTCATGCGACGTTCGAAAAAGGTGACTGGCCGAAGAATTCCAGGGTCATCACCGAATCATGGTTGAAGGAGGGCCTGAAGGATCGTGGCATCACGAGAGACCTCAAATGGGGCGTCCCGGTGCCTCTCCCCGGGTATGAGAATAAAGTGCTCTACGTGTGGTTTGAAGCCTGTATCGGCTATCCATCTATCACTGCTAATTACACTCCTGACTGGGAGTTATGGTGGCGTAATCCAGAGAATGTGCGCCTTTATCAATTCTTGGGCAAGGATAATGTTCCTTTCCACAGTGTCATCTTTCCGGGCACCCAGTTGGGAACAAAAGACAAATGGACTATGGTCCACCATTTGAGTACTAGCGAGTACTTGAACTACGAGGGAGGCAAGTTCAGCAAATCTAGAGGCATCGGTGTATTTGGCAACAATGCAAAGCAGACGGGTGTGGCCCCCGACGTATGGCGTTACTACCTTTTGAAGAACCGCCCAGAAACTGGAGACACCCAATTCGAATGGAGGTCATTTGTCGACAGCAACAACAGTGAACTGCTAGCTAAACTGGGCAATCTTGTCAACCGAGTCATCAAGCTCGTCACGGCGTCGTACAATTCCACGGTCCCGGAGTTTACCATGCCGGAGAGCTTCAAACCCTATTTGGATGATATTACAACTCATCTTCGCCAGTACATTGAAGAAATGGATGGCGTTCACCTGCGTGCTGGCATCGCAACTGCGATGAGACTAGCAGAAGATGGAAACGGTCTGATCCAGGCCAACCGTCTTGACAACACGCTCATTGCTAATGAGCCCGAGCGTGCCGCGGCGGTCGTCGGCACTGTTCTCAACTTAATCCATCTCCTTTCCAGTGTTTTTGCCCCGTACCTTCCGGCGACTTCCAAGTCGATCTTGGAGCAACTTAACGCGCCGTTCGCTAACATCCCCTCACCGGAAGATATCAAGGACGGCTGGAAGCCTGTGACCATCAAGCCGGGTCACACGATCGGAAAAGCCAAGTACCTGTTTTCACGCATCGACCCAAAGAAAGCGGATGAGTGGCGCGATCTTTTCGGTGGCTCACAGGCCGAAAGGCAGAAGAAGGAAGAGGAAGCTGCCAAAGCCGAAGCCAAAAGGGCGGCTAACAGGGCCAGCAAGGCGAAGAAGAAGGAAAAGAAGGCCAAAGCTGCCCAAGGCGCTCCAGTTGAGACTACAGCCAAAGGAGGTGCGGAAGCTATTGAAACGACGACAGAGGGTAAGACCGATGAGGCAGTGGAGAAAGTTACTGATGGCGTCGCTCAAGTCACGATCCCAACTTCGTGAATGTTTTGGAGATATGTTAACTAGCCTGTCTAGCTGTATCCCTGAAGCCAACACTAGAACCGTTGAGGGTCCCTCCTTTTGGGTTGCTGTCGTTTCTTTCTTTTCGTCGTTATTCATCTATTTTCATGTCTATGAGATATATTGGTTGGGGGTGTATGGATAGAATAGACTGTTGAAACATAACTCCTGCAAAAAGACTACCTAAACCAAATGATGAATCTGCTTGAAACTAGGCTACAACTTCTTACGGCCATGGTCGGGAGATCGTGGTACTTTTTACTGCACCTGTCCACCGTCCCCCTGGTTTCAGGCATTGGAAAAGAAAACTTTTGCAAGGAAAGACATCATCCCGTAGAATAACCGTAAACACTGAATACTTCTTTACAGATCGTAGCGCATATTAAATTAGGTGGGGCAAGTCTTTTCTATTTTGAATTTTCCAAATGACATGCATCATCGGAAGCCCCGCTGATCTCCAACTTCGCCCAGCTCCTTCAAATCACCTCTTCCTGGTCCCTGGTCTCGGTTTCACCTCCTCTGGGCCAACTGGATGCAGCATAACTTTATTTGGGGTCTGCGGCGTATTTGCGGAGTAGCCCTTGCTCCAGTCGTAGCTAACAGCGTAGGCAAATATGTTACCGCTTCGGTTAAAGCAGGTACTGGAAATAGTACCCCCGACAGATGGATAGCCCTTGAGGCGATGTTTAGCATCTTTGTCCCAGAAATGGAAAGTACCATCACTGCCGGAAGTGCTGAAAGTGCCATGAACTGGGTGGAAGGAAATTGCATTGACGGAATAGATGTTGTTGACGTCGCGATTATTCTGAGGCGTCTCACGATGGCACTTAAAGCTGAAATTGGAGCTCGAGTCCTTATCTTCGACGTATTGGATGGCGCAACGACCCTCGATACTGCCTACCGCAAAGCCTGTAGCATCCGTAAAGCAGCTGACTACCCGCGTCTGCCACTTGAGAGGGGATTGCAATGTCTTATAGAACTTAGTAGGATTATCGAGGTTGATAATGTTGATGTACCGGTCGGCGGTACCGACGACTAGCAATTTACTCTTCACGTCCATTGTGTAGATGCGTTCTTGGCATTCGACAGCGGCGATAGGCGTTGATTGTCGAAGATCCCAATACTTCACAGTCTTATCCCAGGAGCCAGTGATAAGAAGGGGCGTGCCACCTGCGGGATTGGGGATCATGTGACATGTCTTGATGGGGGCATCGTGTGCAGCAACCTGAACGGCGTTGGTTGTATTTGCAGAGAGATCGAGTAAGCGGGCAGCCTTGTCGGCACCAGCTCCGACGACCTTAGTACCATCCTGGGGAGGCAAGGACACGAAATCAGCGGAAATATTCAAAATTTGTCTTATAGACTGAATCAATTGACTTGATAGCTAAGAATTGGGTGTTGACTTACTGGAGCCCAACAACAGCTTAGCACAGGTGCTTCATGTTCAAAAAGAGCTTTCCCTTCACTTAGACCTTGGTCGTTGATTTCATAAATGCGAACTTTCTTATCCCATGAAGCTACAGCAAGGTGTTCGCTCGCAGGAGAAAAACGGAGATCAGAGATACTATCTTCAGGAGGGGTATTTAGAGGAACATCCTTGGAGATGTCTCCTGCGGTATTTGTTGTGCCTGCAGCCGCGGTTGTAGTACCGACGGAACCGAAAAGAGACGACATTCGAAAAGGGGAGTAGTCACTATACAGGGGAAGGAGATGTTAAAGAAAAAAAAATGGGGGGGAACAAGAGTGGTGAAAGGGCGTTCAATGAGAGCTGGGAGAGAAGGCAAAGCGCGCAATACATCCAGCCAAAAATAATATTCGTTGTTTTCTGGCGCAGAACAGCTATCAGCCGTCTAGGGCGGTGAGGCACGGGGCAAATGATACAGAATGTGCAAACAGAACAAACATCAAGATGCTTTTATTGGAGGTGTAACTTGTGAACCAGCTGTGCTAGGCCAGGCGAGGGCGGTCTACCTCAGCAGAACATACGTGACCTCTAACGGCTTTGTCAACGTGTTATTTTACGTTAACGTAATCCACTACCGAAGTGCCCGCACCACGGAAGTGTCCGGCTATCTCACCCATCACCCCTATCACCACCACTACTACTTTGCTACATAATAACACCATGGATCCCCAACCAAAGCAGACACGTATACAGCTAGCATTTAATACTTAAAGGCCTTTTCCTTCAATTACAAAAGCAGCTGTTGCATTTGATGTTGCTCCTTCAACACTAAAAAAGTGCCTTAAAGGAGCTGCTCCACAATCCAAAAAGATTACCAACAGCGGAAAATTGACTAATATTGAAGGATTAACTCTTTCGGCATAGGTTCTGGACATAGAGCAATGTGGACCACCTCTCCAATTATCTACTATATGCTGTCTTGTTCAGCTACTACTATCATCATAGATTTTCTCCCTCATTAACCCTCGCTCCTTGCGTCTGTGATAGAATTGTACGATTCTCTTAGCTGTTTCCAGCGAAATTTCATGTGTTGATGTTGACAATTCGAGGCCCAGTTCAACAATACCGGCGATGAACCCTTGCTGACGCCGGGATTCAACGGAATCCCTCGGAAGGCAGACCGTTACGAAACAAGGAATTTGCAGGTTCTGATGAATGTAGCTGGCATCCAGCACCTTTCACTGCTTGCGAACTGGAAATGCTGAGGCTGATGAGCTCTTTAACTGAGCGACCAGATTGGGAGGAGCGGGTCTTTGATACATCCATGCAGACCTGGCAAATTGAGGCCGTGCAGGAATTTCCGTTGATCAGCCCCAAGGCTTGGGACTAGTGTATGTCTAAGCTACGTGATAAAGTGCAGCGATAACAGGAAACTGGTCTAATTATGGTCCTAAACGCCGGCGCTGGCGTGTCTAAATCGGACACCATTATCCCTGCTGCACTGAGGAAGGAGTTCAAGGAATTCGTCGCTTCCGCATGGGAACACCGTGCCGGGTAGAAGAACTGGGAGTCAACCTCAAGTCCAAACCAGCAAGTTTGGAACCTGATTGATTCCTCACTGTATATTGCTTTGACCTTGAAAATGTCGCAGATACCCGCATCTCGTTCACTCAGCATATTTACATGAGTGGTTACGAATTCTTGTTTGAATGGGATGAGTGGGACGTTCTGTGCCTGGAACAATTATTCAGTATCAAGGACAAGGGATCTTCATTCCAAGAACTCAGATTCGTGCCTCTACGTCAAGGGTGTCTGATCACTTTCCCAAACTGCCTACCCCACCGCCTTGAATCGTTTGAGCTGGTCGACAAGGCTCGACCTGGGCACAGTCACTTTTTGCCCTATGGCTCGTTGATCCCTATTACCGCATCTGTTCAACTCGAAATGTCCCCCCGCAACGCCAGGATTGGTGGGAACAGGAAACATGATCCCATCTAGCCTCAAAAATTGGTAGATCGGATTCTTGCGGACAACACAAACGGAGCCATGGCTCATGGACTGGCCGCAGGCCGAACACCACCGGCGTGAACGAGCTAAGTATGAGGCACTGGGCCACCAGTTTAGGCAAAAGGAAATTGAGCGTGGTGTTATATGTCTTCTGAAGGATTGAGTATGATGTTACATATCTTGTGAAACAGCCTTGAGCCCTTAGCCATATTAGCCATCGAATGTATCCAAGATGTGATCCTTCCGGGTACCTTGCTGTAGGTAGCCGAACCGTAAAAACTTTTCAGATATTTTCAGATACAAGATGCCGCATTCTATCCACAACAGAAACCTGCACAGCTTGAGAAGCCAAGTTTTACTGATATCACATCGGCTCTTATAGTTTCTCTGCACAAATGTACCCCATATTCTTTATCAGCAAGCAAAACTATCACCATATAATATCTCACTCTCCTGCAATAGTATTATTACTTGTCTATGCTAGGCTGGACCCTGCTCCGTTATGAAGCAGAACCATTGCAGTTAGGTAACAAAAATTGGTTAACGAGAGATACTGAAGCATCGTCTGTATTCAAACAGGAGAGCAAGTTGTGGGAATAAAGATCACCCCTACAAGCTACGCTGCCAATCCCTGACCTTAACACGCTGTGAGCACAATCTCTAGACCCGCCTACGCTCCGTAACGTAGGTCTAACAAAGAAGTGCCATTTTATATGGGATACAAAAGCAGGCCACTCGGTGGTAGATTACGTTACATAACTAACTAGTTAGCTAACGTAATCCACACCCGAGTTGGTCACCCAACCGAGTTGGTCACTTCCGCCCGAAAACGCGCGCTATATTGATTTCAATCTCAATTTCTAACCCAAAATAATCATTGTATACAAAAATTTAATTACTAGTATGATTAGGGCATCCAGTTATTTTATGCCCTGCAATTCCACAACCACTGCAGCGAAATTGACGTCGTACAGGTGGTTGAGATTCTGGAAGGTCTGGCTCTGCCGGAGCAGTAGTAATACTTTGAGAGGCCTCAATTTGACTTTGTACAAGCATCTGAGCTTCCTCTTTAGTAATACCTTGTTCATGAGTTATCTGTTTCCTAGATTGTCTGTGTTTTTGCTTCTCCTTCTCATGTGCAGCCCGTAAATCATGGACTTCTTTCCCTAGAAGCATGAGGCTATTTGTAGTCATCTCGTACGCTTTAGACATCCGGTCAATCACCTCATCAACTGAATCTAATGGACTCTCTGTATGCTGACTTATACGCCTCTTGATTGTTGTTAATTGACGCTTAAATTGACGTGGATTTTGAGGTGTTTGTAAGCAAGATGATTGTGAATTGCTTGATCAACTTGGGGGAGGTGTAGGAGTCTTGAGCTGGACAGTAAGCTGTTGATAAACTCAATCTAGATCAAATGGTACTAATCCAGTTGCTGCAAAGCCATTCCGAATAGTCTCAGCTTTATATGCCATCATACGGGCCTCTGGAAATGTGGTAAGAAAGTTGACTTTGTCAATATGATTGAATCCAAGCCTCATCCGCTGCTCAACAAGCTGTCCATATTTCTGCTTTATAACTGCAAAACAGCTGACATCGAGAGGTTGCAAGAGATGAGAGGAATGTGGAGGCATGCAGATTGGAATAATATTATTCTTGGTGCATGTATAGTCAAATTCCGCAGTTAAATGGCTTCCATGGCCATCAAGAATCAGCATTCGATATCTCCCTAATGTACGGCTGTTTGTATAAGGAATAAAGTGATTCTGAAGCCAATCCATGCCAATCTTATCTGTTGTCCATCCATTATCGCTTATATTGATTCTCCAATCATCTGGAAGAGTCTCAAACCAGCCTTCTTGAAAGTATTTTGTCGCTTTGAAAATCACGTATGAAGGTAAAGCCCATCCAGTAGAATTGACTGCCTCAATTGAAGTTACCCATTCTTGATTGCCAGGTTGTAAAAGCTTTGGACGGTTATATTGATTGCTTCCAGTAATAACTTTTGCAGTTACACAGAGTCCCATAGCAAAGCCAGTCTCATCAAAGTTGTAGATATCTTCCAATAAGATGCCATACTTCAATATAGCTTCTTGTACGCTGTTAAAATATTCTTGGATTATCTTTGGATCTTCGCATTTAGCACGCTCATAGTTATATCTTTGAGAAAATCGTGATTTGAGTTCTGTACGACGTTGAACTAGATTATACACCCAGTTCTCTCCAACTTGTTGATCTCCGTGTTGAGAAAGAAGATAATTTGCCATTTCTCGTACAAGAGTTGGCTGGGGAGGTAATCCTCGCTTGTCTAAATCCAATATCCAATTGACAAGCGATTCCTCTTCAAATTTTGACAGTTTATGTCCATTGGCGCGTTTTGTAGCTCGATATGGTGTGCCCTTTAGTCTGTTTTGAAGAGTTGACAGAGAGACATTATAAATCTTTGCTGCTTGCCATACAGAGCGAATTTTTTGATTTTTTAAATCGGAAATTGCCAATTGGATTTGGCCCTCTTGTTTCTGAAAATTTTTTTGATCTTTATAGCGCATGGGTGGCATATTGACGCGTTGAAATATATGCAATTGTTATGGGACGCGTTTTTGGGAGGAAGTGACCGACTCGGTTGGGTGACCAACTCGGATGTGGATTACGTTAGTTAGTTAACGTAATCAACTACCGAGCCGGCACTACCATCGAGCCGGCAGTTTTTCATGCCTTCTTGAGTAACTTGGAGCTTTTCGACCACCAACGCCATGGAATTTGCCTAACTAAATATATAAAATATTAGCTATTTGCTAGGGCAGTTTCTTATAGTATGCCCAATTATTACACAGCCACTGCAGCGTTGCGGAGCTCGTCAACGAGGCACAGGAGTAGATTCCTCAGGTTGCTCATTAAGCTGCGTATCAAGCTGCTGAACCTGATTTTGGCCTTCCTGCACAGATAAAGAGGTATCATTGCTAGTATAGCACGCTGTCTTGCTTTTTTCCTTATATTTCTGCTCATTTTCAGCTCACAAACTCTTGATTTCTTGTTGTAGAAGAAGGTTGGTATGCATTGCCATTTGTGCAGCCTTTTCAAAGTGTTGAATATGAGCAATAAGACTGCTAGAAAATTTCTATTTTGTATTAAGGTTATTCTGCAGATTGTGTATCTTCTGATCTAGCTGGTGAGTATTCTGTGGAGTCTGAAAAGCAGAGGAAATTGAGCCTTCAGCTGATGGTGGTGTTGGTGTACATAGTTGAAAGGTAAGCTTGGAAAGAACATGTTCTTGATTAAATGGCTTCAATCCTGCTCCTGCAAAGCCATTGGAGATGTTTGCTAAAGTAAATACTTTAGCACGCGCATCTGGATATAGAGACAGAAAGTCTTCTTTATCAATATGATTGTGGCCAGTGTTACGCCCTGGGATCCTTCGTACCTCTGTATCGTTAGCTTGGGCTTTCGGTTGGCTCTGCTTACCTGATGTCTTTGGAACCGGCGACAACGCTGTTATATCATATAGGCCTCATGCCACGCTGACTGTGGAAGACGATAACTCAATAGGTCTTAAGAGGTAGAAGAAAGCAAGGCTCCCTTGGTACGTATACCTTAGGATTATAGAAGTGCTGTCGAATATAGATTTCCAAGTTGATACTTTAGTAACTTATTGATCTTGAACGCAAAGAGAGAAAGAACAGAACTAGATACATGATGGTAAATGACAGTCCTTATATATCCTTCCTCATCATATCACTGAGCTGCTCCGATCATATCGCTGGGCTGTTGGGTCACGTGACCTGCCTTGTCAGCCTAGCGCTTCACTTCCTGCATGCCTCCGGCATATCCATAGGCTGTCGTGTAACCATCCTAGTAAGGTCCGTAACAGCCAGCACCCATACGCTCTTCAAGAAGCTTTCCATATGCACTTTTGAGTGGCCCAAAAACACCCACATTAAGTGGTTGAAGAAGCTGTGAAGCATAGGCAGGCATACAAAGACAGATAATTGTATTCTGCTTGCAGAAATTATCAAATTCAGCAGTAAGGTGACTGCTATGGCCATCAAGAATAAGCAACTGCTTAGCACCAGTCATATAGTGCTTTGAAAATGGTTCAAAGACATTTTTTAGCCAGCAAAGGCCTATTTCATCAAAGTTCCAGATATCATCATATATGCCATGTTCTTCAATAGCTGCTTGTACAGTCTGAAACCAAGGTATTATAACCTTTGGATCTTCCTGTTTTGCACATTGATATGTCATTTGTCTTGTATATTGTGTACGTAGCTCAGGATGGCGTTTAATAAATTTGTAGGGCCAGTTGATTCCAAGAGTTGCAGTAGGGTCTTGTAAACAATTGCAAAACAATATCTGGGCCATTTCACGTAGAAACTCAGGTTGAATTGGAAATCCTTACATATCTGCATCTAATCATTGCTTCTTAAGTGATTCTTCTTCATATTTGGTCAGTTTATGACCATTGGCGCGTGTCTCTTTTCGTGAATGAATACCGCGTAGCTGATCTTGAAGTGTACTTCTTAGGACCCCAAATATCTCCGCAGCTTTTAATTGAGAGCTGATTTTTCCATTTTTATAGGCAGACATTGCCATTTGAAGATGATTTTCTTGAGAAAGTGGCATTTTATATAGTAGAGAAGAAGAAAAGGCGCGTTGAATGATGGATGTTGATGTGGGTGAAAAAACTGCCGGCTCGATGGTAGTGCTGGCTCGGTAGTTGATTACGTTAGTTACTACGCAGTTTAGACAGCGTATGCGGTGTTATGGATGGGTGAGAAGTAGCAGGTAGACAGTAAATGCCCCTTACTGGGAAGTACCCTGTACTTAGGACTTGCTACTCCGTACTTTTGTGCTCTGTATGAAGATGTCATGCTTTGTGGTGCGAGTCACCCCACGCCGGTCAGTAGACTGCTTGATGTCACACCACCAAGGCTCGGGCCGTACAGTTCCAGTCGCGGTTGTATACTTGCGGTATGGATGATAGATGGCCTGGATGACCTGGGGAACAGGGAGACAAACAAAGCCATCAATCATACCGATGTGCTACTGTCTGACCACTGCGATGTATGCTGTCAGTTGAGGGTATCCAGATTCCAGACAGACGCTGCACAAGCCACAGTTGGAGCCGATACGGGGAGCAAGCCACAAGCGGAGTCAGGAAATGCGGGGTGCAGCCTTAGTCCATGATGATGATGATGATGTATATACTTCACTCGTAGATCACTCCCCAAATGTGCGGGTGGCATGCTCCATCCAAAACCCAAACCCATGTCGGAATCAAGGAATCAAAGGGCACTTTTGGGCCCTGGAAGAGATGCCGTACGCTTCTTGCCAATGAGGCTTCCAGAGTCAATAACCTTGGTAGAGACATTCAGCAATAGCAACCAGCAACATCCCGAAATAGATCCCTAATGGTACGTCCACTACATTCCTAGTACTATACTACGATCCATCGAATGCTTCTTCCCCGCTCGTTGCAAGTCACGGCACTGGCACTGGCGCTGGTCACCTGCCATCCGCATCCCCTGACCAGCTTCCCGGCCTCCGCCTCTTCTCGTCTCTTCCCCTCTCTTCTCCCTCCCTTTTTATCTCTTCCTTCTTTCCCTCTCCATCAGTTGGTCTGATCCCAGTCTCTCCATTACTTCCATTAATCCAGCCAACAGTCCGGTAAGCGTGGTGGTTGTTCCTGCAGCACACATACACTCCCTTAGCGTCTGCCCCTGACCCTCCCTTTCCTCATTACCCTGTGACTCAAAGACAGCTTCTAATATTCCCGTCCCAGAATCCATCAAAACCACTTTGTCGTCAGGTTCCTTCCGTTATCCGTAGAGTAACCACCTGTCTCCAACCATGGCAGCAGAACTTACCAAGGTCGATTCCGCCGTCGCCGGTTTGACCTTAGAAGACAAGGCTCCCGTCAAGGAAGAAAAGGAGGTAAAAAAACATCACAAGCGAACAACCCCAAAGACAGAAGGTGTTTGGAACATCAAAGACCTGGGTAAGCCCTTCTCTCATTCAGCTACCAAGCCGGGGTAGCATCGATTGGGCCGCTGCTAACTAATCTTCTTCACAGAGGAGAAGAAGATCGAACTTGTACTCCCAATCGAAACACAAAAGCTTGGATGGTAAGTTGAATAGCCTGCTCCTGAAACCTTCAAAAGACCATGGAGGCTGACGTTGCTATATAGGAAGCTCAATACTTCCCCATCAACCGTAGAAGACAAAGATGCGTTGAAACTGCATCTCGTCACTCCTCCTGTCAAAAAGATCGACCTACATTTCCCATTGGGTCTGGAGGTCACCGCCCGTAACCTCAAGGGAGTTACAATAAAGGACGCGCTGGACGCAATTTACAAGCAGTACAAGAAGAAGGTAATGTCCCCTTCCCAGGCCGTAGTCTCGCTTGAGATATGACTCTGTTCCAACTCAATCCGATTGGCGAAAGGTATGAGAACTGACATGCCCACCCACAGGCTGATGATGAGCTTGAAAAGCCCTACCTCGCTGGTTTCGAGTGGGACAAGGAAGAGTGCTGGACACGACTAATTGTGCATCAGAAGAAGGAAAGTGGGATATCACATCAACCAAGCAGCAAGAAGTCCAAGAAGAAGAAGGATGCATAAACAGGCACCTGCACAGCCTATGTCCACAATTATACAGTTGCCAGCACACTGATCCTGGTTTGAAACCAGTACTGTTTCCATACTCCGCATTTACCTCAGAGGGAGAGGGTTCCATCCTGTGCAATCTGTTTGTTCTTTGCTAATCTCCTCTTTCGTGTTTCCGTTCTCTACCTACCAGTTGCAGATGCCAGGAACAAGTGTCCTTAAATTTTCATATATTCTGTTAATTTTTCTAGCTTTATGCTTCGACATCTGTGTTCGATTATCGTGGGCTGTCAACAGCAGTCCACGAGCACATTGGTTGTCCACTCCTTCCAACAATTACCAATCCAACAAAAGATCACTTGATTTTATTGATGAGCTTTTGGGAGTACTAGCCGAATCTGCGAGATAGTGGTCATGACGTAGGTTGAAGCGAGCATTCGTAGTCGAGAGTAAGTTGGGACGAGAGTTGGAACGATTATATTACTGTGGGCCTGAGGAAGACCGGCCGCGCTAAGCTCGACCCGCTCTGGCTTGGCGTCACCGATGCAAACGACACTCGACTCGACCAGGGCAAGAATCATAGCAAAGCAATGTCCCTCTTCCTCCACATCGTCGCCTCTCTCGTCATCCTATTTCCTTTGTACCTAATATACAGGCCGCCGTACCTACTCATCTGCTACTTCCAGCGCCAATGGCCCGACGTCCTATGGCACGTCCCGCTCCCACCCACCAGGAAGCTGATGGCCCTGACCATCGACGACAGCCCGTCAGAATATACCGATAAAATACAGGAAATCATGAAATCCAATGGTGCAACGGCCACATTCTTCATAATAGGCGATCAGATCGTCTCGCAAGAGCGCGAAGAGACTCTACAAGACCTCGTGCGTAATGGCAATGAGCTCGCGAACCACGCCCTGCACGACGAGCCTTCGCGGTCACTAAGCGATGATGAGCTCGCTGCGCAGATAAAAATCGTCAATGCACGGATCCAAGAGATCTACTCATCCGCTCAAGGGAAAAGCAGGGGCATAATACCGCGACGGCCCCCGAATTACTTCCGACCCGGTTCGGGGTTTTTCAGTTCAAACATGCGCCGGGTTGTGGCTGATTTGGATCATCGGCTTGTCCTGGGGAACGTGTACCCGCATGATCCCGTGGTGCCTTTTTGGTGGGTTAATGCAAGACATATTCTGAGTATGTTACGGCCCGGCGGGATTATAGTCTGTCATGATCGGAGGAAGTGGACCGTTCCTATGTTAAGATACCTGTTGCCGGAGATGGCGAGAAGGGGGTATAGGGTTGTCACTGTGACCGAGTTGTTGAAGGAGGCTTAATGAGTGGATCATCACTCTCGCAATGTACATACTATATTGTACATGTCCATAATCAATTACACTACATAGATATCTTCACGATCCAACGTTATGTAGCCAGCCTACTGTTAGGAACCAGGCAATATATCTTCAGCCTGCTATTTGACAATCAGTGAATAGCCCTAAATTGCAGCCGTGTAATCTCTCAAATCTGGGTCGCTAAAGAAGCAATCATGAATCATTATCGTATTCGTCCCGCGTCACCAGCGCCAAAAAGCACCAGCACAATCTCATCCAAAATGGTAAATACAAGATGCGAATTTAGTTGTTGGTTATTCAACGTCGCGAAGATCCTTCGTGCGGCCCCTTGAGCATTCGCTCTCCCAACCACATTCCCTGCCAAATCGGGTATTAACGTCGCAAGGACCACACTGGCTTCTGTTCGACTCTTCGATCTTTCCGACGCCGTGCGGGCTTTCGTTTCCCGCAATACTCCTCCAGGCCACATGCTGTCTCTCACTAGAGAGATGTAGCGGAGCAAAGACTCGTCTTGGACAAACGACCGCGCACTCTCGCGTACTTTCCGCTCGATCGTTCCACCCAGGAGTTGATGAAGGACAACGACCACAGCGCGTCCTCGTAGCCAGTTGTTCCCCTTATTGAGCTCAAATACTTCTAGGAACAGATCGCAGATCGGTTTGATAAATGGCTCTAGCTCACGGTCCTCAAACGCATTCAGCTCCGCTTCCGCTTCTGCAGTCGTCACTTCATCCTCCGAGGCCAGCGCGGGGTCGGGCGCTGCCGCAGATTGCTGCGTGGCGGCAGAAATGAGATTCTGACCTGCACTCGAGAGCTGATCAAGAACGCCGAAATTCCCAAGAAAGTCATCCATGCCGTCCGCGACTGAATTGT
This sequence comes from Monascus ruber, assembly GCA_002976275.1. Lineage (NCBI taxonomy): Eukaryota > Fungi > Ascomycota > Eurotiomycetes > Eurotiales > Aspergillaceae > Monascus > Monascus ruber. The sequence continues at coordinate 1,428,911 of PSNO01000005.1, forward strand.
AGATCCGCGTCACGAGATCTTTGGCCTCGTTTTCGTTGGGGGCTTCATCGCGCGGAACTATAGCCCTCTGGGAAAGGAAAGCCCGGAGGTCGCGACTCCGACATACTTCGGGAAGAAGTAGAAGCTTCTGCAGGTACGTCTCCAGTGCTAGACGCCGTTTCCGCAAAAATTCCTTTTGCAACTTCATGACCATACGTCTCCGGGGGAACTCCAGCTGACGGACTGAGGGATATCTCATACGCAGCTTCTGGTGAAGTTCATGGAACTCACTGTACCTGCGTGCGACTGCCCAGGAGGCAGCCGGCATTTGCTCTCCAGCGTCTCTCTGTACCTCGATGACGTCTAGAAGAATTGTCAGTAATTACTATTGCAAGGTGTAGAGATAAATAGAATAGACAAAAGCATACACATGGCGAATTCATGGCCGTCCTCCTCTTTGCCGACTACGATGGACTTTATCTTGATAGAAGACCTCCCATATAGGCTGTTGTCACTTTCTTGAATGATGTACTGCTGCCGCTGCATCTCTTTGCGATGCATTTCACGCTGGATGCTCGCCTTTGATTTTCGTAATATCCGTAACTCCGCAGTATTGTTCGTCAACTCCGCTTTTCGGGTCAGTGCATCCACCACTGAGTCCTGTGAGTTGAGCTTCTCGATATCAATAGTCAGGGCTTCAATTGCCTCCGTTAAACCGAGGTCCCCAGGAGCAGCTTCGTGCACTTCGTCAGCTGGGTCATTCTCTTCTATTTCCTCGGGTTCTTCGTATTCATCCTCGATGAACTTGCGCTGATCTGGAAAAAGGTCATCATCAAAGACGCCGCGCCGAGGGGACTCGTCTACGAGACCGAGGGACGCAATACTTGGTTTCACTCTCTCATCAGTGCGAGTTTCAGTTCGATGAGACTCCAATGAACCGCGAGGGGAATCACCAAATAACCCGGGCGCAGATAAATCACTGGCTCTCAATGCATCCATTTTGCCATTTTTTGGCTCGTTTGCTATGATGTCGTTCAAAGCAGCCTCAAGTGTTTCAATGACTCTGCTTTGGTTAGCCTCGTTATCGCCATTCTGTGAATCTTTACCAAGACTCTGGGTGGACATTGCAAGGGGATCTGTGTCATATTCATCATCAAATAAAGGGGCTGAATGTTCAGAATCCAATGAACGCCTAGGAGAAATATCACCATCTAGGATCTTTCCCATGCTTCGCGTTTCGCTCGACGAAACGGCCGCTTTTCTCAAATCTTTTGACTTCGTAGGGCCCAAGGAAATGGGCGTGCGACTCATCAACGGCGGTGGTTGTCGTCTCTCTGGAGTTTCGGAGTTATTGGATCGGCTCATGTTTCGATTGGTTGAAGAGTGGGACACGGTACTGGAGGCTTCATCCCACGCAAGGTATTTGTAGAATAGATCTGATTGCTTAAATTTCGGGTAGTATATATTCTGCAACTCTTCCAGCACGGCAGACTGGGTGCTTAAGATGACGGTCCGGGCTTTACGGTACTGCTCCGGCGTTGCCCGCTTCCCAGCACTAAGAAAAGACTTCACTGTTCGGCGAGACTCTTCAGATACTTTGAGTTCTGGCTTCGACAGGTAGGTTTCACTCATTAGGGCCATGTCATTCCTGTCTGTTGCGGTCCAGGTAATCGAGCTTGAAGACAATTCATCTCCAAAATCATCCTCCAACGGATTCCGAAACCCGTCAACAACGACCCAGAATTGGACAAGAGACATGAGTTCCTGGCGATCCATGAACTCCATAAAATAAGAGAGTCCAGAAGCATTATGCAACAGGTCGATTAAACCAGTTTCATGGGACACCGAACCATTGTGGTGCAACTCCTGCGCTGAAGGAATAGCTGAGGGTTTATCTCCTGCTGCTGATAGCTTAGCTACCTTTTGATCAAGAGCTCTCTTTCCTGTCTCTAGACGCCGAATATAGACCTGGTTCGGGTTATCCACCATGCTTTCCTTCTTCAGCTGGCTAGCAACAAGTGCCCTAAACCGCCTAGCGTCGGAAATATTGTTACAGCGTCTGATAGCTCTGATAAATCGTTCAAACGCTCTTTCTGAATCATTTGGGGCAAGTCTTGGGAAAACCTGCTTACGCTTTGACTTCGAGACAGGAGACGCATGTTCATCCAATGCTGCTCGAAGCTTCCGCACGGTTTTGCGGTCCTGTAAAGCAGTCCGCCCATATGCTTCCATCAGCTGATTCCAGGTATCGGGATCTGACAGCATCGTGACAACGGGGAAGAGCACCGCGCAAGAAATGATTTCTCTAACTAACACAGAGACAATACGACTCTTCAGAACAGTCTCCGGCAACAGTTTTGGCATCAAACCAACGGCAATCCTGCGCAGATAGTCCTGTTTTACCGAGTTCTGGTCGGAGGCCGAGAGAGATGCGGCGCGATGTACTTTCCCATCACGATATTTGCTGGCAATAGCAAGATTGAGTTCTTCGGATTCTGTGACATTTCGGGTAAGGTTCCGTCCGCGGACTGTCCGCTCCGCTATGTCGAACTCGCGTAGGTGCGTCATCAGGATTGGAAATATTCGCGACACTGTGAATGCGACTAGATCCTCCGTCAACAGTCTATCTCGAATACCTGCAGCTGCTGTTCGAATTACATGGTCCACTTCGTTCACGAAAGCTGGTCGGGGACTAATTGACCGGTACCAGGACGAAACAAAATCGCGCGTAAGAAGAGCAAGAAGTTCATCTATGCTTTCGGACACAACGAACGATTGAGGGTACAGGGAGTCTGGCTGATATGCGGAAATCTTATGTATATTCTCTACTTCCTTTGACCAGTGATCGGAAGAAATGAACGCAACAGAGGGTCCCCTGAGGTAATTAGGCAGCTTCCTATCTTGTTTGCGAGTCGTCAAAATCACGAGGCCGAGCAGAGCAGCTGCAGAGAGTATGGCTCCCGTAAAGAGCGCGTATCCGACATATCGGAGTGTAGGAAACCAGTGTGTCGCTAAGCCCCAAGAAACGAGCGCCCCAATGCCCGAAAGGACCAAATCTCGACGGTTAAGGACCATTCTACCCAAACATGAATTTCGGTATGATGTCCCATGACGGTCAGGCGGCGGAGATCACAAGACCCCAGGGAACGAGGTGCATTTCGTCTAGCACGGTGAACGAGCGCCTGAACAAAAAGAGATAGTAAATACCCAATACTGCAGAAAAAGAAAACGTGTCAGAGGGTGTCTAAGTTAGGGGAGGATAAACAAACTTGACACTTACTTGGGGGGTTGACTCCGTACGGGACAGCGTAACTAGGCCAGCTCCGTTACGTACGGAGAAGCTGCCGACGATCGATTTATCGGCCACCGCCTTCCACTTCCGCTAGGGGACGGAGTGGCATTTATCCGCGATACCATATGGTATTATTGTAACATTATTGTATTGTATTATATAATATGGTACGGTATGGTACACTGACAGCAGCGTTAACGTCATGCTGCTTCTCTCCGCTCGATAAACCTTCCTACCTTCAACAATCTCGAGAACTTTTGCCCTGCTGTGTGTGCTTCCCAAAGCCTCAAACATGTCCAGCCTTTCGCAATTCATTGACTTTTCTCAGGAATCTCTCAAATGTACGTGGCACATCCAATTGGCTTCCTTCTATCTCTCAAATGGTTCTGCCTTGATTCCATTCCCATTCACATGTGATTCTGACTTGTCCTGTGATGGTGCAGGGTCTGCGCTGGCCATTGCCTTCAACCCAATCTTCTGGAAGTAAGTTCTGCTCTTTCACACTAAATAGCATGTAATACAATAGAGAATTGCTGATCTTTCTCTACGTCTTTAGTATTGTGGCACGTGCAGGTATGTCTAGTCCTAACAACGCCTGATTGACTCGGTGATGAATGGCTAAAGGGCCTTCAATGACAATTTGATGCTCATGCCAATTTGAATTTTCCTTCTCTAGAGTACCATAATTACTACCTAACTCGCATATTCCGCAATGCCTACTGCGGCTGCTATTTCCTGGCTGTTGTTATCTTCACCCTGGGCATCTTCCGTGACCATGTGTACAACCAGGCTTTGGAAGACCAACCATACTATGCTCCCGTCCATCAACCATGGCTTGCCTATCCTCTATTTGGCGTGGGCTCTGTACTTGTTCTATCCAGTATGTATGCTCTCGGTGTGACTGGTACCTATTTGGGAGATTACTTCGGCATCCTAATGGATGCTCCGGTGACCGGCTTTCCGTTTAATGTCACCGGTTCTCCGATGTACTGGGGAAGCACCTTGAATTTCCTGGCTGCCGCACTTTACAAAGGCAAAGTCGCAGGTCTTCTTTTGACTGCTGAGGTCTTCATTTTATACTGGTTCGCTCTGAAGTGGGAGGAGTAAGTGTAGACCTGACATTTATTTCCCTTTCCGTTGCTCTTCCCATTATCCCTGTAAACTCTTCTTCATGTTCTTGGAGATGCTGTTAGCTAATATGATTAATGAATCTTAGTCCTTTTACCTCTGAGATATACGCCAAGCGAGAACGGGAACGCGCTAAATTGCAGGGAGGCGGCAAGAGCGCTTAGAGGCTTGGTCTTCATCCGGGAGAACAGGAAAAGAAAGCATCTACTAGCGGAGTTTTAAGGACTTTCAACATCCACGACTCGTGCAAGCTATAAGATCGAGAGTCGAATTTGGGCAGAATTCGCGGTTACGTGATAAGGATACATGAGAAAAGGAATCTTCAACGATCAAGGGAATTGCATAGGGAGAACAAGGACTCTCAGGGATAGCTACCTATAAACAACGGAATCATAACCAGAGTAGGTACAGCATCATGGTATCAAACTCCTGCCCTGACTGCATTACTTTCGAACAACCTGTTTCGAAACAGACATGCAATCTCGCAGGAGCCTAATTATGAAAAAGGTATACAGCATCTTTAATTTCTCGTCTATATTAATAATTCAACAAAATTTTCTGGTGATCAATAACCGCATAGAGAGATTCCATTTTTAATCAAAATACAGGCTTCGGATTAGATTGTGAAGATTTCCGTATTATACGAATACGTTAAGGGCGAAATAAAGAGTGCCAAAGACCTATATTGCAGGACAATGTGATGCCACCAGTTGAACCAAGTAGACACGGATTTATTGCACGGCAATATATCATGAATCCAAAGCTGATAGGGAGAGTAAAACCAAAAAACCGATTTAAAGTGGGCATGCACAAATGTCAACAATCTCCACGAACTCCACGCTATGAACGAACGCCGCACGTCTAAGGGCCCTTTGAAAGGTTCGACACCAAGGCGGATGTACGCAAACATGCCGAATGGACTGACCAGAGGAACGAAGGGATATAAGTTTGCTGATTATTGCCTCCTTCTTCCACGTTTCCCAGATGACCTGCCTTCGTCGACAGCCTCGATCTCATCCTCGTCTGCACCTTTCTTGAGTTCCTCACCGGGGGCAAGGCCCCATTTCTCAGGATCATACCAGTCCTCGCCATCGCTCATCTCACCGACGTGCCCCTCAGCCTTGCACCACTCCCATACTTCGCCCTTCATCCGACAGGCCCGAAGTAAACATTCCAGCATATGTTCAAATCCTCGCACCGTCTCTTCCTGCTTCTGAATATAAGACCACAGTAGCCGTCGAGTGTCTTCAGCCTCGTTTGGTGGTAGACCAAAGTTGGGGTCAGGAAGGATAGTATCGGAAACGAGGAACAGGGGGTGTGGCGTGGGAATTGTACTGACAGTCTCAGTAGATGGTGATGGGAAGTCGCTGGCAGGTTCGTTTCCTCGAAGCGGGTTGGCGGCACTTGTTTGCGCACGGGTAGTCATCCTTCGGAGAGGCTCTGGAGAAATCTCATCCGCCATTTCTACGTCTCCGTCTGTCTCCTCTTCACGTGGCTTGGCGGCTTCCATGTTGGCACCCCCCACATTATTAGCATCATGCTTCTCGTTATCACTGCTAGCCAGTTGTTCGTCTGACCGAGCCTTGTCGGTGGAAGGTTTTGCTGGGTTATCGCCATCGTTCGAAGGCGTTTCAGAACTAGAATCCTTAGCTTCTGTATGATGTGGAAGGTCTGCGACAGCTGCATCGACTTCTTCAGACTTCAGCTTTCCTTTGTGTTCCTCAGTTTCGTTCCTTTTCATATCTTCATTGCCGTTTGCAACAGCATTTGTCATCTCAGCGTCGATCCTGTCCGTTTGGGGCGCACGGCCGGCTTCTTCTTGTACTCCATGTGGCTGTTTGGGAGAGCCTGTACCTGAGAGTGGACCTTGAGCCCCGTTTCCTTGTTCCCTAGGCACATTGGTCAGAACCGATGCTCCCATACCATTCCGTTCGTCTCGAATATTCTGAGAATTCTGTCCAGGATCCACCAGAGGCGCAAAATTCCATCGATCTTCGGGTGTCTCGACAAGTCCACAGGGCATATAACAACTATCGCCTAGAAAACGTCTATGGAGGTTCCTCGCACGCCATAGAAGGGCTCTTTCTTGATGAAGCTTGGCCTCTATGGCACGCATCATCTCTTTGAGTGCTTTGGATGTATACGGGTGTGACATCGAAGGATGGATCGGGAGCTCTGAGGGGTGCTTGAGAGGGCACAGGAGATCTGGCGCGAAAGAGCAGCAAAGGTCAGTCTCTTTCAGATGAGCTTCATTAACGAAGAAACGTATGTAAAAACCAACTTTCAAGGGCAATCTCGGAGAATGGATTGTCCTCCGCTGCTACTGCATCCGCTTCAGTATCTTCGTCCTCCTCGTCGAGTTCATCGCCTTCTGAATCGTAGCGCACGGGATTACGCTGAAGGATATAACGTGTATAGCCAGCATGTTCAATTTTCTTCAACATCCAACGGCAAAAGTTAGTCCCGGAACTCTACTTTGGTTAAAGAATACAAGAGGCATCGATAAACACGGGGAGAGAAGGGAAGGACAGAGGAATGTGGGGACAGCCTACCTGCTTATAAAGCCCTTCTGAATTAATATACCCTAGTGCACCTTCACGAACGTGGCTCGCATTTGTCCGCAATTTATTTCCTCGGTTTGTGGGCTGCGTGACGGGTTCATCTGGACCAGAATCTAGCCGGGGTCAGAGAACAGAAACACAAGAGAATGAAAAGAAAGTGACCAACGCACAATCATTCTCCCTTGACAAGGCCCTCTTCATTCCAATAATGGTATCTGCAATCAGAGCTGCCTGCGCCGCCATGGCTATGGAGAAAACATAAGCCAGTCGAGCTCAGAGTAGTGCAGGTAGTGGGAGGTTAACTGTCAATAGCGCAAGTCCGTGGGAAAAGGGTGGAACAATTGAGATGATTTTCAAGACAATACGATAAAAAAAATAAAACATAGGTCCGCTATTGAATCCCCCAGACAGGATGTCGAAAGTCCCTTCAGGCTGTCGAGAAATGTTGAGATGAACGAAGAGCCAAGACAAGAACCTGGTCTCATCGACCTCTTCTCTCCGCCTGACGGAATGCGAACGGCGATCGCCCGCCGCTAACCCATTCTCGGACGTGAGCGATAAGGGAGATTCACGTGACTGATACTAACCCTACGGGCCTGGCTGTGGTTTATGCTGTAAACGCTCGCTGCCATTGTCTGCTTTTGATATATCTATTCTAAGTTATCCCTTACTATTATTTAAGTAATCCGCGTTATATATAAATTGCTTCCTGAGGCAAGAAAGGACACCAAGGTACCCAAACACAATGGATCTGTATATTCAATGTACGACGCTAATCGAACTCGGTGGTTTCCAACCACCATACATCATAGTTCAAAAGTGATGACTCATGTTTCACACAGAATAGAGAGAATAGATGTAAAGTTGCGGGCATCTAATCAGCATCAACCCATACTAGAATTCCTTTCCTGCTCGACCGCATTTCCTCGGTGGGATGAACTCGGAGAGTCTTGTTGAAGAAAGTATCTACCACAACAAGCTGCGGATGGATCCATAAGCCTCGCTGCGAGGCTAAAAGGTTATAGCAAACAGTGTGTCTGCTCAATGGCACCAGTTGAATAACAGTGGTCTTAGGACCACTAAACGCAAACTGCTCGCTTGCTTCCATAGTAAGATTAAATGTGAGGAAGTGCATTGACGGGTTCTCTAGCGTGTAGTCGAGCTGAATCAGCCCAGGTAGGACTTGAGAGTTAGCAGCCGAGGCAAGAACACGAGGCTCACCCATCGGTACGAGAAAACGAGGAATCGCAAGAGTAAATGTTGTGCCGGGATCACTATCGGCTCTCCGGCGCCACCTGATGTCTAGTGCGAGATCTAACGTTGTTGGTTGCCGGTCCCCCAAATTTAGCTTCTGAACATCAATGATGAAATTTGATTCGAGGAGCCCCTCTGGGGAGATCTCCTGAGGAATAAAGGTACCCTCTTGCTTTATGTTGCAGACTGCGGCCCCCCGAAGTTCAAGGAGAACGAGAGACATCTCCTCGATTGTAAGAGGCTCCAAGGCAAAAGAGACCACCTTCGAGTTCAGACACCATCTCTGCCAGAGTCCCCCAGGCTTCGGCTCAGAGACACTGGTGAGTAGTCCTTCATCAACGTGAAAGAAATCCGGCCACGGTTGCGGATGAGATCGAGCGAGGAAGTCATAGTTTGCTTCGAAGGGCCTTATAAACGATAGGTCCACAGTAACAGTCTTTATTATTGGCGTTTGGATATCGGATATCAGATGATAAGATGCAGTTATCTCAAGCTCGTAATCTGAGGCATCAACGGTGTTTGTCAGAATTGCCGTCAGCGTTTTCTCTGAGGCGCAGTCCAGAACCCCGACTGGCCGTCGTAGGAAATGAGAAGTTTCCTCGACAATGGAACTATCTGCGGCATCATGCATTCCATGATTTCCTTCCTCGTCAAGCCAAAGGATCTTTGCCCCCGCATCCGGATGGCCAAACAGTCTTATTTCTGCTGAGATATCGGCGGGCTCATTTTCATCATTATGAATACCGATGTCAAGTATTACTCGCTCGTTAGTATAGTAGTGCTCTCTAAGATTCGGTGTTGATATACGGATCTTCGGCGGCTTAGGCAAAATCTTGCATTGCGTGGTATCCCGGCCCTTACCTATCCTTTTTCGGGATGCTCCCCGCTCAGTTTGTTGCCACCAAAATGACTGAGGGGGTATTTGGTTTGTTATGGCAAAAAATAAATCGAACTTTTCTTCTTCTAACATCATCGTCATTGAGGCAACTCTAGCTTCACCGGCTTCTCGAGGAATGCATGTCAGATTTATCACTTTGGTTTGCGAAGGTCCGACTGTCAGGTCGGTAATCCCGACCAGTGGAGATAGCCCACTAGTAGGCGATTGAAGCGACGACGGATCTGCTGAAGAGCTAGGTTCGCGAAGTGAAAGCGAGGATATGCTGCAAGGGGTTGTTGTATCGGCTGCAGCTTTTTCGCCAAAGAGAAGCTTCACTGGGCTAAGGCATCCTTCGAAAACTATCTTGACCTCGGACAATTCTATGGGATTTGAGGATGTCTGGGCAAACGAGGAAATGGCGAGCTGTAACTGCAGAGGTTCGCCAACATTTCCCCCGGACTTTTCGAAAACCACCGAACCCATCACTAACAACGAATAAACTTAGTGTGATAATGCTATGGGAGTGTTAAGAGAAGACTCACGACATGTTACAACATCTTCCGCTCTAAGCACTATAGAGGGCTTGGGTTTCTCCAATGAAAGGCTCTCAAGACTCTTGTGCAGATCATAGTTCCAACCACTTCGCCTTTGGAAGACTGCACAATGAAAGATGTTAGGAAATTAAGGTCATAATGTCATTTTGAGCGAGGACTTACCCTTGTTGAATAGTTCCCAATCAATCCGTATAACTGTTTCACTATCATGCACTCGCAGAGCGCATTCTCTCAAGACCCACCCGAATTTCTCCATCAGCTGCCACCAGCCAGAATGCCGCCAACTAAGAGTCGGCCACAATGGCCGCAGTATTTCATACGCTTCGGACCATGAGCCAATTCGCATATATTCCTCCGCTATTTCCAGGCTCAAGCTCTCTACCTTCCGGGTTTGGTGACGCTTCGAAAATTCCTCTAATGAAGCATGCAATGTACTTAGAATTAACCGAGAATGATCAAAGCCGCTTTTCCCCCGTAGAGGAGCTTCAATATGCACCTCAGGAGCAAGATACGTATCATACAAGTAGGATCGGCTTGCAATCTGGGATGTTGAAGATTGTCCAAGCAGTATTCGATCTTCTTCCGGAATCTGCTGGGCTAGCTCACGTCTGAGCATTGTATGCTTCGCTGAGCGATACAACCAATACCCCTCATGGTGAAGTTGCTCCCACGGATGGGTTATATCCCCTGAAGGAAGTGTTTTTTCGGGTGGAACAAATATGGAATGGGATAGGGTAGGTATCTCAGCACGGCGTATAAGTTGGGACATAACCATGGACCATCGTGATTCCCATGCCTCCCAACCGTAATTGTTTGTTCCCTTGCCCCGCCGGTTAACGATACCTTGACAGCGAGTTCTATGGTCGGTCCATATACGCACTGCAGCAGTAGTCTGTCCAGTCCAGAGCAGGCAACGGATTATGCGTATAGCAAGGGTATCAGCTAAAAGGCGCGCATCATTAAATCGTGAACTCCAGCCTGCAATATTCTCAAAAACTTCCTGCCCAAACAAGGTTTCGTATGCACTTTCATAGTTCCTGCAAGCTGCATCCATCTCTTGGCGAAATTCGGCAAATATGCCAAGTTTGTATTCATAACGCACATTCCAGTCATGTAGTGATAACGTTCGAGATGTTCCAGTAGTTGGAGGTGCTGTAGGCGGAGGAATGGTGCTTCTGTTTCTCTTCCGTCTCGCGTGCTTGGATAGATCCCGATAATATTCAACAACAGAGGGCTGGAGCATGGACAGAATCGAGTTCGTAAATTCTTTTAATTCCACCAAAGTTACGTCTGAAGGAAGAAGGAATATTGATCTCTGGTCTAAGTTTGTCACTCTCCGAATGCTGGCTATGCGATCATCGGTGTCCCCTAGGTAGGGACTCTCTCCGTTTTCAGATAAGAGAACGATCAGAAAGCGAGTCTTATATCCGGAAGATGACCATGCTCTTTTGAGACCATTAATTTCTATTTTGAGTTGATTGTCACCAAGTGAGCTCATATTACGATCTAACGTAAAGGGGAAGAAGTTGATAACGGCGGCGGGGACCAGGTTCTGGTGCTTTGTAACCCACAATGGAGTGAGTAAGCCGTCTGGAAAAGTCGGGGATTTTGGTGTGAGGGGTGAAATGGGAGAGTGTAGAACATAGGATGATCCTGGAGGAAGCGCATCGTCGACTGATGAGCCAGTTGGGAATGAAGGCGGCGGGTCTGCTTTTCGAGGAGGAAGTCTGTATGACTATGTAGGGATTAGCATACAGAGATTAGCAAGTATGATAGAAATTCAATAACAGAATGCCCAAGAGGAGTTCATAAAAATTGGAGAAGTGGATGTCTCCGTTCAGGGTATCATGCAGTTTCGGAGCTGAAAGGGAGCAAGCAGTCCTTGATGTTACTGCCGACCTACCCGTCCAACGCTTTTGATTTTGAACCCGACACCAGCCGGTCTCCCATGCGCATCGTTCCTAGAGTTCCAAGGATCCTGGGACGCATCCTTCTCTAATAACAATTTCCGCAATTCTTCTGCAACATCTCCCGTCAATGGTGGAAGGTCTGATTGCAGCTGAACGCCCTTCTCGTAGAAAAATGGATATTCAGCACAGTGAGCAGGTAAGCCCGGCTCGTCCTTGGATTCCGCTCCCAGGCCAGAGAGCAGGATGAGGGGCAGATTGTGGACAACGTAGTCGTCGGGATAATCATCCATGACGGACAACGCAAGCTGTTCCGTGGAGCGTTAAGTCAACGCATCTCTAAACGTCGTAAAGCGAAGTAGGAATAACACATAAAGGGGCTCCCTGGTTCCGACAGAACAGTTGTCTCGCGGCACACCCAGGCAGCTAAGATGGACTGGCAGAGGGGTTTGGTAACAGTGGCTGGCACAAATATCAGATGTTTGGCAAAGTAGATGCCTTCTGCGGAGTCTGTCATCCGTACTAGGTACTCCGTAATTACAGCGTACGGGGTATACAGCAATTACAGAACGGTTCCGTACGGTCAGATCGGAGCATGAACGCAGGATGCAGGGATCAACGGGTCGATGGATCATGGATGTACCTAGGCACGGCATATCTGCAGGTGAAATCTTGAAAAAATTTAAGAGAGCATTCCAACATCAGACTCTTTCTCTCTTATTATTATGGGAATATGCAGATGTTTCAGCAGACAATTTTATGGTGGCCTTTTAACGCTTACCGTCAGGATGGATTGGCTCTCAAACAAGGTTATTTCGTCAATGGAGTTGCAGCTTTTTTTCCTCCTGAATAATCAAATATACAGAGTAACTAATTAACATCATCCTTGACAACCCCTGAGATCTGGAAGTATCATCATGAACAACTTGATAGAGACCACTCTTACATGCCCTGTCACAGACTGATAGATTGTATGTGGAATGTGCTGGACAGATATATTATTATTATTTATTTATTTTATTTCCCTTCTGTAGCTCTGGGGATGATAATAATAGGTTCTACAGCAGATACCATCTGCATATCATTCCAGGTTAACTTGCAATCCACCCCTCTCCCTACTATCAAGAAATAATTTTGCACTGACCTGTGCGCCCTTAATCAATTGATCAATCGGTAATAATAATAATAATTCTATCATCTTATGTCTTTCTTTTCCCTTCTTTCCATTTGTTCTCTTTCTTCATTGCCATCTTCTGCAGCTTTCGCCTTGACATCTCCCTTTGAATACTACTCCTGAGCGACTTGTCGCTTGCTCCCCAGGTATTATTACTCTTGCATTTTTATTATCGTCATCATTATTCTCTATTCTCTAAGAGGGAAGAATCTGACAGTCATCAATCTCTCAAGTCTCTGGCAGGCCAATCCATCGTTACGCGACATCCCCTACCTCTGCCCTACGGAATACAGAATAGAATCTTTCACCAAAAGACGATGCAGCCTCTGCTAGAACTGATCCGTGGAGCTCTTTTTTGAGTCGGTTTGAGCAACTTTGATTCGCTTCACCGTTAATAACGTACACACGGGTCGCTATGGATGCAACTCGGGGTCCTTCTGTATCCGACGCGCAGGGCGCCTCGCAGTCCTCTCTCTTCACGCGACGGCACAAGTCTTTTCCAACACAGTCAACGAGATCTGAAGATCTCTTCTCCATCGATCCAGCATCCCCTGAAGTAATTAGCTCTTTGATCTCCTCGCTTTCTTCCATAGCAGTACCTGTCCAAAACCATTTTGATGGCGCTCTGTCCGGCAGATCCCATACAGATCTTTCCTCTCCTGGTTATGCGACGACTCGGAATTCCATTGACCATTTATGCAACGGTTCGTCAGATTATTTTTCGTCAAAAGAGCATGGCCTTCGAGCGGTACACCAGACTTACAAGCACCTCAATGAGTCAACGGAAGGTCCCTTCCTTCATCCGGACGATGCCGCCATCGCACCCGTTGTCCGTATGGCCAGGGCTCCAATGTCTCCCAAGTCACCCAAGTCAAAACATTGCTTTCATTCAGAGCTTTCCACGGGGAGGCCAGCTTCGAGGGCATCGTACGCGTCTTCGCAGGTAGCCGGTGATGGAGACTCGACATTTGGGATGATCAGCGCAGAACCTGGACCACGTCTTTCAACCGCTGCCAGCATCGCTTCATCGAGTTCTGGCGGGAAAAGAAGTAGCCTTAAAAGCCCACTAGGGTTGTTGAAGAAAACATCGCGTGAATTTGCTCCTGATAAACAGAAACTGGCTGACCGTTTGAGGAAAAGAAACAGCTACAATGACAGCCTGAGGTATAACTCCCCTCGCAACGGGGCCAGTCTACGTTCTATGCGTTCTATGGCCGACCTTGCAGAGGAAGGCCGGTCTAACAGTTCTGCGATGGGGCTGCCCAAGGGGAATACAGCGAGCATGCCGTCAAGCTCGGAACCACAGTCTCCGTCAGCACTCGCACCGGAGGGTCGAAGCAACACGCCAGTGAGTATCACAGCTGGGAGGGTCATTCCCACTCGGGATTCATCTTTGCGGCATAGTTTTTCCAATTCAAGGAAGCCCAGATCAAGTCGCCATAGTCGTTACTCTTCCATGGGCAGCAATGAATTAGAAACTGCAAAAAAAATTTTTGACGATGGCAGCGAAGCAGAGAAGATTACGCGAAGGATACAGGAGCTAAAAGAGCAACAACAAAGGATTAGGAGCGAGAACGAAGTGGGTCCTAGTTCTCCCGGATCAATCTGGGCAGTACCTAGCAGGCAAGCTAGGAACTCTCAAACTCGAAGTGAAATTATTGACTGGGAACCCTTGTTGGAAAACGTTGCAGATGGGGCAAATGGAGACACGACAATTTCCGAGGAAAGTGCCCCGTCGCCTGCTGTTATGACGGGGAGAAGTAGAACCCATAACATACCTCATGACTCTCGCTCATCTATGAGCCAATCCCCTCCCGAAAAGAAAAGTTCCAGATATTCCCTGGAGCGTTCCAATTCTCTGAATACAAAACACCATAGACGGCTTCCGTCCAATCCAGTGCCCTCAGGCCGCGCCTCTTTGGGGGAAGGACGGCCATCGAGTGCCGATTCTATTGATGAAGCGGTTCTGACGCATTTAACTTCCTCGAAATTTACCCAGAAAGTGACCCATCCCACTACCGGTCGTACAATAGCATTCTCTGAGGTTGGAGACCCTAAAGGTCACGTGGTGCTTTGCTGTCTTGGAATGGGCGTGACGAGGTATCTGATGGCTTTTTACGATGAGTTGGCGCGAACTCTGCATCTCCGACTGATCACTTTGGACCGCCCTGGAATTGGAGAGAGCGGCCCTTACCTCGATGAACTGGGTACACCTCTTTCATGGCCCGGTAAGTTCCTTCCGGCAGTGTGGACGCTGTAAAGATCGCTAACGTTGAGGAGACGATGTTGCAATTGTTTGCAATCATCTTAAGGTCACCAAGTTTTCTATCCTTGCGCACTCTGCTGGGGCGATATATGCGTTGGCGACGGCTTTGAGAATTCCACAACACATTCGCGGTCGTATTCACCTTTTGGCACCTTGGATACCTCCCTCTCAACTATCTAGCATTTGTGCCCAGAAGGTACCTGTGCCCAGCAATGCTGTCCCATACTCGCAAAGGATCCTCCGTGCTTTACCCCCATCCGTCCTGAAAGTTGCCAACGCCAGCTTTTTGACTGCTACGAGCGCTAGCATCACTGCCAATCTACCGAAATCCTCCCGCAGAAGTAGACGGAAACCCTCCGGGAAGGATTCGTCTACTCCTGCAGGGGCTAAGTCAAGCAACACCCAGAGTATTAACGAAGGGACTGCCCCCAAGACATCTCAAATCACCAAGACTCCAACCACATCGGATGGCTCAACCACCAATACTGAAAACACGAAGCGGGAAATCCCACTCGCTACTTCTGAGGCACCTGAGGCCCGTGAGCGCCAGATAGACTATGATACCAGGCTTACTTACAAGATTTGGCAGCTGGCAACCACGAACGCGAACCCAGCGGTCGATCTCCTCGTTTGCTTGGAACGTCGCCAAGAAATTGGATTCCGGTACGCCGATATTACTCGACCTGTTGTTGTCCACCATGGAAGCCGAGATACTCGTGTCCCTGTCGACAATGTCCGCTGGTTGGGCAAGACGATGAGGCGATGCGAAGTCCGAATTCTCGAGGGGGAAGGCCACGGGCTGATGGCATCAGCCCCCGTGATGAGTGGTGTCCTGACGGAGATTGCAAAGGAATGGGAAGACTGGATGAAATTAGTCCAAGGAAAGCGTAGGGCGACAGTCAATCACGCAGCACGATCAGGCATCATGCTTCAATCCTCTTGACACCACCACGGACCTTAATGAAGCGCACTGGTCACTTCTGAAATGGTTATATATACGCATTAAAGGTCGACTTGGAGGGTGTACTTGGTTACCCCGGCTTTTCTCTTTTCTTTCTCTTTCCTTTGTCCATTTCTGTTTCTCTCTTTTCTCCAGCCCTAATGACTACTAACTACTACAAGTCAGCTCCTTACCCCACCCTTCCTGAAGCCGCTGCAGGTCATGCGGTTTTCGGTGACTTTGTTTGAGTTCCTATTCATACCGCATTGCTCATGTTGATGTGTCGCCTTGTCAGGGCTGAATCCTTCCTTTTCGTTGCTAGAGATCTCTTTCTTATCCTGCTTAATACCCAACCATAGCCGTGTTTAGTGTTAAATAGTAATGGTTATTATTAATAATCTAATTGTAATGCAATTCAAGGCAAGGGGTTATCGGATGTAAAACAATGCAGGGGATGGCCATATTTAGAACACAGTCCAGCAGATCCGATTAGCAAGACCCCCAGTTGCAGGCGCTCCTTGTTCATGAAGACCTGTCAATTTGTTAAGCATTCAGTAATAATTAATATTTAGCTAGTTACTAGGCTCCTTCCCAAGTGTTAGATAATAATAAATGATACGGGTTGTGCAGTTCTTTGCATTAAGCTTTCCGCCAAGTTTCCTACCCCTGGTACAAGAGCTTACCTAGATAAGCCGTAGCAGTTGCTTGCAGCTGTGCTCTCCTTGCCATCTAACGCTAGGTCCTGAATTTCTTGACTTTCGGCTTATGAAACCCATTTCATTGAAGCGGGGATCTAAATAATCCAGAAAGACATTGAAAAAGATAGCCAAAGATGCATCCCCAACGGCGTATTAAGATGTTCATTGCCGTTTCGACGGCAATTCTCCTGATCCTATACTGTCAGGTAAATCCTCCTTTCCTCGCCCATCCTTCCGGAAAGGAGATGCATGAAATGAAATAACGTCTAACATTTAAGACATGTGAGCGGTGAAAACTATTACAGAATGATATACGAAATATCCGAAACCAAAGATTCTACCGTACTACGGTGGAGGCGATGGAATCTCGGGAAGCAGCCAAACACTCGGCCAAGGATGATGATAGACTATTTCAAAAATTGCAACCGAACAGAGTGCCGGCAGATGAGCAGGTGTGGATGCCAAATACAAGGGAGAACAACACGTCAAAGAATGACGGCGATGTGGAGGAAGTATCAGTTGCTCCAGAAGGACAGGAGAAAGAGACGGAGGCAAAGGACGAAGCCAGCAGCACGAAGGCTGAACTGGATAGTATTCTGAAGCGATCACCAGGTATGTCGACAATAGTACCTAACCCATCTCTCGTTTATACGCTCTGCTAATCCTACATGTAACGTTATAGTCATCATCTTCTCAAAGTCGTATTGCCCTTATAGCGCCAGAGCGAAGTCCATCCTCCTCGACAAATACTCTATTACCCCTGCGCCGTATGTCGTCGAACTGAATCAACATCCGATCGGCCCCGAACTGCAAGAATTGCTAGGAGAAAGAACCGGTCGTCATACAGTCCCTAACATCTTAGTCAATGGGAAGAGCATTGGAGGCGGAGATGATATAGCTGCTCTAGATGAGAATGGTGAATTGGCGTCCACGCTGAAAAGGCTCGGTGGTAGTTGGATAATGGAGGTGAACGGCAAGGAAAATTAGGACTAATTTTCTGACGATTTCCAGGAGAGCTGGTGCGGAGGTCGGATATATAGTATATTCTTCTGTTTCATTTCTCATTTGGGTTTGGGCAATGGGCCTTGGGGACAATGGGCGCTCCTCTGGAAGGCATAGCAAGGCGTTATAGGCGGTTCGGGTGGGCGATCTACTAGTACATGGTTGGATAAATGCTACAAGCAGGTCCAGTATTCTCTTTATGAGATTGAATCCAGAATGAAAGCTAAGCGACCAGTTGACAAAAAGACAATCAATTATTTAATAAAAGATGCACCACTACTATGAGTGCGATCATCGATGTATCTAATGTACAGAGAGTATCCGCGCTATGCTGAGTTGGGGCAACCCTAGGCCGCATAGCACACTAAACCGCATTTGTCAACTAAGCGACGCACAACCTGGAATTTCGCTCCACCGAAGCCGTCGACTTTCGATCTCTTTTGACGACCGACCGCCCACGACGACAACGACAGTCATTCCCTCGGACATTCCACAGCCTACGCAGTCAAGATGCGGTACATTCACTCCGAGGAGACGCTGCCTATTCCCGACAATGGTGAGCATTCGACAATTCTTCGTTTAGCCAGCCCGATGTTGTCCTGCAGAAAGAGGAAGGAAGCAAGGGAAGAAAAGACAGAAGCTGCTGGGATGGACTGAAATCGTGACACTCCTTTCGCTTAGGAGTGTCAGGGATTGGAAACATGGGACAACTGGAACTGTGGCTTTCATTCTGGGATTGAGAACTGACAAGCTGATTCGGATTTATTTCTCTGCGTTTAGTGAAGGTTCACATTAAGTCGCGCGTTGTGACCGTTGAGGGACCCCGAGGTACGCAATCCTTTTCAAAGAACTGAAGCCCTGAAATTTCGCTACAAGGATCGCCCTGGCCGACGAACTGCACGACTAGACGTCATTCATATATACAATTGACAGAAAACTGATCAACTGGCTTTTCTATTTACAGGCAAGCTCGTCAAGGATCTCTCTCACATCGCTGTCACTTTCGGCCGCCCCAAGAAGGATGTCATCTCGATTGAGCTGCACCACGGTCACCGCAAGGGTATCGCTACCCTCCGCACCATCCGCACCATCATTAACAACCTGATCATTGGTGTCACCCGCGGCTTCAAGTACAAGATGCGCTACGTCTATGCTCACTTTCCCATCAACGTCAACATTGAGAAGAACAGCGAGACTGGCCTTTATGAAATCGAGATCAGGTATGCTAGATATCCAGCTTGAACGGTTCCCTGGTAAAAAAAAAATTCATCAGGAGCTCGTGGTATACGGTTCTGGACAGAATGATGGGCTCTGGTTCGATTTTTGTCAGGCTTCGGGATGATGCTGATCGGGTCTTTGAATTCAGAAACTTCCTCGGTGAGAAGTACGTTCGCCGTGTGACTGCCCAGCCTGGTGTTGAGGTCATCACTTCCCCCAACGTCAAGGATGAGCTCCAGCTCTCTGGCAACTCCCTGGAGGGTGTCTCTCAGAGCGCTGCCGACATTCAACAGATCTGCAGGGTCCGCAACAAGGATATCCGAAAGGTGAGATACTGTCCCTCTTTAAGATCAGTTTCGTGTGCCAGTTAGTTGACTGTAATTGTCTCTTATCCAGTTCCTTGATGGTCTGTACGTGTCGGAGAGGGGTAACATTGTTGAGGAGTAAACTTGTCCGTCCAACTTAAGGGGTGTTAACAGGTTGTCTGGGGGATTTCTTTCGCCTACTTGCCTTGGGAAAGTGAAGCAGAATAATGAAAAAAGACTATGGGTTCCAAAATCTCTTAACGAGTCCACGGGAAATGGCTTGTATTAGCTGGAAAGCGTGGCGTGTAGAAATGTTCGCCTTCTATGGATTGGTTTCATTTTTCCTTCTCACGCATGGAAAAGGTTCTTTTTTAAGACTTTTTAAGACCTTCATCTAGAGCAATGCTGAGGCAGACGCTACTGCACAATGGTCTATCGAGAACAAGTACCTTCCCCAGAACTAAAGAAAAAAAAATGAACGATCCCCTCGTTTATTATGGAAGTAGTCTATAAATGAACCCACTTCCGCAGCACTTTAGCTATCTCCTTACTACTAACCACATGTTGATACGGTTCAGTAGCAAAAGAGAATAGATCACAGCGCAGGACCCTCCTCAAGTCCTCGTTCCACATATCTGTAATAACCAAGACACTATCCGTGTAAAATTCCAGCCTGCCAAGTGTTGGGATGGTTTGGTCCAACCTTAATGGGCTTCAAGCACGGTGTTTCGATGAGGAACCATGAAGCATGAAACCGTTGGGATAGAACAAGTTGACGATCTAGTGAACACATCTAAAACTAGCTTTCGGCTGAATATTGCTGGGCCTCCTCGTTCTTCCTTCCCTGTCTTCTCTTGGCTGGTCTTTTAACCAACCAACTCCAACTCTGAGCGTATGATTGCTCAGATCAATCCCCAAGTCCTATCGACCTTTCTTTTCTCCATTTCGCACGTGAAGATCCAGTGTTGTCTGTGTTCATTGCTCTTGTCCCACTCTGCAGGACCTTGATCTCCAGCAATACTTACTTGGCATGTGAAAGAGCTTTGGTCACACGACGCATTCCATATCTCTGAGCTTGACAAATGTAGTGTTTCTTGTTCTCCTTCTGAAGAATGGGGTACTGGATAAGCCTCTATGGCATATTCATCGCGATTGCGAGCATGGTGCTTGATGTTGCGCTCTTTTGGAAAGAGGTGAGCGATGCCGCAGCCTCCTTGGAACATCTCGATCTCTCTTATTGTTCCAGGAACTGATGAGCCTGGTCTTGTTGCAGAGGTTACTGTCATGGTTGAGATCGAAGTCTCCGCGAGTTCGACTTCGGCATTCTATGGCTACGGCAACGACTTTTGAGGAATGGAAGGAGGCAGCATTCGAACTCGACGAGCATATCAGTGCTGACTTATGGTGAGTCCTAGAAAGACCCTATCATGTCTGCGATAGATGTACTTCAGTTTTTATGCGGTTCTACTCATGCATGAAATATTCCTAACCTATGCATGTAGGCGTCAGAATCCGGTCAGTCGACACTACGACTATCGACTGATTCTTGGGCGACTGGAGGCTCTGATGGGTGCGCGAGAGGAAGGTGATATTCTGATGCTGGTCAACCTGCTTCGGTCGGGCCTTGTTCGTAATCTAGGCAATATTACTTCTTCCAGGCTGTTCACTCATGCGCATGCGGGTACTAAGCTCCTTATTGACGATTATATCACGCAGGTCGCGCTCTCTATTCAATACGTGACTTATCTACAGACTGTATCCATCCACGGAAGTGGGTTCACGTCCCAGGCGAAATTAGAGCTGCTTCACGACACCCGCCAGGCCTTCGGGAGAACCACGTTGCTCCTCCAGGGCGGATCGATCTTTGGATTATGTCATATTGGCGTCGTAAAGGCGCTGCACCTTCAGGGCCTACTACCTCGAATTATCACCGGCACGGCTACTGGTGCTCTCATCGCCGCACTCGTTGGGGTCCATACTGAAGACGAGCTCCTGACATTTCTCGATGGCGATGGCATCGACTTGTCTTCATTTGATCGACGGCGGAAAGTCAAGACACTAAAGGACGGCGTTCAGCGTCTACCAGGTGACACGGGTAACGGTTTTCTTGAGACCTTACTCAGACGACTGAAAAGGTATATCCGCAAAGGATACTTCCTCGATGTCGGGGTTCTCGAAGAGTGCGTGCGAGCCAACGTTGGTGATTTGACCTTTGAAGAAGCGTATGCAAGGTCGAAGCGCATCTTGAACATCACTGTTGCAGTATCGGGTGCGCATGGTACGCCGACTTTGCTCAACTATTTGACAGCACCAAATGTTGTATGTGACCAAAATCTCCATGAGAAAAAAATATTCATTTCGGATTCATATATTGATGTTCTAATGGTTCGCTGCTGCCGTAGTTGATATGGTCTGCTGCCGTTGCTTCCAACGCATCTTCGACAAAACTATATTCTCCCGTCACGATATATTGCAAGGACGAGACTGGCTCAATTGTTCCGTGGCCCCATTCGCGAGATGCTACTTTCCAGTCCTACCGTCACGCCCAGTATGACGATGGAGAATCCCCGTTGTCACGTATTGCGGAGCTCTTTAATGTGAACCATTTCGTTGTCTCACAAGCCAGGCCTTTCCTCAGTCCATTCCTCCAGTCCGATCTGGGCTTTCTACACAGAAGACAGGTGGGGCAATGGAGCTTCACACGGTCTCTCATGCGTCTAGTCACTGCGGAAATCCGACATCGACTGCGACAGCTAGATTACCTCGGCCTTCTTCCGCAGAAACTGGGCCGGCTTCTCATTGACGAGACAATTCCTGGCCCCAGCTTGACACTTGTGCCAGATCTGTCGCTAAAAGATTTTGGCAAACTTTTTCAAAACCCAACCAAGGCAAGTCTCACATACTGGATCCTGAAAGGTGAACGAGGCGTGTGGCCCGCAGTCAGTGCACTAAAAGTTCGCTGTGCTATTGAAGTCGAGCTAGATAAAGCATATCAGATTGTTCGCAGGCGACGACCCAGCGACAGCTCTCTGCCGGCTACGAATATGACGTCACAGCATCTTGCGGATATCGAGGGCGAACTGCGGTTTCGACGAACGAGCAGTACTGACCAGGAGTCAGGGGCATCAGTAGTATCTCTTACAACTAATGGGGGGCCATAACACATTACGATATCATATCGTATGGTTTTCTTTCGTCTTCCTTTTGGCTTCTGCGTGTCGTGTCTCCTTTATTCTGATATGTATCGCACCAGCTTAGCTGTAGTATAGGTACAGCCCAGTGTGCCTTCCACGATTTTCTTTCCTATTGCCGCAGCTTTCTCTATGTCCGTGAGTTGATTAGCGAGTTGTCTTTGGATCTTGGATATCATTTGTCACGGTGATAGGACATGTTGTCGGTGATTTATATATATACGCTGGTGACACCAAATGCCACGTCCATTGTGGGGGTATCCTTCCATTCGTTTTACATTGCAGCTTCGATTATGATATGGCAGTAGACTCTGGCCAGCTAAGGCAATGAAGCCTTTGGGAATGCAGGCAACGTCTATCTTGTAGTGGGGAAGGGGGGAATGCTAACTTCAGGCACTCATTCACCTGTATCTTAATTTGAGTGTCCAAAAAGTTCATTCAACCTGGAAAGACTCATGCGGTCGCTTTGGAATCCGAGCCCCTTACGGTTGACTTTTGCAGTCGCAGGGGATACCAATTTCTTTTCTCTCTCTGGTGTCGATTTTTGTTGTCCTTTGTTGTAGGCATTAATTATTACTGTTGGACCTCTAATATCCACTCTATTGAAACGGCATCAGGCATATGGGTGTCGTCACGTTTCTGAGTACGCATAGTCAGTCAGTTTTGGACGCTTTGTCTGACTCAAGACAAGCCAACTTGGGCATGTATCGTCGGTATATATAGATAAGCAAGTTCTATCTAACGTAACCGACCACCGAGCGGTTCCGAATTCCACGAATTTCACCATTCTAAACTTGATGCTTTTCAACACCACAAAACAAGCATATTTTTCATTGAAAAATAGTCTATATCTATTTATTAGACACTGGACCCTACTATGTCCTAATATATTACAATTACTACATGTTGGTGGCTGGCGCTGCCTAGGTTGCCAATTTTCTTTGAGAATCCTTTCTCCTTCAATCTTTTCTCTACCTTCAGCAACAGTTAAACTTCCTCTGGTTTAAATAAAGTGTTGCTCCTCTTTTGCCTCCTCTTCCTATATTGAGGCTCTGGTTTAAGCTAACTAATTTGATGTTGTAATAAGACAGCATTCTGCATAATTATCTCAGCACCTTTGATACCTTTTTAAACAGCTTTATCCACAATAGATAGAGATACAACATCTTTAAGATATTCAATCTGCCTCTTCTGCTGTTCAAGCTGATATATATTTGCTGGTGTTTTCTTTATGTCAAAAGACTGATTGCTGTTTGATGTAGATGGTGGTGTTGATATCTTCAGTTGGATATTGAGTTTTTGAAGAACTCTCTAGAGAAAAAGGAATTAGGCCAGTTGCTGCAAAGCCACTTTGGATATTTGATAAAGATAAAGCCTGTTGGTGGACTGTTGGATAGATATAGAGGAAATCCTCTTTCCCAATTGAATGGATTCCCTTCTAATCATTTCTTGGATTTGCTGACCATAAAAATACCTCAATAGTGAAAAGCAGCTCACATTGTGCGGGGGCACTGTGGAACCCTAGATTCCTCATATTTCCCATCCTAGAACGCCGTAGGGCCGCGGCCTCCGACATACTAATATATGGTGGAGTCCGTGGCCGAAGAGTACTTAAGGAGGGTTTCCTCCCAGATAGTTACGAGAAATTGAGCATTCTTTTGGTTTTAAGGTTGCTTCACTAGTATCGTCGTCGTATAGGAGCGAGGCTCCGTCGTTGTTGCGTTTTTTCTTTTCTTATATCGTTTTCCTACTAGATCATACAGCGCCGTGTGGTACAGCGGCCTTGCTTTGGTATATGGTTCCTGTCGCAGGGAACAACGCACGTACGCCCCCTTTACAACATCTAATAGTTGAAGAAGATGAGAGGAATACGGAAGCATATATAATGGGATAATCTATCTTTCAGTACAGAATTTATTAAATTCTGCTGTAGCATGACTGCTATGCCTATCCATAATTAACAACCTATACCTGCCAATTGTCTATGAAACTGTTAGGTCACGCACGCAAGCATGTATATATTAGTCAGCAGCCGTGTAATCCACGTGATCTAAGGCGCATACTTATATGATGTGGATCAGGGGTGCGGCGTCTGGATACCAGATACTAAAAGGATACCGTAGGATTCATAGGGATCGTGGTGAACGCTCTATATCGATATACTGCTGTCTCTAGTACATCTTGAAGCTCTAAAACGATGCGCTTCCTCTTGCTTGCTTGCTACACCTTGTATTGTCCCAACATCCGTATGTTGGTCCTTCCTCCGGAACATACATACTCCGTATCCGGGACCGGATTATCAGATAATCCACCTGTCCGAAATAGTATATCCTCATCATTATAGCAGCGCAGGGCTCCGAGACTTGGGGCGCCAGCGATTAGTTCTTCTACAATATGACCCCTACGAGTTGCGCCCCAGATTCCTGACCTTGTAACGGGCCAGAGCCCGTCGGGATCACGTACAATCACGTGCCCGGCAGCCTGTCTACGCGAGTCGTCGAGCAGCACGAACTCTTCCTCTCTTTGAAGCTTTTGGTAGATAGCATCTGGCATCGTTAGATTGAATCAAATCTCGCTTTAGCCCTTCACAATTCCATTTAATCACCAACTAGGAATTATTGGAAGAATATTAAAGGTTAAATAAAGCTGCTGCTTTTTTTGTTTTAAACTGGCCCTTTTTGTAGGCATCCAATGCCAGCTGAATCCAGTTTTCTTTGGCTTCGATTTCCATGTTGTAGTTGTGGTTAAAAATCAATTGACTAGTAAGGGGTAGGTAGAATTTTGGAATTCGGAACCACTCGTGGCTGAAACCACTCGGTCGATTACGTTAATTCTTTTGGTGTTAGTGAAAACAACCAAAAGACCAAAAAAACCACTAAAAAGTTCTGACAAGGGTGGGATTCGAACCCACGCCCCTTTCGAGATGCGGACCTTAACCGCACGCCTTGGACCGCTCGGCCACCTTGCCGTTATTGATTATATGTTCTATGTAGTGCTAGATAAGAAACACCTTCTTCTTGCCTCATATTTGGTTAATGCATTATTTAATGGAGGTATATCGTTGGTTGCTAACTAGATAGGCCTTCGTGGTGGAAAAGGTCAGCGAGGGCGGACCTATGCGGCAGAATCCCACGTGATCCAACATATTCCATCATGCCCACATGACTGTGCCACGGATAAAGGTTAACAGTTAATATTTCACAACTTCCTGTACATGGCCCAACAAACTAATGTCTAATATCAGGCTTATGTTTATTATTCTTTGCCGTCGACCCTTGGTGAGAACATGCTTTGCATGACAGGGCGAAGACCATTGTGTGTATAGGAGGAGGGCTGCCCCAGCTCAATATGTCTGTTATATATAGTCGGGCATATGGTTAAATTACCCATACTGTCCGCCACAGTAGCCGTAAGGTAGACAAATACAAAAAGTTACATATGTAAAGTAGACAAGTATTCCTCGGGCTCCTAGGAGTATCCAGTGAACAGATAGCAGAAGGGCATCCATGGAGAACTGAGTATCATTTACGTCCAGTCAGTGAGTGCTACATAATGGTTAGCCGTCCAGCGAAATAACCCACCCAGAGAGCTGGCAGCCCAGAGTCTGGATGACAGGATGCCCTCATGTTACCCCTAACTGGCCCACCCAATACCCCATCAGAGCCCATCGGATCCAGGGGGGCCCTTATATGCTGTGCGAGGAGTTAGCAAAATCCAAAACACCCATGCATTCATCCCTCGGAAGCTGCATTCCACAGAAGAAAACAAGGAGAGAAGGGGAGATAGCATACAGATTCGCGCATATATAGCGTACCACACGCCGGAGATAGCCATAAAACCAGCAAATACGACCGAAGCGTAGTTCATAGATACCGCAGTAACAGGACGCGAACTTGGCATGCTGAACAGGACGAGCTCAAATAAGATCCAGCATACCGAAATTATATTAACAACAAAGCCAAATAGAGGCCCACAGTTAAACCTCGCCCTGGAAACCTCTTGACGGCCATGCGACAGGCTAATAGTTATGGGGATAGCGTAGGCCGCAGCCAAAGCGATGACACCTACAGAGACGAAAGCCTGGAAGGCACTGCTGCTCCCCAGGTTGATGAGCCCCAGAAGCATCTGGACGACCGTCACAAGCACCAAGGACCAAACAGGTACCCCCAAGTGCTCATTGACACGAGACCAAATTCTTGACAGCGGAATTGCACGGTCCCGCGCAAATGCCCAGGTGGCACGGGATGCTGCCACGGTAATGCTTATCGAACAGAAGAGAGTAATCATGAGAACAAGGAACGTGAGACCTAGGCCACCACCTGGACTTCCCATGACCCTGTGGAAAATATAAGGGATGGCCTGGCTACTGGGGGCAGAGAGGATATCACCAAGTGGCGGCAAAGTAAAGCATATCGGCAGTATGAAGAAAAGGCCCGCAAACCCACCAACTGGCACACATAGACTGATTGCCTGGGGAACCTTGATAGCGGGGTTTTCGCATTCTTCTGCCATGGATGAGATCATGCCGATTGCAGAGAAACAATATGCAGGCGGCAGAAGCCCGATGAAGAAAGTAAAGCCACCCCACCCAGAAAGGCTTTTATCGTAATGACGTAGTGCATAGGACGCGCTATGCCTGCCTACATCCGCCTTGACTGATAGTGCAACCAGAATAACGACAATGGAGAGGGCCGTCCATGTCGCACAGATAATATCGACTTGTGGTAGGTAGCGGTTGGCGAAGGTGCAGATTATCAGCGAACCCAGGCAGATAGCATAAAAGATCAACAAGAGTTGCCAGTCGCTAGCACTCCAGTTAGGGTGGTACATCGAGACAGTGGCCGATATAAGCGAAGCAAAGCCGAAATTCACGGAGAGTGTAATAGTCCAGTTTCCAATGAGCCAAATCCATCCGTTGATAAACGAGAGAACCGTCTTCCCATTTCGCGAGATTTGAAACGTCCAGTAATGGGGACCGGCAGAGGTTGGATACCGGGATGCGAACTCTGCCAATGAAAGTGCAATGCACTCATCCAGGACAAGAACGACGATCCAACCGACGAAGATAGATAGCTGGCCACCGCCGTAAATGGCGCTGGATAAAGGGCCTCCCTCGCCATAGGGAATGGCAGCGATTGCCAATGTCTGAAAAAGTAGTGTGATCAATGAGCGATTACGTCGAAGCTCCTGCTTGTAACCCAATCTACCAAGATCGTGGTCACCTTCAACAAGAATACTTTCAACTTCTACATCATTATTTCCCCTGGGGAACGAAGACTCGGTTAGCTGCTTGCCTTCATTAATTCCCATCTTGCCGGAGGTCATGAACGTGAAGAAAAAGTCCGGATGCAATGCAGCATATAGGGCCCTATATGGAGTAATGACAATAAGGTCGAAGAAAGGACAGGTCGAATGGCAATAAAGGTAATCAGGGACTCTGCCTGCATGAGACCCCAAGGACCGTCATGCTATTCTGAAGATGCAGACACGCTTTATGACATCGGAAAGGCATCCTGCAATCATCGACGCCAGTCACAGATTAAAGTAATAATAAGAAACGAGATGCTCGAAAGTCTTATCTCTCCTTTTCAAGGACAGGGGGTGCTTCCTGCATGTCCAACTAGATTGACCATGGATATATTGTACTGATCTGGAAACGAATATCAGCTCCCTTATCAAAGCAAAAAAGATGGTAGCATTAGCCGACAGGGCCTGCCGTTATCCTCTCTCCCAATGGCTTTTACACCCACCTGCATCGACTGGTATGATCGACGCAGGAATCAGTCAGTGTGATAGGGGGAGATAAGTCTGGTGGTGGCAGAGACGCATCTGGCCCAGAACAGCAAAAATTTCCGTTGCTCTCTGCATTAACAGTACCATTGCCTAAATCTAGGCAATGTAGGCAAGAGTAGTATTTTGCAGAAGACAAAGCAACTATCTCGGTTCTAAAAGGACAAGCGGATGTGAAATTCTAGAAATAGCTCAACAGGAAAACCCAACAGTCTAAAAGCCGAGTAATAGATTTGGGAGATGGAAGAGGGCATTGGCTCTGTTGAGTGTCGACCCTGGGGATGATCCGCTTAGTTAAATAAATAGATGTACCCACGTCCCCCGGATATGCCCCATAGCCTGCGTTATTCTCAACCACACCCAACATTCCTAGTAGGTATACTGCAATATTTCAAGTCTCACCCATACTAGCTAGAGTTCTGTGCATTCTCAAGGGCTGTCCCGCTTGGGCGAAAAATGACAACAAAAAAGGCTTTGCATTAAATACAGATAAGGCAGGAGCACTGCATTTGTACACGGGAGAATACGATGGAAAAAAGAAAAAGGCACGGGATAGAAGGGCTGTACCACAGGCATAATGAAGTGGACAAAACGGAATGAATTTGAGACAGGAAGAGACGCGAAGTCTCCACCCTACGCCCGGAGAGCACGTGGACCCGAAGAATACAAGCAAAAAGAATAGAAAATGCAGAAGACAATAATGTATGATTGTCTTCAGGATATCAATGAGCGCCGGTAGCAGGGCGTGATGGAAGGCTAGCAGTGGAAGGAACCGTCAGCGGTGGAACTAACGGTACCCATGTCAGTTTCATCCTTTCTTTTCCAAATAAAGTCTAAACAGATAACGTTGGACTTACTGCTGAACCCATAGCCCTCGGTAGTCCCTTCTAAGATATGGGGGTCGACTTCAACTCGAATAGCCACATCCAGGCCACCACTTACGCCGCTGTCGCTGCTGATGCCATCTGCAGCCCTGTGCGTGGAACCGGCACCCGCCTCACCGTCATGAAGTGGCGAGTGTCCATCAGCCGCCCGGGGGGTTGATGAGTTGCCATTTTGACTCATGTTAGGTGGCGTGTCGATTTCAGTGATGCAAGCAAAATTTCGTGAGGGCATTGTCACTTTATTCCATGGAGCACTTTTTTCTTTGCCCCCCGGCTGCTTGTCGAAGATATCCATGAGAGTCTCATCGGTATCATGGTCCAAGTGGTGGATCTTATTTCTCCTAGCCAAAAGATTGGCGACGGCTTTGGGAGGCGGCTTATTGGTGATGGCACTGCTGATGATGTTGACTATGTATCTGTGGTCATTCTCGCTGGGAATACCTAGCTTGAGATTAGAGTAGAATCTCCCGATCGCGGCAAGGTGGACATCTCCTCCCAATATGGTCACTCGGATAGAATGGGTCTTGGCGAACTCCTGCAGACGCAATATCAGTTCTTTCCTCTCTGCCTTATGCTGACGAGCAGTATAGTGGTCATCCAGATCATCCAAAAGATCGACTTGACCATCGAATTGGTTGAAGAGGCTGCCCGCAACTCCAAAACGCCTGTTCAGCAAACGCACTGGAGCAATCACTGGGGACGTCAAGATGTTTTCTAGCCAAGCAAGGCGGGGATAGGCGATCGGGACGCCCAAAAGCAAGATGAGATGCTTAATTTCCCCATTGGCCGCGGCAACTTCGCTATTAAGACGAGCAAAGATATTATCATACGTATCTGGGTAGTTTACTTGATGCCGAGTACGCTCCGTTCGCGCGTCAAGGCCGATGAATGCAATGCGTCTACCGAGGCGCATGTACAAGTTTCTAGCCTTCTCTTCAACGTAGGGCCCTGGCCGTTTAGAGATAATCCAGCTCGGATCTTCTGCCTGATTTTCCAAAACAAATGTGTCTTCTAACTGTCGAGGGTCAGCGCCGGCCGTCCCATTTATCGCATGCGTGGTTTGGGGGGCATCCGTAGTGAAGGTCGACTTGGGAGGGGCGATGTGGTGTTGAAACAGGCAATAGTATTTGTATGCCACCCCCCCTATGCCCCGGAAAACCGCGCATTTCATGAAGTGGTCGGTATAGGAGCCAAAACCATCAATGATATCATGGTCATCCCAGACGTTGATCTGAGGAATCCGGCCATTAGCGGTCATAAATGGCTCTGCGGTATACCATCTAACATAATTTTTGAAGTAGTACTCATCACATGCAGCCCTCAGAGAATTGTTGAAATCGTGTGTGCGTCGCTTGTGGGGGTTTGAAATGGCTGTCCAGGCCTTTAATGGACCATCAACGCGGATACCGTCATTATAAATCTGGTCCCCACCACCGATCATGACATGGAACGGTCTCTCATTGTGCACTCGCATCACCTCATTCCATAGATTTGGCCCGACCCATTCATTCATGTCCGTACCAACGGAGAAGCCATTACAGGAATGAAACATAATGCGCATTGACTGGTTCACGGAAGGAACCACAAAGTGCCATGGAGGCTTGCGAATATACTGCAAGCCTGGAATATTATATGCCCAGCAAGCTTCATAGGACTCCAATTCAACCGAGATAGAAAATCTCCAGAAAGCAGCTTTTGGATCTTCGTAAAGCCTGAGGCCATTGTATAAGACAACCTCCGAATTCGGTTGGCCTTCACTGGCCTGGACGGCAGATGAAACAGGGCCAACTTGGTATAGGTGCAGCTGCGGCTGATGTGGACCTGGCTTGGTCACAACCAACACGCTGCCATGCCATACGGACGATGTAGGCTGGACATCCAGGTATTTGAAGTTAATCAGCGGCCCGCAAAGAACGTCGATCTGTGCATTCGCCACGTTGGGTCCGGAAGCGGATTCGGCCGGATAGGCATCTTTATATGGTAATATTCAATTAGCATCTGTCAGGCTACCTCTGTGTGAGTTTTGTGACGCGTCTGTCATGAACCAACCCACCTATCTCCGCACCATTCTGCAGTCGCGCATGGATCTCAGCCATTGTCGCGTCAGCAAAAGTTGATGAGCTCAGAAAGAGAGGAGCACAAGGATATCAATTCAAAAAAAAAAAAAAGATAGATAATGGGCAACGAGCGGGCCAGTCAGGGGGGTTAACCGGGGAAACGAACTGTACAGAGCAGTATTGAACAGAGACAAAGGAGTGAGGGAAAGGGAATGATGGGGAAAATTGGATGAACTGATTTATTTTTGTTAGGACATTGGTGCTATAGCCGATGAATAATTTGTTTGTCCATGCTGCCTTCCGGCAGACGAGGCCAGGATGTGCAGCAGCGCAATTAGAAAGGTCATACTCTGTTTGGCTGACTCCGGAGATCCCACAACTATCGGTCGCTGGTGTGGCTTGGCCTCACCACCGGCGCTTGGCGACGCGTGGCTGTGCGCGTAATCGGCGATGGGCCGTGGGTGTATGCACACTGGGCCGTATGCATAATACCGTATAGCCACAGCCACAGCGGTGCGGCTCCCCTTACCGTAGGGCTAGCCCTGGATCCTCATGACCATGCTTTCTCCTTAGGAGCTTAATGAACCATCCAGATTGGGATCTAATGCGACCCATATGCGATACATATCATTTTACTCCATTATTGTCTTCTTTACGTTTCCATATCTGTTAGATCGACCAGGCTGCAGCCAATTGCTATGAGATGAGGCATAACGTACATTACATTTCTCGACTAACAACATACTAGGTAATTACTCTGACAAAATTGAATCCCAACTGAATGGAGTATCGGCATCTCAAATCCCCATTTGCCTTGTTCTTCAACAGTATTTTAAACATCACTTAAACATAATCCTCCAGAATTGAGTTCTCAACTCCAACAAATGGATATTCAGACGGAGAAGGAGTCCTAGGTGCTGGGTTCCCCCAAAACGGCAGGAGCAGGCTCTCATAGTTCTCACTCATAGTCCTTGCCAACATTCTCTCCAAGACCTCCTCTGGGGAGACAGTGTCAAATTCAGGTCTGGCGAAGAGCTTTTCGAACCGTTTTTCGGCTTGTTCTCTAAGTAGGTTCCGGTTATCCTCGCGGAGCTGGTTGCAAATGTCGATGCTTGGTGCATGCCATTGGTGCCCTCTCAAATTTCCCTCATCAATAGACTCACTGAACGTGTACAGGTCATTTGTATATCGGTTTACAAGGGATTTTCCTTTGATAGGCCGTGCGGGTGTGCCGTTGGAAATACTAGACCAGGCCTTGTACGACGCCCGTTCGAGAATCGCACGGCATTTGTCAAGGTAATCATCAAATTCTTTTTTGAGATCATCGAGCAAGCTTTGCTCCTGGTGAAAAAGAACCTCTGCGAAGTCGACCACCCACTGGCCGTACAAAATGGCGATAACAAGCTCCATTCCAGGGTCGTCGTTAGCGTGGCGAGATATGCAGTAAGGGCTCGAGCTGAGGATTCCAACACTCACATCCCCTCCTGTATTGTTGAAAGTCGTTTTAAACAACTGGACGAGACCGAGAATTGTGAGACTATACGTATCGCATCCATCGTCCCAGATACTCCAGAGATCGTCGATATGCTCTGGAACCCAACTGAAAAAGCGTGCAAAGAAGGTTCTCGTAAAACAGTCGAACCCAAGAACATAAGACATACCGTCGAAAGAAGCGTCAGGCCCTGGGATGGGTAGGACTGCGAAAAGAAGCTTCGGCTGGCCCCTCACCAGGAAGTTATCGAAGGCTCGTCCTTCCCGCATTTCACGATAGACCAAAGGGCAGCAGTCATCTCCGTCGTACAGGTACACGCGATTACGCCTGGATTCCGCATCTTCTCCCCCTTTGGAGCTACTAAGGTAGAGCTGGTAGTCGACGATTTTCCATGGATGCACTACGTCCACGTCCTGCATTCTGGAATCGTTCGTACTGCTGGTGGCCATATCGGTGAGATCACCTGAGCCCAGCATGTCCCATTCAGGGTCACTGAATTCATCGCTCATATCAGCAACGGTATTAGGCCTGCCCAAGGGCCCACCATCTGGAATAGTTCCCGGAGTCCTGCTGTGAAGTGATGACAGCTCTTCTTCAGAAAAGTCCCAGTCGGATATAATGCTGTCCCTGCTTGTATTCAATCCGAACGCGATGGGTGCAGACATCTGCCAAATCAGTTTGTTGCTCATCCTGCAAGCGTCACTACCCCCTGATGTCCCGGTATCAAACTAAATGGATTTTGCGAATGCTGCGTGAACTGCTTGCCCTCAATTGTCGTGCTAGGAGCTTTCTGAGGAAACTGGTTTATACTGATCTAACAAGACAAATGAGGGTGGGTTGTGTGAGCATCTGAGCAAGGAGAAGAGATAAATAAAGAGATGCCCTGTTCTTGAATGAACAAGATAGCTAAGGAGAGAGCTCGTGAGAGGAGGGGACAGGAAAAAGAGAAGAGATTGGTGGGCCCTTTGTGTCCATATTTCTTCTGACGCGTGAATGCGCCTTGTGGGGGTATCTATATGAGTCTGGCCTCATCTTGTTGAGCAGAACTCATGTTGAGAAGCACAAAACTCAATCAAAACATGCTTCTTTTCTACACATATGCTGTAAGGATAGCCTGATAATCAAAACATGCGATATCACTGCTGAGAAAACTTTAAACTATAAATAACATAAATGTTAATGAAGAGAAAGTGGTTAGGCTAGGTGGAATATGAGGCTTTTCAACATTTGAGCATGACCCCAGGTGAACTACAACCAGAAAGGGAGAAGACGCCATTCACTACCAAAGACATGTCTGAGACACATCCAGGATATGTCTGTCCCTCAGGCCTTACTGCTGCAGGGCTTCTCTGGACTACCTCTGTAGGTAAGGTATTGGATATTCTTGGGGGGGATACTGTAAACAACATACAGCACATCAAGTGGCTCTAATGTTCAGGCATTATCCTCGGTCTTTACAGCAATTAATCCATAGATTCTGAAGAGGGCCCAAGTAAACATAGATTCCTCCTGCCATACTATTTCTGTATAAAAAAGGAGAGAAAGAGAACGATGCTTCTGTACTCTGTAGGAAAGGAATGACGCCTGTCAGAGATAGAGAACCATGATGCTTGCCACTTCATGCTGGCCATATGTTTGAATTTCCTGTATCTGAATGCGTCAAAACTTAATTCAAGGAAGTAGACCCTATGGGCGGACTTGTGAACTATTTTTTTTTTTTTTTTTAGATTCGAATCTGGAATAAAGTAGCTACTGTCTTTTCGCAGAAATAAATGAATGATAAATGTATACCAGGTATTATAATATACATATATCCTCTCAAGACAGGGAGGAAAATTCTAGTTAAAGACTAGTATTGTCTTATGCTAACTCAAGGAAATGAGAAGAGGGACAGAGACATTCAGAATAATAATAATACAAGGAGGAAGTTGGAGACAGAATAAAATAAAACCAGGCAGAGAACCCCCCCCCCACTATATAGACTCAACCTTCTACCAAAAGATTAAACAAAATTTCCTTTCTTTTTTAATTAAAATCCTTTCCCACTGCCATCCCCCTTTACTCCCTATAACACACCTTTTCTAACCAAGGTCTATTCTCTTTTTGCTTCTTCGCTCTTTCAGCCTTCCATGCCACAGCCCATAGTGCTCCAGTTAGATAACCGCCCAGATGAGCATAGTAGTCGAGGGAGGCAACCCTGAGCGCTGGAAACGGGGAGAGGAGACCCAATACCTCCAACGCGACGATACCAGTCAAAGCAACCCAGCCAGGGGCAGAGAAGGTATCCCGCCACTCGGGTGGGAGGAAGAAGAAGGTGAGCTTGTCACTGTTTTCTTTGTTAGGAGAGAGCAATAAAACATATCGAAATAGCTGCAACGAGATACTCACTCTGCATGAAGCATGCACCATGCGGAAATAAGACCAGTGAGGGCGCCGCTAGCACCGAGCGAGGTGACCATCAACTTTCCCAGTAGAACATGCGCAGTAAGAGAAGCCATGGAGCCAACAACGCCGCAAGCCAGGTAGACAGCTATGAAGTTTCCGCGGCCAATTTCATCATGCACTTTTGTATATTGTTAGCAAGCGGTGGCTGGTCTAGGCCCAGATAATGCTATAAAAATAAACTTACGCCGAGTCCCAATAAACCACAACATAGTCATGTTTACCGCGAGATGCTTGAAGGTCTGGTGACTGAATATACTTCCCACTAAGCTGAGCGGATGTGGATACACGGGGACACTAATGAAATATCGGTTGAGCATTCTCCATGATGGAGGCCAACATTTCCACAGGATGCAGATTCCCACGTTTATGCCGATTATGGCTATGGCCGTCGCTGCCGCCGGGTAGACATTTGGCCATATACGATCACTCCTTTGTGGAGGTTGGTAAGATTCTGCATAGATATAGCAAAGGCCGAGTGTGATCAGAGTCACTATGAGAGCAGGTATAAGACGGCGGGACTGAAGGGATAGGGGCGTTAATAGGAACACTCTCGAACCAACAAGAGGAAGCAGGATCTGGAAGAATCTTACTGTAGTCATCTCTGACAATTTACTGTAATCATTGTCCACAGCCCGCAAATAGTGCTTCTGTGCCCAGGCAAGGACAGGACGCTCCTTGGGATCTGCGCGTGGACGAGCTGTGAAACGACATGTGTAAGCGGTCTAACAGCAGAAAAATAGATAGGTGCACTGAAAAGAGAAATATTATCTCACCCTCCACAACTGCAGATTCCTCAAACTTTTGTAGTGAGGTGTTCTGCTGTATCTGTCGCTGCAGAGCCTCGCGCTCTCTTTGCTCACCCTCCAGCCATTCCTTGCGCCTCCGTTCTTCCTCTGCTAGAAGTCGTGCTTCATTACGTTGCCGTATATTTTTCAGAATGCTCTTACCCCACACACCGTCTTCCTCGCTACGTTCAGCACCGAAAGAGCCGCTCTGCGGTTTGTACAGGCCCAGTTCTTCTGCACGCCGAATCAGTCTTTGTTCTTCCTCCAGTTCTTCCCTCTCAATCCGTGCAAGAATTGCAGCATCCTCATCAATGGGATAATTTATACGGAGCCATTTTAGGCCTGCATCGAGTGTGGATTGGGGAACGGAGCTGGTTATGTCGGCGGGGAGGTCGAGGTCAAGAGTCCCGGAAAGACGGCGGCCGTGGAGCACGGAGAGAATGCGATTTCCCAAAGCGCCTGAGACCTTTCTACGGCCAAAAATCGTACGGATTTCGGCAGCGGAGAAAGGCTTAGCGCGGACGGGCATTCCATCTTCGATTTCAGGTTCGGCTTGTGAGCCTAGAGAGCGGGAAGTTCTGAACGTCCGGAAGGGCAGGATGAAAAATGTTACGATCGGCCGGCAAGAAGCATGGTTCGACGAAAGAGCACCGGGGAAAACAAACGAGCGTTTGCATGTACTAAACGCACGCCACGGAGAAGAGATGTGGAGATCTCGCTGTGTCAAACTGACAAGGCGAGGAGACAATTGGCATGACGGGAACAAGCTCGAGGCACGCAGCCCCGGGAATGGAATCCGCCAGGCTACACAGGAAACATTGCTCATATCCACCGGATGGGAAAGCTAAATCTTGCTGCGACGAGCTGTCGACCTCCTGTGAAGAAACGGGTGATTTTGGTGGGATTCGATTCCTATCGTTGAATGCTATAGAAGACCCGGATGTTGGTTGTTCCGGATCAGGATGCGGTTGCTTTCGGTATTCCGTAATTCCGTATGCATTCGGTGATGGATGGGACTATTGTAAAAAAGAATAGCATAGATGGCATGTAGATGATGAGGATGCCAAAGAGGTCATCAAGATACCCAGCAGCGTGGATGCATTCCTTCTTAACGACGATATATTATCCTGGTATGCTCTCAAGGAGCACGTGATTGAAAACTGACGCCAGATCAAGTCGACAGAAAAGCTATTTTTCGACCTCTCCACCATTTCATTCAAGGAAGCATAGCAAGCATACACAAGACATGTCTGCAGAATCTATTCCCATAACGCCATCTGCCTTCGCCGAGGCTATAAAGGAGCTTCCTCTTTCTACCGTCTACGCTAAGGCTTCGGAGCTACGAAACTCCATCTCCCATTTATGTCGCTCTAACGATGAGCTTTGGAGCTTCATCTCGGACGTCTGCGAAGCAGAGGAAGACAGACGGGAACTCAAGGGCTATATTGTGGAAAATGAAGGCGTGATTACCTCTATGACAGAAAGGATCCAGCTACTAAAAACAGAGGTGGAAAATAGGGGTCAGATATGGATTGAGGAAGACGTTCGCACGGAAGGTGTCAATGGAGCTGTGCACGAAGATCAAGCAGAAGTGCCCGTTGCTAATGGGGCCAGTGGTGATGGTACGATAGATGGAAACATTCCTAGATTGAACGGCTCGGCTGAGGAAATAAGG
Organism: Monascus ruber; assembly: GCA_002976275.1. NCBI lineage: Eukaryota > Fungi > Ascomycota > Eurotiomycetes > Eurotiales > Aspergillaceae > Monascus > Monascus ruber. Next base: position 1,466,385 of record PSNO01000005.1, read on the forward strand.
GAACCGAATGAAGAAAGGGAGGAAGATGGCATCTTCCTCTGAAATCCTTTACCAGGCAAAATTATTGATGAATATGGAATCTATGAGCAAGACTGGACCTAGTCTCGCTAAGCTGAAGCACGTGGGAACAAGAGTCATCCGCTATATTGGGTCATCTATGTTGGATCATCAAAGATTACGAATTGTGTGCCTGCCAGCCCAGTCTGGCCTGGTTCTTCTGGATTGCATTGGCTCCAAGATATCACTTTGAAATTGGAATACTTCAAAGGTGTCCAGGTGTACGGAGATGCAGTGAACCCCATGAATGCAAATGGGAGTCGGGGAGAGAGTATCCATTGTGATAAGCTAGGTCTTAGATGATTGCATTCATGTGAGACTTGTATTTGTGTGTATGTGTGTGTGTGCATGTGTGTGTGCGTCTGAAGACAGGACACTGTAATCGCTCACGCCAGGCCAAAAAAGGATATGCAGGTACCAAAAGGAAACGTTCACCCATGCTATATTGCTCAGATTTATCGCGTCCGCATCATATCATCCGTCGAATTCGCCCAGAACTACCTGAGAAGCACAGAAATAAACCCGTAAAAATTGAAGAGCGAGTTCCAACGCCAGGTTAGAAGAACTTCGTTGTCATTCAAGGGAGAAAGAAACAGGCATTCTCGTATATCCTCGAGCTCAGCTAGAGGTCTGCTGTGCCCAGTGGCCGCCATTGAGAGCCTCCGGAGGAATCCTTTGCTGCCTGATGAACAGGTCAATCAGAGGCTGCATGGGCTCCATTTCCTTGTCGGCAACAAGCTTATAGTACTTCGCGACAGTAATGAAATGGACAAAGCACATGTTAAGGATGTCATGCTTATTGATATGCCAAAAAGGATTCAGCCAGTGGGCATGGTAGATGTGGGCATAGCAACGAAACATTTGCTTCATAATCCCTTGGCAGTCCTTGTAGAAAGTCTGTGGGAAGCCACTTGACTTGCCTATCCAGGAATCTGCAGATACAGTGCCTGGCGCAGCCGACGCCGCTGTATCGACATCGTTGAGAGCAGCGGTAATTGGTACTCCATGCACTGGAGTGGTCGGAAACATAACAGGGTCATGGATTTTGCTAACAATCCACTTCTCGACACGGTTTATGAACTTGGGAGCTGAAATTTTAGCGGCACGACCGTCCACGAGCCAAGTGTATGTCAAACTAGTGGTACGTTAGCAAAGCCCCATCCAGTCAGCTCGTTGGTTAGAGCCGCTTACCGTCCAGCAGACATAGTAGGGCAAGTGTTTTCATTGCAGATTGGTAGGCCCGAGGGGCCATTCGGCTCCTGAATGACCTGTAGCATGCCATGAAGCAGGCGATACTGTTCGACAACTGCAAGAAATGATAGTCAGTTTGGTTAGTCAATGGGCATAGACTACTTTGGATATGACTAACTCTGATGAGCCAACCACTCCCCAAGCTCCACATTTTTCGGACAAGCACACAGAGTCAAAAAATTTCCCTTGACATTAAGCGGGGCGTACTTCTCTTGGAAGAAATACTTGGGAGCATCGTTATCATTGAGGCCGGAGCTTTCAACCGGCAGAGCAGGAGAGGCAGAGTTGGGTAGATGAGCCGGCTGCGGGGCTGGGGGAACAGGAGATTGATTGTTGTTCATTTTAGAGGAGTTATTATTGTTGTTATTATTGTTGTTCTTGTTGTTACCCCCTCTGCCGAACCCCTGGCGACTATATTGGAAGAGACAAGTGGGTTAGTCGCAAAGCATTAAACAGTTCATGAGTGAGAAAAAGTCTCATAGAAAGCTGGAATTGCGATCGAAGGAATAAGAGCTAGTCAGGAATCTGGGAATTCACTCAAATGTACTGGATAGGCCCCCAGTTCTTTGTTTGCTCGCTTCCAAGTACCGAAGACGGGGCATCAGGGGACTGAAACAGTGAGGGGTGAATAGCATCAGCTGTGAATTACTTACACACTCTGAAAAAAGGTCGCCATTTTGAAGAATGTGGAATTTCGAGGCCACAGAGAACCCCCAAAGACCCAAGAATAAGAAAAATAAAAGAAGGTTGGGCGGATAGAGAGAACTGCAGTAAATCGAGTTTCTGGGGGATATTCCTACCAGGAGAACTATCTGGCCGTGACAGCAGGAGACTGCGCTAATCCCAATTTGGTACGGATCGGGCCATCCTTATCTCCGGAAATCACGGGGATTCCATTGACGGCGACTCCGAAAGCGATAGAGATGATGGAAACTGTCTTCAATTAACCTTCTACTCACCCACTACTGACATTTCTAGACGCATCCTCGCTATGTCTTCTTCAGATGAGGAGGCAGTCCGCCGCCCTGGGCGTAATACCACCACCGCGCGTGTTCAGAGCTCCCCAGAAAGCGAGCACAGTTTCTCCGCTAATGCAAAAGACAGTCGCGCGCAGAGCGTTCTCGGGTCCGATGCCGAAATCATCAATGGAGATGACGACGATCTCTTTGGTTCTGATGGCTCAAGTGATGAGTTGAATGGGATTGAGTATGAAAATTATCTGTTCCCTCCAGACAATAGACACACCATACTAAAGAAATCCTTTGCCAGTCGAGCTCCGCGGACACTAGATGATGAACAGCTTGATTCCGGCGACGATGAAGACCGCTACGATCGCGTGGGGGATCGCATGGATTATGAGGGTGGAGGAGATGATGAATTTGCTGAGACTGTCAACGTTATGGACTTGAGCTTAGGTCGAGCGCCAGTGCCAGCGTCCACGAATGGGGAGGTATGCTGCAGTAGCCAGCGACATTGTTCCGAAGCATTTCTTTTGCTTACGCAACTACTACAGGTTTACACGGTCTCTATCCCTAACTTCCTGTCCGTTGAGACTGAGGAGTTCAACCCAGAGACATATGTTGCGCCTCCATATACCACCGCCGCAACTTCTCTTTGTTGGCGCCATGACCCTAACAACGACTCACTCCTTCAGTCGAATGCACGCATAATCCGCTGGGAGGATGGATCCTTGACTCTGCAGCTAGCTTCAGCCCCCAAGGAACAATACCTCATATCCTCCAAGTCCCTGACACCTCTTAACAAGTCCGGCGACTATGATCCGAAGCTTGACTCCCACGCCTACCTTGGGGCTGCTGCCGAAACCTCATCTGTTTTCAGACTCACATCGCATCTAACTCACGGACTTACGATTCTTCCTACAACCATAGAGACAGATGATGCTGTTCAGCGCCTACAGGAGTCTCTCGCTGCTGCTGCTCGCGGTGGCAAGAAGACGGCAGATGGATCGGCACCCGTAATTGAGGTGAAGGAGGATCCTGAGCTTGCCAAGAGGCAAGCAGAGCTGGCTGAACGTGAGAAATTGAAGGCTGCTCGCCGACGCCAACAACTCGCAGACCGCGATCTCGACCGGGGCCGACGTGCGCACGCTACTCATCGCTATGCAGCTCCCGGCCTCACAGTTGGTGGTCTTGAAGATGACGATGGCATGTTAGCAACCAGACCACCTGCGAAGAAATCTCGAAAGCAAAATCGTCGTGGCGAGATCTACACTGATGACGAAGAGGACTACGATCGCCGCGGTCGGACTAGGGAAGACGAATATGATGAAGATGATGGATTCCTTGTTGGCAGTGATGAAGAACCAGAGATCTTTGAAGATGAAGAAGAAGAAGAAGAAGAGTTAGAGGATGAAGACGTGGATGCTGATGGGGAGGAAGACGAAGCAGTCCAATCAAGAAGACGATTCAAAGAAAGGCGAGCAATGCCGGAAGTAGAATCCGGGCCCGCTGCAGCCGCATCGCCCCCGGCTAGGAAGAAGCACCGTTACGTTGTGGATGATGAAGACGAGGATGAATAGACATGCGCTACGTGGATTCTCAACTGGGCGCCCTTGACCTACCCACAGCCATTTCCACTTCATTCTTCTCTATCTCTTCTTCCACCAGCCCTGCTTTATCCCTTCTGCCAATTGAATCCTGAATCCCTTGTGGACCTTGGTGCAGGTTCATGTGCTGTAAGATGTGCGCGGGGTGAATTAAGTCCATGTCTTTCGATAGATGCATTAAAGGTACCTGCTAATGGAAAGCAGAAAATGAAAAAAAATAGGATGATTATGCCTAATACACCAGTGATAACTCGCAGGTATGTTAGATATGCTGTATTTGGTCTTTAATTAGTTGGTCCTTTAATCAAAGTCTTTAAGAGTCAAGCCTTCGTTGATAACCCAGCAAAAAATCCAGAAGCCTAGCCAGTTCATAGTTCTTCTGGATGGCAGATAATATCATCACTTATGTCAGGAAACCACACCATCAGGGTATTCATGTGGCTCGAAATTCAATTTGTCAATCACTAATCTGGCACTTCCAACTACCCGGAGACAGAGGATGTCTTTCTCGTCACAGCCCTCCCTCGTTGGTGGACTATGCCCATTACTATCTGATGACCGCTCCTGGTGCAGGGGATGTGATCCGCGATCCGAGTGCCAACTCCTTTGCCGTGACTCCAGCTCTTTGATGATAGATAGAAGATCAGGCGAGCTCGAACATTGAATTCGCGCACATTCAGCGGTTGGGCCACCTATGAGGGCGTGTCGTACTACCTGTCGTAACCATATTTTCCAGTTCCCCGCGGGGTCCGGAGTGCTATTAATAAAAGTCACGTGCTGGGGAAATGCCGACTGCCTCCCCAGGTCTGCAGCGTCGGCCTTTGAAACACGCACCCAGCCATCGGCAATGATGTTAAGCAGCGTGCCAGTTAACATGACATTCTGCATACCCGTTGCAAAGGTTCTTGGACAGACTTTACAGCGAACGACATCGCGTGCTGTTTTAGCGGCTATATACAATGAACATAACGTTTGCTGTGTGATGGGAAAAGAGTATGTCGTGGATAGGTGGCTGAGGCATAGATATAAATATGATAGACAGTCGCATTCTGTGTTATCTCCGGCAGAGTTTCCGCCCTGAGGAGAAGTCGAATGCAGCGCTATCTCCTGAAAGACCGGTAGTATTGAGGACGAGGATGAAGAAGCGGATACGGTGGAGAAATCAGGCCAGGGACTTGCTGTCGCAGGGATCGATAACAGGTAATTGAGAGATTGATCCGGCTGGGGGATATTGAGCTGGGAATCGCCCGTATTCAGCGGATCAGGAAAGCCCGTTGAAGCGGAGTAAAATGGAGGAAAGACGTGAAGAGCCTCTTGTGTTGGGGGGGCGTCCAGAGCAGCAGTTAGAGAGGCAGGATCTGAGCATCTGATTTGACCCAGATCTTCAGTCGACGACTCTGGTAATTGATCTTCCTCTCGTCTACGCTTCTTGGGAGGCCGGCCCATCGGTTTCTGTATTGAGTAGTGGCAGGCAATTGATTGCTTGATGCAACGCTCACAGCCAAGGGGATCACCAGAGCATTTCAGCTTTCGCTTTCCTGTTACAATGAACTTCTATCAATCCTCTGCTCAAAAAAAAAAAAAACAAATAACATGGGGCAATAGGAAACAAGATTGACTCACTACATTCATCACAAGCTGCATGTCTTTTCGGAGCTTCCATGGCTGCAATTGGAGGCAAGAATGACCAACCCCAGCCATCATATACTGTGGGCATCTTGGCATGAGTGATGGACACTTTGCTGACAATAAGTTAATACGGAGCAATCCCAAGGTTCCAAATACACAAAATCCGTGGAATACAGCGTGTACGCTTTGCGACGTCAGACTTGACGTGAGGGGAGCCATAGATTAGTCATCAACATAACTAACATAACGTAATCGGTAAGCGGGCTGCGCACCTCCCGCGTTTTGGTCATGCCCAAAAACTTGAGGCATTTCAACTACCCACCATGCCTCCAAAAGCTCATAAAAAATCAAAAATTTAGCTGAGCAGGAGGGGAGGATCTTGTTAGCAATTTCTGCTATTAAAGAGGAAAAAGTCTCGTCTGTATGGCAAGCAGCACGCCACTATAATGTGCCTAAATCAACCCTACATACATGACTTCATGGAACTACTTATCAAGCTAAGTTACACGCAAACAGTCGTAAATTGACTTTAAATGAGGAGGAATCTTTTGTGCAATAGATCCTTTCTCTGGATTAACATGGAGCACCTCCCTGACCATCCTATATTCGAGAAATGGCTAATATCTTATTATCAAAGCAAGGTTCAACTACTATTTTAACTGTTGGTGAGAAATGGGTATACAACTTTGTTAAATGATGTGATGAGTTCAAAACAAGATATTCCCAGCAGTATAATTACCAGCGAGCTAAATGTGAAGACCCCAAGATTATTGAAAAGTGGTTTAACTCTTTACAAATCATTATTATGCAGCATGGAGTTACGCAGGAAGATATCTATAATTTTAATGAAACTAGCTTTACAATAGGCCTAATAGCTACTACCAAAATAGTTACTAAAGCTGAAATGATTAGCAAGCTTTTTCTTATATAGTTAGGCAATCAAGAATGGGTTACAACAATTGAATATATTGTTACGGACCTTACTAAGGTGGTTACACGACAGCCTATGGATACGCTGGGAGCATGCAGGAAGTGAGGCGTTAGGCTGACATGACAGGTCACATGACCCAGCAGGTCCATGGGGATTGATGTGGATCACGGGTGCGGCGTCTGGATATCAGATACTAAAAGGATACCGTAGGATTCATAGGGATCGTGGTGAACGCTCTATATCGATATACTGCTGTCTCTAGTACATCTTGAAGCTCTAAAACGATGCGCTTCCTCTTGCTTGTCTATTACACCTTGTGTTGTCCCAACATCCGTATGTTGGTCCTTCCTCCGGAACATACATACTCCGTATCCAGGACCGGATTATCAGATAATCCACCTGTCCGAAATAGTATCCTCATCAGGGATGAACCGAGCAGGTCATTGGGGATGATGATAAGGATATATAAGGACTGCCGTTTACCATCATGTATCTAGTTCTGTTCTTTCTCTCTTCGCGTTCAAGATCAATAAGTTACTGAAGTATCAACTTGGAAATCTATATTTGACAGCACTTCTATAATCCTAAGGTATACGTACCAAGGGAGCCTTGCTTTCTTCTACCTCTTCGAGACCTATTCAGTTATCGTCTTCACAAGCATCGTGGCACGAGGCCTATACGATATCACAGCGTTGTCACCGGTTCCAGAGACATCAGGTAAGCAGAGCCAACCGAAAGCCCAAGCTAACGATCCAGAGGTACGAAGGATCCCAGGGCGTAACATATATCAACGCTACTGGATGGGTACTTCCACCTTGTATTATCTTCAAGGGGAAGGTCCATATAGAAGGATAGTATTAGAATAAAGCTTTACCATATGATTAGAGAATTGAAGTCAGTGATAATAGATAGACTATAAATAAAATAGGCCTCTGCTAGCTTCAAAAAGTCTTTATTCCAGCAACTGAGACTCATACAATTGGAAGATATCACCTACTTATCTTAGATAGCTATAGAAATCATCTAACTCTCCAATTTAATGATATATACAGTTAAAACAATATTATATCAATCTGTATATCTCCACATTCATCACATCTTTTACAGCCTTTGGATGTCAGCTGTTTCTCCCCGTTGAAACAGGCATATGGGAGGTTGGTTGATGTTAGACCTGCACTACAGAGCGTAGGCTGGTCCAAGGATTTATGCGAGTAGCGTGCTAAGGTCAGGAATCTGGGCGCAACTCGTGGGGGTCATATTGTAGAAGAACTAATCGCTGGCGCTCCAAGTCTCGGAGCCCTGCGCGGCTTATAAGTATGCGCCTTAGGTCACGTGGACTCCACGGGTGCTGACTAATATATACATGCTTGCGTGCATGACCTAACAGTTGAGAATAAAATGCAGTTTGGTTTCAACCACATTGATAAATTTAATTTCTTAGAGACATATTCCTATGCCTATACAGATATATTTAAGCCAGAAACTATTTGCAATCTTTATGGCAACTGGCATAATCTCATTCAATCTAGAAAGGGTGCTTTCACAGCTTAATATACAACTCAAAACACCTACACCACCAGACTGTCAAGGTGCGGATTCAGGTGACCAGGAAACAGAAATAGATTGAAAAAAACACACAGGCAGACAGGCAGGCAAGCTATCGTACAGGCAGGTAGACAGGACGTAGCTCGAAGAGCTACAACAAGATCGAGACAGAGGTTCGAGATATTTCCTCGCAGGCACGTGCAGGGGCGGTCAGTACAGGCAGAACAGGCCTCCGGACCGTCATACGGTGTATGTTGGTCCAGCACCGTGATACAGACAGCTGATTGACAAATTTAGCACCAAAAACACACTATAATGTTCATCAATTACAAAAACAGGCATCTGAAGTTAAAGGGATTATTCAAGATAATATATAAGGTCCTTTATCTCTTGCTGAGACACGTTGGAGAAGATTTATAAAGGATTTGAAATGGCACTAAATAAGGCCATTCTTCTTAAGAAAGAGGTCCACAATCACATGCCACACATGAGAAGAAGGTTCAAAAAAGGAAATTATTTAGACAGCATATGGCTACCACAGAGGGTCTATCTATCTAAGAAGGGCAGCAACAACTACAGCATGAGAATGAGGTCTAAGAAGCTCAAAATACTTAACTTACTGAACCAGCTCCGGCTACAGTTTAAGCATCATATACAGGCACCACCACAGTGTAATGATTATCATATTATTGGACATAGGCAATTGCAATGTCCTAATCGCTATAGTAACTAGCTTTTTATAATATATATACTTTTGGGGTCAAAATATATCATACTTTTAGGCCATGGCAAGATGGTGCGCAGCCCGCTTACATGCGCAGCTCGCTTACCGATTACGTTATCATGCGAGTCTGCCACACGGGCGAGCTGGCCACCTCTGTATTCCATATAAAATGACACTTTTTGAGACATCAATATCACCACCACCAGTAGATGTAGAAGCATACACATAAGATAAGATATATAAGTTAACTCTAAAAGGAAGTCTTGAATTCTTTTATATTTTTCTGTAAAATTTTCTGGCTTTCAAGATTACAATAACTAAAAATACAAAAAATACGCCTGTAATTTATCTTACCTTGAGAAATATGAAGTATAGGGATTTCCATGCTTCATATTTATAATAAAGCATTCCATTTAACCTATATATCAAGTTTTATACCTTCCGGATGTCTTGTTGTGAGATATTAAGCTCCTAAAAAGTACTGTTTTATATGGATACAGAGGTGGCCGGCTCGCTTGTGGATTACGTTAGTTAGCTAACTAAGAAATGACCAAGTTTAACTAGGCGGTGTGTCATGTGGGCGGTGAGCATTTAGCATCTGGAAGAAAAAAAAAACTGCGCGTTCTCTGCAGGAATCAGAGATTGGAATTGTCGACACGCAGCACATTGTTGTCTCCTCCAATATGGACGCTTCTAAGACCTCGAAGAAACGCAAGGCTGTCACTCGAGATGTCGAGGAGGAAGCTGGTGTATTCTCTGGGGACGAGTTGAATTCGGATAACCTCGACGGTGTACTCTCGGACAATGCAAATGACCTATCGGATGCAGACGCAGGTTCGAGCGATTCGGAAGTCGAAATTGTGGACGATTTTAGTGATGAAGATGAGGATGATGAGGAGCTGGACAGTGATGAAATCCCTTCAGATGAGGAAGATGTGATCAAGAGAAAAAAATCTGGCATTACGGCAGCCAATCTCGACGGGTCATTGGAAGAGAAATCGAGCCCCAGCGATGAGGAGCAACCCAATTACCGTATTGAAAAGGATGCATATGGCAATGACCGCTATGTTTATGATGAGATAAACCCAGATGATAACTCGGAATACTCGGAGGTCGACGAGGATGCCAACACTATCGGCAACATTCCCCTTTCTTTCTACGACCAGTATCCTCACATTGGTTATGATATCAATGGAAAGAAGATTATGAGACCTGCAACGGGCGAAGCTCTAGACTCATTGCTCGACAGCATTGAAGTTCCTAAGGGTTGGACCGGGCTCACAGATCCTTCAACTGGAAAGCCACTGGAACTTAGCCAGGATGAGTTGGAACTATTGCGCAAGATCCAGATGAACGAGATACCGGAAGAAGGTTACAACCAGTATGAGCCTGCTGTTGACTGGTTTACCAGCAAGCAGGAGATCATGCCGCTAAGTGCAGCCCCCGAGCCGAAGCGTCGATTTGTACCATCGAAGCACGAAGCCAAGCGTGTTATGAAGATTGTCAAGGCAATTCGGGATGGTCGCATTCTACCCTATAAACCCCCAAAAGAGGAGGACGAGAACGAGGATGTGGCGAAATACGATCTATGGGCGGATGAAGCAGAACGACCTGATCACCCGATGCACGTTCCTGCTCCTAAGCTTCCTCCACCTGGCTATGAGGAGAGTTACCATCCACCTCCTGAGTATCTTCCCAATAAAAATGAACGGAAAGCCTGGGAAGAAGCTGATCCAGAAGATCGCGAGAAGGATTTCCTTCCAAATGATTTCGGCTCCCTTCGGAAAGTCCCTGGCTATGAAAACTTTGTCAAGGAGAAGTTTGAGCGTTGTCTGGATTTGTATCTTGCCCCTAGAGTTCGGAGGAGCAAGCTGAATATTGATCCGGAGAGTCTTCTCCCCAAGCTTCCTAGTCCTGAGGAACTGAAGCCGTTCCCTACCGCATGTGCAGCCGTCTTTAGAGGACACAAGGGACGTGTCCGTACTCTATCTGTTGACCCATCCGGTATTTGGCTTGCAACTGGAGGTGATGATGGGACGATTCGCATTTGGGAGCTTCTTACCGGCCGTCAGCTGTGGAGTGTGAAACTAAGTGACGAGGATGCTGTCAACGTTATTCGATGGAGACCTGGCAAGGATGTTGTCATTCTGGCAGCAGCAGCTGGTGATGATGTCTTCCTTGCAGTTCCACCCATCGTTGACCCAGAAACTGAGAAGGCTAGTCTGGAAGTCCTGGACGCAGGCTGGGGGTTTGCAGCTTCGAAACCAACCCCAAGTGCTGTGGAGGCGAATAAAAAGAATACTCCTCCACAGTGGATCCGTCCATCATCATCCCTTGCGGACTCTGGGGTTTGCGCTGTTATCCCCCTTCGATACGTCGCGAAGTCTCTCTCATGGCACCGCCGCGGCGACTATTTCGTTACAGTATGCCCTGGTTCGTCCACACCAGCATCTGTAGCGATTGCCATTCACACTCTTTCGAAACATCTGACCCAATTCCCCTTCCGCCGACGTATCAAGGGTGGTGGACCTCCGCAAACTGCACATTTCCACCCGTCGAAACCTGTTCTTTTTGTTGCCAACCAACGAACAATCCGCGCTTATGATCTCTCTCGTCAGCTACTCGTCAAGATCATTCAGCCAGGGGCGCGCTGGATATCCTCCTTCGATTTCCACCCCTCTTCATCTACATCCTCTGGTGGGGAGAACCTCATTGTCGGATCTTACGACCGTCGTCTTTTATGGCATGATCTTGATCTTTCTTCACGTCCTTACAAGATATTGCGGTATCATCGCAAAGCTATCCGCGCCGTTAAATTCCACCCAGGTGGCCGCTACCCCCTGTTTGCTGACGCCAGCGACGATGGCTCCCTCCAAATCTTCCATGGCAGCGTGACTGGTGATATGCTCAGCAATGCTACTATCGTGCCCCTGAAAGTTCTCAAGGGCCACAAGATCACTGGCGAACTGGGTGTGCTAGACGTCGATTGGCACCCGAAGGAACCGTGGTGTGTCAGTGCAGGGGCGGATGGAACATGCCGTTTATGGATGTGACCGTTGGACTGTCTTACTGTACATTTATCATGGATCTTGAAATAATGGGAAGGCGTTTTTTTTTCAATTAATTTTTGTATGCATATGCTATATTCATTGGAACTAGTCGGTCCCTGCCTTGTACTTGTAAACTTGCCCTCGCTCCAGCCACTTCCAGTAACCAAGACATGAGCACTGAAGTTGTATTGTAACATATAGGGTATTAGTCCGGTTCTGAATATCTCATATTTGATCCAACATATACAGAAATAGGAAAAGAATATTGAAAGCTTCTATTGAGGTATCAAGATTCAACATAGGCATTCCTAAAGCGAAGAGCATCATAACACTCGATAGCCATGTATGCATAAGTGTATGTATAATATAACGAAGAATTCAACAGCAAAAAAAGCTCGCTCACCAGCTTCGTACGTATACAGTCGTAAGACAATTTGCTCCTCAGATCACACCACCGCTCCAATCTCTTCTCAACTTCTCGTACTTTTTCATATCGGTGACGCTGGGTCGAATGAATGCTTTGGCGGCCAGGAAGTCCTGGAATTTGATTGCATCCCGTCTCTTAATGGCGGAGTATCCAGCGCGACGGAGGAGACTTCCCAGGTCGGCTCCACTGAATCCTTCGCATTCCTCAGCCAGTTTCCTCAAGTCATCCGAGAAATCAATATCCAGATTGCGAACGAGGGTCTGAAGAATCTCGACACGTTCCAGGGGACTAGGTAAGTTCACGAAGAGAAGCGTCTCGAGACGTCCCGGTCGGAGCATGGCTGGATCAATGATGTCCGGACGGTTTGTAGCAGCTATCACGTAAATTCCTTGACGGCTGCTGCCCAGGCCGTCGAGTTCAGTCAGTAGCGTATTCACGACGCGCGCAGATGCTTCTGATAGAGTGTCATCTCGGCGAGGAACTAGGGCGTCAAGCTCATCAAAAAATATGACGCAGGGGACCGACGAGCGGGCACGAACAAACACCTGTCGTACGGCACGCTCAGATTCACCGACGTATTTATTAAGGAGTTCTGGACCTTTAACGCTGATAAAGTTCGCGCGAGATTCGTTAGCAACAGCTTTGGCAAGCAGAGTCTTACCGCACCCAGGTGGACCCCAGAGCAGAACACCCGTGGGAGCAGTGATTCCAACTCTGGCATATATCTCAGGATTCTTAATGGGTTCCACGATTGCTGTGGCCAGTTCCTCGCGGATCCCACTCAAAGCACCTATGTCTGCCCACGTTGTATCTGGGATTGTGGCGAAGCCTTCACGCTTGGATGATGGCTGAATCTTGGGTAGTGCCGTCATAAAGTCCGTATTCGACACCAATATAGTTTGTATTTCCTCGCCAATGGGGGCTTCCTTGGCGTGGGCAATGAGACGTCGCAACTCTTTCACTTTAGGATTAAGGTCGTCCGTCTCGTCAGTTTCCATGTCCTCGTCAGTGTGCGACTTCAGAATTTCTAGATATCTCTTAATAGCCGCCGAACCGGCGGTGGAAACTAGGTCGTTGAGATCGGCCCCCACAAAACCTGGAGTCCTCTTGGCCAAAGTCTTGAAATCAAGATCATCCGCAAAGCGCATCTTCCGGGTGAGTGCCCGAAGAATCTGTTCTCTCATCTGTTCAGAGGGAACAGTCATGTTTATTTCTTTATCGAACCGGCCTCCTCGGCGTAGGGCTGGATCCAAACTGTCGGGGCGATTGGTAGCCGCAAGGACAATGACGGGCTTCCCGTCCGTCTTCTCTAATGCTAGGTCATCCATGCATGTTAAGAGCTGAGCAACAATTCTCTTCTCCATTTCCCTTTGTGCACTCTCCCGTTTAGGGGTAATCGCATCTATCTCATCAATAAAAATAAGACAAGGGGCTATTTTTTTCGCCTCTTCGAAATATTCCCGTAGAGCCTTCTCTGATTCTCCAGACATCCCAGAGACTATAGATGGTGCTGAAATCGCAATAAAAGGGACTGCTAGCTCTGCCGCAAAGGCATTCGCTATCATGGTTTTACCACATCCTGGTGGTCCATGTAACAGTACGCCTCGGGGAGGTTGTACATTCGACGACACATATACTTGTGGGCGGGTCATGGGTAAGATCAGGAGATCTCCTAATTCTTGAACAACACTGTCCAGCCCGCCTAGGTCTGCAAGGCTCACATGTGTCGGAGGTGACCTGTCAATAGCACTGTCGGCTTTTCGTCGTTTGGATGCTGATTCACCTCCATGTTGTCGTCTCTTGTGAGTCGTGGAAGCCGTCATAGCAGAGCCCTCCTCCACACCGTTAGACTCTGCTACCTTCTGAGAGGGTTTGGTTGACCACATGCCGACGATGCTCCTGTTGACACCATTGGATTCCTGACACTATCAGACATAACGCATATAAGAATTGCCGACTAGAACACCTCCACATACCGGAACTTGGTTCACCTCCTCGAGGCCATCGAAATTGCCATCGATTGACTCTTCCTCATCCCCAAGAAGATCACTTTTCATCACATCCAGGACTCGCTCAATGCTATCCTCCAGCAGCTTCTTGGGTTTCCTGTTCAAGCTGGAATTCGATCTCTTGATGCTGTCATAGATCGCAGGAACCGAAAGGCGCACTCGCCCATTCTCAGACTTCTCATCGATAGTCTTGCGCACGACCTGGTATACCTGCGCAAATAGAAATTGACCAAATTAGGGGAAAAGTATTCGTAAATGGACACATCAATTGGCTTTTTTTGCCTCCTTACATCTCGGTCTAAGCCATGACTTAGAGTAGGTCTCCCTCCACGATTTCTCGGAGGCATAGCTTCTTAGTCCAGCGACAGCCTGCAGCTCTCTGGTAAGTTGTTACGCGTGCGTCGACGGCGAAGGACTTGACTTTGTTTTCCCCAAAAAATTGTCGGCAGACGGAATAAGTAGTTCTCCGGCGGTAAAAATCCAACACTCCTATTGGTAAATATATTACAAATGTATCGTAATTACCTGACGCCACAGGGTGTTTCGTCATTTCTAGCAACGTCATTACCTTTCGAGATAACATACACTCGGCGTCCTCTCGACGACAACAATATGCGCCGATGATGGGCAACGTCAACAGTTCCGGCAAAATATCTGCTCAGGATAGGTGAGTTTGCTCCCATATGAATAGGAGTTAGGAGTCTATCTCCTTCTTCATCCATCCCTGATAAAGTTAACTACCCCTTCCTTAAGCCTCACGTGTCTCCAGATCTATCTAACTGACTTGCGCTCGCTGCTTGGATTACAACAACCAGAGCCATCCTTGACCTGAAAAACCAGCGCGATAAGCTACACCAGTACCAGAAGCGTATTATTGTCCTCACGAACCGTGAGACTGCAATTGCGAAAGAATGTCTAGCCTGTAATGACCGGAAACGTGCCCTCCTAGCCCTCCGTCGCAAGAAATACCAGGAATCGCTACTTGCAAAGACAGATGCGCAGCTAGAGCAACTGGAGCAGTTGACTGGGAAGGTGGAGTTTGCGCTTGTCCAGAAAGATGTTCTCTTTGGCCTCCAGGAAGGCACGAAAGTGTTGCAAGCAATCAATAAAGAGATGGGTGGCCTCGAAGGCGTGGAGAAATTAATGGGTGAGACGGAAGAAGCCAGGGCATATCAGGAGGTAGGATGGGCCAGAGAACCCTCTTTCATTTTCTTTTGTTTTCAATCCTTTGAGTTCATGTTGACGTGAATTGTTCTCGTTTCAGGAAATCAGCCAAATGCTTGCTGGGCGCCTATCTAACCAAGACGAAGATGAGGTTGAGGATGAATTGGAGACACTTCGACGTGATTTGGAAGGACCAGCTGTACTTCCAAATGCCCCAGTATCTTTGCTGGTGCCGGAAGAGACCGAGGAGGAAACAAAGAAGAAATCGAAAGAGAGAACAGAGGCGAGAGGAAAGGAACATGCTGCAGCTATTCCTTTAGTCGCATGATTTTCATTTCTGCTTCTTTCTCTCACTCTCTATCCCCAGGCAACGCACCCTCTGGAATTCAAGCTTAGGCGACTCGCATAGCATAAGCAGAGCATTACACTTTTTGCATTCAAGGAGTTATTGATATTAGAATTATTATTCTCTGCGCATTACCTGATCGGCTTCACAGTCAGTTTATTGTCTACAGATGTGTCCTGGTTCTACCATATAAAGCCCTGAGGCAGTTGTGCTGGCCAGTCTCGAGTTGGAATGCTTAATGATATGAACGTAGATGAGATGGGCTTGCTGGATTCAATATCTTGGCAACCGGATATTACATTTTTTATCGGAACTTCATCACTTGACTGGGTTATAGAAGAAGAAAAAGCGCCAGTCCCACCGATACAATTCCCGCAAAAGCACTCACTGGTTTAATTTTCCCACCGTTGCCTTTTGTTGAAGTGGGTATAGCTGCTGTTTGGGCGACGCTGGCAGGAATGGGAGGATTGCCTAACCAAATGGATGAGTTGAATGGCATTGGATTGACAGGCATACTCCATTCGTTCACGGAGGAGAACCACAGCGTGGTATCGGAGTCAACATATATATATGCTGCTTGGAAGAAAGGTATTCCCAGAATCATGGCAGATGCGTTGGTCTTGCCAATGTTCTGATCCTCAGAGCACCGGTTTGACGATGCAGTCAAGTCAGCAAAGAGGGGAATGTCAAATGGTGGATAATCAATGCCTCGGCTTTTCGGATTGAATGTCAAGGTGAGATTCTTCCCGCAGAGTCCGTTATCCGGTAGCACCACCGAATTGCTGGAAAAGTTCAGGATAGCAGGCACGGTATATTGGATCGTGTCCGCTATGGAGTAAGGGAACGGATAGTCGTAGTACCCTGGAGTTCTCAATAACCCTGGGTCGCCAGGGTAGTGATAGGAGCGAACGGTGACAGAATCCACGGACAAAATTCCCGTGGCCAAGAATGTGCTCTGAGTATTGTTGGATTCAGGGACCGATTTCCATCTCAACTCGTCATAGATCCGATTCGCATCGTAGTCCCCACCGAAAATCACCGACCCATTCCACCTTCCTGCCAATCCCAGATTGAGACCAAAAGGAACAGTCGGCAGGGTTTGGGAGGTATCAGAGAAACCGAGCACGGCGTTCTGGCCCAGCAACAGCTGCGGGTTGTTGGTATTCGCGAGGTTCACCTGAAGCCACTTGCTACCGTTGTTGCTTGCTGGCAACTCGCTGGCACTGGATAACAGAGCACTTGATGCAGCAGATGAGGTATTGGAAGCGCCAGCCTGCGTGCCGTTGCTGATGACGAGCGGAACAGGATGCGGCGATGAGTTGCTTTTGGAGATGATGTTGGCTCCCCATGCAGACGAAACCTCATTTCCCGGGGGAGATAGCGGTAGAATCCAGGTGCTGTCGGCGAAGCCCAACCCTGTCAGAATGCTTAGCGCGAGGATCAAGGCGCTCCAAAAAGAACAGGGACAAGACGTAGGAGCCATAGATGAATATTGCAGTATCCGACCCTGCTTGGATTGCGATGCAGTTTTGGAGGAGAAAGGAGAGCAGCTGTCTGACAGAAATCATCCCCTATACCATCCACTATCACACCACAGTAATATGGTTATATGCAAGAGACAGAAACAAGGCTGAATTGCACCTAGCATACTCCGGCATGAAGCACAGTAAATAAGCATAGCCACCGAGTGCATAAGCTGCCAGCAGTGATTATTTTAGGTAAGGCAGCAGTTAACTAACGTATTCCACAAAGTTAGGGACAGGTGCTCAAATGATAGGCTTATAAGGGGTGTTGGCCCGTTGTTATCTTCTTGGCGCAGTGGCTTAGCAGCATTGTGTGAGGCAGCCTTCCGGCCTTGTCTGCAGTAATGGGTGGGCGTCTTATCTAGGCCACATCTGCAGTGACCTTGTAGCCAGGAGGGAGCCTAGTGTGGCCCGGGGAAGGAAGAGCTCCGTGGGGCGTTTGGTGATGCCGATCTTGAGCTCTTTGAACCGGTTTGGGGCGTTCCTTTCCCATTGTTTTGTGAAGTTAGCATATAGGCTCTGTTTGCATATCTTTCGGGCTGTTGCGAGTGTACATGGTGCGTGTAGCCTTCGTAGAGACTCTGGCGGTTAGGAGGACAACCATATATGAGCTACATGGTTAACACGTGACCTCAATATGATGACTAATGTACATGAGCCTAGCCGTGACACATGGCCAGGTCCCTGACAATGAACGGCCACCTCCGCTCCGATTTCCACCCCTAGGTGAGATTCTAGAGCCTTTATCAACAAAACAATTGCATTTCTATGTAAAAACAATTACTAATTGGATTAGGACATCTAACTCTAGTATGTCCCTGAATATGACAATTAGAACACTGCAGTGGTGCTCATACATGAGGCCCAACTGCAGAAAGCGCTGGATCTGTAGACATATTATCCTGAGCTTCAGAGACCTCATTCTAATGCTAGAATTGCTCTAGGCCCTCCTGTATGGTAAAGCTTTCTGCAGAGCTAGTTTCCTAGTAAATTACTTTCACTTCTGAAGCTGCTTCTCATTAGAAGTGCATAATATATGTATTTCTTCATATGCAAGAACAAGCTCATTAAGATATAATTCATAGTTAACTTTTAATAAACTTATCTAATTGTGTTTCCAATGAAGATGAAGGACTCTGTGAACATGCCCTAAGCAGCTTTTCACTGTAGATGCCTGCTTTTCCAGCTGCCTAGATGTATAGGGTGTTTTAAGAAGCGCTGAATTGGTTAACTAACTGTCTGGTGGTGTAGGTGTCGGGGACCTAGCATGCTGGCCATGCTACTAAGCCACTGCGCCAAAAAGGCAACAACGGGCCAACACCCCTTACAAACCTATCCTTTGAGCACCTGTTCCTGACAGTGTTTCACTGCAATGATTTCCTTGACTGTGAGACAGCAGCGACTGACCACGGTGCATGAGGGTATTATACAATCTCATTTGAATAGCAATCAAGACCAATGCATTCAATATAAGCACTCATCGAAACAGCTGTTTAACTATGCTCCAGGAATGAATCAGTGAGCGTGTTTTGAGAATCTGTATAGCATTCATTTTTTACAGTGTTGATTGATTCTGCTACATCCTGCTTGCCACTCACTTCAGCATGCACCCCATGCTCAGGGCCCAGTGAACAAGAGGTGAGGGAAAGGCATGAGGCATTCTAGACATCCTGGTCCATGCGTTCCTCGATGTGGGCTCCCTTTCAGGGTCAAAAGAAGGCTGAATAATTAATAGTGTATAAATAATATTGATCAGGGGCTTGAGTGGAGGGCCAATAGTAAGAAAATTCAGGGTAAACGATGACACAAAGATAGAAAGGACTGATCCGGGGGGAAAGAAGTACGCCTTGCTCCTCGATGAAATGAAGCTAAACAGTGCGAGAGAGAGCTTATGTTCTTCCTTTTTTCGGTTTCATATTAGAATTATGATTGTTTTCGTTTTCTCTTTCAGCTCTCCAGCTTATTGCTAGCATCATGACTTACATACTCGTAAGAATATAATGCATGTAATAATAGTTCACAGCACCCATTAAGTGAGCTGTCCGTTTGAGCGTTCGTAAGAATGAGATTCCGCATCGAGGCATCCAATTTAAGACGCTCGTCTTACCAAATATCCTAAACAGGGTTGGCGCCAGTTCTAGCATTGAACTCGGGCGACGCCAAGCCGGTACTGTGACCATTGCCATTCTGAGATTCAGGCTCTTGCTCTTCCTCGCTTCCGGAAGATGAATGATTTCCATTGGACTGTTCGAAGAGCGAGCGGCGGTTGCGCGACATCTGTTATGGCTCCAGTCAGCTGTTGAATTTACTCCACTTGAGGTTAAAGAAAGGCATTGTCAAGTAGAGACAGAAGAAAGGTCAAGGTACAAACCCATGCTCTAACACCACCAAGAAGCCCTAGACTGTATCCTGTCGCGAAATCTTCGTTTCTCCCGGCTCCCACAGGGCTTTCTGGGCGATAGGACCCTTCCACCCGCGTAAGGTGAGACTTGCTGACCGTTGGACTGATTAACCCGCCGCGCGAGTTGCCGTAGTCCACGCTATTCCTCGCACTGAGGGCAGGGCTGCCCGGCCGACTGTTCTGCCAGAACTGTCGGAGTTCCCTCCCCAATTCCTGGCCCGTTGTTGTCCAATTGTTGCGGATGCTGTCTCGAAGCTCTGCTACGTGGCGTTTCACCTCCAGCTCGTTCTTCTTGAGCCAGGAGACATTGAGTTCTTGCCTGGATGCCCCCCGTCTGAATTGACGGGCGATGTACTGGTCGTAGTCACGCACGATTCTATCAAACAAGCCATACGGTCAGGTTTCGGGAACTGAGATACCATGTGAGAGGAGCTAACCAACCTAGTGATGATACCGGTCGTGCTGACACCTTCTGTTCGCTGCGTAGCCAAAAATTTGCCCTGAGCTTTGATGGGAGCATAGATGTCATCCCCTTCGTCAGCTTGGTAAGGCAAGTCGTCATGCGCTACATAATCGATCTTGTGTTCCTCGAGGAACTCGGGAGTCACTATCCACGGGCAGTTTGGGATCACTTCATCTACCCATTTGCAGTGACGGATGGTCTCTGCCCGCTCCGCACCACTGAGAACGGTCAGGCCTTTGCGTTTATGGGTTTCTTCATCTCCAGTCACCCCAACAATGAGATACACCTCTGGGAAGGCCTTTTTAGCCTGTTCTAGCTGTCGCATATGACTGATGGGATTCTCTTATTAACAAGCCGAACTCCATGGAACAAAAGGATGGGGGAAGATATTAAAGGAAGGCCCCTTGTTCATGTGGGTTATTGGCGTAGCGGGAACATACCCGAGATGGAAAAGATCAAAAACCCCATCCGCATAGACTCGAACCGGCCGACCTACAGGCGGAGGGTTGGTGTGGTAACCGACAGGGTCCTGCAATCCCCTTGCAGGTGGTTCCATGCGTGCACCTATCTCCTGATCCTGGTCATCGTCTGCTGGTTCTACAGGAGTCTTGAGATGTAAATCCGGCCGGCTCTTGGATCGTTTTCCAACAGCATGGCTGCTACCATCGGTCGTCTCTGACGGCTCGCCAGGATCCTGCTTTTCCAACAAAGACAGGCCTACTGTACCATTGATGGCATGGGCATTATTATCACCAGAGCCCTTCCGAACTCGTTTCGATGGTGGGATGTTGTTTGCAGCATCAACTGGCTGGGGCTTCCTGTGCTTGTTTGGCGAGGTCACCGAGCTGGTCGAGTCTTCACCGTCCTCGCCGGATGCGTCTCGAGAAGAGGGTTGCAAAAATTCTGCATTGGACGTGTTGGGGATGCTTCTCGGCTGGTGTTGAGAAGAACTTCGCTTGCGTTTACCCGATGCAGAAAGAGGGGACGACATGATGGGGCGGCTCTAGGATAAACGGGAGAACGCAGATCTCTTACGGAGGACGTAGTCAAAGAGAGGGGAGACGGGAGACGAGAGACGAGAGACGGGAACCGAAGCATGCGGTGTTGCCTTCTGTCTTCCTCCTGGGAGAAGGAGGGAAAGAAAAATGAAGGAGACGGAGTTGACAGGAGAAAAAGTCGGAAAAGACGCAGGTCGAGACGAGGAATGATGACGAGTATTGGCTTACGGCCCGGACATGTTCAAGCGTTTTTGACGGGGCCACTTTTTAATTAAGGGAGAATGCCACGTATGGGATGGACGGTATGTCCCCGTATCGTATCGTATCTTATCTGGAAGTACAGTACAATACAGTTACATGTACTCTGCGACTCGAAGCTGCCACATCCTACATGCCGATTGCTGCGCTGGCTCTTCTCTATACAAGTATGGCGAAAACCAGGAGAGCGGGAAAAGAATAAGGGAAAAGAATGAGAAGAAAGCAAAAAGCAAAATCGAAAAGAGCACCGCTTGCATCCATCATAACGGAACATTGTCTCAACTGCCGGAAAGAAAAGCGGCTCGTGCCATTTCAGCCCAGGCTAAAAAAAGGTGCGAAAAGAGGAAGTAAAAACAAGTAACCTTGAATCAGTAGACTGAAGTACCGTTTACGCCTTATGAGTGCAATATTATCAGCATCGATCATGTCCCTCCCTTCCCCTTCTTCCGAGACCGCTTGAACAACTGATGAATCGATGGATCCCATTGGCAAGCCCCTTGCTATCCAGCCCATGGCGCAACCCTGCAGATGTCGGAAGGATCTGATATAAAGGGGAAACGGAAAAGAGGGATCGCAGAAATTGAAATAGAAGGTGATGGAGGAGAGCCCCTTGCGCTGTCGGTATCATGGCCCAGGAGGTATAAAAGGGGAAGGGGGAAGAAAGAAAAAAAAAAAAAAAACAGAAAACAGACGTATTCTCGTGAGGGCTGCTTGGAAACTGCCATGGCAGACAGCATTCCACACCTACTTCACCCCAGCAAGTCATACAGGCAAGGGAAGACTGCCCTCCCTTATCCATCATCCCAGTGATATAATGAAAAGTTGAAAAGTAAAAGAGGAGCATACTGCAGTTGGATGAACGGATCATGCAATCGCACGGATCTCTTCAAAATCCCCCCAAAGAAAAGGAAATGAAATCGGAAACTGAGAAGCACAACTACGAAGGTGTGGATTTCTCCGACGCTCCGGCAGTACTCTCGGATGAGCCGTTCGCTTTAGCTGGAGAAGGTACTTTCGCCTCAGGCTGAGGCGTTTGACCGGCTTGAGATGAAGCAGAAGCCGTCGCTTGCGGCGCTGGAGTCCCTTCGCGCTCATTCCTTGTAGCCTCAGGTTGGTTCTGTTGCACATGGTTCGCCAGTGCCTTGTCCTCTTCTGTGTGGTCAAACAAGTCATCGTCGTTCTGCTCTGTGATCACCTCGGTGCCATCTCCAAGGAGAATAATTCTGCCGGATCGGACACTGAAACCGCGCGTTCGGTCAATTTCTAGCTCATAGTCACTTGGACCTTCTTCGAACTGGTTACGGATACCGGGACCGCGGAATTCAGCTGTCACTCAATCAGTCAGCAGGAGAGCTTAACGTCGATCGATTTCTCATTAAATGACTTGCCATATTCAGGTGGAGCACAAGGGCCATCGCCCTTGGCAACTCGCTCTGCGACCTGATTATACCACTCGTCTTTGGTCTTGCCATTCAACAGACCAACGATGATCATGGTCATATTGTCACATCCGACGCCGCCCGTCTCACTGTTTGATGCGAGACAATTGTCCATCATGTTCTCGCAAATCCGATAGAGATCCTGCTTCGCCGCAATTCCTCGTCGTACAAACTCGACTACAGCCTGAGAAGACTGACAGTCCCAAATTCCTGATTAAAGACACATATTTAGCAACAGGAAGATAATAAATTATAGAGAGGTGAGGTCTGAGGAAGTTTCTAACGTACCATCACAGGCGATTACCAAAAATTCATCATCTTCGGTAACTTCGTGAACCGTCACGTCAGGGAAGGCCGTCACTATTTGCTGTTCGGGAGACAGCTCTGGGCTCTTCTTGAATTCGAAATCGCCGATGGCTCGGGATAAAGCTAGATTGCCATTGACACGACCAAAGTCAACGAAACCACCTGCAGCACTGATACGAGCTTTCTCTCCTGTAATGCTGCATTAGAAAACACCTAAATTAAAGCATAGGAGGACTCTAAGTAACGGACCGTCGTTTTGTGGCTTATGGTCAAAAGAGAGGGGCTTTGCGCGGCCCTTGGAGCTCAACACAGAGCGTGAGTCACCGGCATTCGCCTGTTCCATTGCATCAGCTTTCGATTTATTCGAGAAAGTGACGAAGTAGTGAAGTAAAAGGGTGTCAATGGAAGGTGAAGAATGGGGTTAAGGGAAAATAGAGTTCCAAAGGAATAACATACAACCCAGATCTTCTTCCTCGAAATTACGCCGACAGAGGCAGTGCAGCCAGACACTTCCTCCTCGTATCTTGGGTCTACTCAGAATCAGCCGGCAGGGTTTAGGAGAAGGCCAAAAGCGTCGGTGACGACGAACCTTCCAAGATAGCCCGATCCGTAGCCAAAAAGCCGTCCTTCAGAGCCTGTTCAATATCACCTTTTGCAAATGCTTCTTGCTTTGCCACAATTTTATGGACGTTATTCCCCGCAAATAGAGCAACCTTGTCGCCGCCATGACCATCGTATACTCCAAAGAACGCGAGACGCTTATCTGGAGCTGTAGGTTTTGCAGTTTCATCGGCAGTTTTCGCTTGAAGGTCTAGGATAGCGGCATGGGCATCCTCCATGGTAATTCTCCAGCCCTGCATGGCGGAGATGCCATAAATGCAGCACTCATCCTCGCCTTCTGAGGATGTCTAATGGCAAGCATGTCCCAAACGGTCAGTATTTCCGCGTGAAAACATGGTAAGTACATTCAATAAAACAGCCAGAAGCCGCTTTCCTCGACACGATTGGTCTGTTCTGTTATTGTCGGCGGCAAAAGATGTCGATTCGCAAGGGTATAGTGGGGAGAGGGGGAAAGTGCAAGATACGGAAGGTCACGACAAAAGATTGAAGTTTTTTTTTTTTATTTTTTAAATTTTTTTTTCTTCTTAAAGAAGGCAAATGGGACAAAAGAAGGGACAATGGGAGAGAGTGAAAGAGTTGGGGTGAACAGCCTAGGCGCAGAAGAATTCGCAGTTGCGTAAGGGTGGGGTGGGCGAAGGAAGTCATTTCGATTCAGTTACTCACCTTCTCGACCACGGGCTCTGATAAAGTCTGGCCCATTATTTCCGGAAGTCACAGGGAAGTTCAAGTAAGAAGTAAATCTGTCGAGGAGGGCACACATGTACCGAGATCAGCGAGAAGTCCCGGGGTTCAGCGGGCTTTAGAGGGGGTGGAGGGAGAGAAGGGGGGGAAGGGTTTGAGTGGGAGAGGAACTGGACGAGGGTGAGGGCAAGGGCAGGATGAAGCGGGAAGTACCAGCAGAATAATAATAATGCAGCGGCCGGCGTAGGCGCTGCTCCGTAGGGGGGAACGAGTCAATTGGGGTGGGGAGCGTCAAGAGTCCCTCTGCTCGCCCGGCAATGCTTGACAGTAATGATGACGAACCTTTCGTTTCTTCTCTTCTGTTCTGTCTCGTCTGCGTTCTTTTCTCTCACGTATAGAGAGAGAGAGGGAGGGAGAGGGAGAGGGGAACGGACAGCATAAACTATTGTAGCGCCCGCAGAGATTTCAGGTCGCGTGTTGAGGGGGGCAAGTCACCATCAGGATTAGTGTCATGTGCGTCTGCTGACCTCAGGTGGTCTGGCTTCATCTGCTCTGCACTCTTGATCTTCCTTATACTCGCCTCTGTATTACACTCTTGTCCTGCAGCATCCATCCCTCTCTACAGTGTTCGCCCATCATTCATCATCTACCTTCTATCCTTCTTCTCCGTCTTCTGTATCTGCGGAAACCGTCCTGTACCTTCACCCTGGCCTACTCTCCCCCAAAAGCAGTTTTCTCGCACATCATTCCACGCTGTGGCAAAGACAGACTTTTCCTTGACTGTCTATCCTTAAGCCCTGTCTAGACCTGCGACAAGTTTCGGCGTTAAACTGTGTTCTTGATTGATCCCGGTCTTCCCCTACCCCGCGAGTTTATTGCTACTTATCAAATCAGATGGACAGAGGCCAATCTCTGCCCCCCCGCCAATCCACCCTTGCTGTCCACTGCTAAGTATAATAATCTCTCCTACGTGGGGATATTCAACTATCACTGTTCCCTGGGAATTTGACATGCTATAACCTTGACTGTACAATAATTGTATTTGTATGATGAACCGCGCGCTTCCCGACAATCCTTGACGTGTCAACGTGGAATTTAGTTGGATGACACAGCATGCAAATGCATGAATCCAATGTCAACTGCTCGACGCCTGAGAGTTTCGACCGATTCTGAGGCTCCTTGCTCGGGCAGAAATAGACGGAAAGACTCCCTTTGTAGATGACAGCTCGGCAGAACTGAGACGGGACAAGTATCCCAGGCTAATACCAACAATGGCCTTTCAGCCTACCGTACATTTCCAGTCCGTATAACAAGAGGAATCCTTACACTGTCGGAACTTCAGATCGGGACGCTCTTGACAAGAAAGCCAGACTGATGGAGAAAATGAGCCCTGTACCATACTGTACAACTAGAGATCACGCTTGCAATGTAAAGGAGCTGATCCGCACCATCAATTCCGAGCCGAGGGATCACTCCACCTCCGTATGTTCATTACGGAGAACAGTTTTCCTAAGCTCTTTGATGGCTGCCTGGAGAGTTCGCAGCAAAACAAATCAGCCATGTGTTATCTTCACCTTCATATTATTCGGGTTATACACGGGACTTACAGCCAGCGCATCGGGATTGACTCCGTTTTCAATCAATGAAACGCAAAGAGAAAGCTCAGTCCGGTTCAAGTTCGTGTTCTAATATGTACCAGTTAGCTTGTTCTCCAGGAGCGCAAGTCGAGACCAGAAGGTCCGCATCTTCAAATTGAAGGCCCCATATCAAAGATGGAATGGGCAATATAAAAAAAAATGGGAGCCGCACCAACAGTATTGAAATCTCATGTAGAATGTCTATGACTTCACGCGCAGCCTGACGCTTATCTGATGATTGGGAAGCAGGCATCTGGATCACTGCTTGGAGTATCCAATGATTTTCAGGCAAACAAAGCTGTCAGTCTGCAACTAATTGAATTAAGCGCGTGGCTAGGCGACGCTTCTTGTTCGAGTTGATGCTAGGTACCTAGGTAGGTTGGGAGATGAATAAGATGGTCGTCGTCGACGATACGTTATGTAAGTTGTAGACCCAACATATAACAAGGTATTGAAATTACATTACAATACAGTAGAGAAAGTAAAATTTACCTAGGGAATGGGCTGCGCTTGCCAGAAGCGGTTAGTTCATTTCTTGGTCTGAGCTTCTACACAATACAACTGTTTACCAAGTTCGGATTAGCAGGCGTAGATTAATATGATCTAGATTGTTGTTATGATGGATGGATGTAAGTATAGGATTTCCGTTAAATGGTATGTTATATTAGTTTGCTACAAGGATGTGAGGATCCGTCTGTAACAAGGCTGCAGCCTTCGAATCTGATAGAACAGTGAGTGAGTGAAAACATCATGATGATCCACTCGATTCATTCTCCGCTCCACTCATTCCTTGCCATCCATATCGATATCACAATCCTTGTATCTTACTACCTGAAAGCTCATGGAGTTTGGAAATATCCCCTCATGTTTCCTACTTGAGAAACATTTCATCTACCTGGAATGACCGATATGCTGCTGCTAATGCCAGCCTGCCGGTATAACTCGCAGATACGTCACTTGGCATTTCAAAGATAATGAAGCATTTACGAAAGTGCAACTTGACTATTTGACCTAGATAAACATTGAAATGATCGTTTTCATTTGTCTGTTGTAGCCTTTGTAACATATTTTCATTACAATAGCAGCGCAAGTTAGGGTTCTAGGGTTGGCAGCGGCTCTCTCTTTTAGGCTTAGTACGGTTCTTTGGCAGCGTAGATCCTGTAAGTCAGCTTTTTCGCATCAAACAGCATAAAATAAACCAAGACAATACAATTAATTCGCCTTCCAAACAATTGAGATCACCTCCAAATGTAGATGCGGATCTGGTCCAGCCAAGAAAGAAAAGAAGAACATGGATATACCCAATGATATAGCCATCTCAGACATCCATTCTTTGAACCGGAAAGAAGCGCTCGATTTCCTCGCGCAAATCACCCGCATCGAGAAGAAGACATTCCCGGCAAACGAGGCATTGCCATTTGGCGAAGAACTCTGGAGAAGGAAACCCAATACACGGGTTTTGTATATGACCCGAAGGGCTGCTTCATCAGCAGTAGCAGCAGCAACAGGAGGTGCACGCTCACAACCCCATGGCAATGTGCGTTCACCCGTGATCGCTTACGCAGTCTACATCCGACAGAAAGGAACCGCTTTACTTCACAAGGTGTGTGTTGCTGAGCCCTACCGCAGGCAGGGTTTGGGGCAAAAGCTTATGGATTATATTCGGCAACGTCTTGAAAGGGAGGGATGCCAGTATGTCCAGTTGTGGGTGGATAAGGCTAGAATACCGGCTCGAGCGCTTTATGCTCGCTGTGGCTATGATGATTGCGAAGAGGTCCTTGATTACTATGCCCCTGGGCGGACTGGCGTGAGGATGGTACTTGATCTGTGCAGTGGTTGAATAGTTCCTGGATGATCTCTTCGATATTGTATGCATACGAATGTATATCATTCCATTATAAAGTGTATTATTGAATAATCTGTGTTCTGTTATTCGTTAAATGAAGGTAGCAGAAAAAAACAAGGGTATATATGATGGATTGGTGTGTATGTTGTCAGGCATTGAAATATCTGGTATTCAGTGGATGGAAGACCCATCTACCACAGCTCCCAAGCACAGAGCATGCGCTCCAATAGCATAACCACTATCCTGTCAGGGTCCGTTGATAGCATGGGGCTGACTTGCATGCTGCGAAATGTATGATGAGATAAGGGGGTTGGTTTAGGGTCATGAATGAACTAAACGAGGACCGTCAAACAACCAGGTGCTTTATTTTCCTGTGCTCTCACTAGCCCCAGCCGCCGCCTCCGTAGTATCTTTCTTTGAAGGTCCTTCCTCGGTATTATGCTCTTTCCCTTTCGTGTCTTTCTCATCATCACTATCACCTAGGCTAAATGGATCATTGTCTCCGATGGGCGACGGCTCAACTGTGGTCAACGGTTGCCATTTGCTTGACCTGCCTCCAGTCGACCGTGCCTTGGCCGGTTCGGGTGTATCACGGGAGCTGCCAATTTCCGTGGGAGGTCCCTCCTGGAAAGATACTTTCCGTCTGTCTGGAGAAGGAGACGAGGATTTGTAGAGATCTGGATTTGCTAGCGGTCTTCTTGGAGGACGCGATGGAGGAGCTGACATAGGGAGTTAGCAGATACATAGCAAGTATGAAGGAATGCTGACCTTCACCATCTCTCAGCTCGAGTGCTGAGAAATCATCACTCAGCAGTTGAGGATCTGCATCATATCGCTCGCGATCCCCACTCCGACGACTCAGCTCCCCACTCCCTCGTGAGCGACTGGGGGTACGGCGGCTTTGGTTATCTTGAAAGTCGTCTTCATCTTCATTCTCAAACTTCTTCCTCAGGTTCTGCACCCATGAGTTGACCTTGGACTGCGTATCAAGGAATCCTTTGCGGATGTTCTCACGAATGACCGGAAGATCGTCTAGTATATATCGTCCACCCATCAGTGACTGTCGGAAATAACGGCACCAATACAATCAAGCATACCGTCAAAGAAACTGTATTCCTTTTCTTCTTCCAAATATTCATCACTCCCTCTCTGACGATATGGATATTCATCACGTCTACCGGGGTACTGCGAACGGCGTGGTGCTGAATTGTAATGCGCAGCAAGCTGACGAGCATACATCTCATCCTCTTCCAGCTGTCTCTGCGTTGTAGATGTCGACGGACGGGGCGGTTTCGGCGGAGGTGCTTCCTCTTGAACACTAGGATCAGTCATACCTACAGAGAGAAAGAGAGGGAGACTGTCAGCTATGCAAATATAGAACCGCAGAACAGATCACGCTGGTCTTCCACAAACCGAGAAGCGCATGGAAGGCTCTTTCCACATTCCAACCACTCGCCACCAAAATAGCCTTAACTACGGCGGCATCTATCGTGGGAAAAGCTTCTTTAAGAGTATTCTCTGCTTGCTGTCTCGGGCTCAGTGGCCTTGGTGGTTTTGGCGGGGGAGGGGGAGCTTCGGTGGAAGCTTGCTGGGAGGCGCCTGACGCAGATATGACTCCGGTTTCTTGAGTTTCATCATTAAAATCCAAGGGGTGAGCAGTTGTTGGCGACTCAGGTTTGGGGATCGTCTTCTGTATAGGAGGCGTTGTCTACAACCAGGTAAGCATCCCTATTTTGGGTGGTGATGGACAGGTACGGGTAACCTACAGTGGTACCTTCTTCTGCCATTGCCTAGACAAATGATGCTTCGCTGAATAGTTGTTGAGTAGGAGGAGGAGGTACGGATATCAAATTGCTCGCAATAAGAACAGGCAAAGAGATGACTAGATCAAGGCAAGGATGTGAATAGAGAGGTTGAAAGCAGGCGGAAGTGAAGCCGTTCAACGGTGCATGGGGATGTTCGAAATTACCGTAATTACGGAATCTGGTCTGTCAGTAAGTAACACATGTGACCATACAGCACAGCCACAGTTGGCCACTGTCTGGCACGTGATATGGCTTGACACGATCGCCCAAATATTTACGGCTTCAAAGTATTTGTTTGATGGAGTATACTTCCAGCCTTGATCTTCAGTCTCAACATGGCTGAGTCTCTAGTACATAATCAATGAATTAACATTGAATGCTGACATGTGTCGTCTGCAGAAGGCAAGGGAATGCCCAGGGACTCTTGTCAAAGAGGTGGTAGTTCGAGTATAGCTAGGCTAAGCCAATAATGGCTTCAGATCTGGAGCTTTCTTCCACCTTTATTCCATCACTATACAAACCAGCAGCATTGCTTCCAATTGCGCGACATAGACAAAGTTTGCTCTATCTCGTTGAAACTTATCCCGTTACCATAGTCGTTGGACAGACTGGAAGCGGAAAGACAACACAGCTACCGCAATATCTTGACCAGGCAGGGTGGTGTGCAGATGGGAAGACCATAGCAGTGACGCAGGTAAGATTTTATTCTCAGTCTAGGTAGTAGGTGTTTGCAGGAACTAACGGTCCATATACTTCCAGCCGCGTCGCGTGGCTGCTACGACTGTCGCCGCCAGGGTAGCGGAGGAGATGCGCTGTAAGGTTGGGGAAGACGTGGGCTATTCGATTCGCTTTGAGGATCTAACCTCGACCGCAACAAGAATCAAGTTCCTAACCGATGGAATGTTGCTTAGAGAGGCCCTTGTCGACCCTCTCCTATCCCGGTATTCGGTGATAATGGTCGACGAGGCCCATGAGCGATCGCTCAGCACGGATGTCCTTTTGGGGATCCTGAAGAAAATTATGAAGAAGCGTCCCGAGCTTCGGATCATTATCAGCAGTGCGACGTTGCAGGCAGAAGACTTCCTCCGTTTCTTCGCTGGCGACGAGTTCAATAGCGAAGCAGACTCTGGAGAGATGGGTGGAAAGATCGGAAGGATTATTAGCCTGCAAGGCAGAATGTATCCTGTCGATATGCTTTTCCTGGACTCGCCAGCAGAAAATTACGTTGAGCGAGCCATCAAGACTGTTTTCGACATACATACGCAAGAGGCGGAGGGTGACATTTTAGTATTTCTGACTGGACGAGAGGAAATCGATACGACGGTTCGGTTGATATCAGAGCGTGCGGAAGCACTGAATCTACGAGCTCAATCATTACTCTCACTTCCTCTGTACGCTGGGCTCCCGACGGAGCAGCAGCTGTATATCTTCGAACCGGCCCCAGAGAACACACGAAAGGTCATCGTGTCGACCAACATAGCGGAGGCATCTGTTACTATCGATGGGATTGTCTACGTAGTGGACAGCGGCTTCGCCAAACTCAGAGCGTACAACCCAAACACCGGCATTGAAACATTAACTGCGGTTCCCATCTCAAAGGCAGCAGCCACCCAACGTGCAGGGCGAGCCGGAAGAACTAAGCCAGGGAAGTGTTTCCATCTTTACACCCAACAAGAGTATGAACAACTGCCCGAGGTCACCGTTCCAGAGATCCAACGGTCGAATCTTGCGCCAATGATCATGCAGCTCAAGGCGCTTGGAATAGACAATATAGTACGGTTTGATTTTCTGACACCTCCACCTGCGGAGCTGGTAATCCGCGGGCTCGAGCTCCTGTACTCACTAGGAGCGGTGGACGATTACGCCAAGCTCACCAAGCCGCTGGGGATACGAATGGCGGAACTCGCAACAGATCCCATGATGAGCAAGGTTCTCCTCACGGCACAATCATTCGGTTGCCTAAGCGAGATTCTAACGATTGCGGCCATGCTCAGTCTCCAGGGATTGGTATGGGTTCAGCACGAGGGAGACAAGATGGCAGCGGAAAGCAGTCGCAGGAAGTTTGCGGTTGAAGAGGGCGACCATCTGACGTACCTCAACGTATACCAAGCATTCGTCACCAAGGGAAAGAAGGACTCCAGATGGTGTCGAGAAAACCGGTTGAACTACCGATCCCTACTACGGGCCGTGAGCATCCGAGCGCAGCTCAAGTGCTATCTTGAACGCTTCGGTATTCGAGTTGATGAGACGCTGTCATCAAATCAGCGAGATGCGGATCTGAGCAAGCAGCCTGAACGGATCCAAAGATGTCTTGCGACGGGATATTTTGCTAATGCGGCAAAGATGCAGCCGGATGGGACGTTCAAAACGGTTAGCGGGGGGCTTACTCTACATGCGCACCCCAGTTCATTGATGTTTGTAAGTTATTGTCCGACATGGGTATTTTGCTGTTGTCTTCGTCACTAACCCACTTAGAATCGGAAAGCAGATTGGGTCATCTTCCATGAGATACTACAGACGGGAGAGAAGATATATATTCGGGATATCACGAAGATCGAGAAAGGGTATCTGTTGGAGTATGCACCTGAGTATTACAGTGTTAAATAAGATTTCCCTTTGATAAAAGGGATAAAGTAGTCACACAACATTTTCCATCCCAATCCTAGTATGCCTGTTCAAAAAAAAATTTTTTTTTCTTCTATCACTGCCCCGGCATTACTCTCCCCCCCAGACTCTTAACACCGGGAATAGCAACATGATCCCCGGGATTAGCAGCAGCTTCATACAAAAAACTAATCGGCTCCCGATTCAAGGCCATAAACTGACCCTTGAACCCCAAGTAGCCGACACGAGTAACATCCTCATCACCCAGACTCCAGTTATCGACGAAGAATATCGTGACGGAGGTAGTGGTATTCCACAAAGCACGGGCAAGAGGGATCTCAAAGACCTCGTTAACGCCCGCGACGGGCTGGGGAATTTCTATGGTCTGCGTGGGCGACAGTTCAGACGCGGTGGTGAAGTCTAGCTCGTCGCGGTTTTTGAACAGTTTCACGGTTTTGGGCGCGGAGGGGGTCGGCGGGGTGTAGATTAAAAGGGAGTGGAGTTTGACTTGGCCTGTGAATCTTTTCGCTGTCAGCATCACCTGTATATTTATATATAATACAATATAGTACGCACCCAGAGAGATAGATGCACTTACGGAATATACATAAGTAACTGCTCATCTGCATCACTCTCTAGCTCTGGACGGTCATTTAATCGCTCCGCCCATGTTTTCCGGACAATTGCTGCGCCGGATTTTGATGCTGCTTCTGTATTTTCCCAGGTTGTTAGTTAGTTTGATTTTAAACCTAAACGGTCCAGGTGGAGTGATGTACCGTTCAGGGTGATTATTGAATCGAACTGGATCTGAGAGTACAGCAGGCTTTGGACGGCGGGGGCGATGTCGTTGGAATGGTCATGGCCATCGTCTTC
The DNA here is from genome assembly GCA_002976275.1 of Monascus ruber. Taxonomy (NCBI): domain Eukaryota; kingdom Fungi; phylum Ascomycota; class Eurotiomycetes; order Eurotiales; family Aspergillaceae; genus Monascus; species Monascus ruber. The sequence goes on from PSNO01000005.1 coordinate 1,499,539, forward strand.
GCCGTGGCAATGTCCGTGTCCGTGTCCGTCATGATGGTGATGGTGTCCTGACATTTTGTTTAAAGGTTGATTATGGACTGTTGTTCATATGGAATTGCAGGAAGAGAGAATAATAATGTCGGGAAGTTTATCGACTATGATGTATGCGGCGCCAGTTGCCCTGACAAACTAAGGAATACTGTCCCATTTCATAACCACACTCATTCAATTCTAGGATTCTAGGTTAATATTTCGAAAATATATGAATGCAGCAAAAGCTTGTCTATTCATGCAAGTGCAACTGTCTTGCCTGCAAAACTGAGTACGATCCTATATAACAAGATAAAAATGGGTATCACGAAAGAAGACTGCAGAGAAGGGATTCAAAATCAAAAGAACAAGGCGTCAAGTGCTTATGCAATACCAAACATCTGATAATTCAGATGAGAGGGCTTCCTCTCATGTCGCCCAGTCCAGCGTCAACCTGGCCTGCGGTTACAATCATGCATGAATGGAATAAAGCAGTGTTTTGCCCGAGTCAATGAATTGGCATAACATCAGCCAATGGAGGTCGTAATTCATATGCAATAAAAAAAGGGATGAGAAGATCAAGAACTGGTAATAGCAAGTCGCGGTCTAATTCTTCTTTCATCAAAAGTCCCCGTGGAACATGGCTTCTTCAGATTGGGTATATTGAGATTGAAGCTATGCAGGGGTTGATCAGGAGAGGAACATAAGATAGCCTGCAACAGATCACGTAGAGTAACGGCATCGCGCCGAAGATCATCCTCTATGACCTGCTTCGCGCGAAGATCGCACTTGGCTGTGATACCCAGGTCGAAAGATCGGAGGCCTCTAACCTGCAGCATTGGTGCAATCCATGGTTGATCGATGGCGAGGTTCAGACGGCGTCCCCCGATAACGCCACCTCCTATTAGATTCCCGCTGAAACGACCAAGGTCGAGACAGAGTTGTAGCTCCTCGAGCCCGCCCAGAGCCGCAACCCGAGACCAGAAGAGCGCCCAGAGCTGGTCGTTATGCGTGTGGGAGAAGACGGACGATTGCTGCACCTCTCCCTTCATGGGCTGCCAGACCGGCATCCACTGCACGGTCAGGCGCTTAATGCATCGGAGGTGTTCCTGGTTAACGGTCAGGGAGAAGGCAATGAAGGTGTGCAAGTCGTCCACATCAAAGGCGAGGTTGGAGTAGAGGATATTGGATGCCTCCGCGTAGATGGCCCGACAGGTACGCAGGAGAGACAAGGATGAATTACTCAGGGACTCGGGCAGCGAGAAGTGAGTGTGCGGATACAGCAACGACTGGGCATGGTCTTCGACGCGGGCATCCTGCACTCGCCAGCGAGCAGTGGTGACCGGGCAACAGGATCTGTTGCTCACGATGGACGTCGAGGGATGAGTGCATCGAACGTGGCGGATCTTGCCCTTGAGCTGGACCAGATGGACCGTCTCATCACCGAACAGGTAATCGTAGATCATCAAACGGATCTCAGCAGGGAGCTTCCGCAGGAACATACAGTCTTCCTGGGAAGCCATTTCCAGGGCATAGGGGTTGACCGGTGACGGTTTGTCATGAGAGAGGTCTACCTGGGGGGCGCAGATCTGGCGTTCTTGGATCATGCTGCGGATGGTTTCCTGCCATCGTCGTCCAGTAGAATAGTAGTGCCAGATGGAGTAGGGGTCGCGTAGCAACCAGGTGTCGAAATGGCGCATGATGGAGTGTATGTGTATACTGTATAGAATACTTGCGTGGTGGTCAAGAAACAAGGAAAGAGCAATCTGCGTATATATTTTATCTATATTTATGCTGGGCTGTATGCTGAAAATTGTGGGAAACAAAAGAAAAATAAAAGGGAGATACAGCAGAATGTTATATACCAAGGCAGTAACGCCATGGTGGTGGAGGGGGCGAGCAAAGATCCATGAATTAATAAAGTATTATGATTTGGATTAATATTATTATGATGCCGTCAAATCTGGGGAGCTGACCCGCTAGCCGCTTCTGGACTAGTGGCGATGGAGCAGGCGGGGATGCTAGTGCCAGCCTGCAGGGCAGTAATACGGTGACCGTACGCCGCTAGCAGGGCCGGAGCTGTCACCTCCGGCGGTAGCTGGGTGTCGGAAAGATCCGGCAGGGAGTGCAACGCTATGACGTCCGCCGTAATAATACACAGAGACAATACGCGCAATCACAATCCGCTCGCGCCTCGGTGGAAGCATCCCCCGACGTCACGTAATTACAGCTGACTCAGCTATGGGATCATGGAATGATCGACGCGCCTCAGCCTCTTTGAGCAGGTCCGTGCACGTGCGCGAACTGCCTCCTGCCAGCGCGGCAGGCTCTGATTGGTAGGCGGTATGCTCTCCCTGCCGGTGTCTCACCACTGCCGCTTCTTCTCCTTTTCTCCCTGTTGCGGCAAGGTTTGGAGATACTTGCTGGGTGGAGCTGCTATTCATTTGCTCTGCATCAATGATGATTCACGGTAATGAGATTGACTACGCTGCACTTCTGCAATCCTACCTTACCCTTCACCTCCTATGTCATAGGCTTGTCCTTTCGCTTCCCTGTCGTCCGATGCTACAACGCTACTTGGTAGTAGCTTACTCCTGATATACGCAGTATACCTGCTTTGCCACCATTTCGCTCTCCTTATTGGCCTGCACCGCACCTCACTCGCGGCCTTCTTCCAGCCGATGTTCTCCCGGGATATCGTCCTTGTAGCCTTCCCCTGCAGTCTGGTCATCCTGCTGGCCAGGACTACCATCCTGCACCACGGCAACATACACAGCACATCCCAGGATCAGACACGATCCCGCCCAGCTCAGCGGTGAAAGCGTGCTGCCCCAGATCACTTTGTCGTAAAGCAGTGCAAAGAGCATCTGCGTGTACAGCATAAACGTTGCGCGGGACCCATGGGCGGAAGCCTTGGCGCCCGGGGAAGGCGGCGGAACGTATGAAAGCCCTGCTGTCAACAGAAACTGCAGGATGAACCCAGAGATTCCCAGCCCCAGCAGCAGTCCCCATTCCTCCAAGCTGCATGGCAGCCGGAACGGCACCGAAGGCACTGCTACCAATGCTACCGTGGAGATAATCAATGTCCATGCCGAGAAGTATGTGACACTTACGAGTGGGTGGGCGCGCTTTCCGATCATGCGGATGGCTACGTATGCGAATGAGGCACCCAAAACCCCGATAAGAGCGATGCCAATGGCCAGCACATGGTGGTAGACGTCCGCAGAATTGGGCTCACCACCACTGGCACTCGCTTCATCAGGCGGAGTCGGATCGACTTCTCCAGGAGCTCCAGAGGAAGTGAAGGGTCGTGCTATCAACACGACTCCCAGCAAGGAAGCGAGGCCCGCAATCTGTTGCCGCCGTGTAAATGTCTCTCCAGTTATGAAGAAGGAACATGCGTAGCAACTAAGAATGGGCGACAGGAAGGTCAGGACCGTAGCCTCGGACAGAGCCATATACTGGACCGAGTAATAAAGGCCGTAGACACCGAAGAAGCCGCACGCTGCCCGCCTAACTAAAAGCCCTAGGACAGGGCGAGTACCAAACGGATGCTTGACCTTGGCGTACCACATGTAGAGATAGCTAGCGGCAACCGTGATGGACATCCGGGCAAAGAGAATCTTTTGCTTTATCTTAGTATCTCCTTCTCGTGTGCTTCTAGGCCGTCTCTCACCTGAAAGGGATCCATGGCGGGACCATGAGGTCCATTCACCTCGAGAATCTGCGTCATGACATTCATCGACGCCCCGAAGAACTGCGACAGCATCACAAGGACCATGCCCTTGTTCTGCAACCACAAAGCCCAAAGTCTGGCGCGCCATATCAGCGACTGAGGGAGGGAGAGAGAAGCAGACAGGTCATCTGCATGATCATCTCCTTCTCCCACGACGGAATGTAGCAAAGGCTGTTCAGGCCCAGCAGAGCTGGGCCAAGAGAAGGACCCTGTCGTCTCTGGCGAGCTAGGATCAATGTCGGTGATCGTTAGATGTTGGACATCATTCGCCAGCCGATCATGTCCAAGTTGTAGCTTGTTTTCAATACCAGACTCAGCACAGCCATGACCATGGTCAACTCGGCGGGGAAGAGGCCGATAAGGCGAGGATGAAGACGAAGACGGAAGATCGTCGTCGTTGTCTTGTGGGGAGAAGAATGACGATGCCATGCGATATTACAATCTAGTAGAGGTCTTTATACAGGTGTAAATCACTGTTTCAGAGGATATGAACGCCAATGAAATATGATCAGCTCGGAACGTGCGAAGTGAGACTTGATTATTGTCATTAGTAACATGCTTCGGGATTCGTCTTTCTTCCGTGACTGTCGGTTCCCGTTTTATGCAGCGAATAGAGACAGTATATACTTCCAAGTTGATCTATACAAAGGTAAACGTATCTCCACCCTTCTCCCGCACCATGTTGCCCACCCTCTTCGTGCCTACAATCCGCTCCAGCTTCAGAACATCCCATTTGGAGAACAGCGCCCGCACCCCGCCTCCCTCTGCAGCATCCACCACCCCGGCTGGGTCCAGTCCCAGAAACCCCACGATCTCCCCCCAAAACAACGGGTTCTCGGGCACTCCGTACATGATGATCTGCTTGACCCCGCGGATCTGATACCGTCGGAAGTGGTGAAATCGCCCGCTGTACAGCAGCACCGAGTACCGCCCGTTCATAAAGTGCGCCCGCGTCCGCGTGACGTCTGGAACCTCTGTGTACTCGGAAATCGCCCCGAAAGAGACATTGGCCATCTGCGAAGATGTCGCAAAATGGTTGCGGATGCGGACAAAGTCCAAGTACGACGGGATGAAGATCAGCGTGCCCCCCGCATTCCCCTTGCCCCCGCGCGTGGTTAAGCTCCGCACCAGAGACGACAGCACGGCCGTCGTGAAGTACTTGAATCGTGCATCCGGGTCCTTTGCAGGCGAGAGGCTGTCGAAGCGCGAGAACGTCTGCTTGACGGGTACGGGAAGTGGCACTTCCATGATGGCCCCTGCGTAGGTCGGCGTCAACTTAATTTTTCCTGCATAATTGCGCATCTGCGAAGAGTATAGCGAGTGAATTTCCGGCGTGATGTACGATGACAGCACGATCGTCTGTCGGAAATATGGCGCGTGGTTGTCCAAGTACCAGGTCCGCACACGACTGAAATCACACCCGTGCGCTTCTTTGGGCTGGAGGTTCAGATGACGGAAGACGTAGTCGATATGATCCCAATTCTGCATTTGAAGCGCGTCTGCATGGTCCACTATGACTACCTCAATCGATGACAGGAAATCATGGTCACGCTTCTTCACACTGTGCACATTGATCGATCAGCAGAAGTTAAAGGGGAAAGGGAGGGTTGCAATTGATAAAAGAAAAAAGCAACATACTTTGCTTGGTCCATGATCGTCCGTAGACCCAGCGGACTTGCAAGGATCATGTCCGAATTGTAAAACTGTGCAAAATATTTTATAGTCTTGCGGGTGAACTTCAGACCCAATCTGAACATGTCATCGTCGTTCCCACCAAACAACTCCCTAAAATCCACTGGCTTATTTTCCCAGTTTCTATCCTCCGGTGCCGAAAACGTATCCAGGAACCGCTTTCTATTTTCTTGCTGCTCCGGCTGGTAGAATCTAATCATCGACTCCACCACTCGAACGCACGCTTGTTTGGTGGGCAAAATGTAAAGCACCTTCGGTCTTGTGAAACCCTGGTCTCGCAGCTCGAGATCCATGTCCTGCTCCTTGGCAATACGAGCGTTGTTCTTAAGTACCCTGTCCCGGGTCTTCAGAATGTGGTTGACAGCATGGAGCGCTAGAATGTCTCGTAGATGTCCCGAGTTCGACGCGGTCCTTCCCCCGTATAAAATATCCTGGTAGCCAAACACATAGGGAGCAAGCTGCTGGGCATGTCCGTTGACATCAGGTACAAACTCCGCTGCCGGAGTAGTAAGCTTTTTCTTGAGCTAACAATGTAGCAAGGACTATCAGTATTGAGTGTTCATGTCCTGGAATCATGCCTGCTCACCTTCGCATTTGCTATATGTTTCATCGCTGGCAGCAACGAGGCATTGCTCCCAGTGATGTCGGGAACGGCTCGTACAATTCTTATGTTATCAGGGAATTCTTTCTTTGAAGATTTCCATTTCTTTTCGGATATAGCATGTACCTTCTGGGACAGTTCGCCATCTCCAGGGCCAGTAAAATGAACTTCGAATGGATTGCTGGCTGCATCGGTGTCAGCGGGTGTTCTTACTGGGAAAAGAGCAAGGGCGGGAGAATATAAAGAGACAGCAATTACCATCTTCATAATCATCATCATCATATTCTTCTTCCGCAGCGTTATTGACTCCTTCCCCCAGATTCTCTTCATCCTCGTCATCCGAAGGCTCTTGATCCTGAAGATTGTCTTCTTCCGGAATCTCTTCATCCCCTCCTTGTTCGGAAACAGTGTCATTTCGGACCTCTTCATGCTTGTCGCTGTCCTTATGACCTAGTTTTCTCCTTTTACGGGCAGGTCCTTTAGAGTCTGAGCCTGTATTGAGCAACTGTAGAAGTTCGTTGTATGACTGTGCCTTTTCCTGCTCCTCTTCGTCGCTGTCCGAAGAGATGTCATCGACAGAGATTCCGCCATCAATTTCGTTTTCTAGTCCTTCTTCTGGAACATCGTCTTCCACATTGGAATCATCGCTGGATCTAAACTACTAGTCAGATTTGTCGAGAGCCAACGGATAAACAGCGTTGGAGACTCAGACTCACTCTGCTTCATCGAGTCGCGAAGTCTGGAAGGCATTTTTTCTGCTAGTATTCACGCGAGGACCCCTACCACGTCCCCTGAATTTTCCTCGGCCACGGACGGGGGGCATTCTGCTGCTTATTCTGTCGTAGCAACTAGGAGTGTCTGTTTTTTTTCTCTCCTTTTTGTTGCGGGTTTGGCGGTCGTTATCTTATCTTAGCGTGAAATTTCACACACACAATTTGAGCCTCGTCAGAACTCGCCGCCGCAAAGTCCAGCGGGCGGAAACAAAGGAGTTTGCTCTCCACTACCTTCAAGAGGAAAAAAAGGAAAAAAAGGCCTGCTCTCCGTTCCGAGTAACGACCATAAGTCTCCAGAGAAAGAGACAGACAGGCGACTTTATACCCGTTTATCCCACCCACCATGGCCGAAACCGACTCGTTCCTTCATCTCGCTCGCCCTTTGGGCCCAGTGGCTGTGGGGTCTGCACCGACTACCGCTCCTTTGAATGTTGTCATTCAGCCTCAGGTCGGTAGATTGTGACAGTCCCTCATAATTCTGGCATGCATCTGTTGCTAAGTACCATGATTTAGGCTATCTTCTCGATCCTTGACCACTCTCTCCGCCGCAATGCTGACCAGGAACGTGTCATCGGAACCCTGCTAGGGACTCGAACGGAGGACGGGACCGAGGTGGAAATTCGCAGTGCCTTCGCAGTCGGACACACCGAGACGGCAGAACAGGTCGAGGTGGATATGGAGTACCAGAAGCAGATGCTGGCGTTGCACCTTAAGGCGAATCCGAAGGAGGTCCTCGTCGGTTGGTACGCTACGTCGTCCGAGTTGAACACCTTCTCTGCTTTGATTCAGAACTTTTACAGTGGCCAAGGCGATGGAACCTGGCCACTTCCTGCTGTCCACCTGACTGTGTCTACGGAGCCTGGGAAAGATATTGAGACGCGCGCATACATTTCTGCCCCCGTCGGCGTAACTGCCGAGAGAGCCGCAGACAGCGCGGCCTTTATTCCTGTTCCATGCGAGATCAGATATGGCGAAGCCGAGAAGAGCGGATTGGAGGCTATTGCTAATGCTAGGGACGCTGAGGACCGAACCACCAGCATTTTCACTGACATCGAGTCTCTGGAGCGTGCTGTCGAGGAAGTCATCGGCATGATCGACCGCGTTTCCAGATATGTCGAATCCGTTATTGACGAGGAGGCACCTGCTTCAACTGCTCTTGGCCAGTTTCTTCTCAATGCCCTGGCGCTGTCGCCCAAGGTCGAACCCGGTGATATTGAAAAGCACTTGTATGCACACCTCTACTGTTTCTTTCCCCCCTCTCTGACTTATGCTTACCAATACATCACAGCAACGATCATATCCAGGATGTACTCGTCGTGTCTTATCTGGCCAACACCATTCGTACACAGATGGAACTGTCCAACCGGCTAGCAACCGCCCAATTAACCCTCGGTGGAGAGCCCGGTGCTACTGGAGAACGCGGCCAACGAGGTGGAAAGGGTGGCCGTGGAGGGCAACAGCGGGCTCAAGAGCGAGTTACTGAGGAAGCCCGTGCTTAGAGTACTTGAAAGTTTTGAGAAAAGAAAGGAAAAGTTGTGAATTTTTTTTTTTCTCAATTATCTATGACCTTTTTCTTTATTCTTTTATTTTCACCTCTGGGGTTCCTCTTTTTATATCTCTCTAGGTCTCCTTTGAGCCCTCTTTGCCTCTCCTTTGGCATTGCAGCTTTCTTAATGCTTGGCGTATCGGAATCATCTGGCTATGTTCAGATTGAAAACAGGGGGTTGCGCATAGGCTCAGAAAGGTGAAATGAATGGGTAAGAAAAGAAGTGGCCTGGGAAAGTTCTGCTTCCTGCTTACTCTCTGATTCTTAAGGAGGGACAAGAGAGAGAAAAAAAAGAAAAAGGAATCAAAGAAAGGACGAAAGTGATATAGACCTAATTGTTTACGAGGCCGTCACTCCTGTCACACCTTTATTAAGCAGCATATCAATCATGATGGAATGGACATAGATGAGCTCAGCTAATACCTCTATTTCACTTCATTTCACACTCCTGTTGTCTGTTCATTACGCAAATTGAAGGTCTCATGTAGTTGATAAGTATCAAGGGCTGAGCAAATAGCCTAATTTTCCCATTTTGAATAAAATAATCAATTCCCTGCCACATAGAAATACCCCCGAGACGCCGTCCAATGCCACATATGAGAGCCTAATAATCATTATGTACCTGATGAACAAAAAACCCTCTCCATGTTGCACAATTTACCCAGTGACCTTCCTTCTCTTAAAGATGGTCTCCTCTGTCGTGTCAGAATCTCTCCGGGAAGGTCTCTTGCCCTTCCCTTTACTCTTCTTCCCACCGGCGGTCCCACCATCGACACTCTCCGCAAACTCCTCGAGACCCTTTCTTCCCACTGGGTCTTTGAGATTAGGCACCTGGTCATCATTCTGGTCAAATGCTTTCCGCGCCTCCTTTAGCTCGCGCTCCATGCGTAGCAGCTCTTGGACACGACCGAGCTTGTTCGGGTCACGACGTAGCGCAAACCGAAAATCATCAACCTTGATCTTTTGACGCCGCGAGTAGTTGGCATACTGCGCTGCATTGTGGCAGATCTCAAGTATGAAATCAGTCACAATCTCATCAAGCACGCGAACTGTTTCAGGAAGAGGTTCCGAAGGGAACGAAGGATGTGGACTCGGGTCACCGTAGGCAAGGAGGAGTAGGCGTACTGTTCCAATGGGAGACGGTTAGTAGGGAGCAAGACGGCTCTGTGAGCTGTTTCCCACGTACATTCAGATGGAAAGTTCATCTGTCCCTTATGCCTTGCGGCACGCGCTCTAGGTTCCGCCATTTTGGATCGCTTTCCTCCCTTTTTACCTCCTGGGGCTTTTCCAAGTCCTTCCGCTGAGTTGGATCGCTCTCTATCTGGAGTGTAACATGGAGTGTAACCCGCCCGAATCAAGGTAGTATCACCAGCATCGCGCGGTAAATAGAGACTCAGTGAGAAAGCAGGACGGGGTTCAACCGGACGCGTAGGAGAAGTAGGAGCAAACGTCCCAGGATAATAGGGATTCTTAGGAGCAACAGGATTCCAGACAACAGGAGCAGTCGGAGTAATCGCAGCTCTAGGGATCGGACTATATGACGATAGAGGCTGCAGAATATGAGCCCTAGGATACCGGAAAACTTGATGAGGGTACAGATGCGGATTCTGACTCTGATGTTGATTCCGAGCCGCACTCGAACTAGACAGTGACGATAGGGAGGGATTGTTGCGGGCAAACAGAGCTTGGGCGGCGGAAGCCCCCGGGCGGTCAGCGCGATTGGGCGAGGCCATGGCGGCAGAATGTAGACAGCGTTGTCCTTTTCTCCTCAGAGTTGTCAACGGTGCGGCTTCTTCTTTCAGAGAGATTTAAGGAAGAGAAAAAAAAATAATATCCGAATTCTCTCTATATTTTGGCATTGCTTGCTGTTATAATCTGGCTGTATTCACTCTGGAGAGTGCCGTTGAGAGACAAACAGAAAGCCCACCATGGTCAGTGAATGAGTCTCTTCAAGCCGTCAATTACCTGGAGCCACCAGTCAGCTTCTGAGACACCTGGAATCTCCCATCTAAAGAGTGTGAGAATACATATGCTGATGCAATTAATTGGATATACCAGTCTGCGCTGTTCAATTTCCAATCTCTCCTCCTGGTTATCCTCCTCATCATCTGCACGAGCACATATGCCCACTCCATCATGCCTGGGATTATGGATAGAAACCAACATGGGTAAGGAATTTTGTGTAATTCCAACGGGTTTGGTCATAAAATGCTGTTTGATATATTTCGTTAACCCCATTGCGTGTCTACTCGCGTTGCGCATAGGTTCTTTGGCATGTTCTGGAAATGCGCTCGAATCGGCGAACGTCTTAGTCCATATGTTAGCATATGCTGCGTCTTGATGGCTGTGAGCAATATCCCCATTCCATGTTTCTTTTTTGTTATGGAAAATTCAGGGAAATATGTGAGGGCTGACTTATATTGATTTCTTTCTCCCCATACGACAGATTTCCATCTTCGTTGGTGGCTGATATCAAGATGATTTTCACTGCTTCAATAAATAATGGCGTTACCAGAGGTTGTTGTTATTAGAGGTTAATCTAGGTTCATTTTATACGAGAGACCCCAAAATAGAATACGAGACCATGTATGTAACGATTAAATATGCTCTATATTCATCTCCGAAAAACTGCCATAGCTCGCGGTAGATCCATGCACTAGCCATGAGCAAGAAGGGTATCTTATTGTTTAAGTCTTGCTTTTGCCTCTAGACGCCGTAGCCCTTGATCGAGCAGCAGCTCTCGCGCTTTGGAGGTTTCGTTTTGCGGTGCTACAGTGGGTTGTAGGCCGGCTTCTGCATCGGCTTTCTGATCCAGCTCGTCCAAAGCAATCCACAGCCGTTCCGGATCTCGAAGGTAACGGAAACTTTTCATCGTATATGCATCGATTGAGAACCCGTTCTCTTCCATCAGCTTAATCGACCTGGCCGTTCCAGCGACATCTTGCGCGTTCGCGAAGGAATTGACGATTACGTTCCATGTGACTTGGTTGAACTCGACTTTCTGCTTGGCCATAAGCTCTTTTACCTTCTCCGCAGCAAGCGTCTGTCTGTTCCAGGTGAATGCACTCAGAAGTATGGTCCAGGTGCGCGGTGTTGGCTTTGCATGGGTGATGATCTTGCGTTTGCGACCTGCATCGGACTCCATTGGAAGCGGCGGTTGGAGCATGTCTTCAACTAGCTGTAAGCAGTATCGGAGTGCCCGGGGATCATTCCTATAGGCAATAAGAAATTCGTTGTAGGTGTGATCAGTTTCTGCAAGAGGAGCAATGACTTCATGCCCTTCCATGACAAGTGTTCGGAATCTTGTGTAGACCTGGTGGACGATTGAAATGCGCCTCTGACACCTGAAATAGGTAGCAATCATGATATAAAGAGCCATCAATGATGGAGAGGAAGTGCCGCTTCCCGGTGGAGGCTGATAGTTGGGTGGAATAATAAGAAGGTCCTTGAGAGGCGTAATATCATGTAACTCATTGTAAATTTTAAGCATGGAATAGAAAACCTCGATAGGATTGGCGTCGGACTCCATATGTTTCGCTGTGAAGACGTAGTGGGCGTGGAAGACTTTGCTCGCGAGATATCTATGGATTTTCCAGTTGTATTTCTGCTCAACCTCATGCATCAATTCCCCAAAGCGGGTGCGGTCCTCACGGGCAACAGCGTCACCTAATAGTGTCACGTAGGTGTACGAGTCTAATTCATGGCCTTGACTTCTCATAAATTCCAACATGTCAAGGCCTAGTTGTGGATCACCGGTCTTAAAAGCATTGGCCAGGACGACATTCATCATGTCTCTGTTCGGCCGAACTCCCATTTCCAGTAGTCGAGGAAGGATTCGGAAATTGCGAGCTCCATTACTCTCTTGTACAGAGTCAAGAGTAAGAAGCTTACAGCAATGACGCATAACCCCTTGGGAGAAAAGACTAAATCCAGCCTGCCGGAGTTTCGGGATATAACGGAGAGCGTCCAATGCTCGATCGACATCCCCAAATTCTGTAAAGCGGAGCATGAAGCACAGAACGGTTTGAGCAGTCATCTCAATCCGGCGTTCGCAAACCATTTTAAAGGCAGAGCATACAGCATCATAACTAGCTCGTAGGAGATAAATCCGGACGCCTTTCTGCGGAAGACTCAGTATTGGCCAGTCATTCGGATCAAGGCAGGTCTCTACTAAAGACTGATAGGTGTGTGAGCCCTTTTGCCAAGCGCCGAGTGCGTTGTAGTGAAACTCATCCAAGTAGGCCATGCAGTCGGCGACCATGCTGAAATTGGGCTTGTCCGGATTCTTTGTGGTGACAAGTAGGAATTCCAATGTGAGATCAGGAGAATTCCGCAGCAACCAAAGAGCCAACCGCTGCCAATGCATTGCCTTTCCAGTCCTAGGCAGTGCTTCCCAGGCTTCAGCAAATTTCCCTTGGCAGTCCTCTTTAATCAGCTCTGAAAGGGCCAGCCCATTCTTGTTTAGTTTGGGTATCACAGCTTCGTTTTTAACCTCATGACCACCGCGCTTCGCCTTGTGAATCTCGGAGTAAGCAGCACGCCATTGTCGGTGACCCAACATCCGCGAGTATAAAGACGTTAACCTTATAATGACATCCTGCTGCACTGATTGCGGCTTCAGAACTCTTCTTTGATGCTGTAATCGCTTGTTGAACCGAGAGACGACGCTGTTAACAACCCCAACATTAAGGCCCTTGCGACGTGCTATGGCACGTACTTGATCTCTGCTAAGTGTGCGTGCAGTCCTTTCCGGACGGGGACTACCAACTCTCCGTCGAGTATAAGCAGATTGAAATGAATTTTGGCCTGTCCCAGCATTCGATCCTTCTATGTCATTGTCGGTGCGTCTTCGACGGGAACGTCCGGTGCCACGAAACTGAATCGAGTCTTCTCCCTGATTCGGTTCGAGACAGGGAATGGGGAGCTCCGGGCCAGAGTTATCGGCGTTCTGAGATACGTTCTTAATGGTATCGTTCTGGGAAGGGCGAGATGGCCGCATTTCATGGTTGACAAAATGTGTTTCATTCGAGCCAGTAACATCCGAGCCCGACGCATCATTAACCATGTATCTTGCAGTCAGAGCTTTCGCTCTCTGCTGATACCAATGCCCCGGACATATCCTGTGATGTGGAACACAGGAGGACAGTCCGGTGCGGATGGTCGTGCGAAGAAGGGAGGGCGGACAATTGGACATTCAGTAGTATCTCATATCAGACAGACATTGGGAAGGAGTGAAAAAGGGATAGCGTAGATCAAGACTACACTGGAAAAAGAAAAGGGAGGGAAGAGCAGTTCTGGAGATGATAGATATTATTATTGAATTACTGCCGGCGCGGAAAGCGGATGGAATTTTGAAGATTGTGGCTAGTGAGGCCCAAACTGTGGCTGGAGCATCGACATCAGCGGGATATCCTCCAAGATCTCTTCTTTAATACAACAAAGTAACGAAGGCTGCACTTGGACAGCATCTTCCTTTAATTCTCTACGTCCTTTTATCTACCTATTAAACAGTCTAATTACCTACTTGCATACATCCAATATCTTGCTTACAGAATTCGCAAATATGGCTACGACGCACACCTCCCTCGATGCAGCGGCAACAGATCGCAAAGCGAGACTTGCCAAGCTAGCAGCCTTAAAAAGAAAGCAACCGGAGCCAGAGCCCTTGACGGAAATCCGTGCCCAGGATGAAGAGCTAGAAGATGCAGTCCCCGACATAACCACCACTTACTTATCTGGACGGAATTACGACCCGGAAACTCGAGGTCCCAAACTGGGTTTTGAGTCTGCACCTACAGAAGGGCAGACGACGCTGGAGCTGCAAGCAGCTGAGATTGTGCAAGCCACTGCAGAACAGGCGAAGGAAGATGAGGAAGCAGATCAGCCGATTGATCTGTTCAAACTGCAACCCAAGAAACCCAACTGGGATCTGAAACGGGATTTGGATGAAAAGATGAAAATCCTCAACGCTCGAACAGAAAATGCGATTGCAAGGCTAGTACGACAACGGATAGAAAATGCGCAGCGTTCAGCCAAGGCGAAGGGAGCAAAGTCGAATGGTGAGGAGCAAGACGAGCAAGTGGGTATTGAAGGGGAAATGCTAGTAGAGGGAATTCATGTACGTGAGAGGGAGGAAGAGGAGGAAAGAAGGCAGATGAAGGAGGATATTTGACGTATTGGTCCAGCCATCAGCAGAGAAAAAAAAAAGTCCACCAGTACCACGTACCACTTCGTGTCTACTGTTCGATGACTTCTGAGCTCTGCGTTTCAGGCGTATACAGTTAGTATTTCCGGCGCATTTGGGGCGAAGGCAGGCGTTAAGAAGACGACTTTTTTTATTCTACTTTCGCACTATACAATGATTGCATGGATATGAACATGTTATTTTTCCCATCAAATTAATGGCAGTACGGCCGTCTATATTATTACAACCCATACAGCACCGAAAGAAACATGCTATGAAAGATTCTTCAGCGGGTCTACCGTCCCATATTCATAGCCTGAGTTAGGGCGAGACGCTTACTGTAAGGGCTCAGGCTGCGTTCTTTTCGAGGCTGGGCTGATACGTTACCTCGGCCGCGCGCAGGTCGTTCTCTACTTCCTGGCGGACTCGTACTGTCCCTTATGGAACTTTTATCGTAGGTGCGTCCTCTAGTTTTCTCCGGTGTTGCGGATCGTCTCTCCTTCGCAATTCGGCTTCTGTCCATGCTCTCGCTGCGAGATCTATGTCTCTGCTGGCTGTCTCGGCTCAAAATTTTCGGTCTGCCGCGTTCCCCAGGACTCGATTCCCGGCGTCTCCTTCTGGTATTTCTGTCACGCGCCCACTCCCTGGAGCGTAAACGAGGAGGCTCTGCGGATGAATAAGACGCAACAGAATCGCTCGACGGTGAATCAGAGTACCGCCGTTTCCTCGAATTTGCATAGGCTGGTGACGGTGAACGGGTTCGACGACATGCGCTACTGGAATCATAACCTCGGCGCCGACCTGGAGACGCAGAAGGCGAACGATTAGTGGATATTGTTGACACGGAGCTCACGGAATGCGACGAGCTCGATCTTCTTCGGTTCGTCTTCTGCTTTCGGGTATCTGCTAGATAGCCCTCAAGGTCCGTTCTTCGACCTCGCTCCCCGTCACGCTTCGTCAATACTTCATCTGCCACTCCTTTTCTGTATACACGTCAGAGTCGCCCTACTGCGCAATGCGACAAGCAGACGCGGGACGTACGTTCGAAGAAGGTCATTCGGGACTTCACTCGAGAGTTTTGGTACAAGTTTAGGGTTCTGCAATTGCTGTGTGCGCGACGGACGAGAGATATATGGCCTCTCTTGCGCAGATACTGTGCATTCATAACTGTAGTGCCGTGCAAAGCAGTCAGCAATAGAACCAGGCAATGGCAGAACGGCAAGACGTATCTCGTTTCAAGCATTTCTGGCAAAGAGTACTGAGGCTGGCCTTCGTTGGGCCTCTCCCGGGAGCATTTCGATAGCGATTCATTGCAGTCTGTCAAATGCAATGTAGAATATCCAAGATAATATACAATACAGCCTCTATAGCACCCACACTCGCAGAAGCACTGGCGGCTGTCGGGCCGAGAGTTACCCGCGCGGCAAATTCTGCGGACGTTGGCTTAGCCGCGCCAGCCCACGAAAGGAACTTCTTGAGCAAACGTTCCTTCTCGCCCAAAAAGCCCTGGACGTCCACACTCCCCCCTCGCAGCGTTAATCCCACGTTGACGGTCAGCCTGAAGCTACGGCACTCATCTCATCCTGACCAGTTCTATGACGATATAGAAGGAAGTCTCCTTTTCGGACTATGTCCTAGTCATTCTGACCCATTGTGTGAGTGGACCGCTCTTAACCTACTTGGCGCCAGTCCAACTCAATGAGAACACACTATCCTCGCCTTTTGTGCAAATACAACCTGCCCTCATATTACTTCATCTGACACTTTCACAGCTTTCCCTATGGCGAATGCCCTTTTCTTGAGATATGTCGTCTTTCTTTTTAGGCTTGTGTGATGCGGGATTTCTGAGTTGCCTTTCCTCGAATCGAGTTTCGGTTTCATCCTTCCCTAAACTTGCGACACATTGACTGCAGCGAAGGTTGGCGTCTCTAGTCCCTGTTTTTCTCCGCCTTTCCTTTTTTTTTTTTTTAAGGACGGAGAAAATTCCTTGAACAGACTATTTTCATTATGGCATCGGACAATTCAACTGGGGGCGAACACCGTCTCTCTTTTGCAAAGGTGCGTTTGGTGTTTGACTCTTGAATCTCCCATCATTTGCATGGCTAACTGGTATATTAGATAGCTGCTATGCCCCCACGATCAGAATCGCAATCTGCCAGTGTTCCTGGTGGAGTGAGTCCTCCACACCTGGATGAACGGCCTCAATGCGCAGCATCGCATGGCCCAGTGGATGAGCTCCCTCCACAGGAAGGCTCGTTGAATAATTTCCAACAGAATGACAATGCCAGTGATCGGGATATCAATATCCTTGGGAGAGCCGTACAGGATGTTCATTTGTCAGACAGCAAGGATGGTGAGGGTTCTGTCACCTCCGGCATTGTCCATTCAAATGGTTTACTCAAGCGAGAAACCTCTTTCGAAGATGATCATACTCACCTCTCTAATTCGTCTACCAAGCCCACGAGTTTTGATTCAAAGAGTATGGCTTCGGTAACCACATTTGCCATGGATGAAAAAGACTCATTGAGGCCTGATGATAGTGCCAGTGTTCAGGCTGTGGATGAGGAAGAGTCTCTTTCTGGGCCTGCATCTGGCGCTCCAAACTCACTCATAGGGTCCGAGTCTGGAAACCACGGTCGGGATGCCAATGCTCAAAAACCTCGTGCGATTCTTCGAAATTCTGGACCAGCATTCAATGACGCTAGTATGCGTGCTAATGGTGCAATCCCTCTGGGTCCCGTGTCCAATGATTTCCCTGGTTTAAATCCGGAAGCGTTCAAAGGCAACCCCAGCTTGCATGGGTTCCCTCTGGAGCCAGATGAGAAGCTCCTTGAAGCTATGAAAACACCAAAGGATCGTCTCCTGATACTTCAGTTGGAAGAGAAGATTATACACTTTATCCAACATTCCAAGTAAGTCGCCTAACCCAACTGTGGCTTCAATTTAGCCTAACGATATATGTCAGAGAGCAATCCTTGGAGCTTCCGCCCTCGAATGCATTTGGGCGACTCCTCGCCCATAAGCTTGGGGATTACTACCATTTGACTCATTTCGTAGATAACAATGTGACATCAGTCCGGCTTCACCGGACACCATTCTGTCGCCTGTAAGTTTTTCTGCCACCTACTTCTGATCAGCTGTTGCGTTTTCATGCTTATTGATATAGACCTACGCCATTGTCTGTCATATATGCAGCCAGTAATGCCACACCACCCCCAACTGCGCCTCCTATGAAAATCATGCGCCGCAGTAGCCCCTCACGCGAAGGGAGCGCCGTTGGCTCCGGGGGTCTTTCCAAGGCTACATCTGAGGCCAGTGAAAGTGGAAACGATGGGGACCGTGCCGGCTCCTCTACAGATGCCACTCCTGCCAAGGACAGAATGATATTGTCAAGAGAAGAGAAAGAGGTCAAATACCAGAAGGCCAGGGAGCGAATCTTTCGTGATTTTCCAGAGTCGAAGTCGTCGGAGAGCACAAGCGGCGAAAACAACATGTCTCGTTCGAGCTCTGCCAGTGGACGCAAGAAGACATACAGGCAGAAGACTCCTCATGATGACAGCTTTGAGGTCCGGTCTCAGTACAACGTATATTATCCAGGAGTGCATCATTACACAAACGGACCAGTTCCCTACAACCTTAGTGCGAACGATGGGTCATTCCCCAACCAACCACCTTATGTGGTGGGTCCAGGAATGTCGCCTGCAAGCATGACATATGTTCAGAGCAACCCAAATAATCCCATGTATTCTGGCCCTGTGAACATGAATGCTGTTCCTCAATACCCGGCCGCTGTGTCACCTCAAACGACACCAAATTCCCCGTGGCAAGGCGGTAATATGCCTCAGCAGTCTCCTTTCGCAGGATACGCGTCGATGAACCAGCCATCCATGATGGGCCAGCAGTCTAATAAGTCATCACCTGCCTTGAATAACTATGCAGTTCCGAACTCGGCCCCGTACCAGCACGTACCACCGAACTGGACGTCCCATCCGTACCAGGGAAATTTCCAGCAGTCTTCCTATCGCAACCAACCTGCCCACTGGCCGACTTACCCGTCACAGTCGATTGCATCGAGCCCAACATCATATCCTTATGGCCAGTTTCCTGGACAACACGTAAAGCCAGGAATGCAAAATCATTCTGGTTCTCACCCATTACCGGGAAGCTTCAATAGATCTTTGTTCAACCCTCAGACGCGGTCTTTTGTCCCTGGCGGTCGCCATCCTGCGAAGAATAATCAGTATGGGATGAGCTCGTATATGGGTGGGCAAAACAGTATGCAACCGCCGCAATGGAGTCAGTTCCCAGAGACGAATAGCAGGAACTTTGAGTCTCCGGCATTGCCAGGCTACAACACTAGCCGCGTACCTTCTACAGGAAACAGAGATTCGATTGCGAAGTGGGGAACGCCCTCTCATCTGCCCCCAAAACCTCCGCCTTCAGAAGTTTCGTCTGACTTCGATCTGAAACACAGAGGGACTACGGGTCATCCTTACGCAGTAAATACGATACCGAACCCTAATAATGGTCCGCTTGTTGTGTCAGGGGAGACTGGCTCATCGAAGCCAAATTAGAGGTTGATCGACCTTGTGACCGCGAGGTTCTTCTTGTATGCGTTTTCCCTTATGTGGTGGGTTGTCGATAGGAGGATTACCGGTAAAGGTCCTTGACAGACGACATACCTTGGACGACATGTTAATAAGTGGAGCATCATATATGCCGTTGTTGGCGCATAGGATTTTGGCGCATGGACGCAGTGCATTTGACTAATAATGAGGTTTTTTTGCTTTGGCTGCCGCTATCTTTGACAAATAAGCAGCATGGGTGATTATGCCGTGTCAAGGAAGGGAAGGCTGAAGAAATAGCTACATTTACCATCTTCATTATGTGCGGGCAGCGCTGCCCATCGTCGTTATGAACAGCATTGCATGGGCGTTGGGCAAGACTCGGACATGCGATCCAGTCCCTGCTGCTACCGTCAATTCTCGTTATTAGTTCGCAAAGAATAGAAACATTTTTTTCCACAACAAAATTGCTTATATAGGACTTTGATTTCTTTTTACTTTTCAATTTCTTTCCTTCATATACATGGGTTGATTATTCAACATGTCAAAGAGAACCGTGAGAAAACTCCGCCACAAGGTAAACACACAAAGCCACGGCGCGAAAAGCAAGGGAAGGGTAAGAACATCCAAGTATCTGCACAAGGAACAAGTAGAATTACAGGCCGATGGAAAGAGGGGAAGACGTAACTATGCCTCCGCCTTGTCCTCTTTTCCTTCTGGCTCTTCCCTCCTGGAAGAGACTGGGGCTTTCTTCTCTGTAACTTGCATCTTTTCGATAGCCTTCTCCAATTCCTCAATGCCGCCCTTCCTGTACCGCGTCACCTTCCGGACGTTCATAGCAGTTAACTCGTTCAGCGTCTCGAATCCCTGAGATCGTTGCCGTGCTAGGGTTCGCGCCGTCAGGGCAAACCGCATATCTTTCGGTCCGTCGACGAGCTCGAGAATGGCACTGGGTGCCTGATCATCCTTTTTGGGTTCAACGCGCAACACTCTTGTATAACCGCCTGGACGATCTGCGTAGCGTTCACGGAGGGGACCGAATAGCTTAGGCATGAGATCGTGCGGAGTCTGGGGGTTCCAATGATCAGTATTAAACGACGTCCTAACTCTTCAAATGGGAATCAACATACATAGAAGACTTCCAATGCCTTCCTCCTGCTAGCCTCGGTATTCTTCTTGCCCAAGGTGATCAACTTCTCGGCTAGACGCTGTGCCTCCTTGGCCTTGGCCCATGTCGTCGTGATGGACTCATGTTTGAAAAGAGACGTGACCAGGTTTCGAAGTAGAGCCTGTCGATGTGCCGAACTGCGACTCAAATGGCGGTACTTGGCCGCACCACCAGCCATGCTTGCGTCTTTTCTTTTATTCCGGAACGAAGAGGACAATTGGCCTTCCGAACAGGGATACGGAGAAGGAGAAAATTGGCAGAGGCTGCTTCTACAAATGAGCGGGCAGTGACGGAAGCAGCTCCAGGCAAGCGAGTTGTGGTGGTTTTGTCTGTCGTCGAGTAATGAAATCGTCGAACCTGAAGTTTGGAGACTTTTGGCCGCGGCCAATCGGAGAGCTGGCTGCGCATCCTGTCTTGTCCGGCTTCACGCGGTGGTCGTACGTTGCCTGCATTTCTTATTCTTTTCTTATTCTTACGCTCACCCTTTATACCAGCTGGGTTGAGAATTGCTTGAATCTATCTTCGAGGGGAACGACTTTATGTGAGTCATGCTTCGAGGCGCGTCCTCTCCTTGCAAGCCTCGCTTTGTCAAAAAATCTACTACAAGATCTGAAGAAAGAACATCACATTACCTGTCTAATCTCAAAAACGCAAATCCCCAGTCAAACCAGAGATGGGCTTCTTTTCTGGATTCGTAAGTATCAATTGCGATGTTCAAAACTTCACCATACAATCCGCAAAGAAAGCCCCTATGTCTAAGAAAGAATCACGCCCTAAAAAAAATTAGTTCAGCGGTTTCGCCTTAACAACCTCTATCGTGTACATCTCGCTTCAAATCCATCGCTCGAACCGTATCGCCCAGCGCGATGCCATCCGGGAACAGGTCGAATTGATAAACTGGCTGTCTTCGTCATCGGGCGCGTATGACCGACGCTTCTTGCCTAAACCCCCGCGACGGATGGCGGGAGAGCAAGATGAAGCAGGAAGGATCCGTTGGCCCTCACAGCCAAGTATCAAGGACGTGCTGAAGCATCGCTGGAATGACGAGGTGGAAGCGTTGGCGAAGAAGGCGTTCGAGAGTCGGTGGCAAGACGGCAGGGATATCGCCTTAGAAGGGTGGAAGGCTGCGATGAGGTTGGTGAAGAGAGAGTAAATAAATACCTGAGTGCGTTTGATGCTTGCTTCATTCTCCTGGGATGTCTATTTTAACAGTCATTTAAATGCAGGATACCCTTTCCTTAATGCATTTTATGAATGGCGGTATGGTGTCCATGGTTATTCTTATTCTTATCCCCCCTTCAGTCCCTTCGTTCTTGACTTGCGAGCAGTTACTATTAATATGTATATACATCGCACTCGAGTTTCGATATGAATCTCAAAGTAATTGAATGTGTTTCATCTGAGGATAGTTAAAGTCATCGAGGACTGGAATCGTTATCTTCTTTCCGGCCTCCAATGATGAAAAGATAGCGGGAAATAGTCGACTTTTCACCGCACTGCTGACGCCGGGTCATCCAGTTTCTATCCTCAGGACGGTACCAGGCGATACTTTGCACTGGTGAATCCCAGCCCAGACCAGAGAATGGGGTTCTTATAGCAATTAATGGAAAAAAAAAAAAAAAAAAAAAAAAAAAAAACTTCTTTTTTCAAGACAGGCTGAATTATTTTCTTCTGAAGAATCTCATCTAGCATCCGCCGTCGGGGTATCGCTTGATGTAGAAGAGGTTTCGGAATCGCTCCAGATGTCTCTGCTTTCTCTCTCGACAATTCGCATAGCTTCGGCAACTTCCTCAAGTTTGGAAACGACATCCAGTACTCCATTATTAACTCTGTCAAAATACCGATCGTTAGCCTCTCGCCTCTCTCGGGCTAGAAGGATATCCTTTTCTGTCTCTTCATCCAGAGTCTTGTAGGAGACACCTTCGGTCTCCGTCCGCTCCCGTTCCGCTGCATCACCTCCTCCCGTATCAGTGGTATTCTGAGTTGTCATCTTGGAAGTAGATGATTCCTTGTTCTCATTGTCTCCATCAGTATTCTTAGTTTCCACAACCTCATCGTCAGCTTCGTTTCGAGCCCAGGCATGTGCAAGTTTCAGCTGCTTCTCGCGCAAATCTTCCAGCGCCTTAGAATGCTTTTCTCCAAAGACATGTTCGCCTGATGCTGCGCTCAATTCGACCTCAGCTAGGGAATTTTGCATCTCTCGCCATATCGCATCTGAGGGGTCCACCTCGCCGCCCTTGGACTGCGCACGCGATAGAAATGGGGACAAAGACGCCTGAGATTGGAAGGATCCCTGGGATCTAAAAGATGCTTGAGGCCCAGTTGAGCGGGTACGTTGAAGAAAGGGAGGGGAAGGAACAGGCTGTGATCCTCCAGGAGCATTGAGGGTCGGTGTATGCGCGAGGGAGTTGCTGGATGCATTATGAGATGGGGGACCCTGAAACAGCACGGGAGGAGGTAAGCGCTGCAATGGAGTCTTTCGCATGTTACTACCCTCTAGCTTTGGAGAAGCCATGGCGCGACGTTGGCGCGTCGTAAGGAAAAAGCGAAGAGAAGAAGCAAGCAACGAGAAGACTGACGTAGGAAAGTAATATATCACGTGATCTGGCTTATCGATATCGATTAGCAGATAACGGACCAATCTTTCTCCGGTTCGCTTAGCGGTGTTAGGGCGGAAACGCACATCTGATCAATTTCAGACTCTTTCGGCTGCAGCGAGACCGTCGACAACCATCCGGCCTTCTGGCGACATTCCTCTAACCGGTAAGTGCAACACCATTCATCACGCACAGCGGTTTTCTCATCAAAAGACCAACTTGTTCTAATTTATCTGTCCACTGCAATCCCATAGACCGACAAATACACATAACATACCGCCAAGATGGGTAAGGGAAAGCCTCGTGGTCTTAATGCCGCTCGCAAGCTGGCCAACACGCGCCGTGAGAACCGCTGGGCCGACTTGCAGTACAAGAAGCGCCTCCTCGGAACTGCCTACAAGTCCTCTCCCTTCGGTGGTGCTTCCCACGCCAAGGGTATTGTCCTCGAAAAGGTCGGCGTTGAGGCCAAGCAGCCCAACTCTGCCATTCGGAAGTGTGTCAAGGTTCAGCTCATTAAGAACGGCAAGAAGGTCGCCGCTTTCGGTGGGTTTCCCCGGTTTTCTTTTCTACGCTCTTGTAGAATTCGTTTTGGTTAGGAAGGAGGAAAAGAGGAGGGCCAGAGATCAGGGAATAAATATTGGGGATACGTCAAGGACTGCTCTCTGTCGATGCACATCTCTGACATCTCCGTACTTTGACTATTTTGATGGATATTTCGAGAATATCAATGAATTGATGGTAAAATGTTCGCTGACTCCGAGTGTCTCTACAGTTCCCAACGATGGTTGCCTGAACTTCATTGACGAGAACGACGAAGTCCTCCTTGCCGGTTTCGGTCGTAAGGGCAAGGCCAAGGGTGATATTCCCGGTGTCCGTTTCAAGGTCGTCAAGGTTTCCGGTGTCGGTCTGCTCGCTCTGTGGAAGGAGAAGAAGGAGAAACCCCGCTCTTAAACAACCCGCACTGGGAGAGGAGAACAGGGAAAGACAAAAATAAAGTGCAGCTATGTGCATATTTACAGGCAAATAATGATTTGTTAAAGAATGGGTTTTCTCTTGGGATTTACCCGTCTAGAAATCCTACGGGTCAGAATGGAGGCCCACGGTTGGTCTGCGAATGCAGTCCCGACTTTACTACTACGATTGAGATACTCTTGAAAAATGGCGCTATGATCTTTTTCCCTTCGGAGGGATTCCAAGGAGTTTCTATCGAGGGTATTCGTAGCACATCAATGGTTAAGGCCGGTCAACAAACTTCGTAGTTGCTGACGAGGCATTCATTCATCCTTGCATAGATCGTCAACAGAAACTTAAAAGGCGCACTGAAGACGACACTGAGTCAGTTCAATCCTTCGATCTATCCTTTACAGCGTATCAACTCAAATCATATCAGGCCATGCCATGTCCGGGCTGCGGCAAGTATCAGTCGGTAAGCAGAATGAACCCGATAATCTCAGTACGCCGTAACAACAGCAAACAAATAAAGAAAGAGCCCATTATGATGGATTCTAAAGCAATGCTCAACTAGCATTCACAGGACCCGCAGAGGAAAGAATAGGCAGAGAAGGCCTGATGATAAAACATACATGTAACTATACAACTTGAACCCCCCTTATCACAAGCGTCAAGTGTCAATCAGAAGAGCGGTCAGGATGAATGAGCTGGATAGATGCATAGTAATAATAATAATAAATATACCCCTCCTTCTTTCTTTAGCACTTTAAGGGTTTTCTCATTTCCTCATGTTATTCTTCTTTATTCTTCAATTGAATTTCTTATTTCCATTGTTCCCTGTATTAATATCATTGTTTGTTGTTGTTGTTGTCGGCGTCCCGGTAAATATGCCCTACTTATGAAACCTCGGCTTCTCCTCTACGCAATGCTAGGAGTGCCCGCACGTCAATCACATACTGCAGGGCTTCTAGCATTGGGATCAAGTGAAGGAGTCCATTGTCCGTGGGATCATTGATCCAGCCCTCGATGGGAATAGCATTATCTGAAGAGAGAAAAATGGTCAGCTTCCTGACGCAAAACAAAAAAAAAAAGGTGAAACCGCTGGTTTTGAATGAAGACCAAGTAAAACTTACCTTCATGAAAGATATAGCTCATGGGGCTATTATCCAATATCATCACTTTACTCAAATCAGGCTCTACCGAACTTAGGTCCTTGATATAGGCGCCGTTCCGGAAAGTACAGTGTTGGCGATAATACCGGGCCTGGAAGAACTTGCGTTCTTGCTCGAGCCAGTCGATTACCGGGTCCGCATATTCCTGGACGCTGGCAGTGAAGATAACGAGTTTGTACCATTTGCACACCTTGCGCAGGAAATCGTCGCAATGAGGACGTTTGTGAACATAGTATAAGATTGGATGATGGGGTCCTAGTGCGGTAGGTGGGCCCCCAGGGGTGAGAGCAGTAACCATCGGTGTGGAAAGTTTGACTTCGACCATGTGGCCGCTGGACATGCGGCCACCCTTTGCCAGAGAATGAATGAGAGTTTCATCCAGGTCCAAAACGAGCGTCTTCTGGGGGACCCTAGAATTGCCAGGAGGAGCTGCATACGACGGTAACCGGGCGGGGATCAATGGTCGAGGTGGAGTGGGGGAGTGGGGATATCTGGTGAGTCTGTGGACAGACGGAGAGGTAGGTGACTTTAAGCTGTCCGGATTAAGTGCAGCCTGGGTCTTGGAAACATGACTATGCATCACCTGCCCGGATCCCGCGCCTTGAGACCGTCGCTGCTCTTTCTGTTGTCTGAGTGCGTCGTCATTGTGGAGCTTTATGCGTATAGAACGCCGAGGAGTATTGTTCCCTTCAGACCTCTGTCCAAGGCTACGGGACTTTGTCGATGGCCGGTGCTTGCCTCTCGCCCTGCGCTGACCTTCATCTGACTCGGATGTGGAGGTGGAAAGAATGGAATCTCGAGAAGGATAGCTTCGGAGCTTCCTCACGGAACCACTGCGACGGCTTCTACCCAGGCGTGTTCCGTCCCTATTTCGCATGCCATCTGCCCTCCTAATCTGTTGTAACTTTCTCACCGGGGCTAGAAGTGAATAACGCCCGTCATCATTCCGAAAACATTGGGCCACATAAACCCCGGGTGCAGTCAACGTGGAGAGAATAAATTTGATGGTTTCTGCAATGGCATTGAACGTCCGACGGCAGCTGAGTCGCAGTGAGCTCCTCGCGGTAAGAAAGGCCCCTTTTTGTGCTTGGCGCAGCAGTGGCGTCTTTTCATCCAAGGTGCGTCCAACGACGCTATTCATATTTATGTCCTCTGCGAGCAGAGGCGGATCCCTGTAATCCTTTCCGGAGCCATCATTGGTGTGCACATTATCTTCACTGTAAGACCTGGACCTGTGTCTTTGAGGGTGTCTCGGCGGACTATCGGGTAGGATCTCGCCTTGAGAGCGGGATCTTTGGTGACGCGTTCGACCGGGGGAGGAGGACTGGCCAATGACTCGCGATGACAGCAGGCTCAACGAGTTCATCTTTCACAACGCGCATGGGGGAGATGTGGGAGTCACGGCTGGCGCAGGGATCTAGAGAGACAGCGGAACAAAGCGAAAGAGGCGTAAGCGGTAGTCCCGATAAGTGATGAGATGAAAATGTTGGGACGGCGACAGAGTATAGTACACGGTAACCATGGAGGAGGATAAGAGAATAGACGAATATACGGACCTCAATGCGCCAGTCGACGACTGTGTCCCTCGGGAATCAGTCCCGCTCCTCTTAGGCGTCAGAGAGTAAGCAGTCGGCAGAGGATGGAGGTGACAGAAGCCGGCGGCAGCAGCAGCAGCAGAGCAGAGCAGAGCAGAAGCACCAACGCTTCTCTCGGGTACGGAGGACGGAATACGGGAAGAAGATAAATATAGCCGGACAAGATCAGGGGACCCTTTGTAGGGGCGCAAGGCGAAACGGGGGGGCACGGCGTTACCGTGGCTGTTCAGACAGGTAATAATAATAATAATGGAAAAAGCAATGCTGGAGTTCTTGTTCTCTCAAAGCCTCGAGTTCTTTCGATGACGGAGTGTGGGGGAAGCAAAGCGGTTGGGCCGAAAAGCTTTTGCCTGCACAAAGAACACTAAGAAAAGAACTCAACGTCTGCAACCTCCCACCATGCCCTCCACCGCGCTAGCTCTGACGCCAAACCTCGCATCGTTTCTCAAGTCGCTCAAGACTAATCCCATCGACACCTCCATCGACAATCTGATATCGTACGTGTTCTCTCTCCCACTGATGAACCTCCGCTGATCTTGTCTCGTTCTTCTCTACTAGACTTCTCAAACGAAGACAGATTCGGAACTCCCGATCATGCGCGACTGCAACCGCCTATCTTCTACTCCGCGTTGTCTCTGCCTGCAGGACGACTGATGCGGCCAAATTGATTGAACGGGTCCAGAATGTGGGGAGACGTCTGATGGCTGCTCAACCCAGGGAGATGGTCGTGGGCAATATCGTCAGACGCATTTTGGGTCTTATTCGTGATGAGGCAGAAGGAGACAGAGAGGCTGAATTTACTCTGAGTGATGTAGGCTCGGAGAGTCAGCCTCACACTCCTCGTGCTCACGATGGTTAGTGGAAGAGTCATACTTTGAATGCCCATATCCCTTTCTATTGTTTACGCAAGGAATCACAGATCCATCAGTTCCCCATGATATCCGTCATGAGAGCTCAGAGTTTTCATCCTCCCGACTACCGTTGACCTCCTCCTTGGCTCCCACTTCAGCTCCCATTTCCATGTTCAGTCTTCTCTCCCATCCAGAGACCGACGCCTCTCTGCCAGGTTCCCCTGCACATGGGTCACCGTCGGGTAGGCTGCTGGATCATCCCCCAAGTAAGGATATCCGTGCCGAAGTCATAGAGGGTATTGGCGAGATCATCGATGAATTGGGTCAGGTAGACGACCAGATTGCTGCCTATGCCCTCGATCACATCCACTCTAACGAAATCATCCTCACCCACACCTCTTCCACTACTGTACAGAAATTCTTGCTCAAAGCGGCTGCTAAACGGAAATTCACCGTGATCCACGCCGAATCGTACCCGAATGACCATGAAGACGTTCATAGGACTGTCAGTGGGAATAACCACGGTGATGAAGAAAGCCTGAGTTTTGAGGCCTTCCAGAAGCCTCTGATCGAGCTGGGCATCACCGTCATTCTCATCCCGGACTCGGCTGTTTTTGCGCTCATGTCCCGAGTCAACAAGGTTATTCTGGGCACTCACTCGGTTCTTGCAAACGGTGGCCTTGTTGCTGCCGCAGGGACAAGGGTGATTGCCAGAGCGGCCAAGGTACATCAAACCCCAGTCGTGGTAGTCAGTGGCGTGTACAAACTCAGTCCCGTGTATCCTTTCGATTTCGAATCATTGATCGAGTACGGAGATGCGAGCAAGGTTATTGGTTTTGAGGACGGCAGCCTGGTGGATCAGATCGATGTCCAAAATCCATTATACGACTATGTTCCTGCGGAATTGGTTGACCTTTATATCACTAATCTGTGTGTTCCGATATTTCCTCCAATATACTGCGCTGAGGTCGGAAGCTGACTTTCTTTCTCTCCATAGGGGTGGCCATGCTCCATCGTTTCTCTATCGTATCGTTTCAGATCATTATCGCAGGGAGGATATTAATTTCTAGCGGTTCAGAAGAAAAGAT
The DNA here is from genome assembly GCA_002976275.1 of Monascus ruber. Classification (NCBI taxonomy): domain Eukaryota; kingdom Fungi; phylum Ascomycota; class Eurotiomycetes; order Eurotiales; family Aspergillaceae; genus Monascus; species Monascus ruber. The sequence continues at coordinate 1,528,067 of PSNO01000005.1, forward strand.
AGAGATGATAAAAATGAAAAGTAGATGACATTTATGAAATAATATATCAACGGCAACGTTGAAGCTGTCTGCTTTCTTGACGAGTCACAAGACATCATTTGTGGGCCGAAGGTAAACGTAAAGATTTTTCTTTTCTGTTATCTATTCTACTATTTTGAGTCCACATGTTATAATGCTAGAAGTACATTTACATGTGTTTGTAGGTACCTTGTAGATCCTAACACCGCGGTTTCGGCAATGCAGATGTGACACATTGTAATGCTTTTGTATCTGTCCGTAGATATTCCCTTCAAGTGTCCTCATTGCCCTTTTTGGGCCAACTACCAACTTCTAAAATGCATTTTTTCACTGTTACAAATCACAGTCCCTTGGCTTTCTTTGCCTCGACAACAACCTCTTTCAAGGAAGCAATTGCATTGTCGATGTCCTTGCGGGCAGGATCAGTGACACTGACACCCATGTGACCGAATCGGATATACCGGGAAGCGATCTCCTTGTGCAGACCGCCAGCAAAGATGACACCGCGCTTCGCTAGACCAGGCAAGACATCTGGGGGAGTCAGGCCCTCGGGGAGGTAGATGGCGGTCATGCCGTGGGCTTGGTTCTCCGGCTTAGAAGCGAGTTGGGATAGGCCGAGCTCAGCAACAGCGGCCTTGACCTTGTCAGACGCGTGGGCGTGGATAGCCACGCGCTCAGATAGAGGACGAGCGGTGATCTGTTTGAGGGTAGTGTGGAGGGCATGGACGAGCTGGGTAGCTGGTGTTGCGAAGTAAGAAGCTTTCTGGTTCTCGTAATTCTGCATGATAGGCAGCCAATTTGCCATAGAGGCGTAGTACGAGGACGGAGGGGTCTTGCGGGACTTGAACCGGTCGATGGCACGACCGGACGTCATGACGATGCTCAACCCGGGAGGGCAACCGATGGCCTTTTGGCTGGCAGTCAAGACGACGTCCAGGTCCCAGGCGTCGAAGGTGATCTCTTCGCATCCGACACTGCACACGCCGTCAACGACGACTAGAGTCTCGGGACTGACGCGGCGGACGACCTCGGCGATGCCCTTAATGTCGTTTAGCACACCGGTCGAGGTGTCGACGTGGGTGATGGTGACGATCTTGTATGGTTTCTCCTTGAGCGCCTGCTCGATCTGGGGTAGAGATGGGCGATCGCCAATGGGGGCCTTGAGCTGTGTGGCCTTCGCCCCGTATGTCTCCAAGCATGTTGCGAAGGAGTCTCCGAAGTATCCGGTGTGGATGACGAGGGCATCCTCGCCCCGTTCGATCAGGTTGGATGCGACGAGATCCCAGCCCAGGGTACCGCTGCCAGAGAGGACGAACGGTTGAGCCTTGGGATCGACGCTCTGGAAGAGTTTCCGGACTAGCGACAGCGTCTCTCCAAAGACCTTGACGAAGGCAGGTCCCACATGGCTCTCACTGGAGAAGAAACACCACACAGCAGGTCAGAGAGCAGATTCTCATGGGAGACGGAGGGAGCGCAACTCACGCATAATGGGACATGGACTGCAGGACGGCATCGTCAAACTCAATGGGGCCCGGGATCAACAGGGTAGAGTGAGGGGCTTGCGAAGACATGGTGGCGGGTGTTTGTTTGGAGGACTGCGGGAGGACGGATGGAGAGGACGGTTTATAGACCTGAACGTCGATGTCGTCTGGGGGAAGAGTGTTTCTCTCGGACGAGAAGGGAGTGTTGAGCTGGGGGAGGGGCAGTTTCTTGTCGAAATGCCTCGAGATCAGAGAGAGACGCTCCGATGTTCGGGCGGGCATTCCCTCGGGAGATGCGCGGGGTAATTATTACAATGCAGAGACAGGGATGTTGTCGATTGGGCTGCAGAGCGTAGTAATCCTTGGCAATGATGCAGGATGAGGAGTTCCTGGTGTAGACACTGTAGAGTGTGTAGGAGTAGAGAGGACTTTTATCTCCATCTCCCTACACACCGTGTTCCTTTTTGGTGGTGCCATCGGCAATTACGGCCGGAGTGACTCAGGCTCTGTTTGTAACTCAATAATAATAGTAACAATTCTTCAGATATCGGGATTCTAGACATCAATCTATAATACCTAGAAGATGGGGTGTCGCTATATACACGCTCCGTGCAGTCCTCAATACATCCCATATGCACTGGTCCTCTCTTGACCATATTCTCCTTGTATAAGTGGGAACTCGAGGTTTATATTCATGCCGTTAGGAACCGAAGGCAGAGTGTATTCATGTTCCCATAGCCCCTGAAGCCGCCATATAGATGTAGCAGGAGTACTCCGCACGATGAAACCAATTGGCGATGAACATGTTAGCTGCAGCCTCGAACAGAAGTGCTGTCAAGTAGGTGATATAGGACAAGACTCTGATGAAACATGGCCATGAATCACTTCTAGTCTGCGCAGCATTGTATACGGAAGAAGACATTATTCAATTCCATGTTCTGATTATGAAGTCGAACCATCTGTGGCGCTAGACCAGAATAGTCACTGGAATCAGGGCTTAGGGCTTTCTGCCGTATGAGCTTCTTCCCCGCGGAGCTACTAGTACCACTCTCAACGGGGGCAGTGTCTACAAATCCATATTCAACGTGATAATTCATTTACTGCCAGCAATTCCGTGTGTGGCAAAAATTTATTCTCCTTTATCTCCCCCGTTTTGGAATGGACTGTTAAACGCTAGTGCGTACTCCCAGGATGACCTCGCGTCTCGTCCTGGTCACTGGTGACCTGTTCATCCCGGACAGAGCTCCGGTATGCAAGCTACTTATACGCTGTTCCAACCCCAACTCCTTTGTTTCTGTTCATGAATGATGCTGATTGCTACCAGGACCTTCCAGCAAAGGTGCGCGCTTCCTGCTACACGTCTCCCCCTTCGTCGTCTCTAACCTAACTGCTATTTCAGTTCCGGAAGCTCTTGACCCCAGGAAAAATCGGTCAGATACTATGTCTAGGCAATCTCACAGACCGGGAAACCTATGAATTCTTTCGCCAGATCGCCCCCGACTTGCAGATGGTCAAGGGCGACTTCGATGTCGATTCTCCTACCTTACCGCTCTCCAAAGTCGTCGTCCACGGTAGCCTCCGTATCGGCTTCACTCATGGGCATACTATTATTCCTCCAGGGGATGCTGATGCATTACTCATCGCGGCCCGTCAGATGGATGTAGATATTCTGTTGTGGGGAGGCACACATCGCTTCGAGGCCTTTGAGTTGGAAGGGAGATTCTTCGTGAACCCCGGCAGTGCAACTGGTGCAATGAGCACTGGCTATTGGCCCGAAGGAGAAGAGCCAATACCAAGCTTTTGTTTGATGGATGTGAGTCTGCAGTCTTTTTTTCTTTTCCCTGCACAATTTGGTGTTTCACGTATGTGTCGGACGTCGGTTAGATGCTAACCCCTATCAGATTCAAGGTGACGTCTTAGTTCTTTACGTCTACCAACTCAAGAAGGACACCAACGGGGTCGAAACTGTTACTGTGGAAAAGGTTTCTTTCCGGAAGAACGGTGTGCCATCATAATGCCTTGTTTTTTTCCCCTCCAATCCGCTTGTATATGTCTCCAGCCTTTCCAGACCATGACTCCCCGTTTCGCCTTTGCTTTAGTATCTGGTTTCTGTCTAGCCTAGTCTTCTCCGCATTTATATTTTTATTATTCACCGTGTCGCTCCAATACCTTAAGTCTTGTCATGTCTTTTTAGGCTTGTTTGCTTCATCATATAATATGAACTCTTCTGTCGCAGCGATAACCGATAACCCTAACCCTCATGAGTCCCTGTATGCCATTGAATCTTTAGTTGATTTATGTAATAAATAGCGCAGATCTGTACAGTTCTCGAAAATATCAGATCATCCCTACTGGACTCACAGGGTTTGTATTGGCCTGTGGAGAGCCCAAGAGTTGCGTATACACGAGCGTGTTCAGATGACACAAGGCGCTAAGCCCAAAGCAGCAACAGTGACTTCTTTGGAAATCTGATGCCGATCAACTTAGGCACTGCGTTCATAGCTCTTTGCAGCTTTTCGTTGTGCCTGCTTAACAAAGACAGCATTCTATTCCATTCATTCTTTATCTTCTTCCTGCTCTGAATGGGTTTCTTTTCAGTCCAATTACGGTTTGCCCGAGGAACATAAACGGTCAATCTTTTCAAGCGATATTCCATACCCGCGGCGCTACTAGTACCTTTCGAACTCGCAAGATTTTCTTACTCCACGCCAGTTCCGCAAACGAAAAGAAGTGAAATAGAAAATAAAAGCGAAGGACGCTTTTTGTTTTAATTTTTTTTTTCCTATTCGATATGGCTACGGAGGAGAACGAGGTTAAAAAGGATGAGCAGCGTCTGGATACCACCCACGAAGAGGGCGGTGACGACGAGGTACGTTTTTTGGGATTCTACTACGGAGAAAGAGAGAGAGATGCAAGGAAATCTTGAATTGGATTTTTTTTTTGGATCGAATTCCCCTACATGAGTCATTATCACTTTCGGTTTCATCATGGCTAATGTTCGCTCTTTTGCCCGTGCAGGAAGAAATCGCGGCGATGAAACGACGAGTAGAGGAGATGGAATCCGAGGCTGCAAAGTTACGCGAGATGCAGGCCACTCTCGATCAGCAATCAGAGAATCTACGAGAAGATAAAGAAGAGATTGATGCTCGCAGTATCTTCGTTGGCAATGTGGACTACGGCGCGTCTCCAGAGGAGATCCAAGCACATTTCCAGAGCTGCGGTTCAATAAACCGCGTCACCATTCTCCTAGACAAATACACGGGTCAGCCAAAAGGGTATGTTAACCTAGCTGCGCCGTTCCCATGAAAAAATCAGTACCATGGATTTCTTCTCTCATGCCGGCTTATTGCTGACTGGCGTGCTCCAGATACGCCTACGTAGAATTCGCAGAACCGAGTCTCGTTGCACAAGCGCTCGTCCTGAATGAGAGCGTCTTCCGGGGTCGGAACCTGAAGGTAAGGCAGCAGAAAGCAACTCTGTTCTCGGGCGCAGTTTGATAATGCTAACATGGAGTCTGCAGGTTGTTCCCAAGCGGACCAATGTGCCCGGCATGAGTCGAGGCCGTGGACGAGGTGGTTTCCGAGGGGGGCGTGGTTTCTACGGGCGTGGTGGCTATCCACCTCGCGGAGCCTATCGTGGCGGTGGTTACCGCGGCCGAGGACGGGGGTATGCACCGTATTAGACGGATCAGTGACAATCCCCTATGAAGGAAACCTAAGAGACATAAGTAAAGGCACAGGGGGACGGACACGACAGGAAGCCCTATTAGCAACACAGCTGCGGAACTAAAATGTGACATTCTGATTTCATGGATGAGCCCTCTGGAGTTATGGCCTGGGGTGTATGATACTTTAAGACTATCCAGCAAGGAACTGGGACAAGGATGGTTGATTATTAGTGAGATCTCTTTGTGATATCCTCATCATTGGTATCATCGCGTAATGATTGATCTGGTGAAAAATTGAGAACAGCTTTCTTATTTTATTTATTTATTTATTTTTGATAGACGTGCCAGTCATCGATAAATAATCATGTATAATATATTATTAACTGATCGAGAATCGCCTGCAGTCTCGTATAATGTATGACACAATGTCATCCATGTCGTATAAACAGGGTGAAATCAGACAACGATCAACGATCAATAGCAGCGAGAATATACAAATTTACATCGTGCCATCACCAGCACTGTCAGTCCCGCCTGCTGGGACGTGCCTCATGAGGAAGAATTCGATTTGGTTTCCCGGAAATTAATACGTGCTGTGAGTCGTGCAGAAGATGCTTGACTCGTAGGGCGGGAGAACGCGGGGTCCTATTTATTCTATCTACTATTCATAGCCGCGTTAGTGAGCGACCACCAGCCTGGGAAGAAAGAAGACCGTCTTTCCAGAATCCTCTCCCCGACTCGACTCCCCGACTCTCTTTCTGTAGTCTTTTCTCTCTCCTCGCCACGCTCCGCAACCGATTGGAGGGAGCAGTCAACTCCCTGAAACCCCCCCCCCGCCCAGTCTCATTGGCCCAGACGCCTCACGTCAGGTCAAAGTCAACTTGAAGCGTGCTCAGCCTCTTTCACGTCTGCGCCTCCTCCGAACGACGACAGCCCTCGACCGTCTATCCCCATTGCTTCTGGACAATCCGTTGATAGCGCTCTGGTTATCCTTCCGCCAGTCCCTACCTCCCCCTTTCCTCTCCTATCCGCCAACCGCCGAAATTCGACGAGCACCGTCTGTGGATTTAACCCCTGGAACACCGCGGTGGATGCGCACGCCGGCGGTCCCATCTTAGGCTTGCTTAATCGGCCTCTTTGCACCTGCCTGGTGTACGGTGAGAAGGACCTCACGAGACAGAATGAGTTCCAATCTTCCAGCGTAAGTGGACTTCCATCGTTTTTGAATCGGATCTGCCCTGTGGATTCTTCTCTTCGTCCTCAAAAACGATGACGACGACGAACAATATGATGGTATTCTTTGAAGATAGATCAGCTAACAACCATGCATCACAGTCAACCAAATCTTAGGCTCACAAGTAAGGGAGATCTCTTTCCCTACATTCTAGCAGCCTTCCTAGTGACCGTACTGATTCACCTCACCTCCTACAGTTATCGCCGCAGATGGTTTATACAAGCGCGATGTCTTCCGTATGAATCCCCCCCCCCCCCCGAAATATCATCATCTGTCTTGCAGGGCTAACAGGGCTTTCCCCCCGTTACAGGCTTTCCAGATCCCTTCGCTGTGGCTACTGTGGATGGTGAACAAACCCGTCCGACCTCTGTGATCAAGAAGACATTGAATCCGTACTGGAATGAAGTATTTGATCTGTATGTTTACTGACTTGGACTTCTTCATTGCCCTGTCCAAAAAATCAGAACTCCACTGACGACTGGCCGTCGCGGTATGCAGGAGAGTCAATGAAGATAGTATCCTTGCGATCCAGATCTTTGACCAGAAGAAATTCAAGAAGAAGGACCAGGGTTTCCTGGGAGTTATCAATGTACGGATTGGAGATGTTATTGATTTACAGATGGGTGGTGATGGTATGTTTGCTTATCCTTGTCCTGGATATTTAAATGACTAACCTCATGCCCTACTTTCTTCCTTCACAGAAATGCTCACAAGAGATCTCAAGAAATCAAATGACAACCTAGTAGTCCATGGGAAACTCATAATCAACCTGTCCACTAATCTCAGCAATCCTAGACCCAATGCACAAAATGGCACACAGCGTTCACATCCTCAGTCTTCGGCATCAAGCGGTGGCCTTATTTCACAGGTCCCATCAACCTCCTCGCATACTCCATTGGGTGCCAGCAATGCAGAATCGTCCACAACTGTAACCTCGACCGCACCCGCTAATCCGCAGCGTGCGGCTTCATCTTCGACTACCAGAACTCCCACCACTTCGGGGACTGCAAATGGATCCGCAACTCAAACAAATGGCCATGCTCGCACAAATCTCAGTTCGTTTGAAGACAGTCAGGGCCGACTACCTGCCGGCTGGGAACGACGTGAGGATAATCTGGGAAGAACCTACTATGTAGATCACAACACCCGAACCACCACCTGGACACGGCCGTCGTCGAACTACAACGAGCATGCACAGCGTTCTCAGCGGGAGGCTAACATGCAATTGGAACGGAGAGCCCACCAGAGCCGAATGTTACCTGAGGATCGGACTGGGGCCAGTTCACCAAGCTTGTCAGAGCATCAGGCACATACTCCGCCGTCTGGTGGTAGTGCCAGCGCTGTATCGATGATGGCTACGGGGGCTACCACTGCGGGCACTGGTGAGCTTCCCTCTGGTTGGGAGCAGCGGACGACGGCAGAAGGCAGACCTTACTTCGTTGACCACAACACACGCACAACCACGTGGGTTGATCCTCGTCGGCAGCAGTACATACGGTGGTATGGGCAGAATGCAAACGGTAACAGTCCCACGATTCAGCAGCAGCCAGTCTCCCAGCTGGGACCATTGCCCAGCGGATGGGAAATGCGTCTTACGAATACAGCGCGTGTGTACTTTGTGGATCACAATACCAAGACAACTACGTGGGATGATCCTCGACTTCCATCATCCTTGGATCAGGGTGTGCCGCAGTACAAGCGCGATTTCAGGCGCAAACTCATCTACTTCCGGTCACAGCCTGCGTTGCGGATCATGACTGGACAGTGCCATGTTAAGGTGCATCGCAATAACATTTTCGAGAACTCGTACACAGAGATTATGCGACAGAGTGCTTCGGATCTTAAGAAGCGACTTATGATTAAGTTTGACGGCGAGGATGGTCTTGATTACGGTGGTCTTTCACGGTAGGGCATTCTTCCTAAAAGGCTTTTATTACTAGAGAGGTTTGTTGGATTACTGACCATGAATAGTGAATTTTTCTTCCTTCTTTCTCATGAGATGTTCAACCCTTTCTACTGTCTTTTCGAATATTCCGCCCACGATAATTACACCCTACAGATTAATCCTCATTCGGGAGTTAACCCTGAACACCTGAACTACTTCAAATTCATTGGGCGAGTTGTCGGCCTGGCCATCTTCCATCGACGTTTCCTTGATTCATTCTTCATTGGAGCTTTCTACAAGATGATGCTGAGGAAGAAGGTTACCCTTCAAGATATGGAAGGCGTGGATGAAGACTTGCATCGCAACTTGACCTGGACTCTGTACGTTTTTTTTTTTTCTGCATTCTTGTTGCTATTTACCAGGTTCTAACGAGTCACAGGAATAATGACATAGAGGGCATTGTCGAATTGACATTCTGTGTTGACGACGAGAAATTCGGCGAACGCACCACAATTGATTTGATACCCGGTGGCCGGGATATCCCAGTAACTAATGAGAATAAGGCGCAATACGTTGAGTAAGTCATGATCTCATTTAAGTGAGACCCTGCGAGACTTGGGAATGGGATACTGACATTTTTCCCTAGATTGGTTACGGAGTGGAAAATTGTGAAGCGTGTCGAGGAACAGTTCAACGCCTTCATGTCTGGCTTCAATGAATTGATTCCAGCGGATTTGGTGAACGTGTTCGATGAACGCGAATTAGAACTCCTGATCGGTGGTATTGCGGATATCGATGTGGATGACTGGAAGAAACACACAGATTACCGCGGATATCAGGAGCAAGATGAAGTTGTTCAGAACTTCTGGAAGGTGGTTCGTACCTGGGACGCAGAACAGAAATCACGTCTTCTCCAGTTTACCACTGGTACCTCACGTATTCCCGTCAATGGATTCAAGGATCTGCAGGGCTCCGACGGACCGCGACGCTTTACCATCGAGAAATCAGGTGACCCTGTAGCACTACCGAAGTCTCATACATGGTACGTTACCCCTACATAGGTGGTAAATATGATATGATCTTGCTAACATTTGTCTAGTTTCAATCGTCTTGATCTCCCTCCCTACAAGTCGTATGACGTGCTGCAAAACAAACTAACAATTGCCGTGGAGGAGACTTTGGGATTTGGACAAGAGTGAAGAAAGCAATTTCCATGTGGCTGTAGGGGAGTGGAGCCCCAAGGAAAAAGTGATGCCAGACGTGGACAGCCAGAGGCAGATGGTTTCCTGATACAGAGATCATTATATATGTTCATTATAATAGTTAGCAAACGAGCCTGTGTCACTGCTCCCTCATTCTTTTTTTTTCCATGTTTCTTGCAAGTCGTCTTGGGTCAGTATACAGCTGCAGGTGGGGTCGCTATCAGGATGGGTATTGGTATTTGATATTTCGTTCTCTTTTTGTCTTGTCATTCTCTCTCCCCTTTATTCTGCCTCGAACTCTTTCTTCCTTTGTTGGTGGCCCTTTGTATATATCTTAGTGTATTGTCCTCTGTAGGACTGGACATGTGCCTTAATTTCTTCCTGTGTTTATACCAATGGCAAAAACAGTAGGCTCTCTTAACTATATTGCTATGCATCTAATTAATACCTTTAAGACTATAGTGGGATTATATGTAACATATGCCAGACTCCCAAGTTACAAATCGGACTCTCAGATGTTGAACACATGAGAAACGAGAAATATCATACGATAACCATCTCGTCCTCCTGCAGCGGCAGTATCGTATTCGTGGCGTCAACAAAAATATCCCCCAAATTGGCATGGAATAACCCATGCAAACTCAGGGCAGTGTAGCGCGCAACGGCATGCCGAAAGGCATCAACAACAAGGGGTTTATCGAGCCAGAAATGGCGCACAAACTCACCTAGATATCCCTCATCAGCCCGTTGAGGGTATCCATTTGCTTCGGTACAGGACAGGCTGAGGATTTCGTTGGATGCATTGTATTCGTAGCGCATGTAGTTGCTGAACGCAGCCTGTTCGTGGCTCCATTCATAGCGCCACTTAGAGCATCTGTCGAAGTACCGGCCGCTGACGCAGTCCTCCCACGCATCAAACAATTCAACGGTGCGCGGGTGCGACTGTGCGATGATAAAGCCAGTGTTGAGAGCTATGTTGCCGCGTTCATCTTCGTTTAGAGGGATGGATGGGTCGAGCGGCATCGCGATGAGTGTTTCGACGGCGAGATTCCAGTAGTTGAATAACCACTCGAGGGGGAGGTGAGTGTAGCGGAAGACTGCGTCTGCATCCATGAAGATCACATAATCGTATTTGCAGGTTTTTAGAACCTCACGGATCATGGGCACTTTAACCCAGGTCTGATGTCGGTCCGTATAGGATGGGGAATGGATGAGCTTGTATTCATAGCCGTGGATTAATGCTTTAATTTTGGTTAATTTCTCACTTCAGTTAGTTTTTTCTTTTCTCGCTATCTTTTCCTTTGTTTATATTTGCTCTGATTTTAGCTGACTTTTCTCTCCCAAAAAAGATAGCACCTACAGTAAAGATAATGGTTCAATATACCAGCCGCGTGCAGTGTCAATTCGTCATAGTTCATTGGTATGTTTAGCATACCACCAGGTTCATTCATCGGCCTGGTATCGACGTCGAGAAGTAAGACTTTCTTCCCCAGCGGTCGAGTGAAGCGCGGTGGTTGAGAGAGCGCATAGGTCCTCTGATCATCACCAGTAAACGTCCGGGCATCGAGATGATGAATAAACGGTTTGTACAACAGTGCATGAAGCTGTGCTATATCCAAAGGATGGTATTCTGAAGGTATTGTTGATGTCTCTGGAAAGGAACTACTTCTGCGTTCATTCCTTAGCAATACTTGCCACCAAAGATGCAGGTGCGCAATAAAGAATAAACATACGATAATTTGACAGGATCAGGGTCAATGTTATGGATATAGAAGAAGATGAGCAAGATGCTGACAATCGCTCCAAACAGCCATGATCTTTGTACAGCAGTTGAGGACTTCATGATCATGGAGTCGACAACAGTGTAGCGCTTTCATGAATGGCAACTTGTTCCGCATCACGAGAGAAGCAGAGAGAAAGACCGGTTAGCGAGATAAAATATCATATGTCTAGCGAACTCTAGAGCAAAGCCTGTAAGCAATTTCATGTATCCAGACAGGGTCAAGCAATTATTGATTCTCAGGGTCTGGGAAACGTGGGAGGTAACGCCGTGGATTGCATGTGTTTCACATGGACTGCATGAATATGAAATGCTGACATGTACTTGACAATAATAGACATAAGTAATAATAATTATGCGTCATGATACGGACGGACTGAATATAATAATAATAACAATAATAATAATAGCTTTGTGTCTTTGGAATTTGAGATATTACCTATTTCCTATCTAGGTTAGTGTATCTTAATCAAAAGGCGGTCAATAATCTGCCTGATAAATGAGGCGGTACCAACAGCGGTAATATATATCACATGATACTATAACCTAAACTGTTTTTGACAATCGCCTGATCATCGTATGTAATGGTTCTGTATTCTGTAACCATAATTATCGTCTCTGGCGGTTTCGGAATGCGTTATTTTGTTGTCAGCTGACCTGTCACATTACCTAGGTACTACTGACCTGGGGATGTTCCTGACCTGTCTCTCTTTCATTTCTCGCCGGCTTGCTTGATTTGCATGCCCCTGATGGATCCCATTTAACCCCTTGACTGGCACAGTATATTGGCCTCCAATACGAAGGGAAGCTACTAACACGATATACAGACCTTCAAAACATGTCCTGAGCCTGCCCTGCCCAGATCAGGAGATACTAGTCCGACGGATAGTATCCCCCCTGGCAGATTCTCTCCCTGGAGAGACTATGTGACACATAACAGTGAAATACCCTGCTAGTGCAACCGTCTACAGTAACTTCCATGATCATGGAATGGATCTCACTGTCTCTCCCAGGGAACCACAGCGTTCCATCGCAGTTCTAGCTGTGCAGTTGGCCAGTGATCAAGCTGTGATCAAGTCTCGTTTGGTTCTGGGATCTACTATCAGGCTTTTTCACCAGGCTATAAATAGATGTATCTATCCGACAGTTCGACATGCCGAACAGACTTGTTGGTTGCTGCTAATATTGTCTCCTGTCTTTCTGACGATCTATCATTTTTTATTTCTGCTGGCCCTCGTCCCTCTTTTTTCCCGATTTCCAGGACACACTCATTCCTCATCTCCTTTCACCAGCAGTTCATTTCATCACAGTCTTTAACAATCTCTCTTCGTTTCATTTCAGCTGCTGTCATCTGTCAACTACTATCTTCCAGTAACCCAACAGTATAATTATACAATAATAATCTGTTCCACCCTTTTTATTAATCAATTCGATTCGGTATACCGTCAACCATGCGCTCCTTTGCTTCTCTCACTTTACTGGCGCTCTCTGTCAGCTTTGGTGCTGTTCAAGCCTCTCCTGCACCTGCTGAGACTTCATCGTCGAGCTGTGCTGCACAGAAGTATGACTACTTTCTCTCCGCTGATCCTGTAGATCTCGGTTCTAATACCCAGTTACAGTATCCTTGACGCATGTCTGTCATCGACGCAGCCGCAGCTGCAAGCGTGTGCCCAAAACGACTGGAAATGTCTCTGCGAGCAGAGCACCAATGTCTTGACGTAGGTCATCTTTTCTAATTGCATCTCTTTGTACGGCAATTAATAATCCATATACACGTACTTACCCATCCCAATCATTTACAGCTGCTACAACAATTGCCCTGGTGATTCCGGTCAATTCGGCGCCCAACAGACCAAGGAATCATACTGCAACGCTGCCAGTGCCTACGCTCCCAGTTCGTCTACCACTAGCACTGTCGCCACGAGCACGGGCGTCGAGACATCCATTGCTGTTGCAAGCACCGCTTCTGGCTCTAATGCCGTCGCTACAAGCGGCTCTGGAGCTGCTGTCACTTCTGGTGGTTCTTCTTCTGCAACTGGCACTGCGTCTGGTAGCTCCGCTACGGAGACTGCTAAGGGTGCCGGTTCCGCTTTTACTGTCAACGGCGGCGGCTTGTCGGCGGCCTTGCTTCTGGCGATGGGTTTTGCGTTGTAGTTGAGATAGTGCATGGGCTTGTAAGATCTTCAGGGAATCTATCCTGTGCAGAAAATGCCTTTTTTCGGTTCGTTATTAATTAGGGCTATTCGGTGGATGAACATTATATTCTCCCTTTAATCGCCCTGCATCTATTTATTATTTATTATTTTACTAGTATTACTTTACATATAATTCCCTCTTTTTATTCCATTGACATTGATTAATTACAATATATTCAACATTTTCCTCTCTGCTGAGCAAGGGCTACACCCCAGTTTATTTTCTATTGTTGTATCTCTTCTTCGCCTTCTTGTCCACAACAGACAGCTCAGCAGCACCACCCAACTTGCGCTTGCGTTTCTTGCTAGACTTGAAACCCTTATTTTTCTCCCTGGAATTCTCCGTCCTGGCCTTGGCCTAATTATTCTTCTTCTTATCCTGTGGCATTTTCGGCTTATCGGCCCTGGCAATCAACTAGACCAGATCCTTCTCCATTCGCTCCCCATCGTCAGGGAAGTACCCCGACACACTATGTGGGCGAGGACGTAGGCAAAGTCTCGTATTCCATCTCCTTCAACATGTGCGCTTCGGCTTTGTCAAATGGCAGCTCCTGCCCTTCCACGATCCATGTACCAGCGCCTGTGCTTGTACCTGTACCAGTAGCTGGCGTTGTGGCATCATGATCTTCAGAGTCACCGGCAGCAGCACCATTAGTACTAACACTCCCACTAGCCAACCCCTCCTCGCACGCATCGCATGTTTCGCGTTCTTCACTTTCAACTTCAGCATAACCTTGTGTATGCGGGCCCTTTCAGCCGTGGCAGGGTAGCAACCCGGTAGACGAAAGAACGTCTCTCTGGAGATATGGGAGGCGCTGAAAGCATTTGAACTTGAATCGGCTTTGGATTCTGATTCTGAGGTTGAATCTGGGTCTGAATCCGACTTCAGACTGGATCGTCGTCAAAGCTGCCGAGGGAGATGAAATCTTCTGCTTTGTCTTCTTTAGGGAAGGATATAATTATTTTTATTTTATTCCATTTCATTTTATTCTTTTTTGCTTCCTCTTTTCAGGTGGCTCGTTGCAGATCTGCTCCAGTAGTTAAACTAGCACTCCCAAAGATACGACAATAAACGATGGCTTGGAGAAAGAACTTTGGGAATAATCGATGCCGATAGATTTCAAATTTGTATGTTTCCTCTTTTATTTGGTACACTATTGCGCCAATTTGAACTAGGAACCCAATGGCGGGGGTAAACGATTCTCAACAGCTTATCATATCAGTTTATCACCTTTTTGGTAAATATCCACCGTGTCTGGCGTTCAGTTGGGTTTGTGTTTTGGACTGAATATAAGAAGAAGTTGTTCTGCGCGTTGAAATTTGCGATGCAATGAAAGTCACGTGTAATGGCATATTGTAATTGTAATTGTAATACTGTAATGTATTCAACCATCAGGTATAAATCTGCCTAAGGCATAAATTCATCATCCCATACCTATAGGTCATTGCTTACATTCATGAACCAGCATCTACATCAGTACTCCTATGGAGTAGGATCTGTTAGTTAGGTATAGACCTTATCTTTATACCCCCCAATCAACTCAACAGCCCCATCCTTCCTTTTCTTATCGTACCGATCCGGATTCAACTGCATCGTTTGCTTCGACTTCACCCACTCCGCCATGGTGACCTCCTTGTCAAACCGAGGCCTGACTCCCGCCCGCTCCAGGAGCGGTGAGTCCGTGATGGGCCGGAGAACGGTATCACTATGTGGTCGGGCAAAGTACAAAAGACCCGTCCGATCATACGCCCACTGATCCCGCGGCGGGGCCACGACGCGATGGATCGAACTCTTCAGGTAACCACCCGTCAGATGGGAAAGGGTGTCGGCCAGATTGACTGTTATGGTGCCCGGTTGCGAAGATACGTAGGTCCAGTTCCCGTCTTCGCCGAGGATCTGCAGTCCCGCGACGGGTTGGCGGAAGAGGAGTGTCAGTGAGCCCAGGTCCGTGTGGCCCTGGACTTGCTGATAGCTGCTTGCTTTGTGCTCCTCGGGCGTGCGCTTGTTGTAGATCATATACCGGAAGTGGTCTTCGGAGCGTTTCGTGTACTCGTGCTGGCGCGCGAGGTATTCCTCGTCCGGGAGTTGGAGAATGATGGCAAAGAGGCGGAGGAGGGGGAGGATGATGTTCGAGTGGAGGATTTTGGCGAATGTTTCAATCTCCGGGAGATGGACCCGGATCAGGTCTGGATGGGAGTATTTCCCTTCAAAGTCTTTGGTGAACTTGGCGAAATTGTACATCTCGTAGTTGTCCTTGATACCCTCATTGCCCTTTCCCACAGCTGCTGTTGCGCTTCGGATCGTCCGTAGTCCCGCGCGACGGTAGCCGTTGTAGTCTGCGTTCACATAATCGACCGAGTACTTGTCCTTCTCTAACAGGGGGAGCTTGAAGAAGTTCTTGGCCAGGGTGAATTGACGGTCGACCTGTCCCTGCGTCAGGCCGAAGTTCTTGACGTAGAAGAAGCCCACGTGATGCACGGCATGTTCGAGCTGCGCAGCCAGTCTCTGCTTGCCGCCTGGCCGGCCGAATTCTTCCAGATCCAGAGTGACAAGCTCCGCCCAAGGGAGATCCTCCTTGGTCTCCGGGGGGTGGAAGTACGGCTCGAGCTTGTCGAAGGAGTACTGACCCAGAGGATCTGCCGGGGTGGTTTGGGTGACGGTAGTGCTCATTGCTGATTGATGTCTGAAGAAGAATGAACAGAATATGGACAATTGACCCTGAGGAGAGGGGATTGTGTAGAATCAGAAGCTGTCCGTCTCTCCAGACGGGGACTCTTACAGTATAAATAGCCCTTCAACGGAGCAAGTCCTGAAGCATCAAACCCCGCATGGATTAATATTTGCCAGAAGCAGCAATTAAATAATAAGAGAGGCTGTTCATGACACCATCGCATCGCCGGTTGATGTGATGCAGGGCAAAGATAAGCGACACGGAGAAGAGCGCGGCAAAGCTTCGTCTGTCTCACGGGCATCACAGAGAGATGTACGGAGTATCTAGGCTTCATGTCCTGCTAGAGAAGCACGCTATCTGCTGCATTCATGCAAAGCACATCTTCAAAGGAAGAATTCTATTCCAAAGTCAACGGAGAGATCAACGGAAAAGCAGACCAGTAATATCAGTCTCGTAGAAAGCATTCATTAAAAAAGCGACACGCAATGACAATCGTCAATAAAAGAATAATTCAGGACCGTCGACAAGGAATCCAGAACATAGAACATGGAACACAGAACATGGAGATATCAGCACCCACCAACAAACCCTGCCAGTGAAACCCGCAAACACCGCACCGACCGAGACCCATAACCCATTTGAGCGATCTGAACCCAGGACACAAGGGGAGGATACTTGCGACGTGAGAGGGAAAAGAGAAGACAATTTCTCATACAGAAAAGGAGAAGAGAAGAGATATGATTATGTAAAAGCATACAACACTGAAGTAACAAGAAGTCTTGGCAGTCAACAAACAAAGTGAATGAGATATCGATCAGCCTCCCAAATCCAAGGACGGGGAAACAGAACTTCCCCAGGACAAAAGAAGCATCACTATCCCTGGTTTTGTCGCCGACTGCTTTCCCTTTTGCCTTTGGCTGGGCTGTTCTTGGAATTGGCAAAACTCACACGCTTCGCATCCTTCCCACGGCTCAGCCGCACGATCGACGGCGATGCCAGCCGTTCCTTCTTTGTCGAACTTTTTCCTTTCAATGGCTTCGACAACGATGCCGCATGATGAGTGGTTGCACCAGTCAGATCAGGCTCCCTCTTGGGGTCTGTGGTTGTTACCTCGTCACCCTCCACTTCGATATGGCTGAAATCTTGATCCTCATCTTCAGCTTCAGAGGAGTCGGGACTGGGGCTCTCAGAATCCGATGCTGCCTCACCGTCGTCGTCGTCATCGCTCACCAAGCTAGGAGCCTGGTTCGACTCAACGGTGTTAGGGCTAAGATTCGCCGAATTATCCGCAGCGTCTACATCCCGGAGCCGGAGCTCATCAGCCTGAGGCGGTTTAGACGATGGAACGGCTGGCCCATACGGAGACGTGTAAGGTGCTGACTGGGCGGATGGCGACGCTTTCAGAGGATGCGGTTTCGGATGCGCTCTGTCGACCCCCTTCTGGCTACAATGCCGATGCAACGAATCTTGGGGAGCTGTTGTCCGCATTGGTTGCCTGCCGCGGGATGAAAGGTCATTGTTTGGTGGCCGTGACGGCTCGGGGTCTGAATGATCTTCGTCCTCTTCATTAGACGGCACGTCAATATCGACCGTGGTTTTGGCCTCATCAACTAGGCCACCAAGGTCGACACCAACGCCTTTCCGCTGCATTAGAGATGACAGATGAGGCGTATCGGAAGACGCTGAGAATGATGGATTGGGAGTTACAGGACCATGGGAGGACACTCGGTGTTTTGCTTCTCGTGAGCGGCCCGCTACGGGAGGTGTTTCAACAACAGACGGCCGGCTAGTTTTTGAACATTTTCGCGGCGTCGTACTCGCAGTCTCATGCGTTCTAGATGTGGACTCTATTGCATGAGCAGACCGGACCAGTGGATGAACATAGCCTGGAGTTGTAGTCTTGCTTGGAGTTTCACTCTTCCCTACAGCGGCCGCACCAGGATCATTCGCGTCGACGGGTTCTCCAGATGCCATTGCGGCCGCATCGTGGCTAGCAAAATTGCGGTTGTGCGCAATCCGACAATGATTGATGAAGCCCTGTGTGCTCGAAAAGTTGTCCCTGCGGCAGTCGAGACACACCAGCTTGACAAGGACACCGTCTGATTTCCTCCGGATGATCATCGGACCCGCCTTCTCCTTGGGCGGGGGATAGCCACTGGGAAGAGACTGTAGCTTGGCACTGGCAGAGCCTCTCTGAGATCGGAATTTGCCCGTCATATAGCCACTGTCACCCCATGGGTTCCCACGGGTTGCGCGGCCTTCCATCTGAGGTTGGAATGGACTGGCCTCGGCCTCACCTCCGTCGAAACGCGGATCCGGAAGGAGCCATTTGGCATAGTGGGTAGTATAGGGACCATCCGTGACTCCCCAGGGAGCGGGAGAGCGTGGTAGGGGACCGTTTCCAGGGGTGGACACTGCAGCACCGGAACCGCTGCTCACGGAATGTGACAGCCCAGCGACGCTGGAACCGGGGTAAGGAATCTCAGCACAGCGACGAAGTTGTTCCAGCGCAACCTGGCACTTGGCGATCTCTTGGTCGATCAAGCGCAGTTCGTTATGCTTCAGAAGGATCTCCAGGCTCAGTTGCGCTTCGATAGTTTCGCGTAATTTATCAACGTCTATCTTGTGAGGGGTTGCCGCCTGATCAGTCGGTGTAGATACAGCAGGGTCTGTCGCCGTAGGTGTGAGGGGAACCTGAGATGGCAGCTGCGCATCGCTCGCTGTAGCGCTATTTTCTGCATTGTCCGGACGCGGCTTCGCTGCCAAGGGCGCATCGATATGAGCGGTCGATTCGTCGGACTCCGAACGCTTCCGTTTCAACTGGGGTCGCGCGTCGCGGCAATGCGACGTAGCAAGTATCTTGAAGTCCTCCGCCATCACCTTGTTGCCCCCAATTGTAGAGGACCAGGGAAGCAGCCGAAACATGCCATGCGATGTGCGGTGTAACCCGACCAGGGACGAGAGAGCGAAATTGGGAAGAGCGGGTCGCGCGGATGAGGAAGGTACAGTTTATCTGCTGGGTTGCGACGCGAGGCAGCTGTGCATGAGGGGAAGTGAGAGGAATCTCACAACGCAGTATCGACTGGGCCTGCCAAAGGAGGTCAAGAGAAGAGTGGTGTCACCAGATAGCCCTACGATGTCGCCAGCGACCGCAAGCCAGGAAGATCAGGAAAGGAGCACGGACGCGATCTTAGAAGAAGCACATAGAAGTTAGAACGCAAGGCACAGCCGATCAACTGCACGTCCCACCCGCGATGAAATCAGATCAAAACAGGATGGGAACGAGTAAGGATGGTATTACTATTGGGAGATTTAAGGCTGCGTCAGGATGATAATAATATACATCAATTCGTATGTTGAGGCCTTGGGGTCGAGTTAAACGCGCCCGACGTGCATGCACCGAGATGTGGGGACGGGGAGAGGGGCGATCGGAACCGGTCAACGGCTCAGTCAGTCAGCAAAGCGAACGAACTTAGCGGATGCTCGGATGATGGATGAGTCAACGCTGGGATTGTTGGTTGATGGATTGATAATTATTTGGTTTCTGTGGCGGAGCAGCCCAACAGCCAGCAGGAGAGAGTCGTTGGGCGGTGAAGTCGGAAGAGGAAGGGGAAGGCAAGGCAACAGAGGGTGGCGAGAGAAGATGGCGGAAGGAGAGCGAAGGAGAATGAGAGAAAAGGAGAGAAAGAGAAGAAAAAAAAAAAAGGACGAAGGAAGATGCCGGGCGAAGAGAGACGATGATGAATAATGATTGCAGAGGGAGAAAGGAGACAACAGGAGGATGGCAGAGAGCGAGAGATGGGAACGGTCTAGGCAGACGCGACAGCGATTACGATCGATAGTGCTATTCTGATCAGTACGATTGTCGTAATAATAATAATCCTACAAAGGGGCCATTATTGACTCTGATTCACCCCTGCAGCAGTCATGAATCATGTATCCGACTTATCGCTGCTAATTAAATCCAATCCTGCGCCGGGCCCGGTGGACTGTGCGCTACCCTCGATGCACATTGCTTGATGCATATTATATACGGCTGCACACAAGCCAGCTCACACTGAATAATGCTAATAATACATGCCGTCGCTTCGTCAAATCGTCCAATCCAATCCTGCACCTTGTCCCCCCAATGCGCTCGTCCAACAGAATGCGAGTGGAGAGGATCCGAGTCGATCATACCCAGGCCCAGCAGAAAATTGAAATCATAGAAATGCTCACTCACCACCATCCACCACTGCTTATATCATATTCTACAAGTCCCCCTCCCGAATCCGGAGGACAAAGTTCACCACAACCGCCGCCAACAGAGCCAGTGCTAGGACACTCGGCCCAAAACGATCATCAAACCCGCTCTGTCCACGCCGCCGAATACTTTGCGCGCGCCAGTGGAAAGTCACCAAGGCGTAAATCATCGCGGCCATCGCGATGAAGGTGAAGAGTGCAGCGGATATCCGACCAATGCGGTCACCGAAGTTCAGTAGGCCGACCGCTAGTCCACCGAGGATAACCGTGAAATTGAGCCAGGAGAGAAAAGTCCGTTCGTTCGCAAAGAAGACCTTTGGCTCTACCCGCGTCGGCAGAGCGATGCGTTTGCCTGGTTCATGGACAGAGACAGAGATCAGCAAGTCTGTTTGTTTGATTTTCCTTTCCCGATCGTATAATTGTCGCGTAGGAAACGGTAGTTTGCAGAAACAGACAAGCCGCACGAGACAGCTGGCTGGCCTGGTGTAATACCACATTTATCCTCGCTTGTACCAACCTGGAGCAGTTTGAAGAAGAGGCTGGCTCGACATTCTTGACTTTTATGGGTAATTATACAGCTCTTGGATATGGGGGACCGTTATTAAATCAGCACTGATGGAGAAAGGAAAGGAAGGGGCCCGGTAGAATATAGAATACAGGGATGAACAGAGACTAGGAAAATGAGCAGCAAGGAGGGTAGGAAGCTGAGAAAAGCTCTTGTTGGAGTTTAGGTTGCAGTGAGGGAGAGGTCTGGAAGCTTGATTGATATCATCGGCGGATCAATACCGTTATGTACTGCGCGATACAAGTGAAGAAGGACGGTGGGCACGCACGTGCGCTACTTGATTCCCTGTCATGCTTCGTAGGCGTACCAACCTGTACATTACCTCTGTACCGTGCGGTACGACTGGTGGTATTGTATTTACTTCGGTAACCATACCATACTTCTTTGCCTCAGGCATCGAAGCTTAAACTCTCGGCCCGTCTTTTTGCCTCGCCGCTCCGTCGTAAGACACCCTGTGTTTGGACTTCGGGCTACGATCTCCTGTTCACCTCCTGCAAGGCCCGCTTTTCCTCAGCGTAAGTCTCCGTCCAGTCTTTGAATCAATCGGTATTCTCTGCTGTTCCCCTCGTTCAGCTTCCCGAACTCTCTCCGCATCTTCTCATTGTTGTGTCGCACGTGTACCTGATCTCCGCAAACATGCCCTTGGAGACCCGATATCAGCTAAACTAACGTCTTTGCATAGAGGCACGATATCCATACCTATACCTATATATATCTCTATATATATACCCCAGTCAATCCGAAATCACTCCTCAAGGGTCACAATGGCTGTCGAAAACTCTTCCGCACCTTCTGTACGTACATCATGCTCGACCGTTAAAATCGCCGTTCAAGCCATTAGCCCATTAAGCTCTCAATGTCTTTGCTGAACTATGGATTCTTTACTATTGAACAGCCTATGCCTATTCCAGAGCTCACCAAGGTCACTACTGAGGTACGTTATTCTTCTCCAAAATCATCTTGTGCTCCATAGTCTCTGCTAACATCCCAATCATCCTCGAATTAGGCCTGTGATGCTGCACTGAAGGGTGTCGAAGAATACGACCACTCCAAGGTCTCCGAATGGAACTCTCAGATCATTGTACGTCCACATTCATCACAGACTAAATACCTAAATACAATGGCCTAACCTGTCTTAGAACACCGTCCTCAAGGCTCTCATCGCCGCCACGGCCCCTTCCACTCCGTCTACACCTGCTCCTTACCGTTTCACGGTGAACAGCACCATTGTCCAACAAGGATTGATCGACAAGTCGGCCGCTGCAGATGGCCAGGTCGCCAACGCTGGAAAACGTGGAATGCACTCCGCCTCTGCTGCTTTCTGGGACGTCAAGCGTGATGGAATGTGGACATTCAAGTATCCCGGAGCTGATGAGAAGGGACTTGATGTTGTCGTGAGCGTGACGTGGTTTGCTTTGAGCTAAGGAATGACATTCTATTTTGGTTCTTTATTTGCTTCGGAATCTCTTTTTATGGCATTGTTATTCATCTTTCCCCGCCAATTCTCCTGTCCGATATTGAAAACCTATTTGGTACTCTCCCCCTTTTTCTTCTTTTCTTTTGCTTTGCTTGTCTCGGGCTTCTCTTTGAGCAGGAAGGCGTAAATAGATTAAGAGAATTAGACACATAGTAAGTAAAAAGTCCCAAGCTGAGCTCGAGGAGCGGCACAATAGCATTTCCCAGCTTTTATCGTCATAACTACTTGGGTTCTGTCTATGCATGACTTGTACAGCCCTGTATATTTAAACACACGGGATGATAGTGCTTCTCTTTAGAGAATTCTATTCCCTACAGTGCGAGACTAAGGGGAGCGTACGAGTTCAGAGACAGAACAATAGTTAGTCCAGATAAATTCCTGACACGGTTAACAAGACCGCTCCTCAAACTTCAATTTAGTATCTCGTTTTGTGTAAAACCAAGCATGTGTGTTCTTTAGAGTGAGCTGGGTGTTGCCACAAGCCCCAATACTCCAAAGATCTAACCATCTTATTTGTAAGAACAAGGCTATCCACTCTATAGATCCAAGGGATCTTGACAGTTACTATGAAAAGCAACCAAATCCTTGGCATTCGGCTAACTAGAGGTTTTGGTAGCTAGGCAGAGAGCAACGAAAGGAGGAACATCCCACTCTTTATGTTTCCATTACCTTCTTCCTCCTCCTCCTCCTCCTCCTTCTCCTGCTGTAGCTTATCCATTTCTCTCTATGCTGGAGATATATCAGATGCGCTTCACGCCTGAATTTCAGTGCAGGTTCGTTCCACCATTTGAGATTTCTAAGCAAGGGATCAATTTCTTTGTTTTTATACTGATTCCTCTGTGCAGTGGCTGCAAATGGAGACTGCTTTACGAGGCAATTATTGGATAATGCGGCATCTCTTGATGCAGGAGGAAGGGGCAGTGCAGCAGCGGGACAAACTAGGGCAATGGGGAGAGGAGCAAGGGACGAATATAGAGAAGAGAAAGTGCGTGGTCCAATAAGGGAGACGTATCATGGATGGAGCTCAGGCGGCACAGTGAGCGATTGTTCACAGGTTATATAAGGAGTGCGTTGCAATTCCCTTCTCCTTAACCGAGGACAAGCCTTCCTCACTTCTCTCAGGTGGAAGGGAAGCAACAGACAGGCAGGATATGCAATTGCAGTGCACCCGCTGACTAACACATAAAAACCGCAGTTCCCAAGCGTCAGCAGAGCTGGCGTTAAATAGACTGCTAGGCCTCTGTAGTTAGATAGCTCTTCAAGAAATTTCGGTATTAAGTTCTTTGTTCAAGGTCTTCGTATTGTGTGCAGTGGCATTGGCCTAAAGCATCCTGCCTCTGCGCTTACTGCCTCCAGGACCATTACGAGCTTACTAATCTCTCCCATCCAACAAGCAAGAAGCTGGCTAGAAATCAAAAGGAGATAATAGCATGATCGGAATACAGGAATCCACAGATAGGTTGGCAAAAACGCAGCTGAGCCTTATCCAGATTCAGGACCAGAGTGATTGATTATCGGAATCAAGGTCTGACTGAAATCCCCTGGTACAACAGCTCTGTAGACCAGGCTAGGTGTTATTTGCGGAAAACCAGTACAAGTTCTGTGGTAACTAGTACTATGAATAGATGAGTGAAAATGCAACATATGCTACTCCGTACTAAGCTCAATGAATACCAAACATGGAGGAAGAAAGAAGAAAGGAAAGACGGAACCTGTGCTCACGTGTAATGATCACGTGCATGATCGCTGGTGGCATGGAGATAAATGCCATTTGTTGTATATTTCAAGGGAAAGGGGGGGCTGGACGAGACGGTATCGGCTACACGCACGTAGCCTACT
Source organism: Monascus ruber (assembly GCA_002976275.1). Lineage (NCBI taxonomy): Eukaryota > Fungi > Ascomycota > Eurotiomycetes > Eurotiales > Aspergillaceae > Monascus > Monascus ruber. The sequence goes on from PSNO01000005.1 coordinate 1,552,324, forward strand.
AAGAAGTAGATGCCTTTGGTACAGGTCCCGGACCTGGAATGAATCTATGCTCTACACGAAGCCTTCAACGCGCTCCGTTGTATGCTGCTCAGCTCATTGAGGATTCATTACTATCTAAAAAGGGGTTCTCCCGAAGTTGGTCCCATCGGACCACTAATGTCACGTGCTCATACATATTTGTATCACCATTAAGTATGGCAGGTTTGCGATGACATTGTACGTGAAGGGGACAATGAAGAGCGCTAATGGCAGTAAAATAGATTAATTAGAAATCTGTAAACGTGTGCCAGTGCATGTTGGGAGCTTTGAATACGCAGTCCCATTCTTCGTGGTCGATACCCCTAGCAGTCACCCACTCGTGCTTGGAAGGCCTTTCGAATTTCAACTGGTCATGCTTTGCCAAGTTGTAGTGTGGAGATGAGCTGAGCCGATGTAATTAACCATACGGGCAATGCCCAATACCTGGCTGTTTTTGTTCAGAGAGGGAACTGAAACAATGGTGTGGTCAAGACTCCTAGAGCTGGGTGCATTCTATTGAGGCCACATCTTACTCGCTACTTACCCTATGCTCAAATGTACTCGGTGAGCAGGGGGTGAGCGTCAAAACGGAAATGGAAAGCCTTCAACCTGTCTAGAAAAAAATTATGTATGCACCAAGGTAGGGAAAGAAACCGCTCCATCAAACATAATACATAATCACAAGTCTTTCAAAAATTCAGAGCACTCAGCGTGGCTCAGAGTAGTCATTAAGTGCAACGCATACAGCCCCACGATGGTGTCCGCTATATTGGCGAATAATTTGCCCAGAAGCCAGCTCCCAGAGTCTAGCATAATGATCACTGGAAACAGTGACAAGGTATGCCGAGTCCGCAGAGAATGCGCAGTCCCATACCCAACGCTGATGGTTAGCCAGTGTAGTTTCAAGGAAAGGAGTCCCTGTGGCAGGGTTCATGGGTGGGCCGTCCGGCTGCGCAGGGAAAGGAGGCTGCGGTTCAGCAGGTGTCGAAGGACGATCAACAATATTGAATAGATTGAGAACCTGGGCCTTCTCGTTTGCCGCTGAATCCCCATTTGTCTGATCAGAAGTAGCAGGTTTTTTCGTCTCGGGAAGAGCAATTCCCTTGGCCTTGGCCTTGGCAACCGCTTCAGCCGCAGCCTTTGCAGGAGGGTAGTCGGAGTCAAGATTCCAAACTTTCGCAGTATGATCCGCGGAGCAAGTCGCGAGATGCTTGACATCCGGAGACAGGAGAACTCGGGTGAGATAGTCCTTATGTGCTTGGAAGGTACAAATGGGAATAATGCGAGTCAATTCAGCATCTTGTATCATACGCCAAATATAAACATTTCCCTGACAGTAGAACATGTCAGATTGTTTTTGCACCCGTAGATAATATTTGGAGGGGAAGAAAAGCAGCCGAGGGTAATATTACCTTTTTGTTTCCAGCGCAGAGCAAGGATCCATCACTGGCAACACTGACGCTATGCACAGCAACATCATCTTCAGGAATGAGCTGATGAGTACAGACACTCTCTCCAAGATCCCAAACACGCACAATTCCAGCGCGATCGCCACTGATAAGTTCGCCTTGGTTTGGGTGGATCACAACATCATTGACCGGAATCTTGTGGACATAATTGCGTTGTAAGCTGCCGGTTCGGGTATCCCAAACTTTGACAGTACCATCTTCAGAGCTTGTAACCATCCATTTTCCTTCGCAGTGAAATGCAACCCCAGTGATGTTGTTGGTATGGCCCTCGAAGGTCATGACCGGGTTAGGGTTGGTGGACTTAATGTCATATAGTTTGACATTGTTATGACCAGCGGCCGCGAGAAAGCGCTTATCAGGAGTTATACAAAGACGATTCACTTGAGAATCCGGATGCTGGATAGTGCGGGAGCAGATGCCAGAGAGGGCCTCCCAGAAGCTGGTCGAATTGATGGACTATTAGTATGCCGGCCTCCGCTTTCAGACACTGAAAGCAAATCCTTGATTCTAAACTTACCGAATAGTATGATCATAACCCGCTGTACCAAAAGACCCCAGAGATTACATGTCAGATGGAGACCCTTTGATCTTGCGTTCAAATCTGAAGGCGATAGATATACGGCAGAAGACTCACCCGTGCAGAGAATGACACTCATATCCTTTTCCTGCTCGTACTTTCGACGACAAGGTCTCAAATATTATAAAACAAGCGCACTTTGGGCCTACAATATCAGGCGACCAGAGTCAACACTGGATAGGGGCAGCCAGAGGAAGAGCAGAGGAACAAGAGGAGCGGGTGACCGTGGAGGAACTGGCTGTCCATACCGCCTTTGATTCTGCGGAGCAAATAGAGGCGGTGTCTAGTGCGGTGTAAAAGGCGGTTAATATCATACACTAAAAAAACAAACTGACACGTGACCAGAGGTTGCCTGTTCTCCTCCAGTGCTTAAGCATCACCATCATCTGTCCTTCGCATCTCAATATCTTGACAACCAACGACTGTCAGATTCCTGGGGCTACGTCAGCTGCTCTATCCTTCAACTGCTTATTGCGGTCGGCCTTATCCAGAGACCAAGTTCACGTGTTTCTTACTGAAAATGGCCTAAATAGTTCCTGATTCTTGAAAGCTGTTGGCACAATTGCCTTTCTTTTATTTATAAACTTGACAACGATCAACTCCATCTTGTTGTTTCCCTCCTTTCTCTCTTTTGATACTACATCATCTTCCTTCCCTCAAATACCTCGCAACGCCGCCTTAACTTCTTGGAGGCAACGAGTCTCACAGACCTTGCCCACCAGCGTTACCCACCACAGCCTCCACCTCTACCGGAGGACTACGAGCATCTTCGGGACTTGGGAATTGTGCAGTCCCAATTTTATTTCCTCCTTTATTTGCCCATGATTGTTTTGGTCAGTGCCGTTTGAGATGGAGGGAAATTTGCCAGAAGGTATTTCCACCTCTTTCCAGCCCTGTCCTACTCTTTCGCAACCCGACAGTCTTGAAGAACTCCCTGCACATGAATCTCTCTCGGCATTTCAGTGGAATTTTCCTTTCCTAAATATAAATGATCTGGGGCTTACACTTTCCCCTGGGTCCCAGCTGTATCAGTCAAATGATTCAACGCAAGCATCCTCACCTGGTGAGGAGCGCGACCCATACAGCGATGCAGTTCTTGCCAGTATTATAGCTGGCAATTTTGATACAGAATCCTCGCTTCATGAAGTCCAGGCTTTGAGCAAGCCTGGTGATCTTTCTTCATTACCCTCAAGCGGGCTCAACGATATGGCGGATATTATATCCGGCTCCTTTGATCCAGAACTTGCTTCGCAAAATCTCGGTGCTACCTCTACGTCTAGGAAACGTGTAGGTGGCGATGCCTTTTCCGGCGACTTAGACTTCTGGAGCCCGCCAGAGAAGAGACAGGCTGTTGATCTATATCCAAGCGATAACGCAGTACCTTCGGTGGACACTCCATCTCTGTCTCCAGGAAACTCATCTGACCACCCCGGTTCTGATCAGCCGGATACATCTCTCCACACACCAGCGGACGTGGAACGATCTCAAACACCTGATTCCTTATTTGATTGCGCAGATCCCCTTTTTGACAGGCTTGATTTCTTGGAACCTCCAAAATGCAGGCCTACGCATAGTCATGGTGGGTATTCTCTCGAGACTGAAACGTCTAGTGAAGATCAAGTTCATGATCCGCCTACTCCTGGAGCTGCTCTTGATTGCCCAGCAGACAACGCAGGCATTGTTACGCTGGACGCTGTTCCTTCACATTTGAGCACAGTTGCCTCATCATTGCCATCCGTCAGTGATGCGGTAAAGCAACGATTTTCCCTCAATGATCAAGACATAAGGGCCAATACATGTCGTGAGATTCTGCGGCGTGTCAATCTAGAGCCTGAGTACTTGTCGCCTTATCCGAAGTATGCCGGTCCCCTGGGCTACCTACCATCAACGCCAGGGATTCATATCAAGTACTCTGAAGTGGCAGATACCACAATTAACAATCGACTTAAAGATCTCAGGACCAGGCTCAGGAAGACTGCTTACGAGCGGAACCAATACAAAAAGACTTGGTTGCGGTGGACCACTGTGGATCCCATAACAGGGAAATCGAAGGAAAAGCTGCTTCAAGAGCAAAATGGAATGCTCAAAAGGACGGCTTCTCATCACAAGAAAAAAACGGCAGAACTCCAGGAAGAGGTTAACCATTGGAAAACTAAACACGACGAAGTCGCGCGTCACTACAGCAACGTCGCGGCTCACTACGACGCTCTCCGTGAAGCATATAACGGAGTCCAATGCAGGTTGAACGGGATCCTTGCAGCAGTTCAAGGGCATATGCCTCAGCAACCTGGACCGCAGCATGCGCCTGACACTATGCCTCTAAGGACCTCTTCGCAACCTCAAGCGCCTGCCATTCCAAGAAGACCATCTCAGGATCAAGTACCTCCTGCGACTAATTCTAATCGCGTTTCAAGTCCAATATCAGGGGCTTCTGCTCTCAGAGTCACGCCAGAACAGGTGACAATAGATTTAACCGAGAGCGATAACGAGCATCCTGAGAATCAACCTGCTCTGCCATCTGGGCCGACGCGAGAGCAGAGAGAGATGCTCAGATTCATGCGGAATAAGAGCTACTCCTGGTCCAAGAGCGAAAACACGCCGAATAGGCCTCTCCCGCTTGGGTGGCGATCTGTTTCTCATAGCTGTACTACATCACAGGCACCTGTTAATACCAACAATAACCAGGCGGCTACTCATGCTTCCCACCGATCCAATGCAAGCAATGTTACAAACATGGGAGCGAATACCAACTCGAATTTCAGTGATGGTGACGAACTGGCTCGTGCTCTGGAGAAGGAACTGGCAGGATAGGAGCCCCTAGTGATCAGATTGGATTCATTCAGTGTTCCTGGCGGGGTTTTTTCTTTCTTGTCTTCTGAAGCTTTTTCTCTTATTTGCGACCACTTGATATCCACGTGTACTATCCAGATTTGCATGATGCATATGGAACGGCGTAATAATATGGCTCCCGGGACTTGTTCGGGTGAATACATAGTTTAACAGGGGATTATTGGGATAAATCATCATAAGGATAGGAACCTGCTCCAATACATTTACGCACCACGGTAACCAGTAATAATTAGCAGCATCTGGGCATGATGCATCACTGTATGAAAGTAGACACAAGATCAACAGACAATCTTTTTCCGATCTCTTCCTGCATTCATAGCAGTAACTACCAGTTATGGCAAATGGTTCAGAGGCTTTTATCTGTTAAAGCTCTAACAGAACAGGAAGCACACGTCAACCGAAGAAATCAGAAGGGGTATGTCATTGCCTCTATAATGCTAATCCAGACAGGAAGACCCAAGAAAAGAGAAAGAAGCAAGAAACAGGAGCAGAGTCGTAACCGTAGTCGTAACAGATGGCTGGCGTATCTATCGACTTTTTTAAGAACAGAGATTCCCCCTACTCTTTTTCCACCTTCCGGTTTAGAACCTCTATTTGAAGATGTTGGAAGTGACGCCAAATGACAAGTAAATGAAAAATAAATATAAAGAGATCCGTTGGATGGATGGAATAGAGACGAAACAAGGACCAGGACAAACCAAACGTGCAGAATAAAGAGATATCTACCAATGTGCTCGCAAGAAGAAGAGAAGAAAAAAAATCTAAACAAGATCTGAAAGCGAAATTCTGGAAGTCCGCTTTAGGTTTGGATATAGTGAAGTTGGTTGTGCAAGGAGGGCAACTGTGATATCGAGGACAGGTGCCATCTCGTAAGAAAGAGCAGACACAGTCCACCCTTAAAAAGATGAAGAATATCAATGCTTCTGTATGCACTGCACCTGTGCATATATAAACCGAAGGTTCGTGCCCTAGGCCCTTCTGTGGAAGGACAGACAACAGGGCACGGCAATTATTCTGTACAAGGACGAGCCAAGTCCCGATATTTCGGATGATTATGTCAATTATTTCAGTGTGCTGTCATCAGATGGACTTCCGGGACCGTTTTTTTCGCCCATCCCACTGCGGAACGATCGGCGTTTCTTCCGGCCATAACAACTGCAGCAACAGCAGAGGGCGCAGAACGAACCAAACTCAAGAATGAAGGCAAACAAGTTGAAGGCAGAAGCAATCCACATAAACGCCATCATACGCGGGCCCAATGTGGCCACGATGTTGACCTCAGAGGTGCCGTCGAAGACATTCTTGAAGATGGAAAACATGGCTGTCGCTACTACAGACGCGGCAATGGTCATGAGAGCATTCATAAAAGAGATGATTGTAAATGGCAAGGAGCGGAAAAGAATGAAGATGCCACGGCGGTGAGGTGGACGAGATGTGTCTTGTGGTTTGCGCGGAGAACGGGAGGAGACGGCGAAGGGGGAGAGGAAGATCAGGACAAAGGAGAGAACAACTGTAGTAAGGAAAAGACCAAACATCCAGTAGGAGGCGGTTTTTGCTATCTTGAGAGCATCGGTGATGTTCGCTGGAAGGGCAACTGAAGAACAGGTTGATGAATTAGCCAAGGTCAATTGGAATTCTCCAGGGATGACATACTGGTAGCACCCGACAGCAATTCATTCAGGATTATCTGGACGGGATTGAAGGCGTAAAGGGATTCTGGCTTCGAGCAATGAGTGATTCCAGTATCATCGTAACCCTCGCAAAAGCCCCATAGGCCGACTTGGTAGAAATCATGGAGACCGATGGAGCGAGCAATACTGTTGACCAGGACATCACTCCCGACGGACAAGGGAACGATGTTGGAGAGATCCATTTTCAGGAAGTAGGTCTGCCGAACAACAGGGCGATTGGAGACATTGCCAATGACCACGAGGAGTAAGAAGATCCACGCAACGAGATAGAGGAAAGACCGAAGCAAACGCTTGACGAGCACCCTCGACGACGTCCTGTGCCCAGAGCGTGGCCGCTGGGGTGCTCTCCGGAAGAGGGAGGACATGTCTCATCGACCAGGGCGCAGGCTGTTGTGTAATGCGCGGTGGATATGGAAGGAGGAGATCAATCTATACGTGCGATGTCGATATAGGGCTGGACATAAGGATAGGGGGGTATTAAAAAAAAGGAAAGGTTATGGATAGCGATATGAATTGACGAGAAGAGACGAAAGGATCGAAATTTCAAGTGGGTGATGTTAGCATGAAGCGCGGAGAAGCTCCAGCCTCCAGGAGATGGAGATGCTATGAAGAGCCCAGCGTAGTCGTCCAGCGCACAGCGCAACGCAGTAAGCAAGCGAGGAATGGATGACGTTGCCCAGGACGCGAGAGGCAGATCGGATGGAGCAGTCGCTGGAGGGATCAACGCCGAGACTGCCTGTGGAATGCGTGTCTGCGCTGAGAGGCAGCGTCAGCTTATGAATGCTGAGTCGATCAGCAGCCAGCTCTGCGACTATCAGGATTATAAAGGATTAGAGAGCATGAATACATTTGCTCTGAGTACCTTCAAGTACCGCCAAGTCCGGCTGGACCGCCGTGCGGATAACGCATCAGACACGCGGCAGTAATGTGCACGGCCGGGTGGCGCTTAGCCCAGCCCCATAGCTGTGCGAGCTAGACCGCTTTAGGCTCCTCGCTAGCTGCACGCCAAGTCATCAGCCTGCACCACTTCCCGATCGGGACGACGATCCCGAATATCGCTCATGCTAAGCTGCTGTGCTGGGTGCGCTATAGTCGACCGTTGATCTCCCTGCTGGATTGGGCAGTTCCTTAACAAGCATGTCTTTCTCATAGCTTCATCTTCGACTACTTTCTCCCCTTTCATCCTTCTTCTCATCCATCTTTATCATCGTCAGTCGTTCAGCTCCCATTCTTGTACTTCATATAAGTTTATATACTGTCCTCTTCCATCCATTAGTCATCATCCTTACTTTGCCCACCCAAGGTCGACCCTCCTCTCCCCGTCATCCCAAGGCATCCGGATGTTCCCATAGTTGCCGGCCCATTCCAGCGGAAACAATGCATCGGCTCTCGCTTCTTCCACTTGTTCTTCTTCCCCTGGGAGCCGTTCCGGCTGTCGCGGATGACGGGTCGACGTCATCCGCGACCACTGCATCTCTGCTCACCGTCGGTGGTACCATCTCTGCCAGCGATGCCACGCTGCCCACCGGTCCCTATATCACCTACTCTTCCACCCGCACTCTTTCGGACGACTCGTCCGGCATTGCAGCTATTACAGCCGGCCCTAATTCCACTACAACGGATTATTCGAATTCATCGGCCATCGTCGTCACTCTCAGCACTTCCAACTCCATGGTGACCTTAAGCGGCGGGAATGCAACTACCACCAGCATGCCGTTTGCCAATAGCACTGCTAACTCCACCTCTTCTGCTACCTCAACGCCCACTCCGATCATTAATACACGTCCTTGCAATGGCTGGGCCGAGTTCTGCGCTCGCAATTACTCCAATATCACCATGGTTGCTGCCCACAACAGTCCCTTTGTGAAACCCGGCAATGTCGCCTCGAACCAGGCGCTTCCGGTTCTATATCAACTGGATGACGGCATTCGCATGTGTAAGTTTTCTTTTCGAGCAAGAACAGAGGAGAAGGGAGGGGAAAAAAACTGATCTCCACCAAAGTGCAAATGCAGACTCATTACGTCAACGGTACTATCTACCTTTGTCACACCTCCTGTGATCTCCTCAACATGGGCACTCTGGAGGATTATCTTTCCACAGTCTCAAAATGGATGAAGCAGCATCCGTATGATGTGGTAACTTTCCTGATCGGAAATGGCGATTACATAGCTCCGAGCAACTTTACAGCCCCGATCGAGAACTCCGGTCTGGGCGATCTGATCTACACTCCATCTAAGATCCCCATGGGCTTGGACGACTGGCCGACGCTCTCGAGCATGATTCTTTCGGGCAAGCGGGCTGTCTTCTTCTTGGACTATCAGGCAAACCAGACGGAAATTCCTTGGCTCATGGATGAATTTTCCCAGATGTGGGAGACCCCCTTCTCTCCCACAAACCGCGCATTTCCCTGCACAGTCCAGCGGCCTCCTAACCTACCACCTAATCAAGCTGCGAGCCGACTGTACATGGCCAACCACAATCTCAACATCCATGTGGACCTCAATATCGGAAATGTGGATCTGCTCATCCCGGACATTTCCCTCCTTAACGTTACGAACAACGTAACTGGATACGGCAGCTTGGGAGACATGGCCAAGGAATGCGCCGGTAAGCTATCTATCTGTCCCCTTATGCACGTTTCCCTGCATGGGCTAACATGATCTATAGGGATGTGGCACCGACCTCCAAACTTCCTTTTGGTGGACTACTATAATTACGGCAATCCCAACGGTTCCGTATTCCAGGTGGCCGCCCAGATGAATAACGTTAGCTATGACATTAATAGCTGCTGTGGCACTGAGTCTGCTGCCCCGGCCGTGTTCTCAGGTCCGAATGCGATGGCGATGTTGGCGCTGGCCATGATGGCTCACCTGCTCGCAACGCTGTTCTAATATCGATGATACGTCTTATCTTTTTTTTTTTTTCAATTCTTTTCTGGGTCGTCGCAGTAGATCGATTGCCTACGAAAGGAATCTCGGATTGGAGTTCAGGTGGAAAATTTGCTTTTGGGACGGCTTTTGGTTACATTTACAAGAAACGATTGCATCGGATGGTACGATAATTTTTCTCTCCCCAGATCCGGGCACTTCTCGATGCTGTGCGTTTACAGCACTGTACATCAAGAGCTCTTCTCTTGTGGCAGTTGAACTGCGGCGCGGAGACACTAGACACTGCTTTACACCACTCCCGTTGTCATGTGATATATTGAAGTATATAGTCATCTACATAATCATGAAATGTTGGTCATATTAAGCTTGTCAAATGGCAGCGTGCATTTATCTAGAGTTGAGGCTTCATTGTTGTTGTTGTTGTTTAAATCCTGTATCAAATGTGGTGGCTCCATCGGGTTTAGCGCGAGAAAGCCTCCCGCTCCCACATTTCCCATTTGAGCTTGCATGTCTTATTCCTCGGTCAAGTCACTTCACGACAACAATCCCAACCCATTCGCTCGTGAGAAGAGGATATATCGGAGAGAGAAACGACATCATTCAATTTCTTCAAAAAGGGGATAGAGCAAACGAAACACAGATACACCACCGCCAACATGGTAGACATCGTTCCCCTCTCCTCATACCCCAGCTACATCGACCTCCTCCCCTCCATCCAAACCTGCAACATCACCAACCTCCCAGAGAACTACTTTTTGAAATACTACCTTTACCATGCCCTGACATGGCCCCAACTGAGTTTCGTGGCCGTTGTGCGCCCGAAGAATGGCCACGCCAAACAGAATCGCAAACACGGCCCCTCCGGGCCTGGTGACGGGTACCCCAAAGTGGTAGGATACGTTCTTGCAAAAATGGAGGAGGAACCGACCGACGGTATCCCGCATGGGCATATTACCAGTTTGAGCGTCATGAGGACGCATAGACGATTGGGCATTGCAGAGAGGTTGATGAGGATGTCTCGTATGATTTTTTCCCTTCTTACTTTTACGTTATTTTCTGTTTCTTCTTACATGCTGATAAAATACTACAGAGAGAGCGATGGCTGAATCGTACCGAGCTCACTTTGTCTCCCTGCACGTCCGTGTCTCGAACCACGCCGCCCTCCACCTCTACCGCGACACGTTGGGATTCGAGGTCGAAAAGGTAGAGACCACATACTACGCGGATGGAGAAGATGCATATGCCATGCACTTGAGCCTGAAAGATCTCTGGCTTGACTGGGACGCGGTCGAGAAGCGGGACAGGGAGAAGGCGAAGAAGGAAGGCGGCGATGATGAGCACGCGGATGAGGGCGATGAAGTCGGGGAATTGGGCAAGAAGGAGAACGAGAAGGAGAAGATGATTCGGGTTAAGGTTGGGAGGGGATTGGGGGTTGGGGATCTCGTTGAGAGGAATGAAGCGCAGCAGAGCCAGTAGTTGGTCAACTTTGCTATCTTTCCTGTTCGTTCTATTATTTTATGATGGAGTCGGAAAAATAGACGATTGATGTATATCATAATGAGTGAGTTGAATGCTTCTATGGCTATAATAACTGCCATCTAAAACTCAAATGGCCGACAGCTCTCTGTCTCACTATATAAATAGATATAGCTGCTGCCTAAATCCATCACACCAGCTACTATAATTATTATTCTCTCTACTCTATACATAGTAGCGTCTTAAAGGGGGACTATCCAAAAAAAAGTACACCCATTTATACCATACTTTGCCAATTCTCAACTATGGTACGTTAGATTAGGTACTGCAGAGTTCTAAGCCTACAATTTAGGGCTATGTACATTATAAATGCGAGCTCCGACAGAAACATGATCATTTAAAATTTATTTCCTTTTTTTCTCTTCATTAGCGCAGCCGATCCCAACCCATTTCAATTCAGATCTCACTCCTCCATCGGTACCGAGTACGAAGTAAATATGGATGGACCCATTGCATTCTCTTGACTAGAGATTCAGAAATTGAGATCGGCTGGCTGTAAATCCTAGGGCTAGTTATCTATGTACGAATACGGCTCACCGGCAGACAATCCCTAACATTGGCTAATATCTAGACTCTCGAGTCTAGAATAAGCTGACAAGATCGAGCCCGGCATTTCGACTCTCGAGACGGCTGGAGCTGCAATTGAAGGACTTGATGGTGGCTGGATACGGGCTAATCCATGCCATTCCTGGATATTCCTGCAAGGCCCGTGTTGGGAAGCCAAAAAGTATAATAAATTTAAACAAATATTAGACCACCGCTTGATTATTACGAAATGATATATCATATCAGCGATTAATTACTCGGCCGTTGCGGGTTCCTCCCAAACTCCACGTCCTCGAGAACATCAACAGACACATGTAGAAAGCCGCCGTCATCTCCATCAGCTAAAAAGCTCCCCAGTCGTCGTCAACATCATCATTATCATTCTTCGGTTGCGATTCGACTGGCTGCGGTCCAGCCGGCTTTGGCTCGACCACCTTCGGGGGAGCTACAATACGCCTAGGCTTGGCTGTGGCAGCACTCCGCGATGGTAGCCCTTTCGTCGAAGCATTTTTGTTCATGCCCTTTGGCAATGGTTTCTTCGCTTTAGCTTTCGATTTAGCAGCTAACCAGCCAGCAAAATCGGGCTCTCCGCCATCGTCGAAGGGGACTGGTGCTGGCGCGGGTCGATATGTCGAGGTGCCAACAGTCGAGGGTTTGGCGTTTGGCACGGTGCCGAATGGGTCTGCATCCAGGCCTTCTTCTTGATCATGATCTTTATCATTGTCATTACCGACAATATTATCCAAAGTGTCATAGAAATGTTCTGCACCCTTCTGCTCCGTGCCTGTGACGTGTACGGTTTGGTCCGAAGATGATCGTCCAAATGGTTGAGACGTAGGCCCTAGTGTCTCTTTCGAAATATCCGATTCGCTTGAGAGTGTCGACTTGGACGAACGAGGAACAGACGTAGATCGGACAGCATCATTCGCGGCAGTCCCGCTGCCGTTGGCGGTTGGTTGGATTTCACCAGTTGTTGTAGTGATTCTATTTGTAAAGGAGGAAATTGCCCATCCTGCCCAGGACTTGTCGCTTGGAGTCCCCATACGGGCCGTGTCATTAGATGCCGGGCCAGAGCTGCTTGGTGGAGGCAGCATTGAGTCTGGCATGGTACTGCTATACTCCCGTACACGTTGAAGATATAGATCCAAGGTCTTGTTTGCCTGGTCTCTTACAAGCCTGCATGATACTGTCAATATCGACATGTTCGCTAATAGACCAGAGAAATAAGCGATCCTTACTTTTCCTTATCCAGAAGTGTAGGACAGATAACAGGAAGAATCTTGTTTACGCAGTCATCTTCAGTGAAGAACTCGATTGTCACTGCCAGAGCCAGCAGGCCTGCGTTTCGAGCATGAACAAAAGGATCCCGCAGTGCCCTCGAGAAAGCAGCTATGAGCACTTTTGATCTGGACTACAACGAGACAGAAATTAGCTGTGTAGTTCAGCACTTAGAATGCCCTTAAACGTACACTCTGTCCTAGATTCTTGGCTATCTTGCCCAGACAAATAGTCGTATTTGTTCGAATGCCTGGCTGCTCATCGTTTGCCGTTCGTGCCAGAAACTTCAGCAAATCTCCATTGACAGTCCGGTCATTCAGTTTGCCTATAACCGGTAAAACAGCCTTGACAGTCTGCTCTCGAACAACAGGTGCAGCGTCGGTAAACCCAGACGTCTGGAAAAGATGAACATGAGCATTTGATCCTGGCATACAGTGAATATTAAAAAACTCACCATCTGTGGGAAGATCTTGTCATTGACAATCTTCTGCGGCAGGAAGTCGGTCATTGAAGGTAAATTTTCGAGTAACGAAACTCTCAATGCTCGGTCTGGGTTTGCGAATAAGCGGACGATAACAGGTGTCACTCTAGAGTTATACTCGTCCTGCGACAGCTTGCTTCCAATCTTCACTATGGCCCCGAGTACTTTTGGGCCACCCCCTCCAAATTCGACCGATTTGAGAAGTTCTGGGAGCACTTTCATTTTGAAAAAGTCTTCGGGGAAATCTTCCGAGAGCTCATCAAGTTGGCTACATCGATTAGTGTCTTGGCCTCCGAATCCAAACGGGAATAGGAACGAACTTGATAAAATCTTCTCTTTCAGTATCGTCCTTCAGGCCGAGGCTCTCAATGTCATCTGTCAATCGAATCAATGGGGTATGAAAGAAGCCGCCAGTTCTTTTGCCCTGTTCTACGAAATTCCCAGGACTCAACCGTAGTTTTGGATTTGCCGCGCAGAGAAGTTTGTAACTCTGATGCATACTTGGGGGTATATTCGCCGTTTTCCCAATCTGGTCACCTCCAGAGGAACTGCCATTGAAGACTTCAAACACCAAAATGCCGAGTCCATAGGCATCAACAGCACCTACGGGGTTGCGCTTTATTGAATCCCAGCCTCCCTTGACAATCTCCGGCGGACTATAACGGGCTGAATCTGGAACAAGGCTGCCGTATGTCTGCATAATTATCAGCATAGCTCGCTTCTCATTCAACACAAGAGTAACTCACGTATATCACCGCATCCTCATCATTCATGGAGCTTAGAACGTCAAATCCTCCAAGCTTCCACTCGCCACTCTGACTCGTAAATACAGATGATGCCCTCACTACACCGTGAACTGAGGAAGCATCTTCATTGATGAATTTGAGCGTCGACTATCATTTGCATACAGACGAGTCAGTTCTGAGTACACCAGAAGAGAAGTAGGAAAATAGTGGATTGGCATACCGCAATCGCATATAGACCCCACTTCGCGGTTTCTTCACTTATACTTTTCCTTCTCACTGACCAGAACAGGGGAGTCACGCGTTCGGTGATGATGTAGAGATTGGTATCTGTCTACTCCTGGTAAGCATTCATGCAAGGATCCACGACATCATCTCGCATCCATCATCCAATTCTTGTTCTCCCAATGGGCGGTATGACAATTATGTACCTCGATGGTGTCCAGGACTTTGAGCACGCCTGGATGCCTCAAAGTCCGTGATTTTCGAACCGCATTCTTGGCCAGTGGTAAACGGGACCTATTCGAAGAGATGTCGAAGGTAAAGACGCTGCATTCTGAGCCATCATCCTAAAAATAAATAGCAATGCGAAGTCAGCCCCCTGTAACTGTGCTATTTCGCTTGACATCAAAAAAGCAGCCACTATACCCGTTTCGTTGCATTATGGAGAGTCCAAATCGAGTCGCCATTATCGACTCTCTCCCCGAGAGAACAAGGAAACGAACTGCCTTTGGCGATGGCAGATGCAACGGCTGATTTGAGAAAGTCCATGGCTGCAGCAGGGGGCTAACGCTGCGGGTTCTCGGTGCGCTTCGTGGAAGAATCCCTTCACGGTCTCCAATGTGACACCAGGAGCTTCTGAGCACTGCAGCACCTCTGCGTCTCCAAGAGTAATATAAAATGTAAGGGATCGTAGGGACAGAGAGTGACGGCCGTTTCGCCAGTTGCTTTCAACACGCCGCGGGACCCGCGCTCATCTCCGTCCCGATCGGGTTTAGCGCCCCCCTCGCCGCAGCTTTATCTTTCAACTTTCTATCACTTCGCGACTTCGCTTTCTTCAATCAACCACGACTCGACTCTGTTCTGCAAATCAAGATGCAGAGTCAGATATACAATGATGTTTGTGAAACCCGCGCTACCTTTACAGACTCATTTAATTTCCAGAAATACCTTTAGGCCTTACGCTAGCTATCCATTTCCTGTCAGCGTCCTCCCGAGAGCTCTAGGTGCGTTCAACTTTCCTCTATATTTGAACTTGACGCGACATGAATGCGTATATTCTCCAATGATGTGATACTGGTAAAAGGTCAGATCTCACTAAAACCCTCAAAACGCGCTAAATCGTGGTCTTTCGAAGCGTGCTCAGCTCTTTATCAATCCACCACAATCAAGAACCCACCAGCTTTGAAACGAAGCGAGAAGCCCTAGGATTTCTGAGGGGTCGGGAATCTCGTCTCCAACTTTCGTTCTTTATTGATGTACGGTGATAAATTGAAGTTGATCTCACCTCTTTTGCTTCTCCCATATCCGTTTTCGTCCACCCATGTTCTTTTCTCCTACTTTCTTTCTTCTTCGATTTTGCGCACATGGCTTTGAAAATGATAAAAGGCATAGGGTATAGATCTCAAGATTACTTGACTGGGTAATCTTTCAAGACTTACCTTGGGAGGGACGTGTGTACATCAAAATACGTGCCGCAACTGGGGTTCCTGGTCCGCACCGTCTCCATGAGGAATTTCAGGAACTAATGGCAGTGGCGAACATAATATTACCCAATCAGCTAAGGAGAAAAGAAGCCAAGCAAAGTGGGGTAAAAAGGAGCGGATACGGGATTTGGGACGATTAGCAAGGTGGTGGCCTTCCTTTTCTCACCAGTCAATATATGGAGGGATGGAATCTTGACTCTCAGTTTCTCGGATTATTCTCTCGTCTTCGATGGCTGCCGTTCTCGGTTGTGGTTGGAATGAAAGGACTAGCACCGAGGGTACGGTTTTGCCGGTTTGGTGGAATGACGACCAAAATAAACTGAAAAGACCTGAGGAGATGCTGCTTTGCTATTCCTGTTCTTCCCTTATTATCTGTCCTTTTGATGTCTGTGGACTAACATATGAGAAAGTTAGATAGATATGCTATGCTAGCTACGCTATAATAGCTCTTGATTAGATGTCGACGCAGGGCCTTGTTACAGAGGACGGTGTTTTCATACTATGTATAGAATGGGGGAAGGAACTGTACCAATTCATTTGCTACCACTCCCGACGGTCTTGTAACACGTTGTCAACCTCCGCTAATTACTGGTACTACTATCTAGTCATCCAATCCCTAAGTTATGATGATATTGCGATACCTATCTCTCTACAATAATATATGCTAGCTGCACGCGACAATGGTATCTGAGGATGAGGCTGACTTGCCATTAGAAGGCGTTTTCGATCCTTCGAGAATGCCCGACTTTTGCCTCCCTAACGCCTTTCCATTCCATTCTCGGTGTAAGCTTTTCGGTGGAAACGGACAAGAATAGTAGGCGTTGCAAACACCAGAAAGATGGATCTGAAACAATGATTCATTCTCATTTTCACGGTTCCAGGAAAGGACCTGTCTCACGAGTCATGGTATGAAACGTGGAGGAATCCCGTCAAACTTCCCCAGGGTGTCCATGCCAGGCAGCCCGGAGTATGTATGTAATATTGGACCAGTACAGGCGGAACAGTGTTTTGAAAGCCATGTAACTGTCAGGCTCGTCGCAATTCACCCGGGGGCAGGTCAAGATAACTCGATTCAACAACATACATCCCCCGTCTTCGCCTGATTTCGACATTTTAAGCAGCAAAAATGGCGAAGCCGCAAAATAGAGGTCAATAATTTACTGTATAAATAGTCAGAACATGAAGACAATCCCAGACAGGTTGGGCAACATTACCGGTGTGGATGCCATCTCCTGTTTAGCACACATCCAAACTCTCTTGGCGTATGTAGACAACTATAGAGAAAGCAAATCAAGATACAGATACATATCGGAAACTCATTGGAAGTTCGTTTTATGCGAAATTTAAATTGTCAATATAGGACAGAACCTCCCACCAGATGATAGCAAGACTGGAGTGCGAGGTAAGTCCTCTAGGTCGCTGAGTAAGCCAAGCGAGAAGACTTGTTAATTTCTTATTGGCTGGAAAGCTCATTTCACTTCATCCGTAGCTTCAGGTGCGTGTGAGCTAGGTGTAACTGTTGGCTGAGGTTGTGAAGGTATGTGAGGTGGCATTTGGGGCACCTGGTTATAACTAGTGCTAGGCGTCCGATGCTGGTGAGGTGGATAGTGATGTGCCTGATGAGGGCTAGAAGAAAAATGGGGCTGATGTTGAGGATAGCCTGGGCGAACTGGTTAAACGATTAGTGATTAAGCAGCATACAGCATTAAAGGTGTCAAAACTCACTATGAGCCGGCTGCTGAGCGGGGTATACTGGTTGCCCATGGTGCCCTGGAGCCATGAACATGACAGGTTGTGGTGGCTGGCCAGGCTGCGAATTTTGATGCATCATCATCGGCGCGCCACGACTTGGGCTCGGATACCCACTGTGAGACTGGGGAGGAGGGGCATGTTGAGGGTACGCGTGCGCAGGACTGGGCGAGTACATCTGCATTTGAGGAGTATAAGGAGCCATCCCCTGAGGGACATTCATATAAGAACCGGTGGAAGGTTGTTGGACCATCATGGGTGCTCCCATAGCTGCTTGGGGATTCATGAACTGTGGCACACCAGGATAAGGCCTGAGGTGAGCCGGCTGGGGGGGACCTTGGTTTACATAGAACTGTGGTATAGGTTGATTGAATGCAAGTTGTGCTTGAGGAGCCATAGGAGATGGGTAAGCAACATGGCTGTTTTGAAGTCGAGGAGAAGGGAAAATTTGTGAAGTGGATGCAGAAAACTGCATCCGATGGTCATCAAAATGCACGGGACCTGATCCATGGTGCTGCTGAGGATGAAGGTGGTGCGGCGCATGAGCTGAGCCTGTAGCCGGAGGGACATTCGGACTTGACTGCGGAAATTGGAATGGCAATTGATGCTGGTGGGGTGCTTGAGGGTTGGTCGCAGAGCGAACTTGAGGCGAAATCGAAGGCACGACAACAGGCTGCTTGAACATTTGCAAGTATGTCTTCTCTTCATTCTCAGGAGAGACGTCCCATGTTGGTGGAGTCTTATATGCAGGAGGGATACCACCGTTGAACGTGTAATCTTTCTCAGGCTGTTCCTCGGCCTCTTTCTTCATGCGTTTGATAGGATTGAACTGGTTGGTAATGGATGGCCGTTCTGAGACCGGCAGCAGCTCCTTTGTCCCAAAGAAAGCTGACGGGCTAGTAACACGAGCGACGGAGGGACCTCGGACAATCGGACTAGAAGAAGCATGGGGAGTAAATGTGCTTGCCGCGGGATTGGGCTTGAACTCCGAAGCTCTGACATTGAGCTTGGTCGACGTAGCAGATGTTGGCGTTTGAGTCTTATTCGGACTGGAGACGCCAGAATGATTACTAGCAGGACCAGCGGGTGGGATCTGTGTATCGGTAATCGATAGGGGGGCAGGCACAGAGCCCATGGCCGCTCCCTTACGCTGCTGTAAATTATCCGCTAGGCGATGACTGAGCATGCCAGTTGCTGACCGACCGGCATGCATCGGCGGATGCTGGAGGCGCCCTCCCTGAGCAGCCTGTGGGCCAGGAGGGTATGCGGGGCGACCACGAGGATAGCTCTGGCGGTCAGGCTGGGTTGAGGGCGGCATCGTTCCACTTTCGTAACGAGCAGGGCCTGGAGCACGAGGGGCTGGCTTCTGCTCAGTAGCGACAGGGGTGGGTTTGGCAGCCGACCTCTCGTCCGCTTGCTGCTGAGCCTTCTGGATAATCTTTTCTTGCTTACTGGGATCCTTGGCGAGAATAGGCACCAGATCCTTGGGGACAGGGGTGGCAAGTTTGAAATTCTTCGAGAACTTCATTAGTTCGTTCAATTTGACCGTCCGGTCGTAGGAAGCCTGATTGCGGCGGCGTTCCTGCATCTTCAGTTTTTCGCTGTTAGCAAACTGTCGGAAGTGATCTAGCACCTCTGTTTCCACGTTAACGGTGGCATTCTCCGGACTAGGACGCTTCGGGGCGGGTGTGGTGCCGGCGACAGTCTTCGCAGGACCCGATTTGTCATCTGCAACAGCGGCCGAGGTGGGCTGTGCTAGCTGTTGCAGCTTTTCCTGCGGAACGCCAGAAGCGACTGCTTGCTTTGGTGGCACAGGAGCAGGTGCGCTTGTCGTTGTAGTCGGCACAGGTTTGACCGCGTTTGCGGATACAGCAGCAGCGGCAGTGGTAGGCTGGGCAGCAAGTTGCCTGCGCGCCGGTGGGGTATACTTGTTCGATTGTCCAGAAGCAAGAGGGGATAAGGTCGTTTCATCGCGACGGACACCACTATACTTCTCTTCCTCGTCTCGGCCGGAATCGTCAATGGGCGCCAGACCTCTCTCTTCCCTCACATGTGCGTTGTTCGCGTCGCTAGATTCTATCTCGCGTGCGATGCGAGCGGCCTCTGCCTCCTTCCGCTTGTAGGAAGGATCCGAACGGTCAATCCGAGTAGTGTAAATATTTTCATCATAGCTGGTTGTGGCACCAAAAAGCCGCTCGTTGGCTTCAAATTGGTCCCAGCCCGCGGTGCTTGTGGTCGTTTCCAGAGACATATCGACGTCCACATCAGCGGCAGGTTCCCAACGCTTCAAAGTGCGTTCGCGAATAGAAATATTACCGGATATATCAGTGTCCGTTCGGAAGTTGGAAGAAGTGCCTGAAGTAACGTTAGATATGAATGTACTTCTATTGCAAGCTCGGTTTTGACATACCCTTTGAGCTTTTTGTTAAGACATCAGATGTAGAAACATTTGCAACGGAAATGTCGACAATATCCTTAATGTCGAAGACCATACTATGGTCTGGCGCAGAACCCAGATATGGGCTGGCAACTTCACTCACTCCATTGGTTTGCGATTGTTCTTGTTGTGAGGGTCGGTGGGCCATCTTGAGAACAAAGGAAGAGTCATTTGGCTCTAGGGTCGAAGAAGAGAAAACTCCCGAGAATTTATCTCCGTTTTTTGTAATGACGGTAGTAACAAGTCCCTAAAGGCAATGAGTATGATATATTATGCAATCCGAGAAGGCGACAAGCTCACAATGAAACTAGTGAGGAGGAAGATGATACGGTCATGAGCATGGCTATCCGGAGTGTTAGACTCTCTCAGAGCCGGTTTGGGAGAGACAGCGGGTTTTTGGTGAAGCATGTTTCCGTTCTGCTGCGGATACGAAGGTCGTTGGGTCGCGGCATTGGTAGCTTGAGACCATGTCCTTTGGGAGTTAGGTCGCCTGTCAGGGATTAGAGGTTAGCAAGTTGCAGGGAGAAAATGATCCATAATGCAGAAGCAAAGAATATTCAAGAATGCTGTCCAAGCTGGAACAACGCAATGCAGAAAATCGGCCAGCCTAGACAGCTAGCTAGTCCGATGGCACGTGCAAAGAAACCATCCATTTGTAGAACACAAGAAACATCAAAGCAGCCATCTCAGAAGGTGGGCTACAGGACAGCACACAAAGACCAAAGGATTCAAGGCAGGGAGTAAGGCGCAATAGAGAACAGAGCAGCCAATACAATGTACGTACCTCTGTCCGCTGTCAACGGGGCTACCAGATTGTTGTCGTCGACCTCCGTCCGGCGTCTTGGAGTTGTTTGACCTCAACGAAGACCTGGGCCCGGTATTCTGTGTGGGAGCGTTAACAGCATTACCAGTCGCATTGCTGGCTGCTGAGACGGTGTTGACGGTAGAAGCCATCTGGCTCAGTTGGCAAGGAGAGCTTGCGTCGTGCGAAGTTCCACGACGCAAAGCCTAGGAGACGGGGGGTGAGGAGGGCACGAAGCCACAGCACACCGCCTGCTCTGATGAAGTACCAGCAGCGGCAGAAGGATAAAATAGAGGAGATACAAGAAGCTTCAAGACCTCAATTGAAGCAGACAGAGGTTTGAAGGGGGGATAGGAGGGATGATGTGGGAAGAGGGAAAGGGGAGCAAGGCGTCTGGAGACAGCCGACTCAACTTTGTAGCTGGTTTGGTTTGGTTTGGTTTGAGGCGAGAGGAGACAGCGTTGTGTATGCGTATGGGTATGTACGGTACGCGGGTATTGTCTGTATGTATGGTAACCAGAGGTAATCATCGTTCTTGGCAAAGTCTAAACACAGCAGCTGTTGGAGCTGCCACAGCTGTCTGTCTGCATTCTACTAGACATGCGTTCATCATGACCCTTGCTTGATATGCTTGCTCCATTACAGAGCTTATATCCAATATTATCTCTTATTATACTATGTTATTAAAGACAGATTGCGAAGGTTCAATAAGGATCAGAAGCAATATGCTATTCTTGGCCTTTGTGTCTCCTATCCATGCAGTCACCTGACACTTCTGGCTTGGGCATTATAATGGGTCTATAGAAGTTAACTAGCAGTCAACTTGGTGACTTATGTTATCTAGTGTTTTTTGCATGCATTGCAAAGTACATATTGTAATCAATCGATCTTGCTTTTGAGAGTGCCTTCTGTATGATTTTTGAGACAATATCAAAGGAATAGTTCCATTCTACTCTGTATACATGCCAGGCTTCTGATAATCGCTCAAGTAACATAGCAATCGTTGCTTCCTTGGGCGCAACGATCCTTTCATTGTCATGCGAAAGTTACTTTGGTAATCCAGTCGTGTTAAAAAAGCTTCCCTAAAATCTGCAGTGACTACTTCGCCGTTTCTTTCCTGTTCGCTTGCACGGCTCGCTCGCGGGTTACTTTCTTATTATTCAATCATTGCATAGATATCTTCAGAGGTTCTCCCAAAGGGGCATGAATATCGTCAATGCTGCGGTAAACGTCTGGCAGGCGGAGTTGGCTTACGTCTTGCTCCTCGCTTCGCCTCCCATGGCTGGTTAGGTTTTCTCATAGTACTTAAAGAGTTAGGCTGTCAATGCTGCCTGCATATGGTTAGCAAATGGTTATATAGTTGGACAGATCACAAGGAATGGCAACTTAATCTGACATGATCTCTGGCTTAATTGTATCCCACTGTTTGAAGAAAAACTCCTTAGGAGATACTTACAGCGTCCTCCATAGATGCCGTCAGTACGGACGGAGTAGATGACCGGGATGTCAGCAAAAAGGTGGAGGCTGGCGTGGCATGTGACTTCCCTGCCGAAACGGGAATGAATTGTTCATCATGCACTCATCCTACGGTGTGCTACGACTCTGTACTGAACATCAGCCAACCTTCGGTCAAGTTGTCCAGTTGTCCAGTATATTTATCGAACCCATCAGCCAGAGACCGGTTGTTTCAAAGCCCCTTGAATCCCCACTCCTGTGCTTGATCTAGCAGCTCTCTCGTCTCCTTGACGTCGACATTCAGCAGACCTTTCCTTCACATGCAGCCATCCTCAAGTCTATCTCGCTCTTCGCAGCGACCAAAACATCCAAGCGAGTCTGGAAAATACAGCCCGACGTCTCAATTCAGATCCGGAAGTATCGAGAGCGCATCCGGTTCACGAAGCTCATCGGGTTCCGCAAGGGCCCAATCTGCTAGAGGGAATGCCGTCGTTGTGAGTTGTTCCACCTCGATTCTTTAGGTCTTTCAAGAGCCTTTCTGCTAACATTCTCCTTAACGTCTTCTCTGCAGCCCGATAAGCAAATTTCCCAGATAGAAAAGAGTGTTACACATCTCTTAGTTGCTACGAAACAATTGTTGGAAACGTTGACACAGTGGTCTCGGCAGCAGGCGTCGGAGAATGAGGTTTCAGATGTTTACGTGCGCCTTGGGTATGAATTCAACTTGGCATGTCGTGCTTTCAATGCTATAGGGGTCGACACTTCGGACTTGGGCCCAGTCCCAGATCTACTTCGTACCATCCTCGAGGATACTCTCAGTCAGGATGCTTCACCACAGAGCCTTGACCGCTATCTCCCACGCATCCGCGACATCATCATCAATTTACTGCATGGCCTGAAGAAGAAACAGGCTCGCCTACGCTCGCGCCAACAAAGAGATGATAGCCGAGGCTTACCCGGGCGGCAGGGTAGCTCTGCAAGTGCAGCAAGCGGACCACCGGGAACAACCCAGGTGCATGAAGAATACGCTCCCACGTCCCCGTCAAAACGTCCTTGGACACGTCGGTATGGAAGCGGTGGTTCCGTCGAAGACCAACCTGTATTGCCCCGGTCATCCTCGGCGAATGCTATGAGTGATGCACGAGGGGGAAGTTATTCTGAAAGGGAAGCCTCAAGACGTGAAACGCCTAATGGCCCCCCTCTCCCTTATCCAAGTGGTGGCTCACCTTCAGTACTAGCCACACCATCTTCCAATTCCAGTCCTTACCCCCCCCCGCCTCCTCCACCTCCTCCGAAACAAGATGACGCTATAGGGGCCCTTCAAAGAAGTGGCGAACTGGAGCGACGTGCCTCGAGACGGTTTTCTGCTTATCAAATACAAAAGCACCTAGGTGCATCTTCAAATGGGGTCCCCGTGCTTCCGTCTCAAAATTCTCCTGTTCCAAATAGAGGCCGTGATGCCCGCGAGTCCCTAAATGCCGTGCGCTTGCGTGGTTCGTACGCGCATGGTAGGCAACGGCCCATGAATCGCTCCCATGAACAAAATTACTCTAAACCCGGCCCGCCCCAAATACCTCCGAGTATCCCGGATGAAGGTGAGGAAGGTCACCGAGACCTTCGTGTTGAACCACCTACAGCGGGTCCCCCAAGTGACTCCCCGACCGCGAAAACCCCAGAAGACAAGGTTTGTCGTCCTTCAGATTGGGACCGGGGGATTTCCATCAATGGACCGCAGCCAAGTCTGCCCCCTGGTCCCGAAGAGGTTAACGAGAAAGTTGAACCGGCGAAAGACTCGATGCATGCAGTAGATGTGGCTCCAGCAACTCCGCAGCCTACACACCAAGCACACCCAACTGTTGTCTCCACGCCTCCCCAGGCTTCCCCATTTACTCCCGAGCAACCAACCCCCGGGAAAGAACTGACTTTATTCCTGCAGTACAGAAGCAAGATTAAGAAGTACATCCTTCCGGAGGGATTCACTGGCCTGACTCTTGGGAGACTTCAGCTGGCTTTTATAGAGAAATTTGCATGGAATACTCACAATAATGGAGCAGATTTACCTGAGATTTACATTCAAGATCCTATCTCTGGTGTTCGACATGAACTCGAAGATTTGAGTGATGTGAAGGACAGATCAGTCCTTGTGTTGAACGTTGATGCTCTAGACGAGGTTAGGAGGCATTTTGACGAAGGCTTTGGTGGTGTTCGCAACTTAATCGAGGGGGTGAAAGCAGCTCTTGAGGAGCAAGAAAGCTCTATACAGCGTGTTTCAGAGAGTCAATTAGAAGCTGCTAAAGAAATCGCCCGCCTTGCTACCGCGCCCCGCTTACCCGTGCCTAATGCCTCGAATGGCGGTGGGAAACCGAAAGGTCCAATATCAGGAAGCGATGACCAAATTACTGAACTTCAAAGCTTGCGCCGTGATTTAGCAGTTCTGCGCCAGACATACTCGAACTTCACATCTGATATTGGCGCCTCAATGAGTGCAATTCGCACAAAAGCGAAGACTGTCAAAAGTGTGGCAGTGGATATGTCCGTTCCATCATATGAAGGAAATTCTGGTCGTGCTCGTGTCAATTCTGGGAAGAAGGAGCTTGCGGATGAATCTGAGCGACTGGTTGCGCGTGTTGATGACCTCCAGGATCTTGTTGAGGACCTCCGCAAGGATGTGGTTAGCCGCGGGGTGCGGCCTCTGCCGAGACAGCTCGATAGTGTGAGCAGGGATATTAGTGATGCCGTCAAACAAATTAAGAAGATGAAAGAATTCCTGAAACGCGAGAAGCCTGTTTGGACCAAAATATGGGAAGCCGAACTACAGCTGGTTTGTGAAGAGCGAGATCAACTCACCATGCAAGAAGACCTGGCTGCGGATCTCGAAGATGATGTTGAGAAGGCCGCACAGACTTTCGCGCTCGTTGAACAGGCTACCAAACAACAAGAAGCGCAGGTTGCGAACGGGGTTGTCCTGCGAAATACCTCACGGAATTTGATCATCGAACCGGCAATTGACCCTATGAAGGCTAAAGATGATATGCTGGGTGAAGTTCGCGCTCTTCAGCCCAATCACGAATCCCGACTAGAAGCGATTGAACGAGCGGAAAAGGCGCGAAGGAAGGAGTTGGAGAGCCGTGGGGTTGGTCGTTTCCAGAAAGAATTGGGCACATTTGTTCAAGAAGGCAAACTGAAAAAGAGCGGTGGCGTGGAAGAGGCGGAAAGAATACGTCGGACCAAGGATGAGCGTATTAGAAAGGAGGTCTGGGAGAGGCAGCAGGCTAGAGCTGCGGAGATCGAAAAGACTCAAAGGGAAGCAGCGGAATCCGCGCAGGCAGGGCAACCAGCTGAAACGGAATATGAACCGGAAGATGAGAATCCGGTTGATACGACAGCCGAAAATGGAGGAGCAGATGCAGCGGAAGGAAAGGCGCCGCCTGCGGAAGCTTCTGACCTGGAGCAAGAGCAAGAGAAAGCCCAGGAAGTCCAGGAAGGTCAGGAGATCCAAGAGACCAAGGAAAACCAGGAGGACCAGGAGAGTGAAGAGAGACTTGAGGGCGATGAGGCTACCGTGGCCCATGAAAGCGACGAACCCCAAAAGAGCCAAGAAAGCGAGACTCAAGAAGAAGCCAAAAAAGGGGAAGAGGCCGCAAAGAATGATGGATCACCAAGCCCTCCCGGTGCGTAGCTTCAGCTTGCCGCCCAACTATGCTTGATTCCGGCAACCCTGATTCTAGGATCAGAGTCATCTAGAAAACGATCGTCTTGGTTGCCAGCCATATTTTCTAAGTAGGCGTGGAAGCAGACCCCCTTCTTTTAATTCTTTTTATCATTTTCTTTTATACATTGCTGTTACCTTTTCTATGCTTTTTGATCTTCGCATTTTCACGTCTGCTACTTGCCTACCCGTTATTTCTGTGGAACCTTCTGCAGCACTCGAACTGTTACATCGCAACGGTATGCCTTTCCCCTGTGCCTTTGTTTAGCATTGACTATTATCACGTTCAAGCCATTAGTTTTGCATGTTTCACATCTTGCTGAAGATACCCTGCCATCAATCATTGTGGCCCTGTTATGATAACTGTGATGATACTAGGAGAGAAACCCTACGGTCTCTCCTTTTGTTTTATAAATTCGTTTTCTCTGCGTTCCTTATACATCGGTAGACCTTTTCTGTTTAAATGTCAGTTTTGGTTTTTTTTTTTTTTTTTTGCCTGGTTTCAATTTCTGGGTATATCTGAAGATGACAGCTGTCCCTGATTACCGACAGCCCCGCCCCTGTCTCTCTGAACTGTGTCGAGATGGGATGATTCAAATGGAGCCATCGAGAAGCCCGCCTAGCGTCCCAGAGTGCATGAAATATGTCCAGTCAGTTCGATCGTAGTCCGGCCATAATCCCCCATCCACCTGACCCGTACTATCTGGGGAGGTGAACATAACGTTGTCGCTCAGAACCGTCTCAGATTTCTGGCCCATCCTTTCTGGCCCAGATGGCAATTTATTCGCTGCCATTGACCTGCCAGTTGAAAGAGCATCGATAGGGCCATGCGTTGATCCGGAAGCGATTATCCCTCTATCCTGGGCCAGATTCAGGGCCATCGAAGAAGGCAAATGTTGGCGCAGCAAGGTCACCAGATGCGGCGGCTGAATAGCCCTGCCCAGCTGGAGCATAGTCTGTTCACGGGCACCCCAAGCCTTAAGGATAGCATGCCCGAAGGCAACATGCATCGGGTTTCGAATGCTGCGAACGAAGTCCCGGTGATTGTAGTTGTTGCAGATAGCGTTCCAGGCGCGCTCGCACAGTTCACCCCCAGTGCGGTGGCGCAGCTCGTTTCGCGAGGAAGATGTAGCCCGGTAGAGGACCCTGTAGCCGCGTGTACCAGAGGAAGCCGCGAAGGCTTTCAGTGGTGTAGATCACGTCGTCGTATTCCAGCATCTGGATGGCACAGAGGAAAAGGGCATCACGCTCTCGGTCGTCGAGGCTGGAGACTAGGATGCCTCGACGCATGAAGTTGATGATGCGGCGCTTGCAGAGCGATGCGCGCGTCGCCATGAGAGTTAAGAGTAGGATTGGGATCTTGGGATCACAGTACTTAAGGTAGATGGATTCGATGTAGGTGTAGTTGTCCTGATCCTGATCTGGATTGTGGAGCGATGGCCGACGTGTAGTTGCCCCGTGAGTGCTAGTACCAGGAGATGATGTTGGGTGAGGACTTCGAAGCCCATGTTGATGTTGATTTCTAATGGCTGTAGGGGTAGCAGCGGCGATGGTGAGCTCAATACGCGTGAGGCAGAGAAGCATTTCCGTTGGCCCTGTATGAGGTCTCGGGAAGTCCTCAGCATGCGGGTGCAGGTCCGTATCGTTTACATTGAGAGGCAATCGGCAGTCTGTGCCAGAAGACGAGAGAGCCGTGGTAGCTGAACCGGTCATCTCGGCCATTCGTTGGTCGAGGACAACGAGCTGCCACCAAAGTCGCCTCCGTTGCTCTGTCTCGAAGGGGGACAGACCAAGCTGGGCGCCATCTCGATGCAGGCCTAGACTAGTGGCTACGCGTACAGCAATTCCAATCAAGCAGGAGAGAGATCGAGGGTCGACATCGCGTCCTGCACTGAACTATAATACATGCGTAAAAAAAAAAGGTTAAGCATCTGCACGGAACAGGAAGAGAGTTGAGAGTGTGAGAAAGGTGACCCTTACGAGATATAACAGGTAAGCCTGGAGGACCATGAGCTCATTCGATCTCATGAAACCAGCATTGATCAAGGCCTGTTGCGCAGCCTCATTGTACCGGTTCAGCAGGATGGCTTTCGCTTCCCCAAAGGCCGTCTGGACCTCGTCCTCGGGCATCAACTTGACTGCTATGAGGTAAATGCAGAACATCAGGGCCTCGAGAGGCCTGGAGGTGTTCTCCAAGTCGGCGCCTGCGCCCACAATCTGTGTCTGCAGCGTTGGAACATGACTGATCTTCAGGAGAGGGTCGACGTTATTGATGTACACCTGCCACAGCTGGAAGATCTGGATGACTGACGGGTGCAGATGGGTAATGCGAGTCAGGAAGCCTGAGCCACCGACAAAGAAGGGGAAGCCATCCGTAGCATCGCTGAAGATGGTATCGAAGGCGTGGTCCATCGTAGGGCGCTCGTATCCTTCATCGGACGAACTGTGCAGCAGGTCGTAGCTGGTGCGATACTCCTCGTAGTGAGTAACCTCTCTGCTATCCAAGACTGAATCAAAGTCGATACCATGCTGGGCCATGAGTTTCTCATACTTCTGCAGCCGTTCGACCATATCCCGTTCGTGCAGCTTCTTCTTTCTCTTCCTCACGGGCTGCGGAGCCACGACTCTGCACTCAACCTGTGCCCGAACACAGTTGGCGCAGGGTTTCTGCTGGTCGCAACGGACCTTGCGTTGCTGGCAGAGGACACACGAGTGGCCTCTTTTCAAACTCATGTCGAGAGAATTGGTCGGGGAGGTGGAGGACTTCTGAAGAGCGAAAGATGTTATTATTATATTTACTTCGGCGGGAAGACGGTCTCTTCGGTCCCGAAAGCGTCGTTGATCTTCCCGCCAGCTTCAGTTCGACTTCACTTCCTGCCCGACACGGACAAGTGAATGCTCAAGGAGATTTCTACTCTCTGCCTATGAAGGATGTCGGCCTCTGCGTTGAACAGGTTGAAGGCCATAAATATACCAGTTTCTCCCTTGTTGGTGCAGACAGTAGGAATGCAACCACAAGGATCTGTCCATGACCAACGTATTTTTCGACATTATTCGGGTCTTTTGGATTAAAATATATACTCCTTCAGTGATATCTTGTGAAATGAGTCGGCTGGCATCGTCAACCTGCGTCAAGGACGTTGAGAAGCAAGATGTATCTCCTCCGCCGGAAGGGCTTCAAGGGCCTCCAGGAGGTCTATCAGGAAGCCAGTACCAGCTCAAGGCATTCAGATTCTGGCTGATCATGTTCTCCAACTTTCTATGTCTCTTCCTTGTTGCCCTCGACCGGACAATTGTCACGACAGCTATCCCTCGCATCACTGATGACTTCAACAGCCTGGGAGACATTGGCTGGTATGGCTCGGCATACATGCTGACCAGCGCGACGTCCCAGCTCCTCTTCGGACGTCTCTACAAACTCTATGGCATGAAATGGGTCTTCCTGAGTACTGTGGTCATTTTCGAGATTGGTTCAGCTATCTGCGGCGCTGCTCCCAACTCGGACGCCTTCATAGCCGGCCGTGCCATTGCCGGGTTTGCCTCGGCGGGTGTCTTCTCTGGATGCATGCTTATCATTATTCTTTTGGTCCCACTGCATAAACGACCCATATTTCAAGGAATGTTCGGAGCTGTTTTTGCAATCGCTTCTGTCATGGGTCCCTTGGTTGGCGGTGGCTTTACCAGCGGTGTTACTTGGAGGTAGGCACCCTCAGGGCATTTATATGATTAGCACGGGGAAAAAATAATCACTGACTAGGCAGAACAAACTTAGATGGTGCTTCTATATCAATTTACCCATTGGTGCAGTCAGTCTGCTGTTCATGATCTTGGTGTGGAGTCCACAAATGCCGAACAGTGGTGAGACCGCTCACGTTGGGGTACATATCAAGCATCTCGATCCCCTGGGCATGTTCTTCTTTGCGTCATCCATCGTTTGTCTCCTGCTGGCTTTTCGGTGGGGTGGCTCAACATATGCCTGGGATAGCAATCGTATAATTGCCCTGTTCGTTCTATTTGGCGTTCTGATGCTGGCCTTCGCTGCCGTTCAGATCCTGATGCCTGATACGGCGAAAATTCCTGCTCGAGTGGTTAGTCGCAGGAGTATCCTATGTACGGCCCTCTTCACTTTCTTTGCGGCGAGCGCTATGACGATGATCATTTACTATGTTCCAATCTGGTGTAAGAGCCCATTACCCTTCACCAACAAAGTGCCCTTACTGATGAGACCACCAGTTCAAACCGTTAAGCTGGTCAACCCCGTCAAGTCCGGCATCTACACACTGCCTCTCGTACTCAGTTTAGTCGTCGCAAGCTTTGTATCTAGCTTCATTACCCAAAAGATCGGTTACTACGTCCCAACCATGTACCTCTGCCCATGCATCCTGTCTGTGGGATTGGGCCTGATGTCAACCTTCAACCTCCACACCAGCTCATCACATTGGATCGGTTACCAATTTTTATCCGGCTTTGGGTTGGGACTCGGGATGCAGAACTCCGGTCTCGTCGTACAGAGGATCTTACCCTTATCTGACATACCGATCGGCATCGCCCTCATGTTCTTACTCCAGCAACTCGGTGGCTGCATCTTCACTACAATCAGCCAGACGGTTCTGAGCAATTTCCTTGTCTCTAAGCTTAGCGGTATCCCAGGCTTAGATCCAAGCAAGATAATCAACCAGGGCGCCACAAATCTGGCTTCTGCTGTCCCATCCGAATATATGGTTGCGGTTCAACAGGCGTATAACTTGGCCTGCACGAGGATCTTCCTTGCTGCCTTGGGACTAGCTTTGGCGGCGCTGCTCAGTTCTCTCGGCGTAGAGTGGAAGAGCATCAAGAAGGGGAAGAATGGTCAGGATAATGACAAGATGAAATAAGGAGAAATTGAGGGAGACACGGGAGACTCAGAGAAGCCAAAGCAGATGCATGATAGTGTTGCCTGAATCTATGTTCCCCATTCCTAATGCCCTTACAGTTTACTCCGTATCCTCAAACGAAACGAATGTCCAAATGTAGTAATATTAAGCGGTGAGAATATTGTCATGGCGATAAAGAGGCGGTGTGGAACTGCCAGCAGAATGGATCCCAGCCATCGCTTTTATCAACTTCAAGCGACTGTTTGTTGTCCAACATCACACAGCTTGAAGGGAAGAATGCTTCTGAGAATCAGTTTTTAGATTGGATTGTATCAAGTTGGAATCTACATGGTTTTCTGCATATTCCCATACCAGCATTGGTAAGACATTCAAGTCAGTACAAATTAATTCTGATAACCCAACATTTCTCTAATTGTAACATTATCCTTCACTTCAATTATCCATGGAACTTGCATGGCATGGAAGCTGATAATTTACGTCGCAGGTGTCTCTAGATTTATATCGGCAGTCTCTGTCAATGTTGTTCTCACTTGCGTTAGCCTTAACCTCAACAGTACTATCCATTTCCTTCTCAGCCAACGCAGAGCCTACAAACGAGTCTTTATCGGTCACAGAAGTTCTCCAACGCAATGCAGATATTGCAGTGAAATTAGCTCAGTTCCCAATTCGGGGAGTAAGGAAGATGAGTGAGGATGAGGGTGAGAAGTTCTTTTTAGAGTATTGGGATTTCGACGGAGACGCGCCTTCAATACAAGATATTTCCCCAGTACCATCCAATGTGTCAGGGATGCTCATCCCGCGGTCTTATTCGTTTCGGTCTGCTTTCTCTTTACATACTCCTGTTCAATATGCACGAGACATCTTTCTCAGGCCGTATAAGAGAGATTTCCAATGCCCTGGTGGCACGTACGGTTGTTCGTCGATTAATAGACCAGAAAGTTGTTGTGCTGCGGGAGATGTCTGTGAGCTGGTCCAGTGGTCTGGATCCCAGGCAGTGGGCTGCTGCCCCGCAGGAGTATCCTGTTCTGG
Source organism: Monascus ruber (assembly GCA_002976275.1). Taxonomy (NCBI): domain Eukaryota; kingdom Fungi; phylum Ascomycota; class Eurotiomycetes; order Eurotiales; family Aspergillaceae; genus Monascus; species Monascus ruber. The sequence continues at coordinate 1,584,162 of PSNO01000005.1, forward strand.
ACCCGTTGGTTCCTGTTCGGTAGGGTATAGTACTTGTCCGGAATCCTTGGGAGGTGGCTGTTGCATTCCTGGATACGAGTGCATTAGCGGTGGATGTGAGTTGCTACCTGTTCCCTTGGGATCTGTATACATGTAGTTACTGATGCATTGCAGGCGCACGAATTTCCACGGTTACTGTCACTGTGCACCCTAGCAGCTCGTCTTCAGCGGTCATATCACCAACGACTATAAGCAGTCCTGCAGCCACGTATTCAACGGACAGCCTCGTCCCACCGGCACGTCCTACTGGCTCCTCAGAATACACAACCACGCAAACTACTAGCAGCTCTGGCACCGGATCAATCTGTCCAACGGGTTTCTACGCCTGCTCAGCTGTTTACCATGGCGGCTGCTGCCGCACAGGCCGCAACTGCGACACCACATCGTGCCCTGCGCTTTCCTCATCGACCTTCACGTCAAACAGCCGGACTATTGTAGTGGCAGAGCCAACGACTGCGACGGGACCAGTTAGATGTGCGAACGGCTGGTTCAGCTGCGCCGACACTGCTGGTGGTGGGTGCTGCCCGTCCGGGTTCGCATGCGGGTCGAGTTGTGTAGCGACCGTGTCAGCCACAGGGGCGTCGGCGTCGGCTTCACAGACCGTGGCCAAGGCACAACCTCAGCCGCAGGCCCAGAGTGCATCCTGTTTGATGTTCCAGGTAGACGTGAAGATGCTTGGAATCAGCGTTTTGGGGACGATCTTGCTATTTTGATCCTGGTTTCTCTACTTCTCGATGACTTAAACGAGTGCTACGAGCCGTGTACCATGTAATTAATGAACGGTATAATAACGACGACATAAGGTTAAATTTGCATGCATTGCATGATTACAATAAGGGGTTCTCCTATTTAACATTTAATATTGTAGAGTCTACTAGACGTGTGCATGATGACGATTTCCAGAACGGGCATAGCGTGTGTCGGGAGCTGGGACCAATGTGATCATTGCAGCTCAATGCCGAGATGCTATCCGCTCGGTGGGAGAACACGGAGAATGCGTTTTGTATAGAAAAAATTTCAATATTGGTATTTTACATGTTCTTTTATTTTCTACAGTTATTCATCATCATCTTCTATTCCAGCAGGAAAACTCACCGGATGTACCAAGTTTAGTATCCGCCAGCGACTACTTGGAATTTAGGGTTCGGCCTCTTAGGGCTCGACGATCTTATCGGCCGGATCGGGACCGGACGAACACTGATCCGCTCCGACCCCGCGGAAAATCGGAAATACTCCCGTAACTTTCGGATACGGTACCGCCGTATCGATACGGTACGGTCCCTCCAGACGAGGGCTCGGTGATACCGTGATATGATAAGCCCCGACACCGGCTGAGCTTCATCTCTCTTCTCCCTTCTCTTTTCCAACTTTTCCTGTTCTTCCTCCTCCCAATCTGATCGCGGTCTGTGCTTGTCCTCTTTCTTTTTCCCTTTTTTCCCGTTCTCTTCACCTTCTGCTCCTTCTTCGTCCCGTTCCCTGTTCCGTCATTCATACCCATCATGTCGTCCTCGAACCAGAAACCCCTCCCCTTTGGCTACCAGTTCGCCGCAGGTGCAGTAGCCGGGGTCTCAGAGGTATGTTATGATGCAAATGCATGATTACCGCTTCAATGGCATGTTCTGTTGACCTTAATATTGCAGATTCTCGTTATGTACGCCAACCTCTTTTTCTTCTGCCCGGCAATTTCGCGCATGTGACTCAATGCGATAAGAGATATTAAATATTAACTGTTGTTCTAGGTATCCATTGGATGTTGTCAAGACACGAGTGTAAGTAAAAGCAGGAGTATCTGCTCCTACGGAAACTATGTCGACGGCTCCGGAAATTTTTTTTTACCCCTACTTGAGAGTTAACTTTGGTCACCTTGCGCGCAACGAATAGTCAGCTTCAGACAAGCAATGCCGTTGGGGAGGAAGCCTATTCTGGCATGTTTGATTGCTTGCGCAAGATCGTCAAGAATGAAGGGTATGTATTATTTGAATGCATTTTCTGGCCTTTTCCCTTCACCCCCGGGGAATTGGAGTAGATGCAAGATGGCCCGAGGTTATTGAGGAAGAGGGAAAAAAATTCCCATCCCAACGTATCATTCTATCCACCAGAACTATTAATACTAATGAAAAACTGGAAAACCTCTCGTAGCCCCTCCCGTCTATACCGCGGTATCACCGCGCCCATCCTCATGGAAGCACCTAAGCGTGCGACCAAGTTCGCCGCAAATGATAGCTGGGGCGCCTTCTACCGCAACCTCTTCGGCGTGCAGAAACAGACGCAATCCCTCGCGATCCTGACCGGCGCCACGGCCGGAGCCACGGAATCCTTCGTCGTCGTGCCCTTCGAACTGGTCAAGATCCGTCTTCAGGACCGCGCATCCGCGGGCAAGTACAACGGCATGCTGGACGTGGTGAAGAAGATCGTCAAGCAGGAGGGTCCCCTGGCGCTGTACAACGGCCTGGAATCCACACTGTGGCGTCACATCCTCTGGAACGCCGGATACTTCGGATGTATCTTCCAGGTCCGCGCGCAGCTCCCCGCCGTCGAGCCGGGCAACAAGGCACAGCAGACTCGCAACGACTTGATCGCCGGGTCTATTGGTGGTACGGCTGGTACTATTCTCAACACGCCGATGGATGTCGTCAAGTCGCGCATCCAGAACAGCCCCAAAATCCCGGGCCAGACGCCCAAGTACAACTGGGCTTGGCCTGCCGTTGGCACCGTCATGAAGGAGGAAGGCTTCCCCGCCCTCTACAAGGGTTTCCTGCCTAAGGTGCTCCGGTTGGGTCCTGGCGGTGGTATCCTGTTGGTCGTGTTCACGGGTGTCATGGATTTCTTCCGAAAAATGCGAGGGGAGTAGATGAGGAGGAAAAGAGAATGAACTAAAAGAAGATACCAATAGAACGTTGCCGGAAGAGGACACTCGCTTGAAGGAAGGGGGAAGCATATTAGACGAGTGCAGGCCGAATTCATAGATAGATCGAACGCTTTTTTCCGTTTCAATTTTTTTTTTCTTGTATATCGTCTCATTTCAATATTTTCTATGTATATACCATACCTGTGAGTTGAGGACATGATAGAATGGACAATTACCTAGGTACGGATCCAAATTAAAAATTAAAAATAGCAATTCAATCAATAATTAATCTTGCTAATTGACTTTTCTTACTGAAGATATATGGAGGACAATTCATACATTATTATCTAATGTTCAAAGCATACCTAGACAACAGAAAAGACAACAACAGAATAGAAAAAACCAGAAAATCCAATCTTCATTAGCAGTGTGAATTAAAACCTTGTACAAGGGGGTATCAAGAGAGAGAGAAAAAATGAAACAAAATGAATAAAAAAAATGCAGCTGTGATGGGAGGAGTCGCATTGCCAGTTTCACATACTGAATATATCAATCAAATGAAATGAATAGGTAAAGCAGTCTTTGGCATATGCCTCCAGCACACCACATTGAATCGCATCAGATCAGATCTCTTGTCCTGTCTCCCTTGTCTTGAGTTGTGATTGACCAGTTTCCCAAGGGGGAATAAGATAATGGATACATACAAGATGTGCCCAGAGGGGACAAGATTCCAGAGGGGAAGAAAAGAAAACAAAGGTGAAAACAAATAAGAAAAACGGAATTGTCCTGCAAAACTCCTCGGTTCCCAGTTTATTACAGCCGTCATTAAGCATAGGCCATTCAAGTCTGATTCGAATCCACTGAGAAGATTCACAAAGTTCATCAACAAATCAAGATCACAGATAAACAATACCAGAAGATGACGCAGTAGTAGAATGATATAAGTAAATGAGAAAGATTAAGAGGTAGATCAAAGTCAAAAAAAAAGTGGCTATGGCAAGATGATTATAATCCAGAATACGCCGGCCACGGATTCCGCCCTCCGTTTGACGCCTTGTATGCAACAGTGTCATCAAACATATCTTCATAGAGTAGATCGTGTCATGCTCGAGATACTAGAAAGCCGTGATGGTAACTGTTCGCTTAATTCATATCCATTGAGTATTCGTCTTCTTCTTTGAAGCTGATCCCAGCGTGGCCTGAGGTGGTCCAAAACTGGGCCTGGTTTTGGCCACCGTGGTTGCTATTGCCAGTGCCGCTGAAAGGGGAGTTGAGGCTCGGGGGACTTGCTTCGTTTCCAGAAAGGGCGTCACCAGCTAGATTGGTATGTTTGGGTACCCTCAGGCCGCTCCCAGGACCCCTGCTGTAGTTGAAGCTGCCGGGGTCGTTCTTCTCAATGGCATCGAGTAGCTCGGTCCGCATGCGCTTCTCTTCCTCGGTTTGCTCAAAGGGCCAGGTGCCTCCCAGGCTGCTGATCAGTTCCGCCAATTCCGATTCCTGCTGCATTTTGACGTGCAGAGCCCACATGAGGTCTCTCATCCAGCCCACTGCGCCGTTAAGGATATCGCCCTTGTTGGGGCCTTTCTCCTTCTCCTCGATCGGCAGGCCCATCGTGATGTTACCGGGTGTCGCACGACGGCCATTGCCACCGGCGAGGAGCGATGTAGCAGGGTTCGATCCAGACAGCGTGCTGTTATTGACGAGTTGTTTCCGGACCTTGTCATCCTCTAGCCGGTGTTGAGGCACCAAGTGGGAGAGATCCTGGATACGTTCGTTGATATTATCGCGCCGTCGACGCTCGACCAGGTTGTGTGAGGCCCTGCGACGTCGCCGCTTAGCCTCCTGCGACTCCAGACTTTGCGCACTGGGCGACAAAGACCCGTCGTCAACTTTGGCCGGCAACGAAGCATGCTTGCCGGACTTCAGGACCTCGGAAATACCGGCGTGGTGGGACAGATGCCCGGGTGATGAAATGGGGGACTCAACAAAGGACTGTGCGCTGCCTGAAGTTCCATCCCACTGGTTGGACAGCTTCTTTTGGTGGCGGTGGGATAGGGCGGTGGCCCGGATGGGCTGCGTAGGAAAACTACTAGGCTCCGGGATGCCAAGACCTAGAGAGCCCATGGCAGACTTGGGCGTCATGGGGCTCCGGGAGTCGGCAGAGGCGCGGTCGATCGCTTGCATGCTGGGTCGCGACTTGCCGTTCAAGAAACTCTGATCGAAGTTGGCAGTGCTCGGGCTGTTGAACTGTGAGGCGTTCTGTTGCGTCTGTTGATTTAGGGATCTGAACTGATCATAGTTGAAGCTGTTCTGAAGAAAAGGGCTCTGCATGGGAGCACCGTCGGGGGTGTGGGAGTACAACTGGGCCATTGTCCCCGGGTGACTCATGGAGAGACCAGCGTTCTGGTGCTGATCCTGAAGGTAGTTCATGCCATCTCCTCGGTGGAGGTCGTTCGGGGGGTTTATTTCCAGGTCCAGCAACTCATCGGTCCCGATGCCTGAATTCCCGAAATTGAAATTCGATGAAACGCTCTGCTGAGGACCGAAGGCGAACTGCATGAATCCGTTGTTCTGCATGGATAGATCCGAGGGATCGATCCCGTCGTTGTCATTACCAAAGTGGTTCCCAAACTGTTGTTGGTTGGGCATAGAATAGCCTGAATGCGACATCATGAAATTGCTGTGATCGTTGGGTTCGTTCTTGATGAAAAGCGCATCCGCCATCGCAAGTTCCTCAACAAAACCAAAGGTTCAGAATGCCCTCGACACGAGAGTCGATCGGGCTTTTCTTTGGGGAGGAGGGGGGGGGGTTCAGGAGATAGATAGAGCGCTTAGTGCGACGGAAGAAAAATAAGTATGTAAAAAAAGAAGACGACTCTTGCGGAAAATATAATGCGATCCGGATGGAGACGAAGGAGAAACGCCGTGTAGAAAGTGGGGGAAGCCGCCTCAAGAGCCTATGACAGTGGGGACGATGTCAGTCGATTTGAAATCAGTTGATTCAGAGCGTACAAGGATTCTTTTTATTCATTTCTGTGCAAGCAGGAAGAAGAAGAGGAATAATAAGAAGAACAGCAACAGACAGAGAGAGGGAGAAGGAGAAGGGGAAGTGGAATCGCGGTGAATTAATCGACTAGCGGTGACTGGGGATGCAGCAGAAGAGGGGGCTCCGCGAGGAACAGCTGGGGAAAACTTTAAGCAGCAGATACGCACCTCCCTTCTAGAACAGGAAAGGAAAAGCAGAGACGATAAAAAGGAATACCCGTGATGGAATCGATGAATAAATGAAGAATAAATGAATAGATGGATGAGACGCCGTCCACCGCAGAAACTTAAATGTGGGCAGACAAGCAGACGGCGCGGGATTCACAGTGGGTACAGGGCGCCGCAGACGGGATTCCGAGGTCGTTCCAAGGCCGAGACGGATAGACAGGGACTGCGAAGGAGGATGAAGAGAGGGACGTTGGAAGGGATGAAGATACAGCAGGGATTCTGTGGAGAGAAAGGATCCGATGAGTTGCTAAGCGAGATAGGGGAGGAAGCGGAGGAGATGAGATGGATGGAAAGATGAAATCGATGAAAGAAAAGGAGACGAGACGAGATGAACGGATTCGAGAGACGGAACAGGCGGGTATCGTGAGTGAAGCCAGACCTCACTCTCCAGGCAGACTTCAACCCTCGACGATGACGCGCAATTCAGCCACGCGAGAGCGGCAGCAAGAGGGAAATCGGTTTATATGATCAAGCTAAGATATCTTAAGGGTTGATTCACTCAACACGCTCCAACTACACTCGATAGGATGCTGGATGATCGGATGCTGCAGACGCTGGACAGACAGGACAGATCTGAAACCACAACGAAAGACGCTCAGAAAGAGGGGAAGCGGACGGCCCTTTTTAAGAAGTGCGACCTTGGACGGGAGAGGACTTTGTCTCCTGCACGTCTCATTTGACACTCATCTGCCCTTCTGTCTATCTACTCCTTCGCATGGATGCTGAGTTCTGTATGGAGGCCTGCTGCAGGGCCGTCAATCGTCAAACACAGTGAGGCTTCACAGACCATACACACTAGAAGACTACGGGGGGTGCTTGCGCCATCCCGATCCTTTTGGTTTGTTCCCCTTGGCATTCTGATTGGGGGGAGGAGGGAGGGGGGGAACGATGGATGGGTGGAAGATGGTGGTGATGGTGATGGTGGTACAAGTACAGCCTCGCGCGTTCCTTCGGGTCTCAGGCAGCCGCAATGATAAGAATCATACCGGCACGGCTGATGTCATGGCTGTAGCTGTATCAGATGCCTCTTGTGTAGAAGACAAGAGACTGGAGAGAGCAGTGAGTACATGCACCATGCACTATGATACTGTAGGACATAATACCAACGAGATCTATCTGCCAAGCGCATGGACGATCGTCAAAGCAACGAACCGTCTTGGATGATATCATATCGTGTCCCTAAATAACTAGTACTTTTAATATACTAAGATATATTGTGTTGGCAGATGCATCTGGTTGGCGCCGGAGTTGCCTGCATCCCGTAAGCAGAGGAGTTCTCACACCGTTTCACCTCCTCCATCTCCCATCGTCAACCATCACCACCAGCGCCATTTGGCTTCCCTCCACCCATCCTTCCAGCCTTAGTTCGATTCCCATCGCTCGGGAGACCGCTCTCTCCTTGTCAAGTGCCTCCCGCGGTGTTCGCCACTAGACGCGCGCCAAAGCAGCTGGACAGACACATCCCGGTCAACAAGGTCGCCAGGATAAACAAGAGGTCAGGTTCTGGACAAGAAGGTGTGAAGCTTTTTTAGTTTTTCTATTTTCTCCATCTCATCTGAAACAATCCTCCGTCCTGCATCTCCCGTCATATCTGGTTTCTTACCTATCGCTTGATTGTCATCTGACTAACAAACAAGAGAACAGGCTTCTTCTCCTGAATCCCAGACAGTCTCTATTCGCTGGTTCTCTCTCGAATAAAGAAAAAAAGAAAAGAAAAAAAAAAAAAAAAGAAGTGTCATTTTTCGTGTCTGGGATTATACTGCCGATACGGTTTCAATCCCGAGTTCGAGTCCTCTCGGCCTTGTTCCCCGCTCCTGCACCTTCTCCCAAACACATCCGCTTCTCCTCTTTCTCCAACGGTATCCAGCATCCATATTTCTTCTGCTACGTGGCTTCTGCCCATCTTGCGGGCCGATCCGGTGTTCCACAGTTCTAGTCCCAGTCTGCAGGGACTCTCACGTTGCTTCCGACTTCTACATTTCCGCTGAGAACACGTCTACTTGCACATCGAGCACATAATCCGCAGCAGCATTGCTATACTCAGCAGTTCTCGGGGTTGTGTGCACCACCTATCTATAGCCTCTCTCTGAAGTTTAATTCGGCCGCGCAAAGTCACCTGGTCCGTTTCGGCTTTGAGCTTCCGCGCGCCTAGTCACCCACCGGTATTGTAGATCATCTGCACGTCCATACCGGTTTCCGCTGTGCATAAGTTTCTGCAGACCTTTTCTTCGTCGCTAGCTGGCTTGGGTTGACCCCCCAAGGCTTCCCCTTCACATCTGCCCCGCTCTTAGTGAAACGACTGCGGCAACTTGCATTATTATTACTGCGCGATTCTACCCCCTCTTTTCCTTTCACAGTCTACTACTGCTGCAGAACCGAATATGACGTCTACGTCTTTTCGTGATTCGGTAAATTCATTAGGGTGGTCTCGACGGGATGACGGTACTGCTAATACCAACTCGTCGACCCCCATTCTCTCGAAATTGCGATCATTAAATCCGTTTGCGCGAGACGAGGGTTACTTGAGGTTACCTACCCATGAAGCACCGGGGGCTCCCTTGCCCGCCCCAAGTCGACGGGAGGAAGAAGAAAGCTTCTTTGCCTGTGCGTCATCCCCCTTTTTCATGTGCTTATCAATACGCTGATCCTTCACAACTGACATTTCTGTTTGCATGCAGTGAGTCGATGGGACCGCATGCTCATCTTCATCGCCTGCAATTTGGGCGCGGCCGTGTGCTTTGCCTTGTGCTTCTTCCTATTTATGGTGTTCGCAACAAAGCCTCGTAAATTTGCCATTCTGTAAGTTTGTCCTGGAGGTGCATCATGACTCGGGCCGCGTCATTCCCCCGCCCAACTAGAGGCTGTGCTAGTTATGCGACTTTCAGCAGATCATGGTCTAATTGTCATTCAGATGGTCTGTCGGGTCATTACTGTTTCTTATGTCATGGGCTGTTCTCATGGGACCCTGGACTTATGCCCGGCATTTGGTCTCGGGACCCCGACTTCCCTTCACGGCCGCTTATTTCGGGTCTATTGTGACGACCCTCTACTTTGCCATTGGGGTAAGTGACTTGCATCCTGCTCTATTTAAGACGTCTATACCTCGGGGAAGTTTTTAATGATTACTAATTGCTCTCTTTTCTTTTCTGCAAACAGCTCCGTTCAACTTTGCTTACACTCTTCTCGTCTCTATTCCAAATTGCGGCCCTCCTCTGGTATCTTGTCAGCTATTTCCCCATGGGCAGCACTGGTCTGCAGTACATGGGGCGCTTTGGTGCTCAGCAAGTTACCTCGTGGGTTACTAGTTGAGCACAGAGTAGTCAGTGTACCATATTATCTGGTGTGAGCAGTTTTCAGTAGCTTGTTCTGTATACCCTGTAAGCAAGCAGATGGGCAGGTTCATTGTGTTGTCCTATAGATTTGTCCAACCCAGTTCATTCTGATAAAATTATGGAATAACGTGGAGTTATTGTAGATGTTTCCTTTGGAAGCTATGTACATATGTATATCACTCAGTGAGTGTTTCTTCCGCCCACTCGAAACAGCACAGGCCATAGTAAACCTACAATATAAATCTGAACTGTACTTGACATGAAATGCATTGTTCTTGATCTCGACCGGAGGGATATTATGTATATCGTAACACAGTATTATCAGGTATAAACTCTTGCTTTTCATCATTACTAATATTCAAACCTCACTACACCACTAATTAATACTTCACCCCCCTCATCAAAACCTCCGTCACAACCCCTTGAACCACCCTCACGCCTGGGACTTCAGACTCCCAGATCCCTGTATCTCCACCAGATCCAACCTCCAACCACTGCTTCAACAGGTCGTTGCTCTCCTTCGGCTTGGTATCCGCCGACGCCGTCCCGACCGTGACATGTGGGATGGGATTCGCGCAAGGCCAGTCAGAACCGGTTGTGGAATCATCATTGCGGGGCATGATGCGGGCCACAAAGACCATGATGCGATTGTCCCAGATGAGACGTTCCAGGCGGACTCGAGCGGGTCCGAGTGGAGGCGTGACCTGCTTCTTCTCGTCTTGCTGTTGCTGGTTCATTGCGTGCAAGTATTCATTTATGTATTGGTTCCAGATCTCAGGACGGTCTTGCTTCGATGCGCGGTGAATCAGTGTTACGTGGAAGCTGGGCTGGATACGACGTGATTGGAGGAGGTGATTGTATAAACGGGCCTTTTCTGGCGAGACAGATTTGGGTGTGAATAGGGATTGGAGGATAGATGATACGTCCGCTGTTGGGATGGAGATATTAAAGTATTCGATCTTTCCTGCCAGGACTACCGCATTGATTGGCTTCAGTTGTTGTTGTTGCTGCTGCTGCGGTTCCTGGTCCTTGCCCTGTTTCTTATTGATCTTCTTTGAGGAACCACCGTACTGATGGCTCAGGTCTAGTTGGACCTGATACTCGTGCATGGCCGAGTTGATAGCGTCGTCTAGCTCCTGCGGCGTTGGTACGCTTTGGATGAGTTGTGGGTAGGAGGAGTGCAGTGCGGTGATGACTTTCTCCAAATTCTCGCGGGACGAAGCTGTGACGTCGAGATCGATGACTTCGTCGAACTCGCTGTCGGGGTCGATAGAAGTGTTAGCGCCTTCGAACCGCTTGAGGAATCCCTCCATGATTCCAATCACGTCTTCCGCGTCCTTGCTTCCTGCCCGGATGGTCTGATGGTTGTCACCTCGCTCTAGGACTCGCCGGCGGGTGACATCCCGGATCCCAGGGAGCAGTTGATCCTTCGGCTCGTGGACCCAGTGGAGGGCGACGTATCGTGCATTCTCAATAACAGGACGGGTGTCGTCTATCAGCTGTTTCCGCTCACGTCTCTGGTGGTTATTGCGGTCCGCTATCACAACCGGGTGATCCACAAGTACCTTCGTCACTTCGAATGCGAACATCTTCGGTTTGTTCTTCTGCTTGGGAATGTTGTCATTCTGGATGTGGCCCCAACCAAATAGTTTGACCAGACCTAGAGCCACGGTAGTCTTGCCACAGCCGAGCGAAGCAATGGGAACTAGGACAACGTTCTTAGTTACCGTTGACTCACCCTCACCCTCAGCTTCCATCTTGATGATGTCGGACCCCTGCAGTCCCCGCTCCTCGAGAAATCCGTTCCGCATGGCGATAATGCCATGATTCTGGTTATACAGCTTGCCGATTTTCGGGTCCTTCATGAGCTGTCTGCGAGCGTACTGTAAATACTCCTCGGTAATTTTGTTGTGCTTCTTGATCTTGGGCAACCTCCCAGAGATGACTGCCTTAGTACATTCGCGCCACTGTCTGTACATCAAATATGGCTCCTCAAACTTGTACTTGAAGAACCAATCATGGTACGGACCCGATGCTCCCTCTATCCTCTGGCATCGGACCACAAATCCCTCTGTCTCCCTGCCTTCCCAAGTCCCCGTCTCCGCACATTTCTCCAGGAATCCCTTGACAGACTGGATATCATCCAGCGTCAGAAATTTGGCCTTCCTGAAACCCCACTCGTCGGCAATCTTGTGAACATCCGCGCTTGGTAGAGTTGCGAACTGCGGCAGGTTGAAGTTTATTCCGTGAAGGTATATGCCTGCGACGGTCTCATTGTATGCAAGAACGTGCTCCTCAAAGCTGTCATCGCATAGCTCCCCGATGGCGGTGACATTCATCCTGCGGAGCTCCCTCGCCAGATCTTTCGTCGACTTGCCCACCGATGCAACGTGGCGTTCGATCCATTCTTCCCCGGCTTTAGCATGGCTTACGCCGCCCTCTCTGACACCGGTAGAGTGCTTGCTGCATACAAGCAATGTGTCATCCTCTAGGCCGGACATGAAAATGATACAGCCGTTCTCTTTCACGCTAAGCTCGTACGGGCCTCGTGTGTATTGCTCGATCTGATCCCACCTCGTGGCTGAGACCTCATTTACGTTGAAGAACTTGTCATAGCCGCGGATTGCAATCTCGGGGGTGCCGTCACTGAGCTTGGTGGTGAAGAGTCCCCGGGCGTAGGTAGGGAGGTCGCGGCGCTTATAGTCCCAATCCATGAACTTCCACGAATGTACGTGGATATTATTCTTTGAATTGTCAACTGCAAATGTCGATTTCCGGCACGAATATTTCTGCTTCGCCTCTTTCTTGGACCATTTGCTGGCAGCCTCGAGACTGTCCACCAGGTGTGCAACCTCGCTAGGATCCTGCTTCGGCATATTGTAATTATTTAGAGCAAGCTACTGTGAGATTCTTGATAACAGCCTGTGTGTATGGTTAAGAGAGTTCGAACTGAGCTCATGCCAGATGCGATGAGGTTAGCAGAGAAGTGAGAGGAGTAAAATCGAAGAAGCAAGAGCTCCTGGAGAATACAATTTTGTGTGGGTTTTAAACCCTCCTGATCTCTTTGGCACCAGAACTCCTTTGTAGCATTGAAGGAGAAAAATTCTGCAATTCCGAGCGCTTTGTGAGTCAGGTCTGTCTGTCTCAAAGATATTACATCGCGGGGTGATGTGGTCCTTTTTCCTCTTTGTTTCCTTTGTTTCTCTCTCCGCCCCGCTGCGCCACCTACTTTTTTTTTTCTCATAACTCCATTGACTCACCATCAATTTACAGCAGGCTGCCATTCTTTTTTCCCCCCTTCTTCGCAGCGTTCTTCTTTTTCGTGTCTCATTATGACTCAACTGCCAAATCCTTACATCCTAGCTGCGGATAATCCGTTGGCTTTGCTGGCTCTGTTGCGCTCGAATCCCCACATTGCATCTTGTCAAGACGAGCATGGATACTCCCTCTTGCACGCTGCTGCTTCCTACGGACATATTGATCTCCTGCGCGCTCTCGTAAAGGAATTTAACGTGAATGTCAACCTGATTGATGAAGATGGTGAAACATGCCTCTTTGTGACCGAAACGCCAAACATTGCTAAATGCCTCGTCGAAGAGCTGGGGGTAGATATTAAAAGAAAGAATGACGAGGGGCTAATAGCGCTGGAGACAATCGAGAATGATGGCTCATTTCCGGAAGTCGCAGAATATCTACGAACAATAATCGGGGGGAGCTCATCCTCCGTCCCGTCTGTCAACGACGCATTGAACCCAGCTCCACCACTGCCTCCCAATATCCAAGTGAATGTCGGCACAATGTCAGAACAAGAAGCAAGGGCTGGCTCTACAGAAGTAGACCCTGAGTTCAAGCGCAGAATTGATGAGCTTGCTTCCCGGGAAGACTTCCACAGCGAGGCTGCCCAGAGCCAGCTGCGGGCATTGGTGATGGATGCGATTGGTAGTGCCAACATTGAGACACAAGACAGGGATGTACGACGGAGGGTGGAGTGAACTATAAAAGCAAGAGACTGAATATACGGAACCTCGTTGTCTGGACAGAAGGACTGAGATGCCTTCAGAGCAGTCCCTCAAACGACCTGCTCTTCAACCACGGTGTCTCTCTATCGCGCCCAATCCCCAATAGGGGACTGCAGACTAAAAGACCTTCGAGGTCTCTATTGTTATGGCATACAAGCAGTATTGAGGCGCGGTCTTTTCTTGAGGGATTCCGTTGCGTTTGACCAGCTAGAGCTACAGATGATATGTGCTGAAAAAGAAACGCCCAAGATACCCTATCCAACAATTTAAAGGATTCTCTGTTACACTGTCTTGCGGTCTAAAGAATAGTGGAGTTGTAAACGTAGAGGCATCGCACTGTACTGTACAAGCGCTGCCGTGGGCGGGGTTTGTACTCCGTCATCCTCTTCCGATACCTGCACATCTCCCCAACTGTCTCTCACTCTTCCTTCTACCCTCTACGACACCAGGACCCAAATCTCTTGCTTCTGTCCTCGTTGCCATATCGAAAATGCCTTCTCCTTATTTGACCCAATCTCCCTTTCATTCTCCCAGCGGGCAGAGAGTAATCCCAGCTCTCAATCCCGACACTCCTCCACCTCCACCGCCGAAGCCAAATAGCCACGAAGCGAGTCGGCGCGCAACTCCACAGGACTCTCTACACTCAACCCCTCTATCGCAACAATTATCCCAAGAAATGTATCGGGACTCTTTTGAATTGACAAGAGATAACGTGCCTGGTAGCGCGGACAGCGCCAACGCTCAGCCTTTCCCTGGTCCACCAACAGTGGAGGAAGGTTGGCTGCCAGATATTGTCAAGGACAAGTCGTAAGTGCGATTCTATATCGTATCCAGATGATGGGATCATACTTATTGGTCTTGCTGCTACAGGACAGTCGATCTACAATCCATCTTGTCAAACCCAAGCCTTATTTCCTCACTCGCAAGCCTCCATCCTTCCTATGACGCCCATCAACTCTATCTTCAGTCGCTCCTTAAATTCAACGAAGAATTGTCTACTCATCTCCATGACCTGCAATCTCACATAGCAGAACTTCGTGCCTCAACTGAATCCCTACTCCTTGCCCACCAGTCGCTCGAGGTCTCCTGGCGCAAGAAGCAGGCAGAAATGGATGCAGCACTGGCACCATGGTCACCAAAGGCTCTTTATCAAAGATTGAGTGCGGCTATTACGGAACAAGAAGCTATATGCCAAGCGATGGAGGAAAGCTTCCTTGAAGAAGATCATCAAGGGCGGGCGACGGAGAAGGAAGTTACAGATTGGGTGAGACGCGTTAGGTCCGAAGCCGCCAAACTAGCAGCTAGAAGGGAGGCGAAGGCTAGATGGGACGAAGGGAGAGTTGGGGGATGGAGATAACCAAGGAGGCATGGGTAACAAGTATCATCAAGCTACCTGGGCGCGCCTGGCCTCTCAAGGCAGGCGCGGTTCTCCTGCATATTGTCTCCGGGATAGCTTCGACTAATCGGCTGGCTGCATAACCTTCCACCCTGCCAGAATGGTCCCAGGAATTTTTAGCAATCTACAGGTTGCAATTGATTCATGTCCACATCTTGGAACGTTAGTCGCTATTCCCAGCATAAGTTAGTGCTGTTCCATTAGTCAACTCTTCAGTTGGCGTTGAGGTTGACTCCTTACTATCAAGCATCCATGGCCACCTATCATGTCCGAAGATGGTTGGATATTTCTTCAAGGCCCTAACAACTTGGAAATCAAATCATCCGAACAGGACGGCCTAGCAAAGTCGACTGGCGTTGGACTTTCTGGTCGAGGGCAATATGTGATATGCGAGAAATGATTAACTTCCGATGAGACGAGAGACTAAATATATGTCAACACTGCAGATGGGATTTGAATATTGATGTTTCATGCTGAAAGCTTTATTTGTCAATACTTGCCGGTCCATCTACAAGACCGAGTACCTTCCCCTCTTATTCTTGCCTGAATGCATATGCTTGCGAGATTGGAATTGAGCCCAGGAGAATGGATTCTTTTGATATATACGTACAAAGCATGAACATCAATCGATTGAACTGTGCTGACTTATTCGACCCAGATCTCATCTTCATTCTAAATCTGATCTGCGCTCTACTCCATTTCAACCATAGCGTCTCCTCACCTGCCAGTAATCGGAGGTTATTTATGCAATCTTGGTGCCCTTTCCGTCCAAATCATCGAAGAATACCATTCCCATGTCTTCACTGCTGTCATTGAAGCGAATCTTTCTGTCGATCTTCGCAATATTCTCCATGTCCTCGCTGCTCAGTTTAAAATCACCCTCGAGATTCCCTCTAATTCGATGCGGTGTCTTGGATTTGGGGAGTACGGAAATTCCCATCGTGATGGCCCAGGCTGCAAGGCAGAAGGACGCTCACAGTCAGCATCTCTTATTCGATTCCTTTCTTCCTCTCAACTAGGTGTATCTTGCTTCGAGTCTCAACTTACCGAGACAAGCTTGCGACCCAGTCTTGCCGTATTTCTTCCCAACCTCGATTAAGACAGGTTCGTCGATCAATTTCCCGAGATGGTTTGCTGAATATATTTGGTTCAGATTCCCAAAGGGGGAATAGTGGGTGACATGGATTCCCCTAGTCTGATGCCACTTCAAGAATTCGTGCTGTTGTAGCCACGGATGACCCTCCGTTTGATGGACGGCCGGCACGACCGAGACATGCTTAATGAGACGATCCATTTGACCCTTGCTGAAGTTCGAAACTCCGATTGCTTTCACTTTCCCAGTATGCAACAACTTTTCCATCGCTTTGTATGTCTACATGCGACGGGAGGTTACGAGTTAGTATCTATTCTCTTTTCCAACACCGAGTTCCCTCACGGACGACAATGCGAACTTCAAGCAAAAACGGACGGAAGCTCCAGATAAACTTACATCGACATAGTCAATGTCCTCCGTGACCGGTTTTCCATTTTCTTTTGGAATCGGGTCATCTCCTCTTTTCGCGGCCACCGGGTAATGCATCAAGAATAGATCAACATAGTCCATCTGCAAATCCCTGAGCGAGTCATCAAGAGCCTTGGGGACATCGTCCGGATGATGCTTATTGTTCCAGAGCTTCGTCGTTACAAAGAGCTGGTTGCGAGCAATGCCACTCTCCTTGATGCCATCACCTACGGCCTTTTCAGTTCCGTACCTGTACCACACATCAGCCATCGGAACTTCCAGGTAATACTTAACTGGCATCTTTTCTTTCCCTTTCTGACCTACACTCGTGCCGTATCTATGTGGCGATAGCCCGCCTTGACAGCTTCCAAAACCGCATTTTTCTGAGCTCCTTCATCCTGCCAGGTGCCGAATCCAATGGCAGGGATTTCTGCACCAGTATTGAGCTTGAACCTGGTCATCTTGTAACAAAGATAATTAACACCTGCGAGTGAAGAGCTGGATACCGAGGGGCGAGTTCTGCAGCGATCTTGAAAAGAGAGGATGTTATAACCCTACACTGTCAACTAGAATGCTACTACGAGTAATACTTATGTGCTCCTAGTTCAGATCATGACACAGTCTCACGTCAACTTGACGCTTTGCGTTGTTCTGGCTGTCCCGGACCTTAAGCGACAAGGTATCCAGAATAGGAAGATGACGTCTTGATCCACGAATTTAAGTGGCGGCTATCCCGTCAGCTTCCTAGAGCAAATGATAGATACAGCTGCTATATATTAGGGCTGAACATAAATACTGTATCTAGACTAACAGAGTACTCGCGAGTTAAGAGTTATGTACAGATACTTCCCCAGGTTTCATGCAGTTGATAGGCTGCTCCAACTACCTTCCGCGATAAAGCCGAGGCAAAAGTGTTTCTGTCGACTCAATCGGACAATAGACTGGGTTCAAATCTTGTAGGCAGCAATGTAGCGTTCTCCCGGATGCTCGTTTACTGTGTAGTATTCCCCCCGCGATGGATTATAGCTCAAGTCCTCCGGGCCGGGCAAGAACTTGGAGGTTTGTTCTGATGGTGTGTCCTCACCGGCTTTCCAGGTGAACAGGTCGTCTCCTGTGCTCTTCCCATTGCTTCTATCAAGGTAATATGTGCCATTCACGGAGAAGCCTCCTTGCATACGGAGAATGTCGACACAGTGCGCAAAAGTTGATATTGCGACTCCGCTGCTTGTTTTCAGCTCACGAGTCGTGTAATCCAGAGAATACCGAACAAGGCGAATCGGTGTGTCAACATCTGTGGTTGCATACTCCCCGATCAAAAGTGAGTCGGGCGTTGTACTGCGGTCAAGGAAGACCCAAGAGTGTTGGAATGATGTGGAAGGCTGCTCGGTGGTCCAACTATACGTTCTTTTTTTCCCCCGCTCTCAAGTCAGTTTTGACACCCATGTTGAGACTTCAATCTCGGGCAGAGAAACTCACCGTACTTAGGGTATAACATATCTATAGCTGTTGGCTGTATATTCGTCGCCCGACTGACGGCCAAGGCCATCCCCGATGTCGACTTCCCAGATGTTATTCAGGTCAAAGACCCTCAACCCATCCTTGGTATCAACAACATACAGCGCATTCCCATACCACACAATACCACCGGCATGGATCGGCACAGACATGAAATTGGAATCACTAGTTGGCTCCACGAGTAACGCATGTCTATACTTGTGTGTTGAACGGTCCACAAAACTGATGCGGACGTTTTTCTGGCCTTGATTCTGATACCAGCTCACGAGCCATGCTTCTCTCGACTCCCACTCGCCGCTTCCTAGCGCATCGCCGCTGCTTGTGATGCCCTGAGGGCACCATTTTTCTGTACTCTCGTCTCCCGAGTTCCAGGCCCACAGCTCAATTGTGGTTCCAGAGTTGCTTTCTTTGACCAGGTCCCGGTTCCCCGAGTCTAACACGTCGGGTATACTGACATTCTTGCCTGAATTCTCAAATATCTTGCTCAAAGAAGAATAGTAGTTGTTGGGGACGTCCTTGAGTTTGAAAAGCGACGGATCTAGGGATTCATAGCCTGTACTGCAAGAACGAGCGTCGTCTGCCGTTGCCAGCGGCAAAACAGAGAGCGACAATGCAGAGAACGCAATGAAAGCCGCTGGAGAAAGCATCTTTGCCTTGTAATTGCAACATATTAGTTGTTCTCTAAGGAGAGCCTACCGCTGTATATACATACGAGCATTGTTATAGATGGCCCTGTTAGTCGGCTAACCCACTTGGCACTATGCAGGGCCCGCTGAGTTGCATGTTGCTCGCATTCTGAAACTGCAGTCTTGAGGAGATGCAAATCAAGAGAACCTTTTAAGTTAGTTGATATGCATGGGGACGATGGGTCGCAACTCGGGGCTAAATGGACTCGGGGGGCTGCACGAGTATCAATTCATCTATCCCCTTGGCTGGTGGTAATCCGTCGGACCAACTGATGATCCCAGAACAAATTTATGTAGCGAGCGAATAACACTCTGTCTCTAGACGCGTGAAAGGAATAAACAGATTTAAAGGCAAATTTTCAATTTATTTACTACAGCATAGTTAGTATTCAGGCCGCGGTTGGCACGATTATATAAGTTCAACAGTGGATGATGATGATGCTATAAATGGATATTAGATATTCTCCTTGATCTTATTCAAATAAGGAATATCAAAACAGGATCCTTTGTGCAACTTGGATAGGACAGAATCACAGTGATGTAGAGGAATAGTAACACTAAATAGTACAAAGTATGAATGCTGTGAAGGGAAAAACAGTGGACCCTTGGCCCTCGCTTATGGTCTTCGTGGCTCTCCCGAGAACAAGCTTCGCATAAAATCCAGTCCCACAACAATTTTTTTTTTTCTTCTTCTTCCTCAACCTTCGCTGAACAATTTTGCATGCCATTCAAAGCAAGCGACATTATCAGTCTTTCATCTATTTCCTTCTTGCCATTTATTTTTTTTCTCTATTTCGGACAATTTCCATCATGTTATCTTGAAGACTTACAGTAAGTCTCCCTGCTTTTGTTGCGCTGTTTTCACTATCAGGATGAATTATCCTTTCTCTCTTTTCAAAAACCGACAAAGACATGAAGGATACGCATTTCAAAGCTCTAGAATTACTCTGACATTACTGCTTCCTTCCTGTTTGCAAGGAGCTGCTTGTTAGATCAGCTGCTAATGATCTTCAGTCTAGGAGGCTTGGATCAATCTGACTTGCCCTCGATGGGTTTCCTAGGTAACCAACCCCCTTGCTCGACATGTATATATGCAAAAGGTATGTGTTTCGAGAACCGTTCTTTTTTAATGTTCAGTTGGCCCTTCTCCTATTATGATGACCCTATGACATGCAAAAGGCATTCCTCAAACTTAATTACCATGTGGAATCTTGTCGTTTACTCAAGTTTCAGCCTTGTCTGATCCATTTGAACACATCTTTTTTCTTTTAACTTTTCAATTTCTATTTCATGGCCAAGACTGACAAGTTTTGAGCAGGTATTACATCCAGTTGCTTTTATCTCCTTGCCCAACTTCCCGTCTGTCTTCATGAAGAAATTTTGAACGAACGGGCGGACAGAACGTATACGTTTTTCCGCATCCATCAAAAGCAAGGTCGTACAACCTTGCGGGTGTCGTGAAAGTGTATTACTTGTTGAGAACTCGTCACCTGAACCTTTATTCGATCCTCAAGGATCTTGAAGCATAATATCTGCATCGTAATATGGGCTTTTAGGGATTGTACTGACAGCAACCCCCTATAGGTACATGAATGACTCTACACTTTCTTCCTTTCGATTTGGGTTGTCTTTTATGGTCAACTTTCATGATGATCGTTATTCACACTGTTTGAACCGGGCGCTTATGCGTTTTGGTAATGAACATATCTTTCAAAAAAATCTGATTTAATGAGGTGAGTTTTCTTCTGTTCCCCATGTTATGTACTCTGGCTAACTGAATGGGCTGACAGCCTGACTTTAGTTGATGTGTTTTTTTGCGTTTCTGAAGCCTCAAAAAGGTCCGCGGGTGCAGATGCTGACCATCGGACTAAGAACAGA
The DNA here is from genome assembly GCA_002976275.1 of Monascus ruber. Lineage (NCBI taxonomy): Eukaryota > Fungi > Ascomycota > Eurotiomycetes > Eurotiales > Aspergillaceae > Monascus > Monascus ruber. The sequence goes on from PSNO01000005.1 coordinate 1,604,649, forward strand.
AATCATTATACTGTAGTACAACTATACAGGCTTGATTGTGAGTGTAACTCTCATTGCCATCTCTCTTATGTGTCTTTCCTGATGATTTCTTTAATCGCTGTGTTCTTACTGAATACGTATTGAAGAAAAAATCTTTTCACCTTGGAGAACTGATGTTTTTCACCTTCCACTTTTGCGTACTTGTACAGTCTCGCATGGGCTCTGCTAACCATTACTATGTAGGTAGAAAAAAGCACGAAGCAAATGAAAAGAATGGCAATGATATTTCAACTCAAAATTTCATCTCTCTATTTACAAGCTGTCACTTGCCTTGAATCCACGTAGACCCACTGGACAAGAGTAGTGTAGTAGATGACTTATGGAATGAATAGCCCATGCTTTTTGTGCCATCCCTCGAGACTGTCATCATTATACGCTTGATGCACGCTCTTCTTCCCTTCGGGCCATCGTACCCAAGATGGCTTTGACCCGTCCATAATGCACACCATCTCATCCGGCATCGGTAACTCAGTATCTATCGCGGAGGCAAATGGATGAATCAGTTCCGGCCAGTGATGATCCCAGAGCCAAAGCATAGTGCTGCAGTTAGAACAGAAGCTTCTCTGCGACGAGCACGGTGTCATCTCAGGCCGGCGGATGGCAGAGTATTTCCTTCCGGAAGAATTCATGTATCAGCGTCTCGTCCTTGTCTTGTGCATGATGATGATGCCGTCCAATTTGCCATGGAACTATAGCATAATCTGGACGTACTTGATCAAATCCTTCCCCTTGGTAACCTTGAGAGTATCCGCAATCCCACCCAAATTGACGCTGCCACCAAACCCACCCACCTTACGGCAAATACTGCACGCACAGAGCTGATACGGCACGGGAGTGTGGGATTCAAGTGTAAATTGGACGCTGCCACATTGGCAGCTCCCGTCCAGCTTCCTACCAAAACAAACGCCAGTGGATTAGTCACAATAGGTCAAAGGGACTGGATAGCCTAAGGAAACTGACATGGGCATATTGTTTGTTGGTATTTGCGCACGCAGACTCAGCAGATCAGACACAAGAGGTGTAATATTGATATCAAGCTACCAAGACCCCCAACGACAGACAATTAAGCCATTAAAGAAGATAATCTACTTCGACTGGGCGTGTGCCTTGAACTTATTTATATCTCCACATGGAGGATCCAGCGGAGGTATGATGGCTGTATTGCCTCACCTGATAGAACTTGCATTGATTACGGGGTAGGATTCGTTGTCCTCGAATTCTGGGCCAGCAATGCTCCAATTATCGATCCGGAAATGTCTGGTCCGAAACAGCACAAGGGATGATACGGAGTGTAGCTTACATGCGAAGCCTATGGTGTTTGCATCTGAACAAATCTGGATTCATTCTCATCCATTACGGGCAGCTAATGACGTCGGCCTTATCGCCGCATGGATGTTTGTCTTGTTTGCTCTGTTTGCTCCGGACATTTAGCCGTTCCATCGCTACATGTCCGGCGCTGCGAAGTTCGAACGTAGCATCTGATCCTTGATGGTTCCAATTCGACCCATTGTTTGATCGGTTACGGAATTTGATTTTGACATTTCATCTCCATCTTATTATATCTAGACACAATGAGTTTCGGATCCCCCGGTGGTGGAGCTGCCAACTTTAAGCCAACTCCGTTAGTTTGCATGCCTGTCCTCTAAATCAAGTTTCAATGTCTCCAACCGATCGTGAAGCTAACAAAGAGCATATGCATAGACCCGAGCGCGGCAGCTTCCCCCTTGATCATGACGGTATTTAATTCAATCTCCTCTTTCTGGGCAGCTGATTAGGCGTGGCCATTCTTACGACGGCAGCGAAAAGCTGATTGTTTCTCTTAACCCCGATAGGAGAATGCAAACATCTCATCTCTGATTACCTCAAATGTCTAAAGTTACGCAAGGGCACGAACGATGAGGAATGCCGCAAGTTAGCAAAGGGGTACCTGGGTTGCCGGATGGAGAAGTATGCTATTTTTTGTTGGAATTGATCCATTGTCACAAGGATTGCAATTCGTGCTGACCATCCGGTGTCTCTCTTGAACAGAAACTTGATGGCTCCTGAAGAATTTAAGAATCTCGGTTTAATTTTTGAAGAAGATAAACGGAAGCAAAATGGCGAGGCAACAGCAGCGACGACGAATTCAAAATAAAAACTCGAGGACTGTCCGCTGTATATTACGGAGAGGATTGGATTGGATTGTACGATATGCAGGGAGGGACATACAGATTTCCGATCTTTTTGACCTCTCGTTTCTATACCACGTTCTGGCGTTGGAATTGGCCGGTTGTCTTTTGTATATGGCATTGCATACTCTACTCGAATAAAAAATATGTGCCTATAATTGATGAAATGTTTGATGTGTAAAAAGAATGTCTGATCTTCTCAGTATATTTTTTATGTCCATTTTGCATACTTACCCCTGCAAGCTTCATGCAGAATTGTTGTGATCTGCCCCGTGCGGGGAAGCCATTCCGGTCGCAACTCTAAATCGTCTTTCTCGTCCATCAACCTCCAATCCTCGAGGTCAATGCATCTCACCTTCAAATGTCTTCGATCGCACGTCCTCCTGACCCTTGTCTAATAGCGATAATCCTCGTTGTCCATTCGCGCGGCAGACCGCATTTCGTCTTCCATTACCCACCGAACCCACTTAGTGAGAATGCCCTGAGAACCTCGCTCAAGAGCCGGCGCAGTTCGCGTCCTAAAGCCGGCCAGGGCCCCGTAGGCAGCGACTCTAGCTCCACCAGTGAGAGCAGTTCCAGTTCCGATGACGATGACGAAGGAGGCCACACAAGCACCAGCGCATTGTCGGGGAAGGGCCTCGACGAACGAGAAAAGACGGTCCTTGCTTCTTCGTCGTCTGGAGGCGGGGACTCCCAGCGCGCGGGATCATTAGGCTCCGGCCGAGGATCTCTGAAGAAACGAAGCCTGAATTCCGATGTCGATGACGGTCACGGTACACTGTCGGATAAGCAAGGAGACGGGACTGGCGAAGGCAGTCGTCCACCTTGGGAGACGCTTCTTGGGTTACCGGCGGACGCGTGGGAGAAATTCCTCAGTCCATCTAGAGCATGGCATAAGCGGCGATTTGAAGTTGGGATTAACGATTTGGCCTTTGTGGGATGGCCGGTGTTTGTCCGTGATGATGGCACATGGAGGAAGCAGAAGCGGAGGAAGAAAAACAAGCCTCGAGCTGAATGGGAAGGAGGGGAACTTGGCCATAATGAGAATTCCGACAATGTTCAGGATGATGAAGATAATGAGGATGATAGAGATGGTAATACGATGGTTGCATCGGCACTTCGTGAAGCTTTGGATGCCGACAAGCAGGCAGCGGCAGAGGCTAGCAAGGCATCGACTGGCCCTACAGATGACGACAAGGATGCTATGACCATGTTCAATATTGTGTTTGTTCTTGATCCCCCACTGCTGGAGTACTCAGTACGCGTCAAGGAGATATACGACAATATTATCAAGAAATTCGCCAAAGCCTTGAAATGGGAGCAGGCTCGCACAAACTACGTGTGGGCAGAAACACAGCAGATTCTGCATATCAAAGAGAATGCGAAGGAAAATAGTAAGTTTATTCGTACTGTTTTCTGACGGCTCTAAAAATTGGCTAATTCATTATTGTTGTCTTAGAGAGTTCTATGAACCAGCTTTACTCGGAACTCATTGCGCGGTCATCTTTGGCTAGAGCAATCTATACCGTTTTCTCCAGCATATCGGCGTCGAAGATCGCCTCTGTTTCTCTCAATCAACACGTATCCATCTCTCTTCAGATCCCGCCTCTTACCTCAACATCATACCTCCCCGGTCCCACCGACAAGGCGTATCCTGGCCTTTGGCTCACGACTGCTGACAGCGTTTCTCCCTCAGATGATGCGGGCGCAGACCCTAATGCTGCCCCGCATAATGTGGTGGCGAAACACTTTGCCCTATTACTCCTGGACAACGAAGCGACTATTCTGAAGGATATCGAGGCTTCTGGTGGCGCCCTTGCCCCTGCTCTGGCGCATTACATCCGATGCTCGAAACCCACGAAGTCCTTTGCACAGATATCTGTATCGTCGAGTATCCAGCTGCCGACGATCCAGATGCTGGCTAGCCATCTCGTGTACTGGAGACGTGCCCGCGCTATCCCTCCGATTCGCCAACGGGACACTTACATCGTATCGCCGAATTGCGATTTGAGCAAACTCGAAGCCGCCACAGTTGCGTACGGACTCGCTTTCCCGACGCTTCCTAGCTTGCCGAAGATGTTGTCCGCCCTTAGCGGAACCCCCAGGCCGTACGGAAGCTTCATTCCGAGCAAGGACCATAAAGAAACGTACTTTGCGATACTGGCTTGGCTATTGAGGGGTGGATGGGTCACCCAGCTTCGCAGCTTTGCCAGAGTCAAAGTGTCTCCTGAAATCAAGATAGCGGTGGAAAGGGCTCTGAGGCAAGAAGAGGCGGAGAAGTATCTGGTTAAGAGCGAACAAGAGTCAATTTCAGAGGATCATTATGGTAATGATAACGACAGCAATGATAAAGTTGGTGATTATGATGATGCGAGTTCTTCTTCCTCTTCATCTCTCGCAAGCAACGGAAGCGGTTACGAGGCTTCCAACTTGGACGATCAGGGGCACGAGTCCGACGGTGATCTGGAGCTTCGACGCAAACCGCCCCATTCGTTATTGGACAAGAATATTCTTCTGGACGTATCCTCTCTGATCCTTACTCCGCACCGCGCAACGCCACTGGAGTCCCGATGGCTTGACGAGATCATGTCTCGCTTCCCAGATCACCCCCGGTCGTCGAACCCGGAGGCGCAGAGTGAAGCGGTCGATGCAGAGGACGCGGGGCTTCACAGCTCGCTCAAGATATACTGGCCAGCATTCATCAAGTATTTCAACGGGACAGACGCATTGGAAAAGATTCCCGTGCGGGAGAATATAAAGCGGAAGGTTGTCTGGCAGGTCCTCACGCGCCTGGGAATGGTGACAGGGCAGGCTGGTTCAATTGAGCCAGACACAAGGGAACAAGTTCTGGTTGGAGTTCGACACTGGTGATGGTAGAGATGATGTATGTACATGTACATTAGTATTCAACACCATTGTACTTCGTTCATGATTCCAGCCCTAGATCCACTTTAGGTATGCGTGACTACCTGCCTAGGTGGTAATAATTCGGGAGACCACGTGCGGCGGTTATCAACCGGTTCGCAGCGGAAGCAGTAATATTTAATACCTTCTAATAATACAATATTGAATTAGCCGGACAAGGTTCATGCTCGGGAGTCGGGAAGAGCCTGTAATATTCTCGATAATTGGTATGCAACTGTATTGTTTGTCACAGTCTATACTTAGGTCTATGTTATAGCCGACTCGCAGACATTTTTCACTTTGATTCCGATGCAACTCCACCGGTCCAAAGGCCGGAGACGAAAATGAGAGCCAGATAGGGACTAGGATGCTGCAAGTGTGCGTCGTTCGGCTGCAACCCGCGTAGGATTCCGGTTTTACTTAGATTACGGAGTAATTACGCTATACCTAGGTAGCGATCACTACAATGTAAATTGTGGTTTTTCACTGAGATTGCAGCTTAGTTAGACATAACTTCATTGATCGTCCTGTCTGTACTTGTAGGATATATATATATATATCAGGTGACCAAGTTATCCCTACGGCTGGCTTGTATTCTTCGATAGATCTTCTGCTAGAATAGTGAGACAATTATTTAAAGGATAAGCACTGCTTCTATTGTATTGGATAATGAGAGCTTGAGCTCTGCCAAACTCTTTGTTTCTATTAACCCAGTCAGTTTCAAATCTCTATATGGCCCCCTTCCTGCTGCCGTAGCTTCCATATGGTCAACAGGGGTTTGAAAGTGTTGCATACAAAAGCTCTAAAAACTAGTGTGATTTTAATTTATATGAGAACATATAGTAGTGACAGTGAATGACAAGAAATTCTTTAATAAAAAATATGGGTTTCTTCTCTTGTCTCAGCACCTTTGAGCAAAGATAATAAGAAAAAGTGTCATACAAGGGAGGTGGTAATCAATCGTCAACGACTAACACTGACTCGGTTTCTCGTCCAAAGATTGCCAGGAGCTCTGGTGCATCCAGATTGCGCGCGTCCTGCTTCACTGCATTGGCTAACATTCTCAAAGTCAATCAACATAGCCTTCTTGGATCGGCATGAATGCAGAACATTATGCTTCCCTGAGTCCCTCACATAGATTCTAAAGGAACGAAGTATAGAGACTGCCCTTCGGCATTGTAGGAGAATATTTTGCTTTTCTGACAAGGTGATATGGACCCATATGTTGCTCAGTTGTTCGCCTTCCATGAATGTGATGATAAGGATATAGCCAGCAAGAAAGACTGAGGAACAGATGATGTCACCAAATCCAAGCACAGAGGGGAAGAAGACGAATCCCTCTGGTTTTTCCTGGTACAGATGCTCATAGACCCAGACCTCCTGTGCATAGCTGCAATCAAACTAATTAGCATATGTCCTAAAAATGCCAGGAATGGGGTTATACTTTGTCATAATATTCTGTCCAAAATTTTGCAATGACCTTGATGCCATCATATTCAACTTCCATCACAGCCTTTGATAAAGGCGAGCATTCAGGTGCCGGATAGCTTTCACATGAGAGTGACCAACATTATTGCAACCAAAATAATTGCATTATATTGGATTCCAAGGTTGGCAATATCATTTATTTGGTCCTCTCCTTGTTGCACCATTGTACCATTCTGCTGGGTTACCGTGGTAGAGCGAGCAGCAGCCTGTTGTGCTAAAGTGCAGGTGAAATGACGGTATCGAGATCCCCAGGTGGAAGCTTGGAATAATGGGAGACTTGGAGCACGTAACTAGACATTCTATTATTACTGGCCTGGTTGAATGGAACTGGATAAGTCACCAAGGCTGGATTAAAATCAGACCCCTCAAATTTCCCGTCAATTGTGGCAAGAGTACAAAGACCAGCAAAACATTCACGTATTGATGGATTCACTGAGCTTTCATCAAGTGGTGGTGAAAGCCCAAATCGATACTTGTCAATACGTCTGACAAAGACAGTTGTCTTATAAGTTGATAAGAAACCGTACTTCAAGGAAGCAGCTCTCATGTAAGAGACAAGCTGGTCTAGCAATTGCATAGTTAGACATATATCTATGAGCTATAAGATGGATTTGCTTACCTATAGGGCGCTCCAGAGAGCGTCTTCCCATCACTGGAGAAGTCACTGGATAGATTTCAAGGGGGAATGTCCAAAAGGTCTTGAGCTCCTCCACAGCAATTGGCCTACCTTCTGCTTGAGTTGGTGAAGATGGATTAGGAGAAAACAGAGCAGTAACATCTGGGAAGTTTAGGAGCATTGGGTTGACACAATGAAGGTCTCCATAGCAGATATTTCGTTGGTTTTGAATCGAGATGTCAGGCCAAGCTCATTCCCAACTAGGAACCTTTCATTTTCAAGTGAATCAGTTAGACTGATAAGGTCACTGAGATCAAGGCCTTCAAGTGCAGCAAGTATATCTTCATAGAACATAGCCCATTGATGTAACAGTTCATAAGAAATCCACTCAGATGAAACTGATGGATTTTAGGTTCCGCCAATAAAGATGAGTGGTGGCAAGGACCGGGTAAGTCTCGAGCAGGTTCCATCGAGTGGTATGGCAGTGCCGGAACCTAGAGATATCTTAAAAACATGCCCTGCGAATATCCTTAAAACATGATAAATGATCAACTTAGGATTCCTGGAAGATTGGCAGGACAAGCAGGCTAGATAACTAGTCCGCCCGACTCCGGGCCTCCCTAGCTAGATCAACCAACTCAGCGAGTTTGACCCCCATCGACAGTAATTATATCCTCATCAATAGGCTAACAGGGATCTCTCTGTTGGCTATCGTTGTCCACTTGATGATCATTTGATTCCCATCAGCTTTTTCATGCGCCATTCTTATGGGAAAATTCATGGGCATGGTTAATTGACGGGCCTAGGTAATTTGAAAATGGTTAACCCGCGCAAATTAGAGATGAGTGGCTCATGGTGGCACGCGACTTTATCACTGAGTAGATGCTGAGCGTTCCCTAAGCACTCGGGTGAGCGCTCACATCATGGGTGAAATACTCACTGATCATCATCCCGAGTACCCTAATGAAGGTGGTGGCATCCAGAAGGGGAAAGTCTCCCTGATGGTATTATGAAAATCTATATAGTGGCATATATTGAAAGATTCTTCCCCAGGCCATCATTCTCCCTATAGTTAATGAGATAACCTACGGGATTAGCTTCACTTAAGCCCGGATAAATACTACTAGTAGAGCAATATTGTACAGTCTCTAACTCAGAGACAGCTCAAAAGAAGAGAATCGACGCCCTTTGACAGGGATCGAGGCCTTTCCGAGTATAATAGGAAATCTGAAGACAGCGGCATACGATTTGACAACTCGCCGACAGCGTCAGTAAGTTAATTAGCTACCTAGGTAACAGTAAACAATAATGATAACCAATCATGTTGCAGCTGTCCTCATCCTCACATACGTCCACTGCTCCGTATAGCCGCTGTACCGCCGGCGTAGTCTGCGCGGTGGTATTCGGCAACCGGTTTGGGCAAGGCGTTACAGCGCCGCTTGGCTTGACGTGCATGCGCTATCATATTATATCTGGTTTCATATCTATCTATACCTAGGTATGGAGTAGTGGGTAGAGATTTTGGTAGTCTGTAAGGATAATAATGATAATACAGGACTCCATGGCCAAGAGAATTCCCATTCAAAGAGTTCTCACAGATTTGGAACCTTAACTATAGGAAAAATCTCACAGGAACAAGATGTACCCCAATCTTATATCGTTCCTGCGTAGGAGTTATATGCATCAAAGCATGAAAGACTTGGTCGTAATAGACGTAAATGAATGAGATACGACAAGAATTAGCCTGGGATCACCCTGCTAGGTTGCTCTCCTGGGTTCTATTGAGGGCAGCATCCTACTAAGTTAGATTTATGTTCATGTCCTTCGTTTCATCATATCCTAGCAGCCACTGCCGCTTAGGTTCCCGAGTATGCATCGTGCCATCATCGTCACATTGAGTGATCGACAATCTCAGTTAGATCTGTGTATACATGAAGTATCCTCAAGAGTTAATGCAAGCAGTATACTCAGCTGTATAATTACTTGCTGTATCGGAGAGCAGGAACATCCGCGGTCTCCCGTAGCAGGCGTAACGATGACCGGTAATACCAATACCAGCCGCTACAGCCCTCCTGCCTGACTTTTTTTTTTTTTTTTTTTTTTTTTTTAAAATTACGCTTCGTGATTATTTTCCACAAAAATACTCTCGGTGCTCTTACTTTCACTTTCTCGACTCCCCTCCCACTGTCCGTCCCTCTCTTCTACCACCTTATCCTCTCTTCCTCTTCCTACCCCTCCGACGTTGTCGTCTTCCATTTTCAACCCTGTTCCTGCATCTCGCATTCTCCAACTGTTCCCTCACCCCATCTCGGTCGCCATCCACTGGCGTACGTGTTGTGCGTGTGTGCGTTCTCTGCCTGAGGTTTTGACTTTGCTTCCGTCCATCTCTTCCCAACGCCGTCCTGCTTCCCAACCCAACGGTCCTAACAGTTTCGCCTTTTTTGCTTTTTTTCGAACCTGCAGGGCTTGCTTCTCTCTGGGCAAGAGTTTGTACTAAAAGATCAAATCCTCTGGTCGTTCCTCAACCCTCAATCTGCACGAATCATTGTTTCGATTGATACTTTCCCCCCTCCAATCGTTGCCTTCTTTTTTCTCGCGCCTTTGGGAAACAACGCGACTTCATCTCTCCGTTGTTCATTGCTCTCGTCGCAAATCCGAAGTAACGCTTGCGTCCACGACGGATAATACCGGGCTAGAGCGTTTTTCGCTTGGCATCCACCGTCGTCCCTGTGTCCATCGTCCGTTAGGCTGCCCGGCGACGCTTCTCTTAGCTCAGCTAGTTCTCCTGCATTGGTGAGCTAGCTCTCCAAAGATTGTGGTTCCGAGTGCTTCATAATTTTGGAACTGGGCTATTGCGATCAAACGTCGAATCTTGTCACGAAGTCCTTGTCGAAAGTGCTCGAGCGATACCTTTGAAAGTATCGACGTCGAAATTCTACTCCGTGAAATAAAAAAAGAAAAAAAATTTTGACGGCTATATCGATGCAAACTTGGTACTAAGCGATTTTTTTTTTCATCGCCAAGTGCTTAGTTTACGAACGTCACAGAAGAATTAAGGACCCTCTTTCCAATTTCGTCTTCCTTACCGTGCCTCCCGTACCTTCGGAGAACGACCTACTCGGGGGTTCATAGATCTGGTGGGGTTACAAAAGGGCGGAAGTTGGTCCATCTGATTTTCCCTCCTTGTGCGGGAGCAGTTTGGCCTTAAATCGGCGCGCTCCTTTTTTGGCTCTTTTTACCCCCTAGGGGCTTGCCAAAACAGGCTTCGTTCTCTGGCAGAACGTTTTGTTTATATCATACCCTCCATTTTTCTGAGGTTATCCCAATACGGTTACAATGGCCGCAGTGAGCGCTAAATCCGAGATGCCCGTATTTTCATACGCCCAGGCTGCCAAGGGCTTGTCTTCAGCACAGCCATCAGCGAAGACATCTTCGGTAGAACAAACCAAGGCAGCATCGACGACAGATGAACCGGACCCGGCTGCTAGCCGTGAGGCAAAACCGGAGGTCTTACCCTCTGAGACTGAGGCACCGCGCGGAGCGGAGAAGACTGCTGTCAGCGTGGATAGGGAATCAGAGTCTGCTAGTCAAAATCCCAATATGAAATCTACCGTATCGGGGTCATATTCCCCTAGCGTCGGCACCTCTTCCACAATCAAGGATGACGATAGCTCGTCCCTACCTAATGGCACTTCGGAGTCGACGTGGGATAAGCAGTCCCAGGCCTCGGGAACTGAGAAGCCGGCCAGTCGAACGGAAGATGCCAAGGAGAAGACTGGTTCTGTCGCTGAAAAGAACGCCCCTCCTAAAGAGCTTAAGGCCGCTCCTATTCCTGCAGTGAACATCTGGAAACAGCGGAAAGAGGCACAAGATGCGAAGGTGAAAGCTTTGGCAGCTCTCAAACCCGCTGCTTCTGCGTCGAAGACACCAAGGACCGCACCATCTGCGGCTTCCCCATCCGGTGATGCCCAGCAAGATCAGTCCAAGTTGGCTTCTAAGAAGAAGGGAGCCGACGTCGAGGGTGGCAATGCCGGATCCAAGGATCGCAAGAAGACTGACGGAGGAAAGGGTCGAGATGATGGTGAGTATCAGGCTGCAGTCCTTTCTCCAGTTATTCTTCAGAAGAAGATTGTCACAGACTAGAGAGTCCCAATCCCACCACAGGTGACAAGTACAAGCTGACTCGAAATCCACAGTTTTAGCAATTCCACCTGTGGCAGACGCCAGCTTGTGGCCTACCCCGCAGGTTGCGCAAGGCGAAGAGAAGAGAAAAGCCCAGGAAAAGACGGAAAAGACCGAGAAACCGGATAAGAGCCCCATCATTAGGCCGCATGGGAAGGAGAAATGGACCCCTGTCCATTACGTGCCGTCTGCCGTCTTCAATACCCCTCTGCCATCTGCTGCTCGCAGAGGTCCGCGAGCTACTCGGGGTGGAAGAGATGGCGGTCGTGGTGGAGCTCACGGCACCGGCGCAGCTGGTGACAAGACTGCTTCTGGACAAATAGCCCAGGGCTCTACCACAAAGCACGCTCCCTCAGCTGACAGAGGAAGGAATGAACCAAATGGCGTACGGGCAAACACTGTTACTGGTCAGTCCCGGCGATCGAACAGTGCCGATGCCGCATCCCAATCCGAATCGCGTAAAGTGTCTCAAGCAGCGGATCGCGGCCGTGGTGAAGCCCGAGCTAAGGGCAACGAGGACACGAACGCTGGGGCGGTTGGCCGTCATCTTAATGGTGGTGAAGCCTTCTCGCGACATCACAAACCTTTCCCGAGGAACCATGACTCCACCGCCCAGAAAGGCGCTGACCATGGTAAAGGCAACTCCCATCTTTCTGGCGACTCGCCGCGCACTGGCTTGAGCCAAGAACGTCGCCTTGGAAATAACTCTCAATCGGCAGATTTCCAGAACCGTGATTATTCCCAAGCGGATACCCATGGCAAAGATTTCCATAAAGACAGGGACCACCCAAGGGAACGTGGTGAGCCGCGTTCTGAGCGAGGTAGAGGCGGCCACAGGGGTCGTGGAAGTCATTCGACCTATCCTGTCCACCACAACTCGCAATTCTCCAATACACACATGTCGCACCAGTCTTTCGTTCCTCAAAAACAATATGGGTTCAGTGATCGTCGATCGCACTACGGGCCTTCGAATAGCACACAACGGAGCCATGGGTTATCCTTAAGGTCCCCCTCCGTGCCTACAACGCCTGCTGCCGTATATGGTGTCTATCCTTTCCCTCCAGACGTTAATGCTATGTATGGCTATCCTTTTATGCCAGCAGCTCCGATGAGCGCAGTGCCTTACCAACAGTATATGGAGCCGTTTTCTCTCATGAGCATGATTTCGATGCAGCTGTAAGTTTCATTTGCACATTGGGGAAATAGCAATGATCAGAGCTGACAGGTGCCAGTGAATACTACTTCTCGGTGGACAACCTCTGTAAAGATCTGTTCCTCCGCAAACACATGGACTCCCAAGGATTCGTTGCTTTGAGCTTTGTTGCTGGGTTCAAGCGGATGAAATCATTAACCGAAGATTTCGAGCTTCTTCGTCATGTCTCCCGTCAACTTCGGAATGTCGAACACCTAGTAGGCGGCGATGGAATCGATAGATTGAGGCCGAGAGAGAGGTGGGAACAGTGGGTGCTTCCTCTCGAGCAACGTGACCCCTCGGCCCAGAATGAAGGACCCCCTCCGCCGACGAAGCTAGATGAGAACGTTGTGCCGCTGAACCAGATTGATGGAGAATCAGCTGCTTATGCGGGTGCAAACGGATCAGTTTCGCATGTACCTAGCAAGTCCCAGTCCAATGGCACGAGCGGGTCTCGCGCTTCGGGATCACCGCTGTCCTCGACTGCCCCGGAGTTTTTGCCCTCCAAGCCTGTTCCGTCTCAGAATGAGGACGAAAATGTAGGGACTCTAACCCCCCCCTTTCCCCGATGACCTGATTAAGAAGTTAGTGTTTGTGGTGGGTAGGCCAGGCAATTCCAGCCAGCCTCAACCACCCAGCCTCTATTGTTCACCCCCTTTTCCTCTAACAGATTTATTGACGTTTTAAACACAGCGGGTGGATTAGCGGTATCTTCGGAGAAACCCATTCTCTGTCCTACTAGGATGTCGGTCTGTTCCAGAAGGTAGGTTTACGCCCGCGTTTCCGGATTGATAATCACCGACTGATTCGCAACACAGTTTTGATGTAAGAGAACAATGTCGCAGTTCGAACGATTCTAAGATGGCCGATGGAGCCGCTGAAACTGGCTGTCATATACCGATTTCCTGGTTGCAAGACCGAGATATCCCGCATGAAACCTTACAACCTGATTTTGTCCATGAATATTACAATGATTTTCGAAAACGAGCTCTTGCAAAGAGATATTTAACGTTGATCCAAGATGGCGACTGTGATATGGAAGTTCTCTACCAATTCTGGTCGCATTTCTTGGTTTCAAATTTCAACGAACAAATGTACAATGAATTTAGGTGTCTAGCGCTTGACGACCTTTCTGCACGAAATGCCTACAATGGATTCAATAGGCTTATTGAGTTTTACGGTTCTTCTTTGTGTGGTGATCGCCTTATCTCTGGTGAAGCCACTCAAGACCTGGTTGACCTCGTTAGGAAACAATCCAGCAATCACGGTCGAGGCCTCGCATTACGTACTCTTCGTTCAGCTTGGAGGGATGGTTCTCTCAGCCGGAAGAATCGCGAAAGGATCGATAATGTCCTCGATGCTGGTCTGAGAGCCGAGCTGGAAAAGTGATTTTGTTTTGAGTTTTCTTTCTGTTTTCCCTTTTTTTTTTTTTAATGTCTTTATTTCGTCCACTGTTCAGCTGCTATTTATCATGACTTGCATTTATTTCGTCGCCGTTTGCATCCGCCTTTACTGGGTTGTGGAATCGACAATCTCTCAGAAGCGGATTGTGGTGTATGCACTTCCGGAGCGTCGAGTCTCTTTCTTCCGTTTCGCTTCAGCCATGGGAGGTTTTTCCTAAAAGTTCCTGGAGTCCGGACATGGTTTACTGAGAAGTATCACTACAAGATTTTTGATGCTTCCTTTCTCGATGCACCGGGCCAAAATCGTTTCCCACGACCATAGAATTTTTCTGTTCGATTTGAATATTTTCGAAATCAAGGCCGTCAGTTTTTTCCCGCGCCTGGTCTTAGCGAGCATAAACATGAAACAACCAGAGAAAAAAAAAAAAAAGTCATAAAGAAAAGGAAAAGTCTCGATTCAGACATGTCGCCGCTGATTTCCAAGCAGACAAGATCCTTCCCTTCGCCATATGTTATGGACTATTATGTACAAGGAATTACTGGGTGAAACGAATCTGCCTTGGCTTCTTTTTCCCTATTTTTAGATAGTGCCTTATCAGATATGTCTGATGGGCCATTTATTATTATTATTATTATTATTTTCTCTCTTTATCGTGAACATGTTGGTCAAAGTGTTCTGAAGCGCGCTGTTCATTTCCACTGTTTTCTGTTCTCTTTCTGTCCCCTGCGCGGGCTATTTTTGGCATAAAAATACTTAAACTGTGATTCTGTGGGTTATTACCGTGTGCATATTTGGTGTAATCGGATTCTTTTTTATTTCTTTTATATTTTTTGCTTTAATTATGTATGGTGCATGTAAATCAATGGACAAGATTGGAGTCTGGTACGTATATTATTGCTTCCAAGCCTGTAGTTGCTTTTCTGCCTGAGGCGCCGATCGGCTGTGACACCGACCAGATGCCGACGTCCGCCTTTCATCTCATCTTTCCTCCCAACAAGTTTCTCTCCTCTCTCTGTACAAACAATTCATCTGTTCCTTCTTGGATTTACAATGGAGGTGGCTTCCAGGAATTCGTCACGCCTTCTTCGCGCCCCTTCCTCTGCTAGCCATGCTACCAAATTGCTCCTCCGCACCCAACGTCACCAACCTCTACCTCTCCGCAGCATCGCGACAACCAACACCCTAAACCGCATCCGACATGTCTCGACTACCTCGCGATCTCTCGCACCAGAGCCATCATTCATGAACTTTTCCTCCTCCTCGTCAGGCTCCGGCTCGCCGACGTCATACTTCGCTTCTCGCCCTTCCCTGCCTGCAAACACGATCATCCGGTTCGTGCCTCAGCAGACGGCTTGGATCGTGGAGCGCATGGGCAAATTCCATCGAATACTTGAACCGGGGTTAGCCATTCTCATACCATTTATAGATCGGATCGCGTACGTGAAGCACTTGAAAGAGAGCGCGATTGAGATCCCGTCTCAGAATGCTATTACGGCGGACAATGTTACGTTGGAGCTAGATGGCGTACTTTATACAAGAGTTTTCGATGCTTATAAGGCCAGGTGAGAATATATTCACCCATTTTTGGAGCTGTATTCTTACTCCATCCTTTATTCTGTCACCTGGACTGCCCGAGCTAATTATCTTTTCTTCCCTTCTAGCTACGGAGTCGAAGATGCAGAATACGCAATCTCCCAACTTGCACAGACGACTATGCGATCCGAGATTGGCCAGCTCACCCTCGACCATGTTCTCAAGGAACGTGCAACTCTCAACACAAACATCACACAGGCCATCAACGAGGCAGCCCAGGATTGGGGTGTCGTCTGTCTAAGATATGAGATTCGAGATATCCATGCTCCTGAGGGCGTTGTTGCTGCCATGCACCGTCAAGTGACCGCAGAGCGCTCAAAGCGCGCGGAGATCCTTGACTCGGAAGGTCATCGGCAAAGCGCGATCAACATTGCAGAGGGTCGGAAGCAGTCAGTAATTCTTGCATCGGAAGCCATGCGGGCTGAGCAAATCAATCGCGCCGCTGGTGAGGCGGAGGCTATTAAGCTGAAGGCAGAGGCCACCGCAAGGGGGATTGATGCTGTTGCAAAGGCGATCGAGAGAGGCCAGGAGAATGCCCATAGTGCTCTCAGCCTTGCCGTTGCTGAAAAGTATGTTGAAGCCTTCTCCAAATTGGCGCGAGAGAGTACAGCGGTTGTTGTGCCTGGCAATGTCGGTGATCTGGCCGGGATGGTTGCAAACGCTATGGCTGTTTACGGGAAGATCAGTGAGGGCCAGGCGCGGTCCATTGCGGCCAAGACACTCGGGGTTGAGCATCCAACTGTAACTGAGACAGCGGACGAATTCGAAGCAGAGCCAGAAGATGGGAAAGTGTCTGATATCCCTGCAGAAACTGGCAAAAATGAGGTGACAGAGAGTGTGCTGGATGGTTTTGACCAGACTAGACAGCAGAGGACATAGGAGTTGTTTGCACTTAGCGTTTTCCCTCTATTTCCTTTTGAAACCATCTGTATGATATGCTGTCCCTAGTCTCCAGGTCATGTCCACTTCGCATTTGCAACTACGATTGTCCTTGTCTTCTTTTGTGCGTCCGTATTTAAATGGTCAGGCAGAGCGAATACGGCTCTTCAGGGACTCAACATGTGTCTAGCATAAAAACATCGGTGAAATCTTCTTTGGGCGCTGTGTGTACATACATAGAAATCGGAAGCGGGCAAAATAAATGTATTTGTGTATTGCATGATGAGGCTCATGGGTGTAGTCCTTCATCCATGCATCAACCATTCCATCTATACTGGTTAGTCGGTAGAATGATATTAGACTTTTGATCCTTGGCCTTCAAAGCTCGGACCATCCGCCGAAACCTGGAGATCGCGACTTTCTTGAAATGCGAAGTTGAGGGTCTTTCGTTCGCGTTTTCCATCTCGACGATACTTCCATCTCCATTGCCTGAGCTCGTGTACATTACTCTACCCGCGAATGCTATCTTCTTTCTTCTTCCATGCTACCTCCGATCTCCCCTCGAGTTTGATTGCTGCCAGTCCTGCCCTGCGATGTCCCAAATCAGCTGTCTAAGATTCTTTGTTCCTTGACTGCTCCCACGCGAGATCTAATTCCCAGCAATTATCTGCACGCGTTCGCACTACAGAGGAGGAAGTACAAGCATCGAAATATCAGTCTGAAGTCTTCGCGATGCATATCATCAAGCCAGTCTGGCTGATACATGGAGGTACCGATGACCCAACCAACTTGGCGCGCAAATTTGTCTGGGAAGGCCACCAGTTTGGCTAACAATGCGTCGATTCCCAAAATTGTAGGTGAGAGAAAGGATTTCGAAGTTTACAGCTGTGATGTTTCTCCTGACGGGAAAAGGTTGGTTACCGCGGCTGGAGGTGAGTGGAAACAATGCAAATGCTTTGGAAGTTTTGCAGTTTTTCTTTTTCGAAAAAAAAAAAAAAAAAAAAAAAAAAAACACGTTTACTGAACCATCTTTTCTCATTTCGAAAATTTAGATGGATACGTCCGAATCTGGTCTACGGAGTCCATTTACAATGCCCTTAACCCGGAATATGCCAATAAGCCGAAGCAGCTCGCGTCAATGAGCAACCACTCGGGCACCATCCATACCGTTCGCTTCTCGCCTAATGGGAAATACTTGGCATCGGGGGCGGATGATAAGATCGTCTGTATATACACACTGGAGGTTAACCCTCCCTCACATGCTTCGACGTTTGGTAGGATTCTTTTTTATTCGAGTTCCGGTGGAACAGGGGGAAAATTGTCGGCGAACTGGACATTTTTACTGACGGTTGAGCGTGATCTCGTCAGGAACGAACGAGGCGCCGCCTGTCGAGAATTGGCGTACGATTCGAAGATTGATCGGTCACGACAATGACGTGCAGGACTTGGGCTGGTCATACGATTCTTCAGTTCTGGTTTCTGTCGGTCTCGATTCGAAGGCGGTCGTTTGGTCAGGGCACACGTTCGAAAAGCTGAAGACCATATCGATTCACCAGAGTCATGTGAAGGGGATCACTTTCGACCCGGCCAACAAATACTTCGCTACGGCAAGCGACGATCGCACCGTTCGAATCTTCCGCTTCACTCCTCCATCTCCCAATTCAACGGCTCATGACCAGATCAACAACTTTGTCCTTGAACGTACCATATCGGCGCCCTTTAATAATTCTCCATTAACGGCCTATTTTCGCCGATGCTCCTGGTCCCCCGATGGCAACCATATTGCTGCTGCCAACGCAGTAAACGGTCCTGTCAGTTCAGTGGCCATCATCAACCGTGGCTCCTGGGACGCTGACATCAACCTTATCGGACATGAAGCCCCTGTTGAGGTCTGTGCATTTTCACCGCGACTCTATTCCCGGCAGCCTGTCGGCAAACAGACTATAGATAACCAAACCCCGGCTGCCTCTGTGACTGTTATCGCATGTGCTGGAGGGGACAAGTCACTCAGTATCTGGATTACGTCCAATCCTCGACCCATTGTGGTTGCACAGGATCTGGCCGTCAAGTCTATTTCGGATCTTACCTGGAACCCTGAGGGAACCTGCCTTTTTGCAACCGCATTGGATGGCACGATCCTCGCGGTTAAGTTTGAAGAAGGGGAACTCGGTTACCCCATGTCGTTGGAAGAAAATGAGAAATCACTCAAAAAGTTTGGCGTGAATAGGAAAGGCGCGGGAATTGCAGAGACTACAGATGGGCTTTTGCTCGAGGAGAAGAGCAAGGCTGGGGAACTCAAGGGCGTACAAGGCAGAATGGGTGCTCTTATGGGAGATGGACATGTTACTGCCGAAGGTATGGCCAATGGAACTTCTGTGTCTCTGGCGTCCAACGGTACAACACCTGCTCCCGGTCCATCTCCCGGTCCTGATGCCTCGAAGGCTCCAACGAATGGAGCCACAGTGACACCAGCAGCGGTACCAGAACCAGAGAAGCCCGACCCGTACCAGGCGAAGCTGGAGCGGTTAAAGCAGCGCCCGACGTACACAAAGGAGGGCAAGAAGCGCATCGCGCCGCTTCTCGTTTCGGGAGCAGGCGGTGCTGAGTCGTCTTTACCACAAGCCCGACTGATATCCTCTATCAGCAATCAGGTCAAAACGGATGCTCCACAGTCGATTGTTGATCTCTCGAAACCGTTTGATGGGCTACCAAAGGGAGGACTTTCCTCATTACTTCTTGGCAACAAGCGGAAACTTGCTCAGCTCGAGGACGACGAGGATGGCCAAATAGAGAAACGCGTGTCGTTAGCAAGTAGAAACGGAGCGACTCCTATTCTCTCCAACGCGCCAGATGGTCTTCTCCCAGCGCAACCACAGCCTTCGGTTACTGGGCAACAACCAACGCCCGAATACATCCGGCCTGCTGTCACAAACCCCTGTATGGCGGTTAGCCAACTTCGACTGGCGGTACCCAAAGTCCGTAGTCAGATTGTACGCGCCGTTGATTCCAGTGGGAATCCCACCGAAGCTCCCAGTTCGTCTGGAGACTCGAGTAAGACGACGGCTGACCTTGTCTTTGAGGCACGAAATCCGTCTCCAGCTAGCTTAACCGGAAGAGCCATTGACCGGGAGCCGGCACGTTTGGCCCTGTTTCGAGGCGAGCAGCCATTATGGCAAGATTTTCTTCCCAGATGCGTACTCCTCGCGACTGGGAATCAGAAGCTGTGGGCAGCCGCCTGCGAAGACGGATCAGTCTATATCTGGACGCCAGCGGGTCGCCGTCTTGTCAGTGCGTTGGTGCTGGAGGCACAACCAGTGATACTCGAGTGCAAAGGCCCATGGATTCTTTGTATATCTGCCGTTGGAATGTGTTATGTTTGGAATGTCGAGCGTCTTTCATCACCACACCCTCCTGTCTCCCTTCAACCTGTTTTGGATGCAGCCATCCATACACTTGGTGCGCACCCCACGGCAGCACCGGCCATCACGAACGCGCGCATCAATTCAGAGGGCAGGATTGTAGTGAGTCTCTCCAATGGAGAAGGCTACTCATACTCGCAAGCACTGTATACGTGGCAGCGGATCTCGGAAAGCTGGTGGGCTGTTGGCAGCCAGTACTGGAACACCACAGATGCTCCCGTGGGCAATCTTCAATCTTCAAGCGCACAACGAGGAGATGCAGAAGCCAAAGCGGTTGTTTCGGCCGGTATCATCCCGTTCTTGGAACGGAATACGACCAACGAAACCTTGCTCCGTGGCCGCGCATATTTCCTGCAACGACTGATCAAGGCTCTTTTATCTAGCGAGGGATATGAGGGCTTCGAATCTAGCGTATCTATTGCTCATCTGGAGAATCGACTAGCCGCAGCGCTTTCCCTCGGCGCCAAAGAGGAGTTCCGGCTATATTTGTCCATGTATGCGAAGCGCATCGGGGCCGAGGGGCTCAAGATGAAAGTCGAGGAGCTGCTGAAGGGGCTTCTTGGAGGTCTCTTTGAGGAAGATAGTGAGACAGGGAACATACGCAAGCTGCAGCCGAATGAGAAAGAGGGAAGGAGCTGGTGGGATAGCTCGGAGACTCTGTGCGGATGGCCACGAGAGGTGTTATTGAAGGAGGTCATTTTAGCACTCGGTAAGTGCGCTGTACTCTTACAAGTTTATACGCGCCTATAATAGGCGGAGACAGCCTTCCAGACCAGCTGCTGATGTTCCTTTCCCCTTTCCCAACAGGCAAATACCGCGATTTGCAACGGGTGACTGTTCCTTACGCTAAGTTGCTAGGAGTTGTCGACGATGAGTCGGGACCGGGCGATGCCATGGAAACATAGACGGCGACTGGCTTTGCAATGTTGTTATTTCCCTGTGATGTATCTGGCGTTTGCAAGGCCCTCCTTGATGTTGGCAGGACGGCGTTCGAAGGCGCATTGTTTCCATTTGGCCTTGTTAAACCTTTCTATATGATACTTACTACAGGTACTACGGTCAATTCTGCGGAAGTATACCTGGGACAGCCTTTGATTTACTGCCATTTTTATCATCCAACCCATAGCATATGGATCTACGAATACGGTCTAGGGTTTGCGGGAGGGTCTGGAAGGGGAATTATGTAGGGCTGTATAATATCACGTGAAATACAAGCACAAACTTCTCGAAGCGGGAGAAAAAACAGAACTCGTTTCTCTCGAGAATCAAATCCATCTCCGTCATCAAGCATCTTACATCCTATTATTACTGGTGCTCTCCTGCAGCATCTATCCTGCCCCTCTTTTCCCTTTTCCTTCTCCTTTTCTTCGTTCCCCTCCGTCCTCTTTTTCCCTGCTCCTCTCTCCCACATCCAGGTGGGCAACCGTAACCACGTCTCCCCTACGCCCTCCTGCTTCTTCGCTTCTTCTTTC
This sequence comes from Monascus ruber, assembly GCA_002976275.1. NCBI lineage: Eukaryota > Fungi > Ascomycota > Eurotiomycetes > Eurotiales > Aspergillaceae > Monascus > Monascus ruber. Next base: position 1,626,005 of record PSNO01000005.1, read on the forward strand.
TCTCTTCCGTTTACAATCATCTGCAGCTGGCCCTGCGTTTGCTCTGAGACTTGTTCACTGCAGTAAACAGGTTACTCCTAGCATCTCAACAGCTACCCTTCCGGCTACTTCTTATTTTTCATTCTCTCGAGCCTACTCTAGCAAGAAGAAAAAGAATAAGAAAATGCCTCCCAAGAAGAACGTCGTGCAAGAGAAGGTCCTTTTGGGCCGTCCTGGGAATAACTTGAAGAGTGGCATCGTATGTGAGCATGACCCTTCCTGTCTTTTACTCTTGAATTTTTTTTTTATTCTTCTAACTTCACTTCAGGTCGGTCTTGCAAATGTCGGTAAATCGACACTGTTCCAGGCCATTACCAAGTCCACTCTTGGTAACCCTGCAAACTTCCCCTATGCCACAATCGACCCCGAAGAAGCTCGTGTGATCGTACCAGACGCACGCTTTGACTGGCTTTGCGAACATTACAAGCCCAAGTCTCAGGTTCCTGCTAACCTGACGGTATACGATATTGCTGGTCTGACCCGTGGTGCCTCCACAGGTGCAGGTCTGGGCAATGCTTTCCTTTCTCATATCCGCGCTGTCGATGCTATCTTCCAGGTTGTCCGGTGCTTTGACGATGCCGAGATCATCCATGTTGAGGGTGATGTAGACCCTGTTCGGGATCTGACCATCATCAACGAGGAGTTACGTATCAAGGATATTGAGTTCGTGACGAAAGCTCTAGAAAATCTTCAGAAGCAAACACGTCGTGGGGGTCAGACCTTGGAGATGAAGAAGTTGAGGGAAGAAGAGGCAACTGTCGCCAAGATTCTGCAGTGGTTGCAGAATGGTCATGATGTCCGACATGGTGACTGGAATCCCAAGGAGGTATGCATGCACTTTTCCTTGTTTCTCTTCCAGGCCTGCTTGTTTGCATGATGAATAAGAGCTTTGCTCGACTCAATACCCAGCTCGTCGAATGGCCTCGTTTTAATCTCACGTTGAGGTCATATTGAGATCACGTCCCTACTGAATTTTCAACATTAATCCAGGCTTTTTTTTTTCGCTCTCATGCTGCCTTGGGAGATTCAGTTATACTAACCGAATTGGGCTACTCTAGGTCGAGGTTATTAATCCTCTTTTCCTCCTTACCGCTAAGCCAGTTGTGTACCTGGTTAACCTTAGCGAGAGGGATTACATTCGCCAGAAGAACAAGCACCTTCCCAAAGTTGCTGAATGGATCAAGACCAACTCCCCTGGTGATCCTATCATCCCCGTTTCCGTTTGCTTTGAGGAGCGTCTGACCCATTTCGGTGATGACGCCGTTGCAGAGGAGGAGTGCAAGAAGCTGAACACCAAGTCTGCCCTGCCCAAGATCATTGTTACCATGCGCCAAGTATTGAACTTGGCCAGCTTTTTCACTACTGGTCCCGATGAAGTCCGGCAATGGACCATCCGGAAGGGTATCAAGGCACCCGCAGCAGCTGGTGTTATCCACACTGGTACGCTGATTATCCTTCGAGAAAATAATGGTACTCTCATGGATCATGACGGCTGACTTGTTTGATTATAGACTTTGAGAAGACCTTTATTCAGGCCATCGTTTACAACTACAACACCCTCAAAGAATACGGGGACGAACCAGCCGTCAAGGCTGCAGGGAAAGTTATGACCAAGGGCAAGGACTACGTGGTAGAAGACGGTGATATTTTGTTGATCAAGGCAGGAGCTGCAAAGCATTAGTGTAATGTCTTGTTTTGAAGTAGTCGTTGTTATTGACGTTGAAAGTAATGTGGTCAATGAATGAGATAATGTTCCTTGTATATTACGAATCACGCGTATTCGTTCAATGTAAGCTCGCATTTCAAACGGATGCTTGAGAATAATATATGTCCGCCATAATCTATCATAGAAAGATTTCATCTCATTTTCATATAAACCATTCAAAGGAGAAAAAAGCAACAAGACAACACGCTTTATTAATCCGAAACCCTCATCTTCCACAACCCATCCCCCAAATAATGTCCTTCATCGATCACCACTCCCTTAGCCTTACTTTTAATCTCCTCCGTGTCCATCTTCAAAACCCCTACTAAGCAAACCTCCTCCTTCCCCTCCGCCTTAACAGCGACCAACTGGTCCTTCTCCAATTTATGCTCTGCATCTGGCAACCACCCACCAGGAGAGGTGAGACCGGGCGCCATCAGCGCCGCACCGGAAAGAACGAACCGGATAGCACCCCTGTCGATCTGGACGGTAGGCAGTGCAGAGGGGAAGGCGTGGACGAGCTTCAAGTGCGGGATTAGAGGGACTGGGATGGCGGGGTTAGATGGTTGGACGAAGAGGGGTTGGGAGTCGACGGTGTAGAGGGTTGATTTATCTGGTCTTTTTTTTATTATCATGTATTAGTATTTTCATTGTTTCTTTGTGATATCCAGTAGATACGTAGGACCTGGAACATAAGGGGTAGGAGACAAACAGCTTCACAACATCCAACTGTGACTTCTTCGGAAGTATCTCATCGATATACGGCTCGAAACCAGGATATGTCTCGATGAATTTCTGGCGGAGGGTCCGTTGGACAGAGGATTTGACTTTTGATTTGCCTGATGGTGGGATGCTGTCACAGGATGGTGTTAGTTGAGTCCAAATGGAATATTTCAATCAGACGCATTCTTCAATAGATGAAATGCGTCTGCCTCTAATCGCCTTATTGCTTTTGAAGTATTATTATTCCCATTCTAAATGGCATCCCCGTCACGTTTCGTATAGCAAGCAAGCAATGCGCGGGGCTTCCATCTCCGATAGGCAGGTTACAATGGGACGGAATCATTTGAAATATATTATACTGACTCTTTCTTGAACATTGTGGCTTGAAGTTCCTTTCTTGGGAATCAGAGAGCTCAACAGGAACTGGTGGCACTGGAAGCTTCAGAAATATAACGGTAGTTAAGAGCACTTCGGAGCTTCTTGAGACGCTCCGAAGAACTGCGCCTTTGGCTTTTTTCGGTCGACGCGGGGAAGGGCTAGGGCTTACATTACACGTGCTGATATCGTCCTGGGCTCAATGTGATAATTATTCAATATCATCTACCCTGCAGACTCATACCAAGTAAATATTAAAAGATGGTAGGTACAGAAGAGACATTAGAATCACTACTTCAAGTAGCTTTTCTATCCTGTGTATCCATTGAATTGCCGTTGAGTCCGACTGCAGTCACGCTGATAAAGACCATTCATTGTACACAATAGGATTATCCCTGAAGAACACACAAAGACGCCTGGTTATATATGCATATACATGCCTAGGCCATATCAGCAGTAACTATCCACCTGGTGAGATGGAAGTGCAATCACTGAACCTACCACTATTCACGCTGCCTTCTTCAATTCCACCGCTGCTGGCTGACGCATCATCGCGATCCACGCGGCTTGAAGTTGGAGACAAAGATGACCAGGATCCTGACCCAGTTCGGCCCGGGACAGTGAGCCCCAAGCCATTGATGTTATTGAACCCCGAGTCGTGAGAGTTGACCGCAGCCGGGGGAATCCCTTCATTCTTCAGCCCCATTCGGGAAACAGTCCGTCGCAACATATCGCCCGATGCATCCAGGGCAATGAGGAACCTCGCTAATTCTGCGCAGAGCTCCCAATTCCCTTTTCGAGACGCCAACGTAAACAAGCGGACTACGTAGCTCTCCATTCGAGCATCGTGGCCTTCCTCTTCATCAAATGCCTGCAGGACAAGAAGGTAGCCGACAGCTGTTTTCAGAGAATTGAATCTCAACGCTTGCTCGAAAAGTTCCTTGGGAGGAGGTAAATAACTGAAAAGAGTGCGCCACGAACGGAGTTCGGTCTTTCGTGTGCACTGAACGATGGTGTCAAGATACACGTCGCCTGGAAGCGTAGCCTGCAGAAAAGATATCACGGACGGAAGCAACGGCTTACGTTCTTCCGACGGGACATTCAATTTGTTATCCTTGCTTTCGTTCTCGACCTCATCATCAAGGACGTGGTGCAACAAAACCTCAAGAGCATGTGGGAAGTATGAAAGATTTGAATAATGGTGACAGAGTGAGAGGGCTGCCGGCATGTCAAGATGTTCAAGATTGTGTCGTAGGAAGTATGGAAGAAATAAATGAGTCTGCAATTCGCATTAGCATTTCTCCAGGGAACCTAGAGGGCCATTTCGTACCCGAATAGCGAACTTCAGAGTAGTAAAGGTGACGTCTCGTCGCTGTATCATCTCCGACTCAACCCCGAGAGCAATACCCTTATTTAGGAGTACTGAGAGAGGGTAGAAATCTAAAGGAATCTGAAGTGGAGCTGGAGTTTCCTCCCCACGCAGCACGTCGTGCACATCGCTCCAAACTAGGAGATCATTCCCGCAGAATATCCAAAGAGAATCTCTCAACGACGGATTATTATGTGACAGGCCAAGTGCCACATCAGCTGAAGGACTCGGCGGGAGGGATTCATCGGCAGGGGGCGAAAAATTGAAAGATAGCTGGTCACGCATCAGAATATAATACTCAACATCATGTGAAATTATCCGCATATCATATTTCAATTCTCCAGTATCGGAGACAGACGGCTGCAACAGAACCAAATTCCCATCAACTAGAAGAAGGACCGACGCTACTTTCACGTCTTGGGAAGGGTCCCCACTCCCTGTTTGTTGTTAGAGACAGACATTGTGTATTGCAGAATGACCCACTTACTCAGTTGATCCTCAGGCAAAACCCAACTTATGGCCCGAACTCTGGTAGGAGCCCTCACGATGCCGTTAAAAGCTATCTGGCCCACTGGAACAAGCGTCACTCTCGGCTGCATCGAGTTTATGATATAATGATACAGTACGTTATCATAGGTGTAGACGAGAAGAGAATCTTCACCAGAAGGCCCTATGAAGACTACAGGCGAGGGAAGATATTCGATATGCATGATGGAGTGATTACTCAGAGGTGATTCCCGCGAGTACAGACGTAGCTTGTGCAAAATTAGCTTCCTAATAACCTCAATAGAAAAAGAAAAGAAAAAAAAGAAAGACATCAAAGAAATTACCTCGTATGAACCATTGCTTTCAACCGCAGCAATCAAAATATGTCCGTACCAACACATGCCCCCACGCACGGCAAACGAGTCTTCCATTTTTGGATCATCAAATTCCTTCCATCGTCCGCTATTAACGCTGTAGTGTGCAAGTCCTCGTCTACCTGCAATGGCGACGTATCTCCCATCTTGAGAGACAATGGAAGACCGGATAGGCCACTGTGCATGTAGGTACGATGGGGGATACTGGGCATGATGCCACAAAGAATCCTTGCCCGAGATGGTAATAAGGTCCGGTAAATCGTGCCCGCGATACAGAATAATCTCTGTTCCAGTTTGTAACAAGCCTCTCGCAAGATTCGCCGATGAGAAACAGCCTGTCAAGGCACTGCGCGCAGTCTCTAATACCCACAAGCGACGGTCATTCTGCTTTGAAAGTATAATATCAGAGCCCCCGCCTATCCAGCAGCCGCTTGAGACTCCCATCAGCCAATCTTCAGCATTAGCCGCGGTAAGAGAGGGATCAGCCGAGAAGCTATTCCCTCCCGGCTTACCAAAGACACTCCAAGTCGTCCAGCCGTTATCATAACCGGAGAATAGGCAATAGCCGTCTGGAGAATAACTCATGAACGCCAATTGTCCGGTAGTGACCATGGACGCGGGGGGCTGGAGCTTATGCGAGAGCGGGATATTTCCAACGTAGTCCTTTGCTGTATACACCAGAATATCTCCCTGGGCACAGCACACAGTCAGTAGCGAAAACCGCGCATTGACCGCGGCCTTCACTGCCTTCTGGGAATCATCCTTTGGTTCATGAAAACAATAGCCATGAAAAAGCTTTTTGGTGGTTTCTTCGTCACGTGCCCTCTCCGAAACTCGTTGCACTGCATATGCGTGTCCACTGCTTGTGATCCATATCAGAAGATTCATCGCACGATCGTGGACTATATCCACAACGGAAATCTTCCTCGACACTCCTAGGATGCGACTCAGGAGTTCTGATGTAGTTTGCGTTCCGCTCGCATCAGGTGTCCAACGGATGCACTGAATAGCAGCCGGTTTCACAGTAGCGACAATAAGCTCGTTGTCAAGAGCAACGGCCTTGACAATACCAGATTCAATCTTGATAGCCATTCTAAACTGGATGGTGACGTCCCGGATTCCTGTGGTGTCCTCACCGATCGAGAAACGGGCGAGCTGCTGACGGCGAGGCAAAGACGGGTCAAAATGGTGTTGGTAGACACGACTCGTAGGATCAGGAGAAATCGTGTATGTGAGGAGATACCCGTTGGATGTTTGGACAGCAAGTATTGTTGAGTCCGGGTGTATGAGCAGAGCCGTATTGGATCCATAGGTCTTCAAAGAGGATGCGGATCGAGCAATGGCAGCCACAACTGCGGTGGGCTAGCAATCAGGTCAATAATTGCACTTGATCTGGGTCAAGGTGACATACTCTAGTTTGCCAGATCGCTATGGAAGACTCGGTCATAGTTGCGAACATATGCCCGCTTCTGGAGGCACAGAGGCCACTGATGGGCTCCTGTGCCCACTGTCCATTTTCCTTGCTGGACGGCCGCTCGCAGTCGTGGTCGTCATTTACCAAGTTCCGTTGTTCTTGAGAACCCTCATAGTCGGTTTCGGTATCCTGATCGGACGAGGCGAGGGGAATTCCAGGGCCATTGACCGCATAGACCCGGGGGACTCCATTGGGCCAGTACATGGCTCGACACGGGTACGATGGTCACAGAGAGCTGGGTAGGAAGCTCACGTCGAGTCATCTTCGGACACAAAGTAGCTAGGCCGTCGGAAGTGGGACAGTAGCGATCCCAGAGACACCGACCATGGCGATTCGACTTGAAGAGGGCAGGGATGGATAAGAGAGAAGAGAGACAGAGAGAGATGCAGCTTGGCGAAGCACGGGGCAAGTCACATGCGCAGAAGCATCTGGACTCCCCGCATAGCGTTTATTATTCTGTCAGGTGGCATACCAAGGATCCCCCGAGGATCTCTGCCTGTTTCACACTTCAGACACCTCCTTTTCGCTCTGTCTGTCTGCAGTCACTATCATGGTGAGAATCGCGTCTGCGTCCAGGATCCAGCGTTATTCCCTGACTGACATCTGCTCGTCACTTTTCTAGGCCCCCACAGAATCCAAAAAGCGCCTAGCTCTGGCCATCATTGACTTCCTGGGCACCAGCTTAAAAGATGGCACTCTGACAGCTGATGATGCAGAGTCTATCGAAATCGCCCAGTCCTGTATTGCAGATACCTTCAAGGTTGACCCGAATGACGAAGCTGCCGTGAAGGATGCTGTTGGCGGACAGTCTCTGGCCAGTATCTACAGCGTGTACGAGAAACTGCGGGGCAAGTCTGCAGGCTCGACAGCGTCTGCTCCTGCTGAAGCACCACAGGAAAAGAAAACAGTAGAACCCGAGTGTAAACCTGGCGCTCCCACTCCCGAGTCCGATAAGCTCAAGTCCTCCGGAAATGCCGCTATGGGTCGCAAGGAATACGCAACCGCCATCGAATTCTATACCCAAGCCTTGTCGGTTGCTCCCGAAAACCCCATCTACCTTTCCAACCGAGCCGCTGCCTACTCGGCATCTGGGCAACACAGTAAGGCAGCCGAAGATGCCGAGCTTGCCGTCCGTGTGGACCCCAAGTACTCCAAAGCATGGAGCCGTTTGGGTCTTGCTAGGTTCGACTTGGGAGACTACAAGGGAGCAGTGGAAGCTTACGAAAATGGTATTGAGGCAGAGGGCAGCGGTGGTAGTGACGCGATGAAGAGAGGTCTCGAGACGTCCAAGGCAAAGTTGGCCGAGTCTGGAGCCCCTGCTGAAGCTCCCCGCGGTGCTGGCGGCCCTGGTGGACTGCCGGACTTGTCTTCCTTGGCAAGCATGCTGGGCGGTGGCCAAGGAGGTGCTGGAGGGGGCGGCATGCCCGACCTCGGTTCCATTATGAATAACCCCATGTTCGCAAGTGTGGCTCGGAACTTAATGAGCAACCCCGACATGATGAACAACATCATGAGCAATCCGCAACTGAGGCAGATGGCCGACAGCTTCGGCAGGGGTGGCGGTATGCCTGACATGTCTGCCTTGATGAACGATCCCAATATTGCTGAGATGTGAGTATCAAAGGTTTACACCAAAATTCTCCCATTTTTGATGCTTAGAGAGCTAATGATGTTGTGATCAATAGGGCTCGGAACCTAATGGGTGGCGGCGCTGGTGGGCAAGGAAGGTGATAAGAATCAGTCAGGCTGTCTTTGAGGATCAAATTCTTCTTTCTTGAAAATCTAGCAATGCGTCTTCCAATTTACAATATGTGACCGTTTGTTTCCTCTTCCTCGTTTTCTTATAATAATCCTGGTATCCAATAGAATCACAATGATAACAAGCTGGACCCTAGTAGTACACTTGGATAAAGAAAGAAACCTCGAATTCAAGAAGTCACTTTATGTCCATGAGAAGGTATGGAGTTATATGAAAGGGGACTATATGTTTATTTTTGTTCCACCAGTGATGTTGTTGCGGCGGCACGCTGCGTATTGAACACTGTAGTGTGGGTCGACAAGTACAGCTTCACTGAACGATAACGCCCGGGGATACTAGGACCAGCCAGCTCGAGCGCCTCTACACGGTGCTCCATGGTGGTTGGGAAAGTGATCAAGTGGCCCTGCGATGTAGCGATAGAGCCTGTGCCCTGGAAAGCTCGGACGTCCCGTAGTAGTCCCTCAGGTGCAGAGCTGGGAATCCAAGGATTGCCGCAAGCGCGTCGATTTCTGCCCCACTGGATTTGCCATATCGATGTACCGGTCTGTTCCGTACACCAGTACTCTCTCAGTAAACCGTTCCTCTGCGTATATGTCTGTATAAGCATTCGTGCATAGAGGAAAGAAATCCGGAGTTCTGTTACGGTTTGAACGTTATATGGGAACACTGCCACGGCCACGATGTGCTCATTCAACTGGCCTAGGAGCTGCCAGCTACCGCTGGAATATGTTGGGTTATCTGGTGTGAGCTCGAATGCTATCGATCTTGACAATGACTTGCAAACCCTGCTTCCGGAATGTATCCTGTAGATTGATCTTATAGGGTTTATAGTCTGGGGCCACTGTCCTGAAGGGGCCGCTCGTTCAGTCTTCTAGAGCCGCAACTAGGCCGGTTGATCCATTCTCTGGCAGTTGAAAATATCCCTTAGCCCTTCGCCATAAGTCCGAGTCCGGTGGAGGCATTTCTATGTTTTCTTTACCTGCAACGTATGTAATGATTCGCAGTGGTATGGAACAGCTGGGTGTCCTTGATTCCAACCGTCCATACCGCGCTGCCCTTGACAGACGATCATTCCACAGTTTGATTGACAGGGAGATGAGTTTCTCAATATTTTAGTAGAGTGGTTTTAGGAGGATGCAAGTTATTAATGTACGAGGTGAGATGCACTTCTGCACCGGTGTCGTTGAGAAATTCCACATCGCAGGGAAGGCATTGGTAATTAAAGATCGACAGAAACCCCATGCTTAAATCCGATTTTCGTCAATCTGCCTCTGGATTTCCAGTGTGTCAATATGTCTACCGAAATGTTTCGGCACGACTATAGCATCTCTGTAGGAGCCAAACATGGCTTGCGGGTCAACTTGGTCCCATCTGACAAAACTAGGCTTCTCCCATAAACCAAAGGGAATGATGACAGATCGACAGAGTTTAACACCTGGCTGTCAGATCCAAGTTGCCAATCCTTATTCTGCTGTTGGTCGAGTAAGGGTGTAGCTGTAGATCTGAATGAAGCGGCAAGCGATTGCAGAGCAATTACAAACACAAGAGCCAGTATCTAGCACACGAACATATTATTGTTTCTCGCGGAAGTAGACAACTATCACTCAGCTCATCCAAACCCAGCTCCACGCTTTTTCACTCATAAGTGATGTCATTTCAAAGGCCTCTCCTCGCCACTTGGTTACAGCCTGGTCGTTGAAAATGTCAACATACCACTCGGGCTTATCCGCCAGTTTGTTCATTACCACCACCATGGCAGGCTCACGAGCCGGCACGACAGGAGCCTGCCGCCACTCCCGCTCACCGTGAGCAAAGCGGTTCCCGGACTTGGGCTCATAATGAACAGGGATGCCTTGGAAGCCAGGAACTTGGAGTGGGCTGCGGTCACCATTGTCCAGTGGCACATTGCGGTGTGTACTGATGCATCATCATCCATTGCGTTTGATAGAGCATGACCACGAGAGAGAACACTAGTGAAATCTTGTGTTTTGAATCTTTGAAAGGAGGTTGACTCCCTATTGAAATTTCAGGGACGTAATTCAGTGAACCCCTTTTAACCGACCGACATGAGGTTTAGACCTAAAATAGTATAATTATAGGTAAAAAAAGGATGGATATGTGCTCAGATGCCAGTCAATCAGTGGTGAGGGGAGATTGGAGAATTTTGTGCTAGAGAAGCTGAAAAAGGCAACAAGAGGAAAACCATATACACCGTTCAAGACGCCGGACAACGCGAGGCGGCCAAAAATCAATAGGGCAAATCCAAATATAACCGTTAACAAAAAAGCCCTTTCTATATTGGAGGACTTAGTTCTTTTTGTAAGACATTTTCGCCATGGAATAGCAGACTGACCACAAGCAACCATGGGAGGGCGAACCGAGGATGAAATACAAACAAAAAAAAAAAAAAAAAGACAGGTATCCGATTAGCCAGTGACACAGATTTCAAAGTCACTATAAAAGACATAACAAGATGAACCCGTTCCGCCTGTTCTAACATGAAACAACTGATATAGTACAATCGAAAGATAAGACAATCGAGAAGTGAAGTTAGAATAAGATCCAGGAAACATAAGGACCACTGCTGGATAGGACAGGTCGTACAAATTTGGCGCGGGAGAAGCAGCAATATAAGTTACCTGGAAAGACCTGTCTTTCTGGCTTTAGATGTAATCCCGAGCAGCTTTCTGCAGCTCGATCAATCTCCATCCTCTGGTCTCTGGGTTGTTGACATCCTCAGGGATCCTGGTAAGACCAATAGCATATGTAACTAATTGAACCTTGTCCTCCATACCAGCTGCGAGCTCGTTTGTCTTTACATTTCTGTATACGTGGACCTCTTGTGTGCGGCAGGTGACAACAAACACTGGAATGTCACCTGGTTCGAGCATGCGGGCGTGGGAAACATCAACACCGCGGATGTCCAGAATGCGGCCATCCGACTTCAGGCCGGCGGTGGTATACTGCTTGGAAAGAGCCTCGTAGACATGGAACTGGGCGTCTGATAGCCACAGTCTCAGTGTCTCAATGTCTCCTTTAACATATGCGTCCAGGACTTCAGGTAGCATATATTCGCGCATTTCTCGCAAGAAAGATTCCATTTGGAAGTTCGGGTCCATTTCCTTGATTTTTTTAATAACCCTGGCAGTTTCATTTTCAGCGAAGAACCCGGCGACTCGGTCCGAAATACTGCGTGCTGTACTGATAAGAGGGTTCTCTGATTCATTGTAGGTCTCCTTCAACGTGAAAAGCTTCTGCATCATCGGGTTTGAGTCACGGAATTCACGCCACGACTCCTTCCATGCGGAATCTTTGTGGAGGGTAAGGTTGGTTCCCGCACTAGAAAAAAAGTAAGGAATTAGCTTTGACAAAGGCAAAAGATGGTACCAAGTGCTCAGAAGAAGATGCTTACTTTGGGTCCTCAACCATTTGTTCCACCTTGTTCGAGCGCCCTGACTGTGCCTCCATCTGTTCTCGGAGCTGCCTTTGTTTCCGTCTCTCTTCCTTTTCAAGCCATCCACCATAACGGGAGCTGCTGCCATCATCAATGGCATTCTTCACACCGCCCACAGCCGTCTTGTATGCCTCTGTCTCCCTTACGGGTCGTGTTATCTTCTCAATGCCACTTCCGGTGGCAACCAGTCCTTTGCGGACACCCTTAACAACTGGGGTATTCCATGTCCACGCAGCACCTTTTCCGATAGCTTTACCGGTTGTCTTAAACGCAGAAGATGTTCCCGAGCTTGCAGCACCAGAGGCAGCTTCATAGGCAGCACGGGCCCGTTTAATAGACTCGTTTTCAGTGAACTGGTGCGCTGACGAAGCAAGGGCTTTCGTCGACTCATTCCACTCCTTTGATGCTTTAAATTCCGCCTGAAGGGTGTCTCTAAAAACCTGCCATGGAGTCTTATCTCCATGGGGCGGCGGCGGTGGGGGAGCCTCTCTCTTTCCCTCGTCCTTGGACTCTTCCTTAGACTCTTCCTTGTGACTCTCTTCTTTGCTACTCTCCTTTCCCGTTTGCTGTTGTTGATATCGCGATGCAGCTGCATGGAATGACCTGGCCACAGGAAGGACCGTCCATGGCGAGGTGAGTTGAGACACGGGGAGATTCACAGGTTGAAGAAATGTGGTCTTACGGTTCGCTGGGGTTGTGAGTGCCGACACGTACGAAGTCGAGAATGAAAAGTTCTGAGTAACAAGCTGCCGACGCACAGCAGCGCCGCTATATCCAGTCACTGCCCGGGGCATATGTGACTGCAAGACTGCTGTCCGCACGGTGGCAGGCGGAACGACTCTAGTTGCCGAGATCATGTTCAAAGCATAAGCTGAAAGGAGACCAGAAAAAAAAAAAAATAGAAAGACAGTAAATATGAAGAAATAAAAAGAGCCAACGAGGCGAAAAGCAAGCCTACCCGAGAGCAGGAGCAGCGGCGACAGCTGTGGTGGTGTTGAAGGAACCGGCAGAGTTCAAGTAGAAAAAGAGAAAAAGCGCCAAGACCGCAAAACTCCGGGCGTCGGCTCCAGGAAAGCTTCGACTTCTCCAGGACTTTTTGCTGTCTTCCCCCATCGCTTTCTTTTCTTGCATCGAATAACAGGTCCTTCTCTGAATCATTTTCCATGTCCTTGTCAAACTGAATTCCCCATTGGGCTGTCGTCATTGAACACTTACTCTTCGGTCTGAGCTGGCGCTCCTCCGGACGCCCGCAGCAAAAATGAACTCCCAGTTTTTGAACGCAGCAGCGAGGACATTCCTACCATCCGCTTCCCGGCAATTCTACTTTCGGATTCCGTCTTTTCAAGCCACACGATGGTTCTCCTCATCCCAAAATGTCTGCTCCACGAATCGTGAGATGGAGAAGGAACTTCTCAGCACGAACCCCCGCCAAACCGCAGAGGCTTCATCACCGCTCTCTGAGGTGACCAAGACGATGCAGGAGGAAAAGCCAAGGTCGCCGTCTGTGAGCCGGGATTACTTTCGAATGGCCGAGAGTCTGGAAGCGGAGATGATTAGGAGCCCTTACTCGGACAAGGGTCCGCCACACCATCTCCATGTCTACTCACACAAACATAACACCCTTTTGACCCTCACGCGACCAAATGGAAACCCCATGTTGTCGATGGGCTGTGGACGTCTGGGTTTCCGCAAAGGTGGTCGGTCTGGCTACGATCCGGCATACCAATTGGCATCGCACGTGTTCGCACAGATTCAAGAGAAGGGCTGGCTCTTGGACATTCAACGGTTGGAACTTGTGTACCGTGGGTTTGGACCTGGGCGTGAGGCTTTTACCAAGGTGCTATTGGGCAATGAGGGGAAGAATATTCGGGGCTTAGTGTGCAGAGTGACAGACTCGACAAGAATCAAATTCGGTGGTACCAGAAGCAGGAAGGTCCGCAGACTGGGTTGATTTAGCCTCTTACGCCCATTAATATTCGAGTTCATGGTGTTTACTGCGACGAGGGTTTTGCTTTGACGGGGCATGATGGCTCACTTGCCGCCGCTACGGTGCTGGGTTCCCCAAGGCTGTGCAAGGTTAACCTGCAGACAGAAAGTTGTTCGATGCAGCCATCTATTTCAAAAAGTACCTAAGACTTAAATAGGATTGCTATATGGAGGGGAACTGCCCCGGGTCTTGTTTTCCATTGTTGTACACTAGTGTTCAGGTTACATATGTATACAGGATATTTTCGCTAAGCCTTTCCTCTTTTCAATCCGGCCCTTTTACTGGCAATATGTGCACCAATTACGGTAGATGTAAATCATCTGAGCTTCTTCTCTTTGTTTAATCTTGACGTGGTTGTGCTCTCAAACCCAAAGTAGATGATGGCAGAATTGCCCGAACGGGAATAGCGGGTCGAGGGAGCTCCAGACCTCCATCTCCAACTGACAGAAGTTGTTGTCCAGAGTTGGTGCTTCTAACTCTATTTCTTCATCCATTTTGTCGCATTTTTCACTCCCAGTTTTTCAGTATATCATCATCAACAATCTGTGTTTTCGAGCTTTGAGTCGCTGGCATCTTGGATCGTTGAGTTCTTCCTACCCCGTGGGCGATCGCATGCGCCGCAGTGTCTCCATCCCTGCGACGACTGAGCAGCGCAGGATTCCTTAAGAGACTATCTGGTACGGACGGCTTGATGATTGTCTGATCTTTTTTCTGGGCCGTCCAGAACCGTTTGGATGCACCCTCTAAATCCATTCCTCCGTGCCTTCTTTCGAAGCACCGTTCCAGGGCAATGCATACCGATCGAGAATCATGTACGTTGCGATCTGGGCCATTCCAGCAAGTATTTACTGACCCTGTACCTTTAGGTTCTACTGGTCCCTACCACCGAATCCCTAATCTGGTCCCGCGATCGAGAAACGAACCTCCACTATTCTGATTTGGTTGCTTCTGAAGAATTTCTTGGAAGCCATGTCTTGCGTATTCCGCCCTCGACCGGATCCGCTGGAGGAAAAGACGAGACAAATGTCCGTGATAGTAGGGGAAAGGCAAAACAGTTGACTACTGTGAATGGAAGAACCGTGATAATTAAGGAGAACTCGGTCTACAGCAATAAAGGTGGGGACGAGAGCACGCTCGACTCGCATCTTTACATCCGCTGAACAGCGTGTCTAGGCTTCAAATCTCTAAGCCAAACCCAACTTCTGTCAGATGTCCTCTATTATTCCTCAGGCCGTGAATCTCAGTCATGGCTCATCTACTATATCTCCCGACCCCTTATCGGATCGTTCGAGCCCGCAAAGATTGTTCCCGCGATGATTCCCGGAACCATGTCGAGGAAGGATGCCGTCGAGAGAACTGGAGAGCAGATCTTGTCACCACCTAAAAAGGAGATCAGAACTTTCGGCGAACTATTATCCAACTTCCCGATGATTGCGAAGCAAATGCAGCCCGGGTTGGAGAGGTTGTTCCGGGAATTTGGTAAAGAGTTGGGAAAACCATTACCTCCTCCGCCCTCGTTTTCTCCATCCCTGTTCGTGGAGAATGAAAATCAAACCCCTCATATTGAATACCCGACGGACGACAAGGCTTCAGTGGACAGTCAGTCTCCCCAAGAAAACGGCAGACTGCCATTCAACTCCGAGGAATATTTTGAAGATGACGAAGATTTGATGCGCCGCAGCCTCGAGACCGCCGTTACGGCCGCGATTGATCTTTTTCGCTTAGTAGATAAACAGCAGCTTTCCCTTCTTGGTGCGTCGACGGATCTTACGGGGCCTTTGGTTGAGCGACTTATTGAGCGCTACGTTGCTGAACAAGTGCACTCATCACTTCTCTTTCCTCGTCTGTGCAGCTTTCGCCAAGAGGAAGATGCAGAGTTAGATTCCAGAATTCGTCACATGGAAAATGTTGACGTCTCACAAGTCGGAATCGTGGTTGAAGGCGGGCATGATGGCAAAAGAGAATTACTGCAGCGACTAGGAAAAGGAGTAGACGAATTCAGAAAAATGTCGGAGGCCCGTTGTCCCCAGGACATGCTGAATACACTGCTTGAGACTGTGAAAGTGATTTCTTCCCCTGGAAAATACAATCAAGGCGATATGCTGGCATCCGAGAAGCGGTTCGACACTGTGACTATTAACGCTGATATTCTAGTCTCGTTACTTTTGATTGTGGTCATCAGATCTCAGATCAGACACCTGCAGGCCAGACTCCTGTATATGCAACATTTTATTTACATCGACGATGTTGATAGTGGCGAAATGGGCTACGCCCTGAGCACCTTCGAAGCAGTCCTCACGTACTTAGTGACGGACTCGGCAGGTCTTAGAAAAGCTAGTTCCCGTAACAAGCGCTTATGGACCACTACGAAATTGGGTCAAGTTTCTGGAATTAAGGCAATTCTAGAACCTCATCTTGATCAAGATTCGTCAGAAGATGCTCCTTTCGAGTTACCTGGGAAATCTTTTTTCTTCAACACAGACAATGAACGGCAAGATGGGCCCTCGCGCAGGTTTTCATCCTTATACCGTATGCCAGTGGACGTGAATGACGAGTCGGCGATTGAATCCCCGCCTGAGACACCACGACTGGCGCACGTATTTCCCTTTCAGACGTGGGACGCTGATTCTCCTGAAGATGTCGGCCGCCCTGTAAAGAAGAAGGTGTCTATGAATGTCCGCAGCCTATCAGAATCGTCGGCCGTTTCATCGGGTGTCTCAATTCTCTCACGGACTACTACGATTGGATCAACGACAAGTGCGATTGAGGGAGATAGCTCTCTTGAGACGTTGGCAAAGACACAGGATCCTGCGGGCGACTCCATTCTCATGATGGCGGTTGAAAGTCGTCAGCCACAGGCTTTACGGTACCTTTTGAGCTTGGAAGAATATTACTCGTTAGAGGATATCCTTGAGGACACCAATATGGACGGGACAACGCTCCTTAGTGCGGCGGTCCAGCTCACTCACACGGAGATAGTGGATATCCTTCTTGACCTCTTAAACACAGCCGACGAGAGCACGATTGCCTCGTATCTGACAAAGTCGGACATCCGCGGACGCACAGTTGGCCATTATCTTTTCAGCATGCCGTCTCTTATGTCTAGACTCGGGAGATTACTGCCCTGGCGGCAACGGGACAAGCACGGACAAACACCACTCTTTGCCCTCTGCAGATCGTACGACCATCCTGACTACAAAGCGATGCTAAAAGAAGCCTTGACGATGGCTCAGGAGGCTCAGGGAGATGGTAAACCTCTTCGCCTTGAGGACCATGTGGACTCTAAGGGCAACACACTGTTGCATATTGTCAGTGAACCTGAAATCACAGTTCAGATTCTACGAGAGTGCGACTGCGATCCAAATGCAACAAACGACAAAAGATTCACGCCATTGATGATGGCGAGCAAATATGGACGTGTGGATCTAGTACGGCTGCTGTTTATGGACCCAAGAGTTGACGTCCATCTCAAAGAGGCCCGCGGTTTAACGGCTGTCGAGCTGGCGAAAGACGATGAAGTTCGAAACCGCATTGATGACCTGATCCTTCTTTCCACACCCCAATCAGTATATAGCGACCCATCCGGCCGCATCACAACCGTCGTGCGATCCTTCTTCGTCGAGGACGCTACGGTGCGCTTTGTCCTTAAATCGGGCGTACCCAGTCTGACTTCCGACTCTGCCTCATCCAGATCTGGGCGAACAACGTACACAGTCACGACATGCCGTCGCACCCTGTCTGATTTCGAGAACCTGGCCAAATGGCTCTCCATCGAACATCCAGCGTCGTACATGCCATCTCTCTCCGATTTTCGCAACCCATTCCAGATCCACTCCAAACCATCACGCTCCGTGCTTCACAACATGCAAGAAAAACTAGACCGATTTCTCAAGATCCTACTTACACATCCTACATTTGCCACGCATGAGATGCTGTGGGAGTTCTTCCTCGTACCCGAGCTGCAACCCGATATGTTAGCGGATAGATCTCAACGAAAGGCCATATCTCTCTCTGAGTCCATCGCAGATGAATATGAACCTATCACTCCAGAGGGAATGCGGGACATTGAACAATTTATCTCCCACGCCCAGGACATGGTTCGTCCTGCTCACGCTAGCACCCGCTCGCTTATCCGACGAGGCCATGCCCTGCAAAACGCCACTGCAGACGTAGCAGAAGCCGTAACTCTCTGCGCCTCTGTCTTTTCGACCTTCCAGGACTCCGTAACTGTCAGTGCCCTACCGAAATCCCACATAAACGCCCTCAATCGCTACGCCGCTTGCCTCTCAACCTCATCAGATTCCTCCCCTCTCCTGCAATTCATCGGATCCTGGTCATCCATCGATAGCACCACCTCTGCCGTCCTCACCTCCCTCTCAAGACCTACAACTCTTATATCCAGCCTGAGCTCAACGAATAGGAATCTCTCCCGGAACCGGTCTTCTCTTCTGTCCTCCTCCTTGCCCCGGAAGTTCAACCTTACTTTCCCCGGCCTGGAAGAATCCCGGCAGAAGTCTGTACGGGAGCTCGAGCATAAGATTCATGACTCGGAAATCCAGTCTTCCCGTCTCGCTCGTGAAATCACATGGAATAAAGATGTCGCCGTCGGTGAACTTGCGGGTTGGACGACGTGGAGAGAGAAGACGGGTAGGGAAGCTATTCGGAATTTTGCGAAGCAGACATTAATCAGAGAAAGGGAGCGGGGGAAAAGACTTGAACGGTGTTGGAGGAGTGTGAGATCTGGAACTGAATGGAATTGATTGGGACCGCGTCAAGGCCGTTGAGCACGGTGATCCGGTATTTGATTTTTCTCCTTTTTCCTTGCTTGTATTATATATTATCTAATGCCATCTCAATGAGCAGAGTAGAGTAAACATGATTCTCATATGATTACCCTTAATCTCCCTCTAATCATCTACAGAGATGCTGCCTAGTAACAATGTTAACATGATCCATTCCATGGATGCCTTTTCCTTAAGGATGATCCGACCATTATTCCCACAAGAAGAAAAGAATTCAGATATTAATTAGTCTTTGGGAAAGCTGAATTTGCCCATTCTAACAGACCAAGCGCTGGAAACTCGGCTGCATCTGATGACTTGCCTATGCTGCTGGGCTGACTCTCACCTGGTCGGCATGGTACTGAGTGAGCGTATGAGCACTTCCCAAATCGATTGATGCACGGTGAAAATCATTCCTTTCAGGAGCAGTTCTTTGCTCTGAGACAGCCAGGTTCGTCTCAGTGGCATTGCTTTCATCAGCCGAAATGCGTGCCTCAATTTCCACTTTCCCAATTCCTTCGAAGGTTCCCTCGAAAGGGACATCATCTCCTTGGTACGCTAGAGTCGCTAAGTTTCCATTATCCGAGTTTTCAGCGACAAATGAGACAGGTGGCGGGTACACCCCGGTAAATGTTCCAGCTTCTCTATCTGATGATAGTACTCCTTTATCCACCAGAGGAATAGCAGAAGAATCCTCCCGCTGCTTCCGTCTGCGCCGAATGCAGTGTCTCCGTATCTTTCTGAAATAAACAGTCGCAAGAAAAGTCATTGCGGCAGCAAAAACAACTATTAGGAAGGAAGCTGCGGCAATAGAACTCTTCTCATAACTCCAATGTGGTAAATGTGGTACATCTGTCTCGTCGTCCGTGGAAGCAGGGCTAGTCGAAGCGGCCGCTGGGATACCGGAGGCACTGGAATTCGAACTTGCTTCGGCAAAGGTTGAGGAATTTGCTGAAGTTGCCTGGCCGGTGATCATGGTCATACTGTCCGTTTCATGGCTTATTTCCGTGGCATCGCTTGTCTGGGTCGCGCCGTGGTGGCCGCCATCCATATTATGATCTTCTTTCTTCTGAACTTCATCGTGCTTCCCTGGCCCAAGTCGCTTATCCAGCAATAATCCAGTGAGAGCATCATACACATTTCCCCCTCTTTCCACCAGGCTCAATTGTGCTGTGATAAGGTAGCTCTGTATTGCGGACAACCCGCCTCTTTTCCATATGCCTGAGGAGGAAGATGATGGCGACAGCGCTGAAGGATTTCGAATTGGCGTTGAGGGGGACTTTGGAGATGCCGCTACGACGGACAATGTCCCTATGAGGAGAACAAAGAAGCCTTGCATTGAATGAAGAATGCTCGATGGGTTCGAAAACAGAATTAGTAGTGGATTTGGATGTCAACAACCCAGTCCAGTGTGGGATCAAGCAGGGAGGCATAAGACTTCTAAACACAGAGATCAGCAAACACCCGAGGAGATGAAGAAAAGCTGTTCAGGATTCCTAAATCCAGCCAGATGGAGGCTTCCCAGGAAGTAGATATCTCCTTCTCCTTCCTGGGAGCGGTTGAATTGCGCAGACGTGGAAAGCGCCACGCAAGGGACATGGTCATGATGCTACTATTACCAAGCGTCAAGATGGAGAATGCGAGGATGGGTATCCGATGAAAGGAATATGCCATATAATTATCGGAATCATCAATAGATGCCAGTATCGTGTGGAAGAAGAGAATCACCATCGAAAACCGGGTGTTAAACAAATGACATCATTATTTATGGTTGCCTGCGGCTGATAACATGATAGTTATATATTCCTTACGAAAGCCCAGTTCATAATCAGCATTTCGCCCAAGATTTCACACAAGCATCTCGTTATACGACTACAAAGTCCAAGACCGGTCGTCGCATCGCCGAGTCCATTACCGTGATCGCTAACAACCATGCCTCTCGTCGTCCCAGGAGTCAACTTTCCCGTTAACAAGAGGTCCGAATGGCTCGACAAGCTCAAAGGCAAGAGATTCATCGAGTCTGAAGAAGCAGCAACGGATGTAAATGTAAGTCTTGCCCTCCCCCCTCTCCTCGCTATTGGCATTTGTATGTGGTCTAGCGCTTTCAAAAGTTGACCCATGCATCCGTGTATTATATACAGTCCTTCACCCGGAAGGACCTCCCCAAAGGCTGTCGAGTCGTCAAGCCTGGACAGGTAATTACTATGGATTTTATAGAAGACCGGTATGTCTGGCTCTGGTCCTCGATTTCCCCTTCCCCCGTTCTACTCTCGGAATAACTCTTACAGAAACCTTGAATGGCAGACTGAACGTCAACTTGGATGAGAATAATATGGTTAAGGATATCGGCTTTTATTAAGCCCGTGGAACCGGAATTCTGGTTTGTTTGAGACTAGAGAGCTACCAATGCCCTTGTAACGAGTTATGAATTCCGTGAACTTTTCTGACGTACCATGCAAGCCAGCTGTAATTAAAGCCATTCGGCTATTATGATAGCTCAAGTGAAAACGAAGTGAGAGAATGGTTACTCTGAATCTGAACTGTAGCCAGCTAGCCCGAGAGACAAGGATGGGGGCTTTGCTGCGGGCTTTGTTTGTGGAGTGGCTTTATCCACGTAGTCTCTGTTGTCAATACCCGCAGCGGGCTCAGCGACGGTAGTATCGGGTTGTTTTTGAACATTTACTGCTTCTGGTGAAAGAGAGCGAGGGGTTATCTCAACCTTGTCGCTACCGCCAGGAGCCTTTGTGCTGGGACTGGCCTCCTGTGGCTTCTGAGATGAATTGCCGCCGAGGCTTTCCCCAGCAGAAGACTTGCGTTTCTTGCCTGGAAGGAGGAGGTCTTTATTCTTCTCACGGCGCCTCTTGCGTACAGGGATTTTCCAATCTTCCTCCTCCGCAGACGGTCCGTTCTCGGCTGTTGTCCCTTCTAACGCTGCTCTTTCAGCCTGTTCTCGTTGTCGACGGAAAACCTCAAGCTGTTCGGCAGTTTCCTTCTTGATAGTAGCCTCCTGGGCGCGGGTCGACTCCAGAAGAGAATCAAGAAACTCGACCTCATCCTCATCCAGGGCGCGAAATTGGTTCTTTAATCGGATTTTCTCTTCAAAGGCTTCCTGTTTTGCCACTACTCCGTACAAAAAGATCAACCTAACATGTTAGCTCAACGCCTTGGATTACCTGATATGGACTGAGTAGCATTCGTTAGGAGACGTCATGCATGATTCTAATTGAAACATGACGGGAAATCTCTTGTTATGGCGGCCAACGGAAACTTGGCGTTACTTACTCTTATTCTGCTGCAGGACCTCATACAGACTCTTCCCACCCTCTTGACGGCCATATTCAGCTTTCTGCCTTCGTTCTTCCTCCAGTTCCTGCTGTACTCTGTGCCATTCATCGTCGCGTTCTATGGGCTCTTCGTTGGTCCCAGCAGACACAAAACCGGAAGACATGGTGGGACAGTGCGAGGATCCACAGCTGCTGCCTAGTGCCTGGAAGAGATAGTGATGAGCAAGCTCAAGCTGGCGGCAAACAATGGCGGATAATAGCTAAGGCAGCAGTAATATTCCGTAGTGAGGGGGCATTGACTCCGGGCGGACGTATCGAGCTTCCGTTTTCAGATAAAACGGGTAGAATAAGGCGGCGTGTTCACTGCTGCATCGCATTGGCTGGACTGTAGCGGTACCTGCAGATTACATAATCAACACGGCGGCAATATCCCGTCGGCAAATTCATTCTTAATATTATCCATGACAGTAGCATATTTAATATTGATATGCGCTAGTTATCAAATTAAACAATAGCATCTGAGAATGCCCCGCAGGAGAGCTACCCCTCGATGATGCGAAAGTGAAGGATGCAAGGCAACCTTTAGCGAGCACCTATCATTATTATTACCACAGCCTTGCCTTCCAGCACCATGGAGTCCACTGCCCCGCGTCTGCGAACACCGTCGCGGATGGACCTGCCCTTATCGTCCGGAATATCTCCGGGATTCAAGAGAGTAATTTAGACTGGATGTGTTAGTCGCAGAAGATAAGAAGGGAGGTATAAAGATGGCGCTTGTCTGCTGCCAATTCTCTCTCTCCGAGTCAGAAGTAATCCCAGTAGACATTTCCCATGTCCCCCATTGAGAGAGTGTCTGCCATCGCCCGTCATTTCTCTCGAAGCTCGCCCAAGATGTCGAACCTGGAGCACACCAAGTACGTACATATGCGATAAGCTGGAACTCGAGGAAAGGAGTCACGCTAAATGAACGCCCGCCATGCAGGAAAGTCTTTACCCTCAACACTGGCGACAAGATCCCCGCCCTTGGGTTGGGTACATGGCAGTCCAAGCCAAACGAGGTCCGTGAGGCTGTGAAGCACGCTCTTCTCAAGGGCTATCGCCATATCGATACGTGAGTAACCAGGGACGCTTTGGGATTTGCTCCTCCAGGGGACGGATTCAATTGACAGATAACCCACTTAGTGCTCTCGCATACGGCAATGAAGCCGAGGTTGGTGAAGGCATCAAGGAATCTGGTGTTCCTCGCAGTGAGATCTGGATCACCACCAAGCTCGACAACACCTGGCACCACCGGGTTGCTGAAGGCATCGACAGCTCTCTCAAGAGTCTGGGAGTTGACTATGTCGACCTGTACCTGATGCACTGGCCCTCCTCCACCGACCCCAATGACCTCACCAAACATCTCCCTGACTGGGATTTCATCAAGACATGGTGCGCACTGCTCGCCATCCCCGCACGGTTCGAATATAATTTGACTGGAGATTATTGACACTGGTCACAGGCAAGAGATGCAAAAGCTCCCGGCCACTGGCAAGGTGAGGAACATTGGCGTTTCCAACTTTGGAATCAAGAACCTCGAGAGACTTCTCAACGACCCCAGCTGCAAGATAGTTCCCGCTGTCAACCAGATCGAGCTCCATCCGAACAACCCCTCCCCCAAGCTGGTCGCATACAACACATCGAAGGGCATCCACTCTACGAGCTACTCCTGCCTGGGATCTACCAACTCCCCTCTCTACAAGGACCCGACCCTTCTGAAGCTGGCTGAGAAAAAGGGCAAGACTCCCCAACAGGTTCTGCTCCTGTGGGGTATTCAGAAGGGCCGCAGTGTCATCCCCAAGTCGGTCAACCCGGCACGTATCGATGGCAACTTCGAGTTGGATGGGTGGGAGTTGACGGAAGACGAGATCAAGGAGCTGGATGATCTCAAGGACCGCTTCAAGGTCTGTGGCGACAGCTGGCTGCCGATCCGGGTCTTCTTCGGGGACGACGAGTAGAATGACTGATTTTCTTTGAGTATACTGTATGTACATAAAAGCAATGGGAATACAGATAGATATAGAATCATCCCGTCCTTCACGAAGGCTCCATCTCATTCGAGTCCATTAACCGGAGTAATCCAACTGATTGGCTTCTCTGAACTGTCAGCATTTCGCCGCTCGGAACATCAAGGGAAGGCACCGCCACGGAAGTGCGGAGTCGTTCGTGTCCCCCGGCATCAGGCATCCAGATATATTGTCATCTTCAACTCTCCTTCTTCATCGTCTTCTCATCCATTGAAGCCTAAATCGGCTTCCTGCTTCCAAAGTCGTCAGCATGGCGCCTTCCCAGGGGCATCTAATCCTGCCTAAGCTGTGGCGAGCTGCCAAGTAAGCCCCTCCCCTTGAATTGCTTAAGGACGTCATCCCGTACAGTTGTCCCTGACCGTGCCATTTCCCCCAGGTTTGCCTGTGCGAAAGCCATTAAGACCGCGAAAGTGAAACTAGCAGTGCCAGGCTCAAAAGTCTCGCTCTCACTTCAGCCAGCATATGCACGACTCTTGCCACGCCAGCCCATCAATCGAGCCGCGGCCATCCGACAGGCTCACAGCCGTCATTTCTCTACACGCACCTTCGTCCAAACACTCCGGTCTGGATTGTACTGTGACCGCGCTGTCCACAGGGCCCCATCGCGCGTTGCTTCCAACATCAGCCGTCTTACGAACCGCGCCCCCTTTGCGTCGACACTGCGTCCCTGTCTAACCGGCGGCACGCTATGCAGAACCGCAGGCGGCTATGCCGTTGGTGCCGGACGTATCGGAGGAGCAAGATATTTTTCCCACGGTGCTGCTGCACCTGCGCAGGTCATCAATAATGTTTCTGCTGGCATGCGGGCGTTTTTCCTCTCCGGAAGTAAAGTTCGATTCGATGGAATTGATCCTAAGACGGGGAACAAGCGGTACAAGACTGTAAGCCGTCTACAGAGCGAGGCAGAGCGTCAGCTGGAGGGGCTTCCTCGGACAGCGCCCGGCTCCTCTATTGATTTCCAAATCTCGCCGACCATCACTGCTTTCGGGTCTTTGGGCGGTCTGAAGTCTGCCTCGGCTAACGCCTGTGAAGTTAAGACCCTTAACTCGGAAGGACTAATGGACTTGCTTTCTGTCGACTTCGCCCGTGCTCTGAAGGATCTCGCTGCTGTTCTCAACGATCTAAAGCGCCTAGCAACGCTGGGTGACCTACCCATCATCCTACAAGACAGGTCGACCATCCGAGTACGATTCCCAGGATGTGATTCGGAAACTGTTGAACGACTGTGTGACGAGGTCGGAGTCGAGCGCGGACGAATCTCTCAGGACGAGGACTTTGAAGGTCGTGTTGGTGCGGATCTTGCCCTCCTGTTCCCCTTCGCACCCAGCGTCGCGGCTTCACCAAAGGCGGAGTATTTCTCCCTGGAAGAAGTATTGCACCCTAGGAATCCAGAAGAAGTGGATTGGCGTGCGATGTTGTCTTCAGAGGACCAAACAAAGCAATCGTCATACTGTCTTTCCGACTCCGCTGATGCGCCAAGTTTCGTCGACCGTGAGTTGTTTGGGGACAACCCTTGGGCCACATTGTCGTCAGGATATTCGAGTATCAACATCAGCGAACTTGGAGATCGTGCTTTCTTCCCGGAGCTGTCGAGTGCTGGCATTCCCGACAGTAATTCCGACTATGATGGAACTCAAGGAGTGTACAGGTTTTTGGCGGAATGTGATGAGGCTGCGCGCTTGCGTTGATATTATTCTTTCTCTTGAGACAAATAGGCTTTGACAGCCATCCTTCCTTTGTTAAATTTTATTCTGCCTTTTTAATTTTTCTTCCCACTGCCCCTTAACCATGATAGGACATACTATTGAGCTTTGAAGCGATTTTATTTTGCGATGCGATAAGACAGATCCAGATGCCAGTGAGTCATCTATATGGATACTCTTTTTGATCTCTGATTAGCTACAGATGACACCCCACTCGTGTATTTGGTTCAATGAAGATACATTTACATTTGGATAATTATCCCTGTGGCTCTAGCAGATGAAATCATCTGCCTATGGCTATCCCAGTGAGTCTTTGGAATAGACCCATAGAGTTTCATACCTTGATGAGGGTTACTTGATCCAGCATTTCTCACACAAATATGGATGCCCTGATGTCATACCACTAATACTAAGCAGTGGACAAGTATACAAAAAGGCTGTTCTTCACAAAAGCCTTGGCATATCAGCCTGTAACACTGGCAGAATCAGCACATAAAGGCCACAGCATAGAACTCATCCAGTTATCTAGAGACCACACTGCCTAGTATATACCAGCTTTGCAGAATTTGATTGAATGCAAGCCATTCACATTAATGAAGGCGGTGTGAAAATAGGTGAGGAAAAGGCCAGCTATTTTCACACCGCCAACCCCGCGCTAACCAAAAAGTATCTCTCTCTGATGGCATCAGACTCTACGTGCGTGTGTTGCACTTTCTCCCTAGTATCTGGCATCTCCTGCTCATCCTCTCTTCACCATTCCATATTTGCTTTCTCCTCTTTCATCCTTTAAGATCCAGAGGAAGGTGCTCTAGAGAAGCCATCTTTGGCTGCGTAGCCTGGTGGGGTTACGTGGGAGGCCTTTTCCTCTGCCTAAACTCAATTCCCTAGGGACTCGCTACAGACCAGGGATACTGTCCTGTTGTTTAACTTCAAGGGAGTCATACAGAAGACGAAAGACAAGAAACAGGACAGAACAAGTTTGGGCACGATGGAGGACTTCAACAGCGAGACCGATAGTGACTACACCAGTTACTGGAGAGATTGGGTAAGTTCTGAGTTATCTTTTTTTTTTCTTTTTTTTTTTATATATATTTCCCAAAATCGAATTTCTTTGCCCTTTCTGTGGGGAAAGTGGAATGAGTTGCTGTAGCTTCTCTAGAACCCCAGGTGCAATGGCAGTTGGAGGAAGGAGTGCGGTCTGCCAGAGCAAGCGAGGTGACTGTCCTGGATCACCCATTATCAACCTGGACATCTCTCTCTCTTTTCTTTTACAACGCAGACTCTGTGTACCTTCTGCCCTCGTTTCTTTTACTGTTACGTGCCATGGAGAGCTCCTCGTCCGCAGAAGAGAAGCTGGACTCTGATAGGGACTCTTCCTTTGAGCCGTACGCGCTCTCTGAAGGGAATGCGTCCCCATCACCAGAGACCAAGTTATCTGAAACACATGCTTCCTCTGAGGGCGAAAACGAAAGTCAGACCTCTCCTGGGCCAGGTGCTCCTGTGAGCGAGCTTTCGTCATCCGAGGAGGTTTATTTCCAAGCTCTCAGTCACCAAAGGCATTATGAGCTTCCTCTCCCGCAGCTTAGACTGACTAAACGATTCTCGACGCAGTTCATATCATCTCGTGGAAACGAATATTTCTGCGAAATCGACGAGGAGTATCTCACCGATCGCTTCAACCTCACTGGTCTGAATGCCGAAGTTCCCTATTACCAGTATGCGCTTGACCTCATCACCGACGTTTTCGATCTCGATGCAGATGATGAGCTACGCGAACAGATTGAGAAATCGGCTCGTCACCTTTACGGACTTATCCACGCTAGATATATCGTGACTACCCGCGGCCTAGCTAAGATGGTAAGCCGTAGAAAGAAATATCCATACAGTTTCCCCATACTCACGTATCCACAGGTCGAGAAGTATAAGAAGGGTGATTTTGGAAAATGTCCCCGTGTCTACTGTGACGCTCATCCACTCCTTCCCATGGGCCCGTCTGACGTTGCTCATATTGACACCGTCAAGCTCTACTGCCCCAAGTGCGAGGACACCTATAACCCCAAGTCTTCTCGCCATTCGTCCATTGACGGCGCTTACTTTGGCACTTCATTCCACAACATTCTCTTCCAGGTGTATCCCACCCTCGTTCCGGAGAAGAGCCTTCGTCGTTACGAGCCTCGTGTCTTCGGATTCCGCATCCACGCGGCTGCTGCTCTTGCTCGTTGGCAGGATCGCTTCCGTGAGGAAATGCAGGAACGCCTAAAGTCGGCTGGCCTTGAAGCGAAGTTTGCCGAGGAAAGCGAGGGTGAGGACGATGAATTCGAGGAAACGGACGAGGAAGATGACGGCATCCCTGCTAAGCAGCCCGAGGCTCGGGTCGAAGTCGCGGGCGAGGGTCCCTCCACTCGCATGGACCTAGGCAATTAGGAGCTGAATGGTTTGCGAGGTATCAGCGGGTTTTTCGAGGTTTCGTCCTGATGGCTTGCTAGATTGCATAGTTTTTCTTCTTCTTTATGTTTTATGATCCCACCGAATTAACTCGGCGTACTAAAACGGTTTTCCTTGTTTCCCCCTGTTCTGTTTGGGAGGGCCTCAAATCCGAAATTCATCACGGCGCAGTGTTCGGCGTTTGCGAGCTGGAAGATGGCGGGGTTTCTCTTTTTTTTTTTTTTTCCTTTTAATGTGTGAATGTATTTTTATTTATGGGTTTGAAAGCTTCTGATCTGTTCTATTGGTACTACCAAATGGGATATCTTTTCACGTTTGCAATGATATGGTAAAGCAGGTCCTTTTGCCTCATCAATTGTGAACCCAGTCGATATCATGGTGGAATAAAGTAAAGCGACGTATCATGTATGTATAGGTTCATTACCATCCGTACCTCGTGATAGATGCAACGTGCCATCAAGGCGACCAGCCTAGTCCCATTATCTGCAACTCTCGCAGTGTAACGGTGATAGCCCTGGCCAGTTCCTCGCCCTTTTTCCAGGCATCATCATGGGCACCGTGGAGCGGAAGTACGATGACCTTCCTTTCGTTCTTGCCCCGGGAACCAGCCTTTTCCCAACCCGCCAGCGTCTCTCCCACGGCCTCGACCTGACTAGAATCCACCAATTCATCATCCACAGATCTAGCCAGAACAGCAAGTCTTCCACTCTCCCACCCCGTTTCAACCCCATCCTCTCCCTTCACACGAGCCGGCGACACAACATCCCAGACACCTGTCTCATCGTTCCCAAATGCACCCTCAATGAAATCCTGATACGCCGAAATATGACTATGTTTATCTCTCAATAGACTAAGATCATATATACCCGCCACACCCAGTATAGCCGTAGGTTGACCCGCGGCAACAAGTCCCTTAGCCACACCAGGCATCACGCACTGAAACGCCATTGTTGCCCCACAACTATGTCCAACGAGTATATACCTCTCTCCAAACCTGTACTTCTGCTGCAAGAACGACACAGCTGCCGCCACGTCACTAACGTGATCGGGATGTTTGGCATCTCTGAACTCGTTGACGGGCGTGCTTGTACGGTCTTGGGGGAAGTTCGGGTGTGCACTGAGCCGGTACGAAATCGACGCAAGACCTTTTATGGATGCCAGTGTCCCTTTGCCTTCATTGGGTGTTCGAGTCGTTTCTGGGTTGGCGAGGAGGATGGATGAAGCTAGGTCAAAGGCGGAGGATGTCTCGGTTGGGTCACGCCAGGCGCCTCCGTGGATGTAGCTATTTAACAGAATATATTCGCGCGGGTTAGTTATATGCGACGTTTTCCCTCTTTTCTTCCTCTTTTTATGTGTTTTTATGAAGATCAAGTTGGGTTATGGATGTATGTACATCACCCAGTAGCCAGCATCGCTGGCAGATGGCCATGTCGTTACGGAGACGGATTGGAGGACATGGTCCTGTGCATAGTGGAAAATCTCTTTTGTCAGAGGAACGTCAGCCATTATGATTAGATTATCTTGCTGAGAGCGTTGGAATGTTGAACTGAAGCACAACGCTGACAGTCATCTAGAGAACGTGGATCAGTTCCCATTTGGGCCGTGGACGGCAGTCTTGGTGCGCTAGTCCGCTTCGGGCACTAGGCGGTGGGAAAATGTTCACCAAGGCCAAAGACACACAAACCGCGATAATCAACGGCACAGAACCAGCTCGACGTCCTGATTCCCAAGCCTCTGCGCATCGACACCGGGGCTATTACATCCAATATGGCCGAGTAGGTGTTCCTCTTGCTCTGGACTTTTTCAACCATATCATATTGCTAACGGATCTCTCAACAGGAAAGAAGTGCCCCTCACGGCCGTCAAGGTCGAGGCCTTGGTATGGCGACCTCTTCCTGCTCCCTAAAAACAAAGAACAGACGCTCATTATTATTTTCCGGATTCTAGGTCGTCATGAAAATTATCAAGCACTCAGCTCAGGCCTTCCCGACAACAGCGACCGGTTCGATCGTCGGCATGGATGTCGGTGGCACCCTGGAAATCACAAACTGCTTCTCCTTCCCTGTGGTCGAAGTGCCGGCGGACTCACATTTTGACGGGGCCGCTCCGAACCCTGCTGCCGCCGCTCCTCGCGCCAAGGCGAACACTGTCTACCAGGCTGAGATGGTCAGGATGCTTCGCGAAGTGAACATCGATGCGAACAACGTGGGTTGGTACACGAGTGCCAACATGGGCAATTTCATCAACTTGAACGTCATCGAGAACCAGTTCTTCTATCAGAAGGAGATGAATGAGAGGACGGTTGCACTTGTGCATGATGTTAGCCGCAGTGCGCAGGGGAGTCTTAGTTTGAGGGCTTTCCGGCTCTCGCCTAAGTTCATGGCTGCTTTCAGGGAGAACAAGTTCACTACTGAAGAGTACGTTTATCCCTAGCTCAAAAGGCGGCTATTCTTACTTACCCGTTCTACAGGCTACAAAAATCAAACCTGAGATACCAGGACATTTTCGTAGAACTTCCCGTCGAAATCCACAACTCTCACCTGATCACCTCGTTCATCCATCAATATCAAAGCCCTAACATCTCGGTTCCCACCGAAATCCCGTCGTCCTTGGCTGCGCTTGAAAAGGGACAACTTACCAAGTCGGTCCCTCTTACCCCCAACCTGGACAATCTGTCGCTCAGCATCGATCCGTTCCTCGAGAAGAACTGCGATCTCCTCCTCGACAGTATCGAGACTCACCACACCGAGACCAACAACTTCCAGTACTACCAGCGCTCGCTGGCGAGAGAGCAGAACAAGATCAATGCCTGGATGTCTAAGCGGAAGCAGGAGAATGCCAGCCGTGCTGCTCTCAAGCAGCCACTGCTGCCCGAGGACGAATGGCAACGTCTATTCAAGCTCCCTCAGGAGCCCAACCGACTGGAGAGCATGTTGAACAGCCGCCAGGTTGAGCAGTACTCACGCCAGATTGACAGCTTTGTCTCAGCTACGACTGGTAAGATGTTTGCGGTGAAGGGCAACCTGTTGCTCGGCGAGACGGCCAAATGAACGGACTAGCGCACTTGTCTTTGGGGAAATGATTCTGTGCATGCATGCCATGACCTTTACGGCGTAGGGAGGGAAAATAAATTCGTCTATTGATTTCTACTTTTTCGTGCTGGCGGCTGTTGATGCCTGTTGCTCATGCCTTCTGAATAGAAACCCGGAACTAGGGCAGGGTTTTCAGAATCACATGATAGAGCGTCGATGACGTAAAGATTTGTCGAGATTAGATAAGATCTGTCAGGATGAGAAGAATCGCCCTGGACAAGTCTCGCTGTCCTTTGCACTGCCTGTCCTTGCTCTTATTTAGTGTCTATATTTCTGTTACAGTCCTGTTCTATCGGCTTCATCTATGAATAATAGTAACTTTGATATCTGGATTGTAGGTGGATGTGCCATGTCTAGTCAAGAGACCGACGCTACTACACAAACCTCTGCTAACGTGCATGACAGGCTGGAGCTTTTGCAGCGGTTTTCGTTGACTTCCTGGTCTACCCATTTGACACGGTCAAGACACGCATCCAGTCACCCAAATATGAGCAGATATACAAGGATTCCAAGACGGGGAGGGTGAAACGCCATTTGCTGTTTCGAGGGGTATATCAAGGAGTATGGAGTGTGGTGTTTGCGACGATACCTTCTTGTATGGACTGTCTTTCTATTTATAGTTCTTGCTTCTCCGGGATGCATGGTTGAAACTGAACTGATGAGATTCTTGGTTGATTGTAAAAATACTATAGCAGGAGCCTTCTTCACCACATACGAAGCAATAAAATACACACTTACCAACGCTTCCACAGCATGTCCGCATCCGGAAAAGAATAGGCTCCCTTTTACTCACACGCTGCCTCAGCCGATCATACACAGTATTGCATCCTCGTCCGCTGAGATGGTCGCCTGCTTCATGCTCACGCCAGCAGAGGTAATTAAACAGAATGCGCAGGTCGTCCAATCTAAAGAGCACCTCAACGAAGATAAGGGCCACGCAAACAAGATGAAGGATAATAGGAGTAAGGACCGTGTAGGTAGGAACGCCACCATCCAAGCTATATCACAGTTCCGCGAGAAACCCTGGCGGCTGTGGAGCGGGTACACAGCGTTAGTTGGACGAAACTTGCCGTTTACGGGGTTGACTTATCCGATCTTCGAGTCAACACGGGCGAGGCTTATTGAGTACAGACGACAGCGCAGGGCACAGGCGGCGCACACGGATGTTTCTGATGCGGAGAATGCGAATCCGCTGGTGGAGAGGGCTGTGTTCACGGGGATTTCAGCAGGGATGTCAGGAACGGTTGTATCGACTATTACGACTCCGATTGATGTCGTCAAAACCAGGATGATGCTGGAAGCTAGCGACGGGCAGCAGAGCGACAATGACAACCGTAATGAAAAGGAAAAGAAACAGAAACAGAAACACCGGGGCAGCTGGGCTGTCGGCAAGGAAATCTATCACAAAGATGGCATGCGAGGTCTCTTTCGCGGTGGCGCTGTTCGAGCTGGCTGGACGGCCATCTCGCT
Organism: Monascus ruber; assembly: GCA_002976275.1. NCBI lineage: Eukaryota > Fungi > Ascomycota > Eurotiomycetes > Eurotiales > Aspergillaceae > Monascus > Monascus ruber. The sequence continues at coordinate 1,658,591 of PSNO01000005.1, forward strand.
GAGCCTTTACTTGACCATGTACGAAGGCATGCGATTCTACCTGGAGGACCGACGGAACGGGGAAGACACAAAGAACCACGAGCATGAGCGGGGCGAGACAGGGATATAGGACACTTGGATGATTTACGGATGCGGAAATGGTATGCCCTTGGCATTCCCTAAGCGACCTGAATAAGAATAAGTATGTCAATGGGCATTAAACGGACTAACCTGCTAGCTTCAGAAAGATGAAATGAGACCAAAAAAAGATTCTCTCCCAATATAGACAGGAACTCTGGATTTATAGAGAATTGGAATAATGATAGATGTATACCATATATTATAAATATATCTCTCTATTGTTCCTTGACGCAAACCAAAAGTCACCCCTAACTTAAGCAAAGAAGAGAGAAGAGAAAAAACCACGATGAAGCTCCTTACCCTCTCAATAACCCTCTTCCTCTCCACAGTATTCAGCCTCCAAACCCTCCCCGCAGAAACAGAGACGGAAACAGACATCAATGCCAGCGTCCTTGAAGCCGAAGAAGCCATCGACCCCCCTCCTACAGCAACGCCAATATCGGAGGATATCGGCAAGTTCATCCCACACCTCTTTTGGCATCATAAATGTGGGAAGCCATGTACAGCACAGAATGAATGTTATGGGTATTGTGCTACTTGTGATTTTGGGAAGGGGGTTTGTGTTTGTGAGTTATCTTCTCTTGCTTTACATTTTGTCTTTGTCTGTGTTTTTGGGATATTGTGCTGATGTGATATTGCTATATGTAGTCTAAGTACGTGCATGCATACATACTGTGGTTCCCGAGGGCTCAAGTGCCTTCTTATGAGATGCAGTGATTTAGTTCTCAGTCCTATGGAGAACACCTCGAGTCTATTGGTATACACTGTCCTTGAATCAAAAGGGGGAACTGAGATCTGCAGGCTATGTACTGTGTACAAGATGCCACTATGAATAGTCCACTATTGGAGGTATCAAACTCATGAATCATTGAATATCATCATTTGTGCATCCTATCCAAATCATTTCGTCGTTAACCTTAAGGCTGACTGGTACCAGCCAAGAAGGTAAGGTTTCTATGTACTGTTTTCCAAATGTACTGTAGTCCTCGTAGAACATGGGAATAAACGCCAAAGTATAAAGAAAACAACAACAAAAAAAAAAAAACCTATCCAGTCAACTTCTTAAACCAATTAGCCACCGGTGGTAAATCAAATATTCTCGAGGAACGGCCACGCTCTTCTCTTTCGTAGTCTCCGCTTCCAGAGCTGGTCTTGACACCGTCGCGTTCCGCTCTGCGCGCTGCACGCTGTCGCGAGCGCACCTCTTCGATCTCCTCATCCGTCATACCGGGATACTTGGATCGTCGACGAGCATGACGGCGTATTCGCCGTCTGGCTTCCTCGTCCGAGGAAAGAGAGTGCGTGTGGGGCGTTGTTGTGGATAGCGGATCATCAACCACCGTCCCAACAACCGGGGGCGGTTCCGGGGGATCATCGGCTTGGGAATATACCCATGATGAGATCTTGTCTGCACGTCCTGCAGCCATGGGTGGTACTCCTCTCGCATTGTCTGGAACGTGTGATCTCCGACGTTGCGACCTCGCCCGTTCATCGCCGGGACGGTGAGAATGGCGACGGCCATAATAATCATCAGGCATGTAGTCGCGCTCGTACCTGCCCCTGTCCCTGTCGACCCGGACGGAACGTCGTCTCGATTTCGTCGACGTGTGTCTGGAGAGCTCACGTTGTTCTTCCTCCTTGATTCGTCTGCGCTCACGTTCACGTTCTCGTTCTCGTTCGCGCATGCGCTCGCGTCGCTCGGCCTCCCTGACGGCTTCCGTTCGCGCTGCTGCTTCTCGTGCTTCTTCTTCTCTAGCACGACGCTCATCGCGAGCAACCCGACGAGCCCTCCTCTCTGCTCGGCGCCTTTCCTCTCGTTCGTACTCCTCTTGTGCTAGAGCCCTTTCCCTTCTTCTTTGTCTTCGTCTTTCTTCAGCATCTCTAAACTCATCCTCTCGATTTGGCTCGGGAGTGACATGTCGAGAAGCACGCCGTGTTCTCCTTGAAGCTCTTCTGGCTTCTTCATCTTCCGCATCCGTTTGATAAGCCCCAACGGGGCCACCATCCGTAACGTAGCCTTCGGCTTCGGGATCCGGTCTTGACCTTCGTCTTCTGTGTCTGTCTCGAGCTTCCTCTCGTTCAGGGTCTGTCATGTACCTCCGGTCCTCATCATGATAATATCCACGTGTCTCTGTAACCTCTGGACGTGTAGCCTTTCGGAAAGACCCAAAAAGGCCCATTAAACCACCGACTTCCGGCCGCTTCGGTACGGTGTTGGATCGCTTGATAGATGGTCGTCTCAGGGGCATGTCTATATAGTTATCGGCACCCGAGTAGTGTGCTCTTGGAACATGGCGAGGTATATCTGCATCGTCGTAATATTTGGGTTTCGACTAACAAGGAACACGGACCATCAGTATCACAGAGAGATCACAGCAAACCAATGGGACTGGTACACATCGTCCTACCTTTCTTCGGGATCTTCGTCTGGAGTCTCTGGATCCCCTGGCATCTTCTCTGAACGCCTGGGTTTCTGGTCCATCGCGATCCACCGCGAAGTCATCCTCGCTGTCAATAGCGTAAGGATCGACAGGACCTTGAGATCAGATCGTTAGATGAAAAAAAAAAGAATTTCTGAGGAGAAAATCTTACCGGTTCTTCTCCTTCGCGAATGCGACTTCGTCCCATTCGCCCCATTCACGCCGAGTAACATGGGGACCTTATTAGATGTAGCAGGCTTTTCTCCGGGTGGTTTAGAAGGTGTATCGATCTCGTCCTCATCAACCGACGGACGCCTCGAGATGGGTTTGGGCTTAGTGACAGACGCCTCTGTTTTTTGGGGTGACTTTGTCTTTGGAGGTGGCTGCACACCAAATATGAAATTGTTGAAGCTTATCCCACGGGCCGGTGCTGACGGCCTCGCTTCCCTGGAATCCTTGTCAGAGCCAGATGACTTGCCGTCCTTTGGCCCCGAATCTCTTGTTTTGGTAGCAGCAGTAGCATCTTTTGGTTTAACTTCTTTCTTCAGTGCCTTTTTCGATGGAACAGCGGCTCCTAACAAGCCCCAAGAGGCATGAACTGGAGTACGCTGGCGAGCACGCTCCTTTTTCACAGACTTTTCAGGTTCAGGCACCGCAGGTTTTGGTGGTGTCGACGGAGCATCAACACGAGGTGATTCGTCATCCGGATTTCCCTCAGATCCCCCAGCATCATTTTCGTCCTTGGCCTCATCAGGCTGCGTAGGAGGTTCGAGTTCTTCGGAAGGTGGCGCTTCCTCAGGAGCAGTAGTGGCCTCCTTAGACGCATCCTCACCATCCTCTAGGGATTCGACGGGCTCCAGAGTCGGTTCAGGAGGCGCTTTAGCCTCTGGCATAGGTTCCGGTACCTTGGCCGTCGGTGGGGATTTTTTAGAACTCTTTTTCGACTTTTTGGAAGATTTCACTGGTTCAGGAGCAGGTGGTTCTGGTTCTTGCTTCGGAGGAGACTCCGGTTCTGGCTCCAGAATATCATCAAGCGCATCTGGGAAGCTCCCCGGTAGTGCGTCTCGAGAGGGTCTATTCTCTTCAATAGGTATAGGCTGAGTCTCCACACTGGGCTCCTTCTTCAGGGAATTCTTGCTTGTCGACTTTGACTCCCTTGATGGAACTGGTTCCTCTGAAATGATCTCCTTTGCTTTGTTCGGTGCTTTTTCTTTTTCGCTTTCCTTTGTAGCCTCTTCGAGAGGCCTAATGCGTTCGCCCACCGAGAGCTTTCCGGATGTCTTAGGCTTCGTTCGAATAGGTTCCTCCTCGGTTGGAGGAGCGGGTGGCTGTGCCTCTTTGGCGGCGTCGTCACCCACGTCAATGAGGATGTCATCGATCTGTGCGTTCTCCGTATCGTTGGCAGAGGCCTTCGGTTTCTCCTCTGTCTTCGACTTCGTGGTCTTAGGCTTAGCCGTCGAAGCCGCTCCGAAAGTTGCCCAGAAGCCCCTCGCAGCCTTTGCCGGAGGCTCTTCTAGCACTGGGTCTGGTTTTTTCTCTTCGAAATCTTTCTGTTTGCTTGAAGATTTTGATTTCGAAGACGATTTCTTAGTGTTTTTTATATTCGCTGTGTTGCCAAAGGCATCCCATGCCAACTCTGGATCTACATCATCCATCGGAGCGTGACGAGGTTCATAAAAGGCCGGGGGAGGTGTTGGTGCAGGTGGAGGCAATGGGATATCAAGTTCCTCTACGACCTTGCCCCGTTTGGTCTTTTTCTTTTCCTTAAAAGGGTTCCAAATCCCCCAGCTGTCATCATTGTATTCGCCATTTCCTTCAGTAACAAGTTCAACTGGAGGTTTGGGAGCCATTTCTACTGGCTCTGCCTGGACGACTTCTGCTTCCGGTTCGGATTCCCGCTCTGAAATAAGTTGCAATGTAGGTTCAGTTTGCTCTGCGGTTGCTTCAGGGGTGCTTTCCACAGCGGCCTCAGTCGGTAACTCTCCGTTGCGGTCTGGTATAGGAAGACCCTTCTTTTTGAGTGTCTTCTCCCGTTTCTTTCTATCCTTAGACGAAAGATTAACCCAGTTGTTGTAGAGGGGATTATCTGGTAGAGCCGGCGGCTTTTGTTCTGGCTCGGCAGGTGATTCCACTACTGCAGGCTCCTGGGTTGGCTCTGGTTGGGGTTCAGGTTCAGGCTCGGGTTCAACGAGTTGGCCTTTCTTCCCCTTTTTATCATTAGGTGAAGTCATCAAACTATCTGGATCATGGTGGCTTTCGTCTGCATCATGTATTGCAGGAAGATCTTCCTCTAGCAGGGCTCTGTCGACGGCTTTCTTCTTTTTTTTATCCTTCCTAGGAACATCCCAACCAGACCATTCATCCTCAGCTCCCTGTTCTGGTTCTGTTCCAGGCTCTGGCTCTGGAGGCGGGGGCGTTTCCTCGACAGGCTGGCTCTTTTTGTTCTTTTTGCCTTTCTTACCAGGTTGAAGCCAGCTACTCAGCCAACCGTTCTCACCAGAGTCGGCAGGAGCAAGATCCTCAGCAAGAAGGTCGTCGGCAGTCTTCCCATATTCATGGATGTCGTTCGATAAATTGACGGCGGTCCAGGCGTTCTCTTCTTTCACTTTCTCGGTAGTCTCTTCTTTAGCTGACGGGGACGGTTCCGGTTCTGGTTCGGGCTCTGGTTCGGGCTCTGGTTTTTTAGCCTGAGCTGCTTTCTTTGCCTTGCGCAGTTCCTTTTTAGAGAGTCCAGCCCAAGGATCGGCAGGGGGGTCGGCTGCAGGCACCGGTTCTGGTCCTGGCTTTGGTGTAGGTTCAGGTTCAGCCGAGAGGAGTTCGTCAAGGGCCTGTTTCCCCTTTTTCTTCTTCTCCTTCTTGGATGGTATGGCTGACCAAATATTGTCCGCCGTCGACGACTCCGGTTCTTTCGGTCCTTCCCCATTGGCAATCTCATCCTTCGTGCCAGGGCCAACGTTGAGTTCAGGTTCTTTGGGGGGATCATCCGCAAGAAGCGCAATTTTCTTATTCTTTTTCTTTGTCTTGCCGACCGACGCAAAACTAGCCCAGTCCATGTCGTTCTTCTCGATCGTAGTTCCGTTAGTGGGAACTGTGTCGGCATCATCGTTCGCATCTGCACCGAGATCGCCCAGGTCAATCCCATTCGTTTTCTTTTTATCCTTCTTACCAGCACCAGATGTTGACCAAGGATTGTTACTGTCGTCCGCAACGGCATCATCATTGTTCTTTGCACCCTCGTCGGAACCGCCGAAGGAACCGAATCCCCATTTGTTACCTGAAGCCCAACTCTTGCCCCAGCCGCCAAAACCAAAGCCAGTAGACCCGGTATCCTTTTTTGTTTCAGGAGGGTTGAAACTCAGATCCAACTGGGGAGGACTGTCGTCTAAGCTGACATCCTGAAATGCGCTGTTGTTATTGTTTGTAGTCGTCTCAGCAGTTGTAGTAATCGCTGCAGCTGGGTCGGCGCCGCCCTGTACAAGCGTCAGAAGGAGTCTTAGTTATATGTCCCAGAATAGGTACCTTGGCTTTCTTTTTCTTCTTTTTGCTGGTAACGATAAACCCACCCCATGCATCATCGTCGTTATTTCCGGCATTATCAGCCCAACAAAGGTCGTTGTTCGTTGTCACAGCTTCAGCTTCTTCGGCGGCTTTCTTCTTCTGTTCTTCCTCTTCCTTTTCTTTTACTAGCCTCTCCTCTTCTTCCTTTGCGCATGCCTCTTCCTCCTCCTTTGCGCGTGCTTCTTCTTTTGCGCGTGCCTCTTCCTCTTCTTCCTGCTGCCTCTTTTTCTTCTTGTCCTTCTTCTTGTTCCCTATGGCATTCCAATCACCCCAATCCTCGCCATCGCCGCCATCGCCACCGTCATCACCTCCGCCTCCTGCGCCTTCGTCATTACTCCCGTCTCCGGCACCGCCCCCCCCATTCCCAGAATCACCGCCATTTGCATCTTTGCCTGATCCCTGACCTTGCTTGTCACCGCCGATGTTTGAATCATTCGACTGTTTCTGGGCCTGTTGTACCGCCTTCTTCTTCTTCTTGCCGCCTTTGTGTTCTCTAATTCCGGAGGGTGTTTCCAGATCTATGGAGATGTCAAGCACTGGCTCCACGAGTAGCGCAACTGATGATTTGGCCCGTGTCTTTCTCGTGGTTTTCGCCGGCGCCAATTGATCTTCAATCGGGTCCTTTGAGTGCGCTAACGGGGGGAGGAGGGAGTATTCGGGTGGCAGATCGTCGACTGCCTCGCTGTACGGTGGTGGAGGGAGTTGAGATATAGCAGCATTCAAGAATTCGTCAATTACTGGTGTTCCATGTAGAGTTGTGGGGCAAAAGCCCAGATAGTAATCCATGGTTCGTCTCTGGGGCTGGGGTTAGCAGAACGTCGAACAAAATGCGAATTGAAGCGAAGATTAAACATCACCCGGGTTTGGTTTAATCGTTGCGACCCTTTAATTGCACGCGAGACATAGAAAACTAGAAGACAATGCGAAAGAGAGAGAAAAACGAAGGGAAATAACTTCAAATGAAATAAGCTAGGAGCTGGACGAATGTGACGCGTACCGTGTCAGCACATCTCTGCTCTTGGATCCCTAAACTTCCTCTTTTGTCGCCAATCCCACGAGCATCATTATAGGACGAATTGGTCTGCCTTCTCCCAGTAGTATACCGGTTCCCAGACAGGTACCGAACCTTGTCGCATCCATCATCCCGGGTATGCGGAGTCCTTGCGAAAGCCGAACGATCATGCAGGAGCCGGGCGAATCTATCGGAACTGATGAAGCGCACGACCTCCATATTGAATGTTCTCAACGATGCGAAAACGGAACGATTGTTGATGGGGTCTATCGTTGAGAGGCATTGGGCAGGGAGAGGATTGGGGTCGCCGACTGGACATAACCAGTCAGACTGTATGTACCGCGTAGCCCAGGAGGGAAGAAGATAGGGGAATAAACCAAAATCGAAATAACAGCCACTGTAAAGTCAACGCGCGTGGTAGAGTGCAGGAATTGGTGACACCGCGTGGAACGTGACGGGTCGCAGAGGTCCCTTGAAGCACAACAGATATAACTTCTTTTCTTTTTTTTTTAAAAAAAAAAGAAAAGGAGAATCGATCAGCACAGACAAGTAGTGATTAAACAAAATCCATCAAGGCAATTAATCCCAGAAGCAGTTGTCCAGGGGCAACGAGAGTCAGTTGGAGGTGAGAATTATAATGTCGCGAAGTTTTTTTTCTTCAACTATTATATTTTTTTTTTTCTTCAGATGCCATCAGCAAACTTTTCAGTGCTTCTCCTTTGATCCCAGCTGTACAAACCAGGATAAATCCAGGGAATCCTGCCTCAAAGTCTGAGAGACTGAGATCGGGCGTGCTAGTGATGCATCTCTGCAGCCAGTCATCTACTTTTACGCCAGGGTGGCTGGGAGCCCGTTGCAATTGAATGGACCATCCGTACGGAGTACAATACTTATTAATAAATTAAACGGAAAGAGGATGGATATTCCTGGCCATGCAGGGGTATTCATCTGTGTTATCCATCTGCTGCAATGTATCATCTCCTCCAGCAACAACATCAACAACACCATCCTGTTCAACATCGACATCAATACCAACACCAACATCACAATCCGATGATGTATCATGAACTCTAATTTTCCATTGCCCAGCGGGCATTCGACGGCCCAACGCTCTTCTCCACGTCTGCGCTACACCGCCGGTCCGTCAGCCATCGCTAATTAATGCCAACCCCGCCGTGCGTTGCAGTCCGATCTAGCGACGTCAGCCCTCAGAGTACACAACATACTACAAAGCAGCATGCAGTGTATACTCGCATTACTGATTAACTATATATTCTGCCTGTGAAACACCTCAATCCAGTCCCGTCCGAGTAATCCACACCCAGTGACATTGTCGGGTCGTGGAAGCTTGAATAGATCACACCGCAAAACCCAAGTTCCAGTCCGTCTGCATATCAAATGTAAATGCCGCATGCGCGTCACTGGGGTGCATGCAGCCGTCAAACAATTCTGCCCCATCTCGTGGAGCGTCTAGTCAATCCGCAGATATGAAAACGTAAGACCGTGTAGGAGGTTTCGTCCTTGCTTCTGCTATTGTAGATACTATCGATCCATAGCATCTATGTAGTATTGCCTTTTGGTCAGGATAAGAGCAGTTTGCCTCTCGTGGCGCGCAGCTTCGACCACGATAAATCCTATAGAAGCCGAGCAACAAGTTCAGAAAGGAGCTCAACATACTCAAACCGACGCTTGTCTTCTCTCTGTACAACGATAAATGCTATCGAATTGATCGGGGGCTCCGAAGCCGCTTATCTATCAGCTCGGCATGTCACCGACAGGGGCGTGTTCAACATCTCGTCCCCCTTGGTCCTGAGTAGATGTAGATACCACGATAGTTTAAGGCAACAGTTACTTCTAGACTCATGGCTGTCATTCCATGTTGGAGTGGGAGCTGTGGTTTCACTCATTTACAAGGTCCAACCCTATTAACAACCCCTGCAGCTACTTCTGTTCCATTATGTACAGGTCCGTTTATCATGCGGTGTCCGTTGTAGTGTATATGCTGACCAGGAACCAAAAGTTCTCATAATCTCTTGGAGTTGCAATGCATCTGTAAGCAAAGTGCCTGCCTGCTAACAACTGTATCTGAAAAGCAAGTCTTCCTTGTCCGTGACATCTTGGCCCTTTTCATACACTCGCACCGATCCAGTCGCCTCCAATTTGTCCCTTCGCTTATTCTCAAACGCACATAGAAACCAGTAGAGACATACAGCCAGAATAAGAAGGCACCAGGTGATAATAGCCGTCTCGACACCTTGGAAGAAGCGAGGAGCTGTATTAGACTTCCATAGCTGTGGTCCTCCAATGCAACCCACACAGTATCCGATGAAATAGAACGTGTTCACAATGGCTCGTTTCGTATTCCCTTTTACATTGGAGGCGAAAAGACTGAGCAAAATGGCCATGATGTCTGAAATACAGGATGCCTGGAGCAGTTTGTTATTCCCATGTACCATGGATATAGGCTATTATATAACAAAGACTTACCAGCCATGAGGCCACGATCATTCCCCATCCAGCAGATAAAGGGAGTTTGAGAAGCAGACAGTTTCCAACGAGAGGCGGAATACACAAAAGCAGGATCACAAGGGATCTGTTCTTCGGCAGCAAGAAGCATCCCACTACCCCTATCCAAATAAAGCCGATTTGCACTGCCCCTGAGGGAGCCGTGAAGAGCATAGTTTGGAACTTGTCGTAGTGGAGGTTCTTAATGATGAGCGAGGCGAACTGCGGTTGAGGGTTAAGAGGTAACTCCAACACAGTCAGAAGAATGAACAACGTACCGTCAGAACCGGAGAATTCATGGTAGTAAGAATACCAAAGGCGAAAACAAACCATGCCCTTACATCCAGAAGAGCCTCCATCAGCTGTGGAAAGGAGAAACTGGTTTTATCACCGCCCTCTCTGTCCAGGGCCATTCTCTCAATAAGAACCTGTTTGTCTCTTTCACCGAGGAACCATGCATCATCAGGGCCGGAAGGCATGAAAATATAAAAGGCAATCCCACAAGCTGAAGTCAGAGCCCCGGTAATCAAGAAAAGCACACGCCATGGTGCCAATGCCAGAGACGAGTTCTTGCCAACCCCATACATCAGGAGACTGCCAACAACTTGAGCTAGGCCGTTCATTGTAACCCATGCGCTGTCGAATATCGATTAGATCGCGGTAATAACCATGCAGAAATGAAATAAATATAGACATACCCGACACGTAGAGGATGTTCCTTTTTCCTATACCAGATGCTGGTGATAGTCACAAATGCAGGAGACACGGCACCTTCAGTGAAGCCGAGAAGAAATCGAACAGCTGCAAAGCCAGCGAAGTTTTTTGGGGCTGCCAGACACATGCAGACCCCTCCCCAAAGGATACTTGGCCGTGTAAGCAACATTTCACCGTGTTGGGTTGGAGGTGTGTAAATATTTACATGGTAGCTCCGACGAACTTTGCCAGTGGGAGCCTGCTCATCAAGTACATGAAAGGGTACTCGGAAACCAGTTGTCCTGTATACAGATACACAATATGAGTTGGGAATAAGATACCAAAGTCTGTGGAGAGAAAATGCAAACCGAAGTAGAAGATGGACGAGCACCACGAGTACTCGCTTTGAGTTAGATGGAGGTCTTCTATCAGCCCGAATACCGAAGCATAGCTCAAACTCTGTTTGTCCAGGTCTAAATGAGCGAGGAATAAGTAGATATTCATTAGAAGAGCCAGAGTGGAGGGGGAAAGATTCGAAATGGCATTCCCTACACTGGAAGAAAAAGACAAAACATATCTATATGAAAACAGTCAGCGAATGTTTTCCACTTGGATTTATTTGATCTTAGAAATATAAACTCACCATCGGCAAAATAACGCAGTCTATTTTCTGTAGGAGTCTTCGCTCTTCTGCTGCCGTAAACGTACTCACTTGGCCCTCCACCTCGTTAACCTGCTGGCCGCTGCCCTTCTCCTCCAGCTTTTGTTCAGCCATGGGCTCTTGTGTGATAGAACAATATATCTTCTCTCTCTCTCTCCTCAATAGAAAGATCCGGCGGCTAGGGTTCCTTTAAGTATCGATCGTCTTATCATCTTCGGGGAAGACCCTATCACCGTTGACTTTCTGCTATCTGCCATTGACACCGTGCGAGCATGGGCATATCTTCAAACGTTTTACTTTTCGGGACATGGCCGATGATGCATGTTGCTCACCCTGTAAACTTGATATAAGGCATGTGGGGAGACATCGATGACAGCGAGGAAGGGTATATGATTATGTCGTTCCAATCAACCCATAAGAACCCAGGACGCTAATTGAAAAGAATTCCGAGAGAAATACGAGCTGTTATGCTTATCTTCACCAGTTGAATATCACAGGTCTCGCCTCAAGCTGCCTCGAACAACCCTGAAGCATAGACCTGCCCGATATCTAGAGTTACTCTAATGCGCAAGTCATGTAGGTGGCGCTGTAGAGAGGAGAATGGCAATGTCTGCTGGATGGAGTGGGCCACTTTTAACCTAAATAGGAATACTATTCCCTGAACTCCTGGAGATTCCCTTCAAGTTTCTTGTATTAATAAGGACCAAGCACTTTCGGGCCATTGATCCGGTATCCATGCAGCCCGGTCGATGTAGATACTTCTGATGTCTATACAGGAGACCTAGTCTTCATGTTTATTACTATAGCTAGCTAGCCACACTCCTAGAGAAGATCGCAGAGGCAGTTTAGTATCTGACTTAATTCTACACCGAGTTTACAAAAGAGGGGATATTCCAGGCCGGTACAATGCAAGATTATCTACATAGACAAGTTCTCTCGGCTGTGGAGCCGAGAGGTGACTTTCGGTTCCAGATCCGATAGCACTAACTGCTATACTACTATCATATAGAGACCTCTCTTTTTTGCTGCAGTCCCTGTTCCCTGTCTGCGGGGTGTGGAAGAGGAAATAGAGCTTGGAGACGGAAGTTCAAGTCCCTCCCCCGACTACCACCCTAACTTGTCCGTCCCATATATTTCCTAGCCACAAAATGTCTTCCTACAGCAACGAAATAGATGCAGTAGCTCCATCTGCATCAGCTAGCTTGCAGGACAATGCCAAAGATCTCTTATCAGGGGCAGCCGGTGGAGTCGCGCAAGTATTAATCGGTACGAAACCTGTTAACGGAGAGAATGCACCTGTATAAACTGATACCCAGTCTAGGACAGCCCTTCGGTATGCAATATTTTACCTTTCTCGCGGGAATTATATCCTTCTAATGCGGGGGTCCCCATAGATCTTATCAAGGTTCGTCTCCAGACTCAGGGTGGGGGTAATGCTTGGCTGGCTGCACGCGACATATGGGCTCGAGAAGGGCCGCTGGCGTTCTACAAGGTATGTTTTTGCATGTACCTTCTATTCTAACGAACCCATGATGCTCATAACCTTGGACAGGGATCGCTCGTTCCATTGCTAGGAATTGGTGCATGCGTAAGCTCTGATAATTCCCTTTTTCTTTGACCACGTCTTTCTTTCTCACAGCCTGCATGCATAGGTCAGCATTCAATTTGGCGCATTCCATGGGTTTAGACAACTCATCGAATCTTATAATCAAAAAACCAAGCCAGGCGTTGATCTGACATTGTCTTTAACCCAATTCTATCTCGCAGGTGGCGCGGCAGGAGTGACAAACAGTATCATATCGGGCCCTGTGGAACACATCCGTATCCGGCTTCAGACGCAGCCTCATGGCGCAGCTCGGATCTACGCAGGTCCCTGGGATTGTGCTCGGAAAATCATCCGGCACGCTGGGATTGTCGGGCTGTATCGGGGACAAGTAGTTACGGTACTAAGAGAGTTCCACGGATACGGTGTTTGGTTCGCTACATACGAATATCTCATGAAGCAGGCCATGCAGAGGATGCAGAAAAAACGAAATGAGCTTCCGAACTGGATGATCGCCCTATGCGGTGGTCTAGCTGGCGAGTCATTGTGGTTGTTAAGCCACCCGCTAGACGTTATTAAGAGCAAGATGCAGAGCGATGGATTCGGCCAAGAGAAGCAATACGCCACCATGAGAGATGCATTCCGTCAAACCTGGGTCAAAGGTGGCATTCGTGGACTTTTCTACGGTCTGGGACCTGCGCTGTTGAGGGCGATGCCTGTATCTGCAGGCACGTTTGCGACGTAAGTAATCCGATTCCAGCAATAAATGGTCGCTCTACTGACAACCAACCAGCGTGGAAGTAGTAAGGCAGTTACTTGGATAGAATGCTTGTTCGGATCAGAGATATTATATTATATGGAATATATAGACTGGTATAAAGAGATAAACAATAGATCTGCACATCCAACACGGAAATCAACCCGAAGAACAGTACAGCTGCTCTTCATCCATAAAGATTAGCCCAGTCATTAGGTATATTTGTAACGCAGCTGCTATCTGAACATTAATCTAGAACACACGCATAACCCCCAGGCAATCAATTCCTACATTGTACCCTGTACAGCACCAAGCACCCAAGAATGTGGAGAAAGACCCACTTACCCCACAGAACAGCTTAATCCATCTATTCCATGGTTCTTCCATGGTCCAAATACATCAAATCATTCAATCTCTCTAGCCCCTTCCCTGTGATATTTATTTCACCTCAATAGTACCAACTAAGATGGCCAAAAGAATGTGTGATAGCCATCAGGATTTCTGGAACATAAGCAAATTGAAGATAGCATAAGCTCTAATTATTTTGAATGAACTGCCGTGCATTTGTGATTTTCACTGTATTAGAATGGTCCCTTACGGGCTTTTACAGTAGGTTCCATACAAGCAAGAAACTCAATGACTCTTTTCTCTCGCAATCTGCCAAAGTCAATGCTGCTGCATCAGTGTGATGGGGTATCATATTTTATTTAATGCGCCCCGAAAGACTCTGTTGCTATTTTCCAATTCCTGGAGACTAACAAGGGGCAAAGACACATCGTATGTAGAATTGGGAATAGACCCATTGAGACACTAAAAATACATGAACCGACATCGTCGAAATTTGCAAGAGGCCCATTCCTCACATACAAAAAGAAAGGTTAAGGAAGTCATGCAACCCTGTCCCAGTACATCAAATAAGCAAAAGCAATCCATTCAGAAGACAGCCTCTCCAGGAAGGTTCATAAGATATATTTCCCTTAAAAGGCTCTTTGCGTGGTTACCTACTGGGAATGTTCCCGCTTGGCTAGCCCTGGTACTACACCGTATGCTTCTTTATATTCTCTTATGTAACGCAGCTTGTCCTCCTCTTGAAGTTTTACGTATTTCTAAAGTTAGATCGTTAGAAAATCACTGAATCACCGAGAGATAATAAATAAGGCACAAGCTAAGTTTGCAGACGTACCTCTTTCTCCGTATCGGAAGCGCTCTTCCATTCTTCTGCCAGAGAAGCGAATTTCTCTTTTACAGCACCCTTCTCCGTCAAGAAGAAAGTAAAGGCATTACGAGGTGTCTTCACCTGTCTTTCATCATGGAGGATACGGGCTTTTGTGCCCCTGAGTTTCGCAAGTTTACGCCTTGCTGCATTGGCCTCTTTAATTTGAAGAGGGGTATGCGATTTGATAAACTCTTCGTACTTGGCTGCGTACTTGGCAGCATTTTCATCCGCGACAGCAGTGTATTTCTAGATTGTCATAGTCAGCCTTCGCATGAATGTTACACTTGGAAAGCCAAAGGGCATTGAACCTGCTGCTCATATGATGACAATGCTTTTGCTTCTCGAGAAGCCGCTTTAAATGCTTCTGAAAGGGTTCCGTAGGTCCGTATCTTCTCAGGCAGCTTATCCTGGATAGCCACGGTATAGGCATTGGTTGGTCCCTTCTTTGGGGGGACAAGGACAAGAGTCTTCAAGCGTCTAATCTCCGCCTTCCGCTCATTCTCCTTTTTTTTCTCCTCCTGCTCTGGTGTCAATTCGCGCTTCTTTCTGGGGTTGCTAGCTTTCTTGGCATCGCCGGAGGCGGGGGTTTTCTTCGCCTTTGCCTTCCCGGTGTGGGCTTTCGGACGGCCAGCGGCGGTCGCGTAAGAATTTCTTAAACTGCCAAATAGAATGCTTCGAGTGTGGCTGTTCCCAGCGCTCAGGTTTGCAAAGCGATTGTTGGCAACTAAGTAGACGTTTCTCGCATAGTTCGTGATAACGGGAACGCGGCCGGTGCGAGACTGGAGATGTCGGAAGATGCAACTCCCACCTCGAACGAAATTGAGAGGCATCATCGATCGAAGTAGGCGCGAATGCCGTATGATGGGAACAGGTCTGCCAAATGCTGTACCGCAAGGTTGTGCACTTCCATGAACAGGCTGGCTACTGAAGCTTTCGGCTTAACTCGTCGCGTCCATGGCCTTGTTTAGGAGTAGCCCAAAAGGGAAAGGTGTTTCACGTGATCGATATAGGATATAATCACGTGATTGAATTTGCCTTGCGCTTCTCAAGAGAACCTCAGTTGTAGGAAACTCAATCTTGCCGCAGTGTCGAAGACCGACGTCGCCACTAAACTATCTAGTATACGGACTGTACTATCTGCTACATCTCCTGTGTTAATGGAAGGGTAATAATTTATCCTACCATATTATCTACGCACTCGAATTGTCAGGGTCTCAGTAATACTCACTCATCGTTGGCCTGCAACAATGGCTCGCCACGGGGATACTCGCTCACCATCACCTGTAGGCAGCACATATTCTTCATCTAGACGAAGCCGCAGAGATGAGGACCGGTATGAGAAGAGCAGGAGAGACGATGGAAGGCGTTATCGAAGATCTCGCAGTCCGGAGGTAAGTCCGTCCGCTGGTATTCTCTTTTTGCTCCCCATGGTATTGTTGAAGCCGCCTAACACATTTCGCCCCAGAGGAGATACCGTGACCGTGAACGTGATCGAGACCGCGACTCATATCGAAGGCGTGACCGCTCGTTAGACAGACGCGACGATTATCGTGACGAAGAGAGCTACAGACCAAGCCGGCGAGATCGTTCTCGGGACCGACGTCGGTCTAGAGATAGAGATGATGATCGAGGCTATCGTCGGAGAAGCCGTGAGAGGGAATATCGAAGCAGGCGAGATGATTCCCGCGATCGGGCTCGCAGGCGGACAGATGATTCTGCTGACTTGAAGCACAAGTCTAGACGTGAGGACAGCCGGAGCCGTGCCTCAAGCCGGGATTCAACCAACCGAGCTCCAGATGTAAGTGTCTTGAATATATTGCTCCCTTTCTTTGCAGTGTCCTGATTAACATGTCATTACAGAGCCCGAAACCGTCTGCACCAGCCCCTCCAGCGGCTCAGACCGAAGAAGAGAAGAGAGCGGAAAGACTTGCTAAGCTCGAAGCTTGGAAACAGAAACAAGCCGCCGAACGGGAGCGTAAACAGCGCGAACTTGCAGCAACCGGCGGCGCGCGGAGTATACTGGATGAGATTGACCGCAAGTCTGGCTTGAAGCCAGCCGCCGTTTTTCTTCAGACCCCCGTCGCAAATATTGAGGGCGCAACGCCTATATCCTACGCGGGAAAATTTGACCCGAAGGCAATTGCGAAGAATGCAACCGCCTCCACAGCAGCTGCGCCCTCTGTTCTAGGGACGGATGTTGCTGTTCCACACACGGTCAAAACATCCGCTACCTTCTCCTCCACGAATACTGGTATTCAGGCTAACAAACCTCCAGCCTCGACCAGTGTTTCTTCTGGTAAGCTAATCCATGTCTTCCGAGATTATTTGTACTGAGGCGAGTTTACTGACGATATTATATGATTAGCTGCTCCCTTAAAAGTGAAAGGCAACGTTGGTGGTTTTGGGCTAGGTGCGAAGCCCATAGCAGATGCTGAGAAGTCGTCTGCCACCCGAACTCTAGGGTTCGGTGAAGAAGAATCAACACGGAAAAAATTGGAAAAACTGCCAACCCCTCCGCTTGAGGATTCCAAAGATGCTAATGGTGCAGCGGATGTGGCAGCAGAAGGGGAAGAAGATGATGGTGATGTGGATATGCAAGATGGTGGGACTGAAGAGGAGAATGCTGCCGCCGCACGTGCCGCCGCAGAACGGCGAGAAGAGCGCCTTCAGAATCAAACTTTAAACTCACATCTGCACGGTGACATTCAAAATGGGGCCCATGCGAATGAACCAAGTGGTGATGTCCAGATGACGGGAACTGAACCTCAGGATGAAGAGGAGATCGATCCTTTAGATGCCTTCATGTCCGGACTGGCGGCATCTGAGCCGCCCAAGAAGCGTATTGGGGCCACATTTTCCAAGTCAAAGCGACGACAGCCGGAGCCGATCTTTGGAGATGAGAACGATGTCGACGTCACCGCTGTTGGTGATGGTGACGCGGATGACTTCCTTGCTATTGCGAACAAGACTCGAAAGAAGAAGGATATCCCTGCAGTTGATCATGCCAAGGTAAACTACGAACTCTTTCGAAAGAAATTCTATTCCGAGCCTATAGACTTGGTGGATATGTCAGAAGAAGAAGCTGCAAGTCTACGTTTAGAACTCGATGGGATCAAAGTGCGTGGTGTCGATGTTCCGAAGCCCGTCCAGAAGTGGTCCCACTGCGGTCTTGGTGTGCAAACATTGGATGTAATTCGCAAACTTGGCTATGAGAGTACTACTTCGATTCAAGCCCAGGCTATTCCTTCGATCATGTCCGGCCGTGATGTAATAGGTGTTGCGAAGACGGGCTCGGGAAAAACCATCGCTTTCTTGATCCCTATGTTTCGGCATATTAAAGACCAACGGCCGTTGGAATCGATGGAGGGCCCAGTCGCCCTCATTATGACACCCACCCGCGAATTGGCTACGCAGATTCACAAAGACTGTAAGCCGTTTTTGAAGGCGTTAAATCTCCGTGCTGTCTGCGCATACGGTGGCGCTCCAATCAAAGACCAGATTGCGGACTTGAAGCGTGGCGCTGAAATCGTTGTCTGTACTCCAGGGCGCATGATTGATCTCCTGGCAGCAAATGCGGGCCGAGTCACCAACTTGCGGAGGGTTACTTATGTTGTTCTGGATGAAGCGGACCGGATGTTCGACATGGGCTTTGAGCCGCAAGTTATGAAAATCATGAGTAACATACGACCAGATCGCCAAACCGTACTTTTCTCGGCAACGTTCCCGCGTAACATGGAAGCCCTCGCTCGCAAGACCTTGACCAAACCTATCGAGATAGTCGTTGGCGGTAAAAGTGTTGTCGCGCCGGAGATCACCCAGATTGTAGAAGTGCGCAATGAAGATACGAAATTCGTACGACTCCTAGAGTTGCTGGGCAACTTGTACTCGGACGAAAGGAACGAGGATTCTCGAGTGCTGATCTTTGTGGAGCGTCAAGAATCTGCAGACAGCCTTCTTCGCGAGCTAATGCGCAAGGGCTATCCGTGCATGTCCATACACGGAGGCAAGGATCAAATTGATCGTGATTCTACCATCGAAGATTTCAAAGCTGGTATCTTCCCAGTCTTGATTGCCACTTCTGTTGCTGCACGTGGTCTAGATGTGAAACAACTGAAGCTGGTTGTAAACTACGATGCCCCGAACCACCTTGAAGACTATGTGCATCGTTCCGGTCGAACTGGACGTGCGGGAAATACGGGAACAGCAGTGACTTTCCTAACCCCGGATCAAGAACGTTATTCCGTTGATATCGCCAAGGCGTTAAAACAGAGTGGGCAACCTGTGCCAGAACCTGTGCAAAAAATGGTAGATTCATTTTTGGAGAAAGTCAGGGCTGGTAAGGAGAAGGCCAGTGCCTCTGGCTTTGGCGGAAAGGGTCTGGAGCGCCTGGATCAAGAACGAGAGACGGCACGTATGCGCGAACGACGCACGTACAAGACGGGAGAGGAAGGTGAAGAAGAGGAGGAGAAAGATGAAAAGAAAGCTACCGAAAAGGAGGATAAGTTCGCCAAGGCTGTATCTTCTATCCAGGCGGCCGCCCCGACGCCGGGTATTCCAAAGGGCATTGATCTTGACGGTAAGATCACAGTGCACAAGACGGAGAGGGAGGCCCCTGGCAAGAATCCCCTGGACAAGGTCGGCTCCGCAGTTGCAGATATCCACGCGCGTCTGAGCCGTGCTGGCGTAATGAGAACGGGAGTGCCCATTGATAACCGTGGACCTGATGCGGGGGCTTTCCATGCTACTCTTGAGATCAACGATTTTCCTCGTAAGTCATTCTCTGCTCTGTTTCCTGGCGTTTCGTTATTTTCATTGAGGATAACTTGCTAATTGCTTCAACAGAGAAAGCCCGATGGGCCGTCACCAACCGTACGAACGTTGCCAAAATCCTCGAAGCGACCGGCACGTCCATCACGACCAAAGGAAGCTTCTACCCACAGGGCAAGGACCCTGGACCGTCAGAAAATCCTAAGTTGTATATTCTTGTTGAGGGAGAAACAGAGCTTGCCGTTACGGATGCCATGCGCGAGCTGATGCGGTTGTTGAAGGAGGGAACCCTTGCTGCTGCTGACAGCGATGCAAGAGCTCCGGTGGGTGGACGATACAATGTTGTCTAGGTAGTTATAGCTTATAAGGCACCCTTCCTATCATTCTCGATATTAATTAAGCCGAATTGAATGGAATTATGACCTACAACTGAGTGTTCTGCTTAATTGAACCGTAGCGTCGTCTCAATGTGGGCTATTTCTCTACTTAGGGTATTCAAAATGTGTGAGATAGCCACATTCTAGGATATCATACTTTTTTTTTTTTTTTTTTAGGCTTGTTTCTCTTGGCCATTTACTCTGTGGGTTGATTGTCGACACGAAGGCGAAGAGCACGTAAGTCTGTCTCCGTAGGTAGTTGACTCGTTTCTAACCACTCTCCACCACTGCTAACAATCCCACCATCATTTTTATGTCCAAGCTGTTAGCTTGGCATTCAACCAAACCATGGGAAATGTGCATTACATTTGTCTCGAATCCGGCGGGCCTTTGTTTCGGCGATTGAACGGAATGTCCCTATTGCGTGCTTTTGCCGCCAGGATGTTTCACAGTGTTGATACCACGGTGAGCAGGATATAAACCTGGGCCAGGGAAGAAAGGGAAGAAGGGGCAAAGAATTTTCCACGTAGTCTGCCTCTCTGTCTCATTTCACCTCTTCATAAAGCTGGCCAGTTCGCCGCTGTGCTCTGCTGGTATCTTCAGGCCTTGATCATCCTTTTCTCGACTCAATTTCAAATGGCACCGGAAATAGGGGATCCTTCGCTTACAACCAAGGCAGCTCCAGAGGCGCTTCTGTTGGTTGGAAAGAAGTCGGATTCGCCATTTCTCTTCCATCATAGTCTGGTAACTACGGATGCCGATGCACTTGAATCCCACGCGGCGGCATCACTCCAATTGCAATTCGACCAAAGACCTGGCTCGATCGCCAAGTCAGACAGCAAGCTCATCGTTTCTCCCTACAATGATCCGCGCCATCTTCTGGATCTAACAACATTGGATACGCCGAATCGGCTTTTTGCAAAAGCTCTGGCCATATTTAAACCGATTCGCGATGACTATGCGACAGCTCCATATACGGAGTCATTTAATTGGCAGGATATCTTTGAATTTTTGAAGGAGCTATCCGATGCGGAACAGTATTCATGGAGCAAGCAGCATTTCTTCGTGGTTGTTTTTCGATCCACTCTCCTTCCCAATGCAGACTCAGAGCGCCTTGGTAAGTTGGATGCACATTCCCACCGGGAGGCCACTGCCAGTGGTGGGCTGCTGAAGTATTGGTTTGGAACTATAAACAGCAACCGAGAGAACCTAGCGACTTGTAAGTGAGAGCCAGAAAGCCAGTTTGACTGGTATTCAGGACAATGCTGATTGACGATATTTTACCGCAGGTTTATGGCGTGGTAAGACCGATGCACGACTAGGAGGTACTGGTCCATGGCATCAAAAGGCGCGCGCTGTTGCCCCAGTGATGTATGAGAAGATTGCTTTGACGACTTTGAAGTTGGTCGTCGATGACGGTGTTAAGTCGTGGTCATTCAGCGAATGGGTGGGTGAAGACGAATGAGCTTGAGATTGGTCTCCCAACAACCGATATTCCATACTATATTTTGCATTTTGACACTTTTTGGCATTCTCATCGTTGCCATCTTTGGCTTCCCGGGCGTCTTCAGTTATACTACCCTTTTTGCGTTCCTTTTGGAGAGTTTGATCTAGTCTCGGGGCATTGCGCGTGCAGTTTCTAGAATTGTCGAAGCGGTCTATATTATAGCCCTGGACTTGGGAATTTTGAATGAACGCTTACTTATGCCTTTCCTTCACTGCGCTCCTATCTATGTGCTGAAGCGCGATGGTCTTTGACATGACCCAATCCGGTAATAGCCGGGCTGAGCCCTGAGTGCATCACGTGGGAGATGCGGAGGCAGAGTCGGGCCGCAAAGTCAGAGGGCAACGGCGTTCCCCGCTGTCGTCGTTTTCCCTTGGGTAGATTCTTCTCCCTCTTCTCTCCCCTCCTTCTTGTTCTCCCCCTCCCACCTCACTCCTACTTGTCAGTGTCCGTTTTACCCAGATTTCTATGAATAAGTGGCTGACTTTCCCACAGTTTACTTCATCCCTCTTCTCCCTCAATATTTCCCTCTTCAATCGGACACTTTTGCCATGGCTGCCCCCGCCCACAAGTTCAAGGTCGCAGACATCGTACGTAGCTTCTCCTGGCTCTTCAATCTCACGTTGTTTGCTGACCCAATTGCCTTTGCCATAGTCCCTGGCTGCCTTCGGGCGCCGCGAGATTGAACTCTCCGAGATTGAGATGCCTGGTCTCATGGCCATCCGCCGCAAGTATGCTGCTGATCAGCCCCTGAAGGGTGCTCGCATTGCGGGTTGTCTCCACATGAGTACGTGTCATTTCTATGTCTTTATGGCAGAATGAGGCCCTGACAGATTTTCACAGCCATCCAGACTGCTGTCCTTATCGAAACCCTGACTGCTCTCGGAGCCGAGGTCACCTGGTCCAGCTGCAACATCTTCTCCACCCAAGATCATGCTGCCGCTGCCATTGCCGCTGCCGGTGTCCCTGTGTAAGCTGTGAATCTTACGTTAATTGTCATTTCATTTAACTTTTATCTGACAATACTTAGCTTTGCCTGGAAGGGTGAGACCGAAGAGGAGTACAACTGGTGCTTGGAGCAACAGCTCCGCGCTTTCAAGGATGGAAAGCAGCTCAACCTTATCCTTGATGACGGTGGTGATCTGACCTCTCTTGTCCACAGCAAGTACCCTGAGATGCTCAAGGGCTGCTACGGTCTCTCTGAGGAGACTACCACTGGTGTTCACCACCTGTACAAAATGCTCAAGGATGGCAAGCTGCTCGTCCCTGCCATCAACGTCAATGACTCCGTCACCAAGTCTAAATTCGACAACCTGTACGGTTGCCGTGAGTCTCTCATTGACGGTATCAAGCGTGCTACCGATGTCATGATCGCTGGAAAGATCGCCGTTGTTGCCGGCTACGGTGACGTCGGAAAGGGTTGCGCTCAGGCCCTGCACAGCATGGGTGCCCGCGTTTTCGTCACTGAGATTGACCCCATCAACGCCCTCCAGGCTGCTGTTCAGGGTTATCAGGTCACCACCATGGACGAGGCCGCTTCTCTTGGCCAGATTTTTGTCACCACTACTGGTTGCCGTGATATTCTGGTCGGCAGACACTTCGAGGCCATGCGAAATGATGCCATCGTTTGCAGTAAGTCTTTGGATTTTGTTTTGCTGAGATTCATGTAGCTGATCAGTTCCAAGACATCGGCCACTTCGACGTTGAAATTGACGTTGCTTGGCTCAAGGCCAACGCCAAGTCCGTTCAGAACATCAAGCCCCAGGTTGACCGCTACCTGATGGCCAACGGTCGTCACATCATCCTTTTGGCTGAGGGCCGCCTGGTCAACCTTGGCTGTGCCACTGGCCACTCCTCCTTTGTCATGTCCTGCTCCTTCTCGAACCAGGTGCTTGCTCAGATTGCCCTGTTCAAGGCCGAAGATGAGGAGTTCGGCAAGAAGTACATTGAATTCGGTGCTTCTGGCAAGAAGCCTGTTGGTGTATATGTTCTTCCCAAGGTTCTCGACGAGCAGGTTGCTCTGCTCCACCTCGAGCACGTCAATGCCAAGCTCTCCAAGCTCACCCCTGTTCAGGCCGAGTACCTGGGCCTGGATGTCAACGGTCCTTTCAAGAGCGAAATGTACGTTGGCCCTGCTCTCATTTCTTCCGTTCTGAACCAGCCAGCTAACTTTTCACCTAGCTACCGCTACTAAATTTCTTAATGTTTCTTTTTGTGTCATCTTGACAGATAGACTTTCAACATGATAACGATGTTACGATCACATACAGGGTTCTTCATCAACTTTGAACTCAAAAGTATTTGACCTTCAACGGCAAGATAAAAGTGGCATACATGGGGATTTTCAAGGATAGTGTGTTCTGTTTGGTTGTCACGGGCGCGGGTCCTGGGATATTTTGCATTCAACACTGCTATGGACGGTTGTTTGAGGTTATTATTTCCTTTTATTTATACTATATCTTGTGACTCTTGGCTCCTTTCCCAGTTGGATGGTAGAGGCATCGCCAGATGACCAACATGCACTGAATAGTAGTGATTATTTCCAATGCGATGAATGATTTTGCGTTGTGATACGTTTCTTCATTTCCTTCATTTCCTCAATTTCCTCCACCTTATATATTAGGCCTTGGTGATTTTTAACCGCTTAAAAGCCTCAGAATTCTCCTTGATGGCTACCTCGACAGGCAACCTCTCCATACTGCTCGCTCCAAAGAAGCCATGAATACCCTTCGTCCGACTGAGAATAAACTCCGCATCCTCCGGCGCCGCAATAGGACCCCCATGACAAAGCACAATAATGTCTGGATTGACCTTAACAGCGGCATCCCGAATACCCTGCACGGCACCCACACAATCCTGCAAGGACAAGGCGGTCCTGGCCCCAATAGTCCCCGATGTTGTAAGCCCCATATGCGCAACAACGACATCCGCACCGGCCTTGGCCATCTTCTCAGCCTCCTCAACATTAAACACGTATGGCGTCGTCAGGAACCCCAGCTCATGCGCGATCCGAATCATCTCCACCTCCTTATCATACCCCATATTAGTCTCTTCGAGATTCTGCCGAAATGTCCCATCGATCAAGCCGACTGTTGGGAAATTCTGGACTCCTGAGAACCCGATGCTTTTCAGGTGGGAGAGAAATTGGGGCATGGAGCGGAAGGGATCTGTGCCGCAGACGCCGGCTAGGACGGGGGTTTTTGTTACTATTGGGAGGATTTCGTTTGCCTTTTCCCGTTAGTATAGATTACTGATAAACATGGATGTAAGGAGTATATAGGGGGTATACCATTTCAAGCACGACTTGATTCGCATCGGAATACGGCATCAATCCAGCTAGGGAGCCATGGCCAGCCATTCGGAATCGGCCTGAGTTGTAGATGATTATGAGGTCACAGCCGCCCTTTTCGACGGACTTGGCGGAGAGACCGATTCCTTTTTATTTATCAACCATTATTTGCGTCTGTTGGGGAGTGGTCTATAGAGTTCTCATGACTTACCGGCTCCTGCACCAACGATGGCAGACCCGCTGTTTATCACCTTGCGGAGTGCTTCGAGAATCTGTTTGCGGTCGGTTGGAGGAGGCATTTTGGTGTTTGTTGATTTGGTGGTCTTATTATGGACAGAAGGTATGTTGATATGAGAAGGGAAGAAGAAGAAATCAGAAGCGTGGAAGACGCAGCAGGGGATCGTCAGAAAACGACGTCACAGTCGGGTGTCGTCCGAGGTTGTCGACGAGAGTTCCTTGAGATTACTCTTCCAACAACCCACGTAGTACTTATATACACTATAATGTCTCCCAGTGCTACCGTTATCCTGCTAGGAACATGCGATACCAAACTCGAAGAAACACTCTTGGCCCGCGACCGGATCCTCAGTCACGGTCTCTGCTCTGTGCTCGTCACGGATGTAGGCAGGACGCCGACGGTTGCACACAAGAACATCGACATCACAAATCGAGAGCTGCTAAGGCGATTTGACGGTATCGATGATCTGTCCACCCTTCCCAGGGCAGAATATATCAAAAGGATCACCTCGTGTGCAGCTTCGCTGGTCAAGAGCCTGTATCAATCTGGAGCCATCCACGGCATCATCGGCATAGGAGGATCGAGTGGGACGGCGCTCTCGACGGGCGTGATGCGCCAGGCTCTGCCCATCGGATTCCCGAAACTGATGGTCTCGACGATGGCCAGTGGAAATGTCAAGCCGTACGTCGAGGAGACGGACATCACCATGATGTACAGCGTGGTGGACATTGCGGGGACGAATTCCATCTTGAATCGCGTTCTGTCTAATGCTGCTGCCGCGATTGCTTGTATGGCTGCGACTTTTGCAGACAAAACGGCTGCTGCTACGACTGTCTACACTTCTATTCCTGGAACCAGTTCAGTCACTCCTCTCCTGCCCAAGAAGCGAGTCGGGGTGACCATGTTTGGCGTGACAACGCCCTGCGTGGATAGAATCCGAGACTATCTGGGACAAACCCACGGGTATGAAGTGTACATCTTTCATGCAACAGGATCCGGGGGGAGGGCCATGGAGCGACTGATTTCAGAGCACCAACTCGATGCCGTGCTCGACATTACCACCACGGAAATTGCGGACGCCATCGTCGGGGGCATATTGGCGGCCAGTCCGAACCGATTAGAAGCAGCTGCAAAATCGGGAATCCCTCAAGTCATCAGCGTGGGAGCGTGTGACATGGTTAATTTCGGACCGCCAGACTCGGTTCCAGTAAAGTTCAGCGGAAAAAGCGATGACAACGGTCATGGTAGATTACTCTACGAGCACAACCCGTCGGTGACATTGATGAGGACTACGCCGGATGAATGTAGACAGATCGCCAGGTTTATCGCCCAGAAGCTCTTACTGGCATCACGCCCGGAGATGGTCCGAGTAGTGCTGCCCACCGGCGGGGTTAGTATGATGGACACACCCGGCCAGCCGTTCTATGATCCGGAAGCCGATGCGGTTCTATTTTCGACATTGGAGGAAGAATTGGCGGGGAGTAGGATCCAAGTGATTCGCAATGAGCAAGCCATCAATGAAGATGGGTTTGCAGTGTTGGTAGCAGAGTTACTGATTGGACTGGTCGAAGAAAAGGCGTCTCACGTCAGATAGTAATTGCTATACTGCACGGCAATAATAATAGGAAGAGAATCGCATTATCATTGTTCATCTGTGCCTTCTCCACACTGCGAACGGGTAAATTGTCATCGTGATGCCACCGGGAAACCCCCGAAACAGGAAATTAGCCGGTCTGGTGTGTGGAGAGCGTCACTGATATTATCCGAATTGGAGAGCAGAAATCGCGCGTTGTCCTTATAAAAGAAAAGAGACGTCTTGACTGGAACAGAAATATTGGTGAAATTATTCGCATGAAAATGTCGCCGTTGCGTCCTCTCGAGGGGAAGTTTGGCATCGTCACCGGCGGATCGCGCGGTACGTCAACTTCCATCACTTAGTATGAGTGCTTCATTCCCTAACCGAATCATCTTCCAGGGATCGGAGAAGCGATCGCGCGCAATCTCGCTGGCAAGGGCTGCTCCCTGCTTCTGGGCTATACTTCATCGTCCAGTCAGGCCCGAATAGAGCAAATGTGCGCAGACATAGCCAAGGAGCACTCAATCCGCTGCATCAGTGTACAAGCCAATCTATCTAATCCAGAAGAGGCCGTCTCCAAGATTCTCTCCCAGGCCAAAGAACACTTTACAGACCGCGGGTCGGGCAGATTCCAAATCGACATCCTGGTCAACAACGCCGGAGTTTCCAAGGACAGACAACTGAACGACAGCGATGCCGGTCCTATTACCCGAGACTACTTCGAGTGGCACTATGTCATCAATGTCTTGGCACCATTACTCCTAACACAGGCCTGCGCGTCTTATCTTCCCACCGACCGGACCGGTCGCATCGTCAACATCTCCTCCGTATCGTCCTCGATAGGATTCACAGGTCAGACCGTGTACGGCGGCACCAAGGCCGCGCTGGAGGCTATGACGCGCACGTGGGCGCGCGAGTTAGCGGACAAAGCCACTGTCAATGCTGTCAACCCGGGCCCTGTGATCGGGGACATGTACTTCCAAACAGGTGAGGAGTTCTGGACTCAGATGCAGGGGTATCAGGATAGTACACCGCTGAGCAAATTGCGGGACGAGGATGTGCCGCTGCTAGGAGAGGAGATGGCACAGCTGATCAGGGAGAAGATGGGGGGGAGACGTCCGGCATTCACTCATGAGATTGCCGGGGTTGTGGGGATGCTCTGCGCCGAGGAGTCTGGGTGGTGTACAGGGAGCGTTATCTGTGCGAATGGAGGGATGAGGATGGGCATGTAGGTCTGTCCTAGCATAGAACATCATAATAGACCGTTTGGATACTCGACAGCGTGTAAGAAGAGAATCACGTGAAGATTAGATATCCGGCGACGTCATTGTCATGATCAGATCATCCTCGGACGTTAAAACGTTCATCGTTGAACCCCTGTCGAGTCTTGATGCTTACCTGTCTTTCTTTACCTTTCTAGCTACTGCTTCATCCCTTCCAAATTGACCACATCTTCTTCCAGCAGCATCTCGGTCTACATCTACTCTGAAGATGTCTCTGTCCCGAATCATACCCAGAGCAACGGATACGCTCTTCCACACCCCTAGAGCCACCCAGGCTCTCTGTAGGGGGTACAGATATGTACACAGGAATACGCGTTCAAATTTACCTTCTGGGTGCGGTTTGATTAGGGCTCTGTCATATTTACCCAGAGTCCATCTTAATAATAATAATACTACAATTCCACGAACATCCCTATCCCTGGAATACCCTAAGAGGAGTTATGCCGATTCAGCAGCCGCGAGCGGGAAAAGAGAAGCGGACCTCTTGGTTGAGGAATTGGAAGAACTGTGCGTCCTTTCATATCCTGTAATAAAGTGCAGGGTGGAGCAAAGAAAAGAAAAAAGAAAGAAAGAAAGAAAGCTAACAAACACGAAATCAGCTACCTAACCGCAAAAGACGAATTCGAAATAGCAACAGACTCAACCGACTCCTCAACAATCTACGCCGCCTCAGATCGGGAATCCGCACGAGACGCCCTAAACCAGCTAATCTCAATCTACACCCTCTACACAAGCCCGGAGTTATCTTCACCGACCTTCAACGAAGAGCAGCAGGAACAGGCGAAACCAATTCGCCACGGCGAGGATCACGGATTCGTTGAGGATCAGTCCAGACTGCATGTTCATGGACAGGGAGCCGTGCATGATGCACCGGCGAAGGGACAGCAGGGGCAGAAGTATCAGGAGACTGATCCGGATGAGGAGAGTGCTGAGTTGGCGGGGAGGTATGTGGATGTTGAGACGAATTTTGATCCTACCAAGATTCCGGTTGAAGTTAGGGCTGAGGTGAGGAGGAGAGTGGAGCAGAGGGTTCGAGAGTTGGAGGCTGCTGTTGAGGCTTTGGAGGAGAGGGCTAATGCTGATTAAATATTTGCCTTTTTTGTTTGGGGATTTAAATGGTTAAAAAGAAATAATGAATGTATGGAAGCTGACAGTTAGTAATGAATTTTTATCCCAGTACTCCATAACACTGTATATCTTCAAGTCATACTGTACAGGTGTCTACACAGACACGTCATATCACGTCACATTTGGGTTGTTGCTTTCGTGCCCTCCACTGAACGCCGTTGTCAAAAGATCCATTACAGCAGCTCCATAGTTGTTCGTCGATTATATATGTCTTGACCGTTGACGCCTGGCTCCGTGTTGTCTTTCCAATGTCCGTGTCATATACTATTGTATCATACATTCCGTTGTATCTGAAAGAGAACCAAACCAAGAGAACGCATCTCCGGGTATTACGATATGTCGGGAAAAGGGGATAGTGTGAATTGATCGGGAAGAGGTGAGGGAAATGGTGTACTGGCCAACTTGTGTGTCGTCTTCATGTGGCGTTTTAATTGATCTGTAGCATCGACAATTAGTTTGCAGCCCAAAAAACAAACAGACACACACACACAAAAAAAAAAAAAAAAAAAAGCCAGACATACCGGGTCGAGTAAAACTCTTGTCACATCCCGGGAATGTACATTTGTGTTTTCGTTCCCCGTGTGCTGCGGTTTTATTAGCTCGAGCAAAGGGAACAACAGAAGGGCAGGTAACATACTCAATTTGTGACTGGACATGTTGGACGACTAGATATCACAATCAGCTTACCGGCCCAAAATGACTATTTGCATTTCAGGTCGACCTACATCACCTGTTTCGAAATTGCAACCCGGATAATTGCACTTGAATGGCTTCTCGCCAGTATGAGTCCGAGTATGCGTTTCTGACCCTCGTTAGTTACTGCCCACATGCACCAGACAAAACCCCGACAAAGCATACTTAGCTCGCTGCTGTCAGTGAATGCTTTCCCGCAAACCTGGCACTTGTACGGCTTTTCTCCTCGATGACTCCTTGCATGTCTATCCAGCGTCGCCTGTCTAGCAAACTGTTTCCCACAGACATAGCATTTAAAATTTTTATCTGGTAAGGGAAAAAAAAGTTCAGCTTCCTACACTCCCGTCAGAAGACCATGAATGCAGTACTCACAATTGCTATGGGTCAAGAAGTGTCCCTGAAGCTTCGACTTTTGTGAGAACGGGTCATCTGGACGATGACAGTCCTCCCAGCAGCAGTAATACCCGTGTCCCTTAGCCCCGTCAATTGCCGTCATGTGCTTAGAAACGAGATGTTCTTGAAGAGAGCCCTCGTCTGAGAACACCGCCCCACAAGTCCTTTGGACTCCTTGGAGCGTCGTGGTCCATTTACAGACGTGCGACTCAAAATTTTCAGAGGGAAACTCCGGGCTCGTCAACAAGGAGGAGCTTCCACCTTCTAACGGCGGAGGGGTCTGGCCAGGACTAGAGAGAAAGTGAGAGCTCACACTCGACCGTGATTGGCGAGAAAATGGAGAATATGGGTGTGAATGCAAGTGGGAATGGTGGTAGCAGTGGTGATGTGAACGGCAGGCTCCTCTCAGAAGTGCACTGTTTTGGTTACCGGGCACCGAGTTGATACGGTTCTTGATTATATTAGTCAAGTGGTGATTTCCGGAATGATGAAAGCAAGCAGGAGGAAGTGCACAGGGGTTTCCGTTGGACCTGCCCAGATGTTCCTCACGTTGGCTGCCCCCTTGCTCATGAAAACCATGACAGTTGGAGAGGTCTGGGCATGGCCCCAGCATTTGGAGGGTATCTTCTAGCTTAACATGATTCTGGGTCGGGAAGAGGTTGGTCAGGCCATGGCACCCATGGTGAGAGGAATTTTGATGCGCGCATTGAGTTGCTGGTGTCGAACATGGTATGAAGAAGCTATTAGGAGAATGAAGATCAACTGCGCCAGAAGCAGTATGCTCTCTAGCCGGAACCTTTCCTGATTGGCCGGTCTGGCCATGGTTAGCTACCGCGGCCGGCAGTAAGTTGTTGCTTGGCAAGGTAATCGGAGTCTGCAGCCCTAACAAGGACCCAAGACCGCAACCAACGCTAGGATCGCTGCCGAAACAGTGGTTATCAAAGCAGGCAGGGCCGGTGTTTTCGCAGTCCTTGTTCTCGCAGAGCTGCACAGAGCAGATGGTCGACTCATCGCAGTCAACGAAGCCATCGCAGACGGAGGAACAATTGAACGAGCAGTCATCAACGTCACAACATGCCTCGTCGATATCGCACTGCGCAAATAACGAGGTGTGGTGCTCATCGCCTGAACACGGCCACTGGGGTTGCTTGTTGGTATTATCCGACGAATCTCCCAGGTTTCCACCATCCAGGTGGAATGACTCCCAGTGGCATTCTAGGCAAAAATCGTCGTCTTTCGACTGGGCGGACATAGGAAGAAGCCAGACCGATGACTCGGAGGGAAGATAGCGGCAGGTGGCAGTGGAACGGGGCTGACGATTGTTCGTCTTCGTTGAAGAGGCAGTATCAAATTGAAACTCGAAACAAGAGGAAACCACAGTCGAGAGACCTCTAAAGGAAAAAAGGGAGAGAGAGAGAGCGTGGGGAAAATTGAAAGCTGGATATCCTGGTCAGGGCTTTTGCTTCCTGTCAGCCAATTCTGCTTCGAACAGTTTCCGGTGGGGAAATAGAGGGGGAAACACAGCCAATCCCCAGCGCAAGATAGAATACCGCTCGATCAATGATGAAGGATAGGGATCATAATCACAAGCGGCAAAGTATGTCCACGCCAATCTCTTGGACCCGGAAGGTGACTTACTGATAGCCGAGAGAACAGGCAAAAGAGAGCGCACAACAGACAGGTGATCGGACGAGGGGCAGTGAGGACCTTTGGAGCTGGCAGAGGGTAAAAGACTCGTGAAAAAACTGAGAAAGAGAGAGAAAAAGGAGAGAGGGAGAGCCTCGACACCAGCGAGTTGCACGCCTTGGGGACCCCTCGAGCCAGGGTTGCAGCAGAAGAGCGCTGGTGGACTGCACTGGGGACCTTGCGGGTTAGCCGGCGTCATCGCTCTCAGCAGTCATGGGCGAATCGCGCCCCGGCATTTGTCAGACAACGCATGCTGGATCTGCTGTCACTGCTTGCTCACGGTTCAAACAGCAATAGAGGGAGCACCGCAAGGGTCGAGGAGGATCAAGAGGGAGCGTTGATGATGGTGACGCACTGGAAATGGTAAAGGCTCCCGCATCACGTGAAGTGTCTGGCCCTGGATGGCTGGTCTGAAGCCCTAATCTGGCAGAGCAGCATGCAACTGGTCGTGGGTGGGAATGCTGCATATTGTTGTCTGTGGCTTCTCCACTGTCTCATGATTGTTATTAGTCCATGAAATTTGATGGCCAGCACTGGACATGAATATTGGATAATGATAATTATTAAGGAGTAGCTGTCACTGACATGCAGCAGACAGCAGATGCTACTACACCTAGTAGCTTTGCTAAGGTACCAACGGATCACGTGTTGTCCCGTGCTCCAGCCATCTCCGACTGTTACTCTTCCTTCGCAGCCTGCACTTGCGATAGATCAGAGCTCGCTACTCAATCTGTCAATACCAACGGGAAACCAACAAACCAGACTGATCCTCATCCTCGGAAACTAAAAGGAGGGTACTATCATTTTTTCCCTTCGCCCTCAAGGCGGCCCTTGGGGTGGTACCGGAGTTGTTCCGTCACTGCTATAACTATTACATTTACTACTATTTACCATCTTGTCCCATTTCTCTCCACACCAACTCAAACAAGTCGGCTCGTCCACCAGAATGGGAGGCATCTGTTCCCGGTCCGTCGATGAATCGGGAGGACCATCTCAACCTGGACGCGTTGTGGGAGCATCTTCTCAAGGCGCTCATGCAGGAACAGGAACGGCCGACCGATCATCTGCCCCGCGTGCCCCGCTCCCCGCAAAGTCCAAAGCAAAGTCCAACTTCAAAACTCCCGGGAGGACCTTGGGGGGTGCGGAGCCCCCGTCGGAAGATGCAAGTGATGCTCGTAGGAGAGCTGCTGAAGCTGCGCAGGTAGGTTGACGTCATTATCGTTTGGAACTGGTTTATTTATCTTTCCTTCCACTTGCTAACTGATTATTTTTTCCTACTGCGCATATAGAAACGAGCCGAGGCCGTTGGTTCTGCTCAGAAGGGGAAACTAGGTTCCAAACTGGCGGCGCAGAAAGCACAGACTGACGTGCAGGCACTGCGAGATGCTAGTCGTTCTGAGAGGGCCGCCAGGGAGTCTGAGGCTGCTGCTCAGGCGAGGAGGTGGGAGTAGTAGTGGGTCTCTTACATACGCATATGCTTTGCTTCTCTTCGTTTTCTTGGGTGTTTCTTGAAGCCTGTTCATCTCGCATTACTTGTATACCATATACCAGGTTTGGAGTATGGCGTGATCCCGTCGTTTCTCCTGTCTTCTTTGTTTCTTTGTTAGCAGTCCTGTTATTGTCTTGTTGGAAAATTGCTACATGTTGCGGTAGGTGTCTACTTTGGCTTATGAATATAGATACATAGCCATCTGTATATAGACTGTCGTCTTAACTAGAACGATGGCTCGGAGCCTCGCATATTTGGGCAAAAGCGGAATATGGAACTATGCACTACGAACCAATGTACTCCGTATCCACCCTGGATATCATTTGGAAGCCATATTCCATGAACGGAGGAAAACCATTATTAATCTTTTTTTCAGTCAAAGTTGTCTGCGATCAGCTAAATCTTCTTTCATATCTATCATACATCGCGTATAAAATGGTATCATGCAAGTCCCCCCGATTCCTGAACCGTATGAAAAAGACAGAACAAAGCGATAAGGATCCTAAAAAAAAAAAAGCTCCTTGTGAATGCTTGAAGAATAAGGAATAACGAAGTAATTGAGACCCAGATTCTTGATTTATCGCTTCAATGGGACCGGGGGCGGTGCCATCTTGCCCTCACCGGCGTCGACTTTCTTCTTCGGTGGTAAAGCTGGCACCTTGAATCTCCCATTTTGACCCTGCGCAGAAGCGGCGCCGCTACCCTGACTCTGATTCCCAACTTGAGTAAAGGTACCTGACCTGAACCATCTGTCCTCTTCGGCCTTGCGCTTCCGGTTCATCTCCGCCTGCACCTTAGGATCGACCAGTTCCAGACCTTGAACTGGAGTGAATGCAATAGTACTGGCCGTCCCTGCTGTGCCTGCCAAAGAAGGCCCCACACCCGACGTCCGAAGGCCTTTTGCTTGTAGGACGCTCGCCGTCCCGCCGCCTCCTCCTTGACCAAATGTTCGGAGAGAAGACGCAATGCCGCTGACAGGGGTTGCCGTACCCCATCCCTTGTTTGACTTGCTGAGTTTAGCCCTAGTTCGCTGGTCGATCTGCGTCGCTCGGATTCGCCCATCCGTCTGCTGACCCAGCGTGCCCAGTCCAACGGTGCCTTCGCCTGTTCCGAAGCCAACTTCTTGTTCTTCCTTACCGAATGCCACTCTATTCTGGGCCTTCCGCAGTTCTGTCATGGCAATGGCCTCCTTAGCCTTCCTAGCCCGTCGGCCGCCTCTCTTTCGGGATGGTTTGTCGTCTGGAGCAGGTAGTGCACGAACTCCTGTGTTTGGTGGCGGCTCAGTCAGTTTCTCCAAGCGCTGGAAACATTGCTGTTCCAATTCCTTTCCCAATGAGCCGTCGGGGCAGTACCCCGATACATCAGCTCGGGTGGCAAGTACCATCTTGGATGCAACTATACGGATGGCTTGCTTCTTCAGATCATTCGGGATCCCTTGTATAATCGGCGAATTATAAAGGAAGCCTTGTGATCTAATGCCTATATTTGTAGCAAACCCTAATCCTTCTCGTCTCTTCGAGCCTTGTGCAGCCAGGTTGCAAGCAGGGATCTTTGCAAGCTCGCGCAGTCCCCCGGTCTGGTTGAGAAATTGCGCAGCCGTTTCCGGTCCGATTAAAGCCGTCAGGTTAGGAGCAATCTTATTCATGCGAGATTGGATGCTCTGGGTAAGCTCCGTGCGCTCGCGGTCAAGCTTAAGGATTCTCTCGCAAGTATCAAGCACATTCTTCAGCTCTGATTCAGTCATCTCGCGTCCTCTGGTTGTTGTCCCTTCCAGGGCCACAACAATAAGTGACGGTCCATCCAGGATAGATTTCAACGGTGTCCCAACCATATTGTCGGCAGAGGATGACAGAGCTTTGATGTTATCGAGGGGTCCATTTTTGAGAATCGCAACGGTCTTTGCGTAATCGATCGGATTGGTGACGAGTGTTTCCAACTCTGGGAATCTGATCGAGTAGTAGTCACGTAGAGCTTTGTGTAGGTGCGTCAGCTCATCGGCTGTAGAGACCGAAATTTCAAACTCGTTGGAAACTTTTGGGCCTGTAGGCTCCTCTATTTCCATCTCCTCATGTTCTTTCTCTTGTTCTTCCGTCTCCTGAAGCCCCTCCACATCCTCCAAGTCCTCCTCAAAATCCCTCAAAAGTTCCTCTGCATTCGACATGTTATCGTTAGGGGCCAGAGAAACAGTCGAAATGGGTGACGAACGATGCAGGAAGAAAGTTGGGAGAGGAAGCCGTAGAGCCACCCGAGGATCTTTGATAACTAGTTAGTTAACTATGTGAGGTAGGATGATTAGTCATTCATCAATAAATCCCGGGTGGCTTCAAGAACCCAAAGTGCAGTTTCGTTAGCTATGTCGCTGGATTTAGGTGCGTCGCAGTTCTCCCTGGGCTTTCGACGCGCGCATGTCGAACCTCATCTTTATTCTTGCTTTTGATGATTTTATCTCCTCCCAGTTTACACCATCTACCGAGGCTATCGACCCCTTTCGGGTGAACCCCCCCCCCCGACCACCTTTGTTTTCGACAACTTTTCAACCGATAGATAGACATTACAACGATGGAGTCTCGAGGCCCCCCCAGAGTTAAAAACAAGGCTCCTGCCCCTATACAGATCTCAGCGGAGCAGCTGCTTCGCGAGGCTGTTGACCGGCAGGAGCCTGCGTTGCAGGCGCCCACACAGCGCTTCGCTGATCTTGAGGAGTTGCACGAGTACCAAGGTCGCAAGAGAAAAGAGTTCGAAGATTATGTACGTCGAAACAGGATTAATATGAACAACTGGATGCGCTATGCAGCGTGGGAACTTGAACAGAAGGAATTTCGACGAGCACGGTCTATTTTCGAACGCGCGCTGGACGTCGCCCCTACGTCCGTGGTGCTGTGGATTCGCTACATCGAGTCAGAGATGAGGAACAGGAACATAAACCACGCCCGAAATCTTCTAGATCGTGCTGTGACGATTCTTCCCCGTGTGGATAAGCTTTGGTACAAGTATGTCTACATGGAGGAAACTCTGGGGAACATCCCTGGAACTCGCCAGGTGTTTGAGCGTTGGATGTCCTGGGAACCCGATGAAGGTGCCTGGAGCGCATATATCAAGCTTGAGAAGAGATATGGTGAATTTGAGAGGGTACGGGATATTTTCCAGCGCTTTACTATAGTTCACCCTGAGCCGAGGAATTGGATAAAATGGGCTCGATTCGAAGAGGAATACGGGACAAGTGATTTGGTCCGAGAGGTTTATGGCGCTGCGATTGAGACATTGGGTGAGGACTTCATGGATGAGAAGCTCTTCGTTGCTTATGCCAAGTTCGAGGCGAAACTCAAGGAGTACGAGCGTGCGAGGGCTATCTACAAGTACGCGCTGGACCGTCTCCCTCGGTCTAAGTCGATGGTTCTACACAGAGCATATACGACATTTGAGAAACAGTTTGGTGACCGGGAAGGCGTAGAAGACGTGGTCCTTTCCAAGCGGAGAGTTCAGTACGAAGAACAACTCAAGGAAAATGCCAGGAACTATGACATCTGGTTCGATCTTGCGAGATTGGAGGAGTCGACCGGTGATCCGGAACGAGTCCGAGATGTCTACGAACAGGCAATTGCACAGATACCCCCGTCCCAGGAGAAACGACACTGGAGACGATACATCTATCTTTGGATATTCTACGCCCTCTGGGAAGAAATGGAGAATAATGATATTGAGCGTGCGCGACAAATATACCAAGAGTGTCTGAAGCTCATCCCACATAAGAAGTTCACTTTTGCCAAGATTTGGCTCATGAAAGCTCAGTTCGATATCAGACAGATGGACCTTCAAACTGCCCGGAAGACGCTAGGCCAAGCTATTGGCATGTGTCCGAAGGATAAGCTTTTTCGAGGATATATTGATCTTGAGCGTCAACTGTTTGAGTTCGTGAGGTGCAGGACGTTGTATGAGAAGCAAATCGAGTGGAATCCTGCGAATAGCCAATCTTGGATAAAATACGCTGAGCTGGAACGTGGATTGGACGATGCAGATCGTGCCAGAGCCATATACGAGCTTGGCATTGACCAGCCGTCGTTAGACATGCCGGAGCTTGTGTGGAAGGCTTACATTGACTTTGAGGAATACGAGGAACAGTACGACCGCGTCCGGCAACTGTACGAGCGTCTCCTGCAGAAGACAGACCATGTCAAGGTATGGATCAACTACGCGCGTTTCGAAATCAACGTCCCGGAGGAAGAGGAGACAGAAGAAGAACGGCCAGTAAGCGAGGAGGCAAAACGCCGCGCCCGCAACGTCTTCGAACGCGCACACAAGGTCTTCAAGGAGAAAGAACTCAAGGAGGAGGTAAGCAACTTCCAGATTTCCTGCTCTCTGTGGCATGCATTTTCTGACAAGTCTGCAGCGTGTGGAACTGTTGAATGCATGGCGGTCATTCGAACACACTCACGGGTCCGCCGAAGATATCGAGAAGATCGAAAAGCAGATGCCGCGCAGGGTCAAGAAGAGACGCAAGCTCGAGGACGACCGGTACGAGGAATACATGGACTATGTCTTCCCCGCGGACGACAGAGCCGCGGCGAACCTGTCGAAACTGCTCCAGAAAGCGCACCAGTGGAAGCAGGAACAGGCGCCAAGCCAGACATAGCAGTATTCTGGACACCTCCCATCCCTTTTACAGACGATGTATTGTATATTATCCGCAATCTGATATCCTTGCCTCTATTGGTTATGTTGTATGGTAGAAAACTCATTTTTAAGCGAGAAGCCATGATGTTTGGTACTGCAAGCGTAATGCTGACGCAACGACTTTGTTTTGTTGCTATTAATATTCCCAACTTAAAATTGAAAACTTCAAAACGCATGAATACAAATAGCTTCTCAAGACTCATAATCTACGGAGTGCTAGGCCGGCTTGGATGTACGCGATGCATACATATATCAGATGGATGATCTTATTTGAGTATCTTCTGGTTGGCGCATCCACTCCTCCTAGGTCTTCCGTACAACCAAGGAACAGCAGCACCGCTGAAATATTAATTGAAGGAACGGCGGAAGCAAGCCGACTCGATCTTCCAGCATGACTCGCCATCGATGTGATGCTGCATAGCAGAGGTCAGGTCGATGGCATTGTGGACTCTTCCCCATCAAACTATACTGATGAGGGAGAATGCTCCATTCGCTATTGATTGTTGAGAGGGAACACAGGAGACAACGGAATCAACGGATGAGACAGGCGTTTCCCAGTCACAATTCCATTGTCTAATGCCGTTGACCTGTCATGACGGATCGTTGAATATTTTTATTATGGATGTGATGGATAGATCCCTGCTGGAGGGTAGTCCGTTTTAGGAATGGTGGGATTTCAGATAGATGCCTCTCCAGAATCTCCTCTTTCTCTCTCTTCCCTCTGTCTCTCTCGACACCTTTCATCTCGAGCCGCGTCTCACTATCCGATCATCAGCATCAACATCAACGGAGTGAGATAAGCTGCTGAGCACGCTGTCCTGCGGAAAATTCTTCCTCTGCGCTCTCGTATGTCCCTGAACTTTGTCTCAACGGGTGAGTGTGGGACAGGCACGTCCATATAATTTGCCGGCCTAGGCTGACCGTTGTTTCAGCTTCCAATCAACCAGCTGCAACCTGATGATTATCCGGCACTACGCATCCGTCTGGCAGTCCCTGGCCTCTCCTGAACTCGATTCTCCTGGTGATTATTCTCTCCCGTCCCTCCTTTCTTTACCTTCTCCCTGAGAAAGCTGGCTGTCTTGTGGACGTTTCTTGTTCGGCGCAATTCGTTCTCTTTGTGCCTTTTCTTTATGCTTTTTCTTTGCCGGTTTTGTTGACAGTGTCGTGTCCTTCTCTCCGACGCTCTGCTGGTTTGAGATCGAGTTGTTATTTACCTTCAACCCCCTTGATCCGACATCGACTCATTCCCTACCCTATCACCATTTGGCACTCGCATGTTGCGCAGGAGTGCATCTTGGGTCATATCCTAGCCACCCTCGTCGACTCATTTCTGGCGCTGAGAATAACGCTTCAGTCCTCTCCTATCCAATGATGAAATAATAGTACTCCGGCAGTCTTCTTTCGCTCGCTTTCATTCGCATTTCCCGTTCCTTGTCTACTCGTTCGTTCGTTCAAGGTAGACCGCGGCAGGTTATCATTACATTCTTAGGCTGGCCTCCTTGAAGATCCCTTCTCTCTCTTTCTCTCCCTCTCGCTTTTCAAAATGGTCGTCCCTAATCCCTCTATGAAACTTGAGGGTCACTGTTCTGTAATTCATCAAAACACTCTTTACGTCTACTCAGCCAATGGCTTCGCGTCACTACCACTCCAGCTCAATGGGACATGGATTAAGCTAACTATGGGGGAGTCTGTATCTGGTGCTGCATGTGTGAAGGGAGGAGTCGATGGCGACAGCAATCGCGAGGCACTGTATGTCGTCGGAGGAACCGGTGGTTCGTCTGACTATTCGGGGGTCCAGAGATACACCTTCGATGACCAGCAGTGGGAGACCATCAGCCTAACTACGCCAATCACGCAAAATCGCACTCATCATGGCGTCGCCTATTTGAAGTCGTCCTCGTCCATCCTGGTGTATGCAGGCTCTCAGGAGGACAGTACAACCAGCTCTTCCCAGACATTTTCTATTTTCACTGCGCCCCCGTACAATATTTCGTCCTTCGAAGGCCAGGGGGTGTCCCCCGCGACATCACCTGTCCTCTTGCCTTGGAACGACGAGGAGGCGGCATTGATGGGCGGTTCGACGTCGAGTAACATTTTCCTTTTCGCCCAGGCTCGTGGATGGCAAGATTCTGGGTTAACTCTTTCAAAGACACTTTCCAGTGAAACCGGTTATACGATATTGAGCAGAACCGACGGGAGCAAGGTCCTCCAGTCATTTAACATGGAAGTGTCACCTAA
The DNA here is from genome assembly GCA_002976275.1 of Monascus ruber. Classification (NCBI taxonomy): domain Eukaryota; kingdom Fungi; phylum Ascomycota; class Eurotiomycetes; order Eurotiales; family Aspergillaceae; genus Monascus; species Monascus ruber. The sequence continues at coordinate 1,698,408 of PSNO01000005.1, forward strand.
CACAGTTAGCAGTGTACCTTTGCTAGGTCCCGATGGTACATCTTCCAATAGAATAGTGCAAGCTTTATCCTTGAGAAAGAGGCAAAGAAGCACTACTTCTGACTCGTATCCAGCCTACAATGATACGCTGGCCCCAACTACTACCAGGCTGGACTACTCCCTGGCCCAGGACGAGAGTAGCAACTTGGTCGTCATCTCTGGCGGAGACGATGCTGATCCGTTGGTTATCTTCAACCAAACGTCCAACGGCTGGATAAACGCAACAAAGCTGTTTTATGGGAATGAACCTCTGTCGCAAATCCCTTTTCAGACCACTTCCACCCCCACCTCTCAACCTACAACTACTTCTACTCCTTCCACCGAGAGTACAGCCGGCGGCTCGCACACAAATGTCGGCACGATTGTTGGCGCAGTCCTTGGCAGCCTCGTCGGATTTGCGATCCTGTTATTGGCAATACTGCTGTTCCTTAGATACTGGCGCAAAAAAGCGGATTTAAAGCGTGGTCGCGAGAACGATGATCGACTGAGTTTCCAAGATCGAGGAATCGAGCCCCTTGCCGAAGCAGCCTATCCTATGGCTCGCAGCCCGGTTCCTGTAGCGGCGTCTTCAGTGGACTCGCTTGGGATATTTTCCGGGAAAATCGGCAACGAAAAGTCTCTCCGACCGCCAGCCGCCAATGCCACTCCGATAAAGAGTAGCCCATTGATCACCGTAGAATCCGACCAGGCGGATGATGCAAATTCCAATAACTTGGAAAAGTCATTAGGCATCGAATCGTCCGGTCGGCCGGGGGATAGGACGACGGATGTGAGTTGGAGCAAATACTTTGAAGGCAATGCAACCACGAACCTGGCGACACTTCAGAATTCAGACTCGCCTACTGCTTCTATTATCACAAAGTCGGATTACAGAGGCAGCGCGTGGCCTTCGGTCACACCGCTGGATTTCGGGTTCCTTGAGCAGCCGAAGCCGTTGCGTAAGGTAGCTAGCGGCAGCCCGACGACGGAGCATGCAGGGATCGACGGGAATAGCCGTGGACTAGTCATTTTCGAAAGCCAGTCCGCGCGGATCTCTAGCGCAGAGTCTATGAGCTCGGAAGAAGATTATTATGAAAAGGATGATTTTGTGCCGGATGACATCCTGGCAAGTGCTCACGGAAACCGGGACACGTTAGGGACCGGGAGCTGGTTTGGCCGGCCGCCAAGCAGTATGTACAGCCGGAGCGGGTCAGATCTGCCATCGACAGGCGCAAGCGCATCCGGTGGCCAACCGAGGCAAACGGGTGCGCTGGCGCGAAAATCCAGTGTATTGATACCAGATCAGTCGCCGGGCGTAACAGGTGGCAATGTCAATTCGGATTTGAGTTGGCTTGATCTCAACGCAGGACGATGATGCCATGGGTGGAAATCCTTCCTGGCTTGGAGGGGGGCGAAAATTGGAAAATAAGAAAATCTTTGCAAATAATCCATCCTGTTTATGCAGGCATGCCAAGCCGCGAAATTATGATTCGGGGGGCGGCAAACTGCATAGTACAACCGATTCTTTTAGGTTCTCCTTATGCTTCTTTTGCTACTCGAAAACAGTTGACCTATCTCTTGTAACGCGACCGGACAGAGCTCGGGAAAGCATTGCAGTCTGACTACAAGGCAAAAGAGTCTAGGGCCTTTTTAATGGGGGCGAAGGAGCTTTCGATTACCTTGTGGGGCCGTCGCCTGCGAGGGACCCTGTCGAGAGCAAAGTTACACTTGGGCTGGTTTTGAGTGTACATGACTATTACTATTATCCTGACCGTCTGTCTCTCTTTGTTACTATCGTTAAAAAATTCCGTTTTGGAAGGTTTTCAGCGTGGGTCTTGGCCACTGCACTTCTTTCTGTTTGTTTTCTGGCACTCTCTCTTTCTGGATCAGGCGTACTATTGCCTTTTTTTTTGCTGCGTATTATTGCAAGGTGTGCGATGGAGTTGGCATTCTGATAGCTTATTCAAAAGCGTCTGGGTGAATCTTTGGGAAGCTCGCGGTAATATGCCATAATAATAATAATGGATACAGTACTTCACATTATGTGGTCGAGTCATTCAAGCCCAGTAATAATCAGCGAACGACTGTGGGGGCGAGGCTGAGCGTGAAGACAACTAGGAAAGAAAAAGAAAGGGGACGAGGGTCCGATGTACATGCGGACCTGTCGACCGTTAACTTTTCCAGGGCAGAAGCCAGCCGATCGCTTCCCAAACCAATATGCATGCGATGTCAGTTCGCACCAGCTGCAGGATGGCTGGGTCCGGGACGGGGAATTAGGACTCGGACTTTAGGGATTGAATTTGACACAGGGTCTTGTCTTCACGGGGATTATTCTGTGTACATAGTTACTACTAGTATGACTATGTACAATGCAGGATGATATGATGTATTATGCGATTTGAAACAGCCCCATGCATGAATGAATGACCTGCATTGCAGCATCCTTCGACCTCATGACATCTATTCCTTCCTCTCGGTTTCTGTACACTGTAGCATGCACACAGTATGACTATTCAATTGCATGTGATATGATCGATGAAGATAGAAGATAGATAATTCAACACTCCTGACCGCATCCCGACAGTCCCACAGTGGAGTTTGAAAAGGAAAAAAAAATAGAAAAGAGAGAAGAAAAACAAAAGAACACACGGCATGTTAACCGTTCGGCTGGAGGCACTATTAATGCCTATTGACTAGGGGCAGACCCGACTGGCTGTCCATTTACCGTTTTGAGGTGTAGGTGGGTAAGTCTGTAGTCATACATACTACTACTAGTACGCTGTAATACTAGAAGTACCGTTGACCTAGGCAGTGGTCCAGAAGGAAAAAGGCTATTCTGGGAAACGGCCGGGAAGTCGACAGCGGGAACAGTGGGCCTTCTAGAAGCTGGCTTCAGTGTTGCAAATTGTAATATCTGGACGCTCCTACGAAGGTACTAATATTATTTAATATTATTTATTACTAAATAACTACCTAGTATAAACTGACTGAGTACTATGGAAATTACCTAGGTACCGTCACCGCCACCGGAGGTGCCACGTTGCAAGTGGTTCGGGCAGTGCTCAGGCCTGCACCTATTGCCGTTTGGGGTTAGTTTGTTTCTTTACATTAGGGACCGTACCATACGGTATAGTACACAGTACATACAGTACATACAGTACATACTCTGTAACCAGGTACCCTAGTATGTACCCAAGTACCTCCTAAGTAGTCAGTACAAGTACAAGTACCCGAGATTAAACGGCCAAATTATCATACTATAATTATACATTAACTAATTACTTCAGTAGGGCTAGTAGTCGGTCCCCTCCAGAGCCTAAATGCCAATGGAGCTTGAGCTCATTTAAACATCCGCTCCCTGCTATTGATTCGCACTTCTATATATAAAATATACCTATAATTTTAATTTCTTTTATTTCTTTTTAATAAATAATTAGAACGGATCCTAGCTCATAGTAAAATTACCCTGGATAGCTAAAATAGCAAGAAGTATCTGATCCTCCCCGTGCCAATCCTCCTAAGTCCCTGGGGCCCAGAACTGGTACATTTGCTTCCCTTTATCTTCTTCCTTTCTTCTCCCTCTCCTCTCCTCCTCTCCTCTCTTCTTCCCAGTCCCTTCGCTTGTATCTCCTTGTTTCTTTTCTTTTTTCTTTTTTTTCTCCTCCCCCCTTTCGCCTCTTCGCCCATCTTGTCTGACAACCCCCGGGATCCCCGTCCTCGAAAGCATCGGTCTTTCGATTATCCTTCTCCTGCCATCGGTGTCTTCTCAGCGTGGCTCCTTTTTTGTCCCCCCATCTTCGTTTCTTTATCGACAGTTCCTGTCCTGCTGAGCACAGTCTCTGGAGATTGTAGCTGCAGTGTCAACATTCCAACCCCACCCCCCTTTGTTTGGCCGGAGAGTGTGTAGTTGTTTGATCCCTTTGTCCCTTGCAAGAATCAACCGGACCGGTTTGCAATTCATCCTGATTCTTCCCTGGGACCAAGTCCTTGATCCTTGTCTCTGGCAAGAAAACGAAAAAAAAAAAAGAGAAAGAAAGAAGAGACGAAGAATACCCCATCTCTGTCATTCTCGATCTATTCGAACCCTTCATACCTCGTGAGTATGCACTTGATCTATTTTTTCTTTTCTCTCCATTTTATCCCTGCCCTGGGAACATCTGGGACATCCCTGCGGTCAATCTCCAATCCAACCAAGGATAGTAGGGCAAGATTCCCGAGTCGTCGGGCTGCTGTTAGGTTTGCACGTCCTGACGCTGGTTACACGACGTAAGGGACAAACTTCGTTGAAGGGTGCTCAGTACGTTGCGTTGGGTTCTGGGGCTGGCATTTGCTTTATGATATTTTAATTATTGTTCTCTTGCTTCTCACCTGCCCTTTCCCAAGTCTCCAGAACTAGTCATACAGTCATTGACACAAACTAACCCATTTCTTCCTTCTAGCTTACCTCGTTCAGTAGAAAAATGGCTAGGTGCAGGACCAGTATTGTGTCCATCCTGAACAATGATGATAACCCTTCGTTTGCCGTGCCATCGGCCTTGACGGTGTCCAGGCAGCATACCCAATATCATCATCCGCAACACCACCAGCAGTTTCAGCCTCTACTACCGCCACAACATCAACAACAGCTGCAACAGCCAGTCCCTGATTTAGCCTACCGCTACCCTGTCTACGTGGATTCACAGGTGGATTCGCCTAGACTGTCGAGGCACCCCTACGACTCCGCTTCGCCGGCTGGAACCTCTCTGCCCACCTCGCCGGTCCTGTCAGATTGTTCCTATGACTACATCCCCGGCAATCCCATGTCCTCCTACCAGCATTATGGCCGCCAAGAACACTCCTATCCGCCTGCATTCCCTCCGTCCCAGAGCCGCCTTCCTGTAGCCTATCCGAATGATCCTCCTTCCCCACAGTCCTCTCTTTCCGGGTCCAAGGACCTCTCTGCGTCCAGAGGAAGCAGAAAGAACAAGTACCCCTGTCCGTACGCCGTCTCCCACAGCTGCTCGGCCACGTTCACAACGTCCGGGCATGCGGCACGGCATGGCAAGAAACACACAGGCGAGAAGAGCGTCCACTGTCCCATCTGCAACAAGGCGTTTACGAGGAAGGATAACATGAAACAACACATCCGCACCCACCGCACCCATTCCGAGGAGATGTCAGTGCCGGTGGAGAAGGAAGATGACTCGGGAATCTGGACACGGAGACCTGGGCCATCATCCTACGACCACGACCGTCCGACGGGCCAGCCCCAAACGGACAGAAGTTCCTTTCACAGCGTCACGGGAATTCTTTCGACAACGACACAGGAGAACCACCATGGGTATCGATTTAAGTAATGCTGAAACGAGAATGTCAATGGGGTCCTTTATTCTTTTCTTTTTCTTCTTTTTTGGACCCTTTACCCCTTTTTTTTGATATTCATTTCCTGATTCACATCTCGGGTGTTGAGTGATACCTGGACTGAGCGAAGAAATGCTGAGGATTACTGCTGTGCAGTGGTCTCTTGGCCGTTATGTTTACTCTTCTTACTCTTCTTCTTCCATTGTTCCTATTTGGATAGAAACTCCCCAGTGCTTGAATATAAGCGCGCCACAATCCAGCAAAAACAAAAAAACAAGCGGACAGCGGGTCTATCTGTACATTGTTATGACAGCGATCGTCTTTGTTTTCTTATGAGGTCGATTGTCGTTCATTCGTTTTCGTTCTTTTCTTCTTTTCTTTTGAATATTGCCGATAACTTTCCACTTTCGCTTCAGTCTTTCTTCTTCTTCTTCTTCTTCTTCTTCTTCTTTTTTTTTTTTTTTTTTTGTTCTGATTGAGGCCACTGGCTGGAAGATTGATTTCCCCTTCTGTTATGCTCTTTTGGCATTTCTTCTACTATTTCTTCGATTTTCTTCTGTACATTAGCGGGCGTCTGACAGCCTGGCAATTGGCCAAGTGCAGTCGCATCCAGCCTCATTTTTACCTCTAACTAGAAGGAAATCTCAAGATACTCGGTATATCGAGATACTCTGGTACACCTTGTCATCGAATATTGTAGCTTCAGTTGTAGGTTTGCTTTAGGCGTCACACAAAGTTTACTTGACGGTTTCACCGGAGCTGAGCTTATTCGATTTCTGTGGAAAACGGGTCTAGGAACCGTTGGGACTCCGTCTGCGGTACTGAATGGGATAATAAGGATATATCCATGGAACTAGGAGAACAGGCAGGTACAAAAGCTTCAGCATTCTAGCTAACTTAAGAGTATATATTAAATGTAATGCTGCAGAATATTAAGCACCTAGTACTCCTCATAATTCTTACTACACTACCAGATTACCCCGCTGACATCGCCACATCTGCTAACTACAGTGACATCAACCCTCCATCGTCCCTACATATTCTTCAGCACCTCTTTCCTCTCTCTATATCCTCATCAGTCTTCTCCAACAAACTATCCAGAATGTCCCGCAACGACTACTACTACAGCCATCCCCGTTCATACGCCGACTCCTACAGCTCAGGTTACCCGACCAGCGTCGTTCGTCGTCCCGAGAAGACCGAGTCCATCGTCGAGTCGTCCAGACGCGACTACTACCCAGCTGACGACTATGATTACCACCATAGTCCGCGGCGGTCGAGGACATCGATGCATCGGTCTCATTCTGTAGGTGACCGGTCGGCGTATTATGGGGATGGCTCGTATCGCGAGGGGCGGCATCGGCGGTCTAGACGTGAGTTCTCTCTCTCTCTTTCTCACTGGATAGTTATCTAAGAGCTAGGAGGGATGTCACTGACAATTACAGGGGACCGATCGAGACATTCTCGCTCATCATCTACGAGTCGGAGACGTCATAGGTCAGTACAGAGTGGTTACATTTTGTTTTCACTATGGAATTGAGATAGCTAGCTAACTCATAGTAGAAGCCACCACGAAAGGAGCAGCGAAGACCGGATCGCTCAAGCAGTCAAAGCAGCTGTAGCCGCAGGAGCAGTAGAAGCTTTCCGTCTCCGCGACGAACCAGGCGACTGGGCCGGCGAAAAGGGCAAACGCATTCTAACCGCTGCTCTGACAGCGGGCGGCACAGACGGCTTTCTGGACCGTCACTCCAGCAAACACGACACACGACATCTGATCGAGTCCACCATCGCCGGACTGGCGGCCAACAGACTCGTCAATGGACCTCGTTCCCGATCCCGGTCCCGGTCTCGTCACGGATCCAAATCCAAATCCCGCCGTAGCTCTGGTAGCGGGTTCAAAGAGGCTGCCGCAGCTGGTCTTCTCGCTGCAGCTGGTAAGGGGATCTATGATAAATCTCATTCTCGTTCTCGTTCTCGTTCACGGCCACGGTCTCGGTCCCGCCACCACGGCGGAAGCAAGACTCGCGGCCGCGATCGAAGCCCCAGCTACAGCAGCGATAGCGATAGCTATTCGGACGATAGCTACGAGAGTCCTCCGCGAAAGCGGGATTCGCATACACGCAGCAAGAGCCTATCAGACTATGTTAGCGATGGTCTGGCCAAGCTGGATCTCGGCGGTAGTGATAGACGGAGTCGCAGTCGTCGTCGCCATTCGCGACGTGATGATGATTATAACGATTACTCTGATGGCGGTAGGTACTGATTATGTTTATTATTGTTGATGGCCTTTCCTTTGTCGTTGTTTTTATTCGGTGTATGATCGGTCATGATGGTTTTATGACAATCTTCTGGACGATTAGAAGCCTAATGATGTTATGATTTATTGGATGACGATAAATTGGACTGATGGAGGTTAACTGTTTTATGACTTAATGAGTGTCTGAACTTAGTTGAATGTTATTATTATTAATTGCGTTTCATATGCATGCATACTACAGTCCATGGACAAGGTGTATTTCCGTCGGACTTAAATCGTTTTCCGCGGCCTTATCCAAGTCGTTGGAAATAAGTGTATCTCACTTAGTATGGTTCGAGTCATTGACAGTGTACAGTATGTCTTGCATCATAAGAATTGGATTGAACTCATGCATTTGAAATAGAAACAGAAATGGACATACGATTATCACCGAAAAAAAAATTAAGTGGATAGAAGGAAGTATAAATAAGTGCAAGTACCCGTCCATTATCTCTATCCATTGCCACTACTTTCAAACTACAGTATCCCCTTCAAGAATCAACATCAGAATGCCTTCCCTCGTAGGCAAAGAAATAGGCCACACCGGCTACGGGATGATGAGTACGTCTCCCTCTCCCCCCACTCCCTTCAATCCATGTAAATATATGTACTAAGTGTTCTAACAGGATTAACCTGGAATCCAACCCCTCCAACAAAAGAACAATCCTTCGCAGCCCTCGACACAGCCCTATCCCAAGGCGCCACCTTCTGGAACGCAGGCGAACTCTACGGCCCGCCTACCAGACACTCCCTCCACTTGCTACGGGAATACTTCGAAAGCAAGAGCCGTTCAGGTTCGGGCGAGAATGTGGCCGAGAAGATCGTCCTATCCGTCAAGGGCGGATTGAAACCCGGTACATTGACACCGGATGGCTCTGAGACAAATCTTCGGCGGAGTGTAGAGGATTGTCTTGCTGTCCTTGCGGGGACGAAGCAGATTGATATTTTCGAGCCGGCACGGCTTGATCCTAATTTCACTGTTGAGGAGCAGGTGGGTGTTTTGAGGGCGTTGGTGAGAGAGGGGAAGATTGGGGGAATTGGGTTGAGTGAGGTTGATGCGGAGACTATTCGGAGGGCGTACGTATCCTTCTCTTTATTATTGCTATTTTACCTCTATCTAACCATCTACAGACACAAAATCCACCCCATCGCAGCCGTAGAAGTCGAATTCTCCCTCTTCGCAACGGACATCCTCCACAACGGTGTCGCCGCAACCTGCACCGAACTCGGCATTCCCGTCGTGGCATACTCGCCCCTTGGTCGAGGCGTGCTCACCGGCACATTCACCCGTGTCTCTGACATCCCCGATGGAGACTTCCGGAAGATCCTACCCAAGTACCAAGACGGAGTGATCGAGCAGAACCTCAAACGGATCAACGAACTGAACAAGTTCGCTGCGCGCAAGGGCGTTGCTCCCGTTCAGCTTGCGCTGGGTTGGTTGAGGAGTTTGAGTAGTAGGCCGGGTTTGCCTACTATCATACCCATCCCGGGTGGGACGACGCCCGAGAAGATCGTGCAGAATATGGATGGGGTTCCTATTTTGTCTGATGAGGATATGGAGGAGATCGATGAGATTTTGAAGAGGAATGAGGTTGTGGGGAGTAGGTATTGATTGTACTGGGTTGATTTATTACATTGCTATTGGTTCTGTTAATTTATAATCAGCATCAGTTTGTGAATTGAATCGCACAGTTGTGGATGTGTTGAGGTGAAAAATAGAAATCAGATCAAGTGTAGAAGAGTCGACATGCAATCTCACGACATAGGAAGGAGACTGTCTGAATTGCAGAATTCTTGTTTGATTCATCCTGGTGTTCTGTTTTGTGCAGGGATGGGAATGGCTGTTTCGAGACTCACCTTGTTGTGACATTGTGACATTGTGACAAGCTCACTGTGTTAGTAAGTCAATAAGCCCACTGAAGGGTGATTAGCAGATATATAATGGGAGAATATAATAGAATATACAGCATCGTTGTGCTGGCATCGATCAAAAATGCAGTTGTTGTGCGGAAGAAAAGAAGCTCGAGCGAAATTAAGCTTGTCGTCCATATAGTCACGTGCCAGACATGCTCGGACTCGACAACGACAGGAACAAGGTCAGTACTCTCTATTGTCTACTCTCTATCCCCTGAATCGCATTCACTCGACATACTAAGTCCGTCCTTTTCATTTACTCCCGGTCGAACCTTCCACGATGGCCGATTCTCCAGGCTCACCCCTCTCGTCCATCAACCTCGAAGACGACGACTCCTCCCGCGAAGACATCAAGTACGACCCCCAAAGACAGTCCCCATCAACCCCCAACACAAACATGCCCCCGTCAAAGCGACGACGTACCGGGGTTGCCTCCTGGGACTGCCAGACACCCCTTTCATCCGTACAAGACGATATTCCCCCGACTTCTCCCTCAAGCACCATCTCATCCGATACATCGGGCGAAATCCCCAACTCCCCCAGCACACTGGCCTTACTGGGCGCCAGCCAGGATGACGATTACAGCGGTCAGGGTACAGACCAGGTTACTGTGTGTCGGTGGGAAGGATGCGACGCAGGCGACATGGGGAATATGGACGATCTAGTTGAGCACATTCGCAACGAGCATGTCGGAGGCAGGCAGAAGAAGTATCTCTGTGAATGGGTTGATTGTTCGCGGAAGGGCCAGACGCATGCCAGTGGGTATGCTCTAAGGGCGCACATGAGGAGTCATACGAGGGAAAAGCCCTTTTACTGTACTCTTCCAGGTGAGTTTTCATTTTAAGTAACCCTCATCCCCGTCAACAACAAAATGAAAGCTGACCACTTGCGTGCAAAGAATGCGATCGCAGTTTCACCCGCTCTGATGCCCTGGCAAAGCACATGCGAACAGTCCACGAAACAGAAGCCCTCCGACCCTCCGACCCCATACCAAAACTAGCTGCAGGCTCCGCGGCCTCGGGCAAGACCCAACGCATTAAATTAAAACTCTCACATCCCTCCAAGGATTCGTCGGATACAGAACAACAATCACAACAACCACCCCCACCACCAAGTGACCTGACGTCTGATTTGACTGCTCTTGAGGATTTCGACCTGTCCGAGTTCAGGCCTGAGCTAGGTTTCGATGCGCACGAACTCTCCCTCCGTCCATACGATCTCTACCGTCTTCTCCGGCGGCAGATCCACTGGGCGGAACAGGAGAGCGTGCGACTTCGCTCTGAATGGGAACATATCCGTCCGAAAAGGCAACAAGCCTGGCGGGAAAAGGAGGCCATATTTGATGATGTGATGGATGCCGAGTTGAGGTTATTCAGTGCAATGGTCGGGACTAGTGAACCAAACGCGGAAAAGAATGCCCATGCTCCGGTTGTGAATACCGACCTGGGAGAATCGACCGAGCAACAGCAACGAGAAGGAGAGGCCGCGAAGCCCGCGCTTTCTGAGGGTATTCCGGCATGATGGGTAAGTCATCTTGGGATATCCAATTAATAAGTCGACGCTGTATTCTCTTTCTTTCTTCGGCTTTGTTTTACTCGGAGTTGGGATCTCAATCAATGCTTTCATGTGTCTGTTACGACTTGAAGCCATATTTGTATTCTCTTCGTTTTATGTACTACCAACCAATCAATTGATCACTGTACAGTTTCAGCGGTGTTCTTGTTTATTTCTGTCTGTCATAACAATAGATCTGGCCTTGATGAATTTCTACTTATCCCCTTTCAGTTGTAGTCAAGAGCACTGATTAGTGTATTTACTCCTCTAATCGCATCCTGCCACTTCCTGGCTTGCATGTATACCTCAGTCTCTTGACAGAAATCATGCGGTTCATCCTGTTATACTAGATGCAGTTATACAGTTATAAGGATCAGTTAACCTAGCTCAATGTTTCTATGTCGTGGATGGCAACAAAGTATCAAAGCAGGAAAAGGATGAATAATAATATGCGCAATCCTGAAAAGTATCTTTCATTAGAACATTATTTTTTATCATTTCTGTTCCTGAACCTTTCTGTCCAGTTAGATATTACCCCATCTTCCCAGTATCAACATGTCCCGTCCCATAAATCGTACAGACCTGACCTGACGCCAATGTTCTCCTTTCCCTGATTGACCCCTTTTTTCAAAACCCTGATGATGAACAGAAAGCTGAGAAATCATCAATGTAACTCCGATGCTGATGTATATTTTCCGGGCCAATCCATTCGGAACGTGGTGGAAATTGGAGACAAAGAGATGGAACAGCTAAGCACCCCAAAGCAGCAGAGCCTGGAACTTCCTTCTCGCTCATGTATTCATTTTAGAAACAAGAATGAAAAAAAAAAAAAAGTAATGGCACCATGCACAACCGGCGGACCATTAGCAAGAAGGCTAAAAAAACAAGACAGAAGCAACAACTATGGCAACCATGAACAGTCCCATCACGAAGAAGGAACCGGCAGAATATTGGAGAAATGGAACAAAAAAGGACAACAGGGAGGCCTCCCAAAACATACGAATGATCCCAAGGTCATTCTCTGGAAGTTCCCTCGAACAACATGAGCAGATCAGATCGAATGGCCTATCGCCCTAGGGGATCCACGCATAATAAAACAAGAAAGGAAGAAAAAAAATACAGAGAAGCCAAAAAGTCATGCACATTTCCGTATGATATCAGCTCGTGCTCAACCGCTTTCAAGATTATCGACAATCAAGCCATACGCCGTCGCCATGCTGCCCAACGATAAATGATGAATGCTTATCTCGGAGACCAGGGGGAAAGAAGAAATGGCAAGAAAATAAGAAAGATCCTCAACCATAAGCCAAAGCCGGTTAACGTAATGTAACCATATGCCCACCAGATCGTGAAGGTATGAAGCATATGTAGAGGTTCTTGCGAATAGATAGATGATCCTCCCAAAACATAGATAAGTCGAGGATAGGGAATCAGCTCTCAGGACGTTTGCGAGGTCACTTTCCATTCGAAACTGGCTTTGGAGGTGTCTGGCTTTGGGCAGCCTGAAGTTTCTGGTACATTTCCTGTAGTTTCGTACCGCCAGCTTCCTTGTTGGGCCAGTAATTTATTGCGACATAATGCCTGTTCTTTAAGTAAATAGGGATAAAGATATGCCATCAAGATGCATCAAAACATACCACAGACGAACTTCAAGAGAATGCATAGAACCCTCGCCCTTTAAGGTGCCTCGAATGAAATCTCCAATCTTATGAAGTAGATTTCTCAGAGCCAATGCTCGTTCGGTTTTACTTGGATAGTTTTCTTTAGTGACAGTCGATACCCGCTTAAGCTCTTCTCGGATTGGCTTGAAGAGTCGCCGAGCCATATCCTCGCGGTTAGATGCGCCATTTTCGCTGACCTTGCGACGACGACCTTCCTCGTTCGAAGCGTCTGACACCCGATGACGGGGTTTATCATGATCATGCAAAGATCTCGGGCGACCATCGTGGCTAGAAACATGGCCTCGCTCCATACTGTCTCGAGCACCATGAGTATGTGAGCGCTGCCGGGTTCGGTCCACTTCACGATGACCCTTTCGGGAACTCGAAGGCGCAGGCGACGCAGACACGCTGCCAGCCCGAGCACGAGAATTCTTCCTATTGTTGCGGTGGTGATTTTCAACTGCCCTCTTAGCCGTGACACTTGCACCATTGCTAGACTTGTCTTTCAAGACAGACAAGAGATAATCAGCACGGCGAACCAAGTGGACAGCGCCAGGAGATTTTGTGGCCTTGTCTTCGCCGTTCAGGCGCTCAGTCTTTCTCTCCACACGATGTTCCTCCAGGAAGAATTTGTCGCCGAGGGCAAGATCGGGGTCGTCACGTATCTGCGCCCAAGCACCATAGCCGTGACGAGAAATACCGACGCAGAGCATCCCGTCTTCTCGCGCCCCCCAAGGGCAACTGTAGTCAGCCGCCTTTGTCGCTTCTGGGACACGAAAATTTCTGAAGTCTGAGAGAGAAGACGTCACTTCCCTAAGCATCCGCATCTCAACAGGACGCTCGACAATGGTGTATGCGTTAAGCCTCTTGACGCCGTGAAGATCAAACAGGACTGCCTTCTTCTCTTTCTTCGTCGGCAGCTTGCCCGCTTGCTCTAGAGCTTCCATTTTAATAATGTCTTCTCTGACGAGGGACGCAGCCTTATCCGTGATCTCGCGAAGAGCGGCTTTAACAGTTTCCTTGTCGCGGCCAACCAAGCGAGCTTCTCGTAAAACATCTTCTTCACGATCGTCGATGTCTCCATACCTTAGAAATGCTCGAAGAAGATGTCGATATTCTTTTTCGACGAGCGGCCGCTTCGGATCCAAAGCTTGTTTGGAATCAGATTCGTCACCATCATCGATACCAACCTGCGCTCTAGCAAGTCTTTTTGCCTTCCGTTCTTCACGCGAATCCCGCTCATCGCTAGGTGCGTTACGTTTGCGAGGTTTGTTCTGTTCAATTACTTCAGCAAGGTAACGCTCGTCGGCCTTTCGCTTCTCCTCTGCCTTTATTTCTTCCAGTTGCTCTTTGGGGATTATATCATCCCAACTCAGGTCGTCGACTTTGATATCGACAAAGTCAAATGCTTTGAGAAACTCCTCGCCGCCATCAGCTTGGATGCCTTCAGCTTGCTCCGTCTGGTGCAATTCTGCATTCTCCAGGATAGAATCAATGTCTAGTTGTTCAAGCTTCTCTTGGTTTCCACTTTGCTCAAACATCTTCTGGCCACGACGCTTGAGAATGCGAGAAATATCTTCAGTAGAGTTCGGCTCTCCAACAGAGATACCTCCCCGAGCCATTTTGCTCTGAATCTCCGAAGCTTCCTTATCAGTCACGCCACGCTGGATCGTGATGAACTCAAGGAGGAGTTTGTTGCGGGCTCTTTCAATGACCTCCTCTTCGACCGTGTCCTTTGAGACAAGACGGTACACACTAACAGGCTTAGTCTGCCCAATTCGGTGTGCTCTCGCCATAGCTTGCAAATCAGCTTGAGGATTCCAGTCGGAGTCGAATAAGACGACAGTGTCGGCTGTCATCAGGTTGATTCCAAGTCCACCTGCTCTTGTGGAGAGTATAAAGGCAAAGTCGCTGCTGTCAGGGGCATTAAAGTGATCGATAGCAAGACGACGAGATGCTGCGGCAATAGTTCCATCAAGCCGTTGATAAGAATATCCACGGAATTCCATGTAGTCGCCCAAAATATCAAGCATCTTGACCATCTGACTGAATATCAAGACTCGGTGACCGTCACGCCTCAATTTCGCCAGAAGCTGATCAAGCAGCATCATCTTACCACTGCTCGTGATCAAGGCTCGCATGACATCCTCCCGGCGAACGCTCCCTTCTAGAATTCTAGCCTCAGCGTTAGGGAACATGAAAGGGTGATTACTAGCTTTTTTAAGCTCCATCATAATGTTCAGCAGTGATTGCTTCTGGCCCCTGGCACCATCATTCAAGGCGGCATAGTTCTTCGTGAGAATATTTTTGTAATATTCAAGTTGGATATCTGATAACTCCACCCGAATAATCTTTTCAGTCTTCGGTGGCAGATCAGTCTCTACCTTTGATTTCGTCCGTCGCAGCATAAACGGCTGGATAGCTTGCGTCAACTCGGCAAGTTTCTGAGATGCCGCTTCCGCATTAAGGTCCATGTCAACATCAACATCAACCACACCGGGGTTCAAAAAGTCTAATAGCGCAGATAGCTCAGCAAGGTTGTTCTGAATAGGGGTACCGGTGATGAGAAGTCGAGCGGGTGACTTGAATTCTAGCAGCTTTATATAGAGCTGGGAATCACGATTCTTAAGCCGATGTGCTTCATCGACGGCCAAAAACTGCCACTTGAATTGGCTTAGAAAAGATGAGTCCATCAACACATACTCATACGTCGTAAGAAGCACGTTGAATTTAGGACGCTTGAAGTTCCCGTCGATCATGAGTTCATGCTCACAGATGACCTTACGAGAGCCTTGAGAACCGCTGTACACCACGTAGTTCAAGTCTGGAGTCCAGTTGTCAAACGTTTCCGCCCAAGATGGCATGGTTGACAGAGGAACGACGACCACGAAGGGCCCCTGTTGATGCCTTACATGTCGTAACCAGTTGATGAAGGCAACGGTCTGCACAGTTTTACCTAACCCCATCTCGTCAGCGAGGACGACGTTGCGATTTCGGACCCAATTGAAAGCCATGAAATTCAAGCCCTTCACCTGGAATTCCTTCAGCTCGCCGTTCTGTAGAAAGCTCGGTGTGCTCTTGATGGTCTCAAATGGCTTCCTGGTAGCGGGATTCGATTCCGACCTGTCGGAGAAGGGGGGGTGAGAGGAGCGGTCCAGGTATCGGTCAATCTCATGCTGTGCAATGCTACTGATGAGGTCTTCATCTTCCCATGTACATCCGTCATAAGGAAGGCGCTTCCACTTCACGAGATATTCAGTCCCTTCGTCTGTATCACGCATGCTTATGACACGTTCCACTTTCTTGTAGTCCTCAATAGCCTCTACGTCTCTCTCACGATCCAAATTCCACTTTTCTCGTTCCTCAGGTGGGGCGTCATCGTCATGATTCAAGCGCAGTTCTTCCCAGAGGACCTTTCGGACGTAGTTATCCAGACGGCGCGTACTACGACAGTTTGCGAGACTCTCAGCAGTCTCCCAGGTTGCATGGTAGTAAGACTTTTCCTGCCACTTGATATAAAACTCATAATCGTTACGATCAACATCCGGGTATTTTGGATCCACCCCTTGCTTTAGACGATGATTGAGAACGACTTCAACAGCAGGGCGGTTATCATCTACTGTATTGGTCCAATAGTTTTCAATCAAGTCATCTTGATCGTCCTCAAACATGGAGTCGTCTGCGTCTTCGTTGTAATTCGAGACCTTCGAGGCGTTTCGCGTAGAGAAGCGGACTTCAGCGTGAGCCGGTACGTTGTTGAGAGCGGCATGGGCTTGACGGCGACGCTTTGTTTTGCTCATCTTAGCACGACTCGGTCCATATTCGTCACTGTCAGAATCGGAGGAGTAGGAGGATAAGGTCACAGAGCGGGACGGTCTCTTGGAGGATTGGAGAGAGGCAGCAGGGCGTCTTCGCTTCATCCGGGGTGCAACATCCGACTCGGAATCCGAAGGCGATTGAACCATTTGACGCGTGGTACGAGCACGCGTACTTCGACGGAGCCCGTAGAGGTCTGGGTTCTGTCTCATGTATTCGGTCTCATCTACCCCCGGCGATTTACGTTTAGTCCCTCGGATGGCTCGTGGAGGTGAGTAGTTTGTAACGCTGATGGATCTACTGGCATCGTCACTATCACCTGTCCCAGAGCCCTCGGAGTCATCATCGGCATTATGCGATTCGGCATTGTAGGATTCATCTGCAGCATCTGCTTCGGAAGACGACGACTCGAAGACGGTGGTATGTTCGATAGTTCCTACAGGACTGTCGCTCGCGGATAGCTGGTCTTTTGCGATTGCAGCATTGAAAGCTGGGGATGTGGAATAGCCATTTGGTAGAGCCGACATGGTAGACGACTCGGGAGCAGATGGGATCACCATGCTAGAGGCTAATGACGAGGAAGAGTCAGCATTGGAGTTCAATTCCAGCAGGAAGGGACACAAGAAGCAGATCGGCATGTCAATCAGACATAGGCGACTCAGAATAAAGCTATATTGGGCTAAATGGACTGTAGAATGGGGTAGGAGATGGAGCTGTGATGCATAGAGATGATTTTGATGACGTTTTGATGGAGACGACGATGGGAAGTGATGGAAGCAGGACAAGGGGAACTGCACGAGAGCCAGTCCCTATACCTGACCTGAGGAGAGATTCTCCGTTATATCAAGTCCCAGAGAAGTCCAAGACATCATCTAGTCAAAAGTGTCTAGAGAAATTCTTGGATAAGGTGGGTCGAGAACGTGGAGTAGCAGTACCCCGGCCGGGTGTGCAGAGGCCTATCAGGCCCTGAAAAAAGGAAAAATTAAGGGAAAAAAACTCACAGTCCATAGCCTGGTGACCCCGGAGAGGAGAGGATTGGAGATGGAATGATGAAAGAGAGAAAGAAGGGGTGGGAGGGAAGGAGGTGCTGGAGGGTGGGATAGAGGACGGGCGAAAAGCGTGTTCGAGAATAATATGATGAGGGAGGAGGGAAGAGAGTTGGCCGGCGGGAGATGGACGAGTCGCGGTGAAGGGCTGGTCCTTCACAGCCTGATCCGTCAGGCGAGCAACAGTGAATGAGCCTTACTGCTTACAGCTTAGTGTGCCCGCAAGCGAGCCCGCAAAGGGCTTAGCGCCTTCAGCGTCACCTGACGGATGCGACCCGCTACCGAGTCACATGGGCTGCCACCCCACTATCTCACGTGTTCAGCTCGTTCGGGAAAATAGAATTGCCGCCATTCCGTAGTCCCGCGAGTGCCAGCCAATCAGCGCCGCATGAAAAATGCTTTGTTGTGTATGCCTCAGGCGCCAAGGCATGTGCCGCACAACAGTGCCTGACAGACGCTGGAGAGCCCCTCCTCTTCAAAAAAGCTTTCAAGGCACTTTTCCTGCTCTGGCCGCTCACTAGTCAGTTTACTGCACGCAGGTGTCTTCCTTCTGCCTTCTGTTTCGATACAGTTGTGGTGGTTCGTCTGTTGCCCACAGTAGACACCGCTGCAAAGTTTTTCTTTCCCTAGCATCTCTTCTTTGTATGCTTGCTCTACTTCATATCGTTCTATTGCACACGTTTCTTGCTCCAGGACAGGTTCACTAAATCCAGCCTCGAGTCAAAATGTCTGACAAGCTCACGAGGTATGCCTGTGTCGTTCTTACAAGGCTCGGGCTCATTGCTGACTTTGGGTGTCTAGAATTGCTATTGTCAATAGTGACAAGGTAGGTTGATTGACATCGATGGCATTTCTTCTGCTACAGTCGTGCGATGCTTGCTAACATGAGACTGCTCGAAATTAGTGCAAACCAAAGGTGCGCATTAACCTCGCATTGGACATGATAGGATGATACTCATGTATGCAGAAATGTCGTCAAGAGTGCAAGAAGTCTTGCCCTGTCGTTCGCACAGGCAAGCTCTGTATCGAGGTCACCCCAAACTCCAAGATCGCCTTCATATCCGAAAGCCTTTGCATCGGCTGTGGTATCTGTCCTAAGAAATGTCCTTTTGGCGCCATCCACATCATCAACCTGCCTACCAATTTGGAGACTGAGGTTACACACCGTTACTCAGCCAACAGCTTCAAACTTCACCGGTTACCCATGCCCCGTCCTGGACAAGTCCTGGGTCTTGTTGGAACCAACGGCATTGGCAAGAGTACTGCGTTGAAAATCCTCAGCGGAAAGCTGAAGCCTAATCTCGGCCGATATGACAACCCACCTGACTGGGAGGAAATTTTGAGATACTTCCGTGGTTCTGAGTTGCAGAGTATGTTTTTACTAGCTAGACCATCTAGGGGACAGCTGGGTTCTGACATTCTGTAGACTACTTCACAAAAGTCCTGGAAGACAACCTGAAGGCTGTCGTCAAGCCTCAATATGTTGACCAGATTCCTAAGGCCGTGAAAGGCAATGTGAGGAAAGTTGGCGATCTCGTTAAAGCTCGAGCTCAGATGGATAACTTGGAGCACATTATGGACGTTCTTGGTACGCAAAACTACATTCATAAGTAGCTCTACATCAACTAATCGTCATCACAGAACTCAGGCGGGTTGCTGACCGCGACCTTGATTTTCTTTCTGGAGGAGAACTCCAGCGATTCGCGATCGGTCTAGTCTGCGTTCAAAAAGCTGATGTGTATGAGAACCTCGTCTTCCCCCTCCCCCAATTCCCTCTGACGCTGCGTATATCCCTGCAAAATGAACGTCGGTTTCAAGTCTAACATGACATAGTTACATGTTCGATGAACCATCTTCCTACCTCGATGTTAAGCAGCGTTTGGCTGCGGCCCGTACCATTCGGGAACTTTTGCGCCCCGATGATTATGTTATTGTTGTCGAGCACGATTTGTCTGTGCTTGACTACCTTTCTGATTTCATCTGTGTGCTCTATGGCAGGCCTGCGGTTTATGGTGTGGTCACGCTTCCCTCTTCGGTTCGCGAAGGCATCAATATCTTCCTGGATGGCCACATCCCGACGGAGAACCTGCGCTTTAGAGAGGAGTCTCTTACTTTCCGCCTTGCCGAAGCTGGAGATGATTTGATCGCCGATAAGGCGCGCGCCTTCAGTTACCCGAGTATGGAAAAGACTCTTGGCAACTTCCATCTCAGCATTGATTCCGGACAGTTCACTGATTCTGAAATCATCGTTATGATGGGTGAGAATGGAACTGGCAAGACCACTTTCTGTAGGATGCTTGCTGGTGCTGAGAAGCCCGATGGGAGCATCTCCGTTCCCCGCATGAATATCAGCATGAAGCCTCAGAAGATCACTCCCAAGTTCCAGGGTACTGTGCGTCAGCTGTTCTTCAAGCGTATTAAGGCTGCTTTCTTGTCGCCCCAGTTCCAGACCGATGTCTACAAGCCCCTCAAGATCGATGACTTCATCGACCAGGAAGTTCAGAACCTGTCTGGTGGTGAATTGCAACGTGTTGCTATTGTCCTGGCGCTTGGCATTCCGGCTGATATTTACTTGATTGACGAGCCCAGTGCTTACCTTGACTCTGAACAGCGTATTGTGGCTGCTCGGGTCATCAAACGTTTCATCATGCACGCTAAGAAGACTGCCTTTATTGTCGAGCACGATTTCATCATGGCTACCTACCTCGCGGATCGGGTGATTGTGTTCGGTGGCAAACCATCTGTAGATGCACATGCCAATTCCCCCGAGTCTCTTCTTACCGGTTGCAACAGATTCCTCAAGAGCTTGGATGTAACTTTCCGTCGTGACCCGAACAGCTATCGCCCTCGTATCAATAAGTACCAGAGCCAGATGGATAAGGAACAGAAGCTCAGTGGAAACTACGTAAGTTCACCTGCTGTGAAGGAAGGCTGCTCCTTGCTCCTTGAAGTGGTTACTATTCGTCAGTTGATTTAAATGGTACTAATTTTCATGTTTGCAGTACTTCTTGGAAGAAGAAAACTGAAGAGGGCGTCCCTCACAAGCACCGCCGCTATCATCACAGGCGTGATGGCCGCGACTCTGGCCAACGACGAAACCGGCGTCGAGGCAGGGGGAAGGTCGTTTGGGTGAGAGGCTCTCCTAGCATCCGCAGAGCTAGGAGGCACGGCAGTGGCGTCTGCCTTCTTGAAGATGAGGGTAATGCTTCAGATGACGATGACGATGACAATCATCCTGATCAAGGCCAGTGGTTTTTGACCTGGCCCAAATCAACGTTGCTTTGCATCTTGAAGTTGTCGGCCATCTATCGTCGTATCTCTTGAAACGCCAACGTGTGCCTTTGTTGGCTAAGTTCTCTCCACTCAGACTCAATCGCCTGTGAGATTTCGGACGCGGCATTATTTTCGTAGGTAATCGAGGTTTAACTCGGTCATCTTTTCAGCCGGTTCCTGCTGCTCACCGGGATTTGCAATTTGTTTCGATGCAGAAGAGATATCGACGACGTTATGACATAGATGAGTTAGGTAGGTCTTCTGACTGCATGGCGAGTGCTATCTGCTATAAATTGTTGAAAAGTGTCTTTGAATTTATTATTTCCAACCTGCATCCGTATGTAACATTGTAATTCATTTCTCAATGACTTATTTGGTTCCATGAAATTAATAACTCCATAGCCCTGATGGCCGTAGTGTTTTAGAACTTAACGATATATTATTATATATTTGAAAATAGAATAGACCACTCATACTTTCAAGCGTTGTCGACTTGCTGTGATATATATATATGAATTATGATACCCTATGACCATCTAATCGATATTGAATACATCCATAGTCTTTTCCATTTAACTAATCATAGATAGCACCATCTCTGCTGCGTACAGTACTGCCATCATTCAGAAAGGGACGGGGGAAGGAGAAGAACAGGAAACAGAGAATATTAGTCCTCTTCAATCTCTCCCTCCTCACTGCCGGAATGGACAGCTTTTTCCTCTTTCCTCACTTCCGCTTCGATATCCCTATCCCTATCTCTCCGTGAGCCTCTACTGCGATCCCTTTCAGAGCTCTCGCGCCTGTAACGCTTGGCAGAGCGACCGTTGACGCTCTCTGCGTCGCTATCGCGTCTGCGTCTACGGTCGGAGGCGCTCACTGTGCTCCGGGTATCTGCACCGTAGTCCAGCTCGTCTCTACTGCCACGTGGGTCTGCACGAGTGCGGTAGAGCCTTTCACGCTCCTCCTCGCGCTCTCGACGTTCATAGTCATAATGGCTGAGAGGCCGAGATGGTCGATCGCGATCCCGACGCTCACGATAACGGTCTCGGTCCCTGTCCCGATCCCGATCACGGTCATCCCGTCGCTCGCGAATCGGAGAAAGACCACCAGCTCTTCTATAAGATCTCTCGCGATCCGCTTGCGCTTTGCGGCGATCGGCTTCGTATGCGTCGGGTTCAGGCGTACGACTAAGACGGGAGGATAGAGCCCTCCGCTCGCCTCTACGCGATACTCCACGCTCACGCTCACGATCACGATCGTAGTAGTGGTCACGTCGGCGACTGCGCGATCGGTCCCGCAGTTCGCGCTCTCTTGCCGCATCTTCTTCCTTTTCTCGGAGGCGGCGAATAACCTTATCAAAAGCTGCCTGGCGAAGATCGTCGGATTCGATGGCCTTGTACTCCTCGTACTTCTCCACCCTGGGACGAACTTGGTCCCAGGTATCAGTGATCCGGACTGGTGGCTCTAGATGCTTGATGCGAGAACGCAATGCATCGACAGCGCGTCGTTGGTGACGATCCGCCGCATGTTTCTCTTCTTCTGATCGGCGGACGGCCTTTTCTTGGATGCGTTGAAAGATGAGATGGAGAATTTCCGCATTAATATTAGCTGTTCGGCGGTCAGTGAGCATAACAGAGTTAAATTCCTCGAATGTCGTCTTGGGCGTAATATCATAGCGTTTATCCTGTGACACCAGAGTGTTAATGACTTTAATGCGACGACGTTCAATACCATTACTCACATCGAGGACGTCCAGTACATCATTGCGTGGACCGCGCAATGAGCGTTCTTCTTCCTCTACCATATCCCAGAAAAGATCCAATGGTGTGGATCCTGACTGACCAAGCATAGCCAGATATCGAGGATCTTCTTTGATCAGTGGGTACATATTCATCCATTTGCTGCCAGCTTTAACTTTGCCCTGGAACCTGAGTTCCTTCAACAGCTCGATAAATTGCTCGCGATTGTGACGCTCTTTTCTTGCCTTGGCCGCCTTGTGCTGCTGACGCGCGTCATTGAATGCTCGCTCAAGAGACTTGATGTGGTTCTCAAAAGCGGTAAGAATGTCAGATTTGCTTAGAGATTTGAACTTATCATCGCTTTGGATCCTGTCATTTGATTGAATGACGGCTTCTGCTTCAGACCAGCGAGTGTACGGCTCCAAATTCAAAGACTTCAAAACGGCAGCCAGTTCGTCCATCGCAGCTTTGCGTGTAGCGGCCTGTTCTTCAGAATGAGTCTTTCTAAGTTCAATGATGTATTCCTCAAAGAGCTGTCGCCTCTCGTTTTCATCATTCGTAGATCTGAATGTAGTCTCCCCTTCAATGATGGGTCGAATGGTCTTCCAGCGACTATAATGCTTGATTTCAGGATGACGCCTCAACATTGTGTTGAAATCTGCTCTGAGCTTAGCGAATCTTTCTTTCGCTCGATCCTTTTCCTGCATGCGAACCTCGACCGCGTACTTCTCAAAGGCTGCTTTGCGGTCCTTCGGGTCTTTCAGAGCACGATACTGAGGATCCTTAATCGTTTCGCGCATTGCCTGTTCCCAAGACCAGTCTGGCTGAACATTATGACGTTTGAGCATCTTCATGAACGCACTTTCCGCTTCTTCAACCGAACCATACTCCGGGTCCACTTGCCCAACGCCCAGAGCCTGCGCAGCTGGAATTCCATTTGTATCCAGAGGACCAAAGCCACCTCTTCGGTCGCCCCATGCCCGGTCATGGTCTTCGCGGTCGCGATGATGCGAGTAGGAGGGAAACGAGCTAACTCCACCGGCAACAAAAGTCGGGCCCCTGCAAATCTGTCAGAAAACCATGTCCCTTGAACATAAAAATCGGACTACTTACGCAATGAGTGGCGCTGAAGGAGCCTGAGTCTGCGTAAGAGCAGCTTTGTAAACATCTGGCATTTCCCAAGTGCTCTGCTTTGTCTCCGTATTATACCAGTATTTTCTCCCACCCTCAGCAGTGTACTCCTTCCAGGGCTGGTTCGCCAAAGCCCGCTAATAAAACAAAGCAAAAAAAAGATTAGTAAAGGCACACGAGAAGGGAATATACGTTTAATCAGAATGTATACATACCTCCACGGGCGTCATGAGCTCTGGGGGCTTGGCCCATTGAGTCGCTTTCGTCTGCACATTGTAATAGTAGACTCTTCCGTCTGAATTCCTAGCCTCCTGCCAGAGAGAAGGAACACCCGGCATGCCATTCATTGGATTCATTTTCCTGGGTGTCGTCGACGTGCCCAAGGAAAGATATGATGTGTTCCAGAAGCGCGCAAGTTGTCTGGTCGGAGAAAACCATAGCAAATTGGCGATGTCTTGCGCCGGGTGATGTTTGTAATGTTTGCAAAGGGTCCCTGCGCATTAGGTATCGCTGCGGCCAGCTTTAAACAATATACGGAACATTCAACATCGCTGGTTTTGGTCACAGGACGAGTATTATTATTATTAACAATCACACTTTTTGGCTTCAATTTATCTGTTTATGAATACGTCTCTTCTATTTTTGTCTAGGCGAGCATGTGACTGCGTCTCCCGCAATGCCTGCTCTCAACATCCCTAGGGAGTTCCTACGACATGCTGTGATAGATACCGTTATTCCGCAGGCTTCGAATATAGACATCGAAGCTGCGCTAGCTTCTGCTTTGGAAGGAGGCGCAGATTATTTGTCCGCCGTGCTCTCGTCTATACCTCAACGGTCTCTGTTGTTTTTTGGTACGTGAAAAGTTGTCATCCTGGCCGAACTCTGTCTCTTACTCATATACAGTCGCATAGATGAATTTCTCCAGGCTCGTATAGTCCTGAGACTCTCAAATTGCTCAGTGGATGCTCTCCAACATCATATCCAACGTCTGGAGATTCGACTCGATGCTTTCGCCATTGATCCTGCGGAGTCGGCCACCGAAAGCCACCCGCCTACAAAAGATCTAGTATTTTCAGGAATTGTAGATGGAAAGGAGGAGCCTTTAGTAGTGGTGAATGCATTTGAAGGAGACGAGGAAAGTGGAAATCACGTATATGCAATATGGAACATTGAAACCTTTCTCAGTGCGTCTGCCTTTGTTATTTTGGTTGTGATCGCCTGCTAACTGGACTCTCTTAGGACGTCCTCGCGTTCGTATACAACATCCCTCCGTCCTATTCATTGCTTCGGCGAGCCTGAACCCTACAGAAAGACGAGCACATCAATATCGGGACGATAGCTACCTTCCACCGCTCATTCCTGCTTCTACGAATGTGTTACAACCCCTGTCGGCGGACAGTGCTTTGAACAAAACAGAACCATTCCTTCCAGCTTCAAGACTTCTACGGGTTGTGCCAGCGACATATGTGGAGGAACCGATATATAATATACAACAGCGCACAAGCAATCCAATCCGAATTGTTCCCGCAGCTAGTGCCAGAATTCGGTACACGCGACTCAAGACATACACCGGGAAGCCGACGACCATCGCCAGTCTGGATTTTGAAGTCAGCCCCTTTTTAAATAGTGATGTAATATTAGATAAAGCGGAACTTGCGCTTTCTGATGGGTCCATCGAAACCCTGTCAGACGTCCCCGGGCTCTCTCCGCCCATAACCTGTCGTCCAAGGGACGATATCAGCTTGGTGTATAAGCTGGTACCCGAATACGAACCAGATCCAAATCCCTCAACAACGGTGATGTCGAGCACGTTAGATATTTCGCTGGGCGCAACTATACTTCTATCCGAGGATTGTCATCCCAACATCTCAATGCAGTGGAGAACGGCAGTCGATTTCTCGGTGGTTCTCAATCCAACATTTGGGGGACCCAGCCAGGCCTTGCAACGAAATAATCGGCCAGCAAGCCTCTCGATGAGCCTAAACCAGTCAAGCGGCGTGGTCAGTGCGCCTTCACTCCGCCGAAGCTCCTTAAGAGAACGAGCATACTCGGTCGCAGATATGGGGGTGACAATATCGTTCTCTGGACCTGCCCATGTCGAGGTTGGCAAGCCGTTCTCTTGGGGCATTTTCATTGTCAATCGTTCTCCAATCGCCCGAAAACTCGCCATGATTGCGATTCCCCGGAGAAAGCTAGTGGACCCATGCGATCATGCAACTCGGCCGTCTACCTCATCTCTAAAGGGAGACCCTGTGGCTGAGGCCGTGACAGATGAGAATATTATCCATGCAAAACAGAGGAGTGTGGCTGGTCAGGATGTGGAGTTGATATGTTTGACCACAGATATTAGAATTGGGTGAGTACTTTCCATGCGCCTTTGCGATCTTCCTAAGCTTATCGAGTGCTCCCTAGGCCGCTTCTACCTGGTACATGCCACTCGACCGAGTTCAAACTGCTTCCCTTGGCTATTGGTGCGCTTCACTTGGAAGCCGTCCGCATAGTGGATCTGCATACAAACGAACCAACGGATATCAGGGATCTTCCAGACATTCTGGCCTTTGATGGAAAGGGCACAGAGCTTTGAGGTTGCTTACGGCATAGTGTAGAAGATGCCTGTCGTCATTGTACATATGAAGCTATCACCGTCGGAAATACCAAATACCAACACCAACAGCAAGACTACCACGGAATATAACGAAGGACATTGGTAGAGAAGCCACTATCTTCCGTAGAAAGAATATCCAGTATGATACAGATATACAATGCAAGCAGTATAAAGCGACTAATCGGAAGCGTGGCGTAATCGACACGGTCACGGTATCAGGCAGCCAGCTAGTATTATGCAGCTGCAGCCGCTGGAGCTTACTAGCACTAACTCCTGTCCGGATTCATTATTATCACCACGCCCTTCTCCCAATTTTCCTTCCATCAAAGTCATCGAACTCTGGGATATACAGGCTGCCAGAATCTATGAGAGGTGGCTACTTCAGCATTTGTCGATTCGTCTTATCGATCGCCTCCTTAGACTCTTTGCGTCATACTGTCGCGCACCACCAACGGGGAAGGTCTTGCCTTCGATCCATTTCTATCGCTGGTTCTTAGCGCACACACACAAAAAGCTTCTGTCGCTCCCACTCTCATCATGTTTTCTGCAACGAGACGGAGGGTCTTGGACGGACTGAATAGTAGATACATCTACGGCCGTCTGGTACGTGGTGAAATGGATTATATCATCTCTTGAAAGCTGTCTATCATTGCTATGGGCCGACTGCTATTGCTATGATCTCATTTCCCATGCTGACTACTCTCATATAGCCTTTCCTGCACACCATAGTCTTTATAGTCGAGATGGCGGTTACTATGCGGATTGCTTCCAAGTTCAACTCGTATTATGCGGATAGACCAGGTAAGGCTCCGCAGCATGAATTGGGTCTAGCTGTTAGGTCAAGGAGATGGCTAACCTTCATGTGCAGTATTGACTACGATGGTCACCAATGCTGTAAGCCTATTGAAGCTGCTCCCCGTGCCCATTGCATCCATCTCGAGACGAGAATGTCCAAACTAACCTTGGATGGTGCTCTCTAGGTGCTTGGTGGCGTAGCAGATACCGTTGCACAGCTGATCACAGCATTCAAAACCCAAAGACACAAGGGATCACGGAGTACTTCAGACGATTTCTTTTCAATAGAGATCCATGAGTTGGATAAGGAGAGGCCGCCGGCGTTGGGGGAGTTGGGATATGCAAGGGATAGACCGCCTGCCTTCGATTTCGAGCGCCTTACTCGATTTATGTCGTACGGATTTTTCATGGCACCTGTTCAATTCCAGTGGTTTAAATTTCTGTCGAAGACATTCCCACTCACTAAGAGCAGCCCTACTATTCCTGCGCTGAAGAGGGTGGCTGTGGACCAGTTGATGTTCGCGCCTTTCGGTGGGTTCATTCTTCCTATCTCTCTTTCTAGTATTGTAAATCTCCAACTTACAGCACATGGTGCTAACAAATCATAGGCCTGGTTTGCTTTTTCACGTTCATGACTGTCGCTGAGGGGGGAGACAGGAGGATGTTGTTCCGCAAGTTCCAAGACGTGTACTTGCCGACGCTCAGGGCCAACTTTGTGCTTTGGCCTGCGGTCCAAATTTTGAACTTCCGCGTAGTTCCCCTTCAGTTCCAAATTGTATGTTTCGTCCTGTTTGTCTTATTCCCGTTCTTCTGAGAATTTAATATGCTGACTTGTAGCCGGTCTGCAGCCGTTTGTTTCGACGGTTGGGATTGCTTGGACCGCATATCTCTCTCTCACCAACTCTGCTGAGGAGTCGAACTAGGGGACGTTGGATTGGGATTGTGCGGCGCTGGAGGACAGTAAACCTTTTCGTATTTGCTGCATTTACTGACTGTTTGTTTTCTTTTTGGGCGCCACGGGCCGTGACTGGAGTTATTTTGGTAGCTATGGCATTATTGTCAGGATAATATTCTACGGTGTACAGAAAAAGGCTGCATGTTGCATGATCCACACATGCTCACCAGTTGCGGGAGATTTAATCCACTGTGGCCATGATCTCAATGTCCTCACGGCAGCTATGCTTCTCTAGAAACTATTCCATTCCCTCGATATGGGAAATGCTAGCTGCCCATGTACCTTGGGAGATCCAGACCGGCGATATTGAAAAGGGACGGATAATTAGCAGGGCCAATTAATTACTGAAATAGAAGGGTTTCCGTTGCCGACGGGTACCTTGCAATGCTGGAAGACCCAAACAACAAGAGCGATAGAGCATATGATGATGATGGCCACATATGATCTGATTGATACATCTGCACGCAGGTCAGTGCGACAGGAACGTTGGTGAACTGGCAATCCTGATGGTGATAGCAGCATATGCAGTCATGGCACATCATCTTACGATGCCCGAGTCATCCCGCAGACAGACTGACATCAGACCCGCATCAGCCCGATGGAGGAGTTGAAACTGAGGATGTTGACCGTACCGCCTCCTGGATGCTCAACAGGAGAATATTCCTCCAGAACCTCCATCCAGAGGAATAAGATGATAATATGGACAGGAGACAAGTGTGCGTCATCGAATCCGTCAACTCTCACCGAAGCCCCACCAACAACATGATATCCTTCATTAGAATTTGGCATTCTGCGTCTTCCTGTCTGCTACCCCGCTGTCCCTGGGTCTATTTAGCCTCCCGAGTCCCGCTGCCTGGCCTCTATCTGCTCTTGTCCTTTTTCTCCCTCACAGTTCCCGGTTGATCTCTGTTCTATCCGAGGTACGAAGCGCTCTTGCCGTCCTTTTCCCTTCATCCTGCCCCTCCCCCGCCATCAATTGCTTTTTTGCTTCTCTCATCAACTCAACATTCCAATCAAGCCATCCCACTAACAGCAGTTTCTTGCTTCTATAGAAGAATACCGCCTGCTTCTTACACCATGTCTCTTTCCAACAAGCTTTCTATCACCGACGTCGACCTCAAGGGCAAGCGTGTCCTCATTCGGGTACGGAGCCCTCTGTCTGCTGGCCCTCTTCCACATCACTGACGCAGTCACAGGTCGATTTCAACGTCCCCCTCGACGCGGAAAAGAAGGTCACCAATCCTCAGCGTATCGTCGGTGCTCTGCCCACTATCAAGTATGCCATCGACGGTGGTGCAAAGGCCGTCATCCTCATGTCCCACCTTGGCCGTCCCAATGGCAAGGTAAACCCCAAGTACAGCCTGAAGCCTGTCGTTCCTGAGCTTGAGAAGCTTCTTGGCAAGCCTGTCACCTTCGTTGAGGAGTGTGTTGGTCCTCAGGTTGAGGAGGTTGTCAACAAGGCCTCCGGCGGCCAGGTCATTCTCCTTGAGAACTTGCGTTTCCACATTGAGGAGGAGGGCAGCGCCAAGGATGACCAGGGCAACAAGGTCAAGGCCGACAAGGAGAAGGTCGCTGAGTTCCGCAAGGGACTGACTGCTCTCGGTGATGTCTATATCAGTAAGGCTCCCGCCGTCTTTTGGCCTCGCTAGTGGTTGACATTGTTTTCCTCTTTTTAGACGACGCGTTCGGAACTGCCCACCGTGCGCACAGCTCCATGGTCGGTGTTGAGCTTCCCCAGAAGGCTGCCGGCTTCCTGGTCAAGAAGGAACTCGATTACTTCGCCAAGGCTCTTGAGCACCCCCAGCGGCCATTCCTGGCCATCCTGGGTGGTGCCAAGGTCTCCGATAAGATCCTGCTCATCGACAACCTGATTTCCAAGGTCGACAGCCTCATCATCACCGGAGGTATGGCTTTCACCTTCAAGAAGACCCTTGAGAACGTGAAGATTGGAAACTCCCTCTTCGATGAGCCCGGCAGCAAGATCGTCGGCGAGGTTGTCGAGAAGGCCAAGAAGAACAACGTCAAGATCGTCCTCCCTGTCGACTACGTCACCGCCGACAAGTTCGCGGCTGACGCTACGGTCGGCCATGCCACCGATGCCGAGGGCATTCCCGATGGCTATATGGGTCTGGATGTCGGCGAGAAGAGTGTTGAGCTCTACGAGAAGACTATTGCCGAATCCAAGACCATCCTCTGGAACGGTCCCCCTGGTGTCTTCGAGCTCGAGCCTTTCTCCAACGGTACCAAGAAGACTCTCGACGCTGTCGTCAAGGCCGCGCAGTCCGGTAGCATCGTCATCGTCGGCGGTGGTGACACTGCCACTGTCGCCGCCAAGTACGGCGCTGAGGACAAGTTGAGCCACGTCTCTACGGGTGGTGGTGCTTCCTTGGAGCTCCTGGAGGGCAAGGAATTGCCTGGTGTTGCCGCTCTCTCTAGCAAATAAATGGAGCGAAGCAAAACCAGGGTAAGGCTTGACAAGGGCTTTTTTTTAATGTTTTGGGCTATAAATTTTATTTAAAAATGGTTAGAGCGGACTGGGTCTGTGCCTTTTGAGGATATAGCTATGCATGAATGTAATGAATGCGATGTTAATATATGAGAGATTCTCTTCTGGATCATTCCCGGTATTTTATCACCAGGCTGCAGATTATATAGTCTAGCTATCCCCTCTGCCTCGATGGCAGTGTGTATTCTCTCTATGGTCAATTATTCATATCGCACGGGGCCTTGGATACCCCATGTCGCCTTCCTTAGAAATATCTTATTATTATGTCATCCTATTATTGTTTCTTACTTCCTTTTTGCCTCGTCTACCTATGCAAGTGAGCTTCAAGAATAGCATCCGTAACACCTACCTATAAACACAACGTGACCATAAATAACTGTAATAAAAAGAACCCGGTCTAGACATTTGGTAGTTTTTCTAAAATTCATTCAAGTCTTTAATTTATCAGAACTTGTAGGTATTGTGTCCCCTCCTCTTCTCTGGCCGTTTCTCTGACAGTCACCATTGCAGACAACAGCAGTATTATCGAACATTGCATGGCTCATAGGTCTCATCATATTATTTATTACTCGCCAGTTCATTGTTTCTATTTCAAGCCTATATCAGTCGCTTGTGTCCGTTTTTGTTCGGTCCGTGATGAATGAATTCGAATTCGTATCAAATGGAAATAGAGGCCAACTTAAAATATTAAGAGAGGGAAAAGAGAAACGTAAAAAAAAAAAAAGGAAAAAGTCCTCGCTCGTGTGCACGCCATGCCATCTTCTCGGAGTTGAACTCGAGGGATAAACTAGTGCGCTACTTCGACCTTTTTGAGTTCCTCTCTGCTCAGGGGTATCATATCTGTTAGTATCACTTGGACTTGGACGTGATATAAGTGTATATAATTTGTGATATAAAGGATAAGTATGCTGTGGGGGCAGTAAATGCAAAACGTACTTTAACTGCTTCGAAAAGTCCTCGGCAGCATCATCATCGTCCCAGCTTTCTTCCCACAAATGGACCGTGTTTCCGTTCGCTGCTTGTTCGGCTTCCTCTTGTGGCCAGTCTAAAGAGAAATAGACACGGGGTTAGGTTGGCTCTTATCGTCAGGACAAAAGGCGTGGGAATGCAGCAGATGTGTGCACCTGGAGGCATGGAAAAAAGAGAAAGGGATGAACCTACCCTCAACCGGGAAATCTTCGAATTCATCGTCTTCCTCCAGCACAGCGGAGATCTGTTCGGGATGTTGTGATGGCTCGGACTGGGATTGCGTTGTGTTCGACATGGTGGGGAGGGGGTGTTGGGATGGATAATTGGTATTGTATATCGACAGGACGAGATAGACTTGGAAAGGGCGTACAGTACAATAGATAGATATTTGTCCAGCTGTGAAAGAGAAGAGAAGAGGAGGTAGTGGTGGGATGGAGCTTGCGGAGAGCAGGAGAGCAGGTCGGCGATGGAACGAGATAGAGCTCGGGACCGTCTTGGCGGCCACTGACGCAGGAAAGCTTAAAAGTTAACAGAACTCTGCCCCGTCTTCTTCTCTTCCCTTTAGGCCAATAAAGCTCTCGATTCTCCCAGCATTCTCGGAGCAGTCGGAGAAAGGCTTCCAGGCAGACCAGACAGGCGTAAACGATCAAAACAAGGCTGCAGCTGGCCGCATCTGACGGACATAGGGCATCGCGTGCTGCTCTCAGCCGCAATATATCCTCCCATTCCCCATTATTATTATCTCACCCTTCTCTCCCCGGCTAATCATTACTACTCTCTAATCCTTTCGTTCGCTTCTGCAAGGGGTCACCTGTGGTTCTGGGGATTCCTCATGCTCGTGTCCCATATCTGATGGGAGAGACTTGCATCCTCCCCACCCCATCGGCGGCAGTACTATCTTTATTCGAGGTCCGGATCTCTGCGGCCTTCAACTGACGTGCAAAATTGACGTTTCTACGCTTGTCTTCATTTAATTCTCTTTCTTTTCCGTCTTCCTTCGCCCGCTTCTGCTACT
Organism: Monascus ruber; assembly: GCA_002976275.1. Taxonomy (NCBI): domain Eukaryota; kingdom Fungi; phylum Ascomycota; class Eurotiomycetes; order Eurotiales; family Aspergillaceae; genus Monascus; species Monascus ruber. The sequence continues at coordinate 1,731,041 of PSNO01000005.1, forward strand.
CTTTGTTATATACGGAGTAGTACATTTTCCAATATGCTCAAGGTGGGGTCATGGCTGTATGGCAAAAAGCCCAGCCATAATACCTCGACACAGTCTCTTAATTCCCTATCGGAGTTGCAGGATCGTGAGTACTCGCACCCTGAGTGCTGGTAGTCTTTTTTCTTGGCAGAATATAATAGACTAACTATATGTTCTGTTGTTCGTTGGCAGTTGATAACGCACTGAGAGGTGGGTGGAGATCGAGAAGTACTCTGAAATAAACCTGAACGTGCACATGGCTGATCGCCTCTTCTGATTCAGCGGCGACATTGATCCTCAATGACGATGTTGATGGTGCCGAAGCCGGTCTTGACAAGGGCGTTTCATCTTTCCACAAGGTATGTGCACGATTTCCTCATGCCTCGACAAGAGCGGGGATATGAGAAACTCGGTTTGGCTAAAATTGCCAACGTCCACCTATTCAATATTTTACCCTTTTCTTTTGGAGGAGTTTCTTTGCTTATGTTCCCGTTTTGCGCGTATAGCTGGGAAAGGGCGTCGTTGCGTTCGTTCGTGCAACATTAGGGTTTGAGCAAGATATTATGCGTCAAGGTCCGTGTGCTTGTCCTTCCTGTTGGTCTTAATCCTTGACATATGCCTAATATTTGATCAGCGGCGGACCGCCTTAACGAAGCCGAAACCAGCTGCGCCAACGACCAGCACAGAGCTCATCACAATGCGAACGTACCTAATGCCTTTCGATCACAGATATATGCCCCTGGCTCCGAATTCGCGCTATGTCAAGCCATGGCTCAGCTCATGGGTGCTGTTGTTGGCGTCTTGAACGAAAGTCTCACGGAGAGTATCAGAGGTTTCTATAGGCTGAGAAAAGCGTATGTAACCCTTGAGTCTATTCTTAACATGGAAGAGAAATTCGTGCAAAAGTTGGAACGGACACTGGAGTCTGAAGACGGGAGGCCTACGGATGGGGCTGCGCTTAGGAAGCAAAGGGATGCGTCTACATATACAGTCACCGCAACAAGGGTGGCAACCACAGGATCAATCACCGAAAGGTTCGCCGACGGAGGCGTGGAGATAAGTCGGACATTGTCCTCTTTGGCAATCTCTGAGGCACAAGCTGGTTCTGAAGCACCCGCGGAGACCGCTGCTGACACACCAACTAACAATAGTGCGATCAACCTCGACCCGGATTCCGAGATCTTTAGTAACGAGATTGATGCCTTTGTTCACTCTGGATCCAATTTCTGTTTTGGTATTATACTGCTGATAATTTCCATGGTCCCCCCAGCTTTCAGCAGATTGCTTTCCGTAATTGGTTTTCGAGGGGATAAACAAAGGGGTCTGCGAATGCTGTGGCAGGCTAGCAAGTTTCCTAATTTGATTGGTGCAATCTCTGCACTTGCACTGTTGGGCTACTATAACGGCTTTGTCCGATATTGCGATATCATGCCTGATAGGTCGGCAGGCGCTGACGGGGATATAGAGGGCTACCCACAGGAGAGGCTGGCTGCTCTCCTGGTCACAATGAGAACGCGATATCCCAACAGTCAGCTTTGGCTTCTGGAGGAGTCCAGAATGTGCGGAGCTAACAAGAACCTGGAAGCTGCTCTGGATCTTCTGTGTCGTGGCGCCCGAAGTCCACTAAAGCAAGTTGAGGCGCTACGGGTATTTGAACGGAGTCTGAATGCGATGTATCTTCATAAATATGAGCTCTGTTCGGAGTCATTCATTGAGGTAAGAGTTCTCTGATGGATAGTCATGTAGCAATGCTTCCACGGTTTCCCGCATGAAGGAGCTAACAGCTAGGTGAAGTGTGCAGGAATCAATTCCTGGTCTCGCTCTCTATACTACTACATCGCTGGAGCCTGTCATGTGGCCTTGTACCGTACAAATGCCAAATCTGATCCATCAGTTGCCAAGGAGCATGCTGAAAAGGCCACTGAGTACTTTCGCACGGCACCGACTTTGGCGGGACGGAAACGTTTCATGGCAAGGCAGTTGCCATTCGATGTGTTCGTGACGCGGAAGGTCGCGAAGTGGGAAGCCCGTGCCAAGGAATGGAAGGTTTCTCTAGTAGACTCAATTGGCGTCGATCCCATCGAAGAGATGATCTTCTTTTGGAATGGACATAGCCGCATGACGAGAAGCCAACTGGAGGAATCGCTGTCCAAGATCGCCTGGTCCGAAGACAATGCCAATAGGAATCTGATCCGCCAGGCGCCGGAGGAGCAGGTCATTTTGGATCTGCTTCGCGCCGCCGTTCTACGAGCTATGCACAGACACCAGGAGGCGGAGAAGATCCTCATTACCCGGGTCCTGAACCAGGACAAGGCCATGTTCAAGGTTAATCTGAGGGACGACTGGGTCCTTCCTGTCGCTCACTTTGAGATGGCGGCTAATCTTTGGATGGAGCGTCCGGCCTACGTTGCTGCGCACGGCCCTGCAGAGTCCTCGTCGACCCCAGCAGCGGATGAAGCAATATCTAGTGTTCCTGACAAGGACCGTGAGTTGCAGAAAGTGCGCGAATGCAAAGAGCATCTCGATAAGGCAGCCAAGTGGGAGAGCTACGAGCTTGACACGCGTGTTGGGCTCAAAGTGACTGCCGCTGTGGAAGCGGTGCAGAAGTGGGAGACCGCCCACTCTATTGTCTTATGAGTCAATCTAGACGACTCATTTATACAGCTAGATCTAGATGTCGGTTTGGTTTTTGTGGTCTTTGTACGGTGCACATGTTGTATAACTATGGACCAGATGATTCGGTCGTGCAGAGGAAACATCCAATCTAGAGTAGGTAGTTCATGCACTGATAGACAAAAGAAAGAATCTATCATTCTGTTTTGAAGATCACTTCTGCCGTGTCTCTGCCGTGTCTCTGCTATTGAAAAGCACAGCAACTATAACCTTGGCGACAAATATTTGGGGTCACCTGACTGCTACCCTTTTGGGCCGAAAAATGAGGTCCTCACGAAGATCTCTGCAGAACTGCAATCCTCTCCCATCTCACAGCTATGCCCATCCGTCTCTGCAGCTCGCAGATAACGCTACTAGTGGAATCATCATCAACCCATTATCCGACATGATCGACTGGCCGTAGCGATCCGTCCAAGGTCCACATACGCGCGGACATCGTCCGGTTCCAGATACCTCCTGAGCTTCTCAAGGCACGACGCCCTCGGAGCAGGACAAAGACAGACAGCGGGCCTCGGAGTTGTCACAGTGAAACCCGAAATCCCACTCTATCAGCGATTCCAATTGCCGATCTCGCTGTTCGTGTCGGATAAGACGGCTTTGTCAAATGCTTGATTTTGTGGCGAGACGTCTGTTGAGTTGGGACCTTTTGCTGTCCCTGCCCTATCATACGGCTTTGCGATTTCCGTGACGTTGTCGCTGATGATTGCTGTTTGATTATATATATATTTTTTTCTATTTATTCTTTTTATTTTATTTTTTCTTTTTTTCGTTTTCCTCTCTTTCTGAATCTCTCCACCTATAAATTCTCTGGTTGTGACGGCAGTCATACATAAAGCGTTGGGGAAATACCCACTCCAGCTTCCAGCCAGGTGCTCGTTGAATTGCACATAAATGCTCCAGGTTCGGTTGGATGCTGCCCTAATAAAGTCATGACTGACCGCGAATCGCTCACTTCGGCGCCGACCAGCGAGGATGTGCGACGTACGCCGACCGTCGACCGGGAATGGTGCTACGAGGAGACGCGCGCCCCTGGAGAAGGCGACTTCGAGAAGCTATCGACAGTTGCGTCTGGTCGCTCTGCATTCGAACAACATGCGCAGTCAATCATCTCGAGGGTTCGAAGTCGTGAACCCGGCCAGACCGCTCGTTTCACGCATCCGCTGTCGCACACGAAAACCGCCGAAGATGTCATTGTTGGGTTTGATGGGCCGGATGATCCTTACATGCCCTTGAACTGGGGATTTAAGAAGAAGGCGATTACAACCGTTATGTATGGACTGACAACTATGGGTACGTGGGATTCCCCGGATTCAGGTAGAGTACCTAGTTGCTCATGCCGCTGATGAATTGAAACTACAGGCACAACTTGGGCTAGCTCCGTGTATGATACCACGATTGTCAACTATTGCAATCTCTGAATTGGTAACTGACAAACTTCTCCAGCTACTCGCCTGGGATTAATGGGATACACTTACGATTTAGTGTCGGTAAAGAAGTTGCCACTCTTGGTACAGCACTGCTCTTGTTTGGAATGGGACTGGGTCCATTGGTCTGGGCACCACTATCCGAGGTCTATGGGCGCAAGACGGCAGTCTTAATACCTTATTTCCTAGCTGCAGTGTTCACGTTTGGTACGGCAACGGCCAAGGATGTACAAACGGTCATGATCACTCGGTTTTTCACGGGATTTTTCGGCTCAGCCCCTGTCACCAATACCGGCGGCGTCCTGAGTGATATCTGGACTGCAGAACATCGGGGTGTAGCGATGGTTGGATATGCCTTCGCCGTGGTTGGAGGACCAGTGCTGGGACCAATTGTCGGAGGTGCTATCTCTCAGAGCTATCTTGGGTGGAGGTGGAACGAATACGTCGGTTTCTCGATCTCCCTCTCTAACAATACCATTTGCACTAGCTGACCCGAATATCTTGTCCTAGATAACCGGCATTATGATGTCTTTTTTCCTCACGATGGATGTGATATTTCTCGATGAAAGCCACCCCGCCACACTCTTGGTCTATAAGGCGCGAAGACTTCGTTTCGAGACTGGTAACTGGGCACTTCATGCACGCCATGAAGAATGGGATGTTACTCTGAAGGAGCTGGCCAACAAGTATCTCATTCGCCCTTTTGAGCTATTGTTCACTCCCATTTGCTTCCTGATGGCTCTATATGCGTCTTTCGTCTACGGCATCCTATATCTTAGTCTTGCTTCTTTTCCCATCGAGTTCGGAGAAGTCCGGGGCTGGAATCTGCTGGTTGAAAATCTGCCCTTCTTGGCCTTACTCGTGGGAATCCTTATCGGTGGCTTCATCAATATCTTCAACCAACGATTTTATCTCACACGCTTCAAGGCGAATAACAACCGTCCTGTCCCTGAAGCCCGCCTTCCACCAATGATGCTTGGCTCCATCTTCTTTGCAGGTGGCTTATTCATCTTCGGTTGGACTAGTCCTCGTCACATCCACTGGATGGGCCCGGTCGTCGGCGCCTCCTGCATGGGTTTTGGCTTCTTCACTATCTTCCAAGCTGCGCTGAACTACCTTGTCGACACTTTCCAGAAGGTTTCAGCCAGCGCTGTCGCAGCTAATACATTCTTGCGAAGTATGTTTGCTGGCTCCTTCCCGTTATTCGCGACATACATGTTTCATGGAATAGGCGTGGATTGGGCGTCGAGTGTACTCGGTTTTGTGGCCGTGGGGCTGATTCCTATTCCATATCTGTTTTATGTGTTTGGCCCACGGATCAGGGCGAGAGGAAAGTGGTCTCGAGCCTCTGTCGAATGATTTGATGACTTCTTTTTGAAAAAGAAAAAGAAAAAGACATCAGCAGAGAAAGCATGTGAATGTCAAGAAAAGGACTACAGAGCACCGTACCACGCAAAGAGTCTTTCCCGTAAGAGACTGGCGACAAGACTTCGTCTCTTCGATCTTCGATGCAATGCTGTTTACTTTCCCTGCTATACACTCTTTCGTTGTTTCCCTCGAAACGGACTAAATGCATTTTAGTACAGCAGTCTCTGATGTTTCAAGATACCACCACCACACTTTTTGCGGTTCTTTGTCCTTGCCTTGTGTTATATAGCATATACCTGGCGTATATCCAAGCTTATTTATATATAGTCCTATTATTAATAGCGTAATTAAGACATTCTTCCGCAAATATGAACAATCCAGCCTACTATAAATCCCTCTTATCCCTCAGATATCGCAGGCAACAGAGCATGTTATTGATTGTTTCGGATTGAAGGCTGACATACTGATGGGATAACTATGGTTACTTGACACAGCACACAAGTTAATTACTTTACCACCTAGATACTCGATACCATCCCACTGTGGACAAGGGAAAAGCTTCCCGATTTCTAATGCCAATTCCAGCAGCTACAATAAGCACAAAGTGGATCTCGAATACAGACAGATACATTCATTCCCCCCTTGCAAATCCCATCCGTACCGTAGCACACACGTTATGATGAATGAGTGAATATTCAGAAAAATGCACATACCACCATTTTTTTCAAGTTCAATTCAAAGATGCTCGCAAATACAGGCAAAATCCCGGAGAAAAACAAAAAAATTTGTTTGGAAAAGAGGGAGGGAAAAGAGAAAGACATAACATAATTAAGAAATCACCATGGTCTCATCATTAAGCCCCTCGTCTTCTCCTTCATCATCACCAAAGCCAAATTCCCAATCACCGCGCTCGATCCGGCTGACTCGATCCAGCTCGGATTGGTATTCACGTCGAAGATGGTCAAGAGTGACAATGACACGCCGTGTGGTTGTATTACCCCGGGGGTGGAAGGAAAGAGAAAGACGAGCAGCAGTGTCAGCACTACCACTGCCGGTGCTGCCGCCGGGAAGGAAAGAGAATGAAGGTTTGCTATCTCTTCTCGCCGTTGCAGAGGAACCTCTACGATTAGCATTACCGTGCGAAAACAATCCGAATGTTGATGGTTTATGGCTGTTGTCAGCGGCATCGTCCATGAAGACGTTCCCGTCTTCATCAACGTCCGTGGTGCTTATGCGACGTTCGTTCTGCGACTGGAAAAGACCCTCACTGCTGTCGGTGACGTCGTCCTTTTCGACAAGGATGTATGCCTCGCTCTTATCAACGCACGCAAGAAGATTGATCAGCGCTAGGAGCTCGTGCCGGATTTCCTTGCTTTCTGGATCATCCTCTTCTACTACCTGGTTCTGGTTCGAACCTTGTAATGCCCGTTGAGAATCGGTATGTTTCTTATTTCCGACAAGGAGGTATGGTGGTGGATTATCTCTGGCTTTCCTCAGACGCTGAACATTGCGATATGCGATCTCCGCCGCCCCACGGTAATCATTCTGCAAGACACGGTAAGCCTGCAGGATTCTGCAATAATCCGGCGAACTTTTGCCATCCGTTATCCACCTCCTATTACTGTTATCAGATGTTGATTCTTCTTCCAGAAAAGACGTGAACGATGTCTGTTTCGTGGCGAGAGACACAAGAGTCTCGTCGATGTAAGAAGAAAGGTTGGGTACCAGCGAAGTCGGGAAGAGGAGAAGTTCGTTGAGCCCAGTGGTTCCCGGTCCAGAAGCAACGAGGACGCTTGCCACCAGTGAACTCAGAGAAGATTTCTGCAACGCACGGTCCTTGTATCTCGAAAGGGCAGAGTAGGCCCGATCGAATTGGGCCGTCTTCAGGGATGCATAGAATAGGCGGGAGAGGAGGTCATTTCGTAAACTGACATACTCAGCGTCTTCCTCACTCTTGTGCTCACTTTCAAGCGCCTGCAGCGCAAGGCTGGCAAAGTCTGCCACGTGGGAGAATGAGCGCGTCTTCTCAAAAATAGAGAGGACATGCTGGAAGTATTTAGGGAGGCCGTTGTAAAACGAATCTACAGAGACAATATCCAATAGTGTTGAGGACATCTCATGGAGGTTGCCGAGAGGCTTGCCGCACGACAAGAGATAGGCAGCTTTCCGGAAATAGATCGCTGCAGTATCGAATTCGGACATGGCCACATACACACGGCCTTTGACATAGGTCGCCCAAGATGTGCTTATCTGAAATCGCAGGAAATCCCATGCCAAGTCAGTATTTCCCTTTGCCAACAAATCACACTGTATGAAGACCAAGGCGTTCGGCAATGCCACTTCTCCCTGCCGTGTCACCCAGGATAGGACATCCCGGATCCCCAGAGTCAATGCATAGCTTTGGGGCATATTGATAGCCTGCCGCGGTTTGATGTGCGTGGCAAACAGGTCCTCGAGAATTGTGACCATCCTTGCATTCTTCTTGTTCTTCAAACCGGAATCACCATCCATGGAGAATGGGGTGGAAAGGGTATCAGCAGGGGGGTTATAAAACTTGTCAGGACATCTGCGCACATTGGAACAGAGCCAGAGCATCACTTCATATTCCCTCAACATCTCGATGAGTGTGGAGAACAAGTTTGCCAAGTCAAAGGTGGAGTCTTCTTCTTGCTTCACCTCGCCATCTAGGAATACAGAGAGCACGAGCAGATTAAAGAGAACCTGACGCGTGTGTGAGATGGTCTCTTGGGCACCGTTCACTGTAGCCTTGGTCCCGAAATGCGTAGAAAGAAGATCCGAATCTTTCCCGGGGAACCCGAGAGGGATTGTCTCGATGATTGTGTAAAAAACTTCGCCCGGAAGACTATAGACATTCATCCGCTCATTCAGTGCCGCAACTAAGCTATCGAATTCCTTGTCGCTGACAAAATCTACAAAATTGCATCGTTCCTGGAAAGCTGCTATTCGGTCTGGCACTGAAAACAGGGGCTCTGTGAAGATCTCCACTTCCAAAGCAGCTTGACATGCGGACTCAAGCTCGGCTGGGAATGCGGCCCTGAAACTGGACGCGATTTTCATCAAAAAGGATGCCTGTTCAAATAAGTCGCTGACCTCTGAACTAAGATTCCTATGTCTCCAGCGATCCATTATATTGGTCATTCCCTCGCGAAGCTCGGAATCCGTGTTGTGTAAGAGTAGCTCCGTGGAACTGCATTCCCGGATGACAGCGCAACTATCTGACAGGAGCAACCATGGGAGATCGTAGTAAGTGTCGTAGGAGAGGGAAAATGGCTCAAACCTTCGTTTGTTAAGATCGTCGGCAATCTGCCAAAAGGTTCGCCATTTGGAGTCTGCATCAGTCCGATACCGTGGAAAGTCCATTTCCTCTTCCGCATATTTACGCAGTGCGACTGTAGATGTGATAGTTGAGCAGAGGCGCTCTTGCAAGGAAGCGTTCTTCTTAGAGACGTTCGGCGAAGATAGTGGGCGAAGAGCTTCTTGGTAAATGACCAAAGCCGTCTCCAAAACTTCTGGTGGAAACCTCCCAGGATAAAAGAAAAACTTCAGCCACTTCTCTGTTGGATCCACAACATCGGAAAGGACCATAGACGGTGGTATTTCCTCTCTCTGTATTTCCCATGCCGTCGACACCCAGTTTGAAGACCAATCGGTCACCAACGACTGGAAGTCAAAGTGTAGGCTATACAACTGATAGATATTCTTGTTCCTCCATAGGACCCATAATTCCATATGTTTCCCCTCTTCAGCTGATTTAAGCTGGAAATCGATAATGGTCCAGAATACATTACCAGAAGGATCAGGGTCCATAGGTCTCAGAGGCGCATCAGGGAACAGGTCCTCGATTATTAAGTCAGACGTCAATCCACCTTTTACAGCCCAGAATTTAAAGCGACCATCATCGAAAGGCGAAAAGGTAATAACATAATAGCGGTATCCGCCATCAATTGCCCGCTCCGCGTTGAATACACGGATAAATGACGATTCAGAGGCGTTCAAGGTGTATAATGCCGACTCATGCTGTTGTATCTGCCGATCTAAAAGATCCTTTGTACCGACCAATCTGTTTAAACTAAGATTCCATATCTTGAGTGTGTGATTCAAGCAGACCGAGAATAGATGCGTTTGATCGGAGGTGGTAGCGACGGCAACTGCAGTGTTGGGGTCGAGACTACGCCCCTGGTATTTGATCGATGGTTGTGCGTGCCATTTCAGTAGACCTCGAATCGACGAACCCCAGGATCTCTCGTCAAGTGTAAGAGGAGACCAATACGTGCCTTGAAGTAATGAAGTCTGTCAGTAACAGCACCAGAAACCTTGCACAGAATATGAAATCACATCAAAAAGGACAAAGAGAAAATAGGATTACCATCATCACCAGATCTTCTCGTCAAACGCAACAATGATCCATTATCCAGCGAAATAAATAACTCCAGGGGGCTGCTCGCATGAAGACGATGGGGATACGAAAAAGCCAAAGGCGCAGGAACACAAGATTTGCACCACTCAGAAACATTCTCATCGATAGCAGCCGACCTCCTGAAAAATTCAGGGAGCAGCGCCAACGTATACAGCTGCTTCGAGGCTGTGATTACGAAGACATTCAACACCTCATGGTCCTCCAAATCTGCCAAAGCAACCATCGAAGGGAGAATGTCCTCCTGAAACTCAAAGCGAAGTGTCATATCATATTCGAATTGTTCAGTTCCACCCTTTACCAGATCCACGCATTGGATTTCCAAGACCTTATTGTCATTGACGACTCTCCACAGAAACGTTCGGGGGTAGGCTTTTCGCTTGCGAAAGTAGACGGACCCTTGAGTGGCTAGGTAACGCCTCGAAAACTCTTCCTCGTCTCGTGCGATCGGTTCATCGTTGCCAGAGAATAATGATAAATGAGAGAATCGAGCTCGACGCTGTGCGCTACCGCTGCCGTTGCTCTCTTGCGTCGGAATCTGGATACTGACGACGGTGTCGGGCGAGTAAGGACGCAGGTCGAGCCTGTTTTCCTTGTAGATTCGAGCCATGGTGAATTGGCCGGTGAATACGGACAAATCCTCTGTCTCGCAATAATCGCCACTTCAGGGCTCCATAGTCTGTCGACACCGTGAGGGATTTCGCGAGGGAAATTGGTGAACTTGTCTTGAGGGAGCGGAAAGCTGAAGCTCTTCAAGCTGCTGGGAAAACGTGTCTTGGCACGGCCATGCCAGACAACGCGCATTCACCAACATTCCTGGAAATGTTACATTTCCTTGACTTCATGCTTTTCTACTGCTTATCCTTTTATTTCTTTGGTATCTCATCGGTATTCTTTCGGTTTCTAACTGGCATTACAAGTCTGCACTGCAGAAAAAAAACATTAATCACTAATTCGCGTCGTCGGGTAAGAAAAATACCTAAATGCTATGCTATGCTAAGAAATAAAGATATGACCAGGACGAAGCCCATAAAGAATCGTCGAAATCCATACTCATGAGAACTCGAAAACGGAAACGGATGTATCACCTGTTTACTCATTATCCATGTCCTTCGGACTGGGATCGCCAATTCCGTCTTCATTAATCGCGAACAAGCAATCGCTTTCCGGGAGACACGGGCTGTCATAAATTTTGCACACTCTCGTCTCCCCGCGTCCTTTCTTCAGGCTTAATCTAGTGGTGCTAGCGTGGGCAATAATGTTGCCCCCAATGGGCTTCTTGGGGTCAGGGTTGAACATAGCACTCGGTCCGCCATCCACCTGAGCCACGACTTGGTTGGTGATGACAACGGCGATGCCGAACTCGTCTGCCAGACGCTGGAGGGTACGCATAAACTTAGCGAGGTGGGTTTGCCTGGATGACAGCTCCCCACGGCCATTGAAATCTGTCCGGTAAAGAGATGTGGCGGAGTCGACGATAAGAAGCGAGAACCGTGTCTCGCACATCATCTGGGAAGCCTGATTCAGGAGCTGGAGCTGATGGTCGGAGTTATACGCTCGAGCGTAGGCGACGTTATCTAGAACCTCTTCGCCAACGAGTCCGTACCTTTGCGCAACAGCCAGTAAGCGCACTGGCCGGAAGGTTCCCTCTGTGTCGATATACAGACACTTCCCCTCTCCTCCTCCCATGTCGAATGGTAACTGACAAGTTACCGCCAGGGTGTGACATATTTGACTCTTTCCCGTCCTGAACTCTCCAAATATCTCCGTGATCGAACCGGTTTCTATCCCCCCTCCGAGTAAAGTGTCCAACTGCTTAGATCCGGTTGTGATTGAGATGAGCTCACTTCGTCGGGCGTGCATTTCCGTAGCCGTCGTAAACCCCATTGGGACCAGTTTTGAAGCTACAAAGTAGACACAATATGTTAGTGTATCGCATTCGACCTTCCAATTAAGAAAACACCTCACCTTCAACCAATATTTTAGTAGCTTTTTGCTCCGAGATACCCTTGATCTGTTCCAAGACACGCTTCGGCCTATACAAGGAATTTAAAAAGACAACAAGCCGTCAGTAAATAATCGTGGGCTAAAGCAAGAAGACATACGTGTATGCAATAGACTCGACGGTGTTAAACCCCGCGTCGACAAACAATTTGATATCTCTAGCAGTTAACCCAGAGATACCCTACATGTGGAGTATCAGCAAAATGGCCATTTAGTACTCTTATAGAATAATTCCATCTTTCGGAAGACGAAAACTAATTGCCCTGTGTCCTACTCACCTCCAAAGCAGAGAGAGGGGTGGGCGCCCCTGGACCTGGGAGACCATTATCGTCATATTCATTCTGAGAACCCATGTCGGCTGTCATCTTTAAAGGAAAGTAAATAAATAATAAATAAAAAAAGCCCCTGCGCTTGAAGGACTAGTTGCCTTTCTCGTACTGGAATGCCGAAGCGTGAAAGCAGCTGAACGCGATGAGACGCGTCTTAGGAACTCGATCGTTGGACCTTCGCAATAAGCTAAGCCAGCTTCAGTTTCACAAGAAAATATATTCCTTGGCTATATCTTGCGAACTAGCTTTTATCTCCGAGCTAGAGCGCTTTTGCTCTGTTGCTGCGGCAAGTTGGCTTGTTGTCTCTTTACCAGAATGGCAGCCTGAAGAAAGCGACGCGTCCGGACCGTCACGAAATCATGTGATTATTTAGAAACATCGCTACTCCTGCGTTCTAACCATGCTATGTACTAATGTCCAACAAAGCTCCCATCCAGCAACACAACCAGTAGGCGTACTAAAGCTCCTCGAGTAGTCTCATCCTTAACAGTCAACGTTCTCTCTTCTTTCCATTGTTTGTTTTGCTCATAAGTGACAAAAATGTCCACGGTAAACAAGCAATACAGGAATCGTGAACAGAGAGGATTGAGCTCCTTTTCATCCCTTAGAAATAACGTCTTGGAGAGATGATGTTGAGTTGAAGCGACTCGCTAGCGTCTAATTGACAGTTCTCTTCAAATATCTCGCTTATTACCCGCCTGAATTCTTCTGATGAGCGCTGGCATTTCCGGCGTGAAGTTGCTAAAGATATATTATTATCAGCACTGATGGTCTCTTTAAGGCAGTTTCTTGAATATAGATGCCTATTTACCTCGGGCTGGTCTTGGCCTTTGTATATTTTCGTGCCCCCTTCCCAAATCTGACGATCTATGAAAGCCAGGGTTGCTAGAGGTTTTATGTAAACCAGAGCCATGTGCGACTTCGACATCGTCACGCCTCAAAACCGGATGGCGACTAAGACGGCTGAAATTACGGGGTAAATTGACCTTATTGTTTTGAGGTCGGTATTTACCAGCAGATGTTTCACTTATGACTCTCGAAACATGAGGAGATCTGGGGACATCCACATTAGATGCTGGCAGACATGCCTGGCCATGTTGACGGATATCGCTCATCCTCATCTCATTTTCTAATGTCGTTCGTGATGAAATAATGCTTTGGGGCCGGCTTTCCACGGGTGTAGCTGATCGGCATGGACTTGGATATGGCGTATTGTCGTTGGAGATCCAGATGCCTTCAATGTCGATCCCCTTTTGGAGTGCCAGAGCGCCGAATGGTATATCGTTTGTTCCAGTCCTGCTCAGCCAATTCTGTTCTACTTCCCACTCTGCTTCGGCCTCTGCGATCTTTTTAGTCCTTCGTCTGTTATATATGAGAACAGAGAAAGCCGATGTGAGAACGATGACCTTTTCTCGACTGTCAGAAACTGTCCTTCGCATACTCGTACAGGGAAGGAGGGCTAGTTACTGTAAGACATGCAAGAACCTATTGTGCGATGTTAGCTAGCATTCCCCCCGCCGTATTCATCTAATACCGACGCTTACTAGGATCATCTTCTGCCATAGCGCCCAGTCCACCCAGAAAGCCATGATGATCCGTTTTGCACGTTTTCTTTGTATGGTCCCTGGAACAGCAAGTGAACCAGAGGAACGGATTCAAGGCGGTACGTTCAATGGATGGCCAATATGGACAGGAAGAGTAAGGTTTATCAAAGCCGCATGGCAAGGATGCGAGAAGAAGCGTATGTTTCAGCAGAGTATATTGATACCGTATGTAGTGATGCGGTTCGATCCAGTTCTATATTTGAAAAAAGAATAGATGGCAGGCGACGCATGAGAAGAGTAAAGACAGTGGCCTCGCCTGCAGTGCGGAACAGCTGAAACTGACATGGAGAGATGAAGCAGAACACAGTTAATTCAAATCACTGAACCGAGTGGCAGGGAAAGCGCGCCTCTCCTTCCTTCACCTTATTCTTATGCATTGCTCTTTCCTCAATAGTCACCGCAGAAAACAAACGAACTCACCGTCGATTATCTATCTGGCTAGTCTCTTGGCCCTCTGTCATTACGTTGCTCTCGTGTATTTGGTTGAACTTGCGAACCACCTGCAGTGTGGCATGGTAGCTGAAGGGTAGTGCAACGAACCAGAAGCCGAAATTGAGGCTCGCGGTTGCGATTAGAACGGTTGGGACGGCCTGCACACCAAACGATACGGCAACACCGGCCGTTTCAATGCCCCGAAGCAGCGAGCTATAGCGGATCTGGTAACCGGGTGAATCAGAAAGATTGCCGATACACCAGTAGATATAGTTTTCGACGATGCCCATGCTGATGCGCTTGAACAAATACACGCCAGATCCAGGGCCGAAAGCCCAGTCCAGCACGGGTTTCGTATGACGGTAGTGATTCTGAAGGATGACCGCCCAGATCCAGGTTGTGCTGTTAAGCAGGGAAACGATGATAAATGTGGTTACAGCTCGTGTCTGCCTACTCTTTGTCCATGGAATTTCGACGAGTAAGCCAGCCAGCCAGGTAGCTAATGTACCCACAACGGCTGACAGGAAACTTCCCAGCGCACTGTGAAATATGTTGCCAGGTATGTGCCGGGTACGCCTGGCACCGGCCAAACTACCAAAAGAGCGGTGTCAGCAGGAGAATGGGCTTGCTTGTTGCCAATTTCCCCATTTGTTTGGCTTCAGTACGCCAGTAAACCCCCTTCAAATGCTGATCAAAGTCCCATCGTCGCGCTGCACTTTACCAGGGTTTGAGAGAAGCAAGGAGAGAAGCAAGCCGATGAAGAGCCCGAAAGATTGGATGACAATGAAGGCGAGATACGTCTGATATCCAACTTGTCCACGATGGTTGACTTTATGGTTGATGCCGAGGGAGACTGCACCTCCTATGATGTTGTCAAAGTTCCGGAAAGTAAACCACACAGCGATGTAACGACCTCGTTTATGCTGTTCCGGGTAACCTGTGGCTATGGCACCCTCGACGCTCCAGAAGAAGCCGGCACTGATGCCACATGCCCGGCGCCAAAGTACACAAACCATGTTGTGCCAAAGCGGTTGTTAACCTATAGCCCAGCAGCATAGAGGGGATATCCAATGGAGCCGAGTGCCAACGTCCAACGAAATCCGATGACGTTGGCCAGCCAGGGACCAGCAAAACATGTCACAGACATGAATGCATACAACAAGGCATTGGCGGCATTGACAAGATCCGGGCTCTGCGAGCCACCGACTCCAAGGCCATTCATGGCACTCCATATTCCGGGTGCACAGAAGGCGCAAAGGCCGACAACAAGGATTTGGAAGAGTGTGCTGCGAAAGACAACAGGCCGACTGCGCGGCGCGGCAGGACTCTTGCTCGTCGAGGACGAGCTAAGTGGGCTTTCCCCAAGCTCTTCCTTGCCGATGGCTATCTCTCCCTTTGCAGCAGCAGGTGATGGAGACATGTTGGCAGCAAACCCGAGTTTGAAGAACAGGATAGTAGTTGCTGAGATACCCCTGCATCGTATAGTAGCACTATTATCCACTACTTATGTCCTCCATTCCCAGCACGCAAAAACGTTTCGATCTCACACCAGGCAGTTGTCGGCCCTGAAGATGACAGAATCCGAGGCAAAGAGTGAGGCCAAGGACTTATCACCAGAAGCCTATTGCCTGTTGCTTCCGCGATTATTGGCAAGGATGAGAACATCCGGGGAACGGCACAGTCCCCGCAAGAACAGCAGTAAACAGCAGTAGTATTTATATATGTGCGCAGCTGTCGGAATAATATGGCTCGATTGGTATCCATATAGGAATCCACTCTGTATCGTTATTATCTGCTCTGCCATGGCGACTTCTGTCGAGCCTCTCTGCGCGCATCTCCTCAAACTCAACGGCGATCCGTCGCCGTCGCTTACCTTTGAGCCTTTCGACCTTCCATCAAGCAACCAGCGTGTGCTGGGAGCTCCTCATCCCACGGACACCGTTACCCGCTGGCATTACGTCCTTCTATCGCTGGACGTGGTGACAATACCGATGAGGTTGACCTCGACACAGCAGTCGAGGCTGTGAAATATCTGCAGGCACAAGAAGGGCGGATTCTCACCAAACTACTTGCCCGTCATCGAACACTGCTCTTCCGGGGTCTGCCAATCCATAACGCCGAGGATTTCAGCAAATTCGCCCACGCATTTGGGTATAAACCGCACGAGATCATCGGAATTGTCGTTGATAGGAAACAGCTTGCCCCCAATGTAGCTCCAGCTAACGAGTCGCCAAAGGAGGTGCTCATATATAGTCACAACGAGTCCCTGCAGGTACCGCATGCGCCGGAGTACATCTTCTTCTATGGCCATCGGGTACCTGTAAAGGCGGCGAGACGCCCATCTCCTCGTCACTCGAGCTGTTCTACCGTGTGCAGCAGGAGATTCCTGAGTTTATCAACGACCTCGCTGAAAAGGGGATCCTCAGCAAAGTCACGTACAAAGTTGATAGGCAGTATGCAGGCGGTTCAACGTTCCGTCAGGCGTTTGGGAAGGAGATCCAGGACGGTGACGACGAACCGACAAGGAGGAAAATTGAAACCCAGATTTCCCGTTACGGGAGACATAAGTATATGACATGGGAATGGACGGACGACAGCAAGACTCTCGTCCTGACGCATCGGCTTCCGGCCATCCGCACACAACCCAACACAAATCTTCCCACCCTCTTCACCGGACTGGCAGGTACTTCAAGTACAGCCAGGGCGGCAGGAAGAAGGTCACGCAGCAGCTCCATGGAGATGGCACGCCTATCCCGGAAAGATTTCTTGAGCATCTGGCCAACATCATAGATGAGATCCGTGTCCTCCACAAATGGAGGAGGGGTGATGTGCTCGTCTACGATAACATAATTGCGCAGCACGGGAGACAGCCATGTGAAGGCGAACAGTCAGACCGTATTGTCCTGGCGAGTCTTTTTGACGGTTATCGTGTACCAGGTGCATATAGATTCGGTGACTGGGCGCAGGTTGTGCAGGCACATGACGGGTAGCTTAATGCATTTTCTCCCTACTTTGTGCACTATTATGAAAATACCATAATAAGAAAATAAAAATAAAAAACAAAGGTTGCACAACCTAACAGCCAAATCGCCTGTGGACGGGCGGTGTAATCTGGTGCCGCCATCCCAGGGTGGAAGTGTCTCTGCAGAATTGCTTCCCTCAAGGGTCACTTCCATTGCTTAGCGCCCCGTAACATCATGGATTACTCACATGAGTACAGCGACGACCCCGGGATTCGAACCAGGCACCAACCCGCTGGCATAGCCGGGCAGGGTCAATAACTATAGTTGCTCTCCCCTTGAACTATCCGCAACAGATTATTGCTGCTTCCTCAATTGCTCTCTAAAACCTAACCATGAATATGAATTAATCCCGAAGCAGATCTTAGCCAGGCAACAACAAGATTTGTGGAGTGCAACTCCGGAGACCCACGGAGTACGGAGCATTACTGTGGATTCCCCTGCGACAAGTCCATGCAGACAAAATGCAACAAGTTATTTGCGTGCCATTCGTTCTGTAGATTCAGTAGAATAATGCCCCAAAGTTCCCCGATAAGCCAAATTCTTTTAATCCAACAACAGCGGTCCTTATCTATCGAGAGTATGCAGTCATACGGGGCAGAGTACCGATGCCTAGGCACAAAGTTGCGTCTTGGGTCCTTGGTGACGCGTGGGCTGAGTAGCCAAAACTGGATTGATTCCCGACCTCCGATCATGTGAGATCTCCCGCCTGGAATTGCCTTCTTGACCCAATAATTGACTATTGCCGGACGAACAATCCCTCCCGCATCTTCATGTTCTTATGATTCCTTTCGTGTGACGTCCCGGAGCCTGTCAGCCTCACCCTTCACTCTTTTCTTTCTCGACATCCTCCTATAACATGGCTCCCTTTCGTAACCTCTTGGGTCGGAAACCCGCCCCGCCAACTGGCGCGGACGATCGCGGGGACGAGGAGAAGAGTCGCACCTCCACAGATGGCCGTCCCGGTCCCTTGAGCATCAGGAAAAGCAATGACAGTAGTACCAATGAGTATAAATTGAGTGGTATGCTACTCAGTGCCGAGTTCTTCATGGTTGAGAATACATTGCGCTTACTTCATGATCGACCGCAGTCGTTAACGGCGACGGTGTTTATCTTCCTGTATTTGAGCCCGTCCTTCTGATAAATTGCGCAATGGTGAATGCATGCTAAAGGCTTTCATTGATGTAGCCATCCCCAACAGAGAAGGATGGGTTTTGGTCAACAAGGTCGTCGAACCATCACCACCGTAATCTAGTCGACGAAAACGAGCCGTTCTCCATATCTCGTGAATCATTTGATTCGTATCGTCGGTCATTCGTGAGTCCTCTCTATATGAACATTTATATTTCGCAGGTTACTGCGCGAGATACTAACCATTAAATTTGTAAAGGACATTTCCGCCCGCTCCCCTATAAGCTACACTGATACGATGCCTTCTCGAACTTCGCTCGACTCCCGTTTCTCTCGTGTACCATCTTCACCTGCAGCAAGAGGTAGAAGCTTCGAAAAGCCCTGTCCCGAGTCAACGGAGGAAGAATACTTCGTGGACGTGGGGCTCAATGACGATGTCAAGCCGAAGAAGAAGAGCATATTTTCGCGGTTGGGCGATTTCTCTTCGTCGAATGACTCGCAGTCCCCAAACAACTCTAGGCCTTCATCCTCGCATCTTGGTTTCCACATCCCTGGCAGGAAACGGGGCCAGAGCGGCGGTGCATCGGAATTGGGCTCTATAAAACCACAGCCTGCCGTTACAGAGTCTGAAGCAGCATAGACTAATACTAATGACATGGCAGTGTGCATAATGCATGTTGTATGCCTACCAATGCTTATTCTTCTGGGGATGGGGTAAGGGGCGTTCTGGCTGTGCTTAATCATGGGTTGGGTCAGATAATTCTTTTGGATCTCCTCTGTGGTAACAGCTTGCTGTCACGGCTTTTTCTTGTCGAGTGTTTTGTTCATGGCTGCCGCACTTGACTATTTTATGTTTCTCCTCCCTTCATGTATCCAGTTGCTAGAAGTAAACCTGTAATAGCTATCACTATCACGAACATAATTTGATGAACTTGCTGATGATAAGTGCTGCCATCTGCCTCGATAGACTATATGTACATTGTACTTGCAGGGGAGTAGAGTTTTCATTGTACCCTCCTAGGCAGCTGGAACCAATTCTTTCCTTTTCAAAATTTGTCATGTTTGTGTTAATTGTTACCTACTCTCAAACCATACTTCCATGGATCGACCCAGGCAATCTTATCAGAATATCAATATCAATGCAAACCCAACAAACACCATCCCGTCGACGGAATAAAAAAAACTTACCCGATAAAAAAAAATTCATCGAAAAGCTATCTAGACCTAAACCGTTTTTAAATTTTTTCTTCTTTCCCATTTTCCCGGACAATCTAACGGATCAGGATTTTGAAAATTCGCCTGGTACAGAATACATCAAAATCCACGATCTAGTTAAAACACCACTGACCCACGAAAAAAGAACAATGGTGGGTATAAAACGTCCCGTTGATACCAGCGACGAGCGCAATGGGAAGAGGACAAAAGTGAAGAAGGATGGGTCTAAGAAGAAATCCGCCACGGAAAATGTGACAAAGTCGAAATCGAATTCAGGCTTGAAATCGAAATTGAAATCTAAATCGGAGAAGTCGGACAAGACGAAGGATAAGGAGAAGAAGAAAAATAAGAAGAAGGTACAGGAGGAAACTGAAGAGGAGGAGTTCGGCATCGATGATGTCTCCGATTCAGCTTCGGAATTGGACTCGAACGAGCGTGGTGAGGATGTTGATATGGAGGATGTGAACGTGGAGGGAGATGGTGATGATAGTGATGATTCCCAGGAGGAATCCGAAGGCGCAAAGAAGGATGGCCCAGGGAAGACAACTGAGAATGCGAAGGGTGCGCGCGATCTATCCGCAAGTTTTATTTCTCTATCTGCGTGATGCTGACCTTACTTTTCCTATACAGATAATGGCAATAACAACAACTCCCGTGAAGCACATGCGAAACAGAAAGCCCTCTTGCAGGAGCGTAAAGCTGCCAAGCCTAACTCTGACATTATCGCCCGTTCCAAACAGCTATGGGAACGCTTGCGCCGCAAGTCGCACGTTCCTCTGGAGGAAAGAAAGAAGCTCATTGCGGAGCTTTTCCAGATCATCACTGGGCGTACCAAAGATTTTGTCTTCAAACATGATTCTGTCCGTGTCATCCAGACGGCTCTGAAGTACGCGAACGTCGGGCAGCGGAAGCAGATCGCACGGGAGCTGCAGGGCAGCTACAGTGAGCTGGCGCAGAGCCGGTATGCGAAGTTCCTGGTTGGAAAATTGATTGTGCACGGGGACATTGAGATACGGGATATGATCATTCCAGAATTCTACGGACGTGTCAAGCGGCTTATCAGACACCCCGAGGCGTCGTGGATCCTTGATGATATTTATCGGACAGTTGCAACGAAGGAGCACAAAGCTAACCTTTTGAGGGAATGGTATGGACCGGAATTCGTAATCTTCAAGGAAGAAAATGGCGCGGAACCGTCAGCAGATTTGTCCAAGATTTTGTCTCAACATCCGGAGAAGAGGGCGCCCATAATGCAGTTCTTGTATGAGCTCATCAATCAGCTCGTACAGAAGAAGACGACTGGGTTCACGATACTCCACGACGCTATGCTGCAATACTTTCTGAACACAAAACCGGGCAGCTCTGAGGCTTCTGAGTTTATAGAACTACTCAAGGGCGATGAGGAAGGAGATCTGACGAAGAACCTGGCTTTCACCAAGTCCGGATCCCGCTTAATGTGCTTAAGCCTGGCATATTCTAATGCCAAGGACCGGAAGTTGCTTCTCCGATTCTACAGAGACACCATCAAGATGATGGCCGGCGATCTTCACGCACACATGGTCCTGCTGGCGGCCTACGAGGTGGTAGATGACACAAAACTCACCTCCAAATTGATCTTCCCGGAACTTTTGAACCAAACATCCTCAGAAGCGGAACGCAATGTGGAGCTTCTCTACCAAGTTACCGACCTGACAGCGCGCATTCCAATCTTGTTCCTTTTTGCTGGGGACAAAGTGAAATGGCTCCTAACGGATACCGATAATGAAGTTTTGAAAGAGATTAGAGAGATCCGAAAGGAGACGTCTAAGAAGGACCCTGAAGTCCGCCGTCAGGAGCTCATCAAAGCCGCCTCTCCAACACTACTGGATCTCATAGCCGCCTCGGCCGAGACGCTTATGGAAACTAGCTTTGGATGCCAATTCATGTCAGAAGTGCTATTTGGAGCTGATGGCGACAAACAAAAGGCTCTTTCTGCCGTCGCCATTGCAGCCAAGTCCAAGGCCGACATCAGGGATTCCCCATTTGTCGGACGCATGCTCAAGTCCCTTGTGCAAGGTGGTCGGTTCAACAGCTCGACTAAATTAGTGGAGAAGGTGCAGCCACCACTGAAATTTCATTCACTACTGTATGACCAGATCACGGACGAGATCATGGCCTGGGCGACGGGGTCCAACACGTTTGTGGTAGTCGCCCTTGTGGAATCGGATGAGTTTGAGCGGCGAGATGAGCTACTCAAGACTTTGAAGAAGAATAAGAAGGCCCTGGAGAAGGCAGCTACCAGCTCTGACAGCGACGGGAAGAAGAAATCCGGCCCGACGAGTAGTGGTGCTAAGCTGCTGCTGGAAAAGGTCAGGTAATTTTGTCGTGGGGGAGTTGTCCTGATAGCTGTCAGTTGCACGTTATTTCTTTCTGGCGTTTTAGAGCATATGCAGTGCTGTATATAGCCTTCTGCATTCAGAACTAGAGAACTGGATTTGAGTCTGCATACAGACGACTTTACCTACATCTGAGAGTGGACACGGTAGGTAGTCACATGACTGCGACGTGACACCGCGGGAATGTTGCATTTACAATTGCGGGTGATCTGCCTTGTTGTGCCTTCAGGGGAGATTCTCTGGAACCTTACTGAGTTTACTCTGTATTAATTAATATATTCTTGCATTTGCCTGTGTATCATATGGTGTATGCTGCATATTGCAATGCATGTCCGATCTACTACACTACCAATCTGCAGACTGCTACAGATGTGGAATGCCTCCTGGAAAACCAGTCTTTCTTGAGTCTCTTGCCTTCGACTCAGAGTTCAATGAAACATGGACCGTTACATATCACTTCCCTTTTCGGCAAGAGTTCAGGCCCAGAAACGCCCAAATAAACCGTAATTACGGAGTATATAAAATGAATGAAAAAACTTCCCGCACTAAAATAATAATAATAACAACGGCCAGCGCGAGAAAGCATAATAACCTGCTCCATTTTCCAGCCCAGTCCCCATATCTCTTCCAAGTTCAGGGTCGCCGCTCCATCTCCTCATCTTTCTTTCGTCGGATTCACGGACTACTGGCGGCGCAGTTGACAGCTGGTTCCAACACTTGCCAATTCAGTCATGACCTGTTAGCTAACTATTCATCAATTCCTCTCCCTGCTGCGATCGAGCTGTTATAATCACCCTGTCGGATGCGCGCTGGTTTGTTTGCTTGTCGGCACTTCTGTGATACTCGCTTTGTTGCAGTCGCACGCGATTCGTTGCCTTCCTATATACTTCTGTCTGCCTCCCTGCTGTGATCGCCCTCCATGTCGGCTGCCGGCCCTCGAACTCAGAGCGCGTTGGACGACACGGTGGCTGGCGATGACGCTCAGCATCAACATCTACAGCAGGGACCGATCCCGATCCCACCGTCCCCGACTCTGACGAACCCAGATATGATACTACCCGAAGACGAGAACGAACGCGAATCCTCGACCCCCTCTCCTCCGTTTCAACTGCCGTCTCTATCCAATCTGCAAGTGTTCTATGGGAACCGTCTGCAACAGTATCTTCCAAATGAGCCGAGTGATGCGGGGAACGACTCCAGCGTCGGAGTAGGGGCTCCATTGTCCAATCGATCGCAGCAACCGGATTTTCAGCGCCATCCCTCATCCTGGTCACTGCCGGAAGCAGGCCGTCGGTTATCGGATATTGGAGAAGAAGATTTCCCATATTCACCTATGCCGTTGGGGGGACCGCAGCCTGATGGTGGTGACACAGCAGATTGGAGCAGCTCTTCTGATTCCACCGTAGGCGGGTCTGGCGAGCTTGCGCAGCAGAATGGTCATGCTACCTCCCGTGCTGAAGAATTTCCATCGGCGATTCTGAGCAGTGAGGCGGAGAGGATTCTCGAGAACGCAAAGAGGAAGCTCACGGTATGCAATGAAAGCTACGTACTAATTATATACAGAAGGGTTTGGTACTGACTTTTAAGTAGCTCATGGAAGGCAATCTTAACCGGGCTCGCTCTTCGATACGATTGTCACCTTCGATATCTCCGTCGCCTACCCCCTCGGGCACCTCTTCCTCATTAGGATTCCACCAACCAGTTGGTGGCTTGTATAGGTCAATTTCACGTGCCGATCGCAAAGTCTCTTCGCTTCGTCCCCGTCCGACGTACAGCAACGCTAGCTACTCCCAGGATACAAGCAATAATCGTCACTCGAGAGTCCAGAGTGAAACAACCCTGCCCCCGCACTTGTTACCCGAGACAGAACAGCTCTCGCGCTCCGTCAGTGCCATGGGTTCAGATACGTCCAGTTTCCGCAATGATGAACGATCATTTCGCTACGAGCCGACCAGACCATATCTCGCCTGGCGAACGGCCGCATCGGGAACCCAGGGGCGTAATTGGGAAAATGAGCGACAGCCTGTGTCGCAAGGCAGTACGCCCCCTCTTGTAGTCTCACCGGAACCAGACGAAAGGAAGACAACGATATCTAGCATGGAGGATTTCAACGTAGTTCATCCTTCTCATGGCCCTCTGACACGCGCGCAATCCCAACTTCAAGTACGCGATCTCCAAGACCAGATGAAGGGTTTGCATATCAAAATTTCAAGCCTGAAGGTAAAGACTCAGGAGGACAATATTCGGCGGCGCAGTTTCCAGTCCCTTCGGGCATCTAGTCCTTTCACCGCGGTAGAACAGTGGTATCCTAGCTCGCTGGAACGTAGGGATGGGAGCAGAAGCCCGTCCTTTATTACCGCGAAATCAGGATTGACTTCGGAACGTGTCAACGAGGCGCCTGATGAAGAGTATGGGAGGGTATACGAAGCTAAGAAAGTTGCCCCAGAAAAGGCTGACAGTCCAACTATCGGGGATTTGCCAGAACAAGCCTATTCCGAAAACTCAGCGCACTATACCGACGGCAGAGCCTCGGCCGTTGAGAGCCACTACGAGGATGCGGAAGAGGACTTATACCACGATGAAGACGGATCGACGAACTCTGGGGCCGACAGCGAAGCCCTGGATGAGATCTTGAATGAAGACTTCGACGGTGGCTTCGTTGATGCAATGGAGCCGTTTCCTCCAATCCCCCAGAGTGCTGATTCGCGGCCACATGAAGAACGTGAGGATGCGTTTGATTATGAGCACTTCATCCTTCATAGCGCTTTGGGAAACTACTCCCGTGCCAGCAAGCTGCGTAGCTCGAGCGGCAGTTCGACTTCTTCAGCGGCGACTACGAGACCGATTCACGACTATTCAGCATCCGCTGTTCAGGATGCCGGACGGGCACGGGCAAACAGTGCAGCATCGACGTCTACAGTTGCGACTTTCACCACGGCAATTGAGGGTGAAAACGATGACGACATTGAAAGTGTCTTATATTGGGACAAAAAATTCAACGACGGTAGGCTTTACATCAACCCCTATCATGTGCGGACGTCATGAGCTCACATACTTCCAGAATTGGGGATTCAGCAGCAAGGCAGTAATAACGATAATCGACACATCCAGAGCGACTCGAGGAGCGCCACTTCGCGGTCATCACCAGCCATCGGATCCGCCTCTACATCCCTCGCCTCCTCCCTCGTCTCAACTGTGAAGGCCGCATCGAAAACCCACTCCAGTACAGGATCTGCTTCCGGCCCAACTGCGAGTGGGACGGCAGGAATCAACAACGACGACACGAAACTTCTGGAACGACTCTTCAACAGTCTTGGAAAGGTCTGTATGGATCTCCAGACCATCACGACAACCCCAGAATATGACCAGAAGATGGCACGAGTCTTGAGGAGACGACTTGATGCTGCACGGAGGGTGCTTGACGGAGAACTTGATGCTTAGTGCACTACTTATTATGGGCAATTCTTGCTCCTTGATTTAATCGGATCTAATTACTTCTATATCATGTATTTTGTTGTCTTGTTTGTTTGTTATTATTGGAGTTTTATACCCGGGGGCTTTCTTGTCTCCCTGTTCCAGTTGGACTGGGCACTTGTGTGTGATACCCTGGTTTTTTTCGAGTGCTTTTCCTTTGTTTCAAACATTCTTGATTTCTTGATATACTTTGTTATACCCATTGACGTCATCCTTCTTCTTTTTAATTCTCATTTCGTCTCAATTTGGTTTGAAGATGTTCTTACTACGAGTTTCCTCAAGTTCACCAATCCAAAATCCCACATAAACACAGTCCAAAGCTGGTGGAAGAAGAATCCTCTTTTCAGCACTGATATCCATGTAGCACCAACTATAACCGCATTTGCGCGACTAATGGTCCGGAGGAAATAATAAACAAGTATATTTGAAGTCAAAGAAGAATCGCCCAAAGCGGGCAAGCTAACCGCATCGGGAAACCATCGACCTTCAAAGAAAACGCGATTCTTCGCGTTCTTGATCAAGCAGCCATGTTTGCCTTCCCTCTTATCCTCAGGATACTCAGTACCTACCTGTCTCCCATCTCCCCTGTTCGCAGTAACAATGGAATTGCATTGTTGAAAGTCGACACACTCCCGAGCTGCCCCTCTTCTGGCAAATAATCTTATCTGATAATAATACGAGGGGAAACGACTCCATCGAACAGGCACATTTTCCATTTGCCTGCACAGAAGAAAGGATAAAGTATCACATAGAGGACAAGGATTAAAAAGAAAAGGAATTATAGGAATATGCCAACTCCATCCCGCCGTCTCCTCGTTTTCCAGGAGACGCGAAATCCCCAAAACATGTCCGAACTCGTCTACATCCCCGTCAACCGCCAGGGCCTGCCCATCTGCGGCTCAGGGCCAGAGCTACCATCGATCTTAGAGCTGCCATTGAGGATTGTCAAGGCTTTTACAGATATATTTAATCACCCTAGATATAGGGGTTGGTGAGTTCATTTTTTTATTCTCCCTGGAGTGGTATTTTTGGATATGCATTATGCGGTTGTCCTCCTAACATTGATGACAGGGCAATCCTATCCGCAGGTAGATACCATGACTCTTCTGAAGAAGGGAAGTTCTATGCTGTTATATTGGAGCAGGTTCAGCCTGTTCAACAGATGCAAACTGGGACAGTGCCCACAGGTACAGGGGAAACTCCTTTTGGCCAGAAGATGATGACCCAGGAATAGATGTGAATATTATCTTTTTGTTGCTGTACTTCAATTATTCTTCTTCCCACTTAAACCCTTTCTTTCCGGAATTTCCCATGATTGTTGTGCTGGGCATGTGTGCATGCTGCATGATTAGTGTTCTTTTTGGAATCATTCACTGCAATATTGAATTTCTTTCTCCTTTATGGATATCTCCATCTTATTGATATTATTGCTGTCATTTATGAAGGGATTCATGGTCAATTCCTTCTTGGTATTGCCACATTGCTTTCTATGAAGGTATAAAAATTGTCATCTTCGTTTGTCTCTCCTTCTTCTCTTTACCATCACCTTCTTTCAATCCTCTTCTTTTCTCAAGCATTTAGCAACATTCTTTGATACTCTGATACAATTACAACTGCTTACTGCTCAACCTGAAACCCTCTGTTGGCCCACAACGTGTCTTGATCAACTTCTCAAAATGAGTGTAAGTTTGACCAGCAAAAGCAATTAAATACATGCTAACAGCCATCCAACCAGTCCAACACCATCCCCCCCAATTTTGGATCCTTCACTTCTGAACTTAACGTGCCTGGGAGCAAAAGCCTACATCCTGTCACTCCCTGGGATCACGAGGCTCGTTCTCGGGGCACTGAGAAGAGCCTCCTTATTTTCAGGAGGCAGCCGGAGGAATATAAACTAATCAACCATCCAGGGTTGCCAATCTCGAATGATTCATGGATACTTTTAATGACCAGGGTGCACAATCAGCCCCCGAAGGGTGCCGTGCCTTTGCCTCTGGTGTTGGCCAAGGTCACAAAGCTTGTGACAGAAGACCCTTCTTACCATGGACTGTGAGTGTTTCCTGCGCTCTCTTGTTTCCGTTTTCTTTTAGCTCCTTCCATGCCTACTTTTTTTGGACCTGAACTGCCAACTAACTCATTTTATATTAGCTGTTACTGGACCAGTTGGATGACTCCAGACCTCGATTGGCTCTATGTCGTTCTCGAAAATCCTGCCCCCAAGGAAAAACGCACTATCCATACCAGAAAGGACTTTCATGGTTCCTACGTCTCCGACAACCGTGGAAAGTGGGAAGAGAAGTCCGCATCCGCCTGTGCAAACAATACTAGTCACGCAGAGGAGATGATTGGCATTTCTCAGGCTCCAAATAACCTCGAGGAACCGTTTCGATCTGCCCTTGAAGCCGTCAAAAATGCAAGCACTCATCAGGTGCCCACTGTCTTGCCTCACAGTGAGAGCAACCAAAAAGGTCGCCAGGCATTTGCTGCATCTGAATGGGACACTTTCATCAAAAATAGGCGCTCGTGGTTGAATAAGCGAAACGAGCAGATAGCTGGAGAAGTTGCTTGGCACAACAACAAAATCACCGGACCATACGCCTATCTCTATCCCCGCCTGAGCGAGAGTACCTGTAGTGAGTCGTCAAAGACCAGCGACTATGATGAAGGGAACCACATCCTCTCAACAACCAAGTACACGAGGGAGCAGTACAAAGCACTTGCTTCGAAGTTCAAGTGGCTGAAATCAGACACCATTGGCAGCACCGATAATATTACCGGGCCCAAGGTGAGTTAAACCCTGTGGGTCAACGATTTTCGAACCCAAATCTAAGCCTGACACTGAGACTGACCCGTTTGCATTCTGAGATAGGAATCCCACACAAATACCACCATCAAAACGACCAGTAAGGAAACAAACAGCTCCCGTACACCCTCATACGAGTGGATTCAACAACAGAACGAATCTTACACGGCCCCACGGAGCACATCCTTCTCTTGCGTAACCGACATCCAGGACCAACCCAAGCCCACCGCCACGAATGACATGTCTGCGAGCAAAGCTTCTCATGCCAACCGTGATAATAATGATAGCGCCTGTGCCATGCATAGGTCGCCACGTGACGTACAGTTTTACGTGGTTCGCGACGAGGATATTAGCGAGCTCGATTTGAACGACAATACCAGCGACAGGACTGAAACGGAGAAGTTTTGGCACTTGGTTCCTTAACTAAAGCTTCTGAAATTGAAATATAAGAAAGAAACTGACGACGATGAAGAAGACAAACAGACCTCTGGCCTCGTATACATCCCTCTTTTGGAGAATGGAACATACGAGTATCCAGATGTCTCTGCTGTCCTTCTTTTTTGCCTTTATTTTCTTTTCTCTCCTTCAACAGGAAAATATTGAAGGAAGGTTGATGGTTGATCTGCTGCAAACATGGTGGACCATTATGATTTTGTCTTTGAAAGGGGATAGTGGGAGATTGATAATGAACGGGATGTGGGATGGGAAGGGAAAGGATCTCTTTGGGGAGGAAAGGGAGAAGTCTATCATAGTATGGGAGTGAATAACGAGTCTTGGTGAATCTCGGTGAATTTCTTTAAAAAAAAAAAGACTGACGCGGCCTTGCTGGACTTACTATGCACTGTCTTCAGCTGTCTAGGGTTACTAATTGATTTCTTAAGGGGCATCGATATATATTCACAGAAGTCCATAGGGTTATACATATGTACTTTTTTTTTTCTACCAACGTTGAAGCCCTTCCCTTTCCATATTGGTGCTTACCCCCTGCTCACTGAGTAGAACCAAGCACACCCTAAGCAGATGGTGAGCAGGGGTGAGCAACTCAGGCTGCTTTCTGAGCATGAGGTGAGTGCTGACCCGTAATATATAGCCTCAACAAAATGCACCCGGCTCAAGGATTTTGAGTTCCTGCCTGAGCAGAAAACCAGTTAGATGTTGGGCATCAGCCATGTTGATCAATTGCACCAGCTCGTTTCCACACATAACAGCCTGGGTAAAACATAACCAGTGATTAATTATGTTCTGTTTTATGCCTACATTTTGCATCTATGAGCTTTTTTTGGTCCCAAGTAATCTAAGCCAATCCATCTATCTTCGCTATTCAACACTATGAGGCTAAGGTAGCAGCGACCAGCAGTTAGCTCTGTGCGAAAGCTATACATACATTCGCTAGCATTGCTACTACATACACGCCCTAAGCGCACCTTTGGGCCATCTTAGTGCCATATATCAGCGCTACCAGACACCTACCTTGCCTGGCCTGCGGCGTTTACGACTGCAGGCTTTACACCTTCACTAGTGGCTAATGACATGATAACCAGCTCCAATGATAGCCCATCTCAGCCTTGGAGAGGCAGCGGAGCTGAGATTTGCACTGAGCTCTGAGCTGTACACATTATACCCTCTTATAACTGGCGTAAAACAGATCATTTTCAAGCTCATTGCCATCCTTAAAAAGGTGGTGGGTCTGTACATAACTGGTCCTGACTCCAAGGAAACTAGTTACCCAGTTCTGCTGACAATAACTAGCCTTAGCTATTGAAACAGCTGATGCTGACAAAGGATGGTCTGGAGAATTACATGTCAAACCTTGAAGCAGTCCTGGGCCTGTGAGCAATGCTCATGCATACTAAAGGATGCACTAAATACGAACCATGCAGTCCTCTGCTCAACAGCTTAGACCTGAACCTCTTATGTCAATAGAGTAATATGCTAATGAATCCCCTTCTCAACCATATAATGTATACAGCCTGGTAATAAACACTATGGCATTGTCAAGGCAGCCAGGCAGTGTTGTTTGCATAAGTGCTGTCTGGACTTACTGAGTCATCATAGTATAGATACAGTTGCAATCCAGAATCGCTGAACTAGTATCTAAGAGCTTGCGCTGCATATGTGGTCCAAACTTCCCTTCCTTCTACCTGCCTGAAGCGGTCTCATTTCACGTTCACATCGTCAACTCTAGTCTTTCAAAATATTTGACTCAGACTTGTTCAGAGGACTTCCACCTTCTTTCAGTTTTTGTCTCCCCTTCTTCTTCAATCCCCTCTAAACAGATCGCACAGATCACAGGATACAATCCCAATCAGGTTGATTCCACGGCATTTAATTCGGGCGTTCAATCGGATATTTCGGTTCCAGCTGCCTTACCTTGGCACGAAACCAACACTGACTAGCCCTATATCTTGCAGGGTACGGCAGTCCATACCAGCTTGACAGAACCATATGTGGTTTGAGTTCCATTTGGGTTTAACTAACTAATTAAGTAAACTTTATTTATGTATTAGTAATATAAGTATTTCCCATTGGGGTCTAGTATATATCAACTTGCAATTGTGATGTATCAGTGGTTGGTGATGCCAATTCCACAATGGTATCAGCCTGCAGACGCTTTTGCCCTTGAGGTTGCGAAGTTCGCACCTCTGTCTGCAGCATTCGCAGGTCCATCGCCGGTATGTCCAGTACAGGTAACGCATGGGAAGTGCCCGATGTCGTACTAGAGCTTTCCCTGGGGGCCGCCTCTGTAGCAGGAGCCCAAATAGATCGGCTGGCGAGCATTCGCGTTTCTATCACATGATATAATTCGACGCGTCTGTGTTCACTAGCTCCATTACTTGTTGCAATGTCTCCTTTGCTGGTGTTTCCCTGATGAAGGTCACATGATGAGGCGTTGCTTAGGTCCCTATGTTTGTGTCACAGTCCAGTCTGGATGAATAAAGATGAAAGAATAACTCTATTGACAAGCTAGAGATGACTACTCAACGAAGACATCAAGCAGGGGAAAGGATAGTATCGAGGACTGTTGGTGGGAGATATCCTCGCTTGAACAGGCGAGCTGCTAACCCGAAAGCAGCAGGCGGTCAGCAAAGTGACAGAACCGAAGTGAGACTGCATCCAGAAGGGGAAAGTCTGTATAGATGCACATACAACGTCAACATACTTCTATGCTTCTGAAATCCATAAAACATAGCATCTAGTACACCAGGAAACATAGCTACACCCATTATGAATCTAGAGAACGTATAATGATTCAAGTTATGATTATTCGAATACAACCTGAAACCGAATAGCATAACTGCCACACGGTAGAGAATACACCTTCTCCAGTCCAGACCAACCATCTCATTACGGATTGAAGTTTTGGTGGGAGCAAGAATCATACATGCCGATACACACCCTATTAAGATAGAATACAGCAGAATCCCAGTCTGATCTTTTTTTTGGCCCCTTTTCTTTCTTTTTTCTCTCCCCTTCTCGCTGAGAAACAGATATCTAGTGGCTAGAATAGATTCAGGTATAAGTATTCGCTGGCTGGATCAATTTTGCTCCGTACCGTAGATCCAACGATCGGGAGTCGCTGGGGTCGAATACTGCGGATTGTCGGAGTTGGAGGAATTCAGCTAGTTACGAGTCAGACAAAATCTATGCATGACAGGAAGAAATATATGGGATCCAAGGACTTACGGGTAAC
Organism: Monascus ruber; assembly: GCA_002976275.1. Taxonomy (NCBI): domain Eukaryota; kingdom Fungi; phylum Ascomycota; class Eurotiomycetes; order Eurotiales; family Aspergillaceae; genus Monascus; species Monascus ruber. The sequence goes on from PSNO01000005.1 coordinate 1,763,037, forward strand.
CTGGATAGTATCAAACCATCTCGCCGCATTCTCATCACTGCCATCTATGGCCTTCAATATCCCAGTGTCTGGTCGGGGACTAGCCTTGGGAGGCAAACTGCGCATCTTGAGCAGCATGTGAAGAATGTCCGAAAATCGGTCCCCTTGGTTTGCGTAGTAAGGAGGGCGTTTATCAAGAGGCCACTATGAGAGTTAGTAACATTGTCAGAAAGTAAAAATTCCACAAGGTAGACACTTACGCGCTGCGCAAAGTCCTCATTATCCCAAGAGCGGAATAACCAGCAGGTCCTCTCTACGCAGTTCAGCAGAATGATGGCTACCAAAAAGGTCTCAAACCAGCCACTCTGCTGTCGTTGAAGCAGACGTCGCTCGAGGTCATTCATTACCGTTTTGCTAAGCTGCGACGCGCGTTTCTCTGCTGCTGCTCGTAGCTGGCTGCACAGGAGGGCGTAGGATTCCGCATCCGTAACCTCGTCAATTGGTATGCGACCATCATCCGACGGCTGTGCCAGCGAATGCATTGATGTAGGTGGGAGAGTAGGATTGGCATATATCTTCCAGCGCAGCTCCGAGTCGGCAAGAATGTGAGTAGCAACCCACAACTCCAAAACGCGTTCCAGCAAAACATCCTAGGTAGAACAGGTTAACATTAAATGGTTGGAGATCAAGTAAGACACAAACCTTTTTCAACTGGCTCAGCTCAGCTGCTTGGATCAACGTGGGCTTCATGATTGGTGATGTCTCCCGCTCATAAAATAATGGAGCCGTCTTTTTAATATACATCTCCAATTTTCCAGCAAGATCATCGGCATCGCTGTCCAGCAGGTAAATTTCGTGCAGAGGTCCTTGGAAGTGCGGATCGTCTCCCAGTCCTTGGAGCTGGGGATCCAACGCAGAGACAGACGCTTTGTGGCCCTGGAGACCACTGAAGGTCATGAATACCATACTATCCTCGAAGTGTGTGACCTCGATGCGGCCAGCGTAGTGCTCAAACTTGACTTGGCTTCTGATGTTATTGACATCGTGATAGGCGAGGGTAGCATGCAGGTCTACAGCTGTTAGTTAGAACTTCAGGGTACAGAGAACTAAATAGCCAATCCTTACTGGCATTGTAGAGCTCGAATTCATCAGCAATGCGCGTACGAATGCATGGGTGCTTCCAAAGACGCGCACTCTCGACACTGGCACAAGTTGTGCAGGGGCTATCGCCAGAACACTAGGTGATAGTCAGTACAAATTTTACCTTTCTTGTAAAAGACATGATCCTACCGGTTTTTTAAGCATTCGACATCGAATACACGCCCCTCGCTTCCTCACCTCCTGCACCTCCCTACGTCTGGCAGCGGAAAATCTTCCTCGAACCTTTGGTTTTGTCGGTTTAGTTGAATTGCCAAACTCGTTCACAAATCCTTTTGCCTGGGTATTCGGATTCATCGCAATAGGACGCGGGAAACTTGCAGCGCGCTGCGTCTGCGTCGCAGCCGTCAACGATGGGTCATGCTCCTGCAAACTCTCAAAAAGCAGTTGCTCATGACTGGACAGGGACTGGTTCCAGACTCCCCCGATCCTAGGAAGACCGTCTGCCATAGAGTCGTTTTCCGTGGGAAGTCCTTGTGGAACCATTTCGCTGGCCGAAGCAGCGATCATCGACAGTTGCGACTGGCGAGCATTAGAGGCAGAGTCCGGCGATAATGCCACATCCCTCAGCGAAGGGGAAACCGGCGGGTTATCGCCCTGCGCGTTATTTGGAAGAGAAGAAAAGGCTGGGCTGTTTGCAGGTTGCGGAGTTCCTAATGGCAAGAGACCCCGTAATTAGCATTAGAGCCTCAGAGTATGCCAGCAAAAATGAAAGAGTAAATCTCACCGGTAGTGTTTGCAGCGCTCTCATCGATATGCTCTGATTTGAGAACATGGCCCTGGAACCCTTCAGCTTCTAGCGCAGGGTCAACGATAACGGGCTTGCCCTCCACAGTCATGGACTGAGAATATGCAGGACGACGTTTTGTATGGTCAGAGGCACCAACCTGCCTCGAAGCTTCCGCCAACACGTTGAGACCGTCGAAATTCTGTCTCGCGCTAAAGGTCAGCTGGCCCGGTTTCCCCTTGTTCGCGGCAGCCAGGTTCGGGTCTTTCTGTTCTCCGTCGGCCAGGTCAGGAAGCTCATGAAGTCGCAAGAGGACGCGCTGCCGGTCACGGAGAGGAATGGCCTGGCATTTCTTGACCAGATGGTTGGTCAAGCTGTCGATGCGACCCTTCGGGAACTTTTCACCGCAGGCCTTGCAGGTGTGCTGATATCGGTTGCTGGCGTCTTCGAGCTTCTGGCCTCGAATGAAGAACTCGAGGATGAGTTGATTCGGCTTTCGACCCATAGTATGGGTGTGTGAAGGGGGAGTGGGGGGAGGTTTGCGATCGCGTTTCTTGCAAAACAGGAGTTGATTGATGCGGGCGGGCCGATTGTGTAATGTATTGATGACCAAGAAAAATACGATGTGGACAAATTGCACAGGAACTAGAATGGGCAATAATGAGCATTAGATGTCAGATACAAAGGTCTTTCTTCTCCTTTTTCCTTTTTCTCTTTTGTAAAATTCAATTTCCCCCTCATGCAAGTCAATCAAAGCTGACACTATCGCAGTGTCTCGGGGACATACAGCTATGAGGCTATGGGGAGGTAATGGCAAAAAAAGCTCTTTCTGCCAGCCCACTCCGGCACGTAAAGAAGAACGGGAGAATCACTCCACGACGACTGGACAACGGGTCAAATCCAGCGGATCAATGGGAAATTCGGATGGAACAGATAGGAAACCGATTCAAAAAGAAGAACAGCGAGATGGATGTCAAGGAATGGAGCAGCAAAGGATGCCTGGCAGCGCGAGGCAGAGAGAGAGAGAGGGAAAAGGGCGGACGGGCAGGCGGCGGCAAAATACACGGGTTAGTCCGGATTTGGATGGGCGGTGTGGCGGCTGCCGCCCACGGGACTCTCTCCGCCCTAGCCGCCTCGTTCACCGCTCGCTTCCTTTTCTACTCACCGCCATTACTGAGCCCTAACTGCTGATGCTGGGTATAATATACCAATAATAATTATTATTATCCTAGTAATTCCTGATCCGTAGTGGTTGATGGCCAGGTTGAAGTCCAAGATTTACTTACGTAGTGCTAAAAGGTGGCCAAAGTAAGGTAAGTGAGCTAAGAAACCACGTGAAGCCACAGTTCCGCATATGATACAATTGGAATCTGCGAAGATGGTATTACTATACTATAAATGGCATACCAGCAAGAATAGAACCTCAATTGATACATCGGGTACGAGAAATTAGCACAGACCTAATTATCTGAGTTGAAGAACACTTGAGAACGTCATAATAGACATTGCTAAAGGTTACGGGGGTGGAAAGTTAAGGTATCAAGGGGTATTGAATGGATACACTGAGAGTCTCCCCTCCAAAGCAGAAGGAGAAGAGGGGGCCCATCACTCGCTGTAGTGAGCCGTGGCCAACCTCTCTCCATAGAAAAAATGTATCTGTGACTTGAAGTTGGGGAAGTTTGATACGCTCGCCTTCGCCTCAAACAACAGCACAATCACCACCACCAAACTCAAAGTGCGAAATCTCATCCCCCTTCTGTGCCTCCTTTCCCTTTGAGATGGTTAACCTTGACAGATGATACCTGTGCCATGCCAATTGGTAAAATCATCATATTCCCCAAATTGGATTGTCAATGAGGATAAGCCCGCGCGTCTGCAGGAATTGGTACCCCGGGGTATCCGGTGCGTCGACAGCATGAACGCCCGATCCCAGTCGACCTGGACCTGGTGCGGGTCACAGATGTGGCGGATGGGTTCCAGGAAGTTATTACCGGACTTTTTGTCTGCTTTGATCACTACCTCCAGATAGGCTGCGCCCTGGATGTGACCTTGGCCTGCTCAAGGTCATCTACCTCCCAGAGGAGGTTGCAGAATTTCCGAACAAGTTCGTCGTAAGTATCGATGTTCTCCATTGTGATTGGGGTGGAATGTCAGATTTAGATCTCGAGTTGATGACAGGGGGGCAAAAAGAAGATTAGAAAAGGAACTTGATTGATTAAAGTCCTAAGAACAATGAAAGAAGGAAAGATGACTTCTTTCTCTTTTAAAATATCAAAGTTTTATGCCAAATACCTTCCTGCAGTCAAGAAGATGTTGGACATACGCTCGTCCTGGAGTGGAGTGAGAATGCGTAATACAAAAGGTAGGGTTTCTCTTACATGTTTAGGGCTGGCTGAATGCTGAAGTGCAAGAAATCCTGATCCATTTATAAAGAAGTTCTGGGGCTCATAGCAACATACAATGTGCATTTCAGCAGTGCCACCGCGCAGTGACAATCATTTCCTGTTGCATTACATAGATTGCTTTGCTAAATGCCGCCAATACGGGCCATCCCGTAGAACAAGCCATATTATCCCAGACAAGACGCTGACTTGTCCATCAGGCTGTCGTACTTCCATTGAGTGGTACTGATCCAGCTGCGGAGTGGCGCACTTATGCAACAAGAGTCCTTCAGGTCAATCCCTTCGGCCCAACCTAACCGCTTGGGCGGGGGAAAGTGAAATATATGCTAATAATGGTAATCATAGATGTAATCAAATGCTGATGCTGATGCCTGCAATACATCGCTGGTAGTGTACTGGGACCGGTTCGGGGCACCAACAGTCTGATGGCAACCTTACGCCCACCACCCCCAGCCCCTAAACCCATTGCATCGCATAACATGCTGGTCTAGGGCCAGAATTCGACGGCTGGACTCCCAATGCACGAAAGAAACTGTATTCTGGATTTTAATGGGGAAAAGTACAGTACTCAGCATATCCGATGCTCCGGAGGCCGCCATGGTACCCCCAGAATCTCAAAGATCCGTTTCTCATCACGTCCCTCGACCAGCCGCCCACGCGCCAGCTTCACTCGCTGCTCTCCCCGCAGCACATCCGTGTACAGCCCGCGCTGGTTCAGACACATTCCTTTCTTACTCGCCAGCAGTCGCATGCTGCGGTTGAAGATGTCGTTCCCCGTGAAGTAGATCAATGCTGCCCCAATCTCGCTACCAGGGACATACAGAAGATCAATCCGCCGCCAGACTTTACTGCCAGGTAATACAGACGCTCCGTGCCATTTGCATCCGTCTCCCCGGGATGTTGACGCAAGACTGGCCTGCAGGAATCCCTGTTTGAATAGCTTAGGCACGACTGTATCCATCATGATCGTGCGTATGGTGTCGATTTTCGCATCAGGCTTTGTAATTAGCACGTCAATATCCCCACAATCGGATGCTCCACGGCGATATGATCCGCTGATGATAACTTGCATGTCTGGGTCGACCTTCTGAACTGCCTTCCGGACTATTTCCCCATGTGCTGCAACTTCATCTCGTGGAATCCGTTGAGCAAAATCATGGTAATGCTCCAGTCCAATCTTCTGATTTTTCGTCAAGGACACCTTGGTGCGTAGATCTTCCAGTGACCTATGTCCCTGTGCCACCCATTTGGATGCCTGAGAGATACCCACGCCGTAAACTCCAAGGAATTCCTGCAGGGCTCTATCCTCACGCGTGCAGCTTGCGTTTTCAAGACGACGGAGCCTATTGGTCCATACGATTTCCTCGATCTTGTCCGCTAGACGCACTCCTATGCCTGGGATGGAAAGGGCTTGAGACCTGCTGATGATATTCTTTGGCTGCTTCCGAAGAGCGCTGATCGCTTTACGATAGGCGATGACCCGCCAGTGGTCAGCCGTTCGCCTATAGTAATCAAGCATCTGCTGAAGAACTTCAATAGTCCGCATGTTCGGGTTCTCTGAACCTGAAGATTGGCCGTATTTTCGCATGCAAGCGAATTTCTGTTGCCAATTTTCCTTCACGCTTCCTTTTCGTACAGTCTTTCTCCGTTTCCGCTCAGCGGTCTCAGGTTCTGATTCCTCGGCAGAGTCAGTGTCGGCTTCATTGGGGGAACTTTCACCGGCAAAGGAATCCAACGGGTCCAGAGGCTATTCCGTTTGGTCAACACATTTGTACACGCAGGTGGTGCTAGCACCCCTTACCAAGTCTTTCACAGCTTTCGCTTCGTCTATAATGTCATCCAAGATATCACGCTGCCGCGAAGGATGAATCCCGCTTGTTACCTCATGTGGAAGCTCAGGCACTGGCTCGCTTTCGCTGAGAGGTTGTGGAGTGGGAAAATTTGCTTTTCCTCTGAGTGGCTTCACTTGCAGAGACTTGACAGAGGATTCATTGATCGGTGGAGGAGATTCCTTGGTTTCAGTTGGCGCCCCATTTACGCGAAACCGGGCGTGTGTCGGGCTTAGTACTGAGCGGAACTTGATGCACTCTGAAGGATAGCATTCGTCTACTACAGCCACACTGGGCTTATATAGCAGTTAGCTGGATGAATGGTAAGAGGATACGCAAAATCCACTAACCGGAAAAGAATCGAGCTTAAGAAACGTTAGGATGTCCTTGAAAACCAACCCTTTATCAACAATCACATGTGTAACATTCACTTCCCAAGTTTTGGTCCAAACAGCACCATGCTCCTGGGCTCGCTGAATTCGCAAACGTCTCAAGGGGGATATATCGTTATTCGGGAAAAAGACTGGGCCATGAATTGTCAGCAGAAAATCCAAACCATTGGTTTATAATTGAAGTTCCAGCGAAAACACTAACAAAATAGCAGTCCTTTGAAGATCTGCTGATCCTCGGGGACAGTTCTAGGAGCGTACTCCCGCTTTCTCTTCGAAGCAAGGCGATGGTCCGTAGTCTTCATGTTCTCAGAAGCAGGAGGTCCGGTGCTCGTGGGAGCTCTTTTAGCAGCGTTCGGCTTAGAAGAGGAATCTCTTTCAGAAGTAGCCAAAGGAGAAGATGCCAAACTGCCAGCGTTAGAATCCGTGTCCGACCTCGATCCTGATCCAGGTCTTTGTCCCGAATCGACGGCTGAGCTACGCGGTGTAGACGATATAGACTTCGAAACCGGATCTCGCTGTGAGAGACCATCTCTCAGAGACGATACTGTCCCTGAAACGCAAAGATCGGCACTTTGACCAAGGACTTTTCCCTCGATGAAGGCTCCAGGGACAAGACCATCATCATCATCATCTTTACTCCGTTGACCATTTTCGCTCTCGCTGTCACTCAGGCAATCAAGTCCATCAAGTTCTTTAAAAAAGAGGATCTTTTCATATTTGTCAATCTTGTCCTTGTGCTGAATGGTATCCACGCTGTTTCTGTAGCTGTTATTTGAAGCCATTTTCTATTTTTGCTCGAGACGTCTCAGGGAGAAGCGCCTTGTCTCGAGCCATGGGTGGTACCGTGTAACTAGTGGCTCGCACGTTAACTTGAGAAGCCTATTACCCGTAGCCATCGTCATCGAGGCTAAGCTTTAGAAAGAGAAGAGAAAAAGAAATGAATGAGGCAGTACCCCCTCTTCCATGGAACGCTTTCCAGGATAAGATCGGTTTATTCGTTGTGGTGGTAAGTTACCCCTTATGGACACACCCCAATGTAATTATGACCACGGCCACATAGAGCCCTATACCCTATCGTACATCCCCAGACGAAACTCCTTGTCATTAGAGACGGTTGAAGCTAAACTCGTAAGAGATGGCCACCATTGTCCCTCATACAGGGGGGAATGCTGGGAATACTACTGGGTTGCAAGTTGGGCCGATGCTGTTTTTAGCCGCCCAAGCATTCTGGGCGCATACGATCCCCTGCAGCAGCCCACCTTACTCAGAGGATGCAAAGAAAGTGAAACAGGGACAGGAAGGATAAGTTATGAGGCTGGAAGTCGATGCGCATAGCAAGCGCCCAGGCGTATCTGTGAATCAGAAGTGCAAGGCTGAAAGTTACCATATTAAGAGAATCTTGATCCAGACTGCGCCTTGTTTGCCAACAGCAGCATCCACGGATTGTCGACAAGATAGGGGGATCTGGAGGGCACTTATGCTACAGTAACTACTGAGACCTCAGCAGCAAGGTTAATCGAGAACATACGCATCTAACTCATTGGTACAGAACTTCCTCGAGCTCGTCAGTATTATACCCCTACGATTCCCATTGGTTAAAACCCAGGTTCGTTGACATTCCCGCAGGAGAACAAACGTCAGAGTCGATGTCTCGAATAAAAGCAATAATAATCTTCACCACTCCTAGTAACCTGGCCAAGGAGCGAAAGAATTCAACAAAAAGGAGGGTCGGCGTCATCAGCTCCATTATTGACATGAGCTGGTACGACGCCTGGCTCTCCCAACAGCTCAAAGATATCCCTTGCTGCATCAGGGAGCTTCGTGTCGGAAGCAATTCGCTTCTCACAAAGTCTTGTTTAGATCGACTTTTCACTGCGATTGAGTGCATTGCACAGGAAATTGAAGGAGTCTCCATTGACGAAATTGTGGCTCGCTTGCAAGAAATCGGAATTCTCGATAGTACAGACAAGTTCTTGGATGCCCAGAAGCTCCTTGTATTCGCTGTCCTCGGTTGGCAGTCCATGCTGTACCAGGCTGCTTTTAATGTCTGCTCGGTTCGAGAACTGGCTATCCACCAACATTCCGACCAGCCTGAATCGGGTCTTGTGTTTGACAGATACAGAGTTGCGACCAGCCTATCTGATCGCCCTTTGTCAGTGCTAATGAAAGCGTTCGGCAACCTCCTGCCAGCTCGACCGTCCACAACCGCGAAATTTGCGATTGAGAACAGTAAAACAGCCCCATCTTGGTTGCCACTGTACCCCGCGGAGACCAATGCGTACCTCCTCCACGTTTTACTGCGTGTTCATATTAGATGGGTGGATTCTTTGGCATTGCACCTTGACTACGACAAGTCGACCAGGACCTTGTCTCTCTTCAGCTATCCATCATTTTGCCTGAAGATGCTTCTATCTGGCGGCACGGTTTATGCATTTGCAAGCATCGAGGAATATAGCGCAGATCCCCGATCCAATAAAGACGACATATCCCAAATCCTTCGAGAAGTCCTTCTATCCTATCGTCTTCTTTTTGGTCAATCAGGCAAGTCGCGGAAACTTTTCCGTCAAACCTTCAAGCCACCAGAGAAGAACGGCTGCCAGGTCGATTCTTTGCTTCCCCTGATATGCACCACAAAACAGCCACCGCACATTTCGACGTTGATTCCAATAGACCGGCCGGTCTATTTCGCAGCTCGGGACTTTTCGGTATTGTCTGAGAGGATTGAACTCATCGCCAAGGAACTCAAAGGTGCAAGGCCCAATTCAATTGCGGGTCTTATTCGAGACCGGCGGGACACATTACAGTTTTGGACGTTCTGGCTGGTATCAATTATTGGCGGAATCAGCATTCTGCTAAGCATTGCACAAGTTGCGCTGCAAGCAGTGCAGTTGGCACAGAGCTGAATGTAATGTCGTGTCCATAGTATAGAACAGAAGATGGAGTTGGCTTTGCAGAAAGTTGGAAAGCCAGAAGCTTCGTCACCTGACCCGCTTGGTTAACCTACACTGTAGTTTACTACTCCATGCTGGACTATATCTCCCATTTCGTTGTACGACTCCTCTAGATTTCCAGCAAGCGCCCAATGTGTCCATACTGTTCTCTTCCAATTCAAAACAGGGGTATTTTGAGAAGCGTTTCACATGTACCTAACAAGTCTCCAACGGCGTTTGGTCCGTCAGGCAGTTAAACGCCCTTGTCCCACACACACATATATATAGCCATCTATGTACGAAGTTTTCGACTTCCAAGTCAAATCTCTCTCCAACTCGACATTAGATGACAGAAGATGGGCTCTACATACCGACTTTCGTCATTTGCGGACTCGAACAGCCTTCCTCGACCTTCACGGGACAGCCCTCGCAGTGAGCATCATATTAGTCCGGTATGGCAGACGGCCATCGACAAATATTATGCGGAGCTGAGAAGAGGGGGGATAAGACGCTTAGCAGTTGACGGGGATCTTTGGAGCATCGATAGCCCAGATGGCCTAATTCGGCAAGTCCAGTCCCTTGTGCCTGCTACCTCTCAGTTGTCCGTGAACTGGCGAAGACTTGAGTCGGCACTCCTCAGCCTTAATGATTTTGCTGCCGTCATCACACCAGCTCTGGGAATGGATATCCGGGTTGCAGCCGTGATATGGGGTTCTATTAGACTTATCCTGAAGGTAAACTAATACCTGCCCCCTAATGCGTCGTACCGCAGCCTGTTGAAGACAGATCAGTTTGCTCAACCCGTGCTCCTCGAGATCCTGGACATGGTTGAAGAGTTAGGTCAAATACTGCCCAAGTTTTATCAATATGAGCAGGAACTTCCCATGGTGCCAAAACTGGGGGATACTCTCATTAAGACGTATACGGAAGTTATAATTTTCTGTGCACATTCGATTGCTTTCTTCCGAAACAACCCCAACGTGAATAAGACTCATCACGCGTGGATAAGCTTCACCAGTAATTTCTCAACAGTTATGTTGAATCTCCGCAATTATTCCAGGGATTTTTCTGCCAAGGCCGATATGATACGTCTCTTCAGGGTGACCAAACCGGCGGACCCGGTCAAGGCAATCAGGGACTTGCAGTTGTCTCAACGAAACGAAATGAATCTTCCGTGTTATATGATACCGGACGGTCTCAACGTTAGATTTTTTGGTAGATCAGTTGAGGCAGATGCTCTGAAGAGGGGCCTTCGTCCTAACGACGGTCGTGAGTGTCTGAAAGTCATAGCGATTTATGGAACTGGTGGCGTTGGAAAGACACAACTTGCCTTGCACTATGCCAATACTGCCATGAATCTGTATGATGTTGTTATATGGATACCAGCCGAAAATCAGATTAAGATGACTCAGGTTCTGTCAGGTTTTGCAGCGAAACTTGGCTTGTCGCAGGCAGAAGGTAATGAAGATGATTATGGGTCAATCCAGAATGTAAGGGACTGGCTGAACACATCGGGGAAAAACTTCCTTCTTGTATTCGACAATGTTGAAGATCATGATCTCCTTGAGCAAATTTGGCCAGCCAGCACTAAGGGATCTGTTGTTATAACCTGTCGGTCGCATTCAGTCGCATCAAAACGAACAACAGAGATGATACATCTTCAATGCTTTTCCGCTGAAATAGGAGCGGATGTATTCTACAAATTGGCTGGGTTGTAACCATCAGGTGAAGCTGACACCATGGCAGCGAAAGAGCTAGTTCAGCTTCTGGGTGGCTTACCTCTCGCCATGGTTCAAATAAGTGAGTTTATGAGCGACTGCTGTTATTCCTTTGAGGAGCTTCTGCCGGTCTATTTGAAATCGGCGGACAGGGTATTTGCAAAAACTGGGGCACCAGCCCAATATGAACATACGCTGGATACGGTTTGGGAGACTTCATTCGCGCGTCTTTCTGCCGAATCAAAGACCTTGCTGAATCTTCTCGCGTTCTTCGACCCCGACCTTATTCCGGAATCAATACTCTCCAACAAAGCGGCTGGCATCACTGACTCTGATCTGCAGTTTCTGTTCGATGAATTCGAGTAAGTATCATTTCTTTGTGAGGAGATTATCGGCTTACCATTAATAGCTTTGGGAGAAGCCGTAATCGGTCTTACTGAATCATCACTGATAAGCCGGCCGTCAACTCATAAAGCCATAACGATCCACCGCCTCATCCATCCAATTCACCATATTTTCACGATTGACTATAGACAAGATAGCAGCGTTCCTCGATCATGCGATTAGATTTTTATCTTACAGCTTTCCTAATACCCGGAATAAGAGGTCGCATCAACATGGTCATGGCTGGGCTTCACGGGATACATGCAGCGCAATTCTCCCACATGTCAGCTGGCTCATGAAATTGACTCAGCTGCACTCACTTAAGGTTACCAGCCCGGAGCTTTTCGCCCAACTGGTCTTCCGTGTTGGAAAGTGAGTATGAACCCTTCAATTGAATGGAAGTGTTAGGTATGAAAATATATACGCTAATACACCCTCGTAAGATACCTCTGGAAGAAAGAGCAGCTCACGGCTGCACGCTCATTTTTTGAATTCGGCCTCCAGCTCGAGATTAGCCCTTCCACCGAGAACTATGCGCAGGCGTACCGCTTGCTGGGCCACATCACACTGGATATGGCACGGCCAAAGGCTGCATTGTCTGCGTACCACCGGGCACTTCGCGTGAGAGAAGCGCTTGAAGGGCCAAATTCACCCTCGGTGGCTGACGTATACGACTCCATTGCCTGCAGCTATACGGAGCAAGGAAACGTTGATAATGCCTTTGCATATCTTTCGAGAGCGGTGAAGATCTATAATATGAACAATTCACTTTTAATGGGCAGAACGCAAGCGATATATGCGATGTCGTACCTCCGAGCAGGGCAGCCGAGAAAAGCACTTGCCGCACTGCAGCACTGCTGGAAGCTGCAGAATTTGACTGAAGGACAGGTTGCTCGGTCAAAATACCCCGAACACAGTGGTGACATTGTTCTTCTATCCAGGATTAAGTATGCCCAAGGTCTGAAGCAAGAAGCCCAGAAGCTTGCATCTAGAGCGATTTCCCTCCGCAAGGGTCTTTATGGAGACAAAGGGCCTCGGGTGGCTGACTCAACATTCATACTTGCCCGAATGTTGGAGGCTGAAGGTAAAGATGTACGGGCTGCAGAACTTCTGCGCAGTATCACTGAGATGAGTCGAGGAGTACCTGAGATGAAAGGCCATCTTGCACGGTCATTGTGGTTCCTTGCCATGGTGGAGGACAAAATGGGAGACAGCACCAAGGCTGGACAACTTAAGATAGAGGCCAAGAAGGAGCGGGACAAAATTGGTGGAAAGGAGGCAGCGGATGAGGACACTGATGCTGCCTTCATGAACTTGGTTCCATGGATGCTCTGGTGATAGTAAGCACGAGCGTAGTTTGCTCTAGGATCCCATAAGGTTGTGCGCATACTAAACATGCCGTGGATATTGGTAAGTTTTGTTACATAAATACAATTCTTGGCGTTTTTTTTTTTTTTTCCTCCATGGTCTCAAGGGCACGTGAACTGGATCTAATCGCGAAGTCGGCTTTCCTTTGCAGTTTCGACCGGCATTTACGATCAACTGCAGGAAATCAAGTTCAACATGTGGAAACACTTAATACTCTACTCCTTACCGGAGTCATCGCTCACTCAGAGTGGTCGCTCTCTCAGTTGCCAATTCCGCAATGCCACATCTCTACCAGTGCTCTATCCATCTCGGCGCCACTACTACGCCAGCAAAAGCAGCATTGATGATAATGGAGAGAAAAGCTCCGCGAAGCAGCCTTCACCCTCAGCACCGACATCGCCAGCAAATAGCAAAATACAGTTTAAACAGAACCCGCAGCCTACACCGAGCCAGCCAGGCGACAAAGACTTCGTGCCACCACTTCTAAATAGGCCAATCGGTCTAGTCATTCCGCCGCAGGAAGGGCAGAATACAGGAATTGACACACGAACACTTCGACAGCGACGAGATGACTTTGTCGATTACAGTAGACACTTGGAGAGGAGGAAAGAATTGTATGGAGTCCCCTCGACCCTTGAATAGCTAGCCCTACCTAGTTTCAAGAGACAAGACAGAAAGTCAAGTATTTGATACTTTTCCATTCTAATCACTTTCACGAACTACCCACAGAACTCGACAAGTCGCGAAACCATATTTTCGAGAATGGTCCAACCTGAAGTATCACGAAGGAAAGACGTTTAAATCGAACCCACGACTCTTCAAACGAGACAAGGCCCTTTTCTTCCCCAACATGTACGGAATCACGCTGGCATCACCCAAGCTACCTCAGAATACGACCTCGATCCTCCGTGGAAAGGTATCGATCGTGAGCCTATTTTCCAGTGTCTGGGCCGAGGCGCAAGTCGCTACGTTCACCGGACCGAAGCAGAACCCGGGTCTATACGAGGCGATGAAGAGCGGGAGTCAAGTCCAGAACCGGCTCGTTCAGAAAGTAGATATCAATATAGAGGAGAATAGGATCAAGGCGTGGTTGGTGCGCATGTTTATGTGGCGGATGAGGGGGAAGTTGCCCGAGGAGCAGCATGAGAGGTATTTCCTAGTCCGCAAGGGTTTGACGGATGGGTTGAAGGAGGCTATTGGGATGATGAATAGTAAAGTTGGATATGTCTATCTACTGGACGAGAACTGCCGCATCAGATGGGCCGGTAGTGGTCCTGCAGAGGAGGTGGAGTTGGCAGCGTTGAATAACGGTGTCCGGAAACTGATCGAGGAAAGGAGAATAAGCCTAGAGTCTGAGATCCCAGCTGAACAGTGGCAGGAGAGGAGATCGGACGAGTCGATGCCTCTGAAACCCAGAGTCGCTGTGAGATCCTGATGCGGCATGTATAGTATCTTTTCCTCTTCTTATGTACAGTATAAGTATAGCGCAATTATGTATAATGAGCATTTTCAAAAGCGCCAATGACCAAGGCTGGCATTATAATTAAAAAAGAAACCGGTAATAAAGATGACTGGTAGTCCCTCTTAACGCCATCCCTGATTCCCAAAGAGTAATCCGCATGATATAGAACGAAAAACGAAATGGGGGAGTTAAAGAATGAACAACCTCATCATCGGAGGAAAAGTAACATCAAAAAGCAAAACCCAATAAAACTGCCCAGGATAATTGAATCCCGCCGCTTCTTCGTCCCAATCTTCCCAATCAGGACGTTGACTCCGGGTATCTTATTGGCAGCGCCCACAATCCGCCTATTAATCCTGGAAAGAGTTTCACGCTGCAGTCCGAAATTCTCGTTAATGGCATACGCCTGGCTCAAGACGCCGTCGATCATGTTGTGACTTTCGTCGATCCGACCACGTTCCTCGAGCATGTAATTCGCCTCCGCTGCTGCGGGGTTGGAGGCGCGGTACGCATCGATGTCCGAACGGACATTCGTGAGCAGATTTGCGCGATCCCGTGTCTCTGCAATAGCGGATTTTAGACGCTGGAGTTCTCGTCGATGATCCTGGAGGACTTCACGGTGGCGGGAGAGGTTGTTCTGTTTCAGGGCTGAGGCTGTGAGGGTGGCTTCGGAGTCGAGGAGACGGGTGAGTTGTGAGATGAGTGCTTGGCGCTATTGATGAGAACGTCAGTCACTTCGTGGGTTCCAGGATACATAAACCGGTCCGATGTCCATACCCTTTCGAGGAGGTCTCTCAACTGCGACTCGACCCGTTGTTCCTCCTCCGAAGGCTTCGGGGGCAACTTGGACATGGATGCATATTGCGAGTAGGTATGAAACAGATTATCGGTCTGGATGAAACGGCGATCATTTAATTAGCAATTCCATGCATCTAAATGCTTTCATAACTTATATATATACCTGAGTTTCGAGCGAACGGGCTTGCTGCCGGAGCTGAGCCCATCCGGTCCCCGTTGAGGTGGCCATGATGGCAGTTCAATGAAGCAAATCAATATGGTCCCTGGAGGGCCTGGATAAAAATTACTGCAAGAATGGAAGAAGTCTGACAGAGACGAAAACATGAACAGCCTGTGCAACGAGGACGACGGATAGTCGCCAGATCGCTGCATCATTACTTGGGATGCTGACTTAGAAGTTAGGAGTTCCCAAAACAACGGAGGCCATCAGCGTCACGTGCGCGCCGTGCCCGCTTAGCGCCAGCACACAAAAATAACCCTAGTCCCACAACGAAACATCAATTTGACCGGTTCATCTTCAATCCTCATCGTCGACAACCCGCACGACACGCTTCGAAGCCGCCCACCATGGTATGTTTGGTAGAATCCCAAGGATTGATCGTGTTGTCGAAATTTTGTTCTTCTCCTTTTTCTCCAGGAGAAAGTAACCGCTAACGGAATTCGTTCTATCCCTAGTCGACATCCAAGGTCAAGGCCGGTCAGCTCTGGGGAAAGAGCAAGGATGAGCTCACCAAGCAGTTGGAGGAACTGAAGACTGAGCTGAGCCAGCTCCGCGTCCAGAAGATTGCTGGTGGTGCTTCGTCCAAGCTTCAGAGAATGTGCGTTCAAAATTCCCTTTCATAACCCACTCTACCTGCGACACGAAATGCGAAAAGCCCAAAAGATCAAGAGGAGGGAAGAGAAGGAGAAAATGAACATTAAGCGAAATGGAATCGATTAGGACAATTGCTTTTTGCTGTTTGCGGGTGATAAGACAGGGACAACAAAATCTACGAGAAGGGAACTGAAAATACTGATATTATTTGTCTTCTCTGCTTCAGTCACGACGTCCGCAAGTCGATCGCTCGCGTTCTCACTGTAATCAACGCCAACCAGCGCGCCCAGCTCCGTCTGTTCTACAAGAACAAGCCGTACCTCCCTCTTGACCTCCGCCCCAGGCTCACTCGCGCTCTCCGCCGACGACTCACCAAGCACGAGGCCACAGCCGTCACTGAGAGGCAGAGGAAGAAGCAGATCCACTTCCCCCAGAGGAAGTATGCTATCAAGGTATGAAGGACCGATATCGCATGGGGGAAGATTATTGTTTCTTTTGTGGGATGGGGCGTTTTTGTCCGACGGGATTTATTACGAAGGAGAAAAAAACAAATTAGCTGATCGCATGATTAATTATATAGGCTTGAATCGGAGACAGAAATGAAAAGACCGTGCCTGGATCTGGAGTTTGCGGGACGAGTTTTCTAATAAACAAATAACGAAGTGGTTGACCTGAACCTTGAGGGTCGGTTTACGGTTTTCCTATTTTTCATCATCCAAAAAAGACATTTCATGTTCGGTTTCTCAGGCATTCAAAGAAAGAGAAATTTGTTTTCATATTTTTTGTATCTTAAATGATGCAAATCGAACTTGGAATGATGAGCCCTCTACGATGGATACGGAAACGACAATTTCTCTCTTCGACGCCGTTTCAGTAGTAATGGTATATCAGAGAAAGGCTCCTAGTCATCGTAGTTCTCGGTCCTTTGGGTATCAGTGATCCATCGCTACCGTCTTTGAGTTTCTGTCCCTGCCACCGTCCCGGTCTCCGTCGCCTCCCCTTCAGCACCCGAAACCTCATCAACCTTCTCACACCCAAAACAATCTTCTCCCTAAACCGACTCAACCACCAATTTCCGGCATACCGATTGCGGCTTTGACGAATATTATATTAAACCCATGGCATCGGGGTGAAAACTTGGACGCGTAGAGTAAGCGGATGGTGCACAATGTTGTAGGGGAGAGAGGCAACGTAACGCGGACAGGGAAGCAGGTAACTTAGATCAGAACACCATTGGAATCTTCAAAATATAAAGGTAAAGAAGGGGCCCGGGATAATATCTTCGAGATAAGTAGTACTCGGGTGAGACTGCTGGATGCCGTAGGCTGTTATATATGGTTTGTCTTGCTCCGTACGGGATACTATCAGTGGGCGAATTTTTTTTTTTTTTTTGGTCCAGCGGGAGTCATGGACAAGGTAAAGTCGTGAATGATTCCTCAATCATGCCAATTGCCAAATATTAACAAAAGTATATAGGAACGAAAGATCTATATGTGAAAAATAGGCAAATAGCCTAAAATCCTTTTCTCCATGAAACTACCAAACTATCTTTTCACATCTGAAAATTAACCTTAAAACCCATACCAATGACAGATCCAAGAAATAATAATTAAACCAAAGCGCATCAACAGTGGTTCAGGTCATCCCACATTAACCATGGCTGGAGTTCGCGATGGATTGCTATGCTGATGAGCCGATGACGGCTGGGCATGACCATTACCTATCTGGCTTTGGGCTTGGTTACCAGTGTTTCCCCCAGTACCAGGTTCAATAGTTAACATTCCACCGCAAAGACAAGAGCGTAGAAGACCAAGTTTCAACACCATCCGGAAAGCGAGAAGGGTGCGCGGAAAGGACGTATCCCCCGTAACCTCACAGCAACGGACACAGCGTCTTCTCCGGACAATTTGAGATGCAGGAGCGTTGTTATGATGGTACCTGGCGGGTTCACCGTTTGCACTTCCGTTCCCATGTCCAGCCGGCGTGATGGCTCTCCGCAGGGGAACTTTCTTCAGAATGTCCACGTCCCGCGTCCGTCGGTATACTTCCGTGCGCGGGTCGTCGCCGAATCCGAGCCAGCCATAGTCGCCCAGATAGATAGCCATGCGATCTATCTCCGGCTTCAATGCGGGAATTGTCTGCCGCAGAATGGCAGCAACGGCTGGTATGAAGACCGGTTGGATACGGGCGTGAACGAGGAGGTCCTTCTCGGGACCTGGACGTTCGGCTTCGCCGAAAGCCGCCGCTTGGTAGGCATGCCGCACTGCTGAGTCCACACCAGCTAGGAATTTCTCGTATACGTCAATGCGGACGGGCGAAGAGTCTAAGGTCTGGCAGATTTCTGCATAGTAGACACGAGCGTCTCCTGACAACGTAGTGGCTGTGGCGTAGCCTGCGTAGATGCCCCGGAGACCGCGGCAGATGAAGCGTAAGAATGCACGAGACATGCTGGAAAGGACAATGACGAGGGGCAAGGAGGCCGTGGATTTTACTGTTCAGAGGATTTGAATCAGTTTTGATCGTTGGCCACAGAAAAGGACACTTCTGATTTGCTTACCGCTTTGAGCGAAGACTTCTGGGTTGTCGAAAGTGTTTTCTAGATCGTCTGCGAGGTCAAAAAGCCCATTTAGGATATAGTGTAAAAAGTCCAATGCCCATTTAGTGTTTCCAAAGACCATCCGTAGTACATCTTGCATATGCCATTAGCTGCACCAATCAAGAAACTTCGGACCATAGGGTACCTACCGGGATCGTGAGGCTCAGGTGCGGCGCCTCGATTGTACTGAAAGAAGAAAGCAAAAAGCATAGATGCATGTCGGAGATTAAGAATAGCCCACGATATAGCAGACGTGAGACTGCGCGGCTTATACCTAGATTTGAATCCCAAAGCAGCCTGTAGACTGAGACACCGTGGAATGTACGCATGGTTCATAAGCTTGTCCTGCTCCTCCGTGAAGTTGCAGTTAATTGGCAGAGCACGGTATATTTCATTGACAAATGTGGTTTCAGCTTCTGAAGTCATTGTTAGAAGTCGAATAATACCAATTGGGCAACAATCTGGGATTGGCAACAGACCAGGAGAAAGTTGACGCAAAGCGATCACCAAAATGTCATCCGTATTGACATCACTTCCACACCCGCGGCAAAAGGTTAATGTCAAAGAAGCTAGGGCTGCAGATAATTTGCCTTAATCCTGAATTAGAGACTTATCCGTTGCCATATGGTGGTTTAATACGTACTTTCGTCGTAGAGGCCATCTTCTGCCCCAAAAGAGTGTTCCATGAATTTCAGCTGCATCTGCCAGTCTCCGTCGAGCACAGCGGCGATACATGCACTAGGCGAGAAGCCGACGTAAAGTGCTAGTTTTACCAACGATCAGTTTCCTGTCAGAGTCGAAATGGCAAGGGCAAAAATGTCAACGTACTTGAAGATTCATGGGGATAATGGAACCCTGCTTGGGCCAAGCTGGTCACCGTATTTGTATCTTGCAATCCACTTAGGAGTGTCATGGTCTTTTGGTCGTAGAACGCGATAGAACTGTCCTCGTGTGTTACGGCAACAATATTGCCATATTCGATACAGTCTATAGACACGACATGTCGGTCAAGATAAATGTCTTCCAGCCGGCGTAACTCAAGTTTCGGCTAATATACCCGGTTGTCAGCACGTTTCTAAAGGGCGAAGTAAACTTCGGTTTCTAGAGATACCTTGGCTTGAATGTTAGTATTCCTTTTGGAGACCACTTCGTCAAATTTTGGGTGAAGAGCTTGGGGAGCAGTATCGAGTTGCCATCGCACGATAACACTGGATGGCCCTTGCTGCCCTGGTTCATCTGGGACGACATGGAGAGGGCTGGAGAAAACCGCGACAATCCACGGGCCGGCGGCTGAGCCTGCCGGGATTTCCAGAGGCCCGGGAATAATCTCTAGTCGAGTGAGGTTGTAAAGGTAGGGCAGGGAACCGTCTGTATTCTCTCCCACATCG
Source organism: Monascus ruber (assembly GCA_002976275.1). Taxonomy (NCBI): domain Eukaryota; kingdom Fungi; phylum Ascomycota; class Eurotiomycetes; order Eurotiales; family Aspergillaceae; genus Monascus; species Monascus ruber. Next base: position 1,782,982 of record PSNO01000005.1, read on the forward strand.
CGATTGGGCCTCAAAATGTCACAAGGCATTTCAACCTTGCAATGGACGAAACGAAAGCTCGGGACGGGGAAGGGCTGGGGTGGAAGTCCCGGTTTGCTCTGGCTTGGATCCCACTGTGCAGGATTCCAGGTAATGAGAACACGATAAAGACAGATCCTGCGGCATAGAGAGTGGGTAGCGATAATGATACTGGCTACAAGACATCAGCCACAACTTATAAAAAAACATTTTACGAGTTCGCAGACGGGGTAAATGACCACCTGGGGTAGCTACAATAGCCGCATGTGTAAGAAGCTTATCCGAGTAACCGGTATTCTTCAACTCGGCTGAGACTTCAGCCCATTTATTATCTGGGTTCTGGTACACCAACCGGATATGACCGGATCTAGTCACACAGATCAAGGATGGTTTATTTGCTGGGTGAAAAGGGCCAACAGGACGGCGGCGAAAAGGCGAATAGACCCAGCGTCCATTCCGCTTGGTGGCTTGGTGAAATGCATGGACCTGAGGGATTGGCGTAAGCTTCACTCGGAAGAATGGCAGCGGTGACACTTACAGAACGTTGAGCATTCAGCCACATAATACCCACAACCTGATTGCCATCATCGTCCGGATCAAAGGTTGCCTGACGTTGGCCAGCAATCTGGTTTAGTGCAGTAGTGATAGTGTATATGGACAGCCGACCAGACGAGTCAAGAACTGCCAACTCGGACCCGGTCTCATTCCACAGAAGGTGGACCAAGGGAAGGCCCCCATGGGCCTCTGTGACGGGAATGGATGACGTCTTATCACTGAGCACCCACTTTCCAACCGATGGTTGACAGTGCAAATGGCGGATGTTGACTCGGAGGCCATCTTGGGAGACGTATGCAATGCATCCCTGTCTCGACCAGGCAATCTTCCTACATGGACAATGTCAAAGAGAAGATCATAAAAAAGGCTAAAAAGAAAACAGAATAGAAAAATATCACAACATACTGGCGGCATCCTGATAGTCGCATCTCGTCCAGACGTTTCGCCAGGCCCTTTGTGGAGACGGGAGATGGGAGGCCCAAATCCAGGGAGGAGGGCTCCCCGAAGAGGTCGTCGACGTTGATACTGTCCTCCATGATTAAGGGCATTCTTTTTTAACAATCCCACAGAAGCAGGAAATAATATCCCAGGTATAAAGGACCCGAGACATGGAATGCGAATAGCAGATACTAATAGTAGAATTGGAATTCAACCGAGATCAGTGGTTGTTCATTGTTTCCATGGATAAGTAAGCATGGCACCCGGTTTATCTCGGCCGTTAGTAACTACTACTGCACCGAGGCATGGAAATAATAATAATTGAGCCGTGAAGAGAGGCAGTCCCTGTCGAAACAGAATTTCAAATGGACGATAAGCGAAGGCCTTCTGTTCTCTCTTCTGGACTTGAGGTGATGCGATTAATCATCATATGTAATTAATGTCATGTGACATTGAATTACATAATTATCATGTGACTTAAGCGCGGCGGTAGTCCCGTGCAACGCGGCATTTTGAATCGGACCAATCAACGTGCGGCGTCGCATCGACTGTTTGATTCCAGCTTTGAGAAGAAATTTCTCGTTCATCCAGATTTTTCTGTTTGGATGGCTTAAAATTGCTTGTAAACCCCCATTTGGAGCAAGAAAGAATGCATGAGATATTAAACATAGATCTCTCCCTCTGTCCAGCACATGCTCTACAGGACTCTTGGCGCCGTTTCCGGATCGCTCGCGGTGATCCGAACCCCTAGGTAGTAGTACAGTAGAAACAAGATAGATTGTCTTCTGCAGTCATTCCTGACACATCATCGATGGACTGCCGCCGTCTCTCGCCTCCTTACAAGTTACGACAACTCTTCAGGGTTTTCACCAGCTCCCTCGCTGTCGTAGCTGCTCGTCGGTCTTCGCTTCTTCCCGCGCAGTTCCCCGTGGGTCTCAACAACAATAACAAACATAGGGAAAAGAGCTTTCATCTGGTTCCCTCTCCCTCCCTTTTTTGCTGGTTCCGAAGCGCCAGAGCCTCTACACGATAGACGCGCGTGCCCTGACCTCATTTCGCCTTTTTCTTCCCCGTCTCCTCCCTGCGTGTCTCTTTCTTCCTTTCCTCTACCCGGGTTCTCCATCCCTGTTGGCGACAAAGAACTTCCTGGACATTCACTCTTCTGTCTTTCATTTCAATGGTTCTTTCCCGGGTTCTGCCGTCATCCTTTTCTCTATAAAAGGGCAGTGATCTGTTCTCTCTGCCTTTCCGTCCTATTTCTCTTTTGCAGCCACCTCGACAACGTCAACCCACCACGTCAACAACAACCTCATCACCTCATCAACATTAACAATGGCCGTGGCAATGGCAACAACTCGATCTCCAGAAGACCTCGCCAACCATTATTTCCTGGACGATGACTCGGATGCTTCAGAACTCAGCTCAGCTCCAGCATCCCCTAGCCCGCCTCCGGGTTTTGAGTTTTATCTCTCACCACCCACATCTGAGCTTCCCAGCGCGACTGACAGCCAAGCTGACAGGCCGCCCGCCAGCAAGAGGAGGCGCGTTACTCCAAGAGAACGCAGGACTCAGCGTCTCGATCTATCTGACACTGCTACGCTCTCATATTCCGAACAACAGGAGCAGATTGACTTGCTGCGAAAGACAATCCGTCAACATCGAAAGATTGTCGTCATTGCTGGAGCTGGTATTTCTACATCTGCTGGCAGTACGTGTTTCCTCCGCCGCGTCAATGGCTCTCTGTCCTTCCATCTCTCTTCCTAGCGACCCCTCCGTTCCCTGTTTGCTCTAAGAAAAAAAAATTCTAATGGCATGATAGTCCCCGATTTTCGCTCCGCAGATGGCCTGTTCAAATCTCTACAGAAAAAACATAATCTCAAAGCCTCTGGAAAGCTCCTTTTTGATGCTGCGGTCTATCAGGATGAGGCTTTAACCGCTTCCTTCCATGAAATGGTTCGTTCGCTTGCCGAAGAAGCTACCAAAACTACTCCCACTGCTTTCCACCACATGCTTGCACGTCTTGGACAGGAGAACCGTCTTATGCGTCTGTACACACAAAACATCGACGGCATCGAGACATCTATGCCGCCGCTAGCAACTCAAGTGCCTCTGAACGTCAAGGCGCCGTGGCCGCGTACGATTCAGCTGCACGGAAGTCTGGAGAAGATGGTGTGCCAGAAATGTTATCATATGGCCGATTTTCAAGGACAGCTGTTCAACGGACCCGACGCTCCCCTTTGTCCAGCCTGTTCAGAGACGGATGCCGTCCGTGCGACTACCGGCCAACGCAGTCATGGTGTGGGTAAGATGCGGCCGCGCATTGTCCTCTACAACGAACACAATCCGGACGAGGAGGCGATCGCCTCTGTTATGAATGCCGACGTTCGTTCCCGCCCAGATGTGCTGATTGTGGTCGGCACCAGTATGAAAATACCCGGTGTGCGCTGCCTCGTACGGAACCTATGCAAGGTGATTCGCAGTCGGCGAAACGGAACAACGATATGGATCAATAACGAACAGCCTTCCGGCAGAGAATTTGAAGATTGCTGGGACCTTGTAGTCAAGGGAGACTGCGAGGAAGTTGCGCGCCTAGTTAATTTGAGAAGATGGGATGATAATTCTGAAGAAGTATTCGACGTCTGCCAACCAGAAGAGGTGGAACGCGTCAAGAAGGAACAGGGTTCGTTATCCGTCGTTATTCAGACACCGAAAAAGAAACAAAAGACGATCACTGGATTTCTCACTCCTTCCAGCACCGACGAGGACTCATTGGCGCCGCGCCGCAACCAAACCGCATCTTCTGACGGGGCCTGTCCGAATCCCGCCAGCCGAGGACGGAGTATCCGTGAACTGCTCAAAGAAAGCAAGACGAAGAAGAAGGAGCCCGAGAAGACATCACGCAAGAAGCCCACAACCCAGAAGAGGTCGGGTAAGAAAGGAGAAACAGCCAGCAACTCGAAGATCACATCTTTCAGCAAAGTCACGAAGGCTACGAAGGTTACGGGCAGCCCTGAGAAGACCGGAAAGGTGGACAAGGACCCTATGCACCCGCTTCCGCCCGGTGCTTCGCGCAATAATGGACCTACATTTCCAAACTTGGTCGCTAAGGGGCGTGATCCATCATGTGATGAACCTGGGGACCAAACTGAGACAATATGTTCCGAATCGGTTCCTAATGGGATGAAGAATCTGCTGCATCAGCCTGCTGCTTAAAGTGCTTGGCAACCGAGTCTCATCTGGTATTTTCAATTTCTTTCTTTCCGTTTCGATCTATTCCTGATTGTTCCTCTTCCTTCTTCCTCTTTCTTTCCACCCCTTTTCATGAACCAGAGATACCGATGATAGACTATACCTTGCATTGGCGGCGTTTCGGGCGTTTTTATTTGGACTCTTGAAGTCGCAGGAGACGTTCTTTCTTGCTGTCGACATTGAATCCATTTGTCGGCCATGGTTATATCTGGAAGGGGTCTATGTGGGATATCCCATATCCTGCTGTTCTGTAAATCCTGAATCTGCGAGTGCTGCTTTTTCTTGTGGTTGCTCTCTTTTTGGCTTGTCCTTGGTCTAGCCATCATTGATTGTGCTTATTGACAGAAATGAGGACTTTCGCCTATGAACATTCATGTCGCCACTTAGGTCAGGCGTTTAATGTGCTCTAGTAATATGACCTTTTTTTAAATACCCTGTAACGCTGATACTCTTAGGTGAATTGGAGATTCCTTTGTTCAGGTTGTCGATCATACATGCATGGCGTACGTCCTTTTGTTCTACCAACGTTTTTAAGGCCTTCCCCTTCCATGTTGGTGTTCACCTCCTGCTCACTGAGTACATCTGAGTACACCCTGAATGGGGGTGAGCAGAGAGCCACTCAGGCTGCTTCCTGAACATGGGGTGAGTGCTGACCTTAGTAGTGAGTAATAACTATGGAGCCTCAATAAAATACACCAGCTCTGAGGGTCTAGGTCTGAATCACATGCATTGGATGTTGCCCATATGATCAGTTGTGTCAACTTATCTCTGCACATCACATATTGGGCAAAGCCCGTGTCAGGGCTTAAGCTCACATGTATGCTAGTTGCTGATGGAGGTCGAACTCGCTGAGTTGGTTATTCTAACTAGGGAGGCCTAGAGTCGGGCAAACTATTGTGACGGCCCAGCTGCGTCACGTGTGGGACATGCGAGTGGTCATTTGAACCCAGCTATATAGGACTGTAATCATGACATTTGGAGCCAAGATTGGCACTTCCTCTTTGCAATTCTCGCTGCCTACCTCACCGTCTTTGCTCAGCGTACCCATCTGATACCGATTTGTTCTCCATCCTTGAGGCATTTGCTCATAATTCTACTAGTTTATTAGGCACTTGTTGTGTCACTACATTCATACAAGTTTCAACACCTTTTAGTTATTTTGTTGTCTTGCTGTCTGCAACCTGCATGTTACCATGGCACAACTGACAATGTGTCAGACCTGCGCTACGGAGCGTAGGCGGGTCTAAGGATTGTGCGAGTAGCGTGCTAAGGTCGAATTCGCGGCGAAGCTCGTAGGGGTCTTATTGTATGAGAACTAATCGCGGGTGGTGCTCCAATCTCCGAGTTGTGCTCGTTAGGTCACGTGGTTTAGACGCCTGCTGACAAATATATACATGCCAAGCAACCATTTTGTTTTCCAAGTTCACTTCAATAGTATCATTATCATATTGTTTGGAGTCTATCTCTGTTGTTTCCTTTTGTTTTTGTTGTTTTTGTTATTGTATCAAAGCACCAACACTACCTTGACGCTCCGAATCCCTTGATCATGGCCCAGTTCCCTTTACACGGAACATCGCATGTACACTCCCCTTTACAGTAGGAGGGAAGTACTCTTTACTATCAGAACTTCATTTCTTTTTCTACTGGGTAACTCTCTTGCTTTGGAGGGTTTGCCACTTGAAGACCATTTGATCCCCATCGGCTTTTTGCTTGTGTCATTTTTCTCATGGGCAAATTGATGGGCATGAGTAATTTGAAAGTGGTCAATCTGGCACTATCGTCGAGCTACCTGCACAAAATAGAGGAGGTGAACAGACCCTGAGTACCCTCATGAAGGTGGTGGCATCCAGAAGGGGAAAGCCTCCCTGATGGTAGTATAAAAATCCTATATAGTGGCATTTGCACTGTACGCGCCTATCTTATCGAGTCCTGACGCGACCCTCGAACCGCCGCGTCGCAATCATTATTATCCAAAGACGCCAGTGTAACTCTATTTCCTCTTTTCTTCTCCCTCTCCTTTCTTCTAGTCTTACATTATAACCCAAAACGGTACATTTTGTCACAAAAAAAGACCACCCATAATGCCGCCACGAAAATCGACTTCCGCGGAATCAGACGAGACTCCACAGACGCAAATTCAGACTGCAACAGAACAGCAGCTTAAGGCGCGGGCGGAAGGGGGCGTTAGTATTGAGGTAGGTTTATATTTTCTATCCCGCTTCTGCTATTGTCGCGTATACAATATAGATCACATGCGAATATATTCAAAGAGAACATCACAACTACATAAGTTATAGAAAGAACCATCATACTAATGTGGTGGTTAAATAAATACAGGATTACCTCCTCCCGCGCTCCTTGACGCTCCGACTCGCAAAATCTGTTCTGCCCCCGAATACATCGATACAGAAAGATGCGGTGCTAGCAATCCAGAAAGCAGCAACGGTGTTCGTCAGTTATCTTTCGTCTCAGTATGCATGCATATACCCCCCTCAATAATCTTGCTCTGCGAACGAAGTATGGCTAAGTAACCCATTCGGAAATATCTACAGTGCCAACGAAGCCACCCTGAAACGAATTGTAGCACCATCAGACGTCCTTACCGCACTTTCAGAGATAGAATTCGATTCGTTCCGTCCTCGACTTGAGAAGGAATTACAAGCCCATACGGATCTCAAGGTTGGGAAGAGAAAAGGGAAGAAAGGTGCTGCAGATGCTGCAGCTAATGGGACTGGGACGACGAGCACAATGACAAACGCGCAAGAGGCGGAGGTAGAAGAGGAAGAAGAGACAGTCCATGATGTGAAGAGGGTTAAACGGGCTAAGGATGTTGAGGATACTGAAGTAGGGGGTGATGCTGATGATGATGACGAGACACAAGAAGCTCAGGAAGATGATGTGGATGAGGACGAGGAAGAGGAAGAAGATGATGATGACGAAGAAGGGGATGAGGAGGAGGAAGAAGAAGGAGATGGACACAATATCGATATGGATGCTGATATTGACCGGGTTGAGGATCTCGATGCCGACTCGCGGAGTAGAAAGAGTACGAAGAGCGTGATGGATCCTGATGGAGCTGATGATAGTAGCGATGATGGCAGTGATGATGATAGAGGGCCAGGTAGTTGAGAGAAAAGTCGGTGCAAGCACTATTGGATTATAGATGGTACGTCTACATGATAGTATTGATGACTGGATGGAAAGGTTGTACGAGAGCACTCTATTGAGATACATCAAAAACCCCAGGTTTATAGTACTTCGTGCTGGTTCATATTCATTGATAATGACTCGCCCCAATGACAACCAGATCAAAACGCCTTACTTTTGGTATCTATCAGACGAGAACAGAAAAGAAATGTACAAGTCTCACCAGAGATGAACACTACTCAGCCATCTCCTGATCATCCTCTCCATCCCCCCATAACCCCTCGATCTTAAACTCCTTCGCCCACTCGGTGACGATCTGTTTCGTATCAACGGCAGGTCCTGCGTCCGCAGGTGCTTTATTATCTGACAGCGTGACCGCTGGGAGGACTGGTGCATCGACCCAGCCTTGGATTCTACCATCTCGCCAGTCGGTAATCACAGTCATCGCGGCGCTGTTGAGGTTCGGTACACCACCCTTACCCAGACGGCCGCGCTTCCGCGCAACCTGGATGAGGAAGTCGGTTGCCTTGTCGCCATTGGACGGGAAAAGAGTTGTTATACCATAAACATCGAGCATCTTCGAAATTAGGTTCTCCGAGGCGGATAGTCGCTTGAACAGAAGATGGACCGCTGGTAACGGATCCTCGATCTGTTTCGGGGGTACCGCGTTGAGGAGGATAAGGCGAGCCTGCTCGTCGTGTTTCTTGGATTTCTTTCCCCCGCTCTTCTCGCTTGCACTTGGGAAGACGATTCCGGGAGAGTCAATGAGCTTGAGCTTGCTGTCAAGCTTCACCTCCCTCAGACTGGTTGTCACGCCGGCTTCTGCGCCTGTGGGGCAAGCGTGGCTTGACCCCCTATTGAGCCGAGCAGTGAGTGCATTGATGACGGATGACTTGCCGACGTTGGGGTAGCCGATGATGCCGACGGAGATTGATCGTTTCAGATTCTTGCTGTGTGCGTAGGACTTGAGCGCCCGGAAGAGTGTCTCGGAAGTGCCCTTAACAGTCAAGTGTTTGTGGTCGAAGGTGTGCGCGTTGGGTGCACCGTTGGATGCCTTCAATGGAAGCGTGGGGAAGTACCGTCGTAGATGCACAAGCCATCCCTTAAGTACTGGCGGTGGAACAAGGTCGATCTTGTTAAGGATGAGTATAAGCCTCTTCGAGCCGCCATCCGCAGCCATGATCTCGCGCTCTACTTCTTTGGATCTGGTGCCTTCTGGATCACGCGCATCGAGCACATAGAGTACGACATCCGCTGCCTCCACAACCTGCTTGAACACCTTATCGAATGCCCGTCTCGAGTTCTCCTTGCTGTTAGACTGTGCGGCTATCGTGGGGATATCAGATACGTCAAGGGCTGCCCCTCCATCCTCGTTGTCCTCCTCCATTTCATCCACATCATCGTCGTCATCATCATCATCATCATCCATCTCGTCATCGTCATCCTCTCCATGTTCGTCCTCATACTGCGCAGCCCTTGCTTTAGCTGAAGCTAACAGTGCAGCCATTGGGTTAGACTCATCGCCGGCTTCATCCATGTCATCGTCGAGTAATTCATTGTCATCAATCTGGCCCATAACCCCCCCGGATTCCTGGGCCTGGGCATTACGGCGAGCGCGGGCTTCCTCCCGAATACACTGTTGCTCTTCTGCCTTCAACCTCCTCTTTTCTTCAATGTCATGAAGAAGTTTGTCTTTGAAGGGGAAAAGGTTGGGAATGCCAGGATCCTTCTTCACCTTGGAGCGCCATTCGGGATTCTAGAATTTGACAGGAATTAGGTTCGATATTCACAAAAAAAAATTTTTTTCATGAAAATTTACCTTCTTGGCTAGCTTCTTATCCTTTCTCCGTTTTGATGCAGCAGCTTTCTCAATTTTATGCCGTAGCCGAGTAGGCTTTCTCTTGGACGTCTTGCCTGTTAAAAAAAGTTTCGCAACACCGTCAGATACCTTCGTGGAGATGGAATCGAGGGGAGACAAAAAATCAAAAATAACATACCTAATTTGACCATCTTGAATAGATAGCAAAGATTTCTGTACCAGCTATGGATACAACTAACCCCTTATAAAAAAAGAAAACTGGTAAGCAGCAAGCACTCCCAGACACACAGAATTTTTACCAACTGGAACAAATGCCAAGAATCTGCTGTGCTAAGATAAGCGGACATTCTGTAATGCCGATCTCCGTGATATGGATGACTAATGCTCATAATGGCAAATGCATTTTGAAATGGATATAGTATGCGGAGCGGATAATAGATGTTCCAAGAAGGCTCCGTTACCCTGAGCTGCGTTCTGTACGAAAGACATCATGCATCGAAGGATCTAAGATGAAGGCAAGAAATATAGCCTCAAGGGATCCAGTAATGCATTCAATATAAGGCTATACAGTCAGCTCTATCTGTTGTCTCTTCTATCAATACGGTTGTGTACGGATGATCCGACTCTTCCCCCTTGATTCGTGTGATCAGTTCACATTTTACGCTCTCCGGAATCTATGCTCTGTACTAGATGGATGATCCAATGGAAAGATAGAATATCCCAACAATGTATTAGCTGGGCCAAATCCTGTATGACTAGAAGCAGCTGGAGCCCTAATTTACGATTATGCTCATACTCCCTGTGTATCTGAGGAGCGATGTCTTCAATTTTCAATTGATAATATATATCATTGCATGGATGCAACATCATCCCTTATAGTATAGAACCCAAGAAGACACAGAGATAAATACGCCAAGGTTGCCTTGCTCTTTCCTCATTCGATTTCCGGTGTCTTCAACTTGTTGGATGTAAATACTCCAACTACGGTGCTGGACCTAGGTCTGGTGCCTGGGGTCTGGTTTGCCTTCAGAGATAGAATTGCAAGAACTGCCTGGGGTGCTGAATACCATTTCAATCGTATATATCTCGATGAATTCTTTGTGTTGTCTCATGGAATCAGAGAGAGCTGGATTAAATATCCGACCGAAAACTTATTGTTCGTAGAGACATTAATGGTAGAAATAAGTGGAGTCTTCTACTGCATGGCAGCACGTGATGATTAGAAATTACCGGTATGGTATCAGGTGGTGGCAGAGTGGCATGTTTGAAGACCGCATCAACTCGTTGCGTGGCAGAGAAGTGCTTGTTAAAAGCGTTGCTGTTGCTGCTGGGTTCTGAGGGATTCTCTTCTTTCGATTTACTCCGGATCCAACACCTAAATTCATCTCAGATCCGTCGAGTTTTTGTCTAATCGCCTTCTACCACCATGTCTCCAGCTGTCGAGGGGTCGTTTTCTGCACTTCCACAGGTCTTCACTTTCGATGGCGTCTTGTCTGATTTCGACGGAACCATCGTTGATTCTACTGCAGGTGGGTTGAATAATTGAAGAATTTTACTTGTTTTCCCTCTTTTTCCTCTTACATATCCAGGGTGCTGATTTGTGGATCCAGCAATTGTGAAACATTGGCACAAGTTGGTCTTCTGTCCATGGATTTAGTTACTAGTGTTACATTTTTTTGGGGAAAGAACATTGGAATCCCGGTTCTAACTCTTCTCGAAGAATCGGCCAAGAACTTGGTGTAGATCCGAACACTATCCTAGCTACCTCTCATGGACGGAGGAGTATTGACGTGTTAAAAATTTATGATCCGAATAAGGCCAATTGGGAATGTGAGTTTGCGTTCTTTTAGGAGAGGCCTCCCTTGTATGAGCTTACTTATGTCTGCATGGACTGACTCCGGAATATCCAACTATAGATGTCAGCTACGTTGAAGGCCGCATTCCCATAGAATTTGGTTCAGACGCCAGGGAAATCCCGGGTGCTGCAGAGCTGCTCGCATCACTGGAAAATTCCGGAGCTCGCTGGGGCGTTGTAACATCCGGAACCCGCGCGCTAGTTGAAGGCTGGCTTCATGTCCTCAAGCTTGCTCGCCCCCACGCGCTGGTAGTCGCAGAAGATGTGAAGCAAGGAAAGCCAGATCCACAATGCTACCTGCTAGGCCGGTCAAGGGTCGGACTCGGGGACTCCACATCTATAGTGGTTCTCGAAGATGCACCGGCTGGAATTCGGGCCGGGAAAGCGGCCGGATTCAAGGTGATTGCTCTAGCCACGACGCATTCTATTGAGAAAATTCGCGGTGCTGGGGCGGATTGGGTGGTAGAGGACCTACGGAGTGTATCAGTTAAGGGCGTCGTTGACGGAAAGGTGCAGATTGAGATTCGGGATGCATTTCAATAGTCGGGCGGGTTTGTGTGGATATTGCATAGAAAGGATGCATGCAAGTGTCCAGGATAGACATAGATTAGACATAAAACATCAGGTAGATATGAGAGAACAAGGCATGAAGAATAATTCCTGATACGTACAACTACGCGCTTGCACGTGAGGCGACTAGGGAAGAGCACTAGAAGCAAACTTGAATCTGCCGCCTCAACATCCCCAGGTACATCCATCTTGTCCAAGAGCACAATCATCCACAATCCGTACCTGATAACTATTTATTCTTTATTGCATACAGGCCTCTAACTCGGATTATATCCGACCTAGGTAAGTATAGTCAAACCCCACAAGCCGGCAGGATCAGAAAGTTGATAACAGCAATGTTTCGAGAATTCCGAAGAATCAAAGGGAAGTCTTTACATGCGAAGCAAAGCCGCACTAGCACGAGGTTCGGCTGACAGTTGTCCGCCTCTCGGCGCGACGGTGAGATGCCTCCTTGGGCATCGTTCCCCGAGAGAAACCGGGCCGAAAGGTGCGCTATATGGCCCCGGACGGGATACATTGACCACTGCAAATACTCCAAGGTGCCGAGATTTCGAAGGCTGATCGTGAAGCCAATTACGACGATGTAGGCTCGGGGAGTAACGGGCTTGGTGCCCCCATGAGGGAGCCGTGAGCCGGCCATGTATGTCATCGGCATCGATATTCCGTGACTGAATGAATGTGAATATATTATCCTCCCCATGGTTAATGGTTATTGATTATTACTGAACAGAAGGATCTCAAGCACCCCACTGTTGTCTGATCGAAGACTCGCTACATAGTACATACTCCGTTGTGTTCAATGTCTATGCATAACACGAGGATAGTGATGGCCTTGGGCCTGGGGGATCTTCCTCAATGCAGTGTTGTGTGGCCCTTGGCGTTCGCGCTCTACATGCTGGGCTCATATTGCTCCGAAACAATGACGATATGTCACATTGTGCGCTGCAATGTCACATCACCTCGATTATCAACGAGTCATTAAGATCAAGATGTTGGTCGGATACGACGTACCGAGATAAGCGTCATTCTTGGCCCACCAGGTTGCTGTCGGCGACTACTCTGTCGTCGTTGTAGCACCTGATGATCCAGTGTAATAAAATATTCCACAGCTTCCCGGGGTTACCACGGGCCATCCAGGGTGGATAAGTTTGGCGTAATTGCATATTGACTGCAGAGGTATCGTGATAAGGCCGCCAAACCGAAGACTGTACCGCTCCTGGCGTTTACAGTTCGCTATTCACCTACCTATCTGACTGCTAGGATGTCTTGTTAATGGGCATAGATAGATTCACACCACGCAGCATGTTTACAATTCGCATATGCCTTTTTTTTTTTTCCCTCACTAGCGGTGGTGTCTCGGGCTAGGCTATTAATCCTTCAAACAAGTTTCGGGCTAATAATCCCTAGGACGAGACCAGGCCACTCTCGGTGTGTTCCGAGGGTTTTCAATCTAACCAAGATGATGCCGTTCTCTTCAATGACAAGTGGGGTCTGTTCGCACATTGACCGTGGATCGATAGAATTTGGATGCAGTCATAGAAAACCGGCCACGGCCAATAAACGGTATGATGGCTGATGGCCGGAGAGACTTCGATTAGTGGATTTCACTAAACAAGGGATACGGTGTGCGCTCTACAGCCAACAAGGGAAATAGTGATTTGGAAGAGAGAAACTCGCACGATAAGCTGTACGAACGGGGTGCTGTGCGCCGTGCTACCCACAGGAAAAGGCCTCCGGGCATTTTTGTTCCTGGAGATAATAATCCAAGGATCGCGGGTTACCTCATGGCGGTTCCCAGGAAATGACGGCAAGGCCATGATATCATCCAGGGTGTGAAGTTCAGCGTGGCAGCCAACAGGCGTTAGATGACTGCCGGGCCTTGGCGCATACTTGCAGATCACTAATCGCACATCATGACGGCCGACAACCAACGACACTTCGCTTGCTCTGTTGCATGCTGCATTGTTTCCCCTTATGAGGACTTCATCTGACGTTTATAAGGGCTGTGTTTTTCCCGACGATCACAACTGCTAGCCACTCAAACTCGCCCGAGAAACCCCATATACCCCGTCCCATCCTCCCTGGACGCCGAGCCCGGGTCCTGGGGATGGCGTCAGTTGTGGACTCCTATGAAACCTTGTTGCGACGTCTGGCACTTCGGCGTCCGCTGGATGGGTCCGATCATCGCCACCTCCAAGTTGCCAACCCTTCTCGGCACTGTGCTCGCTCCCGACTTGACAATGGCATGCATACCAACTGAAGGGGCTCCACAGGGCCAATTCTTCCTAGTGATCATCGTGCATCTTCCTCGAGCGAGAGCATGGATGTAGAATGGAAGGGTGGCCGTGAATCGTCCTGCTCCACACGGTGAGCCTTTTGTGAATAATGAATGGATTCAATTCCAACCAGAAGGACATATAAAGGGTGCTTCAGATCGATCTCGATACTGTTTCGTTTGCAATTCAATCTATCGGACTGTGGCAAACGATGAGAGGTTGACAGGACGTTCCTATTTGTGAGTGACCTCTCCATTATACATACATATCACATCCGTCCCGATTGTTATGATATCGACATTGCCTACCTATATCGTCTCTTCTTGATCTCCTTCACTGTCCTTCTGAGCGAACCACGTCGCCGCTTGCCCCTGTCGATTCTCGAACTGTTTCAGGATGGCCACCAATGACGAACATCCTATATCTTCTGACGAGTACCAGGAGAAGAAGGACCAAAAGCTCGAGCAGCCCTACCAGCCCAATCGTCGATCTAATGCCGGCCCGACTGCTTCTCATGCCGAACACGCTGGTGCTTTATCCGATAGCACTAGAGGCTCTGATAACCAGTCTCCACCTCCAAAGGATGGGAAACGTGTGATTAGCGAGTACGAAGCTTATGATAAGTTGGGGTTCTCTTTTCCCCGATGGAAGAAATGGACCATCATCAGCGTGATCTTTGTTGTGCAGATGTCTATGAATTTCAACAGCAGTGTCTATGCGAGCTCCGTGACGAAGATATCTGAACATTTTGGTGTAAGTGAGCAGGCAGGTCGTGTGGGCCAGATGATTTTCCTGGTCACATATGCCTTTGGTTGTGAGTTATGGGCACCGTGGAGTGAGGAGTTTGGCCGGTGGCCTATCATGCAGCTCAGTTTGTTCCTGGTCAACATTTGGCAGCTTCCGTGTGCCCTGGCGCCGAACTTTGGCTCTTTGATCGTCGGTCGAGCGCTTGGTGGCTTGAGCTCTGCAGGTGGTTCCGTCACACTCGGTATGACCGCTGATATGTGGGAGCCAGACGACCAGGGTTTTGCTGTCGCGTTCGTCGTGCTCTCTTCCGTCGGTGGCACGACCATTGGGCCCGTCTTTGGGGGATTCATTGGGCAATGGTTGTCTTGGGAATGGAACTTTTGGATACAGCTTATCTTCGGGGGTGCCACGCAGATATTGCACTTCTTCCTCGTGCCGGAGACTCGAGCCACCGTCCTGCTCGACCGTGAAGCACAGCGCCGGCGAAAGACCGGTGAGGACCCTAATATCTACGGACCTGACGAAGTGAAAGAGTCCCGCTTTAGCCTCAAGGAAATCCTGCACATTTGGCGTCGGCCCTTCGAGATGTTCCTTCGTGAACCGATCGTGCTTTGTCTTTCTCTATTTTCCGGATTCTCCGATGCTCTGATCTTCATTTTCACCGAGTCCTTCCCACTGGTGTTTAAGCAATGGGGCTTCGATGACCTGACGACCGGACTGGCTTTCATCCCCATCCTCATTGGATACCTCATTGGCTACTTCCTGGTTATCCCGGACGTCTGGCGGCAGAGGCAAGTTCGCAAACGCCATGGCACTGCATCTCGTCTTGCTGAACGGCGTCTCCTGTTGTTGCTCTTTATTGCTCCTCTCGAGACGATCGGTCTTTTCGGCTTTGCCTGGACATCAATGGGACCACAATACACGCCATGGATCGCGCCTATGATCTTTTCTACCCTCATCGCCATAGCGAACTACGACATCTATATGGCCACGATCGATTACATGGTCGCTGCGTACGGCCCATACTCTGCTTCGGCCACCGGCGGTAACGGTTTCTCGCGTGATCTGCTCGCAGGTATTTCGGCAATGTACTCGACACCCATGTACCAGAACATCGGAGGAAGATTCCATCTTCAGTGGGCCAGTACGTTGCTGGGTTGTCTGGCATTGTTGGTCGCAATTCCCATCTATGTCTTCTACTGGAAGGGACCGCAAATCCGTGAATGGAGCAAGTTTGCCCAGGTCCTCGAAGCCGACAGAGCGCGCAGCCAGGAACGTCGCGTCAGTCATACTGAAGCCGAGAAGCCTTCCGTTTAGTTGAGGCTTTCGTTTACCCATAATCAACCTATTCTTGTATCTTTTCCGCTTCTTTTATCAAGCCAAGGTTCTTCTTTTGTGAAGTGTGTATATACCCCTATCGGATGAACATGTGTACAACATCTTGATGATTTATGCCTGCCGATCAGATGTCTAGATGCATCTTAGATGTCTATAATTCCATGATACGAGAATACATTATATGATGAAACCTTGAAACGTCAGTTTACGCTGCATCTATCAACGACTAGGAAGTAGTCAGTATTGTAGCCACTCTTGGACTCAACAACTCGTCGAAAGATAGAATATTCGATTAAGAGTGAAAGAGAGAGAAACGACAACAACAACAACAACAACAACAACAACAGCAATAACAATGCGCTTATCTTGCTTTGTACCCTGTCCTTTCGGCAGAATACGACATTCGAAGAAACTCTGTATCCACTGTCATGTGGCAAACCCCGATCCCCGACCCTGTTGATCTCGTTCAGATGCAGGATACTGCAGGGGAAGAGACTCAGGGGCTTGGAACGAAGCCACGGTATCAACACGAGCTGGCTAGCCGAGACACTGCTCGAGGTGGCTTTTTCATCAGTGGTTTATTCATCCGTACGATGCTATGCTCGTATCGAACCGCCAAGCCTGACCCCGTATGGTAGGAACTTCACCGGAGAGAAGAGGAAGGAGGAAAGTCGAAACCTTATTGAAAGCACATCCAGATCTCGATTCTTCAATTCCTTAAGGTTTTGGTGGGGTTGGTTAATACGAGTCCGGGCCCTTTCGTGTCTATCTTATATATCATTTCCCTAGTACTCCGTACTCCGTATATTCAGAGCACATGCCCGCTCGTGTTCTGTCCATTATACTTAGCAGACACGAACACCCGGGGATGCGTGAGTTGCTCTACTATTATTAGCATTATTACATTGCCACTACAGAGTCTTCCGAGTGAGACATCCCCACAGTCTGTTCGGAATGATGCAATACAGGATTCTCGTTCCATTGAGATGCGCAATTCATTTCCGATGAGCTGATGCTATTTGGTACCTACAGTTACTATATAGTAATCGCGGTAACAAACACGTACAGATCCCACGACAGACTCTTCAAACGACAACTCTCCAAAAAATACTTCAACGCAGAGTCTGTTGACTTAGAGGTCACGTGTTTATAGTACGCTTAGCTAGCTGCTGTTCCTGAGCCCCAGGGCTCAACCAACTACTCAATACACTCATGAAAGCCATTAGAGTCACACACGGAAGACAAACAAGAAAAAGAAGAAAAAGAAGAAAAGAAGGAATCTCGGGAGCTGGAGGCGGCAGTGGACTGACCTAATAATACAATGATCATATTGATCGCCCACAAATGCGGCACAACTGTCACGCTCCGCTTCTTGGCGACTTCACCGTTTGTTGCTGCAGTGCCGACTCGCTGCTTCACGATATGCAGGTACACCCGGTTCGTTCCTGTTTGAAATCTCCGTACCTGCATCCTTGACCTCGACGACTCAGACCCAGAGGAATCAAGATAAACAGAGCTCTCGCCGCAAGAGGACCAATCCGCCTCATGCAAATCCCCGCTGGGCCGATGATCGTCCTGTTCTGGTTCTCGCGTCAGCCTCAAATGGTTTCTATTCCGGGCTCTCACTGCAGGGTCAGTAGTCCCGGTTGAGTCTCGGCCACGAGGATCCAGCCTGAAGGCCCAAATTAAATGAACAGGCATTTGTGAGGCTCTCGTACTGGGCATTTGCCTGAAATTGCAGCAAATAGTAACCAATAGCGCAGGCGCCATTATTGACTTTTCTCTCAGATAGTCATCCACCGAGGTATTTTTCCTGGAGAGAGATGCGTTGCTGCTCTGGATCTGCGCAGGACAAGTTTTGAGTATAAATGAGGCTTCTCTCCTGCTTGCTTTCGTTCGTCGTCTCGTCTCTCTCTCTCTCTTTTTTTTATTGTCCTGCGTCCTTCGTTCTAACCCTATCTGTTTGCCCTTGCTGTGGGCTTGTCATTCCTTTACCAGTCCGTCGATCTTTGTCTCTTTTTTATTCTTTGCTATATTCATTTCACATACCCAAAAATGCGTGCTGGCTGGCTCCTCTTGGCCTCCCTGGCCGGTTATGCTCTGGGCCTCCCCACCGACCTCAACCGCCGTGACCTGACCATCAGCGCTGGAGTCGATGTGGATATCTCCGCTGTCGTCACTGGGTTCGTCTCTGAGAAGATCAGCGTTTCCTCCTTCGCCGGTCTGAGTGCCAACGGCTGTGCTGGCTTGGAGGTCGCTGTCTTGGGCGCCGAGGCCACCGTTGTCGACGTTGCTGTGCGCGAGGAGATCAAGGCCTGGCTCCTTGGTGCCGGTGTACACATCTTCGATGCCAGCATCCATGCGGCCTTGATCGCCTGGTGCGAGGCTACCGAGGCTGCCATCCTCTCCGTTGACGTTATCGCGGGCCTGGCTCTCTACACTCCCTTCCTCGCTCAGATCGCTGCCGAGGCCAGCCTCGTCGCCACGGTGAACGGTATCGTCGCCATCGACCACTTCATCCAGGGTGAGGTCGCCCTCGCCGCCAGTGCCCAGGCTGCCCTCCTGTCCTTCATTACCTCCTCCGCCGCTGCTGCCCTGGACCTCCAGGTCAAGGCCGCTCTCGCTGTCGCCGCCGCCGGTGGCGTTGTTGCCGCCCTCGATGCCGAAGTCAAGGCTGCCCTGCTCGCCTGGGTTACTGCCGAGACCTGCACGCTCGAGGCCTCTCTGAAGGCGGCCGTCATTGCCTGGATCCACGGTGTTGTTGCCGCCGAGGTTGCCGCCGTCGATGCTCTGCAAGCCGAAGCCGTCAAGATCGTCGCTGCTGGTGAACTCATCACCGCCGAAGTCACCGCTGCCGGTGCCCTGGTTGCCAGCGTCCAGGCTTCGCTCGCTGCCTTCCTCAAGACCAACCTCGTCCTGGGCGTCGACGCCGGCATTCTCGCTTCCCTCAAACTCGCCGCCGCAGGCGAGCTCGCTACCGCCCTCAGCGTCGAGGCCCGCCTCGCCCTCGTCGCCTGGCTGCAGGCCCCCATCTGCGCTCTTACCGCCGAACTCAAGTCTGCTATCCTCCTGTGGCTGTCCTTTGCTGCCGCTGCCGAGAAGGCCGCCCTCGCCCTCACTGCCGTTGATGTCTTTGCCATCAAGGCCTTCCTGGCCAGCTCTGCCGCCGCCGCCCTCAGTGTCGAGATTCGCGCTGCCCTGGGCGCTCTCTTGGCGGGTGAGAGCTTGGCTTCCCTGGCCGTTGAGGTGCGTGCTGCTCTTGCCGCCCTACTGGGTGGTGCAGCGGGCGTTGTTGTCCCGTTCGGCTTTGAGGTCCTTGTCTGGGGCTGGATCGGTGGTGTCGCCCTGGTCGGTGGTGCTCCTATTGTCGTCCTTTAATCGGTTACTTCTAAGCAATTAACCTGTGCCACTGGACTGAAAGCCTTATTCCAACTGTGGTACAGACGAACCTATATAACTACTTAGATTTCTTTGGTTGTACTATAAGCGTGCTATATGGCTATACAACGTACTATGCCGATAACGTCTGGAGAATAATAAGAAGGCCATTCAACCACAATCTGTTTTTCCTTAATGGTTTCCTTGGGAGCATGGCCTGGGGCTCTATCTTGCATACGAATCAAATCAGGATTTAATCTTAGTTAATGGGGCCCCAATCCTTCTCCCAGAAAAGTCATGGTCCTTTCTGATTCTCTGCGATTGATCCCCAAAACATCCATCCTTTTCCTTTTTGATGGTGCTCACGAAAGTAAAGAGGATCTAGCTCTTCACTAGCTCTGTTAGGGCCCAAGCTCACATGTCAGTGAGGTCGCGTGATACCAAATGATTTTCTCACTTAACCGCAGGCCTCACAGGCCTAGAAACGAGCATATATATAATAGTATGAGATATATACATATACAGGGGTATAAAGAGGGCAATTTTACACCAGATGACATGCTTTTTTTTAAGCAGGCCT
Organism: Monascus ruber; assembly: GCA_002976275.1. Lineage (NCBI taxonomy): Eukaryota > Fungi > Ascomycota > Eurotiomycetes > Eurotiales > Aspergillaceae > Monascus > Monascus ruber. The sequence goes on from PSNO01000005.1 coordinate 1,802,952, forward strand.
TTATACTCTAGAGCCCTTCGAAGGTGAAATAAAAATATACATAGGTTTAAGACACGTAGATCCGGTGATCTAAACAATACCCGCGCATCACCTGGCACTAAAGGCGGTCAGGGCCAGGATTAACTAAATCAGCCACTAAAAATCTGGTGGAGTCTTTCAGGGAGTACCGCTGTACACACAAAAGTCATAAGAGTCCTTCTGTCATGGATAACATTAATATAGTAATGGCATTAAAGAAGAAAGGGATGAACGATAGCTTATTGTGAGATTCTCAAAGTCCTGCATATACATGCAGCCATAGCAACCCGAGACACCCCCGAGGAACACCCGGGGAAGTTGGAACAAGGCATAGTGGATGAATCCTTCATAATTACTCATATTAATCTATGATACTCCGGGTCCGGCTCTCCGTGAATTAGAGTTTGTTTAGTACTTTTTTGAGAGCAAGAGTAGTGGACACTGGGCACGAGGTTTCAACAATAATATTAAATCCTGGAGGATGGATGGGATAACATGTTATCTTGTGTTGTGGCTATAGACTCGTAGCGCACCTATGTATACCTACCTATGTATACAAGACAAGAATGTAACATTTCAGAACATACTCTGTATTGACGACAACAATTGCATCATTTGGTATTGCTGGACAGTTAGAAAAGCCACAGCACAGCCATGGAGTTAACGGAGATTGCCGTGAGTGGCTTGAGCATTAATTGATTTATGTAGCCAATTCAATCTTAAAACAAGAGAATCACTAGAAAACAAAGCAGATAAGAACAGTACAATCTAAATCTATCTGGATACTAGGTCCACCGTCGTTCCTACAAGTAATGGCACTATGGTAAACAGAATGACCACGCGTCGTGTCGCGTCTTAGGTTCTGATAGATCCATTCTGCATTGCAGTCCCCGATGAAACTGCTCGTTACACAGATACCCCGTAAAGTTAAATAGACAGACCCTTGCCATAGTAGGTTAATGGGAGATCTAAAGTCATAGTCTAAGAACAATCAATCTCATGACTTGAGACAAATGCAGTAAATGCTTTAAGAGTTGCTCAATTTTTGAGCTTCTTTTAGTGCCATGCCATGTAACATTAGTCAGCTGGTCTGTACCTAGGTAACTTACCATACCGTACAGCAATGTGCTGAATAGTACCAGGTGCTAAAAAGTACTCCGTGTGGACCATCGGAAACTTCCTGCAGCGGATGTACTCCTAATCCCTCCGGATGCAGGGTAACTGTTTATGTCAGTGGAGGTAGTTATTTAGTAGTACTGGTATACTACAATGTACTGGGCTTGATGATTTATAATGCTAGCATCCATGTACATACATGGATACTCACGTTGTACAGCAGAAGTATCCACTCCAATACACCCACTTACAAGGATACTGTGCAGGTACCTAGTGCAGCTAATAATACTACTACTAATAATAATTCCCGGTGTCTTTTGCTGTACGGGCTGTTGGCCACCTGCCTAATTCGTAATTGCCGAGCATGGGTACAGTATGTGGATATGATATATCCCTGTGATTCCCCCAGTTTGTGTTGTTTTATACTGCAGAACACATATGATGAAGTCTAATACTACACGAGACTGAGCTCTTAACTTCGTGCAGAACTTTGACGTACAAACGGAATACTGGGCGGTGTTTCTGCAATACTCCGTCCATCGGGTACAGATAAGATAGGGGACCTCCGGGTTACGCAGCGAAGAGTGAGCTTACATCATTATCTGAAGTAGGGCTGAGCTGTACAACAGAGTACCCTATACACCACAGCGGGCAAAATGATGAGCCACACTGTGAAGCGGGTCAGATGCGGCCTTCCTCCCGGTAATTATTTAATTATTTTCCAGACTCGAAACGAGGGTGTGTGCTCCATACTTACCATTACTAATTCATATCCCATACGCGTCTGGATGTTTTACTGTGAAACAATGCTGTGAAACGACATGCGGCGATCAATCCAGGCACCGTCAGGCAGACAGACAGACAGGCAGAATCCTCTGGACCGAGCCATGTGGCCACTGGCGAAAGAAGGCCGGGATACCCCTTATGCATATCATGAAGATCAAATTGGATCAAAAATGGGGGCATTTGTTAGACGTGAAGGCTGAAGCAGGTGACAGCCAGGGTGGTCAATGAAATCAAATTGAGATTAGGAAGTGATCTATCTGTCCTGCAGGTGAGAGAGCAAAATAACAATGATGATAATGCAGCGCCGTACTCGGAGTCCGTAGAGAAAGAGTGCGGAACTGTAAACCCGTTCAGACAAACTCCCAGACTAGCCAGATTGGGAATATGCGGGGAGCGAGAGGGAAGGGTTTCTGTAATCTCTTGGTTCTACAGGAGATTCCAGAGTCTTAGATAGCCATGTCTGTGCAGAAGCTCTGTACTGGCCATGTTTGAAGCATAGACACAGAGCTAATGCAGGAACTTAGTCATGTGTTGAGTTGAAGTTGTAGAGGATGGAAATTTGAAAGAGGACACGACGCGGTTGTTGTGTCGGCAACTCATTAGTTGGGTGTATTGTATATGGTGTATGGCGTATGCTGTGCAGAGTTGAGAGTCACCCTGCTTGCCACGATGCCATCAAGGACATACAGCTGCACATGTACAGGTATATACATGCCTTGGCTGCAGCAACGGAGACGTTCGGCAAGCGGACCGCGACCTCAGGGGAACGGAGTACTCATAATACTGTACATACGGTACTCATACTGTACCGCATATTGTACCAGTACGGTATACGTACCGTATGTACAGGTATGGTACGCTAGGCCGGCGCCGGGCCCACTCTGGCGGGTCCTTACTCCAGTTCCGAGAACGACAGGCCAACCAACGCGGCCGCTCTCTGCAGCTGGCCCAAGAGCAGCGGCGGCGCTTGCGCTTCTCTTGCTCGTCCGCGCATCCTGTCAGCCCATCGTCGTTGTCTGTCAGTCCCGTTTCCCGGCGCGCTTCTTCTTCCTTCATCTTTCTTCCCTCGTTCGGATCTGCTGCTTTCCATCCACTCTTTATTTACCTTTAGTCTCTCTACTTTCCTCTGACTAATTGACCCAGTCTATCCTTTCTTTTCTGCTGTTGCTGCTTGCCCACTCCAGCTGCTGTCATTCTCTTATTGCCAAGCACAGGCACACTATCTATCGGTGTGCTTTCTCTGTCACTCCCTCTCTCCTCTGCGGATCCCCGTCCTCCAGCTGCCTCACTCCCTTTTCCCTCGCTCCCTTTCCCTTTCCTATCTGTTCTTTTCTTTCTTCTTCCCTTTGTCAACCAGTCCACTTTTCCAGGTCCCGTTCCATCGGCCTGTCCGTGTCTCTTATCATCTCATATATTTATATGACTATCGTCCGATCACAACACTTCCCTCCCCCATGATCTGAGGGGTTATCGCTACAGCTGCCTTCCCGCCGTGCAGCAAACTCGCAGGGGTGTGTCTCTTCTTCGTGTCACCCGTTTCTCCATCACTGTCGAGTCGACCTCCTTCCCTTCTCCCGCGACAATGAACTACCTTCAGCATCCCTACACCTTTCCCGGCCATTCGGCCGTACCGATGGACCCGTCGTCCATCGCCTTGGACCCTGCTATGCCGCACCCGACAATGCTACAGACCCCCGATGGTTACCTGTTCCCGTATCAACCCTTCGACCCCGTCGACTTTTATGCACACCCCATCATGGACTACGAGGAGTACGCGGAGAATATGTCCCGCCCACGGTTGACCAAGGAGCAGGTGGAGACCTTGGAGGCTCAATTCCAGGCTCATCCCAAGCCCAATAGCAATGTCAAGCGTCAATTGGCTGCTCAGACCAACCTGAGCCTTCCACGAGTTGCTGTCAGTTATATATCTTTTTTTTTCTTTTGTTTGATAATTTACTCTGATAAGCTAATGGCCTATGTAGAATTGGTTCCAGAACCGACGAGCCAAGGCTAAACAGCAGAAACGACAGGAGGAGTTTGCCAGGATGCAAAAGGCCAAAGCGGAGGCTGAGGTGGCTGAGCCAAAGAAGTCTGGGTCCACCAGCAATCCAACAGAACAGACCCAGGATTCCACAACGCCAAAACGGGGCACGGATCAGGAGACTTCTACCCCTAAACTGCCATCTACAGTTTCTGTGTCCGTCAATCCTGCAAAGTTGTCTCCCCAGAGCTCCTCATCCTCATCCTCATCCTCTTCGACTTCGTCTTCGTCACAAATCGGCAACCACAAGTTCGCAGGTAATAAACCAGGTCAGGAATGCATCCCGGTATCCTCCCAACAGTCGGTGATCTCCACCGTCTCAATCAAGACCGAACCTTCTCAAGAACCAGAGGACACTGCAGCGCGGATACAGTCGTCTACCTCGGGGCTCAGGGCCAGCGACTGTGAACGGTCCTTTGCAGAATGGGAGAGTATTGCAAGATCCTCTGTTGCGTGGACCCAGTCACAGAGTCCCGAACAATCTTTCGCATATAACAACTTAAACACAACGTCATTTCCTTCGTCTACTGAATCACTGGCTATCTCGCAATTAGAAAATCTTCCGTACCGAAGCCGCTGTGGTGAGGAAGCCTACATGAGGATGTCCTTCACGCAGCAGCCAGGGGAGGAATGGGCCGGCCGTCCAGTTTCTAGCCATCATGGAGTCGATAACGCTGAACCCACGCACAACGCCATGTCCTATGCCCCTTCCATTCAGCATCCCGCAGACTCGCTGCCAAGGCGAGACTCTTCAGATGAGCTCGTTGATTCTCTGGAAGGCGTCGGCATTGATAACACAAAGCCATATGGTCTGCCCCAGCTATCACAGAGAGTGGACGCCGCAGGTTCCTGGAAGGTTCCCAATAAGAAGATCGATCTTGCGGCCCGGAGAAAACGGCCAAGGCCTGCTGCAATTGGGACTTGTGGATCGAACAATCCGCGAGTCGCGCCGGCTTCCATATCCCCTACGGCCAGAATCCCAAGCTTTGGCCCCAGCCAGGCTGTGAGACACACTAAGTCGGCTCAATCTCTGAATTCACGGTATGCTGGTGTTCGAAAGGCTTCTGCGACTCCACGGTCACCCTTCAACCTGCCCACTTTTGCGGAGACCGGTGCGTTGAATTCGGCTAAAGTCGAGATGTCAAAGAGACTTCGGCCTTCTGTGTCAGCCAATACCTTGGCACCAACGACACCCCTGACCCCAGATGATTTCCATAGTTTCATGCCGACAACTCCCTCGGATGGTGCCTTCTACATGCCGACTACCCAAGCGGGCGACCACTTGTATTCTGCCACAGCGCCCTCACAGGCGAATCCTGCATCGCCCCCTTCAACGCCCCTACCCGTGACCACGGTTGCGCCATTTGCATACCAAAACCTTGCCCCCCCAATGTCTGCGCCCGCTCATTATACCAATTTTCCAGACTACATAACTAATCTGGCAATGGGCAGCTGGACAGAGACGGCTCCGGAAGATGCCTCATTCCAGAATTCCGTTCATCTGCCCCAATCCAACGTCACGTCCATTACGTACAAATCAACTGTTGACCAAAGTGGTCCGAACGGCGAAAATGTATCGTTTTCAGGATCGCCAAATCTGGAATACTCGGTCAAGGGCGCCTCGGTGCCAGCTTCAACTGATATAAAAAATGTCACTGGATTCTACATTCAGGGATTTCCGGGGCAGCAAGGGGACAATCGGTTTCCAGGCCAGGAACTTAGGTCACAGAAATCGAAATGCTATAATACATTCAACCAGCAAACGCCAAGCGACTTTTGAACTGTGAAAACGAAGGTAGTCAGCGCTTCTTTGGGCAGGAGTAAATGTTGTTTTTATTTTCGGTGCGCATCTTGCTTTCATATATGTTTTGGCCTTTTAGCCCGTTGGGATTCTAGAGCGATACATCCTGGGATTTCGGATTTTACGTGTCTGAGAAATAATCATTTCGAGTTGCTTGGGAGTCCGCGATGGAGGATTTTGCTTGTTTATTTGTCTTGGCTTTGTGAAAGGATAATTCAGGATTGATCATTGGCTGAAGTTGCGATCAAAAAGTATTGAGTGATGGGACTGATTGTCTGGCATGAAGCTATTGTGTAATACAATAAATAATATCTAAGACGAGTAATGTTTATCAACGAGATATTTTAGGTTGTTGGAATTGAGCGTATTCAGGAACTGTACTGAGTACGGTATCACGGTACCACGGAACTAGGTACTGAAACCGTACGAAACGGTCCTACTTAGGTCACGTGGTCAACTCGGGTATATTCATCCACCTCATCTCATCATCCACTTCACTCTACTGTCGTGATCCTTGATATCTCCTTCTTTTTATATACAAAGGGCATCCTCGCTGAGTTCAACGGAATATGATTATGTACCTAACCCAGCACTAACAATGACAACAAAAATAGCCTGTTCGCCCAACACCAAAGTCCAGCTGAGACATAGCAATGAGCATACAGTCAGTTGTACGCGAATCTATCTATCCATCCATCCATCTATATCGATACCTATTCACAATACGATGTGGGTAATTTTATGAATACGATAGATCACATTACATGGCTATATCTATTCCAAATATTCCCCTCGTCATCCATCTATCAAGAGCGAGAAAGGAAAAGGGGGGGGTGGCTTCTAGGTAAGGTATACAATGTCATATCATATTGTATTGTTTCATATTTTAACCTTATATCGATATTGCTGCTGCTATTATCCCCAAGATACGGAGTATGGAGTACATCCGTATTCGATACTCGATTCAGAGAAATGATCTTTCTTTCCTATGATGAGACATTTCAGTCACTATTCATGTTTTTCCGAGTCTCTATGTAGGGACGAGGTGGATTGATTGAATTCATGTCCAACTGCTGTCTGAGGAAGGAATCGTCTCTTCTCATTTCGTTGCATTTCTTCTTTTCTAGTCCGGTTCACATTTGTATCGTACGCTCTTGAGTAAATTGCTGATTAGAACAGTCTAATAGGAAATAACATTATCATATCAAGACCTTGTACAGAATGGAGTACTATTCTGTTTGTCTTCCATTGTACAGAGTAGATCACCTTATTACTACAGGGACTACGCTCAATAGACATCAACGAACACAACCATGGCTATTGATCATTAATGCAAGAATACCAAAAAGTACTGGGTATATAAAGTGACGACATCCAGGCCAACGGCCATAAACAGCAAACATCAACGTTCAGCATTCAACATCATCCCATTCCCATCTATCGAAAAGTATACAACCTTGTTCGCATTCAGCGCAGAGAATTGAACGGAGCAGTATGAACAAACAGGGTATAACAGGGTATAGTCAAAAAACATTTGTCCAGAAGTATCATTATCATCCCCGGCTAAAAAAAAAAGAATAACACAAGAAGAGAATAAATCATGGTGACGGAAAACAAGCACTAGGTGTAGATAGAAGAGAGCAAACATGATGCCAAGTCCAGATAGAGAAAGCAATGGTCGATTCTAGACACCCAACACCAAAAATGCCGGCAAATCCAAGAGCTCGAAACGCCGAAATCCATGTTCTGACTAGTAACCAGACCATCCCCCCAAAGGACTTCCAGACTGTCCTTGCGCGGGGTTTCCAGGTTGCATTGGCGCTCCGGGATTGGACGGCCAGCCCGGAATACCGCCAGCATTCATACCCGCGATTCCCGCAAGCCCCGACTGCGGGGTATTTCCAGCTATGAATGGTTGGCCGCCAGATGCTTGCGCCGAGGGGTACATGGCCCGGTTTGCAACCATTGCAGGGTATGCGGTCGCAGTGGCGGGAAATCCCATTGACGCCATTTGCTGTTGCTGGCTCACTTGATGGGGTAACGGGAAAGACTGCTGCAGGTGGGGAGGGATCGCAGTCCGGGGTTGATTGCGCGGAGATTGAGAGGGATGAGGCTGCTGGCTCTGGTGGACAAGAGAGGGGCCTTGTTGCGGTGGTGCATGAATCTGTGCTGCATATGGCGACATCCCGACACCCTGGGGCGCAGACGGTTGCGGTTGCGGTGGCGGTTGGCCCCATAGCTGCTGCGGCTGGGGCGGATACCCGTAGGGAGGCGTTTGAGGGGTTCCTGTCGATAGGGCTGACCGCTGCATCAGATCGGGCCGCATCCCGGCAGGCATTCCTCGAATGGGCGATGCTACTTGCGGAAGTCCTGGTTGAGAGAAGCTGCCCTGGCTGGTCATCATTGACGGCTGTTGCGGAATCATATTCTCCGAATTGACCATCCCTGCAGACACAACCTGAGACTGCAGCGGTTGGGCCGTCGACACGCTTGAGTCAAAGTGTTGCGACTGGCGCTGCTGTACGATAGCCGTTGGCGGCGGCTGTGACTGTTGTGACTGCAGTTGGCGTTGCTGTTCCTCCGATGAAGCAGCGGAGGCGGAAGCCTCCCGTTGTCTCATGTAGAAATCTTCCAGTCCCTTTTGACGGAGGCTGCGCTGCGAGCTCAGGATCTTGTTAAAATCGGCAGTGTGCGATGCCTGATTCATGATCTCTGCGGCACTGCTGGGCTGTGACCTATCCTGATACGGCTGGCCGGTCATCTCGTGCCGTGAGCGCGGTAGACTCGTATACTCTTTCAGACGCGGATCATCTGTTGTCGTCGCAAGGTTATTCAAGGCCAGCGAAGACAGAGACATGGACGACGCGGCTCCCAAGGGCAGATTGGGCATAGCCTCCAGGGAATCGTTGCTGTAGATGACGTCGCCATGGGCGAGGGTCGGCAACAGACTGGCGTTCGCGGCTTCCGCAGCAGCGGCCGCATCTCTGGCCTTGGCAGCACCTGGTCGTTTCTCGCCTGCCAAGTCTTCCTCGGTGAAGCCTTGTTTGCGCGCCTTGCTTTCCCAATAGTCATCACGCACGCGCCGTCCGTTGACGATAACCCTGCTGCCGAACTGGCGAAACATCGACCTGGCGGTGACAATAGCGATCTGGCGCGATCGGTACGAGTACGGAAGGATATCTTGCTGGATCAGATCATCCTTCTCGATTTGTGACGCGATGATCTTGTGAAGCGACCTATTCTTGTTGAAAAGGAGGTATGAGTCGCGGTATCCAAGTACGCGAGCGCACTCGGTAGCCAGCATGAAGAGTTTATCTCCGCGAAGGGGCACCCGGAAAGTCCGGCATTTGTACTCGCGGCCACCTTGCAGATAGCCCATCGCGTCGACCTTCTTCTCTCCAGCCTCATCGAACTCCTTGGGGATGTACTCGTCACCGCCTTCGTTGAGTTGGTCGGTGGTGTGATCCCTGACGGTCGGAAGGGCCTTAATTAATGTCTTCGTCGGTGTTGTCTTCTCCGGAGGCGATGTCAGCGGCGGCGACACGATGCTCTGCGGGGGGAAAGGTTGCGACTGCATCCGCGGGGTCTGGATGTTAGCAGGCACCACACCGGATGTCGACGATTCAGAGGCGGTGGGTCGATGGATCTTGGGAGGACGCCCGCGTTTCCGGCGACCATGGTCGTCCGCTGCTAGAGTAAACAAGGTTAGAGCAAGCAGTTGACAATGCAGATGGAATTTCACTCACACACGCCATCGTGACCATCCGTTTGGGCATCGTCAGGATGCTCTGGGGACCGACTACGCTTGACACCGCGTGGATTTGTATTATTTGTTGTTGCCGTTAGCGATGGTGACGGGAGCACGGAAACAACTGTAGATGTCAGCTTGGAACGATTTGATCGCAATTGCGAAGCGAATTCTGTAAAACAGAAAGAAGCGAATAACATACCGTTGTTACTATGGTTAACATCGTTATTCAACGCGGCGGGATTGATGGTTCCCAAGCCATCGATGAGATCGTCTCCGATGTCATTATTCGCCGTGGCAGAGGCAGAGTTGGAAGAGCCATACATGGCGCGGGAAGTAGAGGAAAAAGGACGGCGGAGGAGGAAGAGAAGTTTTTCAAGATGGAAAGCCGTCCGACGGCGATGGTAGCCGATGGCGCGTTTCGCGAAAAGCGGGAGAGAGAAAAAAAAAAAAACAATGGACTAGCGAGGTGGGTGGATAATGGAGATGAGAAGCTGGAGGAACTGCTTCTTGCTGCGACGAGAGGAAGCGTGGCTATCGGGACAAATGGAAATTACACGCGGAGTTCGCATTCGCATACAGCCTAATCGGTCGGGACAGAGATGACAGACAGGGTAAAGCAAGACGACGACGCTAAGTGGGCGAGCGCGGCGCAAGACGCGTGGACGTGGATGGGGAGGGCTGGGACGGCGGGAATTGGCGGGGGCGGAGAAGACGGATGGCTGGATGGATGAGATGGGACCAGGGATGATGAAAGAAGCGGCCAAGACGGCGAGAAGCGATGGTTGGATGAAGCACGGATGGAAGGGAGAGGATGGGTTTTGATGAAGGTTGATGTTTGATGTTGAAGGATGTTGGAAGAAGAGCGAGACACCGCCACACGTGAGGCTGGCAGAATCCTGACTCCGGAGTGCCGCACGCACAACGACAACGACAATGGTAATGATCATACACCAACATCTAACCAGCCAAACAGCCAGATTCATCTCAGAAACCGGCGATGTCCCTACTTTATTGCAGGGCGCAGCAGCGTTCTTCAACAGCCAAGCCAGACGCCACCCAGGACTGATTGGCCGGCATCGACAAGCTGCGAATAATGCCTTCTCATACTATCTGCTTCGTCCGGCCAGGAGGCAAATCACATCGACCGGGTGATTGCATGCTGCATGAATCCTGGCATGTGTCCGATGACTTCTTTCGCGACCTGCACTGCGGAAACTCTATTTGTCGCGATACCAAAGGATTTCTTTCAGTCGACTCAGGCTACTATAGTCATAGTCATAATAATAGCAGTCGTCAAATAAGCAAATATGCTACGCTCGAGCAATGACAGGGATCGCGGATGATCGTCTGCCATGTCCATAAGACAGTGTCCATCCGAGTCACCAACGCAGGGTCTCCGAAAGCTACTTCTTCTAGCTGGCGGCGACTACTCCGGAGTATACAATGAAGATACGGAGTAGACGAGGGAAAATGATGATACGCAATTTGTAATAATCCTGCTCCAATTCCTTGCGTATTTGAGAGTTCCGTGCGCCATTACATCCGTTATCCCTGTAGCGGGGATACAGTATATGGACAAGAATATGAACATGGATTACAACAGTGTCGGGGTCATTCGAGGTCAGATGCCGGTGCTTCGTATAATCGTCGATATGGCAAGATATCTATCTTCTTGTTGATATTGATTATCAATATCTACAGTTAAACCTCTCCTCGAGCAACGTAAGACACGGTAGTACCGTCTCCGCATCATTGTCCTTCCATCGCAAGCCCGAGAAGAGGGGATGAGTGCGAGAAAGAATCCATACATGATACGACACGCGCAGATGACCGGGCATAAAGGTTTGAGGCAGAAGCAGGTCATTTGAGGCCTGTTTCGAGCTACTGCATGTATATCTATCCATGACTTGCATATTTAGAATCAGCGGGTGTTCTAATGACGCTTTCTGTCTACGCGCGTACTTTCAGCATGTACTAGGGAATGATTAGTGATGATGATGTCGATGTTGCTCGTCTGCTGTTATTATTATCGTATTGTGCGTCTATCTTGGTCTGTGTCCATCCGCGTCTGCGTCAACCCCGCAGCCACAGAACTATCAAGAACATACGAAGCTATCTGTCCATTGGCGTTGTTATCGTTGTTGTCGTTATCATTGTTTTACTACTATTCCAGAAATTATTACTATCAGCAAGTCCGGACGAGAAATGGACCTGAGATCCTCCAGCAACTCGTAGCACCGTGTATAATATAATATATATTATCATCCAACGTTGATCGATAGTAGTCCAGTGGCAAATCCATGAATCAATAACAGCAAAAATCAACCCAAAGACCCAGAGTTTCGCTATTTGGAATAATATGTAGTAGCCCGTCCATGTTCCTTTCTATCAAGGAAGAATATAATATACGCATCCACTGCCATTTGGACACTTGAAACACAGAAGATCGGAATATTTGGCTGAATTGTGTTTCATTCGAGAATTTAGTTTCGTTTCTTTTCTTTTACCTTATTTTAAACCTGGTTATATTCAAGGTTATTGTATAAGTTCAGACTGCTTCTTTGCCGAAGTCAAGATGGTTCATCGTCTACAACTTAATGCCTAATATATACTCTGTTGCTCTCCTATCTACGCCGCTTGTTCCAGAGTTTGGGTAGCCAAGGGATTCTTAAGTCCGTGGGACGCCTCAAGCTGCATTCGGGAGTATACAATATCCATCTACAGATAAGACAATTAAGTTCATGTTGAGCCGCTGTGGGATAGTGATATATGCCACAGTGTCAAAGATATGGTGCTATTCAGCTGCAAAAATTCATCCAACGCCGCCTCATGACAGTGAAAATATACAGTAAGCTCAAACTCCACCGACCCATTTATCCTTCATAAGTATATACATTCATGCCGTCATGCTGCAGTCGTCCTGAAAAGGTTATGTCCAAACACCTCTCTGGATGCACCTCCGAGGTATTCAAATGCCGAGAACCCCTGTTCTTTGTCCACCACTGTCGCTACCGGCTCCTGTCAAAGGCCGTGGCTGATCTGCCATCGCGGTAAATCTCTGGGCAAAAGATGTCGCCCTCCCTATGACACGGAGTTTTGTCCGATAATGACATAGAAAACAGGCTTTCTCTTTGTTGATGCCGTCTGTGCATCGGCCTTGCGGTCCAAGTTATGCCTTAATCGTCCGTCCGGATGTCCTCCCGCAGACCGATGCAGTCTTATCGGGCGCAGAATGAGACATGATAAATTTGAGTTTAATAGACGGAAAGCAAAGCAAAGCGTAAGAACGCTCTAGGATAAAAAGAATATGCATAGTGCCAAGGGGCAGTGGGGGGTCAGCTATCGGCCTGCAGAAAACCCACGTGAACAGTAAGCAGCCACGTAGATCCAAGCTCGCTACGAGAAATGTAGTTAGTCTGGTTACAGATCGTCCTCTGCATCCCATCCCAGCTGCTCATAGATCGATTTCTCTGGTGTCTCTGGCTTTGCCACCGCTGGGGAGATCGCCGGTTTGGCTGTGTGCTTTACTGGTGTGCAAAATATCGCCGGTGGAGAATGGTAAAGACAGGGAGACGCAACATCGTCCCCATGCTTGGCCGCAGTGATCGTACCAGCTATGCCATTTCCACTCTGTTTCGACGGTGGTGTCTCTTGAATCTTTAGCGTAGACCATCTATCCGCATGACTCTCTGTGCGCAATAAGCCTGATAGACCATGCTGGAAACTTGGCTTCCGCGTTCCTACGCGACGGGCGGGTATCGGCGTAGATGGGGCCATCTCATTGTCATTCTCAGTCTCAGTCTCGGGATTGGACCGATGAGGAGCAGGAAGATTGGGCACTCTGAAAGGGTTGTTGCCCGACTGGCCATATCCAGAGAAGTAGTGGGTGTTCAGGCCCTCCTCCTTTAAGGGGACACGATTACGGCCAACGGGCCGTGGCGGAGGGCGTCGACACGGGGTCTCCTGAATAGCGCCTACGCCAGCATTGTCGCCCTGATTCATATCCGAACCAAGAATAGGACCAGAAGCGAGACCAGATGATGACGCACCAGGACGGACGGTAGAACCGGGGACGACTTGCACTTCGCTCCCAAACGGCGAACTGGGCTCATACACCCTTGCAGACGGTAAGGATGACGATGATTTCCGAGCAAGACTGGGGAGGAAAGGCACCCCCACGGCTATCGAGACATTCTTCTTCCTAGACCCCTTGGGAGTGGCCATGACCTGCACCCCATGGCCCAAGGGATTTCGAACAGGGTTCTTGGGTTTCCGCGAACTGCCACCTCCAGATGACAACCTTTTATCAGCCGCATCAGCAATATCTCTAGCGACAAGCTCCCGGTTAGGTCTCCTCAAGGCATTGATAGCCGCGTCAAGTTCTTTCTTCTGATCGACCAGTATCTGCATCTTCTTTAGTTTGGCCTCGTGCTGCTTCGCTGCGGCGTTGAGGTCGACTTCACGGTTATCAACACGCTTGGGTTTTTGAATTCCGCCACGAACACTTGTACCCAGAACAGGTAACAATGGCTCCATAGATTCTCTCTTAGCATCCCACTGTGTTGGCTCCGTACTGGAGCGGGTCAAGGACGGATGCCGCCTTTTTCGAGATGCAACCTTTTCATCTGTCAACACCCGCTGCAATGCACGACGGGATTTTTGAGGCTCTGGGTGTTGCTGCTGCTGCTGCTGCTGTTGTTGTTGCTGGGATGGTGCTTGCCGCTTGACAACTGACCCAGGCTCGGGTCGGGAAGCATTCTTCGAATTGGACGACTTGGAAGATTGTGATGATGACGAAACGCCGAATTTGCGTGTGATCAGCTTGCACTTCTCTGGAAGACGAGGGCCGTAGAATGGGATAATGACTTCGGTACAGAAGTCTCGAACAGCATCACTTTCGACCTTCTTCCCTGCCAAATGGTTGTTATCGTGCAGCTTGAACGAATCCGTAACCACCGTTTCTTCAAAGCTGACAGCGTGCCATATACACATCCGATCAAGGTGGAGCTCGAGCAAGACATTCAGATCATGCATCTTCTTCGGTTTCGATGCTTTCACTGTCTTGTCACCTGTTTCCTCTTTCGATTCATCCGACGAATTGGACTCGAGGGCCATTGCCTCCAAAATGAGAAGTATCTGTAGCTGCGTCTCTCGTAGCCGCAGGTCAGCCACATGCTTTTTCGTTTCTGCTTCTCGATTGGTCTGCACCGTAGCTTGCTCGGTGAGGTTCCTATCTTTCCACCACTTTTGGATGAACTCCCCTTCCTCGGGATATAGACCATTCTTCCCTAATCTCTTCTTTCTGTTCTTATGCCTCTTCTGGTGAGAGTTAGCTTCGTCACCAGAAATGCTCAGCACGACGTTGCTGATAGTGGACGGAAGGGTTTCCCGGTATTTTAGGTCCATCCTCTTCGTCGTCAAAATAGCCTCCCTGTAGAACGCCACGAGGTCAGACGGCTTCTTAGAATCCTCCGGCTCAGATGGCTGAAAAGCTGCGCGGCAGCGTGCCAGAGGACCTTTAGCAAAATACGCGACAGACGTCTTTTGTTTCCACCGGTCAGCATTGAAGGAAATAAAACTAAAAATGACATAGCTTCATTAGGAATAGCGTACCTTCGAAATATAAAGAGCCTGCAAGTACTGTTCTCTCAGGCTGTCCAACAATTCCTGTGCTGACTGCGGCGTGTCCACATTTTCATTACCAGCATCGGCTGACGGCACAAGAGGATCGCTCTGCTCTCGAGAGGCAACAGGGGCTCCAAGGTCGGCGCTAGAGCTTCTCTCCATGATGGGAGCTACGACTCCAGTTGCTGAGAAGCTGGTGCTATCAGGAGGCGATGGATGGCAGCCCGTCACATTGACCCGCTCATCATTGGGCCCACCGCTGAAGACAATAGAAACATCGTCAAATGCACTCCGCTTCAAGGATAGTTTCGAGTCAGCAACAGGCCCGGCAATCCGCGCTGTCTCCCACCAACTAGTTCCTTCACTTGCGCAACTAAGAGACTCGCACTCGATCGCCGGCTCTGCCACTGACGGTGCTCTCCATCCCTTCATCGCAACAAAGATGTCGCCCTCGTCAATCCCCCGTCCAAGTATGGTCAGAGCATATAATCCCCTCTTGACTCTTTCAACAGCGCACAACCCACCACCATCAGAGACTGCACGCGTAATGAGTACAACAGGTTCCAGAGTGTGACCCTGCATACATTCCTCTAGCGCGGGTATATCCGACACGAACAGAGCACTGCCATGCTGGATCTGCGGTACGGAAGAGAAGGGAGCGGAAGAAATATCCAGCCAAGAAAGCGGCAAACGCGAACGAGGGAAGAGAGTAATTGGATCTAAAATAACGGGTTTGTCGGACGGAGCTGCAGCATTGGGCTGAAAAGAGAGACAAAAAGTTAGAATTCTCAGTCAGTTCAACTGACGCGAAAAGTGGAATCATAGCTGTAGCTCCTAACATACCCGAATTCTGAAGGATTTGATAGTTAAGCCTCCGGCAGTGTCATCGTGATTGATTTTGCGTCTCTTCGAGCCTGGGTGAGAGGAGTTGTGTAGCTTGTTCAAAGCGTCTGAGCTGATGGTCCCAAGGACGCCGGAAGATCCACGAGAGGCCATGAACGCAGTGTGTTAATTAATCAGTGGGCATTCTGCAACTGGGTATCCTCGTCATGAACAAGAGCAATTCCTGTACATTAGTAGGTTGTTGTATGCACTGACGTGAGTAGTTGGCGTAGTGGTTCCCTAGATTCCCGACGCGCGCGGAAAATCAGTCCGCTATCACGCGTCGCGCAAATGCTGGCTGGATCACGGACACAGTCAACATCGTCAATGTTGCCCTTGCAACAACCCAAGCTCGCTCAGCAAAAGCCATGGATAACTACGTGTAAATTATTAATCCATTACCGCTGAGACAGGTAATTCTCCTCATGCTGGCCGCGCCAATATGCTTCCTATCTTCTGGTACAATTACAGCAACACTACTGGGAGTGACAAGATGTAGACGCTCTGCAACCATAACACATAATAAATTATATGCTCATTATTCTATATTGCTAATGTTTAGATTAGCGAGCCCATGCCGCATTGAAAAGGTTAGAGCACCTTTCAAGCCGGTCCGGGCATTTTTCCCCTTCCAGTTTCTGCAGAGGATATCGTAGACATCCGCAAAAGGGTGTACACTCACGCAAGGTCGTCAGTGAGCAAAGATGCACAAAATCCACAGAAAAATCTCTGTCAAAAGCTGGAAGGGACGTCCGTGTTGAAGACTTCCGCTCCATGAAACGCCGAGCACCCCATCCCGTCCGATGTAAAATGGTATCATGTTGAATTTATTTTCGCCGAGTCCATCTCTCAAGGCGACCATGCATAAATGAAACAAACATCCAAACGCTTTTTATGTCTATGCCCATGCTTTGAGTTGTTGAAAACAAAGCAAATTCATCACATTCGTGAAACAAGATATCGAAACAAGGAAATATTCAACACAAAGGTAATAACCCTGGAGTTCTTGACAACAGTGGAGGTGGAGTCATCTAGAACTTGAGGGCCTTGGGCTTCTCCCAAGAGAAGGTCTGGTTGGTGAAGTGACCGTTCTTGGCCGTCTGGAAGTAGATCGGCTTGGCAAGATCAAGCTCGGTCACGATGACACCCGGGCGGAGGTCGAAGTTCTTCCTGATAATGTCGACAAGCTCGGCAGAGCTCTTGTCGGATGTGCCGTAGGTCTCAACGAAGATCGACAGAGGCTCGGCGACACCAATGGCGTAGGAGAGCTGAACGAGAACACGACGAGCAAGCTTGGCGTTAACCAAGGACTTGGCAATCCAGCGAGCAACATAGGCGGCGGAGCGGTCGACCTTGGAGTAATCCTTTCCGGAGAAAGCACCACCACCATGGGCACCCCAGCCACCGTAGGTGTCGACAATGATCTTACGGCCAGTAAGGCCGGCGTCACCCTGAGGACCGCCGATGACGAAGCGGCCAGACGGCTGCAAGTGGTAGATGGTGCGGTCGTCCAGAAGCTCGGCGGGAATGACCTTCTTGATAACCTTCTCCTTGAGTTCCTCGCGAATGGCTTCGGTAGAGATATCGTCACTGTGCTGAGCAGAAATGACGACGGTGTCCACACGCAGAGGCTTGACAGCACCGCCATCGTGAGCATACTCGATGGTGACTTGAGTCTTGGTGTCGGGGCGGAGCCAAGGAATGGAACCGTTCTTACGGGCGTCAGTCATGGCCTTGTTCAGCTTGTGAGAGAGAAGCATGGTCAATGGGAGGAGCTCAGGGGTCTCGTCGGTAGCATAGCCGAACATGATACCCTGGTCACCGGCACCGAGCTTCTCGAGAGCCTCCTCGTAGTGCAGACCCTGAGCGATATCGGGGGACTGCTGCTCGATGGCAACGAGAACGTTGCAGGTCTTGTAGTCAAATCCCTTTTCAGAGGCATCGTAGCCAATCTCCTTGATGGCATCACGGATAACCTTCTGGTAGTCCAGTCTGGCCTTGGTGGTGATTTCACCAAAGACCATGATCATACCTGCAAGGAATGAAGTTAATATATTGGGTTTTAAAATAAAGAAGCAGAACATACCAGTCTTGGTAGCAGTCTCACAAGCGACCTGTTCAAAAAGCACATTGTTAATTTCTACATCCGTGTCCACAAGGGGAATAGAGTACCTTGGAGAGGGGATCCTCTGCAAGGCAGGCATCGAGGATAGCATCCGAGACCTGATCGCTGCATGCAAAAGAGGATAAATTAGAAGGAATTGTCATCACACAAGAGATAGAGAAAAAGGGAAGAAGCCAACATACGCGATCTTATCAGGGTGACCCTCACCGACGGACTCGGAGGTGAACAGGAATTTGTCCGAAGCAGTGCTGCCCATTGTGCTGTGAGAAGGAGAGATAATCTGCTGGAAGAAAAGAACAGAGAAGAAGAAAGGGACAGAGGAAGACAGAGACAGAGATGGGCGGGGGTAGGGGCAGACTCCAGGCGATGATCGGGGATGAAGAAAGGAGAGAGAGGAGGGGACGGGAGAAAATCGAGGCTTTTTTGGAGCGGGGAGAAACGGTTTATGTGCCCGCAGATTGCGCAATTTCACGAGTGGCGGTAAGATGCGGCAGAATAGCGCAAAATTCCACTGACGCCGAGATCGCTACGAGATGCTGCTGTATGCAGCTTAGCCGATTCACCTAGACACCTAGGTACGCTCTGCTCTTCCTGTCTGTCAGAGGAACCTCCACCACATAGAAAATATAGACATGTCGAAATTCGGAGTCCTAGTCATGGGCCCTGCGGGCGCGGGCAAAACAACCTTCTGCAACGCCATCATCCAGCAGCTTCAGAACACGCGCAGAAGTTGCTTCTACGTGAACCTTGACCCAGCGGCAGAAACCTTCAGTTACGAGCCGGATCTGGACATCCGCGAACTCATCACTTTAGAGGACGTCATGGAGGAGCTCGAACTAGGACCAAACGGCGGCTTGATCTACTGCTTTGAATTCCTGCTACAAAATCTCGACTTCCTGACGGAAGCGCTCGATCCCTTGAGTGAGGAATATCTGATCATCTTCGACATGCCGGGCCAGATCGAACTGTACACACATATTCCCCTCATTCCGTCACTAGTGCAGTTCCTATCCCGCGCCGGTCCGTTGAATATAAATCTCTGCGCGGCATATCTTCTCGAGAGCACGTTTGTGGTGGATAAAGCCAAGTTCTTCGCGGGGACTATGAGCGCCATGTCCGCTATGTTGATGATGGAGATGCCGCATATCAATATTCTGAGTAAGATGGATCAGGCCAGGGAGATTATGTCGAGGAAGGAATTCAGGAGATTTGCGAATGTCGATGTGCAGTCACTGCAGGACGATGAAGAGATAGAAGATGAAACTGCAGGGAATGATCCTTCGTCTAGGGGTGCCGTTTTCAGTGGGGACTCCTTCAAGCGGTTGAATCGGGCTGTTGCGCAGCTTATCGATGATTTCAGCATGGTGTCTTTCTTGCAGCTGGATGTTCAGGATGAAGACAGTGTTGCGGCTGTTCTCAGTCATATTGACGATGCCATTCAGTTTCACGAGGCGCAGGAACCGAGAGAGCCCCATGACGAACAGGACGTGAACTGGGAGGACGCAGATTAGTGATGCGACAGGCTGAGACTTTTTAGTCGTCGTTTTCGTTTACTTTACGGCATACTCAGTTTATACACGCCGTCGAGTTTCCCTAGAGCTCGGGTAGAATCTATCGACAGATGAGGAACACTATGTCTCCCAGGCTCGCTACGATGAATGGTGAAGAATGGTTGCTTCGCTGGCGAAAACGCTGAAAGACGAGTAACGATCCCGTGGGAAGAAGTGGCATGTGTCATTTTCACCTGGAAGGAAATATGCTGTCCTGCATATACCGTCCTAGATCCAATCTATAGGGTTTGGCGGCCAGGAATTCTCCACTGAGGCTGTGCATAAAAGGGCCATTCTGGATTTCCATGGAATTTTTGGGGACGGTAATTGTCGACTGGTCTATTCCAACGATATGGATTGTTGTACTGTACCGATGAAGTTAGAAGGAGGCGTTAAGCCTATGAACTTCCTGGGTTGTTTTGAGCAATACAACCTAAATACTAGGTAATTATCACTATCAGCAGGCGATAAAAATGGAACACAATACAATAAGAATGATACGTTTGCTAAGGATACAGATAACCTGCTGCTGTGCCATTTCTCTAGGGGTAATTAAACACTGCTTCTGCTCTAGTAGTCAAAGTGCCATTTCTCTTCTATCTTGCAGATGCGCGATTCATAATCATGGTGCTATAATCAGAACTGCAATATGCATCTCGAACCAAGCTATAATCCCAAACACCAAAGAAAAAAAACTCCAAACAAACATGCCAGGTAAAATGTCCAATCCAATAGACTCAATCCACAGTATAAAACACAAAATTACCTACGAGTCACCTTCTCAACCCCATCACCCTCGATAACCCCCTCCGCAAACCCCTCAACAACCCCCCACAACCACCCAAAATCCCTCAAAGCCTTATCCCACCCAGTCCGATAAACATACCACGCAACAGAAAGGACAGCGCCCCAAAATGCCAGTCTCAGCACAAGCGAGACCCAGAACACAATGACGCGATGCGCGTAGTCGAGGATCTTCAAAGAAACCAGCAACAAAATCGCTAGGAGGAGGAGGGAGACGAGGTCCGGCATTGAGGCGGTGGAGTAGGAGGTTGCGAGGGAGGTAAGCGGGTCGATTATGTAGGGAGTTAGGTAGGTTGAATGGAAGGTGGAGAGGTTTGTTAGGAGGGTGGTTGAGGTTGAGGTTAGGTTTTGGATTGCTGGGTTTTTGAGGAGGGTTGTTATTTGCTCTGGATTATTTGATAAGACAGGTTAGCTATATGCTCTTTCATCTTCAAAAGTGAAGGTCGATAGCATTCATTTCTTACCAGGAATGAAGCCGGTGGGGAATTCCATAATAGATCCCTCTTGAATCTATAACTTGATAAATTTTGTTTGCTTGAAAGGTGGTTTTTGCCCTTTGAGAAACAGGCAATCTCTAAATGAGATGGCGGTACTTGTATTCAGCAATGATGGTTGCTCTCCTGGTCGGTCGGTAGATAGGAAGGTATACAGAAAGGATGAAAAGCAAAATGAGGTTTGACAGAGTATATATGACCGTCACGGTACAAAGAATGAAGGCCCTCCTCTGCTTTAAAGACCACAATGACCGTTCGCTGCCGTTGATGCTTAGCTGGATGACAGCAGGTGAGGATGCCTTCATACACCATATGCTAATTAATTATCAACGCGTTGAGACAGATGGTATCAGCGATGCAAACTAGACAAATAGATAGCTGGTGGCTGAGCTAACCGAATTGGGTTAGGTGTCATGTTCAGCTGTTTCATAGATGACTGTTACAAATACAGCTATTCATGACATATACACTGCTATAGCTATAAACGCTTAAGTCTGATATGTATAAAAGCTCATAGAAACATCGACAGCTCATTCAGTCCATCTCAACATTGGCCACAATACAGAATAACCTCCTCCCATCAGGAACATACGCGTCCAGGAAAAAGGACCACACTCCCTAACAGAATTAGTGAAATGAATAACAACATTGGCGATCAACAATGATATATATATCAGAAGAGACAGAAATACATACCTCAGGATCCACAAATACACTATCTCCACGCCTGATAACACCCCATCCTCGATGGGGAGGACAGGCATGGATATGATTCTGATTCTCACTCCCACCCTGACCCTGACCAGCAGCTAAGCTCGAGGAAGAAGGTGACCGCGAAGATGAAAAGGAAGATGAAGAAGAAGTTCCCGGACTCCTCTGCTCAACCGTCTGCGCAAATGAACAGAAATCAACAACCCCCGATGTGCGACGCCCGTTGATGATCGTTGTCACGTTGATGGTCGAATCGGGCGACACGTCATCGTGAAATGTACCGGACATGTTGAAGAAGATGATTGAGTTTCTGCATGCAGTCGGCATCAGCATGGGCAATGCAGAGCAGAGAAATGTAGCGGAAACATGGAAAACATACACCTCAGGCTTGGAACTAATTCCAACCTCCTCAATCTCGAAAATATCGCCCTCCCGCTCTTCCCCGGAGTCACAGAAATGGAACTCTGAACCACCCGGGATCCTTTCCCCCGTGAACTTTATAGGAGAGGAAGAAGAAGAATAAGCCGCTGCAGGTCCCGTCCTTGTCTTGTCTTTGTTCAGGGAAGAAATGTGATTCAACAATTGCTTCTGGTCTTGTTCTTTGCTGTAATGTTGATTTGGACTTCCCGATCCAGATCGGTCCATGGCTGCGCCAAAGGTGGAGTGAACGGTGATGAAGACGAGGAATAGGAGGGTCAGAGGGAGTTGGGACTTCATTTCTTTCGGTGTAGGTAGGTAGATTATGGTTGGACGAATAGAATATCATTCAAGGCTCAATAATGTCAATAACCAAGTACTATTACGAAGGAAGAATGCACTGCTTTAATGGTGAAGAAAAGAAAGATGAAGCGCAACGCAGCCAAATAGACAGAGAAATCAACTCAGTATCAAAAGAGCCAGCTCTTAAGAAATTCTAGAATAGAATAGATAATTTAAAACAAAACAAAGAGAAAAGAAGAGAAAAGAAAACAAAGAGGCGTCAGATCCCGACAGAGCCTTGCGTCTTTATGTAGCCACTGAATTCAACGAACTGATTTCCCCCTCTCTAAACGCCGTACGAACAGCTCTCCCCCAATGACGCGCCTCACGGAGGGAACTTCAAACATGAAACACTGCTTGCATCATACTACAGCGTAAAGGCCCAAAACCAAGGAGGGCCGCCTTTCTCCGATTGGCGATGAAGGGCATCAGCATGAACGGCGGTTCCCATATAAATCTGTCTTCTCCATAACGGCGCGTATCTGTTCGGGTGCAGCTCAAGGCTGGTGGTTGATGGCTCATGGCCTTCCCTGTTCTCGACCTGTTGATCCTGCGATTGTCTCAGACCTAGCATATTCGCCAAGAGCCAGAATATCCAAATGCTCAGCGGCTCTAGATGACACTAATCGAGCTGCGTGGACACATAACATTTAGTAACATTGATAATAGTAATGCGTCCAAAGTAATATAATATACAAGTTTCTCGTAGCGTGGCTCTAGGTTGAATTATGCCAATCCAGTCCTATACTGCCATTTGCAAAAAGAAAGACAAAACCTTGTGCGTACGCACAGCCACACAATGCTAACATCGCCGCACAACCCACCACTGGCGAAGAGATCGACGTCGCCAGCAATAATAACGAAGGGATATAAAATATGTACAAGCCCAAAAATGATATAAGGGGGGGGGGAGCCCAGGCAATGGCCCCCAATTTCAACCCAACTCCCCAACACCAAGCTCAATGATACATGAAACCGCTCAAATAACGCATCCGCAAGGGAAGAAGGGAAGAAGAAATCAATCAAGCCAAAAGAAACAAAATGTGGCTAAAAAATACAAGCGATCGTGGAAGCGGGATATCATGCTCGGGTGGTTCTCGGGTATGCAGTAAGTATGAGCAGGCCACTACCCCATCAGGGACTTGAACACTTGACGTTCAGCAAGGATCTCAGCCTGGAGTTTCCGAGTCTGACGGAGTGCATCGTCTCTGTTCCAATTTGTCAGTACCTAGCAGACCTCGAGTCGGAAAAAAACAAAAAAAAACAAAAAAAAAAAAAACGAAAGTCAATATCAACGAACCTATCGGATTGTAGTTCCGCCACGTCAATTTGCGCCCGATTCATTCGGCTAATCACCTCTTCCATTTCCAAGTCTGCATTGCGAAGGGCCTTCTCAAGCTCCTTGACCATTCTCTCGAGATTTTCTGTTTGAACCGCCTCATTGAGCGGAATTCCATCGCCGCTGGTGGTCCTATCTAGACGGGGGGAGCGGGCAAAGAAGGGCGAATTGGGTAGCTGGGGCGAAAGCAAGACGGGAGTCCTGGATCCATTCTTTACGCGCAGAATCTGTAAGTGATGAGTCTCCTTGAGCCTGTTGATTTCGTCTTCATGCTTGGCCATCTCTTCCTCGGAGTGCTGCTGCGCCGCAAGTAGTTGATCCTCTAGTTCCTTGAGTCGGTTCTGCAACTCGTTAATGCGGCTTGCTGAGATTTGCTGTTCCTTCTCACCTTGGCCGATAGCATGAGCCAGACGACCGCGAAGGAACTCATTGGCCTCCAGTTGTTGTCGTACATAGTTTGCCAGGTTTTGCGTTCTGTCAACTGAGGCTATCAACTCAGCGGAATATTCATCCGGCGACTCGGAGAACTTGGCTTCAGCGTATTGCCTATCTGCTTGGAGCTCTTCGTAAGCAAATTCTAGCGATGATGAAGTGGCCTGGACCTCAGCGAGAACTTCACGACTGGCGGTGATTCCTTCGGGAACATCAATATCATGTTCCTGGAGGAGCATTCGCAAGGAAGTCGTTTGCTGTTCTGCACGGTCGAGGTCCATTTTGAGGCCCGCTAATCCCTTTTCGCACTGCCATTTCTGAACCAGGGCATCTTCGGCCCGCTGTCTAAGACGATTGATCTCATCACGCAAGTTGTAAACCTCTCTTTCATACCCTAGCTTGCCTCGAGACCTTGGTTGTGTGGCATGTTCAAGCTCCAATTCCAGCGCTTTGACGCGTCTTTCATGTTCTCGAGTTTCATAAGCATGTCGGAAGAGTAGACTCTTCAACGTCTGGTGAAGGGCATCACGCTGTTCCTCTATATCTTTGACTCTCTCGGCAAGTGATTCTCGACTCTCGCGATCTCTTTTAGCCACTGAATTGGACCTTGAAAGGGAGCCAGAGTGCGCTAGGCTATTTGCTTTCTTCGAGGGCATTCGAGCCAGGGAACCGCCCTGTAACTGGGCTAGAGAAGCATTTTCGACTTTCAACGCCGCGATTTCCCCTAGCAATTGGTCGATTTCGAAGTGGTCGGGTGCAGGCACCATGGTGTTGTTCTGGCTCTGCAGCTGAGGGACCACAACATCCCGCAGGTGATCTCGCTCGTTTCGAAGCTGCTCTATTTCTACCCTCACAGCGGTAAGGAGATCCTCGAAATTGTCTTTCACTTGCCTTTCCTCTGCGAGTTTCCTTCGGGTATCCTCCAACGCGGTCTCTAGCTCTCTGTTCTTAGACGCGAGATCGGACAAATCGACTCTCTCACGGCGGAGCTAGTGGTGTTCCGGTCAGACCAAACAAAAAGAAGTTCATGGCATCACTAGAGGGGGATAGATACACTTACCTGCTGTACTTGAGCTTCTAGGATATGCACATGGGACTCGGATGCCGTCCGTTGGGATATTTCCTCTTGCAATCGTTGTGAAAGCTCCACTTTTAGTCGAGCCCGCTCCTGTTCCGCTGCGCGTCTCGTCTTCTCTAATTCTTCAATTCGGCTGCTCGAGTACCGGATGGAACTGGCACCAGAGTCGGAGAAATAGTCACTGGTGCGCGGATAGTCATCCGACGGCATCTCTGACTGCAGCCTGTCCACCAGATCTTCCAGCTCCATTTCACGTCGAATGGAGCTGGCCAATTCGGAGCTGACATCCCGAAGCTCTTTTTCGAGTTCTTTGATCCTGGTTGAGTAACCGGGGGTCTGAGAGCTGGAGGAGCTGAGCTGGGCGCCCAGAGAGGGGTGGAAGATGCCATTGGCCTTGGAAACGTCAATGGAGGCGGTTGTTGGCTTGGTGGACAAAGGAGAATGTGCCATGGAGGGCGAGGGTGAAGACAACCGTGGATAGTCGGCGTCGAAGAGGTCGGTGCTGGAAGAGTCGGACCCCGTGGGAGAGGCGGTCCTCCAACCAAAGAACGACGAAATTTTTCTGCCCGGCGCCTTGACTGGTTTCCCGTCTGTTGAAGAGGCAGAGATCCTTCGGTTGTCCGATCTGATTTTGAGAGAAGGAGGTCGGTTTTGAGAGGGGTGTACTGCCATAGTATTCGCACGATGGTGCTTCACCGGCGGGGAACCGATCACAGGTACGGAAGGCTCGCTGACCAGACGCGAGTGTAGGGAGCCACTTCCATTCGTGAACGGGTAGAGATGATGGGAATCACGATCGTTGTTATGGATCAAGGATCCGTTGGAGATCTCAGCTGGGAAGGGTGGCCTGGGTGTCTGGCCTCTAGGGTATCTACAAGAGACGGCACGGGCAACCGATCAGTCTCCAAGAATCAGGCAAAAAAAAGGAAAGAAATGAGAAGAAACAAAGGAAGAAAGAAAAGATGCAAGCACACACATACTTATCCAAGTCCCTCGGTACAAACGATATATACTTGCCGTCTTCGTCTTCGTCGTCGTCATGTAAGGACGGATGAGGGTAAAGCGCGTGCGAGGTGGAGGATGGTCCTTTGATAACGGGGATGGATGGATTCGCAGACTCGTCCTGTTCAGAAGAGGCCGGAAACGTCGAAGAGAGACCGGGGGAGTCTATAGGAGCGGCATCGCCCGACGGACCTTCCCTGCGCAGAGAGAATATGGTAGTGGAAGATGACGACGGTGTAGTCGGGATGGTTGGAGATGTAGCGGTGGCACTTGGAGCCGGAGATGGACGGGGAGAGTGAGGATGGGCAGGAGGCGGTGGTAGCGCAGCATCGAGCGGAGAAGCGACCAAGTCTAAGGAGTGATCCGAGAGAATCGAAGAGCGACGATCGTCGAGACGATAAGATATTAAAGACAGACATGCACGGGGAGGCGAACCGCCAGGAGCTGGCGGAGAGTTCGTATCAGCATGCATCGGACGACGAGGACGGGAAGCGTAGGATTCAGGCAATGGCAGCAAGGACAGGGCGTTCCATTCCGGAGATCGTGGAGCACGGGACAGGCAGAGGAACGGTGCAGCGTAGTAGAATTCAATAGATAGATAGACATGGGGGAGGGAGAAAGCCAGGGAACAAAAAAAAAAGGGGAGAGCGAGGATGCATCCAGAAACAGGCGAAGATTGACAGGACGTCGGCACAGTCCAGACGTCCAGAAGCGCCATGAAGACGCGGCAGTGGAGCCCGATTATTCTGAGGATATATTAAGCAGGCAGATTGAGATTATTGCCGATGCTGGTCTGGCCCATTGGCCAACCCGCAGCGATCAACCAAGCCATCTGGAGAGCATCGACAGGCTCATGTAGCATTGTCGTCGATGATCTTGCAACGGCGGCTGCAGTCACTGTGCCATTGCTGGCATGCAGGTAAATTGAGTTTGGCGCACACACACGGCCGTCTTTCAAATCAAGCCCTGTGCATTGCGTGGCATTCAGGGGGTCCTTTTTTATGCTAAAGTACCATATATTAGGTAGACAAGACCGTGGTTCAGCTCATCTACAGTCAGGGGCATAGGATAATAATAACATCAAATTCGGCATTAATTTACCGCATGCTGGAAAGACTTCTTAATAATACTCTCCAACCCACTGCATGCCGTGTGGCTGGAGGCTTGAGCATACGCAGTGCGTACTCCAGCGCTTATTATGCAGGATGACATACTTACGAAAGGTCAAGATGCATATTCCATCCGCTTTCCTTGATCATTCATGAGAATGAACATCAAGACTGCCTGCAAGGTTCCCACTTCATATACAGGATCAAAAGACACATTGCCATTCCCAGACGAGGTCCAGTCTGGGCATGCGGAAAGCAAAACGTCCAAATAGAAGCTCAAACTTCAAACTTCACGCAGCTTCTGTAATCCTGCGTACGGATGGCTTAATCAATTCTCAATAGTCCTGGTATTCTCTTCGTTTAGGCCTAGGCAAGGCTCGACCTCAAGGTTAGGTTGTCAATTTCAATGGTCGCACGCCTATCGCCCATCCTCCATAAATAGCTGACCGTGGACTGTGTTACAGCTTCTATTCTTAGTATGCGCGGAGTATACAGTAATAGATAGCACCATTATTGAACATGAGAAGAAAATAAAATAGATACGCCTTGTCTATGCACATGGACGGCAATAGTCCATTCCATGGATATCAAATTTGAAAACATCCCTTCAATGACCCCTGGCATTGCAATGCTCGTAAACAATAATACGTAACTCATGATACCTTTCGTCCTGGCTACTTATTCAATTCAGTACGGAATGAAGTCGACCTGCAATCGGTCTATCCACCAGGGAAAGAATTATAATTAGCTTCAGGTAAGACGACAAACAAATAGCCTGTAGCCTCGAAATAGAATGCGCAATACGACTTACCTAGATAATGGTTCCAGTCTGCCTCATTCATACGGCTCCGTTCTATCCAGTACTGCTCGAGGAACTTCAATGACTGGAGTACGTTGGGGACCCGGATCGTATCGTGCAGCAGGAGCAGTAGTCGCTTCACTGTATCTCTATCCGCTCCTTGCGCTTCGCACCCCGCGATAAACAACGGCGTTGTAAGCATCGCCCACGGACTGAGACCTGCAGACGGTGTGATCTGGCATATGCATTCCAGGATCCTCTGGACTGATCGCTGCACCGCCGTTGCTGTCGTGGGGATTCTCCGTAGGCGACGGCGGATCTGGATGAGTGCACTATGCTGGAATGCTTCGTTGCAGAGCACAAACTCCCGAATGCACTCTCCCGACAGCCTTTCGGCCACCCCAGGGTAGAACTTGGGTTGCAAGGCGGCGTTATGACCCATCAAGCGCCTCAAAGATGCCTCCAGCATCATCGCCTGCTGCTGGATATGGAGTTCTTCTTTCGTCTCATGGCTATTTTCTTGACCATGATTTATCAGAATTTGTTGTCTCCGCCAGGCTACCGCTCCAATCCCCCTAAAGATATCGGAAAGACCGAGCGTAAATCCCCAATAGTCATCGAGATAGTCTTCCTCACTAGATTTCGCAAGCATACTGTCATCAGAATCTCCGATTGGGGGCCCGTTAGCTGTTAGTGCCGTGAGAGAGACAATCGATCTATACCACCGATGTAGATACCTGCGGAATGGCTCTGATGATCGCGAGCCATCATCGGTGGCTACCATCAACGCCTTTGCTCCTTCGATATGAGCCCTCCATGAATTGGGCTGGATGGCGCCTGAATGGATCTCCGCAAGACAAAGCGTCCGCGCTGTTGCCAAAATTGCATCGGAGCTGTTGGCGCTCGCGTCTTGAAGCTCTCTTCGAAAATGTTCCAGACTGGAAGCCATCAATCTTGCAATATCAGGCGCTGACTTGGCACTCTCGGACCGGTTGTTCAGGGCCTGCAGATGGATTGCAGATAGAGCCGCAGTGGCGTACAGCAATGACGGCGTCTGCAGCGCCATGGGAATGAGCATACTGCATATTTCCCTCTGCATCCCCGAATGGCACGATGTGATCTTCGAAGCATACGTGACGAAGTGATGTAGCAACGCTCTCTGCTCGGATGACAACCAGGTGAAGGGACAGATAGGCTGAGCCAGTGTCAACGTCGCGCTTTGCGTCTGCATCAAGTGTTCGCTGGGGGATGTGGAATTTGGGAGAGTATAGATGAATTCACCGGGAGAGTACTCTATAGTTCTCACAGTCAGATAAGAGCACTGTTCCCACACCAGGGAAAAAAGTAGTTAATACCAACCTAGCTTCTGCATGCCTCCATCGCCCATACATGCGCCAAACCGCGACCGCGAAAACGTCCGACCTCCCCACTGCAGCTCCATTGCATACCGACATGACACCCTTGCAGCTTTGCATCGACCACAAACCGGCTTCGACTCGTCGCATTTCTGGCGTCGTGACTTACATCTCTTGCAACCCGTGAACGATCGCGACATTTGATTTGACTCGGGTCGTAGATAAGGAAGATAGTCGGGCGAAGATATTATCCTTCTTCCTGTCTTGCAACTTTGTGTAAAACAAAAAAATGAGAGAGAGGACCCAAAAAGTAACGATGTAAAAGGTTTCTCTTGAAATGACCTTTTCCTTTCTTTTATTTAAAACTGTTGACCAAGATTTCGTTCGGAATACGAAGTGCTTCTGTGAAGAATGAAGCGGAGAGAATCCGAGAGATAAGCGCTCCCACTATTTCTGGGTCCTCCAATGGTGCTTGCATTTGCCCTTGATTATTATGCAGCTCACGCAGAATAACTAGTTCATTATCCTAGAGATTCATAGTATGGATCAAAGATTCACTTCCACTTTGAGTAAATGCTGTATCTATATAGGACAGTCTATAGGGAATCCGTTGATGAAGTTCAAATTGTGCTGGACATAATCGCCAGCATAAGGTAGTTCTAGAAAGCTCAATACTTTATTATCACCCACTGTTCAGATACCATAACAGCCAGTTCATCCTTCAAAGGTGTATCGAAGCCACTCCCCGACAGCTCTCAAGCTTTCCCATCGTACATTCTCGTCGCTATCCGCCATTAGCTCCATGACCCTGGCCTTCAGACCCAGTTTCTCTAGTTGTTGCCGTCGCTCAGGGACTTCCTTCACAAGGTTCCCTAAGTCATGACACCCAATGGCAAGGACCTGTTTGTCGTTGTCCCACCTCTTTGACAGGATTTCGGCCAGTTTCTTCGGAAGTGCGCCGTTGGCCTCATCCAGGATGCGACGCGCGTTCTCTTTCCAGAAAGCAGGGTTCCGATGAGGCGGCGACCAGCGGAGATGGCCCGACTGTACTTCAGCAGCGTACTGATCGAACGTCGTTTGCGTCTTGGTGTACTCATCCAACATTGTGGAAAGGGAGCTAAGGTCTTCCAGGAGGTCGGGATCCGTTAGGTGACGACCAGAGAGGTTGGTGAGAAGAGCAGGTAGGCGGACGAAGACCGCTACGGGAAGCAATGTCGTCCGATTAGAGGAGAAAAGATTGCTCAAAGTTGCGAGTAGCAACCTGGTTGTCTTCTCCTTTGGCGATAACCGTAAAAGCTGAGTATAAAGCTGAACGATCTCATAGTCCCTGGTTCCCTGTGAGCCGTATAGGTCAAAGGATGGATTGTGGAAGCAGAGCTTACTCTTGAAGATCTTCTCCGACCAAGCTGCCTTCGAAACTCAACTGCCAAAGAACGAGTAGGATGCGGTACAGAAGCTGAAGTCCAACTCCGCCGGCAACCCCAGGCTCGATGCTGCGGATACTGTTTGATCCAACTAGGGTCGTGGAGCTGAACCCGCCCTCTTTCACCCCAGCAGCAGAACGGAGAATAGCAATTAAAGGCTCAACAGTCTCCTTCCTATAGATCCAGAAAATTTCCCTCGACCTCTTTGTTCGAAGTAAAGCAGAGAAATCCTGTACACCGATATCTTGTAATCCACTATCCTGGTTCTTGGTCAGAGTGGAAAGGTAGCCGTATAGCTCGGGAAGAGCTTCCTCATCTCTTGCAGCGGGCTTCGTGGAAGAGACAAGACTAGTAGATACAAGAGTCGTCAAGAAGGTAGATGTGAGAAGCGGGATAGGATCTTCAGCATTCGTGGAATGACGGAGGAGCGGTAGGAATGGCCTGTATGGATTTGGATGCGCAATAAGTGAAGATGCGAGACACGGGACATCTGCGACCAAGGTCTATTAGATCTAATTCTGCAACGCTTGCCACACTTGGTCCATACCATTGATCAAATCATTAGCCAACACGAGGATGTACTGCAGGATATCAGTCCTCCTGGAGGCTGAGTCCAAGACACTCTTGCCGTCGCTACCCCCGGAAAGCAAAGTGACATAGCCCTTCAGATCCCCTTCGATTGTCTGGCGTCGTGCATCCTTGCGGACCTTGTCTACTGCTTTGATCTTCTTCAGCTGGTCATCCGTGATGTTGCCAGCCCGCACGGCGCCCTCCCATGGAATTGGGCGCGCACGAATGTTGTTGTGTAGGGAACCAAGGTAAGTCGGCGGCTCCAGCGACATCGTCGACACGTGTATGAGGAGAAAGACAATGCCTGCCTGGAGCTGCTTGGAAAAGACGAGGGTGATACAGGGGGGGCTGTGGTTGGAGATGATGAGCTGCAGCTGGGTTGCGATGGAGAAAGTGTTCCGACGCTAAACTGCGACTGCATCATCTCTCTGCCGCATCTCATCAAACTCCGTTTCCCGATGGCGTTGACCTTGTTTCCTGTCTGCAACGTGGACTCTCCTTTCTTCTTTCGACACTTGATCTTCCAGTCTTTCGGTTATAAATCAGCATTCTCGAGGTAACTTTGGCTTCTGTGGTTGTCCCTCTCGCAACAGTCACTGACGGTTGACAATCGTTGAACCTCATCTACATTACGACAGCTGCCTCCCATGGAAGTTTAGAACCCCCCCCCTTGCTGCTCGTTAGTAGCTACGAAATTGCGCAGGCCTTAGTCCACCTGCCATGGCCCAAAATTCGCAGGTAACAAAGCCTAAATGGGCCGTCGGATCATTTTTCCAACAGGCAGTGGCTGGGGTAGAGTCTAGGCTGGACCTCATTCTGGCAGACCCGGGTGAAGCGCCATCGAAGAACGCAGCCACGAAGGCGAAACAGGATGAAAGGCAGACTACCGGATGTATGTAGCCCCTCTTGGACAGTCTATCGCCTGTACTGTATTTTGTGCTGACGCATTCCCCAGCTCTTTCACGCAGCTCATCTTCTGCACGAAAGAATGGCAGGCTACAGGAACGGTTAGCTCGGGCTATTGTGAGATCGAATACTCCGGCGCATCTCGCCGCCCAGTCTTCCCCAAGTCGAGTGTCTTCGCGGACCGCCAGCCCAGTACCGAGTGTCGAGGCGCGATCTAGTGTGGAAGTCGAAACTATCTCTGAACCTTCTTTGGAAAATATTAAGAATTCAGTTAGAAACTCTGCTGGTCATGACGATGCCCCCTCGACAATGCCGGCCGCTCCTAGGATAAGCCACGATTCTGTTATCTCATCTCGGAATTCAAAGGAGACTCCTCGCTCAGAAGCGGAAGACATCGCTCCCGAGGAAGTCGTTAAAACTGAAGGCAAAATCATTGATCAAGGGACTGAAACTCCTGAGGAGCCTACGGGTGTTGGACCAAAAGTGTTGGATGCACCAGGAGAAGTCCCCCAGATTATTACGGACCAGACTTCCGATACAGTTGAACCCGTGGAAGTTGACAAAGATAAAGCAGAAATTGCGCAGTTAAAAGCCGAACATGAGGCAGCAGAATCACACTGGCAGGAGGAGATTCATGGATATATCGAACGGATTGATGCATTGCAATCCAAGCTGAAATATCTCGCACGAGAGGCCGCCGAATCTGCAAAGAATGCAGCAGCCACGGCAGGTCCAAAGAGCGTTGAGAAACAGCTCCGTGAAAAAGACGAGAAAATTGCGTTATTACTTGAAGAGGGTCAAAATCTGTCCAAAAGCGAACTTGGCCACAGAACTGTAATTAAAAAGCTTCGCCAACAGCTCATCGAACAAGTCAAGGCTCAGGAGGAAACGAAGAAAAAGATAGAAAAGCTCGAAGGCGACTTGGCTAACTCTGAGGCTCGCGCCCGGCGTGCTGAGACGTCCGAGAAAAAGGCCAATGATTCGTTAGCTTCAAAAACAAAAGCCGCCAGAGATCTCGAATCTGTCACGGCAGAGCGAGATGTACTAAGCCAAACAGTGCAAGAGATGAAGGCACAGCTATCCAGGGCTGTCGCCCGCGCTGAGAGTGCGGAGGCCAAGGCGCATTCAGACGCCTTGGAACAGGAGAAGCGTCGAGTAGCAGAGTTAGAAGAGGAATTGACGAACTTTAAGATAGAACGCGACATAGCTGAAGAGAAATTCAAAAGACAGATCAATGGCCTCCGGGAAAATGTCGAGCAAGAAAAGGAAAGGACCAGAATTTTAGAGGTCGAATTGAAAGGCGAACAATCTGTTCTTGAAAGCAAAATGGAGAGTCTCCGATCACGAGCAGAAGAGGCTTCTTCAGGGACAACCGGTGACACACAGGCGAAGCTTTTACGGCAGATTGAGACCCTGCAGACCCAGTATGTCGTCGCCAGCGAAAATTGGCAGACGCTTGAAGGATCATTACTTGCCCGATTGGCAAGTGTGGAGAGAGAACGAGACGACCTCACGCGTCAAGAAGCAGACATGCGACGGAAGATCCGGGAAGCGGTAAGAGAATGGTCAACCTGGGAATGGAATTTCTGTAAAAGACATTGCACTAATCATCTGTTTCGGTTAGAACCTCAAGGCAAAGAAGGCAGAAGAGGAGCTCGAAAATGCCCAAGAGACCCAACAAGACCTTGAAAACAGGGTTGAAGAAGGCAAGCAAGAGCTACTGAAGATGGAACAAAGGCTCAAGAAGGCTACGGACGAACTATCCCAGGTTCAGAAAGACCTCGTTGATCAGAAGAAGGTCTGCGACACATGGGCGCAGAGACTAGAGGACGAACGAGCGAAATGGAATGAGCAGATGAACCTGCTTCCATCACCCAACTCCCTGCACCGGCAACGCAGGGAGTCTGCCATTGCATACAACCGCCGGCCATCGGCAAATCTCGATGCAACAGCACCTCCGTCCGATTATCGATCTACGAGTCGCCGTTCTTCCATGTTGCCTCTCGTACCCGGTCTTGATTCCATGGGCTCGCCTCCTCCGCGGCAGAATTCATATCCTACATCCTCAGCATCGCAATCCGCGCTTCCGATACCTCCCCAAATACTCACCAACACCAGTAACAACATGTTGTCCAGCCCTACAGTCGTAGAGACGCCGTCGGTAACTTTTGAGCCCGATGAGTTCTTCTCCGTCACCCCATCCGCCTACGGCGCTGCCCAGACGCATCATTCCCGGGGAATAAATGATATCATTTCTGAGTCTACCGCCGGTGCTGGCCCATCAGTGCAGTTGGTAGAACGCATGAGCGCAGCCGTTCGTCGACTAGAAAGTGAACGGGCGGCATTCAAGGATGAACTAGCCCGTGTGGCCGGACAACGAGATGAAGCCAGACAACAGGTCGTGGACCTCATGCGGGAAGTGGAGGAGAAGAGAAATTCAGACATTCGCGTGCAAGAGCTAGAGAAACATATCTCTGAGTTGGACCAGCGATACCAGACTACCCTTGAGATGCTCGGAGAGAAGAGCGAGCAGGTAGAGGAACTCCATGCTGATATTGCTGACCTTAAGAAGATATATCGAGAATTGGTGGACAGCACCATGAAGTGAGAAAACACTTTCTCTTCATTCTGGTTTTGAGTGCTGGGAGGGGAGATTCCCATCTCGTATCTTAGATTTGTTTTAACTTCTTTTCTTCTGTGACATATAGCGTGATGTTTCAATACGTCTTTTTATTTGTAACTTAATTAGGTCATATAAGGATATAGCCTTTGCAATAATTTTGATACAGGCCTTTTTCCTGTTTAACGCCCTGGGTATCCAAATTTTGCATCTCTCTCCAAGCGTTTTCCCCGTCCCTTGCACCAAGAACCGTTTAAGATGTGTATGATTCCAACGCCACTATTGCAAGGATACATTATTTTCTTTTCACTAAATCAATCTTCTTCAAGGAAGTTCAATTCCTTCCTTCTCCGCTGTTTGCAGGATATATTGGCGAACCTGTCGGGCACACAATAAGAACAATGATCAGTATTACCATCAATCGAATGAAGAAAAAGAGGGGTAGGAATATCAATAGTTACTTTCTTGTCTGGCGCCAAATCAATAGCTAAACTACCAGTTGAATCCCTCTTATCCGGCTCCGCACCAGCCTTGAGTAACAGAATCGCTGCATCTCCATGGCCCTCGGAAATGGCATGGTGCAGAGCCGTCAAGCCATCCATATCCGTAGCATTGACAGGACTCTTGCCTTCTTCAAGGAGGATCTTTATGATGGGAATAGATCCGACAGCTGCGGCGCGGTGGAGGGGGAGCTGACCACGTTTATCTTTCACCCGGGCGCTGCATTTATTGACGATGAGCATACGGACGGTGGAAATGTTGGATTTTGACGTTGCAAAGTGGAGAGCATTCTAAAGCGCTACATGTTAGCCCCCGGTTAATATCAAGAAGCTGAATTCTCTATACGAACATACCTGACCAGTGACGCTTTTCATGTTGACGTCGGCTCCCTTTCGTATTAACAGTTCAATTATGGCGTCTCCTTGGGCATCCTTCAGACTGGCTGCGATCATAAGAGGGGTCCAATCCGATGCATCCTGGAAGTCTCGTAAACATGTGTTCCTTCTGCTCAAGCTTATTTCGCAGGGATAGTAACAGCAACATTATCCCCAGTATGGACCAAAATGCCGTAAAACT
The DNA here is from genome assembly GCA_002976275.1 of Monascus ruber. Taxonomy (NCBI): domain Eukaryota; kingdom Fungi; phylum Ascomycota; class Eurotiomycetes; order Eurotiales; family Aspergillaceae; genus Monascus; species Monascus ruber. Next base: position 1,839,126 of record PSNO01000005.1, read on the forward strand.
AACCTGTACATCCGGGTCGAAATTTTTGTTCGATACTAGTAACTCGACGACAGGCAGATGATTGTACGCCACGGCCCAGTGGATCGGGAGACGTCCATCGTCATCTTCGAGGAGGGCTAGTTTGGGATTTGCCTTTTGAAAAGCAGTAAAAGTAAGCAATCTATATTACAATATCGTCTTCCATTCCAGAGCTTCTTGCGATGAATATTCTGATATCTCCGTATATATGAATGAGGATGATCCCATGCGGGGCAGTAAATTAGCTCTCCGATACTCACATTGAGGAGGGACTCAGCCGTTGGAGCTGAAAGACGGCAGGTTAGAAAGATAAGTTCAGTAAGGGATCAATTGCGGGCGTACTTTTGCCTTCTCTCGCAGCCTCGTGTAGGGCGAACTTTGCCTGGTGATCTGGATCCATGGCTGATTCTGGATAGGAGGAGGATGATAGTGATGATCGTGGGAGACAATAATGTCATGATGTAATTATTGTAACTAATTAGTTAGTTATGTATGTAATTTATGTAATGGTGGTAACTGACGGTGACGGTAATAAGCTCAGACAGCCTCAGGCATCAACAGCTCGACCTCCGCCGAAGCAGCGCTGGAGAAACTCCCAATTCTTCAAACACGCGCATATCCCCATTGTGCTTTTCGCATCAGTTTTTACCTGCGATCTCCACAAGACCAAGTGAAGGGTATCTTTCAATTCATTCCGATGCGCTGAATTCCCCCGCCTGTCTACTCTACGCGGAAACCTCAAAACCTTGTGCAGGGTTTTTACACGCGCATTTCGCCCGCGCAATTCTCTCTAAAACGAACCCCTTCGACTGGCGCCTGCACATTGCCAACCGACCATGGACGTCTTTCCACCCCGTACACCGGCAGACGAAGCCATACGCAAGTCTGCGAAGAGGACCGCAGAACTGTTCGGCACCGACTATCTCATGGTAGCCCCGTCGACATTGATCGACGGATCGATTGGTATCTCCTACAGACGGAAAGCAGAATACCAAGATGTGCAACAGCTTCCGCCAGCGCTAGCTGAGAAGCAGGCAAAGGCAGCAGCTGGGCGCTCAAAGCGCCTAAAAACACAAACGCAAGCAAGCGCCCCCGTTGATCAGAGTGGCTCCTCTTCAGCTCTTGTAAAGAGAGCTCCTCTGGTCCCGGGAGAAGATCGTCCCAAGAGCCTCATACAGCGACCTTCAGCAACGCAACAACAGAGACCGGACTGGCATCCTCCGTGGAAGTTAATGAGAGTGATATCTGGACATTTGGGTTGGGTACGCAGTTTGGCCGTCGAACCGAACAATGAATGGTTTGCCAGCGGTGCTGGTGACAGAACTATCAAAATTTGGAATCTTGCAACAGGAGCTCTGCGTTTGACTCTCACCGGTCACATCTCTACCGTTAGAGGACTTGCCGTCTCGCCTCGCCACCCCTACCTCTTCTCCTGCGGTGAGGACAAGATGGTCAAGTGCTGGGATTTGGAAACAAACAAGGTCATCCGTCACTATCACGGCCATCTCAGTGGTGTTTACACTCTTGCTCTGCACCCCCGACTCGACCTTCTGGTGACGGGTGGTCGTGATGGTGTAGTACGAGTGTGGGATATGCGAACTCGAAGCAACATCCACGTCCTGACCGGCCACAAGGGCACGGTTGCCGATGTTAAATGCCAGGAAGCTGATCCGCAGATTATTAGCGGCTCCTTGGACTCAACGGTTCGCCTCTGGGACCTAGCAGCCGGGAAGACAATGGGCGTATTAACCCACCATAAAAAGGGAGTCCGAAACATCGCCATTCATCCCCGCGAGTTTACCTTCGCAAGCGCCAGCACTGGAAGCATCAAACAATGGAAATGTCCCGAGGGAGCCTTCATGCAGAATTTTGAAGGCCACAATGCCGTCATCAACTCCCTTGCTGTCAATGAGGACAACGTTCTCTTCTCCGGCGGCGACAACGGCTCCATGTGCTTCTGGGATTGGAAAACCGGCTACCGCTTCCAGAATATCGAGACTACCGCTCAGCCTGGTTCACTGGATGCTGAGGCCGGTATCATGGCTGCGACTTTCGATCAGACAGGTCTTCGCTTGCTTACGGGAGAAGCAGACAAGACCATTAAGGTCTGGAAACCGGATGAACAGGCTACTCCCGAGACGCATCCGGTCACTTGGGCTCCGACTCTTGGTAGGCAGAGATATTGATCATGTTCGGAATATTCACGTCTATTTTATTTTATTATTTCATACCCCGGAAATCACAATAGGTTTGAACTTTGATATTGCCATAACTGTATGTATACGCTATATGGAGTTGAGGTCTCTTTGTTTCCTTTCATTTTATGAGTTCTAATTTTCCAAAAAAAGGTCACTATTTTCCGTTTATTAGAACTACTTGTAAGGAGTATATTATTTGAATTGGGGGTACGGCCAGCACATATTTGGGATGTTGGTTATATCCAACTACATCCTGCTGTATATAACAAATCGATATTCAGACGTAAATAAAATGAAGGGTATCAGGAGACATGATGTATAGAGACCAAATGCAACAACTGCTCAAAAAGCATGAAAGCCACGCGTACACCAACCCAATGCATACCATATCATTCGTTCATTCCAGAACGCAGCCTCAGCTTCGGCTTCAGTCTGGCATGACCTGATCTGATCTGACCCAACTGGACAGATAGCAACCTCATATCTCAACCCCTAATCCAAACGCCTTGGCCTCTGCATCATCCCGGAACGCAGCCCGAACATCCTCTGTTGCAACCCTCAACCTAATCCGACTGCTTCTGTCGCCTCTCCCACAACCCCCTATCAAATGCCCCCTTAGGCCAATCCCATTTTCCAGCGCAACCACGCCCGAGTTCATAAGTTCCATAGCTGCAAAGCCTAGTGCTCTGACGCGGGCTCCGGTGCCATTGTTACCTTCACCATTGCTGTTGCTGTTTCCAAGCAGAAAGTCCTTCACGCCGGCGGCAGCTGCACCCGTAACCGCGACTGTGGCGTCCGCGATTCGTTTCGCCTCGTCTAGAATGTCGCCGAAGGTAGACTCGGAGATACCTGTTCGGCGGATTCGGGATAGGAAGGCAGCCAGAAAGAGCTTTGCTGATAATGGAAGGCAACGGAGGGATTGTTGGAGGGGGGTAGAGGTCGCTTCTTGGATGGCTTGTTTGATTGTTGCTATTGTTACTCTGGTTGATTTTGGCTTCTGGTGATTCGACTCAGAATCTTCCTTAGTTGGTCCTGAAAGATGGCCATGCTCCCTTTTGGAGACGCCATGCCTGGCGTGCCTTGCTCGCTTCTTGCTCGGGGTCGGTGGGAGGGATTCTGTATCTTCTTCATAATTCATTGAGTCTGCTGCCATAGCAGCTTCATTGGCCTGTTCTGCGATCTCAACTGCTCGACGGCAGATGTCAAGAGCACGACGAGCATCTCCACTGACAGCTGCGACTTTGCGGCTGGCAAATTGAATGGCGTCCGGGTCGACGATGTTTCCCGGGACGTTGGATAAGCGGGAGCTTATGATCTCCATTAGATCCGTATGCTTATAGCCCGGGAATGTGATCCGGGTAAGACCAAGACGGGAGGAGATCTTGTTGCTCAGCGTTCGTTCCGGGAGATCCATGGTATTCGCGACAGCAAGGACAATGAGGCGGGAGTGCCGTAATGCAGGCCAGTTGAAGAAATTATACATGACTGATTGATTTCTTGTGACCAATTGGTCAAGTTCGTCCATGAGAACGACGCAAGGTACACGACGAGGAGATGGGTGGGAGAATTCTCTTTCGAGAAGGTCAAGGGCATGGGAAGGGGACACACGATCGCCCTTCAAAGCTTCCCAGAGCAACGAGTATGACTGGTGTGGATCTGTGACTTTCATCCCGTTGATTTCGACAAAGATGAAATCGTCCATTTCTTCGGCGAGCACAGCTGCATTCAGCTGTGCGACAACTTCGCGCACAGTGGCTGTTTTGCCTGTCCCTGGTGTGCCGGAAATGTAAATACACGTTCCTGTCCCCTCACATATGGCTGCACTGAGGTGGCTGTAGACCGTGTCGAACTCATTCTTTCGACAAGGAAGAGAGGCAGGAACAGCCGAGACATGTAGGAGAGTACGTGCTTGACGGTAGGGAGAAGCAAAATGCGAAGGTGAAAGCACGCGAGTACCGAGAGGCGTGAATTCCAGAGGCTTCTTGACAACAATTCTATGCAGAAAGTATATGAGCCTCTATTATGACCGATAACCAACGACACTGCACATACCTCTTACTGGTTGGTGTTGTAAGAGCCTTTCGGCGCTGTGATTGCGGAGTTACAGCCATCGATGCCTTGTGCTTTTTCCTCGGCGTACTAGGCTGCACATCGTCATCTTCAGCTTTCGTATCAACATACTAGATATTTTCAGTTAGATCAAGTCACTAGAAAGTAAGTTGCTACACGATTCTCACATCATCGTCGTCTGCTTTGCGCTTCTTGGCCGCTCTTAATCCATCCTTGATCATGTCTATCAGATCAAAAATCTTATCCTCTCGATACACGTCTTCCCAGATAAACTCTTCGGTATATCTCCCCTGTAATTGATTGACACCTCTTCGGCAGATAATGCATTTATTGTATTCTGCCAATGAATCCTTTCCCTGGGGGGGTGCCCCATTTGGATACTTTGCGTAGAAGGCATCCTTGGACATCACAGTCGCTCTACCGTTGATCGAAGTTAGCGGGTTCACGTTAAAATCCACCGTCAGATACTGCTCTTTTGGAACAGCATCCGGTCTCCTTTTGTTCTTTGTTGACATGAACTCGTCCGGAGAGGCAAGCCACATGATGTTGGCAGATTTGACCATCTCCTCTTCTTCGTCCTCGTCTGGCTCCTCCAAAAACTCAGTGATAATACCAACCCAGTCTTTTCCGGGCTCCGGAGATTTCAACAGCACAACCTGGCCGAGTCTGCATTCGAAACTTCCCATTCGTGCGCCGATGATCCTTCGCCGTCGTCTACAAGCAGTGCGAGATGAACGTTTCCGAGGAGTCGTCTCCTCATCCACACCATTAAAATTCAGTTCCCTTTGCCCCAGGGATTCAAGATTGTTCTCGTAGACCCATTCCCATGGATGATCCTCTTCTCCAAGCTCGTCGTCGGAATCATCTCGGACCAGACCACCTTTGGTCATCCATTGCTGAGCACGTTGGCGGGCGTTAAGCCTGTCATTTTTAGGGATGGACTTGTCCTCTGCAACGGCCATGGCTCTTTTAGCTGCTAAGAGTCGCAATAAACCCGCGGGTTGGAGTCGCCGGCACAGAGAGACTAACGGGAGAGGTGAAAATCGCAGCGAAAGACGCGCCGAAACACGCGTTTGCATTTTAGCCGCTTTGAGTTAGTGCATAATGTAGGCCATCCACCAATCAGCAGCCAGCAGAGAGTATACAAACAGCTTCCAACGTCTTTCATCCTTGCAAAAAAAATTATGATCCATTCACAGCTGTTTTGATACTGTAAGCCTTCATAAGTAGTATCAGAAGTGGTAATCTTCCCCACTTAGCTGAGTTGTGAATGCAATTGCATATTCTTGCCAGTCAGTCCCCTACAAATAATCAAATTGTTTTGTACATAGCCCTCATTTATTGATCATAACTAACTTGCAAACGTGAATGATAGTGTTCTATTTCTTTCACCACATGCAAAATTTGGATGAAACAACAATCTTGAAGTATTCATAGCTGGAGCTCCCTGTCTCCTTGGGCTTTGCGACGTTTGCTCTTTGCTGTTCTCACTATCCGAGAACATCATCCTCTCTTTATTTCTCTCTTCTCTTCTATCTCTTTTGCATCTTCTTCCCTCTTTTCTTCTCTTTCAATTTATCGGCATACTGCCAAGGCAAAAAATGGAGTCAGTAAGCCCCAGCTTCTGACCTTTCCCTGCATCCAATACTAACTAAGAACAGCCACGAAAGGTCTGGTGCCCAAGGTAGGTGATCCAAATATATGCAGTCATTTATTCCTCTTACCCCCTTTCTTTATTTCTTGTATAAAATATGTCTAATATACAAACAGAATGGCAGCTTCCCGGCTACGGTCGAGACCCGTCACAGGCCCGTAAACAGTTAGCATCGCAGACTGTTCCTCAGAACACTGAATTGGCACGGAATATTGCGAGAAATGAGCCAGCACCACAGCAGAAGACTAGGTCTCAAGCGCAAACCAAAGTGCCATCTACCACCCGGAATGTTCCGTCAGCCACCAAAGCTTCAGCCGCTGCTAACAGCTTGCGAGGCAAAGGTGCTTCTCGAGGGTCGAGGGCTCGTGGAGTGGCTAGAGGCTCGCGAGGCCAGCTTTACACATCAGATTCGCGCAATCCCCGTCGACTGTTTAGCGATTCTCCCGCCAAATCGAGTTGGAGAGCGGGACTTGAGCCAACTGGTGAGTACTGCCATCTCTACATCAACTGATATGTCTATTAAACCAAATCAGGAATGGTGAAACTTCCTGCTCCCTTTGGTGCCTTCAAATATGAGTAAGTAGAGTTCAGAATAAATGGTCTAAGGTTCAGAAGCTCAAGATTCTATACAGATTCTTCGGGGCGGCAAGGGCAATAGCCATGAATGAAAAGTCTCACGTTACCAAAGGTCGGTGCGAAGCGTTCGAAGATATCTCTCAGAAAACAGGGGCCTACGTAAACCCACCTTCTTATACAGACAGAGTAGGTGGCCAGCGGGATCCAAGAAATATCTTGATTTGTTAACAATTAGATAGGTGATTCGTTTATGGGGAGGGCCATCCCAAGTTGCAGCTGCCAAAGATTTGCTCTTAAGGCTTATTGCGAAATGCAACTTTACCCAAGCTAGCAAAAAGAAAACAGAATGGACAAAGATTCGCGCCCATTCTGAGAAGAAGGATGCAACCGTTGAATTGGAAGAAAGACATGAGGCCATGCTGCAGCAACTTAGAAGAGAGCCAGATGCTCCATCAAGTTTCGCAGAAAAGGTAATATCAATATGTTCACACTGTCTTGTCACCTTTTTCTACTATCAACAAACTAATCCATCTCATATGTAGCTGCTGTTCCTCTGGCCAAAGGAAGGACCCTCGATGGAAGAGTCCCTCGGTCCTCAGCTCGAAGCGCTCGATATGCTACGGGCACGATTTGGTTACCCTATTTTCGTCCCCAGAGGTCAGAACGATTACATTTGTGTCGTTGGCAACAATTACGATACTATACGACAGATCGTGCACTGTCTTAGAACAAAGTGGTCTGAGACAATTGCCAACAGCAGTATCAGATCTAAGGCTTATGTTGTTGAACTCCCTGGGCCAAGCTTCATAAGAAATAACGTTATAGTCAAGAACAATGCTCGCATTGCGAAGCCCTTCCTTTATGGAGATCCACCAGGGCATGCTGAGTTGGCACGCTGGTGCAGTAGGGCTACCTTGATAGATTCAAGAAACAACGCCCGTATTCTCAATGCCATCGACAAGTCCTTGCGAGGGATCATGTTCGTCCGCGGACATTTACGCATGCGTGTCAATTTCGGTACATTTGTGCTTGACCACTATCGGGTCCCGAAGGATAACAAACGGACGTACTCTTTTGAAGAGTTCAGGGAAATGTTGCTTCATGAGGATACGAGGGGACGTCTGGTGCCAGGGTGCGGTATCCCTCCCAATTGCTATCTCTTTGCGTTGGAAACAGGCTATTAATATCACTGAACAGATTGAAACCGAGACAGGATGAACTGCTCTCTAGATGCTTTAAAGCTTCTAACCTACTGAGGCCGTTTGAAAGTATATGCCAGACATTGGAGAAGGTTGAACCCGCATACTCAGTGAACTTCGAATTCTTGGGCTCGAACAACGCCCTTCTCCGTCTCGAAGCGGAGTTTGAAAGACGCCCCGGAGCACAAGAGTACGAGATAGCCCAGCGCCGTTGGCTGAAGCCTCGCAAGAATGGTCACGCATATGACGAAAGGCCTCCTCTTCAAGTTTCAACGGTCGACTTTCAAAGGTACCATGTTCTTGTCCCCTTCTTGATTCAAGAGCAATAACACTGATAGAAAAACCCATAAGATCCGACTGGCAGATAGAAATCAAATCTTTGGACTTTCAGGAAGCATCGTCCATTGACGTTGCACTGAGATCATTTTCGCATTCCATCAGATTCCGACGCGCTAGCGAACTCGCTGCTGTTTCGGGAAAAGCACAAAGGAAAGTGACTTTCCCGGATTCAGCTCCTGTGTCCAGGTTCGTGGAAAAGTCAGCCCTCCGATACCGTCTGAGAGAAACAAAGTATATCTTCGAGCTTGCTCGCTATGACGAATACAGCCGTACAGGCTTGGAGAAATTCCGGCAAGGAGGCCCAGAGGTGTATATGGGAAGAATATCGGAAACTCCCTCTACTTCCTGGGGCGCATCTATCTTCAACCCTGACTGGGATAACTTGCTGGGTGATCAAGCCAATCTGCCAGTTGGACGATCGGCGCAGTGGAGTCCCCAGTTTGATACATTTTTCCCTCCCAAGGGCGGAAAGGCCTCTGACGACGGCTGTGCTGGTTTCTGGGAATTCATTGACCTGGTTAGGAAAGTTGCGGAGCTACTCGGTCCTGCACAGACGTCTTCTCCCCAGATGGTTCCCGCTGATGCTGCCATTGAGGTTGAGACTTCCTCTGTAAAATCAAAGGCTGCTAGAAGCCATGCTTCATCGGCTGAGTCAAGTCAGACTGATCAAGACAAGAAACAGCTGAAGAGACTTCTGGACGGCGATCTGGGTACGTTATTCTGATGGCAACGCTGCGAAGCCTTCCTACTTGGAACGAGACAAGTCGCCCTTGACACGGTTCTCGAGAAGTCATTCATCATCTGCTTTCGAAAGGTTGGCCCTATTTTCTTTCTGTGTTGGAGACTGCTAAGTACAATTTGCTCTCTACATTATCCATTATCTGACATTTTACTTCCCCCCACCCCATATCTTTTTTCTTCATGTTTTCAGATGTGATCAAGACTTAGGTGAAGGCTCAATGGTGTTGAAAATGAATCACCGTTCCTGAATACAGGACACATCTGTTTCTCACCATTAGTGACAATTAAAGGGTGCTATCTCTATTCCACACTTGTGGTCTATTTCAAGACTTATAGAGTCATAGTATTTGAAGAATGGAAATATGGCCACTATCAGGACAGCAAATATGTGCCTGCAGTGCAGCTTCTTTTTAATATTCTAGTAAAAAGGGCAATTGTTATGCGCTGTACAGTTGCAGTGACAGGGAGCGCTTAGAAGTTCGTTTTCATAGGGCAGTTCTCCTGCAACTTTAATCACACCTTCATGCCATTAATAGATCACAGAATGTCGTCCATGACTTGTTTCTATACTTGGATTAGTCTGACTTCAGGTATCTACCCTACTTTAACCAAACGTAGCCTCCTGGTGAGACAAAACTCCGTTCATTGCGATCTATGCTTATATCGTGATCCAGGTGGATGATCTCTCCTCCAGCAAGACGAATTCCAGCATGCTTTTCACAAGGCGTATGCGCATCCTGTCACCGTTTTACGTTCTGTGTGGGCTTGCTGTCTTTTTCTATCTCTATGGAGACTTCCCAGGACCTCAATCTGCGGATAGCCTGTCCTATACACAGCAACCCTCCACTCAAAATAAAGAGTTCTTTTGGGACCAAATTCCGCAGCGATATCCAGTTCAATTGCCTCTACCAGTTCCTTCAGTTGTCCCAGGTAGCATTGCGTCGATGCAGCATCGCTTTCCTCCAGAGGAGAGTGCCGCTCGCGGTATACGGATGATACGGCTCCAGGCAGTCAAGGGGAATTTCACACATGCCTGGGGGGATTATAAAAAGTATGCATGGATAAGTGACGAGGTTTCGCCACTTTCTGGTCATGCTCAAAATCCCTTTGGTGGTTGGGCTGCAACCCTCGTTGATGCACTGGGTAAGAATTCTCTTCAGGTCTCATGGATTGTGAACTTTTAACGCGCTAATGATTATATCAGATACTCTATGGATCATGGGACTCTACGATAAATTTGAAGAAGCCATCAAGGCTGTTGAGAAGCTTGACTTTACCAAATGTTCCCTGGATGAGATTAATGTGTTCGAAACTACGATTCGATTTCTGGGAGGCTTCCTTGGAGCCTATGATATTAGCAACCAGAAATACCATGTTCTGCTTCAGAAATCAGTCGAGGTTGGCTCGATGCTTTACGCCGCTTTTGACACCCCGAATCGAATGCCTATTACGCGATGGAAGATCAATGCTGCTGCACATGGAGCTCCACAAGAGGCTGGAAATAATGTGCTCGTGGCCGAAATTAGCTCGCTCACTCTGGAGTTCACACGCCTGAGCCAGCTGACAAAAGATAGTCGCTACTTTGATGCAGTCCAGCGTATCATGGACGTGTTTGATGCCCAGCAGGATCAGACAAAAGTCCCAGGTTTATGGCCGATTATCGTTAATGCGAAGACAATGAATTTCCATACCTTCACCAGTTTCACCATTGGTGGAATGGCTGATTCACTCTATGAGTATCTTCCAAAAGTAAGTTGAATGCAGCAAACTGCTCTGTTTGTTGTAGTAACTCAACTGACTGGAAATAGCAATACATTCTCTTAGAAGGAGCCTCTCAACAGTACCGGAAACTCTATCAGAAGGCACTCACTGCCATGAAAGCTCATATATTCTTCCGCCCCATGGCTCCAGGTAGCGAAAATCTTCTGTTCCCAGGCGACATCTCATCAGATGGCCAGATTCCGTTGTCACAACTGAAGCTAGAAGCGAAAGTACAACACCTGAGCTGCTTTGCAGGTGGAATGGTTGCCATTGGGGCTAAGGCGTTCGATAGCCCCGATGACCTGACAGTGGCGCGCAAGTTGGTCGAAGGCTGCATTTGGGGCTATGAGTATGGCTATTTAGGAATCATGCCTGAGATCATGCACACCATTGCCTGCGATGACCAGATCCAGTGTCTTTGGGACGAAAGCAGATGGCATCGTGAGGTAGAGAAAGAGTTTCCAATTGGCAGCAGCTCTACCCAGGAGAAGATTATATCAAGAAATCTGACCCCGGGCGTCTCGAAAATTGATGACGCACGGTACATATTGAGGTAAGCTGATGCATGCATTTTTTGGCTCTGCCTCCATCACATCTTCGTAGATACATGTAATATGCAATCAGGGACTAATACATTTCTCAGACCGGAGGCAGTTGAATCTATTTTCATCCTGTACCGTATCACCGGCGATACGACGCTCGTGGAGAAGGCATGGAACATGTTCAACACGATCATTAAGCATACCATCACAGACATAGCCCATGCTGGTCTTCAGGACTGCACAGTTGATAACCCACCGAAGCAAGACAGGATGGAGTCATTCTGGTTTGCTGAGACTCTGAAATACTTCTATTTGATTTTCTCAGAGCTCGATGTTGTGAGTTTGGATGAATATGTTCTAAACACTGAGGCGCATCCATTTCGACGTCCTGTATGAAAAGAAGCTGCTGTTCCGCATGATTATGTTTTACGACATTACGAAGTATAAGCGGATTTGTTTTCCCTTTCATGGGCCTCAATGAAGAGCCTCTGTGATATCTGCCATTATATAAAATGGAAATTCTAGAATCACACTGACTTTCCCTTCTGGATGCCCGTGCTTTCATGAGGGCGCTCAGAGGAGTGCTCACTGTGTATTTTGCATCTCAGGTGAGCACTCACCTGAGCACTCATGGCCTGTTAATGGAGGCATATATTCGTTGGTAACTAGCTAGGTAGGCCGACGTGGTGGAAAAGGGCAGAGAGGCCTTCAATGCATCTAGAATTTCCAAGATATATGCGTGACATCCTCAAAGCATATACACTGTAGTTCGGCTGTATCAAACGAATATCTTTTTTTTTTTTTTTTTTGATTCACTTAAATAACAACCACGATAATAGCCGTGCATTCTCGCTGCTCTTATCCAGCTCCGGCAGCCGCAGCAGGGGCAGCCATAGCTTCTCCACTGAGAACCTTTTGCCTCAAAACTGGAAAAAAAGTTAGTTGGTTGGGAATAAACCACCACCGTACACAGAAGAAACGAGAAACTAACCTTCTTCTACAGCCCTCAACTGCGTGCTTTTAGCTTGCACAATCTTCTCCAAATCCAGCAAGTTAGAATCTAGACCCTTAACCTTGTCATCGTAGAATTCAATGGCCTTGGCCGCTGTCTGTGAAAGAAAAAAAGAAGAACTAGTCAACATCTTCATCCATTCCACCAAGAAAAAAAAGAGAGGTTCAAAACGGCGTGGGAGTAAAGAAGTGGGAGTATGATTCATACCTTCTCAACATAAAACCCAGTCCCAACATCAACCAACACCTTCTCCCTATCCACAAGCTGTCCCTTGACGTACAATGAACTCGTCAATGGCACGAGGATCTCGTTCCCCTTCCCATCTTGAGCCCCCTTCCCCCTGGACCCAACCACCCCTTCATTGATCGAACGGATACAATCCCGGAATTTTGTCTGCGCTGCCCGTAGCTTTGCGTGGGAGGAGGTTAGATGTTCGAGTTCGGTCGTTAGACGGCTCTGGAGGGTTCGGAGGTGGGGGATCGGGAGGGAGTTGATGTTTACTGCATTTTCGTCAATTATGCAATAGAATTTTTTCTCTTGGTTGATTGATTCGGGCATATTTGCCGTCCTTATTTTGGTTTGGTGGGATGTCTTTTTGTCTTTCTTTCTTTTTTCTTACCTGTGCCTGGGGTAGCTCCGCCTGTCGAGCTTGAGGTGGGCTGAGGTGGCATGTTTCCAGAATCGCCTTTCGTTTTGTTTCTTTATTAGTGTTGTTTATATGTAATATAAAGTTGAATTGCGAATTTATGCAGATCGTAGATACTCCAATAGGGTTTGTGACGATATGACTCTGCAGGGACTGCTGCGAGTGTTGCGGTGATAATTGTCGCATCTGGTTTTGATGATGCTAGATTGCGTGGAGATATTAGTGGTTATTGACACGTCCCGTGTATAACCCCACAGCATCATCGATATCCAATAACTAGATCGAAATTGGTTAATATATTATTCAAGACATGACAGTGATTTTGATCTGGGTATAGTACATGGCTAATATACAACTTTCTTTAAGATACTGTACAGATGGTTTGATTCTTAGCCATCAGTGTCCAGAAACCCCGACACAGCCATTGCAAGAGGCTCAGAGCTGATCCAGCAATGACAGGACGAAAGAGGGCAATTTCTCCAGAGACACATCCTCTCGTAAGTTTCCTAGGCGGCGACACTGGACCTCCAATGTTTGTTGCTTTCTCCATCCTTTCCCGACAACGACGATAATAGGGTACCCGATGAGGTCGGCGTCACCTAGCTTCCACCCCATTTGCTTGTCGCGATCATCGAGGATGGCATCAATCTGAGCAGTTGGGTTCGATGCGAGAGTATCGTACACCTTTTCGGCTTCCACCTCCAGCCCCTTTGCGGGGACCACAATGACTTCGTAAGGAGCCATGGCTCTTGGCCAGTTGAGACCTCGTGAGTCCGCAAGTTTATCGGCTACGGCTGATATCATACGTGAGACGCCTATACCATGACAGCCCATCTGCATCGGCACTGCCTGCTCGCTGGGTTCTGAGTCACTGGGCTTGGTTGTTGCACCGTCGACCATAACTGTAGCTTGGAGTACTTCACTGTATCGGGTGCCGAGGTGGAAAGTATGTCCGAGTTCAACAGCGGTATGAGTTTTCACAGAGCCCTGGCCGCATTTGGAGCATTTGTCACCATCATGGACCTTGAGCAGATTCAATCCGTGAGTTGTATCAGGGAAGCGGTCGAGCATCAAGTAATCAACATCCGCAGTAGGACAATTGAGCTCATGCAGTAAATCACTTAGCGGTGGCCGTTTGTACACTCGTACGGTGGAGTCGTATAGATCTAACACCGCCGGACGTTGAGCAGAAGTGTCTTTCAGTTTCAGTTGCTCTGCCCACTGTTCCAAGGGATTCTCGACGCTGAGGTCAATGTCGATGCCCGCCGCCGTGGTTATGGATTTGACTGCGTGAGAGTTTACCTCCCTTTCGACTGGTTCTTCGTATCCATTCTGCATTAAGTATTTCGGATACCACCCTCGTACTAAAGTTTTCTTATCTTTGGAAATAGCCATCCATAGGCCCCTTGAAATAGCCGGCGTTTTCTCCGAGTTGGCATCGCCTGTGTCGAACCCGGACCCCTCCTTAGCAGCTTGTTGCGAGTCTGAACTGTGTGACTTGCCATCTGCTAGTTCCTCGTTGTACACATGATCACAATTGGAACAGCTAACGACTGTATCTTCTCCCTTTAAGCTCGGGAAATGGAATTCATGACTGAGATTCCCGCCCATATTTCCCGAATCTGCCGCTGCCACCAAGTAAGGAATCTTCAGTTCGTTGAAAAGTTGTGTGTAGGCATTTCTCACTGAGCTGTATGTCTTCAGAGCGTCTTGCACATTATAATCAAAGGTATAAAGATCTTTCATAATGAACTCCCGTCCACGGAGAAGTCCTTGTCGTGGCCTTGGCTCATCTCGATATTTCCTCGCTACCCCCGAGCATCAGCATCAATTTATCGGCACTTTTGTTGTATTAATTAACTCACTCATCTGATAGACCCGCAGAGGCAGGTCCTTGTAAGATTTCACGAGACTCCCTACTAGCGTTGTGATCTCCTCCTCGTGAGTAGGGGCAAGGAGAAAGCGAGATTCTTTTCTATCTTGGAACCTGAAGACCTGCAGGGATTACATCAGTATGGATGCCCTCCCTTAGAAAGAGAGCATAAACCCTTACTTCTGAGCCTTCTTTCAGTCTACCTGACTGTTCCCAAAGTTCTTGAGAGGATAAGGAAGACAGTGAAACTTTTGATGCGCCTATAAATGGTCAGACTTGCTGATGATGGGAACCCAAAACAGCCACATACCGAGTGAACGCATATGTTTATCAACAAGGCCCTCCAGTTTCTCTTGCACACGCAATCCGAGAGGAAGCATATGAAAGATTCCGGAGTAAGCCTAGCATACCGAGTTAGCACCGATCCTAACCATTGGCAAAATTAAGGAAAACAACCTGGCGAAGGAATCCAGCTCGAACCAAAAGATCGTTCGCATCCTCTAAATGGAATCAATTAACTATCCCTGTCTAACCATCAATTACAGGAATCCAAGTACCCTTTTCCCCATCAGCCGCTTTCTTGGATATTCCCCCAGTCGGTATCCAGAAATTGGACACTCGGCTTCTACCATCAATCTGCCAATTATATAATCAGCACTGTTCATCAACATGAACCAAGAGCCCTTAGCAATTGACATACATGAATTCCACATTTTTGGGTGTTGCGGCACCGGAGTAGTCCAACGTATGCTGGTTTTACACCCGGGAGACGTCCCAGAACAGGACGAATCATCCAAACCATGGGTTATTATATTTCACAATAACAAACCCAGGTGAAAATCAGATCTGCAATGCCAATGCAGTCGAGAAAGTGCAATATTCATGAAGGAGCAATTGCAGCTGTCCGGTTCGGACATCCGAAGCATTCGACTTGGCCCGAGCGTCTACATATCGGGGTTTTGCAAAATTATTCTCCGGCGGTCTGCGATAATGAGGCAGAAAAAAAAGGAAAATGAAAATAAAATGAGATATTCGAGATTTCGAACAACGTTTTCATCGATCCAGCCAGGTAAATCATGGCTAGAAATAAAGGGAAACGCTCTTCCGGAGCAAATACCGATATTCCAAACGGAGGAGTTTCTCTTAATAACGAGTCCAATAATACTGGTGGCGCCGATGCCTTGCCCAAGTTGGACGAGAGTGCCTTTGCGGGTCTCAGACAGAAAATCGAACAGAGATTGAAGAGCGAAAACGAATCGAAACAGCGGAAATTGAACAATAACAATAAGTCCAAGAAAGATGCCGACAAGGATGCTTCAAAGAAGAAAAATGGAGATAGCAAGAAGCCGGGATCGAAGGAGGATTCTACTAAGGGGAAAAAACGAGACCGCAATGGCGAGGTGATCGCTAGGGAAGACAAAAACAATGACAGAAAGGGCCAATCGACATCGAAAGATGGGAATGAAGATCATGACCTACGTCGGGAAATTCTGGCACTTGGTGGTACTGAAGAGGATTTCGATCTTCTTGCGAATGTCGATTCCGAATCTGAAGTTGAGGCTGTAGCAGATGCTTCAGCCAAATCTAAGAAAAAGACTGATGAAACTTCGTTGCGGAATGAACTAGCGAAGATCCTGGAGGCTGCTGGTCATGTTGTTCCTAACGATGTGGAAGGTGAAGATGAGAACGTCGATGAAGATAACGCTGAAGACGAAGCCGATAACGAAGATGAAAGCGCCGAAAATAGCAGCGAGGCTGGTGGAAATTCAGAAGATAACATCTCGGACGTGGAGGAAGAGGTCCCATCTGTGGCAGCTCCGAAGGCTGCCAATGAGCCGGCTCAGAAAAAGAAAGCAGCGAAAGAATCTACACCCGAACCCGTTCTTCCTAAGGAATATTCAAAACTTGTTAGTATACACCTGGATATATGGATTTCCATGATGCTTTTAGACACCCAGGTCAAGGGAATACTGGGGATGAAAGCAACTGAACTGACTATGGAAGCAGGCAGTTCGTCCAAGACCAGATTGGTACTCGAATCCTCTTTCACCGATCTCATCTTCTTCCAAGCCAGGGAGTACACTACCGCGCTATCTAGTAGATCGTGTTCATCAGCTAGCTATCTCGCTGTTGGAAGCGGAAAATAAAATGTACTCAGAGGCACAGCAAGCCTCATCCTCCTCTGCCCAGAAATTCTACTCCACCGTCATGTCGTCTGGAACACTCAGTGACAAAATTTCCGCATTGACCCTTGCCGTGCAAGAATCGCCATTACACAACACAAAATCGTTGGAAATACTCATCGGTCTTGGAAAAAAGCGGAGTCGGGCGCAAGCAGTTGAGGTTCTGAGATCCCTCAAGGATATGTTCTCACAAGGAACCATTCTCCCGAGCGACCGTAGGCTGAGGTCTTTCGCGAACCAACCGTCTCTTGTAGCTGCGTTCCAAGGAGTAAGCAGCAAATGGTCAGAGAGAGATCCGCTTCCTGGGGGTTTAAAAAAGACTCATCTCATCGTCTGGGCTTTCGAACACTTCCTTAAAGACCAGTACTTCGAGGTTCTCAAGATCCTAGAGGTCTGGTGCAATGATGAGATAGAGTTTTCCCGATCAAGAGCAGTGAGCTACGTCTACGAGCTGCTCAAAGAAAAGCCTGAACAAGAAGCGAACCTTCTACGGCTCCTTGTGAACAAACTTGGTGACAGGAGCAAGAAGATCGCTTCGCGGGCTTCTTATCTGCTCCTGCAGCTAGAGCAAGCGCATCCGTTGATGAAACCGACTATAATCTCTGCGGTCGAGGAGCTGCTTTTCCGGCCTGGTCAAAGCCAGCACGCCAAGTATTACGCTATCATCACTCTAAACCAGACGATTCTGAGCCTCAAGGAAGAGAAGATCGCTTTGCAGTTGCTTGATATCTACTTCTCGCTCTTTATTATTCTCCTTAAGTCGGCCAAGGATGAGAAAGCTGGAGCGGGCAACAAGAAGCACGGTAAATTTGCTAAAGGCAGAAAACACCAAGCGACAAAAGATTCGGCAAAAGGCCAGAGTCCGGAAGAAGAGATGCGTGACAAGCTCATATCGGGGGTTTTGACAGGCGTTAATCGGGCCTACCCCTTTACGAACTCCGACAGCGAACGGTATGTTTTCCCCTATATTCTATTCAATGATGTCAATTGCGACTAACGTTGTCGCCTAGTCTATCGAAGCATATCGATACGTTATTCCGCATTACGCACTCTTCTAATTTCAACACCAGCATCCAAGCACTGTTGTTGATCCAGCAGCTCACTTCGTCGCATCAAGTCGCTGCTGATCGCTTTTATCGGACTCTGTATGAGTCGCTTCTTGACCCGCGCGTTGCGACATCGTCGAAACAGGCGCTCTATCTCAATCTTCTTTACAAAGCATTGAAGAACGATCTGAATGTACGCCGTGTCAAGGCATTTGTCAAACGCATCGTCCAAATTCTTGGCCTGCATCAACCATCCTTCATTTGCGGTATCTTTTACCTGATCCGCGAGTTGGAGAAGACATTTTCTGGTCTGCAATCGTTGTTCGACCAACCCGAGGAGGATGATAGTGACGAAGAGGTCTTTAAGGACGTTCCTGACGAGGATGACGAGAGACAAGAGCAGACTGAAGTGTCCCAGACGAAGCCTCGAAAACCTTCCAACGGCTATGATCCTCGCAAGAGGGATCCCGAACATAGTAACGCGGACAAGACATGTCTTTGGGAATTGGTAAGTTCAAATTCTCGTCTCTTCGTAGGAAATCTTTTCCAGAACATAAACACTAACTACCTGACTATAGCTACCCTACCAGTCTCATTTCCATCCATCAGTATCCGTGAACGCAGCTCGTCTTCTCCAGCATGAGACGATGAGCGGCAAGCCAGACATGACATTGCACACTCTCACGCACTTCCTAGACCGCTTCGTCTACCGAGCACCTAAGACATCTGCTCCTGTGAGAGGAGCTTCGCTCATGCAGCCTCTTGCGGGCGGTGACACGAGCGATCGGCTAGTAGCAATTGGTAAGGGCGGACAGCAGGCACCAGTGAATACGGAAGAATTCTGGAGGAAGAAGTCAGATGAAGTTGCGGTGGAGGATGCCTTCTTCCACGAATACTTCAGTCGGGTCGGAAAAGATACAGCAGGAAAGGAGAAGAAGACGAAGAAGTCCGAGAAGGATCCTGTGGACAGGGATGAAGAAGTGGGCGAAGATGATGAATCTGAGATCTGGAAAGCGCTTGTCGAATCCCGACCGGAACTGGAAGCGGATGAGGACAGCGATGATGATCTTGACATGGACGACCTCGAGTCGGCATTCGATGAGGACGAAGGAGGCGACGACGAGGGAGTTATTTTCAATGACGAGTCCGACGAGGAGCTGGAAGGCTTTTCCGAGGAGGGAGAGGAAGAGGAAGACGAAGAAGTCGAAGCCAAGCAGCCTCCAGCATCGGATTCCAAGTCTAAATCCAAGAGAGCAGCCCAGGCTGAATCGGATGAGGATGACGTTTTCGATATGGACGTTTCAGACGAAGAGGCATTCGTCGATAGTGACGAGGAAGTTCCCCTGGATATGGATATGGATGGCGGAGTGGAACTCCCTAAGGGTGGTGAAGACCAGTCGGGACGGAAGAAGAGACGCAAGCTCAAACATCTGCCTATGTTTGCTTCTGCGGATGATTATGCGGCATTGCTGGCGGGAGAAGATGATGGGATGTGAAACTACCTATTAGGTAGGATGCATACAGCATTCATTGTTACATATATGTTCCTAGTACGGTTAAGTTGTTCTATTCCAAGTTCTATGTAGAAGTTTGTAGGTTGGGATTGATGGAAGAAGTCTCAGAACCTTGGAAATCAATCTTGGTTGTATAGCTATGAGGTGGTATGTGGCAATATAGGGCATGGCTACGGTAGTTCCCGATTAGTAACGATGGTTGCATTACAGTAAGCGCTACAGGCAACGTGTGTCATGTTTTTAGCCCAATACGGTATGTGGCTTTCCTTTCTGGGCAAGGAATTGGAATAATGTTGCCCGATCTGACTTAGTGCATTGGAGTGAAAGTTATCATTATCTCTGCATGATAATTGATGATAATGACACTTATATGGGGTATCCGTACTCCATCTATCATGGATGGATGCTATACATGCATACGTCAACATCAACATCCACTCCCCACTGCGGATTCCATGAACATTCTAGTAGCGTTATAGGGATGCAGGGATGCTTGATGGGAGCTTATTACGGCGCGCGATGGCGCAAGCGCGATGGCGGCGCCTATCGCGACAGCGCTGGCGAGATTTGCGCAGCCCAGCACGCCATTTCTGACCAGCCGGAAGGAGCTACAGCAGAAACTTTATCCTTTTTGCCCTGCCGGATCCAGCATTTTATATTATTATTTTCCGCTCTGCCGTTACGTACATTTGTATGTCCGGCATCCAATGGACACTGCTGCATAACTGTGAAGACTGTAGGCAGTACACAGCCCTATTCACCTGACCCATTGTTCATCTCCTTTTTGAATTTTCATCTTTTCTTTTTGTTTCTTCCATTTCCTCTGCTAATCAACACTTGGTTTGCCCTTTTTTTTATCGTCGCCCGTAACAAACCCCCAAACTATTACATGCATCCCAAGGTCTCCAGTATCCCCTTCTCCTTCCGTCCTACCCTTCTCCTTCATCAGCGGATCGTCCGCGAAATCAAATGGCGGGAACCTTCAAGCCCGAAGACGCCTCCCTCCAAGCCGGCGTCCATCTGCCCCCTTCCATCGCAGATAGCCACGACTGCTCCCAGCTGAAGGATGTCGATCTGGAACACCAGGCCCATCCCGTGGCCCAGTCTGATTCCGATCTCGAAGTCGTCGGCAAGCAGATCGAACTCGAAGCCGGTAATTCCATCAAGTATCGGACATGTAGTTGGCAGAAGGTATTGTTTATTGTGTTGTTCTTAATTGTTACTATCATTCAACTGTTCTGCTCTTTTTTAATATGCTTCCGGCCCCTTCTCCGGCGTGGATCCGCTGACGGATGATCGACAGACTGCTGCCCTACTTTTCTCCGAATACATCTGTCTGGCCATGATGTCGTTTCCCTGGTCTTATTCTGTTCTCGGTCTTGTTCCCGGCCTGATCTTGACCGTGACTGTGGCCCTTTTTGTGCTCTATACATCGCTCATCGTTTGGTATGTCTTCCAATTGCTTTCAGACCCGACAACCGCTCATTATTGCTAGGCAATTCTGCTTGAAACACCCCGATGTCCGCGATGTCTGTGATATTGGCCAGTTCCTATTCTGGAACTCCAAGGTGGCTTGGTATCTGACCGCTGCCATGTTCCTGATAAACAATACATTCATCCAGGTAAAAAGAAACCCAACCACTTGAATCCACACCTCTCAGAATCACCTTCTCATGTTTTACTTCCAGGGCTTGCATTGCTTGGTGGGTGCCGAGTATCTCAACACCATGACAGGCCACTCGAGGTGTACTATCGTGTTCAGTGTAGTCACGGCCATTACTTCATGGGTCTGTTCGCTGCCGCGCACGTTCAGCTCTCTATCCCAGGCCGCCACATTTTCTGCATTATTTACCTTTGTGTCAGTGTTGCTGGCCATGATCTTTACAGGTATCGGTTCTCATCCTGCAGGCTACACTGAGAAGTTGGGAGATCCCATTATTACCGCAATTCCGGTAGCTGGGACAACCTTTGTCTCGGGGCTCAACGCCTTTTTGAACATCAGCTACACTTTCATTGGCCAGATCACTCTCCCAAGCTTCATTGCGGAGATGAAAGAACCCAGGGACTTCTGGAAAGCCGTGACGGCGGTGACCATCGCCGAAATCATTCTGTTTAGCCTGGTGGGCTCCATCATCTACGCCTATACCGGAAATCAGTATATGACTGCTCCCGCCTTCGGGTCGATAGGCAATGAGGTGCTCAAGAAGATATCCTTCTCCTTCATGGTTCCCACCCTGATTTTCCTCGGCGTCCTGTATGCATCTGTATCCGCTCGCTTTGTCTTCTTCCGCATTTTCGAAGGCACACGACACAAAAGCAATCACACAGTTGTCGGGTGGGCCTCTTGGGCCGGCATCCTATTTATTCTATGGGTTCTGGCCTTCATCATCGCCGAAGTTATTCCATTCTTTTCTGATTTGCTCTCCATCATGAGCTCTCTGTTCGATTCCTTCTTCGGCTTCATTTTTTGGGGTGTTGCTTACCTTCGCATGAGGAATGATGAGTACGGTCCTGGTTTCTATAAGAATCGCGGCATCCGGGGCTGGCTAGGTTTCTTGGTTAACATTATCATTATCGGCATTGGATTTTTCTTTTTGGGTCCGGGCACCTATGTAAGTTGCGACTTATTTCCATCATTCCCATCTGCCGTCCCGTACAGCTGCTGACTAGAACCTATTGTCCTAGGCCTCCATTGACAGTGTTGTCCTAAGCTACGAAGCAGGATCTTTCGGGAAACCATTTTCCTGTGCCAATAACGGATTGTAATGATATGGATGGCAAGCTCGTCACACGCGGGTCGTGTCTTTTTTCTTTTTGTATAACTTGGACTTCCCCTCCCCTAAACAGTTACGCTGTCATGAGTTGCTTCTCTTGCATCTTCACCAAATGGCCCGATCCCCGGGAGTTCGGAGTTCGGATTGGTGAAAGAATAGAAATTCGCTGCTTACAGATCTATACTATATGAACGTGTCCTTCCAACTTTATTGATGTACAGTTAGGAGTCTGTTTTTATAATTCTAGAAGAAATAAGACTTCTAATTGAAGCTCTATCTTTCTCGTATCCATGATTCTATAGCCTCGTATGTCGGATCAACGGGTTTTCCGAGTCTCTGTCCGATTCCTATCACCACATGACTTTCCCGTTATCAATCCCCGCCTACGCAATAGTATTCCGGTTCTTCTTCCTGCCCTCGACATTTATTATTTTTCTGTTCCTCGATCAATCCCTAAAGAATTCAAATCTCGGAAATCATGCGTCCCTTTCGAAGAGGAACTGCCCTTTTGGGGTCTAAGTCGGCATATTGCTACCGCACCTCCGTCGCTGCCAATGGCGCTTCCATATTCCAGCGGCAGCTCAGCTCTTGTACCGGAATCCGCTATCCTGCCGGTCAACCACTTTCCCGAATCCCAGCGAGAGCTGATATCCCTTCACCACGCACTGTGCGGTATGCATCATCAGCTTCGGAGATAAAGAAAACCCAGTTGTACAATTTTCATGTCGCCAATGGAGCCAAGATGGTTCCCTTTGCCGGGTTCTCGATGCCCTTGCAGTACAAGGATCTCAGTCATCTTGAGAGCCATCACTGGACGAGGGAGAAGGCTAGTTTGTTTGATGTGAGCCATATGTAAGTATAACTACTTACCTATTTCTTAGTCTTTTGCAGTGTATTAACTGTTTTGCTGGCAATAGGGTCCAACATCGCCTGAGCGGGCCGGGTGCATTGGATCTGTTGATGAAGGTGACTCCGTCTTCTCTCGATAAACTGCCCGTCAACCAGTCTACGCTGTCTTGTCTGCTAGAAGAAGGAACGGGTGGAATCGTGGATGATACGGTTATTACCAAACAAGGTCCGGATTCCTTTTATTTTGTCACCAACGCTGGCCGGCGAGAGGAAGACTTGGCTTTCTTGCAGAATGAAATCGAGAGGTACAGGAGTGCTCATGGTGCAGACAGCGTCAAGTGGGATATTTTGGAGGACAGGGCTCTAGTCGCCCTCCAGGGTCCCCTGGCTGCATCTGTTCTTCAATCGTTCATCTACACTGAAGGTGAACCTGCAACGGAGACAGACTTGAGTGCATTGTACTTTGGCCAGAGTCGCTCCCTCTATCTACAACTTCTTGATGGATCTCGCACACCGCACCGTCTCTTGATATCCCGCACAGGTTACACGGGTGAGGATGGCTTTGAAATCTCCATCCCAACCGAAAATGCCCCGTCCCTCCCCGTTCAGGTTGCTGAACTTCTCCTTTCCAAGCCGGACGAGGTCCGTCTGGCAGGTCTCGCGGCCCGGGATTCCCTCCGCCTCGAAGCAGGCATGTGTCTTTATGGTCATGATATCTCAACCTCCCAGACCCCTCCCGTCGCCTCACTGGGCTGGGTTGTGGGAAAGGATCGACGCGATCCGTCGACCGCGACCTTTAACGGAGCAGATATCATCCTCCCACAACTTGCCTCCCCATCGAAGACCCTCTCACAGCGCCGTGTCGGTTTCACCGTTGAAAAGGGGCCTCCAGCCCGTGAGGGCGCCATCATCGTCGACCTAAGTAATGATCAGAAGACTCAAATCGGAGTCGTCACCTCGGGTCTCCCCAGTCCATCATTGGGCGGAGCCAACATTGCCATGGGTTATATCAAGCAGGGTATGCACAAGAAAGGCACCGAGGTTGGAGTTCTAGTAAGGAATAAAGTTCGCAAGGCCACAGTGGTTGGAATGCCATGGGTCGAGAGCAAATTCTATAGACCCAAAGCATGATTTTTTTTTTCATTCTTTCATCGACGTCTGAGTTGTCTTTTTTAAAAAAAAATTATCTTGTTTTCCATTGCAGTCAATTTGGCGCTTGTATCTTTATAATTACCCTTTGAAGTTCTTGGTTTCATGGCTGGCTCTCAACACCAGTACAGTTGGTTGGATAAGCAGATATGATCTTCAAAAGCATGAAGTCATTATCATTCGATTTTCTTTCAAATTGAACACTGCTAGTGTCAAGCGGAATTTATATGATTATATTATTACTGCAATATTGACTCTTCGATGGCGTAGAGAAACTGACAGGTCAGATCTGTAAGCTATTTTGTACTAGTATTATCTGGACCTGGAGAAAATTATTCAGAACCCGCTTAAAACTCATTCTTGGCACGGAACGGTCCGCCGAGCCGCAAAGATCCACTCCAGTAAGAACGTAGGAACATTATGTAATTATTACACATTATGTTAACATAATCGGACACCGAGTGGCTCAGCTTCGTATCCCATGTAAAATGGCCCTTCTTCAGACTTTAATATCTCAACAACAAAGCATCCAACAGGTATGAAATTTTAGATGCAAGATAACTTGATACTGCACTTATGTATATTAAACGGGAGGGACCTGTAAGCTCAGTATTTCTCTAGGTAATATAAATTACAGATGTATTTTGTTACGGTGCCTTTCCTGTCCTGCCTAATATATATGAGAGCAGTGTAGAGCTAGAGACTCCACATCCTCGGAGGTCGCACCGTGACATATTTTTAGTTATTCTAGTGTTTAAAGCTAGAAAAATGTTAAAAAAATCTTGAAAAAATAAAACATGCTCTTCTACTGTCAATCTACATGTTTGATCTTACTGATATTGGTGGTGAGGACATTAGGGTCTTAAAAAAGGACCATTTTATATGGAATACAAAGCCGGACCATTCGGTGTCCGATTACGTTATAATCCTTACACAACCCAACATTTCAACATTTCCGTTTCCGGCACCGCCCCAAGCCGAGGTAATAATACACGGAGGACCGAACCGCAGCCGACGGAGAAACCGCTTCCATCCAAAATACGAATCCAATTGATTTGTTCTTCCAATCTGTTGGGGGCATACATTACTATCAGGTACAGCACGGAGAGGACCCAGGTACTAAGCACTGTATATCTACGTGCATTATTTATCGCTATGTATCGCGCTCTCCGCCTCCAGCCTAGAATTCTGGTCTCACCCAGACCAGTGCCGTGGGCGCTTACAAAACAGCCACCTGGATCTCAGATCTGTCGCAGTCCCTTCAAGCCGAGGTTGTTTAATTCCGCTTTAGTGCTGCGTTCAACGGATTTGCCTGGGTCATCAAGTAGGTTCGTCCTATTCCCGTATATCTTCATCTTTCATCATCATCGTTGTCATCATCTTTGTCATTGCTTCTGTTCAAATTGAAGAACCCCGCATTGGAAACTAACTGACAATCGCATAGCAGAAGCGCAAGATCCTAAAGCTAAGGCTTCTCCGTCTCGTCTCCGCCGATTCGCAGGAGCGTCATTGATTGCGATTATCGCTTTCGCCGCTGGCCTTCTTTTCCAAACCCAACGAACCATCTCCCGAATCATGGCTGCCCCAGCACCCGTCAATGAGGAAGCCATTGTTGTTCCCAACGGAACAGATGAGCACGTCCTGGAAGTGGAAAACTTCATCTACAGCCATCCCATAGCCACCTCTCTGCGTGAGAACCCCAACTTCACTGAAACCCGCCAGCACTTGGCGGTTCCGGCAGGACTCCGCCCGCGGACCTTGACATCCGGCACACTGGCCGGTCCGGGGAGGATTGTCGTCCCGCCTCTAATGTTCCATGAGACGGGTGGGAAAAGTCTAGTCTCGATCTTCTACCTTGGCTCCGACGTGTGCGGACACCCTGGTATCGTGCATGGAGGTCTACTGGCCACCCTTCTGGATGAGGGTTTGGCGAGATGTTGCTTCCCTGCTCTGCCGAATAAAGCTGCCGTCACGGCAAACTTGAATATCGATTACCGACGACCAGCTATGGCTGAGTCCTATTTTGTCCTGAGGGCAGAAACCGTCAAGGTTGAGGGCCGTAAGGCCTGGGTTGAGGGTCGCATTGAGACTCTTCCTGAGGAGGGGAAGGAGCCTGTCGTGCTTGTTGAGGCGAAGGCGTTGTTTATTGAGCCGAAGCAAGCGGCGGTAAGTTTTTGTCCCTGTATCCCGTCCTTGGATTGAGAAATAACCGTGAGCTGACTTTTTTATTCACTCTTTCAAGACATTGTCCAAGCTCTACAAGCCTGAGTTAATGTAGACTTTTTCCCCGTTGTTATATGGGGGAAGAGATTTTGTTATATACGTTATTCTGCTTTCTGGCCTGGCGCTAAGGAGGATAGAGATTTTTTTTCTTTCTGGGGTTGACAACGCCCTAGACATTACTCTATAACTATAGGGAGAACTTGTTATTATTATTCTATAGACAGTGTGTCAATATCATGGTCGATGTGGAGAAATATCATACTGAAGCTGATTCCTGAAGACTGCTTCCTGTAACGGAGAATCCAGGGGTAGCCACCGTTACGTATATAAACAGTTCTTCTAATTGAGGAAAATACTCTGTGTCAATGCTGCTGAATGGGCTGAATACGTAGGATGCAGTAGACGTGCTGTTCATCTGCAGCTCCGGAGTACCTAATCCAAGTAATCCGCCGACCGCCTTCGCCCTCACACTCCGAGAAGCGTCGCCGGTCGACCTCCAGCTACAGCTCCAGCTCCAGCAAGCATAAACAAGCTCCCTCCTTGCGACTCACCACCAAATTCCCCAAACCCTCATGTCTGCTTCATCAGGAGCGCCATAAGATCTCATCTCCCTCTAAATATCTGCCTAAGCATTGCCCCAATTACACCCCCTTCCCTTCCTGTCTTGTCTTGTCTTGTCCATTCATCGTTCACACCAACCCCCGCCATCGATTGAACCATGTCCAAAACAACAAAATACCTTCTCATCTCCCTCCCGACCTCCATCACATCATCCAGCAATAAGAATGACGCCCTCGACGCAGTCTCCACGATCATTACCACGGATAACGGTACCGTGAGCTCATTTCCCATCCCCGAGTTCAAGATCGGGACGCTGGACGCCTTGGTGCAGCAGGCGGATGAATTGGCGAAACTTGAATCGTCGTGTCAGGGGGTCGTGGCGAAGATTAGCGATGCATTGAATAGTGTTCTTGAGGGGGATAAGGAGCAGGTTGAGAAGATGAAGAATGTTAATGATAGTATGTGGTTTTCTTCTTCCTCTTTGGGAGATATTATTTCACCTTCTTCTTTGTGCCAGCCTGACCTTTTGGGGTGGGGGGGGGTGTAGAGCCGGTCGATCAGTATTTAAGGACGTTTTCGTGGAATAAGGTCAAGTATCGCGCTGATAGGTCTTTGGGGGAATTGATTGATCTTTTGGAGAAGGTGGGTATTATTCATTTCTGCATTTCTTGCTCATTCATGCTAACGTTGTTTTTATGATAGGAAGCAGCAAGTATTGATAATGATGTTCGATCGAAATACTCTCAATACAACCAAGCTAAGAATACACTGGCGACGCTCAAACGGAAACAGACGTGAGCTCTCCCATTGTCTGAATGCGGAGAATGGATTAAACTAATTTATACAGAGGCAATCTTTCTACGAAGTCGCTTACGCCCATTGTCGACCCTCGCGCCCTCGTCCAAGACTCCGAATACATCGAGACCCATCTCGTCGCTGTCCCTGCGCAGCAGGTAAAAGAATTCCTCAAGACGTACGAGACTATCTCTCCAATGGTGGTTCCACGATCTGCGAATCTTGTGGCCTCGGACGATGAGTTCACATTATACGCGGTGACTACGTTCAAGAAGCACAGCCCGGAGTTCGTTCACAAATGTCGCGAACAGAAATGGGTGCCTCGGGACTTCAAATATGTCGAGGGAGGCAAAGAGGAGGAGCGGAAGGAGGTCGAGCGCGTCGGTGGGAATGAGAGAAAGCTGTGGGGAGAAACGCTACGATTGGGCCGTACAGGCTGGAGCGAGGCTGTCATGGTCTGGATCCATGTGCTGGTGCTCCGGGTGTTTGTTGAGACTGTCTTGAGATACGGTCTTCCTTTGGACTTTGTCTGCGCTCTTGTTCGGGTATGTATCCCTTTTCTCATTTCTTGAACCCTATCCACTGTTTGTCCCCTTACTAACAGCCACAGACGCCTGGATCCAAACAAGCAGACAAGGCAAAACGGGCTCTCGACGAGAAATATTCGTATCTCGCGGGGAATGCCTTTGGGCGTGACAAGAAGGGCCGGGTCAAGAGGGATGACCCGGGTGAAATAGCCATGAGCGGCGAAGGGGCTGGAGCGGAGTATACGCCATATGTCTATTACGAAATCCAGTTCAGCTAGCATTCGCTTGCACGTTGAATTTTGCTTGTGGTATATATTTTGCTTTGTTTAATTGCCTTTGCTGTTGCAGCGTGTGTTATTTCTGGTTCTGTCAATTGATTGTTGCATCTAGACTTCTTTACTGATGGATACTCATCTATCAACAATGCATTACAACTCTATGAACAGCCTCAACAGAAACAGCAATTACTCCTTCTTAGGCAGATATCCCTTCTGGTCCAAATAATCAATAATCATCTTCACGGCCTTCTGCACCGAAACCTCATGACTCCGAATATGCACCTCCGGCTTCACAGGCTCCTCATACGGCGCACTAATCCCCGTAAATTCCTTAATAATGCCCTCCCTAGCCTTCTTATACAACCCCTTCGGATCCCGCTGTTCAGCAACCTCAACGGGCACATCCACAAAAACCTCCACAAACGGCAATCCCTCTTTCTCACCATGAGTAGGAACCTCATGCAGCGCCCTCGCCGTATTTCTATCCGCGCGATACGGCGAGATAAACGACGTGATGGCCACGCAGCCGCTGTCGGCGAATAACTTCGCGACCTCCGAGATCCGTCGGATGTTCTCGTTGCGGTCCTTCTCGCTGAACCCGAGATCTTTGTTTAGTCCGAAGCGCACATTGTCACCGTCGAGTCTGTAGGCGTAGACGGAGCGGTCGCGGAGGAGTTGGTGTTCCAGTTCGACGGCTATGGTGGATTTTCCGGAGGCGGAGAGGCCGGTTAGCCAGACTGTTAGGCCTTGTTGGTTTAGGAGGGTTGTGCGTTCGGTATGGGTTAGGGCGCTGGCGTGGTATGTTATGTTCCTTTTTCATCAGTTTCTTTAGCTTCATCTTTTCTGTGGTTTTGAGGAGTTGGGGGCGTTTCTGGGGGTTGGGACTTACGTTGCCATTTTGTCTTGCTGGGATGTCTATGTAATTGCTGGAATATGAAGAATGAAGGGTATCAAGAGGAAGTGAAATCTTGGATATACTGAGTGAATATGGTCAATTCAATTGAACTCGAAGTTTGCAGAAGAGCGGGGCAGAGCAACACAAACCCCGCGGTTGAGATATTTCCCGTGAATGAGAACGACGATTGCCCGGCAGGCTTGGATGTCAGGGTTATGAATATGAATGATCAGGGGGATCTGGTCAAGGCGATTCTCTGTCTTCTCTAAAAAAATGTATACTTAGGCTTCTCTTTAAGAAAAGTATCTAATATTCCATCTACTTGAATATCCACATGCGATGGTGCAATTGCTTGGCTTCAAGTTCTACTTGCTGCGATGTCGGAGGTTGGAGTTTATTCCAGCCCTAGGATTGATTTCATGCAATGCTTTCTATACATTTAAAAGGTTCTTGTCTTCTATAGTGTATACGTCTATGCGCTACCTGCAAGACTGACAACTTTCTTCGCCGCATCCTCAAAGCTGTCAAATGCATGGAGACGAAGTCCACTGTCCGCAATCTAGAGAAACAGCTTAGCTCAGTAATATGCCAAAAGAATCATCTAAACAGACTAACCATCTTCTGCCCAATCTCTTCGTTTGTCCCCCGCAACCGCACAACCACAGGAACTTCCATTCCTAGATCGCGGAATGCCATGATAATACCCTCCGCGATCATATCGCACCGCGTCAGCCCTCCGAAGATATTCACGAAGATCGCTTTCACGCGGGCGTCCGAGGAAATGATGCGGAATGACGACTTCACGGTTTCACTGGTTGCCTTGCCGCCTGTGTCGAGGAAGTTGGCGCAGTGGCCGCCGTGGAGAGTGAGAGCGTCGACTGTGTTCATCGCGAGACCGGCTCCGTTTACTTAACAGGCACAGTCAGTCGATCTATTTCTCAGACAACCTAGTAGCCATGACTTACCCAGGGTTCCGATACTGCCTCCGCCTGCAAGTCTGCGGTATTCTTAGCATATCTTTCTATGCTGGTTATAGGAACGGCATCATACTTCACATAAACAATCCCATCCTTTTCGGCTTCTACCTCCTCCCAGACTTCCTCCGCTTTATCCCTGAGTCGATGCACGTCTCCGTGTCGTCCAGAACTCCTGAACGCGGCATCGTCAAAGCCGAATCGCGCTCCACGCACTTCCAACTTGCCCCCTGGGGAAATATTGACTCTTGTCTCTAGTAAGAAGGCTTCCTTTTCCTTGAAGATTTGCCATACGCTGTCGATTAGTGAAGCCAGGGCCGCATGTGCTTGCGATGTCCCCGAAAGGTGAAGATGAGAGACTATGTCATTGATAAATGGGGCTTCCTTAACATTTGCACTTGCGTAGTCGAACGGAAACTTGCGGGCATAGCTGCCCTCGTCGGGATTGGGTGGTGGTGAGGCAATGACGCATGGAGATAATGCGGTACGATCTATTGTGACGGATATGGAAATGTCGTCTGGGGACGCAGTCATCTCGTTAACGGGTATTGATTTTTCCTTGAGCATGTCGAGTGCTTGGAATTGGGTTACGTAGAGGGTACGGACTTGGGTAAAACTAAGCCTCCTATGGTAGCTGGTAGGAGAAAGCTGTCTCCTTGTATGGAATCCTCGTCTGTGGCTCAACGGAGAGGTACTCTGCCAACAGACACAGTTTCAGCACGCATTCCCAATCCCTGTAGAAGGCATCCTGGAACTCACCGTCGTGCCAAACCGGCTCGTGTTTTTGTTCAACAGACCCTTCATCTTCTCCCCAAAGTTCTCCGGATGATGAACCATCACAGCACCAGCACTCTCAAGTGCCTTGTACTTCTCTCTTGCATCTGGTTCTCCTGGCGCTGCCCAGGCACCAGCGTGGCCCATAATACGCCCACGGGGAGCTTGCATACCGGCGACGAGAGCCATAATGGGTTTTGGATTCGCACATCGTCTATTGTAATCCGCAATCCATTCGGCAGCGTCCAGCTCGGCTGTTCCACCAACTTCCCCAACTAGTATAATACCCCCTGTGTCCGGATCATTTTCAAAGATTTTTAGGGCATCCACGAAATTCGTTCCAGCCAACATATCTCCGCCCATACTAATGCAAAGACTCTGGCCCAAGCCAGCTCGCGTTGTAGATGCCACCGTCTCATAGCTCAAGGTTCCCGACTTCGCGATGATTCCTATATTCCCGGGAGAAAAACAGGGCAAAGGCTGGAACCCTATTCGGCATTTTCCTATCGCAGAGATGATTCCCGGACAGTTCGCTCCTACTAGCCTGGTCTTGGACTGTGTCTGGAGAATGGAATGAATCTGCATGACAATATTAGAATCTTTTTTAACATATAACAATTATTTCAAGATCTCTAACCCGCAGCATATCGTGAACAGGAACATGTTCTGCCACGGCAACGACAAGGGGTATCTCAGCTTCTATGGCTTCTTCAATGGCCTTGGCCGTTTGATTTCCAGGCACGTAGATTGCAGACGCATCTGGTTTTGCTATCTCTTGAGCCTAGAGTCCGTCAATAAATCGATCGATTATCATACGGAGTACTCCGTACAACGGTGGTTAATCTACATACAATGCGCACTGATGGGAATATCGGAAGCCCAAGATGCTCGCCTTCCACTCCGGGCTTCACGCCTCCTACGATCTTGGTTCCCCATTCTAAGGACTCTTTTGCGTTTGCAGTTGCCTTGGACCAAGAGTTAGCTGCGGACAATTGGATCTGGCGAAATTGATCTGCCGCCTACCTGTTTACCTAAGGACGAATATCAATCACTATTGTTTACTCATTGCTTCCAGGGTGGTGAAGGAGCGTTCCTCACCTGTGAAACCTTGAAACAAAACCCTCGTGTGGGCTCCAATCTTGAGATTAGGAAGAGTATCTGCGTAGCTTGAATTCCTCGGCGGAGTTGAGAATTGGCTCCTCCGCTGCAGGGAAGATCGTGGGATTGGAATCCTCGAGACTCGGTTTGGGAAGGGACGGAATGCGGTCATCTTGGCTTCATATACGGAGGTTTATTGTTCTCTTCGACTGAATAATTGGAGTAACTTGTGGATTGTTTTTGGCAAATTTGTATGAATACAATATAATATAGTTTCTTGACCGGCAATGCTTTTCCTGCGGAGACGTCTTAATCGTTGTACCTAGGTAAATAGCAGTCATGATTTACTGAGGCCGGGGACAACGGAGATAATGCCGATGGACTCGCACTCCATTCCATATTCTACAGATCTTCACTGTTATAACTTATTATTAGTCAATCCAGCGTCTGAAACTGGTGGGATAATACAGAGTAATATTCTGCCGCAGCTCGTCGGACGAGACGTTCCGCCGGAAGTCACGGGCAATGATGGACAGGCGGGGTTTGCTGATCTCCTACTAGCAATAGCAGATGAACAACACAGCAAAATCATCATCTATCGCATGTATTATCTAGAAACACAATTGGAATGGCAAACAATCTAGCAGCGAAAACCAAAGGTCCGTTTAGCTACATATTTGTTCTGAACTTCTGAGCATCAAGTTCCGAACACCCCCCTTCCTATGACGAAATGCTAAATTATGCACAGGTACTGTATCACCAGAACCAGAGCTTGAATCGTCTCTGCAAGACCTGTCCCTCAAGGAAACGGAAAAGAAGAAAAAAAATCCCAGCAAGGACATCCCGAAATTGCAAACACCAACAAGCCCACACCCTAAACAGAAATCCGAGAAGAAGGCCAAGAGCAGCAGCCCCGTCGCAGACTCCTGGGAAGACGAGGCAGACTCGCTTTCCGAGGAGGACAGCGAGGAGAAAAACAACAATGCAGCCAACAACGGCAACAATAGCAATAGGGATAAGATAACCATAAACAACAAGTACAATAATTACAACGATAATGATAGCACGCCGATATCACCCATCGCCGTGAGGGATGGAATCCGAGAACCACCCAGCTCGCCTCAGCAGTTCTCAGCTCCCTGGGCCGGCCTAAATGCGGCCCCGTACTTATCATACGGCGAGTCGAATACAAATATAAATACCATCAGACCGTCTCCAGCTGGTCGCATTGCAGCGGATCGCAGGCCGGAGAAGCAAACCGCCGTAGCAGGTAGGTTGATTGCTGGGGCTTTGGGGATTAGGGCACCGAAGAGGACGGAAGAGCAGCGGGCTTATGACCGGGCTGTGAAGGAACAAGAAATCAAGCGGCGTAATGAGGAGAGGGAGAAGGCGGTTAAAGCTAGGGAGGAGGAGGAAAGGGCGAAGGCTGCTATTTGGGACGACTAGTAACATGGTAGTTACCTAGTCTTTTCCCGTTCTCTTGCTTTCTTTCTTTGTAATAATCTTGTATGTATATTATAATCGGGTGTATTGTGAAATATGATTTGAAGGTTCTTGATTCCCTGTCTCGGGCGCATACAGCGATGGCCCAGCGATTGACACTGAGAAAATACAAAGCATATACTGCTGGCCAAATCTCTCAGATCTATCCAGGACAAGAATGTGAATACGCAAAGACAGAAAACCAGTTTTATTCCGCTAAAAAGACAAGAGTCTCCCAGCGCAAGAATCATTTAACACCCAGTGTAAATCTCATTTAACAATGGAAATGGAAGAGAAACAGTTAATTATAGAGTCGAATTCTGCTCGATCATGTTCATTCGTGAAGACGTCAACTCATCCCCCAAGAACTGCTAGTGTAAATGCATTGGATCTCAACAACCGCCGATCTGCTCTTGATGAACTTCGAGTGTGTCACCATCCGCCATATCGAGCTATATGTTCCAAATATAAGTAAAGTGCCCTATAGGTTTCAAAGAAATAGCGAGATTTTTTTTTTTAAAAAAAAAAGGTCCACGTACAGTCTCCGGTGTGTCTTCGGGACGGACTCTAGTACCATCGAAGAGGAAACGGACAGTTGACAGCTGCTTGCCCTGGCGATCGCAGAATGCATCCATAAGCTTCTTCAGCTGAGTTGTGCGCTTGATCTTGAAGAACACCTCGTTGTTGTTATCGGTGACTTTGATGTTCAAGTGCTCCGTGGCAGGTGGGGGGGCCGGGGCACCTTCGCCTCCAGAAGGAGTTCCTTCAGCCATGATGTCGTCTTATAGAGAGTTTTCTTGAGGATCAGCGCGGTGGAGGCGCAAAGGGAGAAGAGCAAGTTGCGCGGTGATCAAGGTGGGAGAGATTGTGCCTTGACTGCAATAAGATTTCAGCCAGGTCGAAAAGCCACAAGAAGCTGGGAGAATCTAGGAAGAGCGTATACTTACAGGCTTGCTGGAAGTGAGATAACAGCAAGGTGTACGCAAGAAGATGAGTAGAGCAATCTTCGGATTATGGCGAGGTTGTAAAGTGAAGCAGCGGAGAATCTATTTTTGCGGCGCGTTCTCAGCGACTGATTCAGTTTGCCCGGTTGCCTGCTGCGTCTGAACGAAGCGGACTTTTCCTGTATCTGCTTTCTCTCGCCTTTGTTTCAGTCGATTCTGCTCGGGCATCAGGCAAAAACTTGTCCCATTGTCAATTATTGCTTACGCCTTCATTGCTTGAAGAAATTCCGCAGTAGTACACCAGCCATTGCGTCATGGTAAGATGTCTATCCAGAATCCATAGTAGGAAAAGGATAAAGCCCGTTGAACCATCTTCAGGGAAATCTCAAAAGTGATGTGAACTATGATCCCCCTTGTCATCCACGAGCTGTATGGTTTTTTTTTTTTTTTCTATCTTCTATCTTCCGTAGGCCCCGTCATATATCTCTACACGTAGCTGACACGTCGAGCAGTGCGCCATTCAAGGTAAACGGAGCCAATCCAAGCTTTGGAAGCTCTCCAGCGCCTTACTGACAGTCTGACACAATGCAGCCTGCTTGACCAAGAATTTGTACAAAGAAGAGAAGTGCCAGTCTCAGATCAATGCGCTGTATGAGTGTTGTAATGCTTTTTACAAGGAACAGGGAGAAGATGCGAAGACTCCGAGCTGTCCCAAACCCAGCCTACTCAAGGTGAAGATGAGGCAACGCGGTCTGGCCAGTTGACCATTCGATAGACCGTGGTCTGTACACTATACTGTGCTGTATATAATTATACGATTCACACATCTATTATGCAACTTAGCAATGAGGCGATGTGACAATTCCCTTGTAGTCTGAGCCCTCATTCAAATAAGAGCTAGTATAGTTATGAGAACTGCCAGATTGTTCTAAGACAATCTTGAGCACGCTAGAGGTCCTGGAGGACCTGAGCGAACATTGAAAAAGTTCGTTCCGAGACTCTAATGATTGCCTATAAGACATTTGATGAAGAAGAGAAGAAGAAGAAAGAGTAAAAAAGCGGGAGAGAAATTTTGTGCTGCTCACCAGACACTAGTCCGCATCGGGACTAGTCTTCTTGCGAGCTAACACCGCGTAACTCCAGGGACTGGGGATCTTAGGTTTACAAAAACACAGCGAGAACTCGCGACAGCAGAGCTCTCTGCTTTCCACTTCTCCAACGCAAATGGCGCCTTTCAACCGACCTGCAGACTCGGAAATGGGTGATCCGGGTTTTACATATACAAACGTCCGTTTCATTATTTCTTCTGATGGTGCGCATGCTGATCTTGACTCCTTCTCTAGGGTGCTCTGCGACCGACCTCGAACGATCCAGAAATCATTGAGATCAACGATGACGACAATGAAGACGTGGTAGATGGAGAATCCATCGAAGATGGTGAAGACAACATGGATGGGGATGAGGATGAAGAAGAAGAAGACGTAGATGAGGACGAAGAAGACGAGGAAGAGGAAGAAAGCGAAGAAGAAGAAACTGAGGATGATAACGAGTCATCCTTAAACGGACATTCAGGAAGGGTCAACGGCACTCGATCTGCGCTGGGGAGAGCCAGCTCGGACTTTGGTGAAAGTGATCAAGGTTTGTCCCACAGTTGCCAATAGGCCAAATGGACTTCATGGACTGCAAACTGATCAACTGCTCTTTAAAAAACGCAGAGGCAGCTACACCTGAACTATTTACGTCGGTCGGTGCTAAGCAAGCTCTGCACCCACTTCGCCGTACTGCGGACCGCGTGACGCGCCAAATCGAAGAGTTTGCAGAGAAACTTGATCGATTCAAACACAAGGGAAACCGACCCGATGATTTTGGTCGCTTTCAGGCTGCTTATCATCTTATAAACAGCTACCATTCGCTAGCTAAGGATGCGATCCAGGACGTTGCAAAAGAACAGACTTTAAAGCGGGCTAGGGCCGGTTGGAGTACTAGCCGAAGTAATTCACTCGAGCCATCTGACACCGTCCGCGATTCCAAGATACAGGAGGATACGAAGCGCTTGCAGCTGGAGGCCGATACTTGGCGATTACTGTCAAATTTGATTAGCATTGACGGCCCTCACGCCCGAACCCATGCTAAGCACGCACAAGAGACCTGTTTCCAAAAACTACACCGGTACTCTTCAGACCGCGAAATTTGGGAACAATTTATTGATGTGGACCATTATGCCCTGGAATGTGTGATCGCCATGAAGTGGTTAGAACAAACTGCAAAAGCCTCCAGTCAGGATGTCGACACGTTGATATCGGAACTAGAGACCCAGGCCGAGAGAGGACAGGGACTCTGGGCACATGGGTGGCTATATACCAAAGAGATCATTAAGGGTCAGAAGCGACTGCGGGCTTGGCCTCGACCCCTTGAGCCAAAAGATCCAGGAGTTGCACTTTCCCTTTTGACCTCCGAGAAGCAGGAGCCTTTGATTACGCAATTGGACCCGGATGCCATCATCAGACAGAAATTGGGCTTACAGAAGCAAGATCAATTTCATGAGAGGGCTACCTGGCTGATGTGCTGGAAGATGATAAGGCAAGGAGAGAGCTGGACGGCTATTCGGGAGTGGGCACAAGCGCGCTTGGAAAACTGGCGAGCTGTTAGCTTATGCGGTTCAAGCGTTGACCCTAACTCTGCCACTGGAAAGACACCTGTCGATGATGGAATGACGCGTATGATGAACTTTCGGTCACAAGATTCCTGGCGAGCTGCCTGCTCGGCTTTGGCTCGGGACCCTACCACGGAAGAGTGTGAACGCGCCGTGTATGCATTGCTTTGCGGCGAGACTGAGCCTGCGTTTAAAGTCTGTCGAAGCTGGGACGATTATCTTTATGTTCACTTGAACAGCGTTGTTCTCTCCCGCTACCAAGGCTTCTGCAAGCAGTTCCAGCGGAAGCTGAACCTGGCGTCTAACTCTCCCGTCGTCTATAACCCGGATCCTCCTGGATACGCCGCCTTGCAAAATTTCTTGCAATATGTAAAGGGTGGCCAGCGGATTGGAGTTGAGGCACGCAATCCCTATCGCACAATCCAAGGCGCCGTTCTGAGCAAGAGTTACGATGACTTTTTCCATTCTTTAGCGAAGGCAGTTTCCAAAGCTGCTAAGATCGGCCCTGAACAGTGTACCTACATGCCGGACCTGTCGCCTGGGGAAGTCGACGATTCGATGCTCATTGTTGCTCAGGATAAAGATGCCTTGAGGATTGCAACCCACATTTATGTCGCTTCTAATTTCCTGGGCTACTCTCGTTCGGATAGTCAATTTGTCGAAACCGCATCGGTGAGCATCATTGGGTATATTGCCAATCTCGAGGACGCAGGACTTTATGATATTATTCCCTCATATGCCTCTCTTCTCCCAGCAGATACGGCCACGCTTGTCCTCGGTCAAATCCTGATCGACATTGTGCCTTCGAAAGAGAGAAGGAGACAGGTTAGGCTTATTCAAAAGCACAACATCAATATTGAAGCTGTCCTCGATAGCCAGTGGCAATGGGTGTGTGCGAACGTTCCTACGGTAGAACACCCAAGGACTATCAAAACTTACCCCAAGGTTGTTACGAGGAAGGATGGAATTCGAGAGTTGGCACCGCCGAAGAAGGACCTAATTGGGACATTTATATCCCTTGAAGACGAACAAATGATCCGCAGTTTTGAATGGCTTCGATACATTGATGGTCAATGGTCCAAGATATGCCAACGTGGTAAACTATTGTATCGGAGATTTTATGGTATGTCTATCTCTACTCCCCTTTTGATAGTGTATAATGAATTCTCCAGCTAACGTTTCACAAACAGTTGCTGGCAATCTGGCTGCGGCTCGGGAGTTATGCAGGCGCATGAGCATAACTGATATCTCATTGGAAGCGTTTGGGTTCGATGTTGTAGAATTTCCTGCTGCTGGTGAGAGTGTTGTAGGGGAAAATCCAGCCGAAATCGCCAGTCCTTCAAGTGGAGCGCCGACTGAGCGCGGCCCGGTTCTCATGGCCCAACAGTCTCAGCCTATGCGTGACTTGGAGCAATTGACTCTTGGACTAGATGCGGTAGAGGGGTTTACGATTGCTTGGGAAGAGTACGATAAGTACGTCTTCCTTAACCTTTTTTTATTGTTTGTCAAAAGTACGCTGTGCAACTAACAGAGAATGTAGTAGCAGGCGCAGGCGGGACTCCGTCGCGGTGAGGGAGCTCAAGAAAAAGCTGCAAGAGGCTATGGACGATCTCTCGGAACATATGATGAATGGTGTGCTAGGGGAAGGATGGCTGCCTCCGTCGGAAGATAGTAAGTCATGCCCAAATCTCGTTTTGTTTGCCTGATTGGTTGGGATTGAGATATTGATGCGTTGTCCACTTCCCTGCAGGCTCTGAAGAGGAAGAACTAGAGTACATTAGGGTCACCTATGTACCTGAACTCATCCTTGACTACCATAGCGCACTGTATTACTGCGCACACACGCTTACGGGCGATTTCTTAGTGAAGTGCATGGACCTGGCCAAGGACGTGGCAGACAACGAAGAGCTGACGCGGATCTTCGTGGCTGCGCGGCGAATGGCCGAGTTGGTGGACTCCCTGGCCTTGTCTAGCAAGGCGATTGTCAACACGAAGGCGAAAAACAAGAAGAGGTTTCCCAATGGGGAGTCGCTGGAGATTTGGGATGTTCACGTTGATGAGGACGAAACCCGCGAGCTATTTGAAACGAAGATTCATTGAGACCGGGCGTCTTTCCTGGGCAGTTTGTACAGCACCCAATCCAAGCCAAGGATGACCCTGGTTCCGTGAAAAAAAAGAGGCCTGTGTTTGAAAAGGAAAAAGAAATAATTTCATTTTGAGACACTTTTGTGGTTGTTGGGATGGGCATGGATGGTGTCTTTTGTTCTTCTTAGGTTTAGAGCAACATTCGGAGTTGGAAAAGAAGGCAAATCTAATCGTCATCTATGACATCCCAGTGTTTGTCCGTAGAGTGCTTTTCATCTTGCCCCTTGCTTACTGCTTTTGCTCACTCAACGCGGCAATAGGACTCTGTAGTCTACCCAGTGCTGGCTGCACGGACTCGGGACGAAAAACAGGGTCTCTAATTTGAGACCAGAAGCATTTATCATCGATAGGTAGCTAGGTAATTTAGACTAATTGGAACTCCCAACAAATGAACACGGGCCACGGGCATCTAAATAATAATCATGCCAGGACATGCAATGAGGCAATAATGTTTCCCGCGTCTGTATGGTAGTTGGATAATGGAGCTTCTACACAGCCCCGGCGCCAAGGGGGTTATCTGTCCGATTTCCTGGTTGTTACGGACTTGATACAACGTATTGGAAGTTCGCAGACCATTGAACTTATTATTACTACGTATTATTACTACTCTGTAATGCTAGTATCTGCAATAGTATATAGAGGTAGACCTTAGGTTCTTGGTTGTGCTGGAGCCACCCGAGCTTAATATCATCGCCACCCATAGGTAATCCGGACTGAAGCCGTGTTGGGTGGTGATTCTGAAAGAAGATGCTCCATAATTGGGCATTGCTGAAATTCAAATAACGAAAGGAACAGATGCAAGACACTTGTCAAGCGTGACGGGAGCCCACATCGTCAAGGTACTATTTGTACTCATATGTACGTAGCATATACCCTAAGGTATGTACTCCGTACTCTGTACTTTGTACGAAATCCACTGCTTATCGTGGCAAGGGTCCAGCATCCCGTGTGGATTTTATGAATCATTACTACGCCGTATTATTGCCTCTCGCCTTGCCTTCAGTCGTGAAAAGGGAAGAAAAAGGGGATCCCATATGGCTGTCCGGATAGAACTTGCATCTCAAGTGAATAATGAGGCAGTGCAAAATGCCAAGGATTCCAGACTGCCGCTCTGGTTGGACGGAAGGAAACTACGAGCAACGTTAATCTCTCCTTTATTTGTTTCCGCAGTGGGGAATTGAGCATGTATCATGTTTCGATGATGGCCAGGATTTGCTGTTTGCACAGTGTCTAGAGAGACCTCTCTATTGCTAGATACACTTTTTGTATTTATTATCTGGGGGTGAGATCAAGGTATCTGCAATTGCATGCAAATATTAGGTGACTGCAGGTACCTGTGCCTGCAGTTAGACTTGCGCTGATGTATTGTGGTAATGTATTTACACACGGGTCTGGACCATCTGGTGCATCTGATGGGGCGGGTCCATTTACCGGGTTATAATAGCTTTCTATTGGACCTTCTCCGAGCGCAGGGTCTGCATTGCGGTAAAGTTACGGACTTTATTACAGCTCTAGTCCCCTTACGAGCTAGCGGTAATGTACGATGACATGAGAATTACCATGCCGTCCGGGTGCAGACGACCTGTCAGTGGAGCTAGCTCTGCTGTTCCAACTTATCGCCTGGACGATCGACCTCATCGTCCTAAGCCCCTACCTGTCCGTCAATCTCTGATCCCCCCTCGAAATCAAGTCACATCGTCCCAGAAGGAATGTTGCATGCTTGTTATCACCCGAGAGGCCGATTCTTCCAGCAAGTGGTAGACAGTCTGCCGTCGGATTAAGGAGACCGACCCATCTTGGAAAGCTGTGCAGAGCACGGCTGCAACACTACTATCTCTCACCCTCGAAATACTACGTTCTTTCTCTTCTCCATAGCCCTCACGACGTTTTGCAACTTTAACTTTCGCTCGTGGGTCTTCGTCTGGTACGCTGTTGATGCTTCCAATTCTATATGTCCAAAGTCTCTCCCATGGCTTCTCGCTAACAGTACAAGCAGGTTGAAGTTATCTGCACGTCTCTATCTCCCTTTCTCCTAGGATATCCTGACATATCGCGGCGTTTCATGGAATATTGGCAAAAGTCCTCGTTTCAATAAGCTTATATCTGATATCTCGCTCATCGTCAGAAAGCGTGTCAACAGCATTATTCTATCGTCATCATCATCATCCGGTCATGATCGTTTTCGTCCGCTAAAGTCCATTCCTTGGTTCGCGTTCCTGCTTCCCTAGTTGGCATCATAAGTCGGTTGGCCTCCAGGGTCCGTTTTCATCATGTCAGATTCACAACCGAATGGAGACCGTTCTGATAAGGCCAAGGCTCCCCTGCGTCGGGAACGAGCTCCAACCATTACCATCGACACCTCTGCTGTTAGCTCTGTTCCAGACTCCTCTCAACCTCCAGTCCAGGTTTTCCCTACGCCACCGCGGCCTTCCTTGAGTGTGCTCACGGACACTGCTGAAGCAACAGATAGCAGCACGCTGTTGAACAGTAGTTACAATGCTTCTCCGTCAGATACCCGTACTCCTTCCCTCCGTTCGTTTGGCTCTGACAGAGAGAGCAGGCCGACCTCGCCTCACAATGTGTCATCGCCTACCTCGAAACAGCCGGAATCTCACTCGAATTTCCTCTCCGTTCCCCATACACGATCTCGCGGGAATTCCTTAGAGTCGGAGTCCTCCACTCACAGCGGCAGTAGCTATGAGGGAGACACGTACGTTCCTACTTCGTCTCATAACTCTAGTCCCTCCACGGATACGGGCAAGAAGAATTCTTCCTCTGCCCTCACCAATGTCATTAGTGACGAGGATGCCCTCAAGCCGGATCCAGGGAGGGAAGAAGATTTCCAGGTCGAAGATAACAAGTTCGCCTTCTCGCCTGGTCAGCTGAACAAACTCTTGAATCCGAAGAGTCTGGGTGCATTCCACGCATTGGGCGGTTTACGTGGGTTAGAGAAGGGTCTGAGGACTGACGTACATTCTGGTCTTAGCCTTGACGAGGGCCCCTTGGATGGTGCTATAACCTTTGAAGATGCTATCTCTCCAAGTCATCCCCAACCACTCCCCAAAGGTGTTTCTGAATACCTGCCACCGTCTGGCCCTTCTGGATCCTCCAGTTACCACGATGGTGCTTTTGCTGACCGTAAGCGAGTCTTTGGAATCAATAAACTTCCCGAGAAGAAGATCAAGACTATCTGGGAGTTGGCATGGATTGCGTACAATGATAAGGTTCTGATCCTGCTTACCATCGCAGCAATTATATCCCTTGCCTTGGGTATCTACCAATCCGTCTCCGCGACAGACGGCGAGGCCCGTGTTCAGTGGGTCGAAGGTGTCGCCATTATTGTGGCCATCCTAATCGTTGTGATTGTGGGAGCCGCGAACGATTGGCAGAAGGAACGCCAATTTGTGAAGCTGAACAAGAAGAAAGAAGACCGCCTAGTGAAAGTAATCCGATCCGGGAGGACAGAGGAGATCTCCATCTTTGACGTCCTTGTAGGAGATGTTATGCATCTCGAGCCTGGAGACATGGTTCCTGTCGACGGTATCTTCATTGAGGGGCACAACGTCAAGTGCGATGAATCTTCCGCCACCGGTGAATCAGACGTATTGCGCAGGACTCCTGCGGAAGAAGTGTACCGGGCCATAGAGCAGCATGAAGATCTCTCCAAGAAAGATCCATTTATTATTTCAGGTGCCAAAGTTTCCGAGGGGGTTGGAACATTTCTCGTCACCGCCGTCGGCATGCACTCAAGTTACGGGAAAACAATGATGTCGTTGCATGACGAGGGCCAAACCACGC
Organism: Monascus ruber; assembly: GCA_002976275.1. NCBI lineage: Eukaryota > Fungi > Ascomycota > Eurotiomycetes > Eurotiales > Aspergillaceae > Monascus > Monascus ruber. The sequence continues at coordinate 1,882,417 of PSNO01000005.1, forward strand.
CGCTGCAGTTTAAGTTGAACATACTTGCGGAATACATCGCCAAGCTTGGTCTCGCTTCAGGCCTGTTGCTGTTTGTGGTGCTCTTCATTAAGTTCCTTGCGACCCTGCATGACAAGCACGGCTCATCCGAGAAGGGTCAGGCTTTCCTCCAAATTTTTATCGTCTCTGTCACTATCATTGTGGTGGCTGTCCCAGAGGGATTGCCATTAGCTGTGACGCTGGCGCTCGCCTTCGCTACCACGAGAATGCTCAAGGATAATAACCTTGTACGACTCTTACGCGCTTGTGAGACTATGGGTAACGCCACGACCATCTGTTCAGACAAGACGGGCACACTTACAGAGAATAAGATGACTGCTGTCGCGGGTGCGCTTGGTGTGGCGACCAGGTTCGGGGATAAGTCAAATACTGCTCAGAATGAAAACAATATGGATTCGAGCCCCGGTGGCGCTTCTCCGGCAGACTTTGCGGCTCGCATTTCACCATCTGTCAAGGAGCTATTACTTCAGTCCATCGTTCTGAATTCCACTGCGTTCGAAGGAGAGCAGGAAGGGGTGTTCACGTTCATCGGGTCTAAGACGGAAACCGCACTGCTTTCCTTTGCTCGGAATTACCTCGGTATGGGATCTGTCAGTGAGGCAAGGTCCAATGCCAGGGTCGCACAGATGGTCCCATTCGATTCTGGCCGAAAATGCATGGCTGTCGTTATCAAACTGGACAATGGCAAATATCGGATGCTAGTCAAGGGAGCCTCAGAAATTTTGCTAGGCAAATGTACTCGAATCATAAATGACGCTACGAAAGAACTGGCCGATTTGCCCCTATCGGAAAAGGAACGTTCAACCCTTGAAGACCTCACAAATACTTATGCCGCGCGCTCATTAAGAACAATCGGTCTCGTGTATCGGGACTTTGATCAATGGCCTCCTCGCGGAGCACCTACGCAAGAGGATGATCGCTCGGTGGTGGTTTTCGATGCAATATTCAAGGACATGGTATCCCTTGGAATTGTTGGAATTCAGGATCCCCTACGTGAAGGCGTGGCCGATGCGGTACATCAGTGCCAACGAGCAGGCGTTTTTGTGCGCATGGTGACTGGAGACAACATCAATACCGCAAAGGCTATTGCACAGGAATGTGGAATCTTCACTCCTGGGGGTATTGCCATCGAGGGACCGAAGTTCCGGCGGTTGAGTCCTCAACAGATGAACCAGATCATCCCAAGATTGCAAGTCGTAGCACGATCCAGTCCCGACGATAAGAAGATTCTTGTCTCACAACTGAGAAAACTGGGAGAGACGGTTGCTGTTACTGGCGACGGAACCAACGACGCGCAAGCTCTGAAGACAGCTGACGTTGGATTCTCCATGGGTATAACGGGAACAGAAGTGGCAAAGGAAGCGTCAGATATCATTCTGATGGATGATAACTTTACTTCCATTGTCAGGGCAATGGCTTGGGGAAGGACTGTGAATGATGCTGTTAAGAAGTTTCTCCAGGTTAGTTGGGACGGTTGTTTTCCAAAATCAAGACTATGGAGGGAAACTAACGATCTTCCGTTTTCTTCAAGTTCCAAATCACTGTCAACATTACTGCAGTTATTCTTACTTTCGTCTCTGCGGTTGCGAGCGGCGATGAGAACTCAGTTCTTACCGCAGTGCAGCTTCTGTGGGTCAACCTGATCATGGACACATTTGCTGCGCTTGCGTTAGGTATGGTTACCTAAAAATGTTTCTGATCATTGCATTCCTCATTTGTGTTGTCTTGCTCTCTTCTAATGTACACTTGTCTTGCAGCAACCGATACTCCTACTCGCACCGTCCTCGATCGAAGACCCGAGCCCAAATCGGCTCCTCTTATCACCTTGACCATGTGGAAAATGATCATTGGCCAGTGTATCTATCAATTGGCCGTGACTTTCGTCTTGAACTTTGCCGGAATGAGCATCTTCCATTATAAAACCGACAGGATACTTCGGACAGTTGTGTTTAACACTTTTGTTTGGATGCAGATTTTCAATCAGTACAAGTAAGTTGGGTGAATCCTACATATGGAGAGACATTTCGCTAATACTATTCTAGCTGCCGCCGTATCGACAATGGTCTCAACATTTTTGAGGGAATACTTAAAAACAGGTATTTCATTGGCATTCAGTGTATTATAGTCGGTGGACAGATCTTGATCATCTTCGTGGGAGGGCAAGCCTTTTCGGTGACTCGTCTGAATGGAGCGCAGTGGGCAGTTGGACTTGTTCTTGGAGTGATTTCGATCCCTGTGGCTATCGTTATTCGTTTGGTTCCAGACGAATTTATTCGAAAACTCATCCCGACGTTCTGGAACCGGAAGAAAGGCCCAGAGCTTATTGTTTCCGATGAGGATACGAAGTACCTGTGGAACCCTGCGTTGGAAGAGATTCGGGATCAGTTGACCTTCATCAAGACGGTACGAGGTGGCAGGCTGAAAAATTTGAAGCACAAACTTCAGCACCCGCAGGAATTCCTTCCCCGATCACGCAGCGGCTCTCGGTCGCGTGACAACTCTGTTCCTGCTACTCCTATTGGCGATGATTCTGCAGGGAGCTCTCAGCCTCCTCCATCGCCAGACTCAAGGTCGAGGGAATCGCGATCAAGGCGGCGCACGCACTCGCGCTCAAGTTCGGCATTTGGACCTGCGGCAGCCATGGCTGGTGTTGTGGCTGGAAGTATAGCCGGATGGTCGCCTATCGAACGGCAACATGGAGAAACGGATTCGATCAGGTTCGCCGGGAATGGCCCCCATGGTGGACTCGACAACCAAGAGGGTATTGAGGTACACCCCGACACAGCTCCTGATGACAAGGTTATTGGAGATTATTCGGCATCCTCGAAAGTGCCCCCCAGCCAGAATCCCGATCTTATTCCATTCTTCGAGCATGCACCGCCTGATCTCACGCCCTCGAATAATTCAAGGAGATCGTTGTCACGGCGGTCTAGGTCAAGCCATCAGAGTCAGACATAGTGGTTGCCGACCAAGCCTTGTTCAAGATACGTTTCTGAATATCATGTTCAACATCTAGTCAGCAATTATCACCATTTATGAACCAACAGATATACGCGTTAGATGCTCACGGAAAAGCCTTTTTTTTTTACCAACACCCCCTCGACATGGCACCCAGCACTTCCTACCCACTGGTGTTTCTGCCTCACGTTTTATTCGTTTGAATTATATCCATCCTTTGTTTGGGAAATTAGTCATGCTTTTGGTGATGTGCTTAACAGGGCGTAGAGGATTTTTGACCATTTTGTTTTGCCTTATTTTAAGTGGAGGGGAAGGAAACAAGTGCACTTTATTGTTCTAATTTCACATAGAAACATTTGTCTTCATCGTATATCTTGGGTGGCTAGAGATTAAGGAACAGGCTGGTGCAAAGAATGGCGAGTTTTCTCCTTTTTGAAAAATTTCTGGTCCAAAACCCAGATTCTACAAACTTACTACCAATCTACCCTAGCCTATACCCTCGTGTATTATTAGGCTAGGTTGAAATGAGATGAGACAAGATTTGGAGTTGAGATCTCAAATTGTCAGGCTTACTAATCAATGCCATTCCACAGGAAGTAACTAGTCTGACGACGCAGCAATACAGCAAATATTAAAACTGTGTACTCTGTAGTAAACAGTATGATTGCGATTATCTAACTAGCTCGCATGACCCATACTATAATTGTAGTGTGTAATGTAGAGGAGTGCAGTAATCGTTGCTCTGCCACGAAGGCCAAAAAGAAAAAGGAAGCACCCCGGATTCGAACCCGGGGACACCAACCAAGTACCCTTGGCCCCAAAACACTTGCATCTCAAATATGCCTTCGGAAGGAAAAAAAAAAACTGGTAGCTTCTCTTTGATTGAGCGTGTCATCCTTAGTGCAGGGGCCATGCTAATCTTCTCTGTATCGTTTCAAATTGACCAAATGCCCGAAGGCATTGTATATATCCCAGTAGTAAAATATAAAGCAAGATTTAAATGGAAGGGTGGTTTGTGATTGGTTTAATATGATTGCAGCGGGAACTAACTTTTTTGGGTAAGGTACTTCCACTTTAACCCATTTCATTGTCAGTACGACCAGAATAGACATTTGCCTTGTCGAGTTATCATCGAGGCAAATAATGGAATTATTATATTATTAAATTTATATGACTATGGCACTGTGGGGTGAGAAATATGGCCTTTAAATAATGCCTTAAATCTGAGCGGAATAATGGAATGGAACGGGTTAGCAGCTCCGCGAAGATATCTTTTTTAACTATTGACTAGCTAGGAACTTACAGAGTATCTCCAGGAAACCGACAACCCAGTAAATAGATAGGTAAAAGTACAATCTCTACCTCCCAATAAGCATAAGTTCCAGGACTCGCAGAGGCGGAAAAGCAACAGCCGTGAAACCCGCGCTGAGCCAGATACCCAGATCGCAGCCTCCGGGGATAGAGCGGGCAATGGGACCGGTGTAGTAGATTTGGTCCTGTTAAGTCAATATGCCGTCAGATACAGAAAAAATAGGATATATAGAAATGATAAACATAAGGGACACACCATCCCAACAATAGCACCGACCCAGCCAGTGAGAAAGGCCAGAGTCGCAGCGACTCCGACAGGGAGTTTGTCTTTCTGGTTCCAGGAAGACCAGTCATAGTCGTAGTCGCGGTTATCATGCTGTACATTATTTCCGTCTTGCTGAATGTGCCAATGTCCATCTCCACCAGATTGAAATCGAAGTCGATATCGACACGACCAAGGACGCCGAAACAGCACATCCTCCTCCACAACGACGACAATCCACACAACAACCCAATACCCAATCAAGGGCAAAAAATTCTTAAAAACCTCATATAGCACCCCCCCCCCCCCCAACGCACAAGCCGTATAAATGACCGTAGTACCGAACGCAAACATGCCCCGAGGAACCCGATCCCACCAACGGCCGAGCATCTGGAAATTCAGTCCCATCGAGTATGCCCCCGGGGCGTTGTTGGATATCACGCCGACGACGTTGAGAATGGCACAGAATTTGCCTACCACACCGCCCAGACTGTTGTAGGCGGCCATCAGGAGCGAGCCCGGAGTGGAGTCGTAGTGTAGTCTCCAGGATTCGTTGGAGGAGATCACTGTTCCCAGGCCGATGCCTAGGGTTAGCGTGGCAGTCATGGCTTGTGTTTGGCCCAGGAGTGTCATGAGAAAGGTCTTCCATGTGCTGATGCTGGGTGGGTAGTAGACATAGTAGTCGGCGGCGATGGGGGCCCAGGCGAGGCTGGCGGACAGGCAGAGAGAGAAGAACGTTAGGCATCTTGCATGTAGGGTTCCTGGTGGCTGGGGGTAAGAGAGGGGCTTGTTGAAGTTGAAGAGGGAGACAGATGACCCCGTTATGATGCTCAGGACTATCAATTGAGGGAGCCAGGAGTATCTATCATCGTCAGCATGTACTCCGTATAATCTCTGCTTTCCTTCTTGCTGTGTATGGTGTATAGCACATACCGCTCATAAAATTGGAACAATCGTATTCCAAAAGTAGCGAGGATCCAACTTGCAACAGCAACGAGTATAATCCCAATTACAACAGAGACATTCCCCCCAGAGACCTTGGAAAGAAGCTGACCTCCCAGAATGCAATTCAGCATAGAATACCCCAGATTAGTGAGAATATTCAACAAAGCACAGATCTTGCTGGGGTAGTATCCCATGAAAAACCGTGTCACGATCTGGTCAGCAGTTAGCGGATATCAATCTTCTGGCTTGAACACACGACCTTGTGCAATGACACAAGGAAATAAAGAAAGAGGGAAAAGAGAAGAAGGGGGAAACAAATCACCAAAGTCCGACTTCCACTCCTGGGTCCCCAAATACTCATATATCCAACCCCAATCCCACCCAAGATGGTTCCAAAAACCGCACACAATGCAGCCTCTGCAAATCCCAACTGAAATACCAATGTTCCCAGTGAGCCGATGATGATATTATTCGTTGCAAGTGTCATGCTGAACCAGAGCAGCATCATCTGGAAGGGGATGCTCATGCCATCATCACCGTTGCTGCTGCTGCTGCTGTTGTTGTTGTTGCTGCCGCCATCGTTACCATCGCCATTGCCATTGTTCTGATTTCCAACCCCCCGACGCTCATTAAGCGGTATCGGATCAATTCCTCTAGTCTCCTCCCAGGATCTGATGATCCGAATGCATTTCGTGATTCGACGGCGAAGATTTAATATGAGGTTAAACTTGCTCTGGGATTTGGTATTCGCGTTCGCCAAATGCGTCTGTACATGCAAATGGGTGTTTGCGCATTGATTCAGCATGTGTGAGTTGATCGTCGACTCATCGCTTTCCTCTTTGACTTCGTCTTCACGGATGAACGTCCTGCTAGACGAGTGGTCTGCCCGCGGTTCGAAGTGGGAGTGTTGTTCCCGTCCCTTAACGGCTTTTTCGATGTCAGATCCCACCATCCTCAAGTATCGATGATAGTGACGAACGACGGCTCTATGGAAATGGTATACGATGGGATGGGTGCGCTGAAAACCCCATACAACTGCCAAAGTGCATAGCAGATGCAAAAATGGATCCTAGGCACAGCTCTCTCTTTATTTATAAGGAAATTAACACATCCTGGACACTTCTTTCGGGACAATAAATGAAGGGGGAAGGAGAGAATAGATGAAAAGGGAGCGTGTCACCATGTCTCTCATCCAATCCCATACACATATCGTTTTGCTTAAACAAAGATCCCAGACTCGGAACGAACCAGCGTGGTGAGCAGTAATCAACAGATTATCTGTTTGATTCGCAAGTACTCTGACCGAGAAGACAAGACGTGCATGTAGTATGTACATACACTGCCACCGTCAATAGTCAGTGTCAATGCTGTCACTGTTGCTGCCAATGGCACCACCGAAAGCACATCACCATGGATAAGTGATACTGTGATACTGTTAAGCCCGAGACTGACCTCTGTACCACGCTTTCCCTTGCACGAATACCTGAATAGCTATCTCATAGACGCGTGCAGTATATACTCCGGTTACCCGGCCTTAAGATCATTTTGTTGCCGTTTCCGGGTATATACGTCGTGGGTCATAGTACGGGCGGGCACGAGCATTGTCTGAGAAAAATGCAACCTTGGCGAAAGCAAACAATAGTTATTCTGGCTACCCAAGGAGCCTGTGTATGCCATGGGGAGGCTCTGATGTGATGTTGTGATGTTGAAACGCAGTTTGCAATTAATTAATACGGATGGTGTCCCGGCTGAAGGAGCCTCACGCTCCCTGCGCAAACTGTAAGAGATAATCAGCAATTCAATGCCTGTGTTATGGCAACAGACAATGAACCCAGTCACACAGAATATCATGAACTCACATTGTATCTCTGGTGAGCATGCATCGTCCAGTCTGGGAGACTAATATCAACTGACCATACGCTTCCTATGATTTACAGCAGAATTATAATAACCAAGGCCGCGGCAAGGCATTTTCAGTCAGAAATCATGCAAAGTTACTTTTAAACCATGTGTTATTCAATTCAACTTCAGACTTACTGAAGACTGGGCACCATGGAATTACAAAATAAGTTAACGCTCAAACAAATTAGGTAGACCAAGACCTGCATAACAGACCAAAGTTCTAGAGGATTATCAAGGGTATTAGACGAGCACATCTGAATTCAAGTCAAGGTTTGTACCACAGTTTACTCCTGCTCTTCGAGAACTTCCTCCTCAGCGCTACAGAAATCGTTAGCGAGTGGCCACAAGAAAACAGATAAACAGGTGAAAACTTACTACTCCTCCTCGCCCTCGGAGATGGACGCATCCTGGTATTGCTGGTATTCGGAGACAAGGTCGTTCATGTTGCTTTCAGCTTCAGTGAATTCCATCTCGTCCATACCCTCACCAGTGTACCAATGCAAGAAAGCCTTGCGACGGAACATAGCAGCAAACTGGTCACCGACACGCTTGAAGAGCTCCTGGATAGAGGTGGAGTTGCCAACAAAGGTGGCGGACATCTTGAGGCCACGTGGGGGAATGGAGCAGAGCGCGGTCTGGACGTTGTTGGGAATCCACTCAACGAAGTAGCTCTGGTTCTTGTTCTGGATGTTGCGCATTTGGTCCTCAACTTCCTTCATGGAGACCTTACCACGGCTGTAGAAAAGGAAGTTAGCTTTGATGCGGGAATAACACACAGAGAGGAACCTGGTAACATACAAGATGGCGGAGCAAGTGAGATAACGGCCGTTACGGAAATCGGAAGCGGCCATCATGTTCTTGGGGTCGAACATCTGCTGGGTCAACTCGGGAACGCTCACAGCGCGGAAAGAGTGAGCACCGCGGCTGGTCAACGGAGCGAAGCCAACCATGAAGAAGTGGAGACGAGGGAAGGGAACCATGTTGACGGCCAACTTGCGGAGGTCGGAGTTGAGCTGACCAGGGAAACGAAGACTAGTGCTGACACCGGACATGACAGCGGAGACCAGGTGGTTGAGGTCACCGTACGATGGGTTGGACAGCTTGAGGGTACGCATGCAAATATCGTACAGAGCCTGGAAAAAGGTCAGCCCATTGACACTAACATCTTCTGCAATCTTGCTCACTCATACCTCATTGTCGATACAGAAGGTCTCGTCGGAGTGCTCGACCAGCTGGTGAACAGAGAGAGTAGCGTTGTAGGGCTCGACAACGGTGTCGGAGACCTTGGGGGACGGGACAACGGAGAATGTGGCCATCATACGGTCGGGGAACTCCTCACGGATCTTGGAGATGAGGAGGGTACCCATACCGGCACCGGTACCACCACCAAGGGAGTGGGTGATCTGGAAACCCTGGAGGGAGTCACAGCCCTCAGCCTCGCGACGAACAACATCGACAACCTGGTCAACCAATTCGGCACCCTCAGTGTAGTGACCCTTGGCCCAGTTGTTACCAGCACCGGACTGGCCGAAGACGAAGTTGTCGGGGCGGAAAAGTTCACCGAAGGGACCAGCACGGACGGCATCCATGGTACCGGGCTCGAGGTCGACCAGGACGGCACGAGGAACGTACTTCTGACCACTGGCCTAATCGAAATTATCAGAAAGGCGCTCTACATGGAATAGGAATCCATCACAGGACGAACCTCGTTGAAGTAAACGTTGATACGCTCCAACTGAAGGTCGGAAGTACCATGGTAGCTGTTATCACATTAGACATTGATGCCCCTTTCCCCCTCACACCCTGCACAATGCCTTGAGATAGATGGAAAAGGGTTCTACTTACACACCGGAGCCATCAAGGCCGTGCTCACCAGAGATGTTCTGCCTATAAAAGAACAAGTCAGCAAAAACTCGACCCCAGAAAACACGAAAGAACAGCTGGAACCTCATCCACCAGGAATGGGGTCTACGCGTTCTTCCATATTCATTCAATAGCCTGAATAACATACCAGAAGGCAGCACCAATTTGGTTACCCTACTCGCCAAACCTCAATATTTAGTCTCCGCGTAGACCAAAAAAGAACAAAAATAACAATCCCTTCCTATGACAGAAATCCCGCCTCCCAAAACGTCGAATAAATCAGGTAAATTCGAAACTTACACACTGGCCGGTCTGAAGATGAACCTGTATCAAGCAAAAAGAAACAAGTTAGCAATTCTGCGTTGTCTGAACGAGTGGGGTTTGTTTGATTTCAGGGGTTCCAGGCTGGAGAAAAACAAGACGCGTCCCGTGGTCAGAAGCGAGGGGAAGGGGAGGGGGAAGACGTACGATCTCACGCATTGTGGAAGAGGATTGACTAGATTGGATGAATAACGGCTATGAGAGAAGGGATAGATTAGGGAATGGAGCTGTGCAGCGGTTGGAGAGAGGACGAGAGGAACAGTCAAGGTTAGGGGTGAGGGAAAAGAAGGGGGAAAGAGAGTTGGGATGGGACGGAGCAAGAGCGGTGAGGAGGCGTTGGGCGGCGTCGTTTTGTGCGGGTTTGGAGAACAACAACAGCAGCACGGGCCAGGCAACGGTTCTTCCCGCGCAGGGACAACTTTCCGCTGGGTCAGACCATAAAAGGAGCTGAGTAGACAACTACGAGATCCATGGATGCATAGGACAAATGGTCTTGAATCGCCATTGTACAACACCCCAAGCTTGATGCCCAACTCCAGCTCCCGGCTTCAGTGACTTCTACGGATGGTCGTCTACCATGACTAGTCAATTCCAAGACAGCGCCAGGGCTTATTTTGCTGCATTTTCCACAACATGAGAGCTTTCCAACCAGGTCCCAAACTCATCCAGTCGATCCCTCTCCTCCTGGTCTTCGGCCTCAATGCCTCGCTCGGCCATATCCTCAAGAGCCGCTCGCTTTTCGTTGCTCTTTTTGAATCTCTCGCTGCCGTCGAAGATGTAGGCTTCTACTCGGGTGCCGGCGAAGTAGCGACCGTCCATAACCTAGTAGAGTAGATTAACATTAACATAAATAAATTGACAGAGCCAAATCTAGTTCAATGGAAGTAAAGAGGGATGAGACATACCCTCACACACTGCCTTGCAGCTTCCGGATCTGTAAATCGTACGCTCACGACCCCTTCAGATTCTTTGTCATATAGCACAACGTTTGTGACTTCTCCCAACTTTGAACATTCATCGCGGATATCTTCCTTGATATCAAGAATCGCAGCTGGGTCCTCCTAAGAAGCAATTCGTCAGCAGGTTCGATCTGATGTTCAGAAGACGGTGAACGCTTACCTCCAGCTCTGCCAAAGTAAACATATGCTTTAGTATTACGACCTTCTCAAATCTCGAGTTCGTCTCCGGTAACGAGGATGGATCTGTATCATCCCAGTCGGCCAGCTTACTACAAGGGTCCGTGTTAGACTATTGCACCCGTGCATGACTTAAAAAACTAAAGAGATGGAGAAGGAAGCCATTGTATACTTGTTTAACTTCTGTGTCCTCCGAATGATCCTTTGTTTCTCCCTCGCGGTGATCTGCGCCGGCGCCTCTTGTTGACTTTTAAAGGAGAAATCTGCTGGTTGAACCCTCATAGGTCCATGCGGCCCTATGACTCCTATTCTGAAATTGGACTCGTCTAACATCTGTATGGCAAGGTTGACAGATTCCGGCCGGAAGTACACGACGAGGGCCTCGCCCTTGAACAGGCCCTTCTCGTCCGTGTACATCTTGATCCGCGGTCGACCGCTATCTATCTCCTCGGCGATGACGCCGCATTTGGAGAAGACGTCTCGGATCTCGTCGAACGTAGCATCGAGAGGGATGGAGGTGACGAAAACCGCAGTGTTGACTCGAGGCTTCTTGGGTTTTTGTGCAATATCCTGAATGAGAGATTTGCCTATATAAGTACTTGAACATCGAAGACCAAGTAGAACGTGCATCGATGGTTTTGACGGTACTGGAAAACCGAAAGAGCTCACCTTCGACTTCCGTTTCCTCTTCAGCTGCTGTCTGCTTTCCTCCTGCTCATCGACACCGGCAACTTTATACGCTTCCTGCTGTTGCTGCAGTAAATCATCATCGACCTATGTAAAGACAAGCACTCAGTCAGATTATTCCTAGAAACCAGTAAAAAAAAAGCAAGCTGCTAGCACGACACGATGACACGCACTGAAAGAATCCACCTCTTCAACGCGGTATCATATTCGTATTCCTGCCCATCCTCCGTCTCCAAGATAAACTTATTATCAAGCTTCGAGAACGAAATCCGGGGGTCACTGTCGAATTCAGAGGGATCTCGCGGGTAACGGTTTAGGGAGGATTCTTCTGCTGCGGGTGCGGTTGCGCTGGTGTCGTCAGGGATTTCCGACGCCATGAGCGCGGAATGGATGGGGCAACTTGATAATTCGAAGTAGTTGGTGTATTAAAGGATTAAGTAGATTAGATAGAATAGTTTCTTTTTTCTGCTTTCGATGAGATGTGGGAATGTGAAATGGTCCGTTTCGTATGTCGATTATCTTGCGGGATCTTGGGCGTTGTCGTTCGGAGAGCTTCCAAAGGGTTCAAGGATGGATTCTGGAAGCATGGACATGAACACTTCCAATCTACCTCTTGATTAATTGCCGTCCATCATCAATGTAGGCCTACCTGCAGCAATTATAACACCGATGCAGTGAAGCATTGCGAAATTATGTGTATGTTTTTGGAATAAGATGGTCTCTTTTTGTATTTCAAGCTATCTATTCACCTTTGTACCGTCGAGTGTCTATTTATTGCCTTTCTAAAAAGGGTCCTCGCAACAATGGCGTCATAACATATTCGACCTTCACATGGCACTTGTTAATAACTACAACGCAACTTGGGAAACAGATATATGAGAAAATAATGGTCGTTGTATCCGATACTCCAGAATCTCCACAAGTTGCTATTATCTTTACTTCAAATGATATTAAATACAGTAATATTTAGAAAATATCTAGGGTATCGGGTATCTGACTCAAAAAAAAAAAAAAAAAAGAACGAAAAAAATGTTGACAAAGGAAATAGGAAGAGAAGAAAGTAATGTATCCCAACGGTGCCAACGCTACTTTGTAACCTCAATAAAACCTGTATTGTGCCGTTGATGAAAGTATCAGAGATGGTAAGGTAGTGTCGAATCGTATCTCATTTAGTCACTTTATACCTTCGCCTCAGGAAGAGTGCTCGGTCCCGCAGGGGACATACTGCGTTTAGAGATGCCGTCCATCTCAACGCCGTTCACAACCTCGCGAGTAACTTCAACGTAGTCGTACTAGAAAAAGGACAGATGTCAGACAGGTTGACAAGAGAGTAAGAATTGCGAGGGAGAAGGGAACTTACAGCAAACTCGCCAATCTCGGCGTCATCGATACCCAAGACTTCGGCTTCTTCTGAAGCACGGAGGCTGAGACCCGGGACCAGATTGATGAGGAATAGGATGATGCAGGATCCAAAAAATGAGTAGGCAAAGCCCGCAACACAGTCGGCAAGTTGGTATCCAAGTTGGATGTAGTGATGGTTCAACCAACCACCATCAATCTCCGTGATTCCGTCCAGATGGGCAATGTAGTCACTTTGTCTCAGGTTAGTCAGGGTTCACGCTGTATGAACACAGGATCCTAAACTTACGCAGCAAAAAGGGCAGTCAACAGGTCGCCAATAATACCGCCAATGGTGTGGATGGCGAAGATATCCAATGCATCATCGACTTTGAGAATGTACTTGAGCTTGGTAGCATAGTTGCAAGCTACAGCTCCCACGACACCATAAATGAAAGAAGCCCATGGAGTCACGAAACCCGAGCCTGGAGTAATGACCACGAGACCAGCGAGCACACCGGAACAGAAGCCAACCGTGGACCATTTCTTCTCCAATCTGTAATCGAGCAGACACCATGTCACACCACCAACACTCGCGGCCAGGTTGGTAACAACAGCAGCCATAACGGCTCGGAGATTAGCGCCTAGGGCCGAGCCAGCATTGAACCCGAACCATCCAACCCAGAGGAAGACGGTGCCGATGACGATGTGGGTAACGTCATGCGGACGATAGTTCAGCTCGTGAGTTCCGTGACCCCGACGCTTCCCAAGCATCAGGGAGTAGGCCAATGCGGCACATCCAGAGGAAATGTGGACGGGTGTACCACCAGCAAAGTCCAAGCCGCCTAGAACAAAGACCCAGCCATGGGGGTTCCAGGTCCAACAGGCAAGAGGATCGTAGATGATGGTGGTCCAGATAAACATGAAAACGATGCAGGGAAGCATGCGGCCACGCTCAGCGAGGCCACCGGAAGCGATAGCGACGCTGGACAAAAGTGTCAGTTAATACTGTTTGGTCTTCCAGTCCCACGGATAGCACTCACGTAATAGCAGCGAACATGCCCTGGTAGACACAGAAAAGAAGATCCGGAATCTTGGTGCTTCCAACAGAAGGAGCCCCCAGGACACCCTTCAAACCAAAGTTTTGCAAATCACCAATATATTTCCCCGCAGTATGGGAGAAAGCGAGCGAATAACCCCAGAAAAACCATTGGAACGATACCACACCGATGGACATTATAGAAAGCCAGATCAGGGATAGGGCAGACTTTCGACGGGCGAGGCCAGAGTAGAAGAGGCTGGTTGCAGTCAGCAAAAGGATTATGGGCCTTCTCAAGTCTGAATACATACCCAACACCCGGAATCATCAGCAGCACGAGTGCTGTTGATGTAATCATCCATGCAATGTCACCAGCATCGTAGTAGATGTTGAGATCTTCAGTCAAAGAATCACCACCGGTCCCCGAGGACGATCCATTATAAGGAACAGGGTATGATGACATTACGTTCAACCCTCCGTACTGATGGAGAGGCTAAAACAGGAAGTCGTAGAGTCAAGGGAAGGGAAGGGTGTTGTGTGTCAGCCCCAGTAGACGTGTAGGAGACTGGATCTAGGGGTAGTATATTTCGATATAGGTAAATCCTAACAAGGAAAAGACGGAGTATCAAAAAATTCGGACGGGGAAGAAAGAGAGAAGATGACAGGAGGAACTGGACAAGTTAAATAAGTAGATGCATTGTGACAGCGCCTGGGCAGGGTATCATAGTTGAATAACACCGGGGTCCACTGCTCTCCACCACGTTCGGAACGCTAATATGGAACGCAGGATCAAGCGTCTTGGCCTTCGTTTAATATTCTTATTGAATTTATTCTGATGGCTTGATCGCGATGCAAACATGGCGTATGGTGGGCGTGACACGGCATCGACTAACTACGTTCGGGATTGCAGTGCGGCGCCGAATAGGAGCGTTTGGAGGCAGCCGCCATGATACGAACAGAATCGATGACAGACGATGGCCGATTTTGTGACTGATGCCAACTGATAACACGCTCATTTTAGCAGTATTTGCAGTTCTGGATATGCAGCTGGACTATGCAGCCATTGGCTGGAGATAGGCGATACTACGCTAGTCTTGTTACGGTTAGACGGTTCCCCGGTTCAGCCATACCTAAATTCCCAAAAGGGAAATCACTCTTCTTAAAACAGATAATCTAATAATTGTAGATGGTTAACTAAATTAGCATTAATTGCAACAATATAATATCGATCCAATATCAATAGTTCTTCAACTCTTCTTTGCATAGATCACCGCTGTGGAACTCGAGGATCGTCCCAATATTTATGTCCCAGAATCACTTCAGATCACCTTCTGGAATGGAAAAAGAAGCATTTCTCTAGCTGGATTGTTATTATCTATCCGGACGTACGTATAATTAACAGTTATATCTACGGATGAGAACTCCCTGCCAGCCTTATCTTGCTCCCCCCAACAGCCAATAGCCAGCCGCCACTCCTTTATCTTTCTCGAAGGAATATAGTTCCTGCTTATCTCGACGGCCAAGTTAGGTATCATTATTATTACTCGGTAGTATTAATTAATCTATCCAGCAATATCAGATTATCATAGTTGCTTGAATCGTTTATATGTTTCTATCACCTCGCAAAAACCAGAAAGAGTGTGCCTTTGAAAGTTCTTCTGGAACGAACACGAATAGCCCCCGTGCCATCAAGAGTTAATTGGCTTCGTTTACGAACTACTAAAAGTGTACTAATATTGCTCAGATGCCAGCCAGCAAAAGATAAGCGTTGGAGGAACCATTGGGCACAGCCGCTGTCTCAGATCTTGACGCGCACGCTTTGCTTCTTCTTGTCTCGTTCACTCTGGAGTCTGTATTATTTCTATCCCAACCGCAATTATTATTACTTTCGGTGCTCCATATTCGCTGTGGTATCATGATCCTTGCAGCCTGCTATCCAGACTATCCTCGTCTTCATTCTAATCTTAGATGCCCTGTAGCACATACCACTCACGCCGGTCAAATCGGTGATATTAGCTCATTTCCCGAGGATGGTTCGTTTGTACATAGCTACGGATCTATCGTGAAACTGATTTTATTCTATTATAATCTTAAGACCTGGTTACAACGGAGCGCCTGAGGGTCTTCCGCTAAATAAGATGAAGTTACATCGTCGTCTCAGCTGTCCGGGAGAATTAATTGGGAATTGTCCACTGGAGGGTCTGTGTCAGGTTTGATATTGATATTAAATAATTCAACAAAGCAGGGCCTCCCCTGCATCTTGCGTCAACCTAATTCTATCCGCTAGCTCACTACGCTCAATTGAAGTGGACCAGGGAGGTATTCCAGAATATCGAAGAAGTGTGGGGAAGTACTAATGATGGATACTTCAATCAGGCCATAATAATCCTGTTAGCATTGGAAGGTAGCAATCCATTATCCCACAGCAGTTTGCTTCCTAGCAGCCAGCTGAGGATGTGTGTCATGAATTATACCTTTTAACCGGGCCAGGTATGGTAGCACAGCGCCCACCGGCTCCTATGGATGGACACTCCGTATGCTGTAGATCTTCATGGTAGCATATCTCACATGATAGAAGCAATTAAAAGGTTCACAGTAATGCATACATGAGACAGCACAGCTGCACATAGTAGTGCAGCAATTGGATAAAACCGACGCTGCCTTTAGGGAATCCAGACGATGTGTGGTGTATGCCACCCAGTTTGGCGACGACTTGGTGATTTTTCCTACTCTCAAAGAGCAGGAACAACACATGATTCTGATTGGAAACCATGTAGGGATTCTCCAGTAAGGAAGTTCTCCAAGACTTTCCGATGTCGCCTTAGACACCGCTGGAGTTTTATTCAGGTGTGCTCGGAAATTGTGATTCCGCTGTGTAGTTGACGTTGACTAGTAGATGAGGACCTTCGTCTGCAGGGTCTAGTCTCCCTTCTCATGAAATCAACGGAATTGTCGGAGTACAACACATAACAGCTGTTTGGAGAGAGGATCGCAGTTGACATGATATTGACCCGGCCTTAGCAAACGGAGCTGGATTAAGTGTTAAGCCAGGCTGCACCGCCACAGGTTCCCTGGTCAGAAGTGCGAAGCTCTCCCGCCCCGACTTCCCCAGAAAGAAGTCTTACCCCTCGGAGGCCGCAATCAAAGCAGTCGGCATCCAGGTGTGCTGATTTTCATCCAGACAATGGAACTTCCAGATATTATCCAAAACAATGATTCGGATGGTTCTGGTTCCTCCGATGAGTTCATGGTTCAGTCGTACGCAATGAGAGATTCTAGCTCGGGCTTCGATGAGAACCTGGATAACCAGCCTGCGACTCCCGCAACCGTTGCCTCCTCCCCTCCTACATCTTCCGGTTTCCCTTCGTGGGGTAGTACCCCTGGTACGCGGCCTCGTGGTTCAAGTCTTGGTGCTGCTTCAGGCCTCGATAAGGGGGCTGCTTTGGATGGGCAACGTCCGTCCGGGCCTGCCAGGACGCCTTCAAACACCTATGCACCGCAGAGACGCCCACCGCAGTATATAAGCATTCAGGGCCACCAACGGCGATCATCCTCCCTAAAGCGGTCCTCCAGACGTGACCCGAATGCACAGTATCGAGCACAGGAAAAGGCTTATGTTCAACGAATCCGAGCGAACCCACTGGCATGGTATCACCATTTAGACAGCCCCGCAAATACAAATGCATCAGATCTAGATCTAGAAGAACCGTCACCTTCATCAGAATTACAGCTTGAAGATGATCCTTACGACCCTGATATTCAATTATTTCTCGCTGATGACAACCAACCTACGATTGAAGAACTTAAGAATCCGAAGAACCAAGAGAGGCTTGAATGGCATTCAATGCTAGCCTCAGTATTGAAGGGAGATGTCGTTAAGCAGGAAAAGCAACGGTTGATTGGGGCCACCGAGTCGAAGAGATCCACCGCTCTGAACAATGAGATTTGGCTAGGTGTCAGAGCGAAAACATGTGGTAGGAGCATTGCCTTTCAGCGGAAACTTATAGAGGAAGCACGAGCTGGCCTTGGTCCTCTAATCGAAGAGGTCATTAGTTTCGAAATTAAAGGTGAAAAGGAGATAGGGAAACCCCCAATTAAGCAGGTCGAGGACATTATGGAAAAGATTGAGAACTTCGAGATGCTGTACGCCACTCAAAAGGAGCTAGAAACCACTCATCCCCGCGTTGCTTCGGAAGAATTCTGCTCAAGCTTCGAGGCGATTGTTGCGTGGCATAACACCACGGCTCTAATCAATACCGAACTTGCGATTCTGCAGAGCTGGGTTGGAAATCTCGAACTCGATTTCAATAAGTCTAGGACGCAGCGCTTTTCTAACGATATTTCTGACGATACATCTTTCCTTGACCGGATTATGAAAGAGGACGGTCTTAAGACTCTTCAGGGAAATCACAATATGCTTAATGGAATAAGCAAAGTAATTCAGAAAGCAAAATGCACACTGATCGACAATGCACAGGCCTTTGCCAAAAGGCACTTGCCCCCTTATATTGAGGAGCTTCTGACACTCATCAATTTTCCTTCCCGTCTAATACAAGAGATCATTCGCGTGCGATTATCGTACGCGAGGAACATCAGGGATTCTACCCAGCAGTCGCCCATCCTTGTTGATCAAATGATTTCACAATTCCAGATATTGATGAGAGTTGCAGTGGAAATTAAACAACGCTATCTCACCGTTTCAAGGCCAGAGCCGGGCTGGGATCTCCCTCCTTGCATAGATGAGAACTTCGATACTGTTGTTTTGGATGCTATGAGATATTATTTCAGGCTCCTGAACTGGAAGTTAAGCGCAAATAAGAACACGTTCAAGGAGGCAGAGATATTAGAGCAGGAATGGGAGTTTTCGAATACAATTGGTCGTCAGCTTGAGGGAGGAGATATTGAAGTCGCAGAGCAATTTAGGTGAGCATTACATCTTGCTATAGAGATCTAGGTTTCTAACGAGACTCCAGTGCTTTGACGGCCAAATCGCTCCAACGTCTCATGATTCATTTTGACCGAGAATTGGTTATGAGAGCGAATGAAGATGTGACTGATATGGATAAACGATTCAAGACAGTCCTTGATTCAACGCGAATTCGCCAGAGAAAGCTCTATCGGTTTTCTCGATTTCTGCGTCAGCTGTTCGAAAATGCCACAGAGTACAACATCACAGCTGATATCGTGCACGATTTTTTCGAGGCATTGCTAATTTCGGATCACTTTCTTGTAAAGTCGAACAATCCCGTGGGCCAAAAGGGCATGTACCTATTAGCACACCACGCACTATGGAATCGTCCTGCAGATATTCAGGCAATCTTGGCAACGTCTTTCCGTGAGGAGGATGCCACGAAGGACTCATCACATACATCCTATGTGCTAGCAATACGTCCAGAGAAGCCAGTTGTATGGCATGGCAGAGAGATGGAGCTGGATATGCTGGAGTTACCTACGGATGTACGACCCGGCAAACTTCGCCTCATCGTGGAAGGCACGCAACAGCGGCTGGCGGCTGCCAGGCATGAACTAGCGCAGTCAACTGGGACCGAACTTGATATGGCTATTGAGCAACGTGCCAACTTACCTCGGGTTAACGCGGAACTAAATAAAATCAAGAAGATCTCGTTCAAACTGTCAATGACAATCATGGACAGTGTTGCGACCGTTAGATCCCAGCTCAAACAGAAGAGGGTCGAGAATCATGACCTTATCCAGGCGTGCTATGCCTTTGCAACTGAGTTTGGCAAGCGATCATCGACTTATGTGGATGCAAACAGACGCGCAATGAACAGCGCCCGGCTTGTGGAGTTGTCGCTAGACTGGGTTGCTTTCATCTGCGATGATTGCGACGCTGCTGACCGGAAAACCTTCAAGTGGGCCGTGGCTGCACTCGAATTCTCCATGGCCATTACCTCTAGCAGGCATCTTCTCTCTATGGATGATGCACAGTTCGGTCGCTTGAGGCTGAAGGTGGCTGGATGCATGTCCCTTTTGATTTCCCACTTCGATATCATGGGGGCTCGATCATCACTCGCTGCGCAGGCAGAGAAGCGACGGATGGAGGAGCGAGCGGGGGCGAGAAATTTCGGCGCTGGGAGGGCATTGACTGATAGAGAAGCAGCCAGACTTGTTCGAGAGCAGCGGCTGGCCCACTTGGCGGTGATCGAAGAAAGCGGGATTGAAGAGAGGGCAAAGCGCCGTGCGTTAGGAAGGGTCCTCGAAGGATCCAATGAGGCGGATAGGTCCCTTACTGTGCTTTCGTCATCAGCTACCAATGTGACGCTGCGGTGGCAGCAAGGCCAATTCATCGGTGGAGGCACTTTTGGTTCTGTCTATGCGGCTATCAACCTCGACAGCAACCTTCTCATGGCAGTCAAGGAGATCCGTCTTCAGGACCCGAAACTCATTCCTAAGATTGCTCAGCAGATTCGTGACGAGATGGGAGTGCTTGAGGTGCTAGACCATCCCAACATTGTTTCCTACCATGGCATTGAAGTGCACCGTGACAAGGTATACCTCTTTATGGAATACTGCGCTGGTGGTTCACTCGCCGCCCTACTGGAACATGGGCGTATCGAAGATGAAACAGTCATCATGGTCTATGCTCTCCAACTCCTGGAAGGCCTCGCATACCTGCACCAGGCCGGGATTGTTCACCGCGACATCAAGCCCGAAAACATTTTGCTTGACCACAACGGTATTGTCAAATATGTGGACTTTGGTGCGGCCAAGGTCATCGCCCGTCAGGGCAAAACAACTGGCCCACTCGATGCATTTGGCAACGCCAACCTCAGCCAAAATAATGCGCGCCAGCGCAACACGCAGAAAACTATGACCGGAACCCCCATGTACATGTCCCCCGAAGTTATTCGTGGTGACTCATCCAATTTGGTTAACCGCGAGGGGGCTGTAGATATCTGGTCATTAGGCTGCGTGATACTCGAGATGGCCACTGGCCGTCGTCCTTGGTCTACCCTGGACAACGAATGGGCCATTATGTACAACATAGCCCAAGGACATGTGCCACAGTTGCCCTCTCGCGACCAACTAAGCGACCTGGGGATTGACTTCCTACGACGCTGTTTCGAGTGCGATCCTTTCAAGCGGCCCACCGCGGCGGAGCTCCTCCAGCATGAGTGGATTGTATCGATCAGGCAGCAAATTGTGCTTGAACCGACTACCCCTAGTGATGTTAATGGCTCTATAAGCAGTTCTAGTGGGGCTAGTCGTAACTCGACTAGTATGTTTTGATTGTTGGTTTTTGGCATGGAATTATTACGAGAGATGGTTATCATACTTGTTCTGTTTCTTTCCTGCATTTTTATCGTTCTTCTTGGTTTCTTCTCCAGCAGGACAGATTCTGCATTTCCGTCCAAATGTTGCCCTATACTCTTATACCTCATTGACTTTGGAATGCCGAAGTTGCATGTGATACCCCTTTCTGTCTTTTTTCTAGTTGAATTCTCCGTGACTTTCATGTTCAAGACAGATAGATCGAAATTGAATTTTCATGAGACATGGTTGATTAATCGGAATTGCTTGCCGTGGATGTTCTCCAGCTCCCGACGTATAACTATAGCTATTATTCGGGCAGCAAGTCCCACTGATTTTCATACCTACCTGGACTAACTGGCTCATATCTATCCTCCCCAATATTCATCACTGAGACTCGGGAAAGTGAATCAACAAGCCAGTGCTCGGGACACGGCATTCTGTCCGTCCTGATCTATAGGAAACTGTATATATACTAGGTATGCAGCTAAAGACAAATGAACGAACATCCGTTGTAAACTCCATCAATACTGATTATCACTTGTTTCAAGTTCACTCCCGACAACCTTCGAATAATGTTGGAAACATTTCCATCCAGCATTTCATACTCCAAGCACGGGGGAGAGGAACCAACCATGAATGCCCCGATATCAACGTCCCCGAAAGCGCCTCCCACAAGACAAGAAGCGGTCTCACCTCTGACGATACCAAGGAGTTATACCGAATGCGCATGTGGGAAGACGCTGACACTGCTAGACGTAAGCAACAACAACAACACCAATCATCACAAGACGACAGCTCCATCACCGAAGCCACGCCTGAAACGAAACAAAAACAAGACAACTGGACGCTATCGGTGGAAAAGAAACAGAAATGGATAATATGTCTCTGGTTACTGGGACTATGTTTGTTGATGATGATGATGATGATAGTGCGAGTACGTCGACGCTTAGATCAGCTGGGAGTGTGGTGGATAAGGGTTGTAAGAAGTCAGTAGTGCAAGTCAAGCTTGATGATGGAGAGCCCAATAATAGGGGGGTTTGCAAGTCTGTGAAGAGGAGGGTGTCCAAGTCTTGAGTCTGTACATATCCATTGCGTTCAGGAAGGGGTTGTCAGTTTGGTCTACTGGTTTCGTCAATAACTACCCAATTTCCCTTAAGACCTGGGAAGCCATACAATATATAGGAATGTGGGTAGTCGAGTCCAAATAGACCAGGGCTAGATACTAGAAGTAACAAAGGGTGTTTTAAAGAGTGAAACTGGTTGTACCAACAAGAATGAGATAACCTTCATATGCTGCCTGTATGAACAAGATGACCCACTGATATCAATACCGAAACAAACAGAATGAGATGAGGCATGTCATCCAACAAAGAAACGCCCATTCGCAATAACAGTCATGAGACATGAGAGGTGGAAAAAATTTGAAAGAAGAAAGGTAGGTAGCTTTCAAATAGATAGAAATATCAATTCTATAATTAAAAAGTACCGGGGAGCATCGATCGGCCGAGGTAAGTGAGGAGCGTTGGGGAGGTAAACCAGGTTCCTTTCATCGACGAGAATCCAGAGCGGAGCCTCTTGTAGTATAAAAAAGTAAGAATGAAAAGCCTTAACTTCCAAAGCGCGAGGAGTGTCGAGCTTTGACTTCGGTCGAGAGGCGGAATATCAGCGAAACTCAACCGCCGGCGTACAGCCGTGGTTTTCGACATGTTTAAGCTCAAGTTGCTGAAACCTGCACATTATCACCGGTTAGAAAAGATCTGCTTGGGAGGATGTCGCTGTTCAATCGGCCAGGCAATACGTACTTTTCACTCTTTGCGTGAAAGTATATCCCGCTTACTGTTCCCTCCACCTGGTTGAAACAGATATAGTAGAACCCCTCAAAGCTTGCCCCGGCAATCGTCCTCACTCGATGGTCCGGAACTAGAAAATACTCCTTCCATCTCATGAAAATGTGTTCGCGCTGTGCAAAATTGCGATAGGTAAAATCCGGTCGCTTCGCCTGTTTCGCTAGGGGTTTCCACGCCGGAAACCGTGCCCAATGGAGCATATCGGTTTTCTCTGTAGCCCCCCATGCCTCGTGCCTAGTCTGAAAAGTGTGTTTGGTTCCGATGATTTCTCCCTCAAAGAAGGTGGTCAACGTAGGGTGGTCCTCGGTGAGACCTGTAGCCGCATGAGCAGTTAGTCATGCATCACCCATGAATCCAAGTAAAAACGAGCAAAACGAAATCAAATGATAGTGTACCTTGAATGCGAAGATAGCCACAGAGAAATGACTCCGCCATGTCCACATGCTTGATCTCCACATCGACATTGTATGTCCGACAATCCGACTGCTGAGTCCCGACGAATTTGCTACCAGCACGGAGGAAGGAGGAGGAATGATTCGGGAGAAGCTGAAGATAGTCAGTTGTATGGAACACTTTGATACGATCTCCCGTAGTTCCAGCTTACCCGAACGCTTGAGAACTCATAGCTAAGCAGAGACGAAGTGGAAGGTGTAGTGATTGGTGTCGCTTCGCTGCCGGAACACGACGACCTTTCACTATCGGGACTCAATCGCCCTGCCGCAGTATCTTCATCGGACCCGGCCATTTGCTTCAAGGAAGCATCTGGAGCTGACTCTGCCCGGAATTCAATCGTATTTGAGAGACCGACACCATCGTGCGGGTGACTTAGGGATGAATGTTCTGGAGAGCCAGCAGTCGAGATAGCATTTGTACCGTGTTGGCCACTCCCAGGAAGAACGCGATGCAGAGGCGAATTCCTCCAAGCAGGATAGGATATGTTTTCGACTTCTGGTGGACAGGTAGCGTGGGCGGAGATATCCTCGGTGATTGGTGTGGCAGTCGGCTGTGTGTTGGTGTTGTTAGTCGGCATTGAGGCGAGTTAGGTTTTGATAGGACATCGGATCGGAGGAAGCACAGGAGGATACATATACTCAGAGGGACAAAGGAACGACAAGAACCGAGTAAAACAGCCACGGAAGAGACAAAAGGGGGTGTGTCGGGGGATGGAAGGGTTGCTGGCAGCTCTGGAAGACTCAGAATTGTCGGGATGGATCATGCGAGCGAAGCGCGCGGGGGAGGCGAACAGGGGAGAAAACTTAAGATTAACGTTTTGCTGTGCAACCACCAGCACAGAATATGACATACATTATCCAACTGGAAAAAGGACACAATCTTCAAAATTTTACACTCCTTTTCTCCCTACGGGGGATAGCAGAACCCATTGCGTCATCATCGTAGGTCCTGGCATGCGACTCGAACCTTGCAGTCATCCATTTTGCCCATATCGACAATTATATTATTGAACAATGAAGTAAAAAAGAAAGCCATTATCCTCGTGAGAACGCCTAATGCCTGCACTGATTTATCACCTTCGCAATTCGTGCCAGAAAGGACCGGTTTTAGATAGGCTTGATCTATATGGAAAGATTGGTAGGTCAGATATATAGGCCCAACCTGGAGAGGCACATGAGTCGCAAGGAAAGACATACCTTAAAATGAAGAGAAATAAGAGAGAACACGAGTGCCTTGAGATCCTGCACGAGGTAATAGAACACACGTAGTCCTTCCGGGTCTGCAGATTCGGTCACATCAACGAGCGATCCGATTTTCGCAGTCTGCAACAGCGCAGGGAATGTTAGCTCGCACGCCGTCCATGGTAGAACATGGGGTAGAAGAGCATACCTCGAAAGAAATGTGTTCATTTCCTATCCGGATCTCCAACTCTTGCCGTCCATCCTTGTTCTTCTGGGGCCATTTCGAATCGTCCTCCCTGTTTGCTAAATCAGCGAGTGCATCTATCGGGCCCTTCCAAAGGTTCCCTACTTGACAATTTCGCTTTCTTTGATGATACGCTTAATCTCCTGGATCATCAAAGAACTCACGCACACTGCAATATCCCTTAGCATGACATATTGTCCCATGTAAGTTACCAAGATCCGTGGGCGACTCACTCTCTTTGCGGATGAGGGAATCATTGCGATAATTGGAATTGTTCGCGTACCGTACGGCGGCGCTTCGACCATCACCGAGCGTGCGAAAATCAAATTCTACTCCATTAGTAGCTGGTTCTTGATAATAAATAAGAAACTTTTTTTTTCTAAAGTACTCACCTAGGAACTCATGCCCAAACCGCCCAGAGTGTCCTGAGCTGCAGGGCTGTCAGCAGCCGGGAAACTTGGGCAAACCACGCATAACGCCTTACTAGTAACGAAGGTAAAATGGTTCGTTTTGGTCCGACATTATCGTCGAAAATATCTCTGCCGCAACGATACGGGCAACTTGCAAAACAGTTGTTTTGTCTCTGTTGGAGTTGGTGACGATTAATATTGCTCTTGAATGGTGAAAACAGTCGTGATGTATTAGTCATCATTGCATACACTGTTAGTTAACTAACTAGTTTAATTACTGGGAGCTCCAACGTCAACATAACCAACTTCATTTAGATAGAAGGAAAATTCCAAGAGCTACATCATTACATACTACAATGAACGTATGAAAAGACTACAGCACACTCTCACGGTCAGTACTGTGCACGTGGCTTACTGTTTTCGCAGAAATCAGAGAACTTCGAGACAGGTTCGGATTAGGTTGATGTTATCCACGTGACCGCGCTAGTGCGGATTGGTCTAAGACCAGATTGCTCTCCGTCGCGCGAAGAGACAGGTTGGCTGTTCTCGTCGGCATCGATGAACGTCTGGCTGGCGAGGGGAGTCGTTTGTCCCTAACTTCTGTTTCTTGTTTCTTTGAGCCCTTCTGAAGGCCATACAACAGGTGAATCTGAGCTGCTCCTTCCTGCCGTCTCGAATTGCCCCAATTAATACTGACAAAACTCCTAGATTCTCCTTACCCTCGTTCCCGGCCGTTCGCTCACCCCCACAAGTCACCATGGCGCTGTTTTTAGATAACGCATACAGTCTAGTCCAGATGGACAATACTGCGGACCAGCCGTCCTTGCAGGAGTTAAAATTGCAGTTGGAGAAAGGCAACGATGAAACGAAGATGGAAACGATGAGAAAGATCGTAACGATCATGCTCAACGGAGACCCCATGTCTCAACTATTGATGCACATCATTCGCTTTGTTATGCCCTCCAAGAGCAAGCCTCTGAAGAAACTCCTCTATTTCTACTACGAAATCTGCCCCAAGCACGATGCGAATGGAAAGCTCAAGCAAGAAATGATCCTTGTGTGGTAAGGACCCCGATTCTATGTTGTTTGGCCCAGGGGGAGCACTCTGGTAACACTGTCTTCTGTGTATAGCAATGGAATCCGAAACGACCTTCAACATCCAAACGAATATGTTCGGGGCAACACTCTTCGATTCCTCTGCAAGCTCCGCGAACCGGAGCTCATCGAACCTCTTCTCTCGTCCGCGCGTTCGTGCTTGGAACACCGTCACTCATACGTACGGAAGAATGCTGTTTGGGCAGTTGCTTCTATTTATCAACACTCCGAGTCACTTATCCCAGACGCCCCGGAGCTTATTCAGACCTTCCTTGAGTCAGAAAATGATAGCACCTGCAAGCGCAACGCTTTCGCCGCCCTTATGACCGTCAGTCACCAGAAGGCTCTGGATTATCTGACATCCACTTTTGACGGCATACCAAACGCAGACGAACTGCTGCAGCTGGCGGAGTTAGAGTTTATTAGGAAGGATGCTGTGCAGAACACACAAAATAAGGTGAATAATTTCCAGAAGGAGGTCGTGCTGCTATTTGACTGACCGGTATAGGCTAAGTATCTACGATTGATTTTCGACCTTCTCGATGCCCCTACGAGCACCGTTGTTTATGAAGCAGCTACTTCCCTTACCGCCCTGACGAGCAACCCCGTCGCCGTGAATGCCGCTGCCAGGAAATTGATCGAGCTTTGCATTAAGGAGGCTGATAACAATGTCAAGTTGATCGTCCTGGATCGAATCGACCAACTGAGAATTCGCAATGAGGGTGTTTTGGACGATCTCACTATGGAGATTCTGCGTGTCCTTTCTAGCCCTGACATTGACGTTCGACGGAAGGCTCTCAGCATCGCACTGGAGATGGTCTCAAGCAAGAACGTCGAGGAGATCGTCATGCTACTCAAGAAAGAGCTCTCTAAGACGGTGGACGAACAATACGAGAAGGTAAGTTAAGCTCCGCTTCCTTTTTGGCATTTCCGGCTTCGAAGCTAACAGCATGTACAGAACAGCGAATACCGCCAACTGTTGATCCAATCCATACATAACTGCGCGATTAAGTTCTCCGAGATTGCCGCCAGCGTCGTCGACCTGCTGATGGAATTCATTGCTGACTTCAACAATAACTCTGCCGTTGATGTAATCTCCTTTGTGAAGGAGGTAGTCGAAAAGTTCCCCAACCTGCGGGCGTCGATTGTTGATCGCCTAGTCTCGACACTGAGCGAGGTGCGTGCTGGAAAGGTTTACCGTGGCGTTCTTTGGGTTGTTGGCGAGTATTCCTTGGAGGAGAATGATATCCGTGAAGCCTGGAAGCGAATTAGGTCTAGTCTTGGAGAGATTCCGATCTTGGCCTCAGAGCAGCGCTTGTTGGATGAAGCCAATGATGAGAATGAGACACCTAAAGAACAGGTCAATGGTCATGCGAAATCGGCGACTCCAACGGGATCCAGGAGAGTTCTTGCTGACGGCACTTATGCAACGGAAAGCGCTCTCACAAGCCAGTCTGCGGCTGCAGCCAAACTTGAGGCGGTTAAGGCTGCTCAGAAGCCACCGCTTCGTCAGTTGATTCTAGATGGCGACTACTACCTGGCCACTGTCTTATCATCTACGTTAACCAAGCTAGTCATGCGTCACTCTGAGCTTTCTCAAGATGCTGCCCGGACCAATGCTCTGCGCGCAGAAGCGATGCTTATCATGATTTCCATCATCCGAGTTGGTCAGTCTCAGTTTGTCAAGGCCCCTATAGATGAAGACTCGGTCGACCGAATCATGACCTGCGTGCGTTCTCTTGCGGAGTTTACGCAGAGAAAAGAGCTTGAGACGACCTTCCTCGAGGACACTCGCACTGCATTCCGCGCTATGGTGCAAGCTGAAGACAAGAAGCGAGCTGCCAAGGAGGCTGACGAGAAGGCCAAAAATGCTGTGCAAGTTGATGATGCGATTCCGATCAGACAGCTCTCCAAGAGAAATGCCGGGGAGGGTGCTGAAGAGATTGAGCTTGATCTTGCCAAGGCTACTGGTGGTGATTCAACCGTGGAATCTGGGCCATCCAAGCTGAGCAGGGTGGTGCAGCTTACCGGCTTCTCTGATCCAGTTTACGCCGAAACGTACGTCACGGTTCACCAGTTTGATATCGTCCTGGATGTACTCTTGGTCAACCAGACCGAGGAGACCTTACAGAACTTGTCTGTTGAATTCGCAACTCTGGGAGACCTGAAGGTTGTCGAGCGGCCGACAACGCACAACTTGGGCCCTCATGATTTCTTGAATGTGCAGGCCACAATCAAGGTGTCTTCGACGGACACTGGAGTTATCTTTGGCAACATCGTTTACGATGGACCCAGTTCCACGGAATCCCACGTTGTCATCCTTGATGACATCCATGCAGACATCATGGATTACATCCAGCCTGCCCATTGCAGCGAGACGCAGTTCCGGACGATGTGGACGGAATTCGAATGGGAAAACAAGATCAACATTAATTCGAAGGCAAAGAGCCTCCGCGAGTTCCTAAAACAGCTTATGGAGAGCACCAACATGGCCTGCCTGACTCCCGAGGCATCGCTCCAAGGCGATTGCCGGTTCTTGAGTGCCAATCTGTATGCCCGAAGCGTATTTGGTATGATATCCACTTTCCCTGATATCTGCAGAATCAGAAATGGATTGCTAACTAGTGTGACTATTAGGCGAGGACGCTCTTGCGAACCTGAGTATCGAAAAAGAAGGCGAAGATGGACCGATTACTGGGTTTGTACGGATAAGAAGCCGGTCTCAAGGTCTGGCTTTAAGCTTGGGCTCCCTCAAGGGTCTCAAAGCATCAGCTGCGTAAATCGAGTTGGGGTTGCGAGTCTATTTAAGTAATATTCCAGTATATTATTCTCTTTTTTCTTCTCTTCTCTTCTGATGCATGACCTTGTTGCCTCGGCTTTTGTTCTCGTTGTGATTACTGTGATGTCACTGGGCAAAAAGAGGATGTCTGAATGGAAAGATACTTTCTGCGAGCGTTTGTGATGAGTAGATACTATTATCAATATGTATAAGCTATAATATATCAGTATTAAAGCCAAATGTACTCAGTAGAAAAGGATTGACGTCCTCATAATGCGTCATGGAGCCGGGTTCCGCGGCAGGATTGCCTATTCGTCGCTAGCACGGAGTGCATCTCTGCATCTCCTGCTCCGTATCTCAGCATTACCTGTTCCTATTTCCATTCTCGCCCCTGCATTCTCTTTGAACCATTACCTTTTAGTCTTAGAATGCCCCTTTTCTGCTTCGCAGCATGAGTTCCACTGTCGACCACACGCGCACATCTAGCGCTTCCCATCCTCCCTGGATCACGGAAGCACAGGAGACGCAATTGCTGCGAGAAGAGAGGACTCTGGCGGTCGGACAGACCCTGTCGTTGAACCTAGGAAGCGAGTCGCTTCTTGTCGTCGGTGAGTGAGTGTCCGTTTTGATGGAAAACAGATAGAGAAAGAAGGTTTGCGATCGTAGGGATATGAAGTCACTGATCGTCTCTGGAACCAGATGAGCGTGCTGCTGCCAAGTCAAAGGATCGTGGTTGTTGTAAACTACCAATACAGAGTAATAACGCGGCCCAATTCTTTTGATGTCTTTGCAGTTTGCTGGCCCTTGGTTTTGGAGATGAGAACCCGAATCTAACTTGTCGGCGCTTTTTTGCTCTTTCTGCCTCTCCTGGCTTAGAAACGAAGATCACCCATGCCATCGCTCTATACAACATCCTCGATGCGCAGCTCTCCGCAGACGGTCTGACAATCAAATTCGTGAAACATGCGTCCAGTAATGATGTCTCCGTCACTTCGATCCGATATCCTATTCACGGGGAGGAAAAAGAGATTGTGGAGGCGTGGACGAAGAGGCTACTCGACCTTGCATATGGAGACGCGCGGAGGCACAAGAGGCTCAAGGTCCTGATCAATCCGTTCGGCGGTAAAGGTAATGCTGCGAATTTATACAAGAAACATGCCGCTCCAATCTTTGCTGCGGCTCGATGTCATGTCGATGTCCAGCACACAACGCATCGTGGCCATGCGACGGAGATTGCGGAGCAGATCGACATCAACGCGTACGATGCTATTGTCTGCTGCTCCGGGGATGGGCTACCATACGAAGTGTTCAACGGACTGGGTAAAAGATTCGATGCTCAACATGCCCTATCCAAAATCGCCGTAGCCATGATACCCTGTGGTTCTGGCAACGCCATGGCGTGGAACCTTTCTGGAACGGGAAGCGTCTCCGTAACTGCCCTGACAATTGTCAAGGGCATACACACACCTCTAGACCTTGTCTCGATTACTCAAGGGAACACCCGTACGCTGTCATTCCTGTCTCAATCGTTCGGCATCGTAGCCGAGTGTGACCTGGGCACAGAGAAATACCGCTGGATGGGCGCGCACCGCTTTACATACGGATTCTTAGTCCGTCTCCTGCACAAGACAGTATGGCCTTGCGATCTCGCGGTGAAGGTTGAAATTGGAAGCAAGAACGCCATCAAACACCACTATGCCGCATACACAATTAAAGATCCCACCAGACGTGAAGTCCCAGATGACGAGGAGGCATCGGGACAGCAATCTCAGGGCTTGCCCCCTCTCAAATACGGCACGGTCAAGGACAAGCTCCCCGAAGACTGGGAGATCATCCCATCCGAGACGCTGGGTAATTTCTACGCCGGAAATATGGCCATCGTGTCAAAGGATACCAACTTCTTCCCAGCCGCTGTGCCAAATGACGGATTGATAGACATTGTGACCGTTGACGGCACCATCCCACGCACCACCACACTGAAGATGATGGACCAGATATCCGATGGCGGCTTCTTCGGCATGCCGGACGTCAAGGTCTGCAAGGCATCCGCGTATCGTCTCACGCCCCGAGAGAAAGAAGGCTATATTAGTGTCGATGGTGAAAGGATCCCGTTCGAGCCATTCCAGGTTGAAGTGCACCAGGGTCTAGGAACGGTGCTGTCCAAATCCGGCTATATCTATGAAGCCTCTGGTCCGAAGTAATATTCTTATTATACTTGTGAATTGCAGGTAAATGGGTGCTTTTGTTTTATTTAATTTTTACCTTTCTCATGTACACTATTATTCTTTAACTCCTTGTCTTTGCCCCCTTGGCTTGGATCATGATACCCTCTTGTCCAGACAGACATCCGGAACCTCGAACACAATCTTTACTTTGTTTTATTTTTGACCCATTCCTCTTTTTGGGTTTCTGTAATGCTATGATTGGAGACGTTATAATCAGCCTGCTCATTCCTGTTGTCTATCGGCTAGAGTTAGAATCATACCAGGAGTCAGGACTATTGATTGATTATTGGAATTATGATCTTCGTAAACAGAAGTATTCTTTAAGGAAACAACTAATAAGTTCTGTGATGAGTGCCAGCTTTCAGCAAATAGCCCTATTAACTCCTACAAATGATGCATACATATGTACTTTTTATTCTCGCATAGAATTTCGTTTTGCTATTCCGCTGCCGTTTTTGGCCACATGTGACGCCAAAACACGGCGGCTTTTCGCCCACACACCACCAACACAATCCTCAGGCAGCATCGTAGCTTTCATTGTCCACAACGCTATTTGCTTCCTATCAATTTTCACAAGGACGCTGGAATGGCCTTCTCAGCGCCCCACTAGCTGAAGGCTAGCTGGCACCTAGCTGCCATGGTTAAAAGCCCAGTCACTCCCGATGCCTTATTCAACCTTTGTTTTGATCCAGTTGACACCCAAGTCATCAGGATCAGCTCTTCCTTCATTCTTCACTGTTCTTTTCTATTTTGCTGGAGTCCATCACTACCTTAGAGCTCTCAACAGCTTTGCTTACAGTTGGCATAAGTCTTCAGTCACATTTTGTTGAAGACAGGTCAATATGAAATCCCCCTCCTCCAGTGAAACCGCCAGTGTATCTACTGACATCAATGATGACCGAATGTTTGAACCCAACTCAGACATAAGCTTGATGGAAGCGGATGCCTTCTGTAATGGTTTGAATATAGAATTCATTTTGGTACTAGATACACGAAGAATTCCTTGAGGGAAGGAAGAGAACAGGAGACAACGGCGTGGTGTACAAGTGTTAGGTCACGTACGCGAGCATGTCTGGATGTGTGTTGGATATTGGTATTTCATGCACCCTGATGAGAAGAAGTTGGAGCCAGGAAAGAGACGGAGTTTCCATCGTGGCTTGGCAGAAATTTACCCCACCAACAGATGATATCCTCATGGGAATATCGCTAGACCTAATACGGTTAGGATTCTACTAGACTGGGGTCTGCATAACCTACAGTGGGGGTTCAAAAGTTTTCAACACGCAAGAACACGCTAAATACACCGCCCAAAATTCTGCAAGGCAAAACAACACGAGCACGTTTGGCTTCAAATCTCTGTACATTCTCTAACTGACCCCTATGGTGACCTTCGGGGTCGCGCAATACGCGCGACCCCGCCAACCACCCGAGCACTGATTTTAGAAATTCGTAGAATTCCAACCCATCAACTTTATCATATAATTTAACCACCACCACCACCACCATGCCTAAATTCAATAAAAATTACGAAAATCAAATGCTCAAAGCCATTGACGCATTAAACACACAAAAGCCTCCAAATATTGCTAAAACTGCGCATGAATATGGAGTTAAACGGCAAACCCTTCCTGCAAGGTGGAAGGGACGGTCCAATCTACTTGAACGGCCACCAACAAACACCAGATTGTCAGAAGAGCAAGAGAAGGCTCTGTGTCGTTATATTGATACTCTAGAGCAATTAAATGTGAAGCCACTTGCACGAATGATCCAATCAAGTGCCAATTCTATCCTGAAATCAACCCATACCAACCTAGACACCCCTCCACCTACTGTCAGCGAGAAATGGTTAAACCGATGGCTAGGAAGGCATCCTGAATATAAGAAGCGTCGCTCTAGAGCTATGGAGCTTGACCGCAAGCGTGCAGAGGATCATGAGGTTATTCAGGAGTGGTTTCAGAAGCTCTATCGGATCATTCAGAACCATGGGATATTGAAGGAGGATATCTACAACTTTGATGAGACTGGCTTCAATATTGGTGTTGGTCGTGATCAATGGATTATTACCAGGGACTTCAATACTAAGAAGCCCCATATTGGCATGAATTCAAATTGTGAATATGTTACTGTGGTTGAAGCAGTTAACACAGATGGTTGGACCTGCCCACCACTTATTCTCATGAGTGGGAGTTGTATACTTGCAAATTGGTTCGAAGCTACTGATATCCAGCAAGACTATTCAGTTGGAGTATCAGAAAATGGCTATATAAAAGATATAGGAAGGGCCAATATACCCTTCTTATATGTGATGGATATGGCTCCCATTTAACACATGAATTTGTTGAATTCTGTGAGAAGACAAATATCATCACATTCTTCTTACCTCCACATACAAGCCATTTCTTGCAGCCATTGGATGTTGGTGCTTTTCATGCATATAAGCACTGGCATTCAGAAGCAGTTGCAGATGCAACTTACTCAGGATGTGGTAAATTTACTAAAGTTGAATTTCTTCATGCTTTAGGGGCAATTCGCAAGAAGACATTCAAACAGCGTACTATTCGGCATGGATTCCAAAAGACTGGCATCGTACCATTTAATCCCTCAATTGTACTCGATCAAATGCCTCAACCAGATTATCCATCTTCTTCATCTACCTCCAACAACAATGATGTTGATTCCTGGGGTAGTACACCAAAAAAAGCCAACCGATTTAGGGAGATTGGTGACAGAATATGGGAGATTCATGATACTGATGAGGATGAATTCAATAAGGGTCTAGGGCTGCTTATTCGTGGTGGTAATATGCTGGCATCATATTCAGCTGCTATCGAAGTTGAGCTTGACCAGTATATTAAGGCTGCTGGGGCCTAGCCTGATAGCATACGCCTTCCGTCATACACGGCCTGAATCTAATTGGGCATAGTGACTGTAGAATGACAGTACCGCATGGATTTTAGCGCCGAAGGATATCGCCTCACATCCATTCATGCTGTCCTTAAAATGTTGGAAGTGTGTCAGGCTTATATAAAATACCCCCAGTAAGACGATATCCGCATTAATACGATAGTAACGGCTGGATAGAATGTATCGTTCTAATGAGATCTGACTGTACTCTAATTCCTGCTTTCATACGATGGCCTGGTACAATCTCTGACAATTGGCCCCCCCAATACCGATCCTGAGCTTGCCTCCACTTCAATGACTAAGCGAGCTTCAAAGGGAATTCCTTTTCTAATAAAAGGAAGGCGGTCAACGCCGGTGGGGTAATTGAAACAAGTTGGGTATTCACCATCTCATCTACCCCGCGACTGCTTCTCCAACAGCCGAACCAAACCTAGAAGATAGGTTCTAGCAAATTCTTACCTAAAAAGTTCCTTTGTGTCTTCAAAAGTCCAACAGTCCGATAATCAGATTATAAGGGGACCAACGCCCGAACAATATTCTTGTTAAAATTTTCCCTTTTTCTCTTTTCTCAAACCGCAGCACAGTATTGGTGATCGACAGAAACCGATGGCTCAATCCATATTTGATACAAATATGGATGATCACGTGACGTTAGTGGTCCGATAGGACCAACTTCGGGAGAACCCCTTTTAGATAGTAATGAATCCTCTGGCAGGGCCCGCTCCGTAGCCTGTAGCTCCTGTCCGCGCGGACTGGTGCCCTTTTGAATCTAAACCACCCCAGCCGAGTTAGTTTCGGCCGTCTTATGTTCCGCTCCGGAATCCTAGACACGTGACTAGAACGTGACTTCTATCAGACGTTAAATAATGCAATCAATCAATCAATCAATCAGTAATGAATCCTCAATGAGCTGAGCGGCATACAATGGAGCGCGTTGAAGGCTTCGTGTAGGGCATAGATTCATTCCAGGTCCGGGACCTGTAGTAAAGGCATCTACTTCTTAGTAGGCTACGTGTGTGTAGCCGATACCGCCTCGTTCAGCCCTTCTTCCCCTGAAATACACAACACAACCCATTGTACCTGAGTATCCTCATGAATGTGGTGGCATCCAGAAGGGGGAAGCCTCTGTTATGACAGAATAAAAAGTCCGTATAGGCACAGACATATCATATTGACTATGGTGGCTGTGGCAGCGCATTTTGCTACAGCAGCCATGGCGCTTTCACTACAATAAATGCATATCACAAAGGCTATATACAGCAGACAACCATAATTTTCTGGCAGAATTCTGGACACCAAGTAGCCAGTGTATGGTTTCACTGTTCTTGTCCATGTAATCACCATTTAAGGGCTTTTCACAAGCGGCGTAGATATCATAGCTAGAAGGGAAGCCAAACAGTGTCATTGAGTCTGTCAACAGCAGGACCATCAGGGTTTACCAGGGCAACATACCTGAAATCGTGCTGCACTCGTTTAGCAAGTGGCATTGGGGCTTTGGGTGCCATCTCGACCAAATACGGCACAAGTTTCTCCGCAACTTGGCTTTCTCGCCCGATCCTGGCACTGGATAAAATCTGCACACGGGAGGCCCAGTTCTTGCGAATTGCTTCGAACAAAGAAAGCACACTTTCGAGCTTGATATCCTTCCGTCTTTCAGGAGAAATCCCAACGCAGCCCCGTCCTCCATTCCCTGTGTGGCACCCTGGCTGCCAAACGGCAGCATAGGGTGGGCGACGTCGCCGATGAGGACGACACAGCCTCATGGCCATCACGGTCCTGACCACGATCAGAATTGAGCTGGGTCTTCTTGACCTCCCACCCGCCTTCTTCGTGGACTACGACACGGTCGGTGCCGCGAAGCAGGCGCTGCTGATGCAGATGCAGGCCAAGGGGCGCGGAGAGCCTGTCGCTGCCTTCAGTATCGTCCACCAGTGGGCGTGAGCTTGTGACTCAATTCACGCGCCAGTCCCCCTCAGACAGACCTGAAGTTTCTAACGTGGTAGAGGCAGAGGAGCCGAAGACGGTCTTGGCGATTTCTGACGCGCCGGTCGAGATCGAAGATGGGCCAAATGCAAAAGCAAATAACCCAAAAGATGGTGCCATTCCTGACAGTCGTCGAGTAATCGAGGAAAGAACCCTCGCAAACTGCAAGATAATTCGCTTCCAAGGCAACCCCTAGCAGCAGCGGCTTTGGACCCAGCACCCGCTGTCTTCCTGCTCGCTGACAAGATCGGCTCCTCTATCGGATACGTACAGCCCCAGTCTTGGCGGGCCCTGCGTCTATGGTGTTGCAGGTATGATCTCATA
The DNA here is from genome assembly GCA_002976275.1 of Monascus ruber. NCBI lineage: Eukaryota > Fungi > Ascomycota > Eurotiomycetes > Eurotiales > Aspergillaceae > Monascus > Monascus ruber. The sequence continues at coordinate 1,918,938 of PSNO01000005.1, forward strand.
CCTTGCCTCAGCCGTGCATCCTCGGTGGTGTAGCTTTTGGTGCGGTTCTTACCATTGAGGTAGCCCGCTTGATGCCTGCTAGAGATGTCGCAGGCGTGATTCTGCTCGACCCACCTACTGGAGCCGGGGATGTGGTGCGCACAGCCAAGACACGGGTGCTGTGGCCCGCGCAGGCGAGCAAGATTGACACTGCGGCCAAGGAGCCGGAGAACCACAAGTTTGAGGCGTGGAGCTGGAGTATGGTGAGCCCAGTCGTACTGGTTGTGCCCGAGGTCCAGGATGGACTCGACAAGTGCAGCGAACAGCTGCCCGGGGCCGAGGTCAGACTTGTGGATGGAGCGCAGGCTGGTGGGCTTTTGAGATTCTCGAGTGTGAGTTCTCCCTTTGTCCGTTTTTGTGTTCCTTGATAGATGAGCGGAACTGATATATCTTGATCGAACAGCTCAATGCCACGGGATGAGTCTGTCAGAATGTCGTGGAAGGGATGAGAGGATAGGGTTTGGGCCTTTTGGGAGTTCTTACCTAGCAGGGGAATTCCCTACAATCATGTCCACCAAATTTCCTAAATGTTATGATGCAGTTGATATACATGGGGCGACAGAAGTATCTGGTCGCTCCCCCGAATCTCCACCAAAACACACCCATTGTACGAATTTTAACCATCAATAACGCAAGACCCATGGACCGTCAACTCTCCCTTATAGCACACCCTATCGCCCCACAGGATTTATATTCTATAACTGAATTGTGCTAGAGGTGGTTGAATGACTAATATTTCGATAATGATCGCCATACATTACTCCTGCGTTAGGGGATTTAACCCTTCCGCTATAGGAAGTTCAACTCTTCCGGTGCCATCTGTTTCCTCCCATTCCATCTGCAGCATAGTCAAATAGACCAACTAAGGCCTCTATCTGACGAATATTCTCCTCAGTGGTGCCTTCTTGATGCTGAGCCCATAGAAGTGCATCCTGCATACTGTTGATAACTGTGCACTAGATGGTAGGTCTTGTGGCGGCCCAGATATATATTCGTCATCCTGGGTACTATCACCACCATGATCAACTATATCGGACAAATCAGGCTCACTAGCATCTTTTTCATCCGATAGGTTTAGGAAATCATCTAAAGATAGGACTTCCTGAGCATCGAGCCTGTCAGCCAAGCTCTGAATCTATTAATGCTTCTGGATGAGCTCTCTCACCTATGATCATCTTCTCTGGTAAGGTTCGTCAGTCAAACTGGTATCAAGATATACCACATGATTGGCTGATCGATCTAAGCAATAATGGATGAACGAATAATGAGCTTGGATTATCATAGGTAGAAAAAATAAACTTAAATAGTAAGCTTATTTAATGTTGGCGGTTATTACTTATTTAGGTTTAGCACCGCTTAGTTAGGTGCGCGCTTCCGAAATCGGCTAAGCGAGGGCGGTCTAACTAAGGAGGTATATCGTTGGTTGCTAACTAGATAGGCCTACGTGGTGGAAAAAGTCAGCGAGGGCGGACCTATGCGGCAGAATCCCACGTGATCCAACACTAACATGTTAGTACACGTGAGGTTCTGCCGTCCTAGACCGCCCTCGCTACCTATCTCACGGCACAGGCAGGCCTACCTAGTAATACGACCATACATGCGCCTATCCATTATAACAAGGCATAACACACGTGACCTCTAACATTTTTTCTTTTTCCCACATACTCTTCACATAAGAACTAGCGTAAAGAAGATTTTATGCCTAAGCTTGGAAATTTAGCCTCTTTACTAATTAGTAAGGTGCAGCCACCATGCGTACGATTAGGTGTACCCCAGCAGCAAGGGGTCCCCATGGTTCAGCTCCTTCCTAGTTAGCATAGCGTAGATAACTAGTCAGCTCCTAGCTAGAACGACGAACTCAGCGAGTTCGATCTCCATCAGCATATATTTTGTTGGCGAGTCGGCCAAAAGGAAATGCCATGACATTAACCTCCGGCCGCACTGCTGATGGACCGTTCAACATATTTGTCGGCCGGCTTAAACTCACGTGACTTAAACGAACACCAGCGATTCGTTGTCATACAATACGATCCCTACGAACAACGCCACGAATTCCTGACCTCAGCACGCTACTCTGCAATCCCTCCAGCCTACGCCTCGCAGCTCAGGACAGCACCACGAACTCGTCAGGGGTCAAACGCCCGTAGAATCGAAGCGCAAGACAGCTCAGAACATACAAACCCAAACAGGCCAACGATTCCAGAGACGATAGAAGAAGGAGACATTGAAGAATTAATAGAGCATGCCAGGGAAACTCTGCGGGAGCAGGGGCAGATCAGGGCCCCAGAGAAGGAGCACAATATCAACACCCCCACAAAATGGGACGACTCAGAAGACGAAGGGCGGTTAGAACAGCGCCTTCAGGCTGCTCGGAAGCGAATTAAGAGGCTGAAGAAGCAACAGGAACTGAATCGGTTGGAGCAACGCATCCGCCAAGAGGAGCAGCAACTGAATCACTTGAAACCGGGTGTTAATCTACATCCAAACTCACTGAAGCGCACTCCAAGGACCCAAGAGGCACAGGTGCGCTCGCAAGCACCGGCACAGCCTATGATAAATGCAATTGAGGAAAAAGCTCCGCCAAATCCATCAAATATGCCTACATTCTCAGTAAGAAACATCCAGGAGTATACTGCATTCATGAAGCAACGTTATTCTACATACTCAGATGATAGGCGGAAGGTTGCGACCACAATCAATCACCTGGATCATGCTACCCTAAACTCATGCGCAGAACACACGAAACAATGGCAAATCGACTACACCTGGGAGGAGTTCGAGGATTTTAGCCTAAGGAAAATCAACTACCCACGCAACCTACAGACGGAGGCTTCGTATCGATACCATCGGGTAATACAGAAGAAGAAACCAATCGGTACGGGAATTTGCAACATTCATGGGAACATTAGAGCGGAAACTAGCACACACATACCAAGATTACCACAAGAAGGAGCACTTGTGGGCAAAGGTAGTTGATGAAGTGCGCCAAGAGGCACAGACATACGCATTTGAACCAGAAACATATGAAGGCTACATAATGCATCTTCAAACCATAGAAAACCAAATCCCAACACGCAAAGCTATGCTGCTCCATGTGGCCCGAGACAAGGGCAAACCAAGACATAAATCAAGATCACTAAGACGCAAGTCAAAATCGTCAACACACTGGAGAGCATCTCACAAACGCTCACATGGCTCATGATCTGAATCAAAGAAACCATTCTGCTGCAGGTGCCAAAAGCCAGGGCATTGGGCTAGCAACTGCAGGGCACCACAACCAGTTCCAAAGACACAAAGAAATTAGATGCACCAGTGCTGGGAGCTGCCGCAGCACTGGGGGTGGAAACAAGCAGCAAAGCGCAAGGGCGCTTGCCACAGAGATAAGGATAGGAGTGGATTCAAAACAACATATAACATGAGCTGATTGACTGTGAGGCAGAGAGCAACTTTATCAGCCAACATTGGGCAAAACAGTACTTACCACCAAGCAATGAACCTTCCAGATGGGTAAATGCACTAGATTGCCACCAGATCACTTCATATGGCCACTATGAACTGCGCCTGGAAGCCACAGATTCCAGCAGCACTATTCAACAACAACAAACACAGCTAGATGCAGTGGACATGACTAGCTACAACATAATTTTGGGCTATCCATGGCTGGCCGCAGCCAACCCGTACATGGAGATATTGGGAAACCACAACAGAGCTTCTCGCAGTGGAACTGATAACACCAGAAGAATGCACCAGAGCAGCCCTCACAGGCGCTACTTTCCATATAATACAGCCAGAGCAGTTTCTAGGAAATGACTCTGTATCATATTTTGGCGCAACCCTAAATGAAGATCCCATACCAAAACAGTATGCAGACTACAGTGAGGTCTTTTCAGAAGAAGTTGCAGGAATCCTACCCATACACACCAAGACCATAACCACCCAATCAATTTAGAACCAGGCAAAGCACCGCCAGTGCGGCCTGTCTATCCATTATCAGAGTTACAGCTAGCTGCACTCTGGGAATGTTTATAGGCATACCTAGAGAAAGATTGGATCAAACCCTCACAGAGTCCTGCGGACACACCAATCCTTTTTGTTCCAAAAAGGATGGGAGTTCAAGGCTCTGGATGGACTACCAGGGGCTGAACGCCACCACTGTCAAAACAAATACTCACTCCCACTCCTAAGTGAAATGCTAGATCGACTTGGAGGTGCGCGAATCTTCACTCAACTAGACCTCCGGGACGCATACCATCGTATTTACATACGCAAGGGGGATGAGTGGGAAACGGCGTTCGAACACGCTATGGGCATTTTGAATATCCTGTGATGCTATTTGGCTTGGCCAATGCGCCTGCCAAGCATACATTAACCGTGCACTTAGTGACCTGCTTGACTCATGTTGTATTGTCTACCTTGATGATATCCTGATCTACAGTCAGGACGAGGAGGAGCACGTTGAGCATGTACGCGCAGTCTTTCCAAGACTGCGTCGTTTTAAGCTATATGCTAGATTGAGCAAATGCGCTTTCAATACGGATAGTGTGGGCTTTCTGGGCTACATCATCAACACACAGGGGTCTGAGATGGAACCCAACAGGGCTGAAACAATAGCACAGGTCTTACTCAATTCATATGAACAATCTGAATACGGCTCTCTAGAGCAATACACAAATACACTGAGAAATAATATCATTGTATGCAACTGAATTGGAATGCCAATTGCAATGCCAATTGCAATGGTACGAAGCAGCCTTGCTACTACTTTATCAAACGGCCGAAGAACTCCCAAACTGGGCCACTACTAGTGAACTACAATTACCAAAAGGAAGCACTGGTGAATATACCCAAGATAAATTCTTCCAACTATGCAATGACATCATTGAAAGAGCTCGTGATACAGAGCCTCAATATACTGTCACCAAACTTGCCAGTAAGGATTCAAACAAAAAAGAACCTAAATGATGAGGACTCTCACCAAAAGGCAAAAACCATGCTGAATGGGCAGCTGAACAATGCACAAAAACACCTACCAGACATAAAATCTGATGTGGATACTGCAATGCCTTATTTCATGGCTGTCCAGACTGCTACTATTTAAATACAGAGAAATGTCCACTAGATTGGACCTAAGACCTCATATATGGTGCTATTTCCCATACCCTAGGTACAGAAGAGCATGCAGAAAAATCCTTTGGTTTCCTCGGCCAAGCTGTACAACAACAACCACCACCACCACCACCACCACCACTGAAGCCAAAACAGAACACCATATCAAAACCATGGCTAGCAGATACTGGACCAGGCAAATCACCCATCAACTGAATGATAGGCCCAGGCCAATCAAAGCCACTGACACGACTATGGTGTGAAGAAGTTTCCCAAAATGCTAAAACAACTCTACCACATACGGATATGAGGTTCCAGAGCATATAGGCATATTCCCCACGAAGATAGAGTTCAAGCAGAGGAAATGGGATCACAAGCCATGATTGACCACCTAGTTGGATATGAAGGGGAAAACAGCCACCTTTATAAGATATGGGTTCTCCATGAGAACCGCATCTTTCGGAGCCATGGTGTTCAAATTGATGAAGGCGATGATATCCATCCTCTCCCACCCTAAGCTTCGAAACAAAAAGACCCAAAGGGGGGTGCAGGGCCAACCACAATGGTGGGATTTTATCAGATTGTTCCCATCCCTAAGACGCCTAAATCCAACTAGATTACCAGCTTAGGAGACCAACTGCAAACACCAGAGAATATGACTACTGACAAAATTCAAACAATATCTCTAGACCAAATGATTACTGCTCCACAAACTGAACAAGCCATACCAGCTGTACCAGCCGCACCGACCAGAACACGAAGCCAAATGGAAGCTCCCAATTAATCATCTTGGGACCAAATGATGACAGACATGGATGCTAATACCCAGATAATGGCAGAACTAGCTAACCCCATATATCACAAAAGCTCGCTTTTATTTTTTAACATCACTCAAGTCAATCGAACCCACCCCATTCTTCATCACTTCTGTCCTCATCCTCACTGTCGCTCTTCCTACTTCTGAACCCCCACTCGACCAACCGGTCGTCATCAAGCGTCTCAGCCGCCCTGGTCCGAACGGGCTTATGGGGGCTTTCCGTGCGAAGCTTCTCTATCGGCCGCAATAGAAGGTCCATGGGCACATCACCCTTGACTTTTCTTTTCCCCTCCGCATTTCCATCTTCATTGTCGTCCTCGGCGTCGAACTCGAGGACTTTCTCTATTTCGTCGATCCAAATGTCCATAATGTGGTATCGAAGACCATCCGGTCCGTGGGGCATGGGGAAGGAGGAATCGGACCCGTCATGCTTTTGTTGTTGATCTGGGTCGAAATTGAGGGGGCATAAGGGTCCCTCTTCGAGGATGGAGAGGTAGGAGGAGAGATCCGACCATTTGGACTTGTTTTCGTTTTCGTTTTTGTCGTCCTCGTTCTCCATGGATTGTTCGGTTGTTGGTTGACTTTCCTGTTTCGCCTTTCTCTTTTTATTTTTCTTGCCCTTGCCCTTCTCTGACGTACGCGACTCTTCTTCTTGTTCTCTCTTCCTCTTCTTCCCCTGTCCCTGCTGTTCGTCCGACGCACGCACGCCCTCTTTCAGAAATACCTCGAATCCAACCCCCACATAGCAACGGATTAGATGCAGATATTTATCCAGACGTAGTCGATCGATAGCATGGAATTCCCGCCCGATAGTAATCCAGAATGCGCGGAGAAAGCGCTGCACCGAGGACCGGGGTAGTGTCGGGACGAGCGAGTACGACAGGGACCGGGCGAGAGCTTGTTGGGTTAAGGGGCGATCGGAGTGGTAGAAACCTAGACAATCAAGGCGAGTTCGTCAGGATGAATGCCCCATTGGTAGAGTAGCAAATCATAGATTATGATTATTGCCGGTGTCTTTTGACGTACAGAAAAAAAGTCCCTTCCATAGTTTGAGCAGCTCGAGAAGAGACAGGTCGGTTCTTGAGCGGAGGAAAAGAGTTAATGATGCTAGAGCTTTGTCGCGAGTTTTGCGATCTGTGTTTTATTCGGTGTCAGTAGCAGCTTGGCTTGTATATGGTATGGATTCTGAAATCTTGACAAGAATCCGCATGGCTGAACTCACCACTTGAAGCTAGCTCCCGTACAAAGGGAGTCTTTTGTAAATCTGTCATCGCGCGAGACTGTCCTGTACAGTGTAGAGGATATTCGATGTTGTGTTTCTCTATCTGGTGGACGATGTTGTCGCAAGCGAGCACGGTATTCTCTCTTTTCTTTCTCGCTGATGAGCTGCTCGGATTGGGGTGCGCAGATTCCAAGATACTTGGATTTTTCTGCTGAAATAATATCTACCAATTGGTAAGTCTGTTTAGTTGAATTAAAAAGACAGTATTATTATATGATGAAACCTCAAGTCAATAACTTTTTTTTTTGCTGCGGGTATGTGTTTGAATTGTTTGTTTTGATTGATGAGGCTAATCTATCTAGATCCACCGGACGGGAACATTCAACAGAAAGACTACTATATCTCAGGAAAAGAAATATATGGAATTCTTAAAATTATTAAACAGAATACTCCATGTTAAATGCTGACGTTTTACTCACAGAGTCGGACGCCTCTTCCATGACATTACATTGCATCTAGGTCATGCAAGTGCCGTACTGTATGCAGCATGGCAGATTTGACAAGAGCAAAGAAAAGAGTGAAAGAACGAATTAAGTAATGAACGAAAAAGGGGGGGGGGGGAAGATAAAAGACCTCTCTTTGCTAAACTCCGGATAAATATCAAATATTGGGTGCCAGACGCTAAATGCAGAGACAGGAGGTCAAACACGAACAGGCTTGAAATGGTTAGAAATTGATAATCGCGCAAGGTTAAAATAAGGGGGTATTATGCAGTAAGAAGGAGACCGGGAATTATTAGATCAGAGTAACATGAGCCGTGACACTAGGCGTTTTGCTGTAGGAGGTTGAAGTTCGACGGTTAGGAGTGATAATGAGAGGAATGACGGAGGGAACAGCACCCAGGAATGCTTACTGGGGCAGATTAAGATCCTTGCGTATTAAGAGTGCCTTCGGGGCCGTAGACATCACAGAGCTATTCGACGATGAAGTTTTGTTGTCAGGATATGGAGCCACGGGTAACGACCATGGCGTTGACGACATGGCCATTTTTCCACCCTTGGCCCAGCAAAGAATCATGTTCCTTGAGGATCTTGCCCAGATATGCGATCCTAACTCGTTGAGGACTGGATATCTATAATTTGGGAGAAATCAGAAATCAGAGAGAAACACTCCCAAATGAATTGTTATGACGTACCCCTGCCTCTTGTTGTATCTTACGGGCAATGAACCCAACACTCTGATTCTTGCCAACGGTAATGACAATGTCCGAGCAGCGGCCATCACTCAGTCGTGACCGGACCTTGATCAGATCCCGTTCGCTCGTCTTCCCTTTTTCTTCTCTGCGTCGCTCGGCTTCGTCGGAGATAAGCTCATCCCCGGACGCCTCATCGGCCGCAAATTTTCCAGCAGACATGGCATCGCCGTCAAGATCGTTGTTCGCTGATTCATCCATGGAACTTCCTTCAATCATATTCTCCGGGTCGCTTACGATGCATTGCGGTAACCGATAGAGAGCACCCTGTTGGTCATAGCAGCCTTCGCAAAGGTCACCCGTGGGTACTGTTACCCCTGCGGCATCGATAATGCTCTGGGCGGTGGTGAGGTCGCCGCTCCGCATCAATGAGATGGCAGCAGCCAGCGCAGCCCAAACCTCGGATCGACCGGTTACTCTAGTCTCAAAGAATTCCCTGCGCTCCTGATCCAATTGGGTGCGCGTCCATGTACGGCGCTTGCTGTACCAGATGTGGGGACGGATAGGTTCGTTGAAATGTTCACTTAGAGGAAGGTTACTCGCCCGCCTCCGACGGCGGCTAGCAGAACGGGTCCCGCGACGTCGTGGGGTATTCTCGGCAAGCGAGCCAGAGGGACGGTCTGAGACGATCGCATTGGAGGCAGAGCGCAAAACTCGAGATGAGGCGTGTGGGCGATTCTCTTCTGTGACTCCTGTCGCATACTGGGGATCGCCGGTGTCACGCGATGACGAGGATAAGCAACAACCCTAGGCGAGAAGCAGGTCAGTGGATGAATGTTGATAGAGACAGAGAAGGCAATTAGATATAATGGAAGGGAAGAGGAAATACCATCTTGCACCCGCATAAGTGACGCTCTCATAGAAGCGTTTCTCGCGGGACTTAAAAATCAAGGAACCCCAACGTGAAGAATGAAGAAGCAAGGAGTACGATAGGTAGAAGCAGCAGCAAGCATTCGGGAGATAACGACGGCGAATAATAGAAAATAATAATACAAATAGAGGATGTGGTCCAAGCGACTGAGAGAATAACCGGAGCAAATACGGAGTCTGAAGGAACCGGCTCGGACAGGATTCTACTACTCCCATCAGGATGAAAACCCAGTGACAGCGTGCGTAGGCGCAGTAGTGCTGCGGCCAACGCCGTCTGGATGCAACGCCAGGCTGTGCGTGGTGTCTTGACTCTTAAGACAGCGAAGACAGCGAAGAAGGCCTTGAGGATTCAGGGATCATTGCATGACCTTAGTGCGCTTAGAGCATACAGCGGATGGGCGAATCCGGTGAATCCCGTCGAAAAGAGCAGAGCGGACCAGGCAGACTGATCAACTCTCCCGCGCTCTCTCGACGAGCAGAAAGACTGGATGCAAGAGAGCGGCTTGGGACTTTTGACGTGAGGAGAAACAAGGATCAGCGACATGAAATGCCGTTGAGTTCGCCAAGGACAGCGAGGGGTGACGACGTGCCAAACAAAGCTTAACGGCCCTCATTGTCGTCATCATCATCATCATCATCATTATCACTCTTTACGCTCTCTTTCTCAAGAGCTCTCTATCCCCTGCTTTCTGGCGTAGTGGTGGCTGGTCACACAGCTCTTCCAGCGTGCGTTGTGTTCTGTCATATTATCTGTCTGATGCTAAGGGCTCATCTATGATGTGTCAGGAACAGACGTGTGGGCTCTTGTTTAGTATCTACAGATGTTCCGGTGAAGGCAAGTCGATGGTATTTTCCTCATATTACTCTAGAGTCTAATGAGATCTCGACAAGGGGATTCTGCCGTGAAACAGTCCGTCTGACTAGCTGCGCCAGTCAGCGAAAACAGAAAGGTACCAGGGCACATTGTAGGACACTTCTCTCCTGGTGCAACTGCAATTAGCACTGCTACCTTGACGGCTGCCAAATCGCTGTGCCACCTAAGAATGACAGTGATAAGATCGAATTTGACTGCGCATGTACAGCGCTGTCCTACACAGCCTACCATGTAAGCCGTGGTCCGTAAACAAGGTTGACCCAGACAACTGTTCAGCTCATCTCCTCGTCCTCATCGTCACTCCCAAAAATAGCTTTGAATACAGCCTCCCCCGGTCGCTCAGCTTCCAGTGCTGCATTGCGTTCTGGCTCCACCACAATCTGCGTTCTACTCTCTAACGCTGCCGGTTCTCCCTCCTTAGCCGAGGCACCACCACCGCCAGATTCGGCGATGAGCTGATCCATGACATCCTTCGAGACTAATTCCTTTGTTCCCGTGGGAGCCTGGTATCCAGCAGACTGGAAGCGTCTCCCAACAGAAGCTTCGGACGGGCGTTCCGGACGCTCCCTTGGGTCAAATTGCACATGCGCAGGTGGCTTCACATTAAACCGTTTGCAGAGTAAGCGAGAAGGGTAGAAGAACAGCGTGCTCCTGGTCATAGGCCCAAACATTCCGATTTTGGCGGCGGCTACGGCCGGATCCTCAGGCTTTTCGGTAGGCTTCATAAGCAGAGGTTCAGATGGGGTAGATGGATTAGGGGCATCAGATGTCGGCTTTGGCCCCGAAGATGCAGAGGTAAACCGAGAAGCCATTATCCCCGAAATGGGTTTAAAGACTTCCGCGGCCCGGGCAAACTCTTCGAGTTCCATAACCCACTCGTCTGTAGTCGAACCCGGGGCACGATCCGGAAGGCTGTCTCGAAGCCCGGCTCGTACCTCCAGGAAAGTTCGATATCGTGATCTTTTCGCTTCGTCTTCTGAGTACGGCATCCAGCCGCCCACAGCTCTAGTTAGAGCTTGGACTGCAACTGGCTTGTCCAATTTCGGGACAAGATCCCACAGGTCCTTTCGCCTTTGCGCGCCGGACAGCTCATGGCCTTTTGGGGCTTTCTCCCCCAGAGCCGGAGGCAAGTTTGTTTTGCCAGTTAGTCGAGCAATCTTCTCCCGGCCCTCTGGTGTCATCCAATCAAAGATAGATTTTCCAGGTAATTGGGCCTCTCCCAACAAAGCAGCTCTGGACGTAGGATCAAGAGAGGAGGTTCTGGCGGCTTCTTTGGTGGAAACGTAGTTGGATACGTCTCTTTCTTTCAAGGGCGCTTTGCGGGACGTCCAATCTTCGGGGACTTCTGGGGGCGAGTAAGTTTTGCCCTGAGAAATCGACAGGCTAGATATGCCCTCGGCAAGAACAAACCCATCTAGGGGCAGACGGCCATCGTGACATTTCCTAAACCCTGCAGAGCTCCGAGCAGCGGCAGTCTTCTTGGATATGAAAACTGGCCTGGATGTCAGCATAGAGTTGGACAATCCTACTGTTGGCTTGGCTACATCTGTTGGTTTCATCTTTTTCTTCTTTTTCTTGTCGCGGCCGATGGTCCGGTTATATGAAATCTGGGGTCCCAACGAATACGGATCTTCATCGTCGGACCCGGTATCATTCAACACACCCACACCAAATCCACCCCGGCTGGGTCCCTTTGCTTTCTGCGGTTTTGACTTGCTCTGAGCCAATCGTCGTCCGAAGAAAGAGTCTGAGCCCTCTTCATCAGAGTCACTCATATCACCCCTGCCGGCCCTCTCGAGGCGTGTCTCACCCTCGTATCCAAGCCCCTTCTGGTCCGTCTTGTGGACAAAAGCAACCATTGGCGGGTTTTCGGGCGCGAAAAGATACATCTCTTCCGCCCCATTGCCGCCTGAAGCTATGTCATCGCCAAGGTTTGCCCTTCGACGTACTTTAGGGCCAATACCCTGTCCCTCTCTCCATCCCATCTTCTTCAAGAGCTTGACCCCCATGGTCTCACCACTGGTCTTCAGAAGATCCACAAGTCCAGCACGTCTCGTTTGGTCGACTTCAGTGCCCCCAAATCCCGTAAATGTATCTGCAGTATGTAGTATCCTCGACTCCTCCGCTTCCCGTAAGTCCTCCTCGTCCATAAAATCTTCCGGTCGCTGCTGAAACCGTTGTTTCACATCCTTTGCCCGGTTCTGGCGCGAGGAAACGAAAGTGCTAGGGGTCCATCCCTCCTTCGATCCGACCGTGTTGAAATACCTAGAGACGGAAACCATCCTCATTTAGTCCTCTATCCAGAGCCCTCCACGAATCGTGAGCTCACCCGGCGCTAAATCCACCGGTGAAGGCACCATGAAAGCGCTTCCTTCCCCGGTCATCTGTCACCTCCTGTTTCCAGATTGGTACATAGGACCCGTCATCACGGGCGCTCTCGTCCAGTGGCGGAAGAGGCGTTCCGTAAAAGGCGTATGGAGATTGCTGCCATCTCAGATCTGCCTCAAAGGCTGCCCGAGCCCTCTTGCCTGCCATGGTGACCAGGTCAGTCGGGACTGCGCGGGTTCGTAAAGCAACGCAAAGGCAAGTAAAAGAGAAGAATCATGACGGTCATCTACGCCGACGATAGCATGTGCTTATGTCAGTCATACGATCACGTGATATACGGAACAGGCTCCATATTACTATTTATTATTAGGTTATGGTTTAGAGACGAGACAAAAATAACAATGATGGATGATAATAATACTAATAATAACAAGAACCAAGACATGATCCAGCCTGGAGAATGTTTAATTAAGACTCCGTCCTGGAAGAGCCGGCTGCCAGTCAGGATCGGAGCAGACTCGCTGGAAATAATAGTGGAGAGTGCTATGCCCAAGGGGTTAGGTTACCTGCATGAATAGCTTGTGACCTAGACAATAGTAACATCAATAGATGCGGAAAGGAGGGAAGAAGCAGGGATCTTGCTCAGAGCATTTTCTTATTTGCGTGGGAACACTGGATGGTTGGCGAATGCCATTATACCTGTGATGACTATTATTGCCTACCTAAGCACTGTACGTCTGCCTCTCCTGGAGTCTTACACTCTACTTTCTCCCCCCCAACTCTCCCATCCATCCGCTTCCCAGGCCGTCCGTCCCCTGGCATCCATCGCCATAGCGCTCTTTTCATCCCTGTCTTTCACGATCTCCCTTCGAGGCGTCTCTAGAATGCGTTTGAGCCCCCCCTGCACTGCTTCTTCCCGCACTCCTGGCTGCTGCTTCCTTTGAACACCTCTCCGTCCTGCGACAACTAGTGCTGGTCGGCCTCCACGAACGCTTCCCCGCCCCTCTCCCGACGCAACTCTGTTTCCCACTAGGGCACCGTGCCCGCTTCAAAGAGGCTTGGATTGACGGGACATCGGTGGATTCGACGGTCGTGATGTCCACAGCCGTCCCATACTCTCCTGGATCGTCGACGGTTGTCCGCAGCCATTCCACCTCCTCCCGGTATCACTCGCATCAACCCGCTCCGTCGGATTTTCCTCACAGAACCCGGAGTGTGGCGGTGAGGCCTACGACGTCGTCCCAGGCACGGCCTCATCATCAATATTCGCATAGTCAACAACAACCTCATTCACGCTCCCAGTCCTATGATCGCCGTCCTCCGCCGAATCCCGCTGCGCCCGCGCCCGACAACGTAGCACGCTGGGACCCTGACGCGTTAAAAGGATCACGCCCTGGCTCATCACGTCGTGAGCCCTCCAGGGAGCACTCCCAAGAGCGCGTATCATACCGCACTGATCTTTCGAAAAGACACCACAGGACCCCTTCAACGAACAGTTACAAACGGGAGGGAGTCGACATGGCATCCACACCGACCGAGGCTGCCTCAGGCCCTCCTCATACTCATCTACATTCATCTGCCTCCATGCAACCTAAGCGTCGGACGACAATCACTACTCCATCGGGGCAGTGGGCTCTTGGGAAGACCATAGGTGCTGGTAGCATGGGCAAGGTCAAGCTTGCAAAGAACATGGAAACTGGGGAGCAGGTGAGCATGTTTTATTTGAACCCTCCTCCCATGTTCCATAATATCGATGCTGCCTAAAAGTAACCCCATATTAACAATCCTTATTATAGGCGGCTATCAAAATTATACCAAGACAGTCAACCGAAGAGCATCGTGGCGGCCGAGACGCCGAAAGAGCCGATCGCTCAAAAGAAATCCGGACTGCCCGCGAAGCTGCCATTGTCAGTCTGGTAGATCATCCATATATCTGTGGTATGCGGGATGTGGTGCGCACCACCTACCATTGGTATATGGTTTTCGAATATGTCAACGGTGGCCAGATGCTTGACTACATCATCTCTCACGTTAAGCTGAAGGAGAAACAGGCCCGGAAGTTTGCCCGCCAGATAGCTAGTGCGCTGGATTATTGCCATCGCAACAGCATTGTTCATCGCGATTTGAAGATTGAGAATATATTAATCAGCAAGACAGGTGATATCAAAATCATCGACTTTGGCCTGAGCAACCTATTCTCCCCAAGGAGTCTCCTCAAAACATTCTGCGGCAGTCTCTACTTCGCCGCTCCGGAGCTGCTGCAGGCAAGACAGTATACCGGCCCGGAGGTTGACATTTGGAGTTTTGGTGTTGTTCTGTACGTGCTGGTCTGTGGTAAAGTACCCTTTGACGACCAGAGCATGCCCCAATTGCATGCGAAGATAAAGAAGGGAGTCGTCGAGTACCCGCAAGGGCTTACTGCAGGTTAGTTTCTAAAAGTTAACATCGTACTGCCGGCATTCCTTTGGTTGCTAATATGGTCTATTTTCAGAATGCCGGCATATCATCTCCCGCATGCTAGTAACAGACCCCCATCAGCGCGCAACTCTAGCGGAAATTATCAATCATCCATGGATGAACAAGGGCTATAATGGTCCTGTTGAGAACTACCTCCCTGTCCGCGAACCGTTGCAGCTCCCATTAGATGCTGAAGTTATCGAGAAAATGACCGGCTTTGATTTCGGTCCTCCTGATTATATTACGGCGCAGCTTACCAAGATAATTACGTCCGAGGAGTACCAGCATGCTGTTAGGACCTCTTACCGGGAGCAACCTACACAGAACCACACCGAAAAGAAACGTGGAGTGTTCGACTTCTACAAGCGGAGAAACTCCGCGAGTAGAGACACCCTCTCAACACCTTCTTCTGAAGCTATCCAACTAGGGAACGACCCCCTAAATGCGTATAGTCCATTGATATCCGTTTACTATTTAGCCAAAGAGAAACTCGAGAGAGAGAAAGCCGAGAGCAAACCAGGAGCTCTTGGTATCCATAGCACGGGCGATGTTACGCTCAAAATGCCAGATCTGCCAGCTCCTGAGGCTGCCCATACCAACCAGTACCAGCTACCTGGCGAGAAGGATGTCGGACGAAGATCTCGTCCTCGCGCGAGGACACATGGGGATGAGGACATCACGGATGGTTTGAAGAACCTCAATCTCGCGCCGCAAAGTGGTCAGGCACCAACCCCCTCGGAGACTCCCGTAAAGAAAGAAAGCACAGCTGTCGGTCTTTTGAGACGGTTCAGCACGCGCAGGACGAAGGATCGTGGCCGTGATTCCGAACGTGAAAAATTCCATCACCACCAGACGCCGTCACTGAGTGTCCAGCCTCCGGCCGATTCGGCAACACCACTTCACAGGGGATTCAGTATGAGGAGAGCCAGGCGTGCAGAACCTGCTTCTTCTGAAGGTCCTTCTGGCCCAGACCTCCTTAAGGCCCCTGGGGCAGCCCAGGAGGCTTCCCGATCTAACAAAATCCTGGGCAGATCGACCAGTGTTAATTCCGCCGATTACCGAGCCCGAAGGGCCGTGCGCAGGGTCGATACTGATGCGTTGGATACACCTTCCGGTCAGCTTTACCAAGCTAATGGATCTGATAACTCGGGCGTAAGTGTGCAGAAAGGGAGGTCTGGAGACCAGGCCACTGCACAGGAACTGAAACCAGCTGGCCGTACTCATGCCACAAGGGCAATGTCGCTCGGCCATGCGCGTCGTGAGAGCATCCAAGCTCGACGCGCAAGACGAGAAGCCGCAAGGGAGGCCAACGTACCAGAGGAGACCGATGCAGATATATCCGGCGCAGGTACTGCATTGGAAAGTGCCAACGACGGGGAAGATCTGTCCAAACCGGTGTATCTCAAGGGCCTTTTCAGCGTTTCCACAACAAGCACTAAGCCGCTACCCGTTATACGCGCTGATATCATTCGTGTTTTGAATATGCTTTCTGTTGATTATGTTGAGATAAAAGGCGGATTCAGCTGTCGGCATGCTCCCAGTATCACTCTCAACCGGGGCGCAGATGGAGAATCTCACAGTTCCGATCGACAAGGCAATTCTACTAGTAATCGCCGTCGCATTAGTTTTGGCGGACTCCTCAATAATGATGATGGACGAGACGAGCCACGACCAAGATCTCAGCGCAGAGCACAGGGCCCGCCCGATCGAAGTTTTGTCACGAACTCAGAAGAGTCGGACGAATACGTTGCGCGGCGCGATAATAATACGGCTGGGGAGCGTGTTGTGGGAGAGACGACGACGCGTGTCGAGGGGGATACTGGACAAAACCTTGTGCTCCGGTTTGAGATACTCATTGTGAAAGTGCCACTGTTCTCGTTGCATGGTATTCAGTTCAAGAAAGTATCAGGAGGTATGTGGCAATATCGGGAAATGGCAAAGAAGATCTTGGATGCCCTGAGGCTTTAAATAATGGGGCACCCTTTGCGTGACACAGATTGTGCAGAACATATATTGGTCAAGTTCCTAATTTGATGACACCAAGAGCATCAAATCATCCCTTTCCACGTCATTTCTTCTCCTCTTTGATGCCTTGAATTTGAATATTACTGAGCAGGCTCATTGTGCAGGTTAATGATATCTTCTGTCATGTTGCATGTGTATATTAGGACTGAACAAGGATGCATTGTGATTATAGCCTATCAGTTATTTTTTGCCCTCCTTTTTTTGTTCCTTTCTTCCCATGTTCATTTTGTTTCATCTACCTTGTGTAGTTATGCAGTTGGCGTGTTCAGTACTGCCTATTATTTACAGGACTATGCTGTCTCCTTGTGTTAACCTCTGTCTGATGTTATCATTGCCAAACCACATAGTATTTATTCTCAATTCTGTTCATGGAGGTGGTTGACTACATACATTGATTCCATCTCATGTCGAGTATGTACTTACTACTTACTACTAACTTGCATAAATAGCATTTCCTTAACAATACCCTGGGCCAAGCAACATACTTTGCTGAAACGAACCCCTCATCTATATGTTTTTTAACGAAGGTAAATCTGATTATATATTGATCGACCCAATTCCAGAATTGATTACTCAACCCAACCGGGCTTTTATGTGTAGGGTGCAGGACATGGATCCTCGCTGTAAGCAAGTCTATATATATAGAATACACTGGTGAAGCCAGGACACCTACTTGGCAGTAACCATAGATGCTGTTCATCTGATGGGGAGTACGCACGGCAAGTTCCTGGACAAATTAGCTGGAACCACTGCTCAATATGACAATATCAATACCTACATAGGATGAGACTGGCACAAGTGTACCGACTGCTATTCCAGCAACAAAAAGGGTTTCAGAACACATATATATGCTGTAGTGCAGGCCCATCGACAGAAGGATCCGCAAATCCATCTATTGCGCTTTGAGCTCAAGTATGGTGATCCGGCCAGTATTCAGATCATCTGCGGTGAAAATGCACCCATGGCATGGGGCAAGACAGTCCAGTTTGTGAACAGGACGTCGGGTCATTGTGTCACGGCTAGGCTCATGTACATTAGTCATCACAGTTAGATCACGTGCTTTTATACGTGACCTGTTGGATCACGTGAGATTCTGCCGTCCTAGACCGCCCTAGCTACCTATCTCACGGCACAGGCAGGCCTACCTAGTAATACGACAATACATGCGCCTACCCATTAGGTTATGAGCCCGTTTTAGCTCTACGATATTGAGCTTAAAAAAGCCTTTCAGATAGGCTAAATTGTGACCTCTCATTGGTCAAACCAGAAATCGAGCGCTTCTAAGCGACTCTGAACACCAGGATCCTTCGATCGATCCCATCCAAAATGGTGGTGCCTCGAACGCCCCCTACCACCGCTAGACGTCACCGTCGTCAGCCAGAATCCACAGATCCTTCATCAGATATAGGCTCCTCCGCTTCCTCAGTAATCTCTGAAGAAATGGAGACCCCAACTGCCCCTAGAGCTCAAAGCTCTACTACAGCCAACACCATGGCCTCCACACCAGACATCACAGCTCTGTTCCAGCAGATGCAGGAACAGATGCAGAAGCAGATGGATCAATTTATGACTCGTTTTAATGCCCTTGAACGCCGTCAATCCCAATCCTCCACTCCTACAGTCTGGGATAACGCTACTCCCTACAATCATATTCAAAATAATACGGCTATTCCAGCCTCAAATCCAGTACAAAAAGATCCTTTTGATCATGTACAAGCTCAAGTTAAAGCGCTCCTACCAGACCGATGCCGAATCACACTGTCTCATGATAATTATGACCTCTGGAGTTCAGCCATTCAAAGAGAAGCCAATGTCCTGAACGCTAATACAGTCTTGCATCAGGATATACCTCCAGCAGGATACTCAGCTTATGATGCTGAAGTATGGCATTGCAAAGCCACTGTCATGAGAGCCCGAATGCTTCATGCTATGACTGCACAAGCCGTTGACAAATTGGGCAACACATATGACCTATCAGCCCATGGTTTATGGGACCGAACTGCTACCTTTTTCGGACGTTCTACTGGTGAAGAACGAATGCTTCTCATAAAAGAGCTCAAGGAGCTCTATATAAAAGACAATGACTACCTATCCTACCAATCTGCGTTTACTAGGATAGTAGACCGCCTTCATGCTATAAAAGAAGCTTCATTTGACAACCTTATTCATGACCTATTTTTTATAGGCCTCCACGAATAGAGGCCGATTTCTGTATTTAGATTGATTCCATAGTTTGTAGGCTGCTCGTGCGTGGGGGGTGTTAGTACACGTGAGGTTCTGCCGTCCTAGACCGCCCTCGCTACCTATCTCACGGCACAGGCAGGCCTACCTAGTAATACGACAATACATGCGCCTACCCATTAACCCATAGATAATTGTTAATGGAGGCATATATATGGTTGGTAACTAGCTAGATAGGCCGAAGTGTTAAAGGGGCTGCGAGGGCGGACCTAGACGGCAGAATCATACGTGATCTAACAATTGTTCTCCTAACCGCCGTAGTCTCACAAAGACCAGCGATTAGCTCTGTACCAAGGCTACATGCACGTTTACCATTCCATTCAATCCCTTAGACGCCTCTTAGAGCCCTTCATAACCAGTATCCGCGCTACTCAGCACTGTGACGCCTGACCTGCATCCTCCGGACCGCAGGCCTTACACATTGTCATGCCACCAAGGTTAGGCAACGGTCCATTTCCCCATCCAGACGACAGGAGAGAATGGACAGCTTGCTTGCTCAGGGGTGATATCTCCATGGAGGTTTCTCTTTAGGAAGTAGACAGCATCTCGGTTCGGGGCATATATTGTTGGAGGATATGCTTATCTATTAGAATGCTAGCTAGGGGCGATCTATCTAACTAATTGTAAGGGATCACCTACACTTCCCCACAAGGCCAAAATGACCAGACCCTGCTCAAGTAAGCACTGAGGAAGCCTGTAAGACACTGCTACTGGGGCACGGCTGCGCCTGTAACGTGCCAGAGCCCGTCTGGGATCACGTGCAACCACGTGCCCAGCAGCCTATCTACGCAGGTCGTCGAGCAGCACGAGCTCTTCCTCTCTTCGAAGCTTTTGGCAGATAGTATCTGGCATTGTTAGATTAAATTCAATCTTGGCCCTTCATAGCGCCTGGTGCTTACTAAATGTGGGTGACCAAAAAAAGGGCGGTCTGAAATGGCAGAACCCATTAGGGTGCTAATATAAATATATATATTATGTTCACGTGACATAACACACAGACAAGAAACACGTCAGCTAACAACACATTTGACCAACACACGCGAGAAGGCTGTTATTTCGCTCAAATTATACCAGGAAGATCCCTGAGACAGTGATAGAAATATTTATCTCAACAATTACCAAATGTTTTAGGGTGAAGTGCGATGTGCTCCGTGCTGGGGGTAGCATAGAAATAGAGCCAAGTTCGCAATTTTGGGGGGGGAAATTAACTTTGAATCGGGCCGCTTTTTCCAACCCCTTTTTTGGTTGCAATTTCGCACTTCTGAGAGCCGCTGCCATCTGGGAATATCAGCTTGAGTGGAATGAAATATTAAATAACCTGCAATAGCAAGTCTTTAAGATGAAAGTAAGGCCAGAAAGAAAGTGAATGAGAAACAAGGCCAATTAGTGAATGCTCAAAGCATCATTGGGACACCTACTGTTGGGTCACGTGATATAAATATGTATTTGCTGGTTAGTTGATTATTAATCAAATGCTATGGATGGGCCAATCACAAGAGGGATTTAGCCGGTTCCCCACCCAGACTAGTGGAAATCAATTCTTCAGCTTTGAGTTGGCCTAACTTAGTTCAGACATCACTCCATCACCTCCTGTCTTCCCCTGTCAACAACTACCCCTTTCTGCAGAAAAAAGCTTTTTTTTACCAGAAAAGCCGCCTGGACATCTCTATTCAACATGGTCATTGACTTGACACAAGATTCTGATTCTGAGCAGGTGAGCCCATGCTATGCCTGAGGTTTGGTGGGCCAAGACCTAGGGGCCCTAGACTTGGACTCATGGCCCCTGGACATCAGAGTATAGACAGCCAGTTTTCCTAGGAAGAGACCAGATATTATCAGGCATCACAGTGTTGTCAATCTGAGTGCTAGGCAGAAGCAGCATCATGCTCTTCAGGGAGGCTATGGTGGTTGCTTTGGTCCCTTTGGGGGTTCACCAAGCACGTGCCACATGTCTGAGACTCAGACTGCCATGTCTGTTTAGCTGTCAGATAAAGATGGTTTAACTCTGTGTTTTGTGTCATGTATTTGTGTTTGTTTTTGGCTGCTTCTTTTGATTCTTCTCATCCTCTGCCTGTTTGTATTCTTAGTCATCTGCTAACTGTAAACAAACAAAACAGCCCCAGAGAACAAAGAGCCTCTTTCCCTACCCCAGATGGTCACTGGCATCCTCAGTGCCTCTCAAGAGAAAGCCAGAAAGCAGCCCAGATGAATTGTCTTTGGGGTCTGCTCCAAATAACCTCACCATCTCCCGCCTCAGCACGTCCACCCCAGCAGTCCATACATCCAATCCGCCACCACTTCATAACGTCAGTGTTGTCATCCCATCGCCGTCGCGTAGGCTAAAGAATGAAATTAAAAAAGCCGACTGGACCAAGAGCAGCCTGAGGTATCTTATCCTTGCTTTCTTAAATGAATAAGATGTGTTACTGACAGATTCAGTCGCATCCCATCGCCGATCACTGGTCTATCTACCAAATACTACCCGACAGATGACATCGAAAGAAGAGCAGCCAGGGCCGCGCACCCGCGAGCTAAGAGGGTTAATCGCAAAGATGTTCCCCTGAGAATTGGGAATCCCGGCGCGATATTAACGCGTAACCCACCAAATGGCTCGTGGAACTTCGATCTCCAGCTACGTAGTTCCTTGAAAAGAAAGCTCTCTCTAATCAAGGGCCCAAGCGTGTCTTTTGCTGCTGGTGATGGTAAGCACCTAGAAGGGTTTGCTTCCGACGTTGAGTTCATCAATCGAGATAAACTGCACAAAAATGTCCATCAAGTCGATGAGTCCTTTAATGCAGGCTGTGCTTGCGGTGATGTGTGCGATCCCACACGCTGCGGATGTCTGTCGCAGGAAGTGGACTCTGATGACCTGATCATTCCGTACCAAAGGGCTAAGGATGATCCTGAACTGTGGGTTTTGACTCCCGACTTTCTTAAGCGGACCTCAATGATCTTCGAGTGCACGTCTCGGTGTGGATGTGATGAAAACTGCTGGAATCGCGTGGTGCAGCGTGGTAGGACGGTTCGATTAGAGATATTCCACACTGGCAACAGAGGCTTCGGTAAGCTGCGGTGTCCCTAGGAGAGTGTGTTTAATTACTTATAAAATGGGCTTTCCATATAGGACTGCGCTCTCCAGACCGAATCCGGGCAGGACAATTCATCGATTGCTATCTGGGGGAGGTGATCACCGAGGAGTCGGCTGATCTACGTGAAGACCTAGCCATCTCGCAGAATAAGCATTCATACCTGTTCAGTCTTGACTTCTTGGTCGATGATGAGAACACCTACGTGGTTGACGGACAGAAATTCGGGTCACCAACCCGGTTCATCAATCATTCATGTAACCCCAACTGCAAGATGTTCCCTGTCTCATGGAACCACGGCGATAGTCGGCTCTTCGACCTTGCCTTCTTCTCTCTGAGAGATATTCCGCCCATGACGGAATTCACATTCGACTACAATCCTACCTGGGAAGGAAGCAAGAAGGTTGATCCCAGCGCAGTCAAGTGTCGCTGTGGCGAAAAGAACTGCCGGGGTCAGCTCTGGCCTACTCAGAGAAAGGGGATGAAATAGATGGAACCTGTCCATTCATTCAGTTCAAATATTTCTGCCTTGTACAATCACCATCAGCATGGGAGTTGGGGATCTAGCAGGGTTTTATGTTGCGATTTTTCTTCTATTGACGTCCCATCAGTATTGATTACAGTTCATACCGTGTATTGTGACAATTACAGTTTCGAATACCCTTTGTTGAATATGTATGGTGAGTTTGGGAAAGAATGGGCAGGATGGTTCTTTTAATGGCGTTCCTGACCAAAAGTCCAAGTCTGGGGGTGATTAGAGCCTGGTAATTAGGGAAATGGCATATTGTACTAATAGAGGGCTATAAGTGCAAATATTAAACTGGGGTAATTGTCCACTTGGTGTCTTTGGTGCAACTACGCCAGTTGTCAGGCTTCTTTCCATTTACCTTTGGGAGTTGTCATGTGTTTACCATGTGTTATATATAATAAACCCTATTGGCAATGTTCAGATATATTTACATCTCTGCAATACGATTGCATCATTCCTAAAGGATACCAATATAAATATAGTAGTGTCGCACGGGACCGTATAATGTTATGTTATGTTATGTTATTATTTAACGTCGCTTGGCAGTCACGTGGCGGGTGACCGCGGCCTCCCAAAGGGCAACCGGACGTGTCTCCCAAGCGTAAACTATCCAAAAGGATCTAAATACATGTTTAAAGATCTAAATATATGCTTAAAGGAGACAAATTCGAGCACTACGTGCTGTAGAGTTGGGGAAGCACCCAGCACTACCCTGGCTGGGGCTTCAAACGGTAGAACCTGTTTTGACTTCCTATGGGCGAGAGGGGGAGCCAGTCCCTCTTTCCCAGGAAGACGGGACCGTATAATAGCATAGTACTCCGTGTTGCTGTCAGTATCTACCATGTGACCTGGATAAAAAATAGCCCTCTCCGGTGGAGGACCTACTGAAATAGGGGGTTCACGAATATATAGGACAATGTATACAGCATCATATATAGCTTCATAGAGCAATATCGTTGCTCTAGCTATAGCAGCAATATGATTATTCTTCCCCTGACAATCTGGCTCCTGTATTTACCAACTGATACCCTTCACGTCTAACATATAGACACTAGCTTATCATATCGGAGAGATCCTCTTCTTACTGGACATCGTCCTGGATATCAGTAAATCTGGCGCCTCCACGGTTGCTTAGAGTTAGCGGGGATGTATTAACTCCCAGCAATCTAGCCAAGATAGATAGTATTATAATAGATAAATTCCTCATCGGAGTTCTCCGTCAATTTGTCATCTCTGACATCTTGATCATACCTACTCAACTTCAAGCCTCGAGTGAAGCGTTCATCATGCCCCCAAGCAAGAGGCGGACCATGTCCTGCCAGACTTGTCGGCGATTAAAGACAAGATGCGAGGTCATCCCGGGGTGCAGGCAGTGTCTCCGGTGCCAGAATCTAAGGTAGGATCATCATGGACGTGTCATGTCATGACCTCGATCGAGACACCCGGCTCATCTTCTATAGACTGGAATGTACACTCCCTTTTGCATCGAGGGTTAAACAGAAAATATTATCACAGCCAGCATCTAGTTCTAATAACAATAACGCTCTGAACATGGAAAAGCAGCCCGCTGCAAAGCAAGAGTGCTGTTCATGTCATGAAAGGCAAATGCCGATGCCCATTTCTCGTAAATAATTCATTTGATTCGAACAACCAAAATAAATAAGAGAACTGACATGGTAAATTATGAAACAGGCTTGCTCGAATCGAGAGCACCCTGGCTGAGATTGCCACGCTCCTCCGCTGCAAAGACTCCTCTTCATCCTGCAGTGCACCTCTAGCTGAGAAGGTTGATGAATCACAGGAAGATCACCAGGCACCAGACCCGCCTGGCTGTGACCAGCCTGAGCAGAGTCCTGGTTTTCACCTCACGACAGACGTTGATCATGACGGGTTTCCACGCGCTGGAACTGGGGCAGTCGCACAGATTGCTCCCATTCAGGTCGTGCGGCAGCTCAACAGTATGATCACTGGTGTGGCATATGGTGCTGATAGCGGAGGCGATATTCTGGATGAACTGCTGGGGATTGGGATAGATCCTGATGGACTGGGAGTCATCTTGTTTCAGGGGTAGGCCTACTTTTCAGCTCTTTCAGCTTGTCGGGGCTTTCCTTTTAATCGAATAATAACATCCAGGTTCGTCCAAATGGCAGCCCCCCTTCAGTTCTTCAAACTAGACTTCCAATCCCTAAAGAGACACCATTCCCTCCTCTTCGCCGCATGTTTACTGGCTGGTATCCAGACCACGTCCGTCCTGCGAGGCTCGGTACTGCATTCGTCTCTATACAGATCCGTCAGAGATAACCTGGGCCGAACAATGTTGAACACGCCAATAGAGCTCTCGACTATCCACACCATGCTGGTATTCTGCGTGTGGAATGTTGCGCAAGATTTTCGCGGTCGATACGTGGATAATTGGTTTTTGAGCGGTTCGGCACTGTTGCATTTATTGCTTGTTCTTGATTTTCGAAGCATCAATCACATAGATTGTGCTGGGGATTTGCAGGTTCGGGTTCAGGCTCAGGAGGGTCTGAGGACGTGGACGTTAGCTTGTGTGTTGCATATAAAGTGGGTTTTCATATAAATCACTGGAATGATTCAAGACATACTGATGATAACCATCAGGTACTCCATCGGAACTGGACAACCACTCGTCATTGACATCAGTCTTATGGAGCGTCTCGTTTCAGTAATGCAGCGTGCTGAAACGGAAGCGGACAGTTTGGAAGAGACCTCCACGGCGGAATTGCAGTTGTATATCCTGCTGTACAAAATCGTAGTCCAGAAAGAGGACAATAGCACTTCGACGGAGAGGACGTGGGAATCCATCGAAGCGTGGTCGAAGAAGCATAACAAGGGTTCCCCCCCAACTACCTACCTCTCATTTCTAGCTCTGATTCTGACAAGCAGCATTAATAGATAATACGCCCGACCTCAAACTCGCCTATTCATCAATCAGCCTCATCCTAGCCCGCTGGGATCTAACGCGTCAATCCTCATCAGCAGACACCACCAACAATATCGTCATACTACGACTAATAAACCAGGCCATTTACCACTCCCACCAAATCCTAGAACAAATGATGCATCCCCACCGCGCACCATCATACGTCCACCAGACCTACAACACCCTTCTCCGCGCGTACGCAGGCGTCACGCTGGTCGAGTACGGAGTCCATCTACCCGATATCCAGGGGACGTTTCGGTTGATGGAACGGGTGCTTCGCTGTCCCGCTCAGGAAGAGAGGCTCGTTGAGCCGGTGTTTCAGTGGGCGACGAACGTTATGCGAAAGAGGGCGTTGGACGCGATACATTGTTCTGTTGAGGTTGACGATCAGCAGCTTGCTGCTGGTGGTGATGATGCGTCTTCGCCGGATTGGACGAGGCATTTTCTTGTTGATGCTATGTTTCCGTTTAATTGATTAGGGGTTCTAGGCGTTCTGTTATTGTTCAAGATGTAGATGATATCAATGATAAATGCAGCGTATCCGTAAAGCATAAAACCAAAAGACAATCATACAGCTTTGCTAATAACATTCTCACCCCCCTTTTCCATCCCAAGATCATGAACAGCAACAGCAACACCCTCAATGGTAATTTGACCTTCACTTCGTTCTCCAACATAATCCCCCGGCTCCTTCCACCCACGCGCCGTCGCCATCCCCTTGACCGGAAAGATCAAACTAGACCCACAATACACTCCAAAAGCAATAAGCAAACTGGTCGGATAAGCAACGTAGTAGAACCTCTGTATGGACAAGGGAGCCTTGACGCCAAGCTGGTTCAGAAACCCGTAGAAGCTGGGCGCGATTGAGACCAGATACGCCGCGAAGGCGCGCAGATTCCATCCGTGCATGAAGTGGTAGAGGCTTTCCTTGCTGCTGGAGTAGAGGGATGGGACATGTAGGTGACCGCGACGGAAGAGGTAGTAGTCGCAGATTAGGACGCCGGCAATTGCAGAGAGGAAGATTTGGTAGGACGAGAGGAAATTGATGAAGACGGAGGCTGTTGCGAGGAGGTACCAGGGGCAGATGGCGTAGGTGAATGCTGTAAGGGATTATTATTATTATCTTGGCGCAACCTGGATATTTTCAACATATTGTATGCGTAGACTCACCTGCGCAGATGAAGAAGCCCCGTTTGATGGTGATATAACGCGGGCATAAGGCTGCGATGTCGTTTCCGGCTCTGTTAAAAGGTCAAAACATGCCCATTACCTTAACCTCAGAGCTTAAACGTACGAAATAGAATTCTCAAAAATAGCCGAGAAGATACTGGCGTAGACGAAACCAAAACCAATAAAGGCGCATCCAACACGATTTGCAGATGTATATCGATCTCCCTCCATCAATCTTTCCAAGAATATCAACGGATTCCAGATGAGCTGTCAAAATGGATCAGCCATAACCACTTGAAAAGGAAAAGAAGAAGAAAACCCACTTCCCCAAAAACCCTCTGGCTCGCAGAAGCAATAACATTCCCCAAAATAGCAACCAGCAGATTAGAAAGAGGAAAGCTAATGACCTGACCAAGGATCACATCATTCGGCTTCCGAGCATAGCGCTGAAGATCAGCGGCATTGGAGATAAACGTCCCGCAGCTCGCCAGACCCAGGAAGAGAAATTTGACGATAATCCAAGACTTCTCGGAGCCATTGATCTGCGTGGGTGTCCTGGGTGTTTTGACCGAGCCTCCAGCCAGCGAGACTGTCCAGCCCAGCATGGCGAAAGCAGCAACGTAATACACGGCTACTTTGATGTAGACCAGGACTCGCATTTTGGGGACAGGGATTAGGAGAAATGCGCAGTTTATGACCCTGTACTGCGTGAGATTGGACCCCATACAGTATTGACAAGTTAAACTGCTGGCTTACCAGTAAACGAAGAAGCAAGCCATACCCCCCGAGTTCAACGCAGACTTAGGACCCATTTTGTCTGGTATATTTGCGAACGAAGGGAAGATTGCATACAGAACCACACTGTGAGAGATGTCAGTATCTGCATATTCTTAAGAAATCCTCATCTTGTATTCTTACTATAAACACTGCGCTCCCTGGACCGTATTAACACCATTCCACACAATCGACATCACAGCCCGATTGAACGTAGGCCACAGTGCACCCCATGGACCGAAACTAGCACGACACAGAACAGGGAATGGAATCCGGTACATCGCGCCGCCTCGTCCGTTGAGGGCCATGAGCAATCCAGCCATGATCTGTCCACCAAAGGAGCAGGCGACGGCTTCCCACATGGTCAGGCCCATGGTCATGCCCGTCGACGCGTTATACAGATTGCTGACGTTCGCGGTTGCTGAGAACCAGAAGAATGTGTAGGTGAGCTGCGTCCAGCGGCGGTCTTTGACGGGAATCGGCCTCAGGTGGTCATTGTCTAGATACTCGACCGGTCGTGGGTTGCCATCTCGGTCGTAGTTCTTCACTAGCAGTCGCTCGCTCAACCAGGCAGCAAGACGCTTGGCCATTTTTTCTTTCTTTTGTTTTCTTTATATATGAAGCCGCGGTGAGGTGTGGAAAGGGAGAGGTTTGACCTGTGCTACCTCTTATGATGATGGGGTTCTACACACCGTTTTTGATCCATGTCCATGGCTGGCGACAATGCTCGGTCTCAGGTAGTCTTGGAAGCATAGACTTCTGTCTTATCAAGGAGCTGATGATATGCTCGATGTTTCGCATCAAGAATGCGAGAGCTGGTCGCTTTGAATTGCCCTTCTTTTGGTTTGCCGACGGTGATCGTCGGAGCTTTCCATCCTCACTTATTCAAGGCCGCCGTCTTTTATCTACACTTCCCTGTATGGGCGTGCCCGACGGTTACCGTCATTATCACCTTGAGTAGCTCATCTATCCTTTGCATTTTGTGCTGGAGATGATGGTTACCGACGGTTACCGACTGTGTCGAGGCTCCATGAGAGATGCCTTGATGAGATTCCATGTGAACTCCATGCAGACAGAGTGAAAGCAGCGAAACCAACAGGATCAGTCTATATAAGCGCTTGCTTCGACCAGGCTCAGTTTAGCTCAGGAGAACTACCAGCTCCCAAATAGCACCATGTCGTCAACCGAGACTCAAACGCAGACATACACGCATATTGAACTACGCAGTGCGCAGGGCCCGACATTTCGCCAGGTATCTACGGCACCACCCCGTCCGGCGACAGAGGATGAGATCCCTGTAATCGACCTGGGCCCGATCGATGGTGATCTTGGAGCCCGGAAGGGTCTTGCAGCTAAGATTCGAGCAGCAGCTGAGAACACGGGATTCTTCTATATCAAGAACCATGGCATATCAGGAGAACTCATCCAGGATGCCCTCTCCCAAGCCAAGCGCTTCTTTGACCAAGCCGCGAGCCAGAAAGAAAAGCTCTCTTCTCAAAAATATGACCATACGATTGGATATTCCGGGGTCGGGTGGGCCCAGGCTAACAGGACGGAATCAAAAGGCAGGTCTGATCAAATATCATGTCGATGGAAAAAGAAAAAGAAGAAGCCAATCCGTTGCTGACCAGAAACCGACTGTAGATCGGAAAGAGACATTTGGCATAGAGTACGACCCCCGACTCGACCTAAGGGGGAATCCAGAAACGACAGGAAGCGACACGAGCTACTACGCCCTGCACGACTCCATCTGGGAAAACGTGAGCCATCTCCAGGGCTTCCGCGACGTTACCATCACCTTCTGGCAGCATCGTCTGGAGCTTGCACGAAAGCTGGTCCAGATCTTCGCGCTGGCCCTGGACCTGCCGGAGACCTACTTCGACGACATCACGACCCATCCCGGCGCGGACGGGCTCTACATTCATTACCCCGGTACACCCGACGCGGACAAAGTCACCGATTTCGATGTGGGAATTGGTTCCCACACGGACATACAGTGCTTCACACTCTTGTGGCAGGATATGTCAGGGGGTCTGCAGGTGCTGAGCGCGTCGGGCGAGTGGTTGAACGCGCACCCTATCCCCGGCACGATAGTGGTCAATATCGCCGATTTCCTGTCGCGGCTGTCGAATAATAGGTTTAAGTCGACGGTGCACCGGGTGTATAATCGACAGGAAGCTTCCCGGTACTCGATGCCGTTCTTTTTTGGGTTCAATCCTGACTCTACCTGCGCTGTCGTCCCGACGTGTGTTGATGAGGAGCATCCGCCTCTTTATGATCCTATTTCATGTGGAAAGGTTGGTTTTTTTCTTTTTTACCCGCTGTTGGGGAATCTTTGCCGGCTGACATTATCTAGTGGCATCGGACTCGATTGGCGATGTCTCGAGATCCAAAGGTCGTGGTGCAGTAGGCTTGACCCGTGGGTTCTGAAATCGTGAAGTTTGGTACATGTGATGGGCCGGGCCGAAGCAGCGGGGAAGCTAGCAGTTCCTAGGTACTTAGGCACATTATTAGGTACTCGATCACGGCTCAATTAGGAATTTGCAGTTCTTGGGATTCTTGTTCAGCAAATTAATCGACACAGATGAGATACGTTATCTTATAAAAAAGGTGGCTGGGTTGTTGTACTAGTAGTTTGTACTATGGACGGCATCGTAGCCACTCTAACATGGCTGATTATGCTATTGCAAGTATGGACCTGTCGGTAAGTATAGTGCAGCTTCAATACAAACCACATGCAGAAAAAAAGAAGAAAAACAGCACGATACTCTTAGACTCCAAACACCAAAGTCCATTGAATAGATGATAAAAGAAATGGATCAAAAAGAAAGGCAGAATGGAGAAAAGAGAGGGAATTAAAAGATATTCCTATCCATCCACACATATGTTCCATTCCATCCAATCCCATTCATGGTTCCTATCCATGCCCAGCAACAGAGCGATCGACAGTGCATCAATATGCATGATTAAAACAAGTATGGCAAGTAGTTGGCGTTGGCCTGAAGAAACGGTGAAATTAAAAGTAGTTGTTGCCCGGAAGAAAAAGAAGAAAAAGGTAATAAAGGTAAACGGTTAGTATGAGACTCGGCGTGTGTTGCGTGTAAAGGTTTCGTAAGAGGTGACGTGAAGTGGAACTCGATCCAATACGGATTCCGCGTGGAGGACACGACGAGCGAGGAAGACATCAGCGAGCTTATCGCAGACTCGCAGATACCAGAAGCCAACGAGGCATGACTTCCTGAAAGAGAGGTAGAATGGTCACTTTTAACTTCTTCTCGAGGGTCCCAAGAATTTGGAACCATACTGCGGTTAGTCTCATGCCTGACCCTCCATTACTTCAACTATGCCGCCCATCACAAATCGTGGTTGTGATTGCGACTGCAACTGCGTCTGACGAGTGGGAGAAGATGAACCAGACGACAGCGCTGCCTTGATACTGTTGCTGACATTGCAACTGTTGTTCCCCGATATATGGGAATTCAAATCCATGGGAATATCCACCGGATCAACTGGCCTTGGTTCCAAGAGTTTGAGGCCTTGTCTTTCTACCGAGTCTTCATCGCACCGATAGCGCTCTTCGTTCAACGCAATGTCGACCGAGGAGGGGCGCCGACGAAGAAGAATCAGCGACGGCCGCGCACGGAGAACCGAGTGTAAGCTGAAGGGGCTCTGACTTCGACTGCGGGTCGCATCTCCATCGGAACGCGAGGACGACAGTCCCCGGTATATTCTTCGGAAAGGAGAGGTAGGCGAGGAGGCGGGACTGGTAGCTGCCGAGCTCAGTGGGCTCGCTGACGAGGAGCAGGAGTAAGGGTATGGATAGGGGTGGTAGAAATCGTCGTTCGCTGTCCGACCGCGGGATTGGGGTGGAAAGGGCACCTCAGTGCCAACCGGGATGTCGAAGGCGGATGGGGATAGCGGCGGTGGCACATTGAGATTGTTGCGTCGCATTTTTGATAGTTTCTAGGTCGCGAGATGGGACCGTTTCAGTTTGAAGAGGAGGGCTGTCGTGCTTCGAGCGTGACTGACGGACGTCGTTGTCGTCGTCGTTGTCGTTGGTATGTCTCCGAACAGTTGTCGGTCGGATTCGGACCACGAGCGACTGCAGGTACGCAAATGCAGCTGGAGTAATAACCTCACTTGAGTATTAGAAGAGTGTAAGGGAATTCCAAGTCCTGCCTGGGCAATATAGGGATGAGAAAGAAAAATAAAAAATAATAAATGATAGATAACACGACACGACACGACGCAAGGAGACAGCACGAAACCAAGAATCAGAAACCAAGGGCGCCTGTTCAAGGGGGCAAAGATATGGGGAAAGACAAAACGAATGCCTTGGAAAAAATCGCAAAAATAAGGAGAGGCAAAGGAAGAAGGCAAAAAGAGAGCGAGAGGATGACGAGAGACAAAGGACAGCAATGGGCAAGACACGAAACGAGGAGTCAGAAAGAAACGGGAAGCAAGCAGCGGCCGCGCCGAGACAGACTTTATCAGAGCCGAGAGGGCTGCTGGGCAGAGTGATAGGTACAAAGGAAGGAGACGGAAGAGGCAAGAATCGTCATAATAGCGCGTTGCAGAAGGTGTCTAAAACACTGAAGGATTCAATGAAGATGAAGATGAAGTTGGTGGTGGTGATGGTGGAGAGGGCTGCATCAACATCATCCTCACAGCACATGATTCTATTAAGATTAATAGTGTGACTGATGACTCTGCTTCTGATAATAATGATATTAAATAAAAGAAGAATAGTACGTAAAAGGGAAACACCCCCAATCATGCCTCTTCCACTCTCCCACTCTTCCATGACATCCGGGCTGATGATCTTATCATCCAGTCTATGCACCAGGATGCAGCGGTGCTGGGATGCGTTCCATGGAACCTTCCATCCGCCCATGGTACGGCCGTCTTTCTCAGGTTATTTATTGCTGGAAACATGCTACTCATAAATTCAATTGCCGCACATGACAGACCGGCCCGTAAAACATCTATCCAGATGGTAGCGAAAATATGTACATGCCCACGCCACTGCTATGCAAGGAAAGAAAGAAAACACCCGGAAATAATCAAAATGGCCAATCCCCCTGTAGTCATCATCCGCATCTATCTCATTCTCCTCGAGGTCGACGCTGTGTAAAGCTGCGTCGGATGCTCTCGCCCCACGCAGAGTTGTCCAACGAGTCCATGACATCCTGCACGCTCATCGCGCTGTTCTGCCGCGAATGGTCCGCTGCGCGTCTCTGCAATCCATCCGATTCGTCTGGCCGGTCGTACATGGCTTCCATGTCCACGCGGCGCGATAGTGACGGGCTGATGGCCGACCATTCCGTTGGTGAGCTGGCTGCTGATGCCTGTCCGCCCATGCTGGTGTTAATCCGGAGTGGTACACCGCGGTGTTGCGATGTGCCAGTGTTTGCGCGACTGCGCGTTGTCGGGGATAGCATCGGCGACGTCTCCCCATCATGACTCGCGGATGCAATATCAGCGGATCCCATTACCACCTGCTCTGGGTTGCTCTTATCATCGTCGTTCGCACCGTTCTCATTGTCACTATCCTGGTAATCTACCAAGATCTCCGGGACCTCGAACTGCGGCACCGCTTCCATCCGAGCTGACCGCCGCTCATTGATCCGCTGCCGGAATCTGCGAGACCAGTACAGGGTGTCGAAAAAACCGATCACCGTGTTTCGACGGACGGCTTCGTCCACCCGCTGCAATCGCGCACGGCGACGCAAGTACTCTTCAAGTCTCAGACTCTTGCTATCGTTGATGACATTGTGATGCGCAAGGACC
Organism: Monascus ruber; assembly: GCA_002976275.1. NCBI lineage: Eukaryota > Fungi > Ascomycota > Eurotiomycetes > Eurotiales > Aspergillaceae > Monascus > Monascus ruber. The sequence continues at coordinate 1,952,462 of PSNO01000005.1, forward strand.
ATAAGGCACGTATGGAACGATATACCACGCACAGGATCCGCAGACACGAGAATCTCCTCGTAAAAATTGTTCAGCCGCTGTCGCCGTTTCCGGATGTCCTCGACCGGTATCCGTTGCACGATTGCAGACAAGTGATCCAGATCCACGCCTTCCACCACTCGTCCATTAGAGGACATTGAGTCCCGAACGTCAATCTGACACTTCTCCAGGATACGCCGTACCATAAAATCTCCCTCATAGATGCGCATTGCAAAAACACCAGTCAGTTCCTATCAAACGACGTTTTATCAGTCATCAGTACCACTGAATGTGAAAGGGCTCCAGTTCTTCTCGCTTACCCCCAGCAACCTAGGGAACTGTTGCTTCGTAATAAATCCAGTTCCATGTGGATCAAATATGGCCCACGCCTGCTTGAAACGCCGGAGTTCTTCCCGGCTGATTGCGTAAAGCCCGCTGCTTCTCTGATAGACATACGAAAAGCTCTCGAAAATAAGGGAAACGAACAGCGAAACAAAGATGTACATGCTGATGATATTCCACGCAATGAAGAGAGTCCGCGCCCACGCCGCACTTCCGCAGTCATCCTGATAATGGTCCTCAGTCTGTGTGCAGTATGGTGGGACCATGGTAGCGAAATCTTCCATGAGCTGATTCCACCCCTCGCCGCAGCTGGTGCGGAAGAGTAATATAAGGGCCCTGGGCACGTCTCTAAAGTTGATGTTGCTATTTTCGTTGGCGCCGAATTTAGTAAGACCGAAGATTTGGTTCATCGCGATGGCAAACGCTAGGAACAGGACAAACCATGTGGCAATCAGATTTCCGATCGCAGTGAAACTTGCAGCTGCCGTCTTGAAAAGCTGGTCGAGCTGATTGTTTCGAGGAATCAGTAGAAGCGTGATGGAAACAAGGAAAAGTTTGTTCAGCTCCACGAGCACTTGGTTATGTGGCATCACGAAACTGAGAATTGTCGTCGTAAGAGTACCGGGTACGGACACCAGCGAGTATAGATCCCATGAGCTCCTCCTGAATCGGTGCCAACCCAGTCCAGTTATCCGAATAATGACATTTGCCATGTAGATTAAAGTGAAGAAGAAAAAAAACGCCTCTGGTAGAGACTCAGTCAGTTGAAGTCCCAGCATCTCTCCTTGCCTGGGTTAAATAAATAGAAAGTGAACTTACCCCGTACTTCTTCCCATACCGGCTTTTCAGGATAGAATTCCAAAATTAGGAGTAACAGGTCAAGCAAGAGGGTTACAGTCACAAACTTTGCCCATCGACCGTGTTTCTTGACAGCCACACGATAGCACCACTTCCTCCACTGCGGGCTGTCGCTGTCAACCGATCTTTTGGATGGAGAAACTTGCCTGAGATGTTTCCGCAGTTCAAGCCAAGAGCGCTGTTCAGCTGTGAGGAAGGCGACACCTGTTTGCTCTGTGTAATTTCGCATGAACACAGACACAAAAAGGGTCAAGACGAAGACGGCACCGAGCAGGTTGAATATGACAAAGAACAGACCATTTGAATTCGAAGCTGAGTTCTGCGGCTGCATACCTACTCCAGTAATGCTCATTACACTCTGCTGGACATCAATCCAACCTTCCTGAGAAACAATCTGGAATAATATGAAGAGGGACTGGCCGAAGTTGTCAAAATCGTAGAAGGGATTAGACGCCGCGCGCGGTGCAAGAACGTCCCAGTTGTAGGGCGAACTAGCATATTCGTCTATGCATGAATTCAAACTCCCGTTTATATTGCCATCGTTACATTGTACCAGTTGTCCGCTAAACAAGTTCACGGCGTAAATGGCGAAAGGAATGAGTAAACTCATGGAAACCGCAGCGGCCTACGGAGAGCATTCTCGGTCAACCCCAAAAAAGATCTTTTCCAGCCCCGGAAAACATAAAAGATAGAGCAGGTTAGACTTACGGAGATGACATTCCACCCACCCACAATAACAACGGAATGGAAAGTGTTCCTTGCACTGTCGCTGACATTTAACAATCGCAGCGCCCTCAGGGCTTTGAAGGCACCAATCACCCTAGAAACACGCCAATCTTCAGAGAGTGAGGTGATAACGTTGATCCACAGCGTAACCAAGACGACCCCATCTATGAAGCCCCATGAACTGCGAAGGTAGGCGTTAGGGGTCCAAAAAAACCCGTCCGCAATGACTTTGATGACAGCCTCAACTGTGAAGAGGATTGAGAAGCCTAGGTCGGTATATATGAACCAGTTCCTGTTCGAGTTCGAATGGAAGTTTTTCCACTGATAAATCGGCGTGGTTATACATGCGAGCAGAACCATGGCAACAATAGCTGCATAGATGAAGATAGAGAACGCAATCCATACGGTCTTATATGGTTCCACCCCCTGCACGCGCTGGTCCCCGCGCCCCGGTCCGACAATGCGCTGACAGAAATGGCGTATGGGATTATCTGGAGCAAATATAAACAAGGACTTGTTATAGTTAGGATGCTTCATGAGATATTCCCGCTGCGCTCTCTTTCTCTCCTCGGCAGCCGAGACAACCTGCTGCGCCATGTCCTTCGGATTCAGCTCTTCGTAACCACGCGAGAATTTGAGCTTTGCATAGAATGGATTCGGTTCCCTCCGAACGATAGCATTGGTGATGCTAGTCCAAATGCGGGAAAGAAAGCCCGGTTGAACTTGTTCTTCAGGTGTTCCATCTTGCGGCATACTTTCTCTTCTCCGAGCGCTTAATGGGGTCTCCCGCTCATCAAGAAACTCTCGGACAACAGCATCCTTCAGAAGCAATTCTAAAGCTGCCGGTCCATGATCAAGAGGATCTCTGAAACGACTGGGATCACGGCCCCACTTAAACATTGCCGCAAGCGACATATTCGCTTGCGAAGGCCCGCCGGCATGCTTTTGCTCTAGGAATGATCTAACTTGGTGCAGCCGTTTCTCATCTTCTGACACGTCAAAACTCTCCTGAATGACAGCAATGAACATATTCAAGACGACAAAATTGGCCACAATGAACCACAAAATGAAAAACGCCGCGGAGATCCAAGCAGTTCCGAAGCGCACTGTGTACGTCGTCGTACTGTACATAATGTCGGTCCAGTTCTCACTTGACAGGATCTGATACATTCCCAAAAACGAATTATAGATATTGGAAAATGTGGTTGCGATATTATTTCCGGATGAGTCTTCTGAAGGTATCTGTCCGCGGAAAAGTTGGGTCGCAAATATGGCCGCAAGGAATGTGATCAAGAACACAAACATTATAAGGTTTAGCAGACCAATGGTATTGCGGAAAACAATCATGATGAGGTCTCTTGTCATCGGCAACCACAGAATGACTCGATATACACGGAGTATTTGGAAAAGCGTCAGTACGGAATACGGGCGACCGGAGTTCTTAATAGGAGGTATTTGGATAATGCACGTAACGATCGCAAGACCAAGATCAACCCAGTTGCGGAAATTCTTATGGAACACACGCCAGTCGGATGCGAAGCGGAGGATGATCTCCACAAGCAGAACCAAGGTGACGACAATCTCGGTGTCGTCGATAAAGTCCGCTCGTCTCTTTCCCATAGATGCACTTCTCAAGGCCGTCACAATCAAGTCGAAAAGAATAACGCAGACCCAGAACCATGACGTCTTGTCGTAAATGTGTTTGAGTTGGCTGACCTTGCGCGCTGCCAAGTTTTCTCTGTCCACTTCATCGATCTTCTGTATAGCAAAGGCACTTCGCTTGCTCTCTTCTCGAATCACCTGGAAAGAGTGGGTGATAACCGCAACTAACAGATTCACCAGCCACAGGCTCAAAATAACAATGCCAAAGGCGAAAAACAGCGCGGCCGGAAGGAAATCGCTGTCAGTCGTATAGTACATTAAGTCCGTGAAGGTGTTCGAGGACATGATGACAAAGACAAGTTCTATAGAATGTAGAATATCATCGAAGCTTACCGTTCCATTAAAAGGGTTTGATCCTTGCACGCATATAGACCCGGGAGGGCATATATACCCTTTTGGTGTATGAGGGTGGGAGGGATCATCCTCCCTGACCCAGCCAACCTTCTCCCAGTCGTCTGTGTAATAGCCACCACAAAACTGGAAGGAGTCGGGTCCATTTTGAGTAAAGTTATTCTGTCCCAAAGGGTCGATCCAAACGCAAGTCCTGCGCAGACTCGACTTGAAGCTCTGGTTCCCTATGATAGCAAAGATAAGCCAGAAGAAGGAAATGAGGAACGCGACATGAACTAGCAAGGGTGCTGCCTTCTTAAGACTCTGAAGGATCACCTGTAGTTGGTCAGCCAGCGAATATAGAAAAAGATATAACAGTATGCTTAACTCACCGAAGTACCATTGGTCACCGAAAGGAGGCGTAGGATCCGAAGGCAACTCAGCATCCGGAAAAGACGATGGACTTCGACCCCGTTCAACGAAAGGCAGAAATAGACCCAGAAAGATACGACGGCCACAAAATCGAGGCGATTGAAAGAATGTCGCAAGAACGCACGGCGAGCTAGTCTAATACGTTGCCGCTGGCGATCATCAACCGCCTGTTCCTCTAGTTGATTCAAGCCTGTAAACGTCCGTAGGATTGAAACCTGTGGCTCGGCTAAGACAGTTGTCTTCTTTGTCGAGGCCTCCCGATGCGGTTGGATGATATTCTTGCTTCTCTGCAATACTGCTTGTTTCCAGCCTAGCGATCGATCCAAGGTGCTGTACTCGGCGGGATTGAATACGAACCCTGAAACCACTATTCTTGAAATTGTCTCCAGAGAGTAGATGATGAAAATGGCGAGGAAGCAGTAATCCATGTAAGATGAGCCCCAACGCTTGGAGCTTGGATTGTTCCATGTAAACTTGGAGGAAGATGATTCAATTGTCAATAAGACTGTCTGTAGGATAATCAACAACAGAATCAAGGGTTCCGTGAGCGGATGAACTAGGATATCACAGAGGCGAGTTCGGATGGAGTTATTCGGTCCAAATATGCCGAGGGTCCTCCCCTTCAAAGGGTTGTTACGATATCTCCATGAACTACCCGGTCGTTGCTTCTTTTCCCTAGAAGCCTGCGCATTAAATAAGTTTCCCCGGAATGGCGCATCGTGGGCATGATCTGTCATCGCAGGAAGCTCAGGAGGCCCTTCTAGTCGAGAACTTTTCAAAGACTCTTCTTTTTGAATCGAATGCTCTATCACTTCGGGTTCATTTGTCAGGTTGACAACACGTTGAGACATTAACTTCACCATTGAGCTCGCCCTATGCATGGCAGAACTGGGAGACGATGGGGACAATGAACGAGACCGGTCCCCTGCGCTCGCACTGCCGCCACTTTTTCGGCTGCCCAACCCTGCCTCCAGGTGCGGAAGATCATCGCCCAGTCGCGAACCCATCGAGTAGCCATCTTCTTCAAAATGAACGGTCCTGCCCTTATCGGCTGCGGTCGACGATCCACTTATAGGTTGGAGGTATGTCTGGTCGGTCAAGTGGGTGGTATCCTCGTTTGTGATGGCAGGAGAGATATAACGGTCATGATCGAAGGTCGCGTAAGGACTTAAGGGCACATTGTCTAGTTCCGTATCGGAATATTCGTGGGAAGGGCGTGCGGCTGATGGCGAGGTACTATGTTGTGCTCCCTCAAAACTGAGCCCGATAGATGACATAGCCTGCGCAAATTCAGCCGGATCATCGAGGAAGGGCGCGTTATGCTCACGATCGGAGGCGTATGGAGTAGAGAACGGATTTCTTTCCGCTGCAGAAGTTTCCGGAGACGAGACTTCTGCGATCCTCTGATAATTTCTCAACGCAGGCAGGAGGCTCCTCCTCATGCCGCTTGGGCGTCCTCTTCCACGGTCCTCGACATCATCGATATTTGGTGGCCTGGATAGGTCTTGCAGGGGTATCGGACTTGTGGGAGCATTATCCTTCTCATTGTCGCGGCCGCCGTCGTTTGACGCCATCGTAGGCTGAATTGGAGGTTATCGGCCGACCCCATACATCGCAGATGGCGGTTTTTGCTTCGGGGTTTCAATGCTATCGATCTCGAAGATCAAAAAGGGACGGATCAAAGGAGAAAGACGGGGAATGATACTGCTCTCGCGATGAAGAATGCGAGGATTGAAGGGATTGAAACAAGTCGGAGTCTGGAGAGAATCGTGATGGCGAAGTCTAGACTGGGGAACCGCCAACGCGTAGATAGAGGAAGTTGTAAAGGACGTTGGATGTGATGAGTCGGCTGCTATAACCAAGCAGCTAGCACAGTTAAGAAAGGCATTAAACAGTTGCTTACTGCAATGTCAAGGCGTGGAAATCACCTAGTAATGGTCGCAATAATAACCATTTATAGCAACGTTGATCCAGCTGTTCATAAGCACCACAGACCATGCCAAGGACCACTGGGCTGAACTAGGGGAAATACTCAATGTGAATTTCTGTAATTTCTGTAATTTCTGTAACGTAATCCACAGGTGTCGCACCTCGGTATTCTATATAAAATGGCACTTTTTAAGAGCTTAATATTGTCATCACTAGTGAATGTAGAAGCATACAAATAGGACAAATGTGTAAAGTAGCTCTTAAAGGATGCCTCCAAGTTTTTATAATTTTTTTAATATACATATATTGGCTTCAAACATTAGAATAACCAAAAATTACCAAAAACACAGCTGTAATTTATATTACCTCAAGAAATACGTAGTAACTTATCTCTAACTCTTTACATAATTTATATAAAAATAGCACTTAACTAATTATCCTGTATCTCAAGTTCTATGCCCCCTAGATGTCTTGTTGAGATATTAAGCTCTTAAAAAGTGCCATTTTATATGGAATAATGACGCCCGTAGTGGATTACGTTTAGGCCGCGAACATCACAGCCTAAAGGATCAGGATGCCAACCAGCTGTCAGACAAGATCACTTGTATTTAGCACTGTAGGAAGTGACCGCTACGTTCCCCTTACCATCGCACTTAGCAGTGACTATGTCTCCCAGCAGGAATCTGCCACTTTTCACATCTTCTCAGGTGATCAAGGCTACTACAGTATTCTGCACCCACTATATGTATGTGCATTACCACACCCCACCAAATGGAAATAATACTGAATAAGAATGGCCAATATGATATCCGAATGGAGTACGTACGCGATATAGTCCACAGGAAAACCCAGTATACGTTTATCCGGACCTTTACCTCCAGGCTCCTGCACCGTACCCCTGCGTTTCTAGTATATACTCTCCCGAAGCGCGGCGCATTCAACGGTAATCGAAGACCAATGAAATGAGCTTCATAAATGAGAGACTACAATACTGTCTATGTAGAGAGCTTCCAAGGTATCTCTGTACTGTAGACACCACCCGTACATAACGCTAAAAGCATCCAAAAATAGCCATGCAATGTGAAACAGCCTACTCCTTAAGATAGGTATCATTGATTATTTATTCGAAACTTAAAAGGAACATATAGACACAGACATGCAGGCTGTCAAGGAAATAATGACAAGGATCAATCTGTTTCCATGCCACCGTGCCTTTGCTTCGAGCTTCTTTCTTTTACATGATCCCGAACGCCGGAGAGAAATGCATCGACAGCATCACCATCCCCAAGCGGCACACCTCCCCTGCGCATAAAGCCTCCATTTTCCACCGGAATTCCGAGAGCTTCACTGATACTAGGCAAGCCACCCTCCCTCAGAGCAACAGTCAAACTGGCAAGACTCTGTGAAAACTGAGGCGAGTGAAGGACGCGGCGGAGAATATCTTTCTTTTGCGAGAGGTCGAGAGATTGCTTGATCGCCTCCGCGAGTTCTGGCTCAGCACTAGACACATCTCCAATATCCTGTGCCAGTAGTAGAAGAGAGGATGGTAGGAAATTTAGAAGATTGTCCACGGTTTCTGTGTCTGCGGATTCAATGTACGGAAGCGTTGACGAAGGAGAGAGGAGATCCTGCAAAGTAGTGAAAGTCCTATCGGGACCCTGAGCCAAATCTTGGTTTCCTTGGAGAGACCTCAGAAAGCCTTGCACAACCGAGGACGGATCTGAAGCTCCAGTTGCTCTGGAGAAAGGATCTAATTAGCCGGTGGACTTCAAGTCTTGGAAAAGTAAAGCTTCGAAGGGTAACTTTTTCTAAACACAAGCAAACGGGTAAACGAGACACGCCTGGTAACACAGTATCCCCGGAAGAGATGAATAACAGGGAGAGTCACCAATTTTTCTATGATTCAGAAATATGCACCTACGCTCTTCCGCCATCGGCACCACCCTCCCTCGACTCTTCGCCCTCTTCCCTAATGTCCCCTCCTGTCGCATCAAAACCTGCTCCACCACTGCCTCCATGATTGTGGTTTGGATCATGATGTGTACCTTCGATATCCTCCATGGTCTCGTCGTCATCCTCGCCACCACCATGACCCCTAGGAAGATTGGCGATTTCATCTTCAACGTCAACATCCTCTCCTTGAAGTAGTGCATTGACAATCTCCCCAAGCTTGAGATCTCTAGGACTGAACCAGCTCGGGTTTCCTCTTTCGTGTTGTGACTTGGATTGCAGCCAAAAGAGATAGCGCTGGGAGCTTGACGAGAACTTCAGCACGTAAATCCGCCCGTTTGTAGGTGCTTCCTTGCCAGCTGGTTTGTACGGTACAAAGCTGCCATCAGAAGGGACCATCACCAGATCCAGCTCGGGTTCTGAAAGCGGTGCTGAACGTGGACGCCAACAGAAGTGGACCAATTCATCTTCAGAGTAAAGATAGATGTAGCCTGGGGTTGACTTCGGCTTAACTTGGAAAGGAGAGTTTGAGGTCTAGAGACATGTACTTGGTTAGTATTAGATGAAAAGAACCAGATTTAAGCCATGTCATATCCTCAACGAGACATGGAGGTTGCACGTACATCCAAGTCGCAGATACCCGCTTTGAAAGTGAGGATGGGGATTATGGACATGGCGAATAGTGTTGCGGGAAAGTATTTAACAATAGGTAGTAAAAGAATCCTTTTTGTAGCAGACCTCGTTGCAGACAGAAACCAACAAGATCGTGCAGTGAGCCTTGCTGAATGAAGACGTCAACGTCAACTCGCCTGTTTTGATGGGGAGAGCTTGTCTTACGCCCGTGGTCTCTGCGGTCCACCCGAGCGCTGCTATCAGTATGCCGTATCAGGTGCTCCCAATCGGCCCTAGCGGCATTCGGTTAATTTATAGGGCTTGCGCACCCACAAACCTCACTCCGTTCCCGCGCTGGGCCGCAAGTAGTCAAGACTCGCTCAATCCTACAACCTCCCGCCGTCGACAACACACCCCCTCCCTCCTACATTCCTTTCTTCGTCCCTAGGAGCCAATATGTCGGACTCTACTGTTGGCCAGACGAAGCAGTTTGGAAAGGGCCAGAGGACCGTTCCGCACCCGGTCCAGAAAGCCCAGAAATGGTACCCCGTGGATGACGAGCCGCAGCCCAAGAAAGTCAGTACACCCTGTGAAGAAAAAAGGAAAAGAATTTGCAGTTTCGTTATGGGACAATGCGACAAATGCGCCGGTCAAGGAGCCAGGTTATTTCATTTGGTTCGAACAAGGGCCGGCGTGGATGGAACATTGAGTTCGATAATGGAATTGCAGATTCGGGAGGAAGAGAACTACATTTGAATACGGGAATCTTATGTGCATGTTCGGACAGAAGTTCTAACTTGATATCATTTTTGCTCTGTTACAGGTCCGCAAGGCTATCCGTCCTACCAAGCTCCGGGAAAGTCTCCAGCCCGGTGCTATTCTGATCCTCCTCGCTGGACGTTTCCGCGGCAAGCGTGTTATCCTCCTCAAGCACCTCGGCCAGGGTGTCCTTCTCGTCACCGGTCCCTTCAAGATCAATGGCGTTCCTCTCCGACGAGTTAACGCCCGCTACGTGATCGCCACCAGCAAGCGTGTTGACATCAGCGGTGTTGACCAGAAGGCTCTGGAGAAGGCTTCTGCCCCGGAATACTTCACCAAGGAGAAGAGCGTGGAGAAGAAGAGCGAGGAGGCTTTCTTCCAACAGGGAGAGAAGGCTGAGGTACGTTGATTTTGTTCTCGTGAGAATGGAAGAATACCATGGGGAAATGGGATACTAATATTGGAACTGTTAAAACAGAAGAAGAAGGTTGCCAGTGACCGCGCCAATGACCAGAAGGCCATCGACCAGACCATCTTGGCAAGCATCAAGAAGGAGAACTTCCTTGGCAGCTACCTCGCCACCACCTTCAGCCTCCGGAACGGCGACAAGCCCCACGAGATGAAGTGGTAGATGCGTGACGAGGCAGCCGCGGGTCCGGTAGTTGAGAGTGCTTTTTTTTTTCTGTGGAGACATTCATGAGGGGGTGGCTAGCATGCAAATAACGCGCGTCCCCCGATAAGGGATAAAAATTAACGGAATACTTCGTCCTGTCTATGGGGAAAAGCATTTGCGGCGCGGGAGGAGCAGCTCATGAAATCCTGTAACCTTTTTTTGCGATCACGAAGTTCCGCTATTTTTGTTCTTTATTCGCCTTAGGAAGTACGGGTATCAAATTCGGAATCCTAAAAAAAAGAAAAGAAAAAGAGACAACGAATAATTTCCCTCCCGAGTTTACTTGTTTCCATGAACGGACCCCCTTCCACATTGACCCATTTGCAACCAAAGACATTAGGAAGCAGAGATCCCCCAGAATGTTTTTTTAAAGATAAAAAATAATATCAGCCAGCCAGCAGCCAAATATGAGCAAGTTCAAATAATGAGCCAGCGAACCTATCTTGATATGCAAAATGACCCATTCCGACGTTGTCAGGCACGAACAGGCTCTAATCTAACTCCAAACGCCATAGATTTTTCCGAAATATTCGTCCATTGCGCAGTCACAAAATCATCACATTAATCATGACGAGGACGCCAATTGTAATCATCATGGTCATACCCATCATGCCTTCTTCCCCTTTTGAGCCTTCTCTTCACAGGCGTCGTGCCGCTTTTCCTCGAACTAGTTCTGGACCTCCATTTCGGTGCTTCGATCATCTTCGCGATTTCTTCATCAATATCAATTTCGATAACCTCATCATTTTCGCCCTCATTATTATTATGATGATAATGATGATGATGATTCGTGGTGTTGTTTTCTTGCCCTATTATCTCTGTCGACTTCTCTTCTTCGTTTCCCTTCACTGTATCCTTTTCCCTCTCCTTGTCCTTCTCCTCATCTTCTTCCTCCATTACAGCATTAGACCCGCAAATCCGGTCCAGTAGTCCCCATGGTCCGAAGTTGCCCTTACCCTGACATAGCACATGTCTATCCGCTCTGCGAGCAACACCGCCCAGGAAGAAGCTTGCAGGCCTTAATACGTATCCGGAGTAGGCGAATGTCTCCTCAATGGATATCAGGGCGAGGTAGAGGAAGAAGGTGAGGAGGTGTATACGGAAGAACATGGCAGGGAAGTAGGTCGGGACGAATCTAGTTAGGAGGTAGGCGATAGGATGGTCGTAGTGAGCCGTTAGAGGAAACGGAGCATGAAGAGCATGATACCAAGTCTGATGAAACGAGGCAATGAAGGGTATGGATCTCCGTGAATGGCAACCAAAACGGTGGAGGATATACGATAGTACCTATGGTAGAAAAGAAACCGTACTCGTCAATTCAATTTCTTTCTTTAATCATACAATTGCACAAAGGGGATTTCAAAAAGAATTTATTGGATAACAGTAACCCATTATAATAATTCCAGGAGTATAATAGAAAAGAAAAGACTACTCACCTCCCTACTTAAAAGCACCCTGGCCAAATCCGTCACAATCTCCCATGGCATAGGCAATTTCACCTGAACCCGAAGTGCCCTCCGCCATCCCAATACTCGAATCCGAAAATATTCAATACCAGCCTGCGCGGCAATGCTCAAGACAATGTTGAGCAGCGCCCATCCTGCAACCTTGATTTCCTTCAATCGAATCCTGCCCCGTTTCTTACCACCCGGTAGTCCCTTTTCGCCATGCGCCTTCAGGACCACGGCAAGAGAAGGAATCAAAATGTCAAATAGGAAAAATAGCAGGGAGGGAAACACGTAGAATAGAAGGCGCACGGCTGCAGTCCCGACTAGTTCGATGCGCACCGGGTTGGAGGAGAAGACCAATGTCGCCCAGATCACGTAGAAAGCGATAAGGTTTACACTTGCGCCGAAAGAAGAAAGTGTGGAGATGGCGAGTGGGAGGGCGAAGATGGCATCCATCGCGTTCTGAGAACTAAAAGCTGAAAAATGTGGAGTGGAAGATGGAAGATCTTTAGGGAGGCGATAGGAAGAAATTGGGTTGCAAAAAGTGGCCTGTCGAAGCATTAAGCAAACTTGCATGCATCTGCACCATCGTGTCTGGATAGTAATAATAGTAATAAATATGGCGGGGGTTGGGCAAGTAGATCCATCAACCCATCCCCAATTCTCGTTTCTGGATGCTCCTTATCCCTTGGAAAAAGGGTGAATCTCCAGTCAATTGATGCTGTGCGAAGTGCTCCCTGTATGGTTTTCTTCACATCCACGTCGTATTTGGCCATCCTGGTGCTTATTTATAACAAGGGGAATGGCTGGACATCGCTTCTCTTGTTCTTGGATTAAAACCGGAATATTCCGTCGTAAGGCTTGAGAGATGACGAACAGTTTATATGGCACTTGGGAGCCTAGGAACAGATGAAGATCCTAGATGAAGTCATAGATATACGAACAGCGCTGCGCACTTATCCTGAAGCGGAGAAGTCGACACTTATTTATATATGTCGCAACAACCATGCTTCTTGCAAACAATATCTGGAACGTCACAAGGTTTCTGCGCGTCGGCCATGACTTCTGCTAATTACGGTTCGACATATATACTGATCCAGTCCGAAATGGGTTCGTCTTGTGGTTATGAAGGACAGTGTCAGAAGGAGCCTTATCCGTCCCTGAGGATCAAAATTACGATCACAATATGGAGGACTGATTTAGTCTGAAACGAAGGGCTGGAGATCTTTATACTTGGTCAATCCTACTGGCATACAAGGAGAGCTTCTCTAAGAGCACAAGGCATAAACAAAGGTATGCTAGAAATGAAAGCTGTCCATTTAATAATAATATATACTATTTGAAGTCAATGACTTTCACTGGAAAACAGGCCAGGGACTGTTAATACTAAGAATGCCAACGTCAACTTGGGTTGGTACAAATAAGAACGAATACGAGGATGTAAAAACAATCACTAATCATATGCAAGTCAAAGCACCATCATGGCGACATCAAGGGGTATATAGGAGTGCATAAACGTAGACCGGGAAGAGACTTTGTTAGGTTCACTAAGAGCTCGGATTGGCAATACCATTCTTCACGCCCCAGTTCCATGCCTTCCTCTTCAGATCTGGGGTCACTCCGAGGATAACCAGCCCGCTGAGCCAGCCCGTCAAGGTATCGAGGATGATATGGTTTCTCGGACTCGGGCCGAGAGCGGTACCCTTCATCAATTGGCCAAGCATCATCGTTGTTATGAGATAGTCGCCTCGTTCCAGGGCTTTGATCGAAATACGGGCAACCTCCTCCGGGGTTTGAGGCCTATCAGCCTCTTCGAGTTGCTTCGTCAGTCCGGGTTTGATCTTCTGTTCGTTCTCAAATCCAGGGCTCAAAATTCCCATTGGGAAGACTGTATGAATTTTGACATCGGCTGCCGGAGCAGGGTTCTTTGTTCTGGACCGTGCACCGTTATACATCTCGATCTCCTGGTTCAGAATATCTGACAAGCCACGCATTGCAGCCTTCGCAGGTGCATATGGTCCATAGCCAGCTATAGGAACGAATGCGAGAGTGGAAGAGGTAAAAATGAGGTGCCTTCGAGGCGACCTCGACCTCGACTCATCGCTGGCAGGAACCGGGGCAAGCCACTTCCTTAGCACTGCATGGGCAGTGTACGCGGCAGTCCAATAAACAGTATCCATCTGGTCTCTCAGTGTTTGAATTGGCGTGTCAATAAAGAAGCCCGGTTTACTGTTTCCCGCACAGCACCACACAACATCGGGGGGCTGTCCATTATTCCATGAAACAGTTTCGTTGATCATTCTTTCGCATTCGACGGGATTAGTTAGGTCTGCATTGATGTGGTAGAATCTTTGCGTAGAAGGATCTTTTGCGACGTTCTGGTGGATGCCTGTCAGTACTTATGACTTGAGTATGTGGAGGGTATGCAAGACTACTTGCCTTCATATCCTCGACAGCATTCTCGAGCTTCTTGACTGTGCGAGCTACCACGACGACGTGTGCTCCCTTTTCGGCAAGTTGGCAAGCGACGGCCTTGCCCATGCCCTCAGAGCCACCGGTGACGACAACAGTCTATGGAAATATCGAAGAGATAAAGTCAGCAAACTATTAAATAGGAGGGACAATGAATCCATACCTTGCCATCAACGACGAATTCGTTGCGAGAGCCGAAACCGAACATTTTGGCTAATGTATACGCGACAACGGAGCAGATGAGCGCTGAGATTCCCAGCGTTGCAGTCGAGTAAGTCATAAAGGATGGGGAGAAAGAGAGAGGAAGAACCGGAGGAAAAACAAGGGAAAGAGATGAAAAGCCCAGGAGGGACAGTTGAGCCTGCCTCGTTTGGTCGATGCTGTTGATATAATTGTCCGTTGATGGAAAGTCCGATCAGAACTCAGCTGTACAGATATTACTAGCGGTATTTTACATATCTGTCCAAACATGCAAACACACCACTTTTGGTTTAGGGTCCTGAAGGCGGTGAGGGCAAATCCAAAAATTTATCTGAAGTTCTATCAAGATCTCTCCGGTCAGACTTCACCGGCTTTTTTCAGGGCGTCATCCTAATCGATCATGGGCAGGAAAAGAAAGGCCGCGGGATCCTCCGCTACGGTTGGACTTGCTAATAAGAATTTGGATTTCGACCGCTCAAAATTCGACATTGAGGAGACCTTCGCAAACTCGGAGGACGAATTTCAGGCCGGTCGGGACCAGATTCTGCTAGATGAAGGCCCAGAAGCCAAAAGGCAACGGAAATTGGCACAGCAAGGTTTGCTAAACATGTCGTGCAGAAATGCGACTGGGTCTCTAATATTGTCTATTTAGATGAGGACTTACTGCCTTCTGACGAGGAAATCCTTGGCTACGAGTCTATAGACGAAGATGATTTAGTCGACGACGATGAAGACGATGACGAAGTCGACGATGCTTATGAGAATTATTTGGGCGAAATATCAAAAAAGTCCAGAAATGTGTGCCGTGATTCTAGCCCTACTTCCGAAGCTGGCGATGAGGAGGAAGAGGAGGATGAGGGCATTGCCGCTTGGGGCACTTCAAGAAAGGACCTCTATAATGCCGATCAAATCGAGACAGAAGTCGATGCCTTGGAAGAGGAGGCTGAAGCCAAGCGGCTTCAGCAAAAGCATCTAGAGGCTATGGAAGAGGAGGATTTCGGTTTCGACGAAACCGAATGGATGGAATCCGGCGAAAGACAAGAGGATGAAGAGGCCGAAACTGGGGTTGTCACTGAAGTCTTGCCTCAGATGGAAATCCCAGAAGATATGAGCACGGATGAAAAGCTGAAAGTATTGAGATCGAGATATCCGGAGATCGAGCCTTTATCTAATGATTTTGTCGACCTTCAACCCACCTATCAGGACCTGGTTCATGCTGCTAAGGCTGCTGAGTCCCGCATGGACAAGGAAGACCTTTCAGGCCCGGCACCTATTGCCGTCATGAAATTTCGTGCCCTTTCAGCCTATCTTGGTGCGATCAGCATGTACTTCATGCTCTTATCTTCGCCGTCCCAAGATTCCCAGGATAACCCCCTTCCCATGCCTCCTGCTCAACTACGCGGGCACCCTGTTATGTCATCACTTGTCAAGTTTAGGAAATTGTGGAACAAGGTTAAGGATATCGACATTCCCGAACTTTCCAGAGTCGATGACAAAGCGAAGAAGCGCGAGAAGGACAACACCCAGGAAGCCAATTTCACACCATCGAAGAATGATAAGCGGGCCAAGAAGATCCGGGAACCCAAAGAATCCGAGCAAAAGAAGAAGAAGAAGAAGAAGACCAAGGCCCAGCGCGCCGCCGAAGCAGAACAGCGAGAAGCAGAGGCTCGGAGGACAGAGAGACTCCGTGAGACCGAAGCGGGCCTGGAAGATCTGTCGAATCTGGTGGCAGAGTCTGGGAGGAAACGGAAAGTACAAAAGGCAAATAATACATCAGCCAGGGATGCAGATGATTCCGACTTCGGTGACGAGGATCTCACTGTTCGGGAGGCAGAGGAGAAGGCGAAACAGAAACGATCTCTCCGCTTCTATACTTCTCAGCTGGCTCAAAAGGCCAACAAACGCAGCGCTGCTGGCAGGGATGCTGGTGGAGATGCTGATATACCATATCGTGAACGCTTGAGGGATCGCCAAGCCCGATTGAACGCCGAAGCAGAGAAGCGAGGTAAGCAGAGACCCGACAAGTCAGAACAATTGGGCGGAGACAGCGACGAGGAGGACCATCGAACCGCTGGTGAGCTGAGGGGTGACAACGGGAAAGCCGGCTCTGATTCGGATGATTATTATGATATGGTCGCCGCACGCTCCAGAAAGCGGAAGGATGAGAAGAAGGCCCGCAGAGAAGCATATGAAACGGCCGCCCGGGAAGGGGGACATGTTGAGATACAGGAGGAAATCGGACCGGATGGCAAGAGAGCTATCACATACCAGATCGAGAAGAACAAGGGTCTCACGCCTAAGCGGAGTAAGGATTCTCGTAACCCTCGTGTGAAGAAGAGGAAGAAGTACGACGAGAAGATGAAAAAACTGCCTAGCATGCGGGCAGTCTATAAGGGTGGTGAAGGTCGCGGTGGATACGGTGGTGAGCTTACTGGTATCAAAAAGAATCTGGTCAAGAGTGTCAAACTTTGAGCTTTGTCTTCTTCCATCTCCCTGGATCACTTGGGTATATGTTCGCCTAGGCGTTTAGGGTGGTTTCAATGTACATATGTACCGGATCTTCTACCGGCATTGTTGTCTGGCTTCTTTTATTGAGCATGCAGTTAGTAGCTTGAGTCAACATGAGCTTCATCATGTTTCCAAAATGTCATTTTGTCATAAAATCCTTAGGATGTGCGTTCCACCCTCGTCCCCATCTCTGCCAGTCTCTCTTGCAGAGTTCTCCTTCTCCCCTACCCCCAGAACTCGCTGTCCCCATCGTAGGACTCATACCGTCGTCTCATCCTTCAGCCAGGGTGACAACTTGTCGCATGCTGAAGTGGCCCAGCCTTTTCACGATGCGCTGGACAAATATCACGGCGGCACTCAAGCACACGGTCGATATAAGGGAAATCGTCAGGATGCTGACTATGGATTGGATGACTCGCGCGGTCTTGCACCAATCCTCATTCGTAGCAAAAGTTCCGGGATGGGTATTCATTGACTCAGTCTAGGAGCCAGTAGTGATTGGACAAAAAGTCAAGACACAAGTCACAAGTCACAATCCGGATAAACAGTACCAGTACCGTATACATCGCAGTCAGAAAGAAAATGTAAGACGATGCATGAAGGGCTGTGGAGGGTAGAAGTGAGGCCTGTTCCTTTTTCTACCTTTGTACTGGGGAATGATCATCTCCACGCTCGAGGAGGGAATCTCCCCCCGACATCTTCTGGCCCAGGATTCCCTTCTTTGTTCTCAATTCTCACCATGTTGACATGGTTATTTGCAGTGATAGATCGAGTAGGTTCTCCCAAGGCCGGGAACCCAGACTTAAGCTCCTCATTCTAGCCAGGCGGGATCTTCAACGGGGAAGATACTCATACCCGTGGCTTTGTATGGAGCTGTAATCAGGCTATCGAATAAGCCATGAAAGTTCTTTGACTCTCCCAGGCTGAGTATTGTTTGTCGGTGCAGACTAGATCTGGGGAAATGGGATGATGGCAGCAGGGCAATACACGGCATGTGATTCAGGGCTGTATAGATCATGTGATTACTCTGCCGTACTGAAATAGGGGGTTCACGAATATATAGGACAAGATATACAGCATCATATACAGCTTCATAGAGAAGTATTATCGCTCTAGCTCTAGCATCAATATAATTATTCTTCTCCTGACAATCTAGCTTTTGTATTTACCAACCGGTACCCTTCACGTCTGACAATAGCCGTCTACCATCATCATCATCTGTTGGCGGGGGTCAAACTCGCTGAGTTGGTTGATCTAGCTAGGGAGGCCCGGAGCCGGGCGAACTATCTACACAGTGTGCTGACTAATATGGGCTAAACCTAACTAGGAAGGAGCTGAGCCATGGGAACCACCGACATCATCCAAACCTCTGTCCAAAGCTCGACAAGAGCCCTCCCTCTTTGCCACAATGCCGGACTCTCATATGCTAAGCTTATTGCCACCTTGACTGAGCTTTACAGCTCCCGGATATTCACTGCGCCATTGACCCTGGCCTTGTGCATCTGCCACCACATCCACCTGGGGCTGTCAACACAGCGGCTGCACTTGCTACAGGCTACTCTCCTGAAGCTGTGGCACCAATGCAAGAATTATCATATCTTAATGTTTCACGGCTAGAGATATGGTTGGAGTTACTGCCTACATCCACCCTATCAGGTACATTTGATAACCTAGATCACGGTTATTTTTGAGGGTCGTCGTGAGATCCTTGAGGATGAAATGATGCCACCGGCAGCAGTATGGTTAACAAAAGATAAGGGGCATTGGCATTGACTTTATTCTGACTCAAATGGGGATTCTCTAGAGCATTACAGCGAACATGATCATTGAATTTGGTATGCTAATTATCATGTGTGGTTGGCAACACTCAAGGCTAAGGATTTGTACCTTGACTGTGGCTGGTGTAACGGGCCAGAGCCCGTCCTGGATCACGTGCAACCACGTGCCCAGCAGTCTATCTACACGAGTTGTCGAGCAGCACGAGCTCTTCCTCTCTTTGAAGCTTTTGGTAGATAGCATCTGGCATCGTTAGATTGAATCAAATCTTGCTTTAGCCCTTCACAGCTGGAATGCGCACAGGTGTATTTTGTTACGGTGCCTGTCCTGTCCTGCCTGATATATACATGAGAGAGCAATGTAGAGCCAGAGGCTCTACATCCTAGTCTTTTGCTAGTGCAGCGGTTAAGCTTCTGAATGCTCCCGGAGGTCGCACCGTGACAAAAATGGCGTAAATCATCTGATACAGCACCATCATCACTATAATTTGCCCCTTTGGGCCATTCCAGCTGCTGTAAGACAGCAAGAATTCAAGTGTGCAAATTAAATCTAGATTAAAAGGTGGGAGTTATTACTCCCTCACCGATTTCTAGTGTCTTTCTCGCGACGACAAGGAGAGGTGCGTTAGACTTGAGACAGGACAGCCCATAGGTGTCGCAACATTTATCCTTACTCTTAATGATCAAGAGGACATGTCCTCTTCCTGGAGAATGCTTTCCAATTTCTGGCCTATAGACAAGGTCAAGGAGTGGAAAGCATCAATCAGTGCTTGGCAATGATGGGACTGAAAGATGTTCCAATTTGTTGTATCTGAGCCCCACTGTTCATAAATACTGGCACCACCTATATACTTGCTATCATGTTAGCTGCACCTAACATGGCCATGAATGTGATCACTTCTAGCCGTTCACTGTGTTGTGTAGAATAGATACAAAGACTTAAAAGAGTAGACTTGATATGTATGAGGTTGAATTTGACTTTCTGCGCGGTCCGTTAGCAGCAAAGTTTGCGTTTGTTAGTTTTGTCTATAACATGGTAATCTAATTTTAGGTACTTTCTCAACACCCTCTCACCTTTAATGAATATGTACATACACTGTTCTGGATCCATTGCCTTAACAAATGTAAGTTACTGGGAGTACTCACAGATTTATTAAAATTCAATACTTAGCAAGTCAAATAACTCAGCTAGCTGCACAAAATTACTCAAGATACCAAAGTGAGACATCAAGGCTCATTGATTAGAACCGGGTAGGGGTTGGCATGGATGGCCAAGGCAATGATAGAAGCCTATTACCCATTTGTAAACAGATTATCCATCTCAGAATATTTCTTAGCCAGGTCGCCATCCTTTTCAAGGAGTGCAGGGAGCTCATTAGTATTATTATGCAGGGCTGCTAGGATGATTTCACCCGCCTTCCGCTCAATGGCCTCCCGGATGGTTATTTTTGTTTCATCTTTCCACATGTTTAATTCACAAACTGAAGCCAGGGTATCAAATGCCCGTATCACGGTGCCGGGGGCACTGCAGAACCCCAGATCTCTCATATTTCCTATCTCAGAATGCCTAGGGCCGCGGCCTGCGGCATACTAATGTATGGTGGAGCCCGTGGCCGGAGAATACTTGAGGGTCCCCTCCCAGATAGTTACAAGAAATTGATCACTCTGTTTTCCTCTCCGATTGCTGTGTTTTCATTCTGGGTTTCCAAGAGGCGCACCTTCAGCTGTTTGAACATGTCTAAGAGCTCAAAACCTTCGTTGTACACACACATCTCTTGGAGTGCTGTACATAAACCTCTTGGTGCTGTATATTTTGCACTAGCCAGTTGGCACGATCATGCCCGTAATAGAGGCCCATCTCTAGTTTACAAATGATTGCATCATACTATTGAATATTTGGATATGAAAATCCACTTTTCAAAAGAAGCCGCATTCAGGTCTGGAAACAGCACTTGCCTTGTTGTTATTTTGGAAGTTTTCAGAGATGGTTTCCAAATCCATTTTCCAGATTCCTCCTCCCAGGATCATATACTGCGGCAGGCTAGAGTAGAGAGTCCAAGCACAAGGCATTTGCGTATTTGAAATTATTTTGCGGTATGGATCTTCATATGGATTTCTATTTCCAGCTGTAGGTGATCCATTGTGACGACTAGTACTACGAATAGATGAAGAGAAAGCAACATATGCCATTCAGTACTATTTTCAACGAATACCAGACATGAGAAGAGAAAGGAGGACAGAAGAAGAATTGGAGGTCGCGTAGACGTATGTAAACAGGCGATGTTACGTGCCATACACGTGATGAAGCTAAATCGAAATAGGAACTGGCAGCTATTATGGACGGGTCGTCACAATATCGATGCGCAAGGGATATGGCAATGCCCTCCGGGCTGCCTCTTCTGGAGGCCATGAGAAGCTGCTGGATCATTCCTAGTTAGGTTTAGCCCGCATTAGTCAGTATAGTGTAGATTGTATTGGAGGTATGTCTCGTGTTGTTGTATTCCTATCTAGGTGCCGGAACCAGCTCTACTAGGTCAGGCGAGGGCGGTGCGGGACGCCAGATCCGAGGATGGCTAGCGTTTAACGCCAAACTCAATCCGGATCCGGCCAAACCGCGAACGGAGGACGCTATACTGGGGTGGGCGGAGCGCCAAACCCGAACCGGAGACGGAGCCAAAAACGGCAGCGCGTCTGCAAATCGAAATTATGCCATTCTATATCTATTGGTGGTCAAGATATGGGGGTCTTGAGAGATACTTGCAGCTCGCCTACCGATTACGTTGCTCACCTGAGTGCTCAATGATGAAAAATACGCACTGAGAATCACCTTGAGTGCTTTCATAAAGGGTGGCTTCCAGAAGAGGAATGTCTCTGAGGTGATAGAATAAAAAGTTTGTATAGTGGCATCTATATGTATACATGAGAGGAGATTCATAAGCAAGATTGATACCCCAGGTTACAGAATAACATGCCCCATATCCCACACCCCATAAACTCCGAGCCCAATATACCCAAAAGATATGCAATATGAAACGCCATCCACTAACTGCCTAGACAGCCTCCGCTGAAACTTCAAGTCCAGTCTTGTCTGCATTGAAACCGACGTGGATAGATTGCCCGGAAGTGACTTCTCCACGGATGATCTTGTCAGCCAGCCTGTTTCCGATCTCCTTCGCGATCAAACGGTTGAGTGGTCGAGCACCATACTTCGGGTCATAGCCCCTCTCGCAGAGCCAACCCTTGATCTCATCATCCACCTTCAGAGTCATCCGACGATCATCCAGCCTCGATTGAAGCTCCCTGAGTCTGATGTCGACAATATCTCTGAGAGCTTCCCGAGAAAGTCTTTTGAAGATGATGAACTCGTCGATCCGATTGAGAAATTCCGGAGGATACGCGCCTTGCACCACGTCCATGACCGCGCTCTTGACGTCCGCGGACAGCTCTCCGGATCCCGAGTCACTAATCTTGTGCAACGGATCTTCGCCCACAAGGATATCGGCTCCGAGATTGGACGTCAGAACAATAAGGGTATTCCGGAAGTCGACTTTGTGTCCCTGAGCATCTGTAAGGAAACCCTCGTCGAGAACTTGAAGTAACAGGGCAGAGATATCACGATGTGCTTTCTCGAATTCATCAAACAAGAGAACAGCATACGGCTTGCGTCTCACAGCCTCAGTAAGCTGGCCGGCATCGTCGTATCCAACATAACCCGCAGGGGAACCAATTAGACGGCTGATCGTGTGCTTCTCTTGGAATTCACTCATGTCAAATCTCACGACAGCAGTCTCGGTAGAAAATAGGAACTCTGCCATTCTCTTGCAAAGCTCTGTCTTTCCAACACCAGTAGGTCCAAGGAACATGAACGACGCCAAGGGCCGGTTCTCGCCACTAAGACCAGCTCTTTGCATCCGTACCGCATTTGCAACCGCGGAGAGCGCCTCATCCTGCCCACGGACAGACTGTCGCAACGTCTCCTCCATGTGGATTAACTTCTCCACTTCACCGGCCATAAGCTTATTGACTGGAATGCCGGTCGTGCGGGAGACGACATTAGCAATGTCATCGGCTGTGACAGAATCATGGATCAAGCCTTGGCGATCACCCTGTTCTTCTCCTTCTTTCGGTAATTTGCCCTCGAGGGTAGGGATCGTGGCATATCTCAATTCTCCAGCCTTAGCAAAATTCCCCTCTCGCTGCGCTCGTGCAAGCTCAAAGCGCGCACGCTCCAATTCCTCTTTTGTCCGTTTAAGAGCTTCGATTTCTGACTTCTCCTTCTCCCAAACTTCGGTTAGTTTCTTAGATTCCTCCCGTTTGCCCTTTAATGTCTCTTCGAGTTTTTCGCGGCGTTCGCGGCTTGCAATGTCGGTCTCTTTGCGGAGAGATTCGAGCTCTATTTGGATGGTCGTGATATCGCGGTCTAGTTCGCGAATAACATCGGGTTTTGACTCCTGTTGCAACCGGAGTGCTGATGCTGCCTCATCCACCAGGTCAATGGCTTTGTCAGGAAGAAAACGGTCTGTGATATAACGATTGCTGTATGTTGCAGCAGCAACAAGAGCCGCATCCGTAATTCTAACACCATGATGGACTTCGTACTTCTCCTTGATACCACGCAGGATTGAGATCGTGGAGGGAACTGACGGCTCACCGACTTGGATTGGTTGGAACCGTCGGGCGAGGGCAACATCCTTCTCGATCAGTCTGTACTCATTGAGAGTCGTAGCACCACAACATTGCAGCTCGCCTCTAGACAGGGCAGGCTTCAGGAGGTTGCTAGCATCGATGCTGCCCTCGGCCTTTCCCAGGCCGAGAAGAGTATGAAGCTCGTCGACAAAGAGAATGATGCCGCCTTGAGCATCCTCGACCTCTTTGAGAATGGCTTTCAAACGCTCTTCGAAATCACCTCTGAATTTTGCACCTGCAATAAGTGAACCGAGGTCCAAGGAGATGACACGCTTGTTTTTGATACTCTCGGGGACATCCCCCTGCACAATCCTCTGTGCCAGTCCCTCCAAAATAGCTGTCTTACCGGTACCCGCAGCACCGATAAGAACAGGATTGTTCTTCGTTCGCCTCGACAGCACCTGGATTGTTCGATGGATTTCGGAGTCTCTTCCGATAACTGGGTCGAGTTTTCCAGCCTTAGCTCGAGCAGTGAGATCGATGCCGTATTGTTCCAACGCCGACTTCTCAGGTTCTCCTCCCAGGTTCATGCGGTGAGTGCCGCCTGGAGGGTGAGGTCGGCCGTTTGCATAGTTGCGGACTGGGACGGCTCGGAATCCAGCGGTCAGGGTAGGAATTGCTTGCGAATATGCCGGGAATCGTAGTCTTTTGGTAGGAGAGAGTAGTCGGCTTGATGATGGTAAGCTCGGTGCCCGGAGCAGCCGAGTTCGATTGAGTAATGATCTTGACGCCATGGTCGTCTATAGTTGCAATAAGAAAGCAGCAGTCCAAAGACAGACTGAACGATCTCGGGGGGGACGGCCTATATATCAATGACGCATGACTGCATTATATGTTCAGTTCGGCGGCATCGCGACACTTCTCGAAGGGTCCACAGTGGCCGGACGTGCGGGTGCTTGTCCGTGGTGAGTGGCGGAAGCTCTCGAAACTTGCCAGAAAGCTTTGCCGCTGGTCTGGTCACGTGTTAAGCCCCATGGCGGGGCGTTTTCTTCTTTTCGGGTTGGCGCCCGAAAGCGCACTCTCCTTTCCGCCAGCAAAAAAAACCTGCATCCTCCCCTCTCTCTTCCCCCTGCTTTCTCCCACTGTCCTTCATACCACTAATTAATTCACATTCACAATGGGTTTCACCGATTTCGTCTCTGAGGCTGGCCTTACGCGTATGTTCTCGTCCTTTCTTTTTTTTCTTTTCCAATTTTCCAAAGTGATGGTAGCTGACCTTGCCCCTCAGTTGCCAACCACTACCTGGCCACCAGGAGCTATGTTATCGGGTAAGAATAAAGCCTCCCCTTTCCTACTGCTCCCTTTCTATCTTCGATGATGAAAATAAAATTGGTCCGTGTTTATGAGGCGGCTTAAGACACCGCTGCGTGACTACACACAATTGCGAGAAATCGCGTTTCTGATCCCTTTCTGTTTATTACATGCACTTGCTGTCCTCTTGGGGATTTCCGGTTTTCAAGGTTTTCCAAGGTTTTCAAGCGATCAAAAAGGCTAATTTGTTACAAGACATGCTCCTTCTCAGGCCGATGTTGTAACTTTCAAGGCCTTCTCTGCCGCCCCTGATGCCGAAAAATACCCGCATGTTGCTCGCTGGTACAAGCACATTGCCTCTTTCGAGCCAGAGTTCTCCAGCCTCCCTGGTGACCCATCTAAGGCTTACACTGCCTACGGTCCTGAGAGCACTGAGCTCCCCACCAACCCCAAGGACAAACCCGCTGAGGATGACGATGACATGGATCTCTTCGGCAGCGACTCTGAGGAGGAAGATCCCGAGGTCGTCAAGCAGCGTGAGGCAAACCTTGCTGCATACAAGAAGAAGAAGGAGGGCAAGCCTAAGGCTGCTGCCAAGTCTCTCGTGACCCTGGAAGTTAAGCCATGGGGTATGTAGCTAACTGTTCGAGAAGGGCAACTTCATATTCGTCGCTAACCCATTCCACCACAGATGATGAGACCAATCTTCAGGAAATGGAGGCGAACGTCCGTGCTATCGAGCAGGAGGGCCTCGTCTGGGGTGCCTCCAAGTTCGTTGCTGTTGGATTCGGTATCAAGAAGCTCCAGATCAACCTTGTCATTGAGGATGAGAAGGTTTCTCTTGACGAACTCCAACAGCGCATTGAGGAGGACGAGGACCATGTCCAGTCCACCGATATTGTAAGTCCTAACATCTACATTTTGTAACCAAGCGGTATGCTAACTTACTTTTCGCAGGCCGCTATGCAGAAGCTGTGATTTGATGGTAATTTATGAGAGAAGTGATGACGGTTTTTTGACGTTTTTTTCTATGAAATCTTAGTGTTACGAATCAGCTAGATTTCAGCCGGGTCGTACATACCGGTCGTCATTATGAAAATTAAGAAGCAAAAAAAGAACGAAAACGATTATAGAAATCTTCTAAAGCCATTCGATAAAAAGTAGTCTAATGTAGTTATCAATATTCTCCATAGCAAACAATGAACATCAGGATCCTACCCTGCGCAAAGTGGGTCTATGGGCACCCGTAGTGGCATTAATACTGCAATCACCCAGCTACCCTTGATACTCCCATTCTTTCGCTCAGCGACTGAGTTGACATAATAAGAGACTCGAACAAGAGAGAAAAATAGAGAACTCTCTATCCTCTACGCAAAGTCAAACTATTCAGCATCAGTTTTTCTTCTGCGTGACTACCATGGGCTTCATATCCCGCATCATCACAGTCTTCGGACTCGTCCTTCTCGCTCATGCGTGAGTTGTTTTTCAATTTCCCCTGATTGAAATTGAATTGAGATAATAAAACTATGATTATATGAATTTATTTACTTATATACGAAAAAAAAAACGATTTACAGCACTTATTCCGCCCACGAACACACGACCCTGTACAGCAACGTCCGCCCGACCTCAACCACATCCACAAACTCATCTTCAGCCCTTCCCCTTGATATTGTCGTTGAAGCGCTCGTCTCCCTACTAGTCGTCTCAGTCGGACTCGTTCTCGGGGCCGAAAAACTAAAGCCGGTCAGCTGGAGTGTGTGGGCTGGGGAGATTGAAAAGGAGGGCGGTGCGAGGAATCCATATCTCTATCTGGAGGAGCGGTATGGATTTTGGGATATTAGGGTGAGTTTTTGTGTGTGCTTGTTTGAAATTGGAATGTTTATTTATTTACTTGGCTTGGGGAGGCTAACTGGGCGCTTGTTTTCAAGGCTAAACGAAAGGAATTTGCGGACTGGATTCGTGGACAGGAGGTCGTGGAGACGAAGTGAGTGGTCGACTTGGTTGAAATAATAATATATATATAAAATGAAGGGCTGCGGCTGGAGTGATTATATTCTGGAACTGTGTTGATACTGCATTAATACGGTCTCTAATTAATGATCAACTTTGAAGCCCTCGTCGTTTCATCAGATCTTGCTCTGATGTGAACTTGAGTCTCGACTGTCCTTGTGTGATTTTTTTTTTTCAAGTTAATTAACTTAATGATGGGATTTGGAAGCCATCTGGGCTCAAAATACATACTCACTTCTCATTGAATGTAGACACTGATCAGCATCAGCCATAATCAGACTCCTCAAATATCAAAATATGCAGTGCATCAGCCAGGAACTCTGTACACATATGCAATATTAATGAATCCTCATCACTGTCTATAATAGATGTCCGATGTTACTAAGAAATCATGTTCAGATGGCTATGGTTGGTAATGTTTTAACGGCAGCCGGGCTATTTTTATAATCTACGCATATAAATATGTATGCACAGCAACAGTCTGCGACTCTGCGGAAGAAGGATTGGACGAGCATACGTGGACATGGATCTAGACTACTACCAAGCCCTTTTCCAAGAATAAACAAACAGAATGTCTCAACCAGCCGTCCCAAGTCACCGGGCGGTTAGTCGCATGGACATGCATAATCCAGCGTATTTATGCTAACTTGCTATTTCTGTGCCTTGCTTGCCCTTGATGCTGATCGGGATCATCACAGCATCGAAAACAAATCAGAGTAATGTATCATGGCAGCATCTCCCAGGAATGATCCTCAGTTTATTCAGCTTGGCTGGATTTTATTTTCTTCGCATGCATTCTTGTTTTCTAATTCGGCCGGGAGAGGAGGTGCATCAGTGGCGGATTGAGCCCAATCATAGACGTGATACGTATTCCAGATGCTCCCGTGGACATGGCACTTCTAATTTTGTATACAATTTCTCTTCCAAACGTGTTCTCATGCTCTGCTTTTTTTTGCCCCAGTTGGTCGGACCGGACTGCGGAGACGCAGCTGGGAACCGCTCACAGCCTATCGTGGCAAAAGGGACCTAATTCTGTTCCATTGCTGGTTGGCCTGTAGATGATGGACGCGCGTTGAATATGCTGTCAGAAAAATGTACAGCGTACCAGGGTCGATTGCGTGAGGGACCTGCAGTTGGAATGGATATAAATATACCCATGGCTGCTCTCGCACACTTGTGCTTCATTCTGGTCTCCCTCATCCGAAGTAATAATCATCCATAACCGCATAAACGATAGAGCAGGGTCATACTCGACCTTGCCATTCGCTTCCGTTGCTTCCACTTTCTTCACAGCATATCTTTCATTACTTGATCAGTAAACGACCGGCACGTCAAGATGCGCTCTTTCATCCTCATCGCTGCCTTCTCGGCACTTGCACTTGCTCAGGAATCTTCTCAAGCACCTTCGGCAACAGAGGTATCTGTGGTAAGGATGCCAGCCTGTCCATTCAAGTTAAATTAACCCAGAGACGTATACTTACAGTCCCCTTTCTTTAGGAGTATCCTGGTACATCTTACCTAACGGCAACCAACTCCCTGGGCGTTGTCACCGGTCAGCCTGTGGCCGCAACTTCTCAAGAAGCCGCGCAGACCTCACAGGAACCCGCTGCTTCGATCCCCGCAGGCTTGAGCTCTGCCGTAGTGACGCCTTACAACCCATCCACCACCTCCGGCGTTCCCTCCACCTTATCCCTTGTGGCATCCCCATCCAGCGGGACCGCGTCGTCCGCTTCTCTCGGAAGTTCTCACGCCGTTAGCCCCACAGCTTCCAGCTCAACCGCTTCTGGAACGACATCCATGGGAACGACGACCTCCACCGAATCAACATCTTCTGGGACGACCGCAGCTGCAACCACGTCTAGCCCATCCGCAAGCTCCAGCGCTGACTCTTCTTCTGCCAGCACCTCATCGTCAAAGGGAGCCGCTCCCATCGCCACTGCAGGACCAATTATTGGTCTAGCTGGTGCTGCTGCTGTCGCTGTTTTCTTGTAAGCAGCAACTTTATTGTGGGTTCGTCTGCCGTTAGGATATTTCCGAGCTCCTCCGGCGATAGAGGTCCCACATACGAACTGTATGGAGAGATTGGCGTTTTGTGATTCTGAAAAATATTCGTTCGGTATCAGCAATAATCGTCGACATGTCGTCATTATATATCCGTAATAGCTTGTTTCATTATGAGCAACAGCATTGATTGAGTGGAGTGGGTTGGGTCATGTTTTCTTTTCTTCTCTTTTTCTCGTTTCCAAGACGACCAGGAGTTCATGGTTGCTTATGATTTGTATGCATAATCCATAAAGTAGGTCATGTGCTGCATGAGGGGGTAGCTTCTTTCTCACCAAATACATCTTGGGATTCATCAAGTAGTGCCCGTAAGGGGTTGGCGTCCTCGCACTGGTGGCCGCTGTTTTAGCGGACCCTGCTAAGTTGGCACCCTCAATGGCATTATCAACATCATCCGTCTTATGCGGGATCATTAAATATGCGACTCAGTGCTTGATGCTAAGTTTGCGTTCTAATTACTTTGCAGAGGCTTTCCACTGTGGTAGCTTCCTGGTATGCCCATGTTCTCAACCTCCAGTCTGGGTCTGGGTTAGTCTCCCTGAGCCATGGGTATCCAAAGACCATGTCATATACCGCCATGTTAACGGCCCAAACTTGCTGGTGCTATTCTCACTGTTTTGTTTTCTTATCTCAGTGCCGTCCCGATTCTCCCCGGTTTGGTTATGTTGATAATCGTTTGGGCGGTTGTCCCATCGGCGTTCCGAGTTGGAGTGCCAACTCTTCCTCTATTCTTGACAGGATTGGGTCCCTGCGAAGTTCAAGGTCCTTGTTCGCTATTAACTTCGCCTTAGATTTCTGGTAGTGCCTGAAGGCGTCTTGGCGGCTCTTCATGCCATTCTCCGCCATCTGCAAATGGTTAACATAGGCATCATAGCCAGCTGGTGTGATGGCCAGTACTACGAATAGATGTAGGAAATGCAATATATGCTATTCAGTACTAATTTCAACGAATACTAGACATGAGAGAAGAAAAGAGAAAAGAAGAAGTACTGATGGACGCGCGCATGCAGTATGTAAAAAAGCGCCATCACGTGCTATACACGTGATGTATCCGGGCCTCAGGCAAGCGAGGGGCGGACCTGAGCGGCAGAACACCACGTGATCTAACACATCAAGGTGGTTGAACAGCCCAGGCATCAGGTTATGGGGACGGGCCATCACAGTATATGGGGTTATTTTGGCTGATTTGGGGCGATTATATGGAGTACATCAATATATATATTTATGTGAATCCTGGTATAAGAAATTACCCGATATAAGCAACTGAAGGGCCTTACTAACTTAGTTGCTTATGTCGGGATTTTACTATAATAAATGAGCTGTCGAAGTAGAAACGCGAAAGGACGTGCGAGAGTCACGTGTCGAGGCAGTTCTCGCGTTGCTGTGACTGGAGACCATCACCGTGCCGTCACATCATCAAAACAAGGGAATCCTGAGGAACCACGCACAGGGATTCCTCAAGTTCAAGTCTTCTAGAACACTTCCTACATCTTTGATCTATCCGCAGCCTCCGCAGAAGCTTTTAATGCGAGAAGCTTGCTTCAATTGTGGATGAAAAACGGAGTTCACAACAGTGCTGCACGGTACAAGTTGAACGGTGACATTTTTTAAAGCTGAACGGCTTCTCTAATTCCTTATTTGCTGCAACGGGATTCCTCTGGGCCCGATTTGACCTATCAATCATGGTAAACTTTGCTTATGACCAAGACCGGTGTTTTCAATATCATATTGTACGCCACTAACGGCTTTCTGATTCTATTCAGGTTTCAAGTCTACGACGCCTCGCGGCGGACCATGCTGCGCTACATAACTCGGAACTCCCGCCGAATTATCTCTTTCCTGCCGATGAGACATCGGCAGATGATCTGACCCAACTCGCTATCCTCCTAACCGGACCTCAGGGTACTCCATACTCGCAAGGGCTGTGGCGGTTGCAGCTGAAAATGCCGGAGGATTACCCAAAGAGTCCGCCCAAAGCGTCATTTAAGACGAGAATATGGCATCCCAATGTGGAAGAGCTAACTGGAGCTGTCTGTGTTGATACGTTAAAACGAGATTGGAAACCTAGCTTGACATTGAGGGATGTGTTGGTTGTAAGTTGTTACTTTTGTCATTCTGATTGGTCCCATTTCTGGTTGAAACATCACCTATCAAGTCGAACGTATGACAGGAGCTAATAGTTGGGGATTTTCTTGTTCGATTACAGACTATATCTTGCCTCCTTATCTACCCCAATCCCGATTCTGCCTTAAATTCCGCGGCTGGTGCGATGCTTCAAGAAGATTATGACGCTTTTGCTCGTCAAGCCAGACTAATGACATCCATCCACGCCCCCGTTCCGGTAGAACTGAAGGACACAGTTGTGGAAGCAAAACTCAGAGGAGAGGACGCTGGGACAGTTGTCAAAGAACAGGAAGTCGCAGACTCCCGCTCTGTCCGGTCACGAACGGAAACACGGGTCTCCTCATTGACCATGAAAGCAAGCCGAAGTAACAATAAAGGCTGTGTCGACTCGCAGTCCCAATCACAGCTTGGCGGGCACATGCAGCAAGAGCACCACGGCCATGACCACAACACGATCACAGAACTTTCCGACAGCGAGGAGGAGATTAATGATGAGAATGAAAACGAGAATGAAAACATGTCTGGCGCCTCCAAGGAAAATAATCCATCGTTGTCACCGTCTCCAGTAAAATTCGCATCACTCAGTCCCCGCAAATATCCCCACAGCAAACGCCCCCTATCCATTCTGGAGATGCCATTCCCAACAGACCCCGACATCCCCATGCTCGATACCAACAACACCGACCAGCAAGGAATGACCGCTTCCGAGAAAAACATTGCGGCAAATACTAGTGCAGACCCTACGACCGCTCGGGACCCTATCTTGTTACCTCAGCGGAAGTCTCCGAAACTCACCAATTCTGCGCTCTTTAGCAGCCACCACACAGCTACAATCGCTTCCTCTAGTCGAGCCGGAGTTGAAATCGGCATTTACGAAGATACTCCCCCTTCCGATACTCGTTCATCGCTTCATTATCGGTCCAACCGCGGTAATAGTAACGGGAGGAGGAATAGCTCGTCCGCATCCAAGGGTTATAGTCACTCAATGAATATGCCTATACCGGTGTTAAGAAGTCAATCCGGTCACGACATTTCTCTTTCATCAACTGGTTCTGGTTCTGGTTCTTCAATCCCAATATTGGCTGCTCTTCCCTCCAGCTCTAGGGTATCGTCGAGCTCGAATTCGAAACTGATAAGCGCTTCCCGAAAGATGATGATGCCTTCTATGACTGCTTTTTCTACTTCCTCGACTTCATCTGCAAATTCCAAAAGAACGAAACCCAGAATCGGGATTCGGAGATTATAATCCCTCTTTAATTGAATTGGGGTTAGAGATCCATCCATTCTTTCCTTTCCTTTCCTTTCCTTTCCTTTTTGGTTGCATTCAGAGGGTTTGACTTCCTTTTGGGGGACTCACTCACAATATTCATAATTTCCTTTAGCGTTTTCTGCTTCATTCATTCATATATACATCCATTTCATTTGTTGTTTGTTGGGGGAGTAAGGAAGGATACTTGGAATTATGCAACGGTTAGGGCGTTTGCTATATAAAAGGGTTGGGACATTGGCGACTAGCTAAGCTACTGAGTAGCAGGGATATTGGGATCCTGGAAGATGGAGTCACTGCAGGGCATGGTCAGAGTTAGACAGCATGGGTAATTGAATACTATTGCATATCTAAAGTTTCTTTCAGTCTCCCTTGCCCTTCGAAGCCGATAACTTTCATGGAACATCTGCAGGAATGTTCCTCGATCAAATACAACATACAAATTTAGGTATTCCAATACTAACAGACCTTTCAATTACCGTAGAAACTGCATAGTCATCCAAATGCGCTCAATAAGACATGCAAGTATCTAAAAAACAATAGCGAGTTTTGAGTAGACCCATCATAGCCCAATTTCGATCCAGACTCGCGCCGATACCCACATCAACTTTCGCCGACAACTTCGATGGTCGGTTATAGAGGTCTCCGGGTTGCATTGCGCAAGCACTCTTCACATAGTACCACCCTGTCAGATTGATATGTGATTTCGATCAAAACGCCATCTAAGTTGGGTGTCAAAATGATACAGGGGGAAGATAAATCCTGATATACGATAAAATCCCCAAAGCCGAGGGACAAGACCACTGGCTGGTTTAAGCAATGATGCATGGGGGAAAATAGAAAAAGCGGGGAGGTCTGTAATTGCAGATCTCAGCGGACTAGGAGTAGTCGACAACATTATAGTGGATCTGGAAGGTTGCCGTGATAATCGCATTTCTCAACCTTTAGGCTCGGCCGTATAAACATAATATAGTGGAAATAGTACATCCCGGCTCTATAGAGCGTAGGGATTCACAGAGCGAATCGTGAGACATCTAGTAAAAGAGGTGGTCAGCGATGATAGTTAAACAAAATACAAGGTCGGAGGTCTACATACGGCGGACTCTTGGACAAATCAGTCTTGAGAATAATTGGAACCCGTGTCATCTCTGTGACATCCTGGATGAACTCCCCGTCCTCTTCCCTGAGCTTGAATAACTTCAGGTATCTCTCCTTATCCGTCAAGTTGGTCTCAGGAACATCACTCGCGCTGCTTGCAATCTTAGGGTCGGACCGCGTGCGATGAGGAGCTTGCTGGAGCAGGCCGTTGCGAGTTGGAGAAGGCGGCATGCTCTGCGTGGAGCGATCGGCGGGGGAGTTCAATGAGACGCCGGCAGCCATTTCTGTGAGCTCGGACATGTCGTCATCGTCATCGAAAAGAGCATCAACATCGTCAGCAGACATCGTTCCAGTCTCAGTCTGCTTCCGCATAGCCTCTTCTCTTTCCCTAGCACGCTCCTTAGCAGCCTCTGCTTCGCGCGCAGCAGCAGCAGCTTGAGCCGCACGTGAATTAACAGACTTAGGACGTTCATCCTCGGGAATATAAGCTGATGATGGGACGCCCTTCTCCCAGTACAATTCAAGAACACGAGTATCCTTGCGGAACTCGGCCTTCTTTAGTGGCAACTGATCGCAGTGGACACGTTTCTCAAAGCCATATTCAGGAATAAGGACGTCAAAGGCAGACTCGTAGACACACAGGACAATGCCATCACTGATAAGATCTCCACCAACTTCCTGCCGTTTCCTGTCCATGTTGCGGCACGCTTCGATATGAACACTCTGCTCTTGCGCATTACGGGCCGAGTCTTTCTTGTTGTTGCAAAGTTCCGCAGTCTTACTCAATGATTCTACGTCATCTGAGAAAGAGACAGCCCAGTCCGAGAGGATGGCATCGAGCTGACGGTGAACAATAATATCGGCATAGCGCCGGGACGGGTTTGTGAAATGGGTATATAATGGCAAGTTCAGAGTATAATGGTGGCGCTGCTCATCTGGCACAGTACTGGCCACATAGTACTTCGCACATTGCATTGCCTTCATGAGAAGTGTCTCCATTCCCTACAGCGTTGATTAGAGAGAAGAGACAACCAGAAATATAGGGTGATGGATATTCACCTTGCGCAGGTCGGTATCAGTGACCTTAGAGAGACTGCTCTGTAGACTTCCACTGCTAGTAGGATCAATGTCATAACCAAGTCTGTTCATCCGCTCAATGAACGTCTGCAAGCGACGAGGGTTCGGTGACGCCTGGCGACGGAGGAAAGCCTTTTCAGGAATTGCCGAAAACAACTGCCGGGCAACAAAGGCATTCGCCTTATGACTCAGCTCCTCCACGAGTTCATGGGCAGGCGATGAGTCGAAAATGTTCCGAACAACAGGGACATTTTCATCATCAAGCAAATGCAAAAGGCGAAGGGATGGGATGTTTGAAACGCGGTTGCCGAACCTTGCATCACGGAATTTGCCAGTAATCGTCTTGTAGTAAAGAAGACATATCAGTGGGCGAACTAGAGAGCCTGGGAGCAATATAAAAACAAATAATGTAACTAACCTTCAGAGCCAGAATATCGTCTGCGGTGATCCCTGTTATGGAGACGCCCGGCTGTCCACCAGTAATTATAGAATCGACGTCATCGTAAGTAAGTTTTCCAGTGCTCTTGATGATACTTTTCCCAATCCAAACGTCATCATCGACCACACCAGAAGTAGGATCGACTTTGAATACGACGCTGACGGTCAAACGGTCTTCGCCCGGAAGCAGAGAACATAGTTCACTGGAGACCCTAGATGGCAGCATACTTACAACTCGATCAGTGAGGTAGACAGCAGTGCCCCGCTTCTTAGCCTCCCGATCGACCAAGGAGTTGGCTTTGACGAAATGAGCAATATCAGTTACATGGACACCGACTTCTACCTTGCCATCAGAGAGACTCTTGATGTGGAAGGCATGGTCGAAGTCCTTTGTTCCAGTAGGATCGATGGTAAACGTTGTTTCTTCACGGAAATCACGGCGCGAGGCGATAAGAGCCTCGCTCTCAGTCGAGAGAGACCACCCTTCCCAGCCAATGCTTTTGAGAACAGCATCGGAGAACTCGTCAGCTCCAAAGTTGTTGTCTCTGAGCAAAGCGTCGGTCTCAACCTTCGGATCACCCATCTCACCAAGCTGCTCCACAAGGGTTCCGAAAGGATGAAGAGAAGTGATAGGCCATCTCTTGATGCAAGCAACAAAAATTCGGTTAGCGTACTCCTGATGTTTCTCAACGAAGTCCCTGGGAGCCTGCTCAGTGGGGATGGCGATGAGCGGGACACGCTTATCGGTAGGCTTGAACCAAACGATTTTGGGTTTGTCTTGTTGACGCTCTGCGTAAGGACGGCCACTGTTCCCGTCCCTGGCGAGGCGTTCTGCCTCCTGCTTCTCTTTTGTTGCTTGACTACTGGGGCGAAGGAGGCCCAGGGTCCCAGAGAACATCTGTCCGGCCACACGTTCGATCACTGCCACCACATGGCCAGCATACAGAGGCTTTTGCTCGTCGCTGATTTCATCTTCTTCAACCAGCAAAAGGCTTTGGCCCTCAACTTCGACATCATCATTCTTCTTTTGCGTGGGGCGTTGCCGAAGGCTACCACGGCGTCGGATGCTATTATCAGGCCCAATATCTTGCCGATCTCCGTTGGCACCAGAATCAGATCGTGAGAGTTTCTCAGCACGTGCATCGGTGACGTCCTTCCGCTTCTTTTTCTCTTCCTTGTCTCTCTTCTGTGCCCAAACCTCATCCACGTCCAATAGCTCAACAGCGACATAGTCACCTTCGAGAGCTCGGTTTCTATCTTTGCTACCACAGATGAAGATATCGGCATCGAGATCGGGAGTTGTGACGTAAGCATCAGAGCGATTCTTTTTGTTTACCCTGAGGATGCCTGCAACAAGCTGTCCATTGCTCAGGAGGGCTGGAAGATTTGCCTGGGGGAGGTAAGGAGTAAAGAGGGTCTTCCGCTGCTGCTGCTGCTGCGATTGCTGCTGTTGAACAGACAACTGCGGCGGGGCATGCTGGCTGGCCTGGAGACCGAGGCCTTGACCAGTTAATTGTCCATTTTGCTGCATCGCCTGAAGCTGGGCGAGTTGCAGGGGGTTAAGCTGTTGACCACCAAACATCTGGGGTGGAGCCATGACGACTTGTCCTTGCGGTAGCTGGATAAGCTGGGGCTGTCCCGGATACTGGAAAGAGCCAATTGAGCCGATTGACTGGTTGATAGAAGCCCTGGCACGGTGACCAGGCTGAAAGCCGCCACCAAAGCCGCTCTTCTGTTGGTCTTGGCCCTGGTTTTGGTTATTGGGCTGACGCCAGTTGCTGTCGAAGTTGCGAGAGGCACTTCGACTATGGCCAAGGCCGCCACGCCTTTGGCTATCCGGCTGACTCCCATCGTTCGTTTGAGGGAACTGAAAGCCGCCTAGACCACGGCCGGATAGAGAACCACGATTGCCACCGACTGCCATGGATTGACTGCGACCATGGGAACCCATTCGAATGTTACCAGCCCGCTGGAGACCAAGTCCTTGCGGTGGTTGTGGAGAACTTGAACTAGTTTTATCATCCGAAGAAGTCGTTTGCTTGTCAGCACCGGAAGCCGGGGCAGGAAATTGGAAACCAGAAGCAGTTCTCTTCTGCTGGGCTAGCTCTGCAGCCTTCTTCGCCTCCGGGAGAGCTAGGGAGTGGCGGCGCTGATGACCACCGCCAGGAGGACCTCGAATGCGACCATGGTTACCATTCTCGTTGTTCTTCTGGGGCTGTTGGCCGTAGTCGGAATACCCTGACGCCCCGGATGATGGGGCGGGAGGCGGGCCGCCCAAACCAAGGCCAGGAAGGGCGGTCTGGTTGCGTCGATGGGAATGTTGGCTCTGGGTGGCCGCTGGAATTCCAAGTTGCTGCTGAGCCAATTGGGGGAACTGGAAGGCGTTGATTTGATGCGAGACGCCCGATATGGATGCACCACCTTGTACTGCAGAAAGCGATGGTACCTGGCCGAGTTGTTGTGGCTGAAGCAGACCCATGTTGACATACTGTTGATGAGTCGCTGCAATTTGCTGCTGCTGCTGTTGGAGCAGCTCAATCTGTTGTTGGATAGCCAATTGTTCCACTTTTCAATAATGAGTCAGTAAGTGGTTAGTTTCTGGGGGGGGGGAAGGTCCAATGAAATGGGAGATAAGCGTACTCATTAGAGGAGTGAGCTCAGACGGACTTCTCCTGTGAGCTATATGGAGTTTGCGGCCAGCGGGGCCTGGGACCCCGGGTTGGCCCTGCTGATCCATGATCCAAACAAAGAAACGAACTGTCTCAAGGGTATATAGCTGCCCAGAGAACGAAGAAACGGCCCTAGCGATCAGGGGTGAGTGTTAATGGAAGGCGGGTGAACGCTAATCGGGACGGATTGACGCCGGCAGGGGAAATGCTATAGTATTGAGGTTCGAGAGACGATAGTGGAACTAGAAGAGACGTAAGAGGAAAATTGTTATCAGTGTGATGATAGATCAATGAGAGGTGGATGGCAAGCAATGAAGAGAAATAGAAGTGTGAAGCGAAAAAGGGAAGAAGGTAGCGTTGCTCGTGACGACAACAACGATGACAGAACGGAAGGTGAGGTATTTAGGGGGGGATAGGCCAAATGTAGTAAATGCGGCCGGGGATTCTCCGCCAGGATATATTCTTACATTCAAACGATAGTCCGATCTCCCGAACAACTCTGAGAATGATGGTGAGGAGCGTAGGAAGTCAGATAGGCACCTAGGCTAGGCAATGGCAAACGACGACGACAGAACCTGGGTGGAACGGCCGTTTGCAAAGGACGGAAGGAACCGAGGCGAGTTAAGAACGACACAACGTAGATCGCAAGTACCAGTTAGGTCCAGTGTGGTTGTTATTGCAGGGATGACTCGCACAGGGACGGAGTACGGAAGGAGAGGGAGCTGAAGCTCGATCGATAGGGGGCGTTTGGTGGTCGAGAGACCGAATATGCCGATGACAGCTGTCGACAAGAAGTACACGCAACAACAAAACACACGCAGGGCGATGTTTTTATCTGTGTTTCTTTTTCTTCTTTACCTTCAGGGAACGTAGAAGCCTCTCCCTCACACTTTTTCTTTTTAATTTTTTTTCTTTTTTTTATATTTAAAATAGCCTTGTCTGTCCGTTTATAGGATTGATTTCCCTTTTCCTTTTTCAAAGAAGGAGGGAAGGAAACTGGTCTCAAGTGATAGACGAGAAGGGAGACGAGGTCAAAGGAAGGAGCTGAGAAAGAAGCTGAGCGACTCCACAAGGGGATGAGGTACTTGAAGCCCTTCTGTCCACGAGAGAACGACGGATATATAAGAATAGGCAAGGATGGGATCCTTTATCCGGTGGATTCAGAAGGAACGATGGGCACGATACAAGCGTGACGCGAAGGAAAGAAAGGGGGGATGGGGGGGGGGGGAGGTGATAGGAGGGAGAAGATGGAGATGGAAAGAGGGAAAAGAGAGATGGAAGCAGAGGATGGCGATGAGAAGAAGCGAGGGAAGAGGAAGAAGAGGAAGAGAGAGAGAGAGAGGGGAGGAGAAAAGGAAGAGAGAGGAAAGGAGAGGAAGAGGCAGCACGACGACGAGTGGGGAGGAGGGAAGACTAGAAGAGTTTCGCGGACAACACCAATAATAATGGTGAAGCCGGCTGTCATGCCATGAGCATTACCAGCAGAGAGCTGCTTGTGGCTGCAGCTGCAAATGAACGACGTCGAGAAGACGACGGAGCCGGCCATTTCACTTCTACGAAGCTTTGCATCCCCCAGAGCGCCTGTCCAGCGAGGGTGAAGCCGTGGGGAGTTGATGTTGATGCTTCTACAGGCCGTCTCCAGCAGGTTGCCAGACCGCATCAGTGGTAGAACCCATAATTGGGAAAATGCCAGAAATAGGGACCCCATAATATCCCATAGCTAGAGCTGATATTACTCCCATACGGAGGATGAGAAGGAAATTACTATACAGCAATAGTGGCCCTCTGTTCTCCATAGCAGAAATGGCATATAGTAAGACATTCAGACACAACACATGCAGCGAAATAACATTGGACAATCTGGCCACCACCACTGACAACCACCACCTCTGCTCTTCTCATGCCCATAGACACACACACAGGACCCTGCATGCCCCAGTGCAACCTGCACGAAGGCCTCCAGCGCTGTGTTGCTGTCCAAATGGATGACGCCGGCGATGATGCAAAGATCCGTAGCTTTCCCCAAGCGAACCGCCGGAACAAACGGCGCCGCACGGCTGTGCGCTAAACCCATTTGGGCATCCGCGACTTGCTGCTTCACTTCGCGTTGTAATTTAATATAATATTCTCGACGCTGAACGCGCTCTCACTCCGCTGCTATTGACTTTTATACCATTATCTTGCCCTTTTGGAGACGTCCGCTGTGGTCTGCCTTCCATAGAGACGAGTTCCCTTTCCACGTCATTCACTATGCTATAGATCAGGAACTCGCCCGGCCGTTGGGATCCCTGGTTTATATCTAAATCTTCTGCTTCTTTTTCTCCACTTCTTCTTTCCACCTCATCATCCTCATATTCCTCGCCAATTGATCTCTCTGGCAGAACCTGTAGAGGCAAAATGCAGGACTATCATTCCTCTCTCGACAGCCCGTCACGCCAACTTGTCTTGGATCTGGCCAGAGAGCTGGAACAGGTGCGGATCCACACATTCGAATTGAAGCAAGTCAAGGCTTACGAGCGACGAACTTTCTACGAAAAACTCGACCAAATTGACCGTGAGGTTGGAGCCAGACACTATGCTGCTCTGGACAAGGTTGCAGCGCGGCACGACAAGGTGCGAGAGGAGGCAGAGGAGACATTGAGGGAACATCTGCGACAGGCGGAAATCGAACGTCTTCAGAAGGAGGAAGAGGCTCGGAAAGAAAGGGAACGGATTGAACGCGAAAAGGCCGAAAAACTACGGCGCGAACAGGAGAAAGCCGCACGATTGGAAACGGAACGAAGAGCCAAGGAAGAAGCCCAGCGAAAGGCTGCAGAAGAGGTAGAGAGGGCCAAAAAGGCTGCGCAGGAAGAACAGGAGCGGAAGGAACACGAGCGCTTAGAGGCAGAGAAGCGACAACGCGAGGCAGAACGCCAGAAAGCAGAGCAAGAAGCTGCACAACATGCGGAACAAGCTCGGGCGGAAAAGCAAAAAGAAATTGGGGCCAAGGGTCAAACAGAGCAGGAAGCTAAAGTGCACCAACGCTATCTGGAGTTACACCAACACCTAAAGAAGTTCAGGGAATACCTGCGGAATGAAGGCAAATCGAACGCTACACTGAAGCAGACTATGGGTGATATGCGCCGTACAATTACCAAGTGTGTCGGGCAGATTCGGGAGGGCAGGGAAGCAAACAGGGGCCAGGCATGTGCGATTCTTTGGCGATTCTTTGAATGCAGGCAAGGGGCGCAAGTACTAACGGAGGTTTGTAGGTTCAAGAGATCAAAGCTACCATGGAGAAAGCAGCAGCTTTCCCCGGGCAGCCATCGGTCGACATCCGTCAATTCATTGCCTTCCCCCCAGACCATATTGCCAACTCCGATGATAACAAAGTACCGGCACTGATGATTTACTGCTTCAACATATTCTCCAAATGCTTGATTGCCTCTCTCTTAACCGAAGCATCCGTGAATCAAAACCATGCAGAACCCGTTGGCATTGTAGCTGCCCAGATATTTTCTGCCGAACCGTTTATCTATAAAGGCATTCCCATGAGTGACATTCTCTGGGCCAAGTATCGCTTCCTCTGTCCAGCCTTGTGGGGACTATACGGGGACGAGAAAACCGAAGCGGGGAAGCGTGCTGTGGGCTGGCGACTGACAGAGCCTGGCGGCCCGTTTATCTCAGAACAGGAGCATGGTGACCGTATGACGGCTCTGGGCGCCGGGTTTGCGGCCATCACTCTGCGCAATTTCGGGAAGACGGCGCGCCAAAACCCTTTCCCCAACACGATATTCTGGCACTCGATGCACAAAATCTCCTCTATCCCACTCAATGAGATGCCAGAGACGCACGTGATTATTCTCTCTGCGGTGCTACGATCCAGCGCTGAGCGGGTTGTCGGGTTTTTCGGACACATCGGTCTTGCACTGATGAGGAGGGCTATTGTCGACATACCAAACGGCTTACCCCGCCAGACCACAGCTGTGAATCAACTCAGGCTCCTCAAGGATCTGTATCTGCGCGAGAAAGCTATTCTTATCTAGAGACAGCTCCTACACGCATCAAATGTGACAGTTTTGACGGGAGGGCCAAGTGTGCGCGTCCTCTCTGGCATCGGGAAACTCCATACTGGCAGATTGAAGCCCGCCCAGCACTGGCCAGTCCAAACCCGCGAGACCAGTCTCGGCCACTCCACTTCGGACTGAGGAATGGCGGAATGGGAAGATCCCCGACCTATCTCTTATTCACGTATTGCGTATATCTACTGTCTCCGCTGCATCTCATGTGGACGCCACGTCTTCGGTGGATGCTGCGGCGTGTCTCTCGACTCCATCTTCTTTTTCATGTGCACCATCTAACGCTTAGTTGTCATGGAGGCTAGCTACTTGGAGATTTTTTTGGAGCGAAAAGATGAGTTGTCCATGCTCTGTTCTTTCTGGAGTTTTTCAAGGTTGATGGAGTATTGCTCTGGCGACTGGACTATTGGAATAATAGATAGCGATCGGCGATGCTATATGTACATACGGTTATACCATGAAAGTATAACTCCTGCAGAGAATCAATCCATCATTTGGAAATCGTTGAAAGGCGTGAAAAGCCATTGGGACAACTGTTACTGCGAGGATATTGCAGTTGGCAGTTCCTGCAGGCTCACAGCCTGCAGACTGAGGGCGATGCTTGCTAATTATCCAATTCAGTGTCAAAGGGGAAATCTAGCGGTCTCTAAATGTTGACATGGCCAGTTTAACCATGTCACCCATCACCAGGTCGGCCGCACGCCGGAATGTCAACCCACAAAAGAAAACCTCATACAAACCAAGCTGGAAACTGAGGATCCCTTCCAGCCACAATTGCCAGAGTCTCCTATCATGCTCGATGTAGAGGACACAGGATCGAGTGTAATTGGTTGGCTATCGGTCAAACATCTCCAGGCACCAAATCCATCTAATGTGGACACTCATGGTATTCATACCATATTGCCATTGACCTAGATCAGTCTATCCTTCGTTTCCCTCTACATCAGCATCAAGCATAGGCGTAGAGAAGAATGTTTTCTGTTCAAGTCCCCGCTGACCTGTGGATGCGAGCATTGCCACGTATTCAGGCCCGTATGCTTTGTGTGTCGAGAATTGTCAGATCTGAAGCTCATCAACGCAATAAGAGAAAGCTTCATTAACCATCCTGGTTGATCATGTGGCATAGTTCATGCTGCAGCATTCCAGACGTGGACATTGCAGAGGGCGAGGGAACGCCAGGGTCCATAGTTTTGGCATCATGTCAATCCTTGAGGGAGTGCTTCCCATGTCGTGTATCACAGAAAATGCGGACCGGAGTGGGTTGATCGACAGCTAGACAACGGGAAGTCTAATTGCACTTCAAGCATCATAATTTTCCTTCAGACCGAAATGTTTTCGTCGCTTTTGCCTTTCTTTGCCTTGAATTTTGCGGGTTCCGAGATATTTCCAACTTTCCCCCGGCTCTCCCTGCGGCTTTTTTTGGACGCGGATACTCCCGTCTCCGTCCAGTAATTATTCTTGGTGTGAAAAGGGACGAAACGAAAAAAGAAAAGGAAAAAGAAAGGCAGAAACAAACCCGATCGATAACCTTGACCTAATTTTAAGTTTCCCGATCTATCGCCGACGCTGCAACTGTATCATCATGCCACCGGCCCGCTAGTCACCCAATTGTGCCCATCCCCGACCGTTGCGCTGCTGCTTTCCAGCGAGTCTAGACGGTCGGCAATGCCAGCTGCCTTTGCTATCGGAGAAGTCCTTTTTTTCATGAACCGCATCTGACCCGGCTTCTCCCTGACCGTCCCGAACCCGACGCGCGAGTGGGCAACCGTGATTCATCCATCCGTCCATGACATGATCCCAAATCAGAACCACGAAAAGTCGTGGCTCGTCGTGGCCAATATGACTGATAAAATAAAAGGGATGGCCTCTCGGTCATTCTCTCCCGATCTGTCGGTGAAGAAAAAGGAAACTGATATAGATCGTTGTCCTGGCGCATGGACTGTTTTCAGGCCCGCTATATTTATATCCTACTACATGGTCATACACTCGAAAGAATACTCTTCCTTGTGACCTTGTCCTGACTCACCGATTACCCCCTTATATCAGCTGTCTGACCACCCTCTTGATCCAAGGTGGTGTCACGGTACTTCTTAATACAGCTGCGTTGCCCACAACAATCGCTCCACTGCCTCAGACTCCGATACTCCCCAATTGACGACCCCAATCTCGCTCGTCTTTGCCACCCAGCTGGTCTGCTGTGACTATTATACCCCAAGGGTAGGCTGATCTTCTTTGGATATATTGGGTATACTGGATATACCACTCGGTAGTTGCGAGCCCTATACTGACTATATAACTCTATAGCTTCCCATCACACCTTTCCTCTTTCGGCCCGGGTGGAAGCCCGAATATCCAAGATGGCTGTTGCAAATCTTCTTCCAACGGAAATTGTCCAGTCAATTCTTTCTTTTACCAACCCAGACACATACTTCTCGGCGCGCCTCGCGTGCAGCACCTGGCTACATGCCGCCTCTACAGCCTATATGCTCCGGAAGGCACTGGACCATGCCCCATTCCCTCTGCCGCCGATCCATCTGATGACCGAAGACGATTGGAATAAT
This sequence comes from Monascus ruber, assembly GCA_002976275.1. Classification (NCBI taxonomy): domain Eukaryota; kingdom Fungi; phylum Ascomycota; class Eurotiomycetes; order Eurotiales; family Aspergillaceae; genus Monascus; species Monascus ruber. The sequence goes on from PSNO01000005.1 coordinate 1,996,460, forward strand.
ATTTTTAACCAGGTTGCGCACTTGCATCTGTTAGGGAAGAGGGATCACATCGTCAAGACGATCACGAGACGGAATTTCCCCTCCGAGTGCAGCCCTTCCACATCCTTTGAGCTGTCCAGTGACGGCAAGAAAATGGTGGTCCTGAAGGGCTCCCGGGTCAATGTCTACGATATGAAGGAGAACGGCACCTTTGAATTTGCATTTGGCCGCTCCTTGTACCCACTCTGGTCCACTGTATTCCGGACATTAGCTGAGGGTGGTGTGGGGTTCTTCGCCATCAGCGAACGCTATGCGAAATATCACCTGGCCATGTCGAGAGCTGGGGACGTGATTGCCATTGGACTGGGCAAGTCGATTCAGATCTACGACCTTAATGACAAGGGAAACCTTACCCCTGTGCAGCACGTTCTGGGCTCCACAGTGGCTGTCTTCTCAACCCCACCGTCCCAGGGTTACGTCGAAACCGACGGCGTGATCAAGTCACTGGAATTCACAGAGGACGATACCCTCCTTCGCGTGGAAATCGAAAATGACTCCAACGCTCATCGTCCAACCCGTGTCCGGTACCTCGGTGACCCTGCACAGGCACGACAAACGACGTTTGGCTCAAAGCTCGATTACTGGAAAGCAAATCACAATCGGGTCTTTCTCGACTCAGCAGCCCTGGCAGCCTCTTTCCTAGAACGCGACAACAAGACCGCCTTCAGGGGCCTCAGACTCCTTTCCTCCACTTTCTCCTGCAGGACACATACCGACAACAGCGAACCAGGCCGGTTCTTCGCCGCCGCCCTCAAAACCTCGGAGGTACACGGATACTGCATTGGCTTTGTCCCACACTCAGACCAGCGGAATGTTACCATCAAACGGCTCTTCCCGACCCGACTCCCTCAATCCGATAATGACAACAACAGCACGCTGGTGAATGGTGGTAGCACGCCCTACCAGCCAAACTGGAACCGCCAATCAATGCCCCTCGCCGCCAAAGATGCAAGTGTAGTCTCTCACAACCTCGAACTAGCAAAGGATAGATGGGACCCAATCAACCTCCCCTCCGCAACGACGCCAGTCCCCGTCCTCTCCGTCTCAGACGACGGGAAATTATTGGTCGTCTACGAATCCGGCGCCGGTCATTCCTATAAATTCGCCTCGGGTGGAGCGTTGTACGTCTACAGTTTGGAGAATTGGACTCCCGTTCAGTATGAGCATTCACAACAACAACGGCAACAGCAATCCTCCAAAGATGCCCTCAATGGATCGAGCACTATCCAACCCTGGTCGTTCCTGCTGGACATTACCAATGTCGACGTTGACCACCTCCGTGTCACGAGGGATGCAGCTGAGAAGTGTCAGCGGGATCCCTTCACTGGTGTCGCGAGGGTAGGGTACACCATTACTGCTACTACGGCATATGATATTTTGAATTGGCATTTGGTTTAGACTTTCTTTTTTCTTCTTTTCTTCCTTTTATTCATTAGACTTTCGGGATACCTCTTATTGTTTTAATATTTCCTTTTTTTTTTATCGTTCATCGCACGATGCATTCTCCCTCAGAGAGAGAGAGAGAGACAGGCTCGGATATTTTTGCTTTTTTACTATTCCCTACCTATTATAATGATGTTCCAGGATGGGATACGATTTATGAGAAAGATCTCCTTTTGCTTCACTTTCTGTCGCGGAGTTCCTTGAAAAGTTCCGGCTGTCTTTCTTACTATACTTATCCATGCATCGTACTATATAGGATTTCATTATTTACTGTATATATAATTAGAACTATTCAACGTTGGATTTCATCATGGTCATTTCTCTCTTAAATTATACAGGTAGAACAATAACATGTAGAATTTGTAACCAGCTACAGAGTAATACTGTACTGGTGGTTCTTCAATTTGCCATTCAGAAGGAAAAGCTCAATCTATAGATCAATCATAAAAGCATTAGACAGAACTCACTAGATAAATTAAATGTCAAATAATGTAATAATAGAAAGAAGACATTGTACAGTCCACATACACACTCTGTTCGAGACATGTATGTTTCAAGAAAAGAAAGGGAAAAAAATTCAATGCATGCAGTCAAAGTAGGTGGTATCACTGATGTATTGATCAAAGAAATATATGTAGGTAAAACAAAGTGATGAACACAAAAGTGGAATATAAACAGCCAATCCATCAACAATCAATAACTCAATGAACTTAATATATCGAATCTCAACTTATCCCGATTCACCACGGGATTTAAAATCTCGGAGGTATCTTGCAAAATAATAGCAATCAAAGCAAAAGGAAAAAAAAAAAAAAAAAGGAGAAGGACAAAGTACAAAGGAAATAGGGACAACTAAGAAGCCTGTGGTTCAAACGGTTCAGATTCTCGATGATCAAGACCATCATCATCTACTGTTCCCTTAGGAGACATGGCTGTTAATTCATCATCAAACACCGTGTTTCCACCTTGGCAACAAGTCAGTGAGTCCTCTCCAAAGATTCCATCGTCGTAGCTCGTAGGATTTGCATCGTGATCATAGCTCGACTTCCGAAGCAGGGGAGGAGTGGTCGGTGGCTCCAGTGCTGAAGGGGAGCCGTTACTCTCATCAATAGAACTGTTTGTCTGGCGAGCACGCAAAGGTGACAGTGGTCTCATCGGTGTCGGCGCATACGCTTTAAGTGGACGTCGACCTTCCGAATACGGCGGTTGTAATTCCGTTGTCGATGACCCGGATGCTGTTGCATCATCATTACCGTTATTCTTGGTTCTGGACAGCTGTCGGATATTGGACCCTGGGGGAGTGAGTAGCCCTGAGAGGAAAGCACTTGCTGTGTTACTGGGCTTGGATGGCGTCTGATCAGATTGATTCGAGTCCGTTCTCCCTCTGGCTTTCCGCCAGTTACCCCAAGCTGCGGCTGCAGCCAGTGGCAGAGAACGTGGCGACGCCGTCAGACTAGCGATAGACGAGATCGATGGTAAGCTTGGACCACCGAACAGTGATCGTTCCTTCTCTTGCTGCTGCATCTGCAGATTAGCCCTCAAACGAATAGCAGCGTCACGCACGGCGTTCGGGTCAAATGACGGCTTCGAAATGGTGTTAATGATATCCTGCAGGTCATCAATACGAACGCCAAGGAGCTCACGTAACCACGTAATTTCCGTGTTCTTCTCCCTGAGCTTGTTTGGCGCCTCCTTGTCAACAGCAGCGAGCTCCTGCTCGAGCTCCTCTATACGGGTTTCACGATGTTGCAGTTGGTCCTGAAGTACGAGAATCGACTCACGTAAGGCCTGAGGAGAGATCTTGTCGGGAACCATGGAGTCCTTTCTGTATGGCATGGATGGAGAAGTCGACTCCAGAACCGGAGAGCTGGAAGCAATTCCCGCTTTGGCCTCTTTAGCTGCTTGCGCAGCTGCACGAGCCGCAGTGTTCGCAATCTCGAGCTTATCTTCAAGGTGATGGACGCGGTCCTGAAGATGCACAACCTTCTCGTCCGATAATGCCAACCGTTCCGCCAAGAGGGTCTCTGACCGCTGGTGGTCTTCAGTAACATTGCGTATTGCGCGTGCATGTTCTTCCTGCAGATCTCTCAGAATACGTTCGTGCAGATTGCTCTGTTCCCTAAGCTCAATAGTCCTGGTCTCGGCAGCAGCAGCGAGATCATTGGCCTTGGACTCGTTGGCTTCCTCTAGCAGCATTTCGTACCGTTCCCGTGAGGTATCGGCATCCAATTTGACATTATCCAACTGGGTCTGGAGACGGGCGATCTCGGCTTCTAGCTCAGCACGGACGATATTGACTTGGCTATTGGCGGCCTCCAGGTCGGATTCGAATGAAGTCCGGGTGCGTTGGATCTCCATGCGGCTGCTCTCCCGGGCCTCGTTGAACTCGCGTTCAAAACGAGCCGCTTTAATTTCCAATTCGTGATTCTCGAGCCGCAGGTTTGCAACTAGCTCCTCCAACCTTTCATTCTCTTGCTGGGATTGCCCGAAGATGAACTTCAGTTTGGTTGCTTCCCTCTCCTGCTTCTCAAGTTCGTTGACATCATACTCCAGCTTCTCACGTAGCCTCACCTCTCTCTCATATGTAGCGCGCAGTCCATCGTAACGAGCAATTTGCTCTTCTTCTCGCTTTCTCCATGCCGCTTGGTCCCGAGCTACGTCGCGAACAACAGTAGCCATGTCGTTCTGGAGACGATCAAACTTCTCGCGTAAGTTCTGTCTACCATTCAGGCTATCATCAATCCGTATCTTCAAGTGCTCGATACTCTTGAGGAGATCCTTGTTTTGCTGCTTCATGGTCTCACTTTCCCGCTTGTAGTTCTCACTTGAAACCCGGTACTCGTCCAAGGTGCCCTCAAGAACGATGTTCTTGGACGAAAGTTCAGCCAAGGTAAGCTGGAGAGTCTCACGTTCATTGGTAAGCGAGTCGGCTTGAAATTGAAGCTTTTCAAAGTAAGGGATCTTTTCTTCCTTGAATTGAAGTAGCCGGGTCTCGGCGGCTTCGGCAGCTTCACTATGCCGAGTAGCCTCTTCTTCGGCAAGCTTCAGAAGTCTCTTCAACTCGGCCACGACCTCCTGGGACTCCCTGCGCCGGTTGTATTCCTCATCGGCTCGCTCATCTGCGAGCCTCAACATCGTCTTCAGGCCGTCTATTTGAAGCATAAGGCTTTCAGCACCGACTTCCTCCGCCTCGGATTTTCGAAGATCCAGTTGATTGGCAACAACCTCTTGCATCATTTCTTTAAGATTAGCGGTAGGATCCTGTGCCAACTTATGCAGGGTTAGCTCCTTCAACCCGGAGATACTTTCACGGAGCTGCGCAAGTTCTGCTTCCTCGCGAGGCGCGTAAGTCGCCATTGCTTCCATGACTATACTCCTCAACTTATCGAACCTTCGATCTCTTTTATCGAATGTCGCCCTTGTCCTGGGGAAGGTACTGTCTCCTTCTTCCCCTTCATCCTCATCGTCAGCATCGGCATCGCTGCTGTCGAAATCAGGAGAAAATCCCCTGTAAGCCCTTCGGTTCGCAGACTTGGAAATCATGGACGCCATTGACTGCTGAATAATGCCAAGCGTGCGTTCAAGGGAAATCAAACGCTCTTCCAGGGCTCCTCCGTCAAGATCATTGACACGACGGCCGAAGAACTGGCTCTTGACCGCAAATTTCTCATCTTCGCTGGAAGAGATCATGTCTCCCCAGTCGCTTATGTGATCGTTCTCATTGATTAGATGTTGCACGGAAGAATGAATTCCATTGGCGAGAGTTCTCTGAGGAGACAAACTGACCGGGGCCCGAGGATCAAAGTATGATCCAAACTTAGGTATTGTCACCATACGAGGATCCTGGAAACGCCTTGGACTCGGACTGGGAGCATTGCTTCGGTTGTCCGGGACAAGGTATTGACCTGCTGAACGACTTTCAATGGATTCCGCTACATTATCCATGAAACAAGGGCTCTCTTGCCTCTCAACACCAATATCAGAATCTCCATTTAACTGGTCCATAATCGCGTTAAGCTCTCTCTCATCAAGTGATTCCTCCCCTGTATTGTCATCCGACGGGGGAGCAACAGTAGGTGACGTAGGAACTTTCGTCTCCACCTTGGGTTCATCCTTGATAGAGGTTGGGATTTGCTCGTGAACGCTTGCTTCGGCGGTTACACTTGGTGGCTCTGCCGCTGGAGGAATAAATTCTGGCACGGCAGGCTTGAATTCGAATGGCCTTGCCGATGGTGATGATACAGGACTCTTTGCTGCATCTTTGGATTCCTGGGTAGCTGGCTTGGACGGTTTATCTTTGTTCGTAGCAGCCGATTCGGGATTTTCACTCTGCTCTCCGTGTTGCCCAGATGAATCCGCAGCTGCAGCATTAACTGCAGCACCCTCCTTTTCGTTCTTGTATCCTTCGGATATCCATGTCGTAGCTTCGCTTGCAGGAGTTCCAATCCGCTCAATTTGCTTCTCATCAACACCCGAAGATGGTCCCTCTGCTGCACGCTTGTTATCCCCACCGGGGGCCTTATTCTCCTTGCCATCAGCTGGTGAGTGTGGCATATTATTCGATGATGGAACCACTGGAACATTGCTCGTTTCGGTGAGAGCATGAACAGGCCTGTCAAGCTTAACGTCCTTGTCCATGTCATTCTCCTCGTTACTACGGCGAACGCGCTTGTGACGATCCGTGGGGGCAGATCGAGAGCTGCCATTATTATCTCTGTCTGCCTCCTTTTGCTTGCTTTCATGTTCGTTGTCATCAGGCCGCACAATAGGAATCGCTTTGGATTTTTTAGCCGGCTTCGTTATTTGAGCCCAATCAATATCCCCGAAAATCTTGTTTCCGCAGTTTGCAGGTCCCTCAACGGCACCCGTCGAATTCACACTGGCATTTGGATTAAAGACAGGAGCGTCAGCATTGAAGTTGACGGTAGAGAATTTGTACCCGCCTGGATGGGCCTTGTTCTGATCACTGAAAGCGGCCGCATGCTTGGGGGCTGCTGCTGGATCGAATGTCGGACCGGAGTTGAACGTGAATACAGGTTTTCCAGGCCCGGAAGGCTGAAAGACATTCCCTTGGAAGGGTACCGAAACGGGTGCAAACTCCTTTGCTTCCACATTGAAGGTTGATGTTACGGAATGATGCGTCTGATGTCCACTACCAAACGACCCAGTGCTTGGCTTGGCTTGATGCCAAGGCAAAGGCTGCTGTTGTCTCTGAGGTGTCCCAGCCAGACTGGGGTTGGTATCGAAATCAGACCCCTCTTGACCATAGTCTTCACCATAATTTCCGTTGTAATAGTCGTGAGACGGGTGGGAAGAAAATGACGGATCATTCTGCTGGAAGTTGTTCTGAATTGGATGATCTCCGGACACAGCCCATCGAGAGCCCGATAGCCCAGATCGACCAAAATGGTTATGTTCTTCTTCATCCAATTGCCGCTCTATTGACTCCTCTAGGTGATAATCAGGCTGTTCAGCTTCATCTAATCCTTTTTGCAATGTCTCGCTTAGATTATGATCATGACCACGGGGTGTTGGATGGGCAATCTCAACGTTAGACACACGGAAGTTGCCCGGCGGTGTATGAATTTCGGCCTGGTTAAAATTAGGAGGCGGAGAACGCATGTCAGAATCCTCGCCCTGGAAGTCGTGGACAAAGCGGCCATCCATGGAATCCTTTGGTGGAATTGATTGGAATACACCATTATTCAACGGCGAGACCGGGGGCAAAATTGATGTCAGGTTTGGAAGATTTCCAGGAAGCGTTGATATGACACCTTGGCGCGCATTAAACAGTTGAGGGGTGAGAGGGCCCTGTGCTGGTGGTGTAGGTTGGAACTGAATGGGGTATCCTCCCAGAACATTCTGATCAACCCCAAAGAATGGTGACTGCACACTCAGCTGAGAAACCGGAGAAGCTAAAGATGCTATACCAGTACTTACGTTGGCTGACTGGCTAAAGACAGGGGAAAACGGATTGGCTACACCGAGCGGGTTGCTCCCAGCAGACGCTGTCGGAATAGGCGGTGATGCGATGAGGCCAGGGAACGGAGGAGCAACCTGGCTCACAGCAGCTGAAACTGGTGAAACCGATGGTAACTGTTCGTCTTCATCCCCTAAGGACACTCCCAGGGCGCGCAACTTCTCTTCTTGGAGGTAGTTGACATAAGCATCCCATTCCGCTCTGTTTGGGAAGCTGACTCCGTACCTCCCGGCCTTCCACTCTTCCTGAGACTCAGCAGGGTCGGGATAAGGGGGGCGACTTAAGCCGCCCAGATCCCCTACCACGGTAGGGTCCTCTGGGGCACCGACGCTGAAACCGCGAATGTCAAAGCCTTCGTCTTCCCACTCTTTTAGGCGTCGCTCTACGTCTTCAGCGGTCAAGAGACGATACCCAGACGCTTCAGACCCTCTTTTATCATCTCGAGGGAGTGCAATAATACATGCTTTTCCACGCCATACCATTTTCTTCTTGGGCCGCGGGGGTAACGGCTCTGTGGCGGGGTTTTCGGCTTTAGGGTTTGATGACCCCGTGGAGGATGCCGAAGGTTCCTGTGGTACCGGGGGCAGCGGCTTCTCGCCATCAGGCCGACCATTATTTACCTCGGACATCTTGAAGAACTGTGAGTCTCTGTCGTATGCGAATCCCCAGATATCTTCTTGTCTGATGGTATCCGTCCTCTCGTGCTTGGCCCGTCGAAGACCAGCCCTCTTCTCACCCAGACCTGACCTCTTTGATCGGCCAATGAAGTCCGATGACTTGGGCGTTCTGAGAAGATCCTCGTTACGGCTACTTCCTTCCAGACCAAGCCAACCGTCTGACGGGTCTTCGTCGAAGTAATTTTCGGACGCCAGGAACGATTGAGAGTCACTACCAGAGTCGTCACTCAACCAGTTGCTTCGCTCAGTCCTTGGTTGACCTGAGAGGAATTGATTGATCCAATCCTTTGTGAATTCCTTGATGGTCTTTCCTCCTCTTTTACTACCCAAGTCGTGCCTGGGCGAGCGACTGGTTCCACGGCTTTGCGAGTGCCGAGCAGAGCTCTTCCTGGGAACGTAGGGTCTTAAGAAATCGTTATCCGTTTCTGCTCGGCGGGAGAAATTGCTTCGTGTTGAGTCTGGCGAGCTGCTTCTAGAATCGGGATCGAAACTAGCGTACTCGCTATGTGACCATGAGAGCCTCCGCGGACTGTCCACAGCGTACGGAGAGCCCCAGGCGGTGGTGTAGTAAGAACTCTCCGGCTTCCTATTCTCTGGGGACGAGGACCGAGTTGAGTTTGGTTGCCGCGGAGGACGCTGTCGGCCAGGCGATCCAGAAGCCGCGAGACTCGACGCTCCTGGCGAAGTCGGATACGAGACCAACGGTGCTGTCAGATGGAGATCGTCAGGGTTATTTTGTGGGACTGTGGAATGGAACGATGGCGATGACGCCGGAAGGTGTGAAGACGCGAACCGGTCTAGATCTGGAGAAGCATTGCAACCTGATTAACGGAGGGAAGATAGAACGAGCGGAAGGACAACGACCGAAGAGGATAAGACAGGTGAAGGGAGGAGCAGTATTGAATTGAATCAGATACAAGACAACATACTTTCCGTGATGACTGCTGCAGCAAGCACTGGCTTGCCGCGCCCCTTATCGTCCAAAATATTGAATCATGGAAATGAAACCACTGGGACCCGGAACCGTCTTGCGGGATAATATTAAATAAACTAAAATAATCGGCAAAGAAAGCCAGGGGACTGGAGAAAGAAGAATAAAGAAGGAGAAGTCGGTTGCAGCGGCGTCGACACTAAAGAACACCTTTTGCTTTATTATTTTCTTCACTTTTTTTTTTTAATTTTTTCGCCTTTTTTATTTTTTCTGTCGAACGGTATTAGGATTTCGAAGCGGTGGGGAAAGGAAAGGGGAAAACGCTAAGATCACAAAATAATAACGGACATCACAGGTGCCTTAGGTGTGCGGAGACTTGGACCATGGTGTACACACAGCCGTGGCGGACAGGGATGAAGAAGAAAAAGAGAGAAGGGAAGAGGAAAGCAGATGGCGAGGTGAAGGCGATCCTGAAGGAGACGACGTGACTTGTCCATGTCACGGAGGCCGGCTGGGTTTGGCAATAGGCTGCTAGCTCGAGGCCGTTTATGATACATGGGGATGATAGTTTGTCTCTAGCCTGCTACGGCCTACTAGCGCCAAGCATGAGCCTCTGCAGCCAAAAGCCGTGGACGCGCGACGACGCCAGGAACTCCGCCGTCAATTTGATAATTGAGAGACGCGAGCTGCAGTTGATTGATTACTCTACGGACGCGCGTGGGAGACCGTTGGGAAGCAAAGAATGGTTCAAGTTCAGGGGTAGCCCGCTAAAACACACCCGCCCCCATGGCCCGTGACCGTCCCGTATCGTACCATTACTGTACCTTGCCAGCTGCTATTGGAGGCAGTCCCGACAGGTGGGCACGGCTATACCGGGGCCATACAGTACACAGCACAATCGTTAAATATGCTGGGAAATATACTCCCGTGTTCTGTTTTCTATATATATGCTATATATGCCAGGCAGCTAACAACAATCACCAATTGTCCCTGACTACACGTAGTCAGGAAAGCAAAAGTGAGTTATATTATACAGAGTGGGGGATAGGCACAGAGCCCGTGGAGCCCTCCCTCCACAGTACACATCCTCACAGCGAGAGGAGCATTTGTTCAGATTTAATTTGGGCAGGTCATGTTGAACTTGGGCTGGCGGTCTGCCGTGAACATACCCCAGTGCTTCTCATCCATGGCTTGGCCGTTGTCACCAACGCTGTTGGGCTTCCACGCCTCATCGAAAGCTTCAAAATAGAAGACGTCAACGCCCCAAGCAAGCAGACCGCAAACACCATTCTGGTAGTACTTCTCTGCATTTGCAGTACCAGCCTTGGCAACAGAGTAGTCAGTACCACCATCTAGAGGGAAAGGTCAGCACGCATTCGCAAAAGCAGTTAGTTCTCCGGCTTTTAATTTCATCTTACCAGTGGGCCATCCAGTTTCGCCGTTGATAACACGAATATTGGCGGCGTTGTCACCAGCGATTTGCTGAACGTGAGCAATAGTCTGGGCCATATCGTCAAAGTAGGTGGAATAAGAATCGTCGACAGCCTTGCCCTGCCAGTAGGCAAATCCGTTTGCGAGCCTTTTTTTTTATGTTAGTAACCTTAATACCATAAGGATTCCTAAAGGGCTCAGGCGATTTGTATTGCTTACAGATACGTAACACCTCCCTGGATGATCGGGTCGGCAGTACCGTCCGCGAACTTGTTCCAGCTGTCTGCGGTTCCAATGGTGACTTTGGGGAAGATCTTCTGGGTCTGCTGGATTTTGCTGAGAAGCTGCTGGCCGTTAAGGTTGCCACGGTAGAGAGCTTCGGAGCCGACAGTGATGGCCTCGATGACATCTTCGTTTCCAGGAACGCAAGTCTTGAGGGCATCGATATCCTTGTTGAACGATTCATCCGTATCCGGCCTAAAAAAAAAGACGTGTCAGGACATATATCACCGCCCTCTTTAAGAATATTCGAGAACAAAATAATGAAAATGCTGCAAAAGTGCTATTCAACATACCAGACAGCGAGAACGACCTTGAAACCCTTGGCCTTTGCCGCTGGGATGATGTTCTGCGCCGTATAGCATTCGCTGGCGGAGTATGTCCGCACAAGGGTGGAAAGCGGCTTCAAGACGTCAAAGTCGGCCTCGTAGTCGCTGGTTGACTTGCAGGTCCCGTCTGGGTTCTTGTCACCCAACGAGAACCCCAGGGTACCCCGGGCAGAGACGGCAGCCGGTGCAGCCGCCAGCAAAAAGGGGAGGACGTTGGAAAGGTGCATCTTCATGGTGTCGAGCCTTGTCGAAACAACCTTCGGGATTGAGGCTCGAGATGTTGAAAATAGGAGAAAGAATGAAGGAACAAAACCGGTAAGATATATATCAACAAAGGAAAGTATATAGAATATGTAGAGAGTTAAAGAATGACACTGCACAGGAGCAGGAAAAGAGAGAGTGGCAAGGAAAGTATGTTGCAAATGAGTCGTGCGAAGCAATGTGGAGAAGAAACAGAAGTCGGCGTCGTGAATCAGGAGGCTTCAGGGACGTTGCCTCGATTGCCACTAAGTCCGATTGGGTTAACGCAAACTTCCCGAAATCTAAGATCTATTTTCGGCCACGAATTAATCATCTGCCGTAACTCCGTTCCTCCCGCGGGCTAGAAGCCTGAAAGTATGGCAGGGGTGCTATTTGTCTGTTCTATTATTGCGACAGGACTCGGGGGGTCGGAAAGGAAAGGGGCCCTCCACTTACGGAGTACCGAGTCTCGACTGTCCAATTTACAGGCCCTATTAAAATTAAAAGTGCTATTCTTGGATCATACCCTCATGGGACAACCCGAGCAATTGTTTCCTGTAGTAATAAGAACTATGATATCCCTCATTAAAGCAATATAGAATATGGCATAACGACTAGAAACCCTCGTTTTGGGAGACAGTCATGTCAAGCCTCGCAAAATAAGTTCCAATGGTCCAACACGCGCACACTTAGAAAAGAATAACAAAATGAAAAGCGCAAGAATGCATCCGGGGATCATAGGCATATCCTCCGGCGGGCCGCTTTCCAACTACGTGGAATCAATAGCAGGAGCAGGAAACTACCCGGACAGCAGTAAAATGGAAAGGTCCTTCACCTGCTCGCTAGCTTGCGATGGCCAGTCTGGCGATGGAATCGATCGCTAATGTCCTTCCATTTCTCCTTTCAACTAGCGGCAATTCTGTGGATGAGAATTACATCATCCAGAGACCATTCCTCGCCCATGAAGGAGACTGGTGACTTTTGGGGGACTGCGAATTTGTCCCTCTTTGGTCAATTATAACGGATAGTTAGATATATGATACTTGAGTACGGAAGAACAGGGTATTTCCTTCACATTTCTTGCAACGGAGAACGTAGAAGAGGATCCAGCGAATAACACATGGCGTTTTCCGGACCTCACTATTCTATGCTTGTCGTTCTCAATATCCTTCCAGCACTCCTCTAGTTCTGGGATCAGTTCATGCCCATGATTATAGAGACCCAATTCCATGACATGGTAAGAAAGCAATCGCATCGTCGGACCAGGAAGATCGATTTCCGCTAGCTGTGAAGAGTCAGCGTAAAGCTATCCATCATCATGCTTATATTCTCGGAAATTGGTCTATAAGTAGCAGATCAATTCTTAATGAGTAGCTTTTAGGAAGTACACTCATGAGCAGATTGGGTACTCTCAGACGGCGCTGGTGGGATGTCGCCCTTGAGGACTTCTTCACATGCCATAAAGAATATGTCATCAGCTCGCTGAAACTTAGATATTGGTAAGGATCCTAGCTAAGCTAGGATTGGTGCAAGAGGATATCACCTGTAAGCCAGTAGAAGTGAACTTCGTTTTGCGAGGCGTCTTTCTCCAGGTAGTAGGTAAGATATCCGAATATTTTGATCTTATAAGATCTATTACCCATCCAAAAGTTTGCATGATTACTACTTTTAGATTTGTTCTTTCGACTGTCCTAATGAGAAAACAGCTCAGTTGAAAAGTCCTTGATGAACCTAGAGATTGGGGGCAGGGGTTGTAGATCGCATGGTGATGGAATGGCAGCATCTCTTTGAGTATCCAGGACACATTGAAGCATAACTAGGACTGCTATAGGGATGATGGCATCTTACAGACCAATCATGAATAGGTGTGCAGGGGTCATTAGTCTGCTGCATGATAAGTTCAAAGTTCCTTGTAACAGCCATAGACAATGCCCATATGGCACATTAATGGCGTGTTAATACAGATAGTCATGGCGTACTATGATTCTGCAGACTTTAGAGGCTCGAATTAATACCTTTATTAACAATTCTGGAAAGATATATGGTAGAAGTTGATATATCCTGAAATAGAGCCCTAAGCATCTCTGAAGGTGTGTTGGAGTCTACCATATTAAGATGGTCCGAGCGTCTATGATTTCCGCAAAAGGAGTCCGGACACCGTTGTTGGTTTGACGATCAGCTTGCCCAGTCTAAACCCCCAGCTCCCCTTCCTTCGGCCTCTTTTTGATCAACTCAACCCAAAGTATCCTTTAGGTGCGGCTGCAGCAAGGAAGTCCTGCAATATGCGATTCTTTACACCAGCCTTGCTGGTCACCGCACTGGGATGGATGACGACCGCGGTGGCTCACAACATCCAACTCAAAGCACACTCGCGAGAATGCTTCCATGAAACGCTGCATCGCGACGACAAGATGACTGTTTCTTTTCAGGTTGGCGACAGAGAGTTCGGAGGTAGTGGGAACTTGGAGATTGATTTCTGGGTATAACCCTTTTTGCACTTCCTGGAAACTGAAAACGCCGGTCTGGTGATTGAACGCTAACTCTTACTTCCTCCTTTAGGTCGAAGATCCTCTCAGAAATCGCCAGTATTATAAGCAGGCCACTTCCACGGAAGATTATTCCTTTGTCGCACATACGGACGGAAAATACGTTTACTGCTTCAGCAACGAAGGTTGGACATCGAGCACCAAGGAGGTCTCTTTCAACGTTCACGGCATCATGTACGTTCCGGAATCGGAATTGTCGCAGGATCCTTTGGAAACAGAAGGTATAGAGGCATATTATTGACGCGTGGTTTTGCTTTGGGGGCTTTCGTGTGGCTGACCGCAAATTCGCGTACCAGTTCGTCGACTTTCGGAGGCCTTGGCTCAAGTCAAGGATGAGCAATCGTACATCATTGTCCGGGAACGCGTACACAGGAACACCGCAGAGAGCACCAACGCTAGGGTGAAATGGTGGAGTATCTTCCAACTGGCCGTGCTTATCGGGGAGGGTATTTTCCAAGTCTGGTGGCTGAAGAGATTCTTCGAGGTCCGTATTCTGTTGGCAAATCTGACTATTCGAACTAAACTGATAATTTGGGAAATGCATAGGTCAAGCGAGTTGTCTAATCTCAATTTTTCTTTTCGGGGCTGCTAATGCCTGGCCTTACGCTTCCGACAATGAATGACTATAGTTCATTGCATAAGTTACATTTCTTTCTTGCATTTGCGTTCTGGCGCGAGATAATGGAAACTCTTGTTCTAGAGGGATGTATTATGTGAACCAGTTGATGATTATTGTCAAAATTTCTACTTTTATACGGTTGCATGGCAATAATAATAATAGATAGATCGTAAACAGAAAGATACCTAGGTACTAAGTATAAGTAGCCTAATGCCAAATCGAACCTTATTCCCATTTCGCCCGAAATATCAAGACATCCATTACCAACCTCGACATCATCACATGGGAGATATCTAGTTAATTAATAGTTCCACATTAAAATATTCCGAGCAGAATATCGTACAGCTGAACACGCTGTATCTACGAGGGCGGGGCAAAACATATCACCTAGGTACATAAGCGTTACCTACGACGTATCTGATTTACAGTCTCATATCATCGATACTATAGACAACAGGATCAAAAAACCATCGAATGAACAGTGATAATATTACCTCCTCCCTCGAGGAAATACCTGGTATGGACGATTCCCTCTTCCGAACGTGCTGGCGGAGACAGTCATGCGGGGAATGCATGGAAGGCACCGAGCCATGCAGCTGGTGTCCGATTGTATGTTCAAGTATTCTTCTATATAATCAAAGCTTCCTTTTTCCTCTTATTATATTCTAAATGGGCCGTTCGACCCAAGTCAAGCACATATACTAACCAACTAACCGAAACCAGTCCTCAACCTGCGTCCCCAACCCATCCAGATTCCTTATCCTCGCACCAATAGCCTCGCCGCAAGTCTGTCCCCTCGGATCCAAAGAGATCTGGGAACTCCGGTCACCCCCCTTCGGA
This sequence comes from Monascus ruber, assembly GCA_002976275.1. Lineage (NCBI taxonomy): Eukaryota > Fungi > Ascomycota > Eurotiomycetes > Eurotiales > Aspergillaceae > Monascus > Monascus ruber. Next base: position 2,011,814 of record PSNO01000005.1, read on the forward strand.
TGCCAGGTTAGCACAATTACGTTCTTGACGGCTCTAGTTTCCGTTGCGGGGACGTTGGCGGCTATTGGTGGGATCTGGTTGATTGTTGGGATTGGGATATGTGTACGGAGGAGTAGGATGAGGAGAGGATATCCGGATTCTGTGAGACCTGGAGTTTATTATCCTGGTTGGCTTGTTTTTGAGGATTATCGACGGTGGAGGGGGAGGGGTGGGAGTGGTGAGAATGATGGGGAGAGAAGGTCATTGCTGGGGTAGGCTTTAACATGAGCATTATTTTATGTGCCTTTAATTAAGAGTTGTATGGTTCTTTCAAGTAATCGTACTGTGTTTCTTGCAATGAGCTGTGGTGCTTTGCTTTCTTTGATATATGTATATTTAAGCTAGCCAATATTTGAAATGAGACATATCAACCCTTGATGACCTGGCTAACCGTGTACTCAACAATGGTCGGCTTGCCCTTCTCAGTGATGAAGTGCCCCTGTCCAACGAAGACGCTATTCTCGAGCGCCTTGTATCGTTGATCGCCAGTCTGCATTTTCATTGCGTTAGACATGCGACCATGTTAACCAGGAAAGCGATTTTCATGCACGGTTCTTACCTCGAAGACGAAATGGGTGACTGCAGTATTGCTGTCAGCAGAGTATCCTTCATGTCTTCATTCATCTTGGATCGGTTCACATACAGGAATTGCCATAGGCAGTTGCACCATTTTCGGCAGTGCCGCTGAAGACGGCCTTTTCAGCCGGTCCCAGAGCGACAATACCAGTGTAGCTGAGGTAGAGAAGCTATATGCGTGTGGGTGATGATTCTGTTAGCTGCGGTCATGCTCCATTTTGGAGATGACGGGAAGAACATACCGCTCCGTCATGAGTCCTAAGGTGGTGGTCGTATATCAGTCTCGATGATCAGGAAGGACTTCCAGTCGAAGTGACTTACTTAAGAACCCCATGGGCATTCAAGCGGACGTGCTCGCCATCTCCATCCGCTTTGATATAATCGTTGCCAACTCCCACGAATTCCGAGTCGATGTTAAGGGAATAGCCAGGAGCGGTCTTGAGAGTGCCCCCGGTCATAGGCTATATACTCTTGCTCAGTAAATGGTTTCTATTCCTAAGACCATAAGGGGATAATTCTCCGCTATTGGGGGGGAAACGTACGACAACCTGCAAGCTTGTGCCCCGGGAAGCACTGCCTTGAGTTGGTACATGGCCCAGTCAGTTCAGTTGACTCTACGATGTGAGATGTTCTCGGTGCTGTTAGTAAATCACGTACCAACCGCGAAGGGAGCATCGATGGCGACCTGCACAATGAAAGGGGGTGATCAGTTTTGGATCGTGCTGATATGGCTGCTGGGAACAGGGCGCTTGAGGAACCCCACCTGAACAGTGAAGGCCGGTTGCAGAGAAGGGAATCCAGACATGGTTATGGCTTGTTGTTGTTGTTACTAGTTAGACACAGCAGCTGACGATCGTGATCTGTCTGTACGACGGTGGTAAGAGTCTGAGAGGAAAGAATACAAAGAGCCGGTTCAGGTTGATTCATAACCGCTGTTGAGGGGTTCCTATCTGGCGACCGAGGAGTGCAGCATCATCTCATCATATCTGTCACACAATCCCAACAGGTCGGCCCCACCACCTCTACCACTGTCGTTGCACTCATTCTCTACACCGGACCCCCAGTTGATCTGGTTCGATACGAGACTACATCTTGTCTGGTGCTGCAGAACCAGATGTGAGGTCGAGGCTATTACCGCATAGAGAAGAGCCTCCAGTCCAGCTGATGGGGTGAGTCTAAAGCGCACCATCATGGGATCTCATCTAATCCATCTATTTCTGACTGTTGGACAGCCTCACCAGCCTCACTACGCTGTCTACTATCCAGGTACTCGACTGGACGCCCAAGTCCCCGCGCAAGGAATGTTAAATAGCCCACGTGGGTCTGTTGCTCGCTTTCTCTCGCTGCTTGTCCGATTACCCGAACGGGTTGTGTCGTGTGCATCAATCACCCCCCTACTACTCCTACAAAAGACCCAGGGAAGATGCCAGATGTCGACTTTCTCTCCTCTGCACCATCGTCCTTCCACTCGTCCAAGGCGGGAATTCGTCCACGGAATCTGCTGCCGCTGCAAGGGGAATCCCGTTCTTCTGATTGGGCGGGGACGCGTGCCGAGTCATAAATAGTCTGGAAAATTTGGTGAGTAATGACGTTGCGTGTCCAACAGGGTCCTTCAATTTGTCTTTTCTCTCGTTTGTTTCGCCCACTGTGTTCTGTGTCTTCTCGGGCCTTGTACATCATCATTGTCTTCTTCGCCTTCATGGTCGGCATTTGACTAATAAAATAGATCCATCTCCCGCCTCGTCGGGAGGTTCTGCACGCTCAAAGCACTCATGCTGTGGCTCTGGTTTCTCCGCGGCCTTTTGCTTCCCATCATCGGCACCTTCGCCGTTCCTGTAAAGGAGCAACGGCCATTGGGCAACAATGACTTTCTTGAATCGAAACCGAATCTCTACAATGTCGGAGACCACACAGAATCTCACTCCGGTGGTTTAACCGGCCGTTTCTTGCATATAACAGGTATGGCGTACCGGTCATGTTTAGGCACCATTTTCGCAGCTCTTCAACTTTCTAACCGGAACAGATCTTCACCCAGATTCGCATTACAAATTAGGATCAACGACGGACAGTGCATGCCATCGAGGGAAGGGACCGTCGGGGTATTATGGATTGGCAGGGTCAGACTGTGATGCGCCATTTTCCCTAATCAACGAAACCTTCCGATGGGTAGACGAGAACTTGAGAGATAAAATCGACTTCGTGGTCTGGACTGGCGATTCTGCGCGTCATGACAACGACGAAAAGATCCCCCGCACCGTGGCAGAGATCGCGTCGCTTAACAAGTTTGTTGCCAGAAAATTTGTGGATGTGTTCGACAAGCAGCGCCGTCGCAGCCCCTCGATTCCCGTTGTCCCTACGATTGGGAACAATGATATTATGCCACATAACATTCTCAAAGCTGGTCCCAACGAATGGACAAAGAAGTTCCTCGATATCTGGAAGAAGTTCATACCCGAAGAACAGCGCCACACATTCATCCAGGGTGGATGGTTCACTTCGGAGGTTATTCCCGGCAACCTGGCGGTCATCAGCCTGAACACAATGTACTTCTATGACTCGAACCATGCCGTCGACGGGTGTGAATCGCCGTCGGAACCGGGCTACGAACAGATGGACTGGCTGCGTGTACAGCTCCAACTTCTGCGCGAGCGCAAAATGAAGGCCATCCTAATAGGTCATGTTCCTCCAGCTAGATCGGGCTCCAAGCGTAACTGGGAAGAGTCTTGCTGGCAGAAGTATGCCTTGTGGAAGTATCAGTATCGTGATATTATTGTTGGAAGTCTCTATGGTCATATGAATATCGACCACTTCATGATGCAGGACAGCCACAAGATCAAAATTGTGGATTTGAATGTGGATAACGCATTCTCCGATGACGACGAGGAATCATCCAAAGAGCTTTCAGTCAGTTCTCAATCGACCTATTTAGCCAGCCTTAGAGAGCAATGGTCCAAGTTACCATCTCCGCCGTGCGATCCCCTGTTTAACGACGACTCTATTGGCGACTGGTCTGCCACGGATCCTACTACGGATGATGGTAACCATTCACCAGATGCTCAAAATTCGAAGAAAAAAAGGCGATTTTTGAAGAAGATCGGCGGGCCTTGGGCCGAGCGATATAGTGTGTCGCTTGTAGCCCCTAGCGTTGTCCCAAATTTCTACCCAACGCTGCGGGTAGTCGAGTATAATATTACAGGCCTACAGAGCTCAGCTATCTGGGCTGATACTTCGGTTGATCTTAAATGGAGCCGCGAATTGCATTCCCGGCAGGTTGAAGATTCCAATACCGAGTCATATATGGAACACAAACCGTCCCTGGGAGAAGAAACCGACAAGGATAAGAAGAAGAACAAGGACAACAAGAAAAAGAACCCCCGGTTTAAAGTGCCACGTCGACCATCGTCGACGGCTCCTCCAGGTCCAGCATACTCCAACCAGCCATTAACGTGGCTCAGCTATACTCAATATTATGCGAATATAACCAAGATAAATGACAAAATAGCCAACCTAGGAGAGTTGTCAGCAAATGAGAAAGGTTATGGACATGATAATGCCCACTATCCTCTCGAGTTTGAAGTCGAGTACGACACCAAAGTGGACGACGTCTATAGACTGCAAGATCTCACAGTGCGAAATTTCTTCAGACTTGCATCCTGGATTGCGAAAGGAGACCCCGAAAAGAAAAATATGGGCTCGCTATCATCCTCTTTTTGTGATTATTCCGATTCTCCTTCGACTGAGCAGGATCAATCATTAAAGGAGAATCGCAGACTGGATGACGATATATATAATGGTGATGACGACGATAATGATGTACATGAACAGAAGAAAGGGGGCAAAAAGAACAAGAAGAAGAAGAACAAGAACAGGGTGTGGATAAAATTTCTGGAACGAGCCTTTGTGGGATTTTTAGATGCGAACGAGATTGATGACGAGCTGGATCAATGACTTTCCGGCTACCCTTTCTTTGCATACTCGTATTCATATCTATATTTGGGTTGGGATTGCATGTATAGCGGTTATTCTGGTTATTCTTGTGGCTGTATTAAGCAGGCCATTTTCTGGTCTTTTACCTATCATTCTTGGGATATTTATTTTTATGGAAACCTTTTTAAGTTAAGTGTTATGATCAATGAAAGAACACGGAGTATTCATTCTGATAGAAAGTAATTATTGTCAGTAGAGGCCACAACAATACCCTCACTTTCACTTCAATATATGTACAGGTTAAAGGAAGAAATGATGACTTGATCATCCCTCTCGTCCTCTGCCTTTTAGAGCAGCGCCATTCCTATAACTGCTAGATAGATTGCCTTGGGTCTTTTATGTCTGCACCCATGCCATGGTTGAGCAGGTTGGTCTGAATTGTCAAAGAATATCTCATACAGCTAACTAGCCTAGCTAGTTAATCTGGATCCTAGAATAAGACGGATTCCGGATCAGTACTGGCATTGCTTCTATTCCCCAGGGACATCATATTAGAAGAGGATGATCATGGATCAGACCTGGACTGGCGGTTTTTATATCTGCTGGTGCAGCTTGCAGGGTTGGGTTAGGGTTACTCGGCATAATGTACTGCCAACGTAGACCTCCTTTCTGTCCTTACCTTCTGCTGTTTAGCTGAAGCATTATGTCATAGCATTCTCATTTTAATCGCACAAGCATCCACACAAGGGTCAAGTTTAGGTAAGGGTTTTTAGAATCAAGGTGCTCCGCAGTTGCAGTAGAAGGAACAGGATCCCTCAAGGGCTGAGACTTTCCGATGCACCCAGTATTTACTGGATTTTGTTCAGAAAACTTCTTGGATACATTTACTAGCCCATTGGTATCCGAGAAAGAACCAGCAGTTAGATAGCCAATCCCAGACCGGCCATGGGTCATAGAAAGTGTCGGACTTCCACTGGCAGCAGAAGTCACCAAACCTGGGTACTTGCTATTCAGAGCCATCTTATACCCGTTCAATTCGTTGGATGACAGTTGCATTCTTGAATTTCAGCGTTATCTTAGCCACTTTGCGAAAAGGACGATATTGAGTATGGAAAAATTTCATCAAGGGAAAAATAATAGAGACACCAGAGAATCATCTTTTGCGCTGAAGCCGATCTCCGCGTCCGATGACAAGAGAAACATGGTTTTGGGGTTCTATGGCTGTGCCCAGACAACGTCCAAGCATTGCAGGTGAGGACTGAAAATTGTTCCTGATGTTATGGACTGGACTCACACGCAAAATATAATACCAATACAGTCCACTGAATCGAAGGAGTTTAAAGTATTTCTTCATTTCTTCACTCATGACTTCTTCTAGCCCTGTTGAATGAGGGTTAGTGTGGCCATGTTAGTCAAATTAGACACGCGTTGCTAGAATTCCAAAGCGTGTCAGAGATAAATATTCATTGAACTACCGTCGATTGAATCTTTCCAGGAGATTGAGCCCGACAACTGTCACTTAAAATCAACAACCACAAGATGGACGTGGCCAGTCACATGATATCATCGGTCACCTGTATGATGACTAAGCGACCATATAGGGACACCTGCTGGAGAACAGCAACTGTATGGGAACACCATCTTTATCAATGTCATTCTATCTCTTGTTCTCTCCAGGATTGTTTCCAGCAGTTCTAAATGCACCGCGATCTTGCATTACCCCATGGGATCCCTAGGAAGCATTTCCGGCCTGGACACGTCAGTAAGAAAAGTATACGGCCCGCACCTGCAGGACGGCTCAACATTTGCCTATGGGCTTTCCAATCTGCTTATTACTCTTCTTTTAGGCCGCACAGATACGCTGTAAGGCCCCATTGGACGTCCGATTTACTCCCTAGTTTTGGCCTGGAATGAGCCGATAAATGTACGCTGTATGATATCTATCTGATGCGCACGGCTGTATCTTAGCACCGCGCTGGTCGCTACTACATCCTACTAGCAGTACATTGCCTTGTGGCTGGCTGCTGATAGAGATCACAACTTACTCCTAGGTTTCAAGCAGTAAGGGGTTCGTTAGAGCATTTGAGCCATTGTTCCAGAAAGGCAATTGCGTTTTTTTTTTTCTTTTTTTTTTTTTCTTCTCTCTTCTTTTTATTTCTCTCCTTCTCTTCTTCTCCAGTCTGCCTTTTTCTTTCTTTCTTTCTATTTATTTTCGTTCCCGCTTACTGGGGAGTCTCCAAAACGACTGGCTGGCAATTTGACTGATTGACACCCAGCGGTGAGCTGGCAAGAGGCAGATTTACGCCTTACCGCATATCCAACTGGCATACGATCATCGATGATGCTTCGAGATTATATACTACTTTCATTTCCTGCAGCCACGGTTTCGCCTCGCTCTTTCCATCGTTGCTGATATTCATCTTCTCTCTGTCGCTTATTCTGTGGACATTGTTCATCTCTCAGCTCGGCTCTTTTGATTCGTCAACTTTGATAGGTGCATTACTCTTCAAGGGCCGTTTGCTACCGAAAAGTACCACAGGAAGACCGGAGGAAAGGAGTGAAGAGGGTATTCAGAATCTGAAACCCTAGCTCTGGTGGTGTCACCGACAACTGTCTGTCTGTGCCGGTCGCTATTCCATTCGTCAACCAAGTCTGAAACCTAGGCGCTTGGTTTGAGATGGGAAGTTGCAGCATTTGACAACGTTTGTTTCGAGATATTGCAATCGGCCTTGGTCTCCGTTTGTATGTGCGAGTGAGGTAAGCCAACTAGTGCACGGTGTTTGTTCTGCTTCATCAATTGCTCAACATAATTATATATACACTGGTCTTTCCTCGTTCTTTTTCTCTACTTTCCAACCCTTCTGTGCCCGCCTGACGCGATCTTGTTTGGAGTTCCCGCTGAATTCGTATTTTGTTTCTTCCATGGATGGCTCTACGAATATGGATGACTCATTTGTCCTCCCCCGTATCATAGATACTGGCTCTCTGGTGTTGTGGATGGCCTCCTCGGAAGTTGACCTCAAGGTCCTTGGCAACTTTGCCGCTACCATCAATTACGATGACCCCTTTCTCTCTGCGATGCTATACAGGGTCCTGGGTCTCTCTGTCATGTTGTCTGGGAAGCTCCTGCGCGCGCGAAGACTCCGACGACTGGATCCTACCCGCGAAACGAAGTCTCTCCAGTTGTACCACCACATAATATGGCTGTCTCGTGAAGGTCTTTTGATACTGGAGCAGTATGTGCTTCCGATGGTGGAAAGATACGTGGAGCTCAAGGTTTTGGCGTACAAACTGAGGGCCTCGTTTTACCACATTTTTGTCCTTTTCCACAACCAGCCTGCCATTCATTCTCCAGGAATCGTCAGCATCCCCGGTAATGCGTCCTTACAGGAAGGTGATGGGAATGCAGGCCCCAAAGCTTCTTTAAAAGTAAAGGTGTCCAAGTCTTCGAAGCCCGAGGAGACGTCGACGCCTAGAGAAACTAGAGAGACCTCTTTGCCGGCGCAGAGCGCCTCGCGTCATCCACCGGGCCTGGCACCGGTCCAACCGCCAAAGCCAGCATCTTCGTTTCTGCTTCCTGCGATGGATTATACCGCTACCGCCACCGCGTGCTTCAACCATTCCGCAGCCTTAGCCGACAAGCTGCTTCCCGGTTCGCATCCGATCCGTCTCTCCGTTAAGCTCGAGTACGCTGCGTATCTCCATGACTGTCTCCACGATCCGGGTGCTAGCCGGCGCGTGGCAAAGCAAGCCATTGCAGACGTATACAATGCACAGGAAGGTATGGATGATGAAAGCTTCGAGGACGCAGCCGAGATTGTACGCATTCTGGGCAAAATGATTAAACGAGGAGAAAGGGAGAACGGCCACAGCAGTGCGGTTGGCAGTGATGGATCGGTTAACGGCAGCGGTCCAAGTCCGTCAGCTAAACAGTCTGAAATGACAACTGCTGCGACCCCACCTATGCTTCCCGCGAAGAGCCCCGCGGAGAAAAAGTCATCAGGACCGGCGACAAGCGGCAGCGTCCCTGCCGTACCGAGTCCCAGGATGGTGAATCTCATATGATAATGATGGCTGCTATATACAAGTCACGAGCATGATGGATGAGCTTATGCTGAATATACCCCCTTGCGCATATTGGATTTACCCTGTGAGTTCTGTTCCATTCTTTGCAGGCGGCTGGGCTTGGCATCCATGTGGTCACATACTTTTTACCTGTATCACGGTTTGTACATAATCCGAGTGTCTGATGGTGGGCAGGGAATGTGTAAAACTTGCAATTGATAGAATGGATAGAAAGCATGTGTACATCAAACTCTAAGCATCCAAATAAGACTGCTTGCAGGCTGAGTGGTACATGAGCGTTTGACCCTCACTGTCGACGTCACCCACTGAGATTCGCGAACGCGCGTATTTCTTCTTGTCGCTTATGCTGATCTGAAGATCTTCGACTTCGGTGTTCTTTGAATAGAAGAATCGTTGCCTGGTGATACGGTGCTGTTGCTGCGCCACTTCTTCCCTCTTCAGTCTTCACCGTTGTCGGTATTCATGTTGTGTTTCCACCTTCAACCAGCCTTGACTTGGTATTCCTTGTTCTTCTTTTCTTGGGCAAGAGAGACTGCAACGGCTGTGGCCGCCTCCGCAGAAGCTTAATATATAATTATTTCGTCATTTTGATCTCGTTGCTTGATTCGAGAAAGAGGGCGAAACTCTCAAATTAAAAGCACGAACAACGCTAAAACAGCCCGCATCTATTTATTATTACTCCTTACCATTTTCCATCGACAGGCCTACGACTACGGCTTCCCCGAAATCACTGTCTCCCATGGCACGGATGTTGCCGTCGTTGTCGCTGCGTGTCCTCCCACTGCCAAACATTCTCCTCCCTTTCCGCCCGTCGAGCATTGCCAGGCGTCGTCGTCAACTGTCCCGTCAGTTCCGCAGCAGCACGTCCTGTCTGGAACCGCGTTGGCAACGCTCGTAGAAGCGTGGACAATGCGGTCCGGACTGCACATCTCCGGCGTAACAATCCCCTTACTCGCGCTCGTCATCTTCTTCTCGTTGTTCAGCGTCGTGCCGTCCTTTCAGAGGCAGTGGGATTTCCATAATCCAAAACCGGGTGATGTTGGCTATTATCGGGATCGGGTTCGACGTATGTGGGAAATTTTTCTTCCTTTGTCTTTTCCTCCTTGGTCATCAAAAAATTGGACATGGTGCTGATGAAAAGGTTCCCCCGATGCAGAATTCTCCCTTGTCGAAGATGAATCGGTCGAAGCTATCCCAAGGTCACAGGCGGCGGTTCGTGTCTCATCCAACAGGCGATGGCCAATAATTGGTCCCTTTTACGATCCTGGTCCGAATCCGAATCGCGTATCGCCGTTGGAGGGTTCGAATGTGAATACTCGTCCGCCGATAGCCGTGACAGATACGCTTTCCAGATCCTCGTTTGGCCTCGCGCCGGCTTCTAACGAAAAGCAAAATGATACATCACATACTTACCCCAGGACAACTACAGCACTGATGAAGGGAGTTCGGGCATTGAAAACGTTCCTTGTCCGAAGGCTCGACGATTCCCAATTCTCTTCTTCTCTTTCAAGGACTGCGTCAATGGGAGCCGCTACTACTACCACTCCCTCTCGTCTCTTCGCGGCCCCCTCTCACGCAACAATCTCCTATAATAATAATAACGATGGCTTTAGCGAAGAATCGCATGTTAATGGGTTTCTGACGAAGCCACCACAACGAGGGACGACAAGCACAGGTGCAAGAAAAACTGGGGTATCTACCTGTCTCAGTGAAGCATGGCAGCAGGCCTGTCAAACCGGGTTGCTTCTGTACCGTCGAGTAAGAGGATTATCGTTATCGTTTTCCTTTCCAATTACCGGACCCCGTTCCAGGAAGGAATCGGTGTTTCCACGCGCGGGATATTCCTCATCCCAAACGGAATTGAAAAGTCAGGCCAAAGTCGACCCCGATTCCGACTCGCAATCGAATAATGCCTCTAAACAATCGAACGACGGTGACGGCCGTAATGATGATAACAACAACAACAATAATAATAATGATAATACTAGATCCCTTTACCCTTCTATCTCTCTGCGGGCCTTCAACAACATATCAACTCTATCTTCGGAGAAACACCACCACCTAATGATCTCCAAGCGGACGAATGGCGATGAAAACAACCACGGCAATCCGGATGACATACGAGGCAGTTACATGGCCATCATAATAGGCTTGGTGGCCGGGATCATGTGGTTTTAATTTTCTTTTTTCTTTTTTTTCCCTCTCTCCCTAGATATCAAACCATTACAAGTTCTGAATCACTGGAGCACGGTGGTAACACCAAGTTATCATGCATGTTCACAAACCCCAATGTCTCCACCTCATTATAGAGCACTTCATCCAGCCAACACCTTCCAGAGTACATCCCTCCAGAGTATCATGCTCTGGTGGAGGTCCACCACGTGCAAATAATTCATCCCCCATCCCGCTCCTCTGGCTTCCACATCTATTGCCAGACGAACAAAACCAGGTTTGTTGTTGATATCGTTTGGATCTGGTAGGTTCAAGACTGATTCCAAGGCACCCTGGCCCACCATAATAAAGAATCGATAGCGGCCTTACCATGCAAAACATGTCAGATGAGATACCCTGCTCTTGCTGTGATGCAGCTGCGGCCACTATTTAAAATGGTCACGGAGAACAGTAGTTCCACATCATTAAAAGAGGGATCCTTAGACTGTTGGAGCAAACCCATCTAAATCTAGACCATTATAGGACTCAAGGAAATGCTTAATATGGTAGAGAAAGTAAGTCATGAACTTCTCCCAGTCAGAGTTATTTCGATGTGTGCAGCGGTAAATCGCAAATCTATCTTTTTGAAGGAGCCTCTCCAGCTCATCTGCAGTGTTTAGGGTTGTTTCTATAGTGGGGAGCCATTTTGATGGTTGCTCGGGGACCTGCAAGGCAGCACTCATTATGGTTGGGAAGGAAATTTCTGTTTGGGGAGGTCTTAAATGCAAGAGCTTTGCAGGACTGATGTTAGGGAAGCGAGCGACACTCGGAGGGTTGAACTTGAAGAACTATCTTGGCATTCATCTTATATTGCATGAGAAAACATCCATGGTTGGTGGTTGACGGGGATGGGAGAAAGTTCGAAAGAAGGTAGAAATCTGAAAGAATATAACATCATATGATATGGCCTCTGCCTGAAGTTCACAGGTTATATATGACTCAGGAATGTTTCTTTGCAACACTGTTCCGGTGGTTGAAACATCCTAAATGTTCGGGAGCTCAAATCCCAACATCAGCGCTTCTATCTCTACCTTCTATTCCTGCTCTTAATGTTTGACTTTGACGTCAACATTTGATTGCCCCCTTTTTTCTCTTTTTCCATATTTTAACGCGGTAATAAATGTCAATCTCTCCTTGACTGACTTCTCGGAATTGTTGCAATCTCCAATGTTGCCCCCTTTGGTCTGTTTTCTTTTTCGTCTTCGCATACATGGTAGGGATGCGGTGCATTCAACATGTATACCTTCTTGTTGTGTATAGATCCTGCAAGGGATAGGATAGATGGGGAGAGCGATCTGATCTGCTGGTTTATTTAGATTCAAAACCGCATATCTAACTTGTTCTTTTCATTTCTCGCATGAATGCAGAATCAAACCGGGGACGAGTTTTTTTTAAGACTGTCATTCATTCCGTCTCATATATTCATAATAAGGCCATATCATACATTAAATAAATGGCAAACAGTACACAGTACAGAAAACATCAACACCGATATATCAACATCACACCATCCATCAGCTTTATATATAGGGATATATAGGGGCTTTCCAATCCACAGGGTTTCCTTTCCCATCCATAAACAATAATGCAAATAGGGGGAAGCACAACAAAAATATTTTTCTTCAGATACATCAAGTCATGGCAATGGTTGGGGAGTGTTGTTTGTTACTCCCTCTTTCCCTTTTCCCCTCCCTCTCTTTCATCCTTGCCCTTTCATTATGTATGATTTATCAAAATATAAGAAAAACAAACAAACAAAAAAAAAAAAAAAAAAAAAAAAAAAAAAAAAAAAAAAAAAAGGGAAAAGGAGAGGGGAGGGGAAAGATTCTTCTTTTCACAATTTTATGCAAGTCATCTCATATGGGAAGGACATTACGACTTATCCAGTTGCCGAATTTCCTGCGTGTCGTGTCACCGCCAGCGGCTGGTTCGACTTGTAGGCTGCGTGCGTATAAATCCTGATTTAAAAGTAAAGGCAAACATCAGATCCATCTTCCTTGCATAACACCAAGTAATAAAAAAGCCAAAACAAAACAGGGAGTATGTAATACTGACCTCTTCATTACCCGAAAGTTGAGTTTCCAGGATCAATTGTAGTGCATCTTCACATTTATTCATGTGAGGATAAAGTGTTTTTTGGCTCCGCTGGATTCCAAGAACCACTTCGCCCATAACCTCGAATTTGTTCCAGTTGATTCGAGTCTTGTTCTCATCAAGGAAGGTCTTGTTGCCTTCTTCTGCGGATACCAGGTCGCGACGATGGAGAGGGAGAAAAGGAATCCTCTCAGATGGTGAATTCTCCCAAGCCAGACGGTATGCGAAATGGCTCTTTTGTGTACTCATGAGGATGACCAGCCTCATAAAGTCTTTCTGTACCAATGGCGGTATGAGTTCCTTGGTCTGCGTTAACCGATGGACTGGCGTGCCGTTTACACCAGCAATCACGGCACCGAGGGAATTATAGTTATTTTGGCGGCGTAGTTTCTATATGAAAAAGGTAAATTAGTTTAAAAGAGTTACTCTGGATGAATAAGACTCGAGGGCTAGTCTAGTCAGCTTACTTGAGCAATGCTCATGAACCTCTCCAATGCCCTCGCTCGGTGCTTCGGTTTATCCCGGAGGAGAATCATACTGGCCACAAAAGAGGCCAAGTGATTGAACTGCTTGATCATCCGACTGACGTTGTGTAGACTTTTGACTTTCTCTCTTTCAGGACCTGACATGCCGACATGCCGAACAAGGTCTCGAGGACCAAATGAATTGTACATAACCCAGTCGATCCGGGTCAGCTCGCGGGCAAAATCTTCGTCTGGAATATCCATGAATTGCCGCCACTGGACCTTGGTTAATGAGAATTTCGGCCGAAGATCAAGTTGCTGTACTCCTTTCTGGGAAGACTCGAGGCTCAGACTAGTCAACGATTGATGCAAGGTGGTGTTAGATGGACCGGCGCTTGAAGCCTTGGGTGCTTCTGGGGACCCCTCGCTTAATTCTGATGCCTTCAGACTGTATAAGGGATCCTCTTCATCGTCAACTGCCTCTTCACCTGTATTGCCGCCGTGCATTAAGATCCCGGACAGGAAGGCTGACGGCGTGCTGCAGGTTGAGTTGTCCAAGAATGATTCAGGGCTGGGTAAGTCCTCTGCAACCTGGTTATCGCCATCTCGAAATGGCCATCCAACATCGTCATCGTCAACGGTGGTCTCAACGTATGATCCGATCTCTTTAGCTGCAAACATGTAGAAAGGGTTTTTTTCCAAAACAGCAACGAAGTCGGCTATCCGTTGACGGGTCTTTGGGTACGCAAAATCCCCCGGGTACTCGGATGTCCATTGAGCTAATACATTGAGGAGTCGCACCTGGGCGGCAACAAGAGTAAGCTGATCGAGACTCTCTTTTTCGTTATTTTCGAAGCGACTGATTAGTGCATTGAGGAGGGTTGCCGGTGCTGCAAATTTACGGTAGAGGCACAAGAAGACAGACACAAATTTCGACTCTTGCTTCGACATCGGTTGTGCAACGAGGCGATCGACGAGCTCGTCAAACGTAAGTCCCTTGTCATTATTTTCACCCGAAGCACTTCCCGCCGATTTATCCTTGTTACCATTTGAGCTCGCTTGTGGATCCTTCGACTCGTTTGTGTCGTCTTCTATATCCAAAAAGCTGCTGAGTATATCGGAACCTGCACTACGGCGCCATGCGGTATGAAGCCGATGCTGTCGATTGCGGTCTCTATCCGGAGAGGCGCCTTCCGACGGGGGCTGTTGGTCCTGATTCAGCCCATCGCGGGAGAGAGGGGTTTGCGGCCGCGATGCGTTAGAATTACTCCGATCATATCTGGGAATCTGTTCCAGAGATGGAGCCAGGTTGGAGCTGTTTGAGGGGTCGTTGGGATTGCGGCTTTCACCGTTCCCATCGACTTTTCGATTAAAGGTAGCTGTCTCTCCGCCAGTAGCCCTGTTGAATGCGGTTTGGGGGGCTTCGGAATTTGCGCGGGCGTGATGCCCACTGCGTGATACTGCGGAATTTCCTGGAGAGCGAACTCCCGATATGCCTGCTGAAGTTTTGGTCAATTTTACCGTCCAAAGAAACAGCCGGGACTAGTATGATATTGACGCGTGGATAGGTTTAATTAGAAGGGAAGACAGAAGCATGAAATTCATTGTCTCCTGCGAGGGAGTTCAACGCCGAGGTGTGTTGATCGCTATGACAGGCGAACTGAGCGCGCTAATATAGCCGCCCCCGAGTTCTAGCGTGACACGCAAACGATCGCCCCTTTGATAAGGGGGCCGCGGTTTAGCATGCTCCATTTCACGCGTGTGTGAGAAAAATCAAAAAGGCGCTAGCTTGTAAACTGCATATATATATAGCAGTCACACAGGGGAGTATGATTGTGCCCAGGAAAGGGAACAAAAAGGGAGGATATGGGGATAGCGCGGGCAAATGAAATTACACAATTCAACTTACCCTGTCTGTTTGCAATTATAGAATGCAATACGAATGCGATGCACGTCTTTGGAGATTGTGAGGAATTTTGCGAGGTTCGGACGATTTCATGGGATCCAATGATAGTATTGGATTCGCCGGTTCGGCTATCAATGTCGCACTTCGAGGCAACTGAAAGATGTGGTAGCGTAGACACTGCTAGAGCGTCTATCAGAAGAAGATAGTACAAATCAGCAATTGACCGAGGCAGTTGAAGGCTCGAAGTTTAAGGAGATTCATGGCTGTCGAACCAGCAAGGGGTCTCCCCATCTCCGTCCAGGAAAAACCGTGGGTGGGCTTGCATTGCAAGACCAAGAAAGATAAAAGACGAACTCACCCAGTAGACGGGAAGTCTCAGACAGAACTGCGGGCTGAGTGAAATCATGGAGGACAACAGCTCCATGTACTGTCGTGGAGTCTTGATCACCTGCTAACGACGGCCAGACGATAACTCCCTGGTTACCTGACTCGACATCTTTCGAATGAATTTCCAGCAATCGAACGGTATACACTGAATTGTCCATGGCCATCTTCTTGGTGGTCGCCCGCGAAGAGGGAACAGATCTCATTTCCAAGGCTCGTCTGATAAACGTGGATTTGCCGACTTTGTCACCTCCAACCACGGCAATTGTCACGGGCGAGGAATCGAAGGCCGAGGGCATCTGCATCAAAGAATAGAGGGTTAGTTAGTTAACAAGGACTAGATCTACTTCTCATCCCCGCACATGTCTCCCACTGCTACGCGAGAACATACCTCACTGCTATTCTTTGCAACGTCCTTTCCCGTGACGAATTGGCCTTCCTTTTCTCCCATGTCTGTTCTCGACTTCGAATTGGCTGCTTTGAATAGGGCCCCAGCCGGTGCGGAGGCAGCGCGGCTTTGGAGGCCTGGCCGTTGTGGGGCTTGGGTGGGCATAATGTGCGCTTGGTCGCTGGAGAGTTGAGGCCCTTGAGAACGACAGGATGCTCAGGAGCAGCTTTATCGAGCGACGAAAATTGACGTCTTGTTTATCGTGTGGAAGTAAGTGTTAGAGCAAGCAGGGTGCAACTGCACAGGCTCCGGTTACTTCACGAGTGACAGCAGCTCATCCATTGTTATTTGAAACGGGAAGTGAACGGTAATCGAAGACAGGGCCACGGAAAGGAATCACTTAGAAAGGCCCAGGAATCCTCGCGAAACTCAGAGATAGGGAGGCGAAGGAGACTTGTGGAAGCAAGAGACACGGGGTTAGTAGGAGAGTATGGGGCAATTGTAGCTGATTCTGCCTCACCCGCAGCGTAATAATAGTAACAACAGCAAAGAGTTTCGATCTCTGAAGAATTCAATCGAGTGAGGCAAAAGCAAGACGACTCCGCTTGAATATGATAAATATGGAGAAGAGAAGGAAACACAGGCGAGTATGTCGTTTCTGGGCAGATCTCCGTCTCTTATTATTCATCTGACTTTATGTGCCGGTTCGTCTATCGCGATCGCCAATAATATAGAGTACCACAGCATGCTAATCACCACAGGTCGCTGGCTGTACGAAACAATAATATCCAGACGTTCTCAGGGAGCAAGCCCACCCAGCCTCGCGGTTGGATGACGCTCATTTGCCATGGCTGCATGCATACATATATTGTCCAGCAGTCTGTGATGTGTGCTGGAGTCATCATTAGTTGAGCTTCACCGCAGCTTCACAGAGCTGAGACTCGAGAGCCGTCATCAGCAGTGCCTATGTTGCTGTCAGAGATGCCAATGGACGCCCACCGTTCCAGACAGAGCATGGTGTTGGACAGCATCACGGACTTCTCTCCTACCGCGTCGCTAAAAGAATCCAATCGCAGCTCACAGCTCGCGATAGCTTCCAGGATTCGCTAGTCTACGGCTTCCCGCGCGCCGCTCACATTGATGCAGATCGCAAATGTCCAGGCTGTTCGACGAGTCATTTCTCCTTTGGTGGATTCATACGCTTCAATGGACAGATCGTTGGACTGGGAAGAGTTGTCTATCATCTGCATCTCGATGACAGATGCACAGCTCGATGCAGTGCATGTTTCTCAGGACCCGTCAGCATTCCAATTAATTGTGCTCATTTGAATGAGGTAGGTTGTATTGCAACCTACCAACTCGACCTTTCACGTACGAATTGTCATTGCTGATTCATCTATCTGATGTACACTATCGTGTATGAGATGGAATGCAAAGAAAGACACTCGCAATGGAGAGTAGTCCTCATCTGGCAAATGATGGCCTGAGTATAGGCCTCCCTTCATACTGAGACCCTAACATCCTTTTTCCTATCTATTTTCAGACACTTCCGAATTTGCATCGCAACCCAAACTGAACCGTGTGAAATAGCAGCTAGTGCTGGCTTTCACCATTGACTAGACCCATAAACCGCACGAAACCCTCAGCGTCCTTCCCAGTCTCCAGACCTTCCTCGCACCGTTCCCTCAAGTTTCGCACTCTTCCTAAGCCGCGCCTAAAGCCTTTCTCGGGTGTCCAGGGTCCTCTATTCAACCGGCGCGATCCTCCTCTTCCCCTACTAAAAGGACGATGTCCGCCAGTTTGAACTTGCGTTTCGACCCATGCCTCTTCGAGTGTGACCTTGTAAATATCCCGGAGCTGAGCACGAAGCCGAGGATACTGGCTGAGTAGTTCTTGGAGCTCCTTAGACGATGCTAGTGTTTCCGGGTTGAGAATGCCTTCTTGCCTCCCCTTCCCCTTTTCGCCGAGTGTATGTTTGTTCACGTCATTTTTAGAAGATTGGCCATTACTAGCGTTGACCACATGGGACGCGTCTATCGATGAAGATGGCGTGAGAGATTTCGGTGCGCAGTATATCTTATGGGTCTGCGTGCAGGCGAGCGAACAACTGGTGATGATAGATGAGTATTTATACATATTCTGCTTATGTGGCAAGGAGAGGTTACCCACCTCATAAGCCCACACGCAGGGCAACGGTATTTTGGGGGTTCCGAAGAACAGACCTCGCATATGTTGGCCATTTCCATGCAATTAAAGAAGGGTTTTGGGAGGTTAGAAAGATTGGTTAGACGGCGTTTTGCATGATTGTCGTCAGCCAGCTGAGGCTTCAGAATCCCAGAACTGCGCCAGAATAGTTTCGTGTGTCTAAATATGATACCTTCATGAGAGAGCACTGAATCAAAGTGATTCTACGGAGTACTACCATGTAATGAAAATGAAAAAGCTCAAACGCCCCGGACCCACTGGAGCTTCTAAAGCGTAATGGTCCAATCATAATACATATTTTATTTATGTAATCACAATAATATGATTGGCGCTTCCAGAATACTGCCCCATATGGATTTGTCATCGACCGGTTTTGCATCACAGGCACGTGACCAAATTGCGTCAAGCGTTTTCCAGATAATCCGGGGCCTGGCCAATTTATTTCCAAGTTTCATTTCACCATATCCAGACCTACGGAACCTGAAATACAGCCAGTTCTGACATAGGTAGAATAGAACATTCATTCTCACAATGTCATTGTCATTGCACCCTTCCACAAGAGCTATGCTCAGCCGAACACTCTTCAACTCCAGATTGCCGGCAGTTGAATCCGCTTCCCGAACCGTCGCTGCATTCAGATCTCGTAGGACTTTATACAATTCAGCCCAAACACCTGTTCTCACAACATCATCATCGCGTCGTCGGCCAACTCTGCGACCATACCAGCAGCCTACAACTCAGAATGCGGTGAATGGCCCATCCCCGGTGACCAAAAGGACAATATTTATCCAGACCGAAAACACACCGAATCCTGATGTAAGTGTTGCCCAAGACTTTTTGGCTGCATTGACCGGGTAGTCTTCTAACATGAGCGGACTCGGAGAAAGGCGTTGAAATTCATCCCTAATCATCGTATTCTCCCCGAAGATTTCCCTACTACTTTTATCGAATATCTCTCTCCGCGGTCCACTCTCGCGCCACCCCATCCATCTCCTCTGGCGGCGAAGTTGCTCAATGTCGAAGGTGTCTCGTCGGTGTTTTACGGCCCTGATTTCATCACCGTGACTAAAGTGAGCGATGCAAACTGGGCTCATATCAAACCGGAGATATTCAGTCTGATTACAGAGGCGGTGACTAGTGGTGAGACTATCGTGAATTTGGTGGCGAAAACCTCAGGAGAACATGCACAGGAAGGTGGAGGAGAGGAGTCATTGGGGTATAACGAAGAGGATGATGAAGTTATCGGGATGATCAAGGAGCTTTTGGAAACGCGGATCCGACCTGCCATCCAGGAAGACGGGGGGGATATTGAGTTCCGTGGATTCGAAAACGGAACCGTACTTTTGAAGTTGCGCGGTGCTTGCCGCACCTGCGATTCGAGCACGGTCACGCTGAAGAATGGCATCGAGTCGATGCTGATGCATTATGTAAGTCCACCCTTCCATGCGACTTGAGCGTTGGAAATGTCAAACTGATGTTTTTCTACGCAGATCGAAGAGGTAAAGGCTGTCGAACAGGTGATGGATCCGGAGGAAGAGATATCTATGCATGAATTTGCCAAGTTCGAACAGAAGCTGCGCCAGCAGAAGGGGGCACAGGCTACCGCATCGACGGGTGGAAAGGGAACGTTGGATACTGTGGCTTGAAGAATCCCATTTCTCGACGCTTATGGCCTGGTCTGCCAGTAGAGAGAATTGTATGTAGATTCAGAGGCGCTCGTTTTTTTTTTTAAAGATCTTGTGACGTTATCCTGTAATTGCATATACCACATAGAATATATTTAACTGATGGCCAGAATGTTCTCTTACCGTTGCGTTTCATAATAATAACTCCATCAGAACTAACACTCTTCCAAGCAGTCCAAAGTTAGTAAATAAACGACCCCCGCAAAATCTTGGAAGGAACAGTGCTTCTGACAGGCTATAGAAAAGAAGAACAGCCAAGTCCCAAGCGTCCATATGTCGCTCACTGGCTGGAAGCATGTTTTGCGCATCGAATGTCATGTAAACAAAAACAAAACCCAGGCCGAGTAATTAGGCAGTAATTAATCACAAGCCCAACGCCCCCGGACTAGTAGAGAAAACTTTAGGAGTTAAAGATTTGTGGGGTATTAGCACAGCTTATGTCTGATTCTGATTAATAACTACCTAGGTAGGTTAGGTACTCCGGCTGTATATTGTATGTACAGAATAAACTAATACTGCTGTATAAGTGCGATACTGAATCTCCGTCGTTACATTCAGTTGGCTTCAACATTGTCTTCGCTTAAGGGATTTGTGGCCAATTCCATTCCGACTGGCAGAGCAAGGAGGAGAAAGGAAAGGAAAAACAGAGCTGGAAGGGGATGGAGGTCCGGCTGGGAGTGGCCCGATTCGCGTATGCATGCAGTAAGATGCCTGTAGTATACTAATATGAAAGGGCAGAATAGATAATAAATAATAAATAATAACACTGCAGATGTGGTTGTTTCTGTTCTTCAGTCGAGTTTTGTCCTGACATGGTCTCTGCCGTGAGAACTCAGAACAGTGGCACGGTCCAGGATGATGACATCGACCGTCTGCTGTCGTCTGCTTCCCCACATTCTACCATGGAAATGTCAACTCCCTTGCGTTGCCGATGCGACGGATGATGCAGAGTTGAGTGCAGTTGAGAGTAACCGGGATGTGGGCTGGATGATCCTCGTGTACAGTCACTGCAGCGTTGGAACTTAGAGCGGCATTTCCCTCAACGATCGCCTATCAGCTAAATTACCTAAACCCATGACTCGAGGAAGTGAAGAAGACGGCTTCCGGAGCACGTGAGACGATGGAAGATGAAAGTGCAAGGCCTGCCTGCATGTACATCCGGAAGAGTGCATGCATGCATGGACGATACTCGGTACGTCCCTGTTATTATTATTAGTCTCGGGGATTGTTTTACCCCGCAAATAATCGGTACTAACAAGACGATCATTGTCTGTGTGGCAGGCAGGCAAAATGTAAGACAGGCTTGCCCATTATCCAAGGCTCAAGCCAGAACTGCCAGCTTGCCAGAACGCGATGGGTGATGCCTCTCGAGGCATGCTCCCTCGGGTTCTTTCGGTCGTTATCCCATTAATTTTCTAGTTGGACTGGATTCCAAGGCAAAAAACTAAAAAGGCTCTAGCCTCTAGGCCCCGCGCGGATGCCGTACGATGAGGCGGCGTAGCATGATCATGGAGATGGAGTCGAGGACAGGCCGGCCCAGTCACATCCCCGGACAATGTGAACTTTGTGAAGGGAAGGGGGACGCAGACCCGCCCGGACGTCAATAATGATGGGCCTGTCCATTTGTATCGTTTTCGTGCTGCTCCATCCCTGTCGCTAGCCATTGCCGTGTCGGCCGGGCACGGTTCCCCTGTCTTTTGTACGGAGTGGTAGTTAGGCTCGGGGAACCTTGCACTATTGTGGTAATAGGAAAAGTAATTTATTATCCCTCCATCATGCTACCTTTTGACTTGATTTTCGTTTATTTATTTATTTTTTTAAAAAAAAATTTAAAAAAAATTATTAGCCTTGCGCCACTCCTCCCAGTCGCGATCCGTGGCTCGTCTCTTCTCCACCTCCCTGGGAACTGCCTGTACAGTGTGCAGCGCGCACTGTAATACTAATACGCAGCCTTGACTCCTGTACAACCTCCTGTCCTGGTCTTCGAGATTCTAATATCCATCTTAAAGTTCCTGTCAGACTGTCAGTTCTTCGCGGAAACGGCCTGCCTGCGTGGTGGATACAGCCAACGATCTGCCAACCGTTGCTTCTCCAGGCTTTTCCTCGTGTTCTGTACGAAATCCCGCGTGTTGCTCCACCCTCTCCTCCTCCCCCCTTCACAAGAGCTTCTTTTCTTCCATCCGCCCTCTCCGTCATCATCGCCTCTTTGTTCCCTTCCCTTGCGCTGGCATCATCCACCCGGACTGCTGCCTCTCTCCCTTCCTCCTGCCTCTTTTTATCCCCTTTTCTAGATCTTCCTCAAGATGCGTTGTTCGTGACTGAGCTGCCCTTTGTCATCTGGCACCAGCTTGCTTACAACGTCATCCGTGGTCACGCTACCGACGCCGAGTCTAATATACATCGATTGATCTCCCGAGTTGCACGCTTCATATAAACCCTCCCCGTCGCGGTCGGGACACGTCTACTGAGTATTCTTACCGTCGATTGTGCGACTGGATTGGGTTTCAACACAAAAAAGTCGTTCTTCGCATTGCTGGAAGGAAAACAAGGTCACTGATCGATCGTCGATCATCGCGCATCACCACCTCCCGGCATACTCTCTTCCGCTGTTATCTTTAAACCCAGAAGCCTGGTTGCTTCTTCGAAGAATCGGTTTCTTTACTTTTTTCTCCCCCCTTCCTTTCATTTCGGGTTTGGATAGACGATAGAGGTTCCCTAGACTGGTGAGTTTGTCTGGTTTTGTAGCTTCAGGAGCGCTGGGTCATTCTGACGAAGAAGAACAATAGGCGTGATTACGAAATTCATCTGCGTTCTGTTTTCAATTATTGATTCCTTTGGGACGACTTTTTTTCCCCCCCAACAGTTCGCAGACGTTGATCATCATTCCTTCGGCGACGTCGTCTATTTTTTTTATAATAGGTTCGTCTGGTGTCTTTTCCTTCTCCTTGACATGTCCTTTGCTGCATTCTGGTAAAGCTGTTGTGATGAATCCTGTTGAGTGTGGTTATGCGCGTTCATCACTTTCATCCCGCCTTGATATCCCCAGTTTGGCCATTACATTCCCTTCCCCGCGGGGTTCCTTTTCCCCGATAGCAATCTCCGTTCAATTTGCCATTTTGCCACAGTGCTCTTAATCGCATGTCTGATGTGCCTCCCGGCCCCGGAACGTTTGCCACTGAGCATATGATACAAGATGCCAGTTTCTTGACATTCCTCAACGGCCGGATCGCTATATCCCCACCAGTTGTTGACAGAAAGTATCATGCTAGCTCTTTGAATACCTCTGTCCTCTCACTTCTGCCCTCCTTGCCCTTTCTTTTCGTACCATTCCCTTATTACATGCTATCTGCTTTGCCCTGTTCTTTCTAGAATCTCCGACCCATGGTTGTTTACTCAACGTAGACGACTGTGTTCCCCACCCATCTACATCACAGGACAGAGAATCTGACTTAAACGGCCAGGGTTTGCATGATTAAAAGAACATACTGTGCTTGATATTTCAGAATTGACCCCTCATATCCTCTTATCTTGGGTCATCCAAAAGCTCGAATCAACGTCACTCCCCATTCTATTCTGCACTTCCATCGTCAGACGCGTTGTCCATTTGACATATTCTGTCATATTTTGAGACAAACAGTTGAAACTCGATCACATCATCTATTAGAGCACTTTCCTCGATTCCAATTACCATGTCTGCACCGCAGAGCAAGCCCGCTCAGATATCCAACCCTGCCACTCCACCAGCAACGGCAAATAAAGCATCCGTCATGCTTGAAAAGGGCCATCCTGGTGTTCGACGCTCTACTCCAGATTCGGAAGCCTTGGCTTCTTCAGACGACGATGCTGAGCAATTGCAACTGTCGCAGACCATTGCTCCTGCTCCTAAACAGGCCCGTCGTACATCATGGCTTAATGAAATCCCCGCCAATTTTCCGAGAAAGGCTTCATTGCCCGCCGGAGGTCCTCTGTCCCCTGCAAGCTCCGGGCCAGACCAGTCAAACTGGCCGACGAATACAAGCCCCGGATTAAACGGTTCTGCCACTTGGAACAACGCTACTGGTGCTCCGTTCACATGGGGTACTGGTATCTGGAATACCGAGTCCCGAAAGGAACCACCTCAACGACTTTCGGAGCTAGTGCCTTCTCCAACTTTGTCTAACCCGTCTACTTCAAATAACCTCGCGGACGAGCTACTAAGCCCGACGGCGCGCACTGCCGCGGGAGACTCCGCCATTCCATTCTCCATCCCGCTTCATCCAACCCCGAAGACATACCGTTCCCAATCGTATTCCGTGGGCCAATTGGACCCGGAGATCTTTAACTTGGTGACTGGCAAGGCCAGTGCACCTCATTCTGGGGCTCGCGCAAGGAATGGTGGCCAGTTCTCTGCGTTGCGTCGTCGTCCCTCTCGTCCCAATATGCTTGGGGAGCTGGGTTACGACCCCGCCATGCTCGGCCGTGTCCGTGAGGACGATGATGACACCAGCAACCACAGTTCTGAAGGCAGTATTAGCTATTCCATGAATCAGGCTCGAACTATCGAGCAGCTTTCGAGGGAAAATGCCTTGTTACGTCGAGCCGCTGGCCAGGTGGATGGCAGATCGAGAGATCGTACCATGTCATCTGCGTCAGCTGCCAGTGGCTTTTCAGGAGTTCATAACCTGCATCGCATACAGGGGAGCGTGCCTGAGGAATCCACTCTTGCTGTGGAGGAACTGGACGAAGTGGGCGATATCCCTGGTTATAGCAATATTCGAAGCAACGCAAGAAGGAGATTCTCTGAACACTCGGCCAGTGCAGAGAAGCAATTCCCGACATTCGCTTCGCTGGAGAATCGTACATTGGAGAATGTCAAAAAGGCGCACTGGCAGACGTCACTGGGTTTCGGCGGCATTACCAATATTCCTCAAAGTCGACGACATTCGTTTGCTGATATACCCATCCGCCACTCCTCCATCAGCTCTACTGGTGACACACAAATTCTGGCGAACACTCGAACCAGCTTGGGGGATCCGGAAGAAGGCTATATCGGTGAGGGCACGTTGTCAAACGTCCAGGGACAGAACCGTGAGTATGGCCATTATCGTGTTCTATCCATGACTAGACCAGAGTATTTACGAGCCTGCCAACTTGCAGAACCCTACTTTGCGCTTCGTGAGCAGGGCCTTAGTGCTGCAGATGCCACATCGGGGATATCCACGGCGCTTCATCAGGCGTACACGGTGCCCAGTTCCTATGCCCATCAACCCAGTCTCGTGCATCCTCATTCCAACCAACTCTTGTACATTGTGACCTTCAAATGTCACCGTGCCGATGTCTTCTATACCCAAGAAGACACCGGTCTGCAAGTGAAGCCTGGAGATTTAGTCATTGTTGAAGCGGATCGTGGTACCGACCTTGGGACCATCGCGCATGCGAATGTTTCTCTGCAAAAGGCTCGAGAACTGAAGCAGCAATATGCCGAAGAACACTACAAATGGCTTATGATGTTTTCCCGACAAGCCCAAACTGGAGCTTTCAATGCCGTGAATTCACCTGGTGCGGTTTCCGGCTTGAACAACAGAAGCGCTGTTGGTGGTATGGTCCCGCACGGTTCTCACGGGCCACAGGATTCTGCTGGGGATGTCAAACCCAAACTTATCAAGAGACTTGCTCAACCGCATGAAATTCTCACGTTACGCGACAAAGAAGGCAACGAGGCAAAAGCCAAACGTGTCTGCCAGCAGAAGGTGGCTGAGCATCGTCTCAACATGGAGATTCTCGATGCTGAGTTTCAAATGTAAGCGGCTCCCAATCGTCGGTTTAACAACTTTGCAACTAACTCCTCCAATAGGGATTGGAAGAAACTTACCTTCTACTATTTCGCGGATTCATATATCAATTTTAATTCCCTGGTGACTGACCTCTTCAAAATTTATAAGACAAGAATTTGGATGTCTGCCATCAACCCTGCTTCTTTTATTACCCCACCAACTGCTGGCCTCCAGCCTTCGAGCGGCATGTATGGTCAAGATGTGCAAGCCGACCGTCGCCACCATGACAATAGAGCATATGGTAGCGGTCGGGATGCTATGGATCCTGGCAGGGACAGGGTTGCTAGCCCACTGGGCTCGGTTCGCGGCGTCTTCACTGATTCGTACCAGCCATTCGGGCAGTCATCGCGCCACCCTGACTTGGGACTGATCGGATTTTCTTCCTCGCCTCAGCCTCAGGCCGATCCATTTGCGCCTTACTCTCCCAACCTTTACGGCAGGTTTGACCCGGCCTATTTAGATGCCGGTATTCCTGGCTCATCGCGCGTTCTTCCAGGCCAAGGTGACTGGGTAAACAGATTCCAAGGCTTATCGCTGGGCTCTTAAATGCAGCTCATATCGATTTGGTCAGTGCATATTTATGCAATATATTCCTGTTACGATACACGAAAAACTCAGATGTTTTAGACCGCTTTGACGATCTTTTTTAATTCCTGGACTGTCCATTTGTCCCTTCTGTTTCTGATCTCGTCTCTGTACGCTTTTGCGTTCTCCACTCCTTTTTCTGTTTGAGTTTTTTTTTTTTTCGAGCTCTTTTCAGCTCTTGCGGTTTATACAGGTTAGAATGTTTGGTGGTCATCGCGGGAATCCATGGTCTCTTCACAATCATCCAAAATACTTATAGACTTCTCAGCACAACGCATTTAATTATTAAATTGGGTTCTTTTCTCTTGTTCATCCCCAGCTCCGACTAGAATTTGCGTCATTATTATTTTTTTTTTCTCTCTTCATCAATTCTCTTGTCATTCTCCCCATTTATCTATGGGTTACATATTGCGTGAATAACCAAGACTGGCACCGGCAGAGCTGGGGTTACTCAAAAGAAAAGAGCAAAAAAGAGTCACTTGTTAACTTTGATTTCGATATGTTTGATACGATAAACGAACAAAATGCATTCTTTTAGTAGTGGAATGGTACGGATACAGGTACAGGGAGGACTTGTTTTACAGTTGTGTTCTCATCTCTGGAAGATAAATTGAATTTGGCATCAAGGTTCATGCTCACTTTGATTATCTATAGCAAGTAACCAGGCATATATCCAGCCACATACGCATAACAGACACATGGTGTCTAGGTCTAGACACCTTCTTTCATTATCTCCGGATTCATTCAGTCTCAATGTAATGCACCTTCACATTCCTGGATATCCTACAGGAATCACCGTACCCGTATTCAACGACAAACACTCAACACCTCTGCCAGCCCTTTAACGGCACTGCGTTAACACCGTAGGTTTCCATACATAATTAGATGGCACCTGGGCCATGGAAATCGGCAACCGTTGCCAGGATACCCTCAGCAGGACGGAAGAAGGGTCTTTCTAGGCTGAGAGCCTAGATTGACGTGTAGCTTGGGAGGTCAGGTCAGGTCAGCACTCCAGCGCCTTCTTCTGAGAAATAGCTGGTGGTTATTGTTTTTTGAACGGTACCCATTCTTTTTTTGGAGTTGAACTGAATCATGCTAGAGGTGACTTCCTCAACTTGGTATATTTGGCTGTCTGCAGAGTAATATTGAGAAGAAGAACAAGTTTTGATTTGTGCTTATATGGACGATAAGTATCTTTCTTTGTCAACAACAGGATGAATTGCAAGTTCAAGTTCTGTTGGCGGCTGGCATGCAGGAAAGGAAATCCCCTCTATGCAACTTCTAGATTAATGCATGATATATAATTCTGTTTGTGAAGCCTCATTAAAAACTGGGGAGTTATATCTTAGTCAGTTGTGGAACAGTCAGAAACCGAGGTGTCTCCCGGAATTATTTAGGGTTCGCTCTACTTGCCCGGAAATAGACTCTCAGACCACAGATGACATGCCTCGTATAATAGCTACTGTATCATTTATTAAAGCTAGATCTATCCTCATATCCCTGAAATCTCCTACAGCATATCCGTACACTCAGATCTGGAATCCACCCTATAGCAGAAAGAAATGACACGCACCTTCGCGCAAAGCCGCGGCGTCGTCGAACCATTCGGCAGCAACACCCCCTTCGCAGAGCCAGCATGGTACAATTCCCTAGCATCGCCATATTACAACGACAGCCATCGAGCGCTGAGAAAATACGTCCGCGAGTACGTCGAGAAAAACATCGAACCGTACGCAGAGCAATGGGAGGAAGAGGGCGCCGTGCCGCCTGAGGCTACTTTGAAATTCATCAAGGCCGGACTGGTCTTTCAGGATTTGCCGCCTAATTATCGGGATGGGGTACCTTTGCCGTGTAATATTCCTTACGAGGGTACTCTTCTCTCTCCCCCTCTGTGTACGACGCATACACTTCAAGTTATTGATTTCCTGGCTGACTGACTGCATCTATATAGAATGGGATATATTCCACTTCATTGTCCTGAATTATGAGCTAGCCAAGATCCACGGAGGTGTAGGCGGCGCCCTAGGTGGTTCGAGTGTCATCGGTGCACCACCAATCATCCACTTTGGTGCGGAGGAACAGAAGCAGAAATGGCTCCCTGGTATTCTTACGGGGGAGCTGAGCTTTTGCCTCGGGGCTACTGAGCCCACCGGGGGATCAGATCTGGCGAATCTCAGGACAACTGCCGTTAAGGATCTGACGGGCAAATTCTATATTGTTAATGGGAATAAGGTGTGTCTTCTGTTTTTGCGTCCTATTACATTGAAACCAGAAAGGAAAGAAAGAAACTCATTCATCTAGAAATGGATTACCGGCGCTGCGAGAGCTACGCATATGACTACTGCGGTGCGGACGGGTGGACCTGGCGCAGGGGGGGTCTCTGTGCTTGTCATAGAGACCAATTCTCCCGGTCTCACGATGCGGAAGATCAAGAACAGCGGACAGAACGCGTCGAATAGTCAATGGGTGACGTTGGAGAATGTAAAGGTGCCGGTGGAAAACTTGATTGGGAAGGAGAATCAAGGGTTTCCGACTCTTATGACTAGTATGTTATTGAACATCCCCTTCAGTCCGTTTTGCAGAGACAGAGAGAGAGAGAGACCTAAATTTTGGAAGACTTCAACCGAGAAAGACTCCTTATCGCCGTAATAGCCAATTGCCACTCTCGGATCTGTCTGAAAGACGCATACGAATACGCCTTAGACCGCCAAACATTCGGCAAACCGCTGATATCCCATCAAATCATCCGAGCGAAGCTGGCAACGATCGCGCGATATGTCGAGGGTCACTGGGCCTGGATCGAGCAGCTTGCTTACCATGTCAAGGTGAACAATGGTGCCATTGATGACCTTTCTGCACGGATTGCCCTTGCCAAGGTCCAGGGTGGGCGACTCCTGGAACTCGCGAACAGAGAAGCACAGCAGATTTTCGGTGGTGCTGGGTATCAGCGTGGTGGCGTGGGATCCAGGGTTGAGCAGATCAGTCGCGATCTGAGGATGATGGTTGTTGGTGGTGGAAGTGAGGAGATTCTGACGGATTTGTCTATTCGGCAAGAGGCTGCGTGGGCGAAGAAGAGAGCTTCTCGTCTGTGATTGTTCTGTTTAATTTTTTTGGGGGGGAAGTATTTAGGATGAGAGTCTTTCTTTTGCTATATATATGTATATATGGTAGGCTAGAGCGGTGGCAGGGAGATTGGGAGCTCATCAACCCGGCTCATTCTGGTATCTCGTCTTCACTTCTTTCCAGCTCTCTCCAGTAATCGTATTCGACACTTATCGCGCAGTCGTTTACAGAGTAGATAGGCTTCGGATTCCTTCTCTTTATTTCCTTCTCTACCCCGGTATACGTCTGGAAGTCCAGAAATGCCTCGCGGTCGCCCAAGGAAACGCGCTGGTGAGCTCCTCTTCTTTCTTCTCACCAGGCCATACATGATTGTTCACGTGTTGTTATTTGTCATTTATCATTTTATATCGTATGTCCTCTCGTTCTGGCATGTTCTAATCTTCTTTCTTCTCCTAATGGGACCTGTAGCCGCTCAGGCTCCAAGGACCAAGAGGCAGAGACAGAATACACCGCCAACATGGCAAGGTGATACCGATACCAATGCCGATGTTGACACCGATTTTCTTGTCTGTGGGAATGAAAATGTTGAAGACGGCATCGGGGATTCTAAGGATGGATCTGATTCCCAGCCATGGGAGAGTCCGGTGAGGAAGACTGGGGATGCAAAGTACGTACATCCTATGCTTTCCCTCTCCTGCAGTATGTCGTCTTTAGGACGTTATTTCAGACAAGATGAATGCTTACCTCCTTTGTGAATCATAGGGAGACCCTGAAAGCACTGCAGAACCTTATCGAGTCTACGGAGAAAGAGGAGGAGCTAGCCAAGGCTTTTGAGAAGACCGTGAAGGACGAGGAACAGCGCCTCCTTGGGATCGTGGAGGAGTTTGATCGAGAAATGCAAGTTTCCTTTTCTCTGTTCCAGCTATTTTCACGGTCCGGAAGCTGAGCTCGATCCACAACAGGAAAGCTGAAGAAGAGGAGTTTGAAGCACAATTCGCCGAGCTTCTTACTGCAGTTCTTGCTCCAACTGGGACTAGTAATTCTGAGACAGCTCCCTTCGTTCTTGGTAACCCTGATGATGAACGTCTGCAGTTAGACATCACGGCTGATAAACATCCTCTTTACACCGCCTCCCAAGCACTTCTTGATAGCACACAGGCTATGCTGAAAGACTGCAAGAAGTACCTGAAACAAACCAAGAAACTGCAAGTCCCTGACACACCCAGTGCCACCTGGGAACAGGAGCAGAGGGAGGCGATGAGGATTATCTCTGCGGCCAAAGTGGCGACAGCGGCGGAAATAGAACAACTTCTGAACGACGAGAGAGAGAAAAGAAAAAAGAAGGATACGAAGAAAAAAAAGCAGAAGCAGAAACAGGAAAAATATTCAGGCAGTCATGACAGTACTAAAGATCAGCAGCTCTCTCATCTGACCAGTTCTATCGAAGGCGAAGGAGGCAAGGGTGAATCGATAATTGAGGACGTCCGTCTTCAGCAAGTTTTGACGATGGGTCGTCAGGCTGTGGAGAAGGAGCATGGGAAGCGCGAGGTGTACGGATGGGGGAAGGTAGCTTGTCAAGTTGAGAAAGCAATGAAGGGACTTGTCAAAGCCCTTCCGGACGAGAAGGATTGAAGATAAGATCGGGGCTTTGGGGATATGTTTTATGACTATCTTGTTCTTCGATGCAGGCTGTCAGGGCTTGTCTCTTGTATTGACTGCTAATGGAAGTTGTCGGAGCAGACCCGTGGGATCTTTTGACTGCATTTTTAATCCAGCATTAATTATTTCTGTATCTCTATGCAGGATATGCTTAATTACTTCGAATGTTGAATTGATAGAGTTGTGCTCTACGGATACGGAAGGTTGTGTCTGCCTTGGTGCCTCAGACATCCAGGTCATGCACGGGACTCGGCTAATTGCTAGCGTCCCACACACAACCTTGAATCTCTTAGTGGACTTCTCTTCGAACTTTTCAGCAGCGACGACAACAACCAACGACGACCAGCTGACGCCGACAAGGTACGTTTGGGCTCGATATCTCCCCGATCCAGTTGCGACAACTGTCAATTCCTTAATTCTTCTTTCGTCGTTCCAAACTGACATTCCCTGGTTCCAGATGGGTGCCCTCAAGTACGTGGAAGAGCTCCAAAAGAAGAAGCAGTCCGACGTGATCCGCTTCCTGCTGCGTGTCCGATGCTGGGAGGTGAGAATCCCCCCCTTAGATTACTCGATTCTTTGACATTCCGTCGGATGGCTCGTGAGCTTTGCCATAGGATACCTTGAAATGTGAAATGTTCGGGGTGTTGCTGGGCGGCTTTGAAAAATTCCTTTTTTCGCCGGCGGACAGTCTGTTTCTGTGGCACACATAAAAGAATCATGAATCGCAGATGATTTTTTTGTGTGTCTTGCTATACACTCGTTGAACTTTGCTGAGAGTGCATCAATATAGCTCCGTCAGCTGAATGCTATTCACCGCGCTTCCCGTCCTTCCCGCCCCGACAAGGCTCGTCGTCTCGGCTACAAGGCCAAGCAGGGCTATGTTATCTACCGCGTTCGCGTGAGACGCGGTGGTCGCAAGAGGCCTGTTCCCAAGGGTGCCACCTATGGTATGGATTTCCTTCACCCTCCCCCGAGGGGCAGGAGGGTAAAGAATGCAATTGCTAAGTCGTGTAATAGGCAAACCCACCAACATGGGTGTCAACCAGCTCAAGTACCAGCGTGCTCTCCGGGCTACCGCTGAGGAGCGTGTTGGCCGTCGCTGCGCCAACTTGCGTGTCCTGAACTCCTACTGGATCAACCAGGACTCGACCTACAAGTACTTCGAGGTTATCCTCGTCGACCCCCAGCACAAGGCTATCCGCCGCGATCCTCGCATCAACTGGATCTGCAACGCCGTCCACAAGGTTTGTTTTCGTTCTCGGTCTGCCGTTGAGCAATTGGACAATATGCTGACATGCATTCTTTCACGATTAGCACCGCGAATCTCGTGGCCTCACTGCCACCGGCAAGAAGTCTCGTGGTATCAACCGCGGCCATCGCTACAACAACACCCGCTCCGGCAGACGCCATACCTGGAAGGTCCACAACACCCAGAGCTACTGGAGATACCGTTAAGGGTACTGAGGGTTTTAGCGGGGGGTTTTGTTGCATGCGGCGATTCTCTTTCATGGATGTGTTTATTTTAAAAAAGTCTCGCAATGACACTGTCACTGGAGTCTTCTGGTGTAATGCAACAGATCTATCAGATCAGATGCTAGCAAAAGTTTCCGCTCGCCTATTCTGGTTAACGAAGTAATGACTACCACTTTCTGATGGCGTTGCCGGATCTTGCAACCTGTAGAACGAGTGAGCTTGTGGTACTAAGAATAGACCGGCAATACGAGGTCTGAGTTAAACACTAGGTATTAGTGATCTTTTTAGACCCTGTAATGTAAGCATCACGCATGCGCCTGCTTGTACGGGGCCTGGCGTAGCGAATCGTAACTAGCTCAAGGGTTTCATTTATTCTGTTACTAACTCCGGCTCATCAACAATGTCTTGGTCCAGCAGCAGTTGCGACTGTTGGAGCGCTGCGCAGCTCGTGATCCGCGTCGACCATGGTCCCGCCGACATCAGGCATCGCCGATGGCATTTTCTCTCCCTCTTTCTTCCTTTCTCCCCTGCTTGCGACTTCCCGCCATCCAGGTATCCTGCAATGCCCTTAATGAATAATATAACCGGTTCCTTGAGCCGCCTAGCCTAGTTGAACGCCAGTGCGCCGATACTAGATCCTTTCCCCTGCCGATCTGTCTCATTCATCAGGTTTCGAACGTGTCCTTGGACTTACTCGTATACACGGTACGTCTGCCAGGTACCTACCTGCACTAGGAGGATGACAGTGGATTTCCTTGCATTGTTGATCGTCTTCACATCATGGTCATTGGGTTTATTAACCTGTGTGATCCCCACGATGGAACTATGATACTGATCTACTGTCACTGATGCAGGACCGTCGATCCGCCGCCTTCGACTCGTAATCAACTTCTCTCCAACATCGAGATCAGGTATTAATTCCTTCAGTGACAACGGTCGCCTTGCATCCGGACAGGAGCGCACAAATTTCGGTCCCAGATGCTCCAGTCGTGCCGTCGATGAGCAGCCTAAACTTCCCCCCAAAGTCCCCCTTCCGTCGGGGTCATTCCCGTTCGCTCAGCCATCCATTCCCATCTCCTTTCGGCGGATTCGGTAAGAGACGGAACAAATCGATTTCCAAACATGAAATCCTCGATTCAGACGATGATGACGATGATTTTGGAGTCAGCTATGCGCCTGGGCGTCTCTCCAGCAGTCCGCGAAAGGAACCCGTGCGTGCGGTGCCCGAGGATGAATTCGTCACTGGAAGATGCATGACTTGTAACTCAACCGTGCGATGGCCTCGACATCTCATGGTTTTTCGGTGCACGTCTTGCTTGGCTGTTAATGATCTCGAGCTCCCAAAGGAATCGAAAGATTATATAGGTTCTGATAAGTCCGCCAAGGGTAAAGCGCCGCCCCCGGCTAACATTCAGAGAAAAGGTGCCCCCCATATCTGTACTCCGATTCTTGTATTGTTTTACTGACTCGCAATTTTTTTTAGCGACTCCATTGACCGTTGAACGGACCAAGGCAATCATGGAGGATTGCGTCTCCAGATATCTAAAGAAACTCTTGGGCGAACCAAAGTCGCCTCTCAGAGAGGGGGCTAGGGAGGGTAGGCCTCGCGATATCAACCAGGATCATCTTTCTCAACCACGAGCACATGCCTCCAGGCATCTGTCGCCCAATTCAGCCGTGCGCCCTCGCAATCGCACTCCATCGGCCGGCCGGCCGGCCGGTGGGTCGGATGGAGAGCACCGAAATCCCTTTCTCACACCGTCTTCTGGATACGCGGAAGAAAAAAATATTCAAATGAGAAATCGATCACATTCAGATGTCCTGAGCTCGTTGAAAGATGACCAGCTGCCTGGAGAGATTGGACGGCCCTCGCGGGATCGCGAGGGCATGGAACATTATAGCCACCCTTTGATATTTAACGAACTAGAGGAATATTTAATATCTTCATTTAAAGGCTGCGACTGCTTAAATAACTCTTTTACAACCGTGCCGCCGCCTGTGCGAAGGTCCAGCGAGGAACGTCCGCCGAAGATGAAACGTGAACCAAGCCCTGCTGCGCCTGATTCCTCGCGGACGGTTCCCATCTTTGAACCCGATCCAAAAATTCTTCTCCTTGGGGATCTCGGGGAGAATTCTTCGTGGTGGATGAACGATAGGACCTATTCCAGTGGTCATAATCGACTGCACCCGAAAGACAGATCTTCCAGCATGTCTAGAGCAGTGTCATCCAGGAATCCTCGGATAAATTGGGCTGAAGTTGCACAATGGTACCAGTTGATCTTGGCCTCGGGGACATCGTGGGCCGAGCAATGGATGGCGATGAGGCCAGTTGATCCCGCCGACGAGGAAGAATCCACAAAATGCAGTAGATGGTACTCGATCGATATGTCTACGATCGAAAAAGAGATGACCGAAGCACGCCTGCATTTACGGCGGACGCTGCTTAAAGCTACAGAAAACCTCCTAAAGCGACCGCGGCGGCCGCTCACGAAGCCCGATGATACCAGATTTCTCCTTATATTGCTGGAGAATCCCATGCTCTATTCATCGAAATTGAACGCCACTTCGAGAAGGAGCGAAAGGAGACCGTCAGACTCAAAGGATATACGTCGGCCAATACCCCGTGATGGCAAGTCGCCTTCTCGCAAAGGACTACCGATGGCTACAGGGCCACGGCATGGAGATCCCAGTTATTCCTCGAGTATTCTCAAGCGTATTTTCGGCTTGCTGGCCAATCTGCCCGATGTTTGCCATCAATACCTCATATCATGGGTTTCCCGTTTCTCTGTAGACCACTTTGAAAGGATAGTCAATCTGATCGGTGGATTTGTCACCTACCGGTTAACTCGCCAACATGGGCGAAAACGCTCTGAAGTTCCCCCGACAGATGATAGTCTAATCCCCAGCTTTGCCAGCGCCTCCGGCAACACTCCAGCAGGGCTGCACGCTGCCCTCAACGCCAGAAGCTCCAGCAAACCGGCAGGTGACAGGGGTGGCAGCCCTCTCATGTACGGGGATGACTGGCAGATTCGTGCTGCGGCGCGAGTGATGTCCATTTTCTTTACAGCAAATAACTCCAACGTCTCTAAACGACTAGATGGATATCTGAACGACGAGAGAACAAATCACGGGCCGCCCGGTGTAGGCAATCGCCATGGTCATTTAATACCTATAAATGCGTTTTATAACACCCTTCTCGACTATTCGGATCTTGTGGCGGACTTTGAAACGTGGGAATCGAAGTCGCCAAAGTTTGCATTTTGCCAGTACCCGTTCTTCCTGAGTATCTGGGCTAAGATCCGTATCCTCGAGTACGATGCACGGCGTCAGATGGAAGGGAAAGCGCGTGAGGCCTTTTTCGACAGTATATTAAGCCATAAGGCTGTGAGTCAGTATCTGGTGTTGAGGGTCCGGCGAGAGTGCCTGGTTGAAGACAGCCTCCAGAGTGTCAGTGAAGTAGTAGGGACTGGAGAGGAAGAGATTAAGAAAGGCCTACGAATTGAATTTGTAGGCGAAGAGGGCGTCGATGCTGGTGGCCTTCGCAAGGAATGGTTCCTCCTCCTAGTCAGAGAGGTCTTTGATCCTCTTCATGGTGCGCCTTTTTTTTTTTTTTTTTTTTTTGTATCGTGAGAAGATATCTTTACTCATGCTCACTATGTTACAGGACTCTTTCTCTATGATGAAGATTCTCAGTACTGCTATTTCAATCCTTATTGTTTTGAGTCGTCTGAGCAGTTCTTCCTGGTGGGCGTCTTGCTTGGATTAGCGATTTACAACTCTACCATCCTTGATGTGGCACTTCCACCGTTTGCGTTCAAGAAGCTTCTGGCTGCTGCGCCGCCGAGCAATGGACCGCAGATATCAGCTGCCCGGTCAAACTTCAAAAGTAGGTTGGACGATCTTGCAGAATACCGACCTGCCCTGGCGAAGGGTCTGCGAGCGTTACTCGAATTCGAGGGAGACGTCAAGGAGACGTTCTGCTACAACTTTGTGGTACCGGTTGACCGATACGGTGAAGTGGTCGAGGTTCCTCTCTGCCCTGGCGGCGAGAAGCGACCGGTGACGAATTCCAACCGACGCGAGTTTGTAGATCTGTATGTGCACTATCAGCTGGACACTGCGGTGGCGCGACAGTTCGAGCCGTTCAAGCGCGGCTTCTTCACGGTGTGTGGCGGCAACGCATTGTCGCTCTTCCGGCCCGAGGAGATCGAGCTCCTGGTGCGGGGATCGGACGAACCTCTAGACGTCGCGACGTTACGAGCGGTGGCAACATACGACAACTGGGGGGTGCCGCATCCCGAGTCGGAGCCGGTGGTGAGATGGTTCTGGGAGTTCTTCGGGAACATCAAACCGCAGGCACAGCGAAAGGTACTGTCATTCATCACAGGCAGCGATCGGATCCCAGCCATGGGGGAAACCAACCTGACGATCCGACTGGTGTGCCTGGGGGGGGACACGAATCGGTATCCCACTGCGCGGACATGCTTCAACACGCTAGCATTGTACCGATACAGGACGCGAGAGAAACTGGAGCAGATTCTGTGGGGGGCGGTGGTTAACAGCGAGGGGTTTGGGCTGAAATAGATGTTATTGGGCAGGTGTAAGACGAGGCTGTTGAAACGGGGATTACGTGTAGATGTCTATGAAGCAGTGCAGGGTAGACTAAGACTAGAAAATAAGACAATAAATGGAAGCCCTAATCTTTGTTCCTATTCGGGATGGCGGTGACGATGGCAGCCTTATCGATGCTGGAAGCTTCCTTGCATCTTTAATGACAGTGATGACACCCAGCCATAATAATAATAATAATAATAATAATTACGGCACGGTCTGTCCCGATGCCCGGAAGAGTGTCTTGCGTGGTAGCCTCGCTTCATCATCTACATTAGTAGATACATGCGCGCTCCCTGACTCCCTGAGCAGCCCGAAGAAGCCTCATTCCGAGTGAGTGGTATGACATGGTATTGAGTTCGCGGCCACGAGCAAGGACAGTTGGTAGATACCGTAATAAGCATCCTCCGTGGGATTGTTTCCCCTGATATCCATTGCCATGCGCTCAGCCATGGTACGTATACATTGCCTAGGTTGTTGTACTTGAAAGTTCCAGTGTCAACCCCACGGAGAGGAGCGGTCCGGGCCATTCTTAGGACATGGGACTATTCTGGTATCTTCGAGTTTCTCGGGCACCAGGAAATAACAGTAGGGAACAAAATAATGAGACGAAACGAAACGAGACTCCGTTAATTCTGTGTACTCTCTAGTGCACATTCGCGTCCTGTAATTATTGTCTCCTGTTCATCCCATCCCAGATCAATCCAACCAGCAATGCCAGATGCAACTAGCGCTTAGCCTTGACCCGGTATGATTCCGAGAGGTAAGAAACGAGCCGGAAGGATTCTGGGTGTATGCTATATGCGCGTTGTCCGTGGTGTGCATATGTAGGTATGTGCCGGTGCATGCTACGCACAGGGGTTACATATGCCGATATCCTGATTCTTGCCTACGAGAGTCAAGTCGGAGTCTGTTGATATCCAGGTATGGAGTGTGGAGAGCATGTGTTGGAGTCTTGGAGAACAAAGCATTCTCGTATACTTGACTCCGGGGATATACTCTCTGTAGATACTCTATACTCAGAATTGATGCCGGTGAAGAGAGACATCACATCTGCAGGGTTATGTCTATGCCTGTATCTATGTATGATGGATGTACCTGCAAACACTTAATGTAACATGATGCAGAGCAGCCTCCTGAGCTCAGGCATAGGTATTGTTGCTGT
Organism: Monascus ruber; assembly: GCA_002976275.1. Lineage (NCBI taxonomy): Eukaryota > Fungi > Ascomycota > Eurotiomycetes > Eurotiales > Aspergillaceae > Monascus > Monascus ruber. The sequence goes on from PSNO01000005.1 coordinate 2,050,148, forward strand.
TGTTGTTGTTGCTGTTGCTGTTGTTGCTGTTGCTGTTGCTGTTGTTATTATTATTACAGAGTACATATTCCGTATCATTATAGCATCAATTCTGGCCGTGCGGACTGCCCTTGCTAGGCTGTTTCTCCCCCACCAATTCATTATCTCCAGCTAAATATACTTTCCCAATGTATATGATAATAATATATATAGCCGGTGGAACTGTTAGATACCGTCTCTTCTGAAGTCTTCTGCTTCTTTCTTTGTCTTGCCCGTGCCGTCATCTCGCTCTTTGGGAATAACAAGCCTTCGTATAACTTGCGCTTCTTCTTTACATCCTGTTTCTCTCTTTCACTCTCTATATATATCTTCTTCTATAGAAGCCCCTTCCTTCTAGTTGTTACTTCCTTTGTCTGTCCACGTTTCCCTCTCTCTCTGTTGAACGATTAGATTATACATAGATATTGTCCTCGTCATATCTATCAAATCGACAAAAACCATGGCCATGGCTAGCGTTACGTGTGATCTGCCTGTTACTCCTCCTCTGCCTGTTACCATGAAGGCTCTCCGGTATGCCCGTCCCTCTCTGTCTATCTTGTACAATTGGCACTATCTCTGACGCTAGATACTCCATCAGATATGAGAAGCCTGAGGTCTATGGCCTTGTCGAAATCCCCCTGCCTACTATTCGCGACAATGATGTTCTGGTATGGTTTCAATAGTTCCGCCGTGGACAATCGGGCTCTTACTAATCCATCCATGTAGATCAAGGTCAAGGCCTGTGGTGTCTGCGGTACTGATCTCCATATCCATGAAGGAGAGTTCCTTGCTAAGGTATGCTGAGCAGTTCATTCACATTAACCCGTCCGGCTAAATAGGCTAATAATGTCCGTCTAGTTCCCTCTGGTGCCTGGTATGTCGAAATTTTCTTTCTTTTCCTGACATGGCAGATTCTTCTAACCTTTCAAGGCCATGAAACCGTCGGTGTCGTTGCTGCCGTCGGTCCCAAGGTCAAGGGCTTCAAGGTCGGGGATCGTGTCGTCGCCGACAACTCTGAGCTTTGTGGAGAGTGCTTCTACTGCCGTCGTGGCGAGGAGCTGCTCTGTGAGCATTTCCAGGCACACGGTGTCACCATGAATGGCGGATTCGCCGAGTACTGTGCCTACCCTGGTAGGTACCTTCAAGGAAACTGTAGTAGTGGTTTCTAGCGGGGTTACTCTTCTAACTCCGTCGAATAGCTGGCAGGGTATTCAAGATCAAGAATCTGTCCGATGTCGACGCTACCCTCTTAGAACCCGCGTCCTGCGCTGCTCACGGTCTTGACAAGATTGCTCCCAAGATGGGCTCTTCCGTCCTCCTTTTCGGTGCTGGCCCTACTGGTCTGGTGAGTTTTTCCTTCTTTCTTTCTCTCTAACCTGGCTGACTATTTTCAAGATCCTTGCTCAGATGCTCCGTCTTAACGGTGGATGCCACGTTGTGGTTGCTGCCCCGGCAGGTCTGAAGATGGATTTGGCCAGGTCTCTCGACGCAGGCGACGAGTACATTGAACTCTCCCGCACCAATCCAGCTGCCCAGTTCGCCCAAATCCACGAGGAGAACCCGTATGGCTTCGACATTGTCGTCGAGGCTACTGGCAGTGCCAAGATCCTCGAGGACGCCATCAACTACGTCCGTCGCGGTGGTAAACTCGTCGTGTATGGCGTGTATGCCAACAGTGCCCATGTTTCATGGCCGCCTAGCAAGATCTGTAAGATTGCCTGTTCTGATGGTTTTGCTTCTCCTTCTCCTTGCAGAAACTAATCCTTTTCAGTTGGCGACGAAATCACCATCATCGGTAGCTTCTCCGAGGTCTACAAGTTCCCCGCTGCCATCAGCTACCTCGACTCGGGAAAGGTCAAGGTCAACGGCATCGTGAACAAGGTCTTCACGATCGAAGAGTGGGACCAATGTCTGGAAGCACTCAGGAATAAATCCGCCATCAAAGCTGCAATTACTTTCTAGATCCTCGGAAAAATCTCGGAGAATTTCCACTCCCCTAAACACACTTTCGTACTCTTGTCTTTTTTTTTTTTTTTTTTTTTGGGCGTACATGAGTTGAAGGTGTTATGATTTGCGGATGGCGTGTCGTGTTGTGGGCGTGTCTGCATACAGAGTTTCGATTGATTGATTGAACGATTTTGATACCTCGGATCATGAGACTGTGTATAGTAGAAATCTGGTCAGCGCAATACAATGAATAGAGTATCAGGGGTTTATCGATCGATACGGATTATATTCGTTCATCTAGTTAGGCTGTACTCAGGGGTGGACTAGTTATCCTGATGATATTACTGCCGATGCTAGGAACCTGGCATTATACATACTCCTTTACTCCATAGTCTTCAGAGTAAATTATTATGGAGTCCTCAGGCAGTCATGATGATTTCTTAAACCCAAGCAGCTGCGCTAAACTGAATCCATTCATTGATAATGAAATATTGACCTTGGCCTGTACGCAGGGCCCTACAGATGGATACCCAGTCACGTGTCAAAGACTGATCTCAACACTGACATCAACAACCAAATAGCATCAAAAGTAACAACCTACCACAAAATAACTCCCAATCCAGATATCATAGACCCAACCATGGTAAAACCGCTAACATTTAAAGGGGACAAGCCGAAAAAGCGCAAGCACCGCGACCTCGACACCGGCACCAGCACAAAAACAAAGGCCCTCAAACAGTCCGCGCCAACAGCAGACGCGGCCGAGAAAGAAATCGACGAACCCCCCGAAGACCAAACATGGGTATCAGCCGACACGCCCTCTGACATTGCAGGACCGATCATCTTCGTGCTTGCGTCAGAGAAACCGACCTGCATCGCATGCGACGCGAACGGGAAGGTCTTCGCTAGTCCGCTTGAGAATCTCATCGAGGGGGATCCGGCCACGGCGGAACCGCATGATGTTCGGCAGGTGTGGATTGCGACGAGGGTTGCAGGGAGCGAGGGGGTTAGTTTTAAGGGGCATCATGGAAGGTTTGTCCCCTTTCCTCTTCCCTGTTCCCTGTTTGGCTCTTGCGGCTGTCGTTGCCATTGTCGTTGTCATTGTTATTGTTAGGTATTAACCCAATGTAAAGATATCTCAGCTGCGACAATTACGGCATCCTCTCCGCAACAGCATCAGCAATATCACACTTTGAATCTTTCCTTGTCATCCCCTCCCCAGACATCCCTGGTACATTTTCCCTACAGATCTGCGGCGGGGAAAAGGAAAACTTCCTCTGCGTGCGGGAGAAAGAGCCCTCATCGTCCAAAACCCCGTCGGGCACGAGCTCAGTTGAAATCCGAGGCGATGCAACTAGTCTATCGTTCGAGACGACTATACGAATCCGCATGCAGGCGCGGTTTAAGCCGCGCATTAAGATCTCCAAGGAGATCAAGGCTAGGGAAAAAATTAGCCGAAAGGAGCTTGAGGAGGCTGTGGGGAGGCGGCTGGAGGATCATGAGGTCAGGAGGTTGAAGAAGGCGAGGAGGGAGGGGAATTATCATGAGGAGTTGTTGGATGTTAGGGTTCGAGGGAAGCATGATAAGTTTGCTTGGTAATTTTTCCCCTCTTTCTTTCTTACGTGCGCTTTTGATTGCTAACATTACATCCGTAGAGGATCAAGGTTGCAGCTGTTTCCGTTTGTCCATCTCTGAGAGAAAGGTGTTCTTCTCTCCCCATGCGAGACACGAAGATATGCAATATTGGGTTCATGAGAACCTGTTAAGCAGCTCTATCCTAACGGAAGGCTATGTACCTCCTCTAAACCGCTACTTCTGCAGTCCTTTTTTTGCGGGTGGTACTGCTAGTCGAATTGTCGGAGCAAGCAGCCATAAACTCACAATTTACCTGAATGGTTATAACCAGCTCGTTTGGTTCCGTGTCCGCAATATAGGGCGGGAATGGATGGGCATGGCTATGATATGCAAAAGCCAGCCATTAAAGGCCTTTTCAGAGGTACGATATCATACACGTCAATCAAGCACTCACAGCTGAATGTCAATGTTGAAGATAGGCCAGCCGTTCGGGCAATTGGCGGTTGACACGGACAAGAAACAAAAACAAAAGGGGAAATTCGGTTCATCTCATAAATGGGTATCATGCGGGTATTAAGATAAATGCCGGTAATAAACAGAAAACAGACAAATCGAACGCTGAAATCATATATGTGCTGCTAAGTAGATGCATATGACAGAAGTCATCCTGCGCCAAAACAACCCAAAAAGAAAGATCGCAAGGCAGGAAATGCAATCCATGCAATCCAATTATATAGGAATAAAACTTGAGTATCTACTGCCATGAACACCGGTTTTATTACCATTCTCAGAAATCGAGGCCAGCACGTCCCTCTTGCACAGAGGACAAAAACTATTGCTCTGCGTGAGAAAAGGGTCAATGCAACTGGAATGAAAGATGTGCTCGCATGGAAGTTCACGAATGGTTGACAGTCTCGGTACAAAGTCATCGAGACAGATAACGCAGGTTGTCTGCGATTGACTTATAGCAAGTCGGTGCTGATAGTCCTTATCCTGCTGAAGAGTTTCTTCACTGGCAGCAGCAGCGGCTGTCGTGGTAGCTACAGCTACAGCTTCCGGTTTCCTGACCTCGCAATAATCCAATCGACTAGAGTAAGGAGGTTGTTCGCTGTCGTTGTCGTTGGGGCCAAATTGCCCTATCGATGGTGGCATTGATGATGCTTCTTTCTCAACATAAGACGACGTCTCAGTTGCCGTCGCGCCTGCGACTTTCGGCGGAACTGTGAGATCAGGGTACGTGTACTGCGGGATCTTATTGAGCATGTCTCTCGGGACCCTAGATCGAGTGCGGAATTGTCGTGGAAGAGCCGGTCCGATGCCTGGTGTTTGCCCTAGTGTTATTTCTTGGGTGAGACTATCCCGGTGTCTTCTTTGGAGGATCCGATGGACAATGAGAAATACGATGCCGAGGGCGACGAGGATTCCAATAATGATGAATGTAAATGGCCAGAGTGTGTGCATGCCATTGTCATTGTCGTTATTGTTATTGCTTGATTTGGCGTTATTACTACTATTGACACTTGCTGGAATCGGATGTTAGCGAATACAGGACCGTGGGGTAATTGATTCGGATGAATGTACACAACATGCCTTTCTCACCCAGATCGATCACGGTGAACATCCTAACGGCGGATGAGGGAGATCCAGCGGAATTCCCGGAGAACAAGGAAAGTTGGCGCATCAGCGTGACGCCAGCCGGGCCGGGAATCGCAAGAACTGGGCATTGATTTTGGGATCTCCATTTTCCCTGATCTCCCAGGTTCCAGGTCGGGTCCCCTGCAGGCGGAGGTAGTCCCATGCTATCGCTATCAGGTCGGTAGAATATAAGAGCCCCAATCTTGGCTCTCTGTGAGAAGGATAGGAATGACCGTGTACAGCTGGATGACACCCATGGTGCTAGACCGAGAGTGTGAAATCCCACACCAGAGACGTCCTTCTGGCGAGTGACATTTGTGGTTATGAAGGGCGCTGTCATGTTATTGCATGGGTCGTCCGCTGGAAGACTTGGGACGAAAAGAAGTCCAGAAATGAGGTTTTGAGGAGCATGGTTGCTAGACAGGGTTTGGACATTGCCGTCGAGAAATAAATCGAACCCAAGACTGCCCTGTGTGATAGCGTAGTTTGTGAGTTCCTCTTCTTCAAGGATACTGGAATCAGGAAGATGCAGAAGAGACGGATAGTATTCTTACATTGACGGCGAGTGAGCTATTGGTAATTGCAGTTGCTCTTGGACCAGCGGACAGGATCGCCGTGTTCGGCGATCTAGCACGTAAACAGCAAGGAGGCATTATATAGCCTTACTTCATCAAGTCCCTTTCGTTTGGCACCCTTTTCGTTTTTCCTTCGCTTGGGGGGCATAGATGGCAAGCTCCAACAGCCAGCCTCCCGCCTAGCCGCATCTGAAACGAGAAAACAAAGGGGAAAGAATATAGCAATGAGCCGGGTAAGGAATCCAAGCCTATAAGCAGCAGCCAAGACAAGCCGCTGCTATCGTGCAACTTCCAGATGGATAGCAGAGTGACAGGGCAGTGACAGGGAAGGGCAGTGGGGAGGACAGAGAAGACGTAGGCAAGTAGTGGTCGGAGCCGGAGGATGTTTGCTGGGAGCGGCGGCACTTGTTGGTATAACCGGATTGAAACAATGTGATAGCACAAGGATGTACATATAGTAGTATGTGATGGCTTCCGGCAGAGCTGGATATATAATATGGCTTCAATGACGTTTGCGGGGTAGATAACGGGTGGGAACACGCCGAGTCTGGGATATCTCGCGAGGTCATTGAAGAGTGCTGCGCACTGGAAAGACGTGCCAATTTCCAGCAGTGAAATCTGCGAGGCTTAGGCATATATGTATGTATATGTATCTTCAAGGCTTGCATCGCGCAAGAGAAGAGCAGCCTCAGACCAACCAAGCCTTTCGAGACGCGTCAGCAACGGGTTTTGCACGGGTAGCATCAATATAATATACTTTGAACGATAACTAGTTAGATAATGCCTGCTGACAATTAATAATGATGAGAGTTGGATGTATATTATTGTACAGAGAGTGCTGGATAATGTTACTGTATGCTGTGCTCCAATAGACAAAAGTACGTGCGGAATGCATAACGTAATGACTAAGAATTCATTATCCAATAATAATTCACGTGCATAACTACCACATGACCTCGGTTTCAATATAGTAATTACGGTAATGGTATTACGTGATATCTTGTTACACGTGATCTGGCTCGGCTTCATCTCATCGTCGCGACTCTCATCTGCAACTCGCAACAGCTCAGTCAGTGTCACGAAGACTACATTTCTTGTTCATTTTCCGCCTTTTTGATCCACTTTCGCAGGATATCGTGCGCAGTGGTGGATGCTGTGCCTCAGTTGCTCCGTCCATGAGCCCCTTGCTTAGCACGATCCCTGGTTGATTCAACCTCAACTCGTCTCTCGAATACGATAAGCATGTGCTGTTGCGCTGGAGCTATTTGAAATTCTACGCCTTGATATTACATTGCTCTCAGACCTTGTTAAGGTTGCGTTCACTGTCCACCCTCGCCATTGTATCCACCCTCCCGCTCCTGCGAACCGTGCACGAACACACCTCACCTTCACCATCCAAGATGCCACCGGCGCATAAGGGCAAAGGCAAGGGTCGCGATGCCCGACAGCCTCGAAGCCGGAATACAACACCTAACTCCGAGTTCAGTACTACGCCTGCGGTCGCTCTGTCTGCTCCCTCTCCGAGATATCTCGAAAATGACGTATCCAAGCTGCTTCTGCCGTCCACCATACAGTACTCGGAGATTTTGGACCGTACAGGTGGTCTCGGTCCCATTCCTGATTCGAAGTCTCTGGCGTCTTTGATGGAACAACTGAAAACGCTTAGTCAGCTGGCTGAAGAACGCGGAGATGCCTGTAATGCGGGGATACGGGAGCTGTCCCAGAGGCGCAAAGAGGTGGCAGAAGACCATGATTCGGGGGAGCGCATGAAATTGAAAAGGGAAGCGGAAGATGACGAAGAAGCCAGCCGGGCTCATAAAGGAGGCAAATGGAAGAAACGGCGAGAGCGTGGTAGTATGAAGGAGGAACGCCCGTTGAGTCATGGTTCCCACGAACTGGCCCGGCAAGATGGTGCGGAAACGAAGGTCGAAGGGGGTTAGTTGCTCTTCCTCTTTCTATTTCCCTTCTTCACGGCCTCTTTGCCCCCTTGAGAATATGTTACTGACCTCCTCTATCAGCTGCGTCTCCGGCGTCGAAGAAGATTAAGAAGCGGGCATCAGAGGATCCTTCGTTATCACCACGGTCACTGGCTTCCGCAGCGGTTGGCGATGTTCCTGGCGCTGCTGCGTCACCGTCAAGTGAAAGCACCGATTCACATCAGCCCGAACCGGCATCCGCAGTTCCACAGTTTCAAGTATTCGGACCAGACCCACTGAGGTTCGATGATCCGACTATCTACCACATTCGCGAAGTTACGCCTGAGATGTCAGACGATGAGAAGAAGGAAATATACTCCGTTGCTCGATTCCCTTCTAATGATTTGCGCCATCTGATGGCTGGTACTCCTCCGGATAAGGATTTCAGCAATGCCAAACCCACGAACCAAGTCAGCGCCAATACCTTCCTCACATACATTGACCCTTTTGTCCGTCCATTGACTGAAGAAGATATTGCATTCTTGAAAGAAAAGGTCTGCTTTTGTCTTTAGGTCCCTTCTATGCATAGCCTTATCACTGATAAGATATAGGGTGATCGGACTACTCCATTTATTATGCCCAGAAGGGGGAACAAACGTTATACAGAGATTTGGGCTGAAGAGGATGGAGCACTAAGCAATAGCAGGCAAACTGGAGATCAAGATGGTCTTCCATTGAACCAGGGTCGCGGGAACATCGAACAATTGACTGACGAAGTTGCGGAAACAGATAAGATCTCCATCGGCCCTCTGGTTAGCCGCTTGTATTCCTTACTGCGGTACGGGCACCGCCCTCCTCCGGACGAAAATTCTACAAACACTACATCCAACGTAGATACTTCAGTAGCCAATGGCGTTTCAAATGGAGATTCAATGGACGTTGACCAACCGACTGGCGAATCGGAAAACAAACCCATCCCCCCTGCAACATCTTTTCCTGATGCGTCGCCGAGCGGCTTCAAAGTGCCAGCCGCAAAGCTTGACCATGCCCAGCTTGATGAACGCTTGAAAGCGGAACTCCGCCATGTGGGCTTCTTTGGCCCGGACGATAACCCGGATTACGATGCGCATTACGACGACGATATAGCGCAGCGGTTGCGCCTTTTGCAGAGCGAGCTGAAGAAGCAGATGATTATCAACAGCGCTCGGAAAGTGAGACTGCTGGAGATTGCCCGGGAACGTCTAGCGTACCAAGAATACACCACTATTCATGACGACCTCGACTCTCAGGTCCAACAGGCCTATCTCAAACGGACTCGGACCCTGGGCAAGAGTAAGAAGGGTTCTCAAGCCAAACACCGTCCAGGAGGAGCTGGTGGTGGTAGCCACATCGTCAGTGCAGCAGGAGTTAGTCGCCCTGCTATTGGGGACGTTGCTAGGACTCTCATGGACCGCCGCAAGCGCTGGCGTGACTGCATCGGTCCTGTTTTCAAGGATTCCAAGACCACTGTTCCCAGGGCGGGAGAGACAGTTTTCGAGCCATTACTCATGGCTGAGTATGAGAAGGCCGAGCTTGACGGATGGGACGAGGAGCAAGAATGAAAGATATGCTTGTTTTCACCTTAACTTTTTATTTATTCTTATTTTTATTTTTATTTCAGACACGGCATACCAATTTCATTCACCAAGTCCCGTGTACGTTCCTGTATAGCGAGCGTTTTCTTTTCAACTTTGCAAGCTCCCTTCCGCATTATGGGATATGATCGAGAACTTGTTTGGAATGCCCCTCCTGTTTGGCGTTGATAGAAGGATGGATATGGGCTGGGTTGGTTTCTTTTGGAAGGGAGGCGTTTAGGATTGGGCTTGCGTTCCCTGAAAAGATACACCGTTTGATATAATCAATTAACCTGATGTTCTGAATGACCGGTCCGTTGATACCTGAAACTATTAATATTAAGTACAAGTTGACATTATTGGGAAAGTTCCAGTTAAATGTTTTGGGGGAGAGACAGTTTCCAAGGTATGGTTATTTAAGTAGATGTATATGGTGGAGTTAGGAGATATGATACTCATAGAAAATGAGGAATGAGTGGGCTCGGTTACACTTGTTCGCTGGAAATAGATGAGAAAGTCAAAGAAAACATCATCCTTATTCCCAGGCATTATTCGCTAGATTAAGTATACATTCCTAAAAATGTGCATCGGATATCAATGTGGAGAATGCAGAAGTATCCAAACATTCCTTTTCTTCATTGCCTGAATAGTAACAATACCCATGATGTGCCCAACAGTACTGATACCGAATATCATCACCGATGAATGATCAGAACCTCATATGGATACCTCTTCAACCTAGCGGTGAGCTCCTTCTCACTTATCTCCAGCTCCGTGCAAATCTGGTCAAAACAATGCATGCCGTCGAGATACTTAGAGAGGGTTTTGTTGTCGACGGCTTTTTCGTCTTCATCCTCGTAAGTATCACCGTGGCTGGGACCGTAGTCGTGGGCATAGGTGCTCCGGTAGGATGCCGATTTTTCTGATATATCACCGTGTCGGCCCGTCTGAAGGGGAGGGGAATTGTCCGTTGGGCTACGGGTATTGTTATTGTTGCCATCTCTCGCGCTTGAGGAGAAGGAAGTGCCATTCCTGCTCCTCGATGAAATGTCTGACTGCTTTCCGGTTGTGCTCGCGTTCGCATGTGTACTTCCAGCCCGTGGCTCCATTTGCGCTGCCGGGGCTGGCTGGCTTGTTTCGAATGCGTACTTGTGCACACGGTATAAAAAGCCCTTGATAATGCCGAAAGTTATGAAGCGGCGGATATCAATATTGGCCAATTGCTCGGAATGTTTCATGTACCATTGTTTGACGCTTTGGCCTTGCCTTAAGCTGGCGTAGAGTTCCACAATGCCGACGCCATCGACGACTTCGGGTAAATGGCCCTCCATGTCCACACCTTCCGTTACAGCTTTGCTGCTACCGTTGCTGCTCTCTCCGTTGCTGCCAACTAGCGGCCAGACCGTGACAGAAGCAGTGGAATAACCGCCTGCACGCCATATATTTGGATGAATCTCACTGTGAGGGCTTGATAACAGACCCCCTACACTTACCGGGGACGGGGCAACGTTTATTGAGGGCGGGGCAAAGCGCGTATTGATATATCGTGCACATTCTTGTTGCATGGCTTCATCGGATGCAATTGTGGAGCTGAACTGCGAAGTTGGCGCATAGATAGCGGAAAAGGAGAAGATATCCAGAAGAAACAGGCAGCCATAGTAAAGCAGGTGGCGAATGGCGCGACAGGTGAGAGAGAAATCAGTATCTGCAAGAATGGAGATTATCTTGATACTGTTGACACCATTGATATGGGGTACTATCTAAAAGGAGCATAAAAAGCATCAGAATTCGTTATTCCATCAAACAGGATTGAAGGAGGACTTGTTACCCTTTGCAATGTCAGATCCCAGTTTTCATCCATAAAGGCCTGATATCGGACAGTGAAAAGAGGGACCTGCCATGCCTTGACAAGAGGAGGGTTTGGATAAATTGGAAACAACTTGATATTCAAAGTATTCAATTCATCTGTAGGATAATGTCAGCAATCTCATTCATGAGGAGAAGGGGAAACCTTACCAATTGGAATCATGCACTCGCAATAATTATTCAAATCCTCCATCAAAGTCTCACACAGGCTATACACCTTCCCCTCGCCGCTTCTCGAGTGATCCCGCGACAAGAAACCACTCTGTTCCTCCAGGCCATGCATGAGATCTGCCAGTTTCTGCACCACACTCTTATATGTATTAAATTCCTCATCCTCAGATAGGACGATACAGAAATTGAAAATGAATTCGTTGCGGTTATACTGCGGCGACTTCATGCAGATCGGGTAGCCAAGGATGCGGAATCCATTTGTACACGCCTGTATCAGGTTCCCGCATAGCTCCTGGCGTGGGATCACGAAGAATGAGATATCAGAGAACCTGAAGAATGGTTCTTGCGAGGGGGCTGTGGTGGAGGGGACGATGGCACCGTCGGGTACTTGGTGGACGACTTTGGGACCTGTTGCAACCGTGGTACTCCTGGTTAGCAAGGAAATCAAGTTAGATTAGAGGGGATCATGACGGGTAGCATTTTTCTGCTTACCCTCTTGGGTGTCGAATTTGCTGTAGAAGATGGCTTTGATCATAGCGAGCTGGTGGAGGCCTATCGCAGGTAGCTGAGATGTCTCGTCATGTCGATTCAACACGGGCTATGGGGAACAGCGAAATCCTCCGATGCATATTTTGAAGGGCAAGAAGATAAATAAACAGGTCAAACCATTGCTGTATGTTGCGTCCAAGAGTGACGGTACTCTCAATCCGCGTCTCACAGTGTTGAAAAGTGGTGGGGAGATAAAACGGAGCTTTGCAGAGAAACCTTGTTCTCGGCATTAACTACAATGACATCGGATGAAAGCCGTAAAATTGTTATGACCATTCACAGAAGGGAGAAACAAAAAGGAGAACAGATACAATTTAGTTTATCATGTATCCTGGGAATGCGATGTAGCAAATGGATAATGGTGAGAGACACTATGCCATGTCGGACCTTATGAGATCATTCATGGTCAAGAGTAACATACTGCTACTCTGCTTAGATTCGATTCCGCAACTTCCTGAAAATACATTGGTAAAAGAAAGCCCGCAAAGAGCTCTTGTCACTAATGCTGAACGCCTGCTTTGAAAGGGGAACAGGGGTAGCTGCAAATATCCTTCAGAAATGCGGTGCAACAGCGCAAAGCTCCATCTTATTTCCGAAACGGGGGTATTCATAAGGGCATACGGTAGGGGGAAAGATGTCTGGGCAAAATAAAACCACACGAGATGTCTATCTGAAAAGGAAAAGGGAAAGAGCATGTAACCTCCATGATTGTTAGCAAAACTGATTATGGCTGGAATGCAGATGAGAACAGGATAAGATAATTTTCAAAAATGGCTAAAACAACGAGATTTGAGGTAAGCAGTGAACGGAAGGCATCGCCATAAAGAAGAAGAAGAAAAAGAAAAAGGAAAAAGGAATTTCCAGGTATATTTCGATTTCTGGATTTGACCGAATACTATCGGGCTGTACCGGGAGGATGGCTGGAGCGCTCTCGAACAGCAGAGGTTGCGGGGGCCGAGAGGCTGGCAATTGATGTCGAAGTCAACAAGAGACCTGTGGTTGCCGCATACCGCAGAGGAGAGGAAGAAGAAGAGGAGGTAGACGAAGACAAGGTTGGATTGCTGGACAAAATGTCAAACGGCTGGCCGGTCCGAATCGCATCCATCATATCCGAGTAGCCTCGTCGTTCGGCCATCTCCTTAAACCACTGCTCCCAAGCATTATCCAGAGGCACATTTGCTCCTTGCTCCCGCGCAGCACTTGCGGCCATAAGGCGGTTATTCAACTCGACGCCGTAGCTCTCTATTTCCTCATCACTTGAGTCCGCTTCTTCTGAATCTCGTCCTGGGTAAAATCCAACGCCACCATTAGTAGTCGCAACGTTGAGGATATCTCTCCCACTAAGCTCGATTTCGGACTCCGATGAGCTGTCCTCTTCCGCATCGTCATCGACGAAATGGACTTCAATGGAAGGAGGTGGGGTCGGCGAAGCAAGGGGTATGCTATCGGCTGTCGTGTCGCGAACTTTGACGCCTTCTTCCTTTTCGTATCGCTCGCGCGCTGATTTCGTGCCTTCCCAGCGGCACAGAGATGAGATCTCTGAGTTAGTTAAACCCAACTCGTCAAAAACTTTGAAAAGCTTGCGGTGCCAGGGGAACCGGCTCAGCCTCATCCGATGCGGTTTATAAGTGTAGTCGAGCCCGGGATACTGGGCTTCAATGCAATCTAGCGAGCCATAGAATGTCGATGTTTCGATCCGTACCTCCGGTACCAGATGCCGAGCAATGTGCGCCGGGAACGAGGTTGGATCGTTAGGACGAGGTCGGGGAAAGGTCGCATTGTAGACAAGCTGAGCGATGGATGGTTTGTGCATAGTGAGCGTCTAGAATCCCGGCTTCTGTCTCGACTCTTGCAAGATGGGGGGGAGAAATACGCGATCTTCTCAAGACAAAACTGACCAGGTAGGAAATATTCCTATCGGATGGTTGATACGACAGAGGAAATAACTGAAATACCAGTACGTCTATGTTCAAAGACAGAAGGAAATGAAGAAGTGACTGTAGGGAGGTCGCACAGGACCACAGGAGACCGGTCTCCAATCGAAACAGCTTGAAAATGGCTAGAGGGAAAGTGCCGTGAAAGGAAAGGAATGGCAGTGATGATAAATCCAGCTGCACGAGAAAGGCAATGAATTTAACAGTCCAGCACAGAGTAACAGGATGCGAGCTCAGAAAGGAGCCAGTCCCTTTCAGCAGACCATACGCGCACCCCTGTCGGCAGCTGCCACCTGCACCTTCTTTGTTGTCTGGAGGTCAACAGAAAATAGACTTTAATTAGATTTCTATTTGCTGCTGTTGACTGTTCAGTGCCAGGCAGTAAATAGCTGGGCGCAGCAGAGACTGGGGAGACGAAGGAAGCAGGATCACGATTTAAGCACCTGACCTGACCTGACCTGTCTAGAGAGAAGGCTCGTATGAAACGCCGGATAACGGGGATGTGAGCGGATTTCAGAACACACCCCTCGACTCTTGGTCTGTTGGGTTGTTGACGGTAGTCGAAGTGATTTATTTAGAAACCCGATCTTGATTTCGCGGCTGCATGGACAAATGGGAGCAAACGCAGAGCATCAGGTACCAGCCTCCGTTGCAGGCGATCAGGGGTCCGCTCTTGCTGCCTCAGGAACAACAGACGGAGGGGAATCGAAATCAAGGACGAAAAAGTATATCGAGAGTGTTATCATTCTCTGATGGCTGGGCTCCTCTTTATGGACTGCCGCTGGTGGGACTCGGCCAGCAGTTGCTGCTCTGCAGATGGCCACGCTTCCAAACCGGCCAGCACACACTCCATGTATCCGTATGCACTCGCATACCCAGGGCGAACATTTCAATACCTGAAATGGCTGCAGCAGATCAGAAATGCTCTCACAGCCTTCCCTCGAACGGAACTATGTGTCGAGGCCTGGCTAATACATACTACTATAACTAATATTATCTATGGATCATGGATGGATTACTACCTAATGACGAGGCGGCCAACAACATCCCATATGTACCATTACCCACAGTTCTGCAAGCCACTTGGCCGGCACTATTTGCCACTGCCAGCTGCATTCAACAGTGGTGCATTTTTGATTGGGTAGATCCATGGCAATTCAATCAAAGAAAACATTTGAGTTTGTCCTTTTGAAATTGTGAGCACAGCGTAAATAATGTAACTAACTAGTTAACTAACTATTTAATGTAATGATGTGTCAGCTATGTCTTTTCTGCTATTGGTTGTGTGCACTTTCCACTAAGCCTTCTTTGTACTAGCTCACGACCCAAGGCAGTGGCTGTGGGGCACCAGCCTCACGCTAGTCACATCTAGATGTTGAAGCAAACAAAACAAACTCCTGTCCCGTTTAGTACTAGTTTGCAGCATTGAAGTATGCCTCGCTCCTCTTTCACCCATGGTCTTCATCTTCAACATCCTCAACCACTGGGCAGATGTCGACTTTCGATGGAATAATTGAAGGTATGTTGTTTTTTATCTTCTATCGATGTTTAAAAACACGCATAGTTGATAATTACACCCATAGAATTTCCTTTTATACGAAGTGAGTAGGCTCGGGAAGCTCCCTTTTGCTTCTTATGTGCATACTGAACAAGGGGAATAGTCGACTACTTCCGTAAATCTCCAGAAAGACCACCGCCGCTGGCATGCTTTCTTAGCCATGTTCACAGTGACCATCTTCAAGGCCTCGAGTCCTTTCGGGCTCCCTTCATTTACTGCTCAGCTGCAACCAAACAAGTATGCACTATATATAGTCTTAACCTTTTCTACCTTCCTATTTGCTCCACCCTTTTCTTGTTTGCCGCCAAAAGACAGGAAATTTGGCATATTTGTTCCATCGCATGGTATATACGCTTTATCCTATGACTGATGCATCGCCTGTCAGTTGCTCTTAAAAATCGAAAAATACCCTCATCGCATGAACTTCAGCAAAGGCATATTGGAGTCTCGCAGACTACACTATAAGCATCTATCTAAACTTCTGGTTAGTTAGCTTGTTCTCCGGACTTACTTGTCGTGTCGACTGAGATCAGATTAGAGACCAGTCCCATTGGACACTCCCACAGAAATCGAACTGACTCCGCGGCTGCGCATCCGCGTGACTCTCTTGGATGCAAATCATTGCCCAGGTGCTGTGATGTTTCTCATAGAGGGCAATGGAAAGGCAGTTCTCTATACTGGTGATATCCGTGGTGAGTATACGCATGGCACCACGTTCAGCTGGCCATTTTTCCTGGTGGTGAACCTTGTTTTGCTGATGAAGGAGTGCTTAGCTGAAACTTGGTGGGTGAGTAGCCTCGTCCGACATCCGGTTCTTATCCCATACGCTCTGGGCAGTAAACGGCTTGACAAATTATATCTCGACACCACGTTTGCCCGCGCATCTAACATTTACCGTACGTTTCCGTCTAAAGCAGAAGGGATTGCCGAACTTCTAAAGAAAGTAGAAGGCTATCCAGATGATACGCTTTTCTACCTTCGAGCATGGACTTTTGGCTACGAAGAAGTCTGGGTAGCATTATCTGCCGCTTTGAATATGAAGGTAATTCCCATTATTTAATTCACAACCAATCCCAACTGTTAACAGAATCTAGGTCCATGTTGATCGGTATCAAATGGGACTTTACAGAGCACTTGCCGTACGTCTTCTCAGTAACAGCGGTGCGAACGAGGCACCCTCCCTCTGTGGGTTTAATCTTGGAAACACATTTGTTCCAGGATGTCTTAGTGATGATGAGAATTCCCGTATTCACAGCTGTGAGCCAGGAAAGCCATGTGATGGGGCGAAGACCAAAAGAATGGTCTACATTGTCCCGATTGTGAATCGCATGGATGATGGCTTGGAACTGAAAGACTTAAGAACCGATGGTGGCACCGGTGATCTCTGTCAAATCCATGAGCTTGAGCTTCCGGACAAGTCTACTCTTGATGAGCTGGTGAAGCTGTGTTTTGAGCACATCCTGGACAGCGAAGCCCTGTTACGAACTAGGGAAGCACTTTTTGGGGCCTTCAGGTCAAAAAACAAGACGCTTCCGCTGGATACTCATGGCATGAATAATAATGGCGAAATATCACTCAAGAAACTTGTGGAAATTCTCGGTTATTCTCACTCTAGTGACTCTCAAGAGATGTCAATAGCACAAGGAAATGTTAGGCAAGATCTTCCCAACACAATAGTATGTGTATATTCCTGTGGAGTAACAGTTCTTCTCCATTTCTGACTCCTCACACCAGCATTTTCCATATTCCCGCCACTCTTCATACACAGAACTCTGCGAGTTTGTGGGCGCCTTCAACCCAAGGGACATATACCCCTGCACGGTCGATCCTCTGACCTGGAGCGAGGAAGTATCTATACAGCGACTTTTTGGTCATCTTTGCTCTGGAAACGAATTCAGCCACGATGCTTATATGCGAGAAGTATTATCGAATGACAAACCGCTTCCTCCAAGCAAAAGGACTCGCTATGATGATGAATTTGCATTGGGATCTAGTCAGCAGATTAGCAGCATGTCAGATGATTCCGGGGAAAGTATATACAATAGCATGTCCAAACGTCAGAGAAACGATACTGGAATAAAGAGAACTTCAGAGAGCTTCTCCGGCAACATTAACCAGAGCTGTATATCAGTCTCGATGGCTGAAGAAGATGAAACCGGAAATGAACATCATCTTACAGCAAGAAGCGTCGCATCGCGTCTTCAAAGGTTAGCATCAACAACATTAGCCCCCACGGAGCCAATTACAGCAGTCCAGTATACTGCTCAGTCTTCCATTCCTCACTCACTTCTGAAGGAGCAAGACCATGAGGCGAATACATTTAAGTCATTTAATGACTCACTCGAGATCCCCAAGCTAGGTATTGGGAAGGAGAGTGCCAAGCGCAGTGATATATACCGCGCGCGGGAATACTTGATGAATGAGCAGAAATTAAATGAGAACTCACTCTTAAGCGTCGGGTCTCTGCCCTCGTCTTGGGAGAATGAGAGAGAAAATGATCCAGTTATTGCGGAGGGGAATTCTCCTTACACCAGTTGCGACAACTACCAATCTACAGACATGGACAATACGGAAACGAACGTGAAAACAGATGGAGACATGGACGATATAGAACATGAGAAATCCAGCACGAGTAGTACTGCCACGCTTTCCATATCTGACTCTGCGTTTGATTCTCAGCAGCAAGAGGAACATTACGAACATGAATTCGACGGACCATCAACATATGCCGCTTCAGCCATCCCCAGCTCAATGCGGACTCGCAGAACAGCCTACCTTGCCGCACGGGCAGATAGCTATGAGGCATGGTCATTCGTGTCACCTGTGTCTGCGGGAAATAACCATACAGAGCAAGAGATGGAGCTTTGATTTCCTTCTCATACAACTAGGGGAATGCAATGAATATGGACGTTACAATAGCCATTTTAAGAGGTAATGACTGAAAATGTGATATTCATCATCTATATGAAACTACGAACTAACAACTCCCGTTTTCAGGGCAGCCCGGCGTCGAGACAAAAGAATCCTCAAAGGAATCACACACAGAGCAGCACCCAAATACACAAAGCCAGCGAAAAGCTGAACTCGAAGATACGGCTTGGAATGCCCAAGACCATTCCGAAGCTGCAAGGCAATGGGTTCAGCGACAGCCGTCGGTGGAACAAGCACGAACCAGAATATTCCCAAAGCACTAGGAAGATCAGTCAAACCAACCACCTCAGCACCAAGGGGCGCAGCAGCCGCCCACAGTGTCCCAGCAACCAGACCGACCAGGATCGCGAAGAAATAAATCACGCCGATCGAGTTGGCGAAGACCCAGATAACCAGACAGAAGAGCCCGTCCAGAAGAGTCGCGACGAAGGTGACTTCTAGCCGGCCGAGCTTGTCGCTCAACAGGCCCACGGCCGGCCGGCCGAAGGCCTGGCCCAGATTCAACAGGGCGCCGGCTATACTCGCCTTCCACTGCGTGAGACCCATGGCGACAGCGTAGCTGGACATACTAAACAAGAGAACCGTGTAGCCCAGCGTGCTCAGAAGACCCCAGAGGAGATAGATGAGGTATTCCGGTCTGCGAAGCAGCGAGAGCCGGAGAGCGGGCTGGTTCGCCCTCCTCGCATCATACTCGGGCGGTAAGCGGAGAAGATTACTACAGGGCAGATTCACCGTGAAGCAAATAATACCCAGCGCGCGCATCGCCCACGGAAAGCCCAGACGGGGAATCATCTTCCCCGCAGCAAGCGAGTAAATGAGCCCACCTGTCCCCGAACCTGCGGAGGTGATACCATTGACGAGACTTCTTTTCGTCTCGAACCAGTGAGAAACGATGCCGACAGAGCCGACGAAGCTGAAGCCCATACCGAAGCCGAAGCAGATACCCTGCGAGAGGAATAGTTGCCAGTTGCGCTTCACGAAGGAGGTCGTGATCAGGGAGACGCTCACGAGCACGGCGCCGATGTTCAGGACCAGTCGGCGCGAGAAATGGTGCGACAGGTATGTTACTACGGGGGAGATGAGCATGGCGCAGGAGATGCTCAGGCCGCCGACGAAGGCGTACTGCAGGGCCGTCATGTTGGAGAAGACGTCGTTGGAGAGGTAGTAGGCTAGGAATACGCCGTAGGCCTGCATCATATGGATTGAGCTTGGAATCCGCAGTATAATTGCAGGGTATAATGCAATACATACGCTATTGATCCCCCATGTGTGAGCGTTGATCAGAAACGTGCACATCACACAGACCCATCCGTATCCTCCTTCTCGACAGCAGACGTCTGCCTGTGCATTATTTTGTGGTTCATTGAGAGCAGATTTATCCTGCGCTGGCTGCTTTTCTGTTTCTGTTTCTGCCATTCTGTCATTACAATCTTATCCTCCTTGCAGCACTGGTAAGAGGCAAGAGAAAAAATCATGATTCGGAATAACCCTCCCCTCACTGATTAGCTAGCTAGTTAGTTAACTTGGTACTGGTAGTGGTTTTATCAGATCGGCATAACCCCCGAGCGAAGTGGGAATTTACATTGCAATTCTGGGGGAAAATGCAGGAAATTCGGGCTTCCGTCCGAGGGGGACTACTACTTGTTGCATTTCGACACTCAGCACAGTGTACCTGTTATGATTGATATTATCCCGGGCAATGCTCTGCCTAGAGAATACTTTAATAATCACAAGGGCCAGAAAGAAAGATCTCCATCCGTTGCGGGGATACTTTTTATTACATGGATATGCACTGCGGTCTTGGTCTTGGGAAAAGGCCGCATTATAGACTTCGACCGTACGCAATAGTATATGATAGTTCACATATGTACTATGTCGATGCTGGAATTAGTGTTATTATCATTATTATTACTAATATTGCTATGGGTAATGATTTACTGTATTATGATTATTATTCGAGCATACATGTGCATTTAGTATTTGCTGTGGGTTACTTGATCTATACTCTCATACTAATACGATGGTATACGCATCCCATTCGCATTTGATTAATATACGGAGTCCATCCTACTGATGCAGAATATTCCACGGACTCATGTCGATCATCGTGTCATTTCCTTGTGTCCAGTCCATCCCAGTGTCCACTGTTAAGGGTACTCGGTAGATTCGTACAGGGTCGGAGCCCTGCTTCAATGGACAGTACTCATTGCCGAATGTTCAGGGTAGCAGAGACAAAAGCAAAAAGAGATCTCGTTGACCTTTTACTTAGACATCATCGGAGCAGTTCATTTATACCGCATCTAGTCCAACTCTATCTGTGCATTTTCCCTTTCGGCAACACACCCAGATGGCAGAACCCCCCGCAGCCTCAAAAGAGCATGGTTTAGGTTCGTAGACCCTGTTTGGGCTAATAGCCAACGTACCATCCGACGGGTAGAAAAAACGTGTTGGGAAATTTTAATATACGATGCATATCGAATCCGGCATAGCCGGGGTCCCTGAGGTGCATATCCGGACGGGCGTAAGCCTCCAAGGTTACATCTCCATAATCCATATTGGACATCCAACCTCGTCCGGAATACCTTCTTGGGAAATAGGGTACCTTCTATGGAATAGGCTGCATCAGGTATCTTCACCCAACCTGCACGGGGCAAAAAGGCAAAACGCACGGTTCTCGGCCGGGCCCGCGAGTCTAGATTCGGTGTTGCAGGCAGCAGATGGGATGGTTTCATCCAGGAACATACGTTGTCTGGCAATCGATGCAAATGGAAATAACTATGTCTGAAAGTCTGCAGGTGGGAGATGTTCCAACGGTGATAGTTTCAGTTTCAGATAGCGCTGAGGCTTGGGAGAGATGAGCAGTCAACGGAACACGTCCGACAATGTCAGAAAGGTCTTTCCCAGGAGTCAAGTCTCCCTTTTTTTTCCCTCTTTTTCTCCATTGTCAATCATCGGAGATAAGCTATTCTTTCGACGATTGATTGTCCCATCAAGCCAAGCATTCATTAGGGGGTTCTTAGCTAATTCTTCACGTTGCCGTCAGCGCGGGAAGGAAGGAGAATGAGAGTGTAGGAGAGAGGAGATTTAATTTCACGGGCGAATAAGCTGCATTCTGCAGTTGCAGGGCGCAAAGTTGCAACGCATCTCTCCCCCATTTTTGGTTGCATGATGTCCGTCCTTGTTCCCGTTGTTTCACCGAACCGTCTGTCAATGTACCCAGAATGGTGGACTCACTTTCGAGTCTAATCCCAAGTGAGGGTAAATCTGTGAAGATCCCTTTTAAGTACCCGTCAGCTGAGAGTCCGTCAGGATCCGGATGGTCCTTTTGAATTGAAAGGGGCCGAAGTAAGAGGAGCGGGCCTCAGAAGGACCTGCATAGCTATATAGTCTGCAGAACAACAGTCCACTTGACAAGTTGACATTCGTGCGAGTCAAGCCTCGCTCTCTGTGTGCCGTCAGCGTGTAAAGGGTCCAGACAACAGCGTCGAGACGAGATCATCCAATTCCAATGTCCCTGAGCCAAGCTTGGTCGAGAACGGACACTCCCGAATGCCTCATCTGGTAGTAGGTAGATTGTCCCGGGCCAGCGGCACCGTGAGGAGGACGATCAATCAACCTCGATGGACTCGATGCACCTCGATGGAGTCATGGACTGGTTAATAATGACCCAAAGGACCTAGCGGCATAGATCCGTCGCAGCCTTACCCCAAGCGGCATCAACATTGGCCTTAAGGGGTGGCTGAGTCTGCCCGGTCTTTAAATATCCCCCAGTAACAGCAGAGAGATGTATCTACTCCACAGAAACCTTAAATATTTATCTCTCTCCAGCGCGTTCGCCGTCTCCGTTAGCCGTTAGCCGGTTGTGACTCTAACTATTAACTCTGCATATTGCAGAACCGCATATGCCTGTAGGACGGAGATGCACGCCGTAATAACATAAGCGGGGCTTTAAAAGCCCCGTACGCCGGAGTAGGGCTTGTCTCAACAGTCAAATTCAAATTGACCCCTTTCGCCGTCGATGGGCTGATTGTTGTTGTTGTTGATTGATAAAATACTGTTCAGTGTTCAGTGTTCACCCCTCAAGGCAAAGAGACTTGGACAACATGGGTGGCATTCCCTGGCAATCTCAAGGCTGTTATACGTGTCGCAAGCGAAAGGTCAAGGTATAGAATCAGTAAACTGTCTTCTCAGCAGTTGAGTAGAATAAGGACAGAAGCTCACTCAACATCAATCCCTCTAGTGTGATCTCGGAAAACCGCAATGCGACAGATGCATCCGGACAGGCCGTGTCTGCGCCGGCTACGACAGGGAACGGCACTTTGTGCACACTTCCTCCATGAACCTGCAGAGGTCGTGGCGATCCGTCCTGGATCCTCCCCCTCAAGGAACCCATCGTGGCAGCAACTGCAGTCGTGCGTCTCAGTCACGACGTCGCGCCGGTGATGGAATTCAAATTCTTGCCTCCATGCCGTGTCCTGCCTCGTCCTCCATCGATATGGCCCCGGAATACCGGGCTCAGCTTCTCTCGTTCTTCGTGAATGCCTATATGTCCCCGTCCCCGGAGCATTCGCAGATGGTCAAGGCCAATATGATCCTCGAATTGCCGGATCAGTTGGGACGGACATGCATTCTAGATCAGGCTATTGTTGCGCTCTGTTCTGTCTTCGTTGGCAGTGTGAAGAAGGATGCGTCTCTGCAACAGTATGGAGGATCGATGTATGGGGCTGCCATGCAGGATCTGCGGATTCATATTCAGCATGCTGAGCAGCCTAGCGATGGTGTGTTGTATGCCATTGCGGTTCTGCAGGTCTATGAGGTGAGTTGTCTGCGTTTCTGCTTATACTGCCGCTGACTTCTTCGCAGCTCTTTCAGCCTTCCATGACTCGTCTGCAGGGCTGGGGAACGCACGTCCGCGGATCCAAAGCTCTCATGCAGCGATGCTTCAGCAATGTCCCCCAGGATACATGCGCGAGGCGCTTCTATCGTCATCTCCTGCTATCCTCGGTGAGTATTCTTCCTGATTCAAGATGTCAGCTCCGATCTTAACGGGATGAAATAGATTCGAGAAGCCATTATCAACCGCAAAGCAGCCTCTCTCCCCCATCCACGCCTCAGACACGACACATACTGCGCTTTTGACGCCCTAGGCGCCTTACTCGTCGAAGCCACGGCTCTGCTGGAATACTCGGACCTGCAGAAAAACCCAAAACTTCGAAATCAAGAGACCTGCCAGAAGCTGCTGCTGCAGTGTCTGTTTCTGCGAGATAGACTGCAACTCTGGTATGCTGCGATGCAGGATCGATGCGGACGACCACGACCGTGGACGGATGAGGATACAACATCGTCTCCTCCGGGTTCTTCATCTGCTTCATTTTCTTCTTCACCTTCACCTCCGTCATCATCATGGTCTTCTTCTTCTTCTTCTCCTCCGACAAACCCAATCCAAGACAAAGGCGCATTTACATTCGTCTCTCTTTCCGCCGCGCAGATCCATATATACTTCTGGCTCGCTATGCTCCTCCTCCACCAGATCCTCGATGATCTGTACAATCTCACTACCCCAGTCCCCACCCACATACTCCTACCGGAACAATATCAAGACCAGTGTCAATATCAATATCAATATCCACCCCCCTCATCGCCACTTTTCGCGTATGCATGTGCACACCCATACACAAGCGAATCCGAACCGGACCTCGACACAGACGACTACCAAGACCAGCTATCGCCGTCCCTCTCCCAAGCCCACCACTACGCAACCTCCATCTGCCGCTCATTCCGCTATTGCACAGATCCAAGCATGAAAGTACTGGGTGCCTACATCATCCTCTTCCCGATGTGGATGGCAAAGGCGTTCTTCAGTCGATGTCAGGGGAGGTTTGGTGCTTCCTCTGCCGCTGTCCCTACTTCTACTTGTGCTTCTGTTTCTGTTGCTGCTGCCAGAAATAGTGAGATGCTCGAGTGGTGTCGGGATGCGCTGGGGCAGATGGCTGGGTTGGGGATTTGTGCGGCTGGTGATATTTGGGATCTTGCGTGGCCGGATGTTGTTGTTTGATTTCGTTTATTTATTTCCTTGGTTTATTTCTGGGCATGTGTATGTTTACAATGTATTCTACTGCATGGTTTGTGTATTATGTATATGATATTGCATGGATGGAGGGATTGTGTTACGAGTTCATGTATGCTATTATTGCCGTTGCTATTATTGCATAATTGATGAGTTGAAAGGTTGCATTCTGTAAATTTTGTACCTGCATATGCCATAGCTAACAAAACAAAAGCAAGACAGACGATCCATTGAGCTACAAACCTGCTGAGAACCAAAAACAACAGACAATAACCGACCCCGTTATGAAGTAAATGCCTGTATCTGTTTGCTCTTCATCATTCAAGCTTCGGTGGCCTCGCTCTTACGCTTCTTCCTAGTCCGTCTCTCGCTATTAGCACCTTTCCGGGCTGGAGTGCCGACCTCTGGCTCCTTCGGCTTGGGCTTCTCCTTTTCCTTAGGGGCTTCCTTTTCCTTGGCGGCAGTATCGCGCTTCTTCTTCTCGGGAGATTCCTTCCTGGTCAAGACGGGGGAAGGAGCCTGCTTGGGCGTCTTGGCTTCGCTGCGACGGCGCTTGCGAGAGGGAGGAGGGGGAGTAGGCTCCTTGACTGGTTCTGGGGAGGACTCCTTTTCTTCCTCTTCCTCCTCGGATGAGCTGGACACATCTTCGGATTCATGGGCTGCGGTGGCCTGTTGTGGTGGGCTGGCTGTTTTGTCCTCGTTCTCGTCTTCGGGGACAGGGAGACCAGCCTTGTAGGCCTCCATTTTCTTCCGATAGGTAGCGAGGTTGTCTTGGTAGATTGATCTCCAGTGCTATTTCATTGTCAGCGTACTCTTTGAAAACGAGAGTGAGAGAGCGCACCTCTTTCTCATCGGCTGGCATATTATGCCACCTTTTGAGACCTTCATCATTGACCTCGCCAGCGGTGGCAGAAGAGCCCAATTCCTCTGCAATGCGGGCACGGTTGCTCTTCATGAAGAGGAAGTACGGGGTCAGGGCGCGTTTGGGCGCATTGGGATCATGGGCGCGTCTCTTCTTTCTCTTCTTGTCGCCAATTTCCGGGTTCACACCGGGACTGGCGAGACGGCCCAGCAGACCATTTTCAAGAAGGACGCTGGTAATGCCGCTTGTGATACCGGTGTCGATGCCAGCGGAGCCAGGGTTCAGGACGGTGTTGGTGTGGTTGATGTAGGCGCGCGACAGGTCGGAGACGGCAGACTGGAGTTGCGCGAGACTGATGATAACCTAGGGGGGGTTAGTGGTGGGTGGGCTGAGGATGTCGCAGTCGTAAGAAAAATAAAGTGAAGGAGAAAAAAGGAAGGACGGCCAGATTAGAGATAAATTGATATAAGATCCAAATGAAAGGGTATTAATGTGCAGGGAATCGAAGAAAATAAGGATTGTTTACTAGGCAGAATGCGCGCGAAGAGCAAAAACAAATTGTTGGGGAGGATGGATGACTTACACTGTCGCGGGTCCTGGTGAACTCGTCAATGTTGACGGTGATGGTGGCGTCGCCGGCCTTGGAGTCCTCCTTAAGGGGCGACATGACCACGAGAGGGGACAATGGTGATGGGAATGATAATAATAAGGATGAAGCTTAGAAGTTAGTTTGGCTGCTGGAGGGAGAAGAAGAAGAGATTTCAGCGGGCGGCAGAAGCGGGAGAGATGGTGTTTTGCAGGGGCGCCAGCGCTGTTTGTTGGCGGCTTTAGCGACTCCACTGTCCAGCACACCAGCAGCAGAAGACCCCCAGTTCAGCATTCCACAACAACTACTCATGAAGACTTAGCTCAGATGCAAGACGACGCTTGCATGTATTTACATGTGGCTAGCTGCAGATATAATAGCAACTGTCCTGATTCAATAGCCAAGGGTCACTCCAAGCTGTGGACATAAGCATATATATCTGGTAGGGTATACTGTATAAACGTAAGAAGTAGATAAAGTACCGCTCTTTAAATCAAATATACCGCCCTTTCAAAAGCGATAATATGTGAGATCATTAGCTAGACAGTTGGGAATAAAGTAGACAGAGCTCTTGTATGCACCACACTGTACAGTATACACAAAGCCTTCCAAGATACCCTAGATATACTATACTATACTATACCGGGGACAGAAGATATAATGAACAAAATAAATCATTACCTGTTAGACCTTCCCTGTTTCTTGTTTCTCCAGATTTACCAACTGTTCATTCATTCTCATCTATATGTCCTCCAAGCACACCAATTCCTATATCTAGAGATAGTGTCTATGTACAAGGTAATCTTGAATCTGGTGAATACTCAACATTTAGCAATGAGTGAATACACCTCTTCATAGTTACTTACTTCCTCTGGTCCTCGCCCCCCTTCTCTCCTCTCTTCATGTTGCATGTCGAGCATCATAAATCTGTCAATCTTGGTCAGTGTCGCGTCTCCACGCATCATTTGTTCTCTTTACCCTAACTCATCATTGGGCACTCACTACTACTCTCTCAATATATTCTTCCAAAGAAAACCCTACAATGTCCACCAGCAATAGTAATGCCACCTACACCTGGAACTGGCAAACCGGTGACGATGACTATGACTCCGACTCTACCAACGAATTCCTCCCAAACTACCGCCACAACGAAAGCGACGATGACGACGACGACGATGATGATGATGACGACGAAAACAGCGGTCTCCCGGCGTACAGAGCCCTTTTCCCCGAGACAATCATGGAGCCGCAGCCAGTCTGGATTCCTGCTTCCCCCTGCGCATTGAGGTCTAGCCCTTACATCGTCAACATCAATGATCGTCTTCGCCATGGGCGTAGAGGTGACGGCTTGGTTCCTGCACCTGTTCAGGTCCCGGCACCTGCTGCTGCCCAGACTCCTACTCAGGTTCGTGCTGAAATTTCGGCTCCAGCTGCTGACCCTGACCCTGACCCTGCCTCCAGCACAGTCGAGAGAGAGAGGCAGCAGCTGGAGATGGACCTTGAATATGTACGCCAGGCGGAGAACGGCCGCAATGAACATAAGAGGAAGAACTTGACTTTCGCCGCTTTCTGTCTTCTCATCTACGCTGTTGTCATTCTCGGCGTTGTCGTTGGTGTTGTTGTGGCGACGGGGAATTAAGGGTCAAGGGTATCTTGTCGAGTAGTGTGGGACATCATTTGTTTTTGAGCATTGGGTGGGAGTTGGGGTTTCGATGGTCACGGTCTCACGTTCACAAGCTTCGGATTTCTCTCATCTCATCACGACGAAACGATCATGAAACTGGTTCGGATGGAATTACCAACATTATGGAACGCGGGATTTGAATGTTATCTGGATTCGAGAAAGGATACAGACAAGAATATTAGATTTTGAATGTATATACGGCCTGATTCCGTCTATCCTCTTAACTGCCAAATGAGCATGACATTTATGTCCTCCCAAGTATTGGGTTTGAAGGCAACAAACAAACAGTATCACTAAGTCAATTAAAACTTGTACACTTGGTCCTTGTCGTAGCCCAATTCCTTCAGAGCACCGCTCAGCTCACCCTGGTCCTTAGGGCTGACCTTGTTTCCGCTGAGGGCAGTGTAGAGGCCAGGTGGTCCGCAAACGAAGATCTTGATGTTTTCCTCCTTGGGCTCAGGAAGGACAGTCTTCAGAAGGTCCTTGGTGATGTAGCCCTTTCCACCAGTCCAGTCCTTGGGAGGGTTGTCGAGGAGATAGAATGCCTTGAAGCGCCGAGGGTAGGTGTTCTCCAGTTCATCGAATTCCTTCTTCAGAAGGATGTCATCCTTCGTGACGTTACCAAAGACAAGAGTAACCTTGGTCTGGTCATCGGGGTTCTTGAAGATCGCACGGATAAGCTGGTACATAGGAGTAATTCCAGTACCGCCCGCGATCAGAGAGATGTGCTTATGCTTGTTGGCTTCCCAGGGGTACTTGGGCAGAGGACCCTTGAACTGGAGTTCATCGCCAACGTTCAGGTTGTGAATGTGGGTGGACATGGGGCCCTTGTTGTATTTCTTGACCATAAGGTCGAGATGGCCAGGTTCATCTGGAGGGATTATCAGCATGATCCTACGTATAAAAAAGTCAACGCTTTATACCTTCATCATTCACAGGGGTGTATGGGCGGAGGACGGCCTTTCCCGACTCAGACGGCTTGAACTTTGTCAACAAGGCAGCTAGATAGCAATAAACCAAATTAGAACACGCAATTGACATGGTAAATAAAACCCAGACTACTTACAAGTGACAGGCAATCCAGCTACAGCTTCCTTGTCTGGGAATTCAAAGCGGAACTTCTTCGTGTCGTGACTCAAATCCTCAACGGCGGCCAACTTCAAGCTAATGAATCCTTGATCACCACCCGTGAAGACCTTGGCACGCTCCTTCGGCTCTGTCGATGCCGCGGAGTTGTAGCGGTACAGGCCGACAGCAAGACCAACAGCACCGACCGTGGCATAGATAGGGGCCAGAGACTTCTTGGCCTTTGGTGCATCCGTGGAGTAAGTGCGCAAGCTCTGGGAGCTATGGTCAGCTCACAATCCCTAGCACCGCAAGGGATAACAAAGAAAGCCAAGGCAAAGGCGTCCTTACCTGCCTGAGAGGCTGTGCACACCGGAAAGTTTGACGAGCGAACATGATGGATGACAATTGAGGGGCCTAGAGAATGGTGGGTTCTACTAGGGAGAGGAGAGAGGAGTGGAAGAGGAAAGAGGTGTGTTCGGTAGGATGAGATTATTATTCCGGGTTAATAATAAATAATTCTCGTTTTCGTCCCCGAACTCCGCTGAGCATGACGCAATCTCGTTATCTCCGAGACACGCTCCAATTCCGCTCTTACTAAGGCTGTTTCATGGACAATAGGCATGCCTACGCTGTGCTCTGCCGTGTAGCTACATGAGATTGAAGCTGACTCGAGAACCGTCAAATCAGAACAACAGAACAAAACCCTTGTTTTTAAAAAATTTAAGTGGTTGCTGCAGAGGACTACTAAAATGACATCAAACCCATTTTTCCCATTAGCTGGGCAGTAGACACACGCCTTATTCTCCGCGCGATCCATGTCCGTCGTGCATGCTATGGCCATCACATTGTCATTCAACTGCACACCCCGTTTCCCGAAACCCAGAACTTCACATTTATGCAAAGGTAGAAGGCCTCGAGTAGGCGTAGATCCTCTTGTTCTTGGCGGCGCGGTGGGGAAGAGGGAATTTGACGTTCTTGGAAAGGAGTTGCTTGATGTAAGGACGGCGGATAGAGTCTGCGCTGTCGATTTCAACGACCTTGAGGATCTGTAGTTGAATAGTCAGATGGTCAATCCTTGACTTTTTTTTTCTGGACACAGAATATCAAACATACGTGAATAGAGCCGAAACGGGCACGGTGACGAGCAGCCATGTCCTGGTAGAGGGACTCAACGGCCTCAGCCCGGCTCATCTCGCGGAACTCCTTGTACATGTTGTGGGTGCCGGAGCGAGAGTCGTAGCGGAGCCAGATACCGAAGTTCTTGACCTTGAGAGGGCGCTTCTCATTGATCTAGTGATGAAACGCAGTGCATTAGCCCAGAACTACCACCCTTTTCTTTTTGTTTTTCTTTATGTCCTGGGAAAATAAAACATACCACGTTCAGGCTGACGATCTCGCCATTGGCCTTCTTGACCTTCCTGAGCTGAGTAAGGAAGTACCAGAACCGCGACTTGGCCACAACGGTGTTGGGCGCGAAGATGCGCATGCGGTACAGCTTGGGCGTGGGGTTGGCCTCGGTGGGCAGGTGACGCCCGATAACCTGGTACTCGTTGAGACGCCCTATTTTATTCAGTCAGCTGCTATTCGAATTGCATTATCTGTGATATTGCGGTTGAATCATTTCGTTCGTCGGCTGACACGGTGCGATCGAAGACGGATGGGCACTCGAAAATCGGATCGTCCTCCAATCCCCCAACACTCCCAGTCGGTAATCCAAATTTTCCATTCTCGTTAAATTTCGCTCGGATTCATTTCCCCCAAAATAATGTTCACTCCAATACCGTTTATACAGTCCGTCTCGAGGTTGTGTCGCTCGAAAAAAGAGGTTCCGCACAAAAGCACCGCAGCCGGATCAGGTAGGGACAAGGGGGAATAGAAAAATATCACTCACCCATCTAGAAAGGTGAAAGTGAAGGTTAGCAACTTCTCCAGGGGGGAAATGATTTGGCGTCAAGAACTTACTGTTGTCGTCGCTGTCGTGGTTGAGTCAAGAAAGGTGTGCCGTTGGACAGTGACCAATATTCAAGGTTTGTGAACTTGTTTTTGGGTCTTAGGGCTTGTCTTGCCCTCGACCTAAGCGAGTGGAGGCTCGTCCTTGCGCTAGTCCTCTTTGGGATATTAAGCCACAGCGACGACAGAGACACCGCCACACATCGCGGGCTGTTTCCCCACAGGTTGAGCTTCACCTTCGGCCTTTGTAAGTGTCGACGCAGTGTCCGAAGTGCTGCCAGCCAGGAATAGGTGGTGGCTAACGATGCTCTGATACACATTGGTTCCGTGGATGCTCAGCAACTAAAGTTCATGGGTGTGAATTTAGCCCTGATCAAATGTCCTCCTACCCTGTGAACAACTGACCATGGCATCCATCTTCGCCGACTTCAACAAAGGCCAGACGATCGGGTCGGGTCCTCTCCTGGCAGCTTCTCTCACTCCCATCTCGCCTCCAGACTACCCCGACCGACTACGTTCCTTCTACTATGCTTCTGATGCTTCCAGCGTCCCATCGGATCTCCGGTACTCACTTTTCCAGGCGCGTAACTTGAAATTGCCGAAGCAGGAGCAGAATACTTGGGTTGATATATTTTCCGCTTTCTGGAAAGCCGCGGGAGAGATCCTCAAGGTCGATAGTTCGCCACAGCGTGGCAGTTGGGATGCTACATTCGAAGCGTGGAAAAATGTTGCAAATACCCTTATTCGGGGTTATTCCACTGGTTCACTCCAGGCGTGGACGCTACCGTGCCTGTATGTTGTCGGGAAATACTTGAGAATATTCGCAACCAAAGCAGACACGGAGCTTGCTACTCAGGGCTCAGCCTCCTTCGGTAACCGCTTCCAGGATGATTTGGTTGCGGATTCGGACAACCCTAAACAAGAGGAGGCTGCTCGAATCATTAACCGGATGTTTACTTTATGTCTCAATGACAGGTATGACGGCAGAGTACACTTGGGTTTGTCAGTTACTGAGTATATGGACCAGGGCACCGATTGAGGAGTCACGAAAATGGGGCCTTTACAACACGACGAATCTTCTATTCAAAACATACTTCAAGGTGTGATCAAACATCCCCTCTTGACTCGTGCAGATACCTAACTGCATCCTTAGATCAATGCTGTTGGTCTCTCAAAAAATGTTCTTCGCGCCCTCGATGCTTCTTCGGCAGACCTTCCAGATTTGGACGTTTTTCCCAAGTCGCACATAGTCACCTTCCAATACTATGTTGGGGTTATTTATTTCTTAGACGAGAATTATGCAGAAGTATATCGAATACCTCGAATTTTGAGCTGTTGGACGAGGCTAACTGCTTCATTGTTGGCAGGCAGAAGAGCACCTAACGTATGCGTGGAATATGTGTCACAAGAACGCCTTGAAAAACAAAGAGTGAGTTGCCACTCTATACAGTTGAAGAACACAGCTGACCAGCGATATAAAGGTTGATTCTGACTTATCTCATTCCGTGCCATCTTGTCATGACGCATACCTTACCCAGCAAAGAGCTTCTTGCTCCGTTTCCCAAGTTGGAGCGACTATTCCGCCCCCTGTGTAATTGCATTAGACAAGGGGACCTTGTTGGTTTCGATGCAGCCATGTCAGCCGGTGAGGATGAATTCGTCAAGAGACGGATTTATCTGCCACTTGAACGAGGACGCGATATTGCCTTGCGCAATCTCTTCCGAAAAGTCTTCATAGCGGGCGGATTTGAAGAACCCAAAGATGGTCAGCCTGCAATCCGACGGACGCGTGTTCCCGTCGCCGAGTTTGCAGCAGCTCTTAGAATAGGCAACCAGGCCGATGATAGATCTCGAATCGACGTTGATGAGGTCGAGTGCTTACTCTCCAATCTAATATACAAGGTGAGCCGCGCCTATGTTTAGTTATCGCTTCACTGTCTGGTCGAGGCAGTCAACTTGCTAATGTTATATCTTAGGGTCTTATGAAAGGCTATATCGCTCGTGAACGGGGCATGGTTGTCCTCAGTAAGGGTGGTGCTTTTCCAGGAACAGGAGTATAAGCCTATTTAGCTTTGCCTGATGCTCTTTGCCCTGGGCCCTGAGCCCTGATAATGCCGTTGATTGTGTGGGCATGGGGACTCAGGTCAGTTAACTTGTTACAGTTGCACCCATGCAGCGGCTTTTACCCGCTTAGCCAAATTCTCTAGCGTACACACACCCTACTATCAGCCCTACGCAGTAACAGTCACTCTTCATCCTAAAGATAGAGCGCTGCCGTTGAACAGGAAATCGTTACTACGCAGCAAGCTAATTATTACAAAAAGCAGTTTATAAAGGCCCTAGGTGGACTCTGGATATGACAAGAATTACCTTGCCAAGTGGAATATGCCTCGAAGTTGACTATGGGGTAGACGGGACGGGATACACTAGAAAAAAAAAGGAAATAGGAATTAGCATTTAGCATTTATTGCAACTCGCCCCAGAAGACGTTTGATAGTAGATTATGAATTAAAATATCCCAATTCAGCACAGGCTTCGAGGTCCTGATAAAGTATGAGACCTACTGGGCAGTAGTAATTTATGTGGAGACCATAAGTAAATAATGAGATGACGAATCTCTCACGTGAAACAATTTTTCATCCTGAACATTTAACTAGACTTCATTACTACATTAGCAGGCCAAAAAGAAACCAAGACATAAACCATAAACATAAATAAGCATAAACATACATAGCAGCTATTGGCGTGCGAAGAAAGGAATAAATAAAGCAACGAGCATGTGCGGACATTAGCGGGTATACGGTACATTGAATGGCCGATGATGATAGAATAAAATAAAAGTATACAAGAAAAAAGAAGGCGAGGAACACAATAAGAAACCAAGGATCCGATAGACTAGATCCAAAAAAAAAAAAAAAAAGCAAGAAGGGATGAGCACCCAGGAATTATTTGGAGGAATCCTCTGGATAGAGCGGGCAAGTTCCAGTAGTCCGCTGATTGTTTCTCCCTTATGGAATGGCGGGGAGGAAGGATTTGGGTTTGGAGGCGGCGATATCGTCCTATGAGAAGTCAATAAACTGATACAACAGAAGATGGAATAAATGAAAGCAAACCATATGATTACACATGGCGACGAAGAGGTCAAAGAATAGCTTCCCTCCCTGCTCCATTTCCATTTGCATGGTGCCACTGTGTTTGAAGGTGGATCTGCTCCGGATAATCAGAGCGAGGTAGTGAGCACGGAGCTTTGAATCGGTATCCGGGGTGTTGGCGTAGGCAAAGCGAGCACTTGTGAGAATGGTACTGCATTGAATGCCAGAGTGAAGCCCTTGCTTCCGAAGGGCCACGCGCTTCAGACCGGGTAAACGATACTTCTCTGCTGAACAGCTATTATTTTTTCCCCAGGCGATTAGTCAAAAAAGGAAGGGGAGAATACATATCATATTGAGCCAAACTTACTATACCGCCGTATCTTTCAGGATAACTGCTCCAGCAGCATGGAGGAAGATAGCTGCCCCCTTGCTCTGTCCGTCACTGTCCACCCCGGCATCCTCTAACTCCCAGGTGTCGTTATATTCATCGCGAAGCAGTTTCGGATAGTAATCGCCCCGGTATAGGTACTCGAGAACAGAAGAGAAGACTTCCGGTTGCTCCTCGGGTAGGTCAATTCGCTTGCAACTTCGTCCAGGACACTGGCTACGACAGTAGGCGGCGAAGAAGGGTGAGACACAGAGAACACTCTCGTGGGCTGCAAAGAGCCGTTTATCCGGACCAACACGAATGGTAACGACAGCCGAAGTCAGAGAACTAGAAGATAAAAGGAGGGGTCAATACATCAGGAAGTTATTCAATATCATTCATGATTCCAGATCGAAGTGGGGAGCGGGGAGCACTCACTTCGCATCAGGGGGATTAACCGGTTTCTGATGCGTCTCTGAATGCCTAGGACTGGTCGGATTCCTTCGAAATGATCGCCTAGTCCAGGAACCTCCTTTCCCGACTCTGTATTTGGAGGGAAAGCTCCCGGAATGAGCCTGCGACGAAGGCTTTGTTGAGGACATATTTCAATCGCCTGCTGGACGAAATATATCGAAAGGACAGCAGGCGAGAGGAGAAAGGAAGAAAATGGAGAAGAAGACGGCCGTATGGAAGGGAAGGGAGACGCTATGGTTAAAACTCAAAAGCCAGTCTGCATATGAGACAGCAGTAGCGTCTTAATCTCCCTCTAGTGGCAACCAGGGGTAAGGTCATCTCAATAGTCGAGTCGCAGACGGGCCGGGGAGCAAGGAGAAGCCTGCAAACATTGCGAACCCTGTCTAATTTGAGTTCAGGAAGGGAATAATCAACATCATGCCCGAAGTTTGCTTTGATACCCTGCATAGCCAACGCGTATGAGAGGCTGCAGCGACGGACGCGTAAAGTGGCTTTTGCTCATCACCAAATCGGCGCGTGGTCACGGGACCGCTGGCAGCAAACCGCTCGACTCGGCGTTTCCAGCAAAATTAGAAGTGATAATAATAACAAGAGCAATAAAAATAAAATGAGGAGGCTGCCTGAATTTTGAAAACTGTTTGATTTGCGCGTGTCTGTCGTCCCAAGCGACGCTATGCAGGGCTGCGTCCACTCCCAGTAAACATGAACTCCGTACCTGCATATAGGTCGTATTTAGTCTGGGCCAGTGCAATGTGAGAGAATAACCCGTGGTTCTCAAGTCGAAGACGTCAAACGCACTGGTTAATGCACAATACAGAGAGATCACTTACTCGGGATGGTAAGGAGGCGGGGAAACAAAACGCATGATGACAATTCTATTGCATGGCGGGGCTGAGAATGCAAACTATAGTACTCCGTGGACTTAACTCGTCAACTGCAGCGGGAGATGTGTCGCTCAGATGCGCAGCATCTGACCTAGCGCCACAAGCATCGGGTTAGATTCCTCGAACGCAGCGTGGTAAAGCCAGCATAGGATGCAAAGAGATTACTGTGCTATTGAATACAGAACGAAGCGGAATAACATCTAAATGATAATAACCCATGGACAAAAAGATTGACTCGTCACAAGTACGCCGAAAACCCTCCAAAACACCATAATGAACCTAATTCGCCCCTGCTCATGTTACCGTTACTAACGCCAATTTATCTCTTGCCTATAGGGGATCAATCTCGCTGTGTTTAGAGGAACACCTTTCTTGCTTCTCGAGGATGGCTTTCGTGGGGGCAGTAAGGACATTTAAACCTGCTACCCTTGCTGAGTCGCTTCAGCGATTCCTCTGCAATGACATGCCCGCAGGGCATCATCATCGGAGGGTTCTTATCAGTAGTCTGCTCCTTCGAAACAGGGCAGACAAATATCGAATGGAAGAGATACGAAGGCGGTAAGGGAATCTCAACCTAGATGATGCACGTATCAGTAAGGGTTGACTCTTTTTTGCACTGGCCGCGAATAGAAAGATATGACTCACAGGTAGTTCGTTCTCGGAAGTCCATTCAGTTCGTTTCGCTTTCATGATTGTCTGCAGCTTGAGTAAGGTCGGGAGAGCAATCGCACCAGCGGTAGCAGCGATATACAATGGCGAATCTGCAGAAAGTCCCAGAAGCGAACAAAATTCCCGAGTAAAGGTTTGTGCAACATCACTCCAAGCGGATGGATTGTTGAATTTGTTTCTGTATGGTGAATGGGCCAGGTTAGGCCAAAAAGCCATCGCTCCCGACAACTGCTTGATTTCCTCCATATATCTTGGCATGAATACATGGAATTCACGCCTGGCGTATGCTAAGGCTGCCTGCCGACTAGCCAAAGTAGGCCCCTGTTGGTCTTGTCCACCGCAGAAAAGCCATACATACTGTAACTGGCAAAGTTGAAACTCGAGATTACTTCCTCTTAATTCCAAAGCCTCCCTGTTCTCTCTCGACCATTCGATTGCAGGAATCAAATTGTTATTCTCCTCCAGCTCATGGAGTATGTAATACATCGTGGCAAAATGTTTCCGGATCTCGTCTGAGGGTACGCCTTCGTTATCTAACAACATTGTCACATCATCTGCGGAGTCGGATTC
Source organism: Monascus ruber (assembly GCA_002976275.1). Lineage (NCBI taxonomy): Eukaryota > Fungi > Ascomycota > Eurotiomycetes > Eurotiales > Aspergillaceae > Monascus > Monascus ruber. The sequence continues at coordinate 2,086,709 of PSNO01000005.1, forward strand.
TGAATCCGCTGGTAGTCGCGAGTTTTTCTTCTCCGCTACTTCGGAAAGGAAGGTTGCCGCGACTGAAAACTGTCCTTCCCGCAAAAGGTGCATAGCAATGGCCCGGTTGATAAGATATGGTTGAGACGAAAGGGCGTCATGTTCGGTACTGGGAAGCGGCCTATCTTTAAACAACTGATGGGAGTGTCAGAAGAAGATTCCCGCGAGTGGTGTTCCAGGTTATAACGATATAGCAGCCCACCTTATCTAGTGCCTTAGAATACTTGTTGAGACCACTGTGGGTCTCCTTGAGGCTATCGTTAATGGCATCGAAGGATGATTTAACGGGATTTTGGAGCTTGGCTAAGGTCATAGATGCTTGGCTGGGATCTAAGTCGGAATCGAGGCAGTTAGCAAGTTGGGACAACGCACTTTCAGGATGAACCAACCGGCCGCTATGCTATCCCGAGCTGACTGGAGTAAGTCTATTGTGGATTGCACATTCTTGATACTCTGAGAAGTCGTAAGCTTCTTCCATAGTCGTTCATGCTCCTTCTTGACATGGTCCATTATGACTAGGGCTGTGTCAAGGCTAATGCGGAGGTCAATGTAGGTTAGCAAGACGGGGTATGGCGACAGCCATGTGGAGCACGGAGCCAGTTGGTAGGGATTGCAGTCCCTCCACCAGGGAGAATCAGAGACGGCTTGAGCAGAACCTTTGAGAGACAGACAGTACTAGTAGTAGAACGGAGTAGTAAGTCCTGAGAGCAGTGATATCGGCTGCTGCCAGGGCTTCGCAGAGACGACCATTCGCAGGAGCAGGAGACTAAGCATCAGCGCATGATGCAAATGACACATGTGACGTGTATCGTGACAGGTGGCACGTGACATGGCCAACCCCGCTGTGTTTGCCTTTATCCAATAAGATACGATATTACATGGACCCATTTTGAAATACAAGCTCGCTTACACTAGCGCGTGGCTAGCGTCTTGGCACAGTTACAGGGAAAATATAAAAGACAGCAGTTCCCCCCGCATGCCCGTGTTTTCTTTTTTCTTTTCTTTCCCATCCTGGTGCACGGGCATTACACGTGTCAGTGAGGAGACATCCGAGACCGTGTTTTTGCTAGTTGAAAACTACCTAGTTGACCGCTCCAGTTGGTCCTAGGATCGGCTGGGAATTTTTGAAAATAAATTGCCGACTCCAACTGCTTGTTCGGAGTCAAGGCCCATCAAGGGCTTGGAGCATCGGTCTTCTTTTCATTACTATTCTACCCTTGTGGTAGTCTGTAGAGAAGAGACCTACCGATGATTCAGTAGAATATATAAGAGTACTAAGTTGAAAGGGCGTAGTTAGAGAATGTCATATGGAGTCCGCTAGTTGGGAGACCGGGTAGGAAATGAGCAAGTAGATAAGCCAATATGAAGAAGTAATACGAGAGTTCGCCTCAAGTCTTGGCGCACGTCGAAGATCTCACAGCCGCGCCTGCAGGAACCTCTCCTGTCCTACCATCTATGTACACTTGTACCCGTGCCACCACTATCACCACATCCCTTCATCAGACAGAGTATCACGCTTCGAGATGTATAACTTGGCTTAATCTGTTTGGTTTATGCTTTCCATCCGATTAAGATTCATCACGCCCCGGATATGTCACGGGTCTCCCATCTCGTGCCGCTTCCGGAAGACCCCAGAAGGGTAACGCTGTCTACATGTATCAACTTAAGTTTAGTATTCACTCTCTGTTTTGATTCTAAGAAGCCTGGAATCCTAGCCGATCATGTTTTCTGCTATTCCTCCCCCCTTCGTCTTGCAGTCGAATGCGGGTGAGTACGTCAAGACAGCCCGCAACAAAGAAAGCGTCGCCACCCAAGCAGGTGGGCTTGATATCCAGTCGCCTCACCCCAAACACCACAAATTTGTTTTCACAGACCCTGTCGCGTTCCGATATCTGGAAGAGGACCCTTCTACCGTCGTGCTACATCGACGTCTGGTCCTGAAAGGCTACGAGGTGTACATCGTAGAACAATGGACCTGCTCGAGAATTCACCCGACTTTCGTCATCACCACATATACCGGAGATCCGTTGCATACCGTCGTGGTTGGCGTTCTTAGTATTCCGACGGATGAGTCGACTTGGTCTCCTCGTTTGCAGCTGTATTTCAAGGCCGTGATGCAATACCATGCTCGGAAGATCGAGACACCGTTGGGCAGTCTTATGGTTACAGACTTGGGTGGTTTTCCCTCCTCCTTGACCGTCATCTCGGTGCCTGATGGTGATGTCAATAAACACAGGGAGGATTTTATCGTCAATGAAAATTTGAAAAGGCTCGGGTGCGCTGGTCGGGCTGGCTTGAAGTTACAGTATCCGCCCGCTGCTACTGAAGCCAAATTCCATCAACTCTATCGGACGAGCGAGAGAGTTCCTTTATATAATGCTGTCACCGCGCTTATAAAGCTATGCCAGACGGCATTGATGATGTTTGACAAATTGGCGCCTGAATACGTGGATGGCCTGCTATGCGATGTAACAGAGGCTGCGATAACTGACTGGTGGGCCGATGTTGGGATGGATCTCTATGATATCGACCTGGACAACGGCGTTGTCGGCCCGACTGCAGTGGCTGCATTGCTAGGTACGCTGCTGGGTGCGCGGAATCGACTGCACGCTTATGGTGCTCCTGTGGGCAAGGATGCTTTTGACATCGTCAACCTTAAAAGGGGCATTGGGAGCTTTCAAAAGTCGGAGAAACTGAAACGAACGCGTCGACTGGATCGGCAGACTCTCGAAAAGCTGCACCGGGTGACTGCGAAAGCGGCGAGTTCGGACAAATGGGCCGGCGCTGTGAGAACGACGGTGGCAGAGTTGGGCGGCAAAGGGGGGGAGATGGTTATGGGCATGGTGGGAGGACGGGGAAAGGGTGGCATTGCTGACATTGAGACACTCGACATGGACACTTTCGCAAATCTCGTGACTGGTGAAAAAGCCAAGTGGCTCTGGAGAGGAAAGCCGCGCAAATCCAGTCATGATAGCGGGTTCACAAATGTCCGCGGCGCTTCAGATATGATGTTTACGAGGGATGACCAGGGTGGTTATATCTGGACGAGCCGTAAGAGACGATCAAATGAACTTCTTGGTGCAGACCGTTTCCTTCAAGGACCAGAGCACTCGTGGAATGGGTTTGACTCGTCATCTGGCCAAGAAGACAAAGACCATGTCATAAGCAGGATTACACGAAAAAAGGTCAGCGGCAGAGTCTCAGATGCGCGGGCAGGATTCGACAGGTTCAAGGATGCGGTAGGATTACAAGGTCGCCGCTCGCATAGCCACAAGCATGCCAAAATGTCTTCCGCTGATCTTCCAGAGGATAGCGAGACCGACAGGGACGAAGCAGAACCTGGCATCCTTACTTCCCAGGGACAGATTCATGGCGATGACGAACCGGCTGCCATTCTGCCTCCGGAATCTGACAGGAAAGTTCCACCGGAGATAAACATTGAGACTGTTTCCTCTGGAGATGATGAGGATCTGCCACCGGAGGAATCAATGCAGGGTGCACGATCGGACGATGAAGGGTACGACTTAGACTTATACGGGACAGTATCAAACGAGCCTTCAAATGAGGAAGAGCCAATGCCAGAACAGGTAGCTATCTCTCTGCGTCGACCACAGAGCTGTATAGAACTCGGCAGACCATATAATTGGCGGCAGCGAGATGACTACTGGCCTCGTCGTCTATCATTCAGCAATGTCGAAGACGTTATTATTGGCTGTGAGGGATTCCAGGCTCCCCAAGAGAAAGCTAATGCGGGATTGGAAGAGGCAATACTCGAAGAAGACATCCTAGCTTCAGACGCGCGAGATGTCAGTTGTCAGATTGTGGAGTTAAACCAGACTATTGTTCCCTGGGTCGAGAGACAGGTTGAATCCGTTGAGGAGATCATGCGAATATTGTACGATCGCCAAGGGAAGCTTGGCACGTACTACCTAGATCGGCTCAAGGAGTATGAGAGGATGAAGCAAATATCGAGCGATCTGTTAGAGGAGGAGCATTCCTGTTTCAATGACCAGATTAAAAAGGTCGAGCTATTAGGGGCTAAACTTGACTACGAAGTTGACGCTCTCGAATCCAAAATCAAGGACTTTGAGGATGGGCTTGAAGAATTCGAAGAACATGTTGTCATGATAGAGACAAGAGTCCAAGCATTAGTTGACCAAGGGGAGGTAGCTAAGAGCTCATCCTGGTTTTCCTGGATTGGGAGATTTGTTTCCAGCCTTATAGGCCATGAAGCGATGTAATATACGATCGTCTCTTTTCCGACTCACTTGCAATCTGTATATTTTCTTCTAGTGTACATAGTTCAAAAAGATTTTTAATCCCTTCTCCCCTTTAATAACCAGATAGACCAAGCACAGGCTATGGCCAGTCGCCTGCAAAACAAGCAGCCCGCTCTGAAATCAACTCTCCCTGGGAACCTTTCATGCCATCCATCAACCATGTAAGAAAGCGTTCTGTGTATTTAGAAAGAAAAAGACGAACTAATACAGATCAAGGCACGCTTAAGGCCCCAAAACAGAAAGATAAAAAGGAAAAGAAGTATCTTCAAGATACACAAAACAACATTTTCCACCCACCCAGGGAACGAGCAAAGCATTCTTGTCTGTTTGTTTCCTCGTCCCAGTCAACCAAATGGGACGGACGGCCAGCCACCTTTGATACTCGGAAACTAATCCCTTCTATGCACCGAATCCCAACCCCCCAGCTTGTCTGTTGGCAGCAGCCTCACCCTGCATCTTCTCGCTGACTTTGATATTGACCTCGAAGAACTTGGCGACGCAGCGATCCAGACAGACTGATTCGCCCTTGTTCAGGTCGCTTTCTCTGTAATCCGTCGGGATGCATTTCTTGGTGCAGGATTCGGATAGACTGGGGGAGGGAAAGTGGAATTGGTATGTTAGCCGGTATCCGGTATGTATATATATATATCTCTCTCTTTCTCTCCTCTTTCCTCTTTCCTGTATTTTTTGTTCTTGGTGAAAGCGAAGACAGGCCAGTAGATGTAGACTCACCGGTTGAACATGTCGGAGACCATTTCGACTTCAGTCTCTGCAGCGGCGATTTTCTCCGCGCTGGACATTTTGGGGGGACCGCCAAAGAGGAAGGACATTTTGCCTTTTGGTTGTTGCGGAGGACTATGGAAGTATTTGCCTGGGTAGCTGATTTTGATGTTAGCCAAATGTGTTTTATGACCACGCCACTAGAGCAATGGCATACAGAAATCAGAATTGAAATTCACTCACGAATATAGTAAAAAGATGCTGGTTATTTGGCAGCTAGTGTTGATGCTTCCTCCGAAGTTAGGTTTCTGATCTTTTGCTTCGAGATCGGAGTTTGGGAGAGCTCGGAGTGGCTTTTGCTGCCTCAGGAATCAATTCAGGCTGTAAATCTCGTGACTGCACATGACCGCGGGAATATTTTTCGTGAATTTCTGGCTGTTTTGCTCTTTTCCTTTTGCTCCTTGTACCGCTGCTTGCGATGGTATCCATGACATCTGTCGATGTCGACTCTTGCCAATGCTACTGACCCGCCTTAGAGGGACCCCTCAATCGGGTCTTGGGGCTTTTCGAACCAGGTAAGAATTGCATTCCCTTTCCTCCTTTCCATCATATCCGTTCCTTTGTAATTTGCAATGATGAGAAACAGCCCATTTACCAGAACCGCTGCGGATGAACTGCTTGGTCTTTTGAGCAAGCAATGATCGCAACTGGACTACTTTATCTCTGAATTCATGCGAATATCTGTTATTTTGTGGTGTATAGCTTCAACTGTCCAATTCGCCTTTCGCTAACGAAAAGACTGCTTAGTATAGGCTGTACGACCTGTCCTGATGCTGCACGTTATTCTCTGCTGCAATTTAGATATTCTCGGGTTACGAACTGCCCTGGGTATCTTTCCATAAGCAAGAGAAACGGCAGCACAGAGGCGTCGCCTGAGAATGCCTTTAAGGAGCGGGTGCAGAAAATTAAAGAAGCTCATCCTGAGCCCTATCCTCGTCTTGGAACAGATAATCGCAGAATTAGCTGCAAGGAGTTTCTTTCTCGGTACAATCATCTCGCTAATAATGAGACAGTAGATGGCATTGTCGTTCTCCATGGTAGGTTCTCGGGCGTTCTTTTTTATTGGCCTGGCGCCCCCCGTGTCTCTGTACTTAGATGAGTAGGTAGGATACGTTCCTCTAGACAGAGCGGGAGCAAGTTACGATTCTTCGATCTCTTTCAAGATGGCCATAAGGTACAGATTCTGTGCAACCAGCACCGAATTGCTGGAGTTACTCCAGCTGAATTCAAGGAATCTCAACGTATTTTCCGGCGAGGAGACGCTTTCTGTATGTACTTTTCCTTCAGCCGTCTCGTATGCCGAACATAAAACGCTGAACAATATCTCTCGCATAGCCGTAGCAGGTAAACCCCATCGGACGCAGCGAGGAGAGCTCAGTCTTGAAGCGACGGAATTGCCTCAACTGTTGTCTCCCTGTTTACACGATATCCCTCTCGATCGAGAGGATCCTGAAACTTCTCCTCACTCCCGGGTTGTTCAATTTCTTAACCAGAACAAACTCTTCCATGTCACCAGAGCCCGGTCGGCTATCATCCAATACATCCGCCAATTTCTCCTTGACAGATCCTTCATGGAAGTTAGTACGCCTGTTCTCGCCTCGACTGCCGGCGGAGCCATTGCCCGTCCTTTCTATACTTCTGCAACCGAGTTTCCTGAGCGTCAGTTGTCGTTGAGGATTGCCCCAGAGCTCTGGCTCAAGCGGTTCGTCGTGGGTGGCTTCGATAAGGTGTTTGAGATAGGACCGTCTTTTCGGAACGAAGGTGCGTAGGAGAATGGATTAATTGAGGAAATTCAAACTAATGTCTTGCAGGACTTGATAGAACGCATAATCCCGAGTTTACAACTTGCGAATTCTACCACGCTTATGCCAACCTGGAGGACCTCATGTCCATGACTGAAAGCTTGTTTACCGGCATTGCAGAGCATATCAGTCAACTAAACGAGGCAGGGGTCCTAGAGCCCACGACAGTTAACTTCACTGCTCCTTTCCGCCGAATCGACTTCACAACAGGCATTGAAGAAAAGATAGGGCGCAGGCTTCCAGATCTTACATCCGCAGATGCTCAAGCTCAGGTGCAGCAAATCTTCCATGACATTTCCCTCCCTCTCCCCGATAACCCGACCCTCGCACGTCTTATGGACGAACTGTGCTCCGTCTATCTCGAACCGCAATGCGTAGACCCGACATTCATCATCAACCCGCCCGAGTGTCTCTCACCACTCTCGAAGACATTCATCCATCCCACAAACAAACAACGTGTCGCTGCACGCGGCGAACTATTCATCGAAGGCCACGAAATGGTAAACACATACGAGGAGGAAAACTCCCCATTCGAACAAAGACGCAAGTTTGAGGAACAAGCGCGAGAGAACCGTTCAGAAAATGAAAATGAAAATGAATCTGGCGAGGTTGATGAGAGTTATCTCAGTGCTCTGGAATGGGGCCTGCCACCGACGGGGGGCTGGGGTTGCGGGATTGATCGTCTTTGCATGCTTTTCACGGGCATGAAGAGGATTAATGATGTCTTGCCGTTTGGGAATCTTCGGGCTGTGACTCCAGGACTTCATGAGGTGGCTCTTAGCAAGAAGTATGGTATGGATGGGGATAGTTCTTCCAAATAGTGTGAAGCACATGTACAGTTTCTTTTCCTTTTGGACGTAAGTGCACGGCATTCAAGCAGTTGTAACAATATATTCGGATATCCATGATTTTCATAGCATCATACTATATCAGCTTGCATTCAACATTCAACAATATTCCCAGTAGTGTATTCTAGCTTTATCATTCTACTGATCTGAAATTCCTGGATACGTTGTTGCAAATGGGATAACCGCGAGTTTGCCCAACATCGACAGCCGGGGCTTACTCGCGCTTCGTTAAGAATCCTGCTATTTCAACCTGCCCATCCCTTTTCACCGAAGCCTCTGAATGAAATACACCCAAAATAACCTTCCTCTCCACCTCCAGGCCCAGCATGCTGGCATGTCTTCCCAGCTCTCCTGCATTGCCACATGTGAGACTTCATTTCAGAAGACTTAGTTGAATCACTATCCTTATTTCTCTTCCAAACAACAGGCCAGCAAGCACGTTCCTAGTCCTTGACTTTCTCTGACCTCGAAAGGGCAGGATACTCGGCATGTAATAATCTTATTCTGAAAGAGAACCAGCATGATGCATTTGTGGGTCTATAATGTCATCCCAGGCCCAGCAAGACAGTGGGGAGAAGAAGAAGTCCTGGTGATGAGCATGAGCTTATGGAAATATGCATTGTTGGCCTTGTTGGATGTAAGGCCCAGAAAGAGGGCGCATTTATTAGTATGCCACTTGTTTCGTGAGGGAAGGATGTAAGTGGTCTGTTGATTAAGGAGGGGGGCTTCTTCGTCTCATTCATTCATTCATTTGCTTTTCTTTGATGGGAGTTCACTTGTTCAGTTGTGAAGAGAAGCCATGAGAACCTGGATGTGGTTGTGCAGGGACCTCTGATGCGGGGAGGATATCGGCTCATCAGTGGCTACTGGGGTCTGTGGTGTTAAATACAGGTCAAATCAGAGATTGCAGAGCTAATTAAGTGGTTGTCTCTGGCATTTGATCTAAGATACAGCGCGAAAAACCGATGCTGGTTGTTAGGGGCCAGGCCTTTCTTGTAACTACTAACCAACCCTATTCCTCATTGGCTTCCCTCTACAATTGTGCTTTTGGCAGAGGAATCCTTAACTTGGTAGAACTTGAGAGATGGGTTATCACGGTGCTGGACCAACGTACACCGTATGACGGTCCGGAGGCCGGTTCTGCCTGTACTGACCGCCCCTGCACGTGCCTGCGAGGAAATATCTTGAACCTCTGTCTCGATCTTGTTGTAGCTCTTCGAGCTACGTCCTGTCTACCTGCCTGTACGATAGCTTGCCTGCCTGCCTGCCTGCGTGTTCTTTCCAATCTATTTCTGTTTCCTGATCGCCTGAATCCGCACCTTGACATTACGTAGCTCCTCCTATTGGGAAGAACATGATGTCTACGAATGCCTGCCCCCGACCACCCTTCCTGCCTGGCAACGAAGAGAGCTTCGCAGCTCACGTCCCCAACCACCTGACGGAGTGGTACCACTACTTCCGTGAAGCCTACGATTATATGGAACGGAATGAAACGATCACGGCTGAGCTGAAGGGACAAATTGACCATCTGATGCTACAGAACCAGGCCGTCCAGCAAGAGCACGAAAACCTGAAGACTGAGCTTGTCGGGGAACAGCAGAACAGCACCCGCCTCCAAGGCGTGGTAGATTATCAGAAGACACAGCTTAGGGAAGCCCAGCAGCAATATATGGAGGCTGTAATGGACAAGCACAAAGCCATCAATGCCACCATGCCAACCGTCAGCACCCCACTGCCTGTGCCCACCCCTGAACCTGCTGCTAAAAGCCCTGCAGCTACTCCTGTGGGAGCGCCTGCGTCGATTACTCCCCCATCTACCAGCTCCGCCCACCTTTCAGAGCGACTTCCTGACCCTGACCCCTTTGACGGAGACCGGAAGGACCTCCGCCGTTTTGTCACCCAGATCCGAGGGAAGATGACTGTCAACCAGGACCGGTTTCCAACACCACAAAGCCGTATGACATACGTGACCAGCCGCCTGAAGGGAGCTCCCTATGACCAGATCCTACCGTACCTACATGGCGGAACGTGCCAGCTACCTGACTATGAAGAAATATTGAATATATTGGAACGCGCCTTTGGGGATCCAAACCGAGCCCGCAATGCCCGTAACACTCTATTCCGTCTGCGACAAGGTAATAAGGAGTTCAGCATCTTCTTTGCTGAATTCCACCGCCTGGCCCTAGAAGGGGAAATGCCCGAAGCTGCCTTACCAACACTCCTGGAACAAGCTATTAACAGGGAACTACGAAGCATGCTTTTACACCACCAGCCCCCAGAAGGTGACTATCACCAGCTTGCAACCTTCCTGCAGAATCTGGAGACCCGTCGCATGCAGTATGATACCGCCTGCACCCGCTGAACCCGCTGAACCTGCTGAACCGCTGAACCTGCTGAACCCGCTGAACCTGCTAAACCTGCTGAACCTGCTGAACCTGCTGAACCTGCTGAACCCGAACCTGCTGAACCCTGAACCCGCTGAACCTGCTGAACCTGCTGAACCCGCTGCACCCGCTGAACCCTGAACTGCTGAACCCGCTGAACCTGCTGAACCCGCTGCCTGCTAACCTGCTGAACCTGCTGAACCTGCTGAACCTGCTGAACCGCTGAACCTGCTGAACCTGCTGAACCCGCTGAACCTGCTGAACCCGCTGAACCCGCTGAACCTATTCTACCCAATGAAATTGAACAACCAATAAAAACAACCTACACCATTGACCCCCTAGTACAATCAATCCTAAAGGCTGTGGATGAGAAGGCGTCCCATCACCCTGCTATCACCCTGGCTGACTGCCAGCGCCGTGGCCAGTACCTCTATTACCGGAACCGCCTGTACATACCTGATAACGACAGCCTGCGAGCGAAATTACTTCAATACACACATGACAAACCCACTGCTGGACATCCTGGACGCTCTAAGACCTATGAAATCCTAGCTCGAGAATACTATTGGCCTGGAATGTACAAGTATGTGGAACAATGGATTGCCAACTGCCATGTCTGCCGCCGTATTACACCCTCCCATGAAGCTCGACAAGGAGCCCTACGCCCACTACCAGTTCCTGAGCGTGCCTGGCAAGATATTTCAATGGACTTCATCACACACCTCCCAAAGAGCATGGGTTTTGATTCAATCCTGGTTATAGTGGACCGCCTGACCAAGATGAGACACCTGATACCCTGCCAGGAAACCTACAACGCGGAGAAAGTAGCCTACCTGTACCTGGAATATGTCTGGAAACTGCATGGCCTGCCTAGGACTATTATCTCTGACCGAGGTCCCCAATTTGTGTCTTCATTCTGGAAGCATTTAACCAAGCGTCTCCAGATCCAACGCCTGTTATCAACTGCCCACCACCCTGAGACTGATGGCCAAACTGAACGCTTAAATGGGGTCTTAGAACGATACCTCCGTGCCTATGTATCTTATCTACAGGATGACTGGGCCCAATGGCTGCCCCTAGCTGAATTCGCGATGAACTCTGCCCAATCCGAGACTACCCACATGTCACCCTTCTTTGCCAACTACGGGTTCCACCCAACTATGGGCTTCGAACCTATTCAGCCAGCTAACCTCCCTGCCACCCGTGATGCTGACGCTTTCACAACAAAGATGCGCCAGATTGTTAACTTCGCACGAGCTGAAATCCTATCTGCTCAGGCCCGTTGGGAAGAGCAGACCAACAAACGACGACAACCTGCTCACCAGTACCAGACTGGCCAACTTGTATGGTTAAACGCCCGTAATATCCGCACACTAAGACCACAAAAGAAACTAGACTGGAAGAACCTGGGACCATTCCGCATCCTCCGTCAGATCAGCCCACATGCCTACGAATTGGACCTGCCGACTAGCATCCGTGTACATCCAGTCTTTAATGTTGACCTACTAACCCCGGCTGCCAACAATCCCTTGCCCGGCCAGAGGCCCGACCCACCTCCACCTGTCGAAGTAGACGGGTTGGAGGAATGGCTCGTTGAAGACATATTGGATTCCCGGTGGGAGCGCCGGGGCTGGGGACGCCCACGCTTGCGATACACTGTAAAGTGGGCTGGATATGACACACCCACTGAAGAGCCTGCCGAGTACCTGCGAAATTCACAAGAAATAGTCGCCAACTTCCATCGGCGGTACCCCCAGAAACCGGGCCCCCTGCCTCGACGGAGCTCGGCATAGAAGAGGGGGCGTACTATCACGGTGCTGGACCAACGTACACCGTATGACGGTCCGGAGGCCGGTTCTGCCTGTACTGACCGCCCCTGCACGTGCCTGCGAGGAAATATCTTGAACCTCTGTCTCGATCTTGTTGTAGCTCTTCGAGCTACGTCCTGTCTACCTGCCTGTACGATAGCTTGCCTGCCTGCCTGCCTGCGTGTTCTTTCCAATCTATTTCTGTTTCCTGATCGCCTGAATCCGCACCTTGACATGGGTGAGGCAATGCTGATTCGACCACTTGAACAGTTAGTTGGCTTTTTTTTTTTTTTTGCAAAGTACTAGTGTTGACATTGACGATGAGTATCTATTTGGAAATCCTGGTCTCACCAACATTGTAGCTAGTAGGAAAAGAATCTGTGAAGTGAAATAGGCTATGTGAATTAGGTTGTGAATGAAAGTCAGAAAGAGCATCAAGATAGTGTAGGATGAACTTTCTACTTTGAAAAATGTGTGGTGTGCAGAAAGTGATCCAGATAGAACAGAGGTATTAAAGATGATGAGGCAACTGTAGTGGATAAGGCAAACAGTTACATGTCATGGTGCAACCTCTGGGAACATTTGGATGCTTAACTGCTGCACTAGCAAAAGACTAGATATAGGGCCAGAGGCTCTACGTTGCTCTCTCATATATATATACCAGGGAGGGCAGCACAGGACAGACACTGTAACACTATAGCCGGGGGCAATAAGATAGACAAATATTGAACTCCGAGATTGCAACTTATCCAGCAACTAGTAATATTTATTATTATTCAAGATATTATGTGAATAGCATAAACAACAAGGTCAAAAGCTTTATTTGATTTCACCACACAGCAATGTCAAGGTGTGGATTCGGGTGATCAGAAAACTGAAATAGATTGGAAAGAACACACAGGCAGACAGGCAGGCAAGCTATTGTACAGGCAGGTAGACAGAACGTAGCTCGAAGAGCTACAACAAGATCGAGACAGAGCTTCGAGATATTTCCCTCGCAGGCACGTGCAGGGGCGGTCAGTACAGGCAGAACAGGCCCCCGGACCGTCATAGGTGTACCTGTTCTGCCTTTACAGACCGCCCATGTGACCCACGAGGGAGTTGTACCAGTGTCCAATCCAATCGATATTTCTTCTGAATTTGCACCCTGACACCAGTAACTAGGGTACGGATTTGGGTCAGCTAGCTCAGTACAGGATAGGGTTTACAACGTAAAAGGTTAAATAGTATGAGTCGTGTCAAACCGGGCGTACGTGCGGTGTTCCCCGTGAAAGGAACCGGGTCGTAGTCAAGGGGTTTAGGATGAAGGTGATGAAGCGATGTAGTCAGGACAACGCGGCGTGAAGCAACTTAACTACTAAGAAAACAAAATAACGAAAGGGAGAAGATAATGGATATGGAGCCGAGCTCTGTACTGTATGATAGCGACGTTACTGGTGAAGCGGACTTGAAAACGAAAAGTAGAACGATAAGTATGCTTGATTCTTCGAAAACCACCTAGTCCCCTATAGTTGGCCAAGCATAACCCCAAACTCCTTCAAAAGCAGCCCATTTTCTGGTGCGAAATTAGCGCAGCGACAAAAAAATTTATGACAAGAGTGGGATTCGAACCCACGCCCCTTTCGAGATGCGGACCTTAACCGCACGCCTTGGACCGCTCGGCCATCTTGCCAATTGGATGAGATATTTGTTAGCCAAGTAAGCTAGCTGGCTGACTGACTCTGAAAGAGGTGGTCAGGGTTTTGCTAAAAATGAGTCCAATGGAATGGCTGTGCAGCAGTATTAAGACTGGATAAATCAATCTTTCAAATTATGATTTATTCTATCCCACTATCAGAACTGTTAAGCAAAATACCTTGAATCAACCCCGTACAGGCTGAAGAACAAGCACCGATCCCTCCTCCCATGGTCGTGGCTTGTCAAGCTCAAAGACAAACCCGCAGTCTCTCCAAACCTCCTCATCTGGTGCCTGCAGATACTCATTCAAAGAATACCCACCCCCAGTAACACACGGGTTCAACACTGCACCTCGCAAGTAAGTCTTTACATTCCAGTAACCATACGGACCTACCTTATGGGAATATACCCTAGGATGCACAAAGCGAATCCTATCAAAGTGTCCTGCAAAGAGTGCTTTACACAGTCCAATCTGGACATACCATCCCCATACATGTACGACTGGGGTATATGATGATGACATGGACCCCGCCAAGCGATCATCAGGCATGGAAACTGCTATCTCACGTAGACTTGACATGTGGGATAGTAATTTAGTCAGATCTCTGGCTATAGTGACCCAGTTCTGTCTATAATTTGTTGATACCATGTTAGTCAGGTAGATGTTTTTGATCATGTTGCGGGCATCTGGGTTGAGGCACTTGAGGAAGTGAAGTGCATCCAAGCAGCTTGTGTCAAAAATAAATATTTTCTTCTTGTACAAACACTCCATGGCAAGCAAGTAGATGGAATGGCAAACCTGGGTAAGAGATGTTGTCACAGAAGGTGTAGTGCTCAGTACCCTAGTTCTCACTTTAGGCTCCCCACAATCATGCAGTCTCCTGTTCCTAGCACCAAAGCATGCGCAGGTGATAACCATGCTTTCAGGAAGACATAGGACATACTGGTAGATAATTAGTTGGATCTCAGTTGGGAGGTGTACTAGGCTCACTTGTTGAGGAGCCATGTTATGTTTATTCTGCAAGTTAATACAAACTAAACAGTTGAACCAGCACAGTACAATGCAGAAGAAACTGAAGATGATAATAATAAAAACAGCTCTATGTGAGGATTGATCATGCTTATATATGTATGTATTCTCAATTTTGCCTTTGTTTATCTCCATCCTCGATTATCCCTTGGCTCCTATGATGTCTTTATACTCTAGCAGAATGTCCTCAAGTAGACAAAGACAATAAGAAAATCACCAAAAATATGATAATGGGCTGCGCCTGAGTCTCATGTGCCATTGACACTTACAAATACTCCTCATTAATATCATCAAAAATCCAATTCTTCTTTACGGTTGCCCTCTCCTCACCCGACCCATCCAACCCAGCAGCCTGAAGAGCGTCAAACATCAGTTTCATCATTTCTTTTCTTCTTCCCTTGACTGATCAGTCTATACAGAAGGCTCAAAGTCTGCAGACACCATGACCTGTCGTTTCAGCTCCGGTGAAAAATAGAGCAATACAATGGAATGGTTCAGGTAGTTAATACCCTTGTTCATGTCCTTCTGACTTGCTACTATGCATATAGATGCCAATCAAATCATAGAAATGATATCCAAAAACTTTCATCCCTCATGAATCCCCAACCCTTGTATCCTCCACATCTATAACCTTTACAGAATGCGCATCTGCATCCCTATCCTCCCTTCCATAAATACCAACCAAAATATCCGCAGAACCAGTTCCAACCCTCGAATCCTGCGGCGAAACATAATTGTACATCCCCGGATGATGGCCCCCAACAAGCCACCCCTCAAAGGGCTCATTCAACGGGTAGACCGTGAAATCCCCAAAGGAGCTGCCGGCATGCACGGGTCCCGAGGCGGCCATAATCTGACGCGCTTGTGCAACCAGATCGGCCTCTGGTTCGGATATGATCAAACAGGTGCCGTGTTCGAATAGGACCCAAGGCTTGTTGCCATTGATGAGGGATCGCCACAGGTCAATGCGGGGGTCCTTGGCTTGGTTTTCTGTCATAGAGGATGGATGATCGTTGCCTCTTGTTCGCTTGAGTCTTTTGGGGATATGTTTTTGGATGAAGTTATGGAGTTAGGCAAACATGTGCAAGCAGTGGAATGAACAGAATAAGAGCTTGGCGGCTCATTTTGAGTGTTTAAATAGAGGATCACTTGTCCCGCAGTCCAGCCTCGATGCATCACGCCAGGCTTTCGAATACGAGGCCAGTGGACCTGTACATGCACATACAGAAAAGAGAGAAAACAAATGAGAGAAAGAGAGATACGCGAAGCCGCTGATAAGCGTCTCGCTGCTTGCCGAACAGGTGGGGGGAGGGGAAAGCGTTGTTGCAACTTCAGATTGCAACCCCTGATTTGAAGTTATTCCTCTGACAATTCTCCCTTCATTCAATCTGAATTGCTAGGATCCTTTGAGAAATGGGTTTGGACGGTGTAGCGCAGGCTCAGGCAGTCACAGTCAGCCTTCGGGAGCTTATCGACGGTGAGTAGAAGGACTGCAGGGATGGAGTCTTGACACGCGAGGCTGAATCAGACTGGTTCGTTTCTAGGCTCTGTTTCCTTCGAGACGCTCACTGAGGCTTTCGGACCATCTTCGCTGGGGATCATCGTTGTAAAGGATCTGGATCCAAAGTTCCAGGCACTCCGGTCCCAGGTGCTTTCGAACGCTTCGTATCTGGCAGCGCTGTCTGACGACGAACTAGGTAATTTGCTGCTTACTAGTTATAATGATATCCTTCCAATAATAATAATAAAAAGCTAATTGATGATTCATACAGAATCCCTCTCATCCCCCCAGGCAAAATACCTAGTCGGCTGGTCCTGCGGCAAAGAAACATTACGATCCGGCCACTTCGACACGCTCAAGGGCTCATACTATGTGAATTGCGCCTTCTACCAGGATCCAAAGCTGCAAGGTGCTCCTGCGGATGGATTCCCGGGTTTCTCAGAGTACACGGCGCCAAATGTCTGGCCATCAACAGAGCGTCTCCCGACCTTCCGGAAGGGTCTGGAAGAACTCTGCACTCTGATCATTGATACCGCGGCTCTGGTTGCAAGAGCATGCGATCGGTACGCACTGGCGAATATCGACGGCTACAAGGAAGGATACCTGGAGCATGTCGTGAAGACTAGCCTAACCACTAAGGCTCGATTGCTTCATTACTTCCCTGCACCAGACAACAACACACAAAAGCAAGAACAGGAACAGAATAAGGAGAGGGAGAAGGACGATGAAGACGACGACTGGTGCGCAACCCACCTCGACCACGGCTGCCTCACAGGCCTTACATCAGCAATGTTCATCGACGAAGCCACAACCCCTCCGAACGTCTCCCTCGAAAAAGGAACAACACACATTCCCCTCCCTGAACTGCCCCAATCTCCCGACCCAGCAGCTGGCCTCTACATCCGCTCTCGAACCGGCCAGATCGTCAAGGTCAACATCCCCAAGGACTGTCTTGCGTTCCAGACCGGGGAAGCGCTCCAGCTCATCACGCGAGGCAAGTTCCGTGCTGTTCCGCATTTCGTGAAGGGTGCTAAGACGACGAGTTCCGCGAGAATTGCGCGGAATACACTAGCTGTTTTTACGCAGCCGAATTTGGGGGAGGAGGTGGAGATGGGAAAGTCGTTTGCGGATTTTGCGAGGGACGTTGTGGGGAGGACTTATTGATTGCTCCTTTTCCTTTTGGATTGGCTTGGTTGGATTGTATGATGTGTTTAAAAGCAGGCATGTAATGCGAGTTGAGTGTAGTGATTAAGTAAATATTTCATGATAACTAATCCAATTACATAGGTAAGTTAAAAAACACCCAGTTCATAACACCTTTATGTATGCCATACTGTACCTAATAATCCCATGCTTTGTCTATCATAATACCATAATAGGTATAAGCGGTGAAAGGAATTCACCATCACTTTTTAGTCTTTGCCTTCTTGGTCTTCCGCTCATTCTCAGGGATGTAGTCTCCCAGTTCCGTCTCCTCGGTTCCTCCACGGATGTAGGGGAGAGGAACTGAGAAGTCATCCTCCTCGGATTCGGACTCTTCGGACCCACATTTCTGTCCCTGATCTTCTGTAGAGCTAACAGGATTGCTCACGTCCACGGTATCAAGACCGCTGCTGACGAGTGTGCTTGTCTTATGCAGCTTGTCGAAAGTCGACTTTGGCTTCGTCGGCAGTCCTACATCGCTGAGATCACCCACCGAGGCTTTGCCGTCGATGACCTTGAGATTGGCCCTCCACATCCCCACATCCCGAGACTCGCTGTAGTGGCCGACGTCTTGTCCATTTAGGGTGTCTATAGCGAGGGTTTGGGTCCTGAAATCACCCCAGAACCAGCGTTTGCCTTTGGGGATACGCTCGTCCGCTCGCTGGGAATATTCGCGTGCAACGAGGACGCCGTGGACGTCCATTCCAAAGGAAATGCGCCCGAATAGAAGTTCCATCGAATCAGGCTCATAGCAACGGCCGATGATCATGTCCTGCGACACTTCCACTTTCGTGCCTGGTGGGTTCAAGCGGTACCAATTGCCGTACATGCTCATTCCGACATACTGGAATTCCTGGATTACCTCGTCATGCGTCAAGGGCTCCGGCGGCGAAGTGGACTTGGAAACTGCTTGTGCTCTTCTGCGACTGGTTGTGTATATTGGTCCTTGAATGCGCGCTGCATATCGTTCCGCCAGCTGTTCCAATTGCGGATCGTCCACGCATGACGTGAGTTCGAGCTGGATACTTTCGATGACCATAATATCTGTCACCTCTGCTTTTTGATGGCTTTTCGCTGCGTATCCAGCTGGTTTCAGTCGAGCCGCGTCCCCGATGAGCAGAAGCTCCGCACCAATGAAGATGCCTCGGGAGTACACGGTTGCGTTAGGCCAGGTGCCTCTGAAGCGGTACTTATCCAGGAAGCTGAATGAGGACATGACAGTCAGGGCATTTTCAATGGAAGGGTGGAGCGCTTCGCGAGCAGTTCCTTGCAGGAAGAGCTCCCACGCATTGAACGGCTTAATGCACCTCAAGTGCACATATTTGTACTGTAACGAGTAGCTCTTATCCGTGCCGTTAGGGTTCGGAAGAGTCTCCACGCGGAAGCCCGAATAGTTAACCCCTCGCTTCTTCTTTGTCGTTTCCACCAGGTCCTGGAGCACTATGTCCTCTTCCGGAACCTGGCCGATAACGCCGGCACGCCACTCAGGGGGACCAAGCCACCTGTTCTTAGACTGGGAATACATTTCAACACGTCCTTCGTCGTAATTCCATGACAGCTCACCTTCGAGTGAAGGAGTCCAGAGTACAATTTCGCCGGCACGTGGGATATAAGAGGCCTGCAGATTCAGCATCGTTAAATATTCGCTTAGCCGCTTCCTTTCCGCTCGCCAATCCATGCTTGATGGCTCTATAATCTTCTCATCCAACGTGCCGCGTTCCTTGAGTCTCTGAATCGCCATTCTGTAGACATCAGGCGTCCCTTCGCTGTCGACGACTGGACGAGGTCTTGGCTTACGGCCACGCTGAAGTAGATGGCCAACTAGGACTTTGTCAGAGAATGCAAATGAAAAATTCCATGGCACGAAATAAGAACACTGACCTTTCTTCTTTTCGGACATCTTTGCGCAGAGATTACAAAGGCACTTTGAAGTCCCACCGGTCATCAAATAATAGAAATGTGGAAAGAATTGCACTGAGGAATAATAGAACTGTCCACAGGGATGACCCCAGACAAACTTATCACGCTGTTTCAAGCCATATCAGTATAAGAGCGGTACAAGCCGTAAGAACTCCATGATCAAGCTTACAACTTCAGGGTTTGACAAACGCGGTCTATCAAAAAGAGCGTATCCCTCTGGTAAGCGGTCTATGATATAGCTCATCCCTGTGATACAGAACAGATCATTAGTCCAGAAAGAACATATAGGCAGAGGGGCCCAGAAAGAGCAATTGGAAGATATAGTCCAAGACATAGAAGTGGGGGTATTCCAAGTCAGTGAATAGATAGAGTATTGCTCATAAAAATATCCACACAGATACAAACAAAGAAAGGAGGTTCCCATTTCTGCTAAAAAGGCCATAGAGGAATGAATGTCCCAAACGCCAGAACATAACTGGATGTAGAAAGATAAAAGATAATCACAACAGAAAAAATAATTCACATTTAATAATAAAGGAAGGATAAATCAAAATAGACCTTCATAAACAAAAAATAAATACCGGTTAATAAATCTTACCTTCTTCATATGCCCCAGTCTTCTGCAACCACAATTTAGCCACTTTCTCCCTGTATGTCGAATCATCCGGCATGCCGTATCTTGGCTCCTTCGGCCATGTCGACGGATCTCCATCACTGAATGAGCGGTCTATTGGAACAATGATGATGTCCTCATCCGTAAACTGAGACTCCTGGTCGTCGGACATGATGGCCGGCTGAAGTCTTCGGGGGAAAGGAGAGAAGGTTGAGATAAGGGGTTAAAGAGAACATGAAGGTCTGTACCAAGAGAAATAAAATCCTAGCATGGTGGAAGATGGAAATAGGGGGCGATCTCTATCTTCCGGTCTGAAGGCATACAGAGTATGCGGTTGTTTTGAGATTGGTCGCTTCAACGGGACATGGATGCTGTCGGATCACGTGACATGGCATGGTGAGTATACGCCCACAGGCGGCTCGACGGACTGAGATGCATGAAAGGAAAGAGAAAAAGAAAGGCTCATGGGGTCTTCTTTGACGTATCTACTGTGGATACTCCGGTGGTAGATGGACACAAAACCAACATGTATTTGACGTAGATTCTTGAATGGGAAACATAACTCGTGTGCATTGTAGATTCCAATACTGTATACATGTCCTAATGTTGTCGAACACTATTACAGAATATCCCAAGAAAATCTGTTGATTCCCTCAGTTATCAGACTCCTCCGCAGTCTGCTCTTCTGCCGTTTCATACTCATCCTGATAGGGTGGCGGCGGATCAAGCTCTCCGTCAGCAGTCCAAACCTTGTTCAGCTCGTTCTCGATTTCCTCTCGTCGTCTTTTCCATTCTTCCACCTGGGCAAGGCGCTTACGAAGTTCCTGCAGCTCTTTCTCGACACCAAGTTTCTCCTTTTCCGTGCCTATTCTCTCAAGTTGCCACTGCTCAGTTTCAGACTCAAGGCCCAGTGAGAGGTTGTATGTGTGGTACTTTTTCAAAGACGCACGTGTTGAAATAGTGATTAACGTGATTCCCTTTTCCTTTGCACGTTCATACAAGAGCCCTTCGACATCCGAAGATACCGCAGATGTACCCTCGTCGATGAAAGCATACCGAGGCTCATGGTAAAACAATCTGGCCATGGCCATCCGTTGCTTTTCACCGCCGCTGAGAACGTCTTTCCATTCCTTGCGAGAGTCCCAGCCGCCCTCACGAGCAGGGAGGTAACCAAGATGGACCTCTTGCAGGATCTCCTGCAATCTGCTATCCGTTTGGTTGATTTCACGCATATCCAACTCGGTATGTGGGTAGATAACTTGGTCGCGGAGTGTTCCAACGCTAAGGTACGGTCGCTGTGGGAGAAACATGATGCCGTCAAAGCCGACGTTACGAGGTCTGCTGACTAGCCCGCGATATACAGGCCACAGCCCTGCAACGACACGAGGAATGGCCGACTTTCCGACACCATTGGGTCCGGAGATGAGGAGATGTTCACCAGAGCGCACTATGAATGATAAAGACTCGATGAGCTCATCACCTCCACGGGGATAAAGCGAGGGGGCGACAATTGGAACTTGCTCCAGGCGAACTCCGTGGAAGCCCTTGTGAATGGTACCTTGGACATCCGATAGCGAGTACGGATCCGGGAGACTTCCACGAGGGGGATAATAGGCATTGGCGTGTACCCGGTGGAGGGTAGAAATGAGTGTATACACCCGAGAGGTGTAGCCTGCTAATTCTGCAATATCCTTGATGCTGTACATCATCCGGCCACCGGCATCAGCCAGCGAAAGCATCAGACGTTTGTTGGTGATGAATTCTTGCATGCGACCCCGTTCCCGAACTGCCACCTCGTTTGGATGCGCTAGCTCCATGAGACCACCCAGTCCTCCCCAGGCAGGAAGGAACACCGGCAGCGATGTAATAAGATAACCAAATGCAGACCAAGAATACTTCAAAATAATGTCTTCAAGCATATTGTACCGGATTTTGAGACTGTATATACCCTCCATCCAGCGCTGAAGGTCCCTGAAGGTCTTCACAAGAAAGACCCTCTCCACATCCGCGCCCCCATAGAATGCAATCTCTTCCGCATTGGTGAGTAGTCTGGAGTGGAGGCCTCTGAAGTCACCTTCCTTCTTGCCCTCGACAGCCTTGAGTTTTCCAAACGGCGGCGACAGTTTGCGCAAGACAGCCGCAGTACTGAAGTAGCCTGTAAGGATGCCTCCCAGCGCCAGAGGTCCGAGGGAACGTTGAAGTTGGTAATTGAATACAAAGAGATCCACCAGAGGCTTGCCAATCGAGGAATACAACGCTGCCGCTGCAGAGCAGAAAAGCGTCAGGTCTTGTGTGATGAATTGGTCTGCACCTTGACCTATGCCACCATCCAAATTCATCAACTTGTAGTAGTTATGATTATCCGTGAGGTACAAGTCGTGTATGTACCTTGTAAGCCGAGTGCGAAAGGCAATCGATACCTTCGACTGTAGGAATTTAATCATAGCATTAGTATATGAGGCAAGCGTACCAATACCACACCATTTGAAGATGCCCCAGATGAAAGCACGTCCATTGCCCGCGACGAGATTCCGTACAATCTCCCCATCCAATCGCGCGACGAGCAGAGACAGGTATGTTCGCAACATAAGAAAAATGCCGTGTCCCATCAACAGCCCCGCTTCCCTACTAGTCCACCTAGGAACCATAATACTGAGAAGGCTGAGGAACTGATGGAGAAACGCTAGGTTCAAGCCAGGTTTCGTATGAGCCGGGGGAACCGAGCTGAAGGAAAGCTCGTCTCCAAGACGAGTAGACGAGGGAGGATTCAGAAACAGTCTTCGATGAGCATCGAATGTGGTAGGTTTCGTCGGAAATATCGTGATCTTCGAAGTCGCCGAATCCCCAGACGGCACATAGATGATGCGGGAGCCGCCTTTCCCTCGAATACCGGAGTTTCGACGCAATAATCGTCTACCCCTAGCTCGCTCTCTTGCCCTCTCTCGAAACCATTTGTAGCCACCATATCCGCTACCTATGATCGAGATAAGAAGAGAAAGAGTCGCGGCCAATTTGGCCCATCGGGGTGTCCGCTTGATTCGAGAACGTAGCAAGGTCGCATAGTAGGAGCACAGGATAAAGAGGGGATCCTCAGAACGTCGCAAGGTCGACTGGGCGGTCATCTTGTCTTCTTGGAAGATTGCCTTGAATCCCTGTTAACGGTTGTCTATCTCCTTGGACCTGTTTGAGCGACTGCCTTCGCGACAGCTCGCATTTTCAAGCCGGAGCCTAGACGGCAGGAAGCCTTTGGAAGGGCAACTAGAACCGTCGTACTGTGGAGGCGATTCTTGGAATCCCAAGAACGATGGTTAAACCAGCACTGTTGGCAAACATGTAGATGGTTGTCTGGAAAGAATGACATGGACGATGAGGTGTTGCGGAGAGCATCGGTCCTTGACGCATGTGAACCTCGGCATTGTGTATGTCACGTGCTACGACACTGGCGAGTCCTTGGGCCAAAGCAGATCAACCAATCATCAAGTCAATTCAGGATCGACAATAACCTCCAGAATAACTTCAATGCTTAAAGACCTAACCAGAGGAATATTATAAAATCTATTGCTATATGCCCTTTTTTTTCACGATAGGTGGCAAGTCCATTCCATTATATGGTTCGTTACCTCCCACGCTTGGCGCCTTCTGCTCACGCTTGAAACTGTTCCAGGATGCTCTGTGGAAGCAGCTGCATCTTTTCAGTTAAAAAGCTTAGCCATGGCTATGGAATGAAAGACGAGAAATGAGAAGCGCTATGTGAAGTTCGACACCAGCTGGCTAGTCGCAGTTGCTGAAAGAATAGCCGGCCCAAACGCTGGTTGTGCCGATGTGACAAAGCTACCCAAAGGAAACTTTAATAAAGTCTTTCTTGCCAAGATGACAGATGGCTTGGAGCTGATTCTCAAGCTTCCTAAACCAAATGCTGGGTGTGGCCATTATACAACGGCCCCAGAAGTTGCTACGACGGAATATGTATGCATAGGCCATCAAGACCCCGCTTATTTTCACCAAAGACTGGATACTAACCTTGCTGCAGCTTAGATCAGAGCTTAATATTCATGTTCCAAAGCTACTGATGGCGAATTTGGCACTGAATGCATGTCATGGGAAAGGTACCTGTGGCGTCAAACTTGCCCATGCATGGGATAATATGAAGACTCATCAGAAACTTGTGAACATAGCATCATACAGTGCAAAACAAATTGCATCAAAAATTAGCGCCCGAATTAAATAAAGACTGCCAGCAGGATATTTACAATGGTCCCGGTGGCTACGAACCATGGCAGCGAAAAACTTCAAGTCTTGCAAGACTTTCCCGCTCTCTAGCCTTATATCCTACCAAAAGAGCTTGCTCTCCAAATGGATATACTCACTGACCTTCATATGCGGAATAACTTTGTTCATGCAGATGATGCACGTCAGATAAGTACCATTATTGACTGCCAAGCAAGCGAGCAACACCTATCTACCCGATGTTTATAAATGCTTCATCACCATCTGTCCTCGACTTCAATGGTCAAAAACCCCAGGGCCTGGTTGAACTCCGGTTACCTCCTAATACGAATAAGTTGAGTGTGAAGAATAAAAGGCCGCAAAGGCTCTCCGCCTTTCGAAAATGCTCTGAGTTGCCTACAAAATACGAGTCCCAATGTATGACACCGCGCTTTTGTCGGCTTTTGAATACGAAAGAGACAGTCTCTCGCTAACTTCTACGAAGTATGGGCATGTTGTTTGGTAACGGATAATCATATATACAGTCAATGATAAGCGACACCGTTCAGCCATCTGCCTGGCTGCAGATATTCGATACAGCCTTGTCCAGTACAATATTCGCCAGCGCAGAATAGAATAACAAGAAAGGCAGTTTACGCTATGATGGAGATATCAACCTCAAGCAAGATGCATCTGATACAGTGAGTGCTTATCCTGGCTGGGATGATGCTGTGTCATCTGAACAATATCCTCAACTGATGGAACTTCTTTCAAAGACAAAACAGGGATTCTTGGATGGGCATGCAAAGGCAGCAACGGAGCTCATTGCTGGGGAGAAAAAGCGTGGCCTTTTGATACTGAATGGGATACCCAATATTAGGCCTTAGCTACTTATCCTTCGAACTGCCATGGATGGATTGTTTCTTCGGGACGTGAAAAGCCCAGTACAGGAATAGAGCAGCACCGACGTTGAAAATGATGTAGGCCCACATGAGTCCAAGTTTCCACCAAAGATAACTATAGTTTGATGACACAGAGGCCAGAAACGTGCTGGAATTAGCCAGGGCACAAAATCCGCAGTTTGCTGTCGCGTCGTCTGGATTTTATACAGTGTCGCCAGCAATCTCCATATACGCCGACAGGCAGGTACTGCTCGCAGGTCTTCCTGGGCGGGGGTTGGACAGGAGTGATTTCAATATACGAGCAGATAACCTTCGTGTTTACCATCCCAGCAGAGGGCATAACACCCATCTCCGCTCTGATGATCCTATTCGACATGGCCATCCATAATCCGAGCACGACGAGAGGTTGCAACCATCAGACAGCTCGAGACCGCAAAGCACCGACACTACAGCCACAACCCGTTATTCTTTGGGGAGACTGTCGCAGCAGCAGCATTCCGACATTGCGCTCCCTCTCGCGACGGACCTGAGATCGGGGGCGAGTCGACTGGAGCTCCAGCAAAGCCAGACGTGCAACCAGTTATCCATGCAAGACGGGGAAGAAGCATCTATGGGAAATCCGGTTACCATGCCTCAGAAATGGCTACGGCCGTGTCTAATGATGATAGCACTCTCTTCTTGCCTCTTATCGATGATCCAAGCTATCAGCTTGATAATGTGCCGCTCCTCGGGGTTGACTTGATGGATTTGTTTGTAACTATCCGATGATGGATGCGGAGAATACTCTGTAGCACTCATCGCATGGAGCGGACTCACCCACTCCGTAAGAGAGACTGAGTTCGCTGTTATTGTGCTGCTGTCCTGTTTCTTGGAAATGGCTCCGCTGTGCTCCACACTTTGCTGGTGTTTTACGTCTTAACCCTAATAAAGGCCATATACGCTGCTTTTTGGATATTACATAGAGTATTTAATACAGACATAATTAAATTGCAAAGGTATCCTTCCCAATGTCTATATAACCATACCTATGCTTTTGGTGGTGTCCGGAGACATCAACAGCAATATGAGAGAGGGGTTATTATTAAAGTTATCCGCCAGAAAACACAACTTCATCTACTCCATCCCACATCTTCAAACCGCAAAGATCAAAATAATGGGGACAGATTCAGCCAGATCAAGCACATCAGCCAGTGCCAGTTATTACAATCTAGGCTCCCATCATCGCCCCATCAAAACATCCTCCCCCGACGCCCAGAGATGGTTCGACCGCGGCCTCATCTGGACATACGCATTTAACCACGAGGAAGCAAGTAGATGCTTCAGACGAGCTATAGCATCCGATCCAGATTGCTCAATCGCATACTGGGGTCTAGCGTATTCTCTGGGGCCGAACTACAACAAGCCATGGCAAAGCTTTGATGACGAGGACCTCGATAAGTCTCTGGTTGAAGCATGTCGTACCTCGCGAAGAGCAAAAGACATGGCCGACAAAGCATCGCCATCTGAGAAATGTCTCATCGAGGCTATTCAGTATCGCTATCCAGAAAGGCTAGAAGGGGATTTCTCGATCTGGAATTCCGAGTATGCCAGTGCGATGAAGAATGCCTATCGGAAGTTCCCGAACGATCTTGATGTCTCAGCGTTATATGCAGACGCGTTGATGAATCTGACGCCATGGAAACTATGGGATCTGAGAACAGGACAACCTGCTCCGGAGGCACATACGCTAGAGATAAGAGATGTGCTGGAACATGCCCTCGCACTAGAGGGCGGATTGCGGCATCCTGGAATCCTGCATATGTACATCCATCTTATGGAAATGTCAGGGAAGCCAGAAAGTGCGCTCTCCGTTGCGGATAACTTGCGCGGTCTTGTACCTGATGCGGGACACTTGAATCATATGCCCACACACTTGGATGTGCTGTGCGGCGAGTATCGACAGGCTATCATCTCCAATACACAGGCTATCCGCGCCGATGAAAAGTTCCTTTCGAATGTCGGGCCGCTGAATTTCTACACGCTGTATCGGGCGCACAACTATCATTTTCGACTGTATGCAGCCATGTTCACCGGGCAATCGAGAGTTGCCCTTGACACAGTCACAGAACTAGAAGCGAGTATTCCAGAAGAGTTGCTACGTGTGGAGTCGCCGCCGATGGCGGACTGGTTGGAAGGTTTCCTGGGAATGCGAGTCCATGCATTAATTCGATTTGGACGATGGGAGGATATTCTTGCATTGCAACTTCCTCATGACCAGGAGCTTTACTGTATGACTACCGCGCTGCTACATTATGCCAAGGGCGTTGCAAATGCAGCCCTTTCCAGAATCGAAAACGCAGAGAAGGAACAAGCCTTGTTCAAACGAGCCGTCGACAACATCAACCCGTCCCGGACAATATTCAACAATACATGCCTGGACATTGTGAAAATCGCTGAGGCAATGCTGAACGGTGAAGTCGAATACCGCAAAGGAGACATTGAGCAAGCGTTTAATCATCTCCGTGAAGCAATTGCTCTAGACGAGGCGCTGCCTTATGACGAGCCCTGGGGGTGGATGCAGCCTCCTAGACACGCGTACGGGGCTTTGCTATTGGAACAGGGACGAGATGAGGAGGCGTTAGAGGCCTACGCAGCAGACCTTGGTATCAGCGGCGCTGTGCCAAGAGCAATGCAGCATCCCAATAATGTATGGTCACTCCATGGGCTTTATGAGTGCTTATTGAAACTTGAGAGAAAGGATGAGGCGAGGATCTTGAAGAAACAACTTGACTTGGCCTTAGCAGTCGCAGATGTGGATATAAAGGCATCATGCTTTTGTCGGTTGGAGACAGGTGCTGAGTGTGGATGTCGTTGAAACAATTTTGGAGCCATTGATCCTGCTTCTCTATAGATTGACGTTTAAAGGTCGACTTGTATATGGCTCGCCAGTTACTAAGTGCAAGGTCGACTGCCACCTTTTCCCCGTTTGCCTGTTACTTGCCTGTCGGTAAACTGATCCCTGGGCTCTCAACTTCAAGGGGAAAGGAAGTACACGATTAGTCAGTATTTGATCATCGGCCTAAATAACTATAATAATAATATCCATTCACCCGTGAGGAAATATATCTGCAAGATCAAACGTTTGATATACACCAAATGGCAATGCCCGCAGACTTGCAAACATCTCAACAAGCATATATGCTCGAGCAGCAGCATACAGCAGAATAATGGGAAAGATAAGGCCAATTTCCCATGGCAGGATTGGCTTCGCCTCTCTTTGTTCCCTCTCAAACGCGTCCAGACGGTCGACAGTATCTTGGCGCCGGCAGACCACGGTAACCTCTGCGTCGGTTGCTGGCTTCTTCTTTTTCAATCGCAGCCAGATGAGATACTTGTCCCATCTGCCAAAACGCTGGCGAGCCCCGATAGTCTCTAGGACCCAGTACAGGACAATTGCCACTGTTATGATTGAGCTTGATACCCGCCACAGTATCAGCTCTATACGGGAAGGAAATGTGAAATCCCACCCGATCAAATGGAACGCTGCAAATGCCGAAGTCATGCAAAATAGGGCAAATTTTTCTAGTGGACTAATGTCTGGGAATCGGTCATTTGGGAACCGTCGAAGAGGTCTCTCCGGATGGTCGAAACGCCTGCCAAAGTGGCGTGCCACCAGGGACAAGGAAACCGCGCAGACGCAGGAAACACAAAGAACCAGACAGAATGGCCATCCCTTGGGGCCAAAGACCAGATCCCCGGATGGCTACGCGACAATGATTACATTGTGGGAGGCCATCCCATGCCGACGTATTCCTACCATCGGTCTTTTCGTCTGTAGCGCTGCTGGCACATGGAAACGATGAACTTTCCACACGCTGCGAAGCCACTCGTACCATGTCCACCACTTCTGGGGCCGGATGGACATCCTGGGCATTTGCGTGTTTGCATTGGGCGCCGGCATGTCCATGACATACTACTCATTCTACTGCCAACCCGCTATCCAACGCCTGTACTGGGGGCTCAACCTCCTGTCCGCTGTCGCGGGCGCCGTCACTCTATTCGATACGGGCGGCTTCGAGGCGGCGTCTTCTCGCTCCTCGGACTTTTCGCCATGCTGCCCATCTTCCACAGCGCCGGCCAAATGGGCTGGAGCCGCGCGTGTGTCGAAATCGGCGCGGGCTGGTATCTCGCCGAGGCCCTCACCCTCCTGACGGGAGTGGGTCTATTCGTGTCTCGGATCCCAGAGAGACTGAGCCCGGGATCGTTTGACATCTGGGGCCATTCGCATCAGCTTTTCCATGTCTGTGCTGTACTTGGCGGAGTGTTTCATGCCATGGCACTGGTGACGGGGTATCTTTACCGACAGACGCATCCAGTTTGTTTTGCTCCTTCGTAAAGGTTGTGCCCGAGGGGTTGGATCTGTGAATTGGTGGGTGGATATTTTCCCATGAGTGTCTCCGTTCAGCTTTCTACGCATTCCTGTTGCCGGTTCAGTTCTGCCAGATGTTGACGGTTCTGCTTGTGAATAGGTTGCTGGGTTGTGGTTTGGATTGAGATTAGGTTCCATCATATACTACTCTACTGCTGCTGTTCTGGGCTCTTGAATCTCGGAGTCATCGACCCGGATCAAGATGGTGCCCTGAGTGCTGCTCTGTAGGTTTGACGTTTGAAGGGCTAAGTGACAGTGTCATCTTGTATATGATTCGACGGCTAAAAAAGCAACATCTGCCGAAAAAGACAGATAAAAAACCACATCTAGAGAGTTTCCATCTCAATATCTTCCTCAACCCATTCCGAACTCACCAAGATTCTCCCAAACCGCCCCCCCATTTTCATCGAAACTGGCCTCCATAATACTGGCCTCCATAATGCTGACCGCCATAGCCCTAGAATCACCCAACTGCCTGTGTACTTTCTTTCTGCGTGTGGATGATTATGAACCGGAAACCACCTGGGCAAAGCTAATCATTTGAATAAGGGACATAATCTCTGAGATGCTGTTCCGTCTCACTAGTGTAACCTGACGCTCCCAATCCCAGCCTACAAGCAAATATCCAGAGCGCCTTACAGTTCTATGTGAGGACCAAGTATTGTTATGGAGGCAGCTGACCCTCGTCATCAACAAAATTATTCCCTATTATCCTCCAATGTCATTACTGTTGAGCTCTGAGTTGCTGTCAGATGCACTTCCAGGTCCATTAGCCAGAAAGTTCTCACTGGTATCAGAGCTTGCTTCTTGAAGCAAGGTTCTAGTCAGATCTAGACGACTATCTAAGAAAGGTGATGTACTACGGTGCACTCTGCTTACTTAGGGCAAGGACCATAGTTACTGAGAATGGCTGTGCAGCATCCGGGCTGTTCTCCCTACCTGCCCCTCTATTGTTGATCTGATACTGTAGATACTCTCTAGTCTTTGGGCACCGTCATTCTCATGTATGACAGTATTGTGCTCTCATCACTCGTGTATTCAAAGGGGGCATTTTCCCATGTTGAACTCCACTCAACGAACAGAGTTTTTAGATGAGGTAAATGAAAACCTCATTTTCATCTTAGATGGAGCACAGGTCACTTATTCAGTGCTCACCCTACGCCCAGGGCATGCTCAGATCTACTCATTAAGCAGGGGGTGAGCACCAAAATGGAAAGGGAAAGACTTCAGCGTTGGTAGAATAAAAAGACATATGCTTCCGAGATGGAAGGAAAGAATAATAACGGTCCCGACTATACCACTGTTGACCCACCGAGTAAACATTGACAGCTGTCCACTAGACCCTAACTAACCTAACATACTTCATTCTTCAACCTGACTTCCTGACTTGACGATAATCTGGTCCTTGGTGTTGAGTCCACCACCCAAACCATCCTCTTCCGATACAATCCCAACTCCATCGAGTGCATCAGCATCAATGGCGTTCTGCTCAAAGCGCAGTCCCTTCACATTCTTGGCATTCTGATGCGGCCAGACGAGAGTGACAAAATAGTAAACAATGAACCCGGTGGGGAATGTCAGGAACCAGCCGAGATATCCCAGTTTGACTCCTGTGTCGGGTACATCTGCTCCGACTCTGTTCACGAAACCGACGAAGCAGAGTCCGACCGAGACAATGTATGCGACGTACGCCTGGATGTTCCATCCCCGGGTGTACCAGTAGTTGGGGTTGCTCGAATTGCCGATGTAGATTGATGGGATGAAGATGTTGCCGCGGCACACGAGGAAGTACTCGCAGATCATGATCGACACGGCTGGCCCCATGAAGATTCCGTACGCTCCCATAAAGTCGAGGAAGGTCGTGGCGGAGGCGTAGATTTTCCACGGGCAGATGCACCAGGCAAGGAGGTGGACGATGATGAATCCTCGGGTCATGGTGATATGCCGGGGCCACAGCATGGAGACGTCGGATCCAAAGGGGATCAGATTCGATGAGAAGTTCTGGCAGACGGTGGTTCCGATCCACAGAAGTGCCAGCAGGAAGATCCCGAATCTTGTGCCGGACGAGAAGTCCTGTTCTAGGATGTAGGACATGATATCCCACGGCTTCCAGATTACTTGACCCGTCTTGACCTGGAGGGCAGATGTCCCGAGAATTCCAAATACGGCGGAGAGTGGATTGAACACTGTCTGCACAGCAAAGGTAGGGAGCATGTAGCCGTGCGGTGTTTTGGACCATCGTGCCATGTCGGAGAATGATTCGATGTAGGCCGCGCCATTGCTGATGGTGCTGGTCATGGCGTATATGACCATCCACGCGGTCTGACTGGTACTCATCTTCTTAGAGTCGAGGCCGTCTCCCAGGGCGAGCTTACCCTTTGACTGAACCATGCAGTAGATGAACAAGGCCGTGACTGCCGGGAAGGCAACAAGGGAGTTGCCACTGAAGAACCAGCGGAGTTGGTGTGGACGTCGGAAGATAAACGGGATATAGAGGGCCCAGAGGACGAAGTAGGTGAGGAATTGTTGCGTGGTATATCCGACGCTGGCTGGTACTCGGTTGGGGATGTCTGTAAAGTGATGCCCGAAAATCGCCTTGAAGCAGATCTCGAGGTAGCTGGCACCAGCATACATCTGCGTGGCATACCACACAGCGGCGAGAATCGCTCGAACAATGACCTGATAGTAGCTCCCGTACATGCCATAGACCGTTCGCGACATGGCAGGAAAGCCAATGTGATACCGTGCAGCTGGCTTACCGATCAAGACACAGCAGAGCCCGGAGATTGCCTGGGTGATGAACATGATAGCAATGGCGGTTTTCCATCCCAATCCCACGCCGATGACGCTGCTTCCTCCGGTCCAGCTGTTAAAACCGCATCCGATGAAGTACAGCCCGTAGTTCATCCATGTCCAGTTGCGCTTCTCGGGGGGAGTGGGATCGAGGTCCTGGTTCGACCAGACTCTGCCCTCGATCACTTCATAGCTGGATCTCTGTACCTGGAGGTCCTCCTTGAACTGTTGAGCCCACTCGGAGCCCCAGTTCTTCACCCGTGATTTGACTGTCATTTTGCTGCAATGTCGTATGAGAAGGACGATGTAGCATCACAAGCACTAGTATCTGAGGAGCTGAAGGACGGAAAAGATCAGCAGGCGTGATAGTCTCTGATTTATATCTAGTGACCTTTGCAGTACCATGCCATCACATCATAGACTCTTCGGTGTCAGTAAATGAAACGTATAGGCCGTGTCTTGACCGGGTGGAATCCATTCTCCCACGCGGCATACCTAGCTAGCACCTCGCTCCCAAAGCCAAACAGATACTATGGCTATATCGGCTAGAATGCCGGCCTGCGGGCAAGTACCATATCAGCCATATCAGCCCGTGGGCAACTCTATAATCAAGGTCTGTGGGAGAGTGAAGCTGATTCGGCTCTGAGGGAATCCACTCCATCAGCACTGTATCTTGTCTGAACCTCGAAGCTGAAGCTAGATGGGTAATGCAGTTGAGGATAGAAATGCCGAGCAAGGTGATAAGAGAGTTAATGGCTGACAATCAAGTAGAAACGCTTCGGAAACGAGAAAACGAATCATGGCATTGAGATCGAGAGACGGCGAGATTTGCTGAATTCTACCGAGCAGCTCCTTCGTTAAAAACACAGCCAACCGCAGACCTATTCCATATCATTGAACACACGCACGAATCAGCCCTTCAATGGTAACAATCTATACTACCAGAGCAATCGAGAAAGATGTCTCACAGATCAAACAGAGTAGTGAGACCAATATCAGTCGGCCTCCTTCACATCGGACAATCCCAACCCGCCAAAGACGAAGACTTCTCCCATCTCGGCGTCGAGGTCATCGACTTCAATCCTCTAGACGAGTACTCAGTGAATGAAATTCTGCAGAAGCTCAAACCCATCCCGGGGGAGCTCCCCATCAGCTCCTCCACGGTCACCGGTGAACGGATCCTTATTTCCAAGTCGGCGCTTGTGCCGGAGCTCAACAAGGCCATCGCACAAGCGGAGGCTAGAGGAATTGCACGTGCTGCAGTAACGTGCACGGGAGATTTTGATCTCTCATCTTCGACAAAACTTGAGATCTTATTTCCTGGTGAACTCTTGAAAGAGGCTGTATCTAGGCGGGCCTGGACGGAAGGGGAAAAGGTGGCGGTTCTTGTGCCCGTGGATGAGCAGAAGCCTTTTCTGACGGATCGTTGGGTTCAGCGGCTTCCTAAGGTCATTTCTGTGTCTGCTTTCACTCTAAGTCCGGCAGCTACGATTTCCGAGTGCAGAGCTCTTGCGGAGGACCTGTTGAATAAGGGCTATTCCGCTGCAATTCTGGACTGCATGGGCTACTTGGTTTCTTTTGGGGAAACTGTGAAACGGACTGGTTTGGACGTGTATCTTGCAAAGGGCGTTACTATCAATGCGTTACTTGGTAAATAATCTAGATCACAGTCTACAGATTCTATAAAACATTCAAGGTCGCCATTCACTTAACCATATATCCCGGGGTCTTGCCAACAACGAAGAAGTTCGTCGTTGGAATCTGCCAAAGCCCTTGTGGCCTAGAATCTTGCCCTCACTGAACACCACCTTGCCCCGTATCAGAGTATGCCTCGGCCAGTTCTTGAACTCCATGCCCTCGAAAGGCGTGTAGTCAATTGAATGGTGCAGCTTCTTGTTTTCGAGGTTAAACGGTTCAAATTTCTCCTGTGGATACCAGATGACTATATCGGCGTCAAAGCCGGGGGCTATCGTACCCTTGTTCTTCAGGCCGTACAGCTTCGCTGGGTTGGAAGAAGTCATTTCCACGAATTTCTGGGGCGTGATGCGGCCAGACACTACGCCTCCCGAGAAAAGCAGAGGTACTCGTGTTTCCAGTCCCGGAAGTCCGTTGGGAATGCAGCGGAACTTGCCGTGTGGCTCGTGGCCGTGTAGACCAAGCTTTTTGCCATTCGGGTGATCGTACTGGGTGGGTGCATGATCTGAAGATACTATGGTGAACGTTCCATTCTTGATTCCTTGCCACATTGCTTCCAGATCAGAGTAGTTTTCACGGAGAGGAGGAGAACAGACGTATTTGGCACCTACAGGATAGCCCTAACGGTCAACTAATTTCAATGAATCTAAATAAAGAACTGAGGGAACGCACCTTCAAAACCATCTCGTTTCATTCTCTCCGCTAAAAGGAAAAGGTAGTGGGGACACGTCTCTCCAAACACCGGTAGAAGTCTCGTCTGTGCCTCCCTTATAGTCTTTGCGGCCTGTCCGCTAGAAACATGAACGAGCAATATCGGAGTATCCATGACCTCCGAGAGACAGATGGCGCGGTTCTATAAAGTTAACTGTGTCCATAGCAAGCATTCGAAGAGTCGAGAGACACGAGGCTTACACTTGCTTCAGCCTCAACAATCGGCGGCCGCGAGGTACCATGATGATGAGGCGCCACCATATTCTTCACCTCCAAATGATCTGTCATCCAATCTATAACATCTCCATTCTCCGCATGGATCATGGTCGTTATGCCCAACTTCCTCGAAGCATGCATGACATCCAATATCTGGTAGTCATTTAACTTGGCAGACTCGTACGTCATGAATATCTTGACACTGGTTATCCCGTATTTTTCTACCATGAGCTGTAGATCCTCTTCGATCACCTTCTTTGACAGATTGGTAATGATGACATGGAAGGCATAGTCGCAGTATGACTTTGCTTCAGCCAACTTGTGGTATTCTTCGATGACGGGAACTAGACTGTCGTCTCCCCGGAACTGATTCGCGAAACTGATGATGGTCGTTGTACCACCGCAGATGGCACTGAGTGATCCTGTCTCTTGCGTATCCCCTGAGAAGTTGTATTTGGCTGGAATGATACCGTCCGTTGTCGGGGTAGTCTCTGGTTCTCCAGGACCTGGATTGTAGAATTGTGAAAGATGGCAGTGGGCGTCAACTCCGCCGGGGGTTACGAATGCCCCTTCGGCATCAAGGACTCGTGTATCTTCTTTGACTGGGAGGTTGGAGCCGATGGAGAGAATAACGCCTTCCTAGTAGCCATGAAAGCCGCTGTTAAGGATAATTGTACGGTAAATTCATGCTCTAACGGGCACTTACTTTGATTGCAATGTCACAGGCAGGCCAGACGTCTGAGGCCGTAACCACAGTTGCATTACGGATGATCAGGTCAACATTCATGATGTAGGGTTGAGTCCTTCTACTATCGATTAACTTTCAGTCAAAAAGCCAGTATATCCAGGAGTCATTCCTTGAAAGTGATTAAGAAAGCTTTGGGAGTATGAGGCTATCTCCATTCATTCTATTAGATCCATGCCTCAATCCGCCGTATATTGAACTAGCAATTGCTAGCGAGATTAAACCTATCTCATCCATATCTCACCTTCATCCTTTCACCTACGGCACTGTATCGCAGGAACACAATTGGCTAGAGGGCAGTTTGGTAGATACCGTCTTTATATCCATGCTCCAAATTGGGTAATAATGGCAGTTGGAAGCAATAGAGTTCCCCGCGGGCCAACTGTTATAGATTCCAAATCGATGCTGACCTTGTTGATATTGGAAACAAACAATGTCTCCCGCGGTGCGAAATGAATCTGTTTGTCATAGCGTGGGGTTTAATTGATCAGGAAGTGTGCTTTGATAGCGATTGATATCAGCTCCTGAAGTCTAAATAGCCCCTCAACAGAACCATATGCATTCCCATACGAGTTGGGGCTCAGATCCAGGGCGCAAAGATGAAGAAGAGACCTGAATATCCCTTGGAGGCGGTTCCTGCTGATTTCGTCCCTGCTGACAAGATCGACGAGACATTTCTATACAATTGCACTGGTGCGTATGCCCAGCCTCACATATCATGATATAAGCTATTTGCTTCCTATGCTGACGAACTCGAAAGACCTGACTTCATCCGCTCTCGGTGGCAGAATTGTATCCGTCTCGGATGAATGGTTCGCTGAAGCTTCGAACCTGCTCAATCCAAAGAAACCCATCCATATCCCGGGAAAGGTTGTCTACACCGGAGGCTGGTACGATGGGTGGGAAACGCGTCGACACAACAAGCAGACCTTCGACTATGCCATCGTCCGGATGGGACCAGCTGCTGGAACGATAACTGGTGCTGAAGTTGACACAGCATTCTTCAATGGCAACGAAGCACCCGCCATATCGATCGAGGGCTGTAATGCCGAAAACGATGAAGATGTCATTGGCTGGGGCAGGGAACGAGGAGGTTGGGAAACAATACTTGGTCGTCAGGAGTGTGGTCCCAATCGCCGCCAGGGCTGGAAGTTGAAGAGTCCCACGGAGAAATCCTATTCATATATACGGCTCAACATGTACCCTGACGGAGGCATTGCACGATTCCGTCTTTTCGGCCACGCGATTCCTGCCTTTCCCGAGAAGAAGAGTGCACTGGTAGACCTTGCTGCTGCTATTAACGGTGGTGTGATCTCGAGTTGCAGTGACCAGCACTTCAGCAGTGCCAGCTACCTGCTCATTCCCGGCCGTGGGAAGGACATGAGTGATGGTTGGGAGACGAAACGGAGCCGAGTAGAGGGACATGTGGATTGGGTTGTCGTGCGGCTAGGCTTTAGGGGAACAGTCTCAAAGATAGTCGTTGACACTGCTCATTTTCGAGGCAATTTCCCCAGTGAGCTGCAAGTTGAAGGAATTGACTGGACCGCGCAAGGAGAACCACCTGCAGATAGTAAGGACTGGCAAGATCTTACTGGGCTGCAGGAGGGTGAGGGGGACAAGCAACTTGGATATCCCTGTGCTGTTCAAACGCCCTTGACGCACGTCAAATTGACCATCATTCCGGATGGAGGAGTCAAGAGAATCAGAGCATTCGGCCAGAGGATTTGAAAGAGACCCTGCAACTCTAGTTCTTCGCTCATGCTCGTGCTAAGATCAAACATTATTTATTTAAGAGCTATAACTTCATCACAATGGATCCTAAACAGACAGTACTATATCCATCATAAATCGACTTTCTCGACTCCCAAGCACAGATACTCCCAATCAAGATTACTTTTAGAAATCTCGTCCATCTCTACTAGATATTGAGAAGCCCGGAAGCGCCAATAGCCACTTGGGATGGTATACAACGCGGCGTTCTTTAAATTCGTAATCTCCATGTAATCTAGACAATCCAGGATCGGATATTAAATCTCAACTGGCAGAGTTGTGATTGTGGTTGTAATTGCGATCGATGTGACCACTTTCTTCCCCTGCTTTTCTGGATAATCCTTTGGACCTGGGGCAGTCTAAACAGCTCATAAACACTTTCTATACTAGAGTCTGCCGTGTCATCGCTTTTGGGTAATCTATTTTAGAGGGATATGTATCGATACCAGAGGGGTGATGGTAGAGTTGTTCAGGATCGCAGATTCAAAGAAAGCCAAGATACATATAGCTGTCTTTGGATTCTCCAACCACCTTCTACCAGATTTTAGAATTAACATTATTATGTTATGATAAGAAATAGATTATATCAGACATGTCGCAGAACTCTACCGACTGGCCATGTTCTAATCTCATGACTGGTGTGACTCGATTGACTTTTTTTTCCCAGCTCAAGTGGGCAGTAGCTTCATCCATTTGACGGGTAAACTAATTAGATTAGTGGTCTCTGACACCCAGGATGAGATCAGGATTCGGGGGACGCATGCATTCGTAGATTCGTCTAATCAATCCAGGAGATGACATGCAGTGTGAAGGGGACATTCGGCGCTGAGTCACATGACCAGTAGTTAAGCGGGGACTGCGTAGGGTTTGATGTTCATAATATCCAGTATTTGTGATGGCTCAATCCGGAGGCAAAACCCCTCTAATCAGGAGTGCGTGTTCGAGGAAGCCCCCTGGATTATCCCCTGGACTCGCGTGGGAGTTTTTGACTCCCACTGGCGCGTTGACAGCGTGCTGCATGAGATAATATAAGATCTATTAAATTTTTATAGTAGTTAGTA
The DNA here is from genome assembly GCA_002976275.1 of Monascus ruber. NCBI lineage: Eukaryota > Fungi > Ascomycota > Eurotiomycetes > Eurotiales > Aspergillaceae > Monascus > Monascus ruber. Next base: position 2,125,101 of record PSNO01000005.1, read on the forward strand.
GTGTATCCATTGTGAGATTATCAAATCTTGGTGCTAGTGAGCCGATCGCCCACTGCGACCCAATTGTTGCTCTGGTCCAGACTTGGCCTTCGCTCTCCAGTGCGACCCATGCTACGACAATCACCATTCTTTACTCGCGACCGCAATCGATATACTTCCGTCTGCTGCAAGGAGTGGACGTGAAGTAAAGTGAAGTAATAATTAATACAGCCCTAGACATCGCCGATCTGCATTGCTTGTTCGATCTGCTGTGCTTTGCTTGCTGGCGCTGTTGTCTCCAGTGCAGCGCTGCCACGTGACCCCCCTCCCCATCGCTCGAGACGCTGGACAGCGGCACAGCGCTATTATTACAGCGCAGGAGAGAACCATTCGGTCGCTGTGATTGCTCCTCCTGCAGTCCTCCTCCAGCCCGTCTGGAATCCCCTCGACCTCCTCAGATCCTCTACACCAGAAACTCCCGTCCACAGTGCGTCGGAAACACGCAGTTCGCGCTTGTCACTAGCCTCGTCTAAGGCGGTGGACCTCACCTTCGCTGAAGCTCATAAGCGCCCTACTCTTCCAGGAGACGTACTTCCACCCCAGCCCAGCCGCCTCTTCAGCCCCTTCCCTGGCGGAAAGCCCTGGTGGTTATCGATCCTGGCTAGGAGGCGCGTCGTCCTTTCCTTTCTACTGTGTTACCACCCTCTCGTTCCTAGTCCTAGTCAGCAGCGCAATCCTTCACTGTCCGTACCCAGAGCCGCCCCCATGACTGCCGAATCAGATCCAAGTAAGTCCCGAGTTGCCCTTCTTGCGTCCCTTCTCCCAACCCTCTCCTATCCTGAGCCTCGAATGATGATGGTGGCCTCATTTCTGATATCCCCCCCCGAAGAACCTGGATCGTCGCGCCAGGAGAATGTCAACGGCCGGGACTCGTCCATCCCCGAACACTCGAACAGCCCGGAGTCCGCAGGGCCAAACTCACCCCCTTCTGTGTCGATCGAGAGTTCCGAAACCGCTCCTACAGATGACTCTTTGCCGAAGAAGCGGCGTTCCTTATTAGATATTCCATCCCGTGGGTCATCGAGAGTCGATAAGCAGTCTGCGCTCGATACCGCTCAGGAAGCAGCCCAGGATGACTCTGACAACACGCTACGCGGCTCGAAAACGTCTATCCTGAAGGGGCGACGGGATCAAAGCAGAGGGAGTAGCAGAAGATCTCGTCGGATAGATCGTGACGTGTCAGGCGTGGAACCAAAATCTGCGTCAACTCCCGAGTTAGATGACGCTCGCCCCAAGTCTGGCAAGAAATCCAGAATTTCAATCCGCTTTCTTGCATTTTTGAATTGCTGCACTGCATCTAGTATCAATGCTGAAGATTCCCTGCTTTCGCCGCCGAAGAAGACCCAACCGCAGGCAGTTCCGGACAGGCAACCTGCCCCGGCCGCGGACAAGACCAGCGTCAAGCCTAGCAACTCCGACACAGCAGAACCGAAAGAGTCACCGTACTCAATCAGCGAGAAACCCAATCCTGCCATTTCTCCTGACCAATCTGGAACACACGTTGAATATGAGCGCTGTGCGGACTCCAAAAATGGAACGGCCCTCGTCGATGGCACATCATTAGGCGCTAATCAGACTGTTTCCGATCATGAAAACCCACCTTCGGTAGAAGACGCTGGCGCCTCTGACCCATCACACAGCGATCCGGCGAAATCCAAGGCTGCGGCTGTGGCAATGGGGACCTTTCAGACAGAAGATACAGATACTGCTCCCTCGGTTGCCGATAGTAAAAGCGAAGAGATCATTGACAAAGATCAAGCTGCACCGGAACCATCCATTTCAGAGGACACTAAAGATGGTGGGAAGGACCTTGAAGCACCAACGAGTTTACCATTCGTGCTCCCACGCCCACCCCCTCAAACAGAAAACCAGGAAGGTCAACAGCAATGGCTTCTTCCACCCCGGTTACCTCACCTGCAGAACAGGAAGTGTCTTGTTCTCGATCTTGATGAAACCCTTGTCCACAGCAGTTTTAAGGTACGATGAAGGCCCTTCCATTTGTAGCCTTGATATTAGGCTGACTCGCCTATGCTAGGTTCTCGAGCGTGCCGATTTCACAATCCCGGTAGAGATCGAAGGCCAGTACCACAATATTTACGTGATCAAGCGACCCGGAGTCGACCAATTTATGAAACGCGTCGGCGAATTGTACGAAGTGGTCGTGTTCACAGCGTCTGTTTCCAAGGTGCGTTTTCTAACACATCTGACCTTCCCTACCTGTACGAAAGCTGACCTTTCTCAAGTATGGGGACCCACTGTTGGATCAGTTGGATATCCACAATGTTGTGCACCACAGGTTATTTAGGGATAGCTGCTACAACCACCAGGGGAACTACGTCAAGGTATGCCTCCTTCACTGATGCCCTTTGCTACTTGATTCCCTGACCATGCATGCTCGGCAGGACCTCTCCCAGGTTGGACGCGACCTCCAAGAAACGATAATAATCGACAATTCGCCAACGTCGTATATCTTCCATCCTCAACATGCGATACCCATCAGCAGCTGGTTCTCTGACGCTCACGATAACGAACTTCTTGATCTAATTCCTGTCCTCGAAGATCTTGCCAGCACCCAAGTGAAGGACGTGAGCCTTGTCCTCGACATCGCGCTGTAATCCCATTTCTTTTTTACGGCCCTTGCATTCCTAATAAGCATATTTCCTTTCAGTTTGATATTGGTTTGTTCTTATTTCTCTTCTTCCCCTTCTCTCTCTGTCTCTCTCCCCCACCCATTATGCCTTGATAAAACAAGAGCAAGCCCATTTCCTTTGTCTACCTACACACCTTGGTTTCCCCAAACACTTCCCGTCACACAGAAAACAGTGAGAAGGTGAGATGTATTAGAGCCAAAGTCTTAATATGGAATCTGTCAAAAAGGTTTATCTGTGCATTTGTTGATAATTTGGAGACACTTCCAATCTTGTGATTCCCTTTTGTGTTGTGTTTGTTGCCATCGCATGCCAGTTTGCTTTTTCCCTGACTATTGATTATTTTACTTCTATATCCACTTTTGCAGCTCTTTTTCTGTGGTTTTTTTTCTTCCTCTTCTTCTTCTTTCTTTGACCTCAACTCTCTTTTCCTTTCCTTATTTACTTCCCAATGCTCTCTTTTCTTGCTTCTGTTTTGACCTATTTCCTAATCTCCTTGCATTATGCAGGCGTCTACTTTGGTCATCCGCTGAGATCCCTTTAGTTTGATATTTTGTGGTCTTTGTTCTATTTGCGTTATATGCCACTGAGGTATATTGCTACTACCCCAATTTGTATTGTCTTCTTTATATTTCGCTTTTGCTTTGGATATTTTGCTTACACTTCCCCCTTACTGTTCTTCCGCCAATGGCCACCACCCCCCTGTCTTTCCTAGAATCTCCTTATCAAATATCTCATTTGTGAATTGCCATAGCAATCTTTCCTTTGACCTATACTTTGGTGGTTCTTGGTCCCTGCTACTGCATCTATTGAGCCACGGTCGCAGAGCAGCTTAACTGGGAAGAAAATACATTATATACTGGTCTCTCTAGCTGCAGTGCATACTATGTACCAAAAGCCAGCGATAAAAGGGTTAATACCACGATTTCCCTAGCTCTGGTCTATCTAGGAGTATGAAATGGCGTCGGGATGTTTAGAAACATCGCACCTGGCGAGGGGTGTCTTCGACGACGTATGTCGAGTAGACCACTAGAACTCGCTGCTTTCTGAAGCAAGGAGCCCACAGTATGTAGGTAGCATCAGTAACGCGACGGTGGTAGTTGAAGTTGATGAGGGTGTTTGGATGTTACGGTCCAAAGAAGTCAGTTTCGCGCGGCCAGCTTTGGAACTTTTACAGAACCAACTTCTTTTCCAGGCTCTCCAGATCTTCCTAAATACATCCTTTCCCTCCTCTTCTAAGTCGCACATAGCATCCTTTTTTCTCCAACGGCATTCATTGTCCATTGAATCCGCGCCCGCGTCTTTCGTGAGACACCCCTCAAGCTCCCCGCATTCATCAACGGCTATCGTCAGACCTTCTCTTGAGCCAACATCCGAACAACCTCATCGAAACGTCAGACCAGGATATCTACTTCCATCATGAGAAACAGTCAAGGATGGGATGGAAAACAGAGGGCAGTTCTTTCAAATCCGGAAGCTTTGGAAGACCCAGATTATTCTGATTCCGATGCACCTTCGCCGGAGAAGATAGAGGCCGACGAGGGTACGTGATACATCGCATCGTTTTGTTTTTCTCGTACCGAAATACTCATGATCTTGGATTCTGACTACTTACTCCCTGTTTTTCAGATATACTTGAAGATGAAAGCCCTGACGCTGAGGTATGCGATGGTAACCCTTCTTCAGCCGACATGGAGGGGTGACTGCGTCGACGATCTTTCAATCATACATTCCACGTACTCACACTTGATACTCTAGGACATCGACCTCGTACATTGCCGCATACAATCTATTCCTGATCTACGATTGGAACGTTTTCCTAAGCTGCAGGTACTCTCCCTCCCTACACCCCGGACTCCGCGAGGAAGTGTTGCCTTTCCTTACTGACCGCGTTGTGTCTTCGTGCATAGAGACTATGTCTACGACAGAACCAAGTAACTCATATTGCCTTCCCTCCGAATGTTGCCGCGAATATGACGGAGCTCGATCTCTACGACAATCTCATTTCTCACATCAAGGGTTTCGAGGATTTTCGTCACCTGACGAGTTTAGATCTCAGTTTTAATAAGATCAAGCATATCAAGAATATCTCGCATCTCGTGAAACTGAAGGATCTCTATTTCGTGCAGAATAAGATATCCAAGATAGAAGGTCTCGAGGGATTGACGGCGCTGAGAAATCTGGAGTTGGGTGCCAACAGAATCAGAGTACGCAACGGCCCTCTCCATTATCACTCGAGTTCGTCCCTGACAGCCGGGCTTACTATAGGAAATTGAAAACCTCGACACCTTATCGTCCCTGGAAGAATTATGGCTTGGGAAGAACAAGATTACGGAAATGAAAGTATGAACTGAATCCTTATGCCAGCGGATTGCCGTGTTTCGCGCGAAGAATGCATTGTCTCACATACCAACTTTCCTTTCTAGAACCTCGACAGCCTCACAAATCTCCGCATCATTTCCATCCAATCCAACCGACTGACAAGTCTCACTGGCCTCTCATCGCTAAAGAACCTGGAGGAATTGTACGTCTCGCACAACGCCATCAGCGACCTCGATGGCCTAGAGAACAACACAGCACTCCGAGTGCTGGATATTTCGAACAATCAAGTTTCAAAACTCTCCAATATCTCACATCTGAAGAATATCGAGGAATTTTGGGCATCAAACAATCAAATTTCGAGTTTCGAGGAGGTCGAACATGAACTGAGGGATAAGGAACACCTGCAAACAGTTTACTTCGAGGGTAATCCGCTTCAGACACGGGCACCGGCTCTCTATAGGAATAAGGTGCGGTTGGCGTTGCCGCAAATTATGCAAATTGATGCGAGTGAGTTTTCCTGCATGTTTATGCTCCGCTCCTTTGGACGATAATGGGGCTGTTAGTTTAATCAGTTACTGACTACTTTTGTTCCCAGCTTATGTACGAGTATGAAGAAAAGAAAATATATGTATGGGTAGTGTCTGCTTAAAGTTTAGCATGTCCATGACTTGGAGCATAGACCTAGTCTTCCAATATTAATGAATGAACGATGGTGTTCTACTATGATGGTAGTTCGTATTCTAAAAGGCCCTGTATTTGTACAAGTGCTGCAATTCACAAAGATCATTCCTATTCCTATCCATTCATGCAATTTCCTTGGGAAACAAACGTTTTCAGATGTTTTCGAGTAAATGAGGCATATTTATGAGAGATTCTCCATAGCTCGTGGCTAGGTTCAATTCAAAAGCGTTGTCATCGACCTCCGTCGATGCTATCGCAGACTTGAAAATGGTATATATACTGATGTGGATCAGGGGTGCGGCGTCTGGATACCAGATACTAAAAGGATACCGTAGGATTCATAGGGATCGTGGTGAACGCTCTATATCGATATACTGCTGTCTCTAGTACATCTTGAAGCTCTAAAACGATGCGCTTCCTCTTGCTTGCTTATTACACCTTGTGTTGTCCCAACATCCGTATGTTGGTCCTTCCTCTGGAACATACATACTCCGTATCCGGGACCGGATTATCAGATAATCCACCTGTCCGAAATAGTATATCCTCATCATATACCATCGTTGACTGGAGGAGTGCCGGATCTGGTGTTATACTGGTTGGATGTAGATGGCCATTCTTCCTTCCGTCGACGCCTCCCGTAGAGTTACATCGATCTGAGCAGGTGTTGTCAGGTCATGGAGTCCGTATGGGCTTTCGAAAATCACTGGATTCTCATCCAGGTGTATACAGCCCTGTGTTCGCGGTCTGCCCGTACACAATCGATAAAATAGAATCAAGACTTGTAGTGGGGAGAACAGAACAGGTAACTCCCTTCACCCCAATTCCATTTCACTTAGCCCATAAATTCATGACTTTAGCCTCAAAAGCCCCTCCTCATACAACTTCAACAAAGACGTCGCCCCCAACCGCACATTCTCCTCCTGTACCTTCTTCTTAACGGACATCGGTATCTGCCCTTTCTTCCCCACCAGCGGGTCCGCGAGCTCCCGTAACGGGATCCCCGTGTCCCTTAGATCCCTATATGGGTAGCTGTTCCGCACCAGGTAGAAGGTGGAGTAGTACGGGTTCTTGCCTTGGGCGGTGGAGTGGTTGTATCGGGATGGATTGATCCGGCAAGTTATGAAGGCTGGTCTTTCGGTGGGGTTGTTTGGGTTTGTATTTTCGTTGCCATTTCCACTGTCATTGTCAACGGCATTCTCAATATCGTCATCATTTTCAGTATAATCATCGATATAAATATCGTCATCGTTGTTGTTATAGGTATCGCGATGGGGGGTGTTGATGTCGGGGTGGAGGCGGGAGTTCTTCATGTTCAGGTTCATGTTCAATCTGTCCGATATCGAAGAGGTTGGCAATGGTGGTCTCGGAGACATTTCTTGTCTGGGACGACGTCTGATCTCCTCGGGGATGGGTATGGTGATGGGAGATGCATTTATGGCGTTTTCGGCTGCTTGTTCCGAGTCGAAGATGGCGAGGATGTTGTTTGGGGATATTTTCGGGGTCGTGAGGTCATACTAGTATTAGTATCGTAAGTACTCTGTATCAATTGCATCGCCCTTTGTTTTGAAGAGTTCAGGTAAATTTTGATACCTTTAAATTCCTATATGTCACTACCTCCCCGAATTTCTGTAGCGCCGCAAGAACCAGCTTGCTTTCGCCTAGGTTTTTCAGGACTGGCGTTGTTGTTACGCGCACAGCTTTTGTTGGGAATTTGGAGGATGTCCAGAAAGACTTCATTTCGATATGTGTATGGATCTCGGATCCAAGTGGTTGAAGTAAAGGAGTACTTGTAAGGTTTTCGTCTGGATTGAGGCTCAAAAAGGCTATCTTATCGTAGCCACGTGATATGGGGCTTGTGTTGAACTGAAAGGACGTTTCTTGTCAAACCAAGTTGATTAATTATCATACTGCTGTACTCCGTAGATACGAGAAGAATTACTAGTCCATCTACGGAGGGAAAAGGATCAAAGAGATTCGGAATGAATAAAATAAATTTGGGTATATCGTAACTATCAACAGATAGAATCAGGCTTCTTCGTCATCCTGAGCCCCCATGGTGAATTTCTTCCGGCCCGTTCCAGTGAGTTTTTGAAGTTTGACCCTGTCCAGCTGCTGTCCTACTTTCTTTTCCAGCTTCTCGATCTCCTCCTCAGGATCGATCGCTTCTGCATTTGCGAATTCCAAGACCAATTTCCTGCCCAAGAAGTGCGTGTTCTTCAGAGCGTCCATGGCGTTTTCTGCCTCGCGCGCACTTACAAAGTCAGCAAACGCAAATCCACGAGCGGTCCGGTCGAATTTTTTCGGAACGCGCACAGAGCGAAGCTGTCCATAAGATCCAAAGAGCGACCTGACGTCCTTCTTCGTTGCTTGGAATGGCAAATTCTTAATGATGATCTTGGTTCTTCTAGCGGCGATCTTCTTCGCAGTGTCTTCCTTTCTCCGTTCCTCAGCCGCATCCATGGCCTTGTTAGATGCTTTGATGACCAATTCGTGCTGGTCAAGGTCGTAGCCATTCATCGCAGCAAGAGCGGCCTGAGCCTGTGCCTTGGTCTTAAATTCAACGAAACCAAAGCCCATGCTAAGGGTCTGACCCGGCCGCTTGGGGTCAGGCTTCGTTTTGATCTTAGCTGACAAAAAGCCGTCCAGCGGCCGAAAAGTTTCGATCAACCTCTCAGTGGTTGTCGAGAAGGAAAGATTCTTTACAAACAGAGTCGAGGTTAGCAAATCCTCCTCAGGTTCATCGGCCGCAAAAGTGTCTGTGGTCGAAAATCCTTGAGATACAGGCTTAGACTCTGGGGCGTTCTGTTTCGCTGCTGCGGCTGGGTCAAATAAGTCCTTTGGTGCCTTTTCTAAGAAAAGGATAGAGTCTCCTAGCTTTCGATACGCAAGGCTTTTGAAAGCCTTTTGTGCCTCATCGGGTCTCGCGAATTCAACAATGGCTATGGTACCACTAGGTGGCATTAGTAACTTGGTGATCTGACCATACGGCTCAAACATGTTCCTGAGATCGCTGGCTTTGACGCCGAATGAGAAGTTCTTTACTAAGATTGCTGTGTTCCCACGTTCCCGTTGCTTGAAGGAGTCAAGATTCACGCCATTCGAAGCAAAGTAAGCCTTTGTCTCTTGAATAACGTGCGTCTCCGCATGTGCCTGCTTAACTGCAGCATCTGATGATGTAGGGTCCAAAAGCTCAGCTTTCGATACCCCCAGCCTCTCCGCTACCGAGGACATTACGGCATCGCTCTACGCTATTGTCAGTCTACAAGGTCTTCTCACTGATACAGGCGCACTTACGTTCATATAAAGAGAGTTCCAATTAAAGGTGGACGACGTAGATTCCAATCTTCGCTTGATCTGTTTTTGTTTTTTCAATGGTAATTTGGATAACTCATATTCATCGATTTTATACGTCTTCTTCGCGGTGGCAGGAAGAATATGTAAGAGACGACCCTGGAAGTTCAATCCATCAATCTCTTTATAAGCATTAACAGCTGAATTCGCATCAACATATTGGACGTAGGCAAAGCCTTTGCTTGTCGAGTGTCGAGTGTCAAAGGCAATGTGAATCTAGAAACAATCAGCAATTGTTTACCAAATCAATGATGCATATGCAAACAAAAAAAAAAGAAGTGGCTCTTCAGTTCTTAAGAAGCATCTACTAAATACTCTTGTCCTGTTAACATCAACTGCTTTGCATCAGATGTCCCTATCAGGAAGATCATCATAGAGCACCATGAAGGTAGATCAAACAAACACAATAACAAACAAACAGGAGAGGAGAAGTAAAGACCAACCTCTTCGATTTTTCCAAAGGGTGTGAAGATAGGTTCAAGGTCCGCTTCTGCTGTATTGTAAGGCAGATTCCGCACAAACAAGCGAGCAGAGGTGCGGATGAGATCAACATTAGTGTCGGTCTCAGGAGTCTCTGCTACTCCGGCATCGTCATCATCCTGCGATACGATATTTTGGACTTCGCTGACGCGCGAGTCGATATCCGCACCAGTACCGGTTTCCGTGGGAGCAGCAGCCTTTTGCTGTGACGTGGCATTGTATTCTTCCTGTTCGTCTTCATCAAGAAGACCAAGCAGACGGCTCGTTTTTGAGCGTAGCCAGTCAGCGTCGGATACAGGGCCAACATCAGCTTGCGGCGCAGCAGGAGCATCCTGTTCTTTCTGCTCCATTGCACCTTCAATTGGAAATTCACTTTCTCCTGCGGCGACAGCCGCAGGGAGGGTTTCATGCCCTGGTTTTAGAACACCACTGGCAATCTTCGGACCTTGTGAGGTCTCATCTGGCTCGTCGACCTTGGCCTTTTTCCTCTGCGAGTAAGAAGGTTCATCAGTAGAATGACCTGCGTCTACGAGCTCTTCACCGTCGTGAATTGAACTCGGCACGGGATTAACCATTTGGTCATCATTTGCCCACGTTTTGGACTTAGATGAATATGTCATGAGAGAAAGATATTCCTGAAGCAGAGGGTCCTGCGGAGCATTTTCCGCATCGCGTTTGCGCTTAAGTGTACTCTCTGCAGATGCATTGCTCTGATTGGACTTGTCCCGTTTTGCAGTCGGATGGACACCCTTAGTAGGCTTAAAATCGACCTATGGTCATTCTGGTCAGTTCCAAAACCACCTTAACTGGTCAGCTTGCGCAATGTTGAAAAGGATTGAAAAAAAGGACAATGGCGGGAAGTGCACATACTGGACGAGCAATGTCCACAGTAATTTTGGACATTCGGACATAGGTCCTATTGAAGTAGTTGATGGCTTGTTTGGCTAGGTCAGGGTTTTTAAAGCCCACGAAGCCGATCCTGCGTTTGGGGAGCACATGAGCGTCTGTGACTGGGAAGCGGCTTGAGAAATGCTGTCTGAGTTGCTCATTAGTGAAAGACGGCGGGAGGCCGGAAACGAACACTCTTGTGTTCTCCATGTCTGTGTTGTGCGGCATAGCTCCTGGCTGAGTGCCATTGAAGAAGAATGAGAAAAAATTTTTTTTTGTTTTGATGAAATTTGTTGAGGGCGGTGAGGGGCTGTGGCTTGGCCTGTGCACCGCATTCTATGGGGGTTGCTCCTTGTGCAAAGGCAATGATCATTGCCTGGACATAATTAACCGCTCAACAACACAGCGTTTATTCCCCTGATTGACAGATATTACCTCCCTTGATATCAACTGTCATTGAATTCATACCTGGACGGGGACTCGGGCTCACAGTCGACGCAAAATGACTTCCGAAAAGAAAGAAAAGCTGGAAGGTGGGTTTACCGCCAATTCGAAGCTTGTTTTTGTCGCATCTGCTAATCATGCGTCGCGTTCAGCGCAAATCAAGGCCGTCGATATGGTAAGACACCTGGTCCTAGAGATTCGGAAACTAGATGCTCACGGCGAAGTAGACGGAAGAGATGCAACAAGAGGCTATCGAAGTTGGTACGAGTTTCCGGAGTGGCCCCTCGAATGACAGGAGACTGAGACGAATTTCTTAGCTACGGAGGCGATGGACAAATTCCATATCGAGAAGGTTGTTTCTTTTACATCGTCTTTTAGAAGTGCACCAACGCTGACCCATTGCAGGATATTGCCCAGTACATAAAGAAAGAAGTCTGCAACACCCCCGCATTCTTATTTCGTCGCTTACATACCCCCACAGTTCGATCAGCGCAAGGGAGCCACATGGCACTGTGTAGTAGGGAGGAACTTCGGAAGCTTTGTTACGCATGGTAAGAATAGGCTTGGATTTTTGAGCTTCGATGCATAGCGTGCATAAATGCTGAGACGCAGACAGAGACGAAACACTTCATCTACTTCTATCTCGGACACTGCGCAATCCTGCTTTTCAAGACCCAATAAAACTCTATATTGCACATATCTACTGTCGTTTGGAATGGGTTCGCGCGCATGTTTAGCACGGCTTCTCGTATGAGAAGGTAATACCATTTTTGTTCTTTATTATTATTGTTGTCATTCCTGTCTTTTCATATTCTATACTCGCTTGAACAATCTTCCTGGCTATGACGCAGTATTCTTCTCCATTTTCTCAAAATGAGAGCAGGACCTCAAGATGTTTTGTGTGGCAATCAGCACAGATATAGGCGATCTTGTGTTTCCCTCTTGATGTTTCTTATTTCCTTTGGGTGATGAGGTCTTCCACTGTAAACAGTCCTAGCTGGCAACAACAAGGAAAGCTTAGGCTACATATTGATACTACAATACTTCTGTACAGTATACATTGTAGACTTGTATCAGTCATGTGACTTGATGCATGCCAAGCCACAGGGCCGTCTTGGAACCGCGTCAACTACGTGGCTGAGTATTAATTAAAGCGCCTATATAACTAACCCTTTATTTGAACGTGAGAGGATATCCTGAAGCTAAACATCTCTACTGTCATCTTCAGCTCCTACTGTTCTATCCGGTGTCCCTTGATAGGAGGCTTCTTCTGATCATGGCTATCTGCATCACGTTCGGGCTGGAGGGTAAGTTAGGCGAAGAGAAACCCAACAGATACCATGCTCTATGGCACTCCATCCCAACTGTCGATCTTAGAAGCATGAAACTGATTGATGCCAGAGTTCACCTCGCAGCTCCAGGGCTATGAGAATGTGGTTGCTTATTGCTATAACTGTGAGCTTGAGGTCTTAGGTGTTCTCTGTAGACTAGAGCTAACGAGCTAGGTCATAATTGGAATGCGCATTGTATTACGAGATGGTATGTTCATGTCTTGCTCATTTTTACCACGTATATTATATATATACTCACATATGTTCTATATGTTTAGCTGTGAATGCATAAGCTGATTCATCTCTTAGGCCGTGGTTTACCGTCTGTTTCATTGTACGCTGGGATATATCTACCCTGAAGGGATTGTCTATGATAGATACTGCATACTAACACTCTCGTTTAGCCTGTCATTCCTCTCTCTTTTCATAAGTACAGAGTACGTCGTTATTCTGCCCGTCTGTTCGAATCACTCACTAAACAAATTCCCCAGGAAGTAACATGTTATACATGCCGCGCCACACAAGATCTACGGTAAGTTCGTTCTAACAAAAACCCAGGAATCAAAATTGAATCAAGATGGAAGCGAAAGATTTGAGTCTCGCTTGTCCGCTATGGCACTATGACTAACTTAAACAGAGATCGACCCGACATAACACCAGCAACACGACCACCCCAGTTCCCACCGTACATGATTCCAGGTCATGGACTCCCGCCTGGTTCGGTCCCGCCTCAACCTCCTCAGCCGGCGTATGCGTATGGAGGGTTGCCGCCGCCAACGGGGCCTCCGCCGAAGTATACTTAGGTTACATGCAAGTGTACTAGGCATAGCTTTTATTCCATTGTGCAACTTTTTTTTTTCCTTCAGCCGCCGGCCCCCCCTTCCCTTCCCTTCCTGTTTGTTTTATTGATGCTCTGTTGTTTGTTTGGGTTTAGTTACTTCTTCCGTTAATTGCGGTCATTGTTATAATGATGCTCTTCATGCATGATTTGCATTGGTTTCGGTTCATTTTATTTGATGCTGATTGTTACTCGTTCATTTATTAATAGCTGTCTCTTCGAGTACTGCTTCGAGTACTGCTAGGTCTATATCCATGGTCAATCTGTGTCATTTGATCTATCACTTCTGGGACATATGTCAAGACAAGATAATATGCATTTAGCGAGCCATGACCTCTTCTATATCGACTTAACTGTTATATCCCAATTATCGACTCAGGTATCAAGGCTATATCTCATAAAGACAATAAATAAACCATCTCATAAGGCAACGCTAAAAAGAGTAAATCTCAACAGGGTTCATATCTCTCTCACGAGGCCTCTTTACCAGACTTCCCAAAAATATGGCCCGTCACCACCGTCTTCTCATTCACATCTCCATCGGCATTTCCAGACTCATCAGACTCCCTCCCGTAATATGCAGACGGTTTCTTGCCCGTAATATCAAGCATCATCATCCGCACAACGCGTAGCATGCTCTCACGTCCCTCGAATAGAGGGAACACGATGACACCAAATGCAGTGAAGAATAACCAGATGATTCCCACGATGACCCAGCCGGTGAAGAATGGTTTGCTGAATACGTACGAAGTTCCGTACATGGGGATCGGCCAGAGGATTAGGAAACAGAGGACCATGATGATGGTTAGAGTACGCGAATAGAGCGCTGCTCTGTTTAGTTTAGTAGCTTCTTCTTCCTCTTTGTAGGCGGCAACATTGTTAGCTGTTGTTGTGACCGGGGAGGGGTCTGTGGTTTGGCCAGGGATAAGCTCGATGTCGACATGCGCCGCTGCCGCGACGTCTCTGTCGTCCACCTTGCGGATGTTACGCATGGACTCGTAGTCGTAGTTCTGAGGGCCAAAAATGTAAGTCAGGACCGGGATGAAGACGATAGGACTTAGCAAGGCTGCAACGTTGCCTGCCAGCATTGGGTAACTATCGGAGGAATATTAGCAAAGGGAAAGGGCAAAGTATTACACGTATCACCTGGCGAATATCCAAGAAACCTACTTTGCCCCCGTAGTGGTCACATTCAAAGTTCCATACTGCGATTTGGCGGTGACGAGCCACGCAATGAGCGACACTGCGAGACCCATGACTGGTGAAGCAGCAGCAGCCACCCAGTTCTGGCCTTTCCAAAGCAGGGTCATCGCCCCCGGGATCACAGCAGAAGAGATAATGACGCCCATAAGCAGGTAAAGGTATCCCATACCCACACCAGCATAGTAAAGACCCGTAGAAAACCCGGCCATAATGAGGGCGTAGACGATACAGGTCATGTGAGAGACCCAGACAAGTTTCTTTCCCTTAGCTGTGCGGTCGATGTAAGCCTGATAGATGTCGTAGGTGAAGACAGAAGAAACAGCGATTAGCTGGGCCGAGAAGGCGGACGTCACAGCCATGAATATCATGAGCGTCGTAGCTACTGCTCCACTGTAACCCAGTAGTTTGACGGCAGCGTATGGCAAGACTAGACCAGCCGTGACGTCGTCTGCGCTGATCCGCTGCGAGCCCTCCAAAGAAAGTGCAGAAAGTCCCATTGTCGTGGCACAGAGCCAGGGAATCGCAAACCAGCAAAGACCCCCCAAAACATATCCGGGGAAGGCGTGGACCGGGCTTGCAGCAATGGCTGTCGAAAGTCAGTAAGTCGGAGCGACAGCAGAAGCCAATGGAGGGTGCACCTTTGTTGTAATATCCATTGTCAAGGAAAACAGTACTATTCCATTAAGTCAGCTAAATGAATGCGGCTCATGTTAAATGTGATAGATACCCAAAATTGCCTATGCATGGTCAGCGAACACGCGTGCAACAAAATGAGCTAGCATGACTTACCAACAAGGTTAATTACCCAGAAGATACCTCCCTCCTTCGATCTCATAGTGAGATAGCTGCCGCCGGCGTTTCCGTCGACGGGAAAAGCCTTGCCTGCCGCGATCAGGGCATCATAGACCTTTCCAGGCGACCCGAGGGCAGAGCTTGTCGCGTAGGCAGAGAACGCAAAGAGAAAGATGACAACAATGATGACCACGGTATGCATGTAGTCCGTGATAAATGTTGCTTTGATACCTCCAAAGACAGTATAAAGGACAACGCCAATGGGGAGTAGGAAACATGCCGCAACTGTATGCACCCCGGTCATGGTCGTCAGGACAGCCGAACCACCAGTGAGCAGCATGGCAGTGACAAGAATATTGGTCATCAGACAGAACACGATGAATACGACATGAGCTACGGTCCCATATCGAGCGCGAACGACTTCCAGGAAGGTATGGGCATTTGGGGCTCGTCTCTTCAGCTCAATGGCGAGCGTTGCGAAAAGGATGACCTGCACCGTTGCACCTATCCCCAACATGATCGTCAATCCAGCCGTCCCTTAGCTAGATAATATGCACAAAGACACCCACCGGACGCGTAGAAAAATGGTCCTGAAACACCATATTTGTAGGCAACGGCAGTCGACTGAAGGAGCGTTGCAGCCCACGTCCAACTACTAACCACCGCAGCAGCGACAAGCCCAGATTTCACGGACCGTCCCGCAGTCGAGAACATTTCAGACGTCTGCACTTCATGTTGATACCTGTAGTTTTGATGTTTCGGTAGATGGTTAGGGGTGTCCGAGAATCCAAGATGGCATTGATTGTGTGAAAGGAAGCTTACCTCCTCAAAGCCCAAGTAATGAAAATCATGACAAACGCAAAAGCAAACCCTAATCCGATAATAATTCCATATCCAAATGCCCGTGAAAGGGGAGGCACGAATACGACGGTACCCGCCATGGCCAGTTTCTGGGGAAAGCAAAGCTGTGCCTCTGGAGTAAGGTTGAGCGTTCAGCTTGGGGCCAACGCTTCAACGATCGAGATCCATCCACCGTGCTATATATGTCAGGTTCACTTATTTATTAGCATTATTATCAATAGATCAGCACCGAGTTCAACCTCCGAACTCGCAGACAGTATTGATTCCTTGACAGCGTCGGGAGTCTCAACCCCCCACATGGCATACATACTGCAAGGCCACCATGATATGCGCTGACGGATAGCTTCAGATCTCTGCCAGGAGAGGCAATGGTACTGCACATCCCTCGCAGCGGGCAGGGGTATCTGATAAGCGTAAACAGCATTTCGTAATGTCATCATAGAATGCTCTGCATGCTCTGCAACCGACAGGTTGTACAGACGAGGGACCTTCTTGGAGAGGAATGAGTTGCCGCTGTAGACGCAAGCCTAGCTCAACCTAGCTCACGATTCCGAGAAAAAAAAAACAACAGTAGAAGCGAAGATTGGTCTCTGATCGATTGATGGGTTTAACCTTGCAGATCGTGTTATCAGGCCTTTTTTCCCTGTGCGGGTGAATAGAATAGGAAAGTAATACTGCTCGGCCATGTCCGCTGGAGGTGGTTGGCTTGAGATAAGCACGAAATTAGCCCTGCAACGGTTCCTGATAACGCATGCTACAGCAGAGTTGTTATTCAATGCGTCGAGTAATGGTAAGTTTTAAATAATACTAACTGATTCTTCCGGGATTTCATATTATTCCACCCTGCCTGGCCAGCATGTTCAGCGCAAGCGTTGCGACGTTGGATTGATTCTGTGCTGCTTGATCCCTCTACAGATATTCTTACACTCACAACGCCATAAGTTATAACCATGCTATTTCGCAACAGAACAGCTAAAACACAGGCTATTGTACACATGCATTTCCTCTGCATCGCAACCATTTCCCCAGCAGGCGATGCCCAAGCCAACGGCCTTGGCACTCAAAGCCACAATCAATGACCAAGCATCGCAACGCGCGGAGCGGCACAGCATTCTCTCTAGGCATAATTGGTCCACACAATCGAGGTCTATAAAAAGAAGAGAGAGTATCCCTATCCTGCAGATGGGATCGCAGTCGCGAAGAAGCGTCAAATTGAAGCGGAATATAAGTTTGCACCAACGAAAAAGGAAAAGAGTAAAAAGGCTGTATCAAAGAGAATGAAGAGGGTATAAAAGTAGGACGATCGCGTTGGTAGTTTTGATACCGTGCTCGAGACTCCGCGTATTTCATGAATACCAATTGAAATTTACCAGATAATTTATGACATTTCCACCCCTTCTACCGGCCACGAAATATTTGGAACTAGGTGGAATGACGTGCAGACATTCTTCACGAGGAGAATTTGCGAGTAATCTTGGCAATGACTGCGTAAACGAAGGGGGTATATATATCAGTCCATGCTCCTCAAACGAACTGCGAAAACGAAACTCACCATGCAGGCCGACAACGGAAAAAATGAATCCGAGACTGAGAACCAGCACGACGACAGGGTCAACCTTCAAGCCTGGGCTCTCATCCGTGTAAAGCTTGAGCATCGTGCCCGAGGAACCGCCAGCGCCCGCCGCACGAGTAGAGCTTGGCCTAGCATTCCGCAGAGACTCCTTATGGTCGGCGGCCGCGCGACGGCGCAACGCAGCCCGAGGACCACCGGGCGGTGCTGGCGAAGAAGGACGGACGACCGATGAGGCAGAGCCGGAAGAAGCGCCGGGGCCAGCAGGGGACTTGGAGTCTGGTCCAGACTCTGCGCCGGAGGTCAAAGGCGAGGAAGGACGAACGGAGGCCTGAAGAAGCGAACAGGGACAGGTTAATATTAAACTGCCAATCATTGGAAACAATGTACTGCTTTTAGCAGAGAAATGGAGGTCTCCGCTGCTTTGGAACAAGTAGCAATTCGTTGCAATGCAGAGTGTCCATGAAGAATGACAAGTTGCGGGATTGCTGGCTCACCATTATGAAGGAGACTAGGCAAGGAAAAAGAGGGAGGGTAAAGAAAATGAATGAAAGCGTAAGTAAGCTGAAGAAGATTACAAAATTACCACACAAAGATGATGAGGAAATGAAAGCGAGACGAGGCTGTGGTCGAACTTTGGCTGAAGAGTTGCAGTCGAGGCGGAAGAGGCCACGCTCACCAGTTTCTCGATCTGGTACGATCTCGTACAGTACAATACAGTATGATTGACCACTCCCTACATTGCTGTAAAGGATAGAAAAACTGTTTCACTCTGCAATCCATTTCTTGAGAAATAGGAGATAAATTAACAGTAGACAATATATATATATATATATAACTCAATGGGCTCATCTCAAATGATTTCAGGTAGACGAGCAAGAAGAAGCAAAAACCGACAATGTACACCCAGTCATCAAAGAGCTTCAAGCAAGGAGGTATCATATTGAAAGCCCTGAAAATAAATAAGATAAAAAGATGAAAGAATGCGCCATCAATGTATTTTCCAAAAAAAAAAAAAATAAATAAAAATATAAAAAGATATATGTTTATATTCGTGAAACAAAACTCCATGACCCAGGGGAGCAAGGAATGTTGAGGAGGCTCTTCCTCATAAGTATATTTTCGCGCGCAGAGCAAGCCGTCTTCCTTCCTTGAGCCAATAAATTTGTCCTTCAGTCGTCGCATTAATTAAAGGGTATCTCATTGTAGGTACTCAGTCGATCATCATTCGGGATGTTGGCATCTTGCCGGCGATATTTGTTGACAGCTCTGTTGTCTCCTTTGCCTCTCCGCGAGACTTCTTCCGGTTGATATGAGGCTTCAGGCCCTTGTGGAAATTACTCATGCATATGCAGGCATTCATAATCGTCATAATAATTAAAATAAGTGTGATGACAGCGAAGAACGTGAGCGATCTTCGCGCTGGTTTATATTGGTCCTCCTTCGGCGGGGTGTACATCCGGACTAATTTGAAGAGGAAGTATGCCATGGCTGCAAAATAGAGGACCTAGAGATATACAGTTAGCGAAGAACAACACTAATAAGGTAAAAAGTGGGTCACAGCATACAATGGTAGCTGCCATGCCGAGTGAGCTTTCGCGTCGGACAAAGAATGCTGCAAATAACAGAATAATGATAGTCACAGGTATCGCAGCGATTGTAAGAGCAAATTCGACGTCTGTCTTCGTGACGATAACAATGAATTGAACTGTGAACCCCAGGAAGAAAAAGAAATCGAACTTCAGCAGAGCGATATAGATCTAGCACAAATTAGCTGATCTATCATGCGAAGGGTGCTAATGGGACGAACCTGATATGCAAGATATCGGCGCTTCATTCGCAAATCGGCACTGATATGTTTGTAGATTGTCCATGCGAACTCATCGTACAGCTTCCATGCGATGAAGATCATCACCGCTGACCCGACTGCCACGACTATTGGAATAGCAACAAGAAATGGCTTCGACTCTGGCCACATCTTCTGGCTAATGTTGTGATCCTTTTCCAGCTGCAAGACGGCATCCTTGATTTGCTGTGCCTGGACCGCACCATAGATCAAAAGACCAACGTTGCAAGCACAAAGCCCAATGACCTGGATGGTATTTTTCAGGCGCAGAGCATCGTACACCAAGACCAATTCATATATGAATCCAAAAATATAGAGCGCCAGAAAGGTTGGGATGGTCTTGGATGCAGTCTCCCCGTCGGCGTCACGATGGATGTGGACCTGAAAATTAGCGAACACGTAGCTAGAACCGCGCGCACAAAAATCGTCAGCAACCGGGGGCGTGCATGGATCGGCTTGGACAACAGGACATACCATTCAAGAGCAAGGGTGACTATTGTTTGCACGAGAGTCGCTAGGATGAAGGACCAGGTCCATCGTGTATTGGGAATGTACAGCATCTTGTGACGACTGTTGCTTGGTGGCACACTGACATAGCCTTCCCTTGTGCGGAAACCAGCGACACTTTGCCGCAAGGGAGGACCCGAGGAACCCCCCAGCAGAGACGTACGGGACTCGTGTGAATAAATTTTGGAAAGCTGCCCCTGCGCGGAGCTCGAAGAACCTGATAAGGAATGCACTATGTCGGATGGCCACACAAAGTGGCTCGTTTAAATGCTGTGAAGCAAAAACTGAGCTACTGCTCAAGGGGGCTGACGAAGGTCAGGCTGAATTTCTGTGGGGTGACAGCGTGAAATCTGCAGGTCGCAACGGGTCTAAAAGAAAGTAATTTTGTATATGTTAACGAGGGTCTGAATTGCAACGAGGCTGAGTACAGGGCAGTGGAAGACGGAAAGAATGTGGCTTTTCTCGAACGGGACGAAGATGTTGCAGCTGATGCCGAGAGGTCTGAAACGTCGCGTGTCCGAGGAAGAGGCTCTGCGATGATCCAATTGCACCGCCGCTGCTGTGATGGTTAGTAACGCGGAAAATCAAAATATGAATGATAATTTAACGAACGCATGATCAACAGGAAGACTGACCAGGGTCCAGCACTGAGTGGCAGACGTTTGTACGGAGTGCTCTGTGCTGGATAGACTTATAAAGGGCGGGGAGATTGGTAATATTAGAAAATAATGGGATCCACTGTTTTTCTGGAGGGATATTGATTAATTAACAGCAATACAGAGGCCTGGAGAGTTCTTCGTAAACTGGCTGCAGTGTCTTCCTCGTATCCCTCTGTGCTTGGCTTGGAGTCTGGATACGGAGTAGATGAACGGGGCGTATCTGTGCGCTCGTACCCTCCGGAGCGTACTGTAACCATGGTATTACGGCTGGTGTATCTGGGTACAGCCCGTCAGCACTAGAGCCACTAGATCCGCCCGACTAGCCCGAACCAGTTAAGCTTACCGAATACTAATATAAATAAAGCAACGCGCTGTCATCTATTTATTATTGGTAGGTATGAGACATGTCTGTATTCTGCTCAGATGCACATGCTGTACCGCCGTAGGGCTCTGCAGAAGAAACGGCATTCCTGACTTCCCAGCATCGCATCTTGGACATGAACAAGCAAGGCCTGGGGAGTATCGGTATACTTCCCGGATTAGCCCCATATTAGCCATCTGTCAGCCAATGAGCCGTTGCAATCTGACACAGCCTTAAACTCTCAGTCCCAGCCATCTCGATCGTTCCGGTAATTTTATTTTATTGAGAATTAATATACAGTAGACGCCACGGTACCAGGGCACAGTGCGCTGGAGAATTGCAACGCCGGCTTGGGGTGGCTATGCTTAATCAAGCCACATGGTGGCTCGGCATCACAGGCACTTGACGGTCGAAATTGGGCTGTTCCTTGTTACCACATTCAATTTCAAGGTTTAATCGGCCATGCGAAGAACTGGTTAATTAACTATCTGGCATGTCAGACTTAGACCCCATAGTGCACACACATTTAAGCTCTGGGGTCAATCGTAGTAACCGACAGAAATCGCTAATATACTTCCAAGTCTTGTCACCTCCTTCGCTCCCTCTTTTTCGCATAGACTCCAAAGTTCACTGCAATGTCGATCTTAATCGCGCAGGAAGTAGTAGTAGTCCTGGGGAATGACTTGACAGACAGCAGTGTATTTCTATTATGACACATAACATCCACCTGTTTTTCTATCAACGGTACCACGGGCTAAATCCCCCAGACTGTTGGCTCACCACGCTCAGGGCTTCGACAGTACTTAACCAAGGTATCATAATGAAAGAGGGCCACAAATGAGCTATTAACTGTACAGACAAGAAAATCCACAAGCTAGACATCCAAGGTTGGTAAATAAAAGGAGTCACCGGCAGAATTACACACTGGGAAGGCGGTACCCACAACCTCCACCCACTACATATAAGAATTTCCCGCACAATCTTTTTTTTCTCTTCTTTTTCTCTCTTCTCTCTTCAAGCGCCATCCCCTCCAATGCTGCGTTTCTTTGCTACACACAACAAGGTTGGAACACACCTTGTTCTACATGCAAATGAGAAATTCGGAGGAATCTTCACCCACCCAGTAATCCGCTCCTACTTTTTCTATAAAAGTAAGGGCCGGTACTGCCCGTGAGGGTCTGGTGTGAATTCAAAACACTTCTATTCCACATCTGCAACAGGCATCAGAAACATCGGGGCCGTCTTTTATTAGTCGGGTTTTCCCCCTGGGAGAGTCGTTGCGAAGATTGTGTGCGTGGTCGACTTTGCTCACGCCGCGTGACACTTTAGTGCAATACGCAGCATACCTTGTCTTTCCCGTCTGGGGGGACGGTATCATTCGATTCCGATTATTCCGGAGGGGATGGCGCTTCATTAATTTTTTCTCCAAGGTCAGTGTTGTCTCTTGCCCCTGTCCTAGATGGAGTTATAAGGGGGGCTGCTGGAAAGAACTGTTTGAGAAATCCTTGCTAATTATAGGGTTTCTCTTCGGGATCCATTGATATGGTTCCCATAGGGCGAGTGGATTCGTGTGGCATACTTGATGCCGATGTTTTCGCATCAAGAGATGGGATTGTGGACTCGACTGGTATACTTGAACATACATACACCCTCCATTGTCTGGATCATTGATCATATGATGAACTCATTACGGATGTAAACTCACAGACCTGTTCTGAATGCGCAAATCCATGTGGATATTTCCGTTGCCTTCCTTCTGATGATCAATGTCCCATCTCTTCTTAATTCACAAGTCCTTTTTGTCTTTCATGTTGCGAAGACACATGTACAATAGTTTTCTTTCAGAATCAATTGGGCTGCTGGCACTATAACTTTTCAAACAGAATCTGCTGGGAGTGTAGGCATCCACATACATGCTTAGAAATCTCGTCTAGATGATTGCATTCGACTGACCTTGAAAGAAAAACAAAATAAAGCAGTACATACGCCAGCAGGTATATCTAAAACTTAACATTGTGGTCGAAAATTCTTCAACAACTCCACAAGAGCTCCTGCCCTTTAGGTCTCCCTTAACAGGCTATATTCCATGCAGTTCACTGAATCAGAGTTTGAAAAACTCCTAATTAATAGATATGAATTTTGAGGCTTCCGAAAAAATCCCATGTGATTCCTCGTAAATGTCCATTTTATTCCCCTAGATGCCATTTTTTTCGGTGTTTCGTACGTTTTATCGTCTGATGCCTTTCGAAGTTTACTCCTCATCTCCGATCTGAATTAGGCGTTAATACAAATGCAGAGAAGACGTATATATTGAGCACAATAATTAAAACGTACCTTTGGAGCAAGGTAGAACCTCAAATGGCCGCTTCCCAAGCCGTACTCGACGAGCAGAGGCACCTCTTGGGACAGACAGATCTTCACCTGGTCGGACAGATTTGTAGCCTTGCAGAAGTTCACGAGATACTTGAGCGAGAAGGTGAGGGCGACGGGTTCAGAGAGAGAAACGGAAACGTTCCGTTCGGGCTTCTCAACATTGGTGTATGGGCGAACAGTGACTGAGCCAGAGCCGATGTCGCCTTGGCATGAGAATTTAACACCTTCCTTGGTGGCCTCGATAGTGACTAGAGAGGGTATTCAAGTCAGTATGCTCTCTCTGTGTGTGTATATAAGAGAAAGAGGAACTGGATTCACAAACCTGACTCGGAAAGTGCATTGAGATCTCTGCAGATGCGCTGGAATTCCGCCGACGGCATGTCAACAGTTGCGCTATATTCTGTCTCCGGGATGGCCAAGTGGTCTTGGTCGATGTCCATAAGTTTGATGTCATATTCGCTTAAACGGTCAGTCTCCTTGCTCTCGAACATCAAGTTGACGGAATCAGGAGAGTCTTCCGCCCTGAGCGTCAGGATATCTTCAGGCTGAGCAGCTCGTAGCACCTTGGTCAAGGAGACCAGATTGATACCAAGAGCAATGTTGCGGTCACAGCGGTAAGGAGAGAAGCCCTCGGCCTTGAGGATCATGGAGACCAGGGCTACGTGGGAATTGTCCATAGCCTGAAGAGCGATGCCGGTGTCATTGCAGTCGAAGTTGCAGTCCTGGACGAGATCCTTGATGGCATCGACGACCTGGTGATTCAAAAGAAAGTCAGCGTCTGAATTGGGCTCCAAACTCAGCTGCGTCAGTAAAGCCGTGATCACATACCCGCTTGAGAAGACTTGCTTGTTCTAGCCGTGCTTCCAACACTGAAAGACTGTTAGAAGGGCTTGCGTCGGCTTTCAATGTCTAGTATGTCCTTACTCTTGCAATGTGATCCGCGTGTGTGAATTTGAAGTGTGGATGTAGAAGTGGAAGGAATTTAGTATAAAGATTTTGAATGTCTAAGAGTTGTATTGGGATATTTATTCGTGTCTGGCGTCTCGAGAAGCTTAGGAAGTGGCAGGGGAAGGTTGTTGAAAAAGATTGAAGAGAAAACGTAGCAGCCAGAAGGGCCTCCTAATTCGCGTTTTGGGGTGGGATGCAGCTTTTGCGGGACGCGTGCACGAGTCGCGCGTCATGGATGCTGATATACCCATTTCAGGTTAGTCTGCCAAGCCTTAAACTGGCGAAGCATCGCGACTCCAGGGTGTATTCGACCTATCTACTCATAAATGACCATGGGTTGTGGGAAGTTGTAACAATATTTATTTACAATTTATTTACTATAGTGCATTCTATCAGATACATACATTTTGAAGTGTTGTGCATGGAAGATGTGTGGCTGGATTATTCCAGCAAAAAGACAAAGTGAAAGTATATGTGAAGACCGAGATGAAAACAAAGGAGACAAAGATAAGTTGCAGTCTTTTATAAAATGAACGAAAAGATATGTGCTGCAATGTAAGATAAAATATTAAAAATGAATGAAAACGTACATGTTATCATGTAAGATAAAATATCAACACCTGACGCCAATCCTCTATGCAACGCTGGGTATCAAATTGCAGGCTCCGAAGGAATCTCAGTGGAAGGGGGAAACGGCAAGCAAATGAGATAATAAGTTTCATCAAATGCTAGTAACGCGTTTGGATGTCTTCCCTCGTGGCCGTTGCTTTATCACCATTTCGAGTTCCTTCATCATGCTTGTGTTCGCATCGATTCGGTCCCGCGCGGCCATCTTCTTCGCGCGTTCTTCCTTGACTCGGGCAATACGCTCTTCCCTAGTAAGTGAAGCCCTTTTCCTGCGAGGAGTTATATCCGCTTCAAAAATCTCCTCGTCATCGACAAAATAACTCTTACTCGGGCTTGGCCTGTCACCGTTCAGGGCCTTAAGGGCATCCGCAGGGCCACCTTCAACAGCGGTGGCGCCACTCAGGCTAAACGCCGGAGACGGAGGCGAGGTTAAGTTCGTGGAAGACCGTGGAGTGCGATCCGCAACTGACTGTTTGTCCAGGGTATTCATTAAGGAAGACTTGCCATCTTCCCATTCCTGAACGAGGTTTCTTAGATCTGTCCCGATGGATTCGTATTGTGCAAGAAGCGTCGCCTGTAAATCGCTTGCGTTTTCTGTTTGGTTCAGATTTGTGTAGGATTCCTCGCGTATTATGTGCATTTTAGCATGTAGAGCGCGAATCCCCTGAGAAAGAGAGTTGAGTTTTCCGTACTGATAACGGAGGTTGTCTTTGCTGGGAGAGGGGGCCGGCGAAGAAGAAGCCGGAGCTGCAACAGTGCCATCTGAGAAAGTCAACATAATTTCCCTTTTCAATGATACCCGCATTACATACTGTCCTGTTCATTAAGAATATTGGTCATCCTCCGCATACTTGCCCCGGTTACAGTAGCGAGGTTCCGCATCTCTTCAATGGCGGTACTCCACCTGGCAATATCGGAACCCCCACCATCGGCACTAAGTGCCAGGAGACAGCAAAGGACGCTCTTCCTTACACTATGTAGGCGGCCGAAAAGATTGCGGAGGGAGCGCAAAGAATACTGGTCCTCCTCCGGCTCGGATAGGCCTGCTTCGGCCTCGATGAGTTCCTCCACCGAAATATCATAGATATCGTAATATTTTTCCAGGTGGCCACTGTCTGTAAGTGGTTGCAAAGTGCGCTGGGCTTGAACATACCGCCCCAGCATTGAGAACAAGCACTCCGAAACTGTCCGGCGCAATCTTAGACACCGACGTGTCTGTCTCAGATGTGTTTGATCCTCGAGTCTGCTTATCGGGGGTGGGGGGGTACTTCTACGCGAGAATCAGTGTCATTCAACAAGGAGTCTTCTCACGTTTCCAAACAATATGGATAGACATACATTCTGTACCCCCTCGAGACCAGCTCAACCTCCTGTATGAAAACAACAGATGCAGAAGCAGCAGAATCGAAGCCCTGGGCATTGCTGACGAGGGTAGCAGCGGCTTGAACCGCCTGATGCCGCAAGTACTTGAGCCACTGTCGTCTTGCAAAAGCAAAGAAAGCCATACCAAGAAGCGGCACAAGGATGATAAGCACACCGACCTTCCGGGGATTAAACCCAGAGCCAGTTCGTGATCGACCCCAATGCAGGAGCCAAGCAATTGAGAAAGATGTTGTCCCAGTGACAATAGCACCCTGAAGACCGAAATTTGCCGAATGCGATGGTATCTCTGCTGGCCTCCATGTCGACATCACATCCGCAGCCGAAGTATATGATGGTGCACTATGTTCATTCAACAACTGCGAGGCGACAATCACGTAACCGAACTGTTCGAGAAACCTTTCATTGTCATTCCGTCCAATACGCGAATTCAATAGAGACTTTTTGCCCACCTTCTTATCAGCTGAAGCTTTCAAAAGACATAAGAGACAAGGGCCATACCGAACATGCATCGTAAAACCTGCTGAATGCTGTCTTCCGCCCCGGAGAGTTTAGATCAAGAGGATCTGGAAGCTTATTCCGGACGCGTTCTTGAAATCTCGAAGTCCCCCGAGGTGCAAAATTTTGGGTCAAGTCAGACGCGTTATCCTCCCCGACATCTGTCTCCGGAATCACCCAGTCATGGTTGTCTTCGCCTTCGCCTGAATGATTCTGGAGTGTGAATTTGCATATCCCATGACGCAGCAGTTTCGAGACCTTACCTCGAAGATACTCCGCCAAGGGTGAATTTTCATAGACCAGGGATTCCATGGCCAGCTGGCATCCCGTTCTCGTACCTATATGCCGATAAAGAGGTGACGTAGAAAGGGGTGACGCAGCTCGGTGGATGGTAACACTGAAACGAGGGACTGAAACTGGGGACAGAGACAGCGTGACTAGCCCATAACAACCACATAGACTCCAGCCCCGTCAGAGCGCCGCTAAGGTAATGAAGAGGGATGAAAGGGTTGGGAAGTTGGCGGTCTGGCCTAGCTGTCGCTGCCTGCACAGCAGCACGAGCTGATAGTAGTACGAAGCAACAGTCGAAACACGAAAAGGGAAAACAGGACAGCTGTTATTTTATATCACAAGACACACGATTCTTGAATTCCTCGCTGGCCAGAATAATGAAACAGGCACACATATGAACGAAGGAAGTTGGAAGTTGGCAGATGAATTGCACGATCGTAGACTCGAAACGCAATAATGCAGCTAATCTTAATTGGCGGCGAATCGGAGATTGCAGTCACGGGAGCAGGAGCTCCGTGGCTTCTCCTGATCCACTCGCTGACTCATCTTCAATTAAAACGTGCACGTGACAGAAGCGCGTTCAACTTCCGATACAACTCTGTAATTATCACGGAGAACTCCGCGTCACTTACAACCGGTCGTGTACAGCATACGTACGCATACCTGCGGAATTCCCAGTAGTCTGATCGGCGGCAGTAATCAGGTGGAAGATACATGTGCATTCCGCAGACGGGGTTCAAAATGGGCTCTCAACACCAGAAAATGCAAATCCAAGTTTCAAACCTAGGTTGCAGATCTCCTGCCTAGATCTGCCAGTAATTGACCGTTGGTTGGCTCTGCAACTAATCCTTGGATCCTAATAATAATGCCTGAACTTTGGAGATCCCTTTCCTGCAGGCAACTGGAGCATAATGGGCCATGGCTGTTCGCGTTGACCTCGGGACAGTCAGTCACGTGAAATGCATGCCCCGCGAGCGCGTTGCGCTGGCAACCAGAAGCCTATCAACAGTCCGGCCTCACCGTTCTTTCGAGATCGTGTACGTCAGTTGGCAGATAACCAGCACAACGACAGAAAACAGTTTGGCTGGAACGTCAAATATCTATTTTTCTACGTGGTAATCTTAAATTGCACGTTCTAAGTTTTCTCTTTTACTACTGTATACAATTGTTGTTTCAACGTATGTTGGCGCACTGCATTTCCCAAAGCACTTGTTTACCTCGTGTTTCTGTGGGACTGTGAGCTACAGGGTATCTTCGATTGAAGATTCGATATCTTCCTTGCAAGTTGGGAAATACTCACGCGTTGTGGTCAAGTTATGAGCGCAATGGCAGACCTACTTGACAGCATCTCTACCCCCTGCCCGTCGCGGCTGAAAACCTCACGATCAGATCGAAGCAGTAACGGAACCTCCGCACATATCGGCTTATTGGAAAATCGTTTTAATTCTTTTGATAATACTAGAGAACTCGATTATGCAGCTGAGATACGAGCCCCTGTTCTGACAGGGGCAAAACCCAGGCGACGCAACAGGGCAGGAGCTTCGTCTTTTCACATACATGAAGATGAAGAGGCCAAGGCATACGATCATACTGGAAAAAATGAAAGCAAGGTCGAATCGACGATGAGATTTTCGAATCGCAAATCTTCCTTACTAGCCCAACCAGCTCAGAGATTTCGGCCAAAAGTTAGCTTCGCGACCAATATGTCTTCGTGGCAAGAGACGAGATCAAAGTCCAGGCCTGAGAGAGACAATGTGGAAATTAACAACGAGGAAAGTTCTCTTGGGAAGATGGATGGAACAAACAGAGAGGATCGACCCAAGGACGTCTATAAAAAGGCAGTGCGCCGTAACACGGTCTATATCCCTCCCGACGACACGACCGTCGCCAGCGCGTTTATGGGACTCTTCAGCCCTCTTAAGTCACAAGACATCAACTATAATATCCCAGAAGATACATTGATCAACAGCTTGGAGGCACAGATAGCAAGAAAACGGCTGGCAAAGAAATCCTCCACAACGTCTACGCGAAGGACTCCGCTGCAAGCAAGCTCGAAGATCCCTCAGCAAAACGCGGTGCATGTTGACGTCCCAGGAAAGAATGGTGGGAAGGAAAACATTCCTCCTGGGACATTGCTGAATCGCTGCGATGATAAGACATGCGGGCAGAAGATGCTTGTCTCCGACGAGCGGCTGCTAGGAAGCAAACGAGAGACAGACAAAGTGCTGGCTCCATTTAAAAATCAAGCTCGACCCAATAAAGTTCAAAATTCTGTGGGAATCGGAAATAAGACCCTATCATCCAAAGAGCCTTCTACAAAACGAGCAGCGCTGGTGACGAAGCAAAACAAGGCTAATATATCAACAGCGAGCAATAATATATCGAGGCGAAAATTTGCGACTGAAGACAAGTTCTCATCTACCACGAGGTCTTCGGTCCCCATTACACTTTCTAAAGTTACAGTTCCAGCTCCAAGGCTTCGAAGCCGAAGTGAGAGGTATCCATTGCTAACGGAAGATATTTCGAATCCTGCAATGTATGAGGATAATTGGCTGTCGCACCAGGAAATAGCAATAACACAGCTGGTGAATCAATTATTTGATTATGCAAATGGCAGTGGATGTTCCACCAGCTCCGAGACTCTTAGACAGGAGCTTCTTGGGATCTATCAAACCGATTTTTTTACACAGCTATACGGACGAGTCAAAGCATCTCTATTATACGGTTCCTTGAGCATCCCGAAAGACATTGCTAGGAGTAGTCGATTGAAGCACGATGTGGGCCTGAAGAGGAAGTTCTTGGATGCCTGGCTACAAGTCTATGATCCGGCTTCGTTGAGAGCAGCAGCGGAGACTGTCCTTGGCCGAAGAATACCTCACCAGCCCAATGCGACTGGGCAATCAAACAAAAGCGAGAAGATGTTGAAACGAGATTTGGAAGTCTTCTTGGACACATTCTTGCTTCAGAATGAGGATATGCATCATCACACGACAGATTCGAAGGGCGCTTCCGCAGATGTGGCGAGTTGGGAATATGCGCGTACAGTACTTCGCAGCATTATGATTATTGTCCTCCTGGATAAGGCGCGAGTAAGTCCTGGAGCGGGACTTTCATGCTGTCTTTTTGCATCGTCATCGCCATATAAATCATCTGTTGCCGTGCTGCAAGCTTTGGGCCGCTTGCTCCTACCATCATCTGGAGACATTACAAAGCAACTCAGTCATCTGGGTTGTAATGTCTACTATAAACAACATCAGCGGAAAGAGTACGACTACCACATTGAAAATCTGGCAGTGGATCTTAGAGACGGCGTGCGGTTAACCAGGATTGTGGAGATACTCCTTTATCCCTCGACCTCTTTTCTGAACAACGCCAATTCAGATTTGGACACTCTGACAACACCGCGAGTGCAGAATGGGAGGACTGTTTCAGAAGAATATGACGATTGGCCTCTATCTCAGCAATTAAAGTTCCCTTGTACAAGCCGCGCGGCAAAGCTATTTAATGTGTGTGTTGCCCTAGAGGCGCTGGCCTCAGCCAGCGGCGGTGGAGTTATTGTCGACAATATGCGTGCAGAGGATGTTGTAGACGGTCATCGCGAAAAGACTATAGCGCTATTATGGGAGCTTGTTAGCAAATGGGGTCTTTCTGGGCTCGTCGACTGGGACGATTTGAGAAAGGAGATTGATCGTCTGAAGCGAAAAGCGAAGGACTCGGTTCAATTGAACGGAGAACGCCAGCTTGATTTACAGGATGACGAGCATACTTCGTTACTCACGCAATGGGCGTCCCTCCTTGCGGGATTGAAGGGCTTACGTATAGAGAATCTCACCACAAGCTTCGCAGACGGGACAATCTACGAAAGTATTGTGGAAGAGTATGAGGATTATATACTTGAAAACGCAACTCGATACAGCCAGCACATTGACGAAGCGCATAACAATAACAAAGCCTATGGCAGTCCCTTGGCTCTCCGACTCCGGGCGCTAGGGTGCAGCTCACAGTTTTGTCAGTATACCTCTACCTCTTTCTTCCGAGCTATATATAGCAAACTGACTTTTTGAATGGTGATAACAGCGTATCTTGTATCCCCTACAGCCTCTGGCTCTTCTCATATTTTCAACCGAGATTTCACTCTTGCTTCTCTCGCTTTTCTCTGCTCCCGTCTCCTCTCTGCTTCGAGACGGCCCCGAGCGGCCACAGTGTTGCAGCGTGCATGGCGATGCATCTTAGCGCGTCGAGAATCGCATCTGCGTACTCTTGCAGGGGAGGTCGCGAGACAGTGTGCGGCTGTCATCCAAGCAAGAGACAAGATTCTTTGGGCAAAGGGGGTGATTGTGAAGTGGTGGAGAAATCTAAGGGCTGCAAGACAGCGTCGCGCACGTACGACGAGGATGAGAAGTCAACCTGGGAAGATTGGTTAATCCCAGGGTCTATGGAGAATGTCTGACGAACTGACTATTGGTCTGTAATATAAGGCCGGAGTTTTATGAGCTATTATTGGGTTATGGTCATGGCTTGGGTATTTACTCTTGCAGCACGGTTAGGTCTACATCAGAATGCATCGTACAGATATTCAAATGAGCCCTTTGTATCCACGAACACTGTACACAAATAGGCACCCTTTTGACTTTTCCATGTTGACAACGACCATACAGCCCCGAGTCCACCACAACATGCTCTCATTCAATAGTTGATAACTTGTTTATTCTCACGAACATAGCTACTGATAGATAGTAACGGACCACGTTCCCGAAACTCACGCATCTTTTTACCCTTCAATCCCCAGGCAGATATCACCCCTTCTCCAAGTTGATACTCCCACTCGGTAATTAATGTGCAACGCAGTTTGACCCATTTTGGGATCTCTCTCGAGCTTCAGGTATTTATCACTTCCCATTTCATCAATCTCACCTCGAAATGAGAATTTCAATTAATGCAAGCGTGGCATTTTCTGCACCGCGTGTGCTATTGCCTCGTATAGCTTGTCGACATAATCGCTCTTGATGAGTCCGCGTTTAGCGTAGTCGTTGAGATCGTAGTCCCATATTTCTGTGGAATCTTCTTCTGGATTTGGTCCTATATCTTTTGTGGGGTCCTTGTAAAGAATCCATTTCTTGACCATGTTAATAGAAAGAAATCCGACTGGATTAAGATTGCTAACATACCATTAGGCGTATAGGGAGGTACGTCCAAGACCTTCAAGATTTCCAGGGTCGTATGAGGTACATTAATTTTCAGAATGGAACTTTTCCCTTAAGAAAGTGACAATGAGATGAATCATATCGTAAGGTAAAGCCACCATCTGTCCTCCCTATATTCTGCTGTGATGGCAATATGTATTTTGAAGACTCCACGCAACATCGGGGGAATATTCTACTATGACAGTTTCAGACTGTAGTCGTATACGTACGTATACTTCATCCAAACATAGCATATTCTCCCTTGCAAATTTCCCTATGCTCCTGAAGTAATTTAGCAATAAGATCGTCCCTGGGAAGTATACGACTTGTCCTCTTTTGGGGTCTATTTTTCTTTTTCCTGTTCTGGACAACAAACAGTACAGTACAATGATTGAACGCCAGTCATGTCAATAACGCCTCACTGGCTTAAAATATATCTAATTTTGTCCTTGAATACGGTGCACTGTTTTTCATTGTCCACAGTATTTTCTACTGCCCAGCCAGCTGGCCAAGCAAGTGATCTTGGCTAGTCATACCCAATTCAGTTGGATATGGATCAGAGGTGCCGCGTCTGGATATCAAATACTAAAAGGATGCCGTAGCATTCGTAGGGATCGTGGTGAATGCTTTACACCGTCTAGTACATCGTGGAGCTCTAATTTACATGCTTAATTGCTTGCTCAAGCTTTTTCGCCCCTAATATACAGGAGTCGGGATACTCGGTTGTAGGCACCTTTTCTCCCGGAACATATATACTCCGGATCCCGGACCGGATTATTGTATAATCCACCTGTCCGAAATAGTACATCCTCATTCAAACTCGAAGATGCCAATCTGAGTAAAAACATCATGTGACTTACACTCAGCACATGACCGACCAATATGTCAGGTGACAATACCATAGGGTTTTCATCGGACGCGGGCCTCACATATCTTTCAGCATGATGGTACATCAGTCCACAGAGCCTATATTGTACAGGAATTGTTTACTGAGATGGGGATTGATGTTATGGAACGGCCTCCTTATTCCCCTGAGCTGAATCCAATTGAGAATCTTTGGGCATTGATGAAAGCAAAAATATATGAGAGATACCCTGAATTGGAGAAGGCTCGTGATACTGAAGAGACCCCATGTCAATTGATTGAGGCAGCTAAGGAGGCATGTCATACTATTGATGAAAGTGTGCTTCAAAACCTATGCAATACTATGCCTCATCGTGTACAGGCAATGCTGGCTGCAGACGGTTGGTATACGAGCTACTAGGCATGAGAGATTAGCTTAATTATTTTCCTATTTAGGAAGCGGTATCACTAGCGTGTTTTGAGGTTCTCCAAATACTTTTGTCATGCCATTGTATGATTATGTTGACATCGGCTGATAGTATCAGTTTAAACATCATCAGAGCTTCCTAGGCTTCCTAGGAGGCATATGATGGACAGTCATATTGATGCATATGGCATCCATAACAAAGGACGCTATACATATGTACTTTTTTTCATCGACATTGAAGGCTTCCCCTTCCATTTTAGTGCTCAGATCTTGACACCTTGTGCTCACTGAGGATGCCCCGAGCATACCCCAAGTGCTCACCCATGATGAGAAATATGCACTGAGAGTCACCCTGAGGTGGTGGCATCCCGAAAGGGAAAGTTTCTATGATGATAGAAAGAAAATACATATAGTGACATACAGCGGTACGGAGTAAAACCTGAAGACTCTATCTCCGTACTCCGTCTTCTCAAAAATCAGTCCGGGGAAGAAATACCGTGGCCTGCAGATCATCTGAGTTGCATGTGTTTGCCAAGCAGGGTTATTTCTTGGAGCAGAGGGTATTGTTAAAATCTCTAATATAGAGCGCCAAGTAACCGCCAAGCTTGATCATGGACGCCTTTGCTCTCAATAGAGCTCAATCTTGACCAAGGCAAGCAGACCAGTTCCGTTCCGTACAGTCCGCCTTGGGTCAACACCGGATCGTCGCGATTATGAAAGGTCGGGTCGTGCACGAACTCCCATGCGTCTTCGCCCTCACCTTCTTCCGGTTCGTCGTCCTCCTCTTTCCACCCACTTGTGTCAGGCACACGCGCCAGATAGTATAGCGGCTGAATGTCATATTTGGCCTGATAATCCTCGTTTGTCCATCACATACAGGATTTGGTACGCCCGCTCGACTGCTACATCGCTGAAACCATTACCCGTGGCAGCGCCGCGGTTGATAGAGATGCGGGAATGCTGTCATGTTGGGACGATGGGACGACGAGCGTGGGCGTAGGGAGGTCAACAATGGGTAGTATAGAGGGTTGTTAGAGCTGAGATGAGAGGTGTGGAGCAATCATGATGTTCTAATGTTGGATAGTGTGGTTGTTTGATGGACAGCAAGGATATACGGAGCCCCATTTTCTATTTCTTGCCAAGATGTGTTACAGCGTAATGTTATCAAGAAATTGAAATGGATAGAGTTCTGTATATTTAAAAATTTTGTTCAAAGTTGGTATAAGCTAGCCCTAAACTTTATGTCTGTATCTGATTGATCGTCGCTTGGCAACAGAGCTGGTAGGACAGCCAAGAGACGAGTTTCTAGAAGGCAACGATAGAAAAACAGACGACAAAGCTGAAAAATGCAAGATCGACTCCAAGACTTGCATTGTCACAAGCCGAAAATATATCTGCCTGAGGGGTGGCAGTGTTGATATCTCATGTTGAATCCTATGCTTTCGAGTACTGCATGAAGTGGTCATCATGCACTGCCTTGTTATTTACATCATATTCCACTTAAAACTCTTGGGTGGTACAGCTGTACGGGCCTTGATGACATCCTTTTCGCGTCAAGCATACCAGGGCATTGAATGCGTACGTATGTGCCGACATACAGCAGTACTTACCAGAAGACTCATGCTCATCCTTGACAATCACGGAATGATGATGAATCCTTCCACTCGTCCGAGTCCATCTATGCCTTGCAAGCATGGGTATATAGAAAGGTAGGATGGAGGTCAGTGCTCCGTGTATAGCGCGCATCTCTTCACCATAGTATACAAAATGGATTCGATCAGGCGATGCCTACATCCTTGACAGTTGACACTCGAGCCAAGCACATGTGCATAGGTGTGGAGTGTAGAAACAAAAGCGATCGAATCGAGATATGCACGCCATCAATTCAGCACATCGGCGAAAGCAGCCAGACAGAATGGCGACTATATTGACAGAAATATGTGGACAGGGAATTCCGTCTCGCGTAGTGAGATATCTGGAGATCACCCGTTCTCGGACGAAACTCCCAATGACAGCTAAGCGGTCCCGGGCGGTTGGATATCAATTGCGATTGGCATCATGATTGTTATTCAATGTTTTGGGTTCATTCTGACCAATGAACCAGAGAAGAATATTGAGAGGCTTGAGATTGGAGGTTTCCGCGGTAGACGAAGATGGTGAAGGCGGCATCAATTGACCTCGCAGGGATCAGAAGACGTGCATACGCTAGGTGCTAAAGCTGTAGATAACGTGGTTGCCCTGTTAATAGTGGCTGACATACGCTCACTTGCCAAAATGGAGTACTCCGTCTATGCACTGATGTAGACGTGGTGAAGAGGAGTGGAAACGTTGAGTTGTCCCAGTCCACTTTTTGAAAAAAAAAAAAAAAAAAAAAAAAAGCATTTGCAATCCGGAAGTTACCAATTAATGTATCCCAACGGCATCGTGTGTTTTTTCGAGGTGGAGCGCACGGAATCATAACACATTATCATTATACATATCGACCTATTCCCAGGGAGGATACGGCAGTCAATAAATTAAATGCCTCATAGAAACAGAAGCCGCCCTGCACACCGAGCGCCGGTGGAATTCAATTCCAATCCATAACATCCCCTGCAATTACTCCGTATGTCCCAGTTGCCATAAACCAAGCGCCATCTCATGCAAGGATGGGACGAGCTGTCCGGCATATATGATGCCTGCAATATCCGGCAGTTACTCTGGAGTCTGTATACTATACACTATACATGTACAGTAAATAAGCTCCACCACAATCGAAATTGACGCTTGGATCGTCCTCTGGGTGTGCTGAAATCATGTTGAAAGGTTGACATAACTGGAATTTTGTAAGGATCAGACTCTTGGGACCATGGTAACCAACGTCTCAAGCCGAAACACTCATTAGACGTTCCGCTGAAGATTTTTTTTATTTCCCTCTTAACTGACGGTGACCACGGGATTCAGTGGTAGCGCCTTGCACTGACAGGTTGCTTTTCTTCCTTTTTCATGGAACGATATGCAGAAGCTGTTGATTGGATGTGTGTGCCGGTCCAAGTAAGTAGGTTCTTAGCGCTGCTAGAATGATGTACAATTACATGCAGATAGTAGTAATAATAATAAAATAACCGCACGGAGCACAAATAAGAAAGAATCTCTTCAACATGTCAAATCGAGTAATCTGCCCCGTAACGGCTCGTACTGTAAATTTCACCGCTGGATATTTCCGAATCGGGCTGACCAGCGTAATACCGACACCTTACAAGAATGCACAATAGATTATTATTGTGCAGTGCCATCGGAGTCCTATCTATTGCTGACCGCTTGTCTGCTACTACTGCCGATGCTCATGGGAACAGTGAACATGACGCCCGTTTCTTTTTTTTCCATTGATGCTCTCGAATACTGATACCTCATCGCTAAGGACTACAGATGAAACGAGGGATGACAGGTTGCACTTATGACGCATCGCTGCAGGGAAACCTGGCAGGATCGACCGCGGTAGTTATTTCTGGCAACAGTGCTCATAAGCGCCTTACCTTAAATGAGCACAGTTGTAACTTGTGTGCCGCACAAGCCAAGAGTGTTAGCCACTTAGGAGAAGGGACATTTCCCTCGCGAACAGCGCGAAGAGCGACTTGCAGGGTTAGTTGCATGAACAGGAGCATAGCATTGCCATGAACTCTCCCTCGTAGCGAGGGGATGTTTTATGCAACCCTATTGAGTAACTACATCATGGGTGCATAAGGGGATTGACTTGGCGCATGGCGACTGGAGGTAAATTCGACAGAAAATAAGAAAAGGGATGGCCGTAATTTTTGCCCTGAATCCTATGACAAGTTTGAAAGCAAGAATAATATTTATGGAGTTTACTCCATAAATCAGATCCATTCGGATCATTATTATTGTTGGGATGCGATTCGCTCTGGGTGACGCCTCAGGCCGGCTCACGGCACATCTCCGTGTATGTATGGATATGGCGCATTGTTACGCAGCCTCGTTTATCTAGGTATGCTTTACCCATTCAATAAGAGCCATTAAGTTTCTGCTATAGCACTGGATAGAGTCGCCGATAGATAATCATTTTACTTTTATATTCATGTTTCTATTCAATCATCAATGCTCATATTTAATATTCAATTTAATATTCCCGCTGCAGCAAGGAAAGAAGTGACGTACGTGTACGGTATTGGTACTGTACCGCCCGCGGCGACGGCCAAGACAGAAAATGCCTCATACAGTCTATTACCAGGTCGGTACGGATTACGGACACTTAAGTGACTTGAAGTGTGCCTGGCGTACGGTAACGTAATTACGTGTGGGGTGGCAATGAAACTCTCCGCCGAATTTAAGCCTGCGCTGCGCCAAGCCGCCTAGTGTTTTTCCCTCTGCTTTCCATTATTTTTTGATCGTGGCCGGCATTGTCTCCCCTCCACCAACCCCGTCGAAACAACTCACTCTTCCCATTAATTCATCCCGCGTTGATCCTCCTGCTCTGGGGTGCTCTTTATTATATCGAGCTACCCCCGGAAAAGCTTGAGGTCATTCCCTTCTCTCGAGACAATTTCACTTGTCATACTTCTTCCCTTCATCATGTGTCTTATACCGTGACCTCACTTGTCCTTCACGGGACACTCAACAGGCACGCATTCCTCTTCCGCCCAGGACTGTTCGGTTTTCTCTCTCTTTGTTTGAATTGAACGCATCGAGGAAAGCTCCCAAAATCACTATCGGACGGATCGTGTTTTGTCCTTGGAAACCCCGATTCGTGTGCCTTTTGATTCGCCTACCTACAACTCTATATCCGTCAGAATGCCGCAGCCGCACGGTCGTGAGAGGACGTTTCCTCCCCTCCACAACGTCCTGAGGATGCTTCTCTCCCCTGGTACACACTCCAAGCCTGGCCATGGCGACAATGACTTAACTGAGGAAGCAGACGAGCCGCCGGATCAACGTATCGATGATGGTGTCGTCTATATCAAATCACCTACGGTCCTACGTGATCCTAAGGAGTCCCTTCTTACTCGTGCTTTGAAGAGTAATAGCCCTGAACTGAGCCCTTCCGAACAACCTTATTCTCCCACCGATAACATCTTTCAATACCGTTCTTCCTACCCTCAAAACCACGCCGGTGTCCCAACTGCTGACCTGACGAGCGACGGTGGCCCTCCCTCCCTATCCAACTCACCTAGTCCTCCATTCGCCTCTCAGTTCACCCATCATCTCTCTCCTACTGCTCAGAAGCCAGCGTCTCCGAATGTCAAGACGGCGGATCGTGGCGAGTCACAAGTTGAAGCGAACCTCGGAAGGAAGCGTTGTATAAGCTTTGCGTGTGGTGCCCAGTCGAAAGAGCCCCAACCGGCTGTCGATACCAACACTCGCGCCGAGACCGCACCGCCTGAGCCTCCGAAGAGACAGAGGACCATCTCGTTCGCATGCTGCCCCGTCAGGGAACCAGGGACTCGCAGGGAGCGCTCTCCTTCCCGAAGAGCCTCTTTCAAGTCACGCCCACGTGGATCCCCCGCTCCTTTCGCTCGCAAGGCCTCACTGGAACAGAATGGCATTCCCTCCACGCAAGCCTCCAAAGACCAACCAGAGAAGACAGCTTCACTGGCTGAGAGACGCGGAATCCAAATGACCGGTCTAGGCAAGTTTGAGGCGTCTGAGCAGACACGTTTCCACGAGTTTGCCAGTTCTGTCGATGAAGACCCGGAATGGGTCACGAATGAGCCTGAACATACTGACAAGATCACCTTGAATGACTGTCTCAAAAAGGAAAATGCCATACGAAGACTTGGGGAGGAAGCTGAGGAGGAGGCCAGAGAGGATGAAGAGGAGGAAGATGAAGATGAAGACGCCGATGACTTGGACGACGACGATTCAACCGACTATGATTTCTCTGATGACGAGGGCAATGAGTCCGACAATGAGGCTGGATTTGCCGAATCTGATGATGAGAGCGAAAAGGGATCGGATTCTGAACTGTGGGTTCCGTCAAATACAGCTACTCCCTCTTGGAATCTCAATGTCTTCCATCGCCCTGATGTCGACCGCAGCCGTCGGGATTCGTACACGTCCGCTGACTCCGCGAACGAGGTTCAACCCTTCTGGCTGTCGACTCATCGTGGGCGCAACGCCCATCGCACCAAATCGATTAAAATGCGTCCCGGGACACCCAAGCTTCCTGATAGCACCGATTTCGTTTGTGGAACGTTAGACGAGGACCGTCCTCTCGAGGCCGCGTACAAATCCTGCTTAGAGCAGCGTCGCCTTTCCAAGCAGATTCCTATTCCTCAGGACATCGACCCTAGCTTCCCCGCCCCTGATCCCGAGGAAGAGGATTCTTCCGATTCATTCTCTGACGATGAGGCTGAGGAGGGATTCAATGACGATATCTCGCGAGGGAGGCATGAGCAGGCCCGCAAGGCTTCTCCACTTCGTTCTCCAAAGCGACTGCATTCCCCGCCACCTCGCCGTCACGGTCGGTCGTCACCCAAACGTCTCAGATCCCCGCCACCACCGAAAGGGAAGTCTCCTCCACCGGCGATTGGCGACCGGGCTTTGAGGGACGAAGTTCCTTCGCAACCTCACGTAGGTTTCAACATCAGCGGGTTGGTCCAGCGGCCGATAGGAATGGCCAGGACCAAGTCACTGCCCAGGACCCCTAATCCCTTCTTCAGCGGTCTGGATAGCTCGCGTCGGTGGTCATGCTTCCCTCCACTGGAAGAGTACCCGTCCCGGGAGCAGTCGCGTACTCGGGAGGTTCACACCAGAGGACCCGTCGACATTGTTGAGGGCCTAGAAAGAAAGCGTCAGAAACGGAAGGAGAAATTCTGGCGTCAGCACTGCCGCAAAATCGCGAAAGAAGAGATGGAGCGGCGACCTGTTCCTGGAAAAGGAGCTGAACGAATGAAAGAGCTTGGCCTGGAAGCTGCTGAGAGATGCAGAGCTTACGGCGTTAGCCAGGACGCTCAACTGGTCATATCCGTTTAGGTGCTGTACGACTTTGCCTGAACGGAATATGTGTTAAATTTTCCTGTACATACTTGATGATGTGGTCTACTAGACTTCCGCTGTTTCCCCCTTTCTTTTCCCCGGTGGCAACCGATGGGTGGAAATCAGGATTATTCATATCATTAATTTCCTTTTTGTTGGGAGTTCACTTAGCGTTTCTTCCCTCTTTGCCAGGAACTTGGCACTGCATTTACAGGCGATTATCTTCTTTAATTGCTATTTTCTGCGGAGGATCACTCTTGCGGTCAGCTCGGATCGCATGTTGTGATATGCATGGTGGTTGTTATATACCCGTGCTGCTCTGACTTGCTTACGGGCTAAGCTATGAAACATAAGAATTCCAACCATTATTATCATTGTCAGGAGCAGTTTGTATTTTTGTAGCATAATTATGTTCGGAGTATGTTGACAGGAGAAATATCATGGAGTATCAATCACGTGTCTAGTCAGTGAGATTGATTCCAAAGATGCACGTTTTGGACGATGAAACATTTCTCAATACCACAAACGCATAAAAAAAGCGTGGATCATCGCGCAGGTATAATTAATTAATCAATCAAGTTGTTTATTGCTTTGTACATCTAATTGTAGACTTGTAGTGGCATACGACAGCCAGTGCGGTGAGTTAGCACGGAGTACCTCGAGTCCGCCAAACGTCGAGATTCAATCGGCCCCTCTGCAACCTGTCTTCTTCTTTCAACAACCTCACCCTCCAACAAACCACCCCGTTTTCCTCGATCTCTCGAATTCCCACGCATAAAACGACCTTACGAAACGTCTCTTCGCTTTTTTTATTTCCTTTCGTCGAGTCTCAAACAAATTCCGCGGGCCACAATGTGGATTATCAACTGGTGTACGTTTATATCCCCTTCTCCAGGTTTTCTCTGTTGCGGCCGCCCATCTCTTTTTGCCCTGTCGATGAGAGAGGGAAGGGAGATGATCTCTGTTCCCTTTCTGTCCAGTCCAACAGTTACCGAATGCCTTAACTAACCTATTTTTTTCTGATCCCGCACAGTCTACGATTTCCTGGCATCTCTTGGCCTCCTTAACAAGCATGCCAAGCTCCTGTTTCTCGGTCTCGATAATGCCGGAAAGACGACCCTTTTGCACATGTTAAAGGTGTGTGTTTTTCTTTCATGGAGGTTATTCTGTATTCCTGCGTTCGCGTGGGATGCTTGACTTTCTTTTTTTTCTTTGCTTTCTGTCTACGAGGGTCTGGTTCTAGAATTGAACTAATCGAGGGAATTTTTTTTTTTTTTGAATGACCGTGTTGCGATTCTGCAGCCTACCGCGCATCCAAGTATGTCGACATATCCCACCATCCCCTTCTCTTCTACAAGTCTTACCTCGACGTTCAAGCGATACACGACTGACCGATTTTGATCTGCAGCATCCGAGGAACTGGTGATTGGAAATAACAAGTTTACCACCTTCGACCTTGGCGGTCACAAACAGGGTGAGTTGGAAGAAAGAAAGAATAGAACATAATGCTGATACACTCGATACCCACAGCCCGCCGTCTCTGGAAAGACTACTTCCCCGAAGTCAACGGAATCGTTTTCCTTGTCGACGCCCAGGACGTCGAACGATTCCCCGAGTCCAAAGCCGAGCTCGATGCCCTCCTTTCCATGGAAGAACTTGCAAAGGTCCCCTTCTTGGTGCTTGGGAATAAGATCGATCATCCCCACGCCGTCAGCGAAGAGGAGCTGAGGCATCAGTTGGGTCTGTATCAGACAACGGGCAAGGGCAAGGTTCCGCTCGAAGGTATCCGACCCATCGAGGTGTTTATGTGTAGTGTTGTTATGAGACAAGGTTGGCTTATCCCCCATTTCCTTCGGAGGATAAAATTGAAAAGCAGATTCTGACATTTCTTTCTTCTTTCAGGTTACGGCGAAGGTATCAGATGGTTATCCCAATACGTCTGATGAAATTGAGCAATACGATTATTCCTTGTTATTTTTGTATTTCTGTTCCCGTTTCTGTTTCCATGCGTCCTCTGATCTCAATCTTTCTCGCCGTTTTGTCATCTGCGTGTTCCGTTCCCAGATCAACTTTTTGTTTTCTTTCTTCCTAGTTCCCGGTGTCCGTTAGATGTTAAGCAAATTATAGCGTCCCCATTTGGAAACATTTCTTTTCAGTCGTGGAGTTTTCCTTGAAATGTCTGGATTATCTCCTAGAATTTTTTTTTTAATAAAAATAATTAATCCAATGTTCACTCGAGGTCTTTTCATATATATACTATATTGTATCTGCTGTAGCGTAGCCCGTGAGATTTCGATCTAAGGTCTACAACTGATGTTTGCAGGACTCATTTCATATATATGACCAGGAAGGTACCTAAAAAGAGTGGATAGAAAATGCACCCAGTAGGCATCTCATGTCATTGTCGTTAAACCCCGGGTATCTAGTCCGTGGTTGCGTGGCTAGCTTTTCTCTTCTCAAGGCTGTGGTACTAACGATAATTCGGAGGACCAAAGGGACAAAACATGTCGTTGCATATTTGGCATTACACTGACAAGAAGGAAAAGCTAAAAGAACACACAGAATAGAACAATGCATGCAACCCGTCGCCGTCCTTTCCCCGGGTAAGAAAAGTAAAGCCCTAAGGGAAAGCAGACAAGATAAAAAAGGTAGAAAGACCAGGCGAAAAAAAAGTTTGGAGTAATTAGAAAAACAAAGAAAACCAAGTCTTTAAGGGTGCAGAAAAGTACCTTCCTTCCAGATAGTGATAACACGGAGTTCAGATCAAGCCGGCGGGGCGGGTAATGCGGATCTCTCTTCGGAATGCGGGAGGTGGTAATATTGTATATCGCGGTCGTGTCGAAGTCTTGCCATGGCGTATCGGGAGGATCGTGGGATGCTCGGATGTTGTCTTAGCATTCGATGGGTTGCCTCGGATGTCGTCGTGACCTTGATACTTTCTGAAAGAGAAAGAAAGGATTATCTCCGCCCGAACCTGCTGTACATGGGAAAGCTCGTATGATTCCTTTT
This sequence comes from Monascus ruber, assembly GCA_002976275.1. Classification (NCBI taxonomy): domain Eukaryota; kingdom Fungi; phylum Ascomycota; class Eurotiomycetes; order Eurotiales; family Aspergillaceae; genus Monascus; species Monascus ruber. The sequence continues at coordinate 2,168,473 of PSNO01000005.1, forward strand.
ACTTCTTCTGCTTTCGCGGAGGAGTGATGGGCCTGCCTGAGCTCATGCCCCCGTAAACGTACTTTTGTTTCTTTTCTGCTGGTTTCAAAATCTTCGACCGGAAACAAAAAAAAAAAGGACAACGTTAGCCATGCGGATACTTTCACCTCTTATAACCAGCACTTGAGAATCTAGCTGCGTACCTGGAACGAACAAAGAAGGCTCTCATCCACACTCATCATCGCGCCAGCGTTGTCAAACTCGCCGCAGTAGTTGGGTGCGCTGAAGAGCGTTACAAGCTGTCGCTTGGAGAAGAACTCATAACCGTCCTCGACGACTTGGTGAGCGCGACATATCAAATCCATGTCGTGCTTCTGGAGGAAACGCGATACAACGTCGGGACCGAATGTAAACGACACACCACGATCATTTTCACTCCAACCAGTGATGTCTTTGTCGGGATCGGACCACAGAAGATCGCAGAGAAGACCGCAGTCAGGAATCTGCATCGGTTAGCGTATCAAAGCCTTGAGCTTCGTGGAGCCCAGCATTCATGAATGGACCGAGGATAGGAAGGGGAACTGCAAATCTGAAATTGAAAAAATAACCCTCCAAGGAAAGAGAAACTTACATCAGTAGGGCGCATAACACGGCGAATCTGCTCCATGGAATTGAGGTCAGGGCTCAGGCCACCGTGCATGGTGAAAATCTTCTCATCGATGATGGCCGCAATAGGCAGGCAGTTGAAGCAGTCGGTGAATGTCTTCCAAAGTTTGATGTTATACCTCCGCTTGCACTCATCATAGAAGCCATAGATACGGTTGATCGACGCGCACTCGTGGTTACCGCGAAGGACGAAGAAGTTTTCGGGATACTTGATCTTGTACGCGAGTAGAAGGCAGATAGTCTCGAGCGATTGCTTGCCACGGTCGACGTAGTCTCCGAGGAACAGATAGTTCGCTTCGGGCGGGAAGCCACCGTATTCAAAAAGACGAAGGAGATCGTAGTATTGACCGTGAATGTCGCCGCATATCTATCCACAGAAAGAGTTTCGTGAGTCATCGGATTTCTCGCGAGATCGAGGGCCACACATAGGGGGTCATTGTCTACCTTGATTGGCGCTTCCAGCTCCAGCAGTATCGGCTGAGAAATGAAGATCTCTCTGGCCTTGGTGCAAAGATAGCGGATCTCGGACTCCAGAAGCTGAACCTGCTTGCCAGGCCGGCTGCCCCTCACTTCAAGGAGTCTGTCAATGATGGAATCCAAATCCACATCACTCTGGTCGGCCATCTTTTACGCTGGCTGTGACGAGAGACGAGAAGGAAAAGGGGGGGGGGGGGGGAAGCAGAGAACAAGGTCGACCAAGCACGGTGCGATGAGGTAGCCGCGGGAAAGACAGACGACGAACGGCGGGGAGGAGGGCAGCTTCGGGAGCGCTCGGTAGAGTTGCGAGATGGAAGCGCTGTATCTATTCACTACCTCGATCAAACAGAAGGGTTAGACATCACAACTAAGAGCGGGAAATGCGCGAATTCGAAAAGACGTGATTTTGCCTTTTCGCTTTTTCCAAGTCAAGGACAGGACGTGATGCTAGCGCGAAAGAAATTTTCCGACGGAGGGGGAAGAAGAGAAAACACAAGGCGGAGGGAAGTGCGCTTACGGAACGGTATCCAGGAACCTCTAAAAAAAGAAAGCTTCGTCAAGCAGAAAAAAAGGGAACAGAAACGGGTCAAATGGCCTCCGGGATCGATAATCTGGCAGGAATGCCAGACGAGGTGGGGACCCTAGCGCCCTAGAATGGAGAGTTCAGCTGCTGAAGCTGGAAGTAGCAGATGCACGAAAGATAATGGTTAAAGCCAAATCGCGCTGCGGCTCCCGCTGGGTCTGGACAACGAAGGACCAAGACTCGACGACGCCGAACAGTTGGAGCAGAGACAAATAAATTTTGAATTTTTCCAAAAAAGAGAAACGATAGGAATTAGAGGAAAATAGTGCAGCTAGGAGTTAAACAGGGAGACGTAGGGGATAGGGATAGAGTGACAGATGAATACGATGGCGAAAAAAAAAAGGAAAGAAAATATAAGATACCGGGACGAGAGTCTATCTCTAGCACTCTAGGACGGACACGAACACGGACACCGGGAGAGACTTGTGGTTGTGGGGGTATTCGATCGTTATCCCAACACGAACGAGAGTCGTGAAGAGGAAAAGGAGGCAAGGCTTGATGATGGATGGATGGGGATGCTTCGAGATATCTCGCTTTCTTATCCGCTTTGCTTCGTCTGGACGAGGAGGGGGAGAAAGGAGAACGGGGCACGTAGGAGCGAAACCGAACGAGGAGCGAAATACGACGCGACGACGACGGCAGCGATGGAAGGGGCCGCAGCGAGATGGATCGAGGGAAATTGGCTCGATGGAAGACTGGATGGGCAAGGAAGGCAACGATGGGGGAAGAAGAGAGGGAGGGAGACAAGATGGACGAGGGAGAGAGATGTTTGGAAAGACGGCGGGTCGATGATTCGCGGGAGGAGACTGACTGGGGCGCGGCAAAGAGCAGCAACCGTGCTTTGCTTCAACTCACCCACTGTCTGCGCAGTATAATACTAGGTATTGCATCTCTTCTCTTCCAGATCTCTTCTTGCTCGACTGCAAGACTCCTGACTCATCCCAATACAGCGTCGAGACCGTCCAAAACCAACTCGCTAATAGCCCGCATTCGTGCACAGCTCCCAAGCAGAACACGCGCTTGTCCGACCACAGCAAACACCCAGCCAATCCCACGATGAATCAACCATATCTGAACAAGCCTACGCGAGTCTATTGCTATTTTCTGACTAGTCGGCATCTTTTCTTACCCCAGACTTGGCTGGCCCAGTGGTCACTACGACGGGAAACTGGAACACTAAATCGTCCCTGCTTAGTTCATAACGTCCATTGCTTTTGGTCGGAAATGACTCGTCACTGCTAAGTACACTTCGTTTCTCATATATCAACTCCGGATTGCAGATCCGAACTCGTCTCTCATATCCGTTACAAGAAAGGAGGAAAAAGGAATAAACGAGTAGAAGAGCGCGCTGGGCGGCATATAACGGAGAAAAGCCAGGCAAGAGCAAAATTAGGTATAACATCCGGCATGCTGAATAAAAAAACGAGACCCAGTGACGGCCACTTAACCGAAAAAAAAAAAAATAGCCAGCGAAAAGGAGACCAAGAACAAACAGCCCACAACGCCCAGACAACCTTCCATAAACCGCAAAATGATATAAATGTCTACTGAAACAGCGTTCTTTTTGAGTGTCCCAATGAAATGGGCCAGCCCCAGACAGCCAGGAGAAGAGATACATGAGGAAATGGGACACAGGGAAGAGCGAGGAGGAGTAATAAAAAAAGCATCCGTATTCCCAATGGTAGATATCTGATAAACGAGGTAACGCCGAAAAATGCAATGCAGGGCAGGATGCTCTGGTAGGAGAATGTAAAGCTTTCAAGGCCAACGTAGTAACCACGTGAGTCCTTTGAACGCCATATACGGCAGTAGGTATATAGCAGTAGGTGAGAAGTAGACCGCAGGGGCATGCTATCAACCCTAGGCAGGGCCGCCGCTGAGGATAGCCCGGTTATTTGCCCGGGTAAGACAGTTCGTCTGGATTCCGGGTGGTGTGGGAATCAGCAATTCCGGATTCGTACATTGCACCGGGAGGTCATTCTGTCCTTTCTCCCAGGGCCTATCTCCGAGTACGGCGAACCAGCCAGTTCCGACCCCTGACTTGATGGCCCCTAATTTCCGTGGATAGAGATCGCCATCAACATCGAAATTAAGGACCGTGGGTTCTAGGGAAGAGACTCGGCGTATCGTCTGGGCAGACAGACCTGGATGATCACCAGGTTTGGTAAGTTTCTGTGAGTTGCACACGGAGAACTGGGACTTGCTGTCACCAACGCACCCTTGACGGTCAGCAAGGGAGCATATGAAAGGCTGTGTGAGGGGAAGTCGGAACTCCGCATCTGGCGGGATGGGAGGTACAGGAGGCAGCACCACTGTGGGCAAACTACCAGTAGTATCCCAAGGAGAGTGAGCTCCCGGCGACGGAGTACTCGTTTCAGGTTGCCGCTTCTTTTTTCGATCGATCCTCGCTGGCTCGGCATTATCTGGCGGCAAACTTGCACGCTGCCGCTCCCGCTGGCTATGAGTTGTCGGTTTCGTTGTGGTAGTCCCCGATTGAGAACCAGACGGCTTGCTTACGACTTCCGCGATATCTGGGGAAGCCCTTCGTACGACCGGAGCAGCCGGAGGCTCAGCTACCCTATCAACAAGTTGTTTTCTTTCAGCGTATCCAGGGCCCGATCCATCTATCAAGATATCTTCAGAATAGCCTGGCGTGCGACGGAAAAGATTGAAAATAACAACGCGGTATCCAGAGTGCGTCTTCACGAAAGGATTTCCAGAGACCCAAATCTCCCGTATCTCAGGAAGACCGGTAAGCCTGGCTAGCTCTGTTGGGTCGGAAAGATTATTATCTCGCAAGTCAAGTCTTTCCAAAGACGGCAGCCGTTCAATACCTGCCAGGGAACGGAGACGATTGCCGCGGAGATTGAGCGCTGTGATAGCAGGAAGAGGATTATGGGAAAGAGAGTGCAACGACTCTATCATGCAGTGAGAAAGATTCACGGCCCTCAGAGACACCAGAGAAGCCAGACTTTCCGGGACTTCATTGAACAGGTTTGATGATAAGTCGACGGACTGTAGGGTGTCCGCGACAGGGGCCAGGCTGGCCGCGGGAAGAGATGTCAGGGAGTTATCGGGAAGACCGAGATGTCGGAGGAATCTCCATTTCGACGATGGAAGAAAATCCGAGACTAGATTCGAGGAACTTCCATTTCGACCAACAATGTTATTCTCACTTGAATATGAACTGCCGGAACCCGTGCGACGAATCCGCGCAGAGGCTCCACGAGCGTGACGAGATTTTGCACTGGTTGGGCGAGTGGGAGAGGAACTCCCTGTTCGTGTGGGAGCCTTGGCGCCCTCAGATCGTACCCTCATCATAGGAGATGCCTGGGGACTAGCGCTTGCACCAGACAGAAGATCGTTGATGGGAGACCCGGGAACCGATACGGACTCCGACCTTCGGGAGGATGCGCTTGCACTCCAATCGAGCACGGGGGACGGCTGAGCCTTGGACGACCGGCGTCTTCGTTTATCCATGTCATCAAGAACGATTCCAGTTAGCAGATCTGCCGGATCCTCGAGGTTTGCTCGTTTTATGGTCAGTGACCTCAGCTGCTCTGCCAGTCTGTCCCAACCGAAGAAGGAGCGGAAGTCAATGTCAACGACCTCGAGCGAACTCAGGTTCTTGAAGGAATGCAGGGGAACAGCGGTGTCGAACGGAAACTCCTCGTATCCGCGTATTAGACGAGCACGGTTGTCTGGGGCTAAACGCAGGCATGGTATTTTGGTGAAGGCAGAGTATAGATACTTGAGGTCCGCTTCGAGTGCGGCCTTGGCCTTTTCGGATTTGGACGAGTCTTTGGAGTGCCACCCAAGCGATGACCAGACGGCACTCATACTAGATAGGGCACTACGGACACTGGATACTGAGTGGATAGAGTCTCTATCGGTCCTAGACCGTTGCGGCTTGTTTAGAAATGAGACATAGGATGGCAGTGTCTCCGTCTGAATGTTCTCCAGCCTGACATTCATAGGCCCCACGGAGACGGCAAGTTCCTCGAACCGGGAAAGGAGGTAGAAGAGATGATGAGGCGTCAAGGTCAACTTGGCCGGCCGAATATGCTGAGAGGCGAATTTGAACGCCCCGAAGGACAGGGCGCTAGCCAGAGAGGCTGATGTGGAGGAAAAGGAGCTCGTGGACTGGGCATTTTTGGCGGACTGGCGTCTCAGCTGGATTGCGTTCGCGAGGGCTTTCTCATGGGCTCGGATGAAATTTGCGATGTTCTAGAAGTTGACGGAGAGGTTAGGAATAGTCCAGAACCAAAGTCAAGGATGAGAAAAATAAAAGAAAAAAAAGACTAACCTTTATGAAGAGTTGTCCATCTTCTGAGTCGAATTTCTCCATTCCGGGTGCAATTGGTTCCCGGAAGGTATATAAAAGAAAAGAGTGAGAGGCGGAAGTTCGGTGGGCGTTGAATTGGCTGAAAGGCGTTCAGCAATTGCTGGAAGTAGGAAGCGACATCTTGCCGGCACCAGTGCAGGAAGAGCAAGAGAGTAAGATTCGTAAAGAGGCCTGTGAACACGAAAAGAGAAATGGAGTCAGTAAAAAAAGGATGGTTCCTTCAAGCTGCTGCTATATTTACTGCCCGTCCACATGCAGTCAACACAGCCAACACAATGTGCAACGGAGGCGCAGGTGTACTCGATGATTTGGGAAGACAGAGGAGTCAGGGATACCTCTGAATATATAGATAGGGACCAGAGACAAAAAGGTTCACAAGACCTGTTCGCGATGTTTTGATCCAACGACGACTTTCGGCTTGAGCACGGGGATGGGAGGTGCTAGGACGGTAGAACAAATATTTAACACGGGAGGGGAAGGCAACAACCTGAGTGGAGGAGAGGACTGCGCAAGGTAGGATGGAAGAATTGAGGGGATCGGAGGAAGAGGGAGAGGGAGAAACAAGAGGACAGAGTGAGATATGAAAAATGGATTGGAATGCAGAGGGTAAATAATTATTATTGCCCGCCAAAGGATCAGGAGAAGATCAAAACGACAGAACGGCAGCAGGGACGTGCGCGACGAGCAAATATCTATGTTTCCATTATACGCAGTAATAATATTATGGTATCTATATTAAACCTTACACTACGGCTGTATCACAGCGTCCCGTTCCTTACGAGATAGCAGTTGTTGGCATTTGTCTTCCGTATCGCTCTCTCTTTCTCCGCCGTATTCTTCTGTTTATCCGGCTGGTTACTCTGTCTCTCTTTCTCTCTGCAGATCTATAGATTTATTTTCTTATCATCTAAGAGTGAGGTCTCATCTGCCGTGGGAAATGGGAATCACAGCAACACCGGGAAAAAAAAAGATATGTCGACCGAGTCCGGAGGCAGCATTCTCCGTGGTGGGATAAACTTCGACGGTAACGTTCTAAACACCCAAGCTCTGACCAAATCCGCGCATCGACGGGCAGTTAACGCTGCGATTGGCAGTAGGCGGGTCAAGTATTGTCATTATCAGCGCTGGTGCTCGGTTCAGACACAACTTAAGCCCCTTTTGCCCCTCCCAAGTGGAGGCTTCCGATACCGAAGGCGACTAAGTTTGCACTTTGCCGTTGATGTAAGTAGCTGGCAAGACGGAATCCAACGCTACAGTCATATTACTATATCAGAGTTTTGTTGGTCACGTCCGTGGCCGGAGAGGGCAGCGCGGTACATCCTATGCGCGCCATTCCCAGTATTAATGGCTGGCTAGTAGTACGCTGCGGCTTCGTGCCAAAAAAAAAATAAAAATAAAAATAAAAATAAAAGAAATGAAGAGGCAAGGATAGAAAGAAAAGCAGCCAATGGAAAGGCCAGTGCAGGTCAGTTTCTGATCACCAGCATGATACCAGTAGCACCATGGGGCGCTAGTACCATGCACGTCGTTGATCTCCTCGCAGAGGGAGAAGAGAGAAGGGTGTGGGAATCAGCGCCAGGATTCGCGGCAATCCTCACTGTGGCCCGCCTTTATGATGCTACTCTGCAGGCGTTCGTCTTACCTGAAAGTCAAACATTAATCATAACCCGTGCAGATGATGGAGTCCTAGACGGCGAGGGGATTCGCTTTGGGCCGTGGGCAATCTGTAATTCTGTATGTGTTCACGCTAAGACTAGGACGTGCATTAACTTTGCATTATTTCTATTATCGACTCTCGCATACCACCTTAGAGCATACTCGGAGCGGTACTCCGGATGCTCTGCTGCACAGTGCTCACTCGGGGGGTTATGGCTGTCACAGACCAGGATACCTTTCCCGAAAGCACTGCCATCTGCTGTGGTAGCTGATCTGCTGGATGCCCCTATCTATCCTACCTATAGGAGCTGAACGATCAACTGTACATTGAGAGAGTGAAGCTGAATTGCTGCTTCATCAGCTCAACCACTTTAAAAATAAATAAATAAAAAACCAAATTACCGGCTTGAAACAGAGCAAAGTCTTTTTCTCTCGGCACTCCAACCATGCGAGTTGAAGCCAAAGCCTCGTCCGTTTCGAGGCTTGCAAGTTGCCGCACCGGCCACACCGCTTAGCCGCCATCACACCACGGTCACAACCATACAGTGCAGCATCATCATAATAATAATAATTAATGCCGTGCTGGCCCAAACGGGAAAATCTCTAACATCATATCCATGGCTTGGTGGCATCCCTTTCTGCCCCGCGTCCCCATGACCACCCTGTCTTCTGCCTAGCAACGCCTTGCATACACTCTTATCGAGATGATGTCATCGAAAACCAACATCAGTACCAAAGGAATGCGAGATGAATTGCAGACAGACGAAGTCAAAGACACTGGGTTGCTTTCGGATACTCAGCCTCTATAGGATCCTGCAACACTGGATTTTCTGGGGTCATACAAAATGCATGCAATAAGAATGCAATGTTCATTACAAATCCAGCATGCGCAGTGCTGATCAAAGTTTCAAGTACGCAACCCCTCCATCCGATCCATGTTCAAACTTTCGAGTTCGATCTAGCATTGCCTAGTTGGGAATCTAAAGCATTTATTTCTCTTCTTCCCGATTTGGTTTGCCTCCCGGCTTCGGATGTTTAACCGCCATCTGATAGGAAACAGTACGCATCCGGCAGAATCAATGATCACACGGCCGTAGTAGTATTTCATGGTTAATCCTCACTCGAGCCAATGGACACCCTTGACTCCCTTCGATCATGCTCATTGAGCGGTAATAGACCTTCTTCCGCGCTATGAAGTAACTCCTACCTGTGACTACAGGATACCCTGTACAGCGCGCATGATACGGTGTACGTACGCAATATGCAATATAGACTTGCACAGCGTACAAACGCTTAGAAGATTATCCCTTGTTGTTGTTGTTGTTATTGATTGTTGTTTATTATTACCACGCCAACATAAGGCGATGCATTTGTGCTGTGTCACTTGAAGCTATCATCTACCCGCTTCAAAGATACATCACGCTGTCTCCTGTGGCCGTGTCCTCCGACTCAGCTTTTCTCATACCAAGGATCATTGTCTTCGGTGCAAAGGAAATGAAGGGAACCACTTCAATCCGGGATTAATATCAATGTAAAATGAGGACTCATACAAGGCGAATCATTGGCTCGTGGTGTTATTGTAGACAACGCAGGTCCGATCCATGGATGCCCGGGAAGCGTGGGCCAACTGAGGTCAATGGCTTGTGGGATTCATTCTCCGTGTCTGCAAGTCATCCTCCATTAATCTTCCGATTATGACTCCTAGGACATTCCCGTCCAGTTGGTTGCACAGGTGTTACCTTGCATCTAGCCACAGAATAACATCAATTTCAACGCCACCCTTCGAAGGCGACAATACCGTTGTCCCATCCAATTACTCTGTATAGTCAGAGTATTTTGATGTTACTACTAATGATGTTTTCATTTTCATTTCTTCCGATTTTGGCCCCAGGAAGGCAAAAGCCGGCCGAGAAGGATCGCGATTGTTAGGGGTCCCGCGAGTCTGGTGAGTCCGGCCTCTGTGCATCCCGATGCCTGGTGCTTCGACGGCTCCATCTAGCGCGGAATTCGTAGAACTATAGCAAGGGGCTAAATGTAAAATACATATTTTTTTTGCCGAATCCGCTAGGCAATTAATATGCTGGGTTTCAGAAAGAATGCCTCATTATTATTTCCGTTTCTGCCGTTATTAATACTGTCATGCTGTGTCGTTCTCCGTCAAAAGATCGTGGCTGACACTAGCTCCCACACTAGCCACACGCGTGACCCGGAGCGGCACCTGACATTAGTGGCTGGTTACGTTGTCGATCACCCGATTGCAAACATGGCAAACAACGCTTTCCCTCCATCTGCCCCAACGCAGCGGACGTCATCCATCATGAATCACCCCAGACCTGCTCGACAATGACCTCAGATGAGAAGGCGACAGTTCACGGAATTTACGATCCATCGACCCTTCCAGACTTTGATAAAGAGTTCATCGACCCCAATGATTTGTATCAGTTCGAGAAGGCGCTGAATGCCCCCGAAGCTTCCCCGCTCGTTGCTATAAACGATTGGCGTCCCATCAACCAGCGTGTTCGGAGGACCCGTGGCCGTCGGAAAGCTCCTAAGAGAAGCAAGGATGAGACGCGGGAGGGGGTTTTGTATACCATCTTGAAATGGCCCTTGTTCCTCCTGGTGTTCGCGTGGATCATTGTGCTTGGCTTCCTCTATGTCTTGACCCGTCTGTACATCTTCCTGTACGAACACTTCGTGACCTGGAGAGGTACCAGGGAGAAACTGAGAAAGCATCTTGCGATGCAGACTAGCTATGCGGACTGGCTGACTTGCGCTCAGGCGCTAGATGCCTATCTGGGGAATGAAGAGTGGAAGCGGCACGATGAATACGCTTATTATGACCATCTGATGATAAATAAAGTCGTCTCGCAGCTGAAACAGGTGAGGAAGAAGGTCGAATTAGGGCTGCATGATGCATCCACTATCGATCCCAATGAGCCTCCTGCTGTCGATGAGCTTCGGTTACTCCTGGAAGCCTGCGTGAGGAACAACTTTGCCGGCGTGGAGAATCCCCGGATCTATAGCGAGGCGTATTCTGGGACCAAGGACCTGGTGCAAGAGTACATAGATGAGGTACATGCCTGCCTTCGACTGCTTTCGGATAGCTCCCAGCTCAGTGATGACATCAAATATCTGCATTTCAGACAACTTGATACGAACTTCGGTCGAACTGCACTTTGCCTGTCTGGAGGCGCCACTTTTGCCTATTACCACTTCGGAGTTGTCAAGGCACTACTCGACAATGATGTCCTGCCTGAAATTATAACCGGCACATCGGGAGGTGCCCTAGTCGCGGCTCTAGTCGCAACCCGGACCGATGAGGAGTTAAAGCAACTACTCGTACCGGCACTGGCCCACCGCATAAAGGCGTGCTATGAAGGCCCCAAGGTTTGGATACCGCGACTATGGCGGACAGGCGCAAGGTTTGATACCTTGACCTGGGCTCGGCAGTGCAGTTGGTTTTGTAGGGGCTCGATGACATTTAGAGAGGCGTACGAACGCACTGGTCGTATTCTGAACGTGTCTTGCATACCGTCCGATCCCCATTCCCCAACAATCCTGGCAAACCATCTAACCTCTCCGGATTGCGTCATATGGAGTGCTGTGCTGGCTTCTGCAGCTGTTCCAGGGATCCTAAACCCAGTGGTGTTGATGTACAAGAAACACGATGGTACTCTAGCACCCTACTCTTTTGGACATAAATGGAAAGACGGTAGCCTTCGGACTGATATACCTATCAAGGCGCTAAATCTGCATTTTAATGTTAACTTTACTATAGTTTCTCAGGTTTGTCAAATATTTCCCTACTACGGCACTCTCCGTGCTCTGACCATATTGAATAGGTAAACCCTCATATCAACCTCTTCTTCTTCAGTTCCCGAGGCACTGTAGGTCGACCGGTTACGCACCGAAAAGGCCGAGGCTGGCGCGGTGGTTTTCTCGGTTCCGCTATCGAACAATATATCAAACTTGATTTGAACAAGTGGCTCAAAGTCCTCCGGCACTTGGAACTGCTTCCGCGTCCAATGGGCCAGGACTGGAGCGAAGTCTGGTTACAGAAATTCAGCGGCACGGTTACGATCTGGCCTAAAAGCATCGCTTCAGACTTCTATTACATCCTCTCCGACCCAAGCCCGGAGCGACTAGCACGCATGCTCCACGAGGGCCAACGCAGCACCTTCGGCAAGATCCAATTCATCAAGAATAGGGCAAAGATTGAAACTGAAATCATGAACGGCCTAATCCGCTGTTCCCCCGCTCGCTCCCTGGGCCGTGTCCCCTCTCCCATCCTGTCTCGACGAGACCCGAACCAGGTCCGATACAGGGATGGAGGAGATAATCACGATCATGAACACGTACCCGGCGATGCTATGGTGGAACGTCTTGACAATACTTTACCCGAGCGTTTCTCTTCTAACTATAAGGATGAGTCGCGGTACTTGGAGGTGCCGGATTGCGTATCGGCGAACTCCTCTCGTTCGCATGTCTCTGATTCTGATTCTCCACGTGGTAGCTTCGTTGAGGAATTGAGGCGCCAATCTGCTGTTTTCTTCGATGACGCTGATCCCGATTCTGATGTGTATAAATAAATGATGCATACGCTGAGTAACGGTGTCAGGGTCAGATGAATGAGGATAAGATACCCATGCATATCAAGGATGTATTTAAAGTATTTAATGTTAATTATAGTAGGCGTTGGTTGGTTAGGCTCTTCCAGATTATTTAATTTGTTGGCGTTCTACCTGCATTTGCTTACATTTATGTATATCACGAAGTGAAGGATGATGCAAATTATACATTTTAATAACCCAGTTTACATCAATAAGTAAAAACGTTAACTTCCATCCCGTTCAGAAGGATTAATTAAGTAGATACTTGAAGAAATCCTTTACATCAGATAACAAGCCATTTCTCCGTGACAGCTTTAGCTGCGATTAGATCGCCATTGAGAGCGTAGATATTCTGCAGCGCCATAGCGGCTTCGCGGGAGAAGTCCTCAACGAAAGTATCCCGTTGCTGTTGCTGTTGTACGGGAGCTGTTGTCGTCTCCTTCAACCCTTCCATCAAGACATCGCCATCGTTTTCAGTGGTTAGTACCACCTTAATCTGTCCCTGTTTTTTTTCTGGTTGTGGCTGCCGGGCAAGTTCCAGTTGCAACTGTATCTCCTCTCCCAGTTTCAATACACGCCGGTACCCCTCGATAGCTAAATGAGCCAAACCGAGCATATGCCAGACACGGGCGAAATTGAATTCCATTTCCTGGCGTTCTTGGACGAGACTTCCTTTTCGTTCCCTGACGCGACGGTACTCGTGCATAAACGATAGACCCTGCATAATGAGGTAATGGCGGTTCTCGGATTGTCGTTTGAGAGAGTGATGGATGTAGCAGAGGCCGATTGAGAGGAGGACAGCAGGGTTCTCCTCGTCCAGGGCGTAGGCGCGGAATAAGTAATTCAGGGCCGGGAAGAAACTATTACCCGAGTAGAGTATGTGGCCGTATAGGACAAGGAGGGCAACGTCCATTTTCTCGGCGCCGATTGTTTCACCTGTTGTCTCGTCACGGGTGGTAAGGGACGCTCGTTCTCTGTAAATTGATTCTCGGACGCGTCCGGAGCGGGTGGGATCGTCTGGGAGGGTGTAGTCCATGGCTTTTATTTGTCGGAGCATGAATTTCATGTTTGGGGAGGAGTGGAAGAGGGAGCGGTGCGGGTCGCCGCAGAGGCGGCTTAGCATGGCGAAGAGACGGTATGTATCTGTGACGAATTGGTATTCCTTGATGAACCAGCGGGCCTCATTTGTGAGGGTTTCTTCGTCCTGCGCCCGAAGCGCGCATGCTGCATTTTTGTTGTCATGTTAGGGGTTCAGTTTCGGTAAGACATTTTGGTTTGGGCTCATTGGCAAGATACTTACTGAACCAGCAGATGTGAATCAGACGAGTGCTGCGTTTCGAATGATACCATACACTTGCATCCGCTGCCGCTGCAAGAGTGTCGTATGCTTCTTCAGGCTCGCCTTGACCGGCTACAATAAGGGCATATTGCAAGAAGATGTCCAACCACCCGTCGAATTGTATCCCATGGTAGTCAGTCGGTATGGCAGCCGGCAAAGGTTCCTCTGGCACGGTGCCTGGTTCATCTGTCAGTTATCGGGTTCTTCCTAATAAGCAGAAGATTATTCGTACCGAGGGATTCTTGAAGGCGACCAGCCATTTCGTGCATTTCATCCATGAGTGTTTTGTTCTTGGTCTTTCCGGCCCTCCTCTGCGCTTCCCTGGAATACCCTAAGAAGACCATATTGCGCTGCAACGGATAGAACACTCGATTGGATCGGAAATCGCGTAAAAGAGCATCAGCAATGTCTAACCAATCTTCCGTGGCATTAATATCGCCTTCGTTAACCCTTGGCTGCAACTGTTGCATTTTAGAATATAGAAATTGAATAAGCTCTGTCCTCTGTCCCTCCACTTCTAGCTCTTCGCCACGTCTGGTAGTAGGGGCTGCAGTCTGCACAGTCCCGGGGGTCTCCATCAAAGGAACCGCTGTTATGGGTTTGGCTGGCAATTCCGGGCTGATTTCTGCAGTTCGGAACTCCCTTGCCAACTGTTCAAGCCGTGTGTCCTTCCGTCGTCGCTGGCGCCCGGTTTCCTGTCTTCCTAGGAGTACTGCCTCGTTGACATACTTGAACGCTTGCTCAGTCATGCCAATATTCTCATACAATTTCGCCAGCTGGACACGCGACTCTACGTTTCTCGAGTCATGCTCCGCAACTGTAAGATAGCAGTTCTCTGCGTCTTCCAGTTGTCCTAAATGCATGCAACATTCGCCCATAGCCATGAAGAAACTGACGTCAGCGTACTCACCGGTCTGTTGGATTGGCTTGTAGTATCTCAGGGCATCTTCAATCAGTCCAACTTCTTTCAGCGCGTCTGCGACCTCCCTGAAAAGGTCGCCATAATCATAAAGCCTAGCCCCTTCGGAATCGTCCTCAGGATTCAGCCATTCAAAATGATGCTGTAGTCTCTGTCAGGACAGGAAGTGCAAAACAACGGGAATTGTGCTCTGATTCACCTACCAAAGCTTCGCCCTTGTGTTCATAGCCCATCTTCAAGCGAAAAAGGCCAAGTTTTATTCGAAGCTCAAGTGGAAGACCCAGTCCATAAGAATCTCGCGGCCATTGTTTTGGGATGTAGCCATCGGTTTTTATACGTCTTGGGGAATCATCTGCATCCCATTCTCGGTCGTCATCTTCGAACTCTTCCCACATTGTATCACCCTTCCGACCAAGGAGCCATCTGGAGACTGTTTTTAAGGCTGCGAGACCTTCTGCATACAGTCCTAAATAGCTGAATAATTCACCGTAAATGTTGACGTCCGACCAAGAAAATTCCGGTGCATCTTCAGGATTTAGGGTCATGTAATGAGCAACACTGCTCTGGTAGTGGTCTAACGCCTTCTGGACATCATTAAGGTCGATATACGTTTCAGCAAGGTGGCGAAGAGCTCTTGTGTTGTGAGGGACATCCTTGAGTATTCTTTCGTATTCAGTGACGGCCCTGCCATTGTGGCCTAACTCACGATAGATTGCTGCTCTCTGAAACCGTGTATTATAATTGTTCGGGTTAATGTCAATAACACGGCTGTAGCAGTATATAACATCGTTCAAAGCTGCCTGTCGATCTTCACCAGCACGCTCAAGGATCAACCTTGCCACCTTCGCCCACACGGTTGCGTCTCTTGGTCTGGTATGAGCACCGCTAAAGAGAGCGGTCAAGGCCTTGTCTTTCTGACCCTGGGCAAGGAAGATTTCCGAAAGCAAAGAATGAGCAGCGAACATCTCTGGGTTAATCTGGATTGCACGCTTCACCAGATCGATGGCACGATCATAGTCACCATCAATGAAAGCCGACGTTGCTTCTGAATGAAGGAGTTTGAACTCCGGACTTGGTTCAAGTGGTTTACGAGGACCTCTTTTAATACCCTTGCCGCCCCGGGCACCAAAACGACCGGAAAAGCGACCAGTACCCCTGCGCCGTCGTCTTCTTGAAAAGGACTCATCATCGTCCGCTTCCTCAACATTCATATCATCTAGTTCCTCTTCTTCGCTTTCGGCTAGGTGGTTAGATAGATCATCAAATATAACATAAGTATGCCGTATGCTTACGTTGAGTTTTCCTCTGAAACATCATAGGACGGGTCATCGGAATAGTCATCACCATCCACGAACTGTTGGTCCTCTCTTTCTCCGCTAGCGAACGAAAGTTCATCAGCATCTCCTTCCTCTTCATCATAATCACTTTCAGGGACATGTTGATCTATTAGCTGTGAGGTGCTGCGTGAGAAAAGATCCCTGTACAGCCTAGGATCGAGCGCAGAAGTTGTCGAAGAGTCGTGTTGGGCAGGCTGGTTTCCTTGCCAAGGATAGTGAATAGTTTCATCGATGTCTGGGTACATGACCTCCTCTGCAGGAGGATTTTGCGCAGGATAATCATCCGAACCCTCCATTTGGGATGGCTGTTGACTGGTTCTTTTTGGTGTAGAGAGGCTTGGTTACCCGCCAGAATCATTGATGGTACCGTCGTGTAGACTCCGCTGTGGATGACAACCATCCATGAAAATCTTCCTTTCAGAACACTAGAAGCGAAGATGGATCCTCTGTACGCAGACTCTTTCAATCCACTGTTTCAGGCCAGGAACCTGCAGCGGCACTGTTCCAAGATAAGCTAGGTAGCTGGGAACAACGGCATAGGGCAGCCCTGTGGTATCCATAAGAAAGATATATTACATCCACCAACTATGATATATTATTTTCAGTCCAGATCCTCGGGTTAATTAGCCTTTCCGTTAGACGATCGAGCATAGGAAATCTTACTAAGGTGGGATGGTTGAAGTATAGCTGATCCTTTCGTCACACCAGCACCACGACGAAATGGCGACAGACGTAAAGATCAATTAGTCGTAAACGCTTCAGCAGATCTGATTTGATAGAAAATACGAAGAGCGTCTGAAAAGGCAGCTTGAAGAGGTTGTGCTGGTTGAGAAGAACGGGAAGAAGCAGAACGGGTTCCTTCGCTTCGTCGACTAAATCACGCTCGCCTCCGCCGTCCCGTCCTCTCTCCCTCTCCTCTCTTCTCCCCTCCATCCCGCTGCAGCATCAACCTCAGCGTCCTCTTTCTCATCCCCATCCTCTTCCCTTCTTTTGATGCTTCAGGACAGTCTGCCTGCTGTGCTTGACACGCTGCATACTCGTCCTGGCATCCTTTCATTCTTCGAATCGTCGCGCCTAACATTTTTTTCCACTACAACCTTTGGACCCGTCCGAAGGCTTTAGGTTCGACCTCGCTTGTTCATTTTACTGCCTCGAGCGAAGCAGTGCGGCCACTGGACTGGTTTGTGCTGTGTTAATAATTGTCGCCTAGAGCGTTTGCTGTTGGCTGTTTGCGTTGTTGGAAGGGTTTTCTGTCCCGATTTTATTTTTTATTTTTGTATCTTCATTTCTATTATTCCCCTTGAACTCTACTCCGCGCCGCCACTTGAAAGAAGCCCGTCGGCAAGGAAGTTTACGCAAATTCAGCAGGCTGCAGACGTTTTGCCGTAATTTATCTGTGTTTTCGATTTATCGGAATACCGTGGGCAGCCACCATTCAACCCTTCATTCTCTTCTTTTTCTGCCTGAGGTCCTGCCCAACAGCGACGGAGCGTCAGAATGGCCAGCCATATCATCGGCAACCGCAATAGCACTCCTGATGCTTCCAAATCCACCCTTCGACCCCCTTCGTCTTCGCGGAATCTAGGGACCCACCAGCTTCGAGCCTCGGCGGATATGTCGGGGTTCCCATCTCCTCTGTCTTCGCGCTCTATTCGTCCAACGTCTGAGGTGTTCTTCAGCCAGCAATCTCAGCAGACAAACACGGAGGATGCTTTGGATCGGGCGGCGCAACAATGGCTCGCAGATATTGATCAGTATGAGAACACGCTTGAAGAGATGGCGGCCGCTACCCTGGACCAGGACTTCAAGGATGAACTTAGTGCCATCGAACAATGGTTCCGCGTTCTCAGTGAGGCCGAAAGGACAGCAGCGCTTTACGCTTTGCTGCAGCAGACCACGCAGGTGCAGATTCGTTTCTTCATACAGGTCTTACAGCAGATGTCGAAGAGCCATCCCATGTCCGGACTGCTGTCTCCGGCAAACTTTGGGGAAAAGGGTGAGTTATAAGCCTTGAATGTGTATGGGATCGTTTAATTGACATAATTTCTTTGCATCGATAGATGCCATGTCAAACCGTCTGAATGATGCCATGTCGAAATTGAACATCGATAATTCTCGCAGCCCCCTCGGACGTCCGCCGCCTTCCCCAGGTGCCAAGCGCAATTCTGTTCTGGATTCGTCCACAATTAATGCCATGTTCCCGGACGCCGCAGCAGCCATTGCCAAAAAGAAAGCAGAATTCACCCAGCAGACGGGAAATGCGCCGCCTTCGAACCGCAACAGTGCTGTCTTTGGGGATCGCACGTCGTTGGTTGCGCCTACTATCTCTACACCGGATAACAATGCGGACAGCTTAGGCCAGCCTTCTTCTCCATGGGCCCAGCGCGCTGGTCCTGAAACAACGCAGCCGCCGATTGCTCGACCGAAATCATCCTCTGGCCAGCAACCAATGGGCCAGTTTAGTCAGCCGTCAACTTCGTCCGGAATGCGTTCTCCCCTTCCAGTACATCAAACAGCTAACATTCCCGCGCCCGAAATCGAGCCCCCATTGCTTTCGCCTTACAATGTTGGAAACGCGAGCTGGGCTTCTCTGGCCACTACTCCGATGACGGCCACCTTCCCTAATCAGCAGTCGGCCTCTTCGCAAGCAGATATGGTGGCTAATGCCACGGCGATGAAACTGGCTGCTTTGTCAACGGTAAACAACCGTATTGCGCTCGATGATGCTCGCAAGTATCGCCGTGCTCGTTCCAACGATGGACAGGGAAAAAATGTGAATACAAATGCTGCGCCGTCCGTTGGGACTGGACTTGGTAATCAAGGCGTTCCTGGAAATAATCTGGTTGCTGGTCAGCTTCTAAACGCACAGCAATTGGCGGCCCTGCAGGCTCAGCAACAAGCGGCAGCTGCAGGTAGACGCTCCCGTCCGACCTCCCCCGGAATTGCCCTGCAGGGAGGTGCGGTTGGTGGTATGGGATTCACTTCTCCGCAAAACAATGGCTTCTTGGCCGCATACGACCCGAGCAATCCTCTCATGGGCAACGGATTTGGGGCATTGGCGGTCAGTCATTTTGGCCTGGGTGGTCACGAGGGCTATCTTTCCGACCATTCCGAAATTGCTCGCAGTCGCTCGCCTCGCGGACGGCGTGGAAGTTCCAAGCCGCCTGAGGACCCCACCGATCCCAATCTTCTGAAGGACATCCCCAGCTGGTTGAGATCTCTGCGGCTGCACAAATACACGGACAATCTTAAGGATCTTAAATGGACCGAATTGATTGAACTTGATGACAAGGCGTTGGAAGAACGTGGAGTTAATGCACTTGGGGCCAGGAATAAGATGCTTAAGGTGAGTGATATTGTCTGGTAAGGAGGAACGAGGAATGTTCGAATACTAATGAGGTCCAAATAGGTCTTTGATCAAGTCAAGGAGGCCAAAGCGGAAGGAAAGCTGGATAACATTCTGTGATGGGACATGTGTTCGTCTATTGTGTCAACGACAAGAAAATAAGAGGAGGACAAAATGGACATAAGTGGACAGGATCCAATTCTCTCTCATGTGCCTTTTCCGGGAGTGCCATAATACTTTTGTCGTCATAAGCAGTGCACAGGTCAGGCCCCCCCGACAGGCATCCGGCAAATATCTGTGTATCTATTTTTTTTTTTCTTTCTTTCTTTTTGATTGTTTTGGGTTTGTCTCCTTGCATGTCGAGATGGCGGATGATGGTGGCCAATGTGGTTGGCCGTGTTGCCGCACATCGCATGCGTTGATGTCTAAAAATGAATGTTTAACGAGTGTGTGTGTGTGTGTGGATAGTGTTTATGCTGACACAAAGACTGTGTCGGTTTCATGAATTGATTGAATGTACAGATTGAATGTACAGTGTACAGCACACTTGGCCTTGATCGAATTATATGGGACAGCGGTCAGCAACTGGGATCTACAGCTAGGTCAATCATCTCCCCCGTCCGAATTCCTTGCTTTTCCCAAGCTGGAATCGAGACTGCGACATGTCAGACGCAAGGAAAGAGAGCAGCATAAGTATAATCCTTGTCTGAGCTGTAGAGACGGATCTGGACCTGGCTGCATACAGGGACCGTGAGCTTGCGCTTACTGCTGATGGACTATCATTGGGCTGTGAGAAACGGAAATTCCCTTTTATAGCCCCGGCTGCAGCAAAAGAAGTGAAGAGATTGCAGTCAAGCATGCCAGGCCTTTAGGGCGCTGTTTCTTGGCCGCTATTCGTATGGTACACATATTAATAGCTTCACACGGCTCATATTTTCACTATTGCCACCAGAGAATAATTGGCAGATCGTCCGAGTAATAATATATCAGTAATTGTCGATAATTTAGCAGTGAGACCTACTGTCATCAGTGCAAAACGAATGAGCGCGCAGGCAGGACAATAATAAAACATCCGGGACTGAATGCGAGACAGAGGGGATGTTCTAAAAATGGAATGAGTGGAAGTACGTAAGTGTCTCTCTCACTCATTCTCAGTACATGCAGATGTGGCTAATACCGGAGTGGCACTGATCTTCTCGGAGTAATGCTACCTAAGCACCGACCGATATTAAAAAGCAAAGCAGAAGCGCCATGCAGTGATAATGATTGATTGCCGACGTGGTATGGAGGGAGTCGCAAGGGATGCAACGCAGGCTGGATCTCCGTTTCAGACACTTTGCGCGGCAGCAGAAGAGGAAGAGGAAGAGGAAGAGAAATAGCCCGAAGCAGTTAAAGAGGACGCGAGGAGTTGACGAGTCCATGCAGCATACATACTCCGGCAATAGTGCATACAGCAACGATATTGTCGCCGTTTTCGCCCATCGTTAAAACTTAGTAATAAAGAACAAATATAGAATGCCAATTCTAATTCGAATAAAAGTAAGACAAACACTCCACCACGCCCAATCCGGCGCCAGCTGGCGCCTGTCATGCGTCTGATCTACTCGAGCAACTCTCCCTGTGTCGCTTACGTCTTTGTTCTTCTTTTCTCCCTTTCTTCTTCCGATTGCCTTCGTTTCTTGCTTTGCTTTCTCCCTATTTCCTGCCCTCCGTTCGTTTCTGCCCGAGTCCATCCCGCCGTGGAGTATCCGCCTCGGACATATTCTCTGCGGGGAGCAACTGGTCTTTCTCCCACTGCTTCCATTCGCTCGTCAGTTCACCCAAGCTTGCGTCGTGGTTCTGCTCGACCTCTGGCACTGCTACTGTTTATGTAGTAGTGAGAGCAGGTAAATCACTATTCAATCCGTGTTTGCCTGTTGCAGGCCCCTTCAGGCATCATGGCCCGCCATCGTGGTAGGTTTTGACCGTTGACAACCCTTCTATATTAATACTGGCTATCTGGATCGCTGATACTTGCGCGCTTGCAGTCTTCTCTTTCATGTCCGCTTTGTCCACTCCGTCCCGCAAAAATGAGAAGCGCAAACGATCGGTTTCGACTGCCAGTGCCCCGGCCTGGACCCCGTCGACGTTGGATCCGTCCTTGGACACACCTTCTCCTCATTCAGGAAAGACAGCCATGCCATTTGTGCGACCTGGAAGCAATACATCACGTCCTGCATCCATGGCCTTCGCCTACAACCCCCCGACTGTGGACGTTGCGGGGGACACTATACCAGAGCTACAGCCCATCCTCACCTTTCTCAATAGCCATGCAAATAAACTGTACCACGAGGGTTATTTCCTGAAGCTGAACGATCTGGATAATAGTAAGTATAGCTAGATCCGGTGCTGCTGTAGGTACATGTGGGAAGAGCTTCCGGACTGACTTTCACCGACAGATGGGCGGCAGTGTCCTGATCGACGATGGGTGGAATGCTACGCACAACTTATTGGGACTGTTCTCTCACTATGGGACGCAGCTACGCTGGACGCAGCTGGTGAGAATGGAGAGGTTCCTCCCACGTTTATAAACCTGGCAGATGCCTCCATCACGATGGTGAGTGTATTTTATTTTCTTTCTGTGATATTTCCCCTCCCCCATTAACTTTCCCTTCCAGGTTGAATCGCTGCCCACAAGACAAGACGGGAGGGATTCCATATCTAACGTCTTAATCGTCTCCTCTGCGGGTAACAACCGATATTTGTTCCACTTCAATTCCTTCCACTCATTAACCCAGTGGACGGCCGCATTACGCTTGGCCATCTTCGAACGTACATCCCTATACGAAGCATATACGGGCGCTATAGTTGCCGGGAAAGGAAAAGCTCTTAACAGCATCAGGACTATCACGGAACGTCGTCTGGTCAAGTTTGAGGATTGGGGCCGCGTGAGATTCGGTCCAGGCATGCCCTGGAGGCGATGCTGGATTGTTGTCAACCCCCCTGATGAGAAGGAAATCCGGAAATTGCAAAAGTTGGGGAGGAAGAAGTCCGCGTATGATCGATCGTCCCCTCTGGTCAAGGGGAACATCCAATTCTACGAAACCAAGAAGACCAAGAAAGCGCAGCCCCTTGCCACTGTCACCGACGCCTACTCAGCTTATGCGATCTATCCTCAGTCGAAATCTCTCATAGACCAGTCATCCCTGGTCAAAATTGAGGGACAAGTTATCAATCATATGGTGCCGGAGTCATCTAACGAGAATTTCGTTTTTGTTATGCCTGAGGTGCATCCTGCTGTGTCCGGTTTTGAGATCATGCTTCGATTCCTCTTTCCCACATTCGACACGTTCGGCCTCTATGGCCGGCCCACACGACTTCTTGCAGAAACGAACCACATTAAAAGTCTCATGTTCGCCTTTCCCAGGCGTCGACGGCACGGGTACCTGGATATCCTGGACGTCGTGAACCTGATCAACACCCCTGAAAGCCAGAGGTGGTCTACGGCAGAGTGGTGGAAACAACTTAAGGAGGCAACTTCTCGCCGAATGTCCGCTTCCAGTAGTAGCACAAGCAGTATTTCTGGAAGTAGCAGGACTCCGCGTTATAGGTCCGGCACAGTGGTTCGACACGCCCACTTCAGCGCCGAGTCTTCTCGCCTCCCCGAGTCTACGGATTCCATTGTCCAAGATCAGCAGAGGGAGCAACCCTGGACCCTGCCTCACGTCACAGATTCTCCTTCACAGGTTTCCCCAGTCTCGCCAATTGACAGTCAGTTAAATTTCGATACGGAGCCTGCCACGACGAATGGTGTCAACGAGCGGAACAATTCTGACAGCAATGGGGAGCAATTTGAAACTCGGCAGACTGAGGCAACGAAGGAACAGAGCCGCCATGCTTCTGTCCCATCTTCTGTGGTTGCCCCACCTGATTTCACCCATAATTCAGGAGAGACGCCTCAAGTACGACCACGGCCTTCTCCCGAGATGAAAAAGGCGAATCGAATGTCCATGGGCACTCTAACTTTGCTCACTGCACCGGCGAATGCCAGCGATCTTCATCCGGTGGAAGAAGGCCCCCAAACCACCGAATCAGACGAGCAAGACCTAAAAGAAACTGCTACTGCTGCCCTAAAGTATTCGGAGCGTTACGATTCTCGTGCCTTGAGGAACGGGACAATTGCTGCTGGCGGCACAGCGGGTCCGTCATCATATACTAGTAGAGTCGCTTTTCCGATGAATAACGCCAAATTGGTGAAACGGAAACCCCTTCCCGAGCCGCGACAGGAAGAGGATCAATCTGAGACCGAACCTACTTGGGAAGACCTCCGTCATATTGTTGATGAAGTTGCACTGGAGCACGTTCGCGCAAGTCCGGCATTGCACCCTTCGTATGATAAGGACAAGGACGATAGTTCAGATGAGAAGAGTGTGTACGACCGGGATGATGATGAAGGCGAAGACGGCCAATCGGCGGCATCTCCTGACTATGCGAGCTCTGTCGCCAGCGAACAGTCCGAGAAATCTACCAGCAAACCGAGAATGGGAGTGCTGAAAACAGTTGGCATGGAACCGAAGAAGGATTTAATGATTGGAGACGGTCGCTACAATATCGACAAACCAGCGGAGGAAACTCCAGATATACCCACCGTTGACTTTGGACCAACTTTGTCAGTTCTGCCCACCACCGGACGGCCTTCAACATCTGACGCGTTAAAGAGCTTATCCAATCCGAGGAAGAACTCGAGTGCGACAGGCAGAAGAAGCAGGTCACTTGGTAACGCATTGGATTTTAGTTCCCAGTCGAGATCTCCAAGTGGAGATGAGGTTCGACGAAGCATGCTATGGCAGCCTGGTATTGCAACTGCGCGCCCTGCGAGCTCTGCCGCTGGCATCACCCCAGAACAGTTCGTTCAACAACGACTGGCGGCAAATTCGCCGGTTCCTATGCATCGCAGGTCTCCTTCCATGACCCCATCACCGCCTCCACAGAGGGTATCTGAGGAACGGAGACGTCATTCTCGCTCTAACTCATATTTTGGCCTTAGTCATGATTCTGCGCCACGTTCCTCATCGCTCTCAGGATCACGCGCCTCATCACGGGATATTTCCCGCCCTCATTCGCGCGGTGCCAGCACCGTTCTAGGTTACAATGACATTTCATCCCATCTTTCCGCTCGAGAGCAGGAACATGTAGCCCGCATGACAGGCTCGGCGTTCTTCAATATGTCCAGCGAGAACAGAAAGCAGCCTCCACCAGTCGATCGTAACGGACTCGTGAGTGCCATCGATGCTCGTGAACGGGAGAGACAGGAAATGAAAGAGGGGTGGTCGAACCAAATGGTGCAATACGCCATTACCCAGAGACAACAGCAACTTCTGCAGCAGCAGCAACAGCAACAGTTTGTACAGGAAGAAAACCCTAGCCAAATGTATGGATACCAGCAGCACAATCGTATGTACAGTCTCCCGGCGGCGAATCGTACCTGGGACGCTTTTAGCCAATTCAACCGGGTCGATGAACCAAGACGCCAATCGTGGTACGGACAGTTCACGTCACCATCTCAGCAGTCCCAGATACCGTCAGCTCCGCCTTATGGACATCCGGGTCAGTATCACAATCAGAATCCATCCAGAAGTGGTTACTTTTGATTAAAAAAAAAAGTTTGAACAACTCCAGCGCGACCACGACCTTGAACGTTTGTTGTTTTATTCTAATTTCTCCAAAATGATCACACGCTGCATCTCCGAGCGACGAAGTCTATCTGTATTCTTGTTCTTTTACATCATTTTCGGGTCCTTGGCCTGTACTATACGGCACGATGGAGTTTGAGGGGTGATAAGCCAGTTTCTTTATATATATATATCCTTGCGCTTTCTGTTTACCGTTTTATCATGCTTTATATGGTGCATTTGCATTGGTTTTCACCTGTATTTTTCATGCGAGACCTTTTTTATACTAGTTATCTACCCTCAGTAGACACCTGATGCTCACAAATATCGCTGCGTCAACATGTTCCTATACAATGTATCTAGATACAGAACAAAATCATCATGACAACAATGGAAATGTAGAGTAAATATAACAAAATAAAATATAAAATACAAATATGGAATAGTTTTGAAAAGAAAGAGGGTGCGGAAAAAAGTAAATTAACTGGAATGAAGCTTCTTCACCCTCAAAGCCCCCTCATAGAGACCCCTATCTATAGCCGCAGCAACGGTCAAAGTACCACCAACAATAGCACAAACACCGGTCAAGAAGCCAGTGAAGGACTTCGGACGAGCCTCGCGATTAATGACCTTCATCGGGGAAATATCATACGTGAAGAACACAGCGGGGATGCCGCCCGCAGCATGGAGACGTTCCTTGTGGCCTTCTTCAGCGTCGTTGCCACCCAGCACGGATCGCTTGTGGGATGTAACCGAGTACTGATGTGTTTCTATTGAGCCAGAGGAGATGCCATGGGAGCCTAATGGGATGGAACTGTCATCTTGGGATTCCTGGAATGGTGATGAATCCCAGCCTAATGGTAAGTAAGAGGTCGAGACGACCTTGATAAAGTAATTGAAACTGAACGCGGGTTCGTTGGTGGCCTGTTTCGTGCCATCGAGGGGATTCGTATGGTGGTGATCGGTCCATTGCCAGCGCTCGGAGAGTTCATCAGGGAGCTGCGGTCCGAAGCGCAACTGGTGGATCTCATGGGCCATCGTGTGGCGTTCGTTAGGGGGTAGATCGCGGATGGCGTCTGTGTAGAGGCCTGTATCGTGGACATGGGCATTGCCATCGGTGAAGCTGCGGCCCGGTGCGATGTGGAAGTTGCCCATGACTTTGTTGACGCGGAGGACGCCTTCGATTCGGCAGCCTTCTTTGCGTTGGGCGGCGATGCGCTCTGCGTAGCCTTCGCGTTGGCATTGTTCGATGTTCTCACCACCTTTGAAGGACCAAGATTTCTGCGCGTAGGCCTCACGGACTTCGTCGCATGTGTTGCAGCAGCCTGGTTTGGCTGTGTTGGGAGGTGGAGGGGCGCCGCCGCATTCGCCGCAGTAGTTGGGGTCGAGGTGTTTTGTGTCTGATTGTTTGTGGCTGGTTGTTTTTCAAGTTATTTAGTCTTAGGTTCTCAAAAAAAAAAAAAAGGAGGGTGAATGGGAAGGCTTACAGCTCCAATGCTTGGACGTCAAGGACATGTCCTCCCTCCGCTTGTGAGCTCAAGCGCACTTTGTTCACCCCATGCACGACACCATCCTGCATCTCACCGGAGACATCCATCACATCCAGCGTCAGAAGTTCGCATGGAAGCCTGGGGAAGGTCATGTTCAGATGGATCTCCATCCTTTCCCCTACAGACACAACGTCAGCCCTTCTTTTCCTATCGCCAGTCTTGCAGCTGAAAACGCATGCATGCATTGTATGCACCTCTTGACTTATCCACTACCAGCTCTGGTAGAATGACTACACGTCTGTAATCCATCCATTCTCCCCAGACTAGCCATAGAATAACAAGTAACGAGACTATGGTGACAATTCCTCCGGAGGTGGTACGAATACGTGCATCCTCGACTGTCTTTGCGAATGCATCGAGTCTCGTGAATCGCGACTTCGCAGGCATCTCTATTAATAATCGGAGGTCATGGATGAGGACCTCAGTGTCTAGGTAATAGTGGTATGAAACTGTAAGCCTGGGTCAATTGAGCTCAATGCGACGACAACAAATGCAATTGGAGGAACCAACAATGCCAGTAGCGGCTCCAGGACAAAAGGAATATGGCAACAGACGATGCAGTTGCACGTCCTGGGGCTCTGCTTTCTTTCTTTCTTTTTTTGTTTTGCGCTCTCTTGTTGCTGTCAACAAGCTCTTGGTGCTTGACTTAGGTCAATAATCCAAAGTTGCCCGTTATATCAAAGGACAGCATACGGCTCTTTATTGGCCATTACGTACAGGGACTCCGCAGGCAGACAGTCACGTGGCAACGCTTACAGTCATGTGATGGTGTCTGCTGCGGAAATGTTTCCTTCACGTCACTTTTCGCCGTTCGTCGTTCTGCTGTTTCTCTTCGACTGCCGTTCTGCAGGCGAGCATCTCCCACTTATTCGAAGTCGTCTTCTCCAGTCTTTCCTCTGTTTGCATGCCGGCGAGATTCGTCTACAACTAGAGGCGCTCCGCGCTCTGCACGCCTCTCGTTTCTTCCCGCCTTTTTTTTTTCGTCCGTTCTTTACTTCTGATCTCGTCCCAGCATCGGTTTCGTCTGGTTTGAGGCGTTTTGAAAAGGCTACATTTACCACACTCAGGATTGTGAGCAATATGAGGGCTTTTAGAGGCGGTCGTGGCCGTTCCAACGGTGCTGACCGCGGGGGGATTCGAAAGCGGGGTCCTACGCGAACCGATCGAGACGGGGATTTGGACATGGATGGAGGCGGCCGAGGAAGAGGTGCGAAAAGAGGTCGGGGCGATTCCGGACGCTCTACACCCATGGGGGGACAGCCGTACGCTCGTGACAGGGCCTTGAATGCCATTCAGAAAGCCATCGCCAACAATTCTCCCCAGGCAAACATCAGACGTGGCAAACCAACCGGAGGCAATTTGGAGCAGGTTACTGTTCGCGGCTGGAAGCAGAGCAAGGCTGCATCCAACCCAGATGGTGGTGTTGAAAGCCTTCTCGCATTCCTGGAGAAAAAACTTACTCATTCCGATTCGAAAGGGCCGCGCGCAAAGATAACAAAGGTATGTGCAACGTCATAAAGAAGAAAGAGTATGATCATTTTTGCGGTCCCCAGCGACATCCAACACATTTCGCGGCGTCGCCCTCTTCGGTGTCTCATCGTTTTATGTTCTTTTCTTCCCCTCTTCATGGGGACGATCCATGGCTATTTCTGGATGGCTTCCAAGGGAAACGAAAAGAAAAGAAAGACTTCCAAGGCGTCCGCGCGTTTTTGTTCCTTTGGGTGACTGCAGGTTTCAAGGTCTTTCATACCTTGCTAACGTTAACTAGTCACGTGTCGAAGGCGATGCTCTCGTAGTATCTGTTCGCCCGGAACTGGTGAATAGACTACTTCAAATTAATGGATTCAGCTTTGCTGGTGCTCCTTTGACTACAGAAATGTATAGCGGATCCGAGACCAGCATGACTGATCTAGACACTTCCGCGAACGGCACCAACACGTCCGCTTCTGATACAAAAGCCAAACTGACTGCCATCCTGGGCAAGCGTTATTATCAACCGACGAAGGTTCTCGATCTGTCGAGATTGGTTAATGACCCCGATCTCATGGCTATGGGAATCTTCAACAGCACGTCCACCGAATCGAAATTTTTCCCCGCGTTGATGAAAGTTTGGGAAATGAATTTTGATAGTCCCGCACAAAGGCGAGAGGCAGTGGAAAGCGTCAGCCTGGCGAACAACCAGCTCTCAAACATCTCTGTCGTCACCACTCTCGCGCAGACGTTCCCGGACATAAAGAACTTAGATCTGTCGAACAACAACTTCAAGGATGCGCAAGCCCTTCTGGCCTGGCGTTGGAAATTCCGTAATCTTGAATTTCTCGACCTCAGTGCTACCCCTTTCAGTGCTGATCCCACCTTCAAAGATACCATGCTTAAGTGGTATCCGAAACTCAGAGTGTTAAACAACGTGGAAGTCAGGACCGCGGAGGAAGTGGCAGCTCAAATGAAAACACCAATTCCCGTTCAGCCACCGTACTTTCGGGATGACTCTCAGATTGCCGAGAATTTTGTTCGGGCCTTTTTCTCTGGATATGATAACGACCGTAACGATCTTCTAAATGGCATCTACGATGCTCATTCTACTTTCTCTTTCAATGTGAACGTGGCAGCACCCAGATCCCAGCAAACGGAGACTGCGAGCTGGGAGCAATATATCAAGAAAAGCAGGAATCTTGTCAAGATCAGCCACCTAACTGCGCGGATGGCTCGTGTGTATGTTGGTGCAGAGAAGATACGGGAGTTATGGAACTCTCTCCCCAAGACTAGGCATCCGGACATGCTCGCCCACCCCGAGGAATGGCTTGTGGAATGCCATCCTATCCCGGGACTCCCTGATCCAAATGGACAAAGTGAAACAGGCGTCGGTGGCCTTCTGATTATGGTACACGGAAAGTTCGAGGAGCTTAGTGCTTCGGGCAAGGTCGACACACGCAGTTTTGACAGGACATTTATTCTTGGTCCAGGTGGTGGCGTTGGCGGTCTCAGGGTCATCAATGATGCGCTTTGTCTACGCTCCTACGGTGGACATACTGCGTGGAATATGGCCGATCTATCGGCCGGTCCTCAACCAGTTCAACCACTACAACCACAACCACAAACACAGACACAGACACAGGAACCGGTCGGCGACGGGATGCCTGCGCCCGGAAAACTCGAAGCGCGGGTACAGCAGGAGCAGCTAATTTTGCAAATGAGCGCTAAAACCAAGATGACTCTCCCGTACTCTGAAATGGCTCTCTCAGGAAATGGCTGGAATTTCGATGCCGCTCTTAAGAATTTTGAGGAGCTCAAGGTGAGTGATCTTCAATGGTCTATACTGATGCCATGGTACATTTACTAATACATGCTTTGTTGCAGGCTCAAGGAAAACTGCCGGCAGATGCTTTTCTTCCCGGGACTATTCTGCAGTAGTAAGGGTTTCCAAGGCCAGACTCCAGATCTCTGGTGATCAGAGTCTGGTGAGTTATTATTATTTTTTCCCATATTACCTTTTTATGCTTCTCAATATCTCGGGGTGTTCTTGCGAAGGTTAAAAAAGAGCGAATCCGTTACTTGCATTGTTTTAGGCGAATGGCTCACGACGAATTTACGTCTGTATGTAGCAATGGGGCTGGAATTTTTTGGCATGCGTGCCTTTCTATGTTTCTTTAACTAACACCTGTACCATTTATTCTTCGTGCTGTTGTGGTATTTAGAGATGGACCGGGGAAACCATAATGGAAAGAAATAGATACCATTTTTCCGCCACACGCAGTTGCATGCATGGAAATACCTCAATAGATATAGCAATTTAGAAAGATTTCTCTTAGATTACAGAAGACGGTCATCATTTTGAACATTCTCAAGATGGTTCTTCGTTGCAAGTCAATAAGTAATATCCTCCGTAACAGGGATGAAGCAGTTGCCAAGCTATCCTGGCGCTATGCTTACCTGGCCCGATTTGTCTGCTATCACAACTATTTACCCCGTACCGAATCTCAACTCTGCTTACTGCTTGGTACTGCGGAGTTTACTTTCCCATTCTGTTTCTGGCTGTATCTTATTTTGATTGAAGAGGGCCAAATAACGAAGGATCTGTTCCTCCACATGTCACAGCATGCGTCTTGTGTGTGAACTGGAGAGCTAATGGAATGTCCACCACCACTACTACCACCACCGCTACAGGCCATATGCTACCGAACGAGGCCCCGGATGTAGGTCGGCTAAGTTCAGGTGAGTACTAATTTGGAATAATTGACTAATTGAGGAAGGAGAAGAAATGCCGATGGTAATTAGACTTGCTAACGCTTAAATCAAGCCGATTACGATCCAGTCGATCATCTAAACGCAATCTTTTCCCACCCCTCAACGCTGTCGTCCGTATCCCAAGTTTCCCATGCCCTTGGGACCTACGAGGATGAATTGGACAATGATATCAGTGCCCTGGTCGAGGAGCAGGTTACCTCCAATGCAGAGAGCGTGGAGCGCATTCAAGCGGCAAAGGCCGATCTGACGGAACTGTTCAAGAAGATCGACGATGTCCGGGAGCGCGCGCTGAAGACCGAGCAGGCGATCACAGAGATGACAGCAGACATAAAGCAATTGGACAATGCGAAGAAGAATCTCACGCTGTCCATGACGGCGTTGAAGAGACTGCAGATGTTGACCACGGCGTACGACCAGCTCCGTGTCCTCAGCAAGACAAGACAATACCGCGACTGCTCCCAATTACTCCAGGCGGTCATTCAGCTCATGACTCATTTCAAAACGTATCGGTCCATCGATCAGATTGCAATTCTCAGCAAGAACGTGGCGGATATCCAGCGGGAATTGATGGAGCAGGTCTGCGAGGATTTTGAGCTGGCGTTTGCCAAGGGCGAGATTGCTCAGAAAAGAGGGATGCTTGCAGAGGGTTGCCTGGTTATGGATGCGCTGGGTGAAAACGCGCGATCGAGACTGGTGACCTGGTACTGCAACACGCAGTTGCGTGAATACAGGCAAGTTTTCAGAAACCATGAGGAGGCCGGTTCGCTGGACAATATTTCTCGGAGGTATTCCTGGTTCAGACGCATTTTGAAGAATTATGATGAAGAGCATGCGGTTATATTTCCAGCTTCTTGGAAGGTGAATGAGATCCTCGCGAATGTCTTCTGTGAGGGGACGAGAGATGATTTCAAAGAAATCCTCGCACGGAACACGCGAAGTGGCCAGACCCTCGATATCAATTTGCTTCTTTCATGTCTACAAGAGACACTTGACTTCGAGCATTCCCTGGAGCGACGGTTTGCGACTGGTTCTCGTCTGTCTACGGATACCTTCACCTCCAACGAAGCAGCTCCAGTTTTCGGTCAAGCGATATCTGAGGCCTTTGAGCCGTACCTCAGTGTATGGGTTGAGGCCCAGGATAAACAGCTTGCCACACTTATACCAAAGTACCGGCAGCAGCCTTTGAGACCCCCAGACGAGGAATTCAACTCGCATGCTGTCATTTCATCTTCTACGGAATTATTTGCATTCTATCGACATTCCTTGCAACAATGCTCGAAACTCTCGACTAGCGGGAGTCTTGCCGAATTGGCAAGGGTATTCGCTAAGTATCTGGACCAATATGCACAGCAGATTCTTCTAAGTTACATAAGTGAACGTCCTACTGGCCACACACCGTCTAAGATGCCGTCGGTAGAAGATCTTGTATTGGTTCTGAACACAGCAGACTACTGCTACACAACCTGCAATCAGCTGGAGGAGAAAATTAAAGGCCGGATTGATGAGAATCTAAAACAGACAGTGGACTTACAAAGCCAAGCGGATTCGTTCATGGGTATCGCCTCTTCTGCTGTGCGGGCTCTCGTCCACAGGGTGGAGCTTGATCTCGAGCCGTGTTGGAGGGAGATGCGAAATGTATCCTGGAGCAAATTGGAGTCTGTTAACGACCACAGTCCTTACATTGGTGAACTAATGACTAAGTGCAAGGCACGATCGGAGGAGTTTCTTCCCTTGTTGCATAAGCATCAGTACGCCCGGGCGTTTGCAGATCATCTCGTGGAGCTTCTGTCGAACTCGTTCATCAGTAACATCTTCCAATGCAAGCCTATCTCAGAGACTGGGGCAGAACAGGTACGAAGTTTTTTCCACCCTTGTTCAACAAAAGAAGATACTGACATAATCCAATGCAAAACAAAGATGCTTCTTGATTCTTATTCCCTCAAGGCCGACCTGGCATCACTTCTTCCGGCCCCAGCCCCAACCGGTTTTGTCAAGCGCGTAAATACCAGCTTCGCTAAAATTGAACCTATCCTGAAAACCCTCCAAGTTCGCCCTTCTCCCCCAGAAGCTCTCGTCCAGGCCTACCTCGTGCATGTTGCCGACAAGAGCAATACCAATTTCCGCAAGATCCTCGACATCAAGGGCATCCGCAGCCGGCAGGAACAAAACAACCTTGTCGAGCTATTCCAGATTCACCGAGAGGCAGATCGCCACAAGGGCAACCTTAAGAATAGTAACCCCTTCCTAACTGCGCTGCAGAATCCAACTGCGACGGCCTCAAGTAGCGTGCCGCAAGGGTTAGGACTGGGGACGTTGACTACAACGACTACTGTCTCTACCCTACCTGGAAGGTTTGATGCATCGCTGCTCGGATCTGCCATCTTCTCCGCCGCTAAAGATGGCGTGGATAGATTGGGGACCCCTAGCTTGACTACTACACTTGGCGGGGCGAGCAGTAATGGCAATAGTGTCTCTACAAGCGCAGCAGCAGGCATAGGTACGGGCGTCTCTGGAAGCCCTACTCCAGGGGGAACAGGGATAACAGGCTCCGGGCCCACGTCTCCTGGACCGTCCGTGCAACAGAGCTCCACACCGCAAGCTTCGGAGAGCACCATCAGCACCGCTACGAATTTGAACGAGAACCTCAAGAACTTAGGCAAGTTCTTCAAGAGAGATCTTGGCGGGTTTGGGGGACGATTCGGTAGGGGCGGCGATGATTCCAGCGGTCCTACTGGGTCTGCATCAGTGTCGTAGCTTGATGCGGAACTTCGTTATTCTATTCGCGGTGTTTCTTTTATCTGCTTTGATACTTCGGTGACTGCAGTTGTTAGGAAAGATGTGGTTCTGCTCATCACTGCTAGTTAGTTATTTGGCATAGCCTGGCGAATATTGTACATATTCTTTTAATTTCATCCCTTTTTTTTTTCACTTGCTTCAGTAAATTACTCCTAATATCTGCTCCGAGTGGCTGGAGACGAATTCCTGGGAAATAGAATGGTTCCATATTTGGTCAATTTCTATTGTAAATAACAATACCGGACTTTTCTCATCACTTAATAACCTAACCACGGACTAGGAGTCGCTTACATTCGCATCTACTGTACGGAGTATTTTCTCTAGTTAGTTATCCTTCATCTACGAAAGACCATCAGCCGCAATCAATGGGGCGGATCGGTTATCCTGTAGACTGAGAGGCTGTTAGCACTTCCGGCATCAATAATAGTATGACAGATGCAATATGTAAACGATAGCAAGGTGAGTAAAAGGTAAGGGAAAGGCGTCATTAAAAAATTAGAGTGTTGTTGCGTTTTGTTGATCTTCAGTGCCACCCGTGAGGGTTTGCAAAGCTCAGGGTTAAAAATTTTTAATCATTCGCCGGGATGTTTGGGGAGATAGGAGTGTATGGAAAGAAAATAAGAGAAAAACTCACCCCTCTACAATGACAGGAAGACAATGGAGTGTAGTTGGTTACTACTACGTCCATGTTTAAAGATATCCCAATGAAGAATGCCGCAAGTATTTTACCAAGGTAAAAATTTTCATTTCCCCATCTTCGATGTGAATGGGGTTATCCGGATGTTTGATACATGATTGCATTCCATCAAGGAAACGTTTAGTCGAAGAGACCACCGAAACCTGTAGGGATATATTAGCCATGTTACTTATACCCCGAAGGTAGTGTAAGTATAGCTTACCTTCGTCACCGCTCTCCTCTTCCTCTTCCTCCTCCTTCTTCTCCTCGGCGGCAGGCTTCTCCTCAGCAGCAGCAGCGACAGGAGCAGCAGCGGCGTATGCATCAGGGTTGGCGATACGGTCCTTGAGCTCCTCAATCTCAGGCCAGCTGTACTCGGTGCTGACAGCCACAGCCAAGACCTTCTTGTAGGAGTTGACAAGAGAGTGGATGACGGACGGCAGAGTAGGATAGTTGGCAGCCAGAGAGATGGCGGTGATGGTCTTGATTGCAGAAGTGAAGGACTCAAGGAGCTGAGATTCCTCGATATCAAGAACGCTTGCCGGGAAAGTCTGGCCATCCTGGTACACCTGAGGAATGGTCATACCGTAGGTGAAGGGAGAGATGTTCAGCATGTTCAGGAGAGTAGCCTCGGAGGGGCCGACCTTGGCACCAGCCTCGACGAGCTTCAAGTCGGTCGTGATTTCAATGGTACCACGAGCAATCTTGGTGGGGACACCGAGAGCCTGGAAGAAAGAGGTCTTACCGGGTTCCATACCGGTGTTTCCAGCAGGAATCCAGACATCAGCGGGGGCAATGGCACCAGCACGAGCAGGAGCAGCGACGCGGTTGGCAAGGATCTTCTCCTTGGTGTCCTTGAGGTCACCGTTGGTGAAGATGAAACCGACGTTGCCTGTAGGAATTGAGAACAATCTCGCATTAGCAAATGTTCCCAACTAAGATTCCCCAAAGATCCAGGTACTCACCCTTGATATGAGGGAGCAGACGCTCGAACTCGGGGTTCTCGGCAACGAAGCCCTTGATGGCACGGCGAATCTGAAGTTTTCCCAAAAAAGTTAACAGGCTATTCTTTTAATCCAGCGGACACGCAACAAACGCACCATAGTGTTCTTGCCCATCAGAACAACACCCTCACCACGTAGGGTCTGACGGATCTCGTGCATCTGCTGAGAGCTGACATTGTCGATACCGACAATGAAGATGCTCTTGTATTCATCGAGAAGGGACCTAAGCCTCTCGAAGTAGGCGGCCTTAACCTCAGTCTTGCCCCCCATGTCTCCTTATTTG
Source organism: Monascus ruber (assembly GCA_002976275.1). NCBI lineage: Eukaryota > Fungi > Ascomycota > Eurotiomycetes > Eurotiales > Aspergillaceae > Monascus > Monascus ruber. The sequence goes on from PSNO01000005.1 coordinate 2,203,935, forward strand.
GCTGAAGATAGGATGTTTAAGGGCAAGCGGGATTTATCTGAAAGTGTGTCTGGTTGAAGTCAAGTTGACTAGTTGATTCCGAAAAGTGAAATTGACTTCGCGCACAATTTTGGGAAATTCTGTGTGGCTTCGCCTAATAGGTCACGTGATATGTCCGCTTGGCGGAGTCGGATCATCATCGTTTCTACTTTCTTGTCGACGGCACGCGGCTGATTGATATTGCTTAATATCCTAGCGAAAGGCTCTGCTTGCATGAAGCTATCGATCTTGTGGCTTCATTTTCATATACCGGTCTGACATAGTTGTGCTTGGGGGCCCAATCCTGCTTTCTTTGCACCGTGTTGACTTTTTACATCGTCATGACCGCGAATTTCCGACATCCTTTTCAATGCATCCGATACATTGAGAGGAGTCTCAAGGGCTTTAAGCCTCTTTTGGTTGCATCCGCGGGTTCAAGGATTTATACCTACTCTGCTGAAACTGGACAACGTCTCTCTGTTTGGCCCCGGGATCCGGAGCAAAAGAACGAAAAGAGCTCCAAGACCACTGGTGCAGATTCGATCCCCGAGGACCAGGGACCTCCGGAGAAAAAGAGAAAGATAACTCAATCTGGGGATGATTTGGAAGAATCTAAAGATGATGCTCAATCATCTGGTGATCATCAAAATTCGGTTAATTGGTCGAACATCCCTTTACTGGCTCTTACCTCGAACGGGGACTATCTTGTAGCCATCACGGCGGAAGACAAATGTATCCGGGTCCTCGAGATTGGAGAAGATGGAATTCTACAGCATTTAAGCGAACGGTAGGGGAGCCTCCTTTTCTGAAGTAGAATGAGACGCTTATGTGCATACAGATCTATGCCAAAGCGACCTTCTTCCATCGCCTTGACTAGTGATGACAGCAGTATTCTTTGTGCTGATAAGTTTGGGGATGTCTATTCCTTGCCCTTGCTACCTGGAGAGCAAAAGAGTCTTCCGAAACCTCAAGCTCCCGGCAAATCAAAGCCATTCAAGCCGGCAGCGACAACTCTCACAGTACATACGAAACGGAACCTTCAAGCCCTGCAACAGCAGTTGAAGCACTCAAACAAGATACCAAGTGGCAAATCTACTCCCAGTTTTGAACTTAACCTGTTGCTTGGCCATGTGTCGATGCTCACGGATCTGGCTTTCGCTTCGCTTCAACTGAACACGCCCAACGACCGTGCTCGTCATTATATACTGACTGCAGACCGGGATGAACATATTCGTGTGTCTCGCGGTCCTTCTCAAGCACACATTATTGAAAACTATTGTCTTGGCCATACTTCATTTGTTAGCAAGCTCTGCATTCTACGATGGGCGCCTGAAATCCTGGTATCTGGAGGAGGTGACAATTATATCCTTATTTGGAGATGGGTTGAAGGTCGTGTACTACAGAAGGTCCCATTGGTAAATCAGGAACAGGAATCTATTGATATTACTGTACGAGGAATTTGGGCGGTATCTTTCCCAGAACTTGGAGACACTTCCATGACCGTGAGAGCGATCCTCGTCGCACTAGACGGGTAAGCCTTGGCATTGTCTACCGTTTAAACCATGACGCATTGGAATTAACGTGCTTGTTGCAGGTCCCCACGCCTTCTATATTATTCTTTCGAGTCGGATGATACTTTGAAACCCCAAGGCTTCATACAGCTTTCCGGAAATGTCCTAGACGTAACCAGCAATGAAGCCAAGGGTGCCATTTTCGTCTCTGTCGACTGTGTTCGCGAGGTTGGATCGATGCAAAGCTGGAGAACTAGTTCCACCTCCAATCAAACTGTTGTTGAATCATTCATTGCTAGATTAGGACAAGAGACTCTGGAATGGGAACCAGTTAAGGATTCAGTGACTACCAACATCAATTCGGAAGGGACCTCTGAGATCCCTGCGAGTGTTGATGGGAAACAACAGAAAGAACTGAACGAGTCTCTATATAGCTTGGGAAATCTCCGGAAGAAGGCGTTCACCGATGAATAGGATAGAAGATAGAAGACGAGTTTTGTAATTATTCCAAGAAAATGAACTCATGATACTCACGATAACTGATAAGGGCACAACTGCCATATTGAATCTTATCGATTAGGGTTTTTCCGTGACGATCGGATCTCCGAGGCCCGAACAGGCTCCGCACGCCAGCCGCAGGTCGTCGAGGGGCATTCGACCTAAATAGTTGCTGTATAGCTATAACCGTTAAGATGACTGAGCAATTCGAGCCTCTCAAGAATGACCTCCTACTCAGAGCCGCAAAAGGTACCCGAGTTGCTATGTTCCCAACCGAGACGAGGTGACTGATGGGGAATACAGGTGAGAAGGTAGAGCGTCCCCCAATATGGGTCATGCGGCAAGGTGAGAGCCCCAAGTTTACCATCGCCTTCTACTGTATTACTCAAGGTTTTTCATGCGGTATTAACTGGGGTATTTCTTTCTTCCTGCAGCTGGCCGCTATCTCCCTGAATACCACGAGGCCAAAGGCAATCGCGATTTCTTCGCATGCTGCCGTTCCCCGGAAGTTGCATCCACCCTTACCATCCAACCGGTCGAGCGATATGCAGGGCTTATTGATGCAGCAATTATTTTTTCGGATATTCTTGTTGTCCCGCAAGCATTGGGAATGCAGGTTGAGATGGTCGACAAAAAGGGCCCCCACTTCCCCGAGCCTCTGCAGTCGCCAGATGACGGACAATACGAAAAAATAATGCAGAAGCAGGTTGATGTCAAGGCTGAGCTGGATTACGTCTACAAAGCCATTACACTCACCCGACACAAACTGAAGGGACGGGTGCCGCTTATCGGTTTCTGCGGCGCCCCATGGACACTTCTATGCTATATGGTCGAAGGCGGGGGAACCAAGCTCTTCGTCCAGTCTAAGAAGTGGGTTTACAAGTATCCCAAGGAGTCGCAAGCCTTGCTTCAGAAGATTACGGAAGTTTGTGTTGAATACCTTGCTCTCCAGGTTGCTGCGGGTGCACAGCTCGTGCAGGTTTTTGATTCTTGGGCTGGCGAGCTTTCTCCTGAGGCCTTCAAGTCATTTTCACTACCATATCTGCGCTACATTTCTTCCAATCTACCGAAAAGGCTTAAGGAGATGGGTTTGGAACCTGTGCCGATGACTGTCTTCGCGAAGGGAGCATGGTACGCCCTAGACGACCTCTGCGAGTCTGGCTACAACGTCGTTGGTCTTGATTGGCAACACGATCCTGCAGAGTCTATGAAGGTGGCAAGGGGCCGGGTTACCATTCAAGGGAACGCTGACCCGGGCGTGCTATATGGAGGCAGACCCGCTATAACCGCAGCAGTTGAACGTATGGTCAAAGGGTTCAATGGAGGCAAGCAAGGATGGATCGCCAACTTGGGTCATGGTACATTTCTCTATCTGCATGGGATATCTAGTGGAGACTGACATTTGACAGGCGTAACTCCTTTCGTTGATCCGGAAGATCTCAAATTCTACTTCGAAGAGATACACCGGCTGACAGCCCAGTGATTGAACTATGATTGGGTCTGGGATATATAAAGTGGATGGTAGATGGTAAATTTATTTTTCTTTTTTATTTTATTAAAATCGCGTTTTCAATGTTTGATGGACATGTAACGATGCTCGAAAGACCATGGTCTTTAAACCGAGATATCCTCATTCCTATGTTCCCATGTTGCCATCAGCATCTCGTTCTAAGAATAGGTGTATTTGATAGAGAGAAAAAGGCAAAACGAAGCATGCAATATATTGAATGAAAGGAGAGATAAGATAAACTTACCACAACTCCGGCTTTTCCCTGATGAACTTGGCCATAATCTCCTTGCACTCTTTATTATCCAAAACCACCACCTCCTTACCCCGATTCAATAGATACTCCTCTCCACCCAGGAAGTTTTTGTTCTCGCCAATAACTACCCGTTTCACCTTGTACAGTATACAAGCCCCAGTGCACATGTCACAAGGTGACAGAGTGGTATACATTGTAGCGCCTTCATAGGCGGAAGCGGGCAAGCGGCCCGAGTTCTCGAGAGCAGACATCTCAGCCTATGCCAAGTTAGTATCTAAGCTGGTACTTAGGTACCTATTGAACCGTCTGTGAATTTGGGGTGGGGGAAGGGCAAGGGAAAGAAGGGCAATAATGAATGATGTGCTGGTTTCTTCCTATTGCCAGCATGACTGTTGTCACTGCCAGGGTAGACTGAATAGACTTAACCCTACATGTAAAGTAGTGCTACCCTTCTGAACACGCATATTGTGTCCACGACCGAGAATCTTGCCATCCTTGGAGACCAGACAAGCTCCGATGGGGACGCCGCCTTCTTCGGCGCCCTTTTTGGCTTCTTCCACGGCTGCGATGAATCCTGGATCTTGTTCCATGTCTAGTGATGGAGAGAGGGATCGTGGTTGGATGATACTTGGATAATTCTCGAGGAAGTGGTCCGTTTTGGGAAGCATAACACAAGATTGAATGGTCTACGGCCTACGAAGAAGTTTGATATATCTCTGGTTGTGGGGATAGCCGAGAGGTGGGATTGATAAGGGAAAACAATATAATACGGTATGATGGATGATGCGCCTTCAATAACTGCTGTTTTCTTCTAAATATTATACTTCGTTTCATTTGTCTTTCTTTGCAAAAGGCATAAGCCGGGTGTGCTATTCAATGCTGAATATCTAGCTGTCAGAATAAGTGCAAATTGAAGTCAAGATTTCTTAGATCTCTTTTACGTCACTTTGATCAATATCAATATGTTACAAGTATAAATCGTCCTGCGGCATCTCTGACAGAAGTCTGCATCCATCAGATGTCATTGAAACATCACGAAGGATCATGAGATAGGATGTTCCATCCTATTGTCGGTTAGTCTAAGGACTATTTCGATTCCCAGCATGGCTTCCATGAAGACGAGTGCAATTATGCAAACGAGGTTGTTCTGGGTCTCTGAAACCATACAATATAGGGCATAACAGCCCATCTGGTTGCCATTTGGTGAGACACTGTTCTCAATCGGCTAACTTCGCTAGCACGCCTTAATCCTTCCCCATGGATACTACCTAGGTACTCAGATCCTCATAGATCATGGCCCTTTATTGGCTATCGCAGCCGTTGGTTTGCCTGTCAGACTGTCAATCTTAACCTTGCAGGTAGATTTAGAAGCCGTTATATATGAGCCCCTTGCAGCATAAGATGCGGTGCTAGTAAAGCTTGTGGAAGCAATCGTTCAAACGACAGCGGAAAGCCTGCTTTCTCGTATACATCCGTTTGATATCATGCCACCCAGAAGATTCCATAGGGCAGGGCGAATGAACTGCGTTTCTCTGTCCATCTACATATCATTCTGTGAGTGTCAGAAAAATAGAACACATGGGGGTGGACACCGAGCAGTTGAATCTATGTCTTGGCGCTTTGAGCTGTGGCGAGTGGCGGAGGTTGCTGAGAGAAAAGTTTGCAAGATCCCGTCAAGTCGGCATCCAGACCGACGGTGGACCTTCTCAGTAGAGTCTGAAGAAACGCCTCCTTGATGAATCTGGTGATTATTGTGGGAAGAATAATGTGTAGTAATAACTGCTTGAGATGAATAGTGAGATGAGCCACGTCGAAATGAGGCGGTGCTTCAGAAGAATCGAAGGCGATGGAAATTTTCGTTGGCCTGGAAAATTACCGTATTCGGAATTCTAATTACCAAGGGCTGCAAGAGCTGCGTGCGGGCATTAGTGTAGAAGAATGTAAAAAGAGCTGGTATCGCAGTGGTAAGGTAATTACATTACGATCGGCGGGGAGAAGCGCGGCGAGATTCGAAGGCGATGGAAACGCGCAGAATCGCATGGAAAGGGTGCGCAGTGGAAAAGCCCTGGAATTTCTGTCGAGTCGAAGCTACGAGAAGACCGCACCAATGCCGGCCATAACTAGCATATCCGTCTTTGTAGTTCCAGCTTATTTACCAGCGTTTCCCATATTTTGTAGTCCGCTTTGTTTCTGGTTTATTTTGCACTTTTAGTCTCTGATCCAGCTGTCTAGAGGGTGCTAAAAATCCGAGGATTGCTTGCAGCGGAATCCATTTGTTCCTGGTACGGTAACAAGCTGATTACGTCCGCGTACTTACGATTACATACAATACCGTATCCAACCAGCGCTTTTCTTTCTTCTCTCTAAGCTGTCGCCGCAGATAACAGGTTCGACGACCCAGATCTTCCTCTTCCTTTCTCTTTCTCACCTTCATCACCATCTGATTTCTTTGAAGATCTGCTATCTCCCTCCTCAAACGAGGCCCTGCACGATTTCCTTCCGGTTACTACCATCCGTTGCTAAATAATTATACCTGCATCTGTTCCGTTGCAGTGACCACTTCGAATTGAAACAAACACCTTTCCCCCCCCTTCCTTTTGGACGATATTCCATTTCCATCTCTTCGTCCATCTAAAAATCAGTCACAATGGTCAAAGAGACTAAGTATTATGATATCCTTGGGGTGAGTTGCAGCTGTCAAATCTGTGTTGGCTACTGGATCGCAGACTAAACGAAAGCGCCGGAGTAGGTTCCCTCAGATGCCACCGAGGCTCAAATGAAATCTGCCTATAAGAAAGGCGCTCTGAGGTATCACCCTGGTAAGTGTTCCCTGGGATCTGAATGCAAGCGGATCTCAGTTAACACGAGGATCGATGTCGGGAGAATTATTTGCTGATAATCGTTCTATTTGGAATAAACAGACAAGAACACGAACAACCCGGCTGCTGCCGAGAAATTCAAGGAACTTTCTCATGCCTATGAGACTCTCTCCGATCCCCAGAAGCGTCAGATCTATGACCAGTACGGTGAGGAGGGCTTAGAACATGGAGGTGCCGGTGCTGGAATGGCTGCCGAAGACCTCTTCGCCCAGTTCTTCGGTGGCGGTGGAGGCCCATTTGGCGGCATGTTCGGCGGTGGTATGAGAGACACAGCCCCCAAGAAGGCCAGGACCATCCACCACGTCCATAAAGTCAACCTGGAGGATATCTACCGCGGCAAGGTTTCGAAGTTGGCGCTTCAGAAGTCGGTTATCTGCCCTGCCTGTGATGGCCGTGGTGGTAAGGAGGGTGCTGTTAAGCAGTGTACCGGCTGTGGTGGTTCTGGTATGAAGACAATGATGCGCCAGATGGGACCCATGATTCAGCGCTTCCAGACCGTCTGTTCCGACTGTAACGGTGAGGGAGAGATGATCAAAGAGAAGGATCGCTGCAAGCGCTGCGGCGGCAAGAAGACTATTGTAGAACGGAAGGTTCTTCACGTCCATGTCGATCGGGGTATCAAGAACGGACATAAGGTTGAGTTCCGTGGTGAAGGTGATCAGGCACCTGGTGTCCTCCCCGGTGATGTGGTGTTCGAAATCGAAACGAAGCCCCACCCAAGGTTCCAACGCAAGGATGATGATCTCTTCTACCATGCCGAGATTGATCTTTTGACGGCTCTCGCTGGTGGCAACATTAGCATCGAGCACCTTGATGATCGGTGGCTGACTATCACAATCAAACCTGGTGAAATTATCACACCTGGTATGTATCCACTTTGACTTCAGGCAGCGTGATTTTGTATCTTGCTAACTGTTATTTTCAGGTGTCATCAAGGAGATCAAGGGTCAGGGTATGCCATCCTACCGCCACCACAACTTTGGCAACCTTTATATTCAGTTTGACGTCAAATTCCCCGAGACTGGTCAGGTCCAGCACCTCGAACTCTTGGAACAAGTTCTACCACCCCGGATGCAACAAGAGCAGCCACCAGCAGATGCAATGGTTGAGGACTTTGAACTTGAGGATGTTGACTCCAGTGCCGGCTCACAGGCTCGCGCTCAAGGAGCAGCCGCAGCCGCCATGGATGAGGACGATGAGGATGGCGTTCCCCCCGGAGCTGAGAGGGTGCAGTGCGCCTCCCAGTAACGGCAGGGCTTTTTTTAACGGGATGCAATCAATGTTTGGAGACATTGATAACGTTCACATTATGATACCATACCGGGGAAAGTGGGGTTTAAACATGAGACCGGGGTTTCTTCTCTTTTTCTTTTCTCTTTTTTCCCTTAAAATCTTTTTTTTTAGTCTGCTGGTTTTCCTTGCTCTGCGACGGCGTTTGTGTCATGAAGATTCGGGAGATAATGAATATTTCCTTTTTCGTTTCTGTTCTTCATCCTTCCCGAATAATTTAGATGCTTCTGTTTTTTTCGTGGCATAATATGCTCGAAAGTGATAAGGGCTGATTTGAGGCGAATCAACTGTTGTCCTTTCTACACCCTTCGGGATTACGGTTGGGATTGGAATGATGACGGTAGCAGACCTGGTTACAGACATGCATTCCTAGAACAACATGGTTTCATTTGGGATCGATCTTCTTGGCCTCGTTCTCTTGCAAGTTGTAATGGTTGAACAGGAGGAAAGGGGCATGCAATGATAGGACTTGTCTTTGTCTCTGCATAATGACATTTGTGGTTGACCTCGTATTCAGATACATCTAGACAAGTTTTTTGACTCGACTTCGTATAAATATTTCTAATAGAGAAATGTCATCTCGAGGAGTGCTCGTATTGCTAATGGCGCGAGTCCGGGGTAGTAAGATGCGAATTGCTGGATATCTATCATTCCGTGATATTCCCCGACATAGATATCGTATGTAAGTTTTCAAGCAGCCCGAACACAGATCCTCTTCATCCACGAGGATATTACGAGACAAGAAATCACATGAGCAAAATGATTGTCTGGTTATCGGCTAGTGCCTCTCTTGAGTAGTTAGTTAGTTAGTTAGTTATTATTATTTAACGTCGCTTGGCGGTCACGTGGCGGGTGACCGCGGCCTCCCGAAGGGCAACCGGACGTGCCTCCCAAGCGTGTACTATCTAAAAGGATCTAAATACGTGCGCAACGATCTAAATACATGCTTAAAGGAGGCAAATTTGAGCACTATGTGCCGTAGAGTTGGGGAAGTTCCCAGCACTGCCCTGGCTGGGGCTTCAAGCGGTAGAAAACCCTGTCTTGCCTCCCTATAGGTGAGAGGGGGAGCCAGTCCCTCTTTCCCAGGAAGATATGTGTTGACTGTACACTACTCTGTGTTTAGGTGGGCCCAGTTTGGGCATATATCCGTGAAGAAGGATGTGTTTTGCACGATGCGGCTGAATTCCTCAGCCCCAGCAGCAGTCCCTAGGAGCCAGTCAATGGTTTTTGCCGGCCCGGCTAGTGAGTATTTCCATCTCTCCTTCCAACGCTTCCTAGTATGTGGGCAGAAGAAGAAATGTACTGGAGTCTTTAGCTTCTTGCAGGAGCAGGTTGCTAGGTAGTCTGTGTGGTGCTTGTCTTGAGTAGTGCTTGAATATGTTGGAGGTCAGGTGTGTTCTGCCCAGTTAGACCGCCCTCGCCTGACCTAGTAGAGCTGGTTCCGGCACTAACACGAGACACACCTCCAATAGAATAAGGATGGGACAGACTCGCTATCCATCCCAACCAGGAAGTCATTGAACTCTGTCAGGACTCGAGCTCACAGTTATGCTAGTTAGCTAGTGTTTTTACGTAAAATTATACCACGTGATCATATGTAGTTTCTCATCTCGGACCGCAGGCCTTTACGAAGACCAGCGGTTAGCTCTGAATCAAGGCTACACGCACGTTTTTCCTTCAGTTCGAGCCCTTACGCGCATTCGTAGGTGCATTCAGCTCTCTCACCCCGTATCCGCACTACTCGACCCCTTCCTAGCCTAGCCTGTGCGCCCGTATACCACAGAAACTCTTTCTCCGCGTTGAATGGTCCACCCTCACGGGGAAATCGTAGTCCAGTATTCACGTGACCCCATTTGCTGCCTGAATCCTTTTCCCCTTCAGCTTTTGTAGCTGGGAGAGATAACCGGCAAGTTGGTGACAAGTAGGTAGCCTCTGATAATGAGTCAATCTGCTCCTTGTTTTGTCAAATGACTCCCCCAGGAATGTGGTTCATGAAAATATCAGAAAATTCATCTTCACCCATGATGTTCATTGGGTGAACTTTAGGAACTGGAAATAGAGGTGTTTGCAGCGATAAATTTCATTGCTTCAGCTTCTTGACGGAGATAAAGTGTTTTCTTCAAGATCCGTGTTCATCGGGATGGATAGCCTTGGAAGGACCCAGAAGGGAATAATCTATCACTTGTCCTAGTTCTCTGAACCAGCCAGCTAATTCTGGATGATAAGAAAAGTAGGTCCAGGTATGTGCCTTTGGACTGGGTGGATCGACATTGTGTAGTGAGGCTGGTCGAGGATCAAGCTGTACTGGCCCTGGTTCTGTATAATGACCCTATGGTGAGGCTCGATTGAGCCGGAGCAAAGAGGATGATGACAAGAGGATAGTGGTAGGCTTCTCCGGTGGATGAGTTGTAGTTTGTTGTTTTTAAGTTTAGAAACAACATCTTGCTTGCGTATCACATGACTTCCATTCTGCTGACACTGGTATTCAGTGTCCATGGCCCCATGAAATGCAAAGGAGACAGGAGTCCTTCCATGTTGCAAGTTGGATCATGAGATTAGACAGTTCAACAACTTCTGTTGGGAGATTAGGGAATATCAATGACAGTTCGCGTGACCAGCTTCTGTTGTGAGGGTTGGCATACAGAGTAAACATGAACGGCGCTTCCTGATTGGGAAAACATGAAGCTTTTCGGGGACCCCGTATTGAACCTAGTTCTCACCGTTTCCGAGTGGAAAGCGGAATCTAGTCCCAACCTTCCGAACTAAACTTTGGGATAATTAATTAGGTAAATTGAAGGAATGGCATCATGCATCTTAGATTTGAATACAGTAATAATTAATATGATAATAACGATGTCTCCTGATCAGCAGGCGGATCTATGCTTAAACGCCTGAGCCGCAGCTAGGGTGGATGACGCGATTTCCGGGGCGATTGCGTTATGACTGTGGGGTATGGATCAACTTCCGAATGAGGCAGCTCAAACTTGCATCCCAATAGATGAGGTAAGAGGAATAGCAGCAGCCGTGCATATAAATACCTGCCTAATAAGTGAGTTGATGGATCCATTAACATGAGACTCCAACATGGTGAGGCTGCAGGAATATGATAATATCCAAGTCTTAGGGCTACTGAAAGCCGAACTCCCAAGCCCTAAGTACAACGACTGCCGAGGTCGGCTGCACGCAGAATGGCCAGTCCTTTCACCATTGGCACGGGCGATGGCGTGTTCTGCCGAACCAGTGATTGGTCCCGGCGGGATCTTGGCGCAGAAAGTGGAGACGGGAGCTCTGCAGTACGCAGTAGTGCCCACGCGTTGCAGCATGCAAATCATGCATGCATTGTGCCGGCTGTTTCTCCCTGCCTCTTTTCGAGAACAGAAAGATTCTTCCGGCATGATTAATAGAAACCCCACCGTGGATCATGCCTGTCGTAGTGTTGTGTTAATGCCAACTTGAAATACAATACTTCCCACGGAGCGCTCCTTTTTCTCCCTCTTCTCAACGATTACTATTCTTATTATTACTTCTATTATTCCCTTTTATCAATAACTTTCTCCTGTCTGGTCCTATCTCATTTCATCGTCTCGTCCCGTTGTGCACTTACTGCCTCCTAATCACGACATCGGCGTGGCGTCCCTGAATTACCGGCCTGTTTGTCAGAAATTTCTCTTCTTCACTCAGGTCATTTCGTCCACCATGCAACTGTGCTTCTAGCTGCCTCGTTTAGTGGCCTCGCCCGTATAACAATACCAAGGGGAAAAAGTCTATACACGGAACATCCTCCCACTCCCGCGGGCCTGGATCAACGCCAGCACACCAGGCGTATACCTAACCACTGTATATATAAATACCCCGTCCAGCTGGAATCCGTGCTGGCTTTTGAATCTCCCTTATTTCCTTGATCTTATATCTATATTATATATATATATATACACATATCCAACTTCTACTGTCTTTCCTGCCGCCTCTCAACTATGCCTGGCGAGACGGCCACCAAGGTCGGTCATGGACTGGCCAAGGTGCTGCGTCTGCAGCTCAACTACCGGGACCCCCTGGGAGCGAATGATGACCCTGTCACTAGAGGCGAGTCGACTTTCACCTCAGGCACTACCGACACCTATGCCTACCTCGAAGAGGAGCCAACTTCGTGGGAATGGATCAAGGAGAATACGCCCACCCTCCGTGATATTGGGCTCTACTTCTACCGTCTCTTCCCCTTTCTATCATGGATTACCCGTTACAACCTGCAGTGGCTCATGGGAGACATGATCGCAGGTAGGGAATATATCACACTGCATTGTGAATGAATCTTTGTTCTCATCCAATTTACAGGTATCACAGTCGGAGCCGTTGTCGTCCCCCAGGGCATGGCTTATGCGAAGTTGGCCAACATGAAGCCAGAGTACGGCCTATACACTTCCTTCATGGGCGTTCTGATCTACTGGGTTTTTGCAACCTCCAAAGATATCACCATTGGAGTGAGTCTAGACACCGCTGAACGTAACGGGTTCTTTTTTTTTCCTGACATTCATTTTCCCCCTTCTAGCCTGTCGCAGTCATGTCGACTCTCGTGGGAGATATTGTCAAGAGGACCCAACAGAAACATCCCGAAATTCAAGCTGACGAGCTTGGCCGATGTCTCTCCATCATAGTGGGTGCGATTGTTGCGGGCCTCGGCTTTTTCAGGTTAGGGTTCATCGTGGATTTTATCCCGCTTCCAGCCATCTCTGCGTTCATGACCGGTTCAGCCGTCAATATCATTTCCGGCCAGTTGAAGACCGTTCTCGAAGAGAAGGATAAGTTCAACAATAAGGGTGACACTTACATGGTTATCATCGAGTCCCTGAAACACCTACCCAGCACGAGCATCGGCGCCGCCATGGGCCTCACAGCATTAGCCATGCTGTACATCATCCGCAGTTCTTGCACCTACAGTGCAAAGAGGTGGCCTCAATATTCAAAGATCTTCTTTTTTGCATGCACCATGCGCACCGTTTTTGTTATTCTATTCTACACGATGATCAGCGCTGCAGTTAACCTGCATCGAAAGGACAACCCCAGGTTCTCTATCCTTGGTCATGTCCCTCGAGGTAAGTGCTAACAGTTGGAAATATTTCGGCGATGTACCATGAATTCTAACTCGTCTGCCACCCTAGGCTTTCAGCATGCTGGCGCCCCTACGGTGAACAAAGAACTTATTCAGAAATTTGCTACCGAACTCCCGGCTTCGGTGATTGTGCTTCTGATTGAACACATCGCCATTTCCAAGTCCTTCGGTCGTGTCAACAACTACACCATCGATCCTTCCCAAGAGCTTGTCGCCATTGGAGTTACAAACCTTCTAGGGCCGTTCCTTGGTGCCTACCCGGCTACCGGCTCATTTTCCAGAACTGCAATTAAATCCAAGGCCGGTGTTCGGACCCCGCTGGCTGGCTGTATCACTGCCATCGTCGTGCTTCTGGCCATCTATGCGCTGCCTGCCGTCTTCTTCTACATTCCGCAAGCGTCCCTGGCTGGTGTCATTATCCACGCTGTCGGTGATCTGATTACACCACCGAATGTGGTCTACCAGTTCTGGAGGGTGTCGCCGTTGGATGTAATTATCTTCTTTATCGGAGTTATCGTGACTGTTTTCTCGTCAATCGAGAATGGTGTTTACTGCACTATCTGTGTCTCCGCAGCCCTTCTTCTCTTCCGTGTCGCAAAGGCGCGCGGCAATTTCCTTGGACGGGTCCGGATCCATTCGGTGATAGGCGACCATCTGCTTGACAACGATGGGAAATATGGCACATTCGGCTCCGACAAGAAACCTTTGCCAGAAGACAGCGAAGTTGAGGAAGGGGATGGCAAGGACGGCCGGACGGTCCGGACGATCTTCCTGCCCCTCGACCATGCTGATGGTTCTAACCCTGATATTGAACCGGAACAGCCCTATCCGGGTATATTCATCTACCGATTCTCAGAAGGACTTAACTACCCCAACGCCAATCACTATACTGACCACCTTGTCGAATGTATTTTCAAACGAACACGTCGAACGAACCCCTTTTCCTACGAGAAACCTGGAGATCGACCATGGAATGATCCGGGTCCGCGCCGGGGCAAGGCACCGGAAGTCGACACACATCTCCCGACCCTGAAGGCTATCATCCTTGACTTGTCCTCTGTCAACAACGTTGATGTGACAGCTGTCCAGACTCTCATCGACGTCCGCAACCAACTCGACCGCTACGCATCACCAGACACCGTGCAGTGGCACTTTGCCCACATCAACAACCGCTGGACTAAGAGAGCCCTCGCTGCTGCAGGCTTCGGCTACCCAACATTCCCTTCAGGTGAAGGTTTCAAGAGATGGAAACCAATCTTCAGCGTGTCTGAAATCGGAGGAAGCGCCTCTGCTGCCGCCCACGCAGAACACCAAGAACAAAAACGACACCGTCCCCAGAAAGGGAGCGAGGATATCGATATCGAGGCCGGCCCCGATTCAAAGTCGCAGTCGAATGACGACACAGTCAAAGCTCCTGTGGAAGAGATTTCACCATACAACGGGAGCGATAGCAGCCGGGACGGCAGCGGTATCGAGGAGCATCCCCAGAAGTTGCATGATGAACTTGCTGGTAGCACCGCATACCAGGCTCGCCGTAAAGCGGCCGTGGTGCAAGGCATCAATCGGCCGTTCTTCCATATCGATCTGACCAGTGCTCTGCAGAGTGCTATTGCCAATATGGAAGAAATACCCAGTGTTTCCCCACCGGATACCGGATTTGCTAAATGATTGTATGGATGCATACTGTATCCATTGTATATATGTTCTTGGCTATGTCTTGTTGGAGTTAGCGTTCTGCTTGTGCTTTGCTTTTGGGATTTTGGACTGGGATTTACTATGAACGGCTAGACATACCCCTTTCTGTCTGACTTCAGGATCTGATAGACAAGTTTGCCTATTTGATGAATGCGATTTGTTGAGACATATGATAATAGTTCTAATTTCAAACAACGGCCATATACATTAAAACAATCATTTACTCCATGAGTGATATACCACCTACTCCCCTAGCCATCCACGCAGTAGGTAGTAGTAATATGTAGACTACCTAAGAACCCCTCCAACTCCAGCCCACCCCAAAACAAAACCACTCAACGCCTCCCCAAACACACCCCCTCCTAACCAAATATCCTTCCACGCCCCCTTCCTCCGAACAACAAAGTCTCCCTGTCCCTGCTCACCAGACGAGGACCGAATAACACCCTGCTCATCAATCCCCTCAATCTCCCCACTGGACCCGGGAAAATACACACCTGCGCTCCCGCCTTTACTCAACGACACGAGGAAGAGATGGAAGAGACCCGAGACGATCACGGTGCCGATCAGGTAGAAGATGAAGCCTGTATAGGATTTTAGGGAGAGGATTCCGGCCGTTAGGCCGAGGAGGAAGGAGGTTAGGCTGTGGAGGGTTGAGAGGGACTGCGCATATAACTATGTTAGCATGTATTCACCCCCATTTTATTTGCTTTGCTTTTGGCTATGGTTCGTGTAGAGTTATCTGATAGCCTTGTTTGTGGTGGGCAACATACGCGGTTATTGTGCTGGACTGATTCCGGGACGAGAGGGTCGATAAGGAGAGATAGTTCCTGTTTTGTTGGTGACATTTTTATTTTCTCTTCCTCTCCTATCCTTCTTTGGCTTCGTTTCCTGGCTGACTGTCTGTTGGATTGACCAGGGAAGGAGAGAAAAAGGAAAGGCTTCGACCAAGTCGGACTCTGTTAGCGGAATAGAATCATCAAAACCATAGGTTATAAAATAAAATACATAACAAGGGCTAATCTGAATAAATAAATAAACTCACGTAAATATCAGTTCCAGACGTAGGGGTTGAGGTATGCGTTGTAATTGATGTGCGGAAAGACGAGGAAGCTAGGTAGCTAAATTGCATGAAGTCTACTTAAGCTATCCGTTACCCGTACCACACTAGGTATTCGATCTATCTACCAACAACGACTTATCAACATAATTCGCCTGGTGCACATACCAGTCATAGACATGATTTCTTTTGATTTTACCCGGCTGACATGAAGCTACCTGGACTCAGAATTGGGCTAGCAACATTGTTCCATCCTTCTAAAGCCAAGGTTGGTTACCACGGTGGAAGTGTCATCTATCCTCAATCGGTGGATGGTGGGCTACCTCCATGTCTTGTTCCTCATCAACGGCCTTGCTCTTTGTTGGTGGCTAGGAATGGATCTGAAGGGACTTTTTCAGACTGTAGGAACGGTGGAACTGAGAAGATACTTGATATTCACTGGGTTCTCATGTTTTACCAGGCTGGTAGCCATGGTGAGATGAGGGGGAGAAGGACGTCAAACTGGAAAAATGAAATTGAAAGAAGGTCCATTTTGTATTCTCCTTTTCTTTGGTACTGTCAAGTTTGCTACAAGTGCAGGACAGCTGCATCCGGAACAGATGAAACAAAAGCCGTTTTCTTCCAAGTTGCTTGAATGGGATCGGCAGTCAGAAAAACAGAGCTACTCTCCTCTGCTCTTTATGCAGCAAAGCAGAGTTCCAAGCAGGAAATACCGTCATCATCAGGATGGTTGCAGCCGAGACAGCAGAGTGACCTTGTTTCACTCTGCAGAAGTGAAACTTCAGAGGAAACGTCAAGCTGGACATCCGATCATTTGACTGGGATTTTGAGGCAAGGGTCACAGCCAGCGATGCCATGATTATTGATAAGAACCATCACCCCCGAGGATCATGATTGAGTGTTTCTTTCCATCAACGCGGTTTCCCATCTTGACAGTGAACCGATCCCAAAGCGACCCATCCGGCAAGGTGCATTGGCAACATGCAACCGCAGCTAGGCAGCAAGATCATAGTTGGCATAGATTATGGAACAATGGGGACCGATAAGCCTTCACTTCGTGACAAACCATTCCTTTGACCCAATAATCGTACTTAACTAGGCGTTGCCTATGCTTTTATTGGACAAAACGGAGAGCCTGAATTCGTTTACCTGAGCTACTGTGCCGGTACTGGCTATTTACTGAAGATGCCGTTGCGCATTTCCTATTCCCGTACTAGGGAATCCTTAACTTGGGGCGGTGGGATAGTGGTAAGACGCTATATACCACTATAGCCCTATGACCTCGATGTTGACTATCCTCTAGGATATCACCACCTACCTCATTACCAATATCCACTCAACGTTAAACTTTGAGAAGCTAACTGGGGTTATGAGTATGGCATCCCCTTCAAGATACAGAGAAACAGCCAACTTACAAACAATAACTGGGGTGGAATGGCTTCAACTATACAACGGAAAGGGTAACTTGGGTCTTAAATAAAGTAAGATGGCAGTCGGGTCTAATTTTACTCGGCGCGGTGCTGACTATGCCATCTTGCTGAAGGATAAGCAGTATCCAGGACTATATTAGGATACGAAAGCAATCTATCAGGGCCACCTTGAGGGCCGGCCGCCATTTCGGCCCATCAGAGTATACGAATATGATTCCATGATTGCGCCAGATCAAGTTGATAATAGTGGACCCATCTTGACCATCGAAAGATACTCTTGTTCTATATTAAGTAGCACTGACCCAATTCAGGTACGCAAGACCTTGGAATCACGATCTGCTACTTTTACAGAATTGACCTGAATCAGTTTCCTTATGATACAATCGGCAGGAAAAAATGTACCATCTGGAAGTGCAAGTTCAAGCCACATTTGACGGAGACCGTGGGATAATCGCCTTCGTTCCTTTCGAATGAAAGACACAAACCGGGGATCCATTTGAAATTAGAATGATCCCAGGATGATATTTGACAGCGATGGTGACCATAGCGACCATGCCCTTCTATTGTTTGGTGGCGTCGTTTTTCTGTTTTCATACGTGTCTGTGGTTCTATATTGTCGTTGATAGTTTCTTTCCACCTCCCTTCTTTTGCCTCCGTTTGAGACATACTAGAGAGCATAATTCATTTTGATTTGTTTGGCTGGGAATTTTCTGTTTCCAACTCTGGTACATATACTCTATTAGGTATTTGTAAAACCAACAGGATCATATGAAACACAGGCAGTGGGATTCCTTACTGAGTTGACTATTGCCTGGCAAGAATTGAGATGACCTAATAAATCCAACAGATGCTGTTTTCCGCTGTGGTATGAGCGGATTCCTGCTGCTAGTGGTGGCAGTGAGAGAAGACATGGATAATTCCTGGAGTTTTTTTTAAGCATCAAGCTGCCATCAACAGAAATTAATATCGTCGGCGGGATATTGAAACCCTCCTGTTTATAATTTAACTGTGCCCATATAGAATAAGGTCAGTATATCGGTAGTTTCCTCTTTTTCGTTCAACAAGGATAGACGATGGCAGTCGAGAGGGAAAAGGGTGTCTCCTTTCAGATATCTCGTTGAGCTCTGGCAGTTAGTAGACCGTTTCTCTAAATGCTGGAGTTTTCCTTGAGGGCGAGGTATGGAGGAATTCCCCTTTGGAGGGAACCAGCAAGTCAGACATCGATTCACTGCTTTCAGCAGTGAATGAGTCGACTCCATTTCCATTTCTTCCTATATATATCTCTCTTGATTCTCCCCTCTTTGCCCACCCATTACCCTTCCCCTAGGATTCATCTTATTCCTCCACTGGAATAATCCAATCCCTCTTCCATGGGGCCTTGTCTATTTTTAGGAAGGTTAGATTCTTTTTGACAGTTTTGCTCGTTTTCAGGGTACTTTTGGTCGTGCCTGAAGGTCCCCTCTGTGGTCGTTTTGAGCTGTCGAATGAGAGAAATACAAATTCTACCAAGATTCCGATTCACCTTACGTTACATGTGGGCAGAGAAGAACACCTTTTGACAACATGGAGATATTTCGTATCTCACCAGATCGTGATGTGGAAGCTCGTGGGAAGAAGCCTGGGCTACCACAAGCCGAGACATCTTTCAGAAGCACAAACAGTAACGACAGCACCCTACCGTTATCGCCAAATGAAGAGGAAAAGGCAGACCCCGGGGACACGGAGAAGCTGGTTGAAATGATGGCTGAATTTTCCGCTGGATTCGACCCTGGATCCTTTGCAGACCGCGTCAAGCTGTCTCGTCCGCATCTGAAAATAGGCCTCTTCCCTGGCTCGTACAGCCATCTCCTGCTTATTCTTCTCGAGCCCTGGGTTGAGCTGCAGAAGAGCCAGAAGTCCATGACGGAGTGGCTTCGTGACCGTTACCCGAACCTGGACATGGATCTTCCGGCGCCTAGCAGACCCAGCGAGACTAATATCACCGATCAGACGTTCTTCGGGGCTGAGGTTGAAATGCTCAGGAAGCTATTGGCACCCTTGCGAGAAGACAGTCCGCTCATGCCTATTTTTTGGATCAACACTAGGCAGCTGAGTGCTGGGAAGATGTGTGATCAGCTTGAGGCCTCCAAGAGAGCCATCGAAGAGTTCAAGGATGACGTTGCAGCTGTCCTGGGGGGAGATAATGACACCAGTAAGTAAATTCTTTACTAGTTGGGTATTTCTTTGATTGGGAGAACCTTCTCTGATCCATTCGGTGCAAAACAACGAAAGGAAGCATCTATTCCTCGCTCCCCGTCGGATGGAAACGCATGTCCCTCCTCAGTAAGAGACAGCTTAGAATGGATGCATGCAGGGCCACACTTTCCTGGGATGACTTCTGCAGAACCGATCTGGACTTCACCTCATTCTTCCATTACTACAAGGCTCATATATGCAAATTGTCGCCAGACAGAGCAATGGAGATGGGATGGCTACCACCGAAGGAACTTCATCTTCCCAATCTATCCTTACGTCGTGATAGCGGAAGGAGAGAAGGAGCAACGAACACAGGCCTCAGCACCCCATCAGATGGTTCGCTCAACGCCATGCTCAATTTGATGTTCGACACGGCTCGCTGGTTAGCCCTCGCCAGAGGCTTACCAGCTGTCCATCTATTCTGCGACGTCGCCAGACTCTTCTCCGGGCTCAAGCCACCCGCAAACGCAGATAGGTCCCGACTCGAGCTCCTACACTACTTTTCCCAGATCAGAGTCACGAGCGACGGTATTCCGACCCGACCGCCCACACCTTTCCCCTGGCAGGACAGATCCTTCGCGAACCGCAATCCGGATTACTTCATTGATCTTTGGAAATCGAGTCGTGGTTTGGCGAATGATGTCTTCCAAAGCGTGTCCCTTCTCGAGAAGAGGCGCAGTAGGGCAAACTCCGGCTTCCGTCTTTGTCCTACAGAAATCCGCGAAAAGATTAGAATGGATATTACGCAGAGAATTGGAATTGGACAGGCCAGCTTGCCCAATGAGCCTACTATGGAAGGATTTGCTGCCGGAGTGACAGGTCATGATCGCCGTGCTAGCTTGCCAGGTTGGTTCATGTCAGCGAGAGGCAACAACAACAACAACAATAATAATAACGATACTAATAATAATATGGCAAGTACAGATAGACCATTTTTGCGTGCTTCCCTTGATTAAGCTAACTTGGCGACAAACCCCCCCCTTTTGACAGACCATCTCAACGACTCCTAACCCTGTGGATATTAGCACTACCGCTGTTGATAGTGATGTCCGCATCGAAACAGACAGGATTAATACCAGAAGTATGAAAGAGAATAAAAAGAACAGGCTAAAGTTTGACCTTGACCTCGCACACAGCAGCATTGACGATGAACATGGAGCTCTCCACGCCACGCACAGCAACGTTCTTGGTTCGAACTCGGAAGATTATTTTCTGGTGCAGACGGATCATGATAGTGGTGTTTTAAAGGAGACATTTTGAAAGACAGAAAAAATGGCACTGGGCATATTCTTTTCTTTTGATTTATGTAACAGATGCATGGTTCGAGGAGTTCAGCGATGTTTTCGGGGATTTGATTTGATTTTATTTTTCTTTTCTTTCTTCCCTTCTTCCCCCCCCCCCCCCCATACCTATGAGTGAATGTGAATGATTAATAAAAGGATAGGGAGAGGAAGTTGTCTTAATTTATTTATCGACTTGGTTTGGGTTGGCCATGGTCTATGAAAGGTCTCTAGGGTTATGTTATGATCGGGTCAGATTCTAGAATGACGCCATCATATATTCAGCTAGGTTAATTTCATCGCACTGATAGGCAGTTGTTTGGAAAACCAAAATTGAATTACTTCGTTGAAATATTACTTGGGTATCTCTAAATACAGGCTATCTCCCACAAATAAAGTAAACCCAGGGGAAAAAAAAACATAAAATCTATCCATACCAAATGTTTATACAGAGTCGAGATCTAATATTAATCCACTTTATCCAATCATTGTATCGAAAGCCAGTACGGGGTCAATCAGCGCCATGTCATCGTTGCCGGGCATATTAGAATCGCCAGCTTGTCTTCCATCACCGCTTTGATGGAGGTCTAGGACTGACGTATCGAGGTATCCGTTATCTCCTAATCCGTATTCGGGATTGTTTGAAGACCCGGCAAGAGTCACTTGAGAAGAAGCAGCCGTTGTGGTAGTAGTAGTGGACTGTGAGAAAGAATTGTTTAGAAAGTCCGGGTATGGCCCATATCCCAGGTCTCTATCTTCATCTGCATCCACGACATCGAATTCAAGACCGTAAATTCCAAAGGAGCTTTCATGGTGTTCCTCCCTTTCCATTTCCTGTTCACGGTCTGCCAACAAGGCACGCTGCAGGAAGAAATTCTGGATCTCGTCCTCGGTGCAGCCGTGTTTACCAGTCATATGTACCCATAAGTCGTAATCACGGTGGAAGCGGTGCGGACAAGTTTCATAGAAGCATGCGATTCTTCGACCGGTTTCTTCTGCGTAGCCTTCACCTGTAAGAGCTGCCAATGTAGGTAGGGCAGATGGCTGTCGCTTTGTGTTTGTCTGCGCCTTGCTGCTGCTGAGACCAAGACGTTGTCTGCGCTCAGCCTTTGCGTTCTGGAGTCCCAAATGTGCCGTACGTATGTGTTCTTCCAGGGCGAGTTTGCTACCGTAACGTTTTCCGCAGCCTTCACCGGACCAGCCTTGTACCTTCTTGGAGGTTGACAGGTCTGTCTCGCCGCACACGAATCGTTTTTCGCCTTCGTGAACTGATCGAATATGGACTGTTAGATTCCCCTTCTTAGTGAAGCTGCGATCACAACCCGGGACGGTGCATGGAAATAATCTCCCCCGCTCAACGTTGATATCTCCATGCGCTACTTCAAGATGACGGCGCAGCTCACGGGAAGTCGAGCACATTACTGGACAGTTGGGACATTGCGGGGGATGGACAGACTTGATGTGAGCTTGGAGAAGGGCGTAGGTTGGGAATGTAACGGTGTTGTCATCATCGTTTATATTATCCATGGAGGACAATATGGTCTCGACTCTCTGCTGAGTGCACTCCGTACAGGTAAAGCGTTTCTCTGTGTGCATTCTACCCTGATGGGCGCGAAGATGGCCCGCCGTATCAAACGCCATTGGGCATTTCCGACCCGTCTTCGGATCAATATGACAGCATGGAAACGGCTTCTGGTTCAGGTGTACGGTTACAATGTGCTTCTGGAGAGTCGAGTGCTTCCGAAACGTCTCGTTGCATGGAGGATACTCGGTGCAGCGGTATTTGTCCCTTCCATCATGTGCAGCCAGATGACGGCGCAGCCGCGATCCGGTCACGAAACTTTTCCCGCATCCTAGACGATCACATACGTAGTCTCGAACCCCGGTGTGGGCGCTTTTTATGTGGTGGTTGAGATGGGATGTTCGAAGAAAAGTCTTTTCGCAACCTTCGTAGGGGCATTTGAAGAGTCTTTCGTTATTGTGTGAGCGCAAATGCTCCTGCAGTCGTGCTGGCCGATTGAATGCTTTGGTGCAGCCCTCGAACGGGCAAAGGTGAGTCTTCAGTTCAGACGGATACTTCACGGAGCATGTCGAGAATGGTGTTGTCGGTGTTTCCTTCAGAGAATCGCTGTTGACACTGGCGGCATCGGAGAATTCGTAATTGGCATCTGAATTGTATTCCTCATGAATTGGATCTATTACACCAGATCAGATTCTTGATCCCACTGGTGGATTGCACTCGCAGTCCCTTACCAGGGTCATGCAGGGCAGTTCGTGTCCGTACCCTCTTGGGGTCAGGGGAACTGCAGGCGGAAGACTTTCGTTTCTCGGCCATGGCTCAGCCAGGCCTTTAGCAGATTAGCATGAATGCAGAGAGACCAGCCCCATAAAAGCAGGAGAACCGTCTTCAATGATTCTACAGCAGAAAAAAAAAAACAAAAAAAAAAAACAAACTTAAAAGGATTCTGCCGGTGCGATGTAAGGCGGTGAGTATGTTCTCCGACCCGAAGCGGACTAGCGCGATCTAGACTTTTCTGTCCTTTGAAAGTTGCGACAGACAAACTTGTGCATTTCGTCCACCTCAACGCCATTGCGAGGGGCAAACACCACTGGGCATCTCCCAGAAGTACTGTTGACGGTGCGCTGGATTAAGGAAGAAGGCTCCTGCATTTGTTCTGTCGTCCCCCTTTGCCTTTTTCCGCCAACAAGATGTCTGACTACGGTGACCACGACGCTGAGGAGTAAGGCCCATTCACCCCAGCTGTACCAAATAGGAAAAAGAAACGAAAGAAACGAACAATTAGTCTTTATATTTGCGCAATATATTTTACAAACATTTGGCTATAATTCGATGTTCTGACTCTGTCCCTCGCAGGTTCGACTACGAGCCCGCGGAGCAGTTCGACGAAAATGAACCCGAGGACTTCATTAACCCCGAGGATCTTGAAGCTGCAGAAGGCGAGGCCGAGGGATATGGAGAAGATGACTATGCTCCTGCTGCGACTGAAGAACGTGTGGTTGTTTCAGGCGACCCGAATGCTGGATACGCTGGTAAGATTATGGAGCAGGCTAGCTCAAAAAAGGTGGCCAACGAGGATCGCACCACGACTCCATACATGACCAAGTATGAGAAGGCCCGGATTCTCGGTACGCGAGCATTGCAAATCAGGTGCGTTGCTCACTTTTTGACATACTGTACTACAAAATGGGCCGTTGGCTGATGGGTATCTGTTCAGCATGAACGCTCCTGTGCTTGTTGATCTTGAGGGAGAAACGGATCCCTTGCAGATCGCTATCAAAGAATTGAATCAAAAGAAGATTCCTCTGATCGTGAGAAGATACCTGCCAGACGGAAAGTGAGTGCTCTTGAATTTCGGGGATAGTAGAATCTCCCACTGACCCTCTTCTCTTTTCTAGGTATGAGGACTGGACGTGCGAAGAGTTGCTATAGACGTGACCCGATCCCATCTGAATTTGTCTTTGATTTTACTTTGTGTATTTGGCGGTCTTTCTCATTTCGCTTCAATAGGCATAGCGTTTGGTGTTTGGGTGTACAAGGGCAGATGGTAATACTCAACCAGGACCGGTTCACTCTCACCGGGAATGGGAAGAAACAAAAAAGGAATAATGGGCCAACGGGAAAGTAAATAAAAAAAATAAAAGAAATTGCTGATTTCGTCATGTCTCCGTAGATTCTCTGTAGATACTATCCTAGGCCGCCTGCTTCCTCAGATTCTCCATAGCTTTTGGTATCAACAGACGTAGCTGCTCCATCGCCTTGCTATCCACAAATTCCAGCACCTTAGCAAGCTTCTCCTGACTCTCATCCAAGCCCCGAATGAAGATATATCCCCTACGGGTTTTTAAGTTCTTGTTTCCGTAAAGGGCGAGTCAGTGAAGATATCTATCTGTCAGCAGGGGATTGGGAATGGCCAAGGAGACGCCAAAGGCAGTTCTCAAAAGGCCATGACGAGCACCATAGGACCTTAGTCCCATAGGAGAATTAATCAGGTTAATTGTTACTGTTCTCCAGCAGAGACAATAAACTTTTGGCGGAGTTGGGGCTCCAGCCCTACTCCATATTCACGAGTCCTACATAGATGATAGTACATGAAGTACTCCAGTACGCAAGCAACTAACTTCCCCGCAGATAACCAGCACGTACCAATGATGGGGACTCGAGAGGAGAACGAGGAGCCATGTCTCAGCCTGCAGATGCCCAGCAGCGTTTACGAACCTCCTCCCCGACGGCGAGATAGCCGAGTAGCGATGAATATGTACGATGTAGCATTCGGGAATCCCTCCGATCTACTCCACGTCCACCGGCGCTGTTCTCAATAGAAGAGAGACATTTAGCAAAGTCATAGCCGCGGTAATCCTGAGAAGTCAGGACGAAGCTGGCAAATTCTGGCAACCGGGAGATCTTCATGTTCCAAGTGCCGTTAAATAATTACAATGTAATTCAACGGACCTGGACCGATGCCTGGCTGGTAAGCTGGTGGATGCCCCGCTCGATTTCAATCATTTTCAATGGCATTCTGTATATTTACCGTCTCTGACTCCTACATTTATTGTCTTCACGGCCTGCGTCCACTGTCCAGAGCACCACAATAGTCAGCCAAGATGGGTGCGGAAGAAGATCTGGGGAAGACAATCACCGTCGAGAATACAAATATCCCATCTGCTGCGCCCGAAGATTCAGAGCCAGTCTTTGACACTGCCCGGTCATGGGTGCAAGTGATCGGGGCCTTCTTCTGCTTCTTTAATTCATGGTACGCTGACCCGAGAAAATAGAATTCACTCTGCTAACTGCAACGCTATGCAGGGGCGTTATCAATACCTGGGGTGCCTTTCAAACGTACTACGAGCAGACGCTGCTGTCGAACATGTCTTCGTCTGATATCGCCTGGGTCGGATCATTGCAGTCGTTTCTTCTCATGTTCTTTGGCGTCGTGACGGGGCCACTATTTGACGCTGGCTACTTCCATGAGATGCTCTGCTTTGGCTCCGTCATGCTTCCATTCGGCTTGATGATGACCAGTCTCTCTTCCAAATTCTGGCACATAATACTAGCTCAAGGAATCTGCATCGGCCTGGGCACCGCATGTCTCTTTGTCCCGTCTGTTGCCGTCCTGCCACAGTACTTCAAGCGAAAAAGAGCGCTGGCCAACGGCGTTGCAGCCAGTGGCAGTAGTATTGGCGGCGTCATCTATCCCATCATGTTCCGTCAAGTGCAGAGAAGAGCCGGATTCCCCTGGGCAACCCGTGCAGTAGGGTTCCTTGCTCTGGGCACCTCCTTTATTTCGCTGAGTCTTATGCGAATGCGCTTCAAACCCACCGAAAAGCGCAAGTTGGTCCAGCTCTCTGCCTTTCGGGAGCCGGCCTTCGTACTCTTCTCCACGGCCATGTTCTTTGGCTTCCTAGGCTTCTACAACTTTCTCGTATACGTCCAGTCGAACGCCATTGAAACAGGAATCGTCGACGAGCATCTCGGATTCTACCTCCTATCTATGCTAAACGCGGCCTCGACATTTGGCCGCATCACCCCAAATTTAATCGCAGATGACACCGGGCCACTGAACATACTCACGCCCGCCGCATCAATTACGGGCATCCTAGCCTTTGTCTGGATTGGCGTCCACACTGTCGCCGGCATCATCGTTCTGGCCGTGCTGTATGGCCTCTTCTCCGGCGGTTTCGTTTCCCTGCCGCCTGTGGTAATGATCACCCTGACCAAAGATATACGCGATCTTGGGACTCGACTGGGCATGGTATTTGGGATTACAGCCTTTGGTTTGCTGATTGGTACACCCATTGGCGGCGCCATCCTAAACAGCTCCCACAAGTTCCTGGGGGTTCAGTTGTTTACAGGTTGCTGTCTTGCCACATCTTCCATTCTCTTCGCGACAATCCGATTTTTGCGTACTGGACCGCGGTTGCTAGTCAAGACGTGAGTTGGGGTCTCCTTTTGCATGCTCTTCACGATCTTCGACAATTGCTTTACATGGCCCTCGGCTATGATTCTGAGTAATAATATCACAAAAGTTCTGTTATTTTTCTCGGCATTTTCGTGATGTATTGAGCAGTGTTCTGGGTGTCTGCAGAGCATAGGATTAGCATGGCTGGCACGGATTCAAGACCAATATATTCTTCAGTCTTTCCAGTATATAATTTGCCATTCATCCAACTTCACAGAAAAATATCAATACAAAATATTTCATAATAGCCATTACCAAAAGAAACTAACCCACCTACGAAACATCCTCCGGACTAACAACAAACTGCTCCCCATTCTCCCGAACATGCACCAACTTCTTATCCCGACTACAAGGCTTCCGCATATCAAACGCATCCTCTCCAGTCTCTGACATCCCTGTGGGATCATCACTGTAGTAATTCTGCACCCGCCGGAAAACAGAATACCCCATCCCCTTGTACATGTCGACGGCGACTTTATTCCCCGCGCGCACGTACAGATCGACAAACCACGCGTTGTTGATGTCGGAACCTTGCTCGAGTCGCTCCGTGAGGCGGCGCGCGAAGCCGAGGCGGCGCCATGCGGGAGCCACGGTGAGAACAGTGATGTGACCGTGCCAGGGGGTGTAGTGGGGGGATGATCGGAAAGAGGGGGGTTGTTCTTCTAGTTTTCCCATGACTTTTTTTTGGTTAGATACAGTACAAGTCCATAGTGGTAGATACGGGCAACATACTGTATCCGACTATTCCCTCTGATCGATCCTGGACCGCGCTAAATAGTGAGGGCCATCGCATAAGATAGTTTAGGTAGAAGCCCAGGTCGTAGTTTTCGGTTAAGGGATCGAGGTTTGTGAGATTGAGGGAGAAGAGGTCTGTTGGCGTCATGCGGCGTGTGCAGCTCATTGTGGACGCGATTGACTTCTGGGATCGGCGGATTGGGCAGTAGGATAATAGGTGGATTAAAATATGAATAAAATGATATGTAGACAGACTGCAATCGACGACGCTGGGTATCTTGAGGTGCTGCAGGACACGAAAGTAAGGCGGATGAAGAATGACGAAAAACGAACTGGGGCTTGCCGCGGTCACGGGAACTGCCAGTCATGCCTTCGTTCCGGCTTCATTAATTTGTTTCAGGCTTCCAGCTCATCCCTGGCTTTCGCTACAGTCTGACCGTATTCTTGTTTTGACCCCCGGTGTCTGCTCCAGCTGTCAGACTCACGCCAAGGGCTGCGGAATTCTACTGGGAGCGCTAAGAAGCACCATATGGTTTCGGGCACGTCCTTCAACCGTTGAAGCTGTGTTGTCCAAGAGTCCAACTCAGCTCAGTCATATCCCCCAACGATCCACAGAGGGGACCACTTCGCTGGCCTTTCTGTTGCCACGTTTATTTGACGACGTTTTTAATCTTCATTCATTCTCTCTTCAGGCACTCTCATACACCAGTTCCTGGAAGACGCGCGCACCATGCCCGCCATACCACCGTCTCCCCTGAGACAATCCCACCGCCGTAGCTACTCCCACTCCAGCAACGGCTTCTCTGATGAATATGCCATGAACGGTTTCCAGAGCCCGCCTCGCTCGCCTAGGTCACCGCGATCGTCTGGCCCTCCGTCTCCGTCGACCCCGCGCCAGCGCAAGATACGAGGACTGAACGGTTCCAACAGAGTCTCGGGTGACTACTCACTGTCAGCAATTGCGGATGGAGACACAGGAGGTGGCGATGGCGGCGGCGGTTTAGGGAGTCTCGCCGATGAACTCGCAGATGCATGGGAAGAGGATGAAGAGGATGGCTACGGATATGCGTCTGGCATAGAGAATGCTCCAGCGGAACCGCAGCGCAATGACAGTGAAGGCGAAGGAGAAGATGGATACATAGAGAAGACAGACATGCACGGAACAGCAACGTTGGGTACTGGCATTGCCGCATCCCCCGAGTGCACAGTCCATCAACAACATCTAAAGCAGAGGTTGCGGAACGGACATAATCGGTACCGGCGACATGAATCATCCTACGACGGTTCGGACTACGGGAATGATTCAGATCTGGAAGAAGCAGCGGACATATCGCCAGGTCTGGAGAATCAGATGGCTGAGGTTGAGAGCTTGGCAAGACGAGGTTTGGAGAATAATGGAAGCGACAACGATCATGTCGTTAAACGGACTGTTGAGAGTTTGAGGGAACTTGGTGCACAAAGTGCGATTGAGAACAGTGCAATGAGGTTGGTATTTCAGTTCTCTTGTTTGTTCTTTTTGTCCCTGTCCATGATTTACAATGCTGACCCGCCCTCATCAGACTCATCACAGCACACACCTCCATCGCATCCCATCTAACATCTCAAACCCGTGCTCTTCAAACTCTCGCCCATCCCCTTTTATTGTCTCATTTCCCTCTCCTCTCCACAGACGCCGTTGATTCTCTCATCCCTCTCATAGATGAAGGTCTTCTACCGAACCTTCCATACCCTTATCCAAGCCCACAACAACAGCAACAGCAGTCCTCGAGACCAGCAACACCTTCCTCGCAATCTTCCTCTCTTCTCGACCCTCTCGCCTCTCTGCAAGCGCTCATCACACAGACAGCCGACCTCAACCATTCTCTTCGCGGATTAAGTGACACCCTTTATGAAGCACGCCAGCTGACCTCCACCGCCTCACGACGATTACGGTCTGCACGGGAACTAGTCGCCGAACTACGCCGCGAGGAGGAAGGCCGGGAAGAAGGCACGCGCTGGATCGAAAGGGGCGATTGGGACCGCCGATTAAGGGAGCGAGAAGCCGGTCGAGTCTGTGGAGAGGTAGTTAGCGGATTTGAGGAGGTCTGCGGGCAATGGAGGGAAAGACTTTTTGGCACTGCTGCTGCTCCTGCTGGGACGGAGGCTGTCGCTGGTTGATTGGTTTTAGATGAAACCTTTTTTTCTTCTTGCCTTTCTCCCTTTTCTCTTCCTTGTTGGCTCTAGGATTTTATGCCCGAGCTATACTGCACGGCTCCTCATTCTGATTCTTCTTTTTTAATCATTACTTTTTTTTTTCTTTCCCCCTTCCCGAATACATACATTCATACATGCACACATACCCCAGCCTAATACAATTTTGTGAGCACTGCATACACACATACAGAACAGACAGAACAGACATAGATGGATGTTTCTTCCCTCCTAACACTATCTGCGTTAACTGGCAATTAAAGGACCAAATATTATCATTATCTAGGTGTGATGAGGTTATGTGCATGTGATGTGGCCTTATGATCTACATGATCGATATGCCCAGTCTCAGTCCTGAAGAAGTCTATCGACCATTTCTTGTACCACCTAGAACCACATGCAGTCAAATCTTGCCATGGCGTTCATTTTCTAAATATTTAAGTCACATTAATGACTTCGATAGATACCATTGTGTTGAAATTAACAGGCAGAAGACAGTAACATTATTATTATTGACAATCTTTAATCCATTTTCATCAAGAGGCGTTCCCATAAACACGGGTATATTAAGAAAAAAGAATCAAGAGAGTAAAGAAAAAAGAGTGATAGCACCCTTGAATCTATCAGAATTTTCCAACCAAAGAGGATTTCATTTGTTGATCAGGACATAGACAACATATCCATAAGTACTTGAGGGAAGGAAAAGAATTGAGACAAAGAAGACATCATGCCATGCCCGGATCCTGAGAACTTTACAATTTCCTTGCCTAATGGCTCATGATAAGCGAAACAAGGAAGAAGAAAAAAACAAAAGATAGAAAAAAAAAAGCACACAAATGTATGTTATAAAACACACATCAGAAAGTCACAGCGTCAACTTTTCCTTTTTTAGCAATGTCCCATTTAGCTCTGTTGCTGTTGCTGTTTCCACCGTGGAACCCATGCGCCCGCAGACTTGCGTTCAGTCGATGGCTGTGCGTCGGAGGCAGGGGTCTGCGTTCGTGAGGGAAAAGTACGTGAGGGAGCCTGGGATGAACCAAGATCGCGCGACAAACGGGAGAAGCGATCAGGAGCTCCGTTGGGAGGAGCTTCCCCACGAGCGCCAGAACCAGAGCGCAGATGAGGTGGCACATAACCACCAGTTTTCCGGGGCTGGGGAACCTCTTCCTTGGGGGCTTCGGGAGCTCCAGAGGCTCCCGTGGCAGCCTCTTTCGCTGCAAGACGCTCTCTCCAGCTGGGACCACCACTGGCGCGAGGGGCAATATTGAGGCGGGGAGCAATGCGTTCAGGCTCGGCAGGTCGTACTGGAGGTTCAACAACACCACCGGTTGCTTTCCGGGCAGCACGGCGAGCCTCTGCTTCCTCCTCACGCTGTTTTTGCCTGGCGGCAATCTCATCGAGTTTCCTGTACAATGGGTTAGAACATTGCGAACGTAACTGGTAATCCTGGAGAAGCGGATAGAAAACTGACTTTCTTTCTTCCTCGCGCTTGGCTTTCTCCTCAGCCAAAACTCGTCGGCGCTCCTCTTCCCGTGCAATCCTCTCCTCTTCCTCACGCTTAGCACGCTCCTCCTCCTCTTTCCTCCGCCTTTCTTCATCCTCGCGCTCCGCCTTCTCGCGACGTCTGCGTTCCTGAACCTCCCTAATACGCTGTTTCTTCTTAGCCTCAAACTCTCTTTCTGCAGCCTTGCGACGCTTCTCAAATTCTTCGTGACGCTTCTCTGACACCTCCTTGCGGAAGCTGGAGAACTGAGGCACCAGACGGCTAAGACGGTGCTTCAGAGTAACAGCCTCCTTGTGCTTCTGTTCAGCCTCGGCTAAAGTCTCCGCCTTCTGCGCCTCGTAGATCTCCATGTCGTGCTTCTTCTGGCGTTCGTAGTCCTCGGGGATGTGTTTGAGTTCCTCACGACGGAAGGCTCTCTCCAGATGGTCAATACGCTTAGAGATCACGCGGATGCGGTCATTCAGGTCGTTCTTTTCCTTTTCAAGTTGGGCGAGTTTCATTGCACGCAGGCGGTTAGCATCAAGTTCTTCAAGATCGATCTCACTGAGATCAAGACCCTTGACTCCGCTCTTCAGTTCGTCCAGCTGCTTCTTGAGCTCCTGTTGACGGATGCGGTCCTGCTCATCCTTGATCCGCTTCTTCTCACGCTCCCTGTGCTCATCAAGAAGTCGTTGCTTCTCAGCCTCTTGAAGTTGCTGTGTACGGATCCGCTTACGCGTCTCCTCCTCTCTCTGCTTCTTCTGAATAGCATCCGTAGCAGCCTCCTTCTTCTTCTCAATAATAGCCCGACGAGCCAAAGTCTCGTCGTGCTCCTGAATAGCACCAGCCTGCGCGCGGGCGAAGGCAGCGTGCTTGGCCTGAATACGAGATTCGGTGTACGAAGGATCAACATACATGCAGGTAACGTGAAGGGTCTTGGCCAGACGAGTAAGTTGTAGCCGGGCAATCTCAGCCGGGGTATTCTGCAGGCGCTGCACGGTGCCTAACTCGTGCTCGGCAGACCCAGCAGCGCTTCCGGAATGTAAAGCCTTGGCAGAGGAGAAGATATCCGAGTCAAAAGTGAGAACGCCCGAGACATGGTCAACGCGAATAGCAAGATCACCCTTCTTGCAGCCGTTCATGATGAACTTTTCAATCATAGCAGGGGTGATCTGGAACGGATCCGGGAACTGGGCCAACTCATAAACAAACTTGAGCTCGACTGACTCGTAGACTTGAGAGAGCTGCTGGAACAGGCGGGTCAGAATGACCTGCTGCAGGGGAACGACATATTTCTCCATTTCCGGATCGGCACCAATCTGCTTGAGGATAGGAGTGATCTTTTTGCAGATAGACAAAGGGTGGAAGTCAACTTCCAAGATGTTGTAAAGATCCTTAATTTCAGGTCGCACGCGTCTGAGCAGACCCTTGTTCAGAGCATCCTTGAAGAGAACAGCACGGCTGGGTGGCTGAGCCATACCCAGCAGGTTGGTCAGGCGAGTGTTCTTGTTCTTGCGCACCTCATCGACGTCGACAAGAGCGCCGCGGGAACGAGAAGTGCTGATGACCGGAATTGACAGAGCAGATAGGAGGACAAAGGAGGCGGCCTTGGTCATGTCGGCTTCCGAGACGGATGGGTTTTCCTTCTTTGAGCCGTGTCCAGCGGCAAGGGCTGCGGCAGACTGACGGAGAAGGTTGTAATAGCGGTTCCAAGCCGCAGCATGGAAGAGGTAGTTTTCGCTGACGAGGAAGATACGGGCCAGCTTCTCGTAGTAGTTGGCCATCATGATATTCTTAGCAGGGCGCTTGCTGAGGTTCAGGAGGGTGTGAATGTCCTCAATACTGCGGAAAGCTTCCTGCCAGAGCTCCAGTTCCACTGCCACGTTCAACTGTTGGAAGCGAGTATCCAAATGCCGCTGGAGAGTATCTGGGTCACTGAGGTTGATTGCATGCATCTGAGCGGAATATTTGGCGGCATTTTGGACGTGGTTGCGGAGAAGCTCACAAAGTCTGCGAAATTCGGTCTTGCGAGTGTATTTGAGGCAGAACTGGAAAGCCTGCAATGCTGTGCTCTGGTACATAACCTCGAGGCGTGCATTGTTCTTCAGGATTTCAAGGACGGTCCGGTACGTTTCCCAAAGAAATTTGAGCCAGGGGGTGACAACAGCGCGGTCAGTACGGTCGCGAGACTGTTCACCGGAAACCGTGGCGAGTAGGATCGTCTCGGGTGTCTCAATAGCTTCCAAATCGTCGACATTGGACGACGGAGCAGCTGATTCTAGAGAAGATTGAATCTCATCCGCTTTGGCCTGAGCCTCAGTCACTTTCTTCTCCGCGAGTTCGATGAATTTCTTCAAAACGATCTGTATGCGTGGGAAAAAAAGGGTCCATCAGCACATTCCTCTGTTTCTTGGAAGAATCCAAAAATCCCGGTATTCAGTAATCCCTTACCTCGATGGTTCCCACGTTGGTATTTTGGGCGATATTCTTATACTGATACAAGCCATCCTTGGCAGCCTTTCCTTTGCGTAGATCAACACAGAGTTCGACGAACAATAGCATGACCGGCTCGAGCGACGAAATCGGGTTGCTGCGCGTCCTTTTTGAGGTAACATGTTCGTGAAGGACATTTAGGGCGGCCGGCGCCTGGCCCACGGCGATAAGTTCCTGAGCCCTCTGGAAAGAGAAAAAAAATCCGAAAATTAGCAAAATTCTAACCGGCGCGATAAAAACTGCCTACCTTCAGGGCATTTTCAGGCTTGATGTGAGGCGGAGGCGGCATACTGGGCAACGCGCTCCTTTCCAAGTCAGTCTTTAGATCGAGCTTATTTCAAAGAAAAAGAGTCACACTCGATCTCCCGATAAGATGAACACGCAAACGGTGATCACGAAGGGAAGATGACTGCGCAACGACAGACGGGAGTCGATGGCAAAAGGCTTGACAAGGCTGCCACGGCCAGGACGGGATTATTCGTTGTGGGAAAAAGGCTTGGCGTTGTTGCTCGATAAGCGACGGCGCTTCGGTCACGTGAAGCACGTGACCTATCTCGAGTGGTAGAGTTGCGTTTCTCCTTGTTCTTCTTATTCTTATTCCTATTCAGTGGGAATTTGAATGTTAGAGAAGCCGCTGTCGTTGTACTATTGCTGGATCCCACTGTGACCGCAGACGGCGTCTACTCCAAGAACGCATTCGGGCCGGGAACGACTTGGAGGAATCAAAACAACCATCTACCTAATTCACAGGAGAATCCAACATATATTATTATTATTATCATTATTGATATACGGAGAAACGAGAGATGTAGTCGGGTAAATAAGAGCATTCTCTTCGCCGTTAACCACTCAGTAATATCCCGGAGATACAGGGTACTAATATTCATATCGCGCTGCATCTGCTCCGTCCCTCTCCGCACTATCAATCCGTAACTCCATAACCCGTTCACATATACTATTCATGGCTACATCCGATAAATCTGATTATTACCCCCGCAAACGCTCTCGCGGCGGCTGCATCGACTGCAAAAAGGCCAAGGTGAAATGCGACGAGGCACGCCCCTCCTGCGGAACCTGTGCTCGACGCGGCCATATCTGCCAGGGCTACAAAGCTCTGGATTCTCGTAGCGGCGCTCGTCGCCCTTCCACCTCGAGCACGGTCTCCATTCCCAAACATACTAGACAATCATCGTCATCATCATCATCATTGCCGTCGGCGTCAACATGGCAAAGCCTGAGTCCGATCCCTCCGGGCGTCATTTCCGAAGCCGACGAAGAGCCCATCAAGCAGTATTTCACCCGACATCCCGTGGAAATAGTCATCGAACAGAGGTTCGTGGACGAGATGAATGCACATACGCTGCTGGTATTCCAATGCGATCCTGAAGCGATAGCAGATACGCTCTACGCCATCGGTCAGATCTATCTTGAAATGACGGGGAATGGATCTCTGGTTCCCGCGCTGGATCGGCGAGCGCGAACGCTCGCGCGTTTGCGCAACATGCAGAACGATAGCGACAGGTACGGGTTGGAGCAGCTCATCATGATGATTCTAGGGTTGAGTGCGATGGAGGTATGTCTATGCCCGTCGTTCTGCGAACGCATCTGATCTATTACCGGCTGCTAGTTGATCGATATCAAAAGCCAGCGGAGAGAAAGCGCCATCGTCAGTTTGATTGCCTGTTGCGCGTCGATTGTGAACCAACATATCCAAGCTGGGAAATCTATCAGCTCAACGGCGCGGTACTTTCTCCGGGCACTGGCTCGTCAGGATATGATCTGTTCTTTGACGCTGATGCGTCGTCCCCTCATCCCCTCGCCGGTGTGGCTGGATCAAGCGTGCGAGATGACAGCAGACCGACTTATGGGATTCACAGTAACACTGATGCCCCTGCTAGAGGAGCTGTGTGTTCTTGCTTCAGACATTCAAGAACAAGGGCCCTTGGGCCAGTACTTCCTTTTAGATAGCGAACCAGAGATGAGCTCCCCAATGGCGTCATGCATGGAGAACCCCTTTATTCAGCGTGCAGGTGATCTGGCGCTGCGCCTTCGAATGTGGTATCCGACTCCAGATTATACAATGTCTGTTAGCACAGCGAGAAAGTGCTGGGTGCAGGCGTACGCGTATCGGTCTGCGGCTCTACTCTATCTACACCGTCTTATTCATCCGGCGGAAAGCTCTTATGAAGCTGATCGCGTGGCCCTGGGGATGGCCTGTGGCGTTTTGGCGCATCTCAGTGCCCCCGCGAGGGACCTGAAGTTGTGTACCTGGCCAACGTTCATCGCAGCCTGTGAGTTGGCGGCAAGTGAGGATAGGACTGCAGTGATGCAGATTTTCGACGGTATATATCGTTTGAGGAACACAGTGACTACGTTGCGTGCCAAGGAATTCTGTGTCCAGCGTGTTTGGCATGCGCGAGACAATGGGTTGGATTGGAACTGGATGAATCTGGTTCAACAATACCCTGGGGAATGTATACCAATCTGATTTGTCGAGCGAGCAGGAGAGACAGGCAATCATACTTCTTTGGCATTATTAGGTGGGGACACACTCGGCCTCTACGCGCCGTTTATTTTTTTCTCTGCCTTCTCCTGCTCCATCCTCCACTTTATCATCTTCAATTGTTCATACAATGTGCTCAGGGTAGGCACCTGCACGCCTAGCTCTTTCGCCCGCTTCAACGGATTCCCCAAGACAACCTCCAACTCCATCGGCCTCCCGTGATCGAAATCCAACAGCATGCTTGGCCGATACCGACAATCATTCGGCAGACGATACGCATAGAAATCTATAATCTCTTCTGGTGGTGGGTGTCCCGCTGCCTTGGCAATTGCGTACATCTCCCACATTGCTGGAATAAGCAAAGTCTCACGTCCCCCGGAAGACTGCAGTTCACCAACATCCATCCTCATCACTGTGCAAATGGTATTGAACGTTCCATTCCAGAGTAACTTTTGCCACCGCGCACGTGGCATATCATCCGTGAACGTGCATTCCGCGTTGGCGGCACCGGCTCCTTTGCTTCCAGCCGTGTACATCTCAACGAATTCTCGCGTTTCTTGCAACTGACGCTCATGCGGGAGACCGTCGTGGAAGTGCGGACCGATAGTCAAAACGTCCGTTCCTGGTTGCAGAATGGTGTTTTCCCCACTGGTCCGCGACCCGATCATACTGATTGCGGACATGACGGTGCTGCCAGGATAGTTCTGTATGATGGGGACTTCGATGTCCAGTCCATTCTGTATTAGCACGACGGCAGTATGGCCCGGCGTGATGACGGGTCTGATCAATTCAGCGACGCAGTAGTGATCTGGTAGCTGTTTGGTGGTGACGGCGACGAAATCGTATGGAGGGTCGTCTGGGAAGATGGCATCCTTGACGCTGGGAACGACTTTTTGAACTCTGTCAGTAGGAGCTTTGCAAATAGTAGGATGGAATACACCTCTAAATGGTCTCCATCCATCCAACTTCCCATGATCAGTCGAGTCGATATTCCACCCTTTCTCTTTAACAATGGCATACCTCGATCGCAAAACGGCCGTGACTTTGGCCCTCCCGGACTTCTCAAGAACAAGCGAAGCGATAGTCCCTACGCCTCCACTCCCAACTAGGCATATATTGTTCATGGCGTAGGAGATTTTATACTCCGTGCCTCTATTACCGTGAGAATATTCAATGGTAAGAGTCGAAGGCAACAATTGTAGCGCTGCATTTATATTTAATATATATATACCCCACATTGGTATACCTAGGTAATAGTACTATCCTTTCCCCTTTGAGCTGGAAAGTGAAGGCATTGGCTAGAGGACAGTGATAGCAAGAGATAGCATGGATAAGTGGCATCTGTTCCAGGATGCTGCGCCCTGACAAAGCCACGTACATAAGCAATAGTCTAGATATTCGGGTTCACTGGGATAATGAGACTTTTCTGATGGTGTTGACTGATAAATTGGTCTTTGAGGATGCTTGATTGATGGATATAGATTAAGCTGTTGTGGTGTAGCAGCAACTTTGGTAACGGCGATACATTAATACCTAATAATACAGAGCACGATAATAATGGCTTCATGTTCGCTGTTATGACTGTCTCTACTGGGTAAAAGCTGCAGGATTTAAATAGTAATTAATGGCTGCTTAGAATACTACGTCGTAATAATAATAATAAGACTCCATAGTAATAATAGAGCACAGCCCAGGCACTATTAATCCATATCCGCAGGCGTAATTTCAATACGCTCCATCTTCTTCCTCTGTTCTCCCTGCAAAATCCTGGAAACTCCTTTAACCTCCCTTCGTCGTCCTCCGTCCGCTCCTTTATCCCCGCTAACGCCCCTCGCTCCCCCCAGACCAGACAAAAAAAGCATCTGCATTAATTAAATCATTCGACATTGTATCGTCATCCCTCCAAGTCGTCTCTGCCGTTCCTGTTCGAACTGCGTGAACCGCGCGAATTGCGTTACCTCCCACCCCCCCTTTCTCTCTCCCCCACCGAAGAACAAGAACATCCATCAATATGCCTGTTCCAACCTACGAAATCCGGGCTGGCGATGTTAGGAACAAGAAGCAGAGCGTTGCCGATCTCAAGTATCGGCGGTTGACAGAGCTTAATTCTCGTCTGAGGGAGGATCTGGATCGTCCGCGCGTCAAGGTGTCTGAGGCAGCACTCTCGTGAGTTTCCGGTCGCATCGTCTAATCAGATCTGTTGGAGCTGGCAAGCAGATTGCTCATACATTGTTGTTTCCTTCAATAGGTTGATTAATTATTGCAACAACACCCGTGACTTTATGGTACCGTCGGTATGGGGTCAGGTATGTCGCTAGATAGCACATATTCATATTGCTAGGAGACTTGAGCTGACAGCGAGTACAGGTCGACAAGCGTGATGATCCCTATGCTCCTCAGCAGCAGGGAGGCTGCTGCACCGTTATGTAATGGACACATTGGACCTGAAGGGTTGGTCTCACACCGATTCCTCTTTTTCGTCTTCTCGAACCGCGAATACTCGGTACTACGCCTATTGTTTCCTCCCATACCGTCATGATTTTTCTATTCTGGTCCCCGGAGGGTTTTTCGCTCCATTTTTCATTCTTTTTATATCATTACGCCGTCATCCGACATACCGACTACAGTGAGATGGTGTTGCGACAGTCAGGTCCATGGAGGTTCGACAGGACGCACGCACATTGATGGCTGCGTCGCTTGGACCGGCTTGATACTTCTTATCTCACACGACCTTCGATATTAATTTCCGAACTTCCGTCTGTTTACTATTACTTTTTATTCTTCCACCCGTATATTATTCTGATACCTTTTTCCCCTTTGTCTTCTATTTTCTACCTCCCATTTCTGCCTTCTGTTTCTTCTTTTTTTCATTTTTATTTTTTTTTCTACTTTGGATTTCCTGGGACGTTCTTGCAGAGCATGGAAGGTGAACGGGATTCTTTTTTTTCTTTCTTTCTTCCCAGAGATAAAAAGACAATGTCCAGCAGTCTACGCGATGTCCCGACTGCACGATCGATTTCTATCCTGTTCGAGTGTCTCAAAAACATGTAACGCGTGCTCGAATCTCCTGTACCATAGGTCGTGGATACATTTTGGAGCTTCTTTGTTATGGAATACATAATACTGGTTGTTCATGATCGACGATTCTGTAGCAATACATTTCAGTAGGGATCATAGCCACCGACATCAGCAGCACCAAGATATATTAACCGATTAGTAAATACTTCCTCTTAGAGTCATTGATCAACCTAGGACTGACTACCTGCCCCCCCGATGTCCATAATCAAAGAAAATAATGACGGCTACGTAATATCATCGGAGCATATCTTAGAATAGCGCGAGATGCTCTATGACCTCGACCTCTTTGATGTACGTCTAATAGTGCTGCCATTTATGGACAAACAAGACAAAGGCTAGAATATAACCATGCATGCAGGGCCAAGACAGTCCAGCAGCAGGTAATATCAATTGGCTACCATTTTATCATGATGCTACCTAGGAATATTAATGTCAAGCTAGACTTAAGCTCTATCTATCTAGAAAATGATGTCTGCTACCATCCTGGAGACTACGAGAACTCCATTACTAATTACAGTTCAATATCACGTGAATGATACCTCCCAAGGCAGAGACAGAATAGAATGATGTCAATTTCTATCTATTTACGCCCAGTTCAACCATTCCGTCATTTCATCCAAAGCATTGATTTATTCATTAACCAATCTCGATATTTGAGTATATTATATTATATTATCAAAATGACCGAACCAATCGCCCCAATCGAACAACAACAGCAAAAACCCACACCACAAGCAAACACCCAAGCAATTTCAAATACCCAAGTCAACCTCCCCCGAATAACAATCAAATACTGCACACAATGTAAATGGATGTTAAGAGCTGCATATGTAATGCCCCATTCCTCTAATAAAATAAAAAGCCTGAAATATTGTAACCAATATGTGAGAACTGATGAATGATAGTTCGCCCAAGAACTCCTCTCAACCTTCAGCACAACCCTAGGCGAAGTCTC
Organism: Monascus ruber; assembly: GCA_002976275.1. Taxonomy (NCBI): domain Eukaryota; kingdom Fungi; phylum Ascomycota; class Eurotiomycetes; order Eurotiales; family Aspergillaceae; genus Monascus; species Monascus ruber. The sequence goes on from PSNO01000005.1 coordinate 2,244,116, forward strand.
CCTGGTTCCTTCGACTGGGGGTACGTTTACGGTGTCTGTGTTTTATACATCCGCATCATCTGGTGCTCCCCATACTACTACTACTAGTGTTGAATCTGACCTCTCCATCCGCGAGAGTGTGATTTGGGATCGGAAGAGGGATGGAGGCTTTCCTGGTTTGTCTCTCTGGTTTACCCTATCCTATCATATGTTCTATTGAAATATGCTAATCCGCGTAGAAGTCAAAGTTCTTAAATCTCTCGTGCGGGATATTGTTGATCCTACACGGGGGTTGGGACATACGGATCGGGCTTTGAAGAAGAATGAGGGTGTATCGGCATCTACTGCCCCTGCATCCACGGGAACATCTGATGAAAAGGAATTTTGTACGGATTGTCAGTAGCATAGTACAGTTTACATACTACACACTACATGCCTACTATACCTTCAGTGAATCAGGGAATTCAAAGAAATAAACCATGACATCAACCATACTGTACAATGCAATGCGAGTTCCCCAACGCCCTCAAGCCGCAATTCTAGATAGGTATGGTATATACTATATACAAAACATCAACCCGAACCAAGCCTGAACTACCACTTCTCACCATTAGAATCTCAATTCAACCCAGGTAAAACCACAAAACTTCAAGATTGTGCCAACTCCTTGTCCACAGGAATTAAAGCCACATTACAGAAGGCAATAACCAGCAGAGTTGACAATGATAAAGCTCCTTGACTGTCCGAAGAAACCCGATCTGATGCAGATATCCCATGTCATTAGACATCATCCATCGTCCGATGTGGCCAACAGGAAACGTCGGGTCCATTCGAAGGAGGCTCCACTGAAAGGTGGATAGGGGAACGTCAATGATCAGACCCCCAAAGCTCCAGCGTCCAGTTGAGAAGAGAACCCACCCCAACAAACCAGGATGCATATCAATAAACACCCAAAGGATCGTAAATCATTGCAACCATCGTAAATCCCGAATATCGTCACCAAGCGAGCAGTCGTGAATTTGCATTATCCCAGTAACTCCAGTCCGCTGAACAGCCTCCCGGCGAGACAGGGGCGAGAGACAGAGACCAAATCGACATAAATTTCAGAAAAAGAGAGAGAGTGAGAGAAAATTATGCTGGCAGTGAGCGACGTCATGTCTCATTGCTCACTTCCGGTCGATGTAGAAAATGGCCCTTGCGTTTCCAGAAGGCCAGACGCAGTCGACTCCGACGTTTGGGTAATCTGTGTGGGGGTGGGTTACCATCATTTACGCCCTCATCTTCGTTCCGGCCCTCGTGTTGGGCGTTTTCTGCAGTAGTAGACTGAGGAGGACTGATCTGCTCATTGCCAAGAACTGTGGTCGTCACAGCACTTTTTCTCAGATCACGTTGGTCAGTTGTGTGGTAATATATCCCATCTTCGCCTCCATCGATGGGATAGTGTTCGCTAGAGCTCGGTCGGTACATAAGATCATCGTGCTTGAGGAATCTGTTTTCTTTGAAGATCACTCCAACCCCAGGAGGCCCCAGTTCATCGCCGCTATCCACGGTAAGAAAACTGGTCGCATTGGTTGCTGGGGAGATAGGTGTCATCACTGTATTACTGCGGGTACTCACGCTGTGTCTTTGAGCACAACTTTGTCGATAGGATGATGGGTAAGATGCGCCTCCAGAAGAGCTGTTGTCTGCCTGGTGTCTATGTTGGCTGTGGTGACCGTGTCGAGAACTGCTCGGACGGTCAGACGTTGTGTCTGTAGAGTCAGCAGCGGTTGATGCATTTTCATCATAAACTGAAGAACTAGCATCAGCCGCTGCGTCAGAGTCAGTCGAGTGTTGCAATCCCGTCAACCCACTGCCGCCTTGTGGAGCTTCTCCCATGGTAAGCATGGCAATATCAGCAGGAATAGCACTAGATGACTTCCGAGACGGCATCTCTGCCAGTGGAACATTGTTGCAGTTCGGTGATGAAACTGAATCCGAGGTATCTTCATTGAATGCAGACCGGGAGTGTGGCGAGCCGTCTGCATGCCCGTTCGCCCCCGTGCCGTTTACCGCTGTATGTTCGGCTTGGGACAAGTCTTGGGGATCATCAGAACCGCCACTTCCCTGGTTTGGGCCGGATACCTTGGCATTTGAATCTGGGCTACCGGAGCGGGGGGAGAAGGCCTTTTCAAGACAGTGAGCCTGATTTTGTTTCTCACGCTCAGCCAGCTCCTGCCAAGTCTGTTGGTTGGTTCGAATCTGGTCCACGGTGAAAGACATTTGTGGTAGGAGATCCGATACGCCTTCAAAGAGGGGCAGGGCAAAGATGGACATGAAACCAATCTGGCCCGTGGCCAGTTTGTAGACGTTTCCGATTTCCGGGGGCCCGCCAAAAAAAGCCGTTTCCAATCCAACTGCCTTTTCCATTTCGCCTTGATTGGCAAATTCCTCCTGCAATATCTTGGTCCACTCTTCGGCAACGTCCCACGGCCGTGCCTAGAAATTATCAACGATAAGCGAAAGAGCGCCACGAAAGATAACTGATGGAAACAAAGTAGAGGACTTGCTTACCACATTGCTAATATCGGCACACTTGATCAGCAAACCGCAGACGAGTGCTCTGTATGAATCAAGATCTTGTTGTTTCCAGCCATCGAGGGATCCGCCATTGTGGTGGAATTTTTCTTGCAAAGCCGCAAGCCGTTCCATGTAGTTATGGTGAATACCCATATCAGTAGCCAGGATCGAGCTGATGAGCAACTTCCTGAGTTGCGGTTCTTTGAAAGCAGCCGGCCAATAACGACGCAGTATCTGAGAGAAGGCAGCGCAGTGGAAGGCTTCCAGGACAGAATTATCATTGTAGAGCTGCGCCAAGGGCGCGTTGAGTTTAATTAGGAAAACGTTGTTAACGCCGGGGTGGCCGACATCATGGCCAATGGCCGATATGAGAAGTGTGAGAGCGTCAAAGGGAGTGAGGAGGGATACAATGGGCGACTTGGTTGCAGGTGTTTTGAAGCTACCGTAGGGTGCCAAAGCCCCGATGTGAAGCAGAAAGCAAAAGACGGACTGCAAAACGTCAATGGCATGTCGAAAATTATGGTAAAGAACGAAGGAATTGTAGGCAGCGCGGCAGGCGAGAATGAACTTCCTGAGTTCGTCTGGCGATTTCCCTTTCTGTTAGCTTCAACTGTGACAGGAACGACCTATATTTTTCATCTTCATTTACCTGGTGACAAGCGCCATCGTTCAAGTCCAGGAACGTCGAAACCATGCCGAAGCATCTCACATGCCGCAAATGCAAGTTCGTCTTCGGTAAAATCATGGGCAGCAAAGGACCAATTGCCCAACTGATCCTTTACAAATTCCGCACGCTCCGCAACGACATCGAGTTCACTGTTTGTTTGCATTTCCGGTCAGAACAAAAAGAACTAGACAATGTTAAGGGAAGAGACAGTTTCTCCCACTCACCGATCCTCAAATTCTCCAACTGCATCCTCAGGGTTGCAGATCCCGTTCATGAGTTTGGAGACCCTAGACCAAAAGTATTGCTGTCAGCAGCTGTGGGGAAACGCACCCATATCTCTTCTTCCTGGCATCAAGGTGGGCTTCACCGACGAAAAGACCGTCCTAAGTGAAAGGGGCACGTTCGCAACTTACATCGCTTCCCTTAGATATGCGTACGGCTTCTCGTCATGCACGCCCACCCAGGACTGCTTTCGTAGATTCCTTTTCGCCAGAAAGCGTGACGTTTCTTTTTGGGCGGTCTTGCGTGTGCGATAGGCATGAACCACCAGGCCATGTATTCTGGTCTTGTCCAGCGGGGATGACAGGACGTCAACGGCCCCTGCATCCAAGCACTTGGCGATTTCATTCGGGTCTGTAAAGATCGGTAAGCTACGGCTTCGGGTTGGTCAAGAAAAAGGGGGAAGCACGCACGAGCAGGAAAACCGATAGGTCCGGGGCCCGCTGAACGCACAACGGCAACGGGAATGACCAGGTTCGGACCATCTTCGATCTGTGTATTCGCAGCGACGGTCGAGAGTAATTGCAGGCCATACGTCTCTTCCATTTGGGGGGGAAGTGGACACTCCCGACGGCTAGATGCAGGCGGTGGAGAGCGGGTCTCGGAATCGAGTATCGACTTGCGGTCGCTAGGCCTCCTACTCTGCCGAAGGGATTCCTCGTTCCCAAAACCAACGCTGAAAAAAGCCACGACTGGTGTACAGCTATTCACGGCATTTCCCGAGAGTTCCGCTAGATGTGTTGTAAACGAGACACTCGAGTGGCAGATGTAGACTGCATTTGGGACACGGTCAGCCAACACGGACAAGTCTGAGCTGCTAAGGAGGGTACGACATACTCTGCTTGCAAACATTTAGGAGGAGATCCAGATCCCACCCAAGCGACTCCACCTCATCTGCATGCAGTTCCGGGCTAGAAGGGGGCGCACCATCCACAACCCTACGCACCCATCTCTCCAATTTTACACGCGGGTCAATGTATATTGCAGAGAATTCCATCCACTCCATTGCGTCGCGAGATTGGTTTGTACCTCCTACCGACTCCATTTCTCCGTGCATGTTATCGAGCAGTACACGGGACCAGCGCGTTCATATGGTTGAATATATGAAGGGAAGGCGGAGGAAGTCTCGTCCACAGCCAAGGTAGCTGTATCCACCGAGTATGTTCGTCTTCGTCTTCAAGTCGTAATCGGTATCAAAAATCTCTCCAGATAGCCGAAGTAGTTCAATTACGTCAACCAGCGATGGTCGAGGATATTTAATAAGGACGATATGAGAAACCGCGGTGCGAAAGGAAAAAGTCAATTGGACGTATCAAAAGGTTAATAGGGTCAGAAGGAATGACCGTGAGGAGTATCGACGTCGACTGGAGGGGGTAGAGAGTTAGAGGGAAGTGGTGTCGCAGAACATTCAGGGATGCGCCTGTCAGATGCGACGGAGATTTTGGAACAGGATGACGATGACGTTTCTTCACCGGTTAGCTCAAAGCGCCATTGGGTGAGCAGCCGTGACAGATAGGAAGGAGGACAGAAATGACGGCTGTAGGAGTCGAGTTGGCAGTGTGGTGTTGGTGTTGGTGGTGGTGGGTAGGTGTTCAGTACGTAGTCGCTGTGCCACGGACCAGACAAGCGACAATGAGGGTTTTAAAGCGAACCCTATCTGGTAATACGAGTAATAATAATAATAACAATAATATAAATCAGTGAGAAGAAATACAAGAATACAGAAGGGGAAGAAAAAGGGAAAAATAGCAAGGAAAGTGAGAAGAGATAGTCAGAGGGAGAGGACTCGAGCCAGCAGTGTAGGAAAAAGGAGAAGATTCGATGGAAGGATTGACTGGACAGACTAAGGAAAGGCGACTGCAAGAGAGAGAAGGAAAGAGAGAGGGGAGGGGGAACCAGGGAGCGAGCGAAGCAGAGACAAAAGGGAGATGGATCGACGCAACGACTGGCTGGATCAGAGCAGTTTGGATAGTGCAAAGCCAAATGGGCGAAGGGGGAGGGACTGGAAAGACAGTGGAATTTTCTGCTGGCCTTCCAGAAGGTCGACGAGTTCGTTGGATGTGGATAAGGCCCTGCGAGGCATGAAAGAAATCAAGCTCTGCTCCTCGTGTACGACGGCCCCGTTCCTGTCGGGTGGGTGATACTCCCCGTTGTTAGGCCTTGTAAAGGAGCCCTGGGAAAGGTTTCGAGCATGGAACGGCGGGCTTGCAGATGTTGCATTGGGAAATCTAGCTCCAGATGGGTCATTCGGTGCAACGCCGTTCATCATAGGCGTCCCATTTCGAACAATCGGACCCCGTCGCATGTTCTCGACCGGCCACCACCTAGGGCTAAATGTCGTGGAACAGCGAAAGCATTTCCTACCTGATTCCTTCTCGACGTTTAGACGAGGGCCTGTGTGGTTGTCGGAATCAACAACCATCGCATCGACTGTGCCGTCCGGAGAAGTCCTTGTGTTCCGGTGGCTGTCTTTTGTATAGGCGCTGGAAACACCATTGGCACCCGAAGATCGTCGACTTGCAACCGAACTGGAATGTTGCTGGGAAACTCCAACCGACCGTTGGATATACGCGGCTTTCCGGACCGTACCGGGCAGACTGAGGTCGGCTTGTTTGTATGTTCGAGCAAACACCTGCAAGGCGTTGAGCCCATCCTTCCCCGTAGGTTCGCCTATCTCATGCACGGTGCCTGATATTGCATGGTGAGGGCACCAGATGGCTGGAGAGGCTACTCCAACCTCATCCCCAAGCCTGACCGTACTAACGGAATCCCGGCGGGAGTTCTTCACGGGTGAGATGTCAAACCCGAATTTGTACTGGGCCTGAAAAGCGCAACCAACATGGAACTTGGCATTGCAACCAGAGTAATGGCAGGATATGCACGCTCCTGTGTTGGACGTCTTGCAAATCTTACATGCCTCTTGATGCCTGTCCGTTGGTATCATACCGAAATTCTCTGCGGGCTCGAGCTCCTCGGCATTGCCAAATTTAATTTCGGGCTGCCATAAGGCACATAAGACGTGAACCCAGTTGTTGCCTACCGTACGCTTCAACGGTTCGCGCGGGTTGATGGGCTTTCCCACAGCCTCCTGCCTCTGACGGTACAGCTTGATGGCCTCTGTCACCATCTCCTTTTCAAGCCTCTCCTTTTCCCGCTCCCGCTCCGATTTTTTCTTGTGTGATACCCGTGGGGCTTCCATCAACTCATGTTCCGTCCAGGTTACCGGACAGAGGACGCATTCATAGCGAGTGGAAATGACGGGATTCCTATCGTTCGCGCACATGTCACATAGCCATTTCGCACAGTTCCGCGAAGGATGAACACCGTAACAGCCCCGGTGTACCGTGAGACGGCAATCCCTGCATGACAGGTGCTGGTCGCCCATGGGCTCTAGTTTGTTGCATATGGCACAAGGGAGGGTCTTGGCCTTGGGAGGATCGGGTATAATCGGTGGCGGTTCCAGGGCTTTTTCAGCCGCAGGTTTCTTCTTCGGGGCTGGTTCCACCGACGTAGCGGTTGAGGTCGCGGCAGTACTGTCTCTGTCATTATACTTCGTTTTCTTCTTTGGTGGTTCCTGCTGAACTTGTGCGTGGGCGTTCACCGTAACACCCAGCGAGGCTGCAGTGGCCGCAGTGGCACTGCTAATGTTTATTGGGGTCTCAGTAGAAACAAGGAGCTGTGCCAGTAGTTCCTCATCAACACGTCGGCGCCACGATTTGTGGCTGCTTTGAGATATTTTCTTTGCGACCTCGTCAACATCTTCCCACTGGATAGCATATTTACGCCAGAGTAGAGCACATCGTAAGCAAAGAGCTACTGTGTATGATGCACCCTTCTCCTTTTTGGAAGACGTGTCTGCGGCAGTTGCACCGTTGGGTTGTACTCCTGGTGCGCGTCGCCACTGCCGTGAAGATTTTGTGGAGCAAAATTTGCAATTGAACGCCCGTTTCTTCTCTGCGACCTTGACATTGTCGAAAGCAGAATCATCTTGGTCATCCGCTACATCGTCCACCAACTTTGCCGGGGCATTGCGTCTGGCTTCTCTCTTGCCCCGTCTGCCTTCATAGTTGCCCCAAATCTGGCGACCACGTGGCGTCTTCTTCCACATATAGTAATATCTGACGATTTGGTTATGTGGGACTGTTTTAACATGTTTAGTAACGAGACGTAACTCAGAACCGTACTTGGAGACTCCTTGCTCAAAAATTTTGATCTCTTCGGGTTGTAGACGAGGTTCTTTGAGGTCCGTGTATTTGTCAACTTGCTTCAGTTTAGCAAGAGCAGCCTCCACATCGAATGCCTCGGAATAAAGCAACTGTAGAGCCTTGTCAAGGAAATTTGTCGAGTACTGCTCGACCCCCTTTTCAGTTGCTATATCCTTTGCTTTATTCATATAATCTTCGACAAATTTCTCCCGGTCCGCATCGCTGACATGTGTCCTAGGCGCATCGTCTTCCCCTCGCGCAGGTAACTGTTCTGCAGTGGGCATTTTAAAAAGCAATTCTGCTGTATGTGTCGGCTTCCCATCTACCATAACCGGCTCGTCTTCCCCCCGCCGCACGTATCCAGGCGGTTCATCCATGACCCACTTTGGGCGATTGGCCATTTCTTGCTTCGCTGCTTCGATAGCAGCTTGAGCTTCTTTGGTCAATTTTGACTCTTTACGATTTCCCGATTTCAAATACTTCTTCTTGATGTCGAGAGGCTTCGTATATTCAACCGGATGCCCAAACCACGAGGGAACATTGGCTTGATGACGTGTCCCTAAACGCGAGCTCGCTCGAGGATATATCCGATCGTCATAGTCTAGAGCGTCCTCCACTCGACAATGAATCCCCAGGTACCGATATGGCCACAGCTTGGCCTGTGCTATTTGTTCTGCCGTAGCCGGCTGAGGCAGCGATTCCTCGGCAGGTGCCGGGGTGCTTCCGGTCGTACCATTTACAACGCCATTTAGCTCTTCATCCTCTTCTTCCAGAAGCTCTTCTTCTAGTTCCTGACGGGAGCCGTTCACGAGCGGGGTATTTCGAGCCTCGAGTTTCCGTTCCTGGGCCCGGCTGCATGCCGCACAAGCCCAGGCAAAGCCGCGTGCCGGTTTTCTGGTTAAAACTGGCCGTACGCAATCCATATGATAGGTGAAATTGCAAACAGCACAATCCACAGAATTATTACTAGAGTTGGGTTGGTTAGCCACCGAGATCCCTTTTCGTTAATACGTTCTATGGGATAGAAGAACAGGCTATACCTTGCTGCATACTGGCCGCACCGCTTGCAGGTCTTCACCGCCCCTGTTAACTCCTTTCTTTTGCCCACTTCGACGAGGACGAATTTCCAACGCTCATCGAGGACCTTCTTGACGTTTGAAGGGACATTAATCACTTTGCTCGTAGGGATCATATCGTAATACCGGTGAATATATCTGTCAAATAACTTGTCGTACCAGAAACAATCTCTGGTCTTACGATATTCAGCGAGATCATCGATCTCTGACAGATGAGAAATCTGACATCTCCCACGCAGGGAAGTGAGTGGACATATGTCTGAATGCATGGAAGCGAAGACCAGCCTCGTATCTGTGGACTTGCGCGGTATATCGCGCGGCCTATAGTACCAATTGACCCTCACTGATTCGATGGGTCCAGATGGTTTGTCCTTGGACGGAAGAAATTCCATAATTCGCGCCAAATAGTACGGCTCACCAGGCGGTTCGCAAATCAGGTAGATGTGGTCTAGTCCAAAGCTTGGTCAGGGATCTCCATGCAGTCTTTAATAAAGTGCATTAGTACGTACCATTCACAGCGTAAGTTGAACCGTCATCAGCTTTCAGTTTCCCGTTCTTCAGATAAGCACCGTAAGTCTCAAAAGTGATCATGTTCGAGTCACCTTTCCCATGAGCGACACATGGAGCAGTGGTGAAAATTTTCTTCGTTGAATTACCACTTGCTAAATTCGAAGTTGCAGCGCTGGAGGGCTGTTTGCGTTTCCTAGGCCCACTAGAAGGGCCGTTACTATCGTCCGGCTTCGCAGAAAAGGACGACGTGCCCGGGATTGCATCTTTGTTCGGAGATGACGAATGTGTTCCATTTGCAGCGGCCGCACTTTTTCGGGAGCTGGAAGATGACGCTTTCTCCCCGTCCGTTTTGGAGCCGTTAGCGATGCTATGAGCGGCGGCCGCGCCAGTACGCTTGGAATTTTTAGGCGCGGGGGTTGCGGTCATCTCAAAATCCGTATCGATATCACGGTCCTCCGCATAGTTGGGACGAGGAGCTGCATTTCGACCTCTAGAGCGGGTCCCATAGGGAGCCGGAGTGGTGGAAGAGCTGGTTGGCGCCGGGTCTGTGACCTCTGAAGCCGCAGTGCTGGTGGTCATCTGTCTTGGTTGCAGCCCATCAAGGGCTGGGAAGTTCGGAAGACCAGTAGGTTCTTTTACAGCAGAAGTCCCAGAAGCGGTCATTCGATATGTGTTCACAGCTGCCGCGCCGGATAGAGACGAACAGGAATTACAGGAGTTCACGTGGTGGTGCCGCGACTTTTGAGGCGGTGACCTGTCTGGGGAGATGACAAAGCCGCAAGTAATTAACGGGTGTCCTTGGACGGCCGCATATGATCCAGGCTAGCGTCAATGATCAGAAGGGAATGCAGAACAGACGCGGAGATGGAAATGTGGACGGTCCGTCAGCAGACGATTTCCCAGTGAAAGTGAGAAAGTGGAACCATATAAGTGAAGGACGTGGCGGGGGGGCTGAGTGTCCAGTATCAGGAACGAGTGAAATGTTGTGATGCGGGTCGACAGTTCCCTAGGGAAAAAAAAAAAAAACTGATGAGACGGGAGCTCTCAACGTCTATGAAAGTGTGCGTTGAAGGTAACGCGCCACGTCAAGGCAGAGGGGAAGAACGGAAGATGCTGATAAAAAGCGGATATCAAGGTTACTCCCTCCAGAAGTGATGGCACGGAGAAAGTACTACTTGTTTTGCCAAAGCCGATGCGTCTAGCGCTGACAGTCGAGATAACCGGCGGATAGAAAAGATGTAGGTAGAAAGAACCCTCTCCCCCGGGAAGGCGGGCTGTGGAACAAACCCGAAGATGACAAAAGGGGAGGATGGTTGAGGAGAATGAGTCGAAATAAGAAAAGGAAGAAGCGGGACAGGCGAAGTAGAATGACGGAGAATGGGGCAGAGAAGAAAAGTAAAAGCAAAGCGTCAGGTATTCGCAGCGGCGGTGGAAGCCAAACAAGGATCAAGAGCCACTAGTTCGTTCCGACTCGCGGATTGGGAACGGACACGACGCCAGGCGCACAGTAACACGCAGGAGCGGGAATAAAGCGACAGAACGTCAAGTGGCACGATGGGGGCTCCGGGGAGGAGAGGGATGACAGGGGAGAGGAAAAAGGAAAAAGGGAGAGAGAGAGAGAGAGGAAGAGGAAAAGAAGAAGCACAATAATAATTCGTCCGGTACTAGTACAGTTGGAGCAGGAGCTGGGTAGGCCAGACCCTAGTCCCGATGTGTTAATATGACGGATCCAACAAATCCTGCATGGTTCTGGGACAAGAGAGCACGTCGCCTCTGCCTCTTTTCCCTTTCCTGCTCCCCCTGCCCCGAAGGAAGCTTGCGGATCTGCTCGTGGACGATCTACGGTCCGGTGATTCTTTAGCGGCAATGGTAGTCTTCCCGCCGTCTACCCTACCTACATAGTACTACATATTACGGACTGTGTCGAGGAGTCGAGGAGTCGAGGGAGAACGAACCATGACGGAGGGTTTCTAGAATGCTTTCTGCTCACCATGGAAGAAGGGCTGACTAGGTAAATAACGCTGATATGAATGAGTTGCGGGACGCGGCAGACCAAGCCTAGGTAATAATAAGCATTACACCGCAGGTAGTCTGGACTCTGCAGAGTACCTAATGTATTCCACTGATGTACAACTAAGGGGTCTTCGGGTACAGGAACTGCAGTGCACCCTAGCCGTGTCTGCCGACCGTACGCATGCTGGATCTGCCGGTTGGAATTGAGAACAACAATATAATCAACATGTTTAGTGCGGTGGTTGAGCCCGTACCACTTGCTGGTCTGCAGATTACCAAGTCCGTCATGTGCTTTTCTGGCCCATGATCTGCTTCATGTTCTCCAATCACTGCCCTCCGCCCCGGAAGACGCTGGAGCCTGAATATTCAGAAGACGGGCTTCTTTAACATTCTTGAGCGTTGGTGAATACGAATGGCCATTGTCGATGCGATACGAGTCGGAGTAAAACCAGACAGACCGCTATCCGGCATTCTAATAAACGCGTCCATGAATTCACCTTCGCTTGGAAACTGAGGAGTATGGAGTCATGACTCTGTTCTTCGTATTGAGGCACATAGCTCGAACTGGCTCGCCACCGTCACTCCGCCACACCACATCAGAAGAAGGTTGTTAACATAATATATTATAGAATGGTTTGTGGGAAGATAAACTTCGTAGCGACTTAGCCGACCTGCACATGCTTACCAACTGAGCATGCGCTGTACGGCGCTATACATGGGCATGTACTCCGTATTTCGTGCAACAAGCATGGTGCAGGGGTTGGAAAGGAAGCGATGCATCTGTCCCAAAGTAATTATATTTGATTATATTTTCTCATTAACTTAGCCATTCACTGCCATTATTATAAGTGAAAGAAGACCTAGGCAGGCCCCGTCTCCCAGAAGTCTTAGTCGACACCTATATTTGAGTTCAATTAAGCTGCTTTTTTCACCCCCTTCTTTGATACTCATAATAATGGTCTCGTGTAGCGACGGACGTGCGACAATGAGGTTGCATCTCTGCATACTCCGTATAAATGCTGGAGTTAGCTAATGGCTTACTCGCATTTTCCAAGACCCCTAATCATTCACTACTATAGTTATTTACGGATAGGCAACCCGCAGAACTATGTGTATTGTTCTCATTATTGCTATATTATCGTCATTGTCACCCTCTTCAAAGTTCGGGCTTAGGCAGAATAAACGGGCGGCAGCTACGGAGTAATAATATTAATGAGCGGGCGATCCACCCACAACCAACTTTGAATGTAAGATCCGTCATGCACCTTGATCAGCCAACCAACCACCGTACAGAATAACAGAGCGCACGGAAAAGACGAGAGAAAAGGACACGGTTTACTAGATCAGTCCGCAGGGAATAACCCTGAAAAAAAATTCGCATTTTGACTTGACCGTGTGGAGATGGCAGATACTCGGTAGGAGATATATTAATTCTGCACGATGGACCTCCCGCTCATAAAATCTACTCGCGTACGTACGTAGGAAGGGCTTCGGGTCATCGGGCAACCATTCGGATATCCGGGTTGCTACTTAAACAGAAGAAAAAAAAATTTTGAAAACTTGATTCTATTAAAGACCATTTGTCTTTGCAATCTATCATTCTGCTGAGAGCCTAGACCAGGCTATTCGTTCTTACGACTTCTGGACATGATTCCGCAGTTGAAGGGAATAATACGAAGTCTGAAGGCTTGGCTGTGAGTATGAACAGACTGCAGATTAGTTATAACAGTAGGCGCCAAGACATTCCTAAATATTCTTGGGGGCCTAAATGGCAAGTACGGAGTAAATCCGATCATAGCGCAAACATGCTATTATTATTATTTACGGCGTATGAATGCGCTACCGTCTAGTTGCAGGTTCAGTCCTCGGTGCCCTGCATGAAATAGCACGTCTCGAAACTGCGGAGTCTGCAGTGGTCAGCTTACAGTTTATGAGTGCTCCGGTTGGTGGGATGCAAAAGGGCTTGATCCAGGAACGTTCCAACCTCCAGACCCAACAAGGCTTAGCGATTGTCGCTAGTCCAGATTCGACTAGACGCGTCGTGGCATTTGCGTCTCCGCTGACTCAGCTGGTGTTCGGGATGTGACAGGCCGCCTTGCTGCTTCGGGACTAGCGTGCCGTGCTCCTTCCTGAAACATCAAGTGTTTATGTTACGCGACTGCTCGTGTCTGCCTACTTCGTTTCTTTTTTTTGGGTATTATTTTTTTTAGGCATTATTTTGGTTGCTCCCTTGGAAAATTACTGTAAATCTCAAACCGGATATACGGGTAAAAGAATTGGGAACAAAAAGGGAAGTAATAAACAATATCTTTCCAGACCGTCAACTCAATCTCGATCTACCTCCTCATGTTCGTCGGATAATCCTTAGCGACTCCAAGGCATGTCGGCGTCTGAGCAGCCATTCCAAACCCATGGCTTCCAGACTTCCATTGATATCGCCCACAGGCAAACTTATACTGTAGCCCCTCTGGCTGGACACAAGCGACCCCCAGACAATTCTCCTCTTGATACCCGCCAGGCCCCAGGGAGTATAAAGGATCATCATCCTACTGACTTTGTTCGAGCGTCGGCTGCTATTACCAAACCTCATTTAGTTGCTAGCCAGATTCGCACGATTGCGCGTGACTCACACACACTGCATGGAAACGGACATGGACGTTTGGCATTGCAAGCCCCCGAGCATGACACTGCAAAGCCGACAACTGCTGCTCTGAAAACAGAATCCGGCTCTTTATCTACACCCGAACCTGGCCAAGAAGGCTTCTTGTCTCTCAAGGACCCCCGATATGGATTGCCTACGACCCTGGTTGCCAATTTCGCGTCCCTGGGGGTTAAAACCATCTATCCCTGGCAGGCGTCATGCTTGCTTGGCCGGGGTCTTCTTACTGGTGAACGAAACCTTGTCTACACAGCTCCTACTGGAGGCGGAAAATCCCTCGTAGCGGATGTATTGATGTTGAAACGGGTTATTGAGAATCCTTCGCGCAAGGCAATTTTGGTCTTGCCTTACGTTGCCTTGGTCCAGGAGAAGCTCAAATGGCTCAGACACATCGTGCAAGATGTGGAAAAGACCATTCCTGAAGATGACTCTGATAATGTAGATAGCGCCAATCCTTCCCACCAGCGCTGGAAGATGGAGAAGTCGATTCGTATCACTGGATTCTTTGGCGGAAGTCAAACTACCGCTACCTGGGCTGACACAGATATCGCCGTTTGCACCATTGAGAAGGTTGGTCCTGGAATGCCTGTAGCAGGACTTTTTTGATTACTGTTATTTCCCCTTTCACTGTGCTAATATTGTCAGGCAAACTCATTGATAAATACCGCCATAGAGGAATGTAGTATTGGCGACTTGGTAGCCGTTGTTTTGGATGAGTTGCATATGCTGGATGATGAACACCGCGGGTATCTGATGGAGCTCATGGTAACAAAGCTGTTGCTGCTCAAGCAAGATATCCAGATCGTTGGCATGAGTGCCACTCTTTCAGTATGCCTGCTTCTGCGCACTTGTTTCTGAAATCTGATTCTGACCAGATCACTAGAATACTGAACTGCTGGCGGAATGGATCGACGCGCAGTATTTTATTTCCACTTATCGACCAGTCCCTATAGATGACTACCTCGTTTATGAGAATTCAATATACCCGGCTGCAACAGCCAGGCAGTTATTTCAGACTGCTTCTAAACTGACTTCAAAGTTTCCTGATTCCATAACCCCACATCGAACAATAGAAGTTTCAACTTTCAGACAGCTTTCCAATCCAATGACGAACGCAATGGTGGCTTTGGCAGTCGATACAGCTGTAACAGGCTACGGGGCTTTAATCTTTTGTGGCAGCCGCCAGGGTTGCCAGACAAATGCTGTTATAATAAGCGAGGCAATGCCAATGGAAATCACTGCCGATGACGATGATCTGAGCAGGAGGCTGGACCTGCTTGCTGAATTACGCAGTCTGCCTTGTGGTCTTGATCCTGTCCTGGAGAAGACGGTAGTTAGAGGTGTTGGCTTTCATCGTTCGTATTTGGCCACCACCATGTCCGACGTGCACGAGCTGACAACCATCAGATGCCGGGATGACTACCGAAGAGCGAGAGTTGATAGCACAATCTTATGACCAAGGGACTTTAAGGGTACTCCTTGCAACGTGCAGTCTGGCCGCGGGTGTCAACCTCCCTGCAAGGAGGGTTATAATCAACGGTGCCCGTATGGGTCGCGAACTTGTTGGTCCAGCGATGCTGTAGGATTCCTGTACCCTATACAATGCCATTTATACTGATCAATTCAGGCGGCAGATGTGTGGGCGAGCAGGCCGCAAGGGAAAAGATGATGTTGGAGAGACGTATCTTATATGCGGGAATACCGACTTACAGGCTGTCTGCGATTTGCTAGAAGCCGATATGCCCGTTATTGCAAGCTGTTTGGCCCCTGAAAAGCGAGGCCTCAAGAGGTAATGCTCTGTCAAGTATTTCTTGATACTGTAGCTGACACTTTGCAAGGGCGCTTTTGGAAGCCATAGCAACCGGTCTGGCTTCAGGGGCTGATGCTATCAAGGAATACGTCAAATGCACCCTTCTCCACAGAACATTGGACAAGAAGATAACTTACAACATCATGAACTCGGCTCTTCAGGAATTGCTTAACGAGGGTCTTTTGCACTTAAGAGATAATGAGTCGTACGAGGCCACACGGCTTGGACAGGCTATTGTCGCTTCGGCCTTTTCGCCAGAGGATGGTGTTTTCGTTTACGAGGAGCTGAGACGAGCACTGAAGGCTTTTGTGATGGACGGGGACATGCACATTTTTTACATGTTCACTCCTCTACAGGTAGCGGTCAACATGCAAATAGATTGGCCCATCTTTCGCGGTCAATTGGATAATCTAGATGAGAGCGGGATCCGCGCTCTTCAGTTTGTCGGTGTTCAGCCGGGTCTCGTCAACTCAATGTACGCCGTCTCATCTAGAAAAGCCCTGATGGAAGTCCATGTCAGAAGAAAGCATCTGACTGTTATTTAGGGTCCAGAGCGGTGCTTCGCTCAAGGAGACAACTCCAGCGGAGATTAAGCAAGCGACAATCTACCGCCGTGCCTACACAGCGTTCCAGCTCCGCGACTTGAGTAATGAGGTTCCGCTATCGACAATTGCTCGCCGCTACCGTATCCAACGGGGAAGTATACAGACACTCGCCCAACAATGCCATGGTTTTGCGGCGGGTATAGTAAAATTCTGTCAGCGCATGGACTGGGGCATGCTCGCGGCGGTCCTAGACCATATGCGAGATCGGCTGGAGGCTGGTGCTCGTGCCGATCTGTTGGAGATGGCGCAAGTGACCTTCGTAAAAAGCTGGACCGCGAGGTTGCTCCGAGATAACGGTTTCCGGAACTTGAGAGCGCTGGCAGCCGCAGAGCCAAAGGATCTTGTTCCGGTATTGATGATGGTATGTTTTTGTTGTTCATTGCTTTTAGATTAGACCTTGCTGATAATCCGAGTAGGTCAATCCTTATAAGGCCCGGCAGAGCCAGCTACATTCCCAGGAAGCTGAACGGTACGCTGCCAAGCTGCTCACGAAGGCTGAGGTCATTGTTGCATCTGCAAATAAAATCTGGGGTATGTGCCGTTCATATTGTCTTTGCTGATTCCACCCAGTTCTAACATCTCCATGTTGCAGAACGTGAGATACAGGTCGAATTGGAAGAATGAATAGTCCCAGTGGAAATATACAGGATTGTTTGTCAGATACACCTGGAGGCCGACATTGGGTTCTTTTAGATCGTGGAGGTATCTATATACTTATGGTTGACATTTTGTAAGCATGCCTTTTGGGTCATATTGGACGCAAGCATTTTAGGCAAGTCAAGTAATAAAGTGGCACATCGTATTCCTCTAATTTGAAGAAAATTCAATAGATAATTATATATTCTGGGGTAGGCGAATGTCTGGCGGAACAACTTCTGGTTATAGGCGGATGATGAAACCCTGATCGAATCCAGCTATTCAAAAAACATGGGCAGTGTTGCAGCAATGCGACTGCAGCAGCTTTGTACTCCCCAATCCTCTTTCCCTCCCACAGCCATATTTGGCACTGCCTACCTACGATGACTCTTACAATGCCAGTAGTTAAGGCATATGTGGAGTGTGACGTCTGATAACCAGCGACAGAAATGACCCATGATACGTACGTGCAAAGATCCTTGCAGGTAGAACTGCATATCTCCACGTTTTCTCTCGTCTAGCTACAGTTCTGATTCTCCATAGATCCTTGACTTTCCCTGAGGCCTGGAGATGGCTATGGACATTCAATTTACCAGCGATCATCGCGAATATATTGTCCCCGCCTACACCACCGACCGCGACAATAGCATGCAACGGCAACCCTGTCTACTGCACCCGTAGATACTCCAACATCACCCAGATTGGCGCCCATGATTCCCCCTTTGTCGGCCCTCTGCTCCAACAGAACCAGAACTTCGACGTCGCCCGCCAGCTTAACCTGGGTGTCCGCTTCCTGCAGGCGCAAACCCACAGGTCTCCGCGTACTGGGAGGCTGGAACTATGTCACACGTCGTGCTTGCTTGAAGATGCGGGGCCTCTGGAGGGGTTCCTGGCTACCGTGAGGGAGTGGTTAGAGAGAGATGAGAATGCGAACGAGGTGGTGACTTTACTGCTTACGAATGGGGATCGCGTTGACCTGGGCTTGTTCGACGAGGCCTTCGATGGGAGCGGGATTAAGAAGTATGCGTTTCGTCCTGGCGTCACCTCAGTCATGGGCATAGAAGAGTGGCCGACTTTGATGGAATTGATTGAGAATGGGACCAGGCTGGTTGTCTTCTTGGGTCGGTAATAACGACTAGTTTGTTCCCTCTTGCTATACTAACAGAAAATAATCAAGACTACGGAGCAACATTCCCCTCACCATACGACTACATCCTGGACGAATTTGGCTACTTCTTCGAGAGCCCCTTCGACGTGACAGATCCCGCCTTGGATGATTGTAGCGTGAACCGGCCGCCTGCCGCCTCCCCGACAGGACGCATGTACATCATCAACCACTTCCTCGACGTTGATGTCTTCGGCGTCTTGATTCCCGACCGGGTCAACGCGGCCAGAACAAACGCCGTGTCTGGGTACGGGAGTATCGGAGCTCACAGCGACAAGTGCCTGTCCATCTACGGACGGCCGCCGAATGCTGTGCTTGTGGATTTTGTGGATCAGGGAAGGGTGATAGAGGCGCAGAGCTTGTTGAATGGGGTTAGTTCGGGAGGTAGTAATTCTGGACTTGAAGAGTACTTTGGTGGTCATTTTTTTGATCCTATTTTATTATTTTTCTTTATATTCTCCTTCTTGTTGTTATTGTTGTCTTGTTTTGCTTTCTTCACTTTCTATCTTGTGAAGGGAAGGTGGAGTAGACGTCGGCGACTTTCTAAACTGGACATGATGTCTAGTTGTTGACTATGACGATACGAAGAACGAATGATGCTTTCACAAATCGAGAATATACATGCTCAATTCGAAGGGAAAAATAGACAATAACTGCATGCATTGAAAATGTTGTCAAAAGGTAGAAACGAACGACAGTTGGTGTAGCTGCAGCCGCCTGTGGGGTCAACCAACCACCAACTTGGCCAGGGAGCTACTCCGATCCAGTATCACGCTCTATTTCTACTTCTCTTCCAAGCTACCATCGAAGGGGTCTTTCTCCGCATCATATCCTTCTCGGCCAGTCATCCCGCCGCATCCATTATATCCTCGTCGGTTACGCTTCTAACAGATCCGTCCCGAGCAAGCCCATTTGTTCTCCCCGTCAACTCCAGGCTCCCATCCCCGGCTAGCGGAAAATCGCCCACCTCTCAAGAAAAAAACAAAAACCAATTAGGCGACATCTTTAGGAAATTGACACGTTTCGAATAGAAAAGTCCCGGAGCAATGATCATTCGAAAATATTGCTGATGAGCTCCACGATTGAGGGCCGTGATGACTGGGCACGAGAGGATGAGCTCGACTTGGGCCAGGAGAATGCAGAGCTTCATCCCTATCGGGCTGGCGACGGCGTCATCATGTCTAACGGCGATGAACCTAGAGACGAGATGGATGATTCAATGATCGTTGGTAAAGAAGGAGGATCGTTCGCAACGGACAATCGCCATCATCTGGCTGGTGCTCCGGTTGAAGATCAACCAAAGGAGCTGCTCCCTAGAGCTTCTGGGAGTGTAGATGAGATTACTTCAACGCCAGATGATACCCCTTCTTTACATGTTAGTTGCGACTTTTTCTTTCTTTCTTTGTTATAACCCTGACATCCTTCGCTGATAGCTATAGGGTTCTCTCCTTTCGTCGCATAGCGGCAGTGCCTTGGCGTTTCGAGGGTCTCCCAGAGCCAGCCTCAGCCCTTCCCATCATCATCGTCCCTTCGATCTTCGCTTTCAATCCAGACTATCTTCCCCGTCGCATAGCGGTTTTCGACCATCTTCCCCTTTCTTGAACCATTTCAGATCTCGACAATCTTCACTCGCCAGTCAGTTATCCCCTGCAGACTCGGGAACCGAAGCGTCCGACAACCCTTGGGATGTGGTACGATGGACCAAGTTGAGAAAGATAGCTGGCCAGGTATTCTCGGAGCTGGGCAAGCGCAACTTTGGTCGTCCCACTTGCGTGGCTGTTTCTACGTCTATTGTGATTGGGACCTCGAAAGGTGTTATTCTTGTGTTTGACTACCAGCAGACTTTGAGGGCAATTATTGGGTTGAGCACAAAGGGTATGCTATAGTTTTTTTTTTTTTTTTTTTTGATTTTTTCTTTGTGCTTTTCATTGACGTTTGGGCTTTGTTATTTCTAGCTGTCGAATGCGGTGCGATAACTTCGTTGGCCATTTCCGCGGATCACTCGACAGTCGCAGGTGGTCACGCCTCTGGTGATATATTTACGTGGGAAATATCGAAATCTGCGCGACCATTCCTTCATATACGCCCTATTCCTTCTACTCAAATCGATCGTCGGACTTCTGATGGGCATGTGTTCGAAGCGTCTGTTATACATGTGGGTTTCCTTGGGACCAGGCGCACTGCGCTCGTATCCGCTGACGAGCGGGGGATGGCCTTTTCGCATCTTGCGACAAGGGGAATGGGTGCAGTAGGGAGGACGGTGAAGACAGCAAGGATACTTGGCCGATATCCTCAGAGCGAACTGGCCGGAAGCAAACCGCGAAAACCAAGTTCTGTTCTCGCATTCTCCCCTCTCCCTCTCGGCAATGTTGGCCAACCGACTGACTCTCTCGGCCTGGTTGCCATGCTCACACCGTATCTCTTGGTTATCGTGTCTACTACGCCTGTCGCGCGGACCCAGCATAAGGCACCTCGTCCTAGGGAGGTTGCAGCGCACGGCGCTATGACCGGGGCTCTGGCATGGTTTCCAGCCATCAAGTTGAAGGGAAAGGACTCGGAGATATCGAAGACAAAGCTCGTCTATTGTTGGTCCAATGTACTAACCGTTCTTGACGTTTCAGAGATTAACAACGGATCGACCAATAGTGATAACCCCCCTAGTCTACTATTCAAACCACGAAGCCGATGGAAAGCAGAAGAGGCTATAGTTGCCGTACAATGGTTGAGCCGTTCGGTAATGGCAGTGCTTACTATAACCCAGCAATTGCTCATCCTGGAGGACTATTCGCTTCGTGTAACTGAATCTGTTGACCTTCTCCACAGACATATCTATCACGCGGACTTGTTCTCTTCGCAGCTCCATAATCTGGTCGAGCAGTTTGACGAGGAGGATATGTCAATGCACGGTGTCGTTGCAGATGCATTTTATATGAGCTTTCGCGCCTACAAGGGACGTCTATTTCTCCTCAGTTACAACGATGTTTCCGTGGGAAGCTTGTCGAATTGGGCAGACAGGCTGTTTTCTTTAATGGAAGTGGGTGACTTTATTGGAGCTATCCGACTGGCCACGTCCTACTATAGAGGCAATGCCGAGAAACTCACTATTGGCCTTCCCGAAGAGGATGCATTAAGACATCCCATTGTCCGAGATAGACTGGTGGAGATGATTTCGGCGTCGCTCAAGTATGCCTTTGGCCGGAATGAAGGAGCCAACAACGAGCGGCTCGAAAACCGACAGTTGGAGGAGTTGGCGGAGACGTCTATCTCTGCGTGCGTCTGTCTGGCCGACAAGGAATTTCTATGGGAGGAGGTTTTCACTTGGTATGAGGAACACGGAGCTCAGGGTATTTTTCTTGATGCTCTCGAGCCGTATATTGTCGATGGGACCTTGCGGTCTTTGCCTCCCACTGCTGTTAAGGCTCTCATCAATCACTTCGCGAAGACCCATACGGCCAGCAGGCTTGAGGAGATAATTTGTCTGCTCGACGCGGAAAGTATGGACATCGATCAGGTTACGACGCTGTGCAGGCATTACAATCTGTACGAGGCTTATATATACGTTTGGAACCGCTGTCTAGGGGATTACGTGGGCCCTCTGCAGGAGCTGTTGACGCTCATTCCGTCCCGTACAGAACTGCTGGTGAACGGAGAGTCGCTACATGAACTTAAGCAACAGGCAAATGCGATGAAAATGTTTCCTTACCTCTCTTTTATCTTCACTGGTCGCGTTTATCCGACGGGTGATGATATGGATGAGGACGAATCCGTGCGAGCAAAGTCGGCGTTATATCACTATCTCTTCTCAGGAAATCTACCCTTCGATGTGGCAGAGGTAGAGAATCCCACTTTTGCCCAGGATAATGATTCATTCTCCGGTCTCCGAGCCATGCTTAAATTCGATGCAGCCAGCTCTATGAGCATGCTAAACGAGGCGTTTGAAGATAGTTTCCTCAACGATCACGAAGAATCCGAAGCCTCTTTCAACCATGGTGTCTCGATTAACCGGCAGTATCTCATAACCATATTACTCCAGGTCATGGATCCTCGCCACTTCAGCCCATCTGATACCATTTATTTAGACATGTTTATTGCACGCAACCTTCCCAAATACCCCCAGTATATTCTCCTTTCTGGCACGATACTCCAGCAAGTTCTTGTGCGGCTTTGCGATTATTCAAACGAGGAGATGGCGGAGGATTGTGAACTCAGCGCGGAATACCTGTTGTCTATATATCATCCTCCTGACATTCAGGCGATGGTTCCACTATTCAAGAAAGCGCGCTTTTTCCGGATTCTTAAATCAACCTATAGCACCGAGAAGATGTTCCCGGAATTGATCCTGACGTATCTCGATGACCAGAATGAGCAGGAGGCTGTCTTTACGCGTATACAGGATTGCCTACGGCCTGGATCGGGGCTGAGTAAGAAGCGGATACGAGACGTTGTCAACACGATTAAGAGCCAGGCTAGGAAACTGGCTGGTATCGATGTCACCAAGGCTGCACATACGATGCAAGCTGTGGCTCCAGAGACGCACGCGACTTTCCTGGAAGCGCTGACAAACGACCCATATGATCAATACGAGTATTTGGTGGCACTTATTGAGCCGCAGACAAAAAAGACCGCTGTGGAAGGTAAGAGGCGACGACCGAAGGCGATTGAGAATTGGATGCTTGAGCGCTACGTACAACTTTTGTGCAAGTATAACCCGTCCCATGTAGCGGATTTTGTGGATGACCTACGGACCGGGGATGTCCGACTGGAGAAACTATTGCCTTCTATGGAAGAGAGCGGAGTGGTGGATGCTGCAGTGATTCTACTCGCTAGACAGGGCCAAGTTCGGGCAGCCATGGATCGACTCATTGCTCATCTTGGCACCCTTCAATCTGGTCTCGTGGGTATTCTTCAGAGCGTAGAAGAAAGTCCGGATTCTGCCAGCACGGCAGAGGCCATTGATGATCTTGTCGAGTCGTTGAACAAATACGCGCGGGTCGGAACGTGGCTTTGTCAAGGGCAGACCAAGACGAGCCGGCGACCTCGGGAGGCTGTGGTGAAGACGAACGGCAAACACGGGATGGCTGCTCTTGAGAAACCGCTGTCTTTCGATGAGAGTCTCTGGCTTGATCTCATCGAGGCCGTTGTTCGCATAGCAAGCAATGTATTCACGTTTCTACGAGGAACCCAGCCAGGCCAGTCGTGTGAGCAGTTGGTGCAACAATCAACGTCTCATCCGGGCAGTGCTCCGCCTGGTCGGTTGATATCGTCATTTCGCGGCTTGGTACAACAGGTCTTCACAGCGTTACTGTCGAACACGTTGAAAGGGGCGACTAGTCCTTCAGCAACGGGAACAGCGTCGATAGCGAGCGACCGGACAGACGTCTCGTTTCTTCGAATTCTACGAGCTTTCCTCACCCGGGCCGTAACATGGTCTCCGTCCCTTTTCGAACTCCGGGCGGTTCTTGCATCAATTTTCTCTGCATATACCTACGAACAGTCTCTTCTTTCTCTCGCCAATGGCATGTTAGATCGAGACCTCTTCGTACACGTGAATGAGGTCACGCGGCTGCGGCAACAAGGGTGGAGACCACGCGGGCAGGTCTGTGAGATCTGTCGTCGGCGTATCTGGGGCCCTGGAGCGGGATCGCAATATTGGGAGGCTTGGGAAAAGAAGCGGAGCAGAGACCATCAGAAACGGGTGGCGAAGAGAGCTGAAAGCAGCATCGACCCTGCGGCACATGGCGGGAAAGGCAAGGCCGTTGCTGTTGGCGTTGGCGTTGGCATTGACGGAGACTACGATGAGGTTGGCGATGGTGATGGGACGGATGGAAGCGGTCGCTTCGACGTGCCCAGGAGACGGGCATCGCAAGGCACATTGGAATTGGCATCGACATTGGTACCAGGACCGGTGGTGGTATTTGCGTGCCGACATCTCTACCACCGCGGGTGTCTTCTGGAGGCAGATTCGGAATCTGGGAGGCTGGGGATGGAACCGGTGTGTCCGGTTTGTAGATAGTTCGTTCGGCAGTCCTTTTTTTTTCTCCCTTTTTTCTACTACGGTGTACTTTCTTCTATCATGCTTGCATCTGCATTTTCACGTGTGTTTTGTCTAGTTTTGCTATCAGTTCTTTTCTAATTCACGGTGACGAATCTTTGACTTCGTATTGATGCATTCACTGCATACGGTGGCCCTGGCCTTGGTCTTGTCTCTGCAGCACAAAGTATGACCTGTAAACCGATAAACTGGCATGGCCTAGCTAGCCACTATGCCAACCAGAAAGCTCAAAACCGGATTCTATCCATGGATTTAACTTCTACACCGTTCGAACGAGTCAACTCCCACCGAACTTTCTCTCATATTGCACTCATTTTGCCGACCAGGTTCGTAGACGTAAGGTCCAAGAATAGAATTGACCAGTTTCCCCAACGGGAAGTTAGCAGAACAGTGAGCTGTGAGGGAAATGCAAACGCAAGATGTCAGGTCAATTGTGTTGTTGTGTCGTGTTGTGTCCCATTTGACCCCTGGTTCTGTGGGACAAGAGCAGCAAGAAAAAAATAAATAAAAACAAAAATGTTTGAGGCCTGATCAGCTCCGATGATTATCTTGTGTTGCCCACCGGTTTTCTGTGCAGAGTATTGTGTTGGACATCGGTGGATGAATGCAAGGGTTGATTGAATAATTCTTATTCTTCGTACAGTACAGAGTACTTCGATACGAAAGTACGAACTTTGAAGAGTCCATATTATTCTTTATTAAATGACAATAATACGAAGAGTTCGTTTGGATCGAGACTAGACCCTGATGGCTTGTGCATGTGCGTCGTGCATGGAATAGACCATGGTTCTTTTTGTTTCAGATGGAGTCTATCCTATCTAGTAGAAGCACTCCATAGTAGTAGATAGTAGGGAATCAGGTACAAGCCCTGGACCCCTGAGATTTTCAGGTTCATCGATATTGTTCTGATCCAGGTAGATATTCTTGATATTCTGTTCAATATGAGTATTATTTTAACCAATTATTTCCACGACAGTATGTAAAAATCCATCGTACTCTATGTGTGACGAGCATCTGAGCTGTCACCCACCTCAACCTTCCTTTTTTTTTTTTTTTCTCTCTCCTGTCTTGCCTCAATCTATTTGAATTTCCCACCATTTTAGCCTGCTGCAATGCTGCAATACTGTGGCTTTAGCGGGGCCAGTGGAGCGTAAGTGTCAACGAGTAACGCGCGCGTACGTGCAGCATTGCATGTTCAGCTGGCCTGGCTATATAATGGCTGCAGGTTCTCTCTCTCTCTCTCTGTCTCTGCAGTCTGTATTCTAGACATTCCCTTCTCTTCTACATCCACACTCTCTTTGTTCAGGGTCGTTTGCATCCAGGTCCAGGTCCGACCGCTTCCTCATTCCTTTGTGTTTTGCTTCGTCTTGCTGGCCATAGGCAGTCGCCTCAACACTCGCCCTGATCTGCTGTCTCTCCTTGGAACAAAAGAAAAGAAAAAAGAAGAAAAAAGACGTTCATTTGACCGCAGCATTATATTATATACTGTCCTTCCGGTTGTTTGTCCGACACATCATATCACTTTGCCCTTTGAAATCAGTCGCTGGTGCTGGCCACGAGCTGTCATTGTTTATTATCATTCCTTCATCTTTATATATACCCCCCCAGAATGAGTCTCTCCTTGTTGACCACATTTTTGGCCTTGTTCCTGGCCCTTCTGGTCCGATTCGGTCAGGCCGACTATACCCTCTCGGATGACTATGGGAATTCCGCTTCTTTCTTTGACAGGTTTCAGTTCTTCACTGTATGTCTGCTTCTGCTTCGGACATGCGCAGTTGTAATCAGCACTGACTGACATCAAACAGGGACAAGACCCGACCAATGGCTTCGTCGAGTACGTCGATCGCAACACGGCGCAGGATGCAGGTCTCATCTATGCCGCCAATGGCGCTGTCCACATGGGCGTCGACAACTCCAACACTGCCCCCAATGGCCGTCACAGCGTCCGAGTAACCAGTACAAGCAGTTATCAGCATGGACTCTTCATTCTGGATCTGGCGCATATGCCTGGTAGCGTGTGTGGGACATGGCCTGCCTTGTATGTTTTTCTTTACCCATCCTCAATATCCTAGCTAAATTAATGAATGAAGCTGGCTTGTCGGCGCCGACTGGCCCAGCAACGGCGAAATCGACATCATCGAAGGCGTAAACACCCAGATCCAGAACGACATGACCCTCCACACAAGCGATGGCTGCGCCATCGAGCCTTGGTCTGGCTTCACCGGCTCCCTCCTAACATCCAACTGCTACGTCAACGCGCCCGGTCAATCGGCCAATACGGGCTGCCAGATCCAGTCCACCTCAGGCCTGTCGTACGGGACCCCCTTCAACGCGAATGGCGGGGGAGTCTACGCGACCGAGTGGACCAGCAACGGGATCAGCATCTGGTTCTTTCCCAGATGGGCCATTCCAGCTGATATCACTGCGGGCTCGAACCCTGACCCGTCGACGTGGGGGGCTCCGGCGGCGAAGTTCACAGGAAGCGGCTGTGATTGGGATAGCCATTTTAACAATCTTCAAATTGTGAGTCTTCTATTTACCCCTGATGCCCACTACCCACCGGCCATAGGCCACAGAACCACAAGGAATATGTAACCAATGCTAACGGATTTCTTTCCCGTAGGTCTTCGACATCACTTTCTGCGGCGACTGGGCCGGCGGCGCGTGGGGATCATCTTGCTCCGCTTCAGCAAGCACATGCCAGGATTTCGTCGCCAACAACCCGTGGGCCTTCCAGGAGACGTACTGGGCCATCAACTCGCTCAAGGTGTACCAGCAGCAGCAGCAATCGTGGTCTAAGCGCGATGGCGATGGCAATGTCGAGTCCGACGTCGACGTGGACGTTAACGCCGGCGACTTTGGGTCCCGGAATGTGACAGGTGGAGCTAAAACTGGAACTGTTCCCGGCAGTTCGCCGGTGCCCGGTCGGGTTTCCAGGGTTCATCGTCGATACATGAGAGGTTCGCATGTTTGAAATGTGAAACATGAAATCAATGACCTATTATATGAGACATGCGACATGTGGGGATTTGTTACAGCTTTCTTGCCACTCTTTTACTGCAATTCGATTCTTGGTCTTTTCAGCTGGACTGCGTCTAGTTCTAATTGATAGAACTGGTATTTTCACCTTTTATTTTCAGGTAGATCCTGACATTCAATCTATATCTACCAAGCAAGGCGTGTCAAAACACCCATATCCCTTCACAACGCTCATCTCATCCGTAGACGCACTCTTCGCCTTGAACGACCATCCTGCGACAGCGTTCTGGAGCATCTCACAGCCACCATCAGGAGTACTAGTACTGCTACTACCACTACTGCTGCTCCGCCATAGACAAGTCCCAAACACACCCAACTCAGATATAACCTCGCCCATCCTAATCCTCTGATCAGGCGAGATCAACACATTCGTCACCGGCGGTGCCCTAATCCGCTCCATGAGGATATACGATGACCATTCCGATTCCGGGATGGAAGCGAGGAACTCGGGAATAGCATTGCCGAAGACACTGTGGCCTCCGCCTTCTAAGGAGGGTTTGAGAACGTAGTTGAAATTTCTCGGAGCAATCTCTTCGGGGTGGCTGGTTTCATCACCACCACTACCATCATCATTGGTGTCGCTAGTGCTCTCCTTGCAGTAGTAACTTTCAACCAAACTACGCGCATACCTCCCAGCCTCCGACTGAGTATCAAGCGGATAAATCGGAACGAAAGTATCTCGAATCGCCTCGACCTTCTCAGGAGGGAGAAACCTCTCCAACGCTCCGGGCGCCGTAAGTGCCTGCTGCACCCTTTTGAACGTCGCGATATGCGTAAGCAGCGACGGACATTTGATACACCGAGATTTCTCCAGTCGCAGCCGTGCCTCCCTGCCCCCGGCTGCGGGACTGTATTCATCCGCTTCATACCCGGCTCGCATGTAGATCACCGAGATCTCCACGGGTTTCTGATTCTTCTTCCTTCGTGGGCCTGGGTGGAAGAGAAGCTCGCGCGACTCGGTGAGGATTGTATCGTGGAGTACGTCATGGCCGAATTCGACCCGGTATGTCGGTATTATGCTGTTGTCATCATCCTTGCCGTCAGGAGGATTCCACAATGCGTACTCGATGGGTCGCTCATCGGCGATATTGTAGTTGTGTGGCTGGACGACGAATAACACGGCTGTTTTATCCGCCGCGCTGCTTTTAGGCGCTCCGTAGACTGCGTGGGCCGTTCGCAAACACGATGCCAGGGCCTCGACGTTGTCGTTCCATGGGAGTGAGTCTGCAGTGATATCGATCGGGCTATCATTGCTTCTGTTGTCACCGTCACAGTGAAGATCACTGTAATCCCCCCTCCTGGCCAGGTATCGATGCATATCCACGACCTTCTTAGCGTGGGCGCCACCCGCACACGAGAACGTGTTGAACTCGACCTGTTTCAGCTTCGTTTCAGATAGAAGAAGCACCCCCTGATTCTGATTCTCATTCTCGCCCCCACCGCTGGTTCTTGTTCTTCTCCCTTGGGTCCCAAGGCTAAGCATATAATCCGACCGAAAGATTCCCGCGGAAACATTATTAATACCAACATCGTTCCTATGATCTCTTCTCACCTCCTGGTAGATTTCCCACAAGATCGCCACTAACGGTTCCACGGGGATCAAGTCCTTGATGGTCTCGGAGATCCATTCCTCGTCCTCCGCGACGGCGCAGTACAGCTCGTTGTAGATCGTCTGCAGCTCCAGTGCGCGGTGGAAGTGCGTCCGCGGGAATGGTGTCGGGAACACGCTGACTCCTACCGGGTGGCAAAGGGAAGAGTGCTCGGTCTCTGCGTGGATGAGTTTGAGGAGGGAGCCGTGGTTGATCTGCCAGTCTTTGATTTGGGAGATTAGAGAGAGGATATGCTCCTCTGATTGTGTGGGGGGGAAGAACCCCATGATCTAGTCGATAACTTGGGATTGTTGCATCTCTTTTTTTTTTTTTTCCCATATCAATGGAAGACCGTCGGTTGCTGACAATCGCTGCAGTGTAATGACCCTCCGCGGAAGGTTGCATTGGACATCTCTGTTTATCCAGAATGCATCGAGACGCCCCTGCAAGTACTACGATATGCTTACGCTTCTCGATACATGTCATAAGTATTTATTTCGTTTCGTCGCCTATTACTCTCTATTTGAGGTCCATTCGACATGCCCATCATAACTAATTGGCTTATTCGAAAGCCACATATCAACAAGAAAGACGGCAAACGCCAGAAATGCAAATGCTAAAAATGAAGAAAACCGCCTTAGACCTAGTCTTCGCCTTCCATTTCAAACCCGAGGATATCTCTATGGTCGTCTGTCAACCTTCCCCATTCCAGCAATAGTCGGAAGAAGTAGATCTCCATATCCTCCTTCCTCAGAGCTGCTGCCGCCCAATTACGCCCCTCTTCCGCTATCAATTTCCCCTGTTTATCGTGAGGTTCCATCCTAACCTTTCTTCTCGTTCTTCGCCAGCCAAGGAGTCCTTCTTCGGGAAGCTCTCCTTCAACGCCAGTGAAGTAAGCCAGGGTGCTCCACATGCCATGCAGACGCAAATCGACAGGGACATAATGTAGCCACGGCGTAATCCGGGAGTCGAACCATTGACGGAACAATCCTGTTTTAAACGGAAGACTGCGGCTTTGCAGGAAGGGAAGAAACCGTCCACTAAATCCCGCGCCGTCGAGATCGAACAAATATCGATACGCCCAGTTCGATTGGAAGTCAACCGTAGGCGCTGCACCAAGCTCCCGTTCTTGATCATCGCAGTCGCCGCAGTGTGAAATAGGGCCTGCAAGACTGACCTCAGTCTGGAGTCCTAAGTCCTTCGACGGGGCCGATCCGTCAAGAATTTGATAGGAATACGCTCGAGACTGGCGAGTCGGCAGCAAGACGGAAACTTTGCTCCGAGTATTATTATTGACAAGGTGCACAAACCGTTGACGGCCCATTCCTCTCCACCCTCCGTTGTTACTCATGCCTTCTGATGTGCTGCCGATCCAGAACATGGAACTGTGCTTTTGCTCGTACTCTAAATCAGGAAACTTTTCTGAAGGCTCGTATTTCGCCTTGTCAATATAATTCCACGGGCTTGGGTACAAAATGTCATTGAAGCCAGAAACTGAGCTTTGACTAAACACTGGCACCAGTTCCCTGCTAACTCCGAATGCTGTAGGGGCAATTAAGAACCCATGCAGCGCCCCAAGATCAGGCTGATGGCAGATATCTGTTACCAGGTTCCAGTCTGTTGGAAACTGGCCCAATGAATGGGGGCGAATACAACTCAGGCATACCTCTCGTCGGTCCCAGACACGACGAGAACGGGCTTCGGAGGAGGGCGGACACAAACGACTCACGTATTCGTCAAAAATGCCTTGCCAGGAGGCATCCGTGAACACAGTTTCGTTAGTCTGATAAGCTGGCTCTATGGGTGCCCAACCCAGTCCTCGGTCCAGTGACCACCCATTCAGCGCATGCTCAGGAGGCACTTGAAAGCTCGCCATATCTCGCATGGCTGAAATATCCCCCCATGGCACCGCGACACGCGGCTGATCATCCAGATTGAAGGCAATATCCATGTCAGGAAGATGTTCAGAGAACTTCTCTATCATTTCTGCAGCAGCTAACACCATCCAAGCATGGGTAGGCTTGATCCCATCTTGGACCCTTGGCTTACCGCCACGAATACTGATCGCGCCAATATCATTGACTGGGTTCGTGGCCAGGAGATGCGTCAGTTCCCTCAGTCGCTGGGGTGGTAAGGCCCGGAAAGGGAGGAGGTCCGTGTAGATCTGATCAAAGTCGTCGACAACCATAGAGCCACGGCTGATAGCATAGTAATACCATTGATCAAATTTTCTTCACCAAAGGGTTAGTGCCAAGCTTTTCAAATTGACGGCGCGCTACTTACGGTGGTGGGTGCTGGTTATATCGTCTTCGGTACTCCTCAACGGCCTCTTTAAGACCATTGCTGACCCTGGCTTGGCTGATAAAATCATTATGACGAATTCTACTCTTGAAAATGAGAAGATCGATTGGATGCACATTGGCCACCTCTGGCTGCAGACCGGCGAAGATTAACCCAAACCCAAGGAGCAATACGAATGATAGCCGAATCATGATGTTCATCTTGGGCAAGGATTTCACATCTTCCTCAGTAGCTGCCCGAACGTACAAGAATGTGACCATTCCCGCACAGACGGCAAAATATGCGGTTATTGCATTGGAAGAATAAATCAATGGGAAAGGATGCTGTACGTCGATCAAGGCTGCAGTGGACGAAGTATAGATGGTGATAAAACCAGCCAACATACAGATGCCAAGAATGCCGAAATGCGGGATCTATAATTGTTTTAGCACTAGGTATCATGGGGCAACAGCGACCAAAACCCACCAGCTGAAGGCTTGCTGCGAGCAAAGACGTCACTAGCAAGCCTTGTCCAATGGCACTTTGTACATAGCGGTCATCGACGGATAAAGTGATACCTCCACGCCCATGACGGAGAGTTATAATGACACCGACAACCGTCCAGAAGGCGGCAACTCCCTAAAAATGATGAAAATATTAGAGAAGATGCATAAGTCTATTATGTAGCCCTGCCTCACTAGCAAAAGCGACGGACTTACAAGTAACAGGTAACCGCACAGCCGAATTAATGGCCTTCTTTTCTCTTCAGGGCTATTTGCCCATTCCCGAGATATCTCCGCAACTCCGATCAAGAGGATAGCGTCAAGAAGCGCGCTAGTATTCCTGAAGAGCCATATGCGCAACATTTCCCCCGAGACCAATGGACAGATGTAGGTCGAAGATTGCCCTTTATGAAAGGCAGACGCTAGCAGACCGCCAAGAGAGATCAGGGAAGCGGAAATCAAATATCTTTGACGGCTTCCAAGAACATAGTGACGGAAGCGCCTGTAGGAAGTAGCGAGGATGCGAAGGTGCACACTCGCTAGTTGTTCACTCGGTAGCGTATAGTCTTCAACCTGACGGGATCGTTGGTCGCGGAAGTAGTCGTACAGCGAGATGAGGAACGGGATCGCATACGCATATCCAGTCGGTGCACATTCATTGTAAACAGTAATCTGGCGGTACAGCTCAATCCGAACACAGAGAACAATGCACGCGACCAACGCGACCTTGATCCATTCTTGTATCTTCACAATGCGGATCCCCCTAGCGCAGCCGATTGCAGGTAACCTGACGTCCAGCGTCTCGAGATACTCTGCAACGAAAGCATGGGAGAGTTTGAACGAGTGAGAATTATGGGCGCCGGGTATTCCCAGGAACAGAAGAACTGAGGCCGCAAGAATACAGGCCAATACTGCTGAGTTGATAGGGTGATCTAGCCCCCGTAATATGTCTTATTAACAGCGGAAACGCAGTGAAGGAAGCGAATGTCTCCTTACCAAATACAAAGGTTGTACGATAAGACGTTGTAAGGAGAATGCAGCTCAAAATAAACACCCTAGGCGAGTCTAATGTCAGATCAAGATGTCTCGCGATGCAGTTCAACGACACCAGCAGCACTTACCCCAAGGAGAGCCTGAAGCGAAAGTCGGAGGAGAAGCGATTCATCTTGGAGCCTGGGGAGATAACATTAGATTAGACATTTGGAACCCGGGAATCAGGCGAAAGCAACGGCATCGTCGGAAGGCATTTGTAGGAGGATAGATGGAATGGGGAAGGAGAGCCAGGAGGATAGAATCGCGTTAAGATTTGACAGCACGTCGGCCAAGATACGTGCGATATCCCCAGGAGAGGAAGACCCAGTGGGAGTGCGTGTTGTCCAGCTGATTGCGTCAACGGATACCGGTCGGACGATCTCTCCCAGCCAGAGAACCAAAATAGGCGAGACAATTCGGGGGTGTCGTTACGCGCGGCGAATTTGTCGAGGAGAGCGTGAGGGACGATGGAGTTTGCCTAACAATAAAAGTTGCACTCCGTCATACGGGGCATTAGGTATCTATATTATCGCTACATACTTCGTTAATTGTCGCCTAATTAACCTGGCGTTTCTGCAGTTTCCAGAATGTCGCCGTTGCACAACCCCGCTAGCCGCATGCAGACTAGTGTTCCTGCTGATCGCCGCAGCTAGATGGCACCGCCTTCTGTATGTGGAATAGGCCCAGGGTGGCTTACACGTGACGAATCCACCGAAGGCGGTGACACACATAGCAGGCGGTGGAGGGAGGCAGATGGGCAGTTTCGATAACTTTTTTTTCTTGCCCTGGGGAGGAAGTGCTGCAGCAGAACAGTATCTCCCGGCGCAATCCCCTGTCGGAAACCATGCCGCGCAAGGCCATCGATTCGCGCATTCCAGCGCTCATCCGAAATGGGATGCAGGAAAAGAAACGGAGTTTTTTCGTTGTGGTGGGAGACCGCGCGAAGGATGTGATTGTGTATCTGCATCACATTATGTCCAGCTTCGATGTCAAGCAGAATAAGTCGGTGCTGTGGGCCTACAAGAAAGACCTGCTTGGTTTCACGAGTCATCGGAAGAAGCGTGAGGCAAAGATCAAGAAGGAAGTTAAGAGAGGCATCAGAGAACCGAACCAGGAGGACCCCTTCGAGTTGTTTATTACCCTCAACCAGATCCGCTATGTCTACTACAAGGAGACGGAGAAGATCTTGGGAAACACCTACGGAATGTGCATTCTTCAAGATTTTGAGGCTATGACGCCGAATCTCCTCGCACGCACTGTCGAGACGGTTGAAGGAGGTGGAATCGTTCTGTTACTCTTGAAGGGGATGAAGAGTTTGAAGCAGCTATACACTCTGTCCATGGATATCCATTCTAGATACAGAACTGAGGCACATGATGACGTGATAGCACGCTTCAATGAGCGATTTATCCTGTCTCTTGGCAGCTGCGATTCGTGCCTGGTCATCGACGATGAAATGAACGTCTTGCCTATATCTGGGGGAAAGAATGTGAAGCCCCTCCCTCCAGCTGAGTCTACAGACGAGGCTACTCTACCTACAAAGAAAGAGTTGAAGGAAATCAAGGATAGCCTGGCAGAATCTCAGCCTGTTGGTCCTCTAGTCAATTTGGCTCGGACGGTCGACCAGGCGAAAGCCCTTCTTACATTCGTTGATGCGATCGCCGAGAAGACACTCCGGAACACCGTCACATTGACAGCTGCCAGAGGTCGTGGAAAGTCCGCGGCTATGGGTGTCGCTATCGCGGCTGCCATTGCTCATGGCTACAGCAACATTTTCATCACATCGCCTAGCCCGGAGAACTTGAAGACTCTGTTCGAGTTTGTATTCAAAGGATTTGATGCCCTTGGCTATCTCGACCACGTTGACTATACTATTCTTCAGTCGACTAATCCGGATTTCAACAAAGCTATCGTCAGAGTCAACGTCCATCGTCAACACCGCCAAACAATCCAATATATCCAACCGCAAGATGCCCATGTCCTGGGACAGGCAGAGCTGTTAGTTATTGATGAGGCTGCTGCGATCCCACTGCCATTGGTACGGAAATTGATGGGCCCATATCTTGTCTTTATGGCGTCGACCATCAATGGTTACGAAGGAACAGGAAGATCTCTCTCGTTGAAGTTGATTCAACAGCTCCGTGAGCAGTCAAGAGGCTTGAAGGCAAACGGTCAAGATGACACCGATATTGCCGATCGTGCGACCGGCAAGGCTTCCAAAAGTGTGGACAAGAATCTCGCTGGGCGATCCCTAAGGGAGATTACACTCTCCGAACCCATCAGATACGCGCCTGGTGACTCGGTAGAGAAGTGGTTGAACAAGGTTCTATGTCTTGATGCCACTCTTCCTAAGTCTAAGATGAACACGCAGGGCTGTCCGCACCCATCACAGTGCCAACTGCTCCAAGTCAACCGAGACACGCTGTTTTCTTTCCACCCTGTATCCGAAAAGTTCCTCCAGCAGATGATGGCTCTCTATGTAGCTAGTCACTACAAGAATACTCCAAATGATCTCCAACTCATGAGTGATGCCCCAGCACACCAGCTTTTCGTGCTCGTTCCGCCAGTGGACGAAAATGCTACCAAGTTGCCGGAACCGCTTTGTGTGATCCAAGTCGCTCTTGAAGGTCGCATCAGCAGACAAAGCGTGCTCAACAGCTTGAGTCGCGGTCAACGAGCGGGAGGTGACTTAATACCGTGGCTTGTCAGCCAACAATTCCAAGATGAGGACTTTGCTGGTCTCTCGGGAGCTAGAATTGTTCGTATTGCAACCAATCCCGAGTATATAAACATGGGATATGGATCGCGGGCTCTGGAAATGTTGCTGGACTTCTATGAGGGAAAGTTTACCAGTCTGTCTGAAGATGCCACCTATCCCCAGGAAGAAATGGTCAGAGTCACCGACGAAGAATTAGCCAATTCCAATCTTCTGGATGACAATGTTCGTGTTCGTGACATTCGTTTCATGCCGCCACTTTTCGGTAAATTATCAGAACGTCGCCCAGATGCCCTCGACTATGTCGGAGTCAGCTACGGCCTTACACCTGCTTTGCACAAATTCTGGAAACGCTCCTCCTTCGTCCCTGTTTATCTTCGTCAAACCCCGAATGATCTCACGGGTGAGCACTCCTGCGTCATGCTGCGTACACTCAGCGTGGGTTCGAATGACAGCAGTTGGCTTGGTGCATTTGCACGGGACTTCCACAGACGATTCCTTACCCTGCTCTCATATCAGTTCCGAACATTCCCTTCAGTACTCTCACTCAGCATTTGCGAATCTGCCAACGCAGGCTCCAAGTTAGACACATCTTTCACTCCCATACCCTTGAAGAAGGCTGATCTCGATGCCACGTTTTCCCCCTTCGATCTCAAGCGCCTAGACAGTTACGCCAACAATCTGCTTGATTACCACGTCATCCTCGATATGGTTCCCATCATCGCAGATTCTTACTTTTCTGGCCGACTAACAGGGAAAGTCAACCTCTCCGGTGTGCAGCAATCTATCCTCCTTGGAATTGGTCTGCAGCGCAAGAATCTGGAAGACCTCGAGAAAGAATTGAACCTTCCTTCATCGCAGTTGCTAGCCATGTTCTTAAAGATCATCCGGAAGGTCTCCACGCATTTCCGTTCGTTGGTTGAAGATGCCGTTGCGGACTCCCTTCCCGCAAATAAGGTTCCCCTAACGATCACTTCGGCTGATGCTCATGAGGAGACACCTGACGAGCGATTCAAGCCACTGGAAGCGGGACTAGAGGATGAGCTGAGGGAAGGAGGACAGCAGGTAGACGAGGAGCTAAGAGAAAAGCAGAGGGCGTTGATTGATGCGCTTCCATTGGAAAAGTGAGTCCACGGCCTCTTGCAGCCCTCCCTTCAAGCAGATCTCACCTTCCTTTTTTGCTTTAATATCAATCAAGTATAATTCAAAGCTGTATACATATGAAATGAGACAATAACTGATATGCAGTCCCCCAGATACGAAATTGACAATGGTACCGCCTCCTGGGAAATAGCCGAGAAGCAGATAAAATCTGGCGGAGCATCAACCGTCAGTGTCAAGTCCTCTTCAGCAAAACGGAAGAAGGGTGAGACGGCCCGCGAGATCTACGACAAGGAAGTTGAGTCGAAGAGGCAGAAGATTATCAAGAAGGGGACGGAGGGGAGGAAGAAACGGTGAAGAGAAAAAGAAAAGTGACGATTTGATTTTGACAATTGTGGGTTCTGTGCCGGGATATTTATTACTTCCTTTAACTTCAGAGACAGGACAAGACGTCTTGAAAAGGAATTTTGAAGTTGCATTCCGATTTCTTCCAAAAAGTCGGCTGTATCTGTATATCTTTTTGAAGCTAATGATGAAAAAACAACTGGATAGAATTAGGATTATACAAAACTCGCTTGGGCATTTTTAGTCTTTTTTTTTTTTTTTTTATAAAATATTAGTTACTCCCATCTCTAAAAATGGTCCATGGTACGGAGTAAATATCTTAGCTATGGATAAGCAAGATCAGCGTGAGTACCAAGGATATTTATTATACAGGATGAGGCAGGTAAATATGAATGAAATCCATTGCTCTTCTAAAAAAAAGAATAGATATCAGCAGGCAGTTCTGATAACTCCAGTGTGTTGTAGAACCTAGTCTCAGAAGTTGTCAAGTAACAAGTACATACCTGGAAATATCATCGTTATGCAGTACCTATGTGATTGTTTTGCAACGTACAAGACTAGTTACTTTTCATGCGCAATTTACAACTCATCGTGCTC
The DNA here is from genome assembly GCA_002976275.1 of Monascus ruber. Classification (NCBI taxonomy): domain Eukaryota; kingdom Fungi; phylum Ascomycota; class Eurotiomycetes; order Eurotiales; family Aspergillaceae; genus Monascus; species Monascus ruber. Next base: position 2,281,533 of record PSNO01000005.1, read on the forward strand.
TTTTTCCTGCTTGGGAGATTCCTCAGCAGATTCCTCTTCGACAGACTCATCTTCAACGGACTCCTCAGGTTCCTTCTCTGGCCCTCCCTTTACAACGCGAATACCATCAGGCATCTTCTCCTTAGACCCTTCGCCCAATCTGATAGCATCAATCCACGCCTCAACCGGAGCGATCCCGAAATCTTCGCTCTTCGAGGGATCATATCTGCTCCACCAGCCCCGGCGTCCATTCAAGACAATGATCTCAGCGTTGTCATCCGCCGGTAGACCCAAGCTGTCGCGAAGCGTCTGAGCTCCAGTATTTATCGCAGGGACGCTGTAGAAGGGAAATAAGTTGCTCTTGCGCTGAGAATGCTTGTGCGCAATTTCAGAGAGACTTCTCAGTGCTTCCTTGACAGGGCCAGGGAGATCGGTATCTGCTTCCTTCTGTTCCGGCAGGAGAGCAAGTATGCATGTCCCTGATTTGGGAGTAAGACAGGCGGCCTCTAGGGCTTCTACGGTAGGAAGAGTGTCGATATCGGGAGCCTGAACCAGAACCTGGGCAGACTTTGCTTCCTTGGCGTCTTCAGGGACGACTTTGGGGTCGGGGGATTCAGCCGGCTTGAGCTTTTCAGCTCGATCATCCACAGACCTGGACTTGGCCTTTGCAGGGCCGGGATCCGGATTCGGTGCAGCTGCCTGGCTCAAAAACTCCACCATTGGTTTCTTCTTCAACTCACCGTCGTAGGTAATTGGTTCCTTCCCATCTCCAGGTAGCAAGATGAGCGTAGGGAACTGCTTGACGCCAAACTTCTCCACGGCCTCAGTCTCCTTGTTCCGAATCTGTGCAAACTTCATTCCACCCAAGAAATCAACTGCAAGAGCACGAATGAGGGCACTTGTCGTTCCCTTGTTTGTAAACAGAATAGCCTTTGGAAGTGCCTCGTTCTCGGAGAGCCAGCCATCTAGATTTTTGTCCGTGAGCCTCGTTACATGATTCGGTATTCGCTCCGCCACCGCATCAGCTATAGCCTTCGCGCTTCGGGCACCACGGTAGTCTTCCACCAATGGTCTCCCGAGTTGCTTTGACGCGGTCACAATCTTCAAGGTCGGAAAGCCCTGGATTCCCATTTGGCCGCAGAAGGGTTTGTTCGCATCGTCATCGCAATTGACAGCCGCAACTTTCGCCAAACCCTCGAGATTTTTGGCTACCTTTTCATATGCAGGTTTCAGGTTCTGGCAATGTCCGCACCAAGGGGCGTAGAATCTAAGCGCAGTGACGGAGTGAGCACATAGTAACGACGGTCGGGAAGCGGACAGAGGGACCGTTGCTTACTCTACAATCTAGAAGGGAATTAGCTGGCTGCAAAGGTAATTAGCATATCATGTTACTCACCGATGTATGATTTGAATTGGCAATTAACTGGTTGTAGGTCTGCTGGTTAAGCTGCAGGACGGGTGAGTTCTTAGTATACAAGCCGCTGGCGCTGGTTGCGGGCAAAGCCGCTAGAAGAGATGAGATCAGTAAAAGCATAGAGCTTGGTTGTGGCATCATGGGAATCTCATTAATGTAGATGGAAAGTGGAATAGGTCAGCTCTGCAGACATCAAGAAGCCAAGAGAAGAAGAGCACGAAACCAGTTAAATAGGAAGCTTTCTAGACAAGCTGTCCTCATGGACCGATGGAGAAGCTCCAGGGCACGTGACCTGACCTGAACCATTTCCATTTATGATCTGATAGTTAATGAACAAATGTGTGAATATCTTGAATTCATTCTGTTTACCATACTGGTAAAATCTTTGGGAAAAGCTGCCATGGCAGATGCTAGCTCTGCTGCCAGTCCTGCTGCTAGTCCTGCTGCTCTTCACCCCTCAATAAGGCTTTCTCTGCATACACAATGTCCATGGAGACCAGAACAGCTGGTCCACTAACCATGTTCAATAATACATCTGCAGCATTTGATCTCTGCTCTCTACCGGGGGATGTTTTCTGGGTATTTTTAGACTACCTTACGCCAAGAGACATTGTTTGTTGCCGTCAGGTTTCCCGAGCATGGAATGACGCCTTTGGGAATCCGTACATGCTGATCGGACTGCTGAAGAAATCATTCCCCTTTGCAAGAGAGGTCAGGGAGCTTCAGGAATGTGAGATTTTGGACAATCCATACCTGTTGAAATCCAGAGGTAGAGAACATATCCACAAGATATTCAGCCAGGTCGCCTGCAGATATGATCATCTTGCTCGCGGCAAATCTAGGTCCATTCAGAAGTACAAACTGTGTGCTGACTTTGGTGATTCTGGGGAAAGGGAATTCTTTCCGGTACAGCACTGGGAAGTCCATGCAAGTCATCCGATGCGAGTTGACTGTCCCTTTTCGGAGGCATTTTGGTCCTATGAGGATGGCCTTGTCGTTTACCCAAGCGCCGATCACCATCGTCTTGTTCTGATGGATTTAAATGCAGATAACGACCGATGCGCTATAGTCCCGTTTATAATAAAGGGGAAAGTGGTGCGAAGAGTACGTCTACATCAAAGGGTTCTCGTTATCGAGTGGGCTGAACCCAATGCCTTCCACTGGCTAGATGATACTGATGGAGTGCATCGTCATTTTGCGTCTTCCTTCGACGTAACAAGGATCCCTGAGTCAGAAGATAATGATCACCGCTGTCCTTGGACTGTTATATTCCGGAATGAATGGAAGATAATGTTCCTGGGCCATCCACTGAGCGAGCGAGATCGATTCTTTTCCTCTCACAACAAAACCCATTATGTCATTTACGTCTGGCAGCCCAACCGCAGTCTATACACAGCTGACGAAGACGCGCCGATCGAGTCATTAACTGTCTGGGACATCTCAACTCTATCAACCTACAGACCCTCCCTAGACCCAACGGGTCGTTTAAGAGGGAACGGGCTGAACCCGGGTCCCTTCATTATCTCCCGTTTTGGTTTCCGAGAACTGGGATTCTTCCAGGTCCGACAAAGGGGATGCCCCCGGATACAACGCCTAGAGATGACCGATGACGCGCAGGCGATAGAAATAACTGAAACCGTATTACGCAACATATGGTCAACGCCATCAAAGTGGACTCCAGAAGTCTGCACAACCAGTATCCCTGTAACCGGAACGGGACCCTGCTGGCGGCGAAAGACAGAGGAGGTGTTTCCCCCAACTCGTGGCAATGGGACCTTTAGTGCCTCCCCCCTTGTCGCCTCCGGCGACGATGAGAATGGGGAGCATTGGTACAGCATTATCTCGGAGGCGGTGGACAGACTTGCTCAGGTGCGCTTCTGTCTCCATTTCGCTCCGATCTGGCCGACCTTGGATATGAGGCTCAGTATTCGAACACCATCTTCAAATATCGTTCTCTACATTGAGGAGTTTTTCCAGCTCGTGGCTAAAGGGAAAATTTGTGGCGACGAACGGTTTGTAGTTGGTGAGAATCATATGGGGGAACTTGTCATTTGCAGGTTTGATAGGTAGGCCCTTATAGGGCTGTTGCACGTAGATGCGCTTTCTACATTTTTGTATCTTATCAATTGAAGTACATGCACATATCATTCTGTACATATTCCTGTTGAATATGTTACTTGGAGGAGCAGGATGAACCACTTCTTATTTCAATAAATAACACAAATTGTAAGCCGCAGCAAAGCAGAATCTAACTCCTGCGTTCAAGAAAAAGTAGGCTAGCAGAAACATCCAATGTCAACCACTGCACATTTCCATGTTTTCCATTCTTGCCAATTGACAGTCTGATGTGATACCATTCCTTCAGGGCCCAGGGCCAGCTTCCAGAAGGGCCATCGCCCCACCGTTTGACAAACAATTTGAAATACAATCGTTGCATAGGTAACCGTAAAGAGAAATAGAACGACTAAGCTTATGACCGTCCTGTATTGAAAACAGCCTACCTACCATGTCAACCTAAAAGGTTTCTTCTCCCCTGAGCTTACAGCTTATACAAGCTCTAATGCCACAGCCCGGGCAGCGAAGCATGGAGATCGGCATCCAACGGCCACATACGTCGCACTCAGGGTGCCCAAATTCCTTCACCCATAGTCCAAGGTGGGAGCAATTCTTAGGATCGTAACCAGTTTCGAGGGGCTGAGAGTGTGGCATGGTCAGACGCAGAGTTTCGAGCCAGCCCCGAAAGCATTCCATCATAACGCCTTTCAATTCAAGGTCGAGGTCCTGTGCTGTATACCGACCAGAATCGTGACTTAGTTTCCTTTTGAAATAAGGAATAAAAGCCGAAAGGGGACCATTTCCTTCATTGTTGGGACTCTGGTGATCTTTGACCCCCGTCAAGTTGTAAAAGCTAGAAGAGACTGAGTGTATTTCCGATTCGGCTTCCTTGCTGTCGTAGAAGACGTCTGAGCCGTTCTCATTTTCAGGGTGGGTTCCATATTCTCTCTGAAGACTTGCCAGGTCATCACCATAGTCTCTGATATATGCTCCGCTATCAGAATCGTCCCCATAATTATACTCGCTTTGGTGAGTGCTCTCAAATTCTTCGGCGTCTAAAAAGTCGGATATAGACTCGCATCCATCATCTTCTTCCTCAGCCAAGGCCGCTCCTTGCGTATGCATGATTCCATTCTCATCCTCAGAAGAGCTCCCATCTTCCTCGCTTTCTAGGAAGTCGGACATCGCTTCGTCCTCATCATCAATAGCCACAGAATAGTTGAAGTTGCTCTTATTTGACTTGCGATGGGAGGATCTCTCGAGTTTCACATGTTGCGGCAGATTAATGTCATATTCTTCATTTTTGAGTGCATCATGGTTTTGATCGAGATTCTCAGGTTCCTCCTCATTCGGCGACAGGCCAGGCAAAGATTGATTGTCTTCTGCATCATGTTCACGCTCGACGGTGTTGTCAATATCTTCGTCGACTAAAGGAAAATCTGGCACATCGAGATCATCATCTACGCTGTCATGGCTAGCAGCTGCCATGGGAACTTGACCATCTTCTTCAACAGGCCATTCCTGGTATGTATTCCCGTTTTCCCAGTGCACGTCGCTTTCTCCTAGGTTGTCGTCAGATTCCTCCCCTGCGACCGCCATTTCCTTTTCATCACATCTGACACGCTCACGCATAGCTTGCTTCCGTCTCTCCTCCCTTTCCATATTCCACTGACGAACTTCTTCATTCATAGCCCGCTCGTTCTCATGCCATGCCCTCTCCTCGGCGGAGTCCTTTGAATGAGGATTCATATGCACACTGTTGCCATAACTATACATGTACCGATCGAGGCCATTACGCAAGTTGTACAGTGAACAGTTGGAGGGTCTCCAGCCCGTATAGTCTTCTCCGAACAGTTCGTTTATCCACGCTGGTTCTCTGGGAGTATAATAACCCAGGTCCTTGTCAAGCTTTTGGCGGTTATCTGGGTCACGAAGAACTTCGATGGCTTGCTGGATCTGTTGAATTGGGCAAGGCCAGGTTAGAGAAACCACAACAGAACAATAAATAGGCTATGCAACGGAAGGCGGATACATAGAGAGTCGCGTGCCCTATGCACATACCTTTCGAAATTCATCAGTAGTATCAGTTCCGCCCCCTGTCTTGTCGGGATGGAATCTCAATGCGAGCTTTTTATAGGCAGTGTTGATATCTTTGAGAGACGCGTCTCTGGAAACTCCTAGGACTTCGTAGTAGTCGACAACCTTCGACCTCTGCCTGAAGGGGTTATACATATTGACCAGGTCAGGGAACGAGGACCGTTCTATGGTCAGAACTCGAGAGATCTCAACTGGAATAGCAAAGAGTACTTCGAAGACGGGATAGATAGATACCGTGGATATCGTCTGATATTTAGAAGCCCTCTGTCGAACTTTGAAAAGGGTCTGATAGTTCTAGGAACTGGAAAGAACCTTCCTCATTGGACTAGGATGCCTGAATGGAGTATATCAGATGAATAGCAAAGCTGTTGTCCTGAGAATCTTGTTCTAGACTAGAAGTTGAGAGTTATGGGAGGAAAGAAGAGAACTTTGCTGGGATTCAGTGAGAATTTAACCTCAAAAAGTGGTAAAGGCGCCCATGGAAAGTGAATGGAAGGTGCCTTCACTGTGCAAGGTGGATTGGGAATGCCAGGACCTTTCCAACCCTCCCAGAACAAAACACCGCACATTAAAAAGCAAACCTAGACACTGGTGGCTTTCTTGAGACTGTACCTGCAGTTAGGTATATGCTACGCGATCACCTTCAAAGGGAGGAAAGCCACATTAAAGCACGAAATAGTAGCCACAAGAGTCCTAATCCAGAGAAAGTGAAACATGGCGAAGACAGAGAAAAGACAAAGCAGCAATAAGCGGTTCAAAGTTGATTTTTACAATTGACGAAAGAATCTAGGTATATAAGGACGAGTTTACACATAATAATGTGGCCTCTTCCCACAGAAGCTTCAGGGAGACAGCTTCTAAAGATCCTCACTTGCGGTGGCACCAGTGATAATTTCAACCAGTTCACCGGTAATAGCAGCTTGACGCTGACGGTTGTACAGAATCTGGAACCTAAACGAAAAAAGTTAGATACATGAATAATATAACCAAATCAATTCAGCAAATGGCACTTACTTCTGGATCATCTCACCGGCGTTCTTTGAGGCGTTCTATAAAAGAATTGAAAGTTAGCAATCGAAAAGAGAATGATTATATCTCAAATGGTACTTGCCTCCATAGCATTGCGACGAGCCGAGATTTCACAAGCGTGTCCTTCGGCGAGAGCCCAGAACAGACTGTTGGCGAGGGCAAATTCACGGAGGCTGGTCAGGACCTCAGAGTCAACCTCAAAAGCAGAGATGTTGGCTGGAAGAAGCGATCAGCAGCTGAGAAACTTCTATATCACAGACATCAGTGACTCACCCGACTGGGTAATAGCCTCGACGGAATAGGCGTCGATCGTAGCGGCCTCGTAGCTCTGGGCGTTGAGGAACTTGTTGTACACAATCTGGACACTGGAGTAGTCTGTGGGCAACAAGGAAATCTGATCCGCAATGGTTTGAGCATCGGCGAAAGAAGGAATATCCTTGCAGACGTTGGCGAAGCTCAAAACGATGGACTGGGGGTTGGTCCTGCTGAGCTGGGCCTTGGCCTTCTCTCCGAGAACCACGACGTCGGCGTTAGGAGTGCTCTCCAACAGTCTGCGAGTAGCTTTGCTCAGACCCGAATGGATACCACCGCAGAGACCCTTGTCGGAGCTGGCAACGACGAAAAGAGTCTTCTTGTCCTCGATGGGCTTCGTCTCAGCCTTCTCAAAGACCGTGTTAGAGGTCTCACCGTATGCACGAGAATCGGACATGGCCTTCTGGGCGCGGGTGAGACGGGTCGAGGCAACGATTTTCATGGTGTTGGTGATCTTCTCAATGTTCTTAATGGACTTGAGACGACCCTCAATCTCACGCAGAGTCGCGAAGTTGGCGGCATTGGGCGGTGCGGTACTTTGAAATGTCAGCAATTGGCACCTAGCATGCTTCCCCAAGGTTCATCGTCCGTGTTTTTCACGATTCACGGTGATTTTCGCTGGTGCGCGGCTATGGTGGGACATCCGAGAAAGAGGTTGGAACTCACCGGGTCAACGTAGCACTGCCGGCCTTGAGGGCCGGGCGAACAGCGCGGGAGAACATGCTGAAAAGGAGAAGTGGAGAGGTTACAACGGAGGATCCGCGAAGGATGCTGCAGAGGAGGAAAGCAGCGGAAGTCAATGTGATGCCAAAGCCTCTGGAGGAAGAGAGTCCGAGCAACTCCTGGCTGGCAGTTCTTTGCTTCCGAGACCCGGAGAAAACGAGGTCACGGGAATTGTAATAGCCGCACTAGACCCGAATGGGGAAACAGGGCGGGCGTAGCAGACCGGAAGCGCACAACACGCGCGGGTTTTGTGACTGTGGCTGCTGTTTGCAGGGTTTGCAGGGTTGGTGCATCCACGCTTTAGAGACCACTGCGCGGTAAATTTCTGACATCAGCCGCCGCACTGGCCGACGGCCCAGCGACACGCCCAATAAAAGTGCCTGTAAGCCTGCAAATCCGCGACTATTCCGGTCTCCTGGCGGTAATTTTGCCTCAGGCCGCCCTACGCTCGCAGTATATTTCCCTCGTCCTCGATTCCTCCTCGCGCTCAACTTTTCTCCCTCTCATTCCGGCCCTGCTGAGCGCATACCAGGACCTGGACCCCTGCTTCACTTCATCCCCTCACCCTCACGCTCCTTTTTCTTTTGCTTTTGCTTCCTTTTCCCTCCTTCATCATCGCCTCCACTCTGGCATTAGCCACATTCACTCGTCATTGGTCAACATTGCGTCTACTTCATTCACATATCAAGCTTTGGCTCGTCTTGCCAGAGTTCGATTCAGGCACCCTATACGGCCCCTTCTTCGTCCAAACTTTCGATATTATCATCCGGCTGGCCGCTGTTCTGTCTATATCTCTGCAGTAACCATGAGCTCGTCCGATGAAGACATCCCTCTTGTGAAGGCCAATGGCCGGTCTGCTCGTGAGTCCACCCCCATTCACTTTCTCCGCTGATCGTCTCACTCTCACTCTTGCCTCCGAGTTTATCGCTCATATATCTACTCTCTCTCCCCTTCTCTTCCCACTAGCTCTTACCGTTGACCTGCTTTCTCACCGACCATCCTCGCACGTTAGGCAATTCCCTCCCGGCGAAAGCGGCCGCAATGGATACAGACGAGAATATGAACGATGCCCCCAGCACGAACGGCCACGTTGATCCCGGTGTGTCAATCCGTTTTGGTCCTGTCCAAAGCCAAGATAATATGGACGATGCTGGGAGCGACGTCAATGGTGACAGCACACACAAACGGAAGACACGAGAGAGTATTAGCAAAAAGTCTTATGCGGAGCCGGAAAGTAGCGAGGAGGATGAACCCCTTGTACGCAACGCCCTTCAGTACCCATTTTTGGTTCCCTGATTTGCGACACTTACTGTTATTGCTGCTTTCCCCTGCCTGGTCTTTCGCGGGCTGACCTGTCCGACAGAGCAAGCGTCGTCGCACCTCTGTGAAACATGAGGACCCCGAGACAGAAGGCATACCTCTAGGCCTGAATGGACGAAAGCTTCCCAAAGCCTCGGAGACTTCTATTGGGGAGGAGTCTGATTCAGATGTCCCTATTGGGAAGAAACTGATATCTGAGAAGCGCAAGATTGAGCAAGCTGCCGAAAAGGAGGCTAAAGCTATCCGGAGTGGTGGAGCTCAAAAGGCAACAAACAACAAGAGGAAACAGGTCAACGGCGTTAAGAAGGAAGAGGCCGGTGAAGAAAAACTAGCCAAGAAACCCGCGACAAAGCACGCTAGCAAACAGAAGGAACCCGAGTCAAAGCAGTCGACACCTTTGAAGAAAGAAAAGGGGAGGTCGACGTCAGTCAAACAGGAGAGCGAAGAAGCCGAAGAGGACGAGGAAGAGTATAGGTGGTGGGATGATCCAACAAAGGGCGACGGGACAATTAAATGGACAACCCTCGAACACAATGGTGTCGTTTTCCCGCCACCCTACGAGCCACTTCCGGGGCACGTCAAGTTGAAATACGACGGTGTTCCTGTCACCTTGCATCCGGAAGCAGAAGAAGTGGCTGTGTTTTTTGGTACCATGCTGAACGCTACGCAGCATGTTGAAAACCCGGTTTTCCAGAAAAACTTCTTCATGGATTTCAAAGAAATTCTCAAGAAAACAGGAGGCGCCACGGATCACAAGGGCAACAGAATTAAGATAACAGAGTTCGGAAGATGCGATTTCCGGCTCATCTTTGAATATCACGAGGCAAAACGTCAGGAGAAACGAAATCTCCCTCCTGCAGAGAAGAAGCGCTTGAAGGCCGAGAAAGATGAGGCTGAGGCGCCTTACATGTACTGTATGTGGGATGGCCGCAAGCAAAAGGTCGGCAACTTCCGCATTGAACCCCCAGGACTCTTCCGCGGTCGTGGTGAGCACCCGAAGACCGGACGAGTGAAGACTAGAGTCCAGCCGGAGCAAATCACAATTAATATTGGAAAGGAGGCACGAGTGCCACCTCCACCGGAAGGTCATCGTTGGAAAGAAGTGAAACACGATCAAGAAGGAACCTGGCTAGCTATGTGGCAGGAGAACATAAACGGAAATTACAAATATGTTATGCTTGCCGCCAATTCTGATGTGAAAGGCCAGAGTGACTATAAGAAATTTGAAAAGGCTCGTGAGCTGAAAGGGCACATCGATCGTATCCGCAAGGACTATCAAAAGGCCTTGAAGTCTGAGCTGATGGTGGAGCGGCAAAAGGCTACGGCGGTCTATCTCATTGACCAGTTCGCTCTTCGTGCTGGGAACGAGAAGGGTGAGGATGAGGCCGAGACGGTTGGCTGTTGTTCATTGAAATATGAGAATGTGACCCTGAAGCCGCCGAACACCGTTGTATTCGACTTCTTGGGTAAAGATAGTATCCGGTTTTACGACGAAGTCAGTGTCGACCCGCAGGTATTCAAGAATCTGAAAATCTTCAAGAAGGCACCAAAGAAAGAAGGCGATGAGATTTTTGACCGACTAACCGTATGCAACCTACTCTGTCGCTTCTCTTTTGGGCTGATGACTGACTCTGATAGACGTCCGCTCTGAACAAACATCTCTCAGCTTACATGTCAGGGCTCACTGCGAAGGTGTTCCGTACTTATAATGCTTCCCATACAATGAGCACATTGCTTAAGGAGATGAAAGCGACGGGCACAGTGGCCGAGAAAGTCAAAGCGTATAACGATGCAAATCGCAAGGTTGCCATTCTTTGCAACCACAAACGTACCGTTGGCGCGGCCCATGCTAACCAGATGGAGAAATTGAGTGAGCGAGTGAGTCTCATATATCTTATATTATATCCGCATGTTGCTAATCACTCCTCAATCGATATAGATCAAAGGTCTACGCTACCAAAAGTGGAGACTCAAGCAGATGATGCTCGCTTTGGAACCCAGCCTCAAGAAGAAGAAAGGCGCAGCGTTCTTCTCATTGGATGAGGACATGACTCAAGAATGGATACAAGAACACCAAGCCTTCCTGCTCGAAGAGCAACGACAGAAAATTCAGAAGAAGTTTGAGAAAGAAAACGAAAAGCTCGCAGCAGATGGAGAAAAGGAGATGAAAGCGAGCGAGCTCGAGGAGCGACTGAAGGCTGTCGAAGAGACCGAGAAGAAATTTAATAAAGAGAACAAAACCGGCAAAGTTGAGCCTGAGGGCAGAGGCCCAACCGTTGAGAAGCTGGAAAATTCCCTTGCGAAATTAGAGCAACGCATTGAGACGATGTCTCTTCAGGCCCAAGACAAAGAAGATAATAAAGAGGTTGCGTTGGGAACCTCTAAGATAGTAAGTGCCATCTTCTTTTCCCACTGGGCTGATATGAACTAACACGACTGTCAGAATTATATCGATCCTCGTCTTACTGTTGTTTTCTCCAAGAAATTCAACGTCCCGATTGAAAAGTTTTTCTCCAAGTCCCTTCGGGAGAAGTTCGAATGGGCCATCAAATCCGTTGACGAAAATTGGGAGTTTTGATCGCGGAGCAGCATTTCGGCATCTTGAGCAGTGCGCACTTAGAACTGTGCTTTTTTTTTAACTTGTCTGCTTCTCGTTTCAGCGCTTGCTTCTGTTCCTTTTTTCCCCCATAGAACCTCAACAAGAAAAAGTTCATTGTCAACAACATAACATTCTACAAACAGGAAACATTTCAAGGTTTCTGTTTTGATTCTAAAGTTGCTTCGATACAGCCTTTCAAATTCCTTGAAAGAAAAGAAGTTTCAGTTGAATACAATCAGTTTAGAATTCTAGTTAATATGTTGTTCTCCACACTGCACTGTACAAAAAATCATGCATGTGTTCGTTCCATGAGCTGGTTGTGCATTTCTTAAAGAATTCACTCATTTATTAGCCTTACTATCCTTCAAGGGATCATCTCTCTATTGAGCGTGAGAGAAAGAGAGATTAAAAGACACATTGTCCAGTAGAAAAGAATACAGGTGTATTATTTGTTCTAATATTATACAATCTTAAGCAAGAAATGCTCAACTAGACTAATAAACCAAACCCGTGGCAATAACTGGGAAGTTTCTTAACGCCTCACCCAAATAAATAAATAAGTTAAGACGAGATTCGACCCAGAACCTTGAAGAAAAGAAAGGAGAAAAAAAAAGAAGGGGAGAGAGACCGCGGCGTGTTTCCGCACCGCCTCGAAGAATGATCATCCTGCTATTAATCGCGGTTGGCTAGATAGAATGAAGCAGGAAGCGAAGAGGTAAATATTGCATCATATATACTGGAAATTCTACATGCGTTGAAGGCTTTCCCTTTCCGTTTTGGTGCTCACCCCCTGCTCACTGAGTAGATCTGAGCACGCTCTGAGCGGCAGGGGTGAGCAACACGGAGCCTTGATAAAATGCACCCAGCTCTAAGATGTTGCCCGCGTCATTGTTTCAGTTTCCAGCCACAAAAAATGACCTGGGGAAAAAGTAACTAGTGATTGCATTCTTTTGAGCCTATTGCCTTTATTTCTGCATCTATGATGCCTTTTTTTAGTCCTGAGCAATCTAAGCCAGTCTATCCATTACTAGGCACGTGGTTGCACGTGATCCCAGACGGGCTCTGGCCCGTTACAGGAAAATGCTCTCAAAAATGGAAGAATAATAATAATAACCATCCTTGAATAAGTTCTGGATCTTCACATTTGGCACGCTGATAATCATATTTCCTGGTGTATTTTGACTTCAATTCTTTATGACGTTGAATATAGCAGTTGACCCAATGTTCTCCAATAATGGCTGGCTGAGAAGGTAAACGCTCTGAGAGTAAAAGCTGGGCTAAATAGTGGATAGCTGATAACTGTAAAGGCAATCCACATTGATGCATATCTCTGATCCATGCTGAAAGAGTGGCTTCTTCAGTTTCTGATAATTTCCGGCAATTGGCAACTTTTTGAGACCGTGAAACTATTCCATTTAATCGCCGGCTGAGAGTTGTTGGAGGGATATCAAAGGCCAGAGCTGCTGCTTTTTTTGTTTTAAATTGGCCCTTTTTGTAGGAATCCAATGCCAGCTGAATCCGGTTTTCTTTGGCTTCAATTTCCATGTTGTAGTTGTGGTTCAAAATCAATATAACTGGTAAGGGGGTAGAATTCGTGGAATTCGGAACCCGACTACGTTAGGTGAATGTGATTACTAATCAAAATAAGGTTTAACTAAACCCATATGGAACCGAACCGGAACCGAACCGAACCGGAACCACACTACTTAGGATTTTATACAGGAATATCTCCATAACCAGCTTCATTTTTTGGATGAGATATTGCTTAAAATAAATAACCATCCTATGATGAATCAAATTATATACTCTAAACCCAAACATATTCCATATTGGTAGAGATATATGACATTAAATATTGGCAGATAAATGTTAGCATACATGTCCTGACCTACCTGACCTATATAAGTCAGTGCACTAGTGGGCGGAACTGACAGCAGTCAGGTCCCTTAACCATAAATTTTAGTTATTGCAGATTGGCGGTAATCGCCCGCCGTAGTCAAACAGATTATAGGTACTTTCTTAGTGGTAAGTTACCACCTCAGTTCGACATAGTCTTTTACTATCATGACCTGACGCATGGCAAGAACCCTTCTTGGTGTAGCTAATATACATTCCAACTGTTCCAAAACGTGTATGAAGTGCCATAATGGCCACAGTTATGAGATATTCTTCAACTGTAATTATGCTCCTACTGGCTGCCCTCTGCCTCTACCTCTGCCTCTTCCGGGGCAGGCTATGGGCTGCGCTATTCCCTGCCACCTATTTCTGGTCTCCTCCAATAGGTCCTGTGGAGTTTTACCCTCCGCATTTAGTTGGGTCATCAACATAGCGGTATCTTCCCCGGCAGCATCCTTCAGAGCACTCATTATCTCATCCTGAAGTCTGATCTTGTTCACAGTTGTCACTTCCTTATCTCTCCCATCACGGCGTACATGATCATTCAAAAATCCCCGCGCTGCCGCATGAAAGGCCGTCTCCCCAAGAGTATTCCGAACCCGGAAATCTGCCCCGTGCTCAATCAAGAACTTTGCCACTGAGACCTGTCGCAAATTCTGAGCAAAGACGTGCAATGCAGTTTTCCCGTTGTTCTCAGTATGATTGGTATTGGCTCCATGAGACAGGATTAAATCCAGGAGCATGGTGTTGATGGGGTCACCTTGATGGGAGTGGTACCCTAATAAATGTAGGACGGTACAGCCCGAGCCATCGGGGATCCGAGGGTCAGCCCTGTATTCGAGTAAAGTGCGGATAGCAAGCTCAGTGTACTGGCTGCAACCGCACATAGCGTGGCTTATAGCAGCATAGTGCAGCGGCGTGGATCCAGTTTTGTCAACAAGGTTGATACCAGTAGAATTATGGTTGAGGAGCAGCCGAAGGGTCTCTGTGATTCTGAGCTTCTTATCCAGGAGTCTACAGTTAAAATCTCCAGGGCCGCTAGCTGCCCAGTGTAGTGGGAGTCGCCCATCACTGTCACAGGAGGAAGCCAGCTCAAGGTTGGCATTGTTCTTGTAATTTTGATGATCCAAGAGCAATTTAACAGCATCAGTATTGTAGAATAAACTTGCCAGGTGGAGCGTCGTGACATCATGCGTGCGACCCTTTGTGCTCCTGGACTGGAGCGGTACCCTGGTATGATGGAGGTGTTGATGCTTAAGATAGATATCAGCACCAGAATCAATGAGCCGTTGAATTAATGGGCCATTAGCCCTTGACACAGCAAGCCCAAGCACACTGTCTTGCACCTGACTTCCCCAAGGAGAGAGATCATTTGGCAAAGGGGGAATAACATCTGTCGCTGAACAGCCCTGGTCGAGAAGGAAACTAATCAACTGATGGCTTCGCGCAACCCGATTCTGAATCCACTCATTCCAATGAAGACCCTCATCTTCTACTTCATCGGCGTCTTTGTCAAGATACATCAGCGACCCCGTAGCCGCAAGGATCGGCGTATCTCCAGAGTCATCTCGCTGATGCAAATCCACCATCCCAAGCGGTAACCGATTCTCTGAACTGTCATGGCTGTCCAAGATGAAGCGCACCACATCAATATTTGCCGCACCACATGCGTCAAGCAGCAGACGGAACTTGGGGTTGAACCTCTTGACAACTTCTGGGGCCGCAGTGTACACCTCCAAGAGGGTGTGAAGAGCCTCGGGGCTGCCATACGAGGCTGCATTGAACAAGGTGTCCTCCAAGTACGGTGTCCCAGGGGCAATCACATCCTCGAGAGAGCATGAGGCAATGAACTGACGGAGTTGAGGGAGGTCGTTCTGCTTGATGATGTTCACAAGGAGGTTTCTGCGCCTGCCGATGATTTGAGAGGGGGATTCCGGGAGGTCCAAGTGGCTCGAGATAGGAGAATCGCTTTCTGCCATGATAATTGACTCCCCTTCTTCTTTTGTGTATTTTTTTCCTTCTTATATCAGCGGTTCATTTGTGGAAAGAGAGAGTGCAAAAAAAGGGGGAGATGGAAAAAAGGAGAGGGAAAGAAAGCGAAAAAAGAGGGGGAAGAAGAAGGTTTAATGATTATAATTAGTTATTATTTAAATATGTTTGGCAGTCATATGGTGGGTGACCATAGCCTTTTAAAGGGCAACCAGACATGTCTTTTAAGCATATATCACCATCCTCGGTGTTGATTAATGAGAAGGGTGACAAATGCTGGAAGGATACAGGTAGATATCCAAAATAATAATAATAAAAATAAAAATAAAACGGTGGCAGTGAATGGCAAAGAATATAAACGGGAAAGCTGGAAAATGCACTATAGTTACACGCAATCTGACACATGATGATGGTGAGGATTTGCATTGCTATATAGATGGATAGGTAAGTAGGTAAAGTAAAGCAGATGCTTTCGCGGTATGAGGGAGGTTATTCGTAAATGAATCATCCTGGCTACCTGGCCATTGTGCTGCAAGGGAATCGAACCGCATTAAAGTTAGACCAGAAAAGAGAAAAAAGTAAATGAAGGCGAGTAGAAAATGGGGGGAAAGAAAAATACAAAGAAAATAGAATACAACAATAGTGGCGCTCGCTAAATACTTGACAGCTGTTATGGCCACCATCCCATGCGTTTGTAGCTGTCAACCATTTCCCTGATACCGTCTACGTCGAGACGTTCTCGGGAAGGTTTCCAGCCAGTAGTTGACTCGAACAGAGACCCGTCAAGACTCATGTCCTGGTCTCTGATAACTTCCCGCTCGAGGAATGGACTGATGGGACCAGGACGCTCAACATGGCTGCTCTCCAATAGTTCTGCCCAACCCTGCAATGTCTCCTCGTTCATGTCATCTATGACATCGTCAAGATTGAGTTTGGCAATCTGGGACCCCAGGGAACCCAAGAAATCGACCTTCAGATCGAATATTGCGTTGAGAGCCTTGGCTACATGCTCCTGTCGGGTATCATTGTGGTCGACAACGTTGAATTGTAGAGGGATCGAAGGGTTTTCAGAAGAGACAGGGCCCTTGCTGGCCCTCCACTCAGCTGCTGCCCATAAAGCACTGGCAGCATCCTTGACGTACAGAGTATTGATTTTCAGATCCTTAGTGTACAGGAATACAAGGTCCTTTTCCAAATATTTGTGCACGCGAGCCAGGCAGATACCCATGGCGAAGTACCCCGAGTCGTAGGGACCGTAGACGAGTGGCAACCGCAGTAGAGCATAATTGAGACCGGAGATTTTCTGTAGTTCTTCTCCGGCCTTTAACTTCCACTTCGCGAGGTTGTGCCACGGTTCTTGCTTATCCGATTCCTTCCGCGGGGAAGAACCAGGTTTGTAGATGTGGCCGGTGGAGCACTCAACAAAAGAACGGATGCCGCGACGGGCCACCTCGCGGGCCAGAGTGACTGTTAGGTTGTAACTTCGGAGTTGGTAGACGTCATCTGGTTGGGAATATCGGGTATCTCCACCGCAGTTGATCACATAGTCGAATTGCTCGCCGTTTGCGCGGTCAAATATCCGTGGGAAATGTTCTGGATAGCGAGTAACCTCCCATGAGAGGTGATAAATAAGCAATGTTGTCTTTCTTCCCCAGTATGATCATTGGTAAAGATCGTATCACGTAGAGCGACGATAAAGGGACAACAAAAAACCATCACTCACGTTCACGACTAGCATCGGCCTGGACGAATTTATCCCTGGAGCAAGCTTCTTCGAATTCAGGCGCCAACCAGGCCAGCTGAGGCAGTACCTTATCAACTAGACGAACTTCGGATGCCAGCTGATTCTCATGAAGGTAGAGGGCGAGATGACGCCCAATGAATCCTTTTTAGACGGGAGAGGTAGGCTCGCATCAGCCAATTGAACATCCAGGTACAACGGTAGGGGGAAGGGAGCAGTACCTAGTCCTCCAACAATGAGCACCGCTGGCTTCTTATTCTGGTCGCTAGCCATAATGAATATCTAGTACTTATGGAGAGTCCGAAAAGGCGAAGGACAAAAAAAAGGTATCGGGTATCCCCCACAGGAGCGTAATTATTATCGTCGAGCTTGGGTGTCACGTCTCCAACGCGGTAGGGGCACGTCGCACAGTCTGTGCAGACGGATCACACGGCAATGGGGTATATAAGAAGGAAAAGAAAGAAAAGAATCGAAGCAAAGACGAAAAGAGATAATGGTGCGATTTTATTTTGACGAAATGCAGGGGTATCTGGTGGCGGTGGGCGACGTTGGAGACGCGGTGTGGGGGGGAGGGAACGGACGATGGTGGGTAAAAGAGCTATTGGGATAGGCGAAGAAGGAGAGGCTAAGCGGGTCGATCATCAAAGACAAGGTTCGAGAAATAATAACAGAAGATATGACGGCGACGGTGAGGATGGCGATGGCGATGGATAACGGGGGACAGGCTGAGCAGGAGTTGAAGCCGGAGGAGCAGCAGCCAGCAACGCCAACAGTCACAGTGACTAGGAATTTAAGACAGCAGAGACCAAGCGAGGAATCCCGACTAGGAGGCTGCTCGCATGATGCATGAAATCGCAGCATGCAGCAGGAGGATTCGATGATCTGCTGCTGATCCTGAAGCTGATTGATTAAATGCACAAAGTAAATAATAAACGAACTTGATTATTATAATCAAACCCCTTCCTCGGAGACGAAACGTCAAGTCCAATTTGGATAGACATCCTAATATTAATCAATCCACAGCGGCCCGTCCGAGCGGAGCATCCCTTCATGTCCTGGACCTGGACAGTCACGAATATTAATCATTACTCCGTACTTTTTTGAAATCGAAGCGCAACGGCATCTAGAAAATTCACCGCTTTTTGGAACCTTCTTCGGCCTTTCTGGACCGATTTCTGACCCAAAGCGCCCAGCGGTCATCATGCATTATCCCGTCGAGAACAGAAAAAGAAAACCCAAAGAAAAACCTTGACGCGTCCAACGCCAAAAGCCCTTGCAGGTTGTAACCACTGACATGTAGGAATCCTCTGTATATGCGGAAATCCCTGAGACAAAGAGAGAAGCACCCAAGGATCATCCCACGACGTGCAGCATGACCGCAATCTCAAGGTCGCCAACGTCACGCTTAATATTGCCCTCACTACCGTTGTCAACAGTAGCACTATTGCTCTGATTGTTCTGATCCCTGTTGCTCCACTCCTCTCGTATTTTTCCCACCAGAACCTCCCAGTCCCTGTTCTTGTCAGGCCGGATCCGGATCGAGAACCCAGACCACTTCAGCTCCACAGACGCGGCAATGACCCCTCGCATTGCCGCCGCTGGGCTAAATGAGTTTGACATTTCCCGGGTCAACTGTGCGCTCGGATCCCATTCATGCAGCCCGCATTCGTCTGTCATGGATTCGATGAAGGCCGAGGCGGTGTGAAAATTCTGAAAGGGCACGAATACTGGCGCCATCCCGGGTTGGCTCGTAGCGGTGACTCGGAAGCTTGTTCGTCGCTCCTCTGTCGACTGCGTCGGGGTTGCAGCACTCTGGTTCACTATGCTGCTGTCCCGTCTTGGGAATAAGGGCGCTTCCAAGATCTCGTCAATGTCCATGTCGTCGACTTTCATCTGCTTACTTCCTTGAGCCGCATGCTTCTGGGCCTTCTGCTCTGGTTCTAGAACCCCAACTGACTTGGGAATTGGCCTCTCCGGGAGCATGCCGATTTTGCTGGGCGGTAGCATGTTACTGTCATCTTCATTGTTTTCTGTCTTGGGTTTCTTAGACTTTTTCAGGCGGCGTTCCTTTTGTCCCGCATAGAAGGGATCTGGACTGTCAGATGTGTGCCTTTTGCCTCCGCTCTCATCCTTGTTGTGGTTCGTGTTAGTCAACTTCGCCTTCGCCTGGGGGTTATCCGGTTTCAGGATAAGCGGAGGTGGATTGGTGAGCGGATGAGAGGGTTTTGAGCCCGACTCTTGCGCCTTAGTAACGCTTTTTGGCTACTCACAGGTTGTTACTTACGGTCCAGCCTCACGGTATCCGTAGGAGGGCTACTTACCAGGACATCCTGGGATTTCGGTCCAACGTTTGCTCTTTTCTCCTTCAGCTCAGTTTTGACCTTCTTCTCAATGAGAAGCATTATGATCCGAGTGATTCTAGCAATGAAGCCAGTTAACCAAGGTTCTAACATCAAGAGAGGGGGAGATCAGAAAAAGAAAAGGGTGGGGTTATGGGGAGACAGAAATCTACAAAAAGGAGACTTACTCCTCTTTTCTTTCTGGATAAGTGCACAACTCGCCTGGATTTTCCAAACTCTCGGCCATGAGACATTTCTCTCGGTTCTTCTCTCCCCAGTACTGCATCCCGTATTTCTCCAGAAAGCTTTCGGCGCAAGCCCTACGTGCGTCTCCGTCCCATTCGAGATTGTCCCAGGAAAACTGAGATAGATCCTTGACGTGGTCGAACAGACGCGTCATGAAGTGATTATGATATCCCTTCTGCAAGTCCAGGAGAAGAGTGAAGTCCCGATACTTGCTCCTGAGTTTCAAGACGCCCTCTTTGAGAGCGTCCATGATGGGGTTTACCGATGACAGGGGTGTCGGGGGTTCTGGGTATAAACTTGACGTGTAGTCAGGTTCTCCCATGGACCTCCTGGAGCGGCAGGCGGACATCTTCTCGTTTCACTGTGTTAGATGGATGGGATAAAAGGTGAGTGTGATAATACTGCTGGTAAGAGGGAGTAAGAGACAAATGAGCATCTGGGGGTAAATAAGAAATGAGGGAATCAGCACTGATATTCACCTGTTAGTTGCTGGTGAATATATAGACATGTTGCAGCTTGCTCTCGCCTATGTCTCTCCCCTCTGCAACTTAACAGCCTGAGGCCAATATTAACAAAGCTCCCCTGGTCAAGATTTGTTACCAAAAATGGATACAATTGCTGATATACGCTAGGCAATGTGCTCCTGGGTTCAGAATTGACAGTTTACTATTTACTCAAACAAGGCTCTGGGCTGAATGAGGCTGCTATCCATCCTCCCTAGATACTCATGGTGCCAGATTCAACCCATTATTTGAGACCGTGATATTTTGGCTTGTTTACAAATAGAGAGAAAGAGCTAAGCCTTCTAAAAAAAATAGATATGGACAGTCATGTTCTCAATTCGTTGAGCAAAAAAAGAAAGGAAAAGAAGCAACAATCGTCACCAACAAGTAAGAGATAGAAGCAGCTAGAGGACAAAACGAAACGGTATCATAAACATAGATCACGCTCACATATGTAATCATTCCGCTCCAAGGTATCTCAAGGAATTCCTGAGCTCCTTAATCGCCGTATCGACGTCGTCGAATGTCAATGCAGAGACCGCCCATCGCGCATGTTTCTGCGCCAAAGCTATCGAGTTGTCATCAACTGACTGCGAAGCCAAATTTCTTGATTTTGGAGCAGCAGCTAGCCGTGTATGGGCATTCACAGGCGCGGGTACAGTTGTAGGTCGTGATATTGGGGTTGCTTTTCCAGGAGACGCCCCGGAAGGCTGTTCCGGTGGTTTAGCAATTCCCGTACTCGGATCTGGTTTACCATAGAACGAACTTGGGTCATGGGAGGAAACAGTAGGGCTAGGAGGAGATTCCGTGGTTGGGGGAGGGAAAGATTGGAAGCCTTCGAATGAGCTCGAGGAAGGCTGTGTGGAGAGACTGGTGCTTCCCGGGGCGTCTGGGAGGTTTGGGATCGAAGTCGACGGAGGGTGATCAAATGATGCAGGGGCTGAGGGGAGATCCAGCGGCGTGCCTTGTCCGTTAACAGGTGGATTTGCTAGACCTGATGGAGGCTGAGGGAAAATGGGAGATGGCCCGGAAGGTTCCTCTGGGACGTCTTCCACGGATGGTTGTAACGGCTGCACAGCTTGTTCCGGTACAGATTTTTCGGGACCCTGAGATTCGGATTCTAGCTGATCAAGCTCCACCTCAGGACTCTCTTCCACTGTCTGAACTGGGTTTGTAGCATTTGGATCCTCCCCAGCCTTGATAGCTTTCATAATCCTGACAGAATGGAACTTCGCAAACTTGATCTTCGCAGCAATCTCCGGATCCAGGGGCCCCCAAATCTGGCACAGCTGGAGAAACGTAACAGCAGCTAGAAAGGTATCGGCGGTTTGTCTGAATTTCTCAATCAGGCCCAATTAGCGTTCATATAAAGAAGCAGAAAACTGGTGAAGGGAAGAACCAACATACCGAGTAACCTTGTTGGCGTCCATGGTATTTTTAGCACGATCAAAGACCTCAGAGGCAAAGCTCTCCACATATGCACTTGCAGCATCATTATCAGTCAACGTATCATTATCCGGGTTTTCGTTTTTGAACTTTCAGTATGCACAAAAAAGGTTAACTATGGTTCCTGAGCTAGGGTAATATCCGAAACGGGTCGCTTGTTAGGCAGACGTACTTGCTCCAGCTTATCCATGAGAGCTGCCGTGTATTGCGCAATTTCATTGTTGGAGGTATGGAGACTCTTTTCTATTATCTGATTGACTACCCAAAAGTTGCCTGCGAGTGAAATAAATAGACAATGTCAGTCGCTTTATCTCTATCTTGGAAATATGAAGAGCGGGGAGGTGCTCACACCAGTATGCAATGACAGGCTTTACGCGCTCAACCTGCGATGCCCTGCTGGCGAACCGAGTAATGTCCGCGGACTTCAGACAGGCTGGGACATTGGCCGCCATGGCGAACGAAACAGAAAGCCTTTCCTCTAGGTGCTGGAGTTATTCATGGGGTTGGGGCGTTACTTGTCCTTTTTGCACAACGGGATGACGTTGGAGGTTACAGTGCTAAACTTAATTTGGCTGCTACATCTGAGAAGGAGCAACTCCCGAATGTACCAACATTCCATGCACACTGTATGTGGCCTTAGTGACAATCCCGCAGTCCTTGTTTGTGGCTCTTCACATAGTGGCCTCTAAGTTTCTTCTAACGGATGGCTGAGTGGAAGTATCTACGCTGTGGTTCTTCTCTCTTTTCTTCTCTGCTGACCCCAAACCTCCTCTCTTGGATTAAAGGAACTACGAATAATGCAGCACACCAACACCCTTTAAATACAAGGAAGCCCTGGGCACTGTGCAAGCACATGGGCAGTCTAAGAAAATTGTGCTTTCCACTGAATTTCAATGAATTGACAGCTAACTCCAAGCTCCACATGTTGATATCCCCTTTTTCTTCCTGCCCTCATTCAGGCCATGCCATCTACCTAACAGTAACTCATACAATGAAAGCTGTAAAAGCATATTCAGCTCAGCTGCCGGTAATTCATGCATCCTCAACAATCCATTCTCCGATTTCCACTCGTTCCTCAGCCAGGACCTCTACTTCAAGATGATCCTCAACCTGTCCTCCCGGCCCCCCAATCCGCTCCACAACAATCCAAACTCCACTTCTTTGTTCAAGCTCGGGTCCCAGGTCGAAATCTTCAACACGTATCCCAGCCGCAGCATCTGTATAATTGCCGTCTTCCGAGGATGCTAGGATTTCTTTATACGGACCCTGACCGAGCTCCACGGTCATTAGCATCGGCGATGGCGCAACTGCACGACTGCCAATAATAGAGAGCCTGCTTCTAGCAATGAGCTTTATGCGCGTTAGTCGTGGCACGCGTAGAGGAGCTAACAATTTGTCTTTGCCTGGAGGCAAGACACCGATGTCTGAAATCACCGCGCGTCGACCGGCCGCTTCTCCTGGGAGGGGCTTCACCTCACACGGATGAGTGGTTGAAACCCACAGAGTAAACTGGCCAAGTTGATCTGGGGCAAATGTAGAACACACGATGGTGTACACTCCCCTTGTTAAAGTCCTAGTCTCCGCAACAGCGCAGCCTCGACGGTAGTCGCCGCTGTCGGTGATAAGATCACGAGTTCGCACTCTGAATACGCGCTTGCCGTTGGACCAGAATAACTTGACATGCGTAGCTAGATCTGCATTTGTGGTTTCCAATAAGATGGATGCGGACGTTTGAACTGGCACTTCTAGGCTGAACTGTGGGTTTAATGGATATCGTGCCGACTCTGCATTTCCCCCCGCAGTGGAAGGAGTCCAAGCTCCCTGGACCTTAGTCACACACGTATATTTATCTTTAGAATGGGATAGTGTCACCGGTGAAGTTGACAAGGCCGATAGAGTAAAGTTTTGACTCATGGCAGGCAGTGACTGCTCTGATATCACTACAGTGTAAGTCGTTCCAGGTGGCATTTCGAGCCTTGCGAGCGTGTTTGGAGAGTCGACATAAGGCCCCCGATGAATCGCACCATCACTGAGGTAAACCCTTTTCCCGTCGGCCTTGAACACGTAAATACTCACGAACCCTACTTCCTCGTCTTTCGCGGATGAGTCCGTGTGTGTTTGAGACTGGTAGGGTTCATTTCCCATCAGGTGCTTGCCAAGGAGGAGCCAGACGGTACCTCCAGTGTCAGTAGATACTGCAAACTGGGGATTCTTCACAAAACAGCCAGCAACACTCCGACTGGAGAGATCCCATGTAAAATGAATGTCTTCGCGGTATTCGAATAGTTCAGGGTTCCAATTCAGGTATAGATTATCAAAGTTCTGAAGGACATTGTCGCATTCAATCCAAAAAGAGCCTGGAGAGCTTGACGTTGGAAGGTGATCCTGGTTCCTCCTTCTGGGACTGATATTTATGTCTTGGTGTCGGACGTCAGCTTCAGCTCCGGCCCAGGGGTTTTTGACTAAAAATTGGCGTCGTCCCATGGACTCTTTCATGTCCAAAATCGCATAATCGTGTTCACTCACGAGACCCAATCCATCCTGCTCGCTCTCTGTGAGTTTCCCAGTACCGACGGTTAGTAGTACGTCTCCATAATGAAAGGCCTTGTAGAGTCGATTCCAAAGCTGCTCGGATGTTACATCTTCGTGGTGCAAAAAAACTTGTTCAGGTATCCAACCGGTCAACACCCACAAGTCTGTGCCGGAGTTGCTTCCAGGAAAATCGTAGCCCCCGCGGACTTTAAGATACGCCTTTTCAACTAATGCAGGCCACAGATAGTTGAGATGGTTCCGGTCAATCATGTGGAGAAATCTCGGAGTGTTAGAGGATGGCAGACGATCGTCCACGACCACTTTTCGGAAACATCCGTTGAAATAGAAGCAGAAGACGTATTTTCCAGAGGACGAGACTACTGGATTTGTTCCATCATAATCAGAAGGATAGGTGGTTAGGAGAGAGCGCTAATGCTGTGAGTCAAAAGAATCACCACATTGCAAATCAGGATGTTCTCTTACCTTGTCAGGCCAGCGCTCTGCTCTCGCCGTTGTAGCGCAGAGACTAGCTACAACGGAGCAGTCTGTCAGCATGTCTTGCACGAGGTCGACCTTCCCCGAGACGGACATGACGGGTTCGCTTTTGGCACTGCCTGTCATTTTTTCAGACAGTAATTCACGAGGTCGCTTCCAGCCAGCAAATATTTCCTTCTGGGAGTTTGAGAGATGAAGCTCAGGTTTGTCACTAGTTTCTGTCAGAACGCAGGGAGGATAAAACGGCAGAGGGAGACAATGGGAGCCTTTTCGACATACAGATACAGCTTCGCCTCATCTTCTTGCTCGAACTCTTCGAAACCCGGAGAGGCGACCCATGGCGGGAAGATGAAGCCGTTCAGTTTCGCGCCTTCCAGAAGAATTATCTCTTCACGGGTTGTTAGCTTTCGATATGACACAGGTGCCCGCGATGTGGGCAGTTTTCTAGGAACTCCACGTGCTGCGGGTTGCCAGTCCTTGGCTACTTTTATCGTCTCCGCTCTCGTGAGCAGTTCTTTGCATTTGGCGTCCAGCCTTTGTCTGTCTTTGGCAGTGGTGCTCAGTCGAAGAGCTTTCATGTAACTTTCTGCAGCAGTGATGGCAGCGTCAAGCGCCTTTTTACGGGACGCGGCCGTTGATACATCCCGTTCAGCTTTCTAACTGGCCGTTAGTTAGATGCAGACAGTAGGTTGACATCGCGGGGAGAAGGAATGACAATACCAAAGCCTGTGCTACCAGGGCTTTTTGCGCAGAAGCAGACTCGTTCCTAAACATCATTTATGACCATCAAGGCCGGGTGCCACGACGGTCTAGTTGACGGTCGCGATATTTCCCCACAACTCGTAGTGATGAACAAATTAGAGTCCGAGAAGGTAGCGCAGTATAGGCTGTATTGCAGATCTGTAATAATAATGCAGACGAAACGTTGATACTGTTGACCACGGACCGTCCACGGAATTCTGATGGCTTGTCCGAACGCGACTCCCGAGGGTAGCAAGATAAAGAACGTGAGAGGCGGGCCGTCTGTGCGCAGAGAGAAGTGGCTGGAAGGATAATCCTTAGTCAGACTGGGCTTCGTTAGGAGCACTCCAGGAATGCTCTGGGATAGCAGCTGGGCGAGTCGGCGTGGAGGCGTGGAGAGAATTGACTGCGATAACGCGAAGAACCTCGGTCCACGCCATCCACTCTGCGGGGGCTTTCTGGCAGGCCGAGGTCTGCATCTGGAACATGTACGGAGACCCCGTAGTCTCTGCGTGCTCCCGGTCCACGCAGCGTTTTCGTCTCTTCCATCCTGTTTTGCTCCTCTTTCCGGTCCGTGACTGGGAGCTTTCTGTGTATGATTATTACGTCTGTCATACGGAATAATCTGTGGATTCCTTTTCGTACATTTCCGGGTTGCCGCCGTCTTGACAATTCGTGCTTCACTGGTCGCCATCGGGAGTTATTATCTGTCTCCCCTTAAAACTCCCGTCTCGAAACCTCGTGCATAAAGCATCCTATCCCTTTTTCTTTTGTTTCGCCTTTTCTCGGAGACGAGCCGCGTGACATAATATAGAACATAATGGGGGGTCAATCGAAGCCGGTGCGTCTTCCCCCCTGGGGGAGCGCTGTTGCAGGTGCTACTGGTGCAGTGCTTGCCAACGCTATTGTATATCCATTGGACATGTATGTGGAATTTCGAAAGCCACAACAAAAGACAGCATACTCACTCTATCCCTCTTTCTACCAGAGTCAAAACAAAACTTCAAGTGCAAGTGAAATCGAATCGTGCCGGACACAATGAAGTCCATTACGAATCGACTTTGGATGCCATCAATAAAATATTTGCGGACGAGGGTGTTAAGGGTCTTTATGCTGGGCTTCCCGGGGCTTTACTGGGAGTTGCATCGACCAATTTTGCATACTTCTACTGGTACACAATCGTGCGCGGCATATACATGGCATCAAATCGGGTACCAAAACCTCCCGGGACTGCTGCTGAGCTCGGTCTTGGGGCCTTAGCGGGCGCTATTGCTCAGGTTTTCACTATTCCCGTTTCTGTTATTACGACGAGGCAGCAGACTCAAGAGAAGAGTGAAAGAAAAGGCCTATTTGCAACAGGCCGGGAGATAGTAGACAGTGAAGACGGCTATACCGGTCTGTGGAGAGGCCTCAAGGCTAGCTTAATTCTTGTGGTCAATCCAGCTATTACATATGGAGCCTATCAACGACTGAAGGACATCCTTTTCGCTGGCAGAAACAACCTTAAGCCCTGGGAGGCTTTCAGTAAGTAATCGGGGCGGCATTTTCACTCTGAAAAGACTTACAACTTGGAACTGATTGGTATTCTCCAAATAGTCCTTGGTGCACTATCAAAAGCTCTGGCAACAATTGCAACGCAGCCTCTGATTGTTGCCAAAGTCGGTCTTCAATCCCGGCCCCCGCCAGACAGGGCAGGCAAACCATTCAAGACCTTTGGCGAGGTTATGCGGTATATCATTGATCGCGAAGGACCACTCGCTCTTTTCAAAGGCATCGGCCCGCAGATAACCAAGGGTCTTCTAGTACAAGGACTGCTTATGATGACGAAGGAAAGGTACGATTCCTCCTCTCCTGGACCGATTAATATAGTTTTACCTCAACTGACAAGTTAATGCAGAATGGAACTCATCTTTATCCTGCTCTTTGCATATATCCAGAAACTTAAGAGGGAGAAATTCAGCAAGGCAGTGGATGCTGCTGCCGAGAAGGCAAAGGCCAGCCTTCCGGCCACTTTGAAATAAAGGACTTGATCTGCTTCATCTCCTTTACCTATCAATGAAACTAACCCCCTTGCACTCCATGCTCTGTATTTTCGTCCTTTTTTTGTTTTTGGCGCAAGCGATTTGTTAGATTTTCTTTCTATCTTTGGCCTCTCCTGGGAACTGGCATGTGCTATAGGATCTAAGTGCACTTTGTTTATAATAAAGTGATAGAATTATGACATGAGCCATTACGCACCCATTCCTGCTGTATGTTAGATCCTGCTACTCCGGAGAGAATGAGACTTGTCTCGTTGAGGCGACACTAGCTAACCGCCAAGACCGACAACGTCTTGGCCTAAAACAGAATCTCCAACTATCCTAACCAAAACAATCAAAGTCCAAGCTTCTTTCCACCCCCTAAAACCACCCAGAACAAGGGACATGGGTCATAATGCGATGGCCGCCATGGATTTCAAAATCAAACTCTGAACCCACTCTCACTGAAAATAGGGAGACTGCCAAAAATGACAGTGAAACGCAGAGCTCCCCATCCCCCTCACTCTCCATCCCCGCATCGCCAAAACAAATACAACAGTCACAGTCCCTGTCCTTAGAGTCGACGGGCCCATCATCATTCTTCTCCAATTCTAACTCTTCTAACTCCAACTTCACAAACCCTGAGACAATCCTAACCTCCTTCATCCTAACCAGCTCCGTTCTCTCCGCATTCTACATCCACCGCCGCTTCCTGCGCCGTTTCCCCAACGCCACCAGCGTGTGTCCATCATACTTCCGGAGCAGATCGAGAAGTATATTTGGATACGTTACTAGTGTGGGCGATGGGGATAACTTCCGCGTGTATCATACGCCGGGGGGTCGAATGATGGGGTGGGGGTGGTTATCGTGGAGGAAGGTACCGGTTTTAAAGAAGGAATTGAAGGATAAAACTGTATGTATTTATATTCCTTATGTTATTTTTATAGTATACATAATTTGAATGATCTATTTATGCCTTTTTTGGGTTCTTTCGGGTTTAATTGGATTAATGAGAACGCTTAGATCCACGTTCGTCTCGCGGGCGTCGATGCCCCTGAACTCGCGCACTTCGGTCGTCCTGAACAACCCTTTGCCCGTGAAGCGCATGAATGGCTGACGTCGTACCTCCTCAACCGTCGTGTGCGTGTCTACGTCTACCGTCAGGATCAGTATCAGCGGGTCGTGGGGAGTGTGTTTGTGCGACGAGCGCTGGATTTCCCTATCCCTTTCCGCAAGAGGGATGTGTCATATGAGATGCTCAAGAGGGGGCTGGCGACGGTGTATGAGGCTAAGAGTGGGGCGGAGTTTGGAGGCGCCGATGTGGAAAAGAAGTATAGGAATGCAGAATGGTGGGCGAAGACGAGGGGGAGAGGGATGTGGAAGGGCTACCGGTGGAGAAGGGATGAGTGGGAGAGTCCGAGGGAGTATAAGAATCGGTACAGTCAGACGGTGGTAGAAGGGAAGAAATGAATTGGGGTACATCAGTTGTCACGTCTTGCAATGACATGGATATATTCTTCCATTGAAACGTGGGATGTGCGATTGTTACCCATGCTCATGCAGGTATCTCATCAGAAATAAGCCGAAAGAAACACGATCACCATGTATGAGACAGACAGCACAAGCACGGACCGGTATAAACAGCCATGCCACGAAAAGAGAGAAAAAAACCCAAAAATCTATGTACAAAGAAGAAAACGAGGGTCTCAGTAGATGGCTACTGACCACTAGCAGAACCTCTCCTCAATCGCCTTGAAAAGCCTAGGGGTGATCTCATCACTCGAGTTCCCCTCAATCCGCGATAGACAGCCCTTGTCCGCGTAATGCGCAACTAAATCCCGACTAGTCTCCTCGAACTTGTGATAGCGCTGATACCACGTATCGGTCGAGTCGTCAGACCTCTGCGTCAATGGCTCCCCAGTCACATCATCCCTGCCGGGGACTTTCGGGGCGTTGAAATCCGTATTGTAGACTCTCCCTGATGGTTCATGAACCCAGCGCTTTGCTATCCGGGAGAGAATGACGGAGGGCGGCGTGACGAGGTGAACAGCGAAGTTTATAGGGACCAGTGAGTCCAGACTTAAAGCTTGAGAGAGTGTTCTGGGGAAGCCGTCAAGGATGAACGAAGCGTCGGGCGATATTTTCGCTGGTGATTGCGGAGGAGGCACTGGATTCTGGTGAGAGAGCGACGAATTACTCTTGGTGCTGTCGGTGCTGCTACTGCTATTGCTTGTTGAGAGCCATCCCCTTTTCCATAACTCTGAGGAGATAAGATCGAGGATCATTGAGTCTGGAACTAGATTGCCGGATTGGATTATTGTCTCTGCTTGGATTCCTGTTGTCGCATTGCAGCGTCCGGTTAGTTCACGCGACGAGCAGTTCTGCACCTCCAGTGAAGCTCATAAGGGCATACCTAACGGTGTCCTCAGGCGAACATTCTCTCTCAGAAGATCCCCCGAACTGATTGAAGCCAGCTGTGGGAACTTAGCCAGCAGCCTTTCCGTCTGAGTCCCCTTCCCTACACCCGGTGCGCCGATAAGAATGATTCGAGCGGCTCTCTTGAGTCGCGGAATTGAGACTGTCATTTCTCCTCTCTTGTTCTCTTTTATCCTTTTTTAGGTATGCTTCTAGTCGCTATACGGAATTATGCTATAGCTCGACAGCTCCAATCGAGTTCGAGTTCAAGTAAAGTGAGACAGACTGCTGATGACCGATGCCGGAGAGGTGTGACAATGCTCTATTCTAAGAATTGGATGTGCAATACAGTAAATAGATTCAGCTGCAGGTTTCAAAAATGCGCTGCAAATGCAAAATGCGCGTCAATTGTTGAGCCTGTGTCTGGCTGTTGGGGAGCCTGAGGGAGAGAAAACTGATGATGCGGTTATCTCCAGTTAACTCTATTCGGTGCCGGTGAGTAGTTGCGGGGATCTCTCCCACTCTCCGCACGACGTTCTTGCGTCTGCTGGGTTCGTTGCTGCTCGACCCCGAATATCCCCGATTCTAGCTGGGGTTTCGGTGAAAGTCTAAGGATAGTAGAATATGGAATGGATATCTAGGAGTATCCAGGATTTTAATCCTGTATAGAATATGGAGAGTTAGTTCATGGTAAACTAATTACAGCGTATCCCTGAAGAACAGTGGGTCAATGCACGGGTCTACAGCCTGACAGCAGTGATACTCTAAGACCAGTTAACAGAGATGAATAAGCCGTGGAAGGGGCGAAACTATACTCGACTTCCAGACGTTCTACTAGAATACTCGTCTAGAAGCTTATTGGAATGGCGATATCATGCTTCTCTGCCTACATCTTAGGCAACTACTCACCTTCATCCTCTCTCTTGTCTAGATAGTTAGCCCGTGCCGCTCTATTGCCTACAGCGAGGCCCAGCGAGTAATAGGTCGTGTTAAAGGACTCGATGATCGAATGCTGCCTCCAACGGTTGACCCTGCCCGAAGACGTCCAATACGGCAGATGGCGATCAACGCTAGAGACCTCATGTTGAATGATGGACATACATGCACTGCGTCAGGATCAACAAGGCCGATTCGCACCTCTGGCAGGCTGCAGTCTGCAGGGTGTCCGGACTTTCTCTAGAACGTCGTGCGGTCCTTAAGGACAAGTTAAAACCACAGGACATGTCGAAATGGAGAGATCCTTACCAAATCGCTTTACACTCCATGCTCTCGGAGGACAAATTACCCTCAGCATCTGCGAATACCCGACATGATGTCAAGAAGGGTGACCCAATTGCTGTACTCAGCGCCATGAAGATGGTAAGCATCTTGCACTTCCAGTCTCCTTTTCTCTCCTCATTGGAGAACGAGTACTAACAATTCTCATAGGAAATGGTTATCTCCGCTCCTCACAGTGGAAAGGTATCCGGCATGCTCGTCCGGGAACGGTCATGGCTGTAAACTGGGAGGATATGCCGATATACCAGATTAAAGGATTAGAGACTCTTGTGGGACATAGCGGCTGCCTACTTTTTCATCACCAAAAACGTACTCTCAGAAGACTTTCAACGCCACCTTGAAGTATGCACTCGACTTATCAAAATGAGGACAGAGTGTGGGCGTATGTGTTGTTGTTGTTGTTGGTGGTTGAATTTACACCAACCACATATTCCAAATAGAAACTGTTGCAATTGTTGTGGACCGCTTGCCAAATCCCCGATGTGGAATAATCCCAGGTCAACAATGGTTACATCGAAAACATTCTCTACCAATTGGCCCCTAGACTGATTCTGGAGGCTGATGAACAGAATGTTGACTCAAGTTCGGGGCGACTTCATCCTACAAAAATGCATTGACATAGACGTTTCATTAACGGAATTTTAGCATAGTTGCTGGGAGTATGGATGTTATCTTCGACTAAATTCTATTGTTTTCCTTATACTGCGCTGACCAAAAATGGCTGTTGAATGGTGAACAGGAGGGCACACTTTTAGTTATGACTATTATGATTATGATAATAGTATTGGAGATATGGGTCCTTCAGGTGCACACTTTACACTATGAAGACAGGCATTAACCCTACAACTCCTTTTCACAACATTCATCTTGGCAAACAGACAGCTACAACCCTATTCCCATCCAGATCAAGTGCAAAGGCAGAGTAATATGGTTGCTCGATCATTTCCTGAAGGATTCCAGGGTCTCCATTATCGCATCCTCCATGCTTCCTGGGTACATTATCTTCAGTATCTTAGGGTCAAAATAATCACTCTTACCTGATTCACAGTACAATACGGTAGAACTTGTCAACAGTCTCATATCCTGGCTCTCTAGCGTTTTAGCAAGTTAAGGTAACGAACAGCTGGATGACGACTTGGGGCATCAAATGCAACATGGGTCGGCAAAGTCTGACCGACTGTGTTTAGACCTAAATGCAAGTAACTATACTGCCGTTACAATCACTGAGGAGCATGGCTGTCAGGACTTAAGATGGTAGAACAGTTAAGAGACTAAGCTGAACTGAGCCTTTGCCTGTATCTCGTCAATTCTCAAATCAGTCTGTTGGTATAAGAGATGCACTGATAACTCCTCTAAATATAACTATCACATCCTACGGGGCCCTTGTGCCTCATTGACTCCAATTGTCGACAGTATTTGTGTTTTACGGGAAGCTTTAATAGTGACTGAATAAATAGGAAATAAAAAGAGAATCTTATTTTCTTATGCTTTGTTCCAGCTCTGGAGTGTGTGCTCCACAGGTGTGTAAAGCGACGAAGAAATCTTGCTACACAGTTAATCTAAAGATCTTCACAGCCCAAGAAAGAACTCCCAGTGCAATCAATCCTTCAACAGACCCTTTCAGTGACACTTGCACCATGTCCCAGACATTCCACCGCATATCCACATCGCCATTCTCCGCTACCGTCAAAAGATGGACGACTTCACACGTCAAACCAACCCAACAGAGGAGCAGCCCCAAAAAACCAGTGGCAAGAGATTGCACCATCCCCGCGTGTCCTACATGATTGCATTCCCTTTGCACGCGCCCGGGCAAAGATGGTTGGCGAGTTCGCAGATGAGCACACCAAGTGGATGGCCGATATAAGTACTATAGAGCCAGACCCCTGTGAGCAGAGTTGCTACAGCAGGAATAGCAAAAGAAATCTTAGGGCAGTCTGAAGGCTTGAAAGGAGGAAATCCATAGTTGTAACTAGATTAGGACGACAACTGAATATTGCTGGCTGACTGAAATGATACAGATGTAAATAATAGCCGCACAGCTTCTGCTGTAGAAAATTGTGAATTGCTGGTTTGTGTTAGGTAGCTTGTCAATACCTATTCAATGATGGGGTTGCAGTGAGATAACTTAATGTTGAACAGGTGAACTTTGTGCAAAGCTACTAACCT
Source organism: Monascus ruber (assembly GCA_002976275.1). NCBI lineage: Eukaryota > Fungi > Ascomycota > Eurotiomycetes > Eurotiales > Aspergillaceae > Monascus > Monascus ruber. The sequence continues at coordinate 2,314,869 of PSNO01000005.1, forward strand.
TCAAAATTCCCTGGTGTCTGTGCACAGAATCCTGAGTTGTGGGGGCAAAGGATGTGATTCCTGTGCAGACTACAATACTAGTGGTTATATCTGAGAATATGGCCACGCTCTTGATCTTCTCTGCGTTTATTTATGGCACACTTGCCGGCCGCGAGAGAGCGCCACTTGAGGGAATAAGAAACTTGGTTGGAATAGCTGGTTAGCAGAGAAGAGGGCAGCATAGGAGAAGAGGATAAGAGAAGGGTTAAGAGAATGGTTAAGAGAATGGTTAAGAGAAGCTGATGGATCAGTTGTTTCCTTCAGGTGTGAAAGGTGTGAAAAGAACTACAGAGCGCCCGGCAGGTATCGGCACTTAATAGTACTACATGTGATAACCTTAGCATCAGCATCCTGCCAAAAATGACTCAGATCTACTGTGATGGGCTATGGTAAGATTTAATTCTATCTACCAAAAGCTTCGAAGAGAGGAAGAACTCGTGTTGCTCGACGACACGCGTAAATAGAATGCTGGGCATGTGGTTGCGCGTGATTCCAGACGGCGCTCTGGCCCGTTACATTAACAGCTTCATTTCTCCTTTGCTGTCACGATGTGACCTTTGGGGGCATTCAGAAGCTTCATCGCTGCACTAAGCAAAATGCTAGTATGTAGAGCCTCTGGCTCTACACTGCTCTCTCATATATATATATCAGGTAGGACAGGGCAGGCACGGTGACATTTGCCTTGCATATTGAACGTTCCTCTTATTGTTCTTCGTGTATTGTATGCAACCATGCCACTCGTGAGGATTTTGATAAATCAAGTTAATAATTGATGTTATGAGAATAAGGTATGCATAAGTTATGCCAAATTTCAGCTCAGTCTAGGTGTGCCGACAGTTTCTCCGTTCCGGCCCTCTACGTGGCCGGAGTTAATTTCTAAGTGGTCCGAGCTAGGAGCCCGCAGAGAGTCACGAAAGATACTTTTCACGTGATCAGAAATATGGCGCGTCCATGCGCGTGTTGCGCGTCGAGTAGAAGCAGATACCGACAACCTTTGCGGTCTTCAATCAAAGTACGGACGAGGGAGTTGAGATATTCCTATCTGTCCGCTGCGATTCAAAATGATTCGGCAAGATACCCACAGAATTGATCCCAAAAAGAGGGCTGTCCTCGACCACCGGAAGAAGCAGTTTGCTACACCGACATACAAGCAGCAAGATTATCCTTACCGTCTGAACTTCTATGAGATTCCTCCAACTGCAGAGATAACACTTGAACAGTTTGAACAATGGGCGATTGACAGATTGAAAAGTACGCTTTACTGGGGGAACATGGTGCATACAAGAAATATGGCTTTCTGGCTGACATCTAATTAGTCCTTGCTGAGATCGAATCGTGCTCCTACCGAAACAAGTCGACTGCTGAGACAGCTGCGCATATTACACCTCTTCTTCAGAAATTCCTTCCTCTTTCCGCGAATACTTCCTCACCATCTGGCGCCGCCGATCAACGTCTGAGAAATGAACGACAAAAAGATCACTATTCACATTTCATTCTTCGCTTGGCCTTCTCGGCTACCGAAGATCTCCGACGGCGGTTTGTGCGAGCGGAAACTATGCTATTCAGGTTTCGATTCCAGCAGGATGACTCTAGAGAAAGACGCGCCTTCATCGAGAATCTGAATCTCAATTGGGAGCCAGTCAGCGACCAGGAGAGGCACGAATTGTCTGAAAAATTGCACAATGGGACACCAGGTTTACGCCGCGTTGATGAGGAGACTTGGTATAAGGTTGACTGGGAAAATGTCCCTGAGTTGGTCGAGCGGCGGGCGGTATTCTTAGCAAAAGGGAAAGCCTATGTGCCGGGAAGGGAACAACTAAGCATTGTAATAGCCGAGTTTACGGCTCGCCTAGAGCGTGCGCTTGAGGTGTGCGGAAGGAATACCTTAATTGTGATCACCGCGGCTAACTCTCCTCTAGCTAACGAGTCGAGCCCTACCCCGTCTGGATGAGGATGACCGTTTGAGTCCGATCCTGGATCATCTATCGAAGAACTTCGAAAACGCGGATTCGGTCTATACTGATGGGGAAGGCTTCGTTGATGGCGCTCCAATCAATGCCGCATCGATTGATCACCTTTCGCAATACTTCCCGGCTTGCATGCGGAGTTTACATATGACACTGCGCAAGAGTCACCATTTAAAGCACTTTGGTCGCCTTCAGTACACACTCTTCCTGAAAGGTATTGGGTTGTCACTGGAAGACTGCATAACCTTCTGGCGACAGTCATTCAGAGGGTTTTCGGATGACGAATTCAATTCCAGGTACAAGTATAACATACGCCACGCGTATGGTGACGTTGGGGGGGATGCCAACCGTAGGAATCGAGGCGCGGCTCCTTTCAGTTGTAATAGGATTTTGAAAGAAACCGGGCCTAGTGTTGGCCAGACTCATGGTTGTCCATATCGTCATTTCTCTATCGACAACCTTACCGGACTACTTCAGTCTATGGGTGTCAGCGACAGAGATGTTCTCCGCGGAGTACGAGAAGACGTTGAAAACACTCGGTACCATTCAGCCTGCAATAGAGTTTTCGATTGGACATACAGGACAGAGATTAAGAAGGCCAAAGAAGACGGTATCTGGACTCAATCGGATCTCCAGATGATTGCCCATCCAAACGAGTACTTCAAGCGGGCGTATCTTCTGAAGCAAGGTGGAAAACCCCAGAAGAGCGAATGAGGTTGAAAGTGGTCCATATCGTTCACGATGTTTTATGCTTTTTTTTTCCTTCGTCCTTCCTTTTCACCCCTTTCATGCTGGCGTTTTGCTTTCGAGTTCTGGGATAGTAACGACTTCGGACTTGGGACTGTCGAGTTACGCCGTTACGGTGATCATTCCATAGCCAATTTAAATTCATAATCATATGTCAGTCTAAAAGAGTTGATGCACAATTTTATATAATTAGGCCTATATTCAGAGAGGAAGTGTAACCACTGCTGATTCCCAGAAAATCCGAAAGGATCGGAACGACCTTTCAAAACCAGGTGCCCAGCGACGGGCCAAATTGTTCTACGCTCGACACGAAAACAGCTTCATCATTAGTGATGGACAGAGGCTGTTGACAGAATTTCGGTTCTTGAGTCGGCGTGATAATTGTAAATGAGAAGAAGAAAGGAAGAGGGAGCTCGGAAAGCGAAATTTTTAAGTGACAGTGTACGGTAGACGATGGCGGCCACCAATGCTGCAACCTGGCCTTATGCCAGCAACCAAGGCTCACACAACTAACTCTCCAATCTGTTGACGACGACCTCCTGGATAGCGAGTAGCTGGCGTTGCCCTTTCTCCAGGTAGGATTATGCTACGGGCAGGCCTTTTTATTGCCATTTCTTTTCTGGAGTAAAAAAAGCATTTCCGCCTTTCCCTGCTTCATACCGTCAGAAACCCCCTCTTCGTCACGCCTCCCATCACCGAGCATCATGGACTACGAAGCGTTGAAGGACCAATGGAGCGATATCGAAGATCGCGATGGCATTAGGCTCAGTTGGAATACGTTTCCAAGTTCTCGAATGGTATGTGCTCGACCTCATGTATTCAGTTCAATTACTCAAAAGGTGTCTTAACAGGAGGCATCCCGACTGGTGGTCCCCATTGCAGCCGTCTATACGCCCCTCAAGGAGAAGCCAGATACTCCATTGCTACAATATGAGCCGGTAACTTGCAAACAGCCTTGCAGGGCTGTTCTTAACCCCTATGCGTATGTATACCAGACCCAAGGCTCAGATGCCTCGCAATTCGACTGACGTTGAGAAGCAATGTCGACGTTCGAGCGCGAATTTGGATCTGCCCCTTCTGTCTTATGCGCAATCCTCTACCTCCTCACTACAAGGACATCACGGAAAATGCGATACCCCCAGAGCTCCACCCTCAGAGCACAACGATTGAGTATCAACTGGCGCGCCCTGCATCTGCTCCGCCGATCTTCCTGTACGTTGTGGATACTTGCCAAGAGGATGACAGCTTGAAGGCTTTGAAGGATACTTTGATTATGAGCTTGTCTCTTTTGCCTGCGAATGCTTTGGTTGGGTTGATCACCTTCGGTACAATGGTGGGGTTCACGGCATAATTCCTTTGCGGGTTGCTATTCTCACAACTATTTGCTGACCTCAAGACTATAGGCACAAGTGCACGAACTTGGATACACTGAATGCGCCAAGTCATATGTCTTTAGGGGAAATAAGGAGTATGCTGCGAAACAGGTTCAAGAGATGCTTGGCCTTCTCTCACCTGGACTACGACAAGCTATGCCTCAGCAGATGGCTCGCCCAGCCCTGGGTCCGGCAGCACGGTTCCTTTTGCCCGTTCAACAGGCCGAGTTCCAGATAACCAACGTTCTTGAACAGCTGCAGCGCGACCCATGGCCTGTTGCAAACGATAAGCGACCGCTGAGATGTACAGGCGTTGCATTGAATGTTGCTGTTGGCCTCCTGGAGACCTCTTTCCTCAATACAGGTGGACGCATCATGCTCTTCACGAGCGGACCTGCTACTGAAGGTCCGGGCCATGTCGTCTCACCCGAGTTGAAGGAGCCGATACGATCTCACCACGATATCGATCGGGATAACGTCAAGTACTTCAAGAAGGCAGTCAAGGTGCGTTTTATTTGACTCTGGTTGCTGTGGCTTATCACTGACGTTCATAGTTTTACGATAACCTCGCCAAACGGGCTGCGCACAATGGGCATGTTGTTGATATCTTTGCAGGGTGTCTTGATCAAGTTGGCCTGTTCGAAATGAAGAACCTCGCGAATTCTACCGGTGGCCACATGCTTCTCACGGACAGCTTCACATCGTCTCAGTTCAAACAATCTTTTATTAGGGTTTTTGACAAGGATCAGAACGACAACCTTCTGATGGCTTTTAATGCGTCTCTGGAGGTGCTCACTACCAAGGAGCTAAAGGTCACAGGTCTTATTGGTCATGCGATCAGCTTGAATAAAAAATCGAGTTCCGTGGGTGAGACTGAATGTGGTATCGGCAACACTTGCGCGTGGAAAATGTGCGGAATTGACCCTGCTTCAAGCTACGGTATTTACTTTGAAATTGCAAACCAAGGCGGGCCTGCGGCCGTGCAGCAGGGTCCTCAGAGAGGATTAATGCAGTTCTTGACCTACTACCAACATTCTTCTGGACATTACCATCTCAGGGTCACGACTGTTGCCCGGGCTTTGAGTGGCCCGGCCGGTGATCCAACCCTCGCTCAGTCATTCGATCAAGAAGCTGCCGCGGTATTAATGGCTCGCATTGCCGTGTTCAAGGCGGAAGTTGACGACGGCCCAGACGTTTTGCGCTGGGTTGATCGCATGCTTATCAGGCTCTGCTCTCGTTTTGCAGACTACCGGAAGGATGACCCAACGTCATTCCGCCTGGAGAAGAATTTCACTCTGTACCCTCAATTCATGTTCCATCTCCGGAGAAGTCAGTTCTTGCAGATGTTCAACAATTCTCCTGACGAGACTGCATTTTATAGACATGTTTTGGACCACGAAGATGTTGGTAATTCTCTCGTCATGATCCAGCCAACTCTTGATTCCTACTCTTTGGAGCATGAGGGTAGCCAGCCAGTTCTGTTGGATTCGGCTTCTATCCAACCTGATCACATCCTGCTTCTTGATACCTTCTTCCACATCCTGATTTTCCATGGAGAGACCATTGCCGAATGGAGAAAAGCGGGTTACCAGGATCAGGAAGGCTATGAGAATCTCAAAGCTCTTCTTGAGCGACCAAAGGAAGACGCAAGGGTATGTTCCTCTTATCTGCAGCTATTTTGGATATATTTTTTGCTGACTCACGCGTGACACAGGAATTGATTGCAGACCGTTTCCCGTTGCCTCGTTTCATCGTCTGTGACGCAGGTGGCTCTCAAGCACGCTTCCTCCTGTCCAAGCTTAACCCATCCACTACCCACACCACCGGTGGGTATGGCGGAGGTGTAACTTCGCAGACCATCTTCACCGATGATGTTTCACTGCAGACCTTCATGGAACATTTGATGAAGTGAGTTTAAAACGAGCTACGTAAGGTGTTTGTGTACGTCTAGCTAACCCGTCAACCTAGGCTTGCTGTATCCGGAACGAGCTAGATATTATGAGGTAATTGCTGTAACGAGAGCAAAAGGCGGTCCAATATCAGACACCCCGGTCGATTTTTGTATCTTTAGCGGTGCTATTTGTTTGTTTGTTCTTTAAGACGCAAGATAGTAAATTAAACTAGTTGATACTGTGGTTATGGTCTACGCTGTAGTTAGTTATTATTATTTAACGTCGCTTGGCAGTCACGTGGCGGGTGACCGCGGCCTCCCGAAGGGCAACCGGACGTGCCTCCCAAGCGTAAACTATCTAAAAGGATCTAAATACATGCTTAAAGGAGACAAATTTGAGCACTACGTGCTGTAGAGTTGGGGAAGCTACGCTGTAGTTATGAAGTACTTATGTAGTACTCCGTATTATCAAGACTCACGTGATTGAAGGGGTTAAGCCCTCAATTATTTCCGAGTTGGGAGACTCGCTTAGTGCGCGGTGCGGGTCTGGCTAAATGTCAACTCTCGAGAAATTCTTCAAGACTCCCTTTCTTCCTCATCCACCTCGACCAACATCCCCAAGGACGATTGACAACCTTTCGCACTCGCCATGCGTAAGTATCATCTCCTTGGACGTACTTGTGGCGGCCAACTGACATTAATATTTTCGGGTAGCTCCCAAATTCGACCCCAATGAGGTGAAGATCGTGTATGTGTGCACTGCTCTATTCCGCTGCTTAACGATGATACTAACATTTATTTTTTTCTCTAGCCACCTTCGGGTGACTGGTGGTGAAGTCGGTGCCCAGTCCGCCCTTGCCCCCAAGGTCGGTCCTCTGGGTCTGTCTCCCAAGAAGATCGGTGAAGACATTGCGAAGAGCACTGGCGACTGGGTAAGCTTACATCGGATATGGGAAAGATACGCGTATTAGAATGTTCCGCTAATGATTGATTGTTCTGATTTGCAGAAAGGTCTCCGTGTCACCGTCAAGCTCACCATCCAGAACCGTCAGGCTCAGGTCTCTGTTGTGCCTTCAGCCTCGTCTCTGGTCATCAAGGCTCTGAAGGAGCCCCCTCGTGACCGCAAGAAGGAGAAGAACATCAAGCACAACAAGTCCATCCCTCTCGACGATGTCATTGATATTGCTCGCCAGATGCGCGCTAGGAGCTTGGCCAAGGAGCTCAAGGGAACCGTCCTTGAAATCCTGGGTACTGCTTTCTCTGTTGGCTGCCAGGTTGATGGCCGCAGCCCCAAGGATGTCAGCGACGATGTCAAGGCTGGAGAGATTGACAGTAAGCGGAGTTCTTCTTGGAATCTTGTTTCTGGATACTAATTGGAACAGTCCCCTCGGAGTAAATCCATTCATAATACCCCATGGAAGTGGCATCCGATTTTGTTTTTGTAACTGCCGGCATTTGAAATGTTCGCGATGCTAGTTACAATGAATTAAAATTATTGTCACGGAAAGAAACAAAAAGTTTTTTAACGAATGACGACATTTCTTTTGTTCTTCTGCTATAGGCGTTGGAAATGAACATCGACCGGACAAGTTATCGGTCAGTGACAAGCTACCCTTCTCTTTATCCGATAGTCGGAGCGGGATACCAGCGTTCCATGCATGGCTGTCTCGGTTCCTCTGCCGACCTTTGCAACACTCTGGCCCGTACTGTCTCTTTCCAGAGACATGCATATACCGTGGTATAGGCTTATTTTGCGCAAAGAAGATTAAAGTGGCCTTCTACTCACCGCGGTATTCGCGGGGGAGTCCTTACGGCTCCTCGTCATGGATACAGTGGTCCATCATCATGGCCTAAATGCCATCTGGCAAGTAGACTTTTGAGTTGTAGAAATGAAATATTGTTGCAATGTTGAATGAAAAATGCCATAGAGATCCCTGACCGTGTTACCGCCTGAAGAGATCAGCTGTGCAACGTGCTACAGAAGTCCATGAGATAACAATGGCTCCGGAATAATAGTCATAGTAATGATCAGAGCTGTCTCGGATTCCCTTAGTTCAGGGCCACGCGTGACATGAGTCATGACAGTCTAGGCCTGCAGGGAGGAGGGAACAGAAATAGGCGCGGATCCACCAACACGAAAGACGGCATTTTGAACCAACGATGCGAGATTGGAGAGGGGAGCCGGTGATATCACTTGGCAGAAGTGACCACTGGGGCGCATTTAAGTTGGCGCGGTTGACCGAGATCTTTCGCCAACAAGGATGGATTCTCAGGGATCAGACAGACGGTGGCTTTATCGGAAAGGCAAAAGAGTCGAATGATAACCACAGGTTCTGTTGATGGAACAGGCTATTATACCAGTATTATTATTATTGTCCTTCAGGATTTTCTTGAAGACAGGCGCTTCGAAGTGTGGAGTGGAGGTGGCTTTGGCCCGTTGCAGGCCGTCTTACGTGGAGATGAGACATGGCACGGTCTTAGGGAGGGATCACAGACTAGCAGGTCAGAACATGCACTGCGGATCCCTTAAATTAGGATGCTGATGATGATATGATGGGTGTTGCGCATCTCGTATGTTCTGTGGGTTCGGAGGATTGCTAGCCCGTTGGATCGGTGGATCTAGATGGTATATACACTGTAGTACTTACTGTACAGTATGCTATTAACAGATGTAGATGGGAAGGATATGTAGATACAACTGTGCTTGTAGAAATTGTACAAAAAATCTACCGTGAATACAAAGCTCTAAGAGAATCTATGCCGCAAGCAGAATGGATACAATCATCATTGTGGAGAGATGATCGCTGCAGCCCCAGTTGGCTTCCCGCTGGGCGTTACGCTGCTAGCTCGATAGATACTGCAACTTTGGTCTCTTCATTTCTTTTCTTCTTTTTTTTTTTGCCTTCTCTTTTCCCTTATATTTGCTCGTTCTTCGTCCCAACAAACAACTTTCTCCGCGTTTCGCCCACGCGCTCTGACTGGCTTCCCCGGCTTTGCTCGTCCAGCGGCACCGGTCTTTCTTCTCGTCGCTCAGCACCTCCCCCTCCTGTTCGTGGTCGCTTCTGCATCATTCCCTCTGTTCTACCATTCTCTTATTATATTCTTATTCTTACCAGTGTTTTCCCGGTGGGTGAACATCTTGCGTGGACTCTGCCGCTCGTTCGCGCCTCCATTGGCTGTGACTGGCGGGCACCTGCATCTAGCGTGTGGCCTCAAATTGTGACCAGGATTTTTACCAGGCTGTGTTTCTGTATCCTTTCCTCCTCTCACCTCTCTCCTCTCGTCGCCCCGTTTGTTTCGCCCTTCCTTCCCGCCCGTGCTTCCGTCCACCTCGTTCGTTCTCGACCCGCCTTCTTCAAGTTCGAACCACACGCTTTCATCCTCTCTACACTTCCTCGACGTTGATGCGTGTACCATTCACCGAGGCAGGGAATGAGCTCGTGAACAATCCGTCTGGCCTATTCTCCAGGAATATCCACAGATTGGGCTGGATCCCATGATGAGGTGTCGGAAACGCTTGAGGAGAAGATGATGCTGCTTGTTGAAATATCAGCAGAAGCCAAATTGCCTGTGTCGATTTCTTGATCGGTTGCCCTTATTTCTTTCTTTCTTTCTTTCTTTCTTTCTTTCACTTCTCTCTTCCTCTGTCCTCCTTCAGTGATTATTCCTATTGACGGCACGGGTTCATCACAATCCCTGCAACCATGTTACCTTCCGTGGCGTTGTTTCCCCAGGTGCAACCTCATCACCACCTGGACCATTATCGGGCTACCGATACCCTTCCTCTTCCTTACAGCCCCAGCAAAACTGCCTTTCCCGCCTCCTTCTCCCGCGAGGACTTGGCCAAGGGCCCGTTCCAATCCGTGTCTCGATCCCGTGTGCAGTTTCCTCATCCCGTCCAGCGTCTCAGCGCCCATGATGCCTTGGACCCGTCCTCGGGTACGGAAAATCCTGGCGAGCATGCATTGAGGAGGAAGACTCCAAATGGCACCCTCGCTGCTGGCTACGATGGTACTCCCGGGGATACTACCATCCAACCGCCAGCAACGAAGCATATCCTGGTCTCTCCCCTCGAGTCAAGTCAGTCTCTGGCTCCGCAGACCGGCGTCCCGCTGGACAGTTGGATGCAACCTACCGTCGACCATGCCTCGGCCGCTAAGCCGATGAATTTCCCGCCTGTCTTCAAGGGCGATGCCAATCGTGCGACCGGCATCTTTCCTACCGATGCCGTTCCGGATCCAAATTCTACTACTGGCTGGGTGCGATCGTTGAACTACCCTCCTGGGATCGACTCCAATCTGTCGCTGCCATTGCCGCTGCAACAGCCACAGCAGCGTTATTTCATGCCCAATGGCGCCTACGTTCCTACCGTTTTGCCAGCGGCCCTTCAACCGTGCATCGGACCCACGGCCTCTGCTGGCACAGGTCCGTATGGACCCTACTGGCCCGATGGCGCTTATATCCCGTATCGTCCAGCGGCCATGCGCGATTCGCGCTTCAATCGTCCTTTCGGTCAACAAGGCCCACCACTCTACAACATAGGACAGCCTTCATTCGGTCGACCATCTCTTCCTACCGGTGGTCCTCCGTCGGACCCAGCCTTTCTCTGGAATCAGGTTCCCGCTGCCGTGGTTGATAATCATGATCATCTACTGAAGGAGAACTTTCCTCCACGGCACTCGGGCCAGAGGCCTATGCTTGACCCGCCCCAACATCAGCACACCCTGCCCTATCATACACGTCACGCCAAAGCGCCATCGGCTAGTTACTCGTCACGTCAACTGGGAAATGAGCCTTTGGCGTGGTCTGGTACTCCAGGCGGTTCTAGTTTTCCGGCTGCTCCGACTTCACGCACGGAAAATGCAGAATTCAAGGAGAAGGTCCTGTCATGGGCCCATGGTGTCTACGTTGACCTGCTTGCGACTATCCATCAGGCTCGACGGAACAGTGTTGCTGCTGGTGCCACCGTTGACGGGCCAAACTCGCGTTTCTTAAAGCCTAGTATCTACCCCAAGCCCCCTCGCCAGCCTGGCTTGGATTTCTCATCTCAGAATCACACCGCGGAAGCTCTCCGTCATAATAGCTATCCCTCCACTCAATTTGACCAGCAGATGGCTAAGGCTGGTGGTATACCCAGCTTGGGAAGACCCGCGCCGCCGCTGGTCCATTCGACCCCGGGCTTCTCAGTCAACCGGCATCACGAACGTCCGTTGCTGAACCAGTTCCAGCAACAACACAGAGCATCGGATACCTCCGTGGTGGAACGGTTACGCGGCACTGGACGATTCTCTGGTCCACCATCGATGACCCGTTTCTCCAATCTTGCCAATGAGAGTTCGACCATGGCAAACGCCGCTTCAGCGTTGGAGATGCTCTCTCATCTTTGTATGGAAAGTAGTTGGGAATGGATTGACGGCATGCTACTTGGCGGTTGCCTTGCATATGGCTTGGGTGACTATCACAAAGCCATGAGGTGGTACTCTAGAATCATTGCACGCGATGAAACGTGAGTAATTATTGATTTACTTATCATGCACTTTTTTTTTTCTAGCGGCTGAAGAGTTTCTAATGCGCTTCATCGAATTAAAAAGGCATGTCGAAGCAATATCAAATCTCGCGGCCACATTGTTGGCGCTCGACCGTCGAGAAGAGGCATGCCAGCATTGGCTACGTGCCGTGAAACTGCGGCCAAGCTACTTCGAGGCTGTGGAACATCTGATCGGTCTTCTCTGTAGCAGTCACCGTGGTAAAGAAGCAGTCAATATCATTGAATATGTGCAGGTGTCCTTGCGCTTCCCCAGAGATGGAGATTGCTTCAAGGCCGACGAGCACGCCAGTGATGCGGACAGCGATGCCGATAGTATACTGTCGGATATAAATCCCTACGAAAGGGCCGCATTCGACTACGACGATGACTACGGGCTCTCGATGGCATTCAACCAGGTCTCGACCGAGGCAGGCTCTGCTGGTTTTGCCTCCAGTGGCTACGCTATCCCCGGGTCCGACAACGGTAGAATGCTGGCCCTTGTTCATGCTAAGGGGAATATGTTGTATACTCTGGGCGACCATTCGGGGGCTGCGGCTGCCTTTGAAGATGCCATTCTGATTGCTGCTGGGAGAAGACGGCACGGAATCAAACGTCTAATCAAAGCCATAGTCACCGCTTTCTCTCAAGGGTCGCGGAACAGCTTTCAGACGCCATTGGCACCTCTCGACACGAAGGAAACCCTCCTTCTGTACCCGGACAAGGCTCTTCAGACCGCGAAACTCGTCTTCCCACCCAGTGGGTTACCGCCGGGCCTCAAATATGTATCTGAAGGAATTGCAAGGAAAGCCGCCGTATCGACTACAAGTAATTGTCTGCTTTCGTTGGCAAAGATCTACCAGGATGGCATGTCAAATGCCAGCGTCTCTGCGTGTCTAGGAAGCGCACCTGATGTTGGAGATATTCTGACCCTCTATTATCTCTCTCTTTCCCTCCTACCTAGTCCATCCACCGCGAATAACGTGGGGATCTTGCTTGCCAGCATCCAGAACAACCCGTCGATCAAGACGCACTTGTATTCCGTTGGAGAAATCCAACATCCGGAAATACCAGGCGTGATCCCTGGAAGCGGGGTGTCGCTGGCCTTGGCGTACTACAATTATGGCCTGCATCTAGATTTGCGGCATGCCCATCTCTATACGAATCTCGGCAGTTTGCTCAAAGATCTCGGTCAGCTTCAAGCGGCCATCCGGATGTACGAGCAGGCGGTCCAATGCGATAATAACTTTGACATCGCGCTGGCCAATTTGGCAAATGCTGTCAAGGATGCGGGTCGGATCAATGACGCGATCTCTTACTACAGACGGGCTGTCAAAGCAAACCCAGAGTTTGCTGAGGCTGTGTGCGGACTCGCCAATGCATTGAACTCCGTTTGCAACTGGACCGGTCGCGGTGGGATCGCAAAGGGTCGTGGATTCCTCGACCGGTGGCACGTTGATGACCAAGGCATGCTTCGTGATTCTAACGGTGCTGAAACCGGGACTGGCTGGATAAAGCGTGTAGTTGACATCGTCGACCGACAGCTCAAGGAGGGCGAGACGTGGGGTTGTGGTTTACTGACGCCCAACACGATCGAGCAACTCTGCGCGCAGCTTGCTCCCGCGCTCGAGAATGGCCGGTTTGGCCCTAGTCAAAAACTTGCCTCCCTGGCGGCCGTTCTCCAGTCGTGGGCAGGACGAAAATGGGAAGGATCACGGATCGTGCGGCTGATCGAGCGCGCTGTCCGGTCGATAACCTGGCAGTGGTACCAGGACCGCTATGTATATGGGAAAGAATATCCTCTATCCAAATACCGCCGCCCACAACTGCCGCCGGGGCTCGCCATTCCCAATGCGCCGACCGTTTTGCCTTTCCACACCTTTACTTGTCCAGTTTCCGCAAAACAGGTCCGGCATATTTCTCAACGGAATGGGATTCGCATCTCCTGTTCGACTTTGCGGTCACCATGGCTCCCAGGTACCGTATTTAAACCTCCGTCGCCGCCGAATCCGTATCTCAAAGTGGGATACGTGTCCTCCGACTTTAACAATCACCCGCTGGCCCATTTGATGCAGTCAGTATTTGGCATGCACAATCCGTCAAAGGTCAAAGCCTACTGCTACGCTACTACGGCCAGTGACAGGTCATCACATCGTCAGCAAATTGAAAGGGAAGCTCCGGTTTTCTACGATGCTAGCAGCTGGTCGGTCGAACGGCTAGTCGGGCAGATTGTTGAGGATGGGATTCACATCCTGATCAATCTGAACGGTTACACGCGAGGCGCTCGCAATGAGGTCTTTGCGGCCAGACCGGCGCCGATCCAGATGTCCTTCATGGGTTTCGCAGGAACACTCGGGGCTGAGTGGTGCGACTACATCCTTTCAGATGAGCTATCCATCCCGCCGGAGACGCTTAGTCCTGGGAGACGCAATCTTAGTCTTGAGGACCAAATACTCGAACAAGACCATGCGGAAGAGCTTGATGACTGGGTTTATGGAGAGAGGATTGTGTTCACCCGGGACACGTTTTTCTGCTGCGATCATCGGCAGACTTCGCTCAACGCGGGCGAGAAGCCGATGTCCTGGGAGGAAGAACAGGAGAAGCGTTGGCAGATGCGGAAAGAGCTGTTTCCGAATCTTAGCGATGACACTATTATCCTTGGCAATTTCAATCAGCTCTACAAGGTATATTATTGTTGATGTTGATGTTGTTGTTGTTGAAGTATCCGAATTCTAACGATGACTAGATTGAGCCGACAACCTTCCGCACCTGGCTACGAATTCTTGCGCGGATCCCCAACGCCGTCCTCTGGCTGCTCCGGTTTCCGGATATTGGAGAAAAGAATCTCCGGGAGACGGCAGTTGCCTGGGCTGGTGAGGAGACGGCGTCACGTCTCGTCTTCACGGATGTGGCGCCAAAAAATGCACATATATCCCGGGCCAGGATACTGGACCTCTTCCTGGACACGCCAGAATGTAACGCGCACACGACGGCGACGGACGTGCTATGGAGCGGGACGCCGCTCCTCACGTATCCACGACACAAATACAAGATGTGCTCGCGGATGGCGTCGAGCATCCTGAGCAGCGCGGTGCCGGATTCGGAAGCGGGACAGAAGGCACGAGAAGAACTGATTGCCACGTCGGACGAGGACTACGAGAATAAGGCTATCCGGCTGTGTCTGGGGTTCCAGTATGCGCGGGGAGGCTCTGGAAGAGCGGTGGGGCGGTTGAGTGAGCTGCGAAAGATGCTATTTGAACATAGATGGGAGAGTCGGCTTTTTAATACCAGGCGTTGGGTGGGAGATCTTGAGGAGGCGTACGAGCGGGTGTGGAAAAAATGGGTGCATGGCGAAGAGGAGGATATCTGGTTATGATGGATAATGGATTGAATGGTCAATTGAATTGGGAAAGGATATACCCCTGTGTATTACTTTGGTTTGTCTATGCATGATATGGATTGAGCATGTGAATTTGTAATGTGAACAAGAGACTCATTGAGATACAAGATCGGAATGAATCGGATATCTACATTGGGAAGCTGCGGGATCGATCCTTTAACTTCGCTTGCCTTTCAGCAACAACAACACCAACACCACCATCAGCCACAAATACCTCAAGCAAGGCATCAGCTGAGCCACAATCCTAAATAGTGGAGCGACCTCATGTGTGTATAGTAATATGTAAGTAGATATCACTTAGTCCTAGACAAGTGGGATACATCCTAGCAGATAGACGCTAAATAGTAGTACGAAGTGTATCGGTGACCTAAAACCCATCGGCGTCGGCGACCTCGGGGACCAAAGTTAGGCAAGGCAATCTTGCAGGGTTTATTGTATGTCTATGTTTATGGAGCAGGTGCAACATGAGGTATTCAGTTTCACTGGCAAGGATGGAAAGTGGAATGGAAGTAAGGGTCACGAACGGCCGGAGTACTACTAACTAAACACTAAACACTGACGGCCAGCGGCTGCAGGGGGTTACGCTTCTGAGAGTGATGATTGGCAGATCTCATTTACAAGGTTCTCTGATTTGTCATTTTGGCCGGATTGGGGAAATGGTGTGTTTATCATTTGTCTGTGCTCCTGCTCGGTGGAATGGAAAAAGACTTACTCTGGTCTGGTCATTGCGTCTCCGCATTTTATGAGTGACCATGGATGGCTGTATATAGTATAGTGATAGTACGGTTATATAGCAATTACCACTGGCTGTAGGTACAACATCCATCGATACTTTGCATGAACATGTGTTTAGTATTTACTATACATGTATAGATAGTAGACACAGAGTACAGAGTAAGAAATAAGGATCGATTCAACGGTCCTTGGCATCGCATCTGCACCCCGTGGAGTCCGTTATACGGAGTACTACTAATTAGGTAGTCTACTACTATGTGCTGGATTAGAAACGGTGGACAATAATAGTAAAAATAAAAGCTGTGGCTGCCTGAATAATAATAATAATTTTTTTTTTTAAAAAAAAAAAAAAAACCACACCGATTCAATCCCAATCTCCACTGCCAGACCCTGGGTCATGCAAGTTATGCATGACTGAACCTTTTGGTTTTGTTCAATGGGAGAATTTATAATATATTACCGATAGTACTAAGTCCGAGGGTCGCTTATGTCCGAATTCTTCCAGTACACACACTACGCAGAGTGCGATGTACTATGGTGTTTACAATCTATCAGCACTGGCCCATGGCATTCATTAACTATTAACACAAACTGGGATTGATCGACTTCTCTCGAGTATTATTTGCCGCATATTATATTCGTACTTGAAGTGGCAAGTACAATATACCTAGTGGACGTAGCATAGCCGAAGCAAAGCCGATGGACGTACCGTTTCTCTCGCAGTACCTACATCTCTCAAGTCTACTTGTAAGGCTATTCTATAATATAATACTCAAGAATCATGAATTCATGGTTTCATATAATTATTCCATCTGACTCGGTAGAAACAAATTAAAAACGCCTAGCTGTGGCAAAAAAGGAAGCAAAAGTATACCCGAACATTAACCGTCCAAACTCGTAGTCAACGCATCAGCCCGTACGCCCCCAAAACAATAATCCGAAAATTGACTAGTAAATACACAACCCAGGTGACCCGCACTGGATGAAGTAAAACGCTGACAGGAGACAAAAAACAAAACAAAGGAAATTGACAAAGGAAATATTAGATAAACCATACATAAAACACCTCAGAGCGAGACGCAATGTTAATTATATATATATGGATCAGATCGGCCAACCAATTAATTCAGCAGTTTGTCCAGACTGATCCGGGAATCATGTGTTTGCTCGTCCTTCTTCGAGGGAGACCACGATGCCGAGTGTTGATGGTGATAGTACTGGGGATAGCAAGTAGACACTGGCTGACTTGGCACCGGCCACGGCAGTCTGATGGCTGGTTCGGAAACAGGCTCCAGGTGTTTGACAGGTGTCATGCGAGAGAAAGCCGGGGAAGAGGCGGTCGAGGAAGGAGGAAAAGCAGACAAGTGTCCGTCATCTGTTACGATAGAAGGGAGGCTTTGTCGTCGCCTATCGGAATAGTGCTGGCGCAAATCCACTGGGACCGGTAGGAGCTGCGGCGAATGAACGCTACGTGGCGAGGCGGTTGATATAGAGCATTGATCGGATACGAGCGATGGCGTTTCCAGAGAAGGCGCATGCGAAACTTCCGAATAGGCCGGGGATGGTAATGCCGATTCGATGGGGCGCAGGGGAAACTTCACCATGGGACCCATTGCAGGCGATGACGACCGTGGTCGCTCGACTGTCGGTAGACTTGCAGGAAAAACACTGATGGGAGCGGGGCGGTCCATCCGCAAGGACTTCTCCGGACAAGTATGTGTTGCTGGTGCTGTCTCTGTCCATGACGGAGAAATCGGACGAGAGTATGGTAGAAAACGCGACCGATCGACGAAACCACGAGGTGCCTCCACCGAAGCACGAGGATAAGGAGCGCCAACTCGACCGTGGCAAACTCGCGATGAAGAGAAATCGTGGTGAGAGGAAGATGGGCTGCCCAGACCTCTCCTCTTGCGGTTCATGCTGCCATTCCACCAGTTCTTGACTGCGTTGTCGCTGCGGTTACCAAGGCGTCGAGCGATTTCCGCCCAGCGCTTCCCCATCTCGTTCACCAGCCGTTCAATCTCCAGACCCTCCTCGGGGGTGATAGGAGCGCGGTTCAGAGAAGGCTTAAGATTCTGATGGAAACGTTCCCTGCATTGCTTGGGAGAGCGGTAGTGCATGTGCTGTGAGATACGGACCCAGTTGTTTGGGCCTTGCTCCTGGACCAACTGCAGCAGAAGTTGGTCCTCTTCTGGGACCCAAGGGCCGCGACGATGAACAGGGGCCATGGCAATTGTAGAGCGATAAAAGTTCTTTCTTCAAACGGTCAGTTGGTGTTTTCGTGGAATAACGAATATATTGAAAGGGTTAAAATGTGTCCTTACATGAGAATTTAAATAAATGGTGAAAATGAACTGGGCGTGCACGTGCTCAGCCCAAGTGATGTAGCAGGCGGCAAGAAGCAAGGTCAAGTTCCAGGGTTGCAGACGGATGGTGACCGGACTTGGAAGAGATTGGAGAGGGACAGGTTTGGAGGAGGGAAGAAGGGAAGGAGTGGAGCGGTTATGTAGGAGTGAGTTTATTTGTCGCAACGTGCGGACATCGAGGGCATAATATATGAGAAGGGCAAGACGTAAATACGAGCCAGTTGGGGCGTGGTTCTTCATCTCGCAGGGAAAAATAATAAAATGATTAAAAATAAAATAAACCACTAAAAAATACTAAATAAAATAATAATAATAAAATAATAATTCAAATAAATAGATAAAAAAAGGAAAATAAGAAGAACGACAGGGCATCGGTGGGCCACTATTGGCGAAGATCGGATCTGAGATCTCGGGGGCTGAAACTCTATCCAAGTGGAGCCCGTTGCGAACGGTCTTGCGCTTTAGCATACTATTATTGGCCACAGCTTTCTGGGGCGATCACGGGTTTTGTGGCAAATCGCTTTTCAGCTGTCGGATTCCAACTCCACTTGGTCGTATCCTAACTAATCTGCTTTGGGAATCCTGGCCCGGTGGTGCGCCTCCCCAAACAAGTTAGCCTGATCATGAATTGTAATCAAGCCCTGCACGCTGCAACTTCTAACTTGTCGGGCCAAGGGAGAGCACGAAACGTTTGGTCCGTCCTCCGTGGAGTTGCAGTTGCAGCGTCCACGCATGGATACCTAACCCGCCCTTTTTCCCTCCTTTCCAGCTTAGTCGGTTCGGTGCCACAGCTCTCTCCTTCTCTTTCTCCAGAGCCACCTCACAGACAGAAAACGTGTAGTGGGACAGACAGGCGACTGTACGCGATATCTGATTGATCGGTGTATTATATATTTATTTGAATACCTAGTTATTATTTCCAACATCCCTGCTTTGCAATACTTGGATACCCGCTGTTGCACAGGCAAGATGACGGGACAGATCTCGAACCTCTCCCTCCCCAGCCCATTCCCGTGGGGTCGGGACATCCATCCAACTTACTGGGACTGGCTTGGCTGAATTCCCTTTCTTTCTTTTTTTCTTCTTTCCTCTGTTCGGCGCAGCGCAGATCTCATCTGAAAATCATAGTGTCTGGTTGAGGTTTCACTGCACATAGATACATACACCCAATCACCATGTCATATCAGGAAGATACTTTGCCCATATTATTTTTTTTTTTTGAATAGTAATTTATTAGCCGAAAAAAACCGTTTTCATCTGGCCCACTAGTCCGCCAAGTGGTCCACAAGCCAATTATTATGTGCTGCTCTTTTTAATCTACATAGCAATTCCAAAATAATAAAAATATTACAACAGTTCGATTCTTATAAATAATTCCCGAGTAATTCAAATCATGACGTGCTTGGTACTATGTGAGTAGTATCTACGGAGTACTCTGTAATAATAATAGCGTAGAAAAGAAATCCAGGTAAATACATCACATACCAAACGTGGCTAATGCACCGCGCCAACTAAACTAACCCCCACATGGGAAGTTAACGTAACGGAGACACCTGTCTATTATTCGACCCGACAGTGCGACACACACACACGCACCCCCAGCCAGCCACCGTTTTGACTTCAGCCGTATCTAAGTTATTGGCTTGGGGGCTATGTGAGTCTGACAGGTCTTCCTCGGCGACAATAAAATATAAAAAAAAATAAAAAAAGGGGATTCTACCTGCAACGTCAATCTAATCTGGGTAAGTACATAGTTTATAAGCAGAGACATCACTTTTCCTTTCTAGGGATGGATAGATATACCGTACACTCGAGCTGTACATACATACATATGACTACCGATGCATCCAACTATTCCCCGAACTGGGGAGTCGTCAGCAAGCCACATAACACTACGACTTGTTTCAAGGTAACACTTTCCTTGGAAAAGAATTTTCACTAATAATTAGCGGTTTTGGTTCTGTGGCTCGTATTTTCTTTTCAGCAGGGCCATAAAGTGGCTCGTATCGCCACCACAGCCACCACAGCCACAGGAAAGACGGGTCCGCGGGGATCGGAGAAAAAGAGTAATACATAAGAAATGCGTCTATCTATTATGAATGATGACAAAAGTACAGAAGTGTAGATCGTACTCGCTAAATGGGTACGAATGGGGTTAGGATATGCACATGGCTAGTGGAATACGCTCCTTAGCGCTAGCCTTGTGTTTTCTTGATTTGTCGGGTTGTGTAGATCTACTATTACAGAAGTGCCTCGTAGTTTTGTCTGCATTACATGTATTACACTTTGCCCAGCCAAATATCTCGATAGCAAGATTACCATTGCCATTACAATATAATAGTATAACTGATGAGATGGATCTACTAGTCTCCACCATCCAAGATCCCATCCATGATTCATGATCGGGAATTCTCCGGAGGGTCGTAATCGTAATTAATCTCCCTGTACGGCCACCGGGAGTGAGCAGTGGGCACTGACCGCAACTGTAGCCTTGCGTAAGCGGAAACCCTAACGGACGTCCTCCTCATACTGGAGCCGTATCTGGAATCACAAGTACAATACTATACTGGGAAGAGTAGGTAGTTGTGGGTTGGGAACTAGAACCGGGCAAATCCCAGTTTTCTCCGTCTGCAGGCAGAAGGGATGAGTTCAGATCCAGAACCAACGGACCGACAGACAGAAAGATAGAGTTTCACAGCAGAGTTTGGGATGACGAGTGGAGGGCTGTGGCTGCCATTTGGCTGGATGAACGCACGAACTGCTGCGAACTCGGCATCCGCTAACCTTGTTTGATTGACTCGGCATGGATCCGTTCTGAATGGAGCTGGATGGATATTGACCCTGCAGTAGCCCATGCTGATGGCTGTGGCTTTGTACCGTCGCCGTTTGCGGTGAAGTTCCGCGATGGAGCACGGAGGACAACGGGTACCTATGACAATTTACCTGGTTATATCATAATCACAGTCCCGTTGTTGGTCGAACTCTACCGTACGGAATGAATCAGAATTCTTATGAATCTTGCTAGGCCATAGATCTAGATACCCAATATGGAAAGTCGTGAAAGCCACAAACGCCTGCTCAGCCACACAAGCCACAACATGCACGGGTCCCTGCTCTTCACGCTTTTCTAACTCACTTTCTTTATCCTAAAGCAGCACACTCGAACTCTTTGTTTTTTGTCCTTGTCCCTGCAATCATAGTCACAGTCGCGGTGCCTTCGATGTTACCCTACCTTGCAGAGTCGAGTCCAGACAGGAATTCTACCAGACACTATCCCAGAACAAGATAATGCCCAGAACACACCCTGAGTCTGTTGCATTCATTCTGCAATATTCTTTTTTTTAATATCTATATACTGGAAAATTAAAGGCTAGATCCTTATGATGTGACTACCACAGGTAAAACTACACTATCGCTGGTATTTGTCATTCTTCTGTGGGCATAGTCGCTTCCATTGAAGGTTCTGGGGTCGATCGTCCGGATCGGCGGTACTAGTTCGGACTCCGTTCCATCAGCCATACTGTCAAAATAGGATATACGTGCGCATTGGCACGGCTCTATTTAGTCGATTCCTCTCAAAATGCCATTCATCCATCATTCATTCAATTGGATATTCTCCCCCATGCGATGATCTGCGCTGGTTTTCCATATCCTTCCTGAATCCTCTGCAGCAATAATATTATTCTCCCACGTGGATTCCATGGTCTGGAGCTGATACTTGGATCATCGTCTCCTGAAACAATAGGTACTATGCGGTGAGTATGGCCTGCATCGGATTCCGTCATGCGTCCCTTTCCATTGTAACCTTGGTCGGAGTATCTGAATATGGTCAAAGGGCTCTTCCTTGCCCATCCCTCTTCTCCTCTAGGGCTTACTCATCGATCTATCTGGAAGTTAACTATTGCCAGGTAGAATATGCCAGTGACGATCAGGTCACAGTTGTAAATTAAGTAGCCTAATGTATTCAAAGTATCCCACTGCTAAGACAATGAAATCGTGGATCTCATTCCATGGCGTCCATTTTGATGAAATGAAATGAACCCCAAAGACAACCCCTTAATCACCTCAGTTAAACATATCCTCCGCCTTCCGTCGTCGACCTCCTCTTCCTTCCAGCTTGTCCGAGAATAGCTCTTTGCCGGCATTCGCGTTGTATTTGGATGGAAACAATTCTCGCACTGAAGCTCCTCTTCCCTTAATCGATATGCCATTCGCTGCCCCACGGATCGAGAAACCTTGGTCCTGTGTCGCTGTTCCACGGATAGTGACACCGTTTCCATTCGATGACTCTGGGAAAAGTTCGACGTTTCCATTCCGCTGATGACTTGCGTCACGAGCCCCATCGACGAAAGGAACGGAGATCCTTCTTCCAAGGAGATCTGCCGTCTCGTCGGCGGCGTCGAACGCGTCAGACCGACGGTGGCTGCTGTTCTTGCTGGGTAAAAGTTCCTTTTTGAGATAACTATCGGTCGTTTTATTAGGGAATAGCTCTCGCGCATTTTTGTCACCTTCACTGCTGTCATTCTTGGACGGGAAAAGTTCTTTGCCTTCATTCCGACGCTCAAGTCGAGGTGATCGTTCACGGAAATGTCGACGCGACTCCCGGCTGTCCCACTCCACGCGACCTACATCATCCAAGGTATCCCGGCCAGGAGATGCACTGCGATTCCGAAGACGACCGGTAGAGCGACCTCGGTCGTCCACGAACAAGTCCCCTCGGTTCCACTTGTCCCGGCCGCCCTCTGAATCAGAATAATCCATTGCCTGCTTCTCATCGTACATATCAGCACTGAACCCTTGCTCCCTGTCGCGGCCCCTTCGTCGTTGGTGCTCCCGATTATCAAACCCCCTTCTTCGATAGTCACCATCGCTCAAGCCTGCCGCACCCTGGCGTCGCCTTTCTGAGAGTTCCCGCCGCAATTTCTCTCTAGGGTCGTGTTCGGGATGCATCAGATAGAAACGACTAGCTTCGTAGGCACGTGGTTTCTTGCGGTCGGCCTTGGTGGCCGTTCTCACCTGGAGAACAGAGTCGGGATGCGTGGACAGAATTTTAGCAGACCGGAGACGTATCGCGGGCAATGAGGTCGGATCCTCTTCTGTCCCAGGTTGCGTGAAAGCAGATAGAGCCTGCAACCCAGTCTCGGGAGACGAATAAACAATGTTCGCGGAAGTATCATCAATCCATTCGACGCGCGTAGGTGGCTCGAGTGTGAAGTGGTCCACAGCAAATTTTCTGATATCGTCTGTAGTCAATTCATCCACGCCTCTGATATGAACCTTTTCACCCTGGATTTCACTAGCGACAGGGTCTACCGTGCTGTTCTGAGCGGCTGCCGTGGTGGTTTCCGTAGCGATGGGTTCCTAGGAATCGTAAAAGGAGAGGCTTTAGTTAAAGGTCGACCATGTCAGACAATAACAGAACTCACGACATCATTGGTCTCTGTCTCTGGCAGGGGACCGAGATCAATATCCATATCGATATCCATGGAGGTATCCATCGCGCTGGACGTGAAGTCCGCCGAGTTTGACGGTTGACGACTGGCAACCTCCATGTTTAGGGGGTATGGAGGGAAATCTCAGATGAGAGAATAGAGGGTGAATACGGCAAGGATTATCGATGGTTGAATTGCGAGCTGGATCGAGAAGACTGAGAGGTGTTCAAGCTGAACTGAAGTAAGAGACGTCCGAGGCTCTTCCGAGACTTTCTGTCCTTCCTTGATCGGGATAAGCGCAGACTTGGCTGACGCAATCCCCTCACCGCCTTTGGGCTTACTTATCTAGGAATTAGATGCCGCGTTTTTTAGGCCAAAATTATCATTTTCGCTGTGTACACTGTATACGCATCCCTCAATTGGTGATGACCATGTCTCTGATTGTTGTCGGGTGGAATTGAGGCAAGAGATAAGTAAAAATGGTGCTTCTTTAAGAAAGGATGAAAAAAGACTGACTTTCCAGCCGACTTACCTTCTATTCACTTGAGCAGCGGATCTCAGACATACCTAGCAGCTAGAGTATCTGTTTGGTAGTCCCCATGGTTCAGATACCTCCTAGTTAGGTTTAGCCCATGTTAGTCAGCATGGTGTAGACAAAAGACAGAGAAGATACTATATCTGTACCTGATATCCTCGCTTTTCCCTTTCATTTTCACCTTTTCTCGCTCCTCGCCATCTTTTTCTCACTACTAGTGGATCTGAGCATGTCTAGAGCATGGGATGGCACCACAGTAGTGACTGAGTATTCCGTAGACGAGCTCAGTAAAATGCTAGACATTCGAGGTTTGGCTATGCAGAAAGATGAGGATTTGAGGGTGATGATAATTCCTAAGAACCGCAGATTAATTACTGTCACGTGGTGTGGTGTGACATCTGATGTTTATGGGGATGTCTGATTAACTGTGACAGAGTATATGCAGCAGATGCTGTTGGTTATGCACTATTTAATCTGGGGGACACCGTCCCGCGGTTTGTAACCAACAACCGAGTGTTCCTTCCTTGATGTCACTGCAGCAGGCAAAAAGTTACCTGGGTATAGTATGTTCTTTCCTCATCTGGAGCTCATCTTCCTTTCTTCTTCTGGCTGGAACTCTCTGTTTGCGATTCGTCAACTTGATACTTAATCTCGGTTCTTTCGTGTACAACCATACTGCCTCTCCTTTGCCACTGTTACCCTTATTGCGCTCTTCGTTCTTCTTTCAGCCATTCATAGACCAAACTGACATTGGTATGGCCAGACCAAAGCAATATCGCGGATCAGGAACGATTCCGGGTGAGGCAAAGAGTACCCGCGTTTCTACAGCCCATCTACTTCAACAGGACGAGTAGGCGATCTTGTTTTATTTCTCTAATGATATCGTTGTTCCATTTATAGTTATGCACGAAAATCATTGCAGGTCAAAAAATGACAGACCCCCGAGAAATGAGAGTTGACCATCCTTCGACATGTCCTCTGTCAGGTTGCTACAGCAATGAACGGCCAGCATGATGATCTGTCTGTCATGCTCCCTGTCCATTCAGCGTGGAATACTGCCATCCAGGCTACCGAGAAGGCCATGGGCAATGTTGATGAGAAAGTCTATTTGATGCCACAAAGTGCTGATTCCACCGGTTGTCGAGATTTACGAGATATGGCGCTTGACTTGGCAGAGAACAATGTTAACACGCCAATGGTAGGTCAATCGAGAATCAACTATGGTTGCCCAACCCGGACAAATACTAATGTACAGAATTCCATGCCCTCCCTGCATCCAGGGAGACATGTCAGGGTATTTTAGGCAACTGCGGCATTTTCTGCCAGTTGTAGCTGCCTATCTCTATCTCCAAGCCAATGGAATTGCTTAGATCCGAATGTGGCATCTATGGGTTGCCATGGACCTCGTGGTAACGGTATGTCTTAGAAGCTATTACGATTACATGGGCATGACCAGGCTGTTGTGTTGTGTGCTTGGTCGTGTTATGTGACTTTACGTTGGTCAAATTGGGCTGTTGTTGTTTTGGGTGGAAACCCTGTGTTAAAAAAAGGCCCCTCCGCGATTTTACGCACTGAGCATTGCCCTGAGTACTCCCATGAAGGTGGTGCCACCCCGGACGTGAAAATCTCTGTGATGATGAAATAAAAATATTGCATAGTAAACATATATATCTCATCCGAGTATCATGGATCCCAAACAAGTTGAAATAATTGATTGAACAGAACCACCTAGAACAGATCACTTTCATCAACCGGCAAGTATAAGAATCTTTAGCAAGTAGATTATCAAGGCAAACAGCCGGAAGTCCAAACAAAATAATTGCCATGCTACATGGTATCTAGTATGATGGGAACAAAGTTTTTAGTGACAAGCCATATCTATTTAGCTCTGACTGATATTTAACAATCGCCCGCTGGTGGTCTAGTTGGTTATGGCTTTCGGCTGTAATGGAATAATTGCCACCGAAAAGTCGCCGGTTCGAATCCGGCCCGGCGGACGTTTACGTTTTTTTTTTTTTTTCCTTTTTCGCCTTATTTCATATCTCCTTGCCTCGAGAAGCGAACCGGTAAAAACCTTGATCCTTGAAATTTACATTCATATATATAATTTTTTCTATAACCATTGTCATTTCTCACAGGAATTCCAATCATCATATCGACAAAGAATGAAAGTATCAAAATGGAATCGGAAATAAAATGACACATGTCCCGACCATGGGACCATCTAAGCGTAACTGTAAACCAAATGACGGCTGGCATTCGACCCAACTCGCGTATCTGCATCACAATACAGTATTCCAGTTTAGGTCCCAAAACACCACTCACGCAGCTCCACAATATCTATTCCGAAGAGGAGGTTCGCGGAAATGAATCAGTCCCCGGAACCGGTTCCCTCTGCTGGCACCTTGGTGGCTCGCTTTCTCCGGTCAAACAACTACGCGCAGACTCTGGAGGCGTTCATCCGTGAGGCGGGACTCCCTGCAGACGCGGGTCAGATAAAGCCCCAACCAAGCCCCGAGGAAGAATGGACCATTGAGAGTCTCCTGGAAGAAAAGAAGGCATTTGATTATAGTGTGAGATTTGAAAGATATGGAAGGGGGGAGAAGAAGAACTCCTGGACCCAGCCTGGTTAGTATATAAGGTTCTATCAGGTTTCTGTTGAGCCTGAATATACTTGATATCCTGTATAATATTACTACTACATTTATCCTGGAAACTGGGAATTCCCCATTGTTACTTTTCAGCTTGCTAATTCCGCCGAAAGCACCCTCCAACCCAACCGTAATCGCAACGCCGACTCCCTCAAATCTCCTAGCTGTGTCCGTGGAACCGTGGCAGAGGCTCAGTGATCCGGGGACGATGGGGCCACCGTTACCGCTGTATGTCGTTGCAACAGGTGCAGACCGAGAAATCCACCTCCGCCATACAGCAGCTGAAAATGGTGATGTCGTTTCGCTGTCGGGGTTCTCAGACTCGCCGATTCTGTCCTATGTCTCTGTTTCTCGCGGAGAATATGTTTTCATGACCAATATGTCCGGACAGCTGCTACTTCTAAGGGGCTCGGAGATACTGGACAAGAGAAAGGATCACGGGAAGTATGTAGTTAAAGTCGTGGCCCACGAACAGGGGCAGGAAAAAGAGAATTCGGAAAGGAAGCTATGGATTGCAACAGCTGGATGGGATGGGAAGATCCTTATTTACTGCATGGATCGGTTCCCTGCCCCGGCCGAAAACGAAGAATGCTATGATCAAGCAGTCTCCATGACCATAGGTGATCCCGTTGCATCGATCACCCTCCCCAGCAACCCCGAGTCAATGCTCTTCGTTCATCACCCAACGTCAGGACGGCTGGTCCTCCTTGCTTCACGGCGTGATTCGACTTATCTACACTACTTTGAAGTCGAGCCTGAACCGCAGCAGGAACAAACTCAAGCAGGAGCGCAAACAGGCGCGCAAACGGACCAAGGACAGGATGCCCGGGAGACGATGCAGAAGAAACCCTACGAGTGCAAGTTACTGGGAAGACAGAACCTAGCTCCTCACTCTGTGGCTTGGTTGACCTTCTCTCCGTGCTGCCTTGCTCTTTCTCCGCATGACCCAGGTATAATTGCAGTAGCTACGTCGACGACGCCACATATGAAGATTATGATCGTACGCTTGCTGTTCCCATCAGAAGAAGAAGGCAGGGAAAAGTTCACTTATCCCGCAATAGCGGATGACGATGGCAGTCCCCCTCCCCGTACTGGAGTTCCATCGCCGGCGCATATCTCCCCGGCGTTCTCGGCATTGACGCTCCAGAACCGCGAGGACGCGGCCATATTGATACAGGTTAATACCTTTGCGCCGCAGACGCCGTATTCCACTCCGCAGGTCGTGTGGAGGCCTGACGGGTCGGGCTTGTGGGTCAACGGCGATGACGGAGTGATTCGCGGTGTAGAGGCCAAGACTGGGAAACTGATTGTTACGTTGAAGAATGGCCACCAGTTTGGGTCCAAGGTGAGAACTCTCTGGGCTGGTTGGGTGGATGTTCCTCAGGACGACAGAGGAGAGGGAACGGCAATGAAGAGGGAAGAATGGCTAGTAAGTGGTGGTTTTGACAAGAGGTTGATCGTGTGGAGGGTTTGATGGAGGAATTGAAGATATTAAAGCTTAATACCCTTTTTAATAGTAATGACAGGACTCCATGATGAGGTATTTATTATATGAAGAACATATCTATTTCTACGGGTCTAGCTCTACTGTCTGAAGTCTACGGTGTGTAACCTCCCGTCCATGCACCCTCTCACACATGAAACGTTAGAGAGTGTTTGGTAATTGGAAGGCCTGGGGTTTTCTCTCGGCACGTAAACAAATCCTTCAGCAACCGCGCATGATAGGAGCACGACGCTGTACACACATATGCCTTAATAAGGGGACAATTGACGGTCAACTGAAGACGTAGACCTGAGTCAACAAAGGGATCCAATGGATTGCTCAGTTATCCATTGTGAGCAATAGGGAGGATCCAGAGCTTGTGAGATCAGATTATACCTGATTGATAAAAAAAAAAAGGCAACGTAACCGGGGAAGCGTCGGAAACCGAATAGGAATCTATTCTTCCAATGAACAATCCCAATCCCAGAAACCGTTTTGGCCAAGATGATAAATTGGGAAAGAAAATAGAAGAAAAAGTTAGGTCTTTGAAAAAAAGAACTCCATTGTCCGGAGTACCTAATTCTTCCCATACGGCCAAGTAGGCACGGATTATTGATCATCGCACATTAAGACACCTGAGAATCCGACCCAAGGAAATTTATTTCAATTTTTTCTCGAAATGAAACATAACATCTATGCGACCTCGCGCTTGCCCTCCTTTCTCTCCCTCTGTTGAAAGTAGTTAGCACTCTCGACTTAATTCCCCTCTTAGGGTATTCCTGGAATTCCATCGAAAGCAATATCCCAAGAATGTAGACGTAGACCAACGTACCAGAGCCTTAGCGGTGCCATGGAGAGCGTGCCTGTGGTTACGGCGGAACTTGGGGTCAACGCCCTTCAGGGAAGGGTAACGGTGGGTCTTGGGCTTCTTGATGCTGTATTTGTAGAAAAAGAAAACATCAGTCATGTCGCTCTTGTTTCGTCGTTGGTCTTGTTCCGTTCTCTCTTCGAGTTATCCAATTCAATCCCGTTTCTCGAAAATCATTTTCATCCACCTCAGTCGAGATACGATCCGCAAGTCCCAGGATCGAAGAGGAAACGTAATAGTAGGGGATTCGCGAAATAGGGGTTGTTTTATACGCACCCGTTACGGAGGTTCTTCCTGTTCGCGTGGTGCTGGGAGGCGTTCTTCGACTCTAGAAGCAGGAACAAATGTCAGCAATATTTATTCAATGATAGCCCATTTGCTGGGCGTGCATGCGTGTGCAACGTACTGGCCATCTTGACGGTATGTGTCGCAACGAGCGAGTTATTGACTTGGACCGGTGTTGGACTGGACTTGGGACGGTGAACTCCTGGAAGTCACGGAGGGTCGGCTAGGGCTCTTGCGGCGGTCAATTTTGTGTGGGAATCGCTGGGGTCTCGCTTACTGGCCCAAAGCGGCTAGCTCCGGATTCGGGTGTCGAGAGGCATCTTCGCCGCAGTCTGATAGAGCATTCATTCATTTATGGCTTTTACTTGTAGGGATTTTGTTTGGTCTCGATTGAGATGTAATATATCTAATCGTAATTTCCAATGGCGATTTGTATATTTTTGGAGAATGGAGTTGGTGGTCTCTGTATCGTCCTGTCTCATAGTTGAAGTACATGATGCATGGAGTAATCGATATCGACGTTCAATTCATTCATAGCTAGTGTATAAATTGTCATAGAAGCTATTGATATTCTTTTTGTCTCTGCTGTCTCTGTTGTCTCTGGTGATGAAAGGTAGAGCCGTCGATTCTGCTGAGTTGTGGAATACTATGGACCCCTGCTCTATCCCGAGCATACACAAGTGGTCTTCGCGAGGTTGAGTATGGAAGAATCACATTCCAATTTCACCACGGTAATTGTAAAAGTAGGATCCTGCCACATCCCCGAATACACTGTATAGCTAGTCGAAGTTGTGATAGTGTTAAAGAAAACAAGTCCAACGGGAAATGACGGACAAAGCAACCTTCGATCCTCGCACTCCACGTGACATGCACGATGCGGCCTAGGGAACAACCGGCACTCCGGCTTCGACTTTCGTCGCAACCCCAACCTAGGCACCGCGGGATATCCCATCACCACTCCTCTCCTCCTCGACCCATTGCAAGAAGATGAACTCTTTTCGCTTTGCTCGCTCTGCCCTGAGGGCTCGCCCTGCGGCATTCCGCATCCCCGTCCAGCGCAGGGGCTACGCCGAGGCCGTGTCGGACAAGATCAAGCTCTCTCTTGTCCTTCCTCACCAGGTAAGAATATAGTAGCCCTGTTTTGGGGATCCATTGAATTCTCCTCGGCATTTAATGACTATGGATTTGCGTACTGACTGTTATTGGGGTATATAGACTATCTACAAGTCGACTGACGTGTACGTGTTTTTGTTTTTTTCTCACCGTCTGAACCCGGCATCGAATCTTGACAACAACGAACGTTGGCATTATACATATACATATATGGATGTATACATATTGACGATGTGTTTTATCCGATCCATATAGTGTCCAGGTCAACATCCCCGCTTCCACCGGTGACA
The DNA here is from genome assembly GCA_002976275.1 of Monascus ruber. Lineage (NCBI taxonomy): Eukaryota > Fungi > Ascomycota > Eurotiomycetes > Eurotiales > Aspergillaceae > Monascus > Monascus ruber. The sequence goes on from PSNO01000005.1 coordinate 2,345,568, forward strand.
TGGGTGTTCTCGCCAACCACGTCCCGTCTATCGAGCAGCTCAGGCCTGGTCTCGTTGAGGTCATTGAGGAGAGTGGAAACACCAAGCGCTTCTTCCGTATGTTTTCAAACAAATCCACACTGATTTTCGAGAAGATACATGGATGGGATGCTTTCTCGGGTCCTGCTGAAAGTACGGTCTATACTGATGATATATTTTCTTTCTTTCACAAATAGTGTCTGGTGGCTTCGCTGTCGTTCAGCCCGACTCTCAACTGAGCGTTAATGCCGTCGAGGGATTCCCTCTTGAGGATTTCAGCTCTGAGGTATGTTATGATCGATGTCTGATATCATTGGAATATTACATAACTAACGTTGATTTTTCTTTTCAAACAAAGGCCGTCAAGAACCAGATCGCCGAGGCCCAGAAGATTGCTAGCGGCAGCGGCAGCGAGCAGGATATTGCCGAGGCCAAAATTGAGTTGGAGGTATGTCATGCACCGTGATTGTTATCTGCTTAAGCATGGACTAACCCGCTATTTAATAGGTTCTCGAGAGCCTGCAGGCCGTCCTTAAATAGGCTTGTTTGTACATATCTTCGTGAACCTGCGTATTCGCTTGAATTGTAGAACCATAGCAATCTGACGATTCTTCCACTTTGTTTATTTCCTTCTTTTTTAATTAATACACCCAAGTATTCAACTGAATGTACTCCGTATTGTGTAGTAAAGATGAGATGAGGGCCAGCACTAGTTTATGACTTAAGCAATATATTCTTAAAAGAAATGGCATTTATTTACTTTATGAACGCATCTCGCATTGCATATATCTTGGAAATTCTAGATGCATTGAAGGCCTTCCATTTCTGTTTTGGTGCTCACCCCTGCTCCCTGAGCATGGGTGAGTAACACGGAGCCTTGATGACATCGCCAGCGGTGAGCATCTAGTCAAAAGTGGTGCATCCGAGCAGCAACTTCTGATTTTTCTTTCCCTATCTTCTTTCTTCTCGAACCCCATTCTCTCACTCTTCCCCTCACCTTCTTTCCTTACTTCTTCTCACTTTCCATCTCATATAAACTTATACTTTCTCTGTCAATCTTGCCGTATGACTGAAGAATTATCTGACAATTGCATTGCTTGTGGTTGTACATCTAGAAAGCAGAAGCAGTGTTGCTATTCTAGTCATGTCAAACTCATTTATGGTGCCCATAATCGGGGCGTATAGTCGATTGGCTCCGATATAATTTTGAAAGAACGCCCCAAAGAGGGCCCAAGGGTCAAAGTGAAGACGCTCAGCCAACTTGTAGCACACAGAGATATCCCAGTTCCCAAGGTTGTGCGTGACTGGGTTGATCGCGATAAGTGATACTTTGTTCTTGAGGAACGTATAGACGATCAAATGCTCGAGGAAGCTTGGCCTTCATTATCAGCATTCCAAAAATTGGACATTGCAAATCAAGTTGTCCAAGTTCGCAACCAACTGTTAAAGATCACGTCAACTTCCATGCAAGGTGTTGATCGAGGCCCATGTTATCCAGGATTACCCTTTTTCGATCTTGAACCACGATGACATTTTCACTCTGATGGAGAACTCTGGAATGCGCTCAGTCTCACCCTTCACGATCCCCCTCGAAGATCATTTCCCCCAAAAGTCCTGGAGAACTTAAAGAAGCGTCTACCTCCATATGAGCCGTATGTTCTCACTCATTGTGATTTAAATATGGGCAATATCATGGTCAAAGATGGGAAACTTGTCGGCATTCTTGATTGGGAATATGCTGCTTATTACCCTATCTGGTATGAATATGTCTCGGCTTCCTGGGGGCTTACTGAGATGGACGCTGTGATGACTAGTACTACGAATAGATGAAGAAAAAGCAGGATGTGCTATTCAGCACTATTTTCAACGGATACCAGACATGGGAAGAGAAAGGAGAAAAGATGAAGAACTGGAGGTTGCGTAGGCGTATGTAATGGAGACATATGTATGGTTGGTAACTAGCTAGATAGGCCGACGTGGTGAAAAGGGTCAGCGAGGGCGGACCTATGCGGCAGAATACCACGTGATCCATCTCAGCCTTGAAGGCCGCGCCGACTTTGAGATCCTTCTTTTGTTAACCATCACATGGTATCAGTGAGCTCTTCCTGTCAAGATAGTTGTCTCGCAACCGCTCACAACTGCGTATTTCAAGATATTGTGCTTCTTCATGATAGGAACCGCCCGAGGCAGAAACTGGTTAGTGAACCAATGCATAAAGGCTTCCTCAGATACACTATCTTTGCAGTGGTGTTCCACTGTGTACTTGATAGCGCGGCCTGTTTTTGTCTCCAGATGACATGAGGTTATCCCGTGCAGGGCCATCCTACTGAGGGTGATTTGAAAAGCAAGTCTTCTCACCTCACTGTAGTAGTCCACGGTGATCTAGCAGGGTAGGTAATGAAAGACAACACAGGGAGAAGATAATTGCTGTATGGACGACAGCCGAGACACCCTTAACAGCTTGGACAAAGGCGCCCTGTGCCCCCATATCCGGCACAGCTACCAACCCAAAATTGCCTGGACCATACTTATTGTTGAATAGGGTTCCGATCCAGGCATTCTTCTCGGGGCTACGCGTGGTACTGCGTACCTTGTAGCCGTACTTGAGAAACTGGTCTGCAATGTGAGAGAGACCCAATAAAGCCATTGACGCCCGTAATGGGCACCATCTGTAGGGTAGAAAGTGAGTCAGGCGCAGATGAAGGTGATGCAAGTGTCAGAAGTAGGTGGTAGGTTAGTTAAATATAGATATAAGAGGTACCTGTACCAAGCACACCTCTACTCTTCCCATGTGGAGGTGGTGCACTTGGCATGAGTAGTAACCACATCACATCTAAGTCCTGCATATAAACGGAATTATCCTAAAAATGCCCCAAGGTTGCAATTCATCCACTGGGCCCATGTGAAAGCCAGTGAATACAGTCCAACACTGAATTACTATTCAAACATCTGTGTTATTCTTCACGTAAGTTATACCTGGAACAGATGTACTCCACAACTTGTGGGATGGGATGTGGCTCTAGATTGGACGACCTGATGTGGATCAGGGGTGCGGCGTCTGGATATCAAATACTAAAAGAACACCGTAGGATTCGTAGGGATCGTGGTGAACATTCTATAATCCGATCATAGCACCACAAACTACTGCAACCTCACGTAATACAGGAGGAAGGAAACTCGAGAAGCTTCACCACAATGTCAAGACGAATGGCCTTTGTGGAACATAATCCCCAAGAACTAGATATATCTAGTCTGTCGACAGCCAGTGATTCCTTCTCCTCGCGCAGTCCCTGCTCAGTATTTAATGCCCTATCTAAACTGATTGCTCTTACGAAGGAGCTGCCGATCATGGGTGAGCCGCTCAGAACACACATGACCGCCCATACAATCTGTAGGGACTCAGCGTAAGAAGAGATAAGATGCGCCTTTTTCACGGGATTGTTCATCTCCTTCAGCTCAGTCACTAGACTAGACGCATCCCGGGAGTACTTGTCAGCCTGGTCGGCTAGGGAGGGAATAGCGAGCAGGTTTGCCCTCATCTGGTTCTGGAAGATGACACCGCAAATGGCAACGCCAATACATTGACCAATCAGTCGGGCAAAGATGAAAAAGCTGACTGCAAATGCCATACTCGCGTCGTCGGACGCCGCTTGGTTAACGAAGGCCAGGGAAGTGTACAGGATTCCGAGACCGATGCCTGCACACAGCGTGAGGAAGATCCACCGGGGGATCGTGATGTCCAAATTCAGGAGGATTATCACCCCCAGGCCTAATGTTGCAATTATCCAGGCGATGCAGGTAATGATTTTAAAATCGCCGGTTTTGGCGATAATAGCACCGGCAATGATGGAGGCGGAGCCACGGTCAGCGTAGCAGGAAACAAGGCGACTCCGGTGATAATAGGATTGTATCATTTAGTGGCTTCAAAGTACAAGGGTAGGAAGTATATCAGACCATAAACGATCATTGCGTTGACTAGCGTCGCATATAGAGAGTAGGCCATATTGTAACTGCGCAGGAGATGCAAGCAGAATGTCAGTTCCGGCGGCACATAGTTCTCGTAGACAATAAAGCCTGCGAACCCCACAACCCCAACAATCAACGGTACTAGGGTGCTCCAAGGCTCCCAGGGGTATTGGACTCCTCCCCAGGTAACCGGGATCAGGAAACTGGCGGTGGCGGCAATGAATCATACTGTCCCTAGCCAGTCAATTCGGCGGAGCTTCTCAGCAATGGTGCCTTTGACTAGGTTGAGCTTCATGAACAACGGTACAATAACCAAGGATATTGCCGCAAATGGAATAAGGATCCAAAGGTCCACTGCTGCCAATACTGTCAGTTCCACCACTAGATTCTCAAACTAGTCCAGCTGCACGGATATTGAGTGTACTTACTCACGAAGCCTCATATGCAAGTGCTCCCCCGATAACAAGCCTAGAGACAGAGCCCAGCGCCCAAACACCACCAATAATCCCCAAGTATGTCCCGCGAAGGTGCATCGGTACAAGATCAGTAATGATAATATCACTCATGAGAATAATGCCTCCGCCCCCGACTCCCTGAACAGTGCGGCCGACGAGCGGGGTGAAGGTGCTTGCGACACTGGAGACAATAACGCCAACGAAGAAAAAGATGATGCATACTGTCAGAACTGGCATTCGACCAAAGATATGGGCCAGAGCGGCTAAGGAAGGTTGGAAGACGGCAGAACTGAGGAGGAAGCTGGTTCCCGTCCAGAATGTTTCAATTGCGCTTCCACGGAGGCTTTCGGCGATTAACTAAATAATAACAATAAAAAAAAGAAAGAGGTTAGAGCTTACATAGATCCATTACGACGCGACAGGGAGGAATATACTCACCGGAAGCGCTACTGAAACAGAGGTGCCATCAAGCGATACCATCGTTGCGAGTACCACGAGAGAAGAAAAGGCCATGTAAAATCGGGCACCGGGATTGAAAGTAACGGCACTATCATCATCGAGACCTGAGTTCCCATTTTGACTAGGATTCTCCTCAGACTGGTCAGGGAGAGGAGGGCTCTGTTGCAGCTGCAAAGCGCTTGCCATGATGCTGTTCAAGTTGGGATGCGATTACCTGCACAACCGACAACAGAACTCTCAGTCCCTTTAGTAGGGAGGTGAGCACCCATTTCTGATAATCTTTATTTAATAAGCAATTATTAATTGGCATCGTGATCAGATTTTGTTGCTGTTGAGCCTTGCTAATTGTGATTTGTCGAAGCCGGTCAAAACTCCGAGAAATCACGGATTTCTGAGGATACCACCAACTAAGGAGTCGGCATACCATTCGCACAAGATCACCAAGTCGAATATTGGAGGATCGGCGATGAGCCAGCATACAAGGAGCTCAAAACTCTACTATAAACATAATGGCCCATCCAGAGCTGGCCTGCTTACCTCGTGCAGACAGTCTCGTCGTTCAGTTCCGCTCAGCCCTGAAATGAACCTGGCCCCTTATACTTATAAAGTCGCCATTATTGGCGCTGGCCCTGCTGGATATGCTTTAGCTTGAATTCTTCCCACTAGCAGTCTTTCAGATCGATTTAGCGTTATCATTTTCGAGGGAGAGACCTCCCCCAAAGCTCGGAGTCAGGGCGGTACACTCCGAAACCGGCCTCCTCGCCATACGCAAGACTGGTCTATACGAGGAGTCTCTGAGGTCCGCGCAATTCGATGGCGAGGCATTGACAATATGCGACAAGCAACTGCGCCGCTAACTAAGCATTGGACCCTCGACCCCAAAGATTGATAATGCACGACCAGAGATCGACTATGAGCAGCTACGCCACCTGCTACTGGAGTCACTTCCCGCGGCTGTAATACGGTGGGGATGGCGGCTACGCTGCATCAATATCGATGCGAACTCGGACTCCAAAAGCCTCTTGTTTGAGAACGGACAGACAGCCACTGGGTTTGATCTCATCGTGGGCGCTAATGGCGCCTGGAGTAAGGTTCGGCCCGTCCTAATTCCCCACCACCCCTTTTATAGTGGAGTTGGGGGTCATAACCTAATGATTCCGCAAGTCGCCGCTCGCCGCCTGGCTATTCACCGTCTCCTACGCCAAGGGTCGCTCTTTGCGTATTCGGACAGCACGGTTTTCATGGGCCAGCAGATGGGGGATGTAGCGTTTATGTCTCGGTGTATAGTGTGCTAGCAGGAGACTGGATGCAGGAAGCCTCCTATGATGTGCATGACGGCAGGCAGGTGAAAGCGAGCTATTGAGAGCAAATCATGATTGAGCGGACTCGCAGGACTCATCAATTGTTGTGGGATATGATGCGACTCATGCTGTTTGAGGCAGGGTCGCCACATGCAACAATTGAACGATACTTGATCCGTTACTTCACAGAGGGGATGGACACCGTCCGAGCAACCTTGTTGGCGGGTCTCGTATATGCGTACTACTTCGTGTTCAAAGCATTAATTATTTAAGCACCAATAAGAACTCTGTTCGTCTTCAGAATCGGCCATGGTGTCCAATTCGCATGCCAAGCAACGATATTCAGGACCTGAAAATACGAAACTCCCTTCAAGAACCCAGCCTCAGTTGTTTTAGTTGGTGTTGTGTATTCAGGGGAAGAAGGGCCGAACGAGGCGGTATCAGCTACACGCACGTAGTCCACTAAGAAGTGTATACCTTTATATCAGGTCCCGGACCTGGAATGAATCGTAACCGCTCAGTTGGTTGCTACTCAATTCACTCTATGTTCATTACTATCTAAATAGGGTTTTCCCGAAGTTGCTCTAGTGGGCGGTCGGACCACACCTTAATTAGTCGGACGCGAAGCCGCGTGAATGGATGATTGGTCAAATTTTTAAACGATCCTTCTCTTCCAACACCTGACAGAGTTCCCTCTCTAGAGATTACGATTGCGACGGTACCTGTTCATCTTCTCCCGCGGACACTGACAAACTCTACCTATAAATTAGTAGTCCGAAGTGAGTCTTGTGGTTGGCAGCCACGATGAATTCCTTGGACAATCCTAAGAGTCGCTCCATCCGTCAGAGTTGACCTTCTGTCACACAAAGAAGATCCGGTGTTCGAGTGAGCTGATCTGCTCCGCCTGTCGGTCTCGTAACCTCAACTTCATCTACACCACACGTGCTCCCAAAGGGACGCAACACAAAGCCCAGCCCCGAGAACAATACCACCAATCGCAATAAGAATGTCGATACTCTTGATTCTTCGGTTAACTTACAATCCGGTGTCCGTCCGCTACAGTGGAAGGGAGATATTACCACCAATGCATCCACTGGTCTATTACTTGATTCGGTGATTGTGAATAATAATGCCGTGGCAAGAACAACCCACGGTGATCTTCTTGAGTCCCGCTTTCAAAGGTATTACCACAATTATGGTCTTTCTACCTTGGAAGCCGGGCTTGAATTCGACCTCCCACCATCATCCCCCACTGAGGGAATCAGTTACAAGGACCCCTTCCTTCAGCATTACACCAGCCTTATTAGACCTGCTATCCGCGAAAATAGGGCGCCTGCGGGCTGATGACGAGAATGATAGTTTTATTCCACACTGTTATCATTTCCGCAACTGCTTGCCCCGAGACGGCTCAGAGACCATGTTCCAGGCTGGCTTCCCTGCAAACAACGTCACCCTTCCAAGTGGGAGCAACCAAAGGTGTGCCAGCTATTAGAGGTGCGGTTCTCTCAGCATCCATTGTCCTTAATTCTTTCAAAAACGGCCTTCTTGCATGACTTCCACGGGGGTCTACGACCCAGGACTGTTGGCGATTATTCTTGCCGATGTCACCCCTACCCTGCAATCTAGCGAATGGGGCCCAGCTGAAAGCCTCCGACAGACATCGCTACCCATGATCCAGTCGCTCGTGTTTCTAGGATGGCACCAGTTATGCACAGGTGAGGTGCGTCGAGGGGCTTGTTACATAAACGTCGCCCACCAGCTCATCGGACGATGGAACCAAGCCCAAGAACGTCGGCTCGGCACCCAGCGCATGAACGGTGTAGACTACGCCTCTGTCGCGCTGGAATTGGGATACCGCATCTTCTGGCTAACATTTGCGATCGAACTGTGGATTGCGTTGCAGCTCGACTCCCCCTTTGAATACCCGACCGGAATTAATCCGAGTCTCAATTTGCCCTCCCCGGATATTAACATCTCGTCAGTCTACGAACTCGATCGGTCTTCCGGAAATGTCGCTTCTCTAGCAGCCCAGGAGCAGTTCTGGCGTGGGTTTTGGCCCTTGAGTCATATCTGCTGCACGGTTGGCCCGATATACGCACTTCTGCTGCGCGTCGCCTCAAACCCCCAGGCTTCCTTAACCGAGCCAAGGACATATTGGGGCGCAGAGACCCTGCGGCGTCTACATAGACTAGTCAACAGGCATCGTAGTGTCTCCAGGTTGTGCCAGACCGTGCGGAGCATAATTGAGCGAGGAGCTCGAGACACCACAAACGGAAATAGGCGATCACCCATCCGAGATCATCACGCGCATTGCATATCAGCTGCTCAACATCCACGTCCTCTTCCCCAAGGAGTAGTCAGTAGAACCTGGCAACACTCGAGAATCCATCGATACCATGATCCAGAACACCGCTCACGCTATTCTAGCGTTCATCCACTCACTCCGACTAGTGGAGCAGTCGTTAGCACCTCCAGACTTCCTAAACGGTATGTCGCCATGCTCTAGTGCTGGTTTGATCCTAGCCAGACTTGACACCTCTTCTCGCGCTCTCCGGAAAACACTTCGCTTGCTTGACAGCGACACTGACGCAAAACCTGTCATCTTGCACTGGCAAACGAAACTTGTCGAGCTGGCCCACTAGCTACACACGGTGTGAAAGCATCCCAGTTTACGAGCACATCCTCCGGCACGCGATGTCAAGCAGCAATTGAAGGAAGTCAAGCAACGGCTTGAGCATTTGTCTGATTGCCCCCTCGATGTAGATATTCCGGTGGACGGTGCTCTATTTCTCGCTGACGCTGAATTCGAACCATTATCCCTTGATACGATGGCCCTACTTGACCTGGAAGGTTATGATTGTTTCTCTTCCGGTACGATTACTCCACAGGTAATTCTCAGAGATCCTTTAAATTCAATCCTTAGATAGTGATATAATAATGGAGGTATATGTGTGATTGGTAACTAGCTAGATAGGCCAAAGTGCCAAAGGGGCTGCGAGGGCGGACCTATGCGGCAGAATCCCACATGATCTAACACTGATGTGGATCAGGGGTGCGGCGTCTGGATACCAGATACTAAAAGGATACTGTAGGATTTATAGGGATCGTGGTGAACGCTTTATATCGATATACTGCGGTCTCTAGTACATCTTGAAGCTCTAAAACGATGCGCTTCCTCTTGCTTGTCTATTACACCTTGTGTTGTCCCAACATCCGTATGTTGGTCCTTCCTCCGGAACATACATACTCCGTATCCGGGACCGGATTATCAGATAATCCACCTGTCCGAAATAGTATATCCTCATCAAACACAAACAGGTGGTGTCATGTGATATTTAGAACAGGTGGATTATATAATAATACGGTTCCGGAATTCGGAGTATATATGTTCCGGGAGAAATGATGACCATGCCCGAGTATCTATGATTGAGATGATTGTCTGTCTATTCTCTAGGCAGGCTGTGCGGCTCGAGGGAAAAAGGGCAAGCAAGGGCGGTCTATACCGACAGAACCTCATGTGGTGCTAACAGTATCCTGGATCCTGTATATAGAAGGTGCGAGCTTGAGCAAGCAAGCGCATGAGCAAGCGATGAAGCGTATCGTTTAGAGCTTCACGATATACTAGAGGCAGTAATAATTTATCATACTCAAGCACCCGAGCCTCAATTCACTCTATGTATTTAGAGGTCATAAAATAAAGGAGAACCAAATAAAGGCCAACCAAGGAGATAGAACACAGACAGGTTTCAACAATAAATCATCAGAAAAGCCATAGGGGGTTAGAAAAAAGAAGAATAGCTAGTTACATGAAAATAGGTAATCAAGACACAAGGGAATCTCCTGAAATGAAGAGCCGTGCTTTAGGGAAGGAACAGGGAAAAAAGAAATTCATCCAAGGGTATACGTTCATATCCATCCATATCCATATCCGCTTAATACATCCGGGTCGTCTTTTCTTCAGGATATAAATCCTCCGTACCCGTTTCTCGTATCCAAACTGACATTCGTAATTAAGGTAGACACGCTTAAACAAAGGGGCCATCAAAGGGAGAAAAAGAGAGATGGTAGAAAGAACATGTTGTAGGGCAAAAGGGGTAATGGCAAGTAGAAGATCCTTTTGAGATGCTTAATGGTGTGCATCAAGTAAATTCCACACCATGCTGCTGTCTGTCCTGCCGTGTCCGTGCTCGTTCCGCGCGTCTTCGTCTGCGATTGCTTGCATAGTCTCCACTAGCCTCTGTTCCCGTATAAGTAGGCGAAGTATAGCTTCCGTAAGGTAAGCTAGTCTGTGACTGAATTGGGGCATGGGGTGGCGGTGGCTGTTGTGGTATGTACGCCATGCTGGCAGAAGGTGGCGCGGAAGTTGGCATACTACCAGTGCGTATGTTTCCTGCTGGAGGAATATGAGGAGGGGGTGGTGTGGGCGCTGCTGCTGCTGCGGCGGCGGCAGCTTGCTCTCTCCGAATCTGCTCCTCTTGTTGACGCTCCAATTCTTCCACGCGACGCCATCGGTCATACCCGGCTTCGTTTCCTGACAGGGAGCTTGTACTGCCACGACGACGATGTGAGTGCCGCCGTTCTCGTCTTGCTTCGCGGCTAGCTGCTGCCTCCTCTTCCGTCAATCTGCGAAGTGTAATATTTCTGCCGTCGTTATGCATTTTGACCTTGAGCGATACTGGGGGCGATTCCACATGCTCTTCATGACGATGAGGAGGCGCATCGTGAGCCTCTGCTGAAGGTGAGTGTGCTCGCTGAGAATGTGGATCATCCGCCGCAAGAGATGGGGCTGAGCTATGGTGCATTGGAGGAACGGGAGATATCGGTGGATTGATTGCTCCCGAGGCAACAGGTCTTTCTCCATGAGGAGTAGATCTATCAGACGATATATCGGTTGTGCTGAGGGTGTGGGCTCTCCTATCCCTTCGGGGCAAGGTCCCATCTCCGGTGTACCGCCTGCTATTTGCTCTTGCAATCCTTTCTTGTTCGGCATCATGACGGAGAATCTCATCCACTCGTCGTTGTTCTTCTTTTTTCTTGTTGCTACCGAATAATTTTCTGGCGGCTGCAAAGATACCAGCACCAGCAAGGGCGTCCCGGAATGGATGAGACTGTTGGGCATTCTCGTGCTCATGGTAATAGGCACTATCCGTGTAATAGCTCGAGTAGGGACTCCGAGCTCTGCCTGGAGGTCTGCTTGGTGATGGCGATCTACTCGATGATCTGCTCGGCGACCTGCTTAATGGCTGGCTGTGAGCTGCTGGGTGACTGGGTTCCCGCCGCTCCCCTTCTACCCTGCTCAGGGATTCTTCCGTCATGCTGGCAGTCCGTGAGTGGGCAGGTCGGTATCCACCGGATTCAGTGTCACTATCCCTACGGTGTCTCCTGTCAAAATACTTCTTCACCATAACGGCACCACCAGTGAGGGCACCAATTTCGAGAAATCTTTTCCCCCAGCCGCTGCGCCGCGGGGCTGGCTCCTCGGAGTATTTTTCTTCAACGTCCGAGAGATGGGAGTCTTCGTACGAGTTGCTTGTGTGTCTACTCCGCGGACGATGTCGAAAGGCAGCAGCCAAACCGGTTGCTGCAGCTGCAGCTGCAGCCATATGTCTGCCCCGATGATCTGAACGTCCCGAGACACGGCTATGTTGGTCGTCATAATCATGCTCCATATAGTAGTATCCACGAGTATCATATGCATAAGAGAGAACCAGAAAGGTAGCAAGGAGTCCAAAGCCGGCGATGGCAAATATGATGAACAGCGCCTTTGGGGAACCATATAGAGTGAGTCCCAGCGGAATTTGAATAACGCCCAAGACAGCAAGTGCGCGGCCAACCCAACGATGAATCTAAACAAGACTTAGGTTAGAATAGTTTTCAGGGACAGGGGATACTTCTGTACATAGGCTCCACTTACCACTACTTTTAGTGGGACATCGCGTCGTTTCCTGCGGCGTTCCGTTCTGTGAACATGCCAGCCCCAGAGGACCTGGAATATGACCATGACATAGATTGCGAGTCCAATTCCATGATGCGGGTTCGTCAGACTCCTTTTCGGACCAACAGCAAACCAGCCGAGCAGAAAGACAACGGTGGACAGCAGCAAGGTCAGAACTTGAGCCCATACGTGCAACTTAAAAGCCAAATACGAGTCCCTGAAAGAGTAGTATCGAAGTATTAAAATTGAGAAAGGCACGAAACCAAGGAATACCATAGTTCCAATAACCCCATGTGCTAATATCAAGGAATGGTACTCGGGCATATCGCGAAATCTGTTCCCCATGCCTAGTTTACTGTGTGTTAGCAGAGAACCAGACTCATGCATGTTATTTAACTTCCACCCATCCATTCAAAGGCTTACCATTGTATTGCATAGTATCAAAGTTCAGTCCCATTAGGTTTGGCAGGAGGAAGGTATCCCGAGTGCTATCCCATGTTCCATCGCCAACATGCAGTGTATCGGACGAATATGTACTGCTCCCAGGGGATGAAAGCCCATTGTTTGACGACATGATTTCAAAACCACCCCCTAGCCCCCTTCGAAGGAGGTAATTGCGAGATAGGAGTGTCGGACTACTCAAGGAGATCTATTGAGATCTCCCACTCCGGAGAATGTACCATGCGCCGAACGGGAAGGCAGATCAATCTTTCTGGGGAACCCTGCAATATAAAATCGAAGTCGTATGAAATACACCGAATTTAACGAAGAGGTCTTGGAACGGAATATAGGGATCCTCGCTCGCTGAGAAGCCGGCTGGATTCGAATGCGGGGATCTGGATTGTATACTAGGGAATCGGGTCAACAAGGCCAGTCTGAGCAACACAAACGAGAGAGCGAAGGAAACAAACTAACCCACGAAACACTGATTCGCCAGGACAGATGAAGGGAAAGAAAATCAAGAGGACGACGGTGCAACTGGGAGGGCCAAGGTACCGCAATGCGACGACGGGCAGCTGAAGCGACAAACTGTTTTCTGTTTACGGTTTAGCGCTGTGTCCCATATCCCGGACAACGGCTGACTCAGCAGAAGTATATCACGTGGGAGCTGAGCTACAGCAGACGATGTCGCCCAGTAGTGCAGTCTGTGGTGCCGTAAGTTGTGAGCTGTAACCTTGGTTGCTGCTCGGCTCCCCATGGGGATAGTATATCATTTAGTAGTTGGTCCACCAATTTCTCATCGCGGAGATATTTAGATATATGCTGGAGGAACGTTGCTCGCAAAAGATGGTATGGGTGTTTGCCAACCTATAGAGATCTTGTCTTTGGCATGGTACGGTACTTTATATATTAAGAAGGATATATACCAGCTTCAAGACACCGCTAGATAGACATGAAACCGGCAGGTTTTTGCATAGTCAGGATAATAAAAACAGGTACTCCGTACTTGGTGTCTCTAATTTGGCGTTGCACCCCAGTTTGGACCTGCCAATGGAAGGGTGCCTAGCAGCCCATAACAGCAGATGCGCAGCAATTTGTCTTGCACAAGAAACCCCCAAGCAAGCTCCTGTAGATTCATTGTGGAATTTCTGGACGGCCTGTCCAAGAAACAGATATATGAGTGAAATCAGTGACGCGACGGTAATTAGTAAGAAAAGAAATTCGTCCTTTTATTTGTAGAACTAAGCGAAGTTTTGGAGGATAGGATGTAGGGCCGGCCCAATGGTCGATATGCTTCAGATTGCAACAACCCAGTGGATTCTTCTTGCCCACAGTCCCAGCATTTTATCGATGGATTGTCCTCTCATTTGATTTAATTAAGGAATACACACCTGAATGCCGACATGGCCGCAGAATAACACGAGACTTGAGAGTTAATGTACTAGCTACTAGCCAGACTACTGACGCGTACGCAGTAACAGTCTAGACAGGCGCAAGCACGTGCAATTTGGAGCGACGAATGGGACGGTAAAACGATACCCCGGATGATCGCACGGAATTACCCATTCCCCAAGGAAGCTGTACATACTATACTACAGAGCCATAGAATAGAATTACTAATATTTGAAGTTTGTGTGTCAATAATTTATGCCTAGGTGGTTCTTCGTCAGGAATTGTCCTCGTATTCAGAGTCCTGGCACACTCTGGACCCGCCCGGCCCGGTGTTCTCTCACATTCTAGATAATAATGGACATTAGAATATTAAACCAATAACGAGACCGACCGATAAAAAAGAAAAGAAAAATAAAAAAATACAAAATTCCCCGACGGCGAGAGTCCGTGTCGATCCGGCATCACGTGGACGCAGTGCGACCAGGGTTTGCAGACTTGGACTTCTCTAATGCAGGCAGAGGGAATCCCGTCACGGTTCGCACCGCGTCTTCCACGGGCGATGTAGATGCCATTTGCTCGCGGATAGGCAGGGGATGGCTATTTGGCTGGCCACGCATACTGCGCGCATAGAGAGGGTGAACGTATCCAATGCGAGGGCGGGCAAGTCGAACACTTCAGCCTCTAGTAGCTGCCAATCGGAAGGTTGAAGCCGCGTCCCCAGAGCCTCAGCGATATTCGCCAGGATTGACTTTCTCTTCCGCCTTCTCCCCCACTTGTCGGGCTTTTGGTGAAGCCCGTCGAGGATCGGCCCCTCCTGGAGTTTCGGACTGTTGAGTGCCCAGTGCACTGTGTTAGAATTTAAGAACGGTTGGAAGGATGATAATAATATCATCTACCGCACTAACATACTCGTCTCTCCTCTTCTTTGCTGCCATTCTGATCATCATCTTCACGGGATTGACCGCATCGGCTGCCAAGCGGAAATCCCGCTTAGCCTCACTTTTTATTGAAGGCTCTGATGATAATACAATAATACATATTTATTCTTCCTTCGTATTTAATATTAATCGGCCTGAGCACCTCCTCTTCCAGCCTCATCGTCTTACGCACCCCCCCCATATCATCATATCATCGCTGCATCTCCCTTCACCCGCTGACCGTACGCACCCGGTCTGATCGATTGTATTAATCCTCACTGTCTTCCTGTTTCCTGAGGCTTTCCCCCCCCCGCGCATTGATCCACGCAGCCTCATCTCAGCCGCCTACGTCCTCAGCCGAGGTTGCCAAGGCCACGCAGCACAACGCTATTGTCTGTTTCAGGCGGGAAATCCGGAGACGCACAGAGCCGCATCCTTGGCAGGCTGTCACTTTTGCTGCTGCTACGCTCCTCTTTTTTTTGTAATTGCGAGGTGAGTTGGCGTTGTCTTGTCTCTCATATAGATCCAGTAATGCAATGGACATCTCTCACCACTTTCATCGCCTCCTGGTTATGCTGGCTATCCACCGCGTTCCTCCGGTGTCTTGTTGTCTGACAACCTTCCCTTCCCCCCTTCCCCTCCACTTTTGCATCGATATGTGGTACTTCCCATCTCTATCCAGCGAATCCCCCCGCTGCGCCCATTTGCACGTCTCTGGTTGACTGCGGAAGTGCTTCTCCCCGCACTACATTATACAATGTCCATATACACTCCCGCTTCTTGTCATACCCACCGTTCGCTGTTTCCTGGCATTTCCCTTTCCTTTTTCATCTCTTTTTCGTCCTTATGGATCGCGTTCAATTTCTCAGTTCGTTCCACACGCTAACTTGGCTGTACAGAATTACAATACCAAGACAGCTCGACCCCTCTCTAGGGGTGCCCGGGAAAAACAGAACTGAATCTTGAGTAGAATACAAAAGAAGAGAGATGTGCAGCAACTAATGCGCACAATACCGCCGCCTTCATGACCGATACATACGATTCGGACGACTGTTACGACCGTTCCGACCGTCTGGAGCCGCAGATTATCAACTATGACCCCGAAGATACAGTACCCCCCTTTCTCCGTAGAAGCTCTTTTCAGCATGGAAAAGTCCCACCCAGTGCAGCAGACCAGGTGCTGTTAGACCACCTCGATCCTAGTCGCCCTGACATCGCCGCTTATGCAGCGAAAAACACGCTGTTTCCATCATCAGATGATGAGTTGGGCCCCTCGTCACCCCCCAAGCAGAAGCCGAAGAGAAAGGAAGAGCCGCAGCCGCCAGAAGCCCCCCCGGCCTCGCGGGAACTAGCAAAAGAAGTGCTCAAAATACTGTCTCGCAACGATCCACCGGCCGAAGATGGCGGAAATGATGCGCTACACCGGCAGGACCGTGGCGGCCATGACCCTTCGCCATCCGGCTCAATCGACCCAACCCCCAAGGCGGAACCCTTGCAGCACGTCCAGGAGCTACCACCTCTCAAGATCTGCCTTGAGCGCAGGCTTTTTGATGATGATATCTCCGAAAATTCACCTCTCAGGAAATATGCCATTTCGCCTTCCTTGCGCTCGGCTCAACAGGTCCTCCCAGCATTGCAGTCCCCCCCGCAATCGACGACTGCCAACCCACCGGAAGACAACAATAATCATAGCCTGCCTTCGCTGCAGTCCGCTATTGGTGATCAACTATCTGGGATCCCGCTACCGAAGGAGCCCAGGATCGGCGGCGCCCCGCCCTACCACTTCCCAATAGTCCCGGGCTCTACTCCACCCCTACCTCGGACGGATTTGGTCCATGAGCGTCAGCTGTCTGGACCACTTCCCCCACCGCAAGTACCCCTCAGTCCGTTTTCACACTTCTCACCCGCAAGCTCAACCGATCTTTCAAACATGCCTTCTCCAGCTACCCAGCTACCGTCATGGAGGAATACATTCAAACCAGACATACCCCATATACCACCGACCTACGAGGTTCCACCTCATCCGTCGCAAATGGCTCAGAGCCCTGCCACTGGTTACCCGACACCCACAGACCAGACATATACAGTTCCAGAGAAAGTGGCCCATCCTACTGGTAATACGCAGTCTACTGTTTCCGTTCCCGTGGGCACCTTCAAATGTGACCATCCCGGATGCATGGCTCCGCCATTCCAAACCCAATACTTGTTGAAGTACGTTTTGAAGCACGGATCTGTCTGAATGCTGTATTAAGCTAGTACTGACATGTCGGCAGTTCCCACGCGAATGTACATTCACAAGATCGTCCTCACTTCTGTCCAGTCCCGGGCTGTCATCGCGGGATTGGCGGGAAAGGGTTCAAACGCAAAAATGAAATGATTCGACACGGCCTCGTTCACGATTCTCCAGGATACGTCTGCCCTTTCTGCCCGAACCAGCAGCACAAGTATCCACGACCTGATAATCTTCAACGGTGAGATTATTATTATATTATTTATTATTTATTTATTTATTTATTTTTTATTTTTTTCTCGCACGTATCTTAATTAAAGGTGGGATCTTTCCTGCTGATGACAATACAGTCACGTCAAGGTACACCATCCCGACAAAGGCAAAGACGACCCCGAGCTTCGAAAAGTACTTGCGCGAAGACCAGCAGGCAGTGCACGAGGGAGACGTCGACGGACGAATGCATGACTTGGATGGCACGTTCTAGGCCATCGTCAATGACGAATTTCTTTCCTTTTCCCCCCTCTGTTTTTGTCTTCCATTCCTTCAGCGTGTTGGAACTGCATCTTGAAATTGGTTGTTTAATTTGTTTAATTCCCCGTCCATGATACCAGACATGTAGAGTCTACGCTCAATGTGATTGTCAATTGTGTGGCTGAGCGCATATTTGGATTCCCATGATGATACGGCCAGGATTGGAGCAAGGAGGGCGTTCTTTTCGGGATATACTTTTTTATTGCTTCTATTTTTATTTTTATTTTCATAATTTTTTTTTCTCTATTGATTCCGATTTCACTCAGCCCTCGACGGGTCTTATCTTCATGTGATATATTTGAAGCATGTTATTTACATATAGGCTTCCAGGTGATCCAAACACATTTATTTACAAAACTAGAGTTCTGTGAAACTTATATGTCACCTTGATGATGGTCGCTGATGGGAAGAAGAAGAAACAGAAGCGGAGACCGAAGACTCCCTCCCCCCGGCCCTCAAATGAATCCTCCTAACATGATCCTTCATATTATCAACCCTACTAAACACCCTCCCACACCCCTCCCACTCACACATAACACCGGGGTTATGTTTCGCCTCATGTCTCGCTCGATCCTTGTTCGACGAGAACCCGACCCCGAACCCTCCTCCCCGGCCGAGTGACTCAGCCTGAGTCTGAGCCTGCGACTGAGACTGTGGACACCCCTCGTAGCGACAGAAGAGGTGCCGTCGGTGCTGGTTGTAGTGTTTGCGGAGGTCGCAGGCGCGGCGGAAGGTGGTTTGTGAGGTGCAGTTTGGGTGGGCGCAGCGGTAGGTTCCGTTGGGGAGGGGATGGCCGTATTTTGTTATTGGGAGTTTTTCCCTTTCTTCCGGGGAAGCCCTTTCGTTTTTGCTGTTGCTGTTGATGGGGGTGTTCGGGTGGACGCAGGTTGGTGTCATGGTTGTTGAAGCTGACGCTGTCAATGCTGGTGTCGACGGTAGGGTTTGTCGGGGTATAGGGAGAGGGAGGGATTGGGATTGATGGATTGGAATTGAATGCATGGCATAATAGGGATTCGGATTCGGATTCATGGACATGGGAATGTACTGCTCCTGGTAGGGCAGTATGTGCATCTGCATCTGAGCTGGGTTGAATAGGTTCGTCTGCCCGTGCCCGTAAGTGTTGATGTCGATCCCCCCTCCTGCATGCGGATGATACGGGACATGTTCCAAGCCAGATGAAGACATATTTTCGTTTCCTTCCATTGTACCAGTCTGACACATATTATAGTAGAAGCCAGGGTCAACGGTGCCAATGTCGGAGTTACCTGTAATCATATCGCTCTGGGACGAGGGTGACGGGCTGAGTCTGTAACCCGGGGCCCTCCTCGCAGAGCCATGTCTATTCCGCTGCATTGTTAAAGGAGACGGAAATCATAAAGGAGAAATGGAGGTATAGAAAGAGGTACTAGTATCGGGGGAAGGATTGTAATGAAGTGTCCGTCTGCTTGCTCTCAAGGAATCAGCCGCTGGAAGGTGGCTAGGAGGTAGGAGATAAATCGACGGAGCTGGAGCTGGAGCGGAAGCAGAAAAAAGGCCATAACGATGTAGCGAGATTGTGATTCTGTTTCTCCTGGGAAGGAGAAGAAGAAATAGTTGTCGTCGACGAAGAGTTAACTGTCCAAGGCATCAGCCGGCGTGGCTAGAGGCTGAGAGTGATGACTCCATCCGTCGGACTGGCGTGAGACTCGATTGGCCCCTGGCCCTTCCAAGAGTAAAGGGAGTGTATTTAGGACGGAATAGCTCTTTATATTCTTTCAAGGGCTAATATGAATAACGACGATGGAGCTGAGATCGATGAAGGATTGAACCGAGAGTGCGGATAGATGATGGGGGAAGAAGTCAATGCATTCGTGGAGACCCGGCTAATATAATGTTGCAAATAATGCTATATGATAGACTGGAAGTATAAAATCAGCCAGAAGCCGCAACAGGTACAGCATAGCCTTGACATTATTTGATACTAAGTAGCATGGTGTCGTCGCGGTCTTAGCAATATCCGACGGCCCCACAAATACCAGAGAGCTGCACGATGCTTTGAAAAGCAGATATTCGTAGTGTAATCCTTTCCCTTTCCGTAAGAATTCCTGTGGTTTCAACCGTAATCTACTGAGAAAAGGATCCAGTTACAAAAAAAAAAAAAAGGAAATTCACCGTTGCAGCTGAATGCAACGCAACAATCACAACGGCTTATTCTTATCTGCTAACCGTATCGCCTGTATATAGCCAAGACGTTATATATATTAAAAAAAGCGTAGATGCGAAGTTACCAGCCTCTGCTGTGCCTGGCTGCCTGTGATCTATAAGCCTCTTCAGAGCCTCGAAACAGCCTGGTAGGGCTGATTCCGAAGGAGAACCTGAGGCAGCCTTTCCAATACATCTATCGAGAGAGGCAAATCAATAACGCTGTCTATTCCTTAGAACAATATCAACAACAAGAATAAGAATAAGAAAAATAAAGCATCTGTCATGTCTTTACGGCGTAGAAGCGCGGAATACTTAAGCAGTAGTTAAGCGCACCGGCCATTAGTAATCAATGGGCACAACCACTGAGCGTTCGCAGCCTTACCTGGAATCAAACTAAGCAGTAATACTAAGCACTAGCGGAACATCGTCCACAAGGATGCATTCAATATTGAGGTGATATCCTCGGCACACAAATCGATTAATTATTATGATTACTGCAACTATTCTGGTGAGACTTTGACTTAGTAGAGCTGAGAGCTGAATCCTGCGTCTATCATGGTCTAGCTGAGTCATTGCTGTGCTGCACATAGTCATCCTGATACTACAGTGATGTGCATTTGCAGGTGCTAAGCCACCGTATACTATTATTATTGCTGGTAAGCTTCAATAGCTTCTTTTTAATTAGAAATATTAGTTACATACTGGGTAGGAATAGGTTTAAAGTGGCTTATTGATGGGAACTTGGTTGTACGGAGCACTGAGTCTCAGCCCAACGTTGGGGTAATTAGGCACCATGGGGTTTCTAGCCCAATTCAATAAGTTCTTATCATTAAGAAATAAATCCTTCTATTTGTAACTTGACTGCGCTGTGATTGAGTCGTTGACCTGACTTTAAGTATAATGATATAAGCAATAGTGTGTTTCTAACAGTGACGTACTCTATCTGGTCTCATGAGAGGAATGAAAGAACGAAAAATAAAAATACTCAGCTCCAATCCTCCTCTATACCTCTCACCCTCATACTATAGTCGCCCTCAGTAAATCATCCGGTTCTGACAAGAGTGGCGTGACCAAATCCGGTTCCTGACTTAACGGTTTACCTTGTAACTCCACATGATGCCAATACAGGATGTAGTGCTGAACCACAAAGATCAAATCAAAGAAGATTGTGACATTTCCCAGCAGAAATTTCACAGGGTTCCCCGTAATCCCGCTCCAGTCATTCTCATAGCTTGAATCGATGACCAGCTGGATCAGAGAAAGCGCGCCGCCTGCTAGATCCAACAGGATCTGAGTGATACTCCAGCCAACGGTCGACTTGCGCTTATAGTTTACCCATGCCTGAGGCACGTATTTCACGACGGTGATAACGACTTTGACGTACGAGAGGGCATAGAGCTGTGTAACTGGTCAGTCTCGATATTTTCCTGCACATACGTAATGGCACTCACAACGTCAATCCATGCCCAAGTCGAAGGATCGTAACCCCCATCAGGACTTTTAACAAGAACAATACCAACCACAACGGCAACGGCCGCCAGCGAGCCCCAAAACAGGCCCAGAATAGGCCTACTTACGGTCTGAAAGCGAGATACCTTAAACCCCCAAATCCTAGGCCAAAACTGCGAGTAGACTATTGAACTCAAAATAACCGCATGCAGGGCAAAGGCAAAGTCGTTAAAGCGGACACTGGGCATCTCAGAAACCGGGTGTCGAGCAGCATATTGCTTCAGGATTAATGGAGAATACAAAAAGCCCGTGGTGTATATAGTGTAACAGACAAATCCCAGAACATTAATAGTAGGAAAGTCGATTGCTAATCCAGCTGTCGACCGTCGTTGGTAGTTATGGATTGGTTGGGGATAGAAGGATGCGGACCAGCAAAACGTACTGCAGATCCATCAGCATGGAAAGGGAGTAAGTAGTCGTATATAAAGATGAAAGATCTAGTTGCAACATACTATATCCATCCCAGAAGGCTGTAGCCATTCAGTTAATTAGTCAGAGTTCAAATAGGTTTCCTCAGGGCGGATCTTTTTTGCGCTCACCGAGAGATGGCCTTAACAAATATCTCAGTTTGAGATGGCATGGCCAGAAAATCCGACGGATGTAGTAGAGAGCAAGGATATCGGAGAGTAATATGGGAAATATCATTCAGACCATCGCATACCGCAAAGGACTTGCGCCCATCAAAGCAGCGGGGGGGAGAGAAGACAAGGAGGTGGTCTTGATAAGAGCGAGATGGATCACAGCGTTGGTGGTGCGTGGGGTTTACTACAGGGCTGTGGTCTTAATAATCGCTTGTAAACGCATGCCTGATTAGAAGGAAGAATGTTGTGTTCATATGATTTATCCGTGTGCATAGTGTCTAGATAAAGCCGATAAGATAAGAGAAGCACGCGATCATTTCATCATCAACAAACAAACAAACCCTGCAAATAATACAAACTCCCCAGACATCGCTCGCCTCGACGCGGCGCGTCTCTCACGCGTTTCAATTCCAAAATCCAAATGAAGAAATCCCCGGCCAAAAGTCGCAGCAATTGATTTTCTCACTCCTTTCTCATCCGTCAGAGAAAAATATCCCATTAAGTATCATGACCAAGGAGACAACGCCTTCCCCAAACACAGACTCAGAAGCCCTCACAGCGACCCGCGAACCTCCCTCTCTCCCAGCCTCTCCGCTCCCTAAACGGACCAAGACAGCTCAGAAGGACAGCGAGGAGAACGTCCCTGCGTCGATTGATTCCACCATGACCTCGAAAACTTCCAACGGAATATCCGTCACGTCTCTATCTCAACCATTGCCGCCGCTTTATGTCAAGAAGCTCACGGAGTCTGCCCAAGCTCCAACCCGCGGTTCTGCCTTTGCTGCAGGCTATGATCTGTACAGCGCAAAGGAAACCGTGATCCCGGCTAAGGGGAAGGCATTGGTAGATACGGGGCTTTCGATCGCTGTGCCTGAGGGAACTTGTACGTTCGGATTGTACAGAAGAATCTAGATAAACAACCGCTGACAGAAAACTGGTTTAGATGGCCGTATCGCCCCCCGGAGCGGTCTCGCTGCGAAGCATTTCATCGACACTGGAGCTGGTGTTATTGATGCGGATTACAGAGGCGAGGTCAAGGTTCTTCTGTTTAACTTTTCTGATGTTGATTTTTCAAGTGTGTCCCCTTTTCTCTTTGTCGGAAACCCAATCCAGGTCTCCCAGAACTTCACTGGCTGACATCTGAATAGTCAAACAAGGAGATCGTATTGCTCAGCTCGTTCTGGAAAGGGTATGTTGAAACGCCATGGTATACGCACTGTTCTACCCTACTGACTCTTACTATCAGATCTATACACCCGAGGTACTGGTTGTTGACCAGCTTGAAGAGACAATCCGCGGTGCTGGCGGATTCGGAAGCACTGGAGTCTAAGAGAAGGCAAGATATGTTCTTTTAATGTTAGGAATTGTCAACTTGGCGCACGGAGGTACTTAACAGGTGGGTCGACTGTTATCCCGAGATAGGGAATTAGGGGTTTGTTTCTAAATGGGTATGGAATGGTATTTGAATGTCTACATAGATAAAAAAATCCGATTAGATTTCGTTCCTTTTCAGTTTCCTTCCTTGACCTATCTATGCTATGTTTCTATGTGTTTTATGTTCTTTTTCTAGCATTCTATGACGCATTCGGGCACAGAAAGGCGCGCATGCATCCCTACTCTCTCCACTCCTGTGCTTTAAACTCGATCACCGGAGAACGCAGATACTTCACATTCCGAACAAGCCGTACCTCCGTCGCCTTGGTATGGCGCAGATAGTCGCGTTTCCGCTTCTCCTCATCGTTTTCCCCAGATGCCGCTGAGACCGACACCTCTTGAGCGGTAGCTGCGAGTTCAGCATCACGAGCCTCCAGCGTCTTCTCGAGAACACTGTGCATACTCGCTAGAACCTTCACCGTGGCCTTGGCGAGGGGGAGATCCGTCGCCTGCACCGAATCAGGCGAGACCCAGGATTTAGTGGTGCGGAGGTCCGGACCGGCAGCGAACACGGCCTCACGGAGTCGAGCCACGGTCAGGGCGGCGAACATGTCGCCCGTCCCGCTAAAGAAGCAGTCCAGGGCGGGTACATCGACGCGGAAGAGGCGCGGGGTGCCGTCGGAGCGGGTCGTGGAGCCGATGATGGTCAGGGAAGCGGGGGGCGGGGCGGTGGGTGAGGTGGTGAGCTTCGAGAGCTGGACCGAGGTGATTATGACGTGGGGCACGGAATAAATTTTGTGGATGGCTGTTATAGCTTCTGCGAGGGTGTGCAGGGAGGTGATTTTGATTCCGGAGAGGAGCCTTGTTTTTGCGTTTAGCATGGGAAAGGTGAAAATTGAAAAATGAAATTGAGACGGGTTACGCTCACTCTGCTTCGAATTGGTTTGGGAGAATGAGATCTGCATGATGGATTGTTTTCTTATATGCTGGCACCACGTCGTCGCTGACGTATAGCCGTCCCTGGTCTCCCATGACCGGGTCAAGGACTAAGGGGATGTGACATTATGTTAGGGAAATTATTTTTTTCCAGAATGGCGCAATAGAGCTTACCCCAAAAGAAAGAACCAAGCTTCTTCTCAGCCCGTTTCTGCAGGTCCAGGCCTATTGCGCCTACGGCTTCGACGGCTGCAGCGCTGGGGGCATATCCGGACAGCATGACATCGAAATCGGTCAGGTAACTTTGGCATAGGCCTTGATAGATGTCGGTGATCTCTTGAGCTGTTGCCCTGGTGCCTTTGAATTGCCTATAACCGGTATGGTTGCCTGTGCTCGTAGAGTCAGCTAGTCACCAGTTTCCTGTGATGGATTAGGTGCAGCTTACTGAAATGAACAGTGTTCAAGGCCGCGACTTCACAGCCCAGGGACTGCATGACGAACGTTGCCATGGTATTCCCGACATATCTAGTTCGATCTTCTTAGCAATGTCTCGTCCAAGAAAACCCAAGGAATAACTTAGATTCGATGTAATTCATGTAATTGGATTGATTAAATCGGGCGATTAAGATCTCAATATTCACATGCAGATGCGTATGCCAGGAAGACACCAGAACTTACCCATAGACCACCTGATCTCACAGAATCCAGCTCGTCAGCATGCGCATCTTCCATAAAATCAGGATATACAGGAGACAGTGCACATACATGGCTTGCTACGGCAAGGACGCGAGTCTCGGGGACCAAAGCGTCAGAGTCGGAGGTCATCTCGGGGCTAGAAGAAATCCAGAGGCAATAAAAACCGGCAAATGATTGAGATCAGACCCCAGAACAGGGATATTTTTAACAAGTGACAGGACAACAATAATAATGGGTTGCTGGGGTGTGTGGATTAATGATTAATGGTTGCTGCAATGATGTTATCCGAAGATAACAAGCGTTGCCCCTCCCGATCGTTTTTGCGCCGAACGGACTCGCTTCTTTCTGCTGATTATTACTGGTATTATTATCCAGTCAGAGAGATGAACAGATGGATTAGACTCCGCAATAATAAAGGCAAATTCATGGTAGTTAGTTAGTTAGTTATTATTATTTAACGTCGCTTGGCGGTCACGTGGCGGGTGACCGCGGCCTCCCGAAGGGCAACCGGACGTGCCTCCCAAGCGCATGCGCCTATCCATTATACTCACTATCATCTAGACCGAGCGGAGCGAGCAGGACCGGACGACACGCTGTCCCCCAATATACCAACATCGAGAGATACTACTTACACGATAGCGCTCACCCTCCACCGGATGGAGGTGGACGACCCCCCGGCGGTCGTCCCCTACCCAGGAACCGCCTCCTGGGACGAAAAGTCGGATCCTCCTTCGGAACCCACCACTCCTACCCCCTCCACCGCAACACCCACAAACGGAGAGCCCTCTCCTCCCCGGACAAGATGCCTGATACTCCCTCAGGCCCAACACCTAGCAGGCCAAACACGCTGTCAATTCGCCAGCAGATCAATGCGGTAGCTGAAGACCAGCTCCTCCTCCTGAAGGATTGGAGGCAGGCACTAACTTCGCTCGCAGACGCGCTCGATTCGACTGTCTCCTCCCTCCACGGCCGGCCCAAAGAACTCGCCAAAGGACTGGCAGCCAGGTTCCTGACTCTGGCCAAAGGCAGCACACCCCAGCTAGGACCAGAAAAGCCTCCTATAGCTCCCCCAAACCAACTCCAGAGCCTGTACAGGCCAAACAGGCCACTCCAACTGGACAGACACCCCAAGCACCATCCTGGGCCTCAGTAGTGGCCCCAGGACTAGACCAAAAGGGATGGCAACCCACCAGACCCAAACCTGCCAAGCAGCCGCAGCAGGCAAGGAGGATAGATAACCGCATCTTCCTCCGCCTCCCAGAACCCTCCAACCTGCGGAAAATAGGCCCTCATGGAATCCGCATAGCCCTTACAGGAAAGGTCCCTGGAGGGATCTCTCGTGTACAGATAATCCCCACAGGCTATGCCATCACAACCACAGATGAAGGCAAGGCCTTTTTACTCTCTGCACAAGCGAAAGAGCTAGCTGCAGATGGATACTTTGAAATGCCAATAGAATACCACCAAATTGTCATTCCCCGGATTCCCCAGAGGCTCTGGTCCCTAGAGGGATGGACAGAAACCACACTAGAAGACATCAGCACTGAAGCGGAGCGTATCACAGGCATTAAACCATGTCACGTCAAGCCCTCAAACCACCTTACAGAGGCAGGCTCAATCACTGCAGTCATTGCCTTCCCAAAGAAGCCCAAACATGCAATACAATTATTTGGCATCTCTGGCCTATCTAGACCTACACGCCCCAAACAAAGACCACTACAATGCTCCCGCTGCCACCATTTCCATGACACACGAGCTTGCCGCTCTAACACTCGCTGCATCTCTTGTGGCTCCACCAAAATAGAGCATACCTGCCGTGTACAATGCATCAACTGCCATGGCCCCCATGCAGCAGACTACCCAAAGTGCCCAGCCCGGCCTATCTCCCGTAAAGGGACCATCACCCACCTTTCTAAAGAAGCACTAGCAGCAATACGCAAAGCTGGGAGACTGGCTTTCCAGCAACAAGCTGGAAAGGTGCAGGCTACACAGGCAAGCCCACACACCCTAAACCAGGCCACAGACCACCCATCAAGACAGCTCACCCAAGAGCTAGCCAGTCAGACCTCTCCAGAAGAACTATGAAAATCATACAGGCCAATGTAGGGAGGGGCGGCCCCTCCCATGACCTGCTGCTATCCTTCACAGCAGACATCATCCTGGTCCAAGAGCCTTGGACCAATATGGCAAAACACCTCACAAAAACACACCCAAGATATCAACTCTTCAGCCCAACCCCCCACTGGGAAATCAGGCCCCGAACTCTAACATACGTACGCAAAGACCTTCCAGCTCACGCACTTCCACAACCATCCTCCCCAGACATCACGGCAGTAGAGGTAGATGGCCTCACAACTATCAATGTCTACCGCCCCCCAAAGGACCCAGCTACTCTCTCTTCATCCACCATATCTACACTCCACACCCTACTCCAATACCCTGTCCCACGGAACACCATCATCGCAGGAGACTTCAACACCCACCACCCATTATGGCAACCAGAAACCCAACCACACACCCTCTCTGCAGGAGCCACAGCTCTGGTAGAATGGCTAGAAACCCAAGGACTAGTGCTCTGCATGGAACCAGGCACTCCAACCCGCGGACCCAACACCTTGGACCTAGTCTTTGCCAACCTCCCAGTGGTGGCTACAGTAGAGGACCACCTTAGCACTTTTAGTGACCATAAAACCATCCTAGCACAGCTAAAATGGAGGGAGCCACAGCCACAACACAAACTAGGCTCCACTAACTGGGAAAAGGCTCGAGAACTCCTGGTCCCCCCAGACACCAACCTACCAACAGATACTCTGGCAGAGGAACTGGTCAGCCGGGTACATCTAGCCATCCAGGGAGCATCAGAATACAACACCCGCAGGCTCCCACACACCCCATGGTGGACACCAGAGCTCACAAACCTACTCCGGCAAGCAAGACAACATCCATCAGACCTCCAACCTCTTCAGAAGGCAATTTCCAAGGCAAAAGCTAATTACTGGAAGGAACGGATTGAGCAGGCAACAACTCCCACTAAAGCCTTTGCACTAGCAAAATGGCAGAAGCCCTCCAACCAACTAGCTGCGCCCCCCTACTTGTACAAGGCAACCAAATCACCACCCCACAGGGCAAAGCAGACGCGTTCCTCACCTACCTCCTGGAAAAGGGAGCCTCCCTTCCAAACCAGCTTGAAGAAGGACCACCAAACAGACCTCTAGATCCTATACCTTTACCAACAAAGGAAGAATGCTGGAATGCCCTTTGCTCTCCTACCCCATCTGCCCCTGGGGAGGACAATCTTACCACATCTGTATGGAGAAACCTATGGCCTATTATAGGAGATACAGTTACAGCACTATACCACCAAAGCCTGGAGAAAGGCCAGTTCCCGCAGACCTTCAAAGCAGCAAAAATCATCATGTTGCCAAAGCCAGGCAAGAGAGACCTTACCCAACTGGGCTCATGGCGGCCCATCAGCCTCCTATCCACCTTAGGCAAAGGCCTAGAACGTCTTATTGCAAAATGGATGGCTGTACAAGCAATCCAGGGAAAACTACTCACACCATGCCACTTTGGTGCTCTCCCAGGCCGCTCTGCTATTGACCTCGTCCAAGTACTAGTTCATAGAGTGGAGAAAGCCTTCCAACAGGGAAAGGTAGCCTCACTACTGTTGATGGATGTAAAGGGAGCCTTTGACGCAGTAGACCACCAAAGGCTTCTTTCATACCTACGCCTTCAGGGATGGGATGATTGCCTGCTCATATGGACCCAAGATTGGCTTTCCAACCGCTCAGCATCTGTCCAGATTGGAGAGGCAAATGCCAAAGCCTCAATAAAGGGAGGACTCCCACAAGGATCCCCCCTCTCCCCAATCCTATTCCTGCTCTATGCAGCAAGGGTAGTGGCCACTTACAAAGCCTCCTTCTGCTATGCAGACGACCTAGGAATCCTCTTTGTAGGGGATTCTCTCCAGGAGACATCCCAACAACTAGCAGAAACATACAAGGCAGTAACAGCCCTGGGAACAGAGGTAGGTCTCCCCTTTTCAGTGGAAAAGACAGAGATACAACACTTCTCTAGAAAACTCAAGCAGCCTCCCCCAGCAGTCAGGCTGCCTGGTGTGGGTGAGATCTCTCCCACACCATACACCCGCTGGCTAGGGGTCCTCTTGGATACAAAACTTACCTTTAAACCACATATCAACTGGGCATACAGCCGTGGTAAGCAGCTAGCACAGCACCTCCAGAGACTTAGCAACACCCAACATGGGTGCCCAGTAGCACCTATGCGTGCTGCAGTGCTTCAGTGTGTCCTCCCAACAGCATTGTATGGAGCTGAACTCTTTTACACTGGCCAACAGCAACTAAAGGCTGTCAGCTCCCTCCAGTCTCTACTCCGAATAGCAGCCCTAGCAATCCTCCCAGCATACAAGACAACACCCACAGCAGCACTCCTCCGAGAGGCAGACCTGCCAGACCCAAGAGCCCTTTTGGAGAGCACCCTCCAGAGGGCAGCTGCTAGATACGCAGGCCTAGATGCAAAGCACCCCATAGCACGCATCCATGCAGCCCCAAACTATGGGTACAACACAAGGCTCACCAGGATCCTGCAACGCATCCCCACACCAGCACCAGAACGCAGGTGGGTAGAGCCACAGCTGCCACCACTACGCATGCTGCCAACCCACCGGGAAGGGCACATCTCCTCACCACTAGCCATATCAGTCTACTCAGATGGCTCCCACACGGGCCAAGGCGCTGGATATGGATACGCCATATACTACGGCTCCATCCTAGTCACCCAGGGACAGGGCCCATCAGGCCCCCGGACAGAGGTCTATGACGCGGAGATCATGGGTGCTGTGGAAGGTCTCCGGGCAGCAGTGGGTTTGCCATGCACTGCATATGCCAACCAGCTGAACATCTTCCTAGACAACCTGGCAGCGGCCAGTCTACTAGCAGATGGCAGGCCCGCGCCACACAGACGCCATCTCACAGACACCTTCCACCAGCTCTCCACGCAGTGGCTCAGCCTGCCGTACATCCTAGCCTCCCCCCGCAGGCCCGTACGGGTCTCCTGGGTACCAGGGCACACTGGAATCGCAGGCAATGAGCTGGCAGACAGGCTAGCAAAGCAGGGAGCAGCCATGGATGGCTCCCACATCCCCCCTCCCCGGCATACCTAAGACGAGAGGCGAAACAACAACTCCGTACTGCCACCCAGGCAGCGTATATACGCAACGCACCCCAGGCATACCAAGACCTGGGCATCTGTCCCCATACGAAGAGCAGCCGGGCCCAGGAACACAAACTGCCACGCTGGGTACTAGGCAGGCTCATTGCAGCCCGCACTGGACATGGGGACTTTGCAGCATATCACGAACGCTTCCACCACACGGACTACCTAGCAACCTGCTCCTGCAAGAAGCTAAAAACTCCAGTACATTTCTTCTTCTGCCCACATACTAGGAAGCGCTGGAAGGAGAGATGGAAACACACACCTGTTGGGCCGGCAAAAACCATTGACTGGCTCCTAGGGACTGCTGCTGGGGCTGAGGAATTCAGCCGCATCGTGCAAAACACATCCTTCTTTACGGATATATGCCCAAACTGGGCCCGCCTAAGCACAGAGTAGTGTAACAGTCCAAGCATATCTTCCTGGGAAAGAGGGATTGGCTCCCCCTCTCACCTATAGGGAGGCAAGACAGGTTTTTCTACCGCTTGAAGCCCCAGCCAGGGTAGTGCTGGGAACTTCCCCAACCCTACAGCACGTAGTGCTCAAATTTGTCTCCTTTAAGCATGTATTTAGATCCTTTTAGATAGTATACGCTTGGGAGGCACGTCCGGTTGCCCTTCGGGAGGCCGCGGTCACCCGCCACGTGACCGCCAAGCGACGTTAAATAATAATAACTAACTAACTAACTGCCTCCCAAGCGTATACTATCTAAAAGGATCTAAATACATGCTTAAAGGAGACAAATTTGAGCACTACGTGCTGTAGGGTTGGGGAAGTTCCCAGCACTACCCTGGCTGGGGCTTCAAGCGGTAGAAAAACCTGTCTTGCCTCCCTATAGGTGAGAGGGGAGCCAATCCCTCTTTCCCAGGAAGATATGCTTGGACTGTTACACTACTCTGTGCTTAGGCGGGCCCAGTTTGGGCATATATCCGTAAAGAAGGATGTGTTTTGCACGATGCGGCTGAATTCCTCAGCCCCAGCAGCAGTCCCTAGGAGCCAGTCAATGGTTTTTGCCGGCCCAACAGGTGTGTGTTTCCATCTCTCCTTCCAGCGCTTCCTAGTATGTGGGCAGAAGAAGAAATGTACTGGAGTTTTTAGCTTCTTGCAGGAGCAGGTTGCTAGGTAGTCCGTGTGGTGGAAGCGTTCGTGATATGCTGCAAAGTCCCCATGTCCAGTGCGGGCTGCAATGAGCCTGCCTAGTACCCAGCGTGGCAGTTTGTGTTCCTGGGCCCGGCTGCTCTTCGTATGGGGACAGATGCCCAGGTCTTGGTATGCCTGGGGTGCGTTGCGTATATACGCTGCCTGGGTGGCAGTACGGAGTTGTTGTTTCGCCTCTCGTCTTAGGTATGCCGGGGAGGGGGGGATGTGGGAGCCATCCATGGCTGCTCCCTGCTTTGCTAGCCTGTCTGCCAGCTCATTGCCTGCGATTCCAGTGTGCCCTGGTACCCAGGAGACCCGTACGGGCCTGCGGGGGGAGGCTAGGATGTACGGCAGGCTGAGCCACTGCGTGGAGAGCTGGTGGAAGGTGTCTGTGAGATGGCGTCTGTGTGGCGCGGGCCTGCCATCTGCTAGTAGACTGGCCGCTGCCAGGTTGTCTAGGAAGATGTTCAGCTGGTTGGCATATGCAGTGCATGGCAAACCCACTGCTGCCCGGAGACCTTCCACAGCACCCATGATCTCCGCGTCATAGACCTCTGTCCGGGGGCCTGATGGGCCCTGTCCCTGGGTGACTAGGATGGAGCCGTAGTATATGGCGTATCCATATCCAGCGCCTTGGCCCGTGTGGGAGCCATCTGAGTAGACTGATATGGCTAGTGGTGAGGAGATGTGCCCTTCCCGGTGGGTTGGCAGCATGCGTAGTGGTGGCAGCTGTGGCTCTACCCACCTGCGTTCTGGTGCTGGTGTGGGGATGCGTTGCAGGATCCTGGTGAGCCTTGTGTTGTACCCATAGTTTGGGGCTGCATGGATGCGTGCTATGGGGTGCTTTGCATCTAGGCCTGCGTATCTAGCAGCTGCCCTCTGGAGGGTGCTCTCCAAAAGGGCTCTTGGGTCTGGCAGGTCTGCCTCTCGGAGGAGTGCTGCTGTGGGTGTTGTCTTGTATGCTGGGAGGATTGCTAGGGCTGCTATTCGGAGTAGAGACTGGAGGGAGCTGACAGCCTTTAGTTGCTGTTGGCCAGTGTAAAAGAGTTCAGCTCCATACAATGCTGTTGGGAGGACACACTGAAGCACTGCAGCACGCATAGGTGCTACTGGGCACCCATGTTGGGTGTTGCTAAGTCTCTGGAGGTGCTGTGCTAGCTGCTTACCACGGCTGTATGCCCAGTTGATATGTGGTTTAAAGGTAAGTTTTGTATCCAAGAGGACCCCTAGCCAGCGGGTGTATGGTGTGGGAGAGATCTCACCCACACCAGGCAGCCTGACTGCTGGGGGAGGCTGCTTGAGTTTTCTAGAGAAGTGTTGTATCTCTGTCTTTTCCACTGAAAAGGGGAGACCTACCTCTGTTCCCAGGGCTGTTACTGCCTTGTATGTTTCTGCTAGTTGTTGGGATGTCTCCTGGAGAGAATCCCCTACAAAGAGGATTCCTAGGTCGTCTGCATAGCAGAAGGAGGCTTTGTAAGTGGCCACTACCCTTGCTGCATAGAGCAGGAATAGGATTGGGGAGAGGGGGGATCCTTGTGGGAGTCCTCCCTTTATTGAGGCTTTGGCATTTGCCTCTCCAATCTGGACAGATGCTGAGCGGTTGGAAAGCCAATCTTGGGTCCATATGAGCAGGCAATCATCCCATCCCTGAAGGCGTAGGTATGAAAGAAGCCTTTGGTGGTCTACTGCGTCAAAGGCTCCCTTTACATCCATCAACAGTAGTGAGGCTACCTTTCCCTGTTGGAAGGCTTTCTCCACTCTATGAACTAGTACTTGGACGAGGTCAATAGCAGAGCGGCCTGGGAGAGCACCAAAGTGGCATGGTGTGAGTAGTTTTCCCTGGATTGCTTGTACAGCCATCCATTTTGCAATAAGACGTTCTAGGCCTTTGCCTAAGGTGGATAGGAGGCTGATGGGCCGCCATGAGCCCAGTTGGGTAAGGTCTCTCTTGCCTGGCTTTGGCAACATGATGATTTTTGCTGCTTTGAAGGTCTGCGGGAACTGGCCTTTCTCCAGGCTTTGGTGGTATAGTGCTGTAACTGTATCTCCTATAATAGGCCATAGGTTTCTCCATACAGATGTGGTAAGATTGTCCTCCCCAGGGGCAGATGGGGTAGGAGAGCAAAGGGCATTCCAGCATTCTTCCTTTGTTGGTAAAGGTATAGGATCTAGAGGTCTGTTTGGTGGTCCTTCTTCAAGCTGGTTTGGAAGGGAGGCTCCCTTTTCCAGGAGGTAGGTGAGGAACGCGTCTGCTTTGCCCTGTGGGGTGGTGATTTGGTTGCCTTGTACAAGTAGGGGGGGCGCAGCTAGTTGGTTGGAGGGCTTCTGCCATTTTGCTAGTGCAAAGGCTTTAGTGGGAGTTGTTGCCTGCTCAATCCGTTCCTTCCAGTAATTAGCTTTTGCCTTGGAAATTGCCTTCTGAAGAGGTTGGAGGTCTGATGGATGTTGTCTTGCTTGCCGGAGTAGGTTTGTGAGCTCTGGTGTCCACCATGGGGTGTGTGGGAGCCTGCGGGTGTTGTATTCTGATGCTCCCTGGATGGCTAGATGTACCCGGCTGACCAGTTCCTCTGCCAGAGTATCTGTTGGTAGGTTGGTGTCTGGGGGGACCAGGAGTTCTCGAGCCTTTTCCCAGTTAGTGGAGCCTAGTTTGTGTTGTGGCTGTGGCTCCCTCCATTTTAGCTGTGCTAGGATGGTTTTATGGTCACTAAAAGTGCTAAGGTGGTCCTCTACTGTAGCCACCACTGGGAGGTTGGCAAAGACTAGGTCCAAGGTGTTGGGTCCGCGGGTTGGAGTGCCTGGTTCCATGCAGAGCACTAGTCCTTGGGTTTCTAGCCATTCTACCAGAGCTGTGGCTCCTGCAGAGAGGGTGTGTGGTTGGGTTTCTGGTTGCCATAATGGGTGGTGGGTGTTGAAGTCTCCTGCGATGATGGTGTTCCGTGGGACAGGGTATTGGAGTAGGGTGTGGAGTGTAGATATGGTGGATGAAGAGAGAGTAGCTGGGTCCTTTGGGGGGCGGTAGACATTGATAGTTGTGAGGCCATCTACCTCTACTGCCGTGATGTCTGGGGAGGATGGTTGTGGAAGTGCGTGAGCTGGAAGGTCTTTGCGTACGTATGTTAGAGTTCGGGGCCTGATTTCCCAGTGGGGGGTTGGGCTGAAGAGTTGATATCTTGGGTGTGTTTTTGTGAGGTGTTTTGCCATATTGGTCCAAGGCTCTTGGACCAGGATGATGTCTGCTGTGAAGGATAGCAGCAGGTCATGGGAGGGGCCGCCCCTCCCTACATTGGCCTGTATGATTTTCATAGTTCTTCTGGAGAGGTCTGACTGGCTAGCTCTTGGGTGAGCTGTCTTGATGGGTGGTCTGTGGCCTGGTTTAGGGTGTGTGGGCTTGCCTGTGTAGCCTGCACCTTTCCAGCTTGTTGCTGGAAAGCCAGTCTCCCAGCTTTGCGTATTGCTGCTAGTGCTTCTTTAGAAAGGTGGGTGATGGTCCCTTTACGGGAGATAGGCCGGGCTGGGCACTTTGGGTAGTCTGCTGCATGGGGGCCATGGCAGTTGATGCATTGTACACGGCAGGTATGCTCTATTTTGGTGGAGCCACAAGAGATGCAGCGAGTGTTAGAGCGGCAAGCTCGTGTGTCATGGAAATGGTGGCAGCGGGAGCATTGTAGTGGTCTTTGTTTGGGGCGTGTAGGTCTAGATAGGCCAGAGATGCCAAATAATTGTATTGCATGTTTGGGCTTCTTTGGGAAGGCAATGACTGCAGTGATTGAGCCTGCCTCTGTAAGGTGGTTTGAGGGCTTGACGTGACATGGTTTAATGCCTGTGATACGCTCCGCTTCAGTGCTGATGTCTTCTAGTGTGGTTTCTGTCCATCCCTCTAGGGACCAGAGCCTCTGGGGAATCCGGGGAATGACAATTTGGTGGTATTCTATTGGCATTTCAAAGTATCCATCTGCAGCTAGCTCTTTCGCTTGTGCAGAGAGTAAAAAGGCCTTGCCTTCATCTGTGGTTGTGATGGCATAGCCTGTGGGGATTATCTGTACACGAGAGATCCCTCCAGGGACCTTTCCTGTAAGGGCTATGCGGATTCCATGAGGGCCTATTTTCCGCAGGTTGGAGGGTTCTGGGAGGCGGAGGAAGATGCGGTTATCTATCCTCCTTGCCTGCTGCGGCTGCTTGGCAGGTTTGGGTCTGGTGGGTTGCCATCCCTTTTGGTCTAGTCCTGGGGCCACTACTGAGGCCCAGGATGGTGCTTGGGGTGTCTGTCCAGTTGGAGTGGCCTGTTTGGCCTGTACAGGCTCTGGAGTTGGTTTGGGGGGAGCTATAGGAGGCTTTTCTGGTCCTAGCTGGGGTGTGCTGCCTTTGGCCAGAGTCAGGAACCTGGCTGCCAGTCCTTTGGCGAGTTCTTTGGGCCGGCCGTGGAGGGAGGAGACAGTCGAATCGAGCGCGTCTGCGAGCGAAGTTAGTGCCTGCCTCCAATCCTTCAGGAGGAGGAGCTGGTCTTCAGCTACCGCATTGATCTGCTGGCGAATTGACAGCGTGTTTGGCCTGCTAGGTGTTGGGCCTGAGGGAGTATCAGGCATCTTGTCCGGGGAGGAGAGGGCTCTCCGTTTGTGGGTGTTGCGGTGGAGGGGGTAGGAGTGGTGGGTTCCGAAGGAGGATCCGACTTTTCGTCCCAGGAGGCGGTTCCTGGGTAGGGGACGACCGCCGGGGGGTCGTCCACCTCCATCCGGTGGAGGGTGAGCGCTATCGTGTAAGTAGTATCTCTCGATGTTGGTATATTGGGGGACAGCGTGTCGTCCGGTCCTGCTCACTTCTGTCCTTCATATAAGGGTGCCATGTGTTGGCAAATTCATGGTACGTATACAGACCTCATGGATGATGGATCTCCCAGGTCACGTGAACACCGATTATCTCTTCTACTCCACGACAGAATAATGTCTCTTCCACTCGCCCCAGGATAATATCAATGGCTTGGCAGAACACATGCTGTTCTTGTGTTTCTAATTGGTTTGCTGATAGTCATGCTCGAGATGCGACCTTTGGCCCCTTGAACCGTTCTATTGATTCCTCCTTCCCCTGATCGCCGCACACCACTTCCAGGGTCTGATCACAATGCCTGTTATCCGTGCGATATTTCAAGAAAAATAGCTTTTAAAAAAAAAAAAAAAAAATTAACAAGATGTTGACAATTAATGAAGAATAAAAGAAAGGTATAATCCCGAGAAATGAATAATACAGCTTGCCTGCCAGGAATGTCCTGGGATCATACAACAATACTTTCAGAAGATCGACACCTTGCTCTATCTTCCCAGATAGGGAAGAGAAAGAGTAAACGGGTGTTGAGCCACTCTACCTGCGGATGGACTGCTAGAATCTGGACATCTAATGTGAATTAAGCCACAATACGCAATCCCATTTTGGCTGATTTCGCGACGGAGTTTGCCCGACAGGTCGATGATCCGGGGATAGACGATGATGTCTACAGCACTGCGATACGTGGGAAGTAATTGTCCGACGACGTTACTCCGGAGTCTTCTCCCAACGGCAACGGCAGCTTCATGAGGTACATGTGAGCTCGTGCAGATCCGTGGGGTATGGGGTAGTTATGCCGAAATTCTACCGGGCCTACAAAGACAAATGACGAACTGCATTATAGCAAGATTGGGTATAGCAATGCCGAGGCATACCTTGCTTGCACTGTTGTTTCCTTGATGTTATTCTTAAAGGTGCTGCGCCCTCGCCCGTCATCCCTTCGTTCCGACGACTCATCCCCTAACGAGGGAAAGATAGAAGCAAAAACCAACAGAATGCTTTCTAAATCGGTATTAGCATATGGGCTTCTTTTGCTCAGCTCATTTTCCTTCGCTGCCCAGGACCAGTCATCCTGGTTCGCTCACTGTGAGTCGATTTAGTATTATTATTTGTAATGCAAATGCTAACATGCCCTAGATAACCCGTCAGCGGCATCAAAATGGGCTGCTGCATTGAACCGCGCCAGGGTCATGACGTCGCAGATGACCCCAGAGGAACTCAATAACGTCACGTACGGCTTCAGTTCGGCATGCAGTGGTATGACCGGCTCAGTCCCTCGAGTCGGCTGGGACGGTCTGTGTATGAATGATGCAGGGGAGGGTGTTCGCGGCACTGACTTCGTCAACGCATATGCCGAAGGAATCAGCATTGGCGCGAGCTGGAATGCTGAGCTTGCGTACGAGCGTGCCCGTTACATGGGTGCTGAGTTTCGGAGAAAGGGCGGTAAGATGATAGGAATTCATTGAACCCCCAAGTCTATTAGTATTAGTATACTGACATTATTGATTCTGCCTAGTCAAGGTAGCTCTTGGGCCGGTGATTGAGCCAATCGGGCGTACAGTACTGAATGGCAGAAATATGGAAGGCTTCGGTGCTGATCGTACGTTTCCGTCGCCACGCCTTGAGGAGCCAATTATTAGAACTGATCCTATCTTTCAGCTTCGCTTGCTGGAAAGCTCGCTGCAGCCTCTGTGCGTGGCCTCCAGGCATCTGTCATAGCATCTGTAAAGCATTTCGTCGGCTATGAGCAGGAGCTTGATAGGATGCCTATTGGCGGAAATCCGGTCTCGGTATCATCCAACATAAATGACAAAGACATGCATGAACTGTATCTATGGGCGTTTCAGGATGCTGTTGCTGCTGGTGCTACCAGTATAATGTGCTCATACAACAGGTAATGCTGAATCCAGGGGATGCTACTCCATCTATTAATGTCATCTGTCTCCTCAGGGTTAATGAAACATATGCATGTGAGAATGATGCAGCGCTGAACGGTCTACTCAAGGGTGAACTGAATTTCCCTGGATTTGTTGTCTCCGACTGGTCTGGACAACATTCAGGAGATAGTGCGGCTGCTGGCCTCGACGTCGCCATGCCATCCTCCAGGTGACTATCCCATTGACAGACATCATTATGCTTTTCTAACCGGACGTTCATCATGCAGCTACTGGGATAATGGACAACTTGTCGCGGCCGTCAATAATGGGACACTGAGTAAGGAACGCTTACTGGACATGGCCACCAGGTATTCAAAACGAATTATTAGCTTCCAGACCTTTCTGACGACGATCGAACAGACAACTCGCTGCTTCATACTACGTTTTTGGTGATATAACCTCGTCTCCCCCCAACGGCTATGGACTAGTGACCGATTACACAGGCCCCCATCCTCTCGTCGATGGCAGAGATCCAGCTAGCAAGCCAAACCGTTTGCAGCAAGCTATGGAGGGCCATGTACTCGTCAAGAACACGAACAACGCTTTACCACTACAGAAGCCAAAGATTCTGTCTCTCTTCGGCTACGATGGCCGGGCGCAAATGGTCAACTCCCCGAGTTCCGAGACCCTCTCTAACTACGGATGGGCCTTTGGGGCACAGGTTATGAATGCCAGCGTGGACGCACTCCTGCAGGCGATGGTAGGAGGCAAGGGAGACATTCTACAATCAGCTACAGGCGGGACACTCTTCACTGGTCTAGGGAGTGGCGCCAGCACGCCAGCATACATCAGCGACGTAAGTAAAGCTTCATTGACTGCCCCACTGAATGGATGCTCCTGACACCCCACAAGCCATTCTCGGCTATATCTGATAGGGCCTATGATGATGATACCTACCTTTGGTGGGACTTCAAGTCATGCGAACCTCAGGTCAGTGCTATAAGCGACGCTTGTTTGGTGTTCGTCAACGACGTATCAACGGAAGGAGTGGATAGAGCCGGTCTGGCAGATCCAGTGTCGGACTCTCTTGTGTTGAATGTTGCTGCAAAATGCGCCAATACCATCGTTGTCATCCATAACACGTACATTCGCTTAGTGGATGCTTTCTATGACCATCCGAACGTCACTGCGATAGTGTACGCCCACCTGCCGGGCCAGGACAGTGGGAGGGCTCTCGTGAAGCTTCTCTGGGGAGACAGGTCGCCATCCGGAAAGCTTCCATACACTGTTGCGAAGAATGCATCGGATTATGGCCAACTTCTGCATGGGTCTGGCACACCCGTGAACAACTCACAAAGTAAATAATATCTAACCCTGCTCTGCTCTGCGAACCCCCTACTGACCATCATACCAGGCGACTTCTCTCAACCGTCTCTTTTTGACTACCAATATTTCCAGGCTAACAATATTGAGCCGCGCTTTCCTTTCGGATTTGGATTGACGTATACGACCTTCACGTATGGGAATATCACCGTCTCTTCGACGGGCTTCCAAAACGCATCCACGTCTCCACCAAACCCTAACAGGCGTATTCCCGGTGGCGTGAAATCGCTCTTTGACCCGTTGGTCAGCGTTAGTGTGACGGTGACCAACTCCGGCTCTGTCGATGCTGCAGAGGTGGTGCAGGTCTACCTCCGGTTTCCTGGCGAGAAGACTCATTTTCTGCGAGGGTTCAGGAAGATTGAAATCCCGCACGGGTCAGCGCAGGAGTTTGCCATTGACCTTAGCCGGCGTGACCTGAGCCGTTGGGACGTGACGTCGCAGCAATGGTTGCTGCCGAACGGGACGACGACGATCCTGGTCGGTGCCAGTTCGGCGGACATTCGCGCCAGTGCTACTTTGACCCGGTGACCATCTCGAGTGCACAGTGTAAATATACTTGAAGTAAGATGTTAATCCCATCGCTGGACTGGAGGGAATGCTACTCCACAGGCGTCACCTTCTTGATAACCTTCGCCGGACTCCCCACAGCAACACTAAACTCGGGGATACTCCTCGTAACAACCGACCCAGCCCCAATGGTACATCCCCTCCCGATCTCCACGCCGGGAAGAACGACCACATTCCCCCCAAGCCAACAATCATCCCCGATAGTAATCGGTTTAGCATACTCAATATTATCCCGTCGACTCTGGATGCCGGTCTCATGCGTCGCAGCCAGAATCGATACATTCGGGCCAAACATCACGCGATCCCCGATGGTGACGAGCGCATCGTCGATGATGGTTAGGTTGAAGTTGGCGTAGAACCGCTCGCCCAGCACGATGTTACAGCCGTAGTCGGCGAAGAAGGGCGGTTCAATGAAGACTTCGTCGTCTTTGATTGAGCCCATGAACGAGCGGAGCCAGGTTGCGCGGAGCTTCTGGAGGCTGTCGAAGTCGTTGGTGGCGGGGTCGTCTGGGGAGGGGAAGTAGGTGTTGTAGCGGTGGCACCAGGCGCGGGCTTGGAAGCGGGCTTCTGCGAGTTCGGGGACGAGAGAGTCATATCTTGGAGTAGATTTAGCAGATGGATACGAACAATCCAAGGAGTACCAGTCCTACAGCATGCCAGAGATCATGCGCTCGTATTGCTCGCACCAGGGGATATTCTTCAGTTTCCTGGCTTGCTCTAGTTGCTTTTCGTCCTTTGTTTGGCGCGCGCCGTTCTGTGCGTCTGTGGCCATTGCGACAACTATGGAGGATAGTGATATGCGACTGAATTGAAACCAAGAATCCAGCTCATGGACTGATATCAGGATGGTTTGGGAGCATCGGCTGTCCGCCTATTATTTATGGATGAATCCAGTGGATGCTGCGGAGCAGCCTAGCCAGTCCGGGAAACACTCCCTCCCAACTCGCTAAAATGTACGGAGAAACACTAACGCTACTACATTGAACAGTTGCTTGGCGACTCGGTTGTGCAATGTCCAAATGCGGAATACAACTGCTGAAAGAGGAAATAAAAATAAATGCCTCCACCGGATCGGCCTCATCCCATTTCAAACAGAGAGCAAAAGAGGACCGCAGCCTAGCGTCTAATTGAAAACACCACCAATCTGGCTTCCCGGATTCTAAAAATGGCAGCAAGCACATCACAGCCGCTGCGCGTCCGCCTAATCTGCGACTTCGACGGCACAATCGCGCAGTCCTCCACACTGAGCATCCTGGCCTCGATCGGATATCATCGCAACCCGGCCGCAAGGCCATGGGCAGAGATAACATCGGCCTACATGCGAGACCTGCAGCGTCACAAAGACACATACAAGAACGCCAAGCGACGAACGAAGAAGGACAAGCATGATGGCATCCACGAAGAACTGGCGTACCTGGATAGTCTCCGCCCCGTGGAAAGAGCAAGCATCGAACGGATCGAGGCCGCGGGCGTCTTCAAGGATGTGACGCCGGCTGATCTCTCTCAGGGTGCTACCAAGGCTGTCCGGGAAGGGAAGATCAGGTTCCGGCCCGGATGGGATCGGTTGGTTCAGGATGTCCGGGCGACTGGTGGATGGACGGAGGTGATTAGTGTGAATTGGAGTCGGGTGTTTATCCGTGCTGCGATTGATGCGGCGTTTCCTGCTGCCCTCCTGGCTGGGAGTCCGGATGCGGATTTCAAGATCGCTGCGAACGATATCATGGAGGACGGGTCGGGGGGGATTACGAGGCCCTTCCGGCATCCCGATGGGGGGATCTGGACGGCCGAGGATAAGATGCGTCTTGTGAAGGAGACGTTGGACGGGTCTCCGCGGACTATCTATGTGGGTGACAGTGTGACGGATTTACGGTGTCTCTTGGAGAAGAGGATTGTGGGGATTATTGTCAGGGACGAGGAGATGACCTTCGAACAGAAGGAGTTGAAAGAGATGCTAGACAAATCGGGGATTGTCGTTAAGCATGTGAGCGAGTGGCGTGAAGAGGAGTGGTCTTCGGCTGATTCCAGTCAGTTGTATTGGGCCAGGGATTTTGGGGAGGTTTGTGATAGTCCGCTTTTTGCTCGGAGCTGAACAAGTTGCATACTGCTGGGCAAAGCGAAGGAGACATTTCTTAACATGCTAACATCATGGGATGGTTACTTAAGACTGCTGCCATCCATTCGTTGATCCTTGTCTCCAATCCCTCCTCATCCATATCCACTTGCAATGGCATTCACTGCAGAGCGCAATGATAGATGAAAGACCACAACTGCATGCATGCTATTAGAGAAACAAAACGATGATATGTTGACGCTATACAGTGCCAAGGCCGTATTCGTGAGCAGTTTTCTCCTACGGCAGACCGTAGCTACTGGGCCCGATAAAGCTCGATATTGAGGCAGTAAGGACTGCCCGATTAGGCAACTTCAGAGGTATACAAGGCGGTTAGAGTGCTCGTTGATGGCTCTGCTCAACCAAGTTGTTGACTCCGCTCGTATACAGGCAACATGATCATGATATATGATATCGTGCGGTTAGAGCCATGGCCATCCTTCTGACGACCGGAACAGCCAGATCTACGGATCCCTATGCTCGTCCACGGCCGCCGCTTCTCGTTCCTTTTCCTTCTGCCTCTCCT
Source organism: Monascus ruber (assembly GCA_002976275.1). Taxonomy (NCBI): domain Eukaryota; kingdom Fungi; phylum Ascomycota; class Eurotiomycetes; order Eurotiales; family Aspergillaceae; genus Monascus; species Monascus ruber. Next base: position 2,388,143 of record PSNO01000005.1, read on the forward strand.
CTCTCCTCCGGAAGTACCATACCACCCAGGTAATGCCAGCCTGGACCGGAAACGCCATGATCGTCGAATAGATCCACCCCCTTTTGAACCTCGGGGCCTGCGTAGCCGGGAAGACCACAAGCGGCAGCCACGCGTTAAAGGCGTAAGCGACGCTATTCATGATACCGATGGTGATGGCGCGCTCTTCTGCATCCGCCGCGCAGATCTCGTTGGCCCAGGCCATGGCAAGAGGACCGTACGGAATGGCGATTGGGGAGATGTAGAATGCGAACCACTTCAGAGCGTCCGGGATGGTCCAGACGGCTAGGAGGAGGCTGCTGAGAAAGGCGAAGACGGTGCTTATGGACATTATGGCGGGCCTGGTGCAGAAGTGGTCGGAGATTATGGCGAGGATGACTGTTGAGATGAGTTGGATGGCCTTTTGGCCGGTTGGATAGATGTTCTTAGGACATTAGTTGGTTATGACCATATCGAATTGAGCCAGGATAGACGAGAGGAGAAGGAGACAAGCGAGACTCACGATCTGGTAGACAGAGTATCTTCCGGTGGATTTCATCCAGAGGGCTAATGGGTTAAGACTGGCGCTGGGGCTGTGGTTGATGAAAACGACATACAGTACGGTGAGCAGATAGACCTGACTCTTAGCCTGAAGTACTATGAAGCAGAGAGTCATCCCATGGATAAACCTACATGCCACCGTCCAAAAATCCTCCGGAATGCAGATTTGCCCAGTCTAGTTCGCTGGGCACGGCCGATGGAAGACATACGCTGTATTGCAAGCCCGCAGTCCTGGAAGATGTCAGAACTCGTCGGCGTAGGCAGAAGCCTTATGCATACCTCTTTGGTGAGATAGAATGCTCTCGAGTTGTCCGGACTGTCTATGGACAGTCAGTTCAGCTCAATGACTGCATCACTGCGATCTCACCGGGCAAAAGGAGAAGCCCAGCCAGAGCAATGGGTGTGCTGATGAGGCCGTCCATGATCTATAAACCACCTGTCAGAAGCTACAGGCCACGCGGAATAGCCGACAGGAACCTACGAAAAGCCATTTCCATCCAGGCAAGCCACGCGCTCCGTTCAAACCCTTATGCACGCCTGCTTGCAAGTAACCAGAGAACATCCCTGCCCCGGCAGCAGAGGCATGGAAGACGCACGCCCGCTTTCCCAGCTCAGAAGGCTTATACCACGCGCCTAGGATGGTATGCGCGGCAGGGTAGAAGGTGGATTCAAACAAACCAATGAAGAACCGGACGGTGATAACATGGTTCGAAGTCTTCGCCGCTGCGAGACAGAAGGTCAGCATGGACCATATCAGCTCGCAAGCCGGAACCCAGACCGACGGGCGCAGTTGGGTGAGAATAATCTGCGATGGGACCTGGCCGAGGACATACCCGACTGTCCAGGCCGTGTCGATGAGGTTGAGCTGGTTTCCGCTCATCTGGAGGTCTTCTTTCATGCCGCTCACGTAGGCATTGGAGATCTATCCCCAGGGGATTAGCTGGGGAGGAAGCGAAGCACCGTGGTTAGGGCAAGACAGGACACTCACATTTGCCTGATCCAGGTTCTTGATGAAATACCCCAAGCACAGTATGGAAACCAGGAAGACGTCAAGTTTCCGGATGAATTTGGCTTCTTCGGAACTTCTAGTGGGATCGTGGTCCTGGTGTTTTCTTCTGTCAGCCACCGCTCGACCCATGCCGATGAATATTCGCACCCAGAGATACGTCCACCAAGGCGTCTTCGCTTTCTGAGCAACTGGCGACGTCGAGCGACTGTCCGAAGCCGTGTCTACGCCGACAGCTGCGATGACGGGGTACTGTTTACCAGCCATGTTGCAGTGGCAGCATAGTATAGTGGTCTATTATCTCTGCAGCTCAGGGCACAGCACGTTTTATACGGACGAAGACAACAACCACCCCTCCTTCATCCTCGACGGGAGAATCCCCGATTAGCTGCAGAAACAGGTTCGAGTGACCAGATGCCGGGGATGGCCATTGGGCATGGATCGCGGCAAGGATGTTGATATGGCGCAATGCATCTAGTCTAGATTATTAATGGTGAAGGGATTCCCATCACTGTGAAGATACAGCAGCTCGTAACGATGAAGACAGCTATTTGACTACAGATCAATGACACCCATCATGAGCCGGCCCTCCCGCAGCCTTCTGCACTTTGTTATTCGCATAGCATCGGCCCTCCGTCCAAATCGGCGAGTTGAACTTGGCCAGCCATTCGTACCCATCTTCATCCGGCTCGTCAAAGTACTTGAACGACCAATCCGTCAACCCCAGCCCGAAGCAATGCGTGCTGTTCGGCCGCAGGGTCTTCTGTCCGGAGTCCCAGGTAGCCCACCCGGCACCCCGGATGTTGTACCGCGTCAGCACAACCCTGTACTTCCCCTGGCACTTCGCTGACGGCTCCGTCGGCGGCGGGAAGGGCCGGTTGTGTCGGGCCATCGCGATGTTGTACGTGAACCCGCCGTTGATGTAGTTGCCGCCGAATTTCCAGTTCATCGGGTTCTTGGGGTCGTTGCCGTCACAGCCGTCCAGGATGTGGTTGACGGCTGTATTGCATGCGCCTTCGTCGAGTTTACTGGAGCCTGAGTCCATGGTGACTGTGAAGACGGATTCGTCGGGCGTACCCTCGTTGAAGCTGTGGCTGAACGCCGTCCCGGGGCCTTTGCTGTTGATGCCCGGCACTGCCATGCGGCAGAACTTGGCTGTGCTGGAGTAGAGCGAGTACGCGCTGGCGTAGCCCTTGGATCCGGTCTGCTGGAAGCACTTCAACTCATCGACGATACTGCACGCGGGACTGGTCACGCCCAGGATACGAGCCCGGGCATTGGCGATCGCCCACGTAACGTACGAGGCGATGGCTTCGTGGCCCACTGTGTTCGGGTGGAAGATCTTGCCAATCCCGTCCGGCAGCAGGCTGGACAGGGCTGATTTGGAGCATGCTGGGCCGGTGGGGGAACCGCGTTTTGCCAGGGACACGGATGCCCATTCCAGGAGTCTCGCAAGCCCTCGACGTTCTGCCTCTTGCTCCTCTTCCTCCCGGACGACGGAGATGTTTGAAGATACCTCCATCACAGGGAGCGGGTCCCACTCGAAGTCTTTCTTGTACAAGGTCCCCGGGATATAGGTCTTGTACGTGGGCAGCTTGAAGAAGAGCACGTTGGCATTGCTTGCATCGTCCGGGTTTGGCGAAGAGCCCGGTTCACAGAAACGACCGCTGGTCGCCTCGCCCCAGTCGTCCCAGTTAGCGAAGACGATGGTCGAGCTGGCAGATTTGGCGACTTTGGAGACGGCCGCTTGCAGCTTGGCGTTAGTATTCTTCACCAGCGTGTTGAAGCTCGTCCGATGGGCCGTGGTCAAGAGCAGACTCGTGCTCCCTGCTTGTCCAGGGAACACCCAGTCCTGGTTATAGGTGCAGTCGCTGGTTGCGTTGTTGAAGTACTGCGCATACGACGCAAGCACAATAATTCCATTCTTGCCCATCTTCGAGTCCAGCGAGGTCAGGAGCGATGCAACGTTGTCTTCCAGGATATTATCAATAGCATTCTGTGCGGCACTGATGGTGCTCTGGCAGGTCGACTCGGACGTGACCGACAGCAGGATGCATTTGGTTATGATACTCGTCTGGTGTCTGCCGTCAATTCCGATTCTCAAGCACTTCACTTAGCTAGGCCTCACTCACAAGACAGAGATCATTCCCCCCCGCCGTTAACACGGCCAGATCCAAGCCTGTTGGCAGGTCGTCGATCTGCTTCGCCACGTCCACCGACGTGGCCCCGGAGCACGCTGTATAGGTGAAGCTCTTCACGGAGCCACCGAAAAACTGGTTCATGATAGCCGGGTATGAATAGTCATACCGCGAGCAGGACTTGTCTTCCTTGCGCGAGCTGTATACATTGCCAGATCCAATGCCGGCAGTGAAGCTGTCCCCGACAGCGGCCCAGTTCTTGATCCAGGAAAAGTCCTCAGGATCGGTCGAGGGATCTCGTCTAACGAGCGAGTTCTGTTTCAATGCTGTAGCTGCCACACAGCCCAGAAGCATGAATAGAAAGCCGAAACGCATGATGGCTCTTCCCATCGGGGAGGAGAGACAAGCGGAGAGGAATGGAGACAAACAGTAGGGGAAGGGCTCTCAAGGACAACTTCAGCCTCATAAGAAACCGGCCGACCCTTCGTACAAACAAAGAATGCTTTGTTTCCCTGTAGAGTCCACTTCATGCCGGGGCCTACAGCCTAGAAGACGAACTAATGAAGCCGCCGCTTCAGCCATTTTCGCCGTTGCAACCCTAATGAAACCTGCATGAACAGACTAGCCTAATGCCACACACCCGATTAGCCATGCCCCCCATTCATTAATGGAACCTGTTCAAGAGGCCAGAGTGAAATATATCCGACCGTTTACTCCGAACGAGAGACTTTCACTTCCTCTGGACACGGCTGCGGTGGTGCACTCCCGCTTTGGTTGGTTTTGGTTTCTCAACCCTAACAGTATGAACCTGATTTGCGCTGACAAACGCTGGAAGAAATGTACAGTATGAACAGGCTATTCCAGTGGCTGATAGGCGCAATTCTCCTCCAATTCGCCCTCAGCTGTCCGCCTGAAGGAGAATTCTTCCCTATCCGCCGTGACTCCAACGCAACGCTTGCGAAACGCGGCTACCGAATCTCCAAGGCGGACGGTCTCTGGCCCGAGGGGCGGATTATATACTGCTTTAAAGACACTACGGCGAAAAGTAAACTGGGAAAACTCGTACGCGATGCCTGGGACATGTGGGTGATACGCGGGACGAATCCGCAGCTCAAGATGGTAGAGGGCACATCCGACTACTGCAAAAACACGAACCGGGAAAGCTATCTACTGATCACCTACAACGAAAACGGAATCCTGACCACTACGCCCGGGTATGTTGCTGGACTTGGCGATAAAGGACCGTTGATGAATCTCGATCCAGAGGACGGGATTGCTTCGGGCTCGCGCTATAGCAACGTGGCCCACGAAATCGGACATGCCTGGGGTTTGCTGCACGAGCATCAACGGCCATCGCTGTGGACGAAGGACTATGGTGGCACTGCGCAGACTAATACGTTCCACTTCTACTGTCAGAACATGAAGGACTATGCCACTCTCGCGGCTAGCCACGACATGACCAGGCCGTGTCGGTATCTACGTGCTGCGAACGAAATCAGGTTCAGTGCATTAAACATCCTCCCTGATAACAAAGGAAACGACATGGGTGTCCCGGGTGTTTTGGACTGGGACTCGATCATGATATACGGATCGACTGCCGGCGCAGCGGAGCCGAATGGGCAACCTCTGAACACGCTAACGAAAGCTGATGGCTCTACATTCGGTTACAATGCCTACCCAAGCGAGGCTGATATTGACACCTTGAACAACTTGTACGAGGATGAGCTCAGTGGGCAGAAGATGGGCAGGTTTGCGGCGTTGTGGAGCAGGGCGAATCCTAAGCATGGGGTTTTTTATAAGCGGAATAAGGAATCATCCTGTTCGTAGACTTTCTACCGGTGTGTCAGCAGAAATTAATGGGATTAGTTACTCTGTAACGGTTACAATGTCTTTATTACTTCGGGCTATATGCACTAGGTAGTATGTATGCTGTTCTGTTGTACACTAGAGTTCCTACTAAACCCTAAGACTACATCCAGTTTTAATAATTCCACCATATCCACCAGCAGAAGCGATGCAACTCTGCATCCACCGGTAATTTCAATGGAGCCTAATGCAGTCAGCTTCTTTTCTACCCCTTGTTAATCAACGAGATAATGGACTAGCCGTTTGACTGAATTAGCGGCATGCTTACGTGCGAGTCGACTGGCGGTTTCCCTTCACATCTACCCTATTCCATACTGATCCCCATTCAGAGGGAGGGACAGGGCATTTCACGTCAGAATCAGCGGTAGAATGCATTCGCTTCTTGCCTTTGCCCTGCTCGCAGTGACGGCGACCCTCAATGTCGGGGTCGCTGCGGATAGCAGCAACAACTACACCTGCAGCGCAACACAGCCTTGCACGCTCGGATGCTGCTCAAAGAGGTATGTCTAGCAGCTCTACAGGGCATACGCCGTGTCTGATGGCTGACGTTTTATGTGTGTTGTAGCGGCGTGTGTGGTTTAGGTACACCTTGCCTCCCCTGTGTGGGTGAATAGCTGGAGAATATCAATTCTAAGAAGAATGAAATCCAGGCCCGAATTACTGCTCATCCGATAATTGCATCTCTAGCTGTGATTACAAGAGCGAATGCGATCCGGGATGGGGGATGCAGTGGTCCAATGCTTCTACCTGTCCGCTGAATGTTTGCTGCAGTTCGTTTGGATTCTGTGGTATGTCTATTGCACGGCTAGCGGGAGGACTTGCCATGCATTAACTGACGCATACAATGCTAGGAACAACCGCCGATTTCTGCGGTTCGAAGAAAGTAATCTCGCCTTCATGCGGTGGAACGTCGTCCGATGCACGTACAATCGGATACTACGAAGGATGGAATCTCGAACACAATTGTGGCAGTACGCATTGCAGTCTACTGCTTTATTTACTTCACCTACTTACCGGATACTAATGGTTATGATGGTTATGGCTATTAGCAATCAGCCCAAAGCAGATCCCCTTGGGCTACTACACGCACATCAACTTCGCCTTCGCCTACATCGACCCGGACACATTCCAGATGGCACCGATGGCCCCGGACGTCGCCGCTCTCTATCAAGACGTCACTGCACTGAAGCAGTCACAGCCGGATTTGCAAGTGTGGATTTCCATCGGGGGGTGGTCGTTCAACGATGAGGATCAACCCACGCACTCGACGTTTTCGGATTTGGCTGCATCGGAGTCTGCGCAGAGGGAGTTTTTCGCCTCGCTGATTACGTTCTTGATTCGAAATGGGTTTGACGGCGTTGATATTGATTGGTATTTTCCTTTCCCGCCAAGAGGATGAGATGGGTTGATGTGAAAGACGAGATGCTAACGACTGACGATGCGCCCAGGGAATACCCTGCTGCCCCTGACCGGTCTGGAAAAGAGGCAGATTTTAAGAACTATCCATCTTTCCTCCGGAACTTGCGTAAGGCGCTGGATGGGACAGGGAGGCGCTTTGGCCTTTCGATTACAATCGTAAGTCGTCTCGCATCCGGCGAAGGAAAAAAAGTAGCAGGCCGTCGTTAATGCCATCCAGCCCTCATCGTACTGGTACATGCAACATTTCGATATCGTCGAGATCGATCCTACGGTGGACTGGTTCAATATTATGACCTACGACCTCCACGGTACATGGGACGGCAACGATCCCTACGTTGGCTCTGTTGCGCTGGCGCATACGAATCTCACCGAGATCGAGCAGAGCCTGGAGCTGCTCTGGAGGAATCACATCGATCCTACGAGAGTAAACCTGGGTCTGGGGTTCTACGGCCGAAGTATGCTTTCTTCCCCCCCCCTTCGCTCCTTGCCCTGCACCCGCTCTATTTCTCAACAAGATACAGGCTTTACCATGTCCGACTCCAGCTGTATGTCTGCCGGATGTCCGTTCTCCAGCGGGGGCAAACCGGGCCCCTGCACCGCAACATCAGGCATTCTATCAGTCGCTGAAATCCGGGACGTTATTGCATCCGGCGCAACGGTTACATTGGATGCAGCCGCCGCTGTCAAGATTGTGACTTGGGATACCGACCAGTGGGTCTCATACGACGATGCAGAGACGATGAAGACGAAGATTGATTTCGCGAATCAACATTGTCTGGGAGGGTATGTTTTCTTTTTGCTTCCTGCGGCATATTCGACCAGCTAATAACACCCGACTAGGACTATGGTCTGGGCTATTGATATGGATAGCTCGAATGGAAGCAGCATCGACGCTTTGGGATCCGACTTGAGCCGGCAGAAGAGTCCCACTTATTCGAGTCAGAATATGACGACTGGGGAGGATGTGGGATGGAGCTAGTCCTGCAGGCCGTGCAGGATTTCTTCTGCATAAGTAGCATTACTTCGTATCCGGCCGTAGAATCCATTTGTTATAGCGTCAGCCCTAGCAGGCGCTAAAATCAACATGCAGAGCCGTCTAATTAAGTGTAATTAATACTATCATGTATGAAGCTTTTTAAACGGCCCGCGTAGACTAATTTTGCCCTAATTCTTTAGTACTTCTACAACTTCAACGATTTTTATGAACACTCTCTGCACGCTCCAATTGCCTTCCTGCCCTGAATCAATTCGGAGTGAATAAGCGGCATAAGGTTTACTTGGGGATACTCTATTGTTTCATCCGGCGAACTACTACAGCAGGTCTTCCGCCTCGATGCAACCTCAACTCACGCCCAATTCCTCGCGAGTTCCGGGAAATTACAGGGTGCCGTCGGGATGCATGAGCACTGGCAAGAGGGCTTGCCTGGATAAAGCGAATCCAAAGATGAAAGGGCGGGGGGCTTTACATGTGAAGAGAATTCCCACCCCCAATTGCTACTAGTGATTGTACCGATGCAGATGTATCTTCTTCAGCAGCAGCAGAAGCAGCATAAAGGACTGCAAGAATGAAGATGCATCTCAGTCTTTCCCTTGCCGCCGCGGCTGGGACATGTCTGGTTCAAGCCCATGGCTATAGCCATGGCTCCCCCGTGCAACACCACCACCGACGGGCAACGACGACAGCGACGACAGCGACGACAACGAGCTCCGTGCCAGCGTTAACGAGCCCGGACAAACCGACCATGACGGGGACTGTCAGCAACTGCAACAAATGGTATGATGTCGTCGAGGGGGACTCGTGCTGGAGCGTCGAGCAGGCATTCGGCATCACCCAGGAGCAATTCCTGGCTTGGAATCCGGCCGTGAGTTCGGATTGCGAGACAAACTTCCAGGTGGGCGTTTCATACTGTGTTGGAGTTGGCCCTGCGGTGTCGCCGTCTGCAAGCAGTAGTTCTGCTTCGGTTTCGACTTCCACTCCATCCACGACGGGCACGATCACCTCCAATTCCACAGCTACTACGCCTTATTCCACCCTCACCTATAATACAACTACCGATCCAGTTACAATCACGGATTCTACCTGGCCTCCGACCCAAACGCAGTCCGGACAGCCTAGCTACTGTGTGTCTACTATCCTCTGGATGTGCAGAAGCGGCCAGAACTGACCGGAATCATAGGCAATAATTGGTACCAGGCCAACCAGTATGACGATTGCAAGAGCATCGTGTTCCGGTATTCCACATGGATGGACATGGATGATTTGTGAGCATCTCACCTCCCTCTGTCTTCCCCGGAGTTCTTAGGAAGAAGAAGTTGACTTGGACAGCCTCGACTGGAACCCGTCCGTTGGAGAGAACTGCACGAACATCTATTACGGATACTGGTACTGCGTTGGCATTCAGCCGCAAACCTCGTACAGTGACAATGGAACGGCCACGTCGCTGTGGTATCCCACCTGGACATACACTGCTCCAGAGGCGATGAATACCTCGTTCTCCCCGAGTCCTGTGCAGAGCGGCATTGCTGCGGATTGCCAGGACTACTATATCACAGATACAGTGCGTGTGCCCTCCGCTTTGAGTCTGTGACGCTCAACTGATGATGTAGAACGATACCTGCACCAGCATCGCCTCCTCGCTCGGCTACCTGACCGAGGACCAGTTCATCTCGTGGAATCCGGCCGTCGGACCAGACTGCTCTGGAATCCAACCGGGATACTATTACTGCATCTGGAACGGGACTGCAAGCCCCATGCCGTCGACGACGACCGTTCTTCCCTCCCCCGTGCAGACGGGCATCGTCTCGTCCTGCACGGCATGGTACCAAGCTACGGATGGAGACGACTGCGATTTGATCGTGGATGAATTTGGCACTTTCGCCAAGTCAGACTTTATCACCTGGAACCCGGCCGTGCAGTCGGATTGCTCTGGTCTTGTCATTGGCGACTACTACTGTGTAGCTGTTCCTGGGACGCCGGCGACTCGAACCGCATCTGCGAGCCCTATGCCGACGCCTTCTACGCCGGCTGGTACTGTCTCTGATTGTGCAGACTACTGGTTGGTGGGAGAGTATGTTGCTCTTCCGAGTCCCCTTGGCTGTGTCATGGATCCCTTTGCTAATGAATGAAAGGAATGATAACTGCACGACGATTACAACGGCCAGCGGCATCTCCCTCGATGACCTGGTGGCCTGGAACCCTTCGATTAAGCCGGACTGCAGTGGTTTGGCTCCGAATACCTATATTTGCGTGGGTGTTCCCAGCAATATAAGCACAACCTCCAGCTCCTCTCTTTCTTCATCTCCCACTGGAACAATCACTGCTCCAGTCTCGACCACTCCCACTACAACCTCCACAGCTACCGGAGCGACTCCATCGCCAGTTCAGGTACGCATGGAATTCTAGCATCCATTTCGATCCCTCTTACCCCCTCGGGGAACTAACCCCTGTAGACGGACATGGTCAACGGCTGCATCCGCTTCTACTACGTCCAACCCGACAACGACTGCTACGACATCGCCCTGGACGCCGGGGTCTCGCTGTCAGACTTTTACTCGTGGAATCCCGCCATCAAGTCGGATTGCTCCGGTCTCCAGGCAAACGTCTTCGTCTGCGTTGGGGTGTCGGGATACGCAACGACCATTACTACGGGCACGCCGATACCTGTGACTCCCACGCCTACTCAAGTGAGATTTCTTTCTTTCTTTTTTTTTTTTTTTTTCCTCTTCTTCTTCTCTATCCGTGAGTGAGAGTGAGTTTCAGCTGACGAGATCCAGAGCGGAATGGTCTCCAATTGTCGTCGTTTCTACGATGTGCAGAGTGGAGATGGATGTCCTGATCTTGCTTCTGAGGCGGGCGTTGCTTTGACGTGAGTCTTCTACCACATTCTCTCTGGTTTATAGGTGCATCTGTGAGGCTTTACTGACAATGGTGCAGAGACTTCTACAATTGGAATCCAGCCGTCAGCACAGATTGCTCCGGCCTACAGGCTTCTGTCTTTGTATGCATCGGGACTGCTGGGCCGATCACAACCATCACCAGTGGGACTCCGATAGCTGCAGCTACAGCAACTAGCTAGTAGATTTATTGCTATTACTTTAAATCATTAATGCTCAATATAATACATGAAACTAGAAACAAGGCATGGGGAGATCCCGGTCACATCCACTAACCCTCAACACCCACCTATCCTGCTCCTCCGCCCTCTCCTTCAACCGTAGATACAAAGACATCGGAACGCAGAGATCCAGCTGGTTCCATTCCCGACTAGCTGCGAGAGATTCCAGCGGCGCGAGAAATGCTCTCGTACTCACGTTGGCTGCTACGTGAGATCGATCCAGGCACATTGTTAAGCGCAGCCGGCGCACGTTGCGGAAGGAATGGGTGAGGAGCTCGAAGAAGGCTGGATATACCGTTGCCCAGTCCCCGGGCAATAGTTCAGTTTCTGGATCAGCGGAGAATGTGGCAAGATCCAGCGTAAAGGCGATATCCATGGCCGTGATGAGAGAGATATAGTCTGGCCGGAGAAGTCTGGATATGCGGAAGACTGTATCCATCGCGAAACCGGTGACGAAGACATTCGTACCGTAGAGGACCGGGATGGCTTCTTCGTAGCTGATTTCATGAGCTTCTTTGCATCCCGAATAGAATAGTTCAAAAGAAAAAACGATTAAACTGACCCCATCTGACAACACCTCAACCACCCCACATCCCCAATCTTCCTTCTTTGAGGGAGAGATTCACCTTTTCGTCGCACGAAAAACGCTTTGTCAACTGTTCCCGGACAATGATCATAGTACCGATCATCCACGAAGGAAGGGCAGTCGCTCATCTCACACACGCAATGCCACCATAGCCAGCGCGGAGGATTCTTCTTCATTTCCTGCCGCTTCATTTCCCGCCGCTGCTGGAGATGGATCGAGGGTGCCCTGAACCCATAATCAACATGCACGCGTCGACCGCCCATCACCTCCTTATAGATCAAGTACCTGACATCTCGCGGGAGTTTCGCGAAAAACAGACTCTGATATTGTGGATTGCGCGGGCGTGTACCGCCTAGCTTGCGATCCCGCTGTTCTGGCGGTGGAATAGGGAGTTTCCACCATTTCGTATGTTTGGGGTTGATTTCGCAGGTGGAATCATCGATTCCTACTGCATTTGGGTCCATGCGGGAGATGGGGTAGCGGGGGGATTTGTCTTTGTCTTTGTCTTTGTTGAGCAGTTTAGAGATGATATTGGGTGCCATTTTGGTGGTTGTTGTTGTTGTCTGGATGGATGGAGGATGGAGGATGGGACGTATGCGTAGATTCTATAAAACCCTAAGCGTGTATATATCTAAATCTGTCAAGTCAAGGTATTATTATTGCCATTTCAACTGATCGTTGAGTATAGGAATAATTGCTTGCAGTGGGTCTGCTACAGTGATAATTTCCCTGATGTTACATAGCCTGAACCTAATGCTACCTTTGTCTGCAAAGGAGTAATATATTTTACCAGGTATGTGTAAATAGAATAAACAATAAATATATAGACAGGTTGTATAGAGCCATTAATTCATCCCATTAGAATATTTCCAATCCCCAAACAGCCAAAGCCAGCATCAGCGCATATATCAGAAGAGACCAATACGGTCGACTCCGACCAGATATGGACGTCACAGCATTCTTAACGCCGACGGTCACATTTGCATCGGCGAAATTAGCACCGCAGACCTGGTTCAATCTATGTGCCGAGGGAAGATAGGTGTTGACGAGCGGTTGCTGCTTCACCTCAGCCCATTGCGCGAAGACGGCCATCGTGGCCTGGAGACATTGGCTGCAGCTTGGACTGCTCGCGTCGGTGTAATATGTTCCCAGAGGGAGGAAGTAGACGCTGTAATCGTCCGGGTTGGACGCATTCATCACTGCATCGACGAAGCAGTAGTTCCCTGTCTCCTGGTTCATGAGGCACGACGTATTATAGATCGGCTGGTACGTAATCATGTCCGTGTACGCGGTCATCACGAGCGGGTTGTTATTCTGGTAATCCGGACCGCACGCGTCGTCTTTAAGCAGCTTTATAGCGAGGTCGGTTGTGATCGTCGAACATCGACTAAGTGACGCTGCGCACGACGTATCCAGTATCGCTGAGATCTTCGCTGCCGAGGTCAGGGAGTGGAAGAATGAATTAGAATTCTCCAGGAGCATGGAGACGGCGTGGCAGTTCGTGAAATCGGGGTTGGAGAGAAAGTCGGAGAAGAACTGATGGCAGTTGCTGGTCAAGGAATTGCTTTGCATGTTAGTATCGAAGGGAACCGGCATCGTAAAGGAGTCGTTCGACGCGGTTGTCGATCTTGCAGCCAGTGATGACCAGGTTTCCTCGTCTACTTCATCATCATCATAGACTATCGTGTCGTCTGTGATGCTGTCTGGAATGTCTCGCTGGGCAAGTGCTCCAGCAGAAAGATCCAATGCAGAAGTGGGCGAATGCGAAATAAGAATAAACATTATTAGGACGAAGCAAAGCATTCGAGTAGCCCTAACTTGGTTCGTAGACGCACGGCTGGAAGCATGCCGATACAGCCGCAACTTCTCGCCGGGTAACGAAGCATGGCGAGAGAAAGGAGGGAAAGGAGAAGAGGCAGTGCAAAGTAAAAACTGTGTGAGATGAAGACTGAACGGGCAGCCAGGAAAAGGACAGACTCGAGGTGCCTTCATCGTAGGACGCCGCAGGATATGAAGGAGTGACTTTGCGACTCGCCAGAGGGGCTATGCAGGCTAATCGAAACAGCCTGAGAGCAAGAGACTGTGCATGACAAGCAGTGACTAGACTCAGGGGATCATAGTCTGCTGCGATTTTCTGCTTCCCTGCTTGCTGCCAGCAGGTTGAGCACGGGAGGATGGCTATGGAACGGGTCGACTCTGCCGCGATGACATGGCCATTTAGGAACAGCGGGAGAGCGGCAGTCTTATCTGCGTCTGCTCTGTGTCCAGCAGCTACTATCAGAGGGGCTCTAGGGGCATATTAATTAGGCTTCGGCTATTGCAGGACTATGGCCGTAGTGCTAGCCAGGGCAGGGATCGGGTGGATGGTTCAACCACAGAAAGAGATGCTGCAGAGTCTGTTTCTATTGGACCCTGCCGCTTGTTAATATCTGCAGATAATAGCAAAAGGGGTCGAAGCACGGAGTGTGACAACTTCATAGCGACTTGACTTGACAACACGGTTGGTACTTCCAATAGTCGCATCGTAAAAAACAATAGCCATGGGCAATAGCATCACCAGCGCGAACCATCCCCGGAAGCACTGGTAGTATTTTCAGGGGTGAGCCCAGACCGATCGGTCGAGAGCATTCCACGAAAAAAAGACGGCGCCAAGGTGTCTATTAATATCGACTTTAATATCGACTTTCATTCATGCATCGGCGTCTATTGAACTCTGTGGCTTGTGCGTGAAGATCTTGGGCAAATGGAAATATTGACGAGCCTGCTCACTTCTCCACTGAAGGGGAGAGGATCTGCGGCTCGATGAAAAAGTAAATGAATCCGTTTCCCTTGATCTACAGAGACGTAGGTAGTAAGACAAAAAAGACAGCAGTCAATGCTTATCCACACATGAAGGCCAGAAAGACGCAAAATAATCCAATGGATGTAAGATAAAGCCAAAGCTAATCCAGTGATCTCGTAAAATAGCAGCAGTAAGCCAGCATTCCGACCCATACTCACTCTTAACAATGGCAAAAGGAAATCCAAGAACAATAGATCCAATAGTTCAAAAAAAAAGCCCAGAGTATATTCTCCAATTAACCATCATGATTAGATTCATTTCATTATTCGATAATAATAGGCTTACTGTTGGAAGCCCAAGGATATATGCATGCGTAATACCGAGACTCGATTGACTTCGAGGAAAGCCCTAGTGATTTCCAAACGCAACGCCAAAAAGGCTGCGTTGTTCGGCCGAACCTGACTCGTCGCTGGAAATAGTACTCTGGCTCCGGGCAGCGTCTCTTTCCCGTTTGATGCGGAAATACGCCAGTTTTGCAAAGCGGCCTAATTGAGCCCAGAAGTGTCGGCCGGCAGGATGCACCGCAATGCGCTCTAAAAGATCAGCCGTCGCCTCCCGTACTGTTTTCTCCGGGTGAAACAGGCCCATGCTGAGATAGAACAGACCCGCCTGGTTTTCCGGGGCAACGATCAGAAGTTGGCAGATGCCGCTGTAGTCCTTGACTGCATGCGAGAATGCGGTATAGATGGCGCCTGCATCGGCCTGGGGTAATTTCAACGTCCGCAGACGATCATGGTGGTGATGTAGGTCCAGCGATTTTATCGTTCGTGCAGGACCATACATGGAGACAATGTCTTGGATATATGCAAAATAAGACCGCGTACTACGCCAACCTTCGATCCTGGACACTGAAGCCGCAAGCTCACGTCGTTTTGACAGTTCGTCGGGCCAAACATAGCCATGTCCACTCAGACTCGAGGGATCAAGGGGATCTGCTTGGACTCCGCTAGGACTATCGGGCGTGACCTCTTCGCCTGGCTCGACAACCAGCAGATTCGAGGCCCCGTATACTGCCTCTTCAAAAGCAGCCGCAACGCGGGTAAATTTGGTTATATACGCGCGCATTTTCGCTCTGACGGTATTCTCGCCATGGCGATTCGTGATGCTATGCCATACGTCTTGCATAAACTGGGTGTCTCCGGTCGGGTCACCCTGTGAGTGTGAGGAAGAAGGAGGCGGATAAAACGAGCTCTGTTGCTGGAAATACAAAAGCCCTTCTGTCACCGGTGCTGGCTCGATGTGGTTACTAATCTTCATTCTACCCGTGGAGACATCGCACAGGAGATCCCACCACTCGGGGTGGTTGGCGAACGCGGGATTTGTCACTCCCGCAACAAAGCCAGGGACGTTGAGCAGGTCGTCGATCTTGGTCAGGTCAGTATAGGGAAATGCATGCCTGGTAAACCCACGCAATATGCCCCCAGACGCAAGAGCGCAAGCAGCGAGGACTGTTTCGGCTACTTCTCCTGACGGTCGATTATGTCCGAGGAACACCACCCGCTTCTGGGTAAGCATTGCGTTGATGAGAACGATAATAGGGTGAGTGAAAGGTCCACTCGTCGTGAGGTGAGGATGTATGGGAAATGGATAAGCCGGTGAAGTCGTGAAAGTCTGTATGAGTTTAATAATAGAGAAGTCCCCCACTGTCTCCGGCCAAATTACGGTCGGTATTTTAACAGGAATGGGTATGTCATGGTAGACAACTTTGGACTCGAACTCGTGAGTATCTCTGGGAAGTGTATAGCGATGAATCACCCTCTTTGGTGATGGCGGAGAGTGCATTTCGGTTGGAATTCCTTCGTCGGCCAGCCGCTGCTCGACCATTCGCTCGAACTTTTCGATAAACATATCCTTCGAGGCGCTGGCCTGCAGTAACTGGCGTTCCAGGAGAGAGAATTTGGGCATCAATGAGAGGTCCATGGCATTAACGGCATTATAAAGCGAAGCCAGAGTTTCCGGGTATGGGTTCTTAAAGTAATCATCAAGTGCTAGAAGAAGCAAAGGCTGAATTTCTTGCCGTCAGTTGGACAGGACTTCTAGGAAAGTATCAAGAGCGTCAACCTACTTTATATATATGAAGAAACGAATGGCGCGTGCATATTGCCATGGCTTTGACGATAGCGCCTCTATATTGACAGGGTTAGTTTCAGAACTACCAAACAGAGCCGGATGTGAAAGGCAAGGTCAGAAAAGACATACCGCTTGACCGTATGATCCTGCTTCGTATTTACAAGATTTAGCACATACATCAACGGCGGCCCTTCGCTGCCTTCGTCATCGTCACTGCTTTCAGCCTCGCTGACAGCCGTATCGGAGCCATCATTCAGACTACCGTCGGGATCGTCATCTTCATGAAGGGCTGTCGCCCTAGCTTTCTTCCTCGCCTCCTTCTCTTCAAGGGCTTGCTCCTCTTCCGGCGTTGTATCCTTGTGCAAGAAGAAGATGGTCCAATCCTGGCTTCTCACATGCGTCTGATCAGGAAGCATCAATTCCGCCAACATGCTCTCATCGCCGCTGATGGGGGCGGGATATTGGTGTTCCATTATCGGGCCCCGATCGATATGAAACGACGCCACAAGGATATATTCCACATGATGCTCGTCTGAATCCAGAGGATACTGAGACTTGTAACGCCGTTGTTTCGAACTTCGGGCCGTGCCACTGCCCAGAGTATGATGCAACGATGACTGGGACGTATTCGGCGATTGTCTCATCAAAGAATCAGAAGAAGGAAGCCGTTGTAACCCGTTGGGCTTCGACAGATTCGACGACGCCGTAGAGGGAGGAGCTGAATTACCGGACTCAATGGTCGAGGGCCGGAATGGGAGCGATGTCGTAGCCATGATTGCTGGGTGGGGGAAATTTCACGATGGAGGCGGCTCCCGCAAGCTGATCGATGATTATAGTAATAGTCGCATAGTCATTCAATTCATCTTAGGATCCTAATTATAGAATTGGTACTTTAATCAGCGGACTGTCCAGGAGTAGGGCGGATTGCGGTTCAGGGGGGGGATACTGGGGGCGTTGAACAGCACGTACGTCACGGCTTTGGAAGCTCAAATAAAGAATTGGGGAAAGATAGCAAATAAACAGAACCAAATTCATTATATCATCACTACTACTGCATCCTGACGCTTGCCAATGGACGCAAATCGATGCAGAGGCTCCCTGAAGCTCATGTGTTGTCGGGATGTTCCCCGCACGTGCTGCCGCCACGGACAAAGTGTTGATCCGTTTGTTTACAGCATCTACATCATCGCCAGCTGCAGTCTTGGCTGTTAATTGAAGCATCCAGGACATCGCTAATTCAGTCTAGCTACTGTCTGCATTGGATCGCAAGACTAGTTTCTTCAGTCTCCAGTTTCCATCGGCACCATGGCATGCTTCCCCGTGTTTTCTCCGTTGGCGGTCACTATCAGCTAACAGGGCGATACACAGGTGACTTCAAATGCCCCATTCAAACCATCGCCATTGTCGTTCGGGGGGGGCCGAAGCTCTCCTTTTCGTCGGCCCTCGACACCAAATTCCCCGCCCGCAGGAATGCGACAGGGGACTCCAGGAAGCTCCCCAGGCAGATACACCCCGGTTCAGTCGCCAAGCAAGCTTAATCAGTCGTACACAGCCAACGAAAACGAAACCTCTATAGAGACAAATGGGCCGATTCCTCAGCCTAGATTTACCGGAGAATTACCCCCGTTGCCTACCAAAGGAGCTAGTTTGCCCAGCAGTCCATCCCGAATGGCGGTGCCCAAATCCAACAGTATGACGCCTGCACGGAGTGACGCTGCTACGAATTTGAGCGCCGCACAGCTGAGAGAGATCCGTGAAGCATTTCAAGTTCTTGACAGGGATAATGATGGGTTTGTGAATAGGGACGATGTGGCTGACGTGCTTGCAAATCTGGGTAGGTAACACAGATCAGGCAGGATACCGAATTGCCAAAGCTCAACTCTAATCCATGCAACCCTGACTAGGCCAAGACCCGTCGGCATCTGCTATTTCGCGATTCTTTCTTCCAGGAAGCGACCAGAAGATCAACTTCCCCACATTCCTCAATACCCTATCCGCATTGATGTCATCTCTTTCGTCTTCCCAGGAACTACTTAACGCCTTGGCCGCATTTGACGACGACGATAGTGGTCAGATTGACGTGCAGGAACTGCGGGAAGCTCTGCTTCACACATCGCCAGAAGCCGGTGAGAAACCGCTCACTGAACAGGAGGTCAATCAGGTCATGGCAGGTTTTACCGGACGGAGAATTTTTGGCGGGAAATATTCGAGAAACAATGGAATCAGCGGAGGAGGGAAACGGGGTGAGGTATTCAAGTATCAAGAATTTGTCGGGACTGTTGTAGGCGGAGCGGCGAGCGGGGCTGCAAACGGACCGCGAGGAATTGATGCAGCCCAAGGCTGATTTGGAGAGATCGAGCGTCCATATATGTGGTGCCTTTTCATCAGAAGGGTTTGGGTTCAGGACGGCGTTTTGGATGGTTCATCTTTTCCTGTTTGTCTCTGCCTAGCAACGGAGTGTTATGTATGAGAACCGAGAAGAAGAGGAATGAATATGAATGCCAATGATTATAAACAGAGCCCTTCTGTGTAAAATTAGATAGCAGCAATCATTATGCAAGAAAATGAAGCAGTGATGGCTGCGGGAGTTGCTGGAAGAGAGCCATGGTGGCTGTTGTCTAGCGATAACAGGCATCACCAGGGAATCACGAGGGGCTCGGCGCTCCAACACAAACAGTGGAGGAAAAGCAAGTCTTCTAAGCACAACAATGGCCATCCTTGCCCGTCTTTCCTGACGGGCCTCTCTTCTGATTTCTCACACTGGTGACGAGAGGACGCTTCAACACATCCATTCTCACTTCAAGCAATCGTCCACAATTGATTAATACCGACGATGGCCTCCAATCCACCCCAGCCACCGTCGCACCTCAGCTCCGCGGCCTTCGCAGCACCCGCTTCCCCGCGTACTATGCGAACAATTCGGAAAATCCAGTCTCTCCAGACGCTCTCGTCGACTTCTTCAGGTGGGAGATCCCAGGCTTTCAACCGGCCTACGGCGCGAATTCCGCAAGGGTCGGGACTTGAGTCCTCAAGGCCCGGACAGATTGGTTCGCTTCGTCGGGCGAGATCTAGCAGCGCTACTGGACTACGTGATGGAGCCCCCGCCCAGAAACAGAGTAGATCTTCGAGAAGATCTGGCTTTGGGGCGAGAAGGTCTGTCCTAGAAACTCTTTTGAGAGACGGGCCGCCAAATGGAAATCTCTTGGAAGGACTGCAAGAGTTGAGATATCTCGTACTGTCTGCGAGGGTTGATGCAGACACTGATGGCATGGTATGTTATTCCCCAGGTTAAATTGACTGCGAGAGGATTAATCGGTTTCTTTTCTTCTCGAACTGACGTTGTCTCTTACAGTCTCCGTATCGGATCTACCTGTGGCTCGCTCTTCTTGATATTCCTCCACTCCCAACAGACGAATATCTCTCCCTGGTTCACCGCGGACGTTCCCCGGCATATCAAAAGATCCGCAATGACACGTTCCGCACTCTAGCTACGGACAATCTCTTCAAACGCCGGGTTACTGAAGCAAGTCTCATCCGGCTGCTGAATGCGGTCGCGTGGAAGATCCACGATACAATAAACCCCCAACTTCCGAGCGTAGATGCATCGCCGCGTCGACGTTCGAGGCAAACCACTATCAACCCCCCACCAAAGATAGTCGAGGAGGATGAGTTCGATACTGCGGTCCTGTCGACAGGCAGCACTCAGGATACGAGCGAACTCACAGAATATGTGCAAGGCATGAATGTAATGTGCGCACCTTTCCTCTACGCAGCCCGCAGTGAAGTCGAGGCATTTGCGCTCTTCCACCATTTTGTCACGCGCGAATGCCCTGCCTATGTCCGCAGTACCATGGACGGGGTGCACAGAGGCGTCAGACTGGTTGATCGCTGTCTTGAAATCATCGAGCCCAAATTGGCTTCATACCTCTTCTCAAAGGGCATGCATGCCGAGTTGTACGCGTTTCCGTCCGTACTGACGTTCTGCGCTTGCACGCCGCCTCTTCCCCAAGTACTTCATTTGTGGGATTTTTTGTTCGCGTATGGGCCTCACTTGAATATCCTGTGCATTGTCGCACAGCTTATCCGGATGCGGGATACGCTTCTTAATAGTCCGAGGTAGGTTCGATATATTCAAGTCAATCAAATCCAAAACAACAGACAACTAACTAACCATGAAAACCAATAGTCCCAATAAGATCCTCCGGTCGTTCCCCTTACTCGACGCAAAAGAGATAATAGCCTTGACCGTGCTGATCGTTCGCAAGATTCCCGACGATCTCTACGTGGAGCTGGTCAAGCATGCGAAATGAGCTTGTTTCAGTTGTCATGAATCGATTAACCATCAGGCAGCACCGTTTCCGGTGTCTTCTTTTTCTCCGATTACTTCCTTTTTTAATGTTTGGTATTTTCGGTTATCTTCTTTATTTTCTACCGAGTCTATTCGATTCGAACGAAACGGCACGAAGGAGAATTGGGAAATGACCATGAACGAGATGGAATTCAATGGAATGGAATGTTCAAAATTCAAGATGAGACGATAAGTATGATTATTGATTTTAACGAGCTTAATGATAGATGATAATTGGCGACTTTGTTTGTCAGGTATTCTACCTATTTATTGAGGTCGAGTCATGCCGACAACGGCAGGTCTGTATGTATGTAAGCATGCAATAAAATAAAAATAATGTCATCAATGAACCACTTCCATCTTCTCCCTAATATAACTTCCAAAATCGCTATGTTATTACAAATCTCACACGGAATGATTATAACCTCAGAGCAAAACAAGCACGCTAAAAAACTAGAGTAGAAAGCTAGAAAGCTAGGAAGCAAGCAAATTATCCCCATGCCTTGGATATACCGGACCCATTTACGACGAGTGGATGCCGATACATAGATTTTGCTTTTGCTTTTGCTTCTTCCCCTCTTGATCCGGACTGTGGTATCTCTGGTTTAGGCTTTGGCTTTGGCTCCTGCTTATCATATTGTTTATTATTATCATGATTATACTGGCGTTTATAATCGTTTTTCGTGTTGCTGTTGTGTTTCTTTTCTTTTTCTTAAGTATCAAGTTTTCCTCGCGAGGAGGGCATGGGTAATGGATGGGCGGGAAAGAATTAGGGTTACTCACTTTGTCATTATTACCGGAGATGTTCTGTTGGGCTATTTGCTCCTTGGCATATAATGTAGGATTTGAATCAGGTCCGTTTCTCTTCTCCCCCGGAGGACCGGGGTCTTCGTCTCCGCCTGCGTTGCAGTTCCCGTTTGGATGGGGGTTAGCTGGGACTGTTTGCTCTGTCGTTTCGGGTTGAGGTGGGCGGGTTTTTTCTGTATTCGGGGTAGGCTGTCTATAGGTCTCTGGTGAGCTGGGTTTGTGGAAGAGGGGTCCTTGTTCTCCTGTATTTGTGCCGGGGTTGATATCTTTGGGGGATACGGGATGCTGGGAGAAATGGTGGTTTTGAAATTGTTGGCCGTGCGGATGGTATATTTGATTTCGAGGCTGCATTGGCATCGTTGTAATGATGTATCCATAGCCGTATCCATGACCGTGTTCGATCTTGGGGTGGTAGTGGTAATTCCCGGTGTTTGCTCTGTTGATCAGGATGTTGTTCAGGGGTGCTTCGTGCAGGGCCTGTATGGGAGAGGGAGGGTACGAGAAAACAGTAAACGCCATAGGATCGAAGACGGGGGGATGAGGCACCGGTGATGCTGGGATAGAGTGCACCTGGTGTACTGGTGGTTCTGCGTAGATGCCGGGAACATGCCCGTATGGGCGAGATGTGGTGCCCGGCGGCCCAATCATAGATACAAAATCCCTAGACTGGTATGTTGGGCTGGATGCGTGCATTACCGGGGTTCTACAGGATAGAATATTCATAGTTAGCACAGCGAGATACAATCAATAGAAGCATATAGTATAGAAAGGCCTCGTCCATTGTACCGACACAGCAACGTACCCCGGAGATAATGGGGGATAGGCAGGCATGGATAGATTCCCGGCAAGTCTCCTGGGCGAGGATGACGCGTAATGGCCCTGGTTGAACATACAGGGAGGGCTCTTCGTCGGCCCGGCAATAGGCTGAGTGGGAGAGCTGGTTCGTGCTAGAGTGACGACCAGACTCTGTCCGTCCCAGCCGTGGGTGGAGAGTCTATCTGGAGGTACCGTCAGCAGTCCGTCCGTCTCTCCCTCGCTCTCATGCATGATGACGGCCTTCACATACGATATGTGCGCCATGCCTCATCCTCATTCTTGACAATGATCTGGCCCAGTCCGGTAGGATATCCCTGCTGGTCATCGTATACCACGGCCTGCCGGATATGCAGCGCAGTCTGACGCACGAGGTCCTTCAATTCTTGCCATCGACAATGAGCTGGAATCTGCATTCTCAGTAAGATTTGTAGCCGCATTGTAAAGCAACAGAGAGCTTACCCCCTGGAGAAATAATACGAATTCATCATTAGGTGCTCTTGGTCTTGCAGTAGAACCCTTTTGACGCGTGGCCGTCAGCGAGGGCATGGCGACGTACAACTAGGTGATCTTATAGAAATCCTGAGAATCCAGAGCTTCTTCGCGATTCGAAAGGCGACTGTGTCGGGAAAAAGGGAAAAAAAATAGCTGGAAGTAAAGAATATGGAGACAACGGGGACGACAGCGGCCGGATAAATGTCCCTCAAAGAACGGAGTCCAGTCAACCAAAGTATCACTTAATAATAAGTAATCCACACCTCACAAACTGCCACAGAAATAAACAGTTATACAGGGAGTCAGCTCTCAAAGGCCAGGAATAGTAACATAAATTACCCCCATCAGCCGAGACATCCTCCTCCAGGAGGCACCAGGGTCGATGCAATAGTATACATGCATTGTATGCGCAACACACGCAGCCCGGTTCATTTGAAGAGGGCTTCTCCAATATCTCCGTAGGGAGGGGGGAAAATTATAAAAATAAAAAAAAATAAAAAAACAGTGATGGGCTGCATTTTTTTGCTTACCCTATTCTGGCTGTGAGTAAGATCTTTTTTTGGGCCGAACGTGACGGGCACAGGATCCGTTTCGACGTTCGAACTATTGGGACTGAGCTCGTGCCACCAAGTTTCAGATGGCCGGGTTTTTGGGACAGATTTTAATCACGGTCAGATCAGAGACAGTGGGAGGGGGGTTTTAATTCTACAAGAGAGAGCAGGGGAAGAACAAGGCCCGAAGTGAAGCCTAAAGGAAGGGAAATGCTAAAGCCACGAATTGCATGCTCCCATGACGAGCTATGGCGAATAGCGTCGCGACACTGCAGCTTAGCTAGCTAGGCACAATCGGCCGGGTGGTCCTTTTCGCCCTTGAGAGGATGGGGTGGAATGAACGATGCCTCATCTTGCGAATTGTGTTTTTGTTGCGGTATGGGCCATTTGTTGTCCTGTGATGCCAGTTGCGTTGTACTGCGCACAACACAGCCCAATGGGTGTATCTGGATTCTGTGATTGAGGAACTGAATCCCTCTGCTCGACTCGAGAAGTTGGGCCTATTTAGAACATCATCCGGAAGGTTAGGAGGACAGAGCCGACCAGTCCCGGTCAGGGGACACGGACACAGACGGCGAGGGCTGTCAGGCAGTCTCCTGCCTTCTCCAGGGAGGGTGGCAGGCCTTGCTCTGGATGATTCCAATTTCACAGGGCAGAAAATAGATCAGACAGTAACGAAGGAATCTGATGGGCATCAGCACGGCAGCACGGCAGCTTGGCTGACGGCCTTGCGGGAGTCAAAAAGGCCCAATAAATACTAGTCGGCTTCCCAGGAGAAACACATTTCAGTCTTCTCCCAGGCCTTCACGATCAGTCAGGCATTATTATTTCCTTGCAGCCAGCGTGTTGTAATCTGGCCTGTGCCAATGCAGATTGACTTGGATTGCTCGGCGTTAATCATCAGCATCCGCACGTATCACGGAAGGCCATGTCAGACCGCATACATACCGACCGATGGGTCTATTCTTGTCAGAGAAGACTGTTATACCGTTTAAATTGGGCATAGATCACTAATGCCTTGTTCAGGATTCAATAGATAAGGATCTCTGGCAGTGTCTGATGCTGTTGTTGTTGTTGTCGTTGTCGTTGTCGTTGTCGTGAAATCCAACATCCGGCCCGATAACCTAGATATACTAAACAGCCTCTGCATAAGCCACATCCATCAGAATGCTAACTGAGCATAGGGAATTAAGTATCGAACTGAATATGGGATCATCCTGTTTGTCCATAGACAAATAGAACATCATTTTGAAGCCATCATCCGGAGTACGCGATGAATTCAACCACCCCGGCCTTCCTCGAAACCCCAAAGCAGCAGGCCAGAGCAACTACAGAGGAGCTGACCCGTCCGAAAGTCAGCCTCACAAGTCGTGAATCGCTTCCATCGAAGTCCGAGGCTGGGACCGTAGGAAGAGACTACACTCTTCCCGGTTACTTTTTCAAAGCCGATCAGTCTCGACGCGGACCGATTATCATCCTTTATGGTGGGCAGGATCCTACAAAAACCAAATACCCTCGTTCGTCATAGCTGCTCTGGCTCTGCAGAGGGGATAGCACAGCGTTCTTAGGCCCGACTCGGGCGCAGCATTGAGGGATCAACGCTTAATCTTCCGCCCAGACGGAGACGATGTGTCTACGACTTTGGATTTACCCCCAGGAAACAGATACCTGAGTGTGTTTTATTGCTGCTCGGAATAAGACGAAACCATTCCTCCAGATTAACATCTGATATCTGATCCAGCCATGAATCGACTGGTCGTTATCTCATCCGGCGTTAAACGCTGTAACATCTCTTGAGTCTTGGTCCTGGTCAGCAGAAAACACCACTGGAGAGTTGAGACTGCTTCGCAAGCACAGCACTTTGTGTGATAGGTGATTTAATAGTGTTTTCAGGCGCACCAGGAACAAGCTGGTCCCTCAGAAAGCCTTTCTCTGTGACACTTGATTCCGATGCATGCCATGCACTTAGGTAATGAGAGAGAGCAAAACCGTAATCGTCAGCAGATACATACATACCGGAGGAACGAAGGAATGAGTGTGGAGTTGATCGGTCGTCGTCCTTTCACTCTTCAGGACCCTGTGGACTTTGTTCTGGAACGGTTGACTTCGGCTACTGAAACAGACATGCTACTCTGCTTGTCTGGGGCGCTCTCCATGGTAGTGGTACTTCGCTTTGACTTCCTTGAGTCTGGACTGGACTATCGCAGATTCTTGCTTGCCGAGTGCAACGGGTACAAATGGGTGGTGGTTTCAGCGCATATGGGTAATTTCCGAGAAGGATATCCTCTCATCTCAGCTATTCGAGTCGTCAGTCAACATCCCGCGTGTAGTACTAGATAGTAGATACTAGATCGGCATATTGAGCAGGATACGATGATGTGTCCCATCTGTTACTCCTCGTGCGGCCCAGCGGTTGAACCCATTTTAGTCAGCATGTGTCTGTCAGCGCTGATAAACAGAGTAACAGTCTTCCTGGATGGAGATAGGTACTCCTTACGCGAGCCCGGGAGAGTTGGAACCTTGCTCATATGCAGTTCATTCCCAGTTCGGCAATACCGCAAAAGCTTAGCCAGCCGATACGATATGGAAGGTTTTCGTCCATCCGGATCTTCCAAAAAATACATATTTTATGTACACAGCAATAAACAACAGGAACCCTGGCAATATAGCCAGCCAAAGCGAGAGCTACGGTCAAGGACTGTGCCGTGGCTGGATGGTTTGAAGTTAGCCTCAGCCTCAGAACGGAACTCAGGAGACTGGAGCCAGTTATCCCGGCGATGGCTACGTATGGCAATACTGCGTACCTAGACGCGGGATGCTTTCCGGAGTACAGAGGTAATCACGAGTAGATGCACGCTGATGTCAATGGGCTGCTATTAACCCTGCCCAGCCGGGGATTCCCAGATGCTTATCATACGTGATGATATGATAGTTATGGATTACTCCTGCAGCTAGAGAATTGACAATTCTGGATGATATCATCATGCAGGGCTTCACGCGGAATGGGTACGGTGGTTCGCTCTCCGGAAGTTGCGACTGCGTAGTTATCATGCTCGATGCTCGTTCGGGTTGACGGGAATCAGCAGATTGGGAGGGGTTATGAAAGCAAAGATCCATGGTAATGATTCTGTGGCGCCTGATTCGCGGATTACTGGGAATGCTGCGTCAGCGCTGTTGTCCGTGTTGCATGTTGTCTGTTGAACCCATACGAGTAATCCACTAACCAAGGGGGATGTATGTATGTATGTACGTGTTTACGCAAACTACAAGACCTATGACTTCATGACCTGCGGTTCACCCTGTCCGTACGAATGGGGATAGGCAGAAGCGAAACAGAGAAGGTTTAAGGTTTGTTTCGACATGATCGACATGCACTGAACCGGGCCAATTCGAAATACTCTACTGGCAATGAAGCGGAGGATATCTTCCTCAGGGCAGAAGCACGAGTTAAGAAGACGTCATGTCATATTGTTTATATGAAGATGGGTATCGTTGTAGTATGTACAACTGGAAAACGAATGGAGACAGAATATCGGGTTGCCAAGCTAGCAAACACATAGACAAGACATCTATACCATAGGAATGACAGAAGGGTTCAGTCCATATTCGCAGTGTTCTCCGTTTCCTGCGAGCCAAGAATAGAACCCTTCTCCGTGTAGACGCAGCTACTCTGCCGCATCAAATCCAAGAGCGAGCGCAGCTCAAACCCGAGAGAGAAACTGTCCTTCAAATGCAGGACGATGCCGATTTCATTCTGAGATCATGCCCTAGCGCCAACATGGTTCTTCTGTTTCGCGTTCCTTCAACACCAAACACAGATTGAAGTTTGTAGATGGTGGAATGGAGTTGACTGATTGCGCCGGAGGCCAGCTTCGGACGGAAGACGGGGGGAGGGTATGCGCAGGGAACCCAGTGCCGGGAACATTTGGTACGCGTAACCAAGAGAGCAAGAGACAATCAAGCTGTGGTTGAATTGTGCTTCTGCGGAGAAGGATACGACGGAGGGGATCGACTAGGGAGACAGGCGGACTGTATCTGCCTTGAATTTTCCATGTGACGACGGTGGATATTTCTTTTTCTTTTCGTTTCGTTTTTCGTCGCTTCCGTTGGCTCTCAACGGATGAAGCCAACCATGGAGGCGCAACGACTGCAGTAGTAGGAGTTCATGCCGAAGCGAACGACGCCGGGGGACGAACTGTTCTCGAGACTGAGAGATCGCTGGCAGCGTGAGCAGCGGACGATGTCGAAGTTCAACTGGGTGAGAGGAGACTGAGGCGAGGTGCCCTGGGGCGAGGAGTTGGAGTATTTGGGCTGGACGTGGACGGACGAGGAGCTCATTATGTTCAGATGAGGGACTGGTGTATAATCGAAGAGGCAGACAAGATAGGTAGGCTGATGTTGGAGGGAAACAGGGAGGGCCTGCTTATATAGGTCGAGCAAGGCAGTAGTCAAAACGTCAAGCAAGCAGCACGGCTGCTCCCGAAACGGACAAAGATAGAATCAATGAGTAATGTACTCCGTAATCGACAGGATTTCGGCCGTGATCCAGATGGGGAAGCAGAAAAGACCACGCGACGTGAGGCTTGTTATATAGGTGTAATAATATTTTTCTGAGCATGTCAGATATCTGGGCATCATTTATATCCGGCTGGTGCGCGCACGGCTCTCCTAAAGGCCGGGCTCCGGGCGTGCAAAAGGGCTTGCATGCGCACTCTGATTTGCCTGCGGCAGGGCGTGTTTCCCATTGATAGGATCAGGATCGACGGTGCGAGCAGTAGTCTCTCGGTAATAAGCCAGAAGGATAATCATAATCTGCAGTGGGACAGTCGGTAGTATAGCCCTGTTTCAGGCGGCTGTGGCATCGGCCGCCTTGGGAAAGACGGGCTTTGAGTTCATTGTTTGTTTATTTCATATTTATTATTGTGATTAATATTCGTCGATTACTGATGCCTTTTGAACCCAAGATCTTGGCGGCTCTCCCTACGGCGTACGGGTTCAATGCCCAGCTCAGCCCAGCTTTGTCCAGCGCAGCCCAGCCTCAGCATCTCGTACTTCCTGTCAAGTGTCAACAGCAGCCGAACCGCATGACCCGCGAGTCATGACCGCCATGGATGGTTGCGGATCCTGTGTCTCCGGGGGAAGAAGGGGGAAGAATACTAAATAATGGCCATAATAAATAACCATGAACCATCTGGGCCTGCAGAGTTGCCTGATTCAGGCACGCGCTAGTCGACCCGGTCACGCGGTTCGAACGGAACATCGAGAACATCGACAGGACAGAATTAGAATCCTTGGTGTTCCGGCCTCGTGGATGCTTTGCGCTGACACGAGCTTCAGCTCCAGCTTACACCGCAATCTCCTGTCCAGAGTACCGCATCCAGGCTACAGTGTGCACTTCCAGCGTACAGGGTACAGCCGCAGTGAGGCAGTGGCGGTGCTGACGGCGCCCTGTTTCATGCACTCCCTATTGTCTCCTGAAGATCTCCCAAGTAAAGTAACAGACCCTGGAGATGTGTCTGATCGATATTAGATATGCCAAAGCACTAGAGAAAAAAATTTTATTTTTTAATTTGTCTTTTTATTAATATTATCAACTTCGTCTTCCCCATCATCCCGTCCCTCCCGTACGCCGTGGAATATCCGAACCCCAACGTCAGACAGGAGGCCACGATACTCGAAATGATACATCGTATGAGTCAATGGCCCCTAGCCGCATCCTGCGAAAATTCTCGAACGACGCAGGATTCCGTGCCGGATGGCTGTGTATGCTGTACACAGTAGTGTGTTGGACGCTGTGCAGTACCGCAATTCAGCTGCGCCGAGTCGCCGAGCTGCTGTCTGTGCAAGTCATGCGTTCGTTGCTGGACTCCCGCGGCACCGTTACTTCCGACTGGATTGAATTCACTTTCAACTTTCTACCTAGGCAATTTCCGTTCTGTCCAAACTCAATGCCTCTGCCTGTATCTGGAATGCCTGAACTCGCTTGCACCTGGCTGTACCACTGAACTTGGAATGCGGACTTGGAACTACGGCTCTTCCAAGACAAAGCGTTCAACGATGCCCGCTTCCGGAATGCATCCACGACGATAAGGAGAAATTTCGGTCCTCTGGCGGAAACTAAGTTGCCAATATTGAATATAGAAGCCGCTTCGATCCTTCTGTTCCGGCAAGCTTTCAACCTTACCGGACGGTGGCAAATACGCGAGATATCGAAGCCTTATGGAGTCAAATGTGTTGTATCAGTGTCTTCTTCTTATCCACCAGGCGGGTCGCCAATTATATCCCGCTATCTTGCGAGCAAGAGATATCCATGTCCCGGTCGCTAGCTGTGTTGGCGGCAAATGTTTGCACAATCAGGTAATATGAATGCCAGACCAAGGCTGATCAACTTCTTGTCCACGCATAGCGCGTCTTATAAAACTCTGCAAGGACCGCCAAACTGTGTGCATTGGGCTTGGGCATTTTCCCCCGTTGGAACTGGCATATCAATCAAGTGATCGCCGGGAAATCCGTTTCAGGAGTGCGAGACGCACAGTTATGAGATCCCGTATTTACGATGAACACGGCGAGGAAGAGAAGGGAACAACCGTCGGGTAGCGAGTTGTTTCCTGTCGTTGACAACTGCATCTCGCGCCTTCGAAATGGCGAGCGCACGACGTCATCCGTAGTAATCTGCACCACTCCCGCCTGGGAAGCTCCTTCACCATCGCCCAGTTTCTCTTTGGCCCTTTGCTAGAGTAACCGCTGCCCTTGATCTCTATACTACAGCGCTTCTAATTGTCAGAGTCAACGGTGTCTGGTTCGTCGACTTCCCGTCCTCTTCTTAAGGCACCCGCCCAAGGAAACCCCGCTCGTACAGCGTAGTCACCACCGCCAGACTACCCCACCATCTAAGCTTCAAAAACCACTGTCGAACAACACCCCCCGTCGAAGGAACACCCCCCCCCCCCCCCTCTCTCTGACGCGTGAAACTTCGGTTCGATACATACTGCATACCATGTCTGGCTCTCCTAGTCTCTACAGCTTCCCAGATACCGATGATCTGGCCAGGCAACTGAGGGCTTACCTCATCCAGAATCAGAACAGCTCGATCGACCGCCACGACGTCTTCCGAGTTGCTGTCTCTGGTGGCTCCCTTCCGAAGGTCCTGGCCGAGTCATTGCTTCCGCCCGGGAACGGCTCCAAGGAAGACACCGTTCGGTTCTCGAAATGGCACATCTTCTTCGCCGATGAGCGCTGTGTGCCTCACAACCACCCGGACAGCAACTACCGCCTGCTCAAAGATGAACTGCTTAGCAAGATCCCCCCCGAGCTGGGAGCCCCGACCGTGCATCCCATCGATGAGAAGATCGTGGAACAGGACGACCCTCAGGAGCTCGCGGACGCCTACCAGGAAGAGCTGACGCGCGATTTTGCCGCCAAGGAAACCGTCAAGCTACCCATCTTCGATCTCATCTTGCTGGGTTGCGGACCGGACGGCCATACTTGCAGTCTGTTCCCGGGACACGAACTCTTGCGTGAGAAGGATGCCTGGGTTGCTGCCGAGACCAATTCGCCCAAACCCCCGCCGAAGCGCATTACTCTTACTCTGCCCGTTGTCACTCACGCCATCAGCATTGCTTTCGTTGTCGCCGGTGAAGGAAAGAAGGTGATCCTGAAGAAAATCTTCGATACGGAAGAGGGCAAGTCGCTTCCGTCCGGCCTTGTCAACGCAGGCGCGGGGGGCAAGGTTAGTTGGTTCACCGATGCTCCAGCCGTGGTGGGGATACTGTTCCCCAAGCAAGGAAGCCTATGAATACAGGTCGAGATGAGGTTACCTTTCTCGACACGCAATGCAGAGCTTGGAGGAAGAGATTGAAGAAAATGCATCTATTACTCGAATCGCTGAGGCGGGGGATGCTAGTATCCGGCATTGAACTGGTTCATGATAAATGCCTCTGGGATGTATAAGACATTGTTACCAGATATGTTGTGTTCAGTATCATACATCTCCCTTACATGTCAATTAACCTGTTGAGCTTTCTCTAGCCAAGCCTGGAATGGAGAGAGACACTGTCAGCTCAATGCATCGCCATTTTCTTTCCCTTGTAATGATGGGACCGGTTGTTAGGAAAAGTACACCTGATCTTTGCACTTTTGCTTGGTAGCTTTAGGGGGCCATACTCGTAGGTCCGACAATAATATGATGCTTTTCGCCGTCGTGAAATTCTCACTGAACTCCACTGCCATGGAACCTGGATGTGTGTGCGGGTGTAGAGACACATCCAGGGACGGCCCTCGTATCCAATTGCGAGAACTCCAGCTGCAGGCTGAGCGGGCCATCACCGCCAAGCATGCTGTGTCCCCTTGCATGCTCGACCACAACTCGTTCACACGATCCATCCGCTCGATCAAACCTAGCAGATGGTTTGAAACTCCAATATGCAGGCGCCCACGCGCTCGTTTTCGCTGCGGGAGCCTCGCAGGCAGGTCAGTCAGTCCCCAGCGATCTTACCCCGATTTTGAGATTCGGATTTAGTAAACAGCGTCCTAACAAGAATACTACTACTCCTACTGTTTGCCGAAAGAAGATGTTTACGCTTTTTCGTGCTTCTATACTGACATGTTTTTTTTCCATTGAAAGACATCTAGTATTGCGCGTCCGTCGACTAGCAGGTCCAGCGCGACGGCAACCTCCGTTGTATCCGAAGCAGTCGCACCCGCGAAAGAGTCTACGCGAACTGCCGTTTCTCACGGCCAAGCTAGGACACAAGGAAATCCGTCATCCGTTGATAATACTAGAGCTGGGAATGCGCTGAATCGGACAAGATCTCAATTACCGCAACGGCGTGGCTCGCTGTTGGGAGATGGGCCGGCTAGTGCTGCCCGTCTACGATCTCAGGAGCGCCAACAACCGCAGCAGCAGTCGAGAGCAATTACTACCCAGACTACTCAGCAGTCAAAAGAATTGCCGCTTGCAGCTCATCGGAAGAGTTTGATTCGTCCCCCGGAATTGAGGATACCTTCGAAAACCGCCGTGTCTACGTCGTCGAGGAATACTTCGAATTCATCGCCGTTATCACCACGAAAGTCACAGCCGGCCACTCCCAGAAATGCTCCTC
This sequence comes from Monascus ruber, assembly GCA_002976275.1. NCBI lineage: Eukaryota > Fungi > Ascomycota > Eurotiomycetes > Eurotiales > Aspergillaceae > Monascus > Monascus ruber. Next base: position 2,420,858 of record PSNO01000005.1, read on the forward strand.
CCTCGCCTCGAAAGCCGGATATGCCTCCACCGCGCTCTACGCGGTCGAGTTCCTTACGACAGCCGCTTGTCAGCTCTGGATTCGGGAGTAGTACTACGGTCCCTGCGGTTTATTCCCGACATCATAGCCAGACGGTAAGAGCGCAGACTACTACGAATCATCCTGCGAAACAAGCCGATGCTACTGCTGCTTCGTCATCGACGATGACAACTCAACGGGTAAGACCGCGGTTCAATACTTTCCAGCAAAGCTTCTCTCCGAAGAAAACGGTCAAACCGCCGACTCCAACGACATCTGGTGGAAGCGCTCGCCTGGGATCGGATGATTCTTCATTGATACCATCCTCATGGCCGGAGATTGCAGCGCTGCAAACCGAAATCCTACAACTAAGCTTGTTTCATTCATCCTATCTGCAACGGAATGCCGAGTGGCAAGCTAGCGCTGAGGCCTCCCTGCGGAAAAAGTATGATTTGGTAGCTGAAGCCTACCGTTCTACTTTGGCGGGGGAAAAAGAAACCCAGCGACGCCTCAACCTCCATGCTCTCAACCTGTGGTTTGAGAATAGCCGCGAGAACCGTGGTGGAGCGGCATTCTCGGAACAGATCCAGACCCTCTCCAGCATTGTACAGGACGTGTCTGACTTATCTGATAAGTCAGGGAAGTACGAACAAGCTGTTCGAGTGTTCGAGGACTGGTTTGAGGAGGCTGATCAGATCCGACAACGTCGCGATCGGTCCGATCAGGGGACCGGAATCAAGGAAGTGGCGGTCTTCGTTGACCCTCTTGATGTCTCCTGGAAGAAGGAACTCTATGCCCTGACGACAAGGCTTGGGTTATGTGCTAGACAGTTACAGGATCTTGATATTCTGGGGCATGGGGCAGCAGATGCTGACGAAGGACGTCGGCTGAATCACGACTCCGCCTTGGTACGAATCGTCACCAGTCTTGGTGAGATGATTACCTTGATGGTGGACGAGCTCAACACTATGCGGACGATCGAGCGTGATATTGTCCGGTTGGAAAGGGAATGGGTAAGTCGGCGGACTGAGCTGTTATTGGCATCTCCACTGGAACCAGAAGACAGAGTGGGCATATGGAAGACCGTGTTGAAGTAGCCTGAAGAGTAGACGACATTATGTTGCTACTCTCGCAGTAGATATTCATGAATGTACGATAACCATAGCATAGCATTGCATACCAAATAATGTTGGGTCTTGTCTTAGAGTAACCTGAAGCGCCTTTATGTACGATGTCTGCTTCCTGCCGGAGTATAAGAACCTCCTCGGTTGTTCCCCACTCCGGAATCCTTCCAACGGCTTTCCTATCAAGCAGGATGGCCCTTGCTCTACCTACACATCCCATCTCCAAACTACGAAAACAGCCAGATCACCTTCTGCCGTAGCAGACCGACAACGCTTAAGCAGAACTGTCCCTCAAAGAAGGTGTGCTTATGTCCTTGCCCCGCTTCTGTTGTTTTCTTGACCAGATCTTTCCTGACGTCATTTACTGTTGACAGGGTTTAGCAAGTTGCGCGCTCCGCTCGTTATGCTCTGATGGTCTGTCTGAATCGATGAACTTCCTCCCTCAAGACGATTTGGTTGGTCGTAATCCGCGGAAGAAATCATGAAGAAGGGCTTGGTGTATGATCGCGTTTGGCGGAGGGAATACGGGGATGCTTCGGAATATTCTAGTATTCGTGGCGTTTATGGGGCCAGGGAATGGATTGATGATTTGGATATTGTAAATGAGTTGGGCGGGCATACTAGATGTGTTAATGCACTAAGGTATTTCTCTTTTGACCAGTTGTTCAAAGATTGCAAAGGTATGCGCTGACATCGCCCAGCTGGTCTCGGTCTGGGCGTCTTTTGGCCTCTGGTTCCGATGACCAACATTTGAACATCTATTCCTATCAGCCGGAATCGTCGACTGCACCGTTCGCTCTGAATACCACGATCCTGACGGGCCATCGGGCCAATATCTTCTCCGTCAAGTTTATGCCGCACTCCAATGACCGTACCCTGGTGTCGTGTGCAGGTGACTCGCAGGTGCGGGTCTTCGATATCGAATACACCAGTAGCAATAACAATGCTGCCTCTACGTCTGCTAACATGGCCTCTGCGAGGACTCGACGTTTCAGCGATTTCTTCCCCGGCGTGCAATATCTCAGTGAGGGTAATACGAATGCGAGGGCCTATCGGTGTCATGCGGACAGTGTAAAGCGCATTGTGACCGAGTCTTCTCCGTATCTCTTTCTTACGTGTTCCGAGGATGGTGATGTTCGCCAGTGGGATTTGAGGCAGCCGTCATCTGCATACCCGCCGCCTCGAGGTGGGCAGGGTTTCATGTCTTATCGCCCGGGGTTGCAGCATGATGATTCGAATGTGCCTCCTCCGTTGATCTCATACAAACGCTACAATATCGATCTTAATACCATCTCCTGCTCTCCCAGCCAACCGCATTACATTGCTTTGGGCGGTGCCCACCTCCACTGCTTCTTGCACGACAGACGCATGCTGGGTCGGGACCGTCTCGCTGAGAAGGGCCAACCGAGTAGTTCGTCTCAGAGTCCCAGCAATCATGATGACGAGGAAATAGGACAGGCTACGAGGTGTGTACGGAGGTTTGCACCCAACGGGAAGAAGCGAATGCGGAGACGGGACACCAGTCATATTACTGCTTGCAAAATTAGCGATGCAAATCCGGATGAGATGGTGGTGAGCTGGTCTGGAGATCACATATACAGCTTCGACCTTATTCGAAGTCCCGATGCCGGATATGTCAAGGGAGTACGTGAGAAAACGGCGCGGACAAGTCTAGGCTCCCGTAAAAGGAAGACGTCTAAGAGCAGAAAGCGTAAGCGTCAAAATGGGGCTTCGATGTCGTCGCAGAGCAGTGGTGATCGCCACCAGTCACGCCGCCGGCCGGAGGAACAGGACGAAGGCGGAGAACTGTCATTCAGAGTCCGCTACGGCAATGGTGAGTCTGGAGATATCTCAATTCCGCCCCTTCCAAATCCCATTCTCAGTGCGCCGGAGGAAGAGGTTGAAGCAGCCCGGTACTCTGTGCTTAACGAAGCACAGCGTCTTAGTTTGCAGATCGCCAAGGGTCTGGTCAAAATTAGGAGGTCTCTGTTCTCGCTCGAGGCATCTGTGCGTGAAGCAGCCGAGGCTATCGATGTGGACCCTGCCTCTTATGCTGATGGGTTTACGCCTGCATTAACGGAAGCGTCTATATGTCTGCATCGGATGGAAGAGGTCATGAGATCGTGGAGGTACCCAATGGACCCCACCGAAGATGTCGTGGCCGTTCAGCAGACGCTACGGCGCAATCGAGGCTCGGCTTGGAGGTTTGTCCAGGCCGCAGGGGCCCTTTCACGGTTTCTCGGGGGCTCGATTCAGGCTGCTCCTGGGGAGGAAACATGTGGGATAGAAAGCTTTCAACAAATAGTTCCGGCTCCCGGAGAAAACGATACAGTCGACCGGCAGTCCCAATTTGGCTACGACTTTCTGAAGGCCATTATGCTCTGGCTCGATGGAGGTCGTCAGGCTCTCCTGACGGGTTTCAGACGTAACCCTATCCAACGCCGCAATCCTACTCGGTTTCCAATACCAGAAACAGCTGGTGATAGTGCCATCGAAGATGTACTGATTCCATATCTTCAGGATCTAGCGGGTACGTCTCCGGTAGTAAACGTTGATGCATCCAGGTTCGAACACGACCGAACTCGTGTCCTATTCCAAACACAGAAGGCTGCAGTCACCGCTTTCAAGAATGCAATGAGACTAGACTTGGAAGATCTGGGGAATACCGCAGCGACCCGAATACAAGACCCGAGCGAAACAACTCGTCCACTTAACGTTCGTGCTATCGACCGGTCTGCAGCAGTACGCTTTTGGGCTTTCAGGGTAGGCAGGGGGATTTTGATACAGGCTGGCAAAGGAGTCAATTTTGAGTTTACCAATCGAGCATTCGGTGGCTTGCATACGACTTTGCGGGGCGACATGGATACTGGGTCCAGATTGGAACGGTCCCAGGATGATATTAACCCCAATGCGGAAGAGGAGTTTGTTGAGGATATCGGTTCGATAGCTCCCGGTCGATCTACCGGTAGAAGGAATGTCGTCCCCGAGTCGGAAGATGGAATGTCTGAAGCCAGTAATGAAAGCTCTTTTGAAGAGGATTGGAACGGCGATGATGATGATAATGACGACGACGACGACGATAGAAGTTCCTCTGACGAGGAGTTGGCAGATGATGGAGATGTTTTTATCGGTAGGTATGGTTTTGGGCGACCACGGGGGGAGAATGTTCATCTTGACGTTCCTTGCTCCTCACACACGCGGGTGTACCGAGGACACTGCAATGTCAAGACCGTGAAGGATGTTAACTACTTTGGTCTGGATGATGAGTATGTGGTGAGCGGCAGTGATTCGGGCCATCTCTTTATCTGGGATCGGAAGACGTCGAAACTGGTCAATATTCTCGAGGGTGACAGTGACGTTGTCAATGTTGTGCAGGGTATGTACGCCCCTTTCCATTTCGTCCAGAGAATCTTTTGTACACTTAACGGTATGCTTACACGGCCTAATTCTACAGGTCACCCGTATGAGCCGACCATCGCTGTTTCTGGAATAGATAATACCATCAAGATCTTCTCTCCGGATCAACGGGCCCAGGACGACGCACGCCGGGGTATCAATATCCTCGATCCTGACAACCCAGCCAATACGCTCGGCCGGCATATCTCGGGCGTGACTGGCCTGAGGAGTCGAAAATGCATGCAGGACAGTTATCAGATTACTAGCCAGAATGACATTGACCGACGGGGGGGAATGAGTGAGGCTCGCATTACGGTATGGTTTCTGACAACCTTTCTTTCACCATTTATATTCTGACTCAGTGACAGACAAGCATGCTTGCACGGCTCGCCGCAACCCTGAGGGAACGACATGCTCTTGGTGGAGGACTTGCCGCCTTTGCTGGAGGAGGAGGTGGTGATGATGGTGAACATGCGACGATTGTCCTGGACCAGAATTGCAATGTAAGTTATCCTTCGCTCTGTTCTTGTTGAAACTAGGGCTAATAAATGTCTGGAATCGGCAGGTTATGTGATCGACGAATTTCTCCAATCGAACGTTTAGCATGACTAGTATTATTTCTCAGCTGGAGCTTTTTGAATGGTGTTATATGGGTTAACCAGAAACCTAGGACACTGCTACCTTTCTTACCATTCTGTATTATCACAAGCTTAGTTTGCAACCCTTGATACACCTTGATGCATCCATGAGGAAATCTTGCTGAGTAATATAATCCACGTGATATGACGTAACACGTGATTTATCGATAAGGAATGGCGAAATTTTACCAGTTAAAGAAGGTAGTCATTTTCATTGTTCTTCAATGTGTTCTTTTTATTCTTGATTTGCTGGTGGATTGGATTGGTCCATCTTCTTTCATATAGATTTGCGGCGGCGTTTATATAGGCCTAGCGGATTCGCCGTTGGACATCCTTCTTGACATATCGTTCTAGTGGAGGATATAACATATTCTACATATTCAATTCCCCCACTCGAAGGGAGGGCGATATTTCTAATAATGCCTCAATCCCCCAAGGCCCTGAAATCCAAAACCACCCAGCTATATTCAGATCCGCACAACCCCTTCCTTCACCTTGAACGGGGACTTCTATACGAGAGGCTAGGATTCCCGGATTTGGCTGCCGCAGATGCGTACCGGGCGCTGTCGTTGTTCGAGTCTGTTGTTGACCCGGATGGATGCGAGTTTCATGCTAGGAGGGTTGTTTCTCCCGATGGGTGTATGAACGAATCTTTTGATTGTGGAGAGGAACAGGAGGAGGAGAATGAATCCGTTCCTATTACGCGAGATGAGCACGATGGCACGATTGGCAAGGTGTATATCTTGCTTGTGCGGTGTTTGGTTAGATGTGGCTGTTTGAGGGATGCATATGAGTTTTGTGGGAGGGGGATTGTACTTGTTCGTGGTCTTCACGGTCACAGCGATGAGGAGGAGGAATTGAGGAAACTGATGAGGGAGATCAAGCGGGTTTATCTTGCAAGGATGAACGAGCCTGCTACTAGCGATCAAAGTGGTGGTGGTGATGGTGCTGGAATCAATCCCAGCATACTTCCCGCCCAGGGCTTTGCTCGAAGAGTTCTCTATCCGTGGAACGAGCATGAGCCGGATCGCAAAGCACCAGAGACGCTGCGTCTGCTGAACAAGAGACTGAAGGATGTCGCACCCAAGTGCGAAGTGCGGGCTGTTGCACTGCCAGCTTTACATGCCAATGCTACTACCACGGCCGAGAAGGACAAGGACAATTTCCATGACCACCAGACGGACTCCGATGTATCCATTCAACTCGGCCTCTTCGCCAAAGAGGACATCAAACCCGGCGAAATACTATTACGGGAATCATCTCTTTTGACAGCTACGAACCGCTTACACGACGACCTCTGCGATGCCTGCAATGCCCCCTTACCGGACCTTTCAGCAGTGGAGCCGCCGGTACCCTGTGAAGACTGCGACGACACCATCTTCTGCAGTCGAAAATGCCACGACCAGGCACAGCAGACCTACCATGGCGCTATTTGTGGATTGGACGGTCTTCAGTCCATCGGGAAGGATATTCCCGATCCCAAGGATAAGGCGGATTACTTGTACCTATTACTACTGGGACGGGCATTAGCCATGTCCGCGACGCAGGATGTGCATCCGCTTGAACTACCAGAAGTAAAGTACATCTGGGGTGATTTTCATGATTACGATTACAATTACGATGACGACGTTGATGCTAATATTGATAACGACCCCTCCTTCTCCCTCCCCTTCTCCTTCCACCTTAACATCCTCCAGCCAATGCGTCTCCTCGAGGAAATGGCCCTGGACCCCTTCGTCTCCCTCCCCCGCTACGATACCTGGATCCTGAACACCCTGTACGCCAAGTTCCGGGGCACCGCGTCAGGCCGGTTATCCACCTGGGACGGCGGGCCGGAGGTCTGCGCCGTGCACCCGTTATGGTGTCTTGCGAACCACTCGTGTGATCCCAACGTGCGGTGGGAATGGGGCGGGGAAATCACATTTATGGCTAGGGGAGAGACGGAGAAGGCTGTTTGGGCTGGTCTTTCTGCTGAGGAGAAGGAGAAAAGAAGGAAGACGTCTTCCGCTGGTATTCGGGCGGACGAGGAGATCCTGAATCACTATTGTGATATTGGGTTGGATGTGAAGCAGCGGAGAGGGTGGGCTAGGGGGGCTTTGGGTGGGTTATGTCTGTGTGAGAGGTGCGTTTGGGAGAGTGGTGAAGGAGAGAGAGCTAAGTAGTTGCTTAGAGCATTCATTCACGTTGTCTCTGTATTACATAAATATAGTCTCATCAGTCCTCGTCTCTTTCCTATTGATCTGAGTACACTAAAGACTACTCCGTACTCAGTCATGGAAATCTTTTCAGTCCATTACTATATACCGATAGATCTGTTAGAAAACATACCTTCCAGATGAACTGTCAAAACGGTCGGTCCCAAATCTCCAAATCCTCGTCATATTGCCCGTTAACTAGCCTCTTTACTAGCTCTAAACAGTTCTTTTGCAGCAGATTCAGATTCATCGATACAGGATCTGAGTAACAGTCTATTATGTAGGAAGCAATTGATTGTATTCCTACCTGTTGAAGACAAGACTGAGGACTCTATATTGGATTTATATTATTTTTGTCTGGATATTCATCTAGATCATCGAGCTAGGATATTCCTTACACGAGTCCAATCATAACCAGCGCTGGTTTAGCTAATTTCAGTTGATCTTTATACGATTGTGATAATTGCTTACGCTTGTGCTGCAGTCTAGATTTCTGTATGTTATACTACGACCGGAATGAATACATGATATCACTGCAGATGCCCATAGACGCGACCAAATGAAAGGAGACAAGACAATCCATCAAACCATCCAGGCAAGCATTTCCTTAAGACGCTCCCTCCAAATTACCCCCATTAGAACCCTCACTAGACAATAAAGCTCGTGGATTCTTTTTAAGGAATCCTCAGATGTAGTCAGCCGCACGGACCCGATTCCCCTGTGCGCGAGGCGGTGTTCTCGATGGCGACCTCCGTCGACGAGGTGGCGGAGAAGGAGATCTTGAAATGGAATCAGAATACCGCCTGCGCCCAGAGTCCTGCCGTGACACACTCGGTGAGCGAGACGGGGAGTATCTGCCACGGCGACCCGAAGTCCGAGGCCTGGGTGAGACTGACTTCGAAACACTTCTCACGGGCCTCTTACGAGGGGCAGGTGACACTGAAGCTGGCGAATAGCGTCTACCTTGTGATGTACGTTGACGTTCGCGCCTGGGGGATGGAGAGATCGAGCGGGATAGTGACCTGGAATAGCTTCGCCCCCTCCGACTATATCCGTTTTTCTCTCTACGCGGTGGTGTAACGGATCGAGAAGGTGAGCGACGCGACTTGTAGGGACCTCGGCGAACAGGGCTCCTCGAATCGTAAGATCGGTCGCGAGTTCGTATGGGCGGTGTACGCGAAATGGATCGGTTTCGATCAATGGGTGACCTCGAACGACTGTACGAAATCGAACGCTTACGGCTTCGAGAAACAGGAGATCGTGATCGAGAGGAGGAATAGCTTCGCGAATAACTCCTTCCACGAGATGATATGGATGCGGTGCGACTGTAAGAGCGACCGCGACTGCGGCTCCGCGAAGGGGAACGAGAGTATGAATATGAACGGGATCGGGATCGAGAGCCTGTGCAAGTAGAGCAGGTCGAATGGGATGCAACAGACTCAGAGTCCGAGTCAGCAGCGGGGGCAGGCAACGCGGGAGCTGCCGGCCGGGGAAGGTTCTTAAGATGTTCTCGCATCTCCTCCGTGAGAGCACCAAACCCAATGCTGGTGAAATAATTAATCGAGAAACGTGTGTGGCGAGGATTTTCCATCGGGAATATCCCTTCAAAACTGGGACGAAGGATTTCATCCTTAAGTCGTTCCTGCAACTGCCGTACACCAAGATGCTCCCCTAGATCTTGGAAGAGAATTTTGATGAAAATTCGACTGCTTGACGTAGTCTCTTCTTCGTTCAAATGAATGACAGACAAGACATGCCAACCAATAGCGTCAGTGCTAAGCATATGGCCAAAGAAGCGAGCGATATTCCGCAGACGGTTGGTCTCGTAGCGATGAATGGTTTCATAGTATTTGGCGAAGGAGGCTTCGAAGAGGTCACACCAGAGGCGATTGATCTTCGCAAATCTCTCACCGATCAAACCGTAGAATTTGGAGTATGTTCGTTCCTGGGAGCAACACTCGATAATCATGGATGGAAGCTCCGGCTCCAGCCCGGGAGGGAGAGATATCTTCATCAGTTTATGGCAACATTCTTCGAAATCTATACTTGACATGATCGTCAAATATATAGTTCGGCGAAGGTTAATCAGGTCTGTGTTGCTTTGGTCCTTAATATCCATCTTCTGCTCCTCATCTGATTCTTCATCTGAGCTCTCGTCTGTCTCATCCTCGTCCTCGTCCTCATCGTCGGAGCCCTCCCCTAAGATCTCAGCCTTTAATTTCTTGTAGGCTTCTTCATGCTCTTCCCATTGTGCATCATATTTGAAGATATTAAGGCCATCCTGAGGTTCAAGCTCAACATCCAGACCAATCCGATGAGTGATCTGATCCTCTTCCTCTACCAAATCAAGCTCTTCCTTAATAGCTGGGTTGTCCTTGTATTTGTCTTTTCGTACTTGAAACAAGACCTCGACCATGTACTGCACCCTCTTATCAATATCGGCCTCGTGTAAGATGCTCCTGAACTGATCAAACACCGCCAAGGCGATAGGGCCATTCATCTCCTCCAGGTGCTGTCCAACCTCTCTCGTGAGTCCAACAGCAATTTCCACACTATCATCTGTCGGTTTATGAAGCAAGAGCAAAAGGATCTGGGCGGCAAGTATCTCGTGCACAACCTGCTGGTTGCACAGGTGTGCAATGAACGTGGTCGAGGATATGCAGACCGCTTTGTCATTCCTTTTAAAAGCCTTTCGGAACTGTATGATCAATCGGCTCAGCAGTAGTTCACCTACTTGTGGCAACTTTGTGTTGACAATTGCTGCCATTGCAGCGTAGATCGGAGTAAAAGGCAAACTAGCCGCCTGAGCCTTCATGATGCTTCTGCAAAACAGACCACGTCCACGAACCAGGTTCTCACCAAAAAGCTCTGGCACAATGTATTTGATATTGGAAACATTGACTTTGTTGATAAGACCGTTGATTGACTTCTTCAGGGCCTCCCACGCCATGCGCTGGTACTCCTTGCTGGTCTTATCCGTGATCTGCGCCTGCAATGCACGCAGTCGAGCAGGGGGGATATAGGTACCGCCAGACCGCATATTCAAAAGCTTCTCATACTCTGCTTTTGCTGCAGCTTGTTTCTCTTCCTCCGTTAGCGGTTTCCGCGCAGCTTCTTGCTTCTCATGGTGACGGATACGCTCTGCGAGCTGGCGTTCCCTCTCTATAGCACGGTCTGAGTCAATACGAGGAGCATTAGGAGCATCGCCAGATGAACCGGCTGGAGGCGAACGACGACGGTTGGGTGAGGGGGAACGAGAAGGGGGGGAGCGTTTTCGAGAGCCTGAAGGTTGCGGAGAGTACGACGCGCCTGGCGGAGGTGTAGGCATTCGAACCGCCGACTGGAGCATCACAGGATCCGCCATCGTCCAAGAAACCACCTGGCCTCGAACCTCTCACCGATAACCTCAGAGTTGATGTGGGAAAGGGAGTATGGCAATTCCCCAAGAGATTGTTGCCCAGGAATTCGTCCAAGGCGGCGACAAGAAGAAAGTCTAAGCTCTGTGGTCACGTGTCGTGATGTGGCCACGGGGGTAGGAGAGCCCAAGCATCGAAATAATAAATCATAAAAAACTAGGACGAGCGAGCAGGACCGGACGACACGCTGTCCCCCAATATACCAACATCGAGAGATACTACTCACACGATAGCGCTCACCCTCCACCGGATGGAGGTGGACGACCCCCCGGCGGTCGTCCCCTACCCAGGAACCGCCTCCTGGGACGAAAAGTCGGATCCTCCTTCGGAACCCACCACTCCTACCCCCCTCCACCGCAACACCCACAAACGGAGAGCCCTCTCCTCCCCGGACAAGATGCCTGATACTCCCTCAGGCCCAACACCTAGCAGGCCAAACACGCTGTCAATTCGCCAGCAGATCAATGCGGTAGCTGAAGACCAGCTCCTCCTCCTGAAGGATTGGAGGCAGGCACTAACTTCGCTCGCAGACGCGCTCGATTCGACTGTCTCCTCCCTCCACGGCCGGCCCAAAGAACTCGCCAAAGGACTGGCAGCCAGGTTCCTGACTCTGGCCAAAGGCAGCACACCCCAGCTAGGACCAGAAAAGCCTCCTATAGCTCCCCCCAAACCAACTCCAGAGCCTGTACAGGCCAAACAGGCCACTCCAACTGGACAGACACCCCAAGCACCATCCTGGGCCTCAGTAGTGGCCCCAGGACTAGACCAAAAGGGATGGCAAGCCATCAGACCCAAACCTGCCAAGCAGCCGCAGCAGGCAAGGAGGATAGATAACCGCATCTTCCTCCGCCTCCCAGAACCCTCCAACCTGCGGAAAATAGGCCCTCATGGAATCCGCATAGCCCTTACAGGAAAGGTCCCTGGAGGGATCTCTCGTGTACAGATAATCCCCACAGGCTATGCCATCACAACCACAGATGAAGGCAAGGCCTTTTTACTCTCTGCACAAGCGAAAGAGCTAGCTGCAGATGGATACTTTGAAATGCCAATAGAATACCACCAAATTGTCATTCCCCGGATTCCCCAGAGGCTCTGGTCCCTAGAGGGATGGACAGAAACCACACTAGAAGACATCAGCACTGAAGCGGAGCGTATCACAGGCATTAAACCATGTCACGTCAAGCCCTCAAACCACCTTACAGAGGCAGGCTCAATCACTGCAGTCATTGCCTTCCCAAAGAAGCCCAAACATGCAATACAATTATTTGGCATCTCTGGCCTATCTAGACCTACACGCCCCAAACAAAGACCACTACAATGCTCCCGCTGCCACCATTTCCATGACACACGAGCTTGCCGCTCTAACACTCGCTGCATCTCTTGTGGCTCCACCAAAATAGAGCATACCTGCCGTGTACAATGCATCAACTGCCATGGCCCCCATGCAGCAGACTACCCAAAGTGCCCAGCCCGGCCTATCTCCCGTAAAGGGACCATCACCCACCTTTCTAAAGAAGCACTAGCAGCAATACGCAAAGCTGGGAGACTGGCTTTCCAGCAACAAGCTGGAAAGGTGCAGGCTACACAGGCAAGCCCACACACCCTAAACCAGGCCACAGACCACCCATCAAGACAGCTCACCCAAGAGCTAGCCAGTCAGACCTCTCCAGAAGAACTATGAAAATCATACAGGCCAATGTAGGGAGGGGCGGCCCCTCCCATGACCTGCTGCTATCCTTCACAGCAGACATCATCCTGGTCCAAGAGCCTTGGACCAATATGGCAAAACACCTCACAAAAACACACCCAAGATATCAACTCTTCAGCCCAACCCCCCACTGGGAAATCAGGCCCCGAACTCTAACATACGTACGCAAAGACCTTCCAGCTCACGCACTTCCACAACCATCCTCCCCAGACATCACGGCAGTAGAGGTAGATGGCCTCACAACTATCAATGTCTACCGCCCCCAAAGGACCCAGCTACTCTCTCTTCATCCACCATATCTACACTCCACACCCTACTCCAATACCCTGTCCCACGGAACACCATCATCGCAGGAGACTTCAACACCCACCACCCATTATGGCAACCAGAAACCCAACCACACACCCTCTCTGCAGGAGCCACAGCTCTGGTAGAATGGCTAGAAACCCAAGGACTAGTGCTCTGCATGGAACCAGGCACTCCAACCCGCGGACCCAACACCTTGGACCTAGTCTTTGCCAACCTCCCAGTGGTGGCTACAGTAGAGGACCACCTTAGCACTTTTAGTGACCATAAAACCATCCTAGCACAGCTAAAATGGAGGGAGCCACAGCCACAACACAAACTAGGCTCCACTAACTGGGAAAAGGCTCGAGAACTCCTGGTCCCCCCAGACACCAACCTACCAACAGATACTCTGGCAGAGGAACTGGTCAGCCGGGTACATCTAGCCATCCAGGGAGCATCAGAATACAACACCCGCAGGCTCCCACACACCCCATGGTGGACACCAGAGCTCACAAACCTACTCCGGCAAGCAAGACAACATCCATCAGACCTCCAACCTCTTCAGAAGGCAATTTCCAAGGCAAAAGCTAATTACTGGAAGGAACGGATTGAGCAGGCAACAACTCCCACTAAAGCCTTTGCACTAGCAAAATGGCAGAAGCCCTCCAACCAACTAGCTGCGCCCCCCCTACTTGTACAAGGCAACCAAATCACCACCCCACAGGGCAAAGCAGACGCCTTCCTCACCTACCTCCTGGAAAAGGGAGCCTCCCTTCCAAACCAGCTTGAAGAAGGACCACCAAACAGACCTCTAGATCCTATACCTTTACCAACAAAGGAAGAATGCTGGAATGCCCTTTGCTCTCCTACCCCATCTGCCCCTGGGGAGGACAATCTTACCACATCTGTATGGAGAAACCTATGGCCTATTATAGGAGATACAGTTACAGCACTATACCACCAAAGCCTGGAGAAAGGCCAGTTCCCGCAGACCTTCAAAGCAGCAAAAATCATCATGTTGCCAAAGCCAGGCAAGAGAGACCTTACCCAACTGGGCTCATGGCGGCCCATCAGCCTCCTATCCACCTTAGGCAAAGGCCTAGAACGTCTTATTGCAAAATGGATGGCTGTACAAGCAATCCAGGGAAAACTACTCACACCATGCCACTTTGGTGCTCTCCCAGGCCGCTCTGCTATTGACCTCGTCCAAGTACTAGTTCATAGAGTGGAGAAAGCCTTCCAACAGGGAAAGGTAGCCTCACTACTGTTGATGGATGTAAAGGGAGCCTTTGACGCAGTAGACCACCAAAGGCTTCTTTCATACCTACGCCTTCAGGGATGGGATGATTGCCTGCTCATATGGACCCAAGATTGGCTTTCCAACCGCTCAGCATCTGTCCAGATTGGAGAGGCAAATGCCAAAGCCTCAATAAAGGGAGGACTCCCACAAGGATCCCCCTCTCCCCAATCCTATTCCTGCTCTATGCAGCAAGGGTAGTGGCCACTTACAAAGCCTCCTTCTGCTATGCAGACGACCTAGGAATCCTCTTTGTAGGGGATTCTCTCCAGGAGACATCCCAACAACTAGCAGAAACATACAAGGCAGTAACAGCCCTGGGAACAGAGGTAGGTCTCCCCTTTTCAGTGGAAAAGACAGAGATACAACACTTCTCTAGAAAACTCAAGCAGCCTCCCCCAGCAGTCAGGCTGCCTGGTGTGGGTGAGATCTCTCCCACACCATACACCCGCTGGCTAGGGGTCCTCTTGGATACAAAACTTACCTTTAAACCACATATCAACTGGGCATACAGCCGTGGTAAGCAGCTAGCACAGCACCTCCAGAGACTTAGCAACACCCAACATGGGTGCCCAGTAGCACCTATGCGTGCTGCAGTGCTTCAGTGTGTCCTCCCAACAGCATTGTATGGAGCTGAACTCTTTTACACTGGCCAACAGCAACTAAAGGCTGTCAGCTCCCTCCAGTCTCTACTCCGAATAGCAGCCCTAGCAATCCTCCCAGCATACAAGACAACACCCACAGCAGCACTCCTCCGAGAGGCAGACCTGCCAGACCCAAGAGCCCTTTTGGAGAGCACCCTCCAGAGGGCAGCTGCTAGATACGCAGGCCTAGATGCAAAGCACCCCATAGCACGCATCCATGCAGCCCCAAACTATGGGTACAACACAAGGCTCACCAGGATCCTGCAACGCATCCCCACACCAGCACCAGAACGCAGGTGGGTAGAGCCACAGCTGCCACCACTACGCATGCTGCCAACCCACCGGGAAGGGCACATCTCCTCACCACTAGCCATATCAGTCTACTCAGATGGCTCCCACACGGGCCAAGGCGCTGGATATGGATACGCCATATACTACGGCTCCATCCTAGTCACCCAGGGACAGGGCCCAGCAGGCCCCCAGACAGAGGTCTATGACGCGGAGATCATGGGCGCTGTGGAAGGTCTCCGGGCAGCAGTTGGTTTGCCATGCACCGCATACGCCAACCAGCTGAACCTCTTCCTAGACAACCTGGCAGCAGCCAGTCTACTAGCAGATGGCAGGCCCGCGCCACACAGACGCCATCTCACAGACACCTTCCACCAGCTCTCCAAGCAGTGGCTCAGCCTGCCGTACATCCTAGCCTCTCCCCGCAGGCCCGTACGGGTCTCTTGGGTACCAGGGCACACTGGAATCGCAGGCAATGAGCTGGCAGACAGGCTAGCAAAGCAGGGAGCAGCCATGGATGGCTCCCACATCCCCCCCTCCCCGGCATACCTGAGACGAGAGGCGAAACAACAACTCCATACTGCCACCCAGGCAGCGTATACGCGCAGCGCACCCCAGGCATACCAAGACCTGGGCATCCGCCCCCATACGAAGAGCAGCCGGGCCCAGGAACATAAATTACCACGCTGGGTACTAGGCAGGCTCATTGCGGCCCGCACTGGACATGGGGACTTTGCAGCATACCATGAACGCTTCCACCACACTGACTACCTAGCAACCTGCTCCTGCAAGAAGCTAAAGACCCCAGTACATTTCTTCTTCTGCCCACATACTAGGAAGCGCTGGAAGGAGAGACGGAAACACACACTAGCTGGGCCAGCAAAAACCATTGACTGGCTCCTAGGGACTGCTGCTGGGGCTGAGGAATTCAGCCGCATCGTGCAAAACACATCCTTCTTTACGGATATATGCCCAAACTGGGCCCACCTAAACACAGAGTAGTGTACAGTCAACACATATCTTCCTGGGAAAGAGGGACTGGCTCCCCCTCTCACCTATAGGGAGGCAAAACAGGGCTTTCTACCGCTTGAAGCCCCAGCCAGGGCAGTGCTGGGAACTTCCCCAACTCTACAGCACATAGTGCTCAAATTTGTCTCCTTTAAGCATGTATTTAGATCGTTGCGCACGTACTTAGATCCTCTTAGATAGTATACGCTTGGGAGGCACGTCCGGTTGCCCTTCGGGAGGCCGCGGTCACCCGCCACGTGACCGCCAAGCGACGTTAAATAATAATAACATAACATAACATAACATAACATCGAAATAATAAATTGGACACCCTGGTTTCAACGCAACTTCTCCCTGTGCCTTTTACCTTGGGGCCTTGAAAGGTCAATTGTCTACAGCCAGCATGGTAAGCATGACACCTGCGACCGTATCTTGGCTTTATTCGCGAACTGATCGTTTGTAGCTGGGCCAACTAGTGGGATCCGCCATGCTCTTGGCCGCGACTGCTATCTTCCTTTACTACACGGCTTGGACTCTTTTAATGGTATGCCCGTACATCCAGAGATAGACTAGCCATTTATTAACTGACACTTCCACAGCCATTTGTCGATGCTGACCACCCTCTCCACGCTCTCTTCCCTCCTCGCGTATGGGCAATCCGCATCCCTGTCATCCTCACCCTGTTGGGCTCTGCGGTGGTTGGAACATTTATAGGGATTGTCATGATCAACAGCAACAAAAAGAAAGCTGCAAAGGCCAAGGCAGCCGGAAAGAAAAAGGCTTGAATGGACGTAGCGCAGTCTCAATGCAAGGATTGCAATGGGGCTAAGCTGCGTTTGGATGTGTCCTACTGCGTATATAGCAGGGGATAATGTAAACTACTCATTCAACGTCTCTACAGTGGTTACTGTAACTTTTAAGGATGAAGATTGGGTGGTTCAGTGCGCCAAATATGTAGGCATTGATGCAGTAACTTGAATGCAGAGCTACCTGCTTAATCAAATCACGGAAACACATTGATCCCTTTCAGATCAGACCATGCAGAGACAGATCCTTTTCTCCGTTGGAAGTTTACTACCAGTAGACTCAATGAAGTCGAGAGAAAGGTTATCCTTAGCAATATAGAGGGCCTTTTTTTCGAACGCATAAGCGGGGTATCCTTGGGCATCTGTTGTGCCGTTATGCTTGTTTTGACAGTTATTTCTCAGGACCATACTGAGCCCGAAGCAATAATAAAGCAAGAGAAGCCTATTTCACCAAGTGTGTTGTGAAAAGTATCAGTACACACGTCCGGCCTTTACCAGCATGTAAGACACTTTCAAAGGGACATCTGCAACAAGCGGTACAGTTCAATGTCAGAGAACATAGGTTGTGCAGGTGTCCGCGTATGGAAGAAGATTGCGATTCAAGGTACTCCATATTGGTGGCGTAAACGCCGGTTTGGTGAGAAGAGACTCGCTATGTCTTAGCAGTTTCTCAATGGACCAAGGGAAACTTTCACGCATCTGTTCAAAGCTGGTAAAGAAGGGATCTGACTTGAAACCTTGCCAAAGGCCTCATCTCATCTAAGCCACAGCTTGGCGGCCATATATATATATATATATATCGGAGGGTACCCGTCAGAACACGAAATAGATTCTTTGGCATGGATAAGCTTTGTTCCATGTAGTTCATCCTGCATAAGAGGTGACAATGACAGGCACTGATCGTCCACGAGATTCCATAGCAGGATCAGATCTTGACTCAGTCACCTGTGTCATATCCCAGTCACAAAGGGCACAGAGACCTAATTCCCAGCGAGAGGATGAAAGAAAGAAGGCTGAGCGAATAAATCACGTGGGAGTGATCATGGGGCAGTGATGTGTTTGCATTGTTTGCATAAGCCATGATACCCCTCATGCGGGCGAGTGGGATGACGATGGACGTCGGTACAATGGATAGTAGTAAACGTAAGGAGAGGCTGGATTAATTGAGATGACCGAGGATATCCTCTGGTCAGCACATTGCAATAAACCAACACAGATGATTTATGAGGTGGTCAGAATCGCCCGACAGCGGGCACGGGTCGAATCATCAGCTACTCCTGACGCATGTTCCCCTCCCCGCGCTTCCCCTCCCTGTAGGTACTCCGACTATTTACTGCTAGTGGTATCTATCGACCCCTAAACACCTCTTTCTCATCTGCTCTCCACTGCGATCTGCTTGTCCAGCACCGTATATGTCCTGATCCAAAATATACTGCCCGTCAGTCTTTCATTCAAACCGTGTCCTTAGCATTTCCAGCTGCTCCCGCGTATCTCGAAGCATAATCGACTGCGAGATACGCCTCGGATCGTCATCAACCAGTCTTATCAAACTGACTCACTGCCCTTTCGACACCATCGCTGCTACCAACAATCTAAGAGGATCTAGTATGGAATAAAAGTCTATGTTGTTCTGCATCCGTGGTGATCTCTTCTGACATTTTGACTCGTCAAAGGAGCGTGGATTTAAAAGAATCGTATACGATAAACTGTCTGCCTTGCCTGACCGTCCCAGCGGAACTGCCGAGTTTCCCCGTTCTTAAGCCTCGACAAAGGGGTCTTAGGAACGGCCATTCTCCTCACACCCACCAGATTGCCTTTTCTTGGAGGCATCTTTGTCTGTCCGCGGTCATCCGGACGCTATTTGAATGCCCCCGGCACCTTCTGACGAACTGTTTCGCCAGCACAGCCAGTCACTTGGTGACAATAACCCGCTCTCTCAGGATCAATATCGACCCGCTCAAGAGCATGAGTCTGGTGGAAGGGGTAAGAAAAAGACCAAAAACGGGTCGAGGGGAAAGGATAAGGTGACCAAGGCAGCAGCGAAGACACCACCCGATGAGCTGTAAGCGCATATGCCCCCCACCTCCACTTCTTATGGGGACTTACTGATGTCCCGGTAACCCGTATAGGATACCACCTCCATCACCGGCTTTTAAAGGGGAGCCGTCATCATGTCCGAACCCATCCCTTGCGCAACCACCTGTGAATAACAACATCGTGTCACCTGTCCTCGACGCACTAGGGGCTCTGGTGGAGACGCAAGATAATGACACCGCGTATCGCACCGGTGCTTGGGCCAAATCCATCCCGTTTGGCAAAAGTCCTCCAAACGATCTCATGGATGCGGAGCTTCCCGGCGGATCCCCATTCAGTTTTCCGATGAATTTGGACAAGGGTGGCCTCAGTCACACTTCGTCGGCGTCCCCTCCCCCCAGGTCAACGCGTCCCCTCAGCTACGGGAATGGGTATCTGACCTCAAATAGGTCAAGTCATCAGTCGGTTGACAGACAGAAGAGTCACTCGATTAGTAGCCCATTCAATGCTCAGATTCCCCCGCCACATCTACCACAGGCCCATTTTTATGGTGCTCCAGATATCGACCTTCCATTATTGCCTGGTCAAAATCGGCCTCTGATGGATGGAGGATACTCCTTCTGCTCCTTTGATACGCTCCCGAGTCTGTCATTCAAGTCCAGGATGGGCGGGAATGTCCTTCTTGTCGGGACTGATAGCGCTCTTGACGTTTTTTCCATAGAGAATCGGAATTCCTGTCCCATAGGAAAGATTGTTGGCTTGAATGGTCGAGTAGTGGGCGCGAAAATCCTAACCTTCAACTCGGAAACTGACCCATTTGTGCTGTCCCGGCCTCATGTGGCAGTTATACTCCATGGGCCTATGCCCCATGGAGAGGATGAGGGCAGTACATCTTCCACCGGCTCAGAGGCCAACGAAAATGTTGCGGTCCCTTCTGGGAGACGAGCGTCCGCTGAGAGGCGTCAGAATAGGGACGAGGGAAGTTACTACCAGACCAGAGTCGAGGTTTACTCTCTGAGAAGCGGAGATCACATTACAACGCTCTTCACAAGCAAACATGTTCCTTGTTTTGAGACTGCTCCCGGCTTCGGTGTCTTTGCGTCGCCACCAGTGGGTAGTCTAAGGCTATATTCAAGCGGCAATTACGTTATACTAGCTTCTGGTGTAAGTGGCGAAGTATTCATCTACGGCGTTAGTCTCTCCTCAAGTACATACAGGTGTCTGGGGAAAACCTGGACTACCACCCAGTCAAATGAATCCCGCCGGTACTCCACTTCCTCAAGCTCGACCGACGCGGATGGTTCTCAGAATGACTCAACTCACGGACTACCGCCTTGTGATAGTCCTATCCTATCATTAAAGGGGAGGTGGCTAGCGGTAGTTCCCCCATTGTCGACCTACCGGCCTTCCATCCGGGGAAATGTTCCTGCTCATTTGGTCCATGGAAAGGCACTTGGGATTGAGACGCGTAGCCCTCCGGCGAGACCTGCTATGACCTGCTCTTTAGACTGTGGTGAAGGAGAGAGCCTGTTTGACAAGGTGGCAAGAGGGGTTACCCAGGAGCTTGTCAGAGGAGCTCGCTGGATGGGCGATCAAGGCATCCAGGTGTGGAATAATTACTGGGGCAAGGAGCAGTCTCATCCTGGAAATTTACGGCGCCCTCACTTGTTGGATATTCAGCAGCAAGGCTACAGCGCGTTTCCTCCCACGCATGGTCAGGATACTCAAGCAACGTCGCCTGCCGAGCCTGAACTAGTATCGATAATTGATTTAAAGCGGCTCGATGAAAGCGGAGAGGGAAAGAATACATCCCTTGAACCTATTGCCACGTTTCAGGCACCAAATGGATGTAGTTTTCTGTCGTTTTCACCGAATGGCCTGATGTTACTGACCGCAAGCAAGAAGGGTGATGTGCAGTATGTATGGGATCTTATGCAGGTCAGGCATTGCCGGGCAATGGTCTTAATGTCAGATGAGAGTCCAACTCCAAGTGCCAACGTGCGACAGGTTGCCCGGTATCCACGATTGACTGCTTCGACCATTGTGGATGTGATTTGGAATGCACCAGGAGCCGATCGGCTGGCTATAGTTACGCGCAAAGGAACTGTACATGTCTTCGATGTACCCCGAAGTGCATTCCAATGGCCTCCATTCCGTCGAGCTCGAGTTCCAGCTCATATCTCCCCAAATAGAGATGTGAATACTGATGGATCGTCCGAAGGAGCGGCCGCTACAAATCCTTTCTCTGCTGCTATAAAGCTTGTTGGAGGCAAGACGCAACCAATTTTGGCTGCTGTAAGAAGCCGTGCTCCTTCAGGAAGCACTGCATTTTCAAGCGTGGGTGGATTCGTTATTCCATCAGCCGCTGGGAGTGGCAAGGTGGTCGCCGCTGGACTTAGTAAGTCAGTGGGCGCAGCTACTGGCACAGTTAACACGCTTCGTCACGCTGGTGGAAATCGCCTGCATCTTTCTGGGCTTTCTCGGGATCCTGCGCCCTCTCGTGTGATTTGGATCACCCACAAAGGTCAATCGTTCCTGGGCTTGGTTGACAGCGGCTACTTCAGACTATATACGATTGGAAGAGGCTTTCCGACCCGGAAAAATCGACAATTACCGTCTGTGATTGGCAGTAAGGAATTGGAATTCAAATTGCCTGCCAGTTTACAGAATCCCTGCAGCCCAATTCCCGTCGCTACATTCGATGTGGAGACGACCGTTCAAGCAGCGTTAAGCCTTCCATCTCCCAGTCTACAGCCGCCTACTGCAGCAAAGTTTACATGCCAACCCCTTTCCCAAGCTGAAATCGAAACGAACGCTCCCTATCAGCCGTTCCATACTGACCAAAGAGTCAATCTACATGTTTTCCCCCTGGGCAGCGAGGCGAATCTCTCTGTTGGCCAATGGGTTTTCGGTGACGACATACAAATGTCTAGGCTCCACGTCCGATCATTCAGCGATAGTGATGTCGCTGATGAAGATGATGACACAGCCAATGGCCATCCTCTTGGGCATGGGACAATGGAGAATCTTATAAGCCTCGGCAATAGCACCGACAATGTCGAAGAGGTTGTCATAACTACACGTCGGAAAAAGCGTGGTCCTTCAGTGACATCCCTAACGTCCAAAGTGGAAGTAGACGATGGGTTTTTTGAAGATGATTGCGAGGTGCTAGATTTCGCCAGAGATAGGGTCTAGCACACGAACATACCATTCAGACACGATACGACTCACTGAGATATTTAGATATTCAAATCGATAAAGGGTAAAGGCGTTGGGATTGAGTTTAGGTTGGTTTGCTTGATTTTTTTTTTCTTTTCTCCGTGGAGTGATTGATTTAGTATCATGCCTATGATTTGGCGTAGGGCACACGATAATTGGGTTACTGCTGTTATTATTGCTTGCTTTGGGCGGCTTCACTCTTCCGCTTCATTAGCGATGAGAAGGACATTTTTGGTCACCCGAAGCAAGAATGGATCCATTCAGGCATCCTTGACTGTCATGCCTTTTCGCCAGCTGATGGCAAATACCGCATTGCTTGGCTGGTTGTTCAAAGTACCCGGCTACCGTGTTTTCGTTCTGAACGACTTTGGGAGGCTGGACCGAAAGACGGAATATCTAGTCTGCATCAGCATTGCACATCTGTGGAATAGAGATATTCTCAATGACTCGATTAATATACCGGCCGCTTGGCCTATATATAGTGATGTATACAATATTGTTGACAATATTGCTGTGTTCCTAGTTTGTCGATGTGGTAATGTATGGATTCAGCAGATCCATCCACCCCAGGCGATGGCAACAGCCGTTGTTTCAACGTCTCCCCTTCATCATGTCCGACTCAATGTGAGTAGTACTGAGGATTGGCATTAATGATTCCAACACCATAGTATACTTGGCAGTCCACATGCAGATGTATGTTCTCGGCGGTTTACATAAAGCCTTTAAGTCCTAACCAGGGAAAGGGCGGCCCTTATATTATTAAGTACAATAATACAATTATCATTGATGGAATAACAGCTGGTTTAAGTAAGAGAAGACAAGACTTGCGCGCGTAGACATTGTATTTAGGAAGTAGGTTTTTCTTTGTATGCCGAGGAAGCAGAGGAGTACATTCAGTAATAATGACAACATTGAAAAGAGGGGTAAAAAGGAGTTAGAAAATAAAAGAGGATAATAGAAATCGGAGGAAAAAGAGAGCAGCCAAGAAGTCTGGAGTCTCAGTCAGTCAGATGACTTTCCTGCTTATTTTCTGAAAAAAATAAAATTAAAAATTATAAAAAATAAAATAAAAAATAAAAAATAAAAAATAATTTTTATTTCCATGCAAAACAGTTTCAATCGTGGTAGCAAGTAATAGCGACAGATGAACGAAGAAAAAACTAAATAACACTCTGATTAAGGGGGGCTATTGACATTATCGGAAGAGTGATACGGTGATATGGTTGTACCTGTATGCTTCACTTTAAAGAGCAAGGACAGCCATGACAAGCCCCAGGATACCAACTGCAGAAGTCCCGAGCTGTAGGTTGCTAGCTGCGTTGTCGGTATGGGTAGATGTAGAAGCGGAGGCAGTGCTAGAGCCAGTGCTGGAGCCAGAATGGGAGCCTGTCATTGTTCTTCGTTAGCATGGTCTTTGCTTCTAAAACAAAATTTCTTTCTTCTCTTCCGTCCCGCTAAAAAACAAAAAGTGTACATACCGCTTGCAGTGGACGAGCCGTCAGTGGTAGCAGCGTCGCTAGCGGTTGCGGTGGCATCGGAAGAAGAGGGAGAGCTGCCGGTAGCGGCGGCAGCGCCAGTACCTGTGATCGGGAAGTAATGGGTAGAGATGCAGCCTTGCTCACACAGGGCGTAGGCAGTTGCATCGGCGGGTGTGCCGCTGCCCTGAGGACAACGGGCAACACAGTCGTTGTTCTGGTTGGCCTGGCTGTGGTTCGGGCAAGGGACGTGGTAGCAGCCAGCGATACAGCACAGGTTGGTGTTATCACCTGTATGAGCGTTAGTATGCTTGTCTATATCTATCACCGACAGGGAAGATGGAAGAGCTACCCACACTTGGCAGCGCAAGAGGCCTCTGGGGAGAGAGAGGCTGTTGTGGTTGGGGCCACTGCAGTGGTGTCCTGGGCAGCTGCCAGGACAAGCAGGGAAGAGAGGGCAATGAGATTGAGCTTCATTTCGAACAGTTGATAATGATGAGAATGAATGGCAATCAGAAGCGAGTGACTGTTGATATGACGATGATGTTGTAGCAGCGACTGTAGCGACAGTTAATGCTATAACAATACCCACAGATTCCTGTTAATAAAACAAACAAAAGACGGGGGAAATCTGCCTGATTTTATTTCCTGGGGAAATGCTAAAGGGAGCGAAATGAAAACAAAGAAGCTGAAGGAAACTAAATATGGCCGACGCATTGTGATTTGCGATGTCTCAGCGCCGGTTATACGACAGGGGACCATGGTTGGTCCGGCGCAACCTGTCTGTTGCGGTAGCATGCATTGCAGAGTCACCCGTATGCCGTCGGCCTATCTCGATATCTTCTTGTCTCCTGACTTGATTTAGTTATTCGCCTCGCTGAGTTAAATGGGTTATATTTAGGGGATTAGGCTCGCTGGCCGCCATTGCTGTCCAACCATGGTCCAACCATGGCGTGTCTTCAACGCAGACGGACCTATTCCAGCCAAGCTTTCAGGCTAGTAGATATTAGGATCCATATCCTTGGGGAGTGAGACGTAGGCCAGGATTAATGCGATGCGATGTACGGAGTACGGCGTGGTACGCATTGGTGGATATCGTAGGGCATCTTGTCCACGTCGCATCGTCGAAACTATGGAGGTTGAGCATAAGAGCAGATCTTCTGATTCGCACTTTGCGACGTGAAACCTTAAGTCACCGCCATGTTTTAGATCCCGCGCGTTCAATGGACCGGGGAGAGGCATAAAAGCAATGATTGTTATCAGGGGAGAGCTATTATTACGACGGCGTCCTATGGCTGCGGCGGCGCGTGCGTCTATCACGTGAAATGGATTTAGACACGTGATGCCGCGATGCGCCGACGCGTCTCCGCGGGCATCGCGCACATCGCGACAGGCAGAAGAAGAGGAACAAGCACTTTCCAAACGGCGTAGATGTCGTCCTCGACATGTCGGATTTCGAAACAGAGTCGTTTGGCTATGACAGCGAAGACCAGTTTCTTGCTGCGGACTCTCCTCGACCAGAAAAGCGTCGGCGCCTAGAAGAAGAGGGTGATTACACTAACGATGACGATGGACCCTCGGAATCATTATCATCCGTGGGCCTGCCATCGCCACGTCGTGCCTCATTTCAAGGTCAAGACAATGGACGCCAGGGGTCCAAATACAAGGTCTTCGTACCGAAGCGCCGCAGCGTCCAAGAGAATATCTTTGTCACGCAGCTGACCCAGCCTCCTTCGAGCCCGGAGAGAATACGGGGCCCGCGATGGAAGAAGCCAGATCCAGTGTCTACCAGCACCATGTCCGATCGGATAGAGTCTTGCGACGAAAACAACGATGACGAGTATGATGGTGACGAGGAGCTCAAAGCCGCTATAGCTGCGTCGTTGGATTCATTTCAGCAGGAAAGTTCTGCGGGGAACCTCGGAAACACCGTATCTAGGGATTTTGCACCACAATCGGTCCAAGACTCTGCTGGAGGGCAAAGTAATGACCGGGCTTCTACCCCATTTGACATTGGAGATATACCGGAGGACGCATTCGATTCTTCGCCATCACTGTCACCGCCCTCTCGTCCTGTTCAGATTGGTTTCAATAATGCTACTCCGTCTACAGCGAGATCTGAGCGTCTTCGCCAAAGAACCCTATTTGACATGGTCATGCCAAATTCAAACAGCCCAGCACGGAGTGAGGCAGAGGAATCGTCTGCTCAGGATGAACCCTCTACACATCATAAGCTAGATCGCGAAGCTATTAAGACGTGGGTCTACCCGACGAACTTGGGCAAGATTAGGGACTACCAATTCAACATTGCACAGAAGGGTCTCTTTCACAACTTGCTAGTTGCACTGCCGACCGGTCTTGGGAAGACGTTTATTGCAGCCACGATCATGCTTAATTGGTTTCGCTGGACGAAGGATGCTCAAATAATTTTTGTAGCGCCAACAAAGCCTCTTGTGGCCCAACAAATCTCTGCGTGTTTTGGAATTGCGGGTATACCCCGGTCATGGACGACACTGCTCACTGGAGAGACGGCCCCAGGAATTCGGGCCGAGGAATGGCAGACTAAGCGCGTATTCTTCATGACTCCCCAGACAGTTATCAACGACCTTAAGACTGGAATATCGGACCCAAAACGTATCGTCCTGCTTGTGGTAGACGAAGCCCATCGAGCCACTGGCGGTTATGCGTATGTGGAAGTCGTCAAGTTCCTTAGGAGGTATAATAAAAGCTTTCGGGTCCTCGCCCTTACAGCAACCCCTGGATCTATGCTAGAATCAGTGCAAGAAGTCATTGATGGATTGGATATATCAAAAGTTGAGATTCGTACCGAGCAGTCTCTTGATATCCGAGAGTATGTCCATGATAGACGCATTGAGGTGGAGACGTTTGATAACTCTGACGACATGAACCTGTGTATGGATCTTTTTTCGGCTGCCTTGCAACCGCTTGTTGACCAACTCCGAACACTTAACGCTTATTGGGGAAGAGACCCGATGGCTCTCACTCCTTACGGTCTCACCAAGGCTCGACAGCAGTGGATGGCGTCTGACGCTGGTAGAAATGCCAGCTTCGGTCTGAAAGGCAAAGTAAATGCCATATTTACTCTTCTTGCGAGTTTGGCTCATGGTATTGACCTGCTTAAGTACCACGGGATAACCCCCTTTTATCGACATCTTGTACATTTTAAATCCAACTCAGGGAGCGGCAAATACCAGCGAGAGATTATCAACGATGATAATTTCAAGAAGTTAATGAACTATCTTGAACCCTGGAACAAAAACCCAGAGTTTATCGGGCACCCAAAGTTGGAGCATCTCAAGGAAGTCGTTTTAAACCATTTCATGGATGCAGGCGATGGGCTTGACCAGAGTGACAAGCCTTCTCAGTCGAACACGAGAATCATGATCTTTGTACACTTCCGGGACAGTGCCGAAGAAGTGACGAGGGTTTTGAAAAGATATGAACCGATGGTCCGGCCTCATGTATTCGTCGGACAAACCAGTGCAAAGGGGTCGGATGGGATGGACCAGAAGACCCAGCTCAGTGTTGTGGAAAATTTCAAGAAGGGAGTTTACAATACCATCGTCGCAACGTCAATCGGCGAGGAAGGTTTAGACATTGGTGAAGTTGATCTCATTGTGTGCTATGATTCGTCTTCTTCGCCAATTCGGATGTTACAGCGGATGGGACGAACAGGACGCAAGCGAGCGGGAAATATAGTGTTACTCCTGATGAGGGGGAAGGAGGAGGACTCATACTTCAGAGCAAAGGATAACTACGAGAAGATGCAGCAATTGATTGCCAGTGGCTCTCGGTTCACGTTCCACGAGGATCGGTCTCCGCGTATCCTACCCCGTGACGTGAAGCCCATTGCGGACAAACGAATGGTCGATATACCAGTAGAAAACTCCCAGCAGCCAGGCTTACCGGAGCCAAGGAAGAGAGCACGCCCACCAAAAAGGCCACCGAAGAAATTCCATATGCCAGACAATGTCGAAACAGGATTCACCAAGGCCTCTCGGCTCACCGGGGCCAATGGCATGGGGTCAAAGAGCAAAAACAAAACGAGTAAGAAAAACATCCGTACTCCAACTCCTACACCCATCGAGATGCCGGGTCTTGAAGAAGTTCTACTTACGCCAGCTCAGCAACAAGAGCTTGAAGTCCACTACCGAAGGGTTGGGGGCACCGCTCCGCAGACAATTAGCTTGCCGCGGAATGACTCCTTCCCTCACTTACAACTGCTTGCAAGGCCTACCAAGATGGTTAGGCATGGCTCGGTTACCCGTCGCTTGATCGACACTTTACAAAGAATGGAGAAATCTAGCGTGAATTGCGAGGAATACTACAAACGGATTCTAGCTCGCGAATCAAGTCTCCTGGCGAATCGTTCCTCGGGCACTCATAGTATGAAAGCTCCCAAATCCGGGACGAGTTTTTTGCATAAGTCTAATCAGACAGATATAGTCCCGGGCAACAATGACAGTGATGCGGAATCGCTACCTTCGCTGCCGTTGTCACAGCTGGGGAGCAAAGAGGCTCCGAAGCAGCCCCATGCGTCTCAATTGAGCTGTGGTGGTTTTGGTACGGATGATGACCTCCCTGATGTTAATTCGCTTATAAAAGAGATCACCCATGAGCGCAAGTCGTTGGGCAGGATGAACAGAGCGATAGTTGAGGATGACAGCGACGAATGAGCCACGACATGAGTTGGATTTGCTGGATATCTACCATTCTTTTGGACGCGATGCTTAGACACATGCTCTGTAAAAAAATAATGACCACCTGAAATCTTGGGAATGAAACCATGACACTTCATACTAGAGCATGATCCGATTTATTGTTGTAGACGTGCCATGTACGCTGTTCCTGCCACGCCCCTTAACTCCTCCAGACACGCACCCCCACTCCGCCTGGAGACGGTGTGATCACGGTCAAGTATACAAGAACCTCCTTGCAACCCAACAGCACCAACAATGGCCGACGAGCAACTAGACAGAGCGCTGTAAGTCGTTTAATCAATTATATTCACAGGATCCATACCACCTCTTCTTCGTCATATACCTCCTACCCCCCGACATCAAGACTCACTTAGCTTATGACCACCCCGCATGGAAGAACAACAGAACAGCTAACTATTCTACCCATGTTCATCCAGTGACCTCCTCCGCCGCTTGAACCCCCGTGACACGAAACGTAATGTCCAAGCTATATCGACACTAGTCCCCGATCTCACGGAGGACCTGCTCACCTCCGTTGACCAGCCCTTCGAGGTCCGGACCTGCCCCAAGACCAAACGCGACTACCTCCTTTGCGACTACAATCGGGATGGCGACAGTTACCGATCTCCCTGGAGTAATGAGTTTGATCCGCCTCTTGAGGATGGAGCGGGCCCTAGTGAACGCGTGAGGAAGCTGGAGGTCGCGGCTAATGAGGCCTTTGATGTTTATCGGGAGCTGTATTATGAGGGTGGGGTTGGGAGTGTGTATTTTTGGGATTTGGATGATGGGTTTGCGGGGGCTATTCTAATGAAGAAGTGTGAGTTCTCTTTATGTTGCTATCTTCCTACGTCTGATTTCTTCTGGTCTTCGACCTTGCTGATTGAGCCTTGAATTTGCAGCCGTGACGCCCGGCGCCAAAAGTTCCGGTGTATGGGATAGCATTCACGTTTTCGAGGCTACTGACCGCGCGCGCATGTCCCATTACAAATTGACCAGTACCATCATGTTACATCTTGCTACCGAGAATAGTAATCTGGGGGAGATGGATTTGAGCGGGAACCTGACTCGGCAGGTCGAGGTGGACTTGCCGGTTGAGTCTGACGCAAGCCATATTCCAAACATTGGCAAGCTAGTCGAGGATATGGAGTTGAAGATGAGGAATCAGCTGCGTATGCTCTTGCTTTGCTATCTCTTGTATTCGGTCCACAGTGAATATTGGCTAACAGTCTACAGAGGAGGTCTATTTTGGAAAAGCCAAAGATATAGTGGGCGAGCTCCGAAGTACATCCCCTTCCCCTCTTCATTATCTGCTACTAGACACTAACCACATGGCATTCATTGCAGGTCTTGGCACCTTGTCTGAGGCGAATAGAGACAGAGCCACCCAGCGGGAAATGATAATGTCGATGCAAAGGTAGCTGGGAGGATAAATAGGTATACGGGACAGCTTGACTCGTAACTTGCATTATTGTGTTCCATGAACATTTCTTTTATCCATTGCCTCTAGGCAGTTGTATGTTCGTTGTCTTCAAGCTCAGTCAATACCAGATGATACTAGACCCTGCCTTATCTATCTCCTGCCCAGTATTTCCTGCAGACAAGGACTGATTTATTGCGCTGGTAAAGGCCAGAATGTACCTTGCGTTCCGAGTGAAAGTCACCCTTGTCTTTTGTATTGGCTCACTGCTCACTCCTCATTGCCCGGATTAAAAGGTATCCGATAATATGGTCGATAAGGCAAAGCCTAGGTGTTCCCATGGACAATGGCGTTAATGTTTCAGAGATCATTGCGCAGAGGATAATCTTCAGGCTCGAAGGAATCGCCGGAGTTGGGTTCTGTCGTGTGACCGTCAACATCATCACAGCCTTAACAATAGTATTAGCAATCCAAAGGAGAATGACTGTAAAGTTGCAACTGGCAAATAGACGAGCTGATGAGCATGACGCTGCGTAGAGAGAACGCAAGAAAATAAGTGCTGCGTCTAGGTACGTACGTGGTGACACGGCGAACCAAACCCACCTACGCTTGATCGACGTCCATTTCATGACTTGTCTCGAGTTTCGGCGACGGTGACGATTTGTCAATTTTCTCCGCAAACTCTCTCGCAGCAGCCCAGAGTTCTGCCTCTTTGTCCTTTCCCACGGTATCCTTCCTACTATTCAACCAGCTGACGTCAAGCGGATTGGCAGTCCCCGCTGCAGGACCACCGGCACTACCAGCATCGCCTGCCCGTGACGCGGAAGACTCTGAAACGAGAATAGAAAATTCCTCAAGGGCGTAGACCTGGCGACGGAGTCTGACGTCAATGGACGAGAGCAGCGCAAAGTACTGCGACGTAGCTCCCTGGAATCGGGCCTTGTGAGATGCGAGAGAATCGTCTGCTGGAGACGAAGGATCGTCGGATTTGGCGTTCGTCAAAGCTTGGATGGCCAAGCCAGCGGAATGGATTAGTTTGGCGACATCCTAATTCGAATAGAACACAACTGGTGATCAATTGCGCGTTTTTGTAGATTACTTTCTGAGCTTCCTTACCTTGTCAATCTCGTTCAGCTGCCGGATCCGGTCTGCAGAGGTGAATATCTGATCTTGTTTGCCAAGATCTGTGCTATCAGGCATTCTGAAACGTCTAGGACGGTAGTTCCAGCGCCAGCCATGGAACAGCTAGACCAATGCCTCGATGATGTCGAACAGTGAGACCGGCCGTGAAGGACAGGCTCACAGTGGAGATCTACAGTCACGTGCTAAATGGGATAACTATTCATGACTAAGCATAATACTAACGCTATTCCAGAACAGGACTAGTCCAATATCAGTCGGCGATGGACAAGAGAACATCTCTCATTGACATCTTCTTCACTCCTTCACTCAACTCCCACTCCCATCGCTCTCAGTCGCTTGACGGTTTTGTATAGCTTTTCCTTGCAGCTCCAATTGCGCAAAAAGGATATACTGCGATTGAACGAAAACAATCATGTCTGCGCCAGGCGGGGCCCCGAGCCCTGCACCTCGGAGTGCAAGCATCGGGCCTGGTGGTGTGCCAATGCCACACCAACAGCCCATGGCTGGTACGCCAGTTTCGACTCCTGGACCTCCCCCTCCCCCTCCTCAGAGTGGCCCTATGTCTCAGCAAAACCTGAATCAAATAGTAAGTCGATTTTTCCATCTGTCTTGGACGAGGCCGGTGGTCTCCCTCTGCGCGTCTCTGTTGTTTTGTGTTTGAAAGTTTTCGTTTTGTTCATTCAATATTATTTTATTGGCAATTCTTGGTTTTACGCAAAATGTCTTTACCTGCAGATGTGAATGTGGCGAATAGGAATCGCCTTCTATACAGCTTTATTGCTATTCCTACTTGCCAGCAGACAACAAAAACTTCTGTTCAGAGGACATGTACCCCTCGCGGCATCGAATTTGATGACTCTATTGCTCATATTCTGATCATGGTACCATTTCCGCAATACTTGTTCTGTGGACCAAGGTCGCACCCTTATACGCAGAGCATCGTCTGTTTGTCAATAACGTATCTTAAGAAACGGGAAAGCCGTTTTATCTGGCTGATTTATTTGCCTTTTTTTTTTTTTTTTTTTTTTTTTTTCATATATTGCTGGTCGGGCTGAAGCAAATCCGAAAAACCCCTTCTTTAGTGAGAATAAAGGATTGCTCGACCAAGGCGGGACTCTTATGTATTGCCGATATGTCTTGGGTTACACATTATTTAATGTGTAATATCTGCGCAGTTGTGTTATATCTAAAATCCTTTTTCCTTTTACTTCTCATCGCGTGTTTTTGAGCATCACTGGTTAGAGTATCGTTGACGCTCTATTTTGCCTTACCTTCTTGAAGCCCGTAATATCGCAGTACACTGACGGTTTCTACCATTTATAGGTCATCGACTACTTGGCAAAGAAGGGTTACAGTCGTACGGAGGCTATGCTCCGCATGGAGTCTGCCAATCAAGAAATTGACGGCCGCCCTCTACCACCCCTTGGCGAAGATGCTCGTCCCAAATACAAAATGGGCTTTGGTAAGTGGTAATTGTTCTGTTGCCTGTCTCTGTTTAGAAAATTGAAAGACTAATATAGTTTGTGCCTTAGAATTACTCAAGGTCTGGGTTGAGGAAAACTTAGATCTGTACAAGGTAGGCTTGGCCACCCATAGTAGTCATTTAGTCTATTTTTGCTCACATCCAACAGCCAGAACTTAGGCGTGCTCTGTGGCCACTGTTCGTTTACTCGTTCCTCAGTATGGTGGCCTCCTTTTATTCCCCAGACGCCAAGATGTTCTTTGAGACGTACAAGAACCTTTTTCTTCCAGAGCATACGGAAGATGTGCGCTCGTTGGAACACATCAGTCTCCCCGAACACGCCCAGGACAATCATACAGCAAAATTATATCGCAGCAACAAGTATCGTTTAATTCTCAGCAATCCTGCCTTCTCGAATCTCATGCAATTCTTAGAAAGCAAGCAGAAGGAAGGAGGGTCTGTCATGTCTGCCATTCTGAGCAGCTACTGCACTATTATCACAAAGGACCGTTCTGCCGATGACAGATTCAGTTTTGCCGCTGTGCTTGGTCAAGCTGGCGCAGGCCAGTCTTTTCCTGCGGAAGACGAAGGCATACCAGGCCACCACCCTGGATCCGCCTATACCGGTGATAATCCTGCTATGGCTGGCACTCTTCCCCGACTCAGACTTGGGAAGCTCCCTCTGGATCAGACGCTGGAAGCTGATGTCCGGGGGGAGCTTGTGGCAGAAGACTCAAAGAATCCCCCAGGACCTGGCCGGAACAATCTTGTACAAGAATTCGAGCAGATGATCAAGAAAGAAGAGGAAGAGGAGGCCCCTACACGGGCAGATATCCCTTATCCTCCCGCTACCGCTCGAGATGTTGCAATAGAAGTGCAGAAGGTCAAGGAACACCGTGACAGGTTCAAAATCGAAGGTCGTACCGGAGGCATTGGCCCAGCTGTTAGCGTTTGCATGTTCACTTTTCACAACACCTATGACGGGTGAGCATCTGTTACTCCAGTTTACAGAAAATCGCTAACAAGCACCCAGTGTCAATTGCCTGGATATCTCTGATGATAGCATGCTCGTTGCAGCAGGAATGCAGGAGTCTTATATTAGGGTCTGGAGTGTGGATGGAAAGCGAATTGAGTCGGCGCATGACTCTGCGAACGACAACCAGCCTTCGAATTCCCGCCGTTTAATCGGGCATTCTGGCCCTGTCTATGCCGTAGCATTTGCTCCTTCGGGTATGCGCTCAGAAGACGCTGTGGCGCCGACGAATGCACGCTGGCTACTTTCCTCTTCCGAGGATAAAACCATCAGACTGTGGTCTCTAGACTTATGGCAGTGCATGGTTGTCTACAAGGGTCACGACCAGCCGGTCTGGGATGTGACTTGGGGACCATATGGCCATTATTTTGTTTCAGGTGGTCATGAGAAAACGGCTCGTCTTTGGGTCACAGATCATATCCGCCAGCAACGTATTTTTGTCGGACATGAGCAAGATGTAGACTGCGTCTGCTTCCATCCAAACTCTGCCTACGTTTTCACGGGTAGTTCTGACCGTACCGTTCGCATGTGGGCAGTGACAACAGGCAATGCTGTTCGTATGTTCACCGGGCATACGGGCAATGTCACAGCTCTCGCATGCAGCAGAGATGGAAAGATTCTAGCCTCGGCGGATGACCATGGATCAATTATTTTATGGGATCTGGCACCCGGAAGACTACTGAAACGTATGCGTGGCCACGGAAGAGGCGGTATCTGGTCGTTGAGCTGGAGTGTCGAATCGACGGTCTTGGTATCCGGTGGTGCTGACGGAACCGTTCGTGTATGGGATGTCGCTGGTCCCACGCACGACCCATCACAAGGACGAGTCGTAGCGGATGGTTCAACAGGGACCAAGATTGATGCTGGAAACTCTACCGCTCCGGGCACGCAGACTTCTACGTCTATTGGGCTCGGTATGGGCAAGAAGAAGGGGAAAGACGTGGTTGTTACTCCTGATCAGATCAGCGCCTTCCCGACCAAGAAGAGTCCCGTATACAAGGTGAAATTCACCAATATGAATCTGATCATTGCTGCAGGCGCTTACCTTCCTTGATGAGGGTGATGAGTATATTCTGTTGTATGCATTACGGCGCCTGATACCCTGTATTACTCGGTTACAATTGACCTTGCTGTTCTTTACATCCGTCTCCTCTTTCCTCAGTCTTAAATTCCGTTACATCTCTCTAATGCAGCCGTATGATGCGGGTTGTTGCAAGGCTGTGACTTTCTTTTTTTTTTTTTTTTTTTTTTCTTCTTTTTGGCGATGTTTTGGCAAATGGGTGATGGCGTCGAACTGGCGGTGGATTGTGATTCAGGAATCATTTTCCAAAACATGAAGAGAAAGGCATTTTGAACTGATATCATTTTGATCTAAATAAGATTTCATGTAGTTCATCAGATCTCGTGTCAAATATCATAACGTGTATTAAGAGCAATTCCTACGAACTATGCATGGAATACTAGTACTAACCAATCCCAGCTTATTCCTTCACGTTGCTACCAGCACCCAGACCCTTCTTCATAGCAGCAGACGCCTGCATGTCCGCAACTTTGGGCGGGAGCACGAGCGCACTTCGGTCATTCCGTTTATAGAAATCCACTAGGATCTGAGCTGTTTTCGTGGGTAGATCTTCTTGTATGAAGTGGCCTGCTTCGGGGAAGACTTGGAGCTGATATTTTCCTGGATGATGTTAGCAATCACTTGCACGTACTGTGCCATCGAGTTGAATGAAAGGAAGAAGAAGGGAGGGGGAAAGAATTCACCCTGCATCTGCCCAATCATCAACTCTTTATCCAACCTATCCGTCCCCGCCAGGATGAGCAGCTTGCCACCGCGGGCTTCGAGGAATTTCCGACTCAGTCCAATGAACCAGTTTTCCCAGAATGGTTTCGTGGCGGCGAGGTTTGTTCTCCAGACCCATGGTCTTGTTGGGTCGGAGGGGTTTGATTCTTCGTGGAGTAATGAGGGGACTGAGATGCGGGCTGAGGTTCTGTTGCGGATTGTGCGGGATCGGGTGCTGGTTCTTGTATTAGACATTCTATTTTTATTTCTGAAAAGGGATGGGTTGCTGTTCACGTACTGCCATTCGATTCCCGAGGATATAGAAGGGAACCTGGTTGGACGGGTGGAGAGGTACTGCTCCATGCTCTGTAGGGCGTCCATTGCGGAACCTGGGGGAGAATCATATTCAATAAGCAATGACTTGGTAATATATGAATAAATGCTTTCATCGTACCTTCGACAACATCTAACACGGCATACGCCAATAGTTTGGAGCCCAGTTCGCCTTTCTTAGCGACATCGGTGATAACTGCGCCTCCCAGGCTATGGCCCACGAGCACAATGTCCGGAAGAGTTTTCCAATTCATCTTCGACTGGGCGGCTTTGACTGCGAAGACAAGATCTCGACTGAGAGTGTCGAGGCTCAAATCGAGCTCGACTGGCCCACCGTCTGGCTCGCTCTTGGTCGTCGTGCTGCCGTGATCTCGGGCGTCAAGAGATAACATGCCGGCCTTAGGCAGAATCTTGCGGATCTCCTTCGCGCAGGTCGCAAAGGACAGACCCGAGGAGCCTGCGCCGTGATGCATGACGAAGAGTGGCCCGGAATCCGAAGGGGGAGTGAGATACACATGGTGGACTATGTTCGTTTCATCGTAGACCTCTTCGAGGAATAATTCTTGGGAGAAGAAATCTCTCCAGTCCAGGGATACGGTGGACGATCTAGAGGGGAGATGAGCTTCGGGGAACTTCTGGAATGGAGAGTTGGAGCAAGCAGAAGAACTCACCTGCGATCTGGTCTGGCAAACAAATGCCTGTTCGGGGATGGGACCACCGTACCCGCTGATGAGGTCGACGAGGAATCATCGTCATGATGGCCGGACGCCCCGTGGGGATCTGGGGAAGAAGACTCGTCGTCCTCCATCAGAGGCAGTTCGGGTGGCAACTTGGCGAGGCGCGACTTGACAAAGGCTTTTTGAAGATCGCTCATGGAGAAGGTCCGATTCTTGATAAATAAAATATGATATCTACCTGTATGTCTGGATGGAGACTACTGGCAGTGTTGGATTCTCTTCTGAAACAGTCAAACCGGCCAGGTTGCGATGGAGTCGACGTTGCCATCGTCATAATTCTCGACCGTATGATTGATAGTCTTCTCCACCTCGCTCTTTTCGCGGTCAAGACACTCCACGACAGCTGGATATCACCACCAGTTGAACTCTTCTTTGTCTATGGCTCTTGTCAATACGCGTTCCTTTTCCCCAACTCTACGCGTCCGCGAATCGAGTGACCTGGCTTCCGTGGTGGATGTTCGCAATGAGACACACCATCCACGATGGATGAATAAATGAGGCGTACACAGGAGACAATGAGAGAAGGAGGAGAAGAAGAGGAAAGCAATAAGAATAGCAATGAGATCCTTTCTCGAGAGGAACCAGGGACGCTCAGCAGCGATGAATCAATGACGTCAGGCCCTTCTTCTCCCGTCCCTTGAGACTTTCTGGGAGACTTTCTCGGAGACAAGATACAACTGAAACTGCTCGGATGAGTCGGTCTTAATCGATGAGTTGGCTCGAAAGTCTTGTGTGACAGTCCTGCCTACGCTGAGGGACCTCTCGCGAAGCCTCTTGTTACGCCTCGACATTCCGGAAGTTATAACGCAGTCAACGCGATAGCGCAGTCCACAACACACTGAATGCGAAGCAGAGAGCATAGAACAGACATGGCGACTGTCTGGCCCTGGAAGAAAAATTTTAACTATGATGACCAGGAACAAGGCGACGGCGATGCTTCTAACGGACAGCAGCAGCGAGAAGATCATGACGGGCCATCAAACGAACAGCAGCCGGATGAGCATACGCGGTTACTACAGCCCCATTACTTGAGCCCTGATGACCCTGCTGTAAGTCTTGCATTGCACTAGCAATGATACACGAGGTCTATACATCTCTCCTAACCATGAAAACCCCGACAGGTCTCGCCCTATAACCTCTGGACTGTCCGGGCCCTTTCCGGCCTCTCCCTCTTCTTCTTGCTCGTCACTTTCGTCTGGTGGATTGTTCTCCTCGTGAGCACCTTCGTCAGTCCTCCCTTGATGTACACCCGCGGTTCCGGCTTCCTTGCATTCTCCTATGCCGCACTGACGGTTGCCTATCTCATCGTTGTGGGACGGCTGTTCTTCGCCGTCCCGTCGCAACCACTGTCTATCTGGGGGGTTGTGTTGACCATTCTCCTCCTCGTGGATACGTGTATCCTGCTTGCCGTTCCTCGGATCAGGGTCGAGGAAGGCTGGGCCGGAATCGCGACTGTCATCTGGGCAACTTTCATCGCGCTATATACGATTATCCAGAACCGGACGGTCACAAACGGGAAGAGGGAGGAAGAACAACGTCTGACTGGAAGAGAAGAGACCAGGCGATCCCTATGTGAATGGATTGCCGTGCTTGCCGAGACGGTCATTGTGGCCGTCATGGTCATGGCCACCCTTCTTCTCACTGCAACCCTCATTCTTCGCGCTCGAGACGCCTCCCTTTCTCCCCCAGGAAGGAAATACTATGTCAGCGAAGACAAGTACCAGGTTCATCTCGCCTGCGTGGGAAATACTAACAACAACAACAACAAAAACACTACTACTCCCACAATCCTCCTAGAGGGTGACCACAGTCCCGTGGAACACACCCTCCAACCCTTCATCGACTCGATATACCGAGACGGCTCGATCAACAGATACTGCTACTGGGACCGTCCCGGATACGGCTGGTCAGATAATGCCCCCTCCCCTTTCTCCGCTGGAATGGCTGCAGACGCCCTATCCGAAGCCCTTTCCCAGGCCAATGAAAAGGGACCCTGGATCCTCGTCTCCGCGGGCACAGGTGGGATCTACAGCCGCATCTTCGCCAGTCACAATCTCCCCCAGGTCCATGGTATTCTCCTCATCGACGCCCTCCACGAAGATCTTCTAGACGACTACGTCGGTGGCTCGGGAAGAGGCTTCTTCCTCTGGCTCAGGGGGATCCTGTCCCCACTCGGAATCGACAGAGTCGCCGGTGCGCTATTCCGTGGCCGCACCCGCGAGGACAGAGTCATGGGCCGCAGCGCCTACCAGACTGGGAAGGTCATCAAGGCAAAATTACAGGAGAATCTTATCGCCGAGTCCATGACGAAACGCGAGATCCAAACATCTCGTCGCGTGGGTATCCCCGATACGCCGCTTGTGGTGGTTAGTTCTGGGATCGAGGTAAGGAATAGTAAGAAGTGGGCGGAGAAACAGGAGGATTTGAAGACGGTTACTGATCGGCTTATTGCGTGGGATGTTGTGGAGAAGGCGCCGCATGAGGTTTGGAGGTCTGTCGATGGGAGGCGCGTTTTGGAGAGGAGGCTGCGTGAGTTGCTTGGTAGGGGCGAATAATCGTTTTGTTTATTTTGCTGTTTTATGCTCGACGCTTGACGCTTGACGCTCGTCGTCTGGATTTCCACTTGCTTTGTATAATCATTTAATCTAGTGCTCGAAAATGGGATCTACGTCTATTGTCTATGCATAGGAGACGCATACACCCGTTCTCGTACGGTTCATCATAGATGGCATTGTACCGAGCACTGGGGAGTTCCAGTCGAAGTATCTGACTAGATACATTCCTTGGTCGTTGCACAAACTCCGAGACACCACTCGTCTAGGTTATATTTCAACTCATCATTCGCATACGTGCCCTCCTCCCCATTTTGCGAATCTGGCTCGTTCCAGCAATATAATTAACCGTACTAAGGTGCAAATGGTGGGCAGGGATGGACAACCGATCATCAAGATGGCGACGATCTCGAATATAGATGCAGGATGAATGAACACAACGATTCTGCTCGTGGTTCAGGACGGATTAAAAACGACGGTAGGTAGAATCAGGCCCGTAGGGCAAGATAGCTAGACGTAGTTTCGGAAATGCAGTTGTATTCGACCGTCATTCTAAGCTAGCTCCCTTAAACCTCTTAGCAAGTTGTTCACCCTCGAAGTTCAGAGATTCAGGTGTTGATGATGAGGAAGATAGGAAATTACGCTGCGTCTGGGATGGAGGAATAAATGTGCGATATTGTTCGAAGGGGCGCTTGGGGGGGCGCTCACCACTCTCCTGAAGTATAGTAACCAATGTCGCCCACCCAGGTGTGTTAATCAACTGCAGACCATCGGCTGGCTTACGGGACGTTGCAACGCGGCAAAGGAGTGCTTCTTCGTCCTGTTCCAAGTCAACGGAAGATCTAAGGCCATGGGGAGGAGAGGGACCATCGATGATGGCATGTAATCAGGGTAAATCACGCTTACCTTGCTGAAAGTGGATAAAGAATGCAAGAAGCATAGAAGATGGAAATCAGACACGCCGCGGATGGCTTTGTCAGGATCCCCGTGGGAAACGAGCTTCCGAGAGACATGACGCAGTTCCTGGCTCTCACCGATCATCTCCCGGTTCTCGATGGGGAACGTGCTGTCAACAAAAATCGGCGCAGACTCTGTTGGGAAACCATGGGTTAAGGTGACTAAAAGATACTCGACGGGGAAACTAGGCTTCCCATTCTCCTGGACACTGACACCATATTCGTTTATCTTGCGGTAAAAAACATCGGGGATGTATCGCACTTTGCTCTCGGCGTCGTCATCATCTTCCGACTGGACGAGCATCACCGATGGCTCTGCGGAGGGTTCGACAATGTCTGCCCTCACCATTTCCACTGCGGACAGCGAGGCTTGGTAAGCGCTGACAGTAATGGCCCCTTCCTCATCCCCACTGAGAACACAGGTCACGAAATTGGACCCGAAACGCCCGGTGTCACTCCACTTCGACGGCTTTGGATGTTTGCCTTGCAGTCGTGATGCAAAGACGATTTCCAAAGATGAAAGGAAATAAGAGTCGATGTGACGTTTGCAGATAACCGATCCATCTCCACGACCGGCGTCCAGCAAATCAGTGAAGATCACACCGACTTTCTCCAGGCCGCATAGACGGGCAACTTCATCAACATCCTTCTCATTCTCCCAATCACGAAGTGTTATGCCATCAACCTCATCCACTTGCGGCGGTTCGTAGATGGCCTGAACCACGGCCTTGATTCCAAGGGGTACCTCCGGGTATTCCTCATATGTGCCGTACAGAAAACCAAGACGCTGAGCACCGGATTTCCGCCAAGAGTCAAGCAACGAGTTGATGAGACTAGGTGTCGCGAACTCGACATGGTCGACCATGCGAAACTCCTGAGGCTGCAGACTGATCGCACTGGGCTGGCACTTGGTGCAGATCCCTTCGGGCCAGGGAGGGTGTCCTGATGGACAGTTCGGTTTTACCCGGTAGTATGGCTCACTGAGCGGTGGCATATATGAGCTTCCGAGTTCGGCCTTGTTGGTTGCTGCGTTGATCTTCCGCATGTACGAATGGAACGACAGGTGCTTGATCTTCTTTTCTTTCAGGTATTTGGGGTCGTAGGGTTCAAGGGGCATGCAGTAATCACACATGCCCTTGGGACCATGCGTGCACATCTTCGAATCTCGAGGACGTGGTATCTTGCCATCTTTCCTGTCTAATCGATCATCAAGGGGAGACTGCCGAACAACTTCCCAGGGATTCTTGATCGTTCCTTGCGGTAAGACGGACGGCGGGCGGATTGCGATGGTGTCCGAAACGGCAGTCCCATTAAGACGGCGCGATGATCCCTGAGCTGGGGTGGAGGCATGGCCATTCAAAGCCGCAGTTTGCTCGTTGTAGCCCACGAACAACTTGTCTCCATGACTAGTCGCGATTCACCAAAGATATTAGCAGCCTAGCAGAGAGGAAGCCATCGGCTGTGCCGACGATATCCACTCACACTACTCACCTCAGACCGACACTTTGGATCGTAACGCCTGCCAACGCCTGTAGCTGTCTCTCCTGCCCTCCAGTACCTATGGGTCTGTTTGATAGAACGATGGAAGACGAGTCGACGGTTTTCGGTAGATGTTCCAAGATCTAAAAACGCCAGAGATGTTAGCGGAGTATCCACTGGTAAGATCTCCCCCGTGATCCAAATTTATATCGGAAATATGGACTGCACCTTTTGCTGGAGCGAAGGGAAGAGCTCCTGCGGGCTGACGGTCAAGCGAAACTGTCCATTTCGGCTCTCAAATCGAAGGACGATGGGGCGCGAAGACGCCATGGTGGTTGTATTAAAGTGCAGTAGAAGAAAGAGGCTATTCCCTATGCACGGTGGCCATAGGAGGGAGGGGCATGGGTGGTGGAGGTTGTCAAGTTCGAACAGGAAGAACAGCGGGAGAGCTCTATCGTCATGGTGGAGCGTCATTGTGTATTGGTATTACCCACCGGCCTTGCATTCTGTGTCATATATGGCTGTAATCCGGTATCTGTGTTACAGCAGCTTTCCTTCACGATGGATGATGCATCATGGAAACAGGATTCGTCCTCCAGATGTCAAATATTGAGGGTTTGAAACCCACTGGATTTGGCTTCTCTGTATTCCTGACTGCTCGCATTATGCTAGCGAAGACTTAGTCTCACTCCTGAGCATATGTACTCCTACTCATCCCTCAGGCGGCAGTATTGCGCTGTACATACATATATACATACACATATACCTGGGTACCCACCGATGGATCTACAAAGATGCAAAGGTGACATGAAGATTAATATTTATTCAACTATCGGTTGTTTGATTCCACATCATATTATTCTCCCCGAAGGAAATATTTGTTAAATCATTCAAGCATGATGGAGTCATTTGGCGTCTCCTCCATCCACACCCACGACAATTTCCTACCGCAACCAGTCAGTCAAAGCACCAGAAGTGAACGGGGAAGGAAAAAGCACACCCCTCCAGTTGCAAGACTAGTCTCTTGTACCCGAGAAACTCAATACACGCTGCGATATCCTTACCCTTTCCCCCGCGTCCAACGGGATTGCTGATGGTCAACTTCCCCCAGCATGTGGCCCCGGTTCGGCGCCCAG
Source organism: Monascus ruber (assembly GCA_002976275.1). Classification (NCBI taxonomy): domain Eukaryota; kingdom Fungi; phylum Ascomycota; class Eurotiomycetes; order Eurotiales; family Aspergillaceae; genus Monascus; species Monascus ruber. The sequence goes on from PSNO01000005.1 coordinate 2,463,164, forward strand.
CCGTTATTGGTATCCTCCTTTGGTGCTTCAAACGTAGCCCGGCTCGTTCATGGCGTACATCGATCCAGTCCGGACTGAGGCAGTGGACTCGAATGCGAGGCTCCAGTGAGACTACCTTGGCGTGTGTCAAACCCACCAGACCGGCTTTTGTGGCTCCGTAACTCTCGCAGTGCGCGATATTGATCATCACTGACCGGGAGGGAGAATTTGCCAGGTGTTTGGTGCAATGCTGCGAGACTCGGAATGTTCCTGTCAGGTTCGTGTTGGCAACGCGTTCTTAGTCGCTGATGGGGACGTTGTCCATTCTGATTGCCGGCACGCCAGTATGGGCTCAAGACGAGAGATTTTGGTAGGAGAACTGGGTGTAAGTTTGTCATACCCACCACACTGAAGCCCAGATGGTTATATTAGTCTTCTGACAAGGTCGACCCGGACAAATGTGATATGCAGGGGGAGGTGGACCTTCTGAAGCTGGAGGGTATCTATACATCGGCTCGTGAGAGGTGGGAGAAAACAGCACTGTCTAGTAGAAAATCCCACCTACAGGGTTTAACATTGTATCCAGCAAGTTATGAAGATAATGAACAGCATGGAGAAACGCAGACTTCTGTATAGATAACCTTAACTATCCCACGCAACAAGTGGCTCCGTCTGTCTTGGTCTCTGGGACCGAAGTGTGGATGAAGACTAGGTATGGAGTACGGGGAGATACAAGACGAGTATATGAAGCAATGCATGATGCCTGCTTCCAGACCGGTATACTCTTGATTGTTCTTCTCTTTCTATCAGCAAACACGGCCCAGCTGCACCGGCAGAGGTGCTCGTGCCTTCACATCATGAACTAGGGCTCATGGCCACCCGGGCCTATCGGGCGACCCTGGGACAGTCATTCTGTAGGCTTCCTATGCTTCCCTGTTGTTAGTATGTTAGCAGAAGCATGAGAAAAGCTCTGATATGGTGCTTCGTGTATATGATCATACCGCAAGGAATGCATGCTTTCCTGGTTTACCTGCGTACGGGTCTTGCCATCGGTAGTCTTGGATATGCCCTGTACGGAGGGCTTCTGGTGCTACAACCATACTCAGAATACAGCATTCGTGCTGTTCTCCGGTGCGGCGTGTGGATTGAGTGCTGCTTTTTTCCGGTAAACTCTCTCCCTCCCTCTCTCTCTCAATGTCTAGACAGACCAAGCTCAATGAGAACTGTCGCCTGTTCCAGGGCCTTCATCCCGGAATTGAATAATTCCCGGATCGCCTTCAAAAGGGAGCCATATGCCTGGCTCTTCTTCCCTATTCTTTTTCGGTTTCGTGGTATCTTCCGTATCAGACGTCGGATGGACGCAACGGAGCCCCGACCAGCAATGCACATTGGATAAGGTGCCCATGACCCAGTAGGAGAAGCTCTGGCTGGTTCTGTTAGATGCCGTTCCATCTCTACAATTTTAACGGGTTAAACGAAACCTACCGAACACCGTCCTGGAGCCCATGGAATAAGCACGGCTCCACGATCCCCTGCTTCTCACCACATAGGCAGCCCTCCACAGGGCCTTGGGTCTGTTGGTGTGGCGGCCACTTTCGCGCTGGGTGCGAAGAAGACGTCCTTTGGGACGATGTTTGTCCCCTACTGGGTCCTGGCTGCCTCGTCGCTTGCTATTATGCCTCCGCTGTTGTATAAGAGGGTTACAGCCACGGATGCCGAGCCGGTTGACGGCACCGGCGACAAGCTTGACGAGCTTGAGAGCAAGGGACGGAGCTCCGTTCAGAGTAGCAATGCCCATCCCCTTGCAGATGGCTGTGGAACTTGACCATTTAGCGCTGCTGGATAGAGCCAATGCGCCTTCTATGTTTCTATCGCGATCTGCCTGTGCAGCGACGGACTCCGGAGTAGCTTGGGATCAGCAATCTGCTCGCGATTGTTTGTCTTGATGAAACCCCCTGAGAGGGGCGCCAGCAGATAGATATTGAGATGCATCTCCCTCTGCAGAGGCCAATTCTTAGCAGCGGCATGGCATAGTCCATCCTCGTGGTTGTGTTTTTTTTTTTTTTTTTTTTTTTTTTTTTTTTTTTTGTTCCCCCCCCTTTTTTGTTTTGCAACCGTAGACTCCAGCTGCTACTACCGATATGCGGCTGTCCTTATTGCTCCTCGGGGCTTCATTTGCCCTTGCCAGCGCCAGTGCTATTCCAGGGCAAAAGCACCATGTCGTCCATGAGCGCCGCAGCACGCTGCCGGCCTCCTTCGATGAGGGTTACCGGTTGGACAAGAACACTGTCCTCCCCGTCCGCATTGGCCTGGCTCAATCGAACCTCCACATTGCTGACGCTCTTTTGATGGAAGTGTACGCTTGTGTTCCGTCACCACTGTTCAATAGACTCGAGAGTCGCGAGCATATGCGCTGATACCTCGTGCTAGGTCCGACCATACCTCCCCTCGCTACGGGAAGTACTACACGGCCGAAGAGGTCCATGATGTCTTCGCGCCCTCGACAGAAAGTGTCGACGCCGTGCGCGAATGGCTAGAGGCATCGGGAATCTCTCCCGATCGAGTCACTCTGTCTGCGAACAAGCAGTGGCTGCAGTTCGACGCGAAGGCGGGCGAGCTGGAGGATCTGCTCAACACCAAGTACCTTGTACACCCGCACGCTGCCACGGGCAATCTGCGTATTTCTTGTCGCGAGTCAGTCTCGCCAGATAGTACTCCTTGATATCTATTTTCCCTGGGTCGAATTGGAGCTGACGTGGCGGTCATGGGTAGATATTCCGTGCCAAAGTCGGTTCGCCAACACATCGACTACATCACCCCCGGCGTCAAATGGCTCGAGGTCGCACCGCAGGATGCGAAGACCAAGCGCTCGCTGCAGGGTGGCAGGCAGGCGCCGGTATCCAGGCCGATCGACGAGCCGATCGAGCATGTCCAGGCTGCTGACGCCAGCTTGTCCCAGTGCGACAAGTATATCACGCCGAATTGCATCAAAGGTGAGCCTGAACCCATCCGGTCTCCTGCGCAATCGCTGCTAATGGGCATATAGCAATGTACAAAATCCCGGCTGGGAAGAATGCAACGCCAGGAAATGAGCTGGGCATTTTCGAGGAAGGAGACTACTACAGCCAGGAGGATCTGAACCTCTTCTTCGCGAATCTGTACCCCGAGATTCCATTGGGAACGCACCCGATCCCCAACTTGATCGACGGTGCCATTGCCCCCGTCCCCGTCGCTGAAGCCGGCGCAGAATCGAGCCTCGACTTCCAGATCTCCTACCCGATCATCTGGCCGCAGAACTCGGTGCTCTTCCAGACAGAGGACCCGCACTACGCCGCCGAGAACAGCTACGCAGGCTTCCTGAACAACTTCCTCGATGCCGTCGACGGCTCCTACTGCTCCGAGACCTCGCCTGAGGATCCCCCGTATCCCGACCCAGCACCGGGGGGCTACAAGGGACAGCGCATGTGCGGCGTCTACAGGCCGACCAACGTCGTCTCCATTTCCTACGGTGAAGCCGAGGCCGATCTCCCCATCTCCTACCAACGCCGCCAGTGCATGGAGTGGCTCAAGCTCGGTCTCCAGGGCACCTCCGTGCTCGTGTCGTCTGGTGACTCCGGCGTCGCCGGCCGAGGCGGCGATCCGACGCCTTCCAACTGCCTGGGCGCAAACGGCACCGTCTTCGCGCCCCAATTCCCCGCTAATTGTCCTTATATCACCGCTGTAGGTGCGACCTACCTGCCCCCCGGCGCGGACGCCCAGAGCGACGCCGAAGTCGCCGTGACTCGATTCCCCTCCGGCGGCGGCTTCAGCAACATCTACGCAACAACTGCCTACCAGAAGCACGCGGTGCAGAAGTACTTCGACATCGCCCAGCCGCCGTATCCGTACTACAGCGGCGTCGACAACAGCAGCTTCGGCGCAAACGGAGGCATCTACAACCGCGGCGGTCGTGCCTATCCGGACGTTGCGGCCATCGGTGACAATGTCGTGATCTTCGCCCAGGGGAAAGCAGCGAGGATTGGCGGCACTTCTGCGTCTGCGCCCGCCTTCGCTTCTATCCTCACTCTGATCAACGAGGAGCGTTTAGCAGTGGGATTGCCGACGGTGGGGTTCGTGAACCCCATTCTCTATGCCCATCCTGAGGTCTTCCATGATATCACCGTGGGAAATAACTCTGGGTGCGGGACGCCGGGCTTCTATGCTGCTCCTGGATGGGATCCGGTTACTGGTTTGGGGACGCCGGTTTATCCGAAGTTGTTGGATTTGTTCATGGGCCGGCTTTAGATACCTGCTTCACAAGACTTTTGTTTTGCATAGTGTCATATGAACATAGGGAGATTTGTAATAGTACATTAGGGAATGATACTAGAAACTCGCTCTTCCAAGTTCCCAGCTAGAACTCTTTAAGCTTAAAACGAATCTTAACTCTAATCCATTCATTGTACGTCAATGATCATAAACTCCAGTGTTTATCTAGGTATATATAATTTTGATCCGGAAAATCAAAAAAGAAACAGAAAAATTACATTAGATTGCACTTTGCAGGTAATCCGCAGGGCCCTTCTTTACTCTCCTTGTTGTTCCCATTCGCTGCACTCTGAGTACCTGTCCCAGTCTGTGCAGGTGTAGACTTTGGTTGCTGAACTTTTGGTTGCGACTGCGGCTGCGGCTGCGACTTGGGCTCCTGCTTCTGTGACTCGGCTCCGCCATGTAGTCAAGCGAAGTTGACCTTGGCGACGCGCTCGTAGAACGACTTGCCCTGGTTCTCGGCAAGCTCGAGCTCGAGCGCGGTGGGCTGGCGGGAACCATCGGCGCCCTAGGATAGAACCGTTAGCATTGATTGCTATTCACCATGTGAAATGGGAACGGAAGACAGCTTACAGCAAAAGTACCAGCACCCCAAGGGCTACCACCATGGATCTCTTCCAGGTTCGCCAAGAGCCCGAAGGCAGTCTTGTAACCGAGGGGAACGAAGTTGAAACCGTGGTGAGCGAGAGTGCTCATGGTAGCAATGGCGGTAGACTCCTGACCACCACCCAGGGTACCCGTGGAGATGAACAGACCGGCATACTTGCCCCAGTAGCCGCCGGAGGCCCAGATGCCGCCGGTCTTGTCCCAGAAGGCCTTCCACTGGGCCGGGAAGTTGCCGAAGCGGGTGGGGATGCCGAAGAGGATGGCGTCGTACTCGAGCAGGTCAGCCGGCTCAGCAACGGGGTAAGAGGGCTTGGCCGGGGCGTACATCTTGCTGAGGACGTCGGCGGGGAGGGTTTCGGCGACCCTGGGGTACTCATCAGCATGAATGGGATGGATAACAGTCGACTGAACGACAACGAGGGGGGCTCACTGGAAGATATCGGCCTTGCCGCCTGCGGCTTCGATACCCTTCTTCTCGGCCTCGGCCAGCTTGGCGATGTGGCCGTACATGGAGTACTAGACATGGTCAGTGGGGTGTTTCCGGGGCGGCATGTCGGGGGACATATGAGGGGAGGAGCACATACAAAGACGATAGCAACCTTGGGAGCCATTGTGATTAAGTGAGATATAATGGTTTTAAGGAAAGAGAATGCGTTGTGAGAACGGGTATATCAGATTAAGTAGTGTAGACGATGTGAACTGTTGCGAGGAAAGACCACGACACAACGCAGACGAACAGGGCTTTATATAGGCGAGGGGAGTCCATGACGTGCACCAAGCAACCTGATGGACAGCCCCTCTCGGATGCAAGCAGCTGCAGACCCCATTGGCCTCGCGTCGAGCATTGGCATGAAGTTGAAGCCTTGATGCGAACAAGAATCGTCGAGCTGTGCCCTAAGCCAATCAGGGCTCGGGCTGCGCGCTTCCAAATCCTTACACAATCCTGACAAACCGCACGGAACAGGCCGAGAATCACAAATAGAAGCACATTAGTGATGATTACTAAATGCCGCTGCTTAGTTACGGTCTGTTTGGTGAGTCCGCAGACTCGGATATAGCCAGTGCCACAGCCTTGGTATATCCGGATTGTGGACATGCTCCATGGTGCCGTACGTCAAACTCTGCAACGGCATCCCGAATACTGGAACAGGGGTATCTCGAGCATTCTCTAGCAAATAAAACTCATGGTCTCTCTAGCACATACAGGAAACCAGCGATACTACCCTCTCCCCCTCCCTCGATATCGCCCGCGCATGAACCCCCCCCCCCCCCCCCGTTCACTCCTCCATTCCCGCTCCCGCTGACTCTCCCTCTCCTGTTCTTCTCGAATCAGCGCCCTCTCCCGCTCCAGCACCTCCTCGGTCTTCTCCAGCCGAACTGTAGGCTTCGGTAGATTCTCTGTCCACCGCGGATGCGCGTCGACACACTCCTTCCCCTCAGGACAGAACCCGGCTAGATAGAACCGGCAGATACGTCGACGGACATGCCGTTTCGCGCACAGCGGGCCCAGCTCGCAGAACCCGCGCTCGTAGTGCTCGCACAACGGCAGCCGCGCCTGCTCGCGCACGTGTTGGTATAAGCAGTCGTCGCCGTTGGGGCAGTATCCCGTCCGCGAGAAGGTCTGGCATTCCGGCATGCGCCGCAGGTTGTACTCGTGGAGGTATTCGCATTTCAGGCCCTTCTTGCACAGGCCCTTGAGGAAGTGTTTGCAGACGAGCGAGCCGTGGGTCGTCGACGGTGCGAGCCCCGAGGCCGTGGTCGTGGACGTTGTCACCCTAGTTGGCGTCGGGTGACGATCCGGACAGGCTGGTCCGAGCGGACAGTGGCCCTCGCTGTATGCTTTGCAGACCGGTACATCGCTGGCGAGGCCGAAGCCGAAACTTTGCCGTAGGAAAGGGATGAAGGAGAATTCGTCGTAGCTTGGGTCGCGCGAGGCGTCGGTTGATAGGATTCGAGTGGCGGCACGGTGGACGTCTGTGGCCATGGTGTGGTTCGACTGGACAGGGCCAACGGAATGTATTCGGATGATACTATCTATCTAGCCCGTACAACAACTCTATCTTGTGCCTGGCGTGCAGAGTTTGTGTTCATCGAGAGTGAGAGTGCTCTCTTTGTCGCAGTAGAACTACGTTTCTGCTGGGCTGCCGTAACAGGAAGGCGGTGTAAGCACATCGAGACAGCCTGCTCCATACGCTCATTCTGGGAGTAATATTCTTATTTCTTGGAATGCAAAACTCAAATCGCCCAGATCCTTTTCTATAGGGCCTACCGAGAACCGGGGTTGACATTGTTCTAGAAACTCGCATGGCCATCCTTAAACTGGTTCGGAATTGGCTCTAATCCGAAGCTACTGTTGGAGGAAGAGAGCATGGAACAATTATTACTATTAGCATCCAAGGCAAGCGAATTACTAAGGCGATGTCAGAGATGACCTGCTAGATGCAACCATGATCGGGCTCCGTAGCAAGCATCTCATTTCCGGTAGGTGCTGCAAGGAATGCATAGGCAGTCGTGCATTGATGAGAGGGGCGGACGGTAGTTGCATCAGCTTGATCAGATCATTGGAATTGATGTGTCTTCTCCGTACGCTCTGCTATACTCGATACAGAAAGACGATGAACCGGTGTGCACGTAACCCGGTTACTGGTCTCTGGGGGCCGCAGTAAAAGGAATCGACGCTGGTTGTTGCCGGTCCAACGTTCGATGTACCTGTACATCGACGATTGAGGACTCTCTTTGGGGCTCGTTGGAGTATCTTCCAGTTGGGTATCACGAACGCTACCAGCAGCGGTCTGTCACCACCCAAAAATGGACCGAGGAAAATTAATTTTTTTAAAAAAGGAAGTAGTAATAATAGAAAATCCTACTGTGCCTTGTCAACGAGTCAGGCTATGCTCTCTCATGCCCATAGTCTGGGTCCAATTCTGGAAGCGGCAGAAAGAGCTGGTCGGACAAAGCCGACATACGAACAGTGCATCGTACGAGTTTATATGATGCTTTGCGCCAGGTTGCATAGGATATGTCGTACATAGCTGAAACCACGTGGCCCGAAAGAGATCAAGATCAAGGCGGCGCTGCCATCGAGAGGTGACTCGATGCAAGCGATGCAAGGCAGATATCAGACAGGGAATCCACGCCTTTCAAGCTGAGCGTTCTCAGCAGGCTTGTTCCATCCATCTTGATCCAGCTGCCGGGCCAACCCCAGCACCGCCACCAGTCGCCAGGTTTGACAAAGACTTTATTTATAAATAGACGTTTGGATCCACTGGGGCTGCGGGTCAGCACCAGCTACTTTGTTCGTTTTCCAAGGCCATGGTCGCTTGCAGAGCTCGAAGACTGGATGAATGATGAACAGGAAGACAATAGAAGCCTGAGAAGGAACCATCGTCAGCATCTGGGACGGCAGGGCAATTAAAGAAGCCCCAGCAAGAAGGGGGAAAGGGGAAGACACGTACAGAACTAGCGCCTTGGTTCTATACATAGTTCGCAGGGCCAAGAAGCCGTTGAGGCCCCTGAACAACGCCATTGGGTTGGTGGGCGTACAGGGCGGGGATGTTAAATAATGGGAGTCGTGATAATCAAAATAGTAATAAAAAGAGGCGTAATAATAATAATAATAATAATAATAATAAAGGCGCGAGGATAACGAGGCCGGCCCCTGAAGCGTGGCTGTCGCGAGCAAAGTCCATTGAATTCGGTGGTCGCATTCACAGGAACCGCAGAAGTCACTGACAGCTGACACTTTGTCTCATTCTCATATCTCGTTCTCCCGCTCTTCTACCGTCACTCCCTTCTCCCCTCTCATCGGTTTTCTTCCTCATCGCCAGTTATTTCGTTTCTTCTGTCTCATCTTCATCCATCTCCTCGTTGACCGTTCGGAATTTCCCTCACTTACGCACACTCGCTATTTAACCGCATCTTCGACGCCTACGAATGCCGCTGGGCTACTTCCGCAACCGCCCGTGACGACCGTGCCATATCCTTTTATTCTCTTCACCAGCCTCGACTAGATGGATTGACGTGGTAGGAGAGACTCTACCAAAGAAGGACACTCGTTTTGTGATTGCATTTGTCGTTTCCACAGCCGTTGTACGGATTTGATTCACCTTCGCCTCAACGCTCCACGCTTGATATCTTCCTCTCCGTCATGGCCACCCGGCCCAACTATCACGAGCATGGCCACTCTTCACCTCCCCGTGCGCCCAGTGGGGGCAGACTTCCCTCGCCGCGCATTGAACATTTCGACGGAGAGATTCCTCCCGCCCTCTCGCCACTAGATGCGTTCGCAGCCCAGGGCCGTCTTTTGGCGAAGGAACTGGACGAGTCCCGGCGCAGAGACCGTCGCATGAGCAGATTACCTCCGTACAGTGTTGTGAGGTCCCTTTCGCAACCCAGGCCTGGCTACTTTCGTTCCCCGGGCTCAGGTGACTCCCAGCAGTCGTTGTCCAGGCGCCCGACGCAGCAGTCAAGCCCGGAGTTGGCAACGCCCAAATATCGCCCGCAGTCGGAACATCCCCGTTTCAGTAATGTCCCTACCGCCGAAAGTGAGGCCGGTAGCATTCGTGATTCCATAGCGACGCCTGGCCATCAATCTCCTCTGTGCCACGTTCAAGCTGATGACGAGGATATCCCAAAGACGGAGTCGCCCGTGGAGGATTCAGCCGTGCGGGCTGCCAGCGACGAGGATCATTGTCCTGTTGTGAATGCCCCCGTCAGCGGTCCCGTACCTGAGCCGTCCAGACAGTCTTCGACGGACTCTGTTCCTCACCTCAATGTTCCTCGTACCTTAGTCCCTCCAGCATCTCCCCGCTCGCCTCGCTCGCGGCCGTCGAGCCGCTCCCGGGCAGCTCCTGCAGACAGCTCGGATGACGATTTCAGCAGTTCCAATGGCGGATCTACTTTCTCTCAACCGCGCAAGTTGTCGTCGAGCAGCGCTCTGTCTTTGCCGCACGCCCCCATATCCCCTGCTGCCAATCGCTCCCACTGCCGGTCACCGTCTGCGAACTCGGAGACGTCCACGGGCTGCCAGCCCTTGCTGCGTCCGTCCTTGAATTTCTCACGGCCCCTGAGTCGATCTAGCAGCAACACCCCAACATCGGTTCCTGCTTCACATTCGATACCCAGTGGCCAGAGAAGCGCCATGAGCAGAACCCATAAACCTAGCCCGATCGTTGTACCATCTGGCTTTGACTTTTCATCTACCAGTGAAGAGCCCTCGTCGACCGTGTCGGCGCATAGTACTGCGCAGTTCCCTCTTCCTCGTGGGCGCGGGGTCTCGAGGGACTCTGTTGCCTGCTCTGACTTGGGAACGCCTCAGTCGGAGCGACATGAGCCTTATTACGACGGTTCCTCTCTACCCAATGCCGCAGAGGAACCTGGGTTGTCTACTCCTAGAAGCTCCTCGTCGTCCGTTCGCCACGACACCGATCGGGCTGCCATAAATGGGCAATCATCCGCGACGGACGCATCGTCCTCCTCGCGTGGACCTAATTATTCGTTTGAACTCGACCGGCCAGAACGCCTATCCACGGATGCATCCCAGCCGAGTTCCGTCACCCCGAAGAGCGACGCCAACGCAGAGGAGGCATCTTCAGCAGACTCGGCAAGCACCCTCCGACCACAGACGAGCGGTGCTACTCCGGCAGGCTCAACCGGACTCACAGCAGAGGACCACGTAACGCTGGGGATTGAATGCCACGAGAAAGGGTCACTGAATGAATCTACGTATCACTTGCGGCTTGCGGCAAAGATGAATGACCCAACTGGCATGTTGCTCTACGCCTTAGCCTGTCGGCACGGATGGGGCATGCGGCCAAACCAGCAAGAAGGTGTGCGGTGGCTGCAGAAGGCGTTGGATTGTGTAGGGGTAGAGCTGCTAACGGACCATGCGAACGGTTCCTCCGGGACATCTCGCGCGCAGGAAATGGTGCGGAAGACACACCGTGCACAGTTTGCCCTGAGCGTGTACGAGCTGGGAGTCAGCCATCTCAACGGATGGGGCATCAAACAAGACAAGGCGCTCGCTCTGCGTTGTTTCGAGATTGCAGCTCAGTGGGGGGATGTTGATGCAATGGCTGAGGCTGGGTTTTGCTACGTGCAAGGTGTCGGATGCAAGAAGGATATGAAGACGGCCGCGCGGTACTACCGCATGGCGGAGGCTAATGGGATGAGCATGGTGGGTAATAGCTGGTACGTGCGACGATAAAGGACTTCCCATGTTATTTTCCGGCCTTGGTTTTCTAATTGTGTTGCGTTACGTTCCCCGCAGGATCTACAAGGAGAAGTATATGGGCGATGACGAAGATACCTCACATTCGAGAGGAAGAAGCGCTACAACATCTTCACATGAGAAAAAGAATCGCGGTAAATCACGGACACGCAGCATTTTCCACAGAAAAAAGTCATTTGCAGCAGGTGCATAGTCTTGAGAGCTTTCGTTTCGAAGCTGGGGCTGCCGAGTGCGGCCCCGCCACGTTCTATGTTCTTCCAGAGTTGATATCAGCCCGGGCCTGGGGGTCCCCATTGTTTTATTCATTTCTTCACTGTCACCGTTCTGCTTTCGGTAATGCCGAGGGGTTGTTGACCTATTGCCATTGACCCTGCATTCTAGTTGATACTTTCATTCGACCTACCTTTTCCAACTTCTTTAATCTCTCTTCTTCTCCCCCATTATTGGCCTGTACTTTCTATCTCCTGGACTTTCTTTTTCTTTTTCTTTTTCTTTTTTTTTTTTTTTATCTAGCCAAGTGGGATCTTTTACGTTCGAGCAGGACTTGACAGCTGGTCTAAGCCGGACATACTATTCGTGGAACAGGGATTCTTTCTCTTTCTTTGTATTTCTTCTTCTCTTCTTCCCCTGCCATCTTCTGTTTCTCACATGCCTGGCAGGCACATCTTTCTATGCTTTGTTGATACCCATCGTTCTTACGAGAGACAGCGAGGGCTGTCTCCCCTTTCCCTGTGGCTTTGAAGCCGGATATTTTGGACATATTCTTTTATTTATTCTTCGAGATAAATTTCATGAATGACACGCAGGACTGTCGGAATGATGTATATTCTCTTCCATAATCAGATGCAAGCCTGGAGGAAGCAAAGCGCCGAGGGAGATCCTTGCCGCGGGACCACAGGAAGTATGCGGGGTACTACGGGAAAGATCCATGAAGGTACGCAGCAACCGCCAGTAAACAGCCTGAAAGGCGACGGGAGGGAATCAAATAGACTTTCCTCGGGGCCGCGGGGTATGAAAGACGGAGAGGATTGGCAAAGAAAGATGCAGCCAGCGTAGACACGTGTGTTGGATTCTTGCTGTTTGACGCTATTGGACATGGGTTTTATATTCATGTTCATATTCACGTTCATATTCGTATCTATGAGCGATTACTTGCAATCAAGATCCTGGGAAGACCTACCCTAAGCATTGTCGTATGTACAGATTGCAGAGTAAATTAAAATAGATTAACATCAAAACTCCGGGAAACCCCGCGTGGAGAAGCAAACAGGGCAAACCGGACAAATGCCCCAAACAGGCCTGGCGTCCTCCAACAGCTCGTCGTGTCTTCTGCTCAGTGCTCTCCATCTATTTACCACTCACCGGCAGATCACCACCATCATCATCATCGCCATTGATTATCATCTCCATTATCATCACCATCATCAACGTTGTCAGTTTCTTATCTTCATCGTCCCTCAGATCGTCTTGTCATGGTCCTGTCATACTCTCCCTGGCTGGTCGACGTCGATGATGTCCGGGATCACAAGCTTCCCCCGTGACGCCCCCATACGACGTCCCACTCCAGCTTCTGACCGGGGTTGCCCTGCTCTGCCTCTTCTTCTCCACGCGGGGTCAATTAGTGTCCAATTTCCCAAGACTTTCTTGTGCTCCCCTGCCTCTAATGATGATCCTACATTGACGATCAATGAATAATAAACATCGTGCAGCGTATTCTCCCTACGCTTGCCACCTATTTCCCTGACCCGGGATGCCGTATGCACATTGCAGACCGGTCAGATCCCGCCTGTGCTCTTCTTGCTTGCCATACCTCGGCCTATTTGTGCCGCTTCTGCTGGATCTTCCTACGCTCTCATCTCCTCGTCGCCTGTGATTCTTTTCTCCTCCAGCACTTAGTCTGCTATCGGTCTGTGATTTGCCCTGATTGGTGCATCTAGTGCTTCGTGTTTCTCCGCAAAAAGCGCAAGTGCCAGCTCTCCAGACTTCTTTTTAATTAATATTAATTGCTTCCCTTGCTTTTTTTGCCTTCCGTGGCCCACCGGCTATGCAACCATTGACAATTCGGGCAACCTAACTCCATATGGAACCATCCCCCCCTTTTTTTCTCTGATTTTTTCTTTCGGTTGGGAAGCATGTGACGATGTTTAATTATTCTTGGCCACCGCATTGGCTTTTGTTGAGTACACCGGATGGAGTTTCCTACCCTACCACTCCCAACAGCCGCTATGGATCATGGATCGACTACTAGCTGTCTGGCCTCATCTAGCCGATCACGGTCAGATTGGTCGGGTCTGGTCTGGTCATATTTCATGGTTCTGTAGAGAACGCAGCAATAATAAGTAACGGCACTGTTCCCGGCCCCAGCGACGTAGATTTTTTTTTTTTTTTCGTTCCTCCTTCGTGCTTTGTTTTTTCCCTGCTTTGCTTTTGGGTTCTCATTCTGCCTTGACCTCTTGTCTGTGGCAAGGTTTTCTATCCCATTGGTGAGGAGTTGTGCCCGTTCACCTAGGAGGAAATAATCAAAAAAAAGGCTCCTATAATATATACTCTGGTATTTCACCTAGGCTTCTCCCTTCCGCATCCATTCCTTACTGACTGCTGAAGCGCACCAGTAACAAAAATGGCCAGCGCCAGGGACGCCACAGACCCCGTTGGGAAGCCGGAAATCAGCAATGTCGAGTATGATGCTGCGGTTGTTCCAGCAAGCAAGCCCACTTTCCTCCAGAAAGTTCGGGCTCACTTCAAGAGATTCTGGTGGGCCCATTTAATCGTCTTCATTATCTGCGTTCTGGTAATCGTTCTTCCTGTGTAAGTAGCTCCCTGTCCTCATGCCATCTCATGGGGCCCTGGTGAACTAATATCCTCCTTTTTTTTTGCTGCGCAGCGTCTATGTCGGCTACCCAAGGATTGCCAGGAACATCGTCAAGAAGGCACGCATTGAGCTATCTTTGCTGTCGGCTTACTCCCCAACGCCCAATTCTATACACATGATCGAAAACATGACCCTGAAAACGAACAGCAGCTACCATGCGAAGTTCTGGTCGTTCCAGGCTGAGGCTAGTCTCGCTGGACAGGCACCTTATGCAAACATCACCAATCCTGAATTCCATGCACGGAACAACTTGCTTTTCCATCTTGACCAAGTTCTTAATCTGACGAACACGACTGCCTACGCTGAGTTCTCAAAGGCTTTCGTCATGGAAGAGACCTTCTATCTGAACGTCTATGGCAAGCCCAAGTTGAAGGAAGGAGCTTTGCCCAAGGTCACAGCAACTTTTAACAAGACCGTCCCCCTGACCGGTAAGCCTCTACTCTCTGCACAACCGCTCTCATCATCTCTCATCTAACGAATATGTGATAAAGGCCTCAGCGGACTCAAGGGATTCAATATCACCGAGTTTCAGATCGTTCTTAGCGGTCTGCCTGAGGGACACAACATGAATGGAACTGTCTACATCCCGAACCCTTCATTCATCACTATTGAATTGGTAAGACTTCCTTTTTCGAAAATCACTTCTTCAAATCAATCAGTCTAACATATTGTCTGCAGGGTAATCTTACCATGCCACTCTTTGTGGATGGAACGCGCATTGGCACATCATACTTGAACGATGTGACTCTGACACCCGGAGACAACCACTACTACATGGAAGCCGCAACCAATGTCACGACTGTTCTACCCATGATCTCCGGTGATAACGCCAAATACCCCGACGGCATGCTTCCGATCTCGATCTACACCGAGTCCGTTGTCTACAACGGCCAGCACTTGCCATATTACGAGTACGCCATGAATGCTGCTGCCCCGTTGAACATCACTCTCAACGTGGGCGCCGCCGTTCAGAAAATCATGGGCGGCGGCAGCTCGTAAAAAAAAAAAAAAAAAAATACTCTCCCGGTTGGTTTCTTTTTTTTTGGATTCTTGAATAAATACCCCTATCTACGTATATCCATATTATCATGAAGATGAACGTGACCTGCATACCCTGCTTACCGAACTCCGATGTTGGTAAATAACTGGTCTTGTTTGGAGTTCCTCGGTTATACATAATTTTTTCTTAATGCTTTTCATATACATTCCTGTCAGCTTGGAGGTTGGATGTATCATACATTAGTTTATGTTGATGTGGATATGGATGTAAATGTTGATGGATGAAGGAGGGGCAGATGTGGAGGTTGGACGAGCATGAAGTGAATGCACATATGACAGATGAGATGAGATGAAATCTATGGATTGAATGTGAAAAAATAATCTCATGTTTGGGGCTATCATTCCTTTGCTATTTGATCATTGTGAACATAGCTTAATATTATCATTGCGTAACCAAGTGGCATCGATAACTGGGTATAATATGCATGCAGAATTAAACTGACAAAAAACAGGATGCTTCATTACTCATAACACAAACCAATGCACCACCAAACACAGAGATAGATCATGACCATCCATGCTTGTACAGGGTCAAATCCATGAAATCCATCTAGGAACAAGAAAAAGAGGTTAAGAAGCCCGCTTCATAACCCCACAACTGGAACAAGTCCACCACTCCATCTCCATGAACGCTCCGCATAAGTGGCAAACCCACCCAAGAGGCCGTTTCTGAGCGGCCCGTTCCAGCGCCTCGAGGGATTGCACGGCTCGTGTTCGGCTCTTAAAACCTACCCTGTCCATGGTATCTGGCGCTGGACACGGACGTTTGTGGTCTGCCCGGTTGGGGTTGGTGTTAAGGTTACGGTTGTCCTTCCCTTGTTTTTCTTCTGTGGGTCGTTTGCGTTCACATTCACATTCGCGATCTCGAGCTCGAGCGTGTTTCTGCTCCCGTTGGTGTTGTTGCTCGCGTTCCCATTCTCGTTCTAGTTCTAGTTCGAATGGGGTTTGGGTTATTGTTTGCGTCGGTCGTTCGACGGCGCAAGCGCCGCAGCAGAGGAAGGTCGATGGGTTGTCCAGTGTGCAGATTGGGCATGTCCATGATTCTGCACGGGGGACATTGTCCGTCTGTACGTACACTCCAGGTGCGGATTGTGGTGGTGGCTTTGTGTGCTCCGGAACAGAAGGTGGGCGAAGGCTCCGGGACCCTGCCGGGTTTGTCTGGCTAGGGGGAATGTATGAAGATCCGTACTTCTCTCGCTCTTCTTCTTCTATCATTTCGATATAAGCCTGCATGATAGCCCTTTCATTGGCATCGTCTTCTTCGGCTTTCGTCCGGAACCCGTTCCTCGATGCCTCCTCGGCCAGTTGCGTGCCCCTTTCCGTGCCGGATGCACAACCCTGGGTCACATCGATACGTCGCTGTGCGGCATCTGCGATCACCTTTCGCATGTCAGTTCCTCGAAGCACCGGGGCCCCGCCAAGTCTTTGACCAGATCCGGCTGAAAGTCTTCGTCGTTGCTCCGCGGCTGCCCGAGCTTGCCGGCGCGCTTCTTCCAAGGGTATCTTGCTACCGCCTAGACGTCTACCCTGAGAAAGGAAGCCTTCTCCGGTGTATCCTTTCAAAGCAAGTTCTTCGTGTTCATCGCGGAGTTGGTTCCAGAGCGCATGGAACTGTTGGTTATGCGGGCCATGGATAATATGGCAAAGTCTGCAGGTGTCAGTCTTGTTTCGCCGTTACCGGTCTAGAAAACGAACTACTCACTCATGAAGCATGGTGTCGACCACCTGCTCTATAGGAATGAACTGGCGTTCATCATTGGGATAGCGGAGCCGCAGACATATCTTCCCTCCTGCATTTATGTTCAACCCAAGGAGATTCCGCTCGCGAGGGTAGAATTCGCAGAGGGTTCCTACTTTCCAGTCTCGCCGTCGCATGATCGGCTTCACTAACGATGCTACCCTTCGAAGGGTCAATAGTGCCTCGGCTTCCCGAGGCCGATGCTTCTCGTGTTGATATTCAAAGACCAAAGGGTCTAACTCGCGCATCTTGGACTCTGGTTCCAGAAAAGGAAAGTCTTTAAGAAAAAAAAAAAAAAAGGAAAATAATAGTAATAAATGAAAGCGAAACTGTTACAACAAAGCCAATCTCTCAAAGTACTTCCCCATCAGAAAATGAAAGTCATGCCAGAATATCGACGCTGTTCTGGATGTCCATTCAGGTCCGGCCATTCGTCAGCAGTATTACCCAGTAGGAACCGGCTGGCAGAGACAAGGTTTGAGGATGAACCTGAAAGAGGAGGGTCCGGTTCCACTGAGGATAGCCAGAGATTTTTGGGTTGTCCAAGGGTGGCTGACACAGTTGAGTCTATTGAAGTTGCCTTCGGGATAAACCACCTGTTCTTGGCCTCAGGCAACTGGAAGAATGGATGTGAATGGAGAGTGATCCGAATAAACGAAGCGGCTGTCAACGACTGAATGATTTAAAATCTGGATCTGACCTGTTATATACGCTTTGCGACTTGCTAACAGCGTAAGAGCGTAGGATGTAGGACGGCCAGCAATGAGGCTGTCAGAGAGGCCCCTGGAAGAACAGCTGGGAAGTGATCGTATATTTAAATGCCACTGATAACAGCAATCCTCGGTTAGAGAGCGACAGACAGATTTTAAAGAAGATGAGGACAGCACAAAGAATGAAGTTGTTGAGTTGAAGAAGATCAAAGGGCAATCATGTGATCCGAAGTATCGCCGAAACTTCAAAGAAAGCAAAAAGAACTTAAACCCCTCGCGATCTTCAACATTATCTGCGTCCACCACATCTGTTTGTCCTCCTTCAAAATGACGAGCGACGATCAATTTTTCTTTGATTACGTGAGTTCTTTCCCTCAGGATACTCTTAGCATCTGGCGCTGACCCGAAGTCCCCGTTCAGCTTGCCTCGATACCTCATGACGTCAGGAAGTATTCCTCGAAGGTCGCCGATGAGATTGACCGGCATGTCGACGATGCCGCGAGAGTAATCCGGGATACACTATCTCAGCAGTCATGGCTTCCTTCTTCCATCCGACCCAGTCCGAGGACATATCAGAGTCTCTCCCCCTCCCAACCCCAGTCCCTGACAGACCGCGTGCAGAATTGGATTGTTCGCAATCAAGCATGGTCAGCTGCCATCTTCGCTTTCGTTGGGACCGGCTGTATCCTGCTGTATGGCAGCAGGAAATTAAACGGAAAGAGAAGAAAAGCGCGCAAAGCTGCGAATGGTGCCAGGAAAGAGATAGTCGGTAGGTCGAAGGATACAACTGCCATGTGGTTTGGGTCTGCGCCGTGCTAAGGTGTATGGGTTATAGTGGTCGCCGGTTCACCTCATGAACCGTTGACTAGATCAATCGCGAGTGATCTGGAGCGTCGCGGCTTCATCGTCTACATTACTGTGTTATCTGAAGAGGAGGAGCAGATCGTTCGGTCGGAGAATCGGTTGGATATTCTCCCTCTATGGCTCGATTTGACAACCGTGAGATTTTGGTCCTTAAAGCAAGACGGCTGGATGCATCGGCTAATGGATATCTACAGACATTGTCATCGCCATCAGAAATACATCCGTCACTCAATGCGATTCGGTCCCTGATCACGCAGCCCCAACATCCGACTCCTGGAATGCCTCCGCACGTTTGTCAATTGAGCGGCCTTGTCGTTATCCCTTCGCCAGGCTATGCGACAGGTCCTGTTGCAACCATTCCACCGTCGGCTTGGGCCGATACTGTAAATACTCGAATTCTGTCGCCGATTCTAACGACACAACTCTTCTTGCCACTCCTTACTCTTCGTAACACCAGCAGTACCATCGTTCTTGCATACCCTTCTATATCGTCGTCCCTCTCTGCACCGTTTGCCGGCCCAGAGGTTGCGGCGACTCGTGCGCTGTCAGGATTTGCAGCATCACTGCGGAGAGAGCTGCGTCTTCTACGGCGCAGCAACGTCGATGTTGTGGAGTTACGACTCGGCAATATCGACCTCGGCCCTCATTATCGAAACGCGCAAAGCCAACTTGCCGGCACTGAAGTGCTTGCATGGAGCACGCAGCAACGTGCCCTCTACGGTCCACAGTACCTGGACAGTATCGAACAGAGACCCGTGGCCTCTACCGGGCCGGGTGCGGTACGGGGCTCACCGGCCCGGAACCTGCACTATGCGGTCTTCGATGCAATCGAGACTACCCCAAGGAACATCTTTGGGAGGAGGAAGGCGAAGGAAGCTGTTGTGTATGTGGGGCGCGGCGCACGATGCTATGGGATCATAGGCGAATGGGTTCCTGGAGGACTTGTGGGGTGGATGCTTGGACTGCGAAGCGATCGCGGCCGCGGCCTATTGTCTGGCAGTGGCAGCGGGAGTAGCAATGACGTGGGATGGGAGAAGGTGTGATGATGCCGTACAAAATACCTGGAGGGAACTGAAGCATGAACGATCTATCTCATCATCTTTTTGCATACGTGTATGACACTACACTACATCTACGGGATCTTAAAACTAGTTGGTGCATGAATGCAAGGAATGAATGCCATTGCAGAATGGAAAAGGGGCGTGCATACTGCACAGCCAGCCTCTATGTAACCCCCTGGACGGCCGCGTATGGGCACAGCGTCCGTGCTGACCGACGCTCAGCTTCGGCATCTCGTGTGACGATAAACTACAGAGCTGCTGGCCCTTCTGAATCGGGCTGATCAGTCAACCCTGAGATTTGCGGGGTGCCAACACGCAGCATGCGCGAGTAAGGCCATGGGGTGCATGAGCCTCCAAGCCAGCCGATGCACTTGGTGGACGGCGCCATGCATGCACGATGACCTATGCGAGCTATCCCGGTGAAAGATTTTCCTGCGCTTTACTATTTCCCCCCTTCCCTTGTCGCCTGGCTTTATTTCTATTAGAAATCGCTGACAGCGTTCAGTTGTGTTTTGGCCTCTGCTCCTGGTCACGATACACAGTGCAGGAGGCCTTTGTACGCTGTTTCTTGCGGTCCAATGTAGGATTGAGCCGCGAAGCGGGTACTGAAGGAGCAGCAAAGAAATGGCCCAGGCCGGTCCAACCAGATCGAGAGTGTTTTGAGTTTTTTATATAGTTTCTGCCTTCTCTTTTCTGCTGCTTCGAGCGTTGCGTGTTTTTCCTCCTCCACGTGACCCCACATCGTCTGGTTTGCAGTTTCTCGTGCAGCGCAATAATTAATATCTTCAACAATCCAGTTCAACTTTCAGTTTTGTCTTCAACTCTGTTCTGTTCGGTTCTGTTCTGTCCTTCGCTTTGCTTGATTCATCCATGTATCCCACCGGCTCGGTGTTTCCCTACTGGCCTCGACCGGCCCCGTCATCGTCCTCTTCAACAACAACAGCAGCAGCAAGCTTCCTGAGCCATCCCGCGTCCTACGAGGTACCATTATTCGCCAATGCTGCCTATTTTCCAAATTGGAGAGCGTACCGGGGGCAGTATCCGTCTTCATTCAGACTGGGTTTCGTCTCTCACATCTTCTATGCTTTTGCTTGGTATATATAACTAAAACAAACCGAAGAAAGGAAAGAAAAAAAGAAAAAGAAAAGAAGAAAGATAAAATAAAACTGAATTCCACTGCAATTTTCGAACACCGGTAGTTGACTTTGTGAATTTCTCTTTGTCTAGGGTTAAACAAGACGGCACTGTTTATGTCTGTCTCGTTTTTCTTATTTCCCTGCTTTCTTTGGACATGTAAATAGCAGGCCATTGCTGACTTATCTGACTACAGCTGAGCGATGAGTGGGCCGATTCCCAAATGCCTGTGGATGGCACCCAGGGGTGTCTCAGGGCCTTCACCCAGCTGAGAAACCAGCACTCCAAGATCAAGATCATCCTCTCCATCGGCGGCGGAGGGAAAGGCAGTGAGAACTTTGCTATCGTGGCTAAACATCCTTCACGGGCCGAGACCTTTGTACGGACGGCGAGGGAGCTGGTGGATCGGTTCTCTTTGGATGGAGTTGACAGTACTATCTATAGCCTTTTCTTTAAACGTCGAGGACAACCTGCTAACTAACTCACTCAGTTGACTGGGAACATCCTTCCGACGCAGTACAAGGGGCAGACTATCTGAATCTCCTCCGTCGGCTTCGTCAAGGGTTTCCTCCCCCTAAATATGTCGTCACGACATGTCTCCCCGCCGGGGAATGGGCGCTGCAGTATATCGACCTATTCACGGCGCAGAATTATCTCGATCTGATCAATATCATGGCATACGACTTTTCCGGCCCCTGGACAAGCCAAACGGGGCATCAGTCTCAGCTGTACAGCTCGGGAGCAACGTCGACATCCTGTCAATCAGCCGTATCATACGTCCTGGCACAAGGCGTGAACCGCAAGAAGATTCTGCTCGGAGTGCCCGCGTACGGACGGTCGTTCCTGGGCAGTGACGGTGTCGGGCAGACATATAGCGGGATCGGAGGGGAAGACGGGACTTTTGATTACTGCGATCTGCCACGGCCCGGGGCGACGGAGCATCACGATGAGGAGGCCCGGGCGGCGTACTGTGTTGGTGGGGATGGTGGTTTTGTGAGCTACGACACGCCGCGAACGGTTCAGCACAAGGCCAAGTTCGTGACGCAGATGAAGCTGGGAGGGATGTTTTATTGGCATATTGGGTCCGACAGGAAGGGGGCGAGGAGTTTGATTGAGACGGGCTACAATACGATGCATGATATGTAGTCTTTCTCTTGCATTGTCTAGCATTGTCCCGAGGGCAGCATGGAGAGAGAGAAAACGGAACAAAAACAACCGGTTGCCGCGTCATTGCGTTTGTGTTTTCTGCTATACAGAAGAAGTTACTCTCTACAAGCCATGACTAATGCAATAATGAATTGATGCATAGACCTGGATATAAGTGACAAATTAAGCAAGGTAAGTACCTGATGAACATTGTTGATAAGAGTACTCTTCAGCCCTAGCGAAGAAATGAATCATCATTAGTTATTTATTGCCCGGGAAATTCGCCGGTTCTTCCTATCTATCTCTATCTCTATATCTTCAGTAACATCATGCCATAATAGTTAAACATTAGAAGCTGTAAAGTGGAAGGTCGATGCGGCGATAAGATGCCCATCCGGTGGAACCGGGATCCATTCCTGACCCATTTCTCGATCCGGCAGATATAGATAATCATGCTGCGTAGAGATCCAAGACAATTAGTTAGACTAATCAAGCTTATTCAAGAGTCATGACTGCGAGACTGTTATCAACAGCTACGATGGTAGATGGAACGGATATAAATATGTCGCTAAGATCTGGATGTGCTCTCCGGAGGTAGTGTTTTCGGGTACGCACACCATGAGCTTCAGCTTCAAGACTTTGGCCGTGTCGGCCCTGGCCGTCCTCAGCACTGCCAGCAATGCCTCGCCCGTCCGCCGCCGGGCATCCGGGAACACGACCATTGTCTACACCAATGCCAATGGGTTGAACTTTACGCAGATGAACCCTAGTCTGCCCAATGTGACCATTTTCGCAACCGGTACGCTCATGTTCATATTGACATGTACAATAGTTAGGATCATGGTATCTGACAATCAACAGGAGGCACAATCGCCGGCTCAGACCCCGACTCCTCCGCGACAACAGGCTACCAAGCCGGTGCCGTGGGCGTGGAATCCCTCATCAATGCCGTGCCGCTCATCACCACCAAGGCTAACGTGGCCGGTGTGCAAATCGCCAACGTCGGCAGTGAAGACGTCACCTCTTCCATCCTCGTCAAACTGTCCAAACAGATCAACAAGGTCGTCTGCAATGATCCCACCATGGCCGGTGCAGTCATCACCCACGGCACGGACACCCTTGAGGAAACGGCCTTCTTCATGGATGCCACCGTCAACTGCGGCAAGCCTGTTGTCATCGTCGGCGCCATGAGGCCCTCCACCGCCATCTCGGCGGATGGTCCGTATAATCTCCTTGAGGCCGTGACGGTGGCTGCTAGTCCCAAGGCACGCAATCGGGGCGCCATGGTCGTCATGAACGACCGCATCACCTCCGCTTACTATGTCACCAAGACCAATGCCAATACAATGGATACCTTCAAGGCCCTGGAGATGGGAAACCTGGGCCAGGTAATCTCCGACACGCCTTTCTTCTTCTACCCGCCCGCGACGCCCACGGGGAAGCACGTGGTGGATATTAGCAATATCACCGTTATTCCTCGGGTGGATATCCTGTATGCCTATCTGGATATGCCGAGTGATATGCTGTATAACTCGGTCAAGAGCGGTGCCAAGGGGATAGTGGTAAGTTTGATTGCTGGCCATATGTATATATAGTCTCGTCCACTCACAAAATTAAATAGATCGCAGGAGCCGGCGCCGGAGGCGTCAGCACCCCCTTCAACTCTGCCATTGAGGATGTTATCAACAACCATACCATCCCTGTTGTTCAGAGCTTCCGCACTGGAAACGGCGAGGTCCCTCTCTCGGACGTCTCGAGTAACACTTCCACGCACATCGCGAGTGGATACCTGAACCCGCAGAAGTCCAGAATCCTGCTGGGTCTCCTCCTGGCTGAGGGAAAGAATATAACTGGTATCGCCGAAGTGTTTGCACGGGGAACTGATGACTGAATAGATTAACTATGTTCTTGTTTATGTTGACAATGTATCATTATGAGATATGTATAAAGCGCTAGGATTATTTGGGAAATAGAACACGTGATCGGTTACATAACCTAATGGATAGGCGCATGTGTGGTCGTATTACTAGGTAGGCCTGCCTGTGCCGTGAGATAGGTAGCGAGGGCGGTCTAGGACGGCAGAACCTCACGTGTACTAACACCCCCCCACGCACGAGCAGCCTACAAACTATGGAATCAATCTAAATACAGAAATCGGCCTCTATTCGGGCCTTCAAATGAGTGAATATATGCAAAAATAAACAGAGGAATGAAGGTTCTGCTTTATCCAATCAAATGCCGTATATCAAAATAGAAAATGTATCCAAAATGGGGGAAATATACGCGGCTTAGCTTATGCCAGCGAGTTGTAGAAAATGATCAAATTGTTCAGTTTGGAGAGGTTTAGTCAGGCCGTCTGCTGCTTGTTCTTTGGTAGGGCAGGCCTGGAGTTTAACAATACCATCTTGGACCTTCTCCCGAACGTAATGGTAGCGTATATCGATGTGTTTGGATCTCTTGGTGGTGAGCTCAGCTTCAGCCATGGCGTGTGCACCTTGATTATCGATATGGAGAGTAATTGGCGGGCATTCAGTAGAGAGCACGTTGAGCTCGTTGATGAGGTTCCGGAGCCAAAGGGCATCTCGGCTGGCTTCACTTAGAGCCATATACTCAGCTTCGTTGGAGCTAAGTGCAACGGATGTTTGCTTGCGGCTTTTCCAGGCAATTGGGGCCCCGGCAAGCAGAAAGATATATCCAGATACTGACCGGCGATTGCCTGTCAGTTGACCACCCCAATCAGAATCAGTATAACATTTGGGCATGAGGAGGTCAGATGTAATGGGCTCCGTGGCCTTATGGTAGGTAATTTGTCGGTTAATGGAGCCTTTAAGGTAGCGTATAGCGTGTATAAGGGCACGCCATGCCTTTTGGGTAGGTTTGGCGTGATATTGGGATAGTACGCCAACTGTCCGGCTAAGATCAGGCCGGGTTTTGGTGGCTAGCCAAGTAAGGCAGCCTA
Organism: Monascus ruber; assembly: GCA_002976275.1. NCBI lineage: Eukaryota > Fungi > Ascomycota > Eurotiomycetes > Eurotiales > Aspergillaceae > Monascus > Monascus ruber. Next base: position 2,487,829 of record PSNO01000005.1, read on the forward strand.
CACCACGTTGATATTCTTTGATGTTCACTGTAGGGTCTGGGTCATCATCAATTATTAGACTAGGATCCATGGGAATCCCAACAGGGTGTGCTTGTGCTTGGCCAAAAGAAGCAACAACGTCTTCAGCATAATTGGCCTGGGAGAGAGTATATGTGGTCTTGGATTGGGAGGTGGCCATGCCAAGGTATTTAGTGGTGTTTCCAACTTCCTTTATATCAAATTTGGCAGAAAGAGACTCCATAAACCAAGTGGCATCATTTTCATGCTTAGCATAGACTTTGAAGTCATCCACATGGGTAGTCACATAGAGTTGGGTCCGGGTGGTATGGATCCAGAGACCAGAGTCGTATTCGGAGCTTTTAAAGCCAATTTGTCGTAAGAAAGCATTTAGCGTATCATACCAGATACGGGCAGATGGGATCAGTCCATAGAGGGACTGGCGGAGTTCACAAACCAGGTCTCCAGAGCCTTCTTTGAATCCCTGAACTTGGGTCATAAAGACACGTTTATCTGTGGGCATTTTTCCATTTAGGAAAGCAAGGATGGCATCTGCCTTTCGAGTATGCCAGCCAAGTAGAGTGGCCAGTGCCGTAAGGGTTCTAGTGGTATTTTCATCTACCACTGGGGCGTATGATTCCATGAAGTCCTTGTCAAGTAGATTTCCACGAATCACCCAGCGAGCTTTAGCTTGGTAGTCTTTTGTAATAGGGGTTCCCGGGATTTCTTTCTTTTTGTATACCCACCGGCCAGGGATGACCTTGGTCCCTGGTGGTAGGTCAGAGCGGCGGATAAGTTGCCAGCAGCCTTTATCTTTGAGTTGGTTAACTTCTTTTTGCATGGCTGCTTGCCACTTAGTGGCATCAGGATGGGATATAGCCTGCTTGTATGAAATGGGCGTGTCATCTTCAGATGAAGGAGTAGTTGAAGTGGTGAGATAGGCTAGGGACATGCCTTTGGCAGGTCGAAGCCATATTTCCTGGTCTTCATCTTCAACAGGTTGGTTTGTATCTTCTTTATTAGGAGTACTTGGATCTTCGGGAACAGTAGCTGGTGGAGGCGTAGTTGTGGGATCCTCATATTTTTCGTCAAATATAGCGTCATTGGTTGAAAAAATGGCATCTGTTTTAGGGTCCCACACTCTGTATTGTTGGCTACTGATTTGGCCGATCATGAAGCAGCATTTAGAATGGGAATCGAACTTGTTTATAGGCTTATCTGAGCCATGTCGATGAACCCAGACAGGGCAGCCCCAACGTCGGTATTCATTAATACTAGTTGGTGAGTTGGTCCAGGCAGCCAGAGGCGATTTATATGGGCTTGGGCTGATTTTGGTGTTGGTATTGACCCCCCCAGGGATAGGTGAATTGAATAGGATGGTGGATGTTGGGAGGCGGTTTGTTATATCTGATGCATATTTTAAAGCATCAACCCAAAATCGCTGTGGTATATGGGGAGCGTCAAGCATTAATGTCCGGGCACGGTCAAAGAGTATGCGTATGCCGCGCTCGCTGACACCATTTTGCCAGGGGGAATATGGAGAGCTTGGTTGCCATTCAATACCTTCCTGACGATAAGTTTTCTGCCATTCGGCTGAGCAGAATTCATTGTCAGAGACAATATAGGCTGGGGCAGGGAAATGGTGATTCTTCATCTGTTGTAGCCAACCCCGAAATGCATCAATTGCAGCAGATCTTTCAGTTAGGTAGTGGATCCAACGGTAACGTGTAGCGTCATCAGTAATAAGCATCACATATTTGGCTCCTGTACGTGAAGGTAGAGGCATATCTAGCTTCTCTATATCTAGTGTTCGGCCGCCACCAGCAAGGTCTATGTGGACTCGGGCTAGTGGTGCAGTCATACGGGATCTTGGTGTTTTGCTGTATTGGCGAGTTTGCTTGCCCTGGATGCAGGCTTCACAAAGTGGTAGTTCTTTGGAACCTTTGATTTCAATGTCTGATATAGGATCTGCGGCAAGGCGTAAAAGATCCTGCTGGTTTAAATGGCATAGACGGCGATGCCATGTCATAATTGGTAGAGCTGTTTTGGAGCTCTTAGTCTTTGGGGATGTTGTAGGTTTCTTTCTGGGAGGGTCCCCTGGTCGGTTGGCCTCTTTGCCAGACCGGGTAGTGACAAGGGCATAGGAGCTCTCGTCGGGAGAAATGCAATCTGATAGGATGAATACATTGTTGGTATTCAAAATGGCTTCGAATTCTGCACCAGAAGAGGTTGTGATTTGTGCTACTTGAGAGCTGGAAGGGAATTTGATACGAAAACCTTGTTTGAGAAGCATTCCCATGGAGATTAAGTTGGAATTGAAGGATGGAACATGTCGTACATCCCTAAGAATCAAGGATCCGGTTCCAATATCAATGACGATGGTGCCAATACCATGAGGCTTGGAAATTTTCCCTTGAGCATCTTCAATATAATCCGCTGGAGTAAGGTCCTCCTTTCTCAATGTTTTATAGGATGTGAAGAAAGCTCGATGGGGTGTAACATGGAATGAAGCACAGCTATCAAGATACCATGAAGCTTGGAGAGATTGGGCTGATTTAGCAATGGCTGTTTTTGCAGCTGAAGAAGTCCATGGCACCAGTTCATTGGCTTCTGCTTCAGAGAATGAAGCAGTGGAAGATTCTTTAGCAGTGTGTAAAGCACGAATAGCTTCAATAGTATTTTTATTGGCTCGGCGCCAATGCTCAGAGGCTTTCTCAGGGTTCTTGTAGAGGCAGGGCATTTGGTGGAAATGACCACACCAATCACAACGGGTCTTTGGCTTGCGTGAGTCCTGGTCATGAGGTTTATGTTTAGTGTTGGGACTTGAGGCGGAAGAGCTAGCAGTGGGGTTAGATGCTTGTTTAGAATAGCTTCGTCCGGGTGGATTCTCTCGTCGTCCTCCGTGTTGGGGACGGGATTCACGGGCTTGGGTGCCCATACGGATAGAGAGTTGAGCTTGAATGGTAGGTAGGTCCAGATTGATGACAGGGCCTTGTCCAGTTGAGTATACTTCATCAAGTTTGCTCTTAATGAATGCTTTATTCCATTCGCGGAGGCCTATAAAAAATAGGTCATGAATAAGGTTGTCAAATGAAGCTTCTTTTATAGCATGAAGGCGATCTACTATCCTAGTAAACGCAGATTGGTAGGATAGGTAGTCATTGTCTTTTATATAGAGCTCCTTGAGCTCTTTTATGAGAAGCATTCGTTCCTCACCAGTAGAACGTCCGAAAAAGGTAGCAGTTCGGTCCCATAAACCATGGGCTGATAGGTCATATGTGTTGCCCAATTTGTCAACAGCTTGTGCAGTCATAGCATGAAGCATTCGGGCTCTCATGACAGTGGCTTTGCAATGCCATACTTCAGCATCATAAGCTGAGTATCCTGCTGGAGGTATATCCTGATGCAAGACTGTATTAGCGTTCAGGACATTGGCTTCTCTTTGAATGGCTGAACTCCAGAGGTCATAATTATCATGAGACAGTGTGATTCGGCATCGGTCTGGTAGGAGTGCTTTAACTTGAGCTTGTACGTGATCAAAAGGATCTTTTTGTACTGGATTTGAGGCTGGAATAGCCGTATTATTTTGAATATGATTGTAGGGAGTAGCGTTATCCTGGACTGTAGGAGTGGAGGATTGGGATTGACGGCGTTCAAGGGCGTTAAAACGAGTCATAAATTGATCCATCTGCTTCTGCATCTGTTCCTGAATCTGTTCCTGCATCTGTTCCTGCATCTGCTGGAACAGAGCTGTGATGTTTGGTGTGGAGGCCATGGTGTTGGCTGTAGTAGAGCTTTGAGCTCTAGGGGCAGTTGGGGTCTCCATTTCTTCAGAGATTACTGAGGAAGCGGAGGAGCCTATATCTGATGAAGGATCTGTGGATTCTGGCTGACGACGGTGACGTCTAGCGGTGGTAGGGGGCGTTCGAGGCACCACCATTTTGGATGGGATCGATCGAAGGATCCTGGGGTTCAGGGGCCGATTGTTGGCGGTCCTGGTGTTCAGAGTCGCTTAGAAGCGCTCGATTTCTGGTTTGACCAATGAGAGGTCACAATTTAGCCTATCTGAAAGGCTTTTTAAGCTCAATATCGTAGAGCTAAAACGGGCTCATAACCTAATGGATAGGCGCATGTGTGGTCGTATTACTAGGTAGGCCTGCCTGTGCCGTGAGATAGGTAGCGAGGGCGGTCTAGGACGGCAGAACCTCACGTGTACTAACATAACCCACAACTGCGACTTTTTCTTTTAAGAAAGAGTCGAAATATTAATGAAAAAAACTATTTCACTCAACACCAGCATCAGAAATGACTTACAGCTGAACTATTTCGATGGTCTAACTCTGTTTAAACTAACAGTAGCTACGGTACGTTCATATTATCCTTCTTGTGCAGTTTCTCCACCCATCCACCCACAGCAAAGACGATGCGCGAAGGAAACACCTCCAAATGATGAGAGCATTTTTCAAGAACCGGTTATCTATAGGAAGAGCCGGAAAAGGCATGGCAGGACGTCGTATGGTGTCTTGTCGTCGGTGCTTAGAATGGTTCTGCTGAGGAGATTCGTTTGGTTTATTTGTTGCTTGCTTTTTTTGCTGGATCTGGATGGCTTTATTACTGTTGCTCATTCTAGGTCTATTGCGATCTGTTTTATTCAAATTGCGATGCTGATTTTGTTTGCTTTAGGTGCCATTTCGTATTACCTACCCTCTCGGGTTGAGTGTTGGATCTCGATATGGTGTTTATTCAAGTGTTCTGAGGAGACAAGCTCTACCGTTCCAGGATTTCATATAGAACATAAAAAATGAAATTACACATATCTAACCAATGCTTTCCAGCTCCGGATATATAGCTTTTATAATCCAAAGAAACAACGCCGTATATGCACATATTCCCACAACAACCCAATCAGGCAACATGGACAAAACGCCGCTTCTTCGTTCCCTGCTTCTGCTGCTGCTGCTCCTCCCACGTCTCTTCATCCACATAGTCCTTAGTGCTCTGTTCCCGGATCTGGTTGGCGACGAACTGCAAAGCTGCCAGGTTGAATCCCATCTCGTCCTTCTGATGGGTCAGGACCCGACGCAGCGTTTTCCGGATCCGGTCCAGCATTGGACGCATTGTCTTGCTGGACACGATCTGTCGGTGGTGTGTCTTGAGCATGAAGAACAACACGCGGCATGTAAGCGGGATATTCCATTCCCGGCTAGCCCAGATCTCGAGGAAGGTGAAGAGCGCTGGTACTTTGGAGAAGGGGAGGACCAGTAGTGCATCCTGTAAAGCTGCCGGAGGGATCTTGTGGACCACGTTCAGAACGTGTTTCTCGGCGGAAATGTTACCCAGGGCCATGTAGAGAGGATTGCGCGCTGGCGGTGCGGCGTTGGGCTGCTTGGCTTTGAGTTCTTTCCACTCCCGAATAACCTCTAAATCTTCCATTCCAAGGTCGAGAGCTTCCATGATTTTCTCTCCGCCCATCAGCGTGGCTGCCGTCTGCTTGCCCGCGTCGACTGCTTCGGCTTTCTCCCCTTCCCCGTCTTCTTCTTGTTCCAGAGATGCGGTGAGCTCGTTATCGTACAGCTCTTCAAGTTCCTTCTCGCGCTCTTCTTCTAGGAAGATTTGCTCATCCGTCTGCTCCCACACGCGGATGCTTTTGTCGTGGCTCGCACTAACGATGAATTCCCCCGAATGGCTAATCGCTAGTGCCCAGATCTCGCCATGGTGGCCACGTAGCCTCTGAATTTGTTCAAATTTGTCGCCGTCCCAGTATTTAATAACACGGTCCTTGCTCGCGCTGAAGAAGTTGTGGCCGTTCCCTTCCTTGTTGCTGGGAACGAATGCCACCGCCATAACACTGTCTTCGTGGGCTAAGAGAGCTTTATGGCAATCACCGAAATCCAAACCCCATAGACGAACCATCTTGTCGGCGGAGCAGGTGACAATCAACTTGCTGTCATATGATATATCCATGTTCAGGACCGGAAGCTTATGACCGTAGAGATTGAGGAAGAGCTTGAGAGTATCTGTGAAAAATACCTTAACCGTATTGTCCAGAAGTGAGACAGCCAGAAGTCGGGCATCTGGGGAAAACCGGAGACTGAGTATGTCATCAGAGACCTTCAGGGTCCTCGTATGTACAAGTTTCAGTCGCGGTGTCGTTCGCTTAGTCCCTGGGATTTCTTCCTGAACGACCTGGAAATTCCAGAATTTAGCTGATTTGTCGGCACTGCCACTGACCATGGACCTGCCATCTGGGTGAACGTGCAGAGACCACACGGGACCATCGTGCGCCTTTATCGTATCCAAAAGGGTTGACGAGGCAATGTCGAAGACTTCCAACTCGCCATTTCTGTTACCGACAACCACAATCTTATCGCCAGGCAAAAATGCAGAGCATAGAGAGTAGCCGCATTCGAGTGTACGAAGGCAGCTCTGCGTCCGGACATTCCAAATTTTAAGACTGCCGTTGGAAGCGGATGCAAGCATGCGGTCGTCGGAGCTCAAGGCGATGGATCGGATGTCCGTACGGTGACCCGGAATCTCAACCCCTAGAATCCGACTGTATTCTGTATCTTCAATGCCCTTGGCCTTCTTATTTGCCGTAACGATACTATATGTCTCAAGCTGGTTGTTCGTTGTCGCGGCAAAAAGCTGCAGGCTACTGTTCGCCTTTGTTGGAATCCAGTCGAAGGAACGAATCTTTCCACCCGTTCGGACTACGACATGAGGAACGAAGACTTCTGTGACAGGGGCAGAAGAAATGTCCTCAGCCCGATCCTGAGCGCTGTCCGCGTCAACACCACGTTGAGCCTCCTTCTCCCTTCGCCTCTTGCGCTTCCTCGCCAAACTCTTCTGTACCTCTGTTGGGGAACGGATGCGCCAGATCTCAACCGCCTTCTCCGGGCCATGAAAACCGATGTAGTCGGCACGAGGGTGAAATTGAATACCGATGGTGCGATCCTTGCCATTGCGATAAAACGTTCCGCGGTCTGTCAGAATCTTCTGGCCCTCAGCGCCAACCTTTTCTCTTGAGATTTCCAGCATGGCTGTCTCATCTATTGACCAGACCTTGAGCTCTCCGTCGTTTCCCGCAGTGATACATCCACTATGATCCGGTGAGAGGCCCAAACTCCAACACTCGCCGTTTGTTTGCGCCACATGTGTCTCGATACAATGTTGCGAAGCAAGATCCCAGACTTTGATTAGAGAGTCTTTACCGGTAGTCAACAGGAAGCCTGCGTGGTCGTTGATCCCGGCAGCGTTAAGTAGCTCCATGGAGGGAGCAAGGAAGTTAAGCGAAGTAATCTGGTCAGTATGTCCGCGAAGTTTGAAGAGTCCGACTTCGCCGATCAGGTCCCAGAGAATGATATCTGTGTCTTTCGAGCCGCTTACGAGACGCACGCCGTCCCTGTCGAAGGCGAGTTGAGTGATGGCAGACTTGTGTCCGTTGAATGAGATAATCACAGTAGCCGTTCTGGAATCCCAGATTCGGATGCTACCGTCCTCGTAACTGCAACAAAACGAAAAAGGAAAATAGTAAGAAACAATACATTATCCTAATGTCCGCGAAGAAAGCGACCTACCCGACTGCGAAAATATCCTCATCTGTTTGGCTCTGCGTAATAGCACTGGCCTGCACTGTACACGAGGAATCGTGCCATCTGCCGAGTAACTCCCCCTTCTTTACATCCCAGCATAGAACCTCCTCACCAGCGCCCACAATGGCCCGTCCTGCACCCGTATGGCGCGCAGAACCCGAGACATCCTGGTCCCTGGTCCAGATCGCATTCGACGAGGCAGACGCAATGAGGCTGAAGGTCCCGGAATGCTCGAATTTTCTGGGCGCAATCAGTATAATACGTCTGAAATGAGACGATACGCAGGAAAAACTCACAGATATGACTTTACCATTGTTGTTGTGCGTGAGGAGGTAAGAAGTTGGACTTTTTTGGCTGTTGGATCTCGACTTTTTTTCGTATCGATAAATGGCACGTGCCTCCGGCGGCTCGCAGCAACTACAAGCGCAGGAGTCCACCGCCCTCTCCGTGTCCTCTGCTTCCTCGTCCATCCTCATCGCGGGATAGCAGTAGCTCTTCTGCGTCCCTGTCAGAGTGTGCTGGTCACTGTTGCGCCGCGATGCTTCTCCTAGACTATCAGAACATTCTCATCGAGTCCCTCCTCCGGGAGCGGTTCTCTGGGTACGCATCCCTTCCTTCAACCCCACCTCACCCCCAGGTCTTACGTCTGCCGTCAAGGCACCAGCTTATACTTCGTCGTACAGAGCTCCCCCTGTCTCAATTGACCAGATCGTCTCCGATTTCGACGGCGTTATATTTCATGTCTCTACTCCCGAATCCAAAACCAAGATTCTCATCTCACTCAGCGTTAAATGCTTCAAGGAGCTGCTTCAGTATGGTGCGCAGGAGGTGCTGGAGCGGGAATACGGTCCATACATTGTCGCCCCTGAACCCGGCTACGATTTCTCAGTGCAAGTAGATTTAGAGAATATTCCACCAGAGTCAACGGCTAGGGATGAGTTGATTACGCGTCTTGCGCTGTTGAAACGCAATGCGATGGCTGCGCCGTTTGAGAGAGCTTTCGAGGAATTCGCTAAACTGTCCGAGGAGGCCTCGAGGTTCACCCTCGAGGCGGCACCGCAGGGAGTTCGGGAAGGAGGTCAACTAATGGCTATTCATTACCGTGAAGAGGAGGCCATCTACATCAAAGCTAGCCACGATCGAGTGACAGTCATCTTTAGCACTGTCTTCCGTGAAGATACAGACCGCATCTTTGGCAAGGTGTTCTTGCAGGTTGGCATCCCATTTCGCCAGTTAATGCTTAGGGCACGAACTGACAACTGACAATGTCGAAGGAATTCGTTGATGCGAGGAGGCGTGTTCACACACTGCAGAATGCTCCTCAAGTGCTCTTCCGGAGCGACCCCCCGCTTGAACTGCAAGGTGTCCCCGGGTTAAAGAGCACATCCGAGAATGACATTAGCTATATTACCTTTGGTATTTCCATCCAGCGTGGTAAAGAATTCAAATGTATCAAAGCTACTGACGAAGGCTACCAGTTCTTTTCCCACGCCACCTGACTCCCCAGCGCCGCTACGAGAACATCTCGCACATTCAAACGTTCCGTGACTATTTCCACTACCACATTAAGGCATCAAAGGTATATCATATGCATGAGAGCTTGGGTTTGGGTCATTGAATCAGCTGCTTATATTTCTGTTAGGCCTATATTCACACGAGAATGCGAAAGAGGACGGCAGACTTCCTCCAGGGTAAGCATCATCACCATTCTCTCTCCCTTGGCCAGCTGCTAACGCTCTTCTAGTCCTCAACCGAGCCAGACCGGAGAATGAGGAGCGGGAAAGGAAGACGGCTAGTGGTCGTACCTTCAGGGTCCATGGGTAAAAGCAGTCGCCTATGCTCTTCGTGTTTATATTATATGCATGTTATTTCCAATGAGATGATGCGTTCCCCGCCATCAACGATGGCCATCCTGCTAATGTAGATCATTCTGCGCCTGCTGGAGAACGGCATTCTGACACATCTGCGTGTATGAGTCCAGAGACGGGAGAGGGTCATCGTTCCAACGCTGTCCAGCTTCAGCTGTCTGTCTTGGATGGCCCAATTCTTGAAACGAGGGCAACCAATGGTAGAATGATCACTGTTGTAAAATGATCTCTGTTGGCAAGCAGTTGGTGAGAATGTAGAAGAAGCGCGGCGTTTGTGTGGCGCCTATGCTGCATGTAGTCGTATCAGAACCCCCCAGAGTACTTCTACTCCCTCTTCTTCCTCCCTCGTCCCTACTACCGCCATCGACACCTGCTTGTCATCAATCAGTTGCTAATCCAATCCGCTCGCTGTTGACGCATTCGTATTCGAAAACATTTCCTTTTCCCTCGAAATGGATCTTCTCAACTCCATTATCGACTGTCTCATGGGTCACGCCAACGAAAACCCCAGCAGTCACCTCGCCGACAAGCACATCGCCTACAGGCCCCAATCACGCACGGCGCAAGAAATCGCTGCAGACGTTCTGTCCATCATCCTTATGGAGGACACAGTGGACAGGATCACCAAGAAGAGACTCGATGAGACCCTGGGAGAGTATGGATGGGTGGAGGAAATCGGCAAAGCCGTCCTGCACGGGCTCGAGCAGGCGATCAAGACCCGTGCCAAAATGGCCGATGCAGTGAGCCAAGCCGTCCAAACGGCCACCGAGGCTGCGGTGGGCTTTGCGAAGGAGCACCCGGTCTACTGCACCCTCATTGCCCTCGGTGTTTTGGCCATCTTGATGCCTTGGGTAATCGAAGCCCTTGGATTCGGGGAACTGGGACCGATTGAGGGATCGTTCGCCGCTTTCTGGCAGAGAATGTATGGCGGCTATGTGCCTAAGAATTCTCTATTCTCGTACTTTCAGCGGTTGGGCATGATCTGGAAGCATTAGGACAATGATCGTGGGAATCGGGATTATATTCGGTCTCGGGAATACAGACGGACGTAAACGGCAGCTTGACCATGGCTGATGGGTCTTTTCCTACTTTTTCAACGCATTCTATTGCTTTAGACATCCGGAGCTCGGCACCATGCACTGGCTGAGCTACCGGGTGGCGGCCCGATATTAAAAGGTGGAACATGGGAACATGGGATGCCGTGCCCGGTGCATTCTTGATGTGCTAGAACAGGGATCTTTCGTTTCTTTATTGGCCCAACTGTCCGCAAGCATATATTAACTTGAGAAATGACGAGATGATGTGCACCCAGTACCTTTGCCATTGTGCCCTTCGCTAAAATTCTTTTCCGGCTATGCCCAGCGTGCTCGGCCTAATAAGTATGGAGCGCCCACCCGGCTTCTCGTTTTATAGAGATTGTTGTAGAGCCTCTCCACATGGTGCCCCGGATTCAACAAGATGGCTGACGGAGGAGGTGAACTTCCACGGCCCCAAAGGATCCCCTACTGGCGTATGGTTATCGACCAGAGCGTCGTGACGCCGGAAATCGTCGACTATCCGTACATTGGCTCAGGAACTGAGAACGATCCGTACATTGTTGAATGGATTCCCGATGATCCACGGAACCCGATGCTGTTCAGCAACACGCTGAAATGGGCATACACCATCATCGTTGCCTTTGCGACCTTTGGAGTCTCGCTGGGTTCCTCGGCCTATGCAGGTAGTATAAAGGAAGTGCTGCATGAATTCCACATAGGCGAGGAGGTTAGTACACTGGGGGTGTCGTTATATGTCCTCGGTTTCGCTCTTGGACCGTTGATCTGGGCGCCCCTGAGTGAACTCATCGGTCGCCAGATCGTCTATGCCATCACATACTTCGCCTTGGCGGCGTTCTGCGCAGGCGCCGCTGGTACGCAGAATAGCTGGAGCTTGATAATCTGCCGGTTCTTCGCTGGCTCGTTCGGTTCATCGCCATTTACCAATGCCGGCGGAGTCATTGCCGATATCTTCGCTGCGGACAAGCGAGGTGCAGCCACAACTCTCTTCGCTGGTGCTCCCTTCCTTGGTCCGACCCTTGGTCCCATCATCGGCGGCTTTCTTGGTGAGAATGCAGGCTGGAGATGGGTCCAGGGGTTCCTGGCGATATTCACGGGGTTGATCTGGATCATGGGATGCTGTCTGGTGCCTGAAACATATGCCCCCTTGCTGCTTCGAAAGCGCGCAGAAAGACTGTCCAAGCTCACTGGCAAGGTCTACAGGAGCAAGCTCGACCTCCAACGCGGCCGTGTTTCCATCAAGGATGCGTTTGGTGCGGCTCTTCTCCGACCCTGGGTTCTTCTCTTTGCCGAGCCGATCGTCCTGCTTCTCTCGATCTACATGGCTATTGTATATGGAACGCTCTATATGCTCTTCGATGCCTTCCCCATTGTCTACCAGCAACAGCGTGGATGGAGTGAAGGCGTTGGAAGCTTGCCGTTCCTCGGCGTCATGGTGGGCATGATGTCTGCTGTCCTCCTGAATCTGTATGATAACAAACGCTATATTCGCATTCATAAGAAGTATAACGGTTTTGCCCCGCCGGAGGCTCGACTCCCTCCCACTATGTTCGGCGGCATTGCTGTCCCCATCGGGCTCTTCTGGTTTGCTTGGACGGACAGCAAGAGTGTGCATTTCATGGTGAGCATCATTGCCTCGGCGCCGTTCGGATTCGGAATGGTCATGGTCTTTCTGGGTGTCATGAACTATCTGATCGATGCATACACGATCTATGCAGCGTCCGTTCTTGCGGCCAATTCTATCATCCGGTCATGTTTCGGCGCGGGATTCCCTCTCTTCACGATGTACATGTACCACAATCTGGGCATCCACTGGGCAACATGTATCCCGGCCTTCCTGGCGTTGGCATGCGTGCCCTTCCCCTTTTTATTCTATCGATACGGTTCTCGCATCCGCAGACTGTGCAAGTACTCTGCCGAGTCGGACGAGTTCATGAGGAAACTCGCAGAGAAGGCTACGACCCTGGATGAAGGAGAAGGAGAAGGACACGAGACAGAAAAGGTTGCCGAACCCGAGAAGGAGAGGGAGGAAGAGGCCGCTACTCCCTGCGCGCACGACCTGGAGGCAGAGTCCGCATTGCACATGGTATCTACTCATACTTCAACGCGGTCTCGGGCTACACTTGAACGTGTCTCGACGACGTACGAGGCGAGTCCATTCGATATTGACCGTGTCAATACACGGAATTCGGCCATCACTCGGCGCTCGCGGTCACGGTCACGATCGCAGTCGAGGAGTCGTCGGAAGCGCATTCTCGGGTTATGAGCGGTGCGTATTTTTCATTGATATTCATTCAACCCGGCAGACTTGTGTATCTTAATATAATAATAGGATATAATGTTAAATACGTTTATTGTACGGAGTACTTTCATCGCTAGCATCCCTGGAAGTTGGGCATCATTGTCAACGAGCATAATCGATCTATGCATGTTCAGCTTCAAAGCTTGTACACCGTGAACTCGAGAACCAGAAACACCACATAGGCAGTTAGAAGAACTGGAACAGCAAACCGGCCAGAACCGACAAATATGACCGCTGAAAAGACCAACTAGGACACCCGGACATTTGAAACAGCCACAACGCTAGGACACAGAATACCCCAGCCCAGGTCGCAACCCAATGCCACTGCATCGAAGACAGTTAAAACAGTCCTATTTCACCATATACCGTCATGCATGATGCTTTCCTTTTCTCCGATTTTTGGTCTTCGTTGGCACGCATCGCGATAGCCAAAAGGATTGCGGCTCGCTAGGGTTGATCTTGCCATTGAGATATTGCAGATGTCCCTCATCGAACTCGGCAAAGGTCAAACAGATTCCACGCCGGTCCTGCAGTATGCTGGGGTGACATCGAACAGAGTCAGGCAAATGGTAAGCTCACAGACCAGGAGATTCCTGGTGGTCATTAGGGCTGTTCAATAGCCAGGCAATCATTTGGGCGCTTTCCTGCACACGTATTTGCCGTGCTGCCTCCTCCCCATGCCTGCTTTGATTTCGACGATTGCACGAATTCGATGAAGCTCTCTGTCCTCAAGGCATCCATCTGTTTGCGCCTCAAAGGATGCATTGCCAGAATCAACACCGAGCGCTTTTCTAGCTGGCTCTATCCGGCTTATCCGGCTGTCTGAGCCAGCCCTTTTCAAATCAAGGCCCTTCTTTTCGTGAGAATGGTCTGAGACGAAGGTGGTACTCACTGGGATTTGAAGCAGAACTCACTTTCACATCGTTAATAGTCGTTGTGAGATTCTCGGTCAACAAAGGCTGCCAACACATCGATGCAGCGCTTCTGGGATTTTAATAGAGAACGGCTCCAGGAACGTTTCCACAGGACAATCGAGGATATCTGGGGAAAGTTCCGTTCTTCCATAAAGCTCATTACCTACTGTTACATGCTCTGTGTTCTTTCCTGCCTGAGTGATAGGTTTTCTCTGGCTAGCAGCCTGGAATCTTTGTTGCTCTTCCACAGGGGCATGAATTCAGCCTTTAGGGCTATACAAGCCTACAAGAGCAGTCACGTTTTCCCCACAGACAGTGAATACAATGTGGATTCCCTTTCTCCCTGAGGATCTTCTTCGTGTCCTTTATAACCTGCATCCCCCTGCATCTCTTCTAACGATTCTTTTCATCTCCACCCATATCTCCTTCCATCATTAGGATCACAAAGCTAGTCACCATCCTTTCAAAGAGCCTACAGAACTGCACTGATTATGATGCTCTTTCCAGTTCTTCTTAGTGCAGCCACCTTGGTAAGCCCATCATTGCTCACTTTCACACATGCAATCAGCTATAAACTAACTGCACTCAGCTCTACAGTGCAGTATGCACTGCAGTGGCTGTGACTGTGAGCACAACTGTCACTGAGCTCGAAGCCCAGGGATACACCATTGATCCACTCACTATTATTGGCTCTGTTGGTCCTGATGGTAAAAATATCACTCTCACCGGTACCGTCCAGGAGATCCATGCCCAACTCCTCGAAGTCAACCCGTCCTACAACGTCAGTGTCGATGTCGACTCTTTCCCCCTGGACATGACCACGAAGCATGAAAAGCGCTGCCCTGACAAGATAGTGTGCGGGCTTACCAACTACACGCCGGCTAATCCCCGCCCTATCCTGGAAGGTGCAGCTTACCTGGAGGGCTTTAAGGGAGTTCTTTGCCATGTGGAGGCTGGCCCGAAACGCTGCGTGCGTTTTTCATGCTCTTATAATTCGGCCATATGGCTCTGTAACGATGTGAGTTCTTCTGGATCTAGACCCCGCATATTGGGACTAGGGGCTAACTGAAGTGGATAGGGCCCCAAGGAGCTTAACATCTGGTGTCCAGACATCGGCTACGACTACGTGAGGCCTATTCTGGGCAAATGCGCAACCACTAGTATAAATAGGTTTAATGGTCAGCGCTTTAACACCGACAACTTCAATGTGCTTGTCGTCGGGGATAAGTGTTAAGGGACGGCTTGGCACCTCTGTGACAGGGTTGTTTTCGCACGAGTGGTTAAAATATGGCTTGATATTTCATGTCGTGTTTCGTTTCGTTCGGGCAACAGTGCTGGGTCTAGTTCTAGGCTAGTACAGTTAACAATCCCTCATTCCAGTCGGTGCAGTACAGTGCAGTACGATTGATATCGCCGTTGTATGCACCCGATGCGGAAATCAGGACTTGTGGACTGGATCGTGGCCGGATACTTTGTCCGAATTCTCTTAATGTCGCTGTAGACATCGCGTGAATAATAGCAGTCTCATTTATCGTGCAATATATGACCGTCGGAGTTCACATAGAGCCGTAGCCTGCGCATTAGACAGCAGGACTTCCAACCCCTTGGATAGTCCAAAGCGGCGTCGCCTGAACTCAAGTCTGCATAATATATATATATATACACTCTAATTAGGAGACCATCGAAATTGAACAATGCCCTAACCTTGAGCAATTCTTCAACACTCGTAAGTACTCGAGAGCCAGCGTCGTTAAAGGACGACAGCATTCGGAACCCTACCGGAATACTACAGCTAGAACCATACCTGAAAAAGAGAGAAGCCCCCATCAGCAAGACAGCCGGACCTCGACCAGGTACGCGATGGACTCCGGCAGAACGAAGACAGAGTATTCCGAGAAAACTCAGCTGGTATCAAGCGGACTGAATCGAGAGTCACCGTTCGCGATGGGTATCAAATTACCATCATCGCTGTACATTGGCGAGATCGTTGGATATGACCGTCGTCACGGTTGATTATCGTCTTGCGCCGGAGAATCCGTTTCCCACGCCATTCGACGATGTCTGCGATGTTTTCTCCTGGCTTCAAAGCCAGATTCGAGAAACCACTTCTAGGAGTCCGGATAACCCGCTGCCTGCGGTACCAAGTGGGAAAATCCTGCTTTATCCAGGCTAGCGTAGGCGAGTGCCGGATGTGACATTCTCAGACGTGTTGACTGAGGACGGCGAGCTGGCAGAGCTTACATACCTTGACCTCCGCGTGAACCTGATCGGGGTCTGTAACACGGTCAAACTGGCTATCTACTACATAAAGAAACAGGCCACTGGAGGGGGCATCGTGATACCCGCATCAATGGCCAGTTACAGAGCCATCGGTCGGCCGACTTCTACAGCGTCCAAACATGGACTGCTTGGTCTGGTGAGAGGTCTGGGACCATGGCTTCCACCTTGTATGCGTAGCTAAGAGACATTTCCTCACTATAATACGGAACAGGCTGTTATATTTCACTAACTCATCCATAAACCCTAATTATTCGAAACCGCAGATAGATAGATAACCATCACAGTATTGCCAATGCGTTCGGAGGGCTCCCAACCCCACCAGGCACATTCAACACTTCGCTCACGAACATAAAAGACCACCGATTCAGCTTCTCGCACTGCTCTGCCAATTCCTTGAGCGTAAACAACTCTCCGATCGGCAGTCCAAAGCCAGAGAGGATAATCTCATGCATGCGGAGTCCCGGTCCCGCATCAAGACCACTGTTCCAAACCTCAAAACCGGGCGAGTCGGAGGCAACCGCAGCAAAGTGTGAATCCCACAGCCATTCCAGGCTTTTCTCGGATCCTTCCAGGCCCGGGTATGTCATCGTTGAGTCGGTCATTTTGACCTGCAGGGCTGTGTCATCCAGGGACTCGTACTTTTCGACAAAACCTGTGCGGAGAAGCAGGATGTCGCCTGGTTGAAAGACGATATTGCATGATGCCGCGATCTCTTGGATGGTATCGACGGTGATTGCCTTTGCAGACCACGGGTCATATTCCAGGTTGTACTGTTTTGAGTAGCGGACGTAGTCGATGAGGACACCCCGGCCGACGATTCCTTGCTTGGCCCATTCTGCATGGAGAATTAGCAGCTGATTCAAAAGGACAATGGCTCAATCACCTACCATGAATACCGTTCGTCTTGTTATTCTTATCCTGCAGTTGATCTATGCTAAAGCCGTTGTAGAATCGGCCATCAGGAAATGCCCAATGCCTGAATCCATCCCACTGCGTGCTGGTCTGTGTGTTGAACTCCAGTCTATCATCCTGCGCATTTGTCAATCAGGAAAATACTGCATTTGCATAACAGAAGGGTAATTACCTACATTACAATTCGGCGCAATGGAGAAGATCTCATGCCGCAACACCGTCCGATACCAAGGGGGAACTCTCATCTGGTCCAAGCCCCAATTCAAGCCAAAACTGAGTCCCTCTCGGACCTCGCGAGCTGCAGCTACCCGCCGTTCGGACGTTAAGAGATTCAGGCAGCCCAGCTGGTCTGACGGGCCCCAGATTCCCCAGGCGAAGCGGGGAGACCGTGATGGATCTCGCGGGAGGTCCCGGTATTTGGGGAGATTGCTTGCCATTGACTAGAATGCAAGACACCGGCTCTATGCTATTTCGTGGGTCTTTCTGGGGAATGGGGATTCGTATATCAGGGATTAACATGGGCTGGGATGTTGAAGTGATGTTGGAAATTTGTGGGACCAGAAAATGGAAAACCCCGCGGCTGTCTCCGTATATTATAATAGTAGTAGTAAATGTAACACATATCTTCGTACAACATTTCATTACCGTTGTGCATTTGAATCAACTATTGCTATGATTCAATTCAGTCCTAGCAACAGCAGAGGACGCGCATCACATCTACAGTACCAGGTCTAGTGTCCATTTCCACTAATATAATTCGCTTGATTATCATATTCTGGCTGGTTCTTAGCAACAGTTGACCTGATCTTGTGCTTAGACCGGGCTTACTCACTGGACACTCATTCAAACAGCTCCAACGTCAGCCCGTCCTCCTCATTCCGCATATACAACATCATCATCCCTGCACTGGGACCCTTGTCTAACTTCTGCGGAGGCGCCATCCTCACCCAGCCCGTCCCTGCTGCCTCCAGGGCTTGGGCCGTACGCTCCATACTTTCCACGACCAGGCATAAATGCCAGTTCCCGACGTCCCAAGGCCGTGGCTTCAACACCTGGCGCACATTTGCTGGCGGAGAGGAATATTCCAGCAATTCGACCAGGTGGCCGCCTGGAAGCTCGACAAAGGCGATCTCGACCTCGGCCTTGGGATGGCCCACGATGGTGGAGATGGGCGGGCAGAAGTGATTGGATTCCTGGACGGGGAGATTCAAGATGTCACGGAATAAGTTAATTGCTCGGGGGAGGGATCGTACAGTGATGCCTGTGTGAGGGACGCCCAGGACTTTAACGGAAGATGTCATGATTGTATATCCAGGGGTCGTAATATGGACTATGGAGCCATGGAGGGGATCCTCTCCATAAATACGGAGTTAAGTCCGGACTTCTTCCGACCTCAGAATCTGATAAGGACCGCTGAGTCAGCAACATGTCCTCTTTTCCTCGACGAGTCGACAAGCTGTTCTACACTCTCGACAACTCGCGCTCCTGCAGGCATTAGGCATGCCTTCTGTCAGTTGAACAAAACACAGTGACTACACCAAAAACTACGCTGGTTATGGACTGGGTTTCCACAAGGAAGATAATCAACACCATGTCTTTCCTATCTGCCGATGGCTTGGACGCGTGCAGGAGTACACTGATGTACTCACTGGCACAAAGGGGATGACATCTGTATTCTCGATCATACGCGGTGAGGCGGGTATCCCATATGGGGAAGAAAATCATTTGGGAATCTCGAACTGCTTGCAGATGGAGTACCAAATGCGAAGCTTGATTTCTACGACGGTTCTGAGTCACTACATCATATCATTCCATTAATGCAGAACCGCGGGCCCATCTTACTGAATTTCTTTGTAAGCGCAGGGCCCTGATGGTTCGAATGGCAGACACTCTATAATGGGACTTCAGGTGCGCGTGCAATGCGTCGTGTGCGATCCTACAGGAGGCAATCTGTATATGGCAACAGGCCTATACCAATACGATACTGGTATAACAAGGCAGTATGCAACCGATCCAACCCCCTCGACTGACACTAAGGGGACCAGAAATTACCACATGTCTCAATTAAGGGCTGGATTCTGACCGATAGCCGGAAAACTTTCGTTGGGTCACCTTTTTCAGAAATGCCACAGACTGGGAAGGATCCTGGCCATATTCAACTAATTATCTACCGTGACGTACAGCCCACCAGGATAACTCGGTTGGAAAGTTAATTGAAGCTTTTACCACCATGGTTGGTGGAGCTCCAATTACCTGGGCTTGCTGACTTGAGTACATGCTACGGGCTCTTAAAGGTGCCATGGAAACTTCTTATTTTCATTTATTTTTTTGAGCTCGACAGTGCCTGTCGCTGCTAAAAGTAGCAGTACTTTGCTGCCGTGGTTATGCATTGCCATTAAAAAACCCCCAGGAAGCCGGAGTTACGGAGTTTCATCAAGAATCAATTCTCCATCCTTAGGGATAACATCTATTGCATCGTCACCCCATGGAGCTTGGTGGCGTTCAGCATATTCCCTGATATCATGAAAGTTGCGGCACTTGAAGTCCCGGCTGAAATCCGGGAATATATGTGGTTTCTCGCCGGCCTTGACCCAGAAGTACGGGTGTAGTTCAGTGTCCGCCGAGCACATTAATTTCTGGCGGATGCTATCCAGACAGTGACCTAGTTTCCCATGATGAACATCATTGATCAACGTCGAAATAATCGGATGTGAACACGTACCGACGTGTGCTTGCAAGACCTTCTCACTGCTCCCGAATTCATTCTCACCGAGATTGCGATAGTATTCCACGTTGAAATACAGACTCTTCCGGAGAAGATTCTGCATGCCGAATTAAACATGGATATGTTAGAATAGAACGCACTCTCCCTGGCTACAAGAATACTCACCAGGCAGTGCAACTGATGCAGCACGGCTACGAATGCTGGATATCCCGGCCCTCCCTCTTTTTCGGTGATATGAAACCGATTACGTTCTATGCCTGCTGCCTCTGCAAATTCATAGGGGACTATGAGTGGCCTGTCTGTATGGGAATTAGTCCAGATCTTCATTCCCCTAATGACCAGATATCCATGCAACACATACATTGGGACCCCAAATCGATCCATGCAGCATCGACCTCTGGGCTCGGCTGTCGTCTGTAGATGTTTTCCTTGGCGAATGAAATGTTGACCCGCGTGGGTATGTACTTTATCTTCAGGTCGCGAAGGAGTAGTGCTTTTGAAAGTATCAATAGAATGCAGACAGGTACGTATCTTTGGTTGATCTCGGATTTGTAAGAGCCTTGAAAGCTTACATTCATGTTGTGAAGTATGAAACGCGCATGTTCTGTCGAGATTTGACTTCCATAACGCTCTACCAATAAGCAGGGTCGTGATATTCGTGAGAATTAAGGCCGTGATAATCCCAAACAGCCACCATGGTTGCTGGAGAATGCCCGCATGGCGACGATGACGATCACCCTCATTCACTTCTGTCGTGGGTTCATCATCGGCGGAAAGGAAGGGCACATTATCTTCTTCCTGAGGCTCCTTCATCCTGGTCCACCCTCTTTCGTCTTTGAAGATATGAAGACGGTCCTAGTGATGACCGGGAGAGGAGAGGAACTGTTAGGGTAATACCATGGTCAATGCTATGACCACCTCGACACCTCACACAACCTGCGAACGCGCGTCATGACTATTACATAGTAAGCCGGAAAGATATGAATGACTCGTTTGTGTTAATCAAGTGCGAAGAAGAAGTTGCAGAAAGACGGCCTAACGCCGGAGTCCGTCTGCACGACCGCCACTGGAGCTGTAAGACGACCATCCACGGGTTTCATCTTCTACTCAAGGCTAATATTATTGGCATGGACTATACTCTGGAGTATCTTACTCTTATCTCCCGGCGCTAAAAAGGCTCGGAACTCTGCAGCTTTGTCTTCTGCACAATTTGTCCCCCATTCGGTCCTTACCTGAGACAAACATTGAACTATTACTGTCTCTGCAGTGAGAGTATGCAGATACAACCTTGATGCACGACTGTATGCGGGAATGGGCTTCTCCAAAACTCATCGTTAGGTGGCTGGCGGAATGTCATGCCAATGACTGCAGTCTTTACCTTCTCATTTCTTATGCAACTGAAGCGATTGGCCAATTATCATTTCAAAACAGGATCATTCTTCATCTTACTTTACTCTCGAGTCCCAATTTCTTCAACTGCTGCCCCATGACTGACGTCTCCTAGATTATCCCATCCTTAAACTCAGCGGACATCATCAGCTAGCACATACTATTCCTCGTGTTCGGCAATGTGTTTAACTCCCTATTCGCTGCTGGAAACGTCCTCCTCGTGGTAAGTCTTGGAGCCAATTTATCCAACCATTTCAGTGTCCTTCTTGAGCTTTGCCGCATCTTCCTCACGGTAAGACTTGGAATCAATATATCCAACCATTTCACCGTCTCTTTTGGCCTTTCCTGCCTCTTCTTCATGGTAGGATTTCGAATTAAAGTATCCAACAATCTCGCCATCCCTCCTACCTATTACAATATCAGCATTTCCTTGGAACATGCAAAATCCCATGGATAGAGACTATACCGTTGGGAACCGGACCCGCAATTACAGAGGCAATCAAGCCAGTGCAGAAGAGGAGTGCACTAAATTTCATGGTGACGGTTTGTTTTGGACACAAAAGTTTGTAGACAAAAAATTGAGATCGTGGGACAACTGCCTGGACGAGCTTACTGGTATCGTTCAAGCTGCTTCCCATATCACAGCCGGAGGGATGTATCCTTTAAATATCAAGAATGCCTGAACGGCAATTATCTCCTAATTCTCCATCCATATTCGCCGTTACTGCGTGGTGATAATGGTGGGGTTGCTTTGGAAAGGCTTTCTGGGGCATGCTATTCAGTGGCTGAGCTAGTTCAAGAAAGCGTATTCCTTTGGGATGCCTTCAACCATTCAATTGCCTTCTCTCTTGTTACGTTTATATCTCGACACGGACTTGCTGACTTGACCGACGGTGCTTGCTGCGTCTCCAAAATGGATACACGGCTGTAAATTGCTGGCTAGGCTATCTCGGGTGGCCGCACATTGGCCAGTGTCACAGCTCAGCTCCTCCAAAACTCCACTGAATACCTGCGACCAAGCTATTACGGACAGTAAGATACGGAGAAATGCCGCAGCTAAGCATTGTCAACAATACGAACCGGAATAGTGGATGTAACCCTAACAAGACGATCCTCCTTCGGAAGTATGTGGTGACGCGGACTGTTCATGGATGACCCTATCCCATTGGTTCAGGTTTTTCCTCTATCAACGTGAATAAGACCCGATGTGCTAAGTGTCTGCCCATCCTGCCGGCCATGGAAGATAATAGGTTCCCATTGTGGGTATGGAAATGCTCTGGTGCTCTGAATCTTTCCCATCCGTCTCCCGGTTCCCTCAGGCATCTGGTCAGTGATTATTTAAAATACACACCGGAGTTGGTAGAAGAACCAGGACTGAGCCCCCCTCTTGTGACGGGTTCAGTATGTTGGGCCACAGACTTTCAGAGTCCGAGGATGAAGCCCATGTCCATGCTGGTAATGCCGTGCGTAATGCCGACAACTACACGTTCTTGGACCCTGGGGTGTACTCTTCGAAGAAATACTCGCCTTCTAGGAGACTGCTTCTGTGCATGGTGATTTCGCAGTCTGTGATCATCCTGCTCTTGGTCATCATCTGCGTCAGACTATTCCCGTTCATGTGTACCCCATGCCCGCTGCAGGAACAGGGCTGGAATGATACGGTCCAGTATAGCTATGGAGTGTCAGAGGAGTACATGACGCTGGACCACAAATTTGATTATTTATGGTCTGAGACGGACTCATCCCCTCTCATTGAATCAATGGGGCCAGATGGGCAGCCGCAGCGGGAATCGATCAGCATGTAGGTCTCTATTGTTACCGCACTTGATTCCACTGAAAGATGACCGGCAAGAACAGGTTCCATCAATTGCACTGTTTAGCATCAATACGGATGGCCCTACAGGAGTCCAAGGAGAATAAGGATATCGGCATGGACTGGAGAGACAACGCTCACTGGCCGCACTGCCTTGACTACCTTCGTCAGGTCGGTTCTTTTTTTTTTTTTCTTTGTCCTTTCAAACTTTTGTGAAATCATATCAGCAGGAGGCTGATGTATTAGACAGACGATTTTATGCTTCGCCGACGACACACTGGAACACCGAGATCGTCTCCCGAATGGGACAACAGTCCGTTTCATCAGCGGGACCCAGGATGTACGCAGGTGTCGGTCCTCGGGGCGGCTATATGCCCTCAGAGCAGAGAAGGGTATATCTGTTTCGCAGGTAGGCGTCTAGTATTCGTTCACTGGCGTGCGTTGAATAAAGCTCCCTGTTATATGGAAGTATTTCATATACGACTGTTTGTAAATCTTCTAGGAAATCGTGCATGAATACTAGCTTTGCCGACCATTCGAAACATCCATCCGAGTTTAAATAGTTACTCTGGCCGATTCCGGGTTAATTCATAGTTCGACAATTCTGCAAGCCCTCATCTGTATGTCCGGGTGGCCGAAGACATACCGTATACTGGACGAGAAATTCCCCGGTTCGAATCTTCATAAATTGACAGCACTGCGCACCCTCGCAGGACGGATACCCATCGAATTGCATGCATTAATTATATCAGAGCATTCTGAAATATGTATGCAAGTTGCCGATATGAGACTAAAATTAGAAAAATCCGGTGGCTGCGGACAACCCGCCATTTCTTTATTCCCTGCCAGCAACATCTCATCCAGGAGAACTATCCTGTTTCCCCTATATTTTCACCTTGGTCTAACCGTCTCTCAGTGATCTGGGCCCCGTTGGACTATTCACTACAATGTCCGTCAGACGGAATGGCCAACTGGCTCCGTGTGAGCCCTGTCGCAAAGCCAAGCTCCGTTGCGACCATTCCATGCCCGTCTGCCAGAGATGTGCGCGCAGAGGCAAATCCGAGAGCTGCGTCTATCATCAGGGCCCGATGAGTCGCACCTGGTACAGTAATGATGGCATATCGCCCTCCGCGTCACCCCATCCTAAGACCAGCTCCGAGCCAATCCTGCAAGCCCGGTCTTTCGCCAACTGGGATGGGCAGGTGCCTGTGCGCTCCTCCTCCAGGCTACAGGGGCTGACGAGTTACTCGGCTGTATTTGGCGAGAGTGATGATCGCCTGAATAGGGCTTTGCGTATCGATGCGCCTGCTGCCCTTCGCTCGGCTCCGACGACACCAGATCCCAGACAGGTACAGCGGGGTGCGCGGTTGCTTGTTCTACTGTTTGAGCATCTTCCTCTGTACGAGAGACTCGCCGAGACTTCCCTGGAGTTGTCGCCGGAAGGGTCTCTTCTGGGTTATCGGCTCGTGAGTATACTGATCAGGTCTCTGAAGGACACCTATGAAGCTTGGACAGCCGACGCAAAGGATCCAAATGCTCAGTTTGCGAGTATGCTGGGTTGGTCACAGAAGATATTCGATAATGGTTCGAAGACTATTGACGTTCATCCGGCCATGGCTCCGGAGGACTTCATTCGCGCTGTTTCGGGAACATGGGAGGGTATCGGACTGGCCCTTTCAGTCATTGGCCAGGGTGCTATGTTGGAGAGGGACTGGAAGTCTATCTATGAGATGGACGGCACTGTGTCTAGAGATCAGAGGTCTATAGCCGTCATGGCTGCTGCTGCTAGCGATGCCTGTCTACAGTTTTGTGATAGCTTTGGCACCGTGCATGATCCGCTGGGTTTGCTGCTGTTTCAGCACATACACCTGCTGATCCTGGTCTACGGGGATAATGGTAAATGCCTCCATTTCTTCTTTTCTTGATGTTCGAAGCCATGCTTATGCTTTAACAGATTACCGGCCTTGGAGAAAACTGGCCGAATTATCGACCGTCGTCTTCACCCTCGACCAGTCCAAGCACAGCGCGCAACTTCCGTTCTTTCTGATGGAGCTGCGCAAGCGGCTTATGGCTGGTGCATATGGACTCGACAAGCGATTGGCAACATTCCTGGCGAGGCCACCACAGATCAGCTGGAGATACTGTGATATGCAGCTTCCCTTGGACTTGAGCTACGATGAGATCCTGGCGGCGCCCGAGACCCGAGAGGCTGCGATCAGTAAACTTGACCTAAGCGGGTGGAATACCAAGGGTGTTATTCATAAAGCTGCATGGCTGCGCATTTCACTTCTCGTCGGTTCAACCCGAGAGCAGGTCCTGGAATTGTCTCTGAGCCGCCAGGTTGAGGATCTGCCGCTGAAAGTAAGGTCAGTGAAGCGTCTCTCCCTGTCGGAGATTTACAACTAATCCGATATAATGCTTGATATGTGTTTAGTGAAATATCGCAAAACTCTCGCAGGACATGGGATGAACTCCCGGGCTTTCTTCATTGGCGTCCTGGTGTAGAAAGCTCCATTCTCCACAGCAGCGTACTCATCCCCATGAACCTCGAATTCCTCTATAACGACTTTTTGCTCTATCGTATTCTTGTCAAACGAGCCCAGACTGGATATGAATCTCTGATCGGTATCTCGCACGAAATCCTGAAAACGACTCTCGAGCTCATCGGAAAGGAAATCGGGTCTGGAACGGGCACGTACAGCGTAGGATGGAATGTGCGTATTTAATTTTCTCTCTCTCCCGTGTCACTGTCCTCTGTGCATCCTTGCTCACCTTGTCGATAGGCGTCCTCCTTTGGCATACCTGCCGCTGGCGTCCTCGCAATGGAACTGCTGCGCCAAAGCGGATACCTGTCTCAGTCGTCGCCTCCCAACATCTCACACAGACGATCCGAAATCATCCAGAACCTGAGCATCTTCGCCTCGCATCTGCAGTATGTCGTACGGCCTCATGACGGCAACTACGATATTTGCCAGTACTCGCGGCGGATTATTTGCCGGATCCTCGATCGTATTTTGTCCGTCAACCTCCCGGCATTGTCTTCCCCTCTGCCTGCTGAGGTGCTGGCGACAGACTGGCTGAATGGCGAGTCGATTTTGCTGGATGATGGGACGGACTTTCTTACATGGGTTGACGGGCTGAATTCTAACGCGCAATGAATTTCGGATTTGAAACGAATTATATGCTTATGAATAGTCTTTTCGGGGTTTGGATGTACATGGAATTATGGAAAAATCATCGTTTACTACGGCCAAATATTGTACTTTTCACGACCACCAGAATGGAAACCCTCTGCTTTACTCTATTCAAATAAAATCCTAGTCCATAGAAATATCCAAGATTCAGCATGACCGTAGGGACCTTCATCTTGATCCAGTGGCTTGCCCTTTAGGTTGTGGCCAACCCTATGCTTTGTGATACCCTAAAGCATAGTGTTCGGCATTAGTAGGCCGACGACATAGATATCCACTAGCATTATTAATATTCTGCTACTGGTCCAAGCTGGTGTAGGACAAGATTCTCACTGCCGGAGTTGGTAATCGATACCGCCGGACGACGACCTGACGTGGGCCTGCTCCAACCTTCAATCCTCCACTAGTAACATAAAAAGCTGGAGTCGGCAGTTGTCAGCTCACATTCAGATTGTTCCTGGACTCCTGGACTTCGATTTCTGGACTTCCTGCCGACTGCATAATCAGAGGGCCATACTCGGTCTTTTTGCCTACACACGCAAAGAAGAACGGGGACAAAGCCGCCAATGGCCCTTGGTACGAAGAACAGAGGAGTTCCGTTGTCTCGGGATATTCTCGCTCGTTTTCTCTGCTCAAAGAAGCGGCGTATCAGGGTTGATTTGCACCGCCATAAAGAATAGGTACATTCGGAGATGGTCGATTCTTTGCTATTCTTACCTGCTTTTGAGACATCCGGAAACCACATCAATTGCATGATTCAATGTACCGAAGCTCATTGGAACCAACTGCCTGGCGACCTATTCGTAGCCAAAAAAAAGGGCTATATTTAGCACCTGCAGAGTCATCATGGCGGATCCCCCTGCCTTGGCATACTCCATCGGAATCCAGATAACATTGTCATTGAAGGATCCGGCTGCCGATCTGTCATCTTCCGGCCTAGTATATGGCCTGCACTGGCTCGTATTTGTGGCTGGAGTGCGACAGACATGGGTTCGTTGTCCGGTGGCCTCCGGGCAGGTCGGCATAGGGCTACTGTGGGATGTCTGTAAGTGTGAGATGACATCCTACAAGGCCCACAGAATGGTTTATCGGGGTTCTGTTTTTGGTTTTTGCCTTCGTGGTGAGAATAGTGAATATAAAAGCCACCGATGGTCTTGAAGTGCCATACTCCTTCATACTTCAACCGAGCAAATCTCACATTGAAACGCCCAGAGTCAAGATGAGGTTCTCTGCTGCCATCTCTCTCCTCTTTGCTGCTGCTGCCCTTGCAGCTCCCAGCCACCTCACCTCCAGACAGTCGCAGCAGGCTTTCCGGATCAGCAACATGGCAGCCAACACCAGCTCGATCCTCCCCGATGCCGACTTGAAACTGACTCTTTACGACCAAGTCCGTCACGTCGAAACCGACTGCGCCATCTACTGGTAAGTTGCTTGCCATGCAAGCCGACAGGAAGGATTGGACGCATCTAAGTCATCACACAGGGAATACTATGACTTCTACATCCCTCAGAGCTCGTGCGCCAACACCGGGTACAATATCAGTTTTGTCGATGGACACCCGAACGACATCGAGGCGTTCACGCTGAGGTTCTTCACTGCCGACGAGTCTGAATCGGGGCAGTGGACGTTCAATAAGTCGGCGCCGAACTCGAATTGGATCTGCACGATGCTGGCTCCTTCAAAGTACCAGCCGAAGGAGACGTGTGTGTTGGGTGGTGTTGTGTTTGCTCCTTTTTGATTGATACTTGCATGGGTAATGCCTTTGATGCATTCATGAACAATATGAACAGCATGAACGAAATGAATGTCATTTATGAATACTTCTTCCCAGTCATCTCCGGACTGGCTAGATCAACAGAATAGCTTATTACAGTGCAATTTACAATGTCTATGTGCCCACCAGATTCTCCATCCATTTCATTCAAACCGCATCAGCTCGACGGCAAATCGGGGCATCTGGCACGAACACATTGAACCAATGCCAGTAACCTGGCCACACATGCAGTTCTGTCGGGACACCGCACCTCTACAGCATAGAGGCATACTCAGTAACTTCATCCCGGACTATATCTGCA
The DNA here is from genome assembly GCA_002976275.1 of Monascus ruber. Taxonomy (NCBI): domain Eukaryota; kingdom Fungi; phylum Ascomycota; class Eurotiomycetes; order Eurotiales; family Aspergillaceae; genus Monascus; species Monascus ruber. The sequence continues at coordinate 2,515,942 of PSNO01000005.1, forward strand.
TCGCCAACATCGGGAATCGCCCGAGGCAACAGGGACAGATCCTTCGCGCGCGACGGAAGCGTATAGATGGAGGCATATCTGTGTCTTCGTGGGAGATGATGGATTATAATTCGTATCAGCAAGGTATTATTAACGGTTCCTGCAGGTCGTGGACTCTCTGGATTGAAATAAGTGATGGTTGTCTTCGGAAACATTCTTGTGCAGTGTTGTCGACCTGGCATGCTAACAACAGAGAAATTCAGAGAAATTACTAAACGGAGCACGTCGAAGCTGTTCATAACGCCTTTGCTTTTATTTGTCTCGGTATGACCTGGAGAAATTGCCATAGCTGTCGACTTTGCCGTATTATCAGAAGAGAGCGATCCCAATTGCCCTGTCTACTACCTCTTGACACCATACACGGCCAAGCCAGGCCAGTCTAGGATTCACATTAATCATGAATTCGACATGGAAACAGGGAGGAGGATGTTCCTACTCACCGAAGATGGTTCTTTCCCTATTCACCCGGGTGACTCTAGCTTCCTGGCCGATGGCAATCGTCTTGCCCACGGAAGACCCAAAGCAGTACCCATACCGTCCAAAGACAGGGCTGTACTTGGCCCCCTTGTCCACTCGTCGTGTCTTGTTCAGTTTCTTCCACACCGTCCCTCGATCATCGGTTGCCGGCTTGCCCGTGTTGAAGTCGACGGTGATGCTCTGGCAGCGGTAACAGTTAGCAGTTAAGGGCATTCGAATGTGCCCATCGAAGGTAAGCTCGCCCCAGAAGTCCTCGACAAAGGGTCCAGACGCGCCCTTGACGACGATGTTCGGACGGAATTTGGTGATGTCCATCGTATGTCCGTCCGTGAGGAGAGATGTTACGTGGTTGTTCGACTCCTCTGTAACGACAAGATAGTGCGCAATGTCGGCGAAGACGAGTCGTTCGGCTGGATGTTGGTTGAATGGAAGCATTGCCTGTAACTGGCCTACCAGCCCTGAGCTCTTCTGAAGACCTTCTTTGCTGTGAGGAGCGAGTGAGCCGAGAACCGCCCGAGAACACTCGCCAATGTACACCAGTCGAGCTTCGAACCCTAGACGGTCCGCGAACCACTTGGACAGACCGTCGCCCATATCGTATGCCTTTGTGCTGCTCCCGTGGAGGTCAATTTCCATTTCATCGAGAGAGTCCGTTGGAGGATTCAGCGGGAATCTAATCTCGTGTGTAGTATCGAGCTTGGTAGAGCGCCCGCTCCATGTAACGACTACTTCGCCAGCTTCATTCCCACTTCTCTCATCGTAACGGATCGTGGCACGGAACAAAGCTAGCTGTAGGTCAGTCCCGGCAAAGATGGTCTTGTGCGTTTTGTTACTCCCATTGCGATGTACTTTTTGCAGGCAAAAGGTACGGTCTCCGGCCAGACCGTAGCGGCCGATGCAGGCTTTTTGTAATGCGGTTCCGCGAATGCCCTTTATGGGGTACGCATATAGCTAGGCTGTCTCAGTTATCAAGTTCATGGCTTCAGAATCCCCGGAGTAGCGCACCTGGGTGACTTCGAGAGTAGCGGTGCTCCGCCGTCGCGGATAGAATACCAGGAGCAGAGCGAAGACAACCATGGCCATCCCCAAAGATGGATTCACAGGTTGAATGAAACTCTGTAGCAGTGCGACGTCCATTTTGATTGCGATGAGTGTCGACTTCAGCAACCATGGCAAGGATGGAGAGAATACAGTTGACTTTACATATCTTCTCTTCGCTTTCAGGATCGATTTTACTAATCCGGTAAAAATAGCCATTCTCCATTTCCCAACGGATACGGCAGTGTGATTTGACAGCACGCCTGCATACCGAAGCCACACCTAGATAATGACGAACGGCGTATGAGGATAGTTAAGAAAGGTTGCCTTGAGTGTATTCAAGCCAACACTGGCAGGAATGCAGAATGACACCACTGCGCTGTCAAATACGCACTCGCCTTTGTATGATCCGAGGCGATGATGTCCATGTCCCATACATTCATTCAAGCTCAATCCAGCTTTAACCAACGCCGTCAATGAACCCAGAAGTGCGGGTAAGCATCCGATCCCAGCTTATCCATGCATTCTCACCATTTTTCACAGTCCGGGTCCATCGGGAATATCCCCAGCGGCCCTACGCAACTTGGCACAAGCTTATGCAATGAGTCCCGGATGGCACTTATCGTGGAGAGAAACCGATCAATTATAATCCCTCCTGAATCGAACACAGCAGATAAGCCGGCATGGATGGAGTAAGCAAGCAGATACGGGGTGAGAGTCTTCATATTTCTCCTCGCGTATCCGCGGTGAGTGCAGTGGGATTGTTCTTTTTCTTCAAATCCCGGTGAGTCACGTCAGGCCATATCTGCTACAGCGGCCCCGTATATATATATATCTCGGGTTGGTTTTCATCGTCAGCCATTTTTGATCCTTTGTAACCATGTGCGATGCTGGTCCTACTGTCGGCACGGCGCCGGAGAAGGGGATAGACCGCAGTCTCTGCGCTTCGACCACCATGATCGACCCTGAAGCGCAAGAAGGCAATACCGACGAAACGGGTTGGTCGGATAACGTGCTCTACAGATGGGTGCAGCGGTTTGAGAAACTGGCCGGGGCTGAGGCTCGTGGCATTGAGCGCGTTCCAGAGTCTCTTCGCTCCCACAAGGTTGCCCTGGCGGACTATGTCCAGATGGCCATTATCTGGTTCTCGGCAAATCTTACGGCGAATAATGTGTTGCTGGGGCTTTTGGGGCCGCTGGTCTTTGACCTGGGCCTGAATGATTGCCTGTTGCTGGGGACATTTGGTGGTTTGGTGGGTGCAGTAGCTTGTGGCTATATTTCGACGTTTGGTCCTCTGAGTGGGAATCGCACGTTGGTGGGTATCTTGAAATACATATATTTTCCGTCCGTTGGAATCACCTGCTGACACGCATTGTTTAGGTCGTAGCTCGATATACGATGGGCTGGTGGCCATCGCGCATCTGCGTCCTCCTCAACATCGTCATCATGCTGGGATATGGCCTGGTCGATACACTAATTGCTGGACAGATCCTGTCAGCAGTGAACGGTCAAGGGTTGACTGTGGTCGTGGGCGTGATCATCGCCGCCATCATCTCGCTCGTCATCTGCCTGTTCGGCATGAATCTGTTCCATCAATACGAGCGGTACGCCTTCATTCCGCAGCTGCTCATCCTGTTCATCCTGATCGGTGTCGCAGGCCCAAAATTCGACACTTCCACCATGTCAACGGGCAACGGGCCGACCCGTTCAGCGGATCAGATGAGCTTCTTCTTCCTGTGCATGTCAGGCCCTCTAGCCTGGACACCGGCCTCGGCGGATTTCTACGTCTACTTCCCCCCGACAGCCAGTCGATGGAAGGTGTTTATGTCCTCCACGCTGGGCAACGGCCTCTCCACCATCACCGCCTTTCTCCTGGGTTCCGGAGTTGCTTCTGGCGTGGCCGGAAACCCGTCCTGGGGTGCTGCATATGGTGTTAGCGAAGGAGCGCTACTGACCGAGGTTTTCGCCCCGTTAGGGACGTTCGGTCACTTCTGCGCGGTAGTCATCGCACTAGGCGTGATCGCCAACAATGTCCCCGGCACGTACTCCGCCTCACTGTCTTTCCAGCTCATGGGCCGCTGGTTCCAGGCTATTCCGCGCTTCTTCTGGACGATCGTCGGCGTCATCGTCTATACGGTGTGCGCCTGCGCGGGAAGAGATAAGCTGTTCTCCATCTTCCAGAATTTCCTGGCTCTCATGGGCTACTGGACGGCCATGTGGGTGACGCTAACGCTGGAGGAGGAGTTTATCTTCCGCAAGGGCCTTGCCGGGTACGACTGGAAGGCGTGGAACCAGGCGAAAAAACTGCCCATCGGCATTGCTGCCTTCACAGCTTTCTGTATCGGATGGGTGGGCGCTGTCCTGGGCATGTTCCAGACGTATTTCACGGGGCCGTTAGCTGCGACGGTGGGCGACGGCATTGATCTGGGTATTCCTGTTAGTATCTCGTGGGCTGCGCTCAGCTATCCACCGCTGCGGTGGCTGGAGCTGCGGTTCTTTGGTCGATAGCGTGCATTCCGGTAATATGTAGGCATTGAGATCGTAAAAACAGCCGTGAAAGAAGAGGATGTAGGGCCAGAGAAGAGTTCCTAATGCTTAATTAATTATTAGCTGGCATTCGTAATTTGGCTTTTTAGTCAGAGCTTATGCACGCTTATTTAGTGACCGTTGATTGCTGATGTCATCCGCTTTTCTCTGTCGTTATATAAGGACCCTTTCTCACCTGGACTGCGCTTCACCCAGCAGTTGAATTAATCTCTTTACTAGGATTCCAAAAGATCGGAATATCCACATCAGATATTCCACCATGGCAAAATCCCTCAACCACGCCAAGATTGCGCTGCGCGAGTCCAGCGAACGCGGATACGCCGAACACGGCGGCTGGCTCAAGACCTTCCACACCTTCAGCTTCGCCGGCTACTACGACCATCGCTTTGTGAACTTCGGCTGCCTACGAGTGCTGAACGAGGACCGCGTGGCTCCGCGGAACGGATTCCCAACCCATCCCCACCGTGATGCGGAGATCTTCAGCTACATTCTCAGCGGCGAGCTTACGCATCGGGATAGTATGATCAGGAAGGGTGCGGAGGGCGCGCAAGGGAAGGACTTTTTTCGGATGAGACGGGGTGATGTGCAGTTTACCACGGGTGGCAGTGGTATGTCTCTGTCTCTCTTGGAGCAAGGAAAACAACGCGCAGTACCTAACAGGCACATGCAGGAATCGCGCACTCGGAACAAAACGAATCCAACAAACCGGTGCATTTCCTCCAGATCTGGTGTCTGCCGTGGAAGCACAGTCTGAAGCCGCAGTATCATACCATGAGCTTTGACGAGGAAGCAAAGCGCAAGGCGTTTGTGCCCATTATATCGCCTCTGGCAGCGGGTCCCGACGCCACTCCGGCCGCTGAAGAGGCCGCCATTCCCAAGATCCCCGGGACGATCCCCATCCATGCGGATTTCGTCATGGGGGCAGGTATCATCGAGAAGTCGCAGGTATTCCAGTGGAAGGTTGGCGCGGGCGATGCTGCTAGCAGTACGAAGAAGCGGAACGTGTATATCCACCTACCTTCAACACAACAGAACAAGGCCAAGATCCGGCTGGATGGCCGGGACGATGCCGTGCTGTCAGAAGGAGATGGGGCTTTTGTGTCGGGCGTGAATGCTGGGGATTTGCTCTCCGTGGAGAGCATTGGGGATGCACCGGCGGAGGTGGTAGTATTGGACAGTAACTAGGATAGAGCATTTATTTGGAACAGCACAGACTTCTTAATAGAATAGATTTGTAATCTGGAGAGCTGTCTTCGGCCATCGACTTGTTGTAAAGGGGAGGCAGGAAGCAGTAGCTTGAGAAAACCGTCCATCCACGTGATGCATGTCAGCTGATCACGGCTCCCGGCCGAGGTATTTTCCCGGTAAATGACGTAGTCCTACTCCGTACTGGGCGTTGGGATACAGGGGCTTCAATGGGTATATTAAGTAGTTGGTTGAGCGCAGGGGCTCAGGGAGGCAGCTAGCTAGCGAAACGTACTAGGAGCACGTCCTCCAAGTCGATAAGATCGTCGTAGCAAAATGGAAGTACGGCACAGTAGAAGTGAAGGCAGACATGCGATGCGGCAATTGTACTACTGTACTGGTCGGATCATGGTGAAGGACGCAGACCCGTCAATCAAATAGCCAGCGAGGCACAAAGCACGCCCTTTACAAAGCTTGGTACGTCAGTACGTTAGTACGTCACTAGATACCGCATGTGTCGCTGAAAGCATCGGAGAAGCGGATGCTACGTCGCTTCGGTGGTGTTGGAACGGGAGAACGCTCGCTGCGGTTGAGCGCCAACATCACCTCCGGATAGTGACAAAGCCAAAGCCTGGCGGGTGCAGAATAGCGGCGGCTCGCCGCTGGAAGTTGCAGGTGGGAATGGCGGTCATTTTCAACGGAAACCTTGAGGAGACCCATGGGTCGTACCGGAGTTGAACTCTATGCTATTATTGGGATATGCTACTGTTGGAGGCACTGAGGCCTCCATACGGGCCGGTTCTGCACTTGTACGGCTCTCGGAATGAAAGATCGCCATGAAATGCACAGCAAGACCTCTTGGCTGACGCTTACGAATGCGCCGGATCGTTCAGCCAAGACATGATCTCTCCATCGCAGCCTCTGGCGAGACAATCCCCGCCTGTCTCCGTTCCATTCATCCTGCAAATCAGCTGGATACGTGGAAGACTGGATACATGCTATGGGTCTCGGCTTTCTCGGGACACCCCTGGCCCTGAAACGATCAGTCAGTCCTAATCGCACGTCTATAATCTCGGCGTTGGACATCATTGACACCATCGCAGCTGATGCACGTCTGGTTCTTGCTCGCCGCGGCCATGTCCGCATCCGTTGTCCTCCAGCCGGCTCCTGTGTCGGCTGGTCTCAGTATTCAGAAACCTCTCAGCTTCAACAATCATGTCCTGGGGACCTTGTCTCTCGACAGTGACGGGAAACCGTTCACATTCCACTACTCTACTCCCGAGGCACATGGCGATAACTGGATAGGACTGTATCATGCTTCCGGTGGCGGGCCAGACAATCAGTCCTTTGTTACGCCGTCGTTGGTATGGGAGTATGCGCCGCAGAAGGAGGGCAGGGTGCATCTATCCGTCGACTCGTTGCAACCCGGCGAGTACCAGGCGTATTTCCTCGCGCAGAATGGATATAGATGGCTTGCGGAGCCGGTGAATGTCACTCTTAAAGCTCCGCCAGCGCATCTTTACTTCCCCGTTGCCAATGCTACGCTGCATAACGCGCGTCAGTTTGAGCACTTCTCCGCGCGCATCGATGGCTTGCTTCTGGGGAAGAGCGATGCGAAAGTCGTCTTTGAGAAAGCCGAAGGGCACTCCTGGATCCAGGTGGGCTCGAACGGATCCATCTCCGGCCAGCCTGGTCTGCTCTCTCCGCGACGCTCAACAGTGCTCGTCCGCGCCGTGGCAGACAACGGCTCGACGGCAGAAATCCTTCTCCTCATCCCCGTGCGACGCTTCTACCAGAGCCTCGTCGGCGACCTGCGCGTCCTCACGTATAACATGTGGTTCGGCGGGACGCAGGTCAGCAATTACCACGAGAAACAGCTCCGGTTTCTCCTGCAGTCCGGCGCTGATATGGTCGGTCTCCAAGAAACCACCAGCGACCACGCCGTGCGTCTCGGAAAGGCCCTGGGCTGGTACTATTGGCAGAGCACCAAGAGTGTCGGCATCATCAGTCGATACCCCATCGTCAAGGAGTACGGCGAAATCAGCCGGTCCGGAGGCGTTCGTATCAATCTCAATGGTCACCGGCCGGTCCTCTTTGGCTCGCCCTTTGAAATCAACTTCTGGACTACGCATCTCGGTTTCGATCCGTACGGTCCGTATGACTTCTGCTATGCCCACATGTCGCCCGACGAGGTGACGGCGCGGGAAGCCAAGTCGGGACGCATGCCGCAGATGATCGAGACGCTGGAGGGCATGGGTCCGCAACTGGACAATTCCTACAAGGTACCCGTTATCTTCACGGGGGATTTCAACGCGCCCTCGCATCTGGACTGGGTCGAGTCCCTCCGCGAGAAGAACTGCGGCGTGGCGAATTACGCGTGGCCGACTTCCATTCTTCCGACCGAGAGGGGACTCGTGGATTCGTTCCGTATCGCTCATCCGGATCCTGCTGCTGAGCAGGGAACGACGTGGTCGCCTATCTTGCCGGGTGAGCCGCAGGATCGCATCGATTTCATCTATCATACGGGGAGGCTGAAGGTGGTTGATTCCCGGCGCTTGCTTGTGGGAGAGCCAAAGTCCAGTCCGGATCACCGCGATAATGAATGGACTTCGGACCATGCTACTGTTTTGACGCATTATAGACTACCGTGGTGGCAGTAACCTGTTTATATGAATTAAGAATGCAGTTAAACGTGAATAACCAAGGTACTGCTGCTCTTGGCTGGTTCTAGTTGTATACAATATACTAACTACTATCAATCCCTCTCATAGTTTGCATCCTCATCGTAAATCCCATTATGCAGCCGACTCATATGCACATAAATAACACCAGTGCTTCTTGCACCCCTCCACAGTACACTGGATGTGTCCGCATCCCGGAATCTTCTCCGTCATTGTCCTGCAGCCAGGACACGGTTTAATCCGCTGCACACGGCAATTATCCAGCCTCTCCTGCTCTGCCCGGCAGATCTCGCAGGTCCAATTCGTCACATCTTTCGGCGTTCCACGCGCGCACGCACGCTCCATGAACTGTCTGGCGAACGAGCATGTCTCACACCGGGCGTAGATCCATGTTCCCTTGTCTCGGACCGCGTCTTCCAGATTGCCAACTGCGTAGACGCCCATGCCGTACTTTGCCAACGTCTGTCCGGACGGCAGACGTCGACAGAAGGGACATGACAGGGCTGCCGTGTTGATTATCGCGCCGGGCTCGTTGAGTCCGTACCAAGATGACGAGCAGTCGTTGCAGATTCGCTACTTGCGGCCGCGACGGCCACAGGCAGGGTTGAGAGCGGTGGGGTGGAAGGCCGAGAAACAGAGCGAGCAATGCGTTCTGGCGGTTTCGCGACGAGAGACACGATGTTTCAGTGTTGATATGAGCGATGTGGTATTTCGAATCAGCTTTCCCTCCCACTTTAGGGAGGCGTCCGCTGTTGGGAAGATATGCATTTGAGAGACGAATGGATCCGTTCCAATGTCCGAAATTGCACCGAAGAGCGAGCGGTTCATAAAAGGAATGGCATCCGGCTTTCTGGAATCATATACAAGCCATTTCGACCTGTTTTCGGTGCAGAGCTCTTTCGCCGTGATTTCTATATCTTGGATTGTCTTGACGCGGGAAACGCAGTGGACACAAAACGAAGCTGGACTGGTCGAAGGTAGAAGGCCGGTATTCTTCGGGCCAGATAATGCGGTTCAAACATCTCTGGCATTCAACCCAAGGAGCACGGTCATTGTGATTTCGGCAGTAATAGCACTCAGAGTGGGGTTTTAATGTCTCCAGATTGTAGACAACATACTGTGCTCGACAAGTTGCTACACAGCACTCAACCCACGGTGCGTGAGTGGCTTCAGTATCATCCCTTGAAACACGAACGTGCTTTTTCTTCTGAAGGACCTCGGGCTCAGTGCTGAGGCAAATACCGCACTGCTTGTTAGGGCCCATGATAGTGACCGATCTGGGATACTGGCAGGACCGGCAGGTAACCAAGGGTCCAACGGGTACGGAGGTCTTCGCTGGTTTCCAACCGATACGCGCGGCTAATTGACTGTCCATATTGAGTTCCAGCATTCGATATGCTATTACATGCTCAAATAGCTTCCTATCGCTGGGATTGAGGAGAGTAGACAGATTCACGGGAGCTTGTCCGTCCTGGGACAGAGATCCAGACTCCTCCAGTCGACTGCGGTACGCGCTATCAGCATCTAGGAGAAGAGACAAACACGAGATATTCCAAGTCTCGGGCGTTTTAATGTAAATCCACTTATCACGGAAGCCTAGCATTTTCCATACAGCTGCATGGAACAGAGGTGCGATACCAAGCTTCAGACTCAAGGCTACGAGAAGGGCTGTAGGACGGGCCGATAGAAATGTACCCGGAACAACAAGATGCAAGAGAACCTCCCAGAACTTATAATTGAACTGGGAGGTTGCCAGGATAGTGGGAATCTTTGGGATCTCCTCCTTACCGGTCATTGGCGAGATGCTCGGGCATATCAGCCTCGCTTTCAATGTAGGTCAGCCGGGTTAAAACACGAGAGAGACGTCTGAGGATCTTGGGATCACAAGATCTACCAATCTCCAGCTGTTCCTTCTGCGTGAACTGTGTGATGGGTTTGTTGGTATCGTCGTCTTCGTTGTCATCGAGCTGCATGGCGTCTGCGTGGGCGAAGCTGAGAGTCGGGTCGAGACACACATGGGAATCGATTGTCCTCCGGAACGCTAGCAATGATATCCAGGGCTTCCTGAGTGTAGTCATACGAGACTTCCAGCCAGTCCCCTCATGGCGGCCCTGTCGCCCGCACCTACAATTCGGTCGACTTGAACGCTGAATGCGTTGACGACCTCGTCGCGAGAATTGTTCTGTCTGTCCTTGCAGAATATCCTCCAGAGGCTGCCGAACATGGGATTCAACGCGATGGCTCGTACGTCATTATATATGATGCGTTTCAGGTGTTTGGACATCTTTTCCCGAACCCGGGACTGGAAAGAACCTCAAACCCCTCCTGTCATTCTCATCCGTGAGATCTTTTATATCGTTGATAGTTTTGTAGCGGGTGAGATGTGCCGGTGGGAGATCAAGATCGAACGAGCCAGTCTTTGCCACGCCCGTCCATGCCAACAAGACGTCAACCGTCGTCCTCGCAATGTCCGACGGCTCTGTGGAGTCGAGTACGACACATGCTCCGCCCGTTGTCGTTGAAAGAAAGTTGTAGTAGCCAAGCACGCCTGGAGTTGTGAACTGTTCTACGATGGGAAAAACGTGTGCTTTCTTTGGGCCATGTCGTAGCTCATTACACGTTCGAGACCCAGCCGACGAATTTGGGCCCATAACCGCCATAGGCGTCCGGATTTTCAAGGGCGTCACGTTCCATCTGGGATTTGAACGCTGATAACCGATATCATAACCGGTATTTTCGTTGACAGTGGTATGAGGAGGTGCGTCTGTATAGAGCAAGATAATGGTCTTCGTCTCAGGGCACATCACTTCATATGCCTTGGCCAGTGCTGTCTTTGCTGTCTTCGCTGCCTCTGGGCAGTCAACTCCACCGAGTTCTTCGAGATACCTGGCTGATGCCATAATATTGGGCTGGCTCTCTCATCTCCCTCTTCATTGTGCCCGTTTTCCTGCCATCCGGACCATTCCAGTAACGCACTCTCTTTTTGATCGTAGTTGCGGTATGCAAGGAGACCGCAGCGCGAGAAGCATCCTGTTATGGCGGATATGGAGACTCTCTGGGGCAGAGCAATCCTGAGTGCCTCAAGGTAGCTGTACATGGAGAACGTCGCATCGATGATGAGGAGGAGATCGTACTCCATTTTGGCTATGTGTTTGTTACCAGTGATCTTGGAATCTTGGAATCTTGGATGGAGCATGGATGGAACCCAAGTTCCCATATTTATATCTTTCCGGTAACTACAGTCTCCTTTTCTTCTTTGTGTCTGTTCCCATATCTGTCTTTCTGTATCAGGGATAATTGCTCAAAGGATAGGTTTAGAAGGCGCTTGTAATATCCTAGAGACTACTACTCTGTTGCCTCGCTAGGCTACCACGCCGTTGCCTTTTTGGCGCAGTGGCTTAGGAGCATGGCCAGCATGCTAGGTCCCTGACATTCTGGTAACTACTGTTCCTTTTCTTCTTTGTCCCTGCTCCTATATTTATAATCAGGATGACAACAGAAGTTGGAGATATCATTGCTCAAACCTGGGATGGTCAGGGAGCTACTCCACATCAATCCACAGGGAGGACCCATTGTATAAGAAATTCCCTCTTCATTTGAGTCACCCTATGTGAGTTTGTGCATGTCTTATTGCGATAAGTTGTTCCATGTAGTCAGTCATGCAGAGTAGAAGGTGGCATTTTAAGAACACGTGCTGCTTCACGGGTATTTGGGACATCCCCTTTCTTGATAGCTTTATTGCAAGTAGGATCTGCCTGCCTCTTTGGCCAAATGTTTCAATTTCTTGTGGGCTTTTGGTGGCATGGTGGGTGGTTGAACCGTCTCACGGACATGACCAAAACGCGTGAGGTGTCTGACTCGCCTACCGGTTACATCACAGCTTTGTTACTGGCTTTGTTACTGACTTCACCGGATGTAACAGGACACTAGGGATACCTCAATTCTACCTGCATGCGCTTCGGATGCCCCAGACCCAGACGGCCGCAGCGGTATCCTCTACATCCGTAGACAACGCCGTGGCATTGAACTTTATCATGCTTGATCGGAACATCATCACCGGTGGATCTGAGAGAGTAAAAGTTCTCCAGGCGTGGTTTCAGGGTGGGGTTGTCTGGGACTTGGAGGATGCGGCTTTGGATGGATCCTACACTCAATAGAGCCACAGTGGTAATTCCTTATTCATCTCCATCGGCACTTTTCTATACATATCCAGATAGACCATTCTGGCAGCATCAAGTCTGCTTACGGGAGCAACTGATAGAACGGGCGGTCGACAGCAAAGCCGAGTCATCAGCCTGTCAGATGCAGATTGTATTGAACCCAGGATCACTGAGGTGTAAAGTGCATACGGCCTGATTTCCGGGATAAGACATATGAGACGGATGTCTTCACCAGACGGTTTACATTGGGGCTGTGTGGCTTGTATCTATTGGCGAAGTGTCAACCCAACCCCGATCGATCATGCCAGGGTCCAGGCAAAGCAAAGCAAGCACCGCATGGTATCTAAACATAGGTATATCAGCATGTCAGCTTATCTCTGCAGAGTTTGCCAGTATTAAATAATGCCCTGGTCAAGGCTGGAGAACCGTCCGATTGGGTGTTGGCCGGTGGCTTTGCCGGCGTCATCCTGGTCATCCAAATGTCACCGTTGTACATCCATACCCTCTTCATGGCGTTGATTGATTGTCTACGGTAATCCGGGATGAGACAATAACACCACCCATGTCTTCACCATGGGATTGATTATCCTCGAGTCGTCCGTCGACGCACGGTTGAACTTGCGCATAAAAGCCGTCAGTCCCCTCGATCCCCAGCAGTGATTACATTGTCATAATCAGAGTGAGCTTATCAACAGACAGAGCAACAAGAAGAAACTACCTGTACTACAATAATCAAGAGAAAGCCCAGAGCAAACAAAAGATCGAAATGAAGACTTCCGCCATCACCGCCGTCTTCGCCCTCCTGGCTGCTGCAGCCACTGCCGCGCCCCTTGAAAAGAAGCAAGCGTTCGAGGTTTCCCTCACATTCTACGGTGCCGGGGATGCCAGTTACAGCTTGAGCGTTCCTGCGGATGATAGCTCTGTTACTGTTGGTACGTTCTTGGTCCTTTCGTTCTTGTCTCAGTCAAAGTAGACTGACATGATGAGGCAGATAATCCCCTTTCCGTTTCCTCCATCTGGTCGCCCGGTGGTGGCTTCTGCTCCATCCAGGGTGCAGATGGATGGGGTGGTGTTCTTTATTCGGATGAGACGATTTACGTTGGACCTCCTCAGCCTATTACCTGGGTGAGCTGCCAGAATGCATAATGGCTTCGGATATAGCCCTGGCGGCTGCCTGGCATTACTCTGACTGAAAGCTGGGAGGACACGCTTTATGTTTAATGAGGTGGATATTAGCATTGATTACTACGTCTTTTGAATTTACTCAAATCAAGTCTTTTGTTTTCGATTGTGTAGAACTTGCTTTACTTGTCCTATATATATGTCCTCGTGGAGATCTCTCATTGATATACAAGGATTCACATCTTCGTTCCATTCTTGGTTGAACCAGCCTCGACAACGACGGTCGCCTCCGTCTCCTCATCGCCGCTGTCCTGGCGGTGTTCCAGAGACGCCCGCTTTTGCTCACTGTTCTATATGTCAGCTCGCTCATATTACCTTCATCGGTTCATAGAATCCCTTACTATCTGTATATCAAAATAGATGCCATGAAGCCGACCCATAGGAGGAAATAGAAAACGAATGAGATGGGCCAGCCCTTCCTCCATCTCGGTGCACCGTCTGGGCCGGCTGTTGGGAATGCAAGTAGTGGGACCCAGATGTTGAAGGAGTAGCCGAATGTCATCATGGAGCCCTGTCGAGTCATGTTGGAATCAGCCATTCGTTCTCAGGATATTTAGATATACTAGCCAACACACCAGAATGAGGGCTCGCTCTTCAGAGTCATCCTTGACTATCGTATTCACGGTCGAGTATAAGATTGGACTTGCGCAGCCAGGAACGCCGAGGAGATACCACGCAACGAACCTTTTACACAGAGGTCAGCATGGTACCCATGTAGAAGAAGAATGACTTACTTGAGTGCCGTCGGTATGTTCCAGATTATCATGCACAGCGTCGAAAACAGACAACACGCGGTGATAATAGTATAAATGATCCATGATGGATAGATGGCAGCCAGCGTCGTCCCAAACCAGGACGTGACAATGTTAATGGCGGAAACGACAGTTGGTAGCTGGTTGATCTGGCTGACTGAATATCCCTCTGCCTTCAGCCATAGATTCATATAGCTGCTGGGATAAGACGAGATGATCATGCAGCTGAACAACATCAGCATGAGGGATGAAGCAAAGAGACAGTGATGGACTCACGCATAACTGGTGATGAAAACCCAAATGTGCCATCTCTTGAACGTTCGCTTGAACACGTCCAGCCCTAACTTTCCCGGTCGTCGGATCTTTGCTCGCTGCGCTCTCTCCTTAGCCAGAACAATGTCTCTCTCCGTCAAGTAAAAGGGCCTTGGGGAGTCTGGGATCCCGGGAAAGACCAGGAACCCAATCAATGCCACGGGAATAGTAAATATCCCATCGATGATAAACAGCCATCTCCATCCCGGCATTCCCCCGACGCCGGAAAGGTTTTTGTAGGCTGCCGATTGCAGATATCCACTGACCATGGTTCCGAGTGGATTACATATAAACCAGGTTCCGGCTCGCTTGAATAGCTCAGGCCCAGAGTACCATGATCCTTTGACTGTTAGTTTCTTTCCTAATCAACGCGGAGGTGGCCTACCGAGAATGAAATGGGTTCCCGCAAAGACAGGTGCTTCCAGCATACCAACTAAGAAGCGGAGGGCGTATAGCTGGCCGACGTTGGTAACGCGGCTCTGGGCGAAGGTGCAAATGCCCCAGAAAACCTCGAGACCGGGCAGCAGCCAGCGAGCTCTGGGTGGTCAGCTGTTGGACGTATAGACCCAGAGCAGGGGCTCTGGGAGGGAAATGAACTCACAGTTTTGGACGCGACATGATGAGCAGGCCCGGGACTTGAAACACAACATATGCGGTATAGTAGCAGATGTTGAAATAGTTGAGTTGGTTCCCATAGAGTCCAAAGTCCTCCTTCATGCCGCTGACGTACGCATTGCTGATATTTGTCTGGTCTACATCCCACCATTAGCTAATTGACACAATCCACTGTAAATTTGGACAATTGACTCACCGAGATACTTGACAAAAACTGCAGCTGTTAGCATGCCGTGGTATTGTGTCCGGTGGAGTAGACATACAGCAGAGACAGGCGAAGGTAAGGATGGACAGATCCAGTTTGAACAGCAATCTGATAATTAGCATCCAGCTCTATTAAGTCGGTCCGTATTGGAAACATAAACATACTTCCTTTCCTCCGCTGGGTAAGCGGATGGATACCAGTTGAACACCTCCCTGGCCAGCCCTAGCAGGGACAACCTGCCGGACTTTGGCTTCAAATCAGACATGATGATGATTGTCGTTAACCGTTCTCTCCCTCCCCCTTCTTCCCTTCTCTACTTGTGCACCTACTTTATATCTACTCTATCTTCTGCCTTCTATTGTCTTTTATTCCCCTACGCAGCTCCAATTAAGGTTATGCACTCATGAAGCTGCGGAATGGCGTCGTCTGCAGCAAATGCAGAAATCCCCTGTTATCGCCGGCTCATCGCGCTGTTGTATTGCGTGCTCTATAAAACTATAGTATGTAATATTAATTAATAAACAGCAGAGTCGTCGAACGGAACTGCTCCGAATGCCCTCCACGCCCCGTCGCACATCAAAGCCAGGTCTGTCTCCGTCCCGGGGAACAAAAGCTCGACTTCATTGCCGCCAAAGTGCGTGATGGATTTTGTCTGTTGCATGAATCAGCCTTCTCCTTCTACGGTTGGAGTTCCGTGGCCTACTCACCAGTCCCAGAGTCAACTTGATTACTCCATCTGCCCAATGCGGCCTGTATTGGTATCGCGGTGTCTGGCCCAGCGCCGCCAGAAGGACATTATCCGCAGCAATCATGGCTTGTTTCATTGCGGTACGAGCATTGGGGTTGCGCGACCCGTTCTGAATCACATCACCGCAGGCATAGACGTTGGCCAGCCTGCTGTCGGCGATTTGCATCGTAGGACGAACACGGACATGTCCTGACTCGGAGATTGTTTGTGGACTGAGTTCTGCAAGCAGGTGTGACATGGGTTTTTGACCGGTACAATCAACCTGTCATACTCTTTTAGTTCGCAGCAGGGAGGAGTACGGATCCAGACAGCGCTTACCACATAATCGCATTTGAGTACTCGCCCTGAGCCCAACAACAGACACTCCCCGCTGCCGTTTAACTCGGCGTCCCTTCTAGCCCTCTCCCGGAGAATCACCTCGACCCCTAAACCCTGCAGGCCCTCCAGTGCTGCCGCCTGCAGCTCAGGGCCGAATCTGTGCATGACTGCATCACGCGAGTGAACCAGAATTACCTCCTTGTGAGGGTAGAGTTCCTTGGTATCAGCAGCAAGCTCCGCGCCCGCAGCGCCTCCCCCGAGTACCACAACCCTGTTGGCCTCGCGGATGCGCGTCTGCAGTCCTCGCAGCTTCTCTACCCCGGTTGCATTGTCCTCTGCGCCAACGCGCGACGGAAGCGTATTATTCTGCTGCGCAGATCCCGTGGCTAGAATCAGAAAGGCATACGGTATTTCTTCTCCCCCGCTGAGACGGACGGTGCTCCTGTCAACCCTCACCACCCGGTCCCGAACCCAGCGGACCAGGCCTCTCGGAGCTCCCTTCAGATACGGCCCGTAGGGGATGAATGCTTTATGCTCGTGGCCTTCGACGACGGAAAAACGCGGAAGGACCCAGGTGAATTGGAAATGGCTATTGGGCTCAATGATGACGACATCGTACGGACTGTTCGGCGGCAGGGAAGTCGATATTATATGAGCAGCATGGTATCCTGCAAAGGAGGCCCCGATGATCACGATCGACCCTTTTCGATCGGCGGGGGGCAGGGGTTTCGTGCCCAGGACTCGGTGGAGCAAACGGCGGAGGGAATTCAAGACGGAGCGATGGATGACATTGCCATAGAGGCGGATGGAGTAGAGGACTAGCTGCAGGAAGAGGAATCTCTTTTCGAACATGATGCTGCATTTGCCCTTTTACTTTGTTACGCGAGAACCGCTGAAGGAGAGCTGGAACCGACGGGAAACTTTATACGAATTATTATCTGATGGCCTACAGCATTTAAAATTCGGATCAGATAACAATCAGATGTCAATTGCCCTAGTGGCAGTGGGACCGTGGAACCGTACAGCAGGCTAGAGAAATCTGCGAATTACATACCTCACCAACCGAGATATACGACCAGGCTGGGACCTGCTCGTATTATCATGAATCTGATCCAATCCGGAGCACACAACGTCCATATTAACAACTCAAGAAGGCACGAAATCCGTATTGGACCTCGCAGGCGATGGATAGGCTCGGGTCCGGTTCTCGGGATGGATTTCTCTGCTTTTCGTCGTATTTAACCCTGCTGTTCCCATCGGTTCAGAAGACACACAACCTCATCAGTTCTTGAAGACATTTCCTGCCTGCATCCTAGCAACATGGGTTTCGTCGTCCTACCAGCCCTAGTCCCCGACATCGAAAAGGTATACGACATCTACTTCTCCGCCTTCGACAATGACCTGCTCGGATCTCTGATGCTGAAAATCCTCTTCCCCGGCGGCATCACCAAGGAATTCCGCGACGTGCATACCCGCGAAACGCTGAAATTCTGGCAAACATGCCCCTTCCAGTACACCATGAAATGCGTCGACACGGACACCGGTGAGATAGTTGGTATGGCTCTCGGGGATATCCTGTTCCATGAACGGACGCCGGAGGAAAGACAGAGACCTGTCATCGGGTGGCTGCAGGGGGAAGGGCGAGAACGGGCCGAGAAAGTTGTCGGCCGTCTTTGGGAGGCGCACGAGAAGGTGCTAGGGGGACGACCACATATCTGTGAGCAGACATTCCTCGCACAGTACATACTCTAATTTTGATCGACATGCTGATCCGTGATGTGTATACAGATGGTCATGTTGTCGCCGTCCGTCCGGATCGCCAAGGACAAAAGGCCGGCGCTGCCCTCGTGCAATGGGGGATTGATACCAGCAACGAAACGGGCCTGCCGCTGTACTTCGAAGCGTCTCCGTCGACATACAAGCTGTACGAGAAGATGGGGTTCGAGACCCTGCCCGAGAAAGTGGTTCACAAGGCCGAGGATGTGGGGACAGATGCGGATGTGGAAGTTCCGCTGATGGTCCGGATGCCATCATCAGCCGGAATTACGTTCGAGGAGTGGCGGCAGCGAGGGTTTTCCAAACTGTAGCCGTTATTTGGTTGCAAATGTATTCAATGTATTATAAATAGCTCGATCTGTAAAGTATACCATTGCGGGATCAGATAAGATGGAACCGAGGATCAGATAAGACATTAATTTCCGAAATCGGCTGAATTATCAACAAAAACAAACCAACTATCCACTCTTAATCCGAAGCACCGGGGAATTCGGCTTCCCCCGCTGGAACAAAGCGCGAATATTCTCAAAGCACTCCCTCTCAGCCTTCCGAAACGCCATATCCGTCAACCCACCGAGGTGCGGCTGGATGATAACCTTGTCGCTCGTCTGAAAGTACGGGTTAATGTTCGGTTCGTTGTCGAAGACATCCAGACCAGCGCGTGCGACCTTTCCGGACTCGAGGGCGTCGATCAAGCTCTTCTCGTCGACCACTGGACCGCGAGCGGTGTTGATGAGGAACACGCCGTCTTTCATCGCGGCGAACTCGGCCGGACCGATGAGGCCGGTCGTGGTGGAGTTCAATGGACAGCTGACGGAGACGATATCCGACACGGCCAGTAGCTCGTGCAGCGAGCTGCAGTATGAGACACCATACTTGGCTTCTTCCTCGGCGGACAGTTTGTTTCGGTTGTAGTAGACGATTTTCAGGTTGAATACGGCGGCTTTCTTGGCAATGTACTGTTCGTTGCATTAGCTGCGGTGCGCTTTGTAAAGGGAGACGAGAGGATCCCTACCTTTCCAATGGCGCCAAGTCCGATAATTCCCAGGGTCAGTCCCGATGGATCCTTCGCAGGGACCAGACCCGCTGCACTTCTCCAGGTGCCGGCGCGCGCACTCTTCTCGGCGTTGGTGGTGTTTCTCAGCGCAGCCAGCACTAAGAAAATGGCCATGTCCGCCGTCGCCTCAGCCACGGCATCGACGGTGTTGCAGAACCAGACGCCGTGCTTGGCCATCCAATTGACGTCGAATTCGTTATACCCAGCACTGGCGGAGGCGATTATCTTACATCCAGGAACCAAGGCCGAAAGGAGATCCGCGTCGAACGGCTCGTAGGGGAGGGTTCCCATGCGGATTATAAAGGCATCAACGGGGCCATTCTTTTGAATGTCCAGTGGCAGTAGCTCCTTGGTTGTTTTGCGATCATACGCATCCAGCGTGGAGTAGTCGAATTCCTGGGCGAATTCGGCGAGATAGTCGTCGCCAACGTACTTGGGTGCTCCTAGCGAGACGACCCGGGGTTTTTTGTCTGGCATGTCGGTTAAGTGGGAGTTTCTGTGCAGTGCTGGCATTGAGCTCTACGATCCGAAGTGTCCCTCATTTCTTATCCCTGTCCCTGGTGGTACTAAAGCCATTGTGATATCGGCTTCTTCCGTGAGTGGGCGGTTGCTTATCACCTTCTGGAGGCTTCCAAGCCCCGCATTGACGTGCTCGATTGAAGCTATCGCGAGTCGAGTGTGGCAGTCGAGAAGAATATCATATAATGTTGTTATATCGTCTATCACTCCCTTCTTTGTTAAAGGTTCTCAAGAACACTGCGGTGCAAGGGGCAGTGTATCTATCTTGATGAAGCTGTTGTCAGAGCTGGATATGCATCTGCACGATATTGAACAGATCCGGTCATGGATAGTCCTCGTGCTGTCTTAGAGCCGCTATTCGACTGGGGATTCAACCGCAGCCATTGACCTTCATTTAAAAGGCGCTGGCCCCTCAGACTACCTGCTAGACAAACCTCATGCAACATGCGAATGATTCTTGCCGAGCTTCGGTCCGGCGGGAGCAGAGACATGCACTCTCACCAACCAGCAGCAAAGCATTATCAATTCTGTCTCTGATCCCCGCAACGTTCGTTTCCAACGCGGGGTTGAAGCAGGGATATCATTTATATATTGACGGTTATTGCAGGAGAGTTCCCCGCCGGACACAATGGAGAAGATCCTCTCCCAACCCTGCTTCCGATGCAGCTATTGCGTCGGATACCGGGTGCTCGTGTCCTTTCTTGAGACATGGAGACGATTCTATCCCCGGATTTTACAGGTGATCCGTGGTGGGATGCTTCTGTCTTCTCGAAATCCGAGTCGTGCCATGGTCATATTGGTTGTATTTATAATCGCACAACACCATGGTCTATCGATGGGAATTATACTGATCCCTCTTCTACGCTCCAACAATACATACACACTTGCAAAATGGGCTCCAGTGGCACCGAGGTCAAAACTCCCTACACCGGCCTGCTCGGCCAGAACTTCACTGAGATGGTCAAGAAGTCCATCGGTCCCAAGGCCAATCCCAGACTGCGCCAGGTCATGGAGTCTTTCATCCAGCACATGCATGACTTTGCGCGCGAGATTTCCCTGACCAACGATGAATGGATGATGGCAGTCAAGATGATCAACGAGGGAGGACGGATGAGTGATGCCAAGCGGAACGAGGGACAGCTTATGTGTGACGTTATTGGCCTTGAGTCGTGAGTATTGGATGAGCGTTATGCGGAATGGTCTCCCATGAGACAATCTGGCTGACCGGCTCAAGTCTTGTCGACGATATCACGTACAGAGAGGCCGCTAAGGCTGGAGAATCCATAACCTCCTCTGCCATCTTGGGTCCGTTCTGGCGTCATGACACTCCCATTCGCGAGAATGGCTCAACAATCACCTTTGACACCCCGGCCGATGCGCAGGTTGTCTACATGCACGGCAAGGTCTTGTGTGGAAGCACAGGGAAGCCTCTTGCGAATGCTTCGGTTGAAGCTTGGCAGGCGTCGACCAACGGTGCGTTTGGCTTCGTTGTCTTTTCTTCCAAGATATTCGCTAATGGAGTCATCCATCAGGCCTCTATGAGCAGCAGGATCCCAAGCAGCGTGAGCATAACCTCCGTGGGAAGTTCATCACCGATAGCGAGGGAAACTATTCATTCTACTGTATCCGACCAACACCATACCCAGTAAGTAACCGCTAGCAAGATCTTGTTGACTCCGCATTAACGACCACAGGTCCCCGATGACGGACCGGCAGGCAAGCTGCTGGCCATGTTAGACCGGCATCCATGGCGACCTGCTCACATTCATCTCATTGTACGTTTATTCTCTGTATCTCACACCGGTTCATCTTGACTAACACGTTCTACAGGTTCAGGCAGAGGGATTCAGCCCTATAACCACCCAGATATTTGACTCCGACTGCAAGTATCTAGATAACGACTCGGTCTTTGCTGTGAAGGATAGCCTTCGAGTCGTATTCCAGCCTCGCAAGGGCGACCCGAAGGCGAAGTTTGATCTTGAGTATAACATCTCTCTCGCTCCGGAGTCTAGGTCTTAGGGAACGGCTATCAGGAGCTGTGGGAGATTCTTCCTTTGTCTATCTAGCTCGTATTCTAGTTCAATGATATCTCCAGCGTATTAGCTGTGATCTTACTCGAAAGACTTGCTACAGTGGAATCATTGTACTTAAAGGCAGAAGTTCTTCGGAGGCCCTTCATGTAGTTCATATTTCTTAATACCATATCTGACTTGCCAACTGTGAGCAGATCTATTCAAGATGTATGTTTCAGCATTACTCTAAGTAACTAAAGCAATCACACAGTTACCCTGTAGTCTTCCTCTATCCCAAAATCCCAGGTCGGCTTGTCCGTCCCATTTGGCCTGCTTCCTCTCCGGAAACCGATTTTGATCCCTTCTATCTCCACGACTGGCTTAACGGCCGCTACAACGTTACGATAGGCATGGGAGTACCAAGCATCGCAGTAGGTCGCCTTGTTTACCAGGTCTGGGAAGCGTTCGCGGAATCTCCGTAGAGCTGTGCCGGAGATCTGGTCCACGCTGTGACTATGTCGCAGCTTGAGGAAGTCCTCTCCTGCAATCACACGGAGCTGGTCTTGTATTTCTGGGGGATACAGCCCGGCCTTGAAGAGTAAGAGGTCATATTGCACCAGTGACACCTTTCCGTGCCATGAACCGCCCACGACTGCCCGGTTATACAGCCCCGTCAGTGCAGCGATGGCTCCCATGCAGCCTGTGCCGTAGTCGGAAATGGGAAATGGGGGGACTACAGGTTCGTCCAGGCCCATGAACTTGCCTTGCTCCCATGCAATACCAGTAACCTAGTATGAAAGACTTCAGGTCAGTGTATGCACCTCTACCAGGGAGATTATCAGCTTACACAGTCCGCAATCTGCTGCCACCCCGGCCTCTGTGCCCACTCGCCTTCATAGCCAAAGCAGTTTTCATTGACGACCACTATCCCATAGCCTCTCTTTTTTGCCAACGCGGCGAAGAAGTCCTTTCCGTATCCAAGTTTCTCTATGGCTCCAGGCCGATAACCATCCAGAACAACATCCGCCTCGGCAACTAGTTCTTCAAACACGCGTCTGCCCTCGGGGTTCTTCAGGTCAAGCTCGGCTGCATGCTTGCCCATGTTTCCGTCCACCTGGAAGAAGGGAACGTCGCTGAGATTGGGGCTGGTTATTTTGAGGACGTCCGCTCCATACTCGTTCAGAATCCGGCCTATAATTGGACCTGCTATGATGCGGCAGAGCTCGATGACTTTTATCCCAGCCAGAGGCTGGCGGGGATCTGTGTTGCTGCCGGTGAAGGTGAATGGCAGCGGAGGCGTGGTATTTTCCAGATTATCGACGCTCCATGGAGGGAGAGACGCGTTTATCTTTCCCTGGATGTCATCGTCAACCGTCAGTGTCGAGAATACTAGGCTATGAAGAAAACACGGGCGAACGAGACATCAAAGGCATACATGCGGCGTCTTCAAGAAATCCTCATGCTTCAACGCAGGCACACCAGCCTGACGATTCTGCGAATTGAGAACCTCCAGCTCCTCGACAGTGAACTTCTTCACTGCCGGCTCGATTGCGTTGACAATATCTTCATGGGTCTGGAGATCTGGACGGAAGGGCTCAAGTCCAATCATCGCCAGCGTCTTTGACGCCTCAAGAGACCCATGGATGTGGTAGTACTCTCCCCTGCGCTTCGTTTCGTATAGATTGGCAGACATACGACGGTATGGATTAGACTGGGCCTGTAGAAGGTCGGTGTCTGGCACTATTGTTACCATTATTCGCAGGATAATATCCCGGGAGAACAGACATACCTTTCAGGAATTTCTTCACTTCTGGATCCAGCTTCCCATATCCATTGACTGTCGCCAGGTATGCCTCGAACAGGAACGCAGTGGTCTTCTCCAGATTGACGCATATCCTCCTGCTCGTCGCAAAATTGTTACCCTCCCGCAGGCACTGGATGGCATATGCAAAGCTCCCTTCAACAGCCTTCAGAGCGGCGGTGACTTCCGTCTCCTTGAATGGGATGGGGAAGTATGGCAAATCTCGCGACGCTGTAAACTGGACAGTCCGCCTTATTTCCTCTACCGGACCAGGTAGAGGAATCAGGCTGGAGAGCAAATCGGATATCCGTCCAACCTCCGCGAGGCAGGAGTACGACGAGTTTGCCATGGCGGAATAAGAGCAGATGTGAAGGAAAGAAGGAGAGCAACCATATGTCTTCAGATCGCAGAAGCTATTCCTACAGCTAGCACCACAATACCAGTCCAGCAGAAGAGCGCCATTTTCTATTCATCTCCCGAGATATGTATCTGTCTCCAAGTCAACGCAATTCGAAGTCCTTTCTGTCGGATACCGGGCGAGGAACAGTTTCCGGCAGCCGGATGCCGGATCCCATCCCCGCTCCGTTAAAGAAGGAGAAAAGAAAGGCTAGCAGTAGGCATCTGGGCATATGAACCTGGGCAGGGGAGTAGGATTGTATGGTACCAGGATTCTTTGTCCTATTCTGCATTCAATTCGACCCAGAATGCCTTTCGTCACGGTTAACGATAGATCTCTGTACTATTTCCTGAGGGGGCCGGCAGCCTCTAAGGAGGCATTGACACTGGTCTTTATCCATGGGCTAGGATCGTCGAGTTCGTTCTATGCTACTATAATTCCCTACCTTGTCGAAGCAGGATTTACCTGTCTTTCCATAGACACGCATGGTACGTGATACCGAGTGGACGTATCCCGTATGCCTAACTTGGGACAGGAAGTGGGCTCTCGGCATATACAGGCCAGCAGACGAGCGTGAAATCAATTGCCCATGATGTAGCAGCAGTCTTATCTTCCTTGGATATATCCCCGGATCAAACAGTCGCTGTCGGACATTCCATGGGAGGCATGGTAGTCGGAGAGTTGGCCTCGAAGCTTCCACTCGGCGGAGCAGTTTTGATCGGGCCCGTAGAACCAAGTCCACAGGCTGCAGAAGTGTTCAGCAAGAGAATCGAAGCCGTGCAGAAGAGTGAGATGGCCTTGCTTCAACCGTGCTATACTCAGCCCGCTGACAGGAAATGCTCTAGATGGCATGGAAATCATGGCAGACACGATCCCAGCTGCTGCTACGGGATCGACGTCTACGCCAACACACCGTGCATTTATCCGGGCGCTTCTCCTTGCTCAGGATCCAAAAGGATATGCATCCCTCTGTCGAGCTATTGCCGATGCAGAGAGACCCCCCTATTCCCGTGCCACTTGTCCGGTGTTGGCCATCGTCGGAGAGGAGGATAAGACGGCACCCGCAGAGGGGGTTCGGAATATCCTGCAAAGGTGAGGGCTACATCCTTTATGCGTATGGTATCCATGCGCTGACACATTCTGTATTCACCCTGCTTAGCTGGAACGGTCCACGAGACATTACGAGCTTGCCGGGTGTTGGCCATTGGCACTGCATTGAAGCCGCAGAGGAAGTCGGATCTATCGTATTGGAATTTGCCGGCCAGGTTTTGGGCTTCAAGGGAAAGTAGAGCAGCAGCCGGAGCACAGAATACGATATAGGCTCTTAGAATTCACACTATATGAGGCTTGATAGCTACTTCTGACTCCCGGTATCCTAGTAGCATAGCAGCTCCATCAGCCTCCGTAACGCGCATTGCGAGTATAACCATGATACTCACAAGATAGACCTGGTAGAACTTGAAGCGCCAGACGCCGTCTTGCTCCTTCAGGACGGCTCTCCCTGCCCAGTCCGCGGTGCCCTGTCCACCTGTCTTGAATGTGTAATTGACGACGCCATACAGCATGAATTCATTTGAACCGTTGCCGAACGGGAATACCTTGTGGACTGTATGCCGACGGGCAGACACCTTAGCCCACATGCCCTTGCGCGTCTCCAGGATCTCTACCGTGAGAAAAGACATCAGCTACCGTCCCCTCCCGGTGTGATGGCAGGCTTACCAGCCCGTCCCCGGCTCACGCGCGATGCCAGAATGAACGTTGCATCCTCAGTAAACCTGGTCGGGTACGAGTCGTCGCTGTTCGGAGTGTCGGAAAGCTGGTAGAAGTCCTGGAAGAAGCGGATCACCTTTGGCTGGATGGCAGATCCGGAGGGAAAGTCAAAGGTATACGAGTGAGACATGCTGATGACAGACCAGACCGGGTGATGTATGCCTTGACGCCGCAGGAACCGTGCTTGTTGTGTCTTTATAATCATTACCCGACTACCGAAACCTCCATTATTAAACTTCGGCTGCTTCTTCTCTCTTCCGGGGGCATCGGATGCTACCTAGGTAAGGTGCCCTGGTAAATGCCTACTCCACGAGTCAAAGACAACGAGCGCCGTCGCTGTGCGCAGGCCTGCCTGACGTGCAAACGCCGCAAGGAGCGTTGCGACGGCCATCAGCCCTGCCGACGCTGCAGCGCGAGGGGCCAGTCTTCGCAATGCTCGTTCACCTTCCAGCCCGGAACCCCCTGGGCACAGCGACGACGACAGGGAAAACGGCGACAGCAATCCGCCGGCTCTGGCTCACCCGTATCCCTACACGCCAATGGCACCGCTGCTACATCCCCAGACGCGGAATCCGGTCCTCCCCAGCCCTCTGCGACGGCGGCCGGCGCATCGACTTCCAGCCCTCCCAACCAGCCTAAGCACACGTCTGCACTGCTCCCCCGGCAGTCGCGGTTGATCCTCGATGGCCGCGGCAAGTTCATGTATATCGGCGACTCGGCCAACTTGTCCTTTCTCCAAGTCATCCGCCGCATCGTACAGGACTCCCTGGGTCCATGCGCCTTCACCAGCGACCCGTCCCGGCACTTCATCGTCGAAGAGACGCCTGCCGACTCCGGGCCCGGTTGGATGTGGCAGATGGCGCAGCAACCACCGCCGAAACCCCGGGTTGCGGATGCCGAATATCTCCTGTACTGGTACCGGCGCGCGACGAGCGCGGTGCTGGACCTCTTCGACGAGAGCGAGCTGGGAAGACCGTTGATTCAATGGTTGCAGGCGCCGGATGCCAGCATTGGCCATAGTACGACGGACCCCGTTTTCTTCCTCATACTCGCCATCGGTGCGCAGTCCTGTCCCGATGACAAGGATGCGTTGGCAGAGCAGTACTTCAATTTCGGCCGACTGCTGTCCGTCGCTGCTGTCATGGAAGACCCTAGCATATCTACTGTGCACTCGAATGTCCTCATCACATTGTACTTGCTAGCCGCGGCACGGCGGAATGCTGCCTTTATGTATCTGGGCCTTGCGGTACGGGCAGCATATGCTCTTGGGATACATCGCAGTGATATCAATTCTGTCTTTGCGCCCCCCGAATACGCGGAACGCGAGCGTGCCTGGAGGGTGCTGCGGGTCTTGGACATGTTCATGAGCTCCTCTCAAGGCCGTCCGCCCTCGACGTCTGAAACGAGGGACACGACAGACGAGTTGTCGTATTCCGCATTGAATGACCTGTGCAGCATCTACGAAGCTACGCTTCTGGAGGTGTACGTCAAGCGCGAGGTGTCGACGGACACCTTGGAACGTCTCAGTGAACGTCACCGTATGTGGTCAGCTAGGTTTGTAGATAGCAAGGGCCTGGGCAGTATACCTGGGACAGAGTTTGTTCAAGTCGAGGATCGCAGAGAGACAAACCTCGCGTTATGCTTTCTGAAGCAATCCTATTACGGGTCCATCATGCTCCTGGCCCGGCCGTCTCTCGTCGAAGCTGTTACCGGGCGGGTTTCGCAAATGCAGGCGACTATAGAAAACACGAGCAGGGAAAAAGCCGGCGGCATGAATTTATCATCGCCCTCCACTGATGAGGTGATGGTAAATGCCTGCGTGGACTCGGCCGTCCACACGGTGGAATTACTCCAGGGCCTCGTGAAGGGGAGCAACGTGCCCAAGCGTCTTCCCTTCTTAATCAATTCGTTATTTATATCTTCCCTGGTGCTGGGTTTCGCCTACTTCGGCGATCTCGATGACAAATTTCCACTGAATAGGAGCCTAGAGGATGCTCAACGACTGCTGTCGCTATTTACCGAGCATGACGCAGTCGCCCGTAGGCATCTTACTATAACAAAGAAGCTGTGCGAGGCGTGCCAGGCCTACGTCAAGGAGCGGATGCGCTGGAGAATGGAACAGCAGAGCCTTCTCGTCTTTGATCTCTTCGGTACTCTACAACCAGGACCTCGATGCCCATCGCCGTCGGCGTCCCAAGCGGCCGAAACGGCCACCGCAACTGCCGGACAAGATCAACAGACCCTGGCAGCTCCGGATACTGGCTTTGCGTCCATGGCTAATACGACGCCGGACGATCTCTTCGCATATGACAATCTGACTCGCTTTGCCTCGCCTAGGGCGTTCATGTTTGGGTCGCCCGATCAGGACGTTCCACTGTTCTATGCGACTGGCGAGTCTGAAATTGGCGGATTGGGACTGTGGTGAAGGTGATTGAGTACTGAGGCTTGTGGTATTACAATTACTGCTCCCGCAGGCCCATTTAGCCATCTTCCTACACGCTGTTCCTTTTGAAACTCGGTAGCTATTGAAGATGGAAGTGCTAGACTACGGAGACGGATACGAGAGACCGACATCAGCCGGAACAAATGGCTAGAAGTGTGATCCGGCAGACAGCCTGGTCAAGACGGGGCCCATGCCGGAAAAGGGGATAGAATCCAATATCTTTCCTGCCTTCAAGCCGTTTCCAGTACGGCTTTCAATGCGGCGGTGGTGTCAGCTGTCCTGAAGGGAATGCCACACAGGCGCAACCGGGATGTGAACAACGGCTCAGTGGCCGCTCTAACTTTTGTCCTTTTGATGCAGTCAGTCTTATGAAAGAGCGGCTTCAGTTCACGCGCATATGCAAGCCCTGCTCGTCGTACGTGAACGCCCCTGAACGAACTGGCCCGTGGAAGATATTTTAGGGTTGTGCGCCTCTTCTGGGGACATTTGACGTAACTCCCAGGAAATAACCATCACTGTGATATCATATCTGCAGAGATCGAAGACATTAAGAAGGACTTATTTGCCCCCAGTGCTGTGAATGTAAACCCTGGTTCGCATTGTCTCTAGATTCTGGAGCCCATCGGCCTTTCTAGGATGCACGACACCCATGGATTATGCCGAGTCGCAGATACAACTCGGCTGGGCGCCTGTGAAGGACAGCAAAGAATTAGCGTATGGATATCGGAAACGTCATTCTATCATCTATGCTATTGACTATACTAAGCGGCAGCACTGAGCTTCGACAAGAATTGATTTCCGAGTGAATTGGCTGCCATGGGATTTCCACCAGAGATCACCTCTCTGTCCACCGTAGTTTCTCCCACTTTCTCCTTAGGACCCTCGACCATGATTGCCCCCGATTCCCGCAGGGAAGACTCGACCTTGGGTATCTCCCCGCGTAGCACCCGTTCCATCATGGTTTCTTCGGCGTCACTCCAGCTGGTGATCTTGTAGCCCTTGTACACGAACGAGCCATCGCCGGCCTTCTTCGTGCTCAGGAACGCATACGGGCCGTGGCAGATGGCGGCTGTCGGCTTGGATTTGGCATGGAAGTGGCGCAGTATACGGCCAAGTTCCTTGTCGGAGCCCAGGTCTTTCAGTGGTGCATGGCCACCGGGGATAAACACCCCTGCGAAGCCGTCGAGCTCCTCGTCGCTGATGGTGCTGAATGGACGGGGGCGGCCGAAGCCGTTATCCTTCTTCATACGCTCGATCAACTTGTGTTCCTTCTTGCGTTCGTAGAAGTTGCCCGCGAAGGCAAGCAGGGAGTCGCTGGTCGGATCTGCCTTTGGCTCCTGGCCCTGGGGGGAAGCGAAGGTGACTTCGTATCCGGCCTGGAGGATCTTTTCGAGCGGCTTTGCCAGTTCCATGAGGAAGAATCCAGAGGGCTTGTCGACTTCTCGCGTTCCCGCTTTGGTTTTCTTCTCCAGAGGGAAAGAATGAGCATCGCTCAGGATGATGAGGACTTTCTTTGAGACCATGTTTATGTTTCCACAGGGTATATATACAAGGGATGATAGTCTACGAAGGGTCGGATTTGCCTTCTGCTGGTACTTTTATATCTGGACTGAGAAGTAGTTACATCACAGTGACATCCGGAACCAACAAAACGCCAAACAAGGATTGCCTTGGCGTCTGGACATATGGATTGGGCTTGAGATTGTATGGGAACACGGTGGTCCATGTGGTTCAGGTGCCAGAGGGCTGCGTTACAGAGTTGGATGCCAGAAAGCTTCATATGCCAGGAACTTTGACCCCAAGGCTCCCTTCCAGCTGTGCCTCAGGAAAGCCTCGGTTTCATATGAAAGCGATGGATCATTCTTGACGAAAGTCCTCCGCGTTCCAGCTCCCCAACAATTCCAGTTCCGCATCCTTGGGATATTCTGGGGAAGTTTCCGGTGCAGATAAATACCAGTGCGCATCCCCCCGGATCTGCTGGAGACGCCTCCCTACGCTCTGCGGACAAGTCACCATGGCCGCCAAAGTCGTTCTCCCCTGCCTCAGTGCGTTTGTCTTCTATGCTATTTTCTACTTCGCAGAGATCAATGGCCTGCACGGACTGGCCGTCAAGTCTATTACGTCGAGGACGCTCCCCGGCGCCAATGAGCCTCTCCGCACCGATTACACCGGGATAGAGATACTGGATAGACTGCTCACTGTCCTCACGGTTTTCTTCTGGCCGGCTGTAGACGGAAGCAATCCATCGTTGACGCTGCATTCAATTGCTTTCGCGGGGACGTTTGGTTCGGCATGGATCTTGGTGGTCCTGGAGGCCTGGAGACAAGGCAATTCCTGGTCCCTCACGGCCCTGTAGGTATTCATATATCCGCGCAGAGAGCTTGCAAATAATGCTAACAGACAGCCCGAAGACCTTCCGTCTTCGGCATCACGGCCCAAGTCCTCACCTTTGCCTTTGCCGCTCCTTTGTACGCAGCCATTCAGCTCTACGGCTCCATCACTGCCAGCAGGCCTTCCGCAGAGAACATCCGTGTTCCCCGTGCAGTGCTTAATGCCATACCGTTTGCATTTATCGTTGGCTACATGGTGCCCACCGTTCTCTTGATTCTGCCTCCCTCGGAGTACATCACGGCCGACCTGAAGCAGATTTTCATCGCGGGCTGGCATCCGTGGCCGGCATACGTCTCCATTCTGATAACGGCCATCTACGTCCTCTCGAGCCCATTTTTAAAGGACGAACAATCGCCCAGCAGCAGCAGAGCTGCACTCCGTTCCCTCCGTGTCGTCTACACTTTTGCATTTGCCCAGACAGCCGTCACCCATCTTGCCGCTTTGATTATATCGCTGGCCACGGTGCTCGCGCCTGCTATTTTCAAAGAGCAGTTTCTACGGCCTCTGCACCCGCTGCGGGTATTTGAGACTCGGCTTCCCTGGTCATCACCTGTCTTCCAGGTTGAAACCGTGGGACAGGGAGTACAGGTGTTCCTGCGATGGGATTACCTGATCGGATCGACCGGGATCCTGGTTTGGGCTCTGACCCTGTACACCACCGCGCACCAGGCGGTTTATAGCCGGGTCTGTTTGGCCGGGCTTGGAGTGAAGATAGTGCTGTTGACTCTGCTCGCGGGCCCAATCGGTGCGGCTGTGGAATTGATGTGGGAGCGGGATGAGCTGGTGCTGGGTGAGACAGGGAGCTCAAAGGAGACGGGGCAGAAGAAACTGTCTTGAGAGAGAGATCAGGCCTCCGTAGTTTGGGGGAGCAACCTGTGAGCTGGCCTGCGTAGTCAATATCTGGACGGCCATCCGTCTACTACGGCATGGATTCTACTGTGTTATACTCCTGGGGAATTCAGATTCAATTGAAGAGGAGGAATGATATTTCCAACCTTGGTCGATGTATTGTAGATCATAGATACTAGCTCACTGGAACCACGTTGTCCGCGTTGGCATGAAGCAGCTTGATGGTAGCTTCGACTTGATGAGCCTGATCGTCCGCCTTCTTTTCTGCAATGGTGCGTTCAATGCGAGCCCGGCTTTTCTGCAGCCGCTTCGCAATGTCCTCCCAGCGGACATGCTGTTTCTCGACAGTCACTCCCGGCAATGAAGCACTGATATCAACCGGAAGCAATTTCCCGTCTTGCTTACGGATCTCCCCATCGACGATGACCATCTCGACATCACGGACCGACGAATGAAGAACTATAGCCGCCACGGGGTCCTGCTCTGCCGCACATACCATTGCGGGACTGGAAGCGTCGAAGATGACCAGATCCGCCAGCTTTCCTACCTCGATGGAACCAATCTGGCCCTCGCTTCGGATGGCACGCGCGCCTTGGATGGTGGCTAGTCGGAAGGCGTCTTGGACGAAAAGGTTGAGTGATCGTGGGCTTTTCTTCTCCGCTAGGAGTTTCTGGTTGCGGCGAGCTCGTTCCGCTTGCAGCGCAAGATGCATCTGAAAGACGAGAGAGCCGCCATTGTTGCTGTGGCAGTCGACGCCCAGCGAGCTGATGTCAGAGCAGCCCTCGTGAAAACAGACCGGGTACCCGTGTCCCATCTGCCTTAACACCCAGTCTTCCAGCATACTTCCCCCCATTTCGAGATCCGGCTTCCACGACTTGACGGTCAGCGTGGGCGTATAACAGAATACCACGCGTTCCCGCATCCAATGCCTCGAGGCACCCGCCCAGTTCGCCCCAGAATACATCTTCGGGCGTGTAGTTTGCAGACTGCATGTTGCCTATATTTCCTATGAGTGAATCGGTGCACCACACGGCGCAGGACCGGCGAGGGTTCGCTAACCGGACGGCATGAACTCTAACAGTGTATGATTCGCATGTCTTGCCTTGAGTTGTGTCTGCCACAGATGATGGTGTGTGTCAACGAAACCCGGGGAGATGATCCTTCCGGCACAGTCAATGACCAATGTCTCTGCCGATGGAGGAGTCACTTGAGGTGCGATCTTGCTGATTCTGTTGCCGTCGACGAGCAGCCAGTGTTCCCGGAGAGGCACTACATGGTCGTCGGACTCGCCGGATGGAACCAGAATGAGAGCATTCTGCTGGAGAATTGTTTTGCCCATTTCGTGAGCGTTATTATTGAGGGAACATGAGATCCCGAGAAACACGGACGTAAGAGCGTCCCTTGATAGGGGATCCAGTTCATTCCATCCGATAAACGGCATAAGCTTCACGGTCTGGGCCTGCAGGTGTAAGCTTACGCCGGAAGCTTTGAACCAGATCCAATTCGCACACTCGCTTCTCACGCGGCTTTATGCATTCTGCTGAGACAGAAACGAGGCTGACAACCCGTGGTAAGGTGATTTCATCGAATGGTGCTGCGTTGCTGCTACCGATGGCATCACAAGCATGAGCAGCCTGGGCAATATTAATGCAGGAGCCATTGAAACTCTAGTGTTACTGATCCCTTCCAATGATGCACGGAATAAACTGCATACGCGGGGACCGTGAGCCCTCCCTGGAACGACACGAGGGGGGCTACGTGGATGATGCTGCCCCCTTGGCCGGGGTGATTGGGCCTACGGGTCAGCATGTAAGCGCCCACGTCACGGCATAGGGTGAAGACGACCGTGAGATTCACTTGAAGCACCTTGGTTCAATGAGCTTTAGCTGTCCTGCTGGTCAAGACGTGGAGCAGACAACATCCTGTGGGAAGACGTGGCTTGGATGGCTTCGTTGGATACCAATGTCATGGCCGTCTTCCAGCACGGTCGAGGTGAGGGATGAGGCTGATTCCTGCGAGGCAAGGGCCGCCGTATAAATGCTCGCTTTTTGCCCTAACCGTCCAGCCGCTTCCTCTGTGCTCGGGTTGCTGTTGTCTCTCTGGACAAGAATTACGGCGATCAGATGCGCGGAGCAAAGTGCCGATGATGGCTCATCAGAAGTCAAGGGCGCTGTAGGGGATTTATTACAGCCGGTGCAGTGGGACATGAGAAACGCATTTGCATTCATTACCAATATCACTAAATTACCATTCACGAATTGACCCATCAGGCCCGTAGAACTCCTTGGGCTGCCATGGCTCCGTCTCCTTGCTGATCTTCCGGACCAGTTCCTCGTCGATCTCCACGCCCAAGCCGGGCTTGGAGGGAGCCGCCACGTATCCGTCCTTGATATCGAAGACGGTCTTGTCAACCAGGTAACTGTTCAGATCAATATGCCCCGCCTCGGTATTGTAGTGCATGCCCAAGGACATTTCCTGGATGACAAAGTTCGGGGATGACACGGCGATTTGCATACAGGCCGCCAGGGCAATCGGGCCCAGGGGGCAGTGTGGTGCGATGGCTACATCGTATGCCTCGGCCATCGAGACAATACGCTTCGTCTCAGAGATGCCTCCTGCATGAGCAACGTCCGGCTGCAGGATGTCGACTGATGCATCTTCCAGGAACCGTTTGACGTCCCACCGGGTGTAGAGACGCTCGCCCAACGCAATTGGGATGGAGGTGAGACCCGATATCTGTTTGATGGCTTCGGGATGCTCGGACAGCAGCGGCTCCTCGATGAAGAGAGGCTTGTAAGGCTCCAGCGCCTGTGCTAGCTGCTTGGCCATGGGTCGATGGAGACGGCCGTGGAAATCAAGGCCAGCATCGAGTCCCAGTGCCTTGACCTGCTTTAACCGTTCGACGCAGGACTGCAAAACGGCGGGGGAGTCCAGCCAGTTGACATCCTCGGTCGCATTCATCTTCACGCATTTGAGGCCTTGGGCAATGCGTGCCTTTCTGGTGCGAGGTTAGCATGTATCGATGAGAGGGTCCGAAAAAGGAACTGGAGACTCACGCTGCGGCCTCTACATCGCTCGGACGGTCGCCTCCAATCCACGCGTAGACCTGGACCTTATTGCGCACCTTGCCTCCGAGCAGCTGGTATACCGGCACTCCCAGTCGTCGGCCCTTCAGGTCCCATAGCGCAATATCGATTCCGGCCAAAGCGGACATGAAAACGGGACCCCCGCGGTAGAATCCGAGACGCCATACTGTCTGCCAAATGTGCTCGATGTCACTGCGGGCGTCAGCGGAATGGGAATGGTCAGAGGAGGAGAGCCACGACATACTCTGCTTCATAGCCGACAATGCGAGCGATGATCTCATCCAGCGCACCCTCCACGGCCAGAGAGTGTCCTTCCAGTGTGCCCTCGCCCCAGCCGAAGCGGCCTTCCTCGTCGCAGACCTTGACGAATAGCCACCGGGGCTTCACCCGGAAGTACTCAATTGACTTTATCCTAGCCATTCTATGTGGTCGGGGGGAATTTGCAGTTTGCTTGGAGGCACCGTCGAACATTATAACATTATATTGACTATGATTCCACGCGGTAGAAGCGTGCATCCCACGCGGGGGCTGTGGGGGGAGGGGAGGCTAAGATGCAGGTTCAGATGAAGAGCCGGAGAGACCCCGAGAAGTGATTCTTCATAGATTGGGTTCCCCCACGCCGGGTGGTGATCAACAGGACGACGGTGGTGTTATTCGTGGAATTCCTCGTCCGGCCTGTGGGGAGTCCGGGGAATCCTGCAGAGACGATTTACGGAGAAACACCGAGATGGTCTGATTCAATTTCTCATGAGGTATATTTGAAGCAAGGATCTACACGACTACGTGTAATCGTGTTGGCTTTGCCATACTAGAGACTACTGGGTGTCGTAAATCGCGGTTGTGGTTCGGAATAAAACCATCCCAGCAGTCAGGTCAATACAGATAGCGAAAGTTCACATTCTCCCCGTCCGTCAGATCACTGAACGCCGTCCCACCCAGCTCCAACTGTCCTGATAGTCTGCTTCTCGGCCACGGACAACGCCCGGGATACGATCGCGGCGCCGGTTTTCCCACGCAGGGCCTGTGGCCAGGAAGACAAGCAGCGCGATCTCAACCAAATCGGCCGCTACCATAGACCAGATTTCTCTGAATAGACAGGCGCCTGGTGAGATTTGTAGAAAAGGGGACCGGCAACGTTTCCCGTGCAGACACCCAGGAACATGAGCGCGTTTGTCGCGACTTTCTTGGTACAGCAGGAAGAATATCCAGACCTTCCAGTCCAAGAGTGCTTCCAGGATGAGTGCTGCGGTATGCGTGGCTCTATTCGGAATTGAATCCATCGATCGGAATAGCTTACACTGCCCAGGGACCGGACAGGAACGCCCGAGCACAAGGCGTAGCAAAGACGATAGCCAGCTCGACCTCGCCCTTCATTGACTGGACATTGTTCCGTTATTCCGTGGCTGCGGCAGTTGACGAGTCTCCCCGGGGTCATCAAGGGCCTTCACTGCGTCGAAGATGGCTGCACTCGTCCGAGGATGCGGATCCCTTCACACGTAAGCTGATGCGCGAAGCCATTGCTGTTCGTCGTGCCTGGGCAGTACCGCTGGACGACAGTCTCGTTGACCGGCTGATGGACAGGATCAATGCCATGCCGGGTACCGGAAACAGCATGCAAACAGACTGCACCAACGGACGGCCGATGTGATATTGGGTTTCCCGGTTCGCAAGTCCAGAGCCGGGGGATCTCAGCTCCATTCCCGGAGACGCTCTCTGCCATCCTGCGAGCGAACGCCTCATATCCACCAAAAATAGATCCAAACCAGATCGATCGTTCAGGGATTATCATTTTACGGATTATTCCCAGGATCCAACATCGCCAATAGAAGTCCCGCGCAAAGAGAGTGAAGCTACGATGGAAACCGCGCCAACATTCCCCAGTCTCGATATTTGTCAGCCAAGCGTGCAGCGGTCAGGGAAAGACTCATAGACGTGAAGTCAGATTGCCCCTACTGGAGGAGAACACAGGCCGTGGTAAGACCTACGTGGAAGTGACACAGCGGGTCTTCGTAATCGAATCTGTACGTTCTACCCTAAAAGCATCAAACACTTCCGACGCTGCAACTCCAGGAGAATCACCGGCCCAGGCCAGTGGGCCGAAAAAAGGCGGGAGAACGTGGAACACGGACCGGTTATAAACAGACACATGCAATGATACAGAGGTCGTACAGGCAAGAAAACGTGATGAAGCAACAACTCCAGAAAACGGGGACCGTCCAGCCCCCACGGTAACCCTACGCGCGAATTGACCTAACCCATCAACACCCAGATCATCAGTGCAATCCAAGACGAGATAAAGACAGCGGTGAGAATCCCGGCGCCTGCACGGTCTCCGGTCGTGATCTTCATGGGTTTGTGGATTGAGCCGCTGGGATCATGATTGCCGGCGTTGGGATTGCTGGTGCTGTTGCCGCCGGTAGTGGAGGTCACCGGGGCTGAGTCCTTGGTGTAATTTAGCAGGCTCACGGACAGGACGTTGCTGACGCTAATCTGATCCTCCATGCCTGCCCAGCCGTCCCACGCCCAGGTGTACCAGCGGACTCCGCACGAGTTATTATTGTGGCCGGTACACGTCTTGGCCGCGGCCTGGGCGGAGGTTTGCAGCTTGGGGATGATCAAGTCGTATGTCGACGGAACAAGGGTGGCAACAAGCGCCATCCAGGAGGTCGTGAGGCCTTTAAACAGGATCTCATTCCTGTTGCACGACTCGACAGGTTCGCAGGCGACCTCTTCCATGACGTTGCCGCCGTACTGAGACGGGAAGAAAGTCTCGAATGTATGGTTCAATAGACCATGAACGGCAGTCAACCATTGCGCTTTGGCGGAACCGTTTGTCTGTTGCAGTCGCCGTGTTAGTGATGTAAAAAAAGAAAAAAAAAAAAAAAAGAAAAACAGCGGGAGCACGTACATAGGCATACATGTACGCCGCTCCTGTGAAGAGCGCAGCGTAATTGTAAGACCACTGGTCCCTCCCCAGCGTCGAGCAGCCATCGCCGATGCTGGTCGAGTCGGCAACGAACCAGGTCTCGTTGTTCAGCAAACCCTTCGACATGCACCAGTCCCAGACCTTCTGGGCCCACTGGGCGTAGTTGTCGTCGTTGGTCCACCGAGCGAGGCGTGCAGATAGCTGGAACAAACCGGCATTCGAGATGGTGTTTTTCATGGTGTATCCGGCCTGCATGGGCCATATCTGCCATCGCAACCCTCCGCCGCAGGTTGTCGTGTCCCATCTCTTGACCTGGGTGTTGAAGACGCCCTGCGCCAGGGAAAGCCAGGAGAACTTGTTGGGCACATCGGGCAACTTGAACTCGGCGGCCGTCATCGCTGCGACGCCCCAGAACATTTGATCGTCGTTTCCCTTCGAAGCACGGTTAGCACAGGCCAAACGCAGCGGGAGAGCCACGGGGAGAGCCGCACCAGGTAGCTGCTGAAGTTGCTGGGCATGTAGTCGCCATCGTCACCGGACTGCCACTCCATGCCGACGCTGAGCTCATTATTGTAGGTGGCGTCGCCCGTGAAATGCCAGTAGTTGAGCAACGCGAGGAAGAGGGCCGCGCCCTCCCACCATTTGTCAGGGAAGGCTCCGGGGATCTGTCCGGACTCGTTGCCATGGTAGTAGGTCATCATGCCCCATGTTACGGTGCTTGCGGCGTCCTTGATCGATTCTGTTCTGGGCGATAGCAGCAGTCAGCACGGTCGATTTGCAGCAGGGAGACGCTTGTAACCACACACGTTCGCTGTTGATATCCACATTGATGGCTTGCGCTGCTTTGCCCGCAAGCAGCAGGGCCAAAAGGCCGTTCCAGAGGGGCCACGCCCGCGGGAAATGCATCGTTTCTCAATCACGGAGACCTGTCGTAGAAGGGAAGAACACAGGCACGGCAGACCTCACATCACAACAGTCGTGGACGGGTTTGGACTTGCATGCTGGTTGTTATTATTATTATTATTAGTGTCTCTCGGTTCAGCCAGAAACAGAAACAGCGAATGGGCCGGTTAAATATAGTACTGGCGCATGCGTAATCCCCGTCAGCAGCCGGCGGTGGTAAGTCCTGTAATTGCTGCAGCTGGCCATGAATGGTCCATCATGGGGCAGATGTCTCACGGAACACGCGGCACTGTCGGCCCACGCTGCGCATCAATACTCTGCATTCAGTTCGCTTGTATGTAACCTGAAAGCTTGACCGGCCTTGGCTATCGTCACGGCCTGTCGTCGTTGTTGGCCAGGGATCCGTTCCTGGGACGCAACTCTTGCTCGGACCAGTGATGCTGCCTTGTACGCAGGCCCCGGATTCCATGTCTACTGGCCGTCGAATCCTTGCGGTTCTGCTTCTGCGGTTTCTTTTTCCGTTCTTTTTTTTTGAGGATCGTGGGGATTCCGGGTGCGCCGGATGAAGTCTTACGTATGAGATGGCATCCGGCAGTGCCGCTGTTCAACCCCCCTCTCGCAAATGGAACCTCTCTTTAAATGCAGGAGGGTGCCCGTAGGTTGGAGATGACATTTGAAATACACGTTCTTTGTCTGCCGGTGGAAGGATGCGGCATCTCTCGGCGTGGACACATACTTATACACACTATGTACACCGTATATGGCGGGTTGATGCGGCCACACATATTTTATCCGCAGACGCCTCCCGTACATCTCCGCTAAACTGTGTATCGCTTTAATGTCAGAATTGATATTCCAGTCTAAGAATGTGCGGATGCGGATGATGTTATTTGTTTTAAAACGACCAAGCTAGCAGAAAGCTACTAGAAGGCTACTAGAAGTTCCTTGGAACGCACCTTGCATCATCCGTAGTCCGAGCAGCATGTGAGGAAAAATTAAGTTAGGAGATACAGACTACTCCCATCGGAAATCCGGCGTGCTCTGCGACAAGGTGTGGAACTCGCTGTTGCGTTTCTTAGGCCCCAGATGCGGTCCCTCGCGTCTCACCGACATCCTCCAGAAGCCCGGAACATCGTACAATTCCCTCCCAAAACATTGCCATGCAGTTACCACCAGCTCGCCCTCCGCGCCATCACAGGCATAGACCGCGCGGAACTTCGTCGGACAGCTCGTGCAGCGCCATAGCACGCTGTCACCACCGTTGGCTGCGGCCATCTGCCGGGCCTCCGTGGGCTTCGGTTTGCGGAACATGCTGGCCGGGGGGGATGCCGGTTCTCATGGCCGTCGGAAAGGCAGTCGCAACGGCATGCATGAGGACAGGGCCATTAGCAACATGGTCGCGGGCGTGGTAGGACGTCGGTGGAGGGGGATGCTGGTTGTCTGGTGAGGACAGAGCCGAAACGGCAGCGCGAGGACGTCCCTCGCGCGGAGGGGAGCCCCGCGGACCATGTTGCAGAGGCGATGTTCCTGTCGCAGGATGAGGAAGCGGTCGATCCACCGCGCCGACATATGTAGTGAGTGACGGACATGGTCGCGCTGCGCCGTGCAATCGCCGACAGGAGATCGATCGGCGGACTCACTGCTCCCGGGGAGGCCTCGTGTGGCGCCAGGAATACCTGCTCGACGTGGGATAAGACGAGGCAGTAGCCCTTCGACGCAACCTGCGGCCAGTAGTCAATGGCATTGTCCGGTCCGAAACAGCTCCTGGTCAGTCTGGTCTGGCGATAGCAGCGTGTTGCACCGCGCACAGAAGTCCACGTCGGGGGCATCGCGGAGGAGCAATTTCAGCAGCAGCGGGCGATGCTGGATGCCCGTTGCCGGCGACTCGTACCAGCGCTGCCGGACATCAGTCCTGGACCATGACGAAGTCCCCAGGACATGCAGGGCCTTTTTGTACGTCAGGGTCAAGCACACGAGGGATTCAGGCGGCAGGAAGCCGGCGATTTCGCGGATGAGCTCCCGGGGAAGGCCAAGAAGCAGCGTCTGGCGGTTGGGATCCGCGTCGGCTTCGGCCTGCGATCGCTGAAGGATGTATGGAGTAGACGGAGTTAACTTGGCCCTTCTCCTCCCTGGTTTGGAATCTTCACTGTCGGCTTGCTGGACAGTGCTCCCACGGCTCCCACGGCTGTGACGCGTCGACCTGCCAGCGCCCGGGGCCTTTTCGATGCGTGCAGCGGAGGATGATCAAAGCGTCCGTTGCGAGGACCGTCGTGTTTCGGGCATGATTTATGGATCTGTCCAGATAGCGCTTCTTCCTTCCTGGCCATCCTCATGCACGGATGTGACCCGTGTGGCGGCACGCGGCCGGCAACTGGCAGATAAAGTTCGACAATATCTGAAGTTGGGGAACGGTGATTAATATCCGGACGGTATATCAAATAACATCCCGCGGCTCGTGTCGGGCTTTGGCGAAGTGATTGGTTCCAAACCCTAAGTCTTCGGGAGTCTTCGTTGCTCCCTGTTAACAGATCAACGTCTGGAATGCTTCATCTGGCAAGGAGAGACGTCGCGATGGAACATTCTCATGCAGCCGCATCGAGGGACCAAGTCCGACAGAAGCGCACGCGTGCGATAACTGCTGCCCATTGTGACGGGCATTGTTCCACGTGCGTATGCATCTGACTGTGATAGCCCAGGGGTTTCCTTCGCTGAAGCCTGTTTGCTGGGCTCAACGGGCAGTCTCCGAAATGCAGGGCAGGTGAATGCGCTCTCAGCTTGCAGGGACGCACATACTTAAACGATGGCAGACAGAGCCAGACGGGCAGAGATCTATCAGCATCTCCTCCGCGATTGCACCGCACTCAGGTTGGACCTCATCCATCGCTGCCATGGCCGCCGTCTTACCTGCGTTGCTGGCCCTGGGCCTTCTGGAGCCGCTCGCATCAGCCGCGGCCGTGGGTCACTACGGCCCTGACCTAACGCCCCATGTCAGCGTCTTGTGAGTTTCTCTTGTGTGCTAGGCCGGCTCTCTGTTGCTAACTAACCACCACAGCCAAGGGACCGTTGCCGGCGGGAATAACTTCCCAGGAGTGGCTCGCCCTTTCGGGGTTGTCAAACTCGGTCCCGATCTCTACGATGGCAGGAGTGACGCGTATTCTGGATATCTCAGCACTGGGAATTTCTCCGGATTCAGCATGATGCATGAGCAGGGAACCGGGGGCGCTCCCAAGTACGGCACTGTCTCCCAGCTTCCTCTGGTTGGCAATATCAGCCAGCCGCTCTCGCACCTAACTGTCGGCCGGTCCGGTGCAGACAGTGGCTCTGTAGGTTACTACCGTGCGACAACGGCCCAGGGTGTCTCGGTGGAATTGAGTGCATCGGCACATGCTGGCATCTATCGCTATTCCTTTCCCAGGGCATCGCCCGGAAACAACATCCTTGTGGACGTTTCACATGTTCTGCCCTCGTTCAGGGGGATGGGTCTTGGACAGAACTACGAAGGGGGCAGCTTTGAGATCTTCGCCGATGGCCACTACGAGGGTCACGGAGTCTACAATAACGGCTGGAACGAGGCTCCGGACTGGACGGTATATTTCTGTAAGCGATTTCACTTCCTGTTCCAAACCATCGACTATCCAGCTGACTATGCAGGTGGCCACTTCGACACCCC
Source organism: Monascus ruber (assembly GCA_002976275.1). Taxonomy (NCBI): domain Eukaryota; kingdom Fungi; phylum Ascomycota; class Eurotiomycetes; order Eurotiales; family Aspergillaceae; genus Monascus; species Monascus ruber. Next base: position 2,557,801 of record PSNO01000005.1, read on the forward strand.
TTATACCACGGGCAAGGTGTACGTAGGAACCGATGAGTCTGGCAGTGTCGAGCAGCCCAGCAAATCTGCCAATTCATCCTCCGGATTGACGAGAGTTGGGGGCCTGTTCACCTTCGGGAGACCGGAAGTCATCTCTCGCGTGGGTATCTCGTGGATTTCGCGGGAAAAGGCCTGCAGCAACGTGCAGGAGGAAATCCCAAGGGGTACACGCTTCATGTCTGTTGTCGAGGATGCGAAAGCCGAGTGGAACTCCAAGGTTCTGTCCAAGATCACCACGACGGCCACAAACCAGACCAGCCTGTCTCTGTTGTACACCTCCCTCTATTTCATGCATCTGATTCCCACAAACCAGACGGGGGAGAACCCAGGCTGGACGTCAACGGAGCCGTATTACCAGGACATTTTCACCTTCTGGGTTCGTTGACAGCCTCCCTTCCTGTGACCATGCCCATGGACTAACCATAGCAGGATCTCTTCCGTTGCTCAACCGCGTTGATGCAGGTCCTGCAGCCAACAGCATACGAAGAACAAATTCGCTCTTTGATCGACATCTGGCGCCACGATGGTTACCTCCCCGATGCCCGCTCTTCCAACTACAATGGCCGTACGCAGGGCGGCTCGAACGCAGATAACGTCCTGGCCGATGCCTACGTCAAGGGTGTGCGCGGTGCCGTGAACTGGGAGGACGGATATCGCGCCATGGTCAAGGACGCTGAAGTAGCGCCGCCGAACGATCCAGTAGACCCGATGGCTTCAGATTCCTCTACCCACGAGGGACGCGGCGCGCTCCCCGACTGGCTCAGCCTGGGCTACATCACTCCCCGGTTCACCCGTGCGGTCACTCGTGCAGTGGAATATTCCTGCAACGACTTTGGCCTGTATCAGGTCGCATCGGGACTGGAGAAGGCAGATGACGCTGACAAGTATCTCAACCGATCCCGGAACTGGCGCAATCACTGGAATCCAAACGCGACCTCCCTCGGGTTCTCTGGCTTCGTCGTCCCGCGTGATGAATCGGGATTTCTCAGTACCGATCCAGTGCATGATACAGGCTACTGGGGCGACCCATACTACGAAGCCAACTCCTGGGCTTACTCGTGGAACAGCATTCACGATATGAAACATATGGTTGACTTGATGGGAGGACCTGAAAGGGTCAAGGATCGGCTAGACATCATGTTCCTGGAGGGGGCGACTGGCTCCAGTGGCATCCTTTTTGACCCTACAAATGAACCGTTAGTTTCTGTCCCTTCTGACTGCATGAATTTGGCACATCTAACCACCCAAACACAGGATGTTCAATGTTCCATACCTGTACAACTACGTTGACCGGCAGGACCTCTCCGTTTCTCGATCCCGGCAAGTCGCAAAACAATACTACGGCATTGGGACCAACGGACTCCCCGGAAACAGCGATGCTGGCGCCATGGAAACTTGGCTGCTGTGGAACATGATCGGTCTGTATCCGATTACAGGACAGACGACGTTCCTCATCCACTCGCCGTGGTTCGAGTCGCTCACCATCGATCTGGGCCGTAACAAGAAGCTGAACATCACTTCGACGGGTGGCGATGAGAATGGCGACACGGACTTCTACGTACAGAGCTTGAAGGTGAATGGACGGGAGTGGAAGAAGAACTGGTTGTCGTGGAACGATATCTTCGAGAATGGAGGCACCTTGGAGTTCCAGCTGGGCAGCACTGCTGTCAACTGGACGAACGGAGAGCTGCCCCCAAGCCCTGCTTCTTAGACATGGAAGCTGTCAGGCGCGTCAATTTCTTAGTCTATAGCACGGACTCTTCTCCAACGTTTTGTATATACCATAAGACTGTACATACGCCTATTTCTTGAAGCATAAGCTTGAAGCATACGTAACCAAGAACGATGAGAAAAGAGGATTCGATGGAGTCGGCCGACAACCAAATAGAAGGACCAGATAGATAATTATCGCCAATACTTTGTCTAGCCCGGCTGCGAAGTGCCTTTCAGCAATACCATGGGTTTGATGACTGAAAGGCGGACATAAAATATCCGTACTCTGCTGCCTTTGGTATCTGCGCACGCTGAAGCACTGAAGGTGGTGGTATTGAGGCAGTGGGAACTGCCTGATTAGGCAGCTACGGAGGTATACAAGGTGGTTAGATTACTCGTAGCTCTGCTCAACCAAATGTGGACTCGTTTATTCGGGTTCAAGATGCAACTTTCCACTCAGTGACGGCGTCCAGGCATGGATGTATTATTGAGAATCATAGAACCATAGAATCATAGTCGCCCATGTATTCATCACAGTCATCAATTTCCTCCAGCACATCAGTCCTCACCATAGGTACACATCCCAGAGTAGAACTCCACATCATGGCCATATTCCGTGCGCCTGTTCATTGTGTACCACCATGAGAGACTAGAGTGAATTTGCCCTGCTTAGCTTAAGGAGACGACAGGAAAGGGGATAGGGTTAAAGGACATGGACACTCACGCGACAGCAGTATATGTGGGGGGATTTATCAGAGTAGTGTCCCGGCTAATCCTCTCCTGCACGACTGTCCCATCCGCTCTTCTGACATTGACGGGCCGAAAGCCTAGCATCTCTAAAACATCGTACACCTCACCTTGGCGTGGCACGGAATTTGCGTTGCCCCAAACGAGGTGAAAGAGCTCATGGGTGAATCTATATCCGGCTGGGACGACGTCGGCTATGAACTGTGCGCCGTCTGGGATATTTCGACCACCAAGAGTTTCGGCAAGAACAGGCCTTGGGGGAATGGCGCCCAGAGGTCTGTTTTGGACTCTGTCTACGTCATAGCACAGCTGCATTGCTACAGTGTGTCCCAAACCCAACCAGGTGATACCTCCGGCTGGGTTGGCGTAGCAGTACCCCGACAGTGGGCTGGCACCGTACGATCGGCTCCAAATATATTGCTTCATATCATGGCTCCAGTGCTGTCACAGGTTGCATTTTTATCAGTCAGCCCCACATGTTTACTTCCAGTAAGCTTGGAAAAGTAAGGAAGGGGGGATTACCGGATACATAGTGACACGATATGTTCGCTGCAGCCGCCTGTATTCAGTCCGCATTTCGCGGTCGTCGTTAATCAAGAGTAGATCTCCCTGTGCATCCATCACGACGTTTCCCTGGTTGTCAAGCAAGACATCATGCATATGTTGTCGGACAAACGGGTCTCCGCAGAAGAGCCAGGGCTTTCGGGTAGATTGCCCGTCGTTGATCGGGAAGTCCTCGCTGACGCCATGTTCAAGGAAGCTTTTAACCTGCTGGTAATACCCTGAGAATCGGTCTTTTAGTTGCTGGGTGTTCCCAAGCCAGGCGTACGGAAATCCCTGACTGATGAATGCTGAAGAGGCAACAAACGAGATAGTCTCACCTTCTATTATGGCCAACTCATCAGGCGTGTCTATATCCACACCCTGGAAATAAGTGCCGAGTAGCCTCGCCGCCTGGGCAACGATTCTTGGGCGGAAAGTTTGCGGCTGTCTGAGAATCCCAGCAGCAGAAAGGCCCGCAATTGAGAGATCCCAGGCGGTCTGAATGAATGCGTTTAGCACCTCCTCACCCCATGCAGCACAGCCTCCATTCTCAGCTGTATCCAGGCGGACATTGAACAAAGCGGTGACAGGTAAGGGGCGTGCAAGGGTTATTGCAGTCAGGTTATCCAAGTGGTGCGATGGCAATGGAAGACCAGTTACATTCCCCAAAAGTGGCATAGCAGAGCGACTGTCCACAATAGAAGTGAGTATGAGGAGGAGAAACAACCTCCAAAGGGAAGCTATTGTTCCCATCTTCTTTTAGATAGGAGGGGGTAGAGAGAATAATGGATGTCAAGCAAGAGCAGGATAATCAGAGAGAAAATGAGGGTTGGGATGGATAATTAGCTAGCAAAGATAGCTGAAAATTGATGCCAATACTGAAGACAGAAAGCTGAGAGGGAGCTGACAAGTTGCAAAATGCTGCAGATCCATTCACTGCAGTATATAGAGCCCTAACAGCAACCAGCATTAAGCTATGTGACTACCAGCTTAGCGAGGCGGCTATACCCGTCTTGGCAGGGGTCAGGACTCTTAGCGCAGAATCACCTATAGATATAGAACTAGATCAGGGCTTGCCATTCACTCTCGCACTCTTTTTCTTAAAACTTCTCACAAATTCCTTTCCCCCGGTTCTCTTTCTCACCACCGTGTTCTTGCTCGTCATCTTTATCAACTAATCCTTGTCCTCTTCTCCTCTCTATCCTCTGTTACCATCACCACTTCAAATCACTGCACCATTTTAGCCAAAACAAACAAAGAAAAAGAATAAAAAGAAGTAATAGCAATGGCAAAGACATTAGGACTGGGCCTGCTCCTGGTAGGCCCAGCTCTTAATGTTATGGCTGGTGGTATACTCCCACCAACTGTTGCTGGCACAGATCCCCCCCCGCCTCCTGGAATGCCACAAGTGAGTTCAATGAAAACAGCAGCCGAATGTCATTCATTGATTAATATCTCTGGGTTTCATAGCCACCTACTCTTGTTACGGGCAGTGCTACCAATGATAAATGGGGAACAGTGCCTCGTAGTTTTGACAAGTTGGGATCCGTTCCTGAGGGAGCTGTTTACAACAGCAACACCGACGACTACTGGTTGTCTGTACACGGAAGTGCCGGTGTGGTGAGATAAACCTTTCTCATTTCCTGTTATACTAGTCTTTTCATCTACTCTCCAATTGCTAACAGCTACTTTCCTGGACTGTGAAGATGCCATTTGCCCCATCTGACTATCAGTTCTTTCGCAATGTCAAAGATTTCGGGGCCGTGGGCGATGGCATCACCGATGATACCGAGGCAATTAATCGAGCTGCTGCTACCTATGGGCTTCAAAACCAGACTATACGACGCTGTGGTCTGGGCTGTGGCTCTACCACGACTCAAGGAGCCCTCGTGTACTTCCCTCCAGGCACCTACTTGGTTAGCTCACCGATCATCCAGTACTACTACACGCAGTTCGTTGGGAATCCAAGCAGAAAGCCAATAATCAAGGGTTCCCACAACTTTAGTGGTATTGCTCTGATTGATACAAACATAGATATCCCTGATAGCAACGGCAATCAGTGGTATATCAGCCAGAACAATTTCTACCGCCAAATCCGGAACGTTGTCTTTGATATGACGGCAATGGACCGGATCCGTTTAGACAAGGATGATAAAGTCCATGTCCCCACGGGCATCCATTGGCAGGTTGGCCAGGCATCGAGTATTACGAATTGTGACTTTCAAATGTCTCCATCAACCGCAAACCAGACAGCTACTGCCGTAGGTATCTTCATGGAAACTGGGACTGGCGGGTTTGTCTCCGACCTGGTCTTTTCCGGAGGGTAAGTTGCCGTACCCATATCAAGCCCGTAACTTGGGGCGTGTCATAATACTGACTTGATTCACCCCATCAGGAATATCGGTTTTGTCGCCGGCGGTCAGCAGTTCACTGCCAGGAACCTGCAGTTTAGCTCATGTGGAACGGCTATCAAGCACCTCTGGAATTGGGGGTTTAATTGGAAGGGCATATCTGTGTCATCTTGCAATATTGCAATCGACACCACTACATTCTCAGGGGCAGTAAGATCACAGGGCATAGGCTCTATTTCCGTTATCGACTCCCAGTTCAAAGGGGTCCAACACGCGATTACCGTTTCCGAAAAGCACAACCAGCGCCCTAACATCGTGCTTGATAACCTCCTTGTCCAGGATACACCTGTAGTTATTCTTCCCTTGGGTGGACCTGCCATTTTGAATGGGTCTGATAGCCCTCTGTTCTTCAATTCGTGGGCCAGTGGCTATACAGTTGGACCAGACGGAGTAGGGATACTTAACTCTGGATTCATGGATCCTACCCCGAGCAAGCCCGCCTCACTGCTATCTGGAGATGCATACTTCACCAAGTCAAGACCGAATTATGAAAATGACAAGCCTATCGTGGTAACTTACAATGGGATTTCCAACAACGCTACGGGCGATCAGACGGATGCCATCAATGCTCTGCTCTCAGAGAATGTCGGATCACTTATCTACTTTCCTGCAGGCATTTACCTTGTCAAAGGAACACTCAAAATCCCTGTAGGTAGTCGCATTACTGGATCTGGCTGGAGTCAGATCATGGCCACAGGTTCCTATTTCGAGAAGGCCGATAACCCAAAGGCCGTTGTCCAGGTAGGTAATAAGGGCGACAGGGGTAACGTTGAAATCTCAGATATTCTCTTTACCGTCAAGGGTGCGATGGCAGGTGCCGTCTTGGTGGAGTGGAACGTCCATGAAGATACTCAGGGCAGTGGTCAGTACACACACCTATACCTTTCCTTTCTGTTGGCTTTTTTTTTTTTTTTTCCCTTTCTTTCATACCGTCCTTGCTAATTTCACTTCCATAGCTTGCATGTGGGACAGCCACTTCCGTGTCGGCGGTGCCAGTGGTACCGACTTACAGCTAGCAGATTGCCCTACCGGTTCCCAGAAGGCGCGCTGTATGGCTGCATCGTTGATGTTTCACATCACCTCGAGGGCATCCGGATACTTTGAGAATGTATGGGCATGGGTGGCAGATCATGACCTCGATAACTCCCTCAATTCGCTCGCCATCGAGACGGATGCTGGCATCCCACACAATGTCCAGACTCACCTCGCCGTCTTTGGGGCGCGTGGGATCCTCATCGAGTCGCGAGGACCAACATGGTTGTACGCTTCCACGAGCGAACACTCGCAGCTGTATCAATACCAAATTTTCAATGCCTCACACATCTACCTCGGCCACGTACAAACGGAGACGCCCTATTACCAGTCCAAGCCCAATGCTCTGGCTCCATATATGCCCGGCTTCGGTGGATTCCCATTTGATCCGCTGTTCGACGATTGCGCCGACGATTTGTGCAAGGGAGCTTGGGGTTTACGACTGCTGAACTCTTCGGATATGTTCATCTACTCGGCAGGCCTGTATTCATGGTTCCAGAATTTTGACCGAAGCTGCATCGGGACTGAGACATGCCAGCTTTCTCTCATCCAGACTGACTACGTAACCGGTCTGTGGCTCTACAATATATTCACCAAGGGAAGTATCGAGATTGTTTCTCCGAACGGTGGCTTGGCTCCCCTTTATTTTAACACCGTCGCCACAGACGGCTACACAAGCGAAATCGCAGCATGGCTACAACTTTCGACTGGCGGCGGTGATGTTGGTCGACCTCCCATGGAGTTAGGCTCGGGCGACGTTACGCTCGATCCAGGAATTTGGGAGACGCCCGGAGCCAACGTGTCCTGCTTCCCCCCATGCACATACATATTCCCGCCTATTACACTGCCGAGTCCGACTACTTTAGACTATCCTCCGTTACCCACTTCAATCGAAGTTGGATGGTGGAATACGACAGTATTAACCTGGAGGGGAACTGCCTCGTCGACTTCTGTATACTTCAGCACCGTCATTAGTACAACTATCAGCATTCCTCCCATCACGACTTCCGTCATCTCTCTGTCCGATGTGGTTGTCTCTGACACTACCCCGATAGTTATCCATCCAAAGCCGTCAATTATTGGTCCTCTCTTCAGTATTACGGATCCAACTGTCATCGACAACCTTACCATTGCTAGCACTCCGAGTCCTCGGCCATTCTACCCACCCCCATGGCCTGGCTCGGCGTGGACATCAAATCCAGATCATACTACAAGCCCTACATCCGGAGAAGTGACGTCTGCATCCACCTCGATGAATCAAAATCAGACGACGATGAGCATGTCTAGCTCTACATCTGGACTGACATCCGTTCCAACTTGGACTAGCCAGACCACAGGCACGTCGGCTTCTGCATCTCAGCCAACACCTAGTACAACTTTTACATATCCAAGCGAGACTACGATGATGACCTCCACTTCAGAACCAGGTGACCACTACACATCATCTAGTGATTTGATTACCAGTTCAGTCTATCAAAACTCTGGCCCACCTAGCCCCCGGTGCACACAGGCCAATGGATGTGGCAAGAAGTGCACAGAAGGGGTCTTTGGTGATATTTTCCATCGTTGTGATGATGACGATGGTAATGGCTGCGGACCTTTTGGAATTTTCTGTCTACCATGGCCCGGTAAATATCACTCCCATCAATCTCCTCTTTTTTATTTCCTTTTGTTTCGTGATCATGGGTAACATGATTCGCCACAGAACCTCCTTTTCCTGCTTTTCCTCCACCACCTCCACCTCCTCCACCCCCTCCTCCACCCCCTCTTGGGGGCCCTGGAGGCATTGGAGGCTCGGAGGACCCGACGCCCTCGGATACCCCGCAAACATCGAGTTGCTCAACGGAGACCTACAGTTCATGCAGGACTGTCTGCGCCGTTGCATCCCCTACTACATCGTGCTCATCGACCTGTAGAGGTATGGCAGCCCAATCATTTTCTTGGCGTCATATATCTTTCTTGCTAATACCGGTGCAATATCGAATAGAAATTGTCGGATGCGACACCTCTGGAACCCGTATCCGCACTAGCTATACGCCGGCTGGGAACTTATTTGGCATTGAGTGTGGCACGTACAATACAAATACGGCTGAATTGTGGAGTGCTGCTCAAGAGGTTTGGAACGGGGTTAAGACAGCACCCACACAGGTAACAGCAACCAAGATAACAGTTACAGTGATAACTACTGCAACAGAAACAGCTACTTTGACGACGTCAGGACCGACCATCACGACTACTTTGACCCCCTCCTCGACCAGGACACCTTCTACATTCTCGACCACTTCAAATGCAATCACAGAGACAAGCACTGCGGTAACAACATCGACTTCCTCCATAAGTTCAGGAACAGCGTCAACTGTCACAATCACAACAACCTCGAGTCCCTCCAGTACATCCACTACGACTTCGTCAACAACTTCGGGAACGGTGTCAACTGTTACTGTCACAACAACCGTGAGTCCCTCCAGTACATCCACTACGACTTCGTCGACTTCATCAACAACTTCGGGAACGGTGTCAACTGTTACTGTCACAACAACCGTGAGTCCCTCCAGTACATCCACTACGACTTCGTCGACTTCATCAACAACTTCGGAAACGGTTACAACTGTCACAGTCACAACAACCGTGAGTCCCTCCACCTCATCCACTGCTTCAGTGGAAGTAACAACAATGACGATCACATCAACATGGACATTGGCCACTTCATCCTCTATGCCGTCAGAAATGGTATCCACTGTGACAGTTACGGAGACGGGGACCTCATCTGCCACGTCCACCATATCCTCATCAGGCACACCGACAACATCGTCAACGCATTCGGAAACCACAATAATCAAAACCTCTACTACTACAATAACCAACTCGGTCACACCCTCCAAACTGGAGACAACGACGATAACGACTACTATAACTACTGGGACATCTCCGGCGTACTGGCCGATTCATACAAGTTTCGAGGTTGGCAGTTCCTACTGCTTCACCGAGTCCATGGGCTACATTCCTTTCGCCGTGGATGATGCCATGGACGCTGTTGTGAAACTATGTAGCTCTCACCATGCCCTCAAACTTCGACACACAGGAGGGATAGTTCAAAAAGGGAACGGCAACACTTATGTGGCCATGCACTGGGCCGAAGACCAATCAGGTTGCGGTACTATCACGGAATGGGTATTCTCCGGTCCCAAAGATAGCGATGCGTACAAGACCTGCATTGGAATGTGGACGAGTGACATTAGTTGCATGGAAGGGACTGAGAAGTCAAGGACTAGCTATGGCGGCGGATACGTGTTCTACACCCGCCAGGGCTGCGTTCTGATGAGGCTCTATGCTCTGCCACGCACCAGCACTCTCATTGTGCCTCGGTTATCCAGCAAGAAAAGCAGCATAGACAGCGCGCCTAGGAATGACACAGCACCAGCGGAGGATTCCATTTGGTCTTCATTATGGAAAAGGTTCGGGAATAAGAGCACCGGTGCATCGGCACATGTTTGACGAGCTGGTGCTTGTTGACGCTAATTATGGACATTCCCAAGCGGATTGACAACTCCATGACTGCTACAATGCAGCTGGTAAGATAGAATAATAGTAGACAGAACTCTAGGCAGCAATAATCTAATGTCGTAATCCTGCGAATACCATTGCATCCAGGCGGTTCTGTATCATGCTCAATGGAACGTACCAAGACCCGAAAAATACGCTCGAGTGAGTAGATGTCCGTCAGGCGATATGATATTATTATCATAGATGCAAGATGCTTGATATTTTTCGATGCTATCCAAACACCTTCCTCGATAGTCGGAGGGAAAGAGGCTTTTTCCGACTTGCGAGATGCTTCGAAGGAGTAAACACGGTTCTTGTTCGGCAAATATCGAATACCATTGCCTCCGCTGAGAAAACAGGGTTCCGAAGGCATATATCACCCTGGAGCAATTCCTGGATAAACCACTCTGATTCTTGCGGCATGGACATTTCCTTTAGTCCTGGGATCCAATCCTGCGCAGCTGACTCGGAGTGCACGGGAACGCTCACACCGGTCTATCAGTCCGTCGTGGGTTGCCGGGGCTGTCTGGAGAGATGTCTGTTTGGGAAGACCACGCGCATTGTGCACTCCGAGAGCATCTTGAAAAGGTCACGATACAACGTAGCCAGATCCTACCGTTTGAATCGCCAGAGTGTTACGCCCTGGGATCCTTCGTACCTCTGTATCGTTAGCTTGGGCTTTCGGTTGGCTCTGCTTACCTGATGTTTCTGGAACCGGCAACAACGCTGTTGTATCATATAGGCCTCATGCCACGCTGACTATGGAAGACGATAACTCAATAGGTCTTAAGAGGTAGAAGAAAGCAAGGCTCCCTTGGTACGTATACCTTAGGATTATAGAAGTGCTGTCGAATATAGATTTCCAAGTTGATACTTCAGTAACTTATTGATCTTTAACGCGAAGAGAGAAAGAACAGAACTAGATACATGATGGTCCTCGTCAGTCCTTATATGTCCTTGCCGTCATCTCCCATGACATGCTCGGCTCATCCCCATGGACCTGTTCCGGTCATCTCTGATGTGGATCAGGGGTGCGGCGTCTGGATACCAGATACTAAAAGGATACCGTAGGATTCATAGGGATCGTGGTAAACGCTCTATATCGATATACTGCTGTCTCTAGTACATCTTGAAGCTCTAAACGATGCGCTTCCTCCTACAACTCCAGAATATACGTATGTTGGTCCTTCCTCCGGAACATATATACTCCTTATCCGGGACCGGATTATCAGATAATCCACCTGTCCGAAATAGTATATCCTCATCAATCTCCATGGACCTGCTGGGTCACGTGACCTATCTTGTCAACCTAGCGTCTCACTTCCTGCATGCCCCCGGCATATCCATAGGCTGTCGTGTAACCTCCTAGTAAGGTCCGTAACACAGAAACAGTAGAGTTATGAGTCCCCTGAGGAATAGGATATGCAGACTTTCCCAGACAGGCTAGCATCAAAGCCCGGGGGTGGAAAAGTGCTGAAGAATGCTCCACTGTCAGTGGAGACGGAGACACGTCCTTGCAGCAACATGCGCCAAGTTTTGGAGCTATTGCTATTCGGAGGAATGTATACATAAGTGACAAAACTCGTTTTATTACAGTGGTTACCAAATGCCACACTGCAAACCAAGCTCTAGCTAACTAGTTAACTAAGGAAGAAGAAAAACGAATATTAGCAGCATGTGAAGCATTCAAATATTGAACCTGTCCCAACCGAGTCCATGGCCAACCTTCCTTCTGGCTTACGGGCTTGCAGGGACAGGAAAATCGATCATGGCACAGACTGTTGCTAAGACACTTGATGGCAACCACCGACTTGCAGCAAGCTTTTTCTTCGCCCATGGCCAAGGAGGCCGAAGGAAAGCAAATAAGTTCACACCAACAATCACATTTCAGCTGAGCAAAACTCTCAGAAGCACTTTGCAAAACAATTACTCAGTCTGTTTCTGCAGATCCCAGCATTATTTCCAAGGCCTTCAGTGAGCAGTGGAAGTATCTAGTTACCCAGCCATTGCAGCGAATACCGCCTGTATATATACTTGTGGCTGTTATAGATGCGCTTGGTGAGTGCGATCAGGAGGAAGATATCATGGTACTTCTTAAGGTATTGGCCCAAGTTAAGGACAGCCCGAAATTTCCTTTGCGGTTTCTTGTCACCAGTCGACCAGCAACCCCGATCAATACAGGCTTTCAGAAAGTGCCACATGTTAAGTTGTGTGATGTCACTCTTCTTGATGAAGATGAGGCTAAAGTGAGAAGGGATATTGTGCCAGGGGCACTGCGGAACCCTAGATTCCTCATATTTCCTATCTTAGAACGCCGTAGGACCGCGGTCTCCGACATACTAATGTATGGTGGAGCCCGGAGAGTACTTAGGGGGGGGTTTTTCTCTCAGATAGTTACGAATTGAGCATACTTTTGGTTTCGAGGTTGCTTCACTAGCATCGTTTTGTCGTATAGGAGCGAGGCTCCATCGTCGTGTTCCTTCTTTTGTTATATCGTTTCCTTATTAGATTATTAAGTGTGTTCATCCCCGAGATCCCTTGATCACAACCCGGTTCCTGTCGCAGGGAACAATGCACGTACGCCCCCTTTTACTATATCACAATTTATCTTGAAAAGACATTGCAAGATGTCAAGGTGCGGATTCGGGTGATCAGGAAACTGAAATAGATTGGAAAGAACACACAGGCAGACAGGCAGGCAAGCTATTGTACAGGCAGGTAGACAGAACGTAGCTCGAAGAGTTACAACAAGATCGAGGCACGTGCAGGGGCGGTCAGTACAGGCAGAACAGGCCCCCGGACCGTCATGCGGTGTACGTTGGTCCAGCACCGTGATACAAGACATTGCAAGACATTGATCACCTGAACTTGCCATCCAGAAGGAACTAGAGGGCTGCACCCAGGTCTATTTACAAACTTAGGACAATGCCTGAGTGCCTTATTGCCCTATTTACTTCATTTGTCTGTTTGTTTTTGTTGTTGGCATGCTGTTGTCTTGCTTCTTTTCTTTTCTCAAGGAATCCCTCATGTATCTAGTGCCAGAATGAATTTTATATTCAACACCATACAGAATTTAGAAAGAGTACATAAAGACATATTGTTTATCATTGTGCAAGAATATCACTATATTCTCACTACAGTCCAGCACTACATCACAGTAAGTTAACTGTATAGAATATTTCACTCCAATTTACTGTCATTGGCAGCTTACAGATGTAGAACATGCCTGTACTTCTAAAATCTGATCTATACATATGATATGATTAGATATGATTGACATATATTATCTGTGCATTGGTGATAAGCATAGTGCGTTGTTATAAGTATTACAAACCCAAAACAAGTTTTGTCACTTATGCATATGTAGTCCTCCATACATTACTATAAATAGCATGCTTTGCCGGCGTTGTGTCTCAATTTTGAATCTTAACTTTCGCATCTATGCTTTCTCCTGTGTATTTTAGAACCACTCTATATAGTAACATTGCCAGCATTATGACATTCTTTACTCTCCTTTTGGGGTTCGATCCGCCCTGTTTTCCGCGCAGGCGTCCGTAACCACAGCTGCAGCCTCACTGCACGTGCCCGGGGCAAGCTGAACTTTTCTCCTGCGGCTGTCAATCGCTGCCTGGACAATCCCTCGTCCACCGCAAATTCTAGCGAAATAGCCAATGGATGACACTCCAGGAAGTAGCACGGGGGAATGGCTCGTCCATGCATTGCACATAGCCTGTCCTCTTGCAATTGTCTTGTTGTTCGCGACAATCCCAGCAGTGCGCTTGCTGACGCAGGTGAAGAGCAAGCGATCGAGCTATATCATCGCCCAGAAGGCAAGGAACACGCTGATTTTCGTGTCTCCAGTTGTCTGTTTGACATTTGTACGTGTTTCAGTCCTCTGTTTTCTTGTACTTGAATGTAACTTACGTTGTGGTCGGCAGGTGTCGGAGGCAATTCTGTATCCGCTACGGAGTCGATTTGCGTCTCGAGATGCCTTAGGCCGAAATTCCATGGTGGGTCACCAATTCTTACAAAACCAAGATGGCGCTGCTAATACTGTGGAAAAGGGCTATGCTCTAGTGTCGATTCTGGTATGGGCTACGGTGAGCGTCGTGCTCGTGGAAAGCAAGTCTCCATTTTGGCCTGCGTATATTATCGCCTGGACTTTTGGTAGTATCATCGACATTGGACTCATCTCGCTTTCTATCGGGACTATTTCTCTCGAGAATAGTTGGGATATCGGCTGGTTATCTGTCCATGCTGCTCGCGTGGTCGTCCTGCTCGCGGCGTCGATCTACACGCTCTGCTCCATCCAGCGCGATGGCAAGAATAGAAGTGGTGCCGACGAGGAGAGACAGAGCCTACTTGGAGGCGCATATTCGCGCTCGCGACATGATGCCGATTCCGATTCCACCAGGATGTACGGTTCCATCCCTGGGGATGATAGAGAAGGCAGCAGTCTGCGGGAGGACGAGGAAGACGGTGATGATGACGATGAGAGGGAGATAAAGGAGCAGCAGCAGCGGAGGCTTGAGGAGAAAGGAGGCTGGCTGGGATACCTGAGGAGTTTTGTTATCTTCCTTCCGTACATTGTGCCGTATAAGGACCTACCGACGCAGCTGTGGCTGGTTATCATGGCAATCTGCATGGTCGTTGATCGTGTCCTCACGCTCATGATCCCACGACAGCTGGGCATTCTCACCGAGTCTCTGAGCGAAATGGCGGGGACGGGTTGTGTGCCGTGGAAGGAAATTGCTGTCTGGGGCGCTCTACAATTTCCTCTTTCTGTGTGCACACGCATGCTCGAGTCTATGGCATCTCTTCGTGTCTCGCAGTATGCTTACCGAAGGCTCACAGGAGCTGCGTTTGAACACGTCATGACGCTCTCCATGGATTACCACACAACCAAGAGCTCAGGCAGGGTGGTTAAAGCGATCGAACAAGGCAGCAATCTTAGCTCCGTTCTGGACAGCGTATTTGGCGTCGCCCCGATGGTCATTGATTTTGTTGTGGCTATCGTTTACCTTACGTCCTACTTCGATTCGAGCCTAGGATTCATCATCGTCGCTACGGCTATGGTGCACGCGTACGTTGCATTCAAGGGGAACGGACTGACCATGGCTTATGAGCGGGACCTCAATGAAACCAGCCGTGGTGAGAATGAGACACTCTACGACTCTATTACAAACTGGCCGACTGTGGCGTACCACAACCGTGCAAAATTCGAGCAGGAGCGCTATTCGCAATCTGTGTGGAAAAACCTCCTAGCTCGACGACGATACTTTGATGCCTTTGGCTACATAAGCGCTACTGAGAGTTTTGTGATGGACGTTGGCCTTGTGGCTGCATGCTCGATGGTGGCCATGCGAGTTGCCGCTGGGACAGCCAAGCTCAGCAGTTTTGTGTTCCTCATTTCGTACTGGGACTCAATCCGGTCGCCGTTGTATAGCTTATCATGGACACTGAGGGAGATGGCCACGCATGTGATTGATGCGGAATGGCTGTACCAATTGCTGCACACAAAGCCATCGGTGAAGGACAAAAAGGGGGCCAGACACATCCAATGGAAAGGCGGACGGGTCGAGTTCAAGAACGTCCACTTTGCGTATGGCGTGGATCGGCCCATCATACAGGATATGTCATTTACAGTCGAGCCGGGCCAGAACATCGCCCTGGTGGGCGAGACCGGTGGCGGCAAGTCTACAATCCTCAAGCTGCTATATCGTTTCTACGACGTAACCGGTGGCAGTGTTATGATCGACGACCAAGACGTCCGCGATGTCACTCTAGATAGCCTCCGAGAGAGCCTGGGTGCTGTGCCACAGGACCCCTCCGTGTTCGACCAGACCATCATGGAGAATATCATCTATGCGCGCCCCGGTGCCAGCGAAGCCGATGTCATCGAAGCCTGCAAGAGTGCGCATATCCACCACCAAATCATGAAGTTTCCAGACGGCTACAACACCCGTCTCGGAGAGCGTGGAGTGCGCCTCTCAGGCGGCGAATTACAGCGTCTAGCAATTGCAAGAGTCATCCTCCGTCAGCCGCAGATTGTGGTTCTGGACGAGGCGACAAGTTCGGTTGATTCGGATACCGAGGCCGTCATACAACAGGCAATTCGGGCCCTCAGCCAGGGCAGGACGGTGTTCACGGTGGCACACAGGCTGAGCACTGTCGTAAGCGCGGATCTGATCCTGGTGATTAATAATGGGAGAGTGGTTGAGCGGGGAACGCATAAGGAATTGCTAGATCTGGGAGGGAAGTACTCGCAGCTGTGGTTGAAGCAGACATCCGTGGAATGATTCCATTCTATATGCTGCCAGTACAGCAGCTTCCACACTAAAGCGATTCTTCGGTGGGAGACAGTCTCCAGCCTACTGCCAATTCTACTGTTTCTAATCAATCGCATCGACCAGGATGGCATTGCCAAACGGAGGCATACGCACGGTGCATGACTATAAAATGGAATCTTGCGGCAGCTGGGGAGTACAGAAAATGCCAGTGGAGGATATGATGTTTCCCCGTGGAAACCAAATACTATACTTCGAACCATTCCATTATACGATGCGCTGCTAATACTATACCTACATTTCGTGACCTGGGAAAATACGATGGATCATGCATAGCTAGGTCTAGACATTAATCGACCGTATAATACTCTGAACTATCTGGATAACTCTATTACACCTGAAGTCATTTTGCTCCTTCTTGACGGATCCCATACGATTCTACCATCGTGCAAGAGACCGGCCGAAGAAATGCTGGACAGCGTATTCTATAAGGGCGTCGTATGTCCGTCTAATCCTGGCCAAAGAAATGCTACATGCGTATTCTAGACACTCCACGTCGTCTTGGTTACATCAGGACTGCGGCGTCTGCTGGTTTTGCGAAGGGCCTTCGCCCAGTACCCACGATATTACTTGACACCCAAACTTAATTCATTATGGGGCCATTCTTTTGTGCAATTGGTGTTCGAGTCTCTCCCCCATAGTAGAAATCGAGTTTGGAGAGATCGCCACTGACCGTCTTCTATACTCCGAAGGGGAACACCGTAGCTCTTGGAGAAAGGAGAGGAAAACATCAAACCTAGTCGGTTAATTGAAATTGCAGTTGAGATTACTCTCTTCCCGAAAAAAAAAAAAAAAAAAGGCTGCCTTCTCTCCGGTTCGTGGCATGATTTGCGTGGAATAGTATAGATAGGGCAACGGACAGAATGCACAGAAGTATGCAATCTCCACAGCAGCATAGCTGGAACAGCTGAACACTCCATTGAAAGTCTGGAGTCTGAACACCTCTGGCTGACCTCTGGCTGCATAGAGAATATCTTTGACTTTCAATTAGTGTTCTCGCCACAGCACCATCATGGTGATTACATCTTCCAGCAGTGGTATGATCCTTGACATCAACAATGCAAGGGCACAACTTGTTAGGTGTTGATGCTGCGACCAGGACCCATTCAATGCGTCTAAGAACGGTTTTTTGATATCATTGTTCTCATGCCTTATGACGTTGCTCCGCCGAATGTTCGTCTTTGGCTTTGGTGGCAGATCTGATGCGGATATATAATAGCAGGATCTGCCCGAGGTCTATGTACTTCCATTCTTCTGATATCCATCGGACGAACCTTCACAAGGAAACAGTCGCCCGCACAACTGCAAGAACCACATCTCAGAAGACATATCCGGCAGTATGGAGAGAGAACCTTCTCCTGAAAACAGAGCTCGTGGCTACAAAGCGTCCGTCTTTCTCCTGATCCTTGACACCTGAACATCCTACTAACAATAAAAAGCTCGTTGCACAACCCTCGCGTCTCGCAGGAAGCGAAGAGACACGCCCAGCATGAGCTGGAAGAGGTTGAGAAAGAGATGCAAGCCAAAGGAGAAACTCCGGCAGCCATTCACCAGGAAAACATAAAGAGAGGACTCCGAGCGTATGCTTTCCTCCCTTCCGTACAGGGGAGAGCTGCTGATAATGATTGCTGCATCCCAGGGCAATGCATAACCCCAACGTAACCCAGTACGGCCAGGATGAAGCCAGGCATAGGCTGGAGGAAATGGGAGAGCATTTCACTCCCTCTGATCCCACATGGAGGCCATCCTAGGAACACCATCGATTCTCTGTCTGGATATCTCATCGCCTGAGTATGCTATCTGTATCGGTCATTCTAGGTACGCTGGCTTTTGCGGACTGATGGTGTTCGCTCCTTGGAAGTATGTAAAAGGAGAGAAAATTCGAGAGGATATTCATTTATTTGGTTCTCCCAACCGAAGCGTATGATAATGCTATGATAATGGATAAAAATGGTATAATAATGCCGAAGATTAAGCCATATGGTAAATATCTCGACGGCTCCAGTGGTAGACAGTCCAGGACAACCGCATAAAGTTTTCCATGCCACTGCGGAATCTGCTAGAAGGTCAATCCAGTATCATGGAAGGCAGATTCAGCCGTCTCCTAGACCCTAGACCCAGAAACCTGCCAGTCTGCCTCTGTCCAGCCGCGACGTTGTTTGAAGCGGCACGGTCTTGCGATCATGTGCATCAACAAGGCGCCCACCTCCAAATCCAGATGCAAATTCAGATTCAACCCGCTTCGACCTGCTCCTGTGCTGTGCGCTATATTCCTGTTTTATTGCAAGGGCTACATACCTACATACAGGGCCTTGTCCAATATTTGAAAAGAAATGGCTTCGGAGGCCATTCGCCTACCGACCGTCGCTGAGATCGAGGCCGCGACGGAGCTCGTAAGCACGCCAGACACGTACACCAAAAGTCGTCCGGATGAACGAGCGTTTCTCAGTGAAAATGGGTCACGACGTACACCTCATCGAGGCTGAAAACATGAAGTTCCTCGCAGCAAACAGCAAAGTTCCAGTCCCAAAAGTCCGTACGGCCTCCAGGGACCCCGACACGAACAAGACTTATATTATCATGGAATATATCCCTGGTGATACCCTACAAAACTAGCACCATCCCTTAACCCGGTTGAAAAAGCTATAATAAGCAAGTTGATCAAAGACGCGATCGCGGAGCTACGGAGTATACCGGCACCAGATTACTTAGGAATGTTGCATCGCCAGCCGTATCTTGACGGGGTGTTCTGGTCTGAAGGCCTGAATCCTAAAATTTCCGGTCCTTTCGCAAACCGGGAGGACATGAACCTTGCCATTATGGAGAGGCTTCGTCAGACTGAATCAGAGCAGTACGTTCGATTCTTGCGGAATATGGTTAATGAGACTCTGCACGGCCACCGCACTGCTTTCACCCACGGTGACCTTCTGCCGGAGAATATTATGGTTGAAAGGCTCCGAGACCGCGACAATGGCCTGCAATTCAGGATCACTCTACTGGATTGGGAAAGCGCTGGATGGGATCCGGAGTTCTGGGATTTCTGCAATGCCACCATCGCCAGCAGATTCAAGTCTGACTGGCTTGAACTGATGCCTGATATCCTGGACGGTACGCGGTGGAATTTCTCATGATGCAGGTGGCGTATTCTTCCGTGTTCTACTAGGTAGAGAAGAGACAAAGCAGACGGAAACAAAACCAAAACCAGCAGAATCAAGGATGGGATACATTTGTTGTGTGGTTTGAAAGGCACATGCATGCTCAGTCGCAACGAAGGCCATAACCATCCCCTCCGACCAAGATCCCCTCCCACCAAGCGTTAAACGAGGAAAACTTCCAGTAACGCTGGTACTTTCGCTGGTACTTTCGGTACTTTCGCAGCAAGCTAGTCCAGGTGACGAAGCGAGGCCAAGTTTCCGTTAGCTGGCGACATTGGTGGAAGAGAAGGCAAGTACATATGCAGTTGGCTGTCAGACCCCTTGCCATCCCCATCAAACCAAGTCCCATATCAGTACATACAGAGTTGGTAGAAGCATTTTGCTGGTTGCGGCAATTGTGTTTGAAAGGGGGATGTAAGTGGTTAGGCTGTCAAATAGAAGGGAAATGAAGGGAAATGAATGCCGAGGCTGCAGGTGGTGAATCTACACGTTCCATCCCACAGCAATTGCTAGTAGTCCAGGAAAGTTCCACGGCATGTCCATTTGGCTGTGGTCCTGTGTAGTTTCACGGTGAGTCTGTCGGCCGCGCCGCATTCCCACATATTAGTTCAGGGGTGGTGGGTTGTCTTAGTTAATCGGAAAATGGCTTAGTGAGGCACTTGCAGGCCAAAGAAAAACCTAGATCTGTCCTCCATGTACAAATACGATCAAACCAGCTCACAATCTCAACAACATGGCCCGCGATGGAGAAGTCGGATAAATTAGCTATTGACAACCCTCGACGCCGCAACCGCCGCATCAACTCCTGTCTCGCATGTCGTCAGCGTAAGCTGAAATGCGACCGCCAACAGCCCTGCTCGAACTGCGGGCGAGCCGGGCGGGAATGCGTTTTCTTGCGACTGGACTCGCACCGTAGCGCACATAAAAACCTCACCATGGTCAAGGAACAAACGGCGCTGCTGGGGAAGAGTCTCGAGAGAAATACGGCGACCGCCAAGTCTACCAAATCGGGGTCGGGATCGCCGCAGGAGGAGGACGAGGATGGGGATGAGGACGATCTGCTCGTCACCTCACTGGAATTAGCTCTGCTGGGGATCCAGGACGCAGCATACAGCCATGAGGAAGATGATGACTCGGATGACGATCTGTACGACTTGGGGTTCCGGTTTGGGAAAATGCGCGTGAACGAGCGCGTGGGAGGGTTTTTCCACCCGCAGATGGCGGACGAGGTAGGCATGCCGTCTACCCCCTGGCTACATTTTTGGGGAGCTGTTCTGATGTGCTTGAATTTGTTTTCCTCAGCTGTCCGCGTTTCTGGACGAAACGGGAGGCCCGAGTGCACCACGCACTCACCACGGGTACAATCTCAGCGCTGCCGAGAAAGATCTCTATTTTGGTCCCGGCCCCTCGTTCATCCCGCCTCAGTCGGGCCTATTCTTCAGTCAATCCTGTCCGACTTCGTTAATGATTGATTGGTCCTCGCGGCGACCTATGGCGGATGCCCTTCTAAAGCAGTACTGGGAGGCGGTGCATCCCATCGTTCGCATTGTCCATCAACCTAGCATTGAACGGCGCTACAGGACATTCTGGGAAGCAATCAACACGGGAGGGAGGCCGCCTGCATCATTGCGGGCACTGATTTGCTCCATGTTCTTCGTTGCGGTGGTGAGCATGTCGACATCCCGGGTCTTGCACCAGTTTGGAATTCCACAGCAGATCCTGCAGAATCAATTGCAGTTCGAAACGGAAAATGCCCTCAAGAACGCGCGATTACTGTCGACGACCAGACTGGAGACGCTCCAGGCCTTTGTGCTATATCTGGTATGTCCCCGCTTTTTAGCGTGTCCCTAATCTAGGCGAATTCGTTACTGAGAAGCTGAAGATTCCCATGTGCCGCAGCGAGATTTCCCGGGCACACTCGGCCCTTGTGGGGATGGCGGTGCGCTTGGCGGAGTCTCTGGGGCTACACCGAGACCCAAGGGAGTCGCAGTACTCGGCAGTTGAAAGCCATGTCCGTCGGCTGGCATGGTACCAGGTTTGTTTCCTTGACCTTCGAACGGCCGAAGTGCAAGGCCCGCGGGTGGCTATTCGGCCAGAAGACTTTTCGGTGGAGTTACCCGTCAATCTGGATGATGAGCAGATCGCGGCCGGGGTGGACAGTGATCCACTGGTGTGGACAGATATGACCTATACACGCATTCGCTTCGAGTGTCAGGAAATGCAGCGCAAGTGTCTTCTAGCGCGACTTCAGTTGGAGCAGAAGAGGCTACCCTTGTCCCAGGCCCTACGGCAGATCGAAACCTTCCGTCAACACATGGAGTCCCAGTACAACCCGATCTTCGGCCAGACAGAACTCACGCCGTTGAAAATAGCAGCCAAGAATCTGATGAGTCTCTTGATAAACCGCTTCTACACGGCTGTTCTCCACCAGTTCTACCGGGGCCTGATCGTACAGCCCCCCCCCCGGCTGCGGCAGCTAGTGGTGAGTACGGGCATACAACAGTTGGAGAGCTCCATAGCGTTGGAAACCATGCCCCAGCTGCAGCTGTGGGCCTGGTACAGCCAGGCCTACCATCAGTATCACGTCTCGATGCTGCTATTATTAGAGGTGTATCTGCGGCCCACCGGTCCGGGGATAGATCGAATCTGGCCTTGCCTCGATTACATTTACGAAACTACGACTGTGACGGACTTAGAGGAGGACTGCAACCTGACCATTCAGAATCGCAAATCCCGGATTATTCTGACGGCGCTGCGGGATCGCATTGACGTGTATCGGCGTATGAGGCGCGCTCGCATGCCGGTCCAGAGCAATAGGGCCACGAGGCAGTCGTTTCCCTCTTTTGGAGCCAAACGGCCAGAATCCACCGGTCTGGAGAACAACTTTTCCAAAAACGAACCAGCGCCCAGTATCGTTGGCTGTTCCCTGTTCAACGAGGGTATGGGGCAGACAGACCTCACCGGGTATGCTGCATCAGGGCCTGACCCATGGCTGCTTCCGCTGCAGCACCCTGCATCTTTCACGGATAGAAGATCCTTGATCAATATCGATTTCCCCGAGAATAGTATGACATCGTCCTTTGTGGATTTTGACTGGGTATGTTTGCTCTACCTTACATTCGGGACTCGCTAACAGCGTACAGTCGGAGTGGGATGCACTTCATCGCAATGCCATGGATGGTGCATTCTGAAAATCGCAACTCGCTGGAAATTATATATTTGAGATCTCATGGACCAAGGGAATATACTGCGCTTTGGTGGATAATTCGTAGAGCAAGATTCTCAACACCACATGCCTTTTGATATAGAGTATACTATGTCAACGAGGTGATATGGGCGAAGGTGGCGTTACCACATAATCTAATAGCCTAGCGGTAGTCTCTTAAAACCGTACACAGTAGCCACATTTATCTCCTAGGGCTTATGGACAAAAAAAAAAAAACTCGTAGCAGGCGAGAGAAGCTCGTAGGGTTGGCCTTCTCTGGACCTCAGCCCAACGGCAGATAAAACCCCTTTTACCTTGCAATCTAGGATCGGAGATATTGCTCCTCGCTACGCCATTCAATTCTCTTGTCTGAATTTCGCTTTCGGCTATAGCGGCAGGACTTGACTATGGCTCCTGCACGCAAATTGTACCTTAATTGCCCCGTCCCGGTCCCGCTCCCTTACGGCCGTAATTGTGGACCTGGGGACCCGGTTCGCCTTGTCCACATTCTTACGGCCGTACGAGCTTAGGAACCTGAATCACTGATGGCTAATTACTCCGTAGTCTCTGTTCGGCTTTTGCCCGTGCTTTTTAATACAGCCAAAGGCTTGCTATAGCGACCCTTTATTTGGCGAATTCTTCTATATAACGAACAGAATTATGTGTGGGCTTACTGTATTCCATAGTCCATACGGCCGTTTGCCCTACGGCCGATTTGACAGATGATCTTGACTGTTGGCGAACTCATAATTGTAGGACAGACGTGTTCCTTTTATTGCTAGGAGTCGACACATCTGTATATATATACCCCTCAAGTAGCAACCGTAGCACCGTGCATCTCTTGTCCTCTTTCATCTACCATGCTATCACCGCAGCAGTACAAAAGAATGAGCCAGGAGACAATGCACAATGGGGACGAAACAATCCCGGTAATACATGCAAAGGATGCCTTGGAAATGGACGACCCTCACGGCGCGAGTCCACCCCCGGACGGCGGATTTCAGGCTTGGACTGTGGTGGCCGGATCATTCCTCTGTCTTTTTGTCAGTTTCGGCTGGGTGAATTGTGAGGAAGATGCAGCGATCCAGCGTTATTCCGAACATGCTAACCGGATCGTAGGCATCGGACTCTTTCAGACATATTATGAGACCCACCAGCTGAAGAATTATTCCGCCAGCACGATTGCGTGGATCACATCCTTCGAAGTCTTCATCATGTTCCTAGGGGTGTGTACTCCATATTCCTTGCCAACGTGACATTCTTCTGACGCTGATGCTACCAGGGTCCCATCCTAGGTAAAATCTGCGACGTGCATGGTCCGCGATATCCGCTGCTCATTGGAACGTTCCTGCATGTCTTCGGGCTGATGATGACCTCGCTCTGCACGGAGTATTACCAGTTCCTGTTGGCGCAGGGGATCTGCAGCAGTATCGGAGCTAGTTGTATTTTTTATGCCGGTTGGACATTCCCTTTGCCAATTGAATTGGACCGGACATGCTAACGTAGACAGCCCTCGGGGCCTCCAGCACATGGTTCAGCCGGAAAGCCGGACTGGCCATCGGCATCGTCGCCAGCGGGTCGAGCCTAGG
This sequence comes from Monascus ruber, assembly GCA_002976275.1. Taxonomy (NCBI): domain Eukaryota; kingdom Fungi; phylum Ascomycota; class Eurotiomycetes; order Eurotiales; family Aspergillaceae; genus Monascus; species Monascus ruber. Next base: position 2,582,125 of record PSNO01000005.1, read on the forward strand.
TGGAGTCGTCTTCCCAATTATGATTGACAAGCTCCTGCCAGAGATTGGCTTTCCGTGGACCATGCGCACCTCTGCCTTCATCATCCTTGGCCTGCTGGCCATTGCCAATGTCACCGTCCGCACTCGGCTGCCGCCTGATCCCAAGGCAGGCAGCCCGAAGGACCTGGTGATGCCGTTCACGGAACCCCTGTTCTGTCTGACTGCCATGGGGGCATTCGTCTTTTCGTTCGGTCTCTTTCCGCCCATCAACTATGTGATTTCGGAAGCGATCTACCGGGGCATGAACTACGATCTAGCGTTGTACATGTTGCCCATCCTCAATGCTGCAAGGTACGTGCTATCCCCACCGTTACATAGTTAATTACACAGAGCCTGACAACAAGAAAGTCTGTTTGGCCGGATCATCCCAGGTGCAGTAGGCGATAAAGCGGGCCGCTACAACTGCATGGTTGTCATGACTGGGCTGACGGCTATTGTTGTCCTGGCCATCTGGATTCCCGTCACCACCAACGCTGGCATTATCGTCTTCGCTGCGGCCTTTGGGCTCACATCCGGCGCCTTCATCTCGCTGGCTCCGGCTCTGATCACGCAGATTTCCGATCAATCCAAGGTCGGGGTGCGGATCGGCGCCATGTACGCAGTGACCTCTGTCGCGAATCTCACTAGTAACCCTATCGGTGGTGGACTGATCTCCGCATGGAATGGGAGGTACACTGGGCTGATGGTGTTTTGTGGTGTGATGGAAGCGGCTGGGATGTTGTTCTTTCTTGCTGCACGGCTTTACCAGACGGGGTTCCGGGTGGCTGTGGTAGTGTAATGTTAGGGCGGGAGAGACAAATGCCATTTAGTTTGTAAAACAGACCGAGTCTATTAATCTAATATTCACTTATTCCGACCCCTGCATCTCAGCGGAGACAGGAACAGGCTTGTATTGGGACAAGCATGGCAGAGGTCTTGGCGAACCCATATACCGACGTATACGAGCTTCGAGACTATGTGGATGTTCGTTGCCCATTTCAGCTAAGCATGCTCCGAGGGTACCACGAGAACGGGAAACATCCGCCATAGTACGTCTGAGACAAGAAGTTCAATACGGGATACGTCTTTTCTAAAGTTTCGTGGCTGTTGTCCATCACTCTTAGTTTTATGCTGAAGCGCTACTCTCCCCAGAGCGTGTTTCTGTTTATACGAGATGCGAGATGGATGTTACATTGGAGGCAGCGCCGGTGGATAACCAGAGAGTTGTCGTTTCTTCATCGATGTCGGAGGTTGACCGTTGATGGATGGGTATATAAGCTGTGTTGACTGTCTGCCTTCTGCCCTGCATGTCAAGCAACCAGAGAGTAATTCACCCATTGACATTGAAGAACTCCCCGTTTTCTCCATTGCTTCTCTCTTCCTCATATGTTGACTCATAGACATGGCAATGGCGACTGCTCCAGCTCACGACCACGAGTCCCAGGCAGGCCTTGTGGGAATCATCGGCATGGCTTGCCGAGTCCCTGGGGCCAGGACTGTCCATGAGTTCTGGCAGCTCATGAAGGAACCAAGGGATCTTCGCAGGAAGATGCCTGCTGATAGGTTTAATGTGGATGGATTCTACCACCCCAATGGGCAGAACAAGGGCACCGTATGTCCACCCAGTGAGAAGCTCTGAGATGTTTGCCGGTAGCTGACAAGAGGGATAGTTGAACGCACCATATGGGTATTTCCTGGACCAGAACCTGGGTGACTTTGATGCGGGTTTCTTTGGCATCTCCCCAAAGGAAGCTGAGGCGATGGACCCTCAGCAACGATTTGCGTTGGAAGTGGTGTATGAAGCACTCGAAGACGGTAGGCCTCTGCCTTGGACATGGAGGAAGACTTTGACTTACGTCTCTCAGCGGGAATCCCGTTCTCTCAGATCGCCGGTTCTCGAACCTCAGTTTACTGTGGTTCTTTTACCAATGACTATGGGAAACTGATTGACCGAGATATGGCTTCGTACCCTACATACACGGTCACAGGTACTCCTTTCTGCCATGCTGGACTCGTCGAACAAGCACTGACATTGCCGAAGGAACCGGTCAAACAATCCTGTCCAATCGTATCTCCTACTTCTATGACCTCCATGGAGAGAGCATGACCGTGGACACCGCATGCTCCTCATCATTGATCTGTCTCCATCTAGGTTGCCAGTCCCTCCGCAACGGTGAATCGGATATGGTACGTATCCTCCCCATCCAAATCTCACATATCAGATTGTAAACGTCCAGTACAGGCAATAGTTGTTGGGTCAGCTCTTCACTTTGACCCCAACATGTTTGTGACAATGGCTGATTTCGGTATGTTGTCCCCTGACGGACGATCCCGGTCCTTCGATGCAAATGGCAAGGGATATGCCAGAGGTGAGGGCATATGTGTTGTAATCCTGAAGCGGCTACATGATGCCGAGGAAAGCAACGACCGCATTCACGCAGTGGTTCGAGCCACTGGAGCGAATCATGACGGCACCAAGAACGGAATCACGCTGCCCAATCCGGTGGCCCAGGAGGCACTTATGCGGGACGTATATAGGAGAGCCGGGATATCGACAAAGGATACTGTATACTTTGAGGCTCACGGGACGGTAGGCCGCTCAATTTGTCCGTCACGGGAGAAGCGAAAATTGACTATCTCAGGGAACCAAAGCAGGAGACCCACGGGAAACTCGAGCGGTTGGAGCTGTTTTTGCAGACGATGGCCGCTCAGAGCCCCTCTACATCGGATCCGTGAAGAGTGTTATCGGCCATCTTGAAGGGGCGGCTGGTTTAGCCGCTGTGATCAAGGCGACGCTGAGCGTCAAGAATGGCCAGATTCTTCCGAACATGCATTTCATCCAGCCAAACCCGGAGATTGACTTTAAGAAATGGAATCTACACGTCCCTACCCGCATGATTGACTGGCCTGCCGACCATCCCTGCCGCCGGGCAAGTATTAATTCTTTCGGTTACGGAGGCTCCAATTGCCATGTTATCGTGGAGGCATACGGTTCCCGAAGTAATGCCCCTGGTAACTATACCGCAACCGACCGTCGATATCTTCTCCCTATCGCTGCGCACTCGGAGAAGGTAGGAAAGAAGGTCGCGGCGGCGTTGCGCGACTATCTCCTTCAACATCCGCATGTCAGTATGGCCGACCTGGCATATACCCTCAGCCATCATCGTGCCAATCATGAGAAACGGTCCTTTGTCAGCGCAGCATCCGCTGCAGAAGCAGCTGGCTTTCTGGGAGATTCGGAAAAGCCCCTTGTCTGGAGCACAGTTAAACAGACCAGGCGTTTGGGCTTCGTGTTCACCGGACAGGGAGCACAATGGGCACGTATGGGTGCCACGTTGTTGGATAGCTCTGCCCCTTTCCGCAAGGCCATTGAAGAGTATGATCGAATCTTGCAAGGTCTGCCCGATTCACCCGACTGGACCGTCATCGGTAGGTCTATCCAATGTCCTTTATTAGCTGACCGATGATTCGAGCTAACCCACACCTTGCAGGTGAATTGAAAAAGGGCAAAGAAGAGTCTCACATCAACAAGCCACAATTCTCCCAGCCCATGTGCACTGCTGTTCAATTAGGACTCCTAGCACAGCTGCAGGAGTGGGGGATCAAACCCTCTGCAACAGTAGGGCACTCGTCTGGAGAAATCGCCGCAGCGTATGCCGCCGGTCTCATCTCTTTCTCTTCCGCGGCCGTCATTTCATACTACCGTGGAAGATATACCTCGCAAAATTTATCGAACACATCCCAGGTCCCTGGAGGCATGCTTGCTGTTGGAATGACCGAGGCAGAGGCGCAAAAGGCGCTTGAACCGTACCATGGTCGAATCTGTGTGGCAGCGATCAACAGCCCCTCGAGTCTTACCTTGTCGGGTGACCTGGATGCCATCAAGGAGCTTAAGGGGACGCTGACACAACAGAAGCTCTTTGCGCGGTCCTTGGTAGTGGAACAGGCCTACCACTCCCATCACATGCTTTCCTTCTCTGACGTTTATCTGCAAGCGATGGAAGGCTATGCTCATCTTGCCCCTGCTCAGCCAGCCGCTGTGTCCATGGTATCAAGTGTCACGGGTCGTCGCCTTCATGAACGCGCAGTTGGGCCCCAATACTGGGTAAATAACCTTGTCTCGCCTGTCCGGTTCTTCGATGCGGTGACGGAAACCGTCTTTGACGAGGCCGACGATGTCCAGGTTGATGCCTTTGTCGAGATTGGGCCTCACCCTGCCCTTAGAGGACCTGTTCGACAGACCCTTGCGTCGCTCAGCCTTGAAATCCCCTATGTGGGAACTCTCTCTCGTGGTGTTGACGATTTTCAATCCTTGCTCACAACAGCCGGCCAGCTTCAATCTCTCGGATATCCAATTGATATGGATAAAGTCAACGGCTACGATACTTGTCTGAGACAGCGAGTCGACGACCTTCCCACTTACCCCTGGGATCATGCTCGGTATTGGGCTGAAACCCGCCTCGCTACCGCATATTTGCAACGCAAGTATCGCCACCCTCTTCTGGGTGCTCCCCAACCGGACTCGACAAGTCAGACAAAACGCTGGCGGAATTACCTCCGCCTCAAAGAGATTCCTTGGCTTGCGGGTCACAAGGTACAGGGTCGAGTGATCTTCCCAGCGGCCGGGTATCTCAGTTTAGCAGCAGAGGCCGCATACCGGGTCCAGGAGGTCGGTTCCGTGAGCGGTTTCAGGTTCCGAGAGGTACATATCAAGGCTGCGCTTGAGCTCTCCGACAATGAGACCGGAACAGAAATAATGTTTGAACTTCGGATGTTAGCCGGAAGGGCCAGAGAATGGCAATTTATCCTTCACTCCTTTGATGCGAAAGGCAATTCCCGGGAGCATTGCCATGGTATCGTTAGCATCGACAATGACAACACCGCTGACGCATTATCGAAGGCCAGTGCTCTCGAGGATGTCACAGCGCATAGGGACATTGCAGCCTCTCGGACCGTATCCGACGAGCGTTTCTATCACAAACTTAATGCTCTCGGTCTGGAGTATGACGGCCCATTCAAGCTGCTCAGGGGAATGATCGAGTCTCAGGCCGGTTTCGCTACGGCTCCCATTGCAGCTCCGGCTCCAGAGTCATCCGGCGTTTGTCTACTGGATCCCGGATTTCTGGACTCAACTCTGCATCCTATATTCGCTGCAGTAGAGGCGGAACTAGGGAGGCCGATCACACAAGCATTCCTGCCCGTTTATGTGGATACCCTTGAGGTATCGGGTCTGCTGCTACAGAAGCCATGTCCTGCTGACATGAGGGTGTTTTCGCATGCGAAGAGAGTTTCCGGACGGTCACTAATAGCGAGTGTCCATGTGTGTGAAGCGTCGGAGACATCTCTTCTTACGCTGAAAGGACTGGAACTTCGAGCTCTTGGAACGGACTTGGGTGCAGAGAACCAGCGGTCTCTGTTCCAGAAAGTCCGGTGGCTGCCCTGCTTTGATCTGCTGAGTTCAGCGAGGCACGCAGCTGATCACCTTGCTAGTTTCTCAATGGAGAGCTTGTTCGATATGTTCGCCCATCAGTATCCCAGTTCCTCCATTCTTTATATAATGTCGGATTTCGGGAGCAGTTTGAAGCCGCTGGTGAATGGGATCGGACTGGAAGCTCGTACCCGAAAGAGGTACAAGGATATCACGATTTTTTCTCCATCTGCGAGTACTGTTGAGGAGTTGGAGGCATTGAAGAGACAAAGGAACTGGCCGTCTGTGTCTATACTGCCCGAGATCCCCTCTCAGAGGTCTTTTGATTTGGTCGTTGTCTGCAAGCAGATGACTCTGCCTCCAGAGCTCGTGAAAACGAACGGCTTTCTCATAAGCGACGCTGGACTTGTACCAGAAAGCCACAGTATAGTTAAGCGATTCCAGCATGGCCATATCGACTGCTGGCAGAAAACTTCTCCCAGCGGGCGTGATGGTGCTGTTCAACCGATTGCGGTCGTGACAACGACAGCTCCATCTTCCCGAACGATGCAGCTCATCAGTCTTCTAGAGAAGAAAGGTAGTCCTATAACGAGGACTACATTTACTGAGCTGGATGAGGTCACGCTTCAGGATATGCCAGAGACACTCATCGTGTTGGAAACGCTCGATGAGTGCTTCCTTCACCGGATGGACTCGGGTCACTCAGCTTATTTCGATGGCATGAAGGAGTTACTCTCGACTCATGGCAAACATATTATCTGGGTGTTGGAGGTAAGCTCTTTTAGTCTCGCGTCTCTACTAGAAAATAATTATTCTAACATTCTGAACCAGGGATCCGCTTTCGAGCCAACCAATCCACAGCATGCTATGATCTACGGAATGCTGCGAGTAGCCCGGAGCGAAAATGAGCTCTCTCGGATCGTCTGTTTGGATGTCGCCCCCAGCAGTCAAGCTCTGCAGATATTCCAAGCGATGGAGTCTCTCCTGAACCCTCAGGCCACGGCTGAAGATGAAATTGCAGCGCGGAACGGCATGTACCACATTCCTCGTCTGGAGATGGATGACACACTCAATGGCAAGCTATTCAACGGCTACGGACGATCGACATTGCAGGCCCCATTAGCGCAAGAGCAAGCGTTGCAGTTGCGATCAACAGCTATCGGCCCCCGCCGAGGCTTGATGTTTGACGCGGTGTCGATGCCGGCACTCGGCGACGATGAACTGGAGATTGAGGTTAAGGCAACCAGAATTACGCAGAAAGATGCTCTGGAAGGTCAGAAGGACTCATCTGATGCCCAATATGGTACGTATATGCATAGGACTTCCGGATTGAAAGCACATGTCTCACAACAGTAGGAGGCGATTGCGCTGGCATTGTCGTGCAGAAAGGACATAATGTCCGAGACGAGGAATTCAGCCTCGGTGACCGAGTGGTTGTAATCCGCCCTCTGGGGGGATCCCTTCGAAATCGTTTACGCATACTGGCCTCTTACTGCCGCCGCCTGCGAGATGATGAACCATTCTATCTGGCAGTACTCTGGCCCACCCCCGTGGCGATGGCGTACTACGCCCTCGTTCATCTTGCGCATGTCGTCCCTGGAGAGACCGTCCTGGTACTATCGGCAGAGAGTGAAACTGGGCAGGTCATCCTGCAGCTTGCCAAGGTACATATTAGCTCCCAACATTCATAGTGTGACTTCAGATTCTAACGAATATAGCACCTCGGGGCAACGGTTCTTGCGATTGCAAATACAATGAGTGGGAAACTGAGCTTGCTCGGTTCCTACCCGGATTCAACTGTTCTCACCCTGGATGAAATTATGAACTCCAGCACGCAGAAGTTCGAACGGGCGGACGTCATCCTGAGCAACCACAGAGTCAACTCAAGACTGTGTCATGGGCAACTATTAGGACCATGTGGGCGCTTCATCGATTACTCTGACATTGAAGGTCCCACGAGCCATATTGCAGAGGACAGTCCGGCTGAAGACATCTTGATCCATAGCGAAGTCTGCGCCAGGGTTTACCTCGACTCTCTTCTCGAGCATCGACCAGTGCTGGTTTCCGAAGTCTTAGAAGTCGCGCAAGATTTGATTCGAGAGAGAATCGTAAATCTTGGAGGCAAAGAGCCCAAGATATTCTCATTCTCACAACTACAACTTGCATTTGGCCACCTGGCATCCATGCAGGACACTGTGCCTGCTGTTATCACTGCCGAAGACGGCTGTCAAGTCAGCATCTCCCCACCATCTTTCGGCTCTACCCCATTCATATTCTCCCCAGAGAAGGTTTATCTTCTCGTAGGAGGCCTGAGCGGTCTTGGCCTTGAGCTGGCCGAATGGATGGTGCTCCGTGGCGCCCGTCAGCTTGCTTTTATGTCTCGATCGGGTGCAGGAAACGCCGCTGCGACCGCTATGCTGGAGAGATTGGCGGCAAAAGGGGCGCAAACAACGGTGTACCGATGTGATGTGACCGATTTCTCCGCAGTGGGACAATGTATCACGCAGATAGGGCCTCAGTTAGGCGGTATTTTCCATGCCGCTGCGGTGATCGATGACTGCCCCCTGCAGCAGATGTCCGTCTCCCAATGGTGTCGCACAATCTCGCCCAAGGTCCACGGAGTCGACAACCTTGATCGAGCAACAGCAGGCATAGACTTGGACTTTTTCATCTGCTTCTCCTCTGCCTCGGCAGTGGTTGGAACCAAGGCCCAGGCAAGCTATGTGGCCGGAAACACCTACATGGACGCCCTGATGCGAAGCCGTCGACAGCGCGGACTGAGTGGCACGACCATTAATATCGGCATGGTGATAGGGATTGGTCTAGTCGCTGCAGATGCTAAGCTTGAGGCAACCATGAAACGGACTGGTTTCGATCCGGTCAATGAGTATGAATTCTTCTGTCTGATAGAAGAGGCAGTTCAGACAGGACGTTCACTGACGACCTCCGACGACGGGAACACAGAGAGTTTCCGGATTGTTACTGGGGCTCGCGTGACAGGGCCACAGTGCTTCTGGTACAAGAAACCTCTTTTCCGACAACTGGCTGTTATATGTGATGAAGAAGAAGATAGTCCGGCTGCAAAGAGCGGGAATAAAATGGACCTCATCCCACTGCTGCGTGCAGCGCCTGACAACAAGGCGAGGTCCGAACTGGTCATGTCCGCCTTCCTTGAGACTCTCTCCAAGATCACCGGCGTCGCAGTAGACAACCTCATTCCCGACAAGGCGCTTGTCAGCTACGGACTCGACTCGTTGGTGGCCATGGAGATCCGCAACTGGTTCTTCAAGACACTCCAGGTGAATGTCGCGGTATTCGAAATTCTTGGCTCCGAGAGTATCGCTAGCTTAGTTTCTCGGGTGGTCAAGGACATTCCAGAAAGCCTTCTTCAAGCGGAAGCGTCCTCAGAAACAGCTGCTATCGCAGCTGTAAAGGTCCAGCTGCAGCAGGCATCCATTGGAAAGGTATCACGCCCAAGCCACATCCCCATGTCCTCGTACCAGACGCGGTTCTGGTTCATGCATCAGATGGCGGAGGATAAATCTGCACTCAATGTTTCTGTTACATTGCATCTGCGAGGACAGCTTGACATCGGTGCTCTGTCAGCCGCGTTTGCCTCAATACGACAACAGAACGAAGTCCTACGGACTGCATTTGTCATGGGGGACGAGTTTCCAGAACAGGTCGTGGTTGACAAGGACCACTACGAGATCTCGATTGAGAATCTCTCATTTGCAGCAAATTCTGAGCAGGTGGTTTCAACTCGCATAGCCCAGCTCAGAAGCCGAGTTCTTGATATCGAGTCCGGCGAGACGGTAGCTATATCCCTGCTGAAAATGGCCCCCGACCGATATGCCTTTGTTTTGATCGTGCACCACATTGTGACTGACCGAGGCAGCTCAAAAGCATTCCTCGATCAACTTGTCACGACCTACAACGATGTGGTGTCAGGGAAATCTCAAGATGCGGTCCAGATCGACCGGAAGACGCAGTACATTGACTTTACTCTGTGGCACGAACATCTTCTGCGCAGCGCGGAGATGAAACCGCACCTTGACTACTGGATCGACATGTTCAAGGAGACGCCACCGGTCAGTGAATTGCTTCCATTTGCCCGTCCACGACCACAGACACAGTCCTTCAAGACATCGTCTCTGTCAGCAACCCTATCCGCGCCCCTGCTTGCCCGTATGAAGCGTATCGCAGCACGATTAGGTAGCACGGTACCGCAATTTATCATGGCAGCTTTACGAGTGCTTCATTACCGCTACACGCAGCAGGACGATCTCACTGTCCACATGGTTCACGGTGATCGGCCCCATCCCGATGTTCATGACATGCTGGGGAACTACGTCAACCTCCTTCCCATCCGGTATCGCCTCGAATCACCCGATATTACGTTTGACTCACTGCTTGAACAGCTGCAGCAACGGGTCTGGGAGGCAATGGAACATGCCGCTATTCCTTTCGATATGATCGTGCGAGAAGCTGCCGTGCCACGGTCTAGCAGCCACTTCCCTCTTGGCCAGTTGGCATTCAATTACCAGAGTCACGGACACATGAAGAATTATAGCACCCGCCACTTTGACATTGAGCGATATGAGACTGTCGACATTCCTACTGCCTGCGATATGAGCTTTGAAGCAATCGAGGATGCACAGGGTGGGCTGAAGTTTAATTTGGAGTATTCCCAAGCGTTGTATAACAGCGACGATATGGATCAGTTCCTTGAGAATTTCCTGACCTGCTTGTCCTCATCAATCAAGGATTATCGTCAACCGGTCAATGAGATCCTCATCTGCGGTTCAAAGGAAAGAACGCTTCTGGAGAAGTGCCGTCGTCAACCTGCGAGTGGTTTTGATTCCCAGATGGACATTGCACAGATCATCTGCCATCAAGCGGTCACTTGCCCTTCGTCTGTTGCACTTCTCGACTCGGATGGACAAGGTATGACCTACACTGAACTGGTCGACGCCGCAAAGAAGATTGCTGCGAGCATCCAGACCTGCGGTGCTAAGCCTGGCGATACTGTGGGACTGCTTGCGACCCCCAGTGTCGACTTGCTTGTAGGCATGATAGGAATCGTCTTCAGTCGATGCGCCTTCGTGGCAATGGATCCTGACTTCCCTGAAGAGAGGCTGCAGTACATGGCTACGGATTCAGGGTGCACGTTGATTGTGACTGATCTAGAGCCGAATGGTCAGGAGAGGCGATTCAGCCAAACCCTGATCAATATCCGTTCAGTGACCAGTAAACCTCCAGTTCGATCATTTCAATTGGCAACATTTGAAGCGGATCAACCATTTTACGTCACTTATACTTCGGTATGTCTGCTCTCCGTCTTACAGGAGGATACGAATTTACAGGTCAATACTGACTACTGGCAGGGGAGCACTGGCAAACCGAAAGGCGTGGTGATGCGCCACCGCAACGCGCAACCGATGCTCCAAGACATCCAGGAGGAATTCCACTTTGACTCCCATGAACACTTCCTTCTGGCAACCTCCATATGCTTCGATCTATCTGTCTTGCAAATTTTCACTCCCTTGTTAGTCGGTGCGACGGTGTGCATCTCCTCCGCTGCTACCCGACGGGACCCCCTCCTCCTGGCGCAGTTCATGAAGCAGAGCAGCGTCACCTTCACCTACTTCACGCCATCCCAATTTGCAGTGCTAGTGGAAGGTGCAGAGGACGAACTGCGTGAGTGCAGCACCTGGCGCATAGCATTTTTCTGTGGAGAGGTCCTTCATCCCCGGCTCGCTCGACAGCTGTACAGCCTTCAGACACCGGCGGTTATCTACAATGCCTATGGTCCATGTGAAGCTATGGTCCAGATTACCCTTCAACGGGTCGAAAGGTCTGTCTCAGAGGACCAACCAATTTCCATTGGGCGGCCTTTGAAGCACTCTTGGTGCTATGTTATGGATGCAGGCCTGAATCCCGTCCCGGCTGGGGTCATTGGAGAGCTATGTGTCGGCGGACCCCAGGTTGGAGACAGTTATATCAACCGACGGAAGGAGAGCAGAAGAGCATTCTATCCTGATCTGTTCGCCCATAGTTCAGTTGGACAACAGCCGTCTCACATTTTCCGCACAGGGGACACGGCCCGGCTTAACCGCGACGGGACAATCGACTATATTGGCCGCATGGCAGGAACTACGCAGGTGAAGCTTCGAGGATACCGTCTTGATCTCCTTGATATCGAGCAGAATATTCTGATTGAAGATAGCGCTACTGGAACCAAGGACCTTGCTGCGGCCTGCGTTGTTGCACGCACTTTGAACACCAGCACTACGGGACATACTCTCGCCGACGAAAGGCAGCTGATTGCATTCCTAGTACTGCGAGATTCCTGCGTCAGTCGACCCCATGAGGTTGTATCTCGACTTCACCGTGGCCTTAGCAGGAGGCTCACCCACTTCATGCTTCCCGGGGGATATCACATTCTTCCTTGCCTGCCACAAACCATTGGGGGTAAGACAGACCGCCAGAGTCTGCTGACCATGCCATTGAATCTCATTTACCCCCACTTGCAACTGGAAGGTGGTAAGGAGAACAAGTCAGAGGATGAGATCGACGCAAAGTCAGTCTATGGCTGGGTCGAGCAACTATTTCGGTCGACTCTGAACCTTAAACCAACGCATATCCTCGATGCAGAAAGCAGCTTCTTCGAGCTTGGAGGCCACAGTGTGCTTCTTCTTACCGTTCAATCCGCAATCAACCGCAAGTTTAAGGTGAAGATTTCGTTGAGGGATATTGTCGATGAACCAACACCCAGCGGACTGATGGCGCACATCTGCACCTTGAGAGGGATCCCATTCGAGCTCCCGAGCAAGAGCACCTCGTCCACGGGAACAAGAACTTCGATCACTCCCAGTTCCACGTCCAGTGAGGTCCCATTCCGCGTCACCTCGGGCAGTACCAGCCCAGGCGGTGCAACTCCTGTCATGGAAGAGATCAAGATCAGCGAGGAGATGATGAAGGAGCGTCTCAACAGCACGAAGGCCGTTTTCCAAATTGACTGGGATGAGGAAACTCTGCTCCCCGTGGAGGACCGGTACCATATCCCTGTCGGAGGGGAGTCTGCTGCTCCGCAGCGGATGACCGACATCTTTATCACCGGTGTCGACACCTTTGTCGGAATCCATTTCTTGGCCGAAGTCCTGGCTCGCTCCGATGTGACAGTCCACATTATCGGCACTTCCCGCCGCATTCGCCATGCCAGCGTCATTGAGAGCCTGAAGAAGTACGGGCTGTTGCGCGATCCAGTCTCCTCGGGGACTGTCTGGGCGCGTGTGCGTTGCTACCACGGTGACATGACACGGCCACATTTCGGTCTCACCACATCAGAATTCCATCGCCTCGGGGCCCGCATCCAGGCCATCTACAACCTCGGAGTATACGTCTCACTGATCCAGAAGTACTCCAACCTCAGGACGGTCAACACGCGCGCCATCTTGGACGTCATTGAACTGGCCGCTTGCGGCCCTCATGTTTCCACGATTCACCACCTCTCCACCTTCAGCGTGCCGCATCTGCAGTCCTGGACGCAGTCCGTCCGCATACAGGATTCATACTCTGTGACGGAAACACCACCAACCGACTACCGGCCTTCCACTTCCGACGACCATGGCTACATTAAGGCCCGCTGGGCAGCTGAGATGCTCCTCGCTAACGCAGCCGATCGCGGGTTCCCAACCTGCATCTACAGATCATCCATGCCCACTGCCAGTACGCAAACACAAATCCCCCCAGCCGAGAACGGAGTCATCGAGCGGATCGTGACGCTCATGCTGCAAACGGGCTATGTGCCCAAGCCACAGCCAGAACAGCCAGATATGGCTGTCGACTTGGTCCCTGTGAATATACTGACATCGTGGCTCTATCTCCTGTCGACGGTGCCGCCGGAGACAGACCCGCTTCGCATTTGGCATCTCACCAACCCGCGCCCTTTACCGTTTACTCGGATTCTGGACGTCATTCCCACATTAGCCAACGGCCCAGGTCGCGGTGAGCTGCTAGGTTTGGAGGCGTGGCTTGAGCGGGTTGAGAAGGTCTGCGGCGTCTCACAGAGTGATCAGTTGATATGGGCCGCAACGACGAATCTACTGAGGGAAGGTCATATTATGTTTCAGTTGGATGGGCAAAACACACGGTTAGCATTGAAGCGGTTCCCTGAAGCGCTTGAGTGTCCTGCCGTGGATTCCAGGTACCTTGACCAGTTACTAAGCTCTAGGAATCTGTAGCAGTACTGGGAACTGATGTCAAAGTATATATGTAGCAGCAATCGGGGCTTTTGCATCAGTATTCCTAGGCCTTATGTACATAATTGAATAAAATCGTCTCTCAAGTTGAATTGAAAACACGGCGTACAAGTGTGCCGGCCACTGCGAGCCCATATGTAGGACCCTCTTTTCCTTCTATTTCTTATCCTATTATATTGTCGGGTCACGGTCTTTGCTACATTTATGTATGGTGACTTGGAAGTATCGCAGCAACCACGCGTCCATCGTCCATGGTGAGCTGGAATACTTTGCTATATTGGCCCTCTGAGATCTTCAACGCTCGGGCGCATGATCTCAATCTGATCGCAGAGGCAGCTAGCTGCGGAAGCGTTGAAAGGTCGAACTTAAACATAGCAACAGGCAAGTTGCTACCGCTCATTCCAAAGCCAACAACCTGAGGTAAACTGATTGAGCGCCTCAAGGTCATGCTTTGAATTTGCGATGCTCTCGGTCCTATATATTTTGGAATTTCTGGAAGCAAATGGAGCGGCCATGAGTGTATCGTGGCCTTCATATCTAGCATGGGAGAAAAGTGAGAAGACCAGTCATTTCTTTGTCATTAAGCAACAGCACGTCAAGCACCAGGATAGAGTACATTGCCCGTAGCTGTACCCGGTGAGGATCAGAAGGGCTTTGGGTCTCATGTACTAGTGTCTGTGGGATCTTCAACGGCAGTCTATCGCAGCCGCCAAAGTCCATGCTTGGATGCCGCAACAGACTGGTACGGGATTTCTCGTCACAACTTTGTCGAATGGCTGTCCCATCAATTAGCAATGCCCAGTATGCATCTCAGCCTATCCATCTTTGCTCTGACAATGCAATTTTAAAACTGGCCTACTACTTGGAGGAATCCGCACTATCTCTGGAAAAATAAAGATGGCCTTAAAAGCAGTGTGAATGAGGCATTGTATCCCACCTTTTACCGGCTGCTCTTCAAAGAATGATAGCGACATCGGTTCAATATAAGATGGTACTCCCCTTACTTCCGTATTGGCAATCACATCAGGCAAATCCTGCAGCATCATCCGGCCCTGCATCTCGGGCCAATCCTTATGGATGGCTTCCAAGGACTGACCTCGTCCGCCACCGACATCGACAATGCTACCCTGCATCCTATTTGTTACGTCCTGGGATTCTTCGTACCTCTGTATCGTTAGCTTGGGATTTCGGTTGGCTCTGCTTACCTGATGTTTCTGGAACCGGCAACAACGCTGTTGTATCATATAGGCCTCGTGCCACGCTGACTGTGGAAGACGGTAACTCAATAGGTCTTAAGAGGTAGAAGAAAGCAAGGCTCCCTTGGTACGTATACCTCAGGATTATAGAAGTGCTGTCGAATATAGATTTCCAAGTTGATACTTCAGTAACTTATTGATCTTGAACGCGAAGAGAGAAAGAACAGAACTAGACACATGATGGTAAATGACAGTCCTTATATATCCTTCCTCATCATATCACTGAGCTGCTCCGATCATAACGCTGAGCTGCTTGGTCACGTGACTTACCTTGTCAGTTGATGAGGATATACTATTTCGGACAGGTGGATTATCTGATAATCCGGTCCCGGATACGGAGTATGTATGTTTCGGAGGAAGGACCAACATACGTATATCCTGGAGTTGTAAAAAGAAAAGGAAGCGAAGAAAGCGCATCTTTTAGAGCTTCAAGATGTACTAGAGACAGCAGTATATCGATATAGAGCGTTCACCACGATCCCTATGAATCCTACGGTATCCTTTTAGTATCTGATATCCAGACGCCGCACCCCTGATCCACATCATCAGTGTTAGTACACGTGAGGTTCTGCCGTCCTAGACCGCCCTCGCTACCTATCTCACGGCACAGGCAGGCCTACCTAGTAATACGACCATACATGCGCCTATCCATTATCTACGCGAGTCGTCGAGCAGCACTGTCACGGTGCGGGAGCATTCAGAAGCTTAACCGCTGCACTAAGCAAAAAACTAGGATGTAGAGCCTTCGGCTCTACACTGCTCTCACATATATATCCTCAGGAATCAGGCAGGAATGGCTACGTCAGCACGCACCATGACACTTGTAGATATTCCATGGATCCTAGTCATCAAAGTACTTGGAGGGACATCAAATGCAGCTGCAGCCTTTCGAATTGATAAAAATTGCCTTTTCTTATAGGCATTTAGAGCCAGCTGCATGCGCCCTTCTTTAGAATTATCTGCCATCATTGTGGTGTTGAATAAATTGAGGAATAAGGCGTGGTGTTCTAAACTCGGAAAATTCTGCCCAGCTCGGTGATTGATTACGTTAGTATATCCTCATCAAATAATAACTGAACTGAACAGCGAAGTCAGCGATTAGTTCTGATGAAGAAGGACCCTACGTTCTCCTCCCTACTATCGTATTTAGCATTCTCCGTATATTGATTACCTCTTCACGCCGTCACTGCCATCCAGCCCTTACAGACAGGATACAATCAGGGATGTGACACGCACTTGGTACAAGGCTGTCCTTCCTTGGGTCGAATACATTTTACCTTGAGGACACGGCATTTTTCGCACGCAGGAGTCACTTTCCTTGGCTGGCGAGATGAGTCCATAAGGATAGTGTTATCCATCAGTAGTTATTCATATCTTGCGTGATTTCAATGCTGTAGGCCCAAAACTGATGTAAGCATCCTAACGGTAAGATGGATAGTAGCGGGCTTTTATGCCAAGATAGTTTGGGAGTCAGACACTGCCAAATCAGGCATCCCAGATGACAAATCCACACCCATCATCACGTAATCAAGCACCTTCCAGTCAGTTAACTATCATATTGAAGCAATTACAAGACTGTCTATGAGGGTAGTATCCAATGTGCTGAAAGCATGCCAATGGGCATAGTTAACAGTAAAAGAATCACATCCAAATGGATGGCCCACTATTCACTTATCTAGTATGGTAGGTTGTCAAGACACTAGTAATTTACTTGAACAAAACAGAGAATTGTACGTTCCATTGAGGCCAAATGTAAGCAGTATGGTCAATTAACCTGAGAATCCTAGTCAGCTGAAAGGAAAGTAGTCAGGGCTGCAGCCAATTGAGGTCGTCTGTTGAAAAGTGAGAAAATAACTCGCCCATGGACAATTGCTCAAATTCTTCGACGCCTGGAAAAGTCGATGTTGCCGTCGCCGCTGCTGCCGCTGTCATATCAGACAAAGCCTACCCCAGGGGTGTTATCCGACTCAAGTTGAGTCGAATTAGGGCGCCCATATAAATAAGGTTTGGGGGGGGGTTGAGTCGAATTAATTTCATGGGTTGAGTCATTCTCTCCCACCTCAATGGATGGGGCTGAAAATTGAATATATAGTAGCCAGGAGAGTTAAATTAATTATTCTAGAATATCTCAGCCATCCAGCTTGGTTTGGGGTTGTGGTGGTGCTCTGAAAATGATGGGTTTTTGATGGGGTGAGACATCGTAGATAGAGTCTAGGAAGGCAATGTACATACCTATTCCTGACTTTCTCCTATAGATCTAACCACCAAAAACTCATTATCTCTATCAAATAGATCTTATTATATATATTTGATTGCTCTAGGAAGCTGCCTAGCCAGTTGAATAGGCTCCTAGAGGTTTTGTGGTGGAGCTATTCAAGCTCCAAGGGGCAGGCAATCTAGTAGGCAAAAAGAGGGAACGGAAGCGCGACACGATGGGGCCATTTCGAACCCAAAGTGGTACCGTTCAATAGCGAGGGGTCTTGGGAGTCGCATGGCGTCATCGAAATAATTTTCGCGATTTTTGTTGATTTTAGAAGTCGAGTTGAAGTTTTGCACGGGCGGGCAGGCGATGGGACGATAACTCGAAAGCGGTTAGCGCGTGGACGGCAGGAGCTAACCCAATTTGGGTTATTGTATGAAGTGTGGTTGACACTGACAATGTCATGAGATGGAGCTCAAACTTGCACAGTGGCCAGATGACAGTACTTGAAAATGTTCCTTACAGTCTCCAGTTGATCTAAGCCATGGTGGTTGTGATATCCAAGGAGAAAGTTCACAGTGAAAAGTTGTTAAGGTAGGTCTAGGAATTAGTCAGCATGATGGCAGTGACAACAGTTTTCTTCATCATGGGAGTTGCAGATTCTGATTAGTGTATAGTACAATAGTACTTAAATTTAGCATTGTCCCAGAAGAGAACACAGAGATCCAAAGATTGATTATCTGGCATGGAGTCACTTAGAGGATGGATTGTCTACCTAATGGCGAGCTTGAGCTGATGATAGAACCCAGAACTGAGAACTTCCTCCTGGCAAAACCTTAGAATAGTGAGCCTCATTCTGATGATTTGTTTCTCAACTGTGAGTCAACAGGTCCTCAATGGCCTTGTATCACTGGATAAGATGTAAATCCTAGGTGCAATGAGATAGTAACTAATCATGTCTAGCACACAACAGTGACTTCCTATCTCAATGCTGGCTGCTCTTCCTCTTGCTAAGTGGGAAGAGGAAGTCATTATTGGAAGATATCTCAAAGTATTAAACCTCAGTGGGATTACTGGATAAGGTTTGGAACAAACATTCCTCAGTCTGGAGGTTTTGATGACATGTTTCCTGACTATGTGTGAATAGGTCACCTATTTTCACTGTGCAATAGGAGCACACAGACTCTGAACAGGAGTAGCCTTTGATGACTGGCAGGCTAGGAATGGTGGTAATCTGACTGGTGGGATGGACCACGTCTTCCCACGTCTTGGCCAGACTGTCATTCAGGAATAAGTTGGTGGCATTGTCTGCCTCATCCTCTGTGGTGCCATGGTGATGGATTAAGTGGTCTGACAGGGTATCCTGTGCAAAATAGGCCTCATGCTTTGTGCAGAAGACCACTTGCCACAGTGGAAGGTGCTGTAAGAAGGATAGCATGTGGATGGTAGTCCAATACTGTCAGGGAAGCTGCTGTCCCTCTGCCACCACCAGACCAATCCTTTGCATTTGTATGGCAGCAACTGCCTGCTAGTGCTGCTTCCTCATCCCAGATCTCTCCATCACATTGCAATGATAGTCCCCTTCTCATTACAATAAGGCACTTTAAGTTGACAAGTGATCCCCTATAAGGCCCAGATCTGCTCACATTCTGCATCCAGTGTGGCAAGAGACTCTCTGGAGGGATCACGCTTCCTCTTCCCCAGCTTGTTGGGATTGAGCTGATCTGCCCAGTGATGGTCCCAGAAACGATCTCAACAGCTTTCCAGTTGGCGCCGTGGTTCAGTGGGAAGGACCCACTTCTCCATGTAGCCAGAGATGTCATGGAAGAGAAAGGCGTTTGGGTCATCATAGCAGCAGGGATGGAGCAGATGCACTTTGTGCCAGCAGCCTTGAGGGAACGCGGCCAGTACAGCCCAGGGGAGGGCGTGGCACCAGAAATGATAATCAGTGGAGGCATCTTTCCCTCCAGCATGCAGGTCATCTGGCATGGCCATGGTTACTGTCTGTCAACTGTCCCAGGCGTGAATGAAGGTTGCTAGGCGTAATGCCACGGTCAGGTGATTCCCATAATCATCCGTGATGTGGATTAGGGGTGCGGCGTCTGGATATCAGATACTAAAAGGATACCATAGGATTCATAGGGATTGTGGTGAATGCTCTATATCGATATACTGCTGTCTCTAGTACATCTTGAAGCTCTAAAATGATGCGCTTCCTCTTGCTTGCTTGCTTGCTTGTCTATTACACCTTGTGTTGTCCCAACATCCGTATGTTGGTCCTTCCTCCGGAACATACATACTCCTTATCCGGGACCGGATTATCAGATAATCCACCTGTCCGAAATAGTATATCCACATCACTCCCCTTCATTTGACATGATCTCCAACCTAGCATTTCAAAGCAAAACATATATCAATGAATAAAACATGCAAAACATCAAAAACAGAATGAGATATCAAACTGCAAATGGACCCCATCAAGTACCAATTTAAATGGGTCCCAAAACGTCATGTTGAACTGACATATGAATGTTTGAATGTCTAGATGTTGAATCCACTTGTCCAACTCTACCTTACCATCCCAATGGCTTCAACAAACCGTCTGTGGATTTCCTTGTTGGTGGCCTTGGTCAGTCTATCAGCAATCATCTGGTCTGTTGGAGTATATTGGAGCTTAATCTCCCCACTAGCAATATGATCCCATATAACATGGAATCGTACAGCTATATGCTTGGTCTTGGGGTGATAGACAGGATTGTCTGCGAGTTTCAAAGCTCCCATGTTATCTTCACAAATCATTGTTGGACCAGCATTGTACTGACTCTTGCCAATAGAATGAAGGAAATGGCGTATCCACACAGCTTGCTTCGTGGCTTCAGCTAAAGCCATATATTCAGCTTCAGTTGTGCTTTGGGCGGTTATAGACTGCTTGCGACTGGACCAGCTGATTGGCATGCCATTCAACATAAATATCAACCCGCTAGTTGAGCGTTTCTGTGTTGAATTCGCGTATGCTGAATCTGCGTACCCAGTAAGTCTGTCTCTCCCCTTTGCACTAGACCTTATCGTATATCCTAACATTCCCTTAATATAGCATAGGATATGCTTGGCTGCTGTAAGATGAACATCATATGGTTCTGCCAGATATTGAGATAAACAGTTGACGGCAAAGGCTATATCAGCGTGTGTGCCTATTGTTAAAAACATCAACCTCCCAATAATTTGTCGAAACAATTTGTGGTCCTTATATTTAAGACGGTGTTTGTTGTCCAGATCATCAAGTTGCATGCTTAGACTAATTGGCATCATCACAGGTTTGCAATCTGCCATGCCAAACTCCTCAAGGATCTGCTTCGCGTAGGTTCCTTGATCTAATTGGATGGAGTCCTTTTTCCAGGTAAATCTGATTCCCAGAAGCTTTTCAACTTGTCCCATATCACGCATTGGATGGAACTTCTTTAGCTTCTCCTTAATTGCCTCAATCTCAGCTAACTCTTTCCCAATTACTAGGATATCATCCATATATAGTGCAATGATGATTCCGCGGCTGTTGGTAAAGATGCTGGGGTCTGCCGTCGAAGTTTTGAAACCTATCTTGACTAGGAATTTGGTGATCTTCCTATTCCATAGATTTGCTGACTGTCTTAGACCATAGATTGACTTCTGAAGTTCTAGGACCAAATCCTTATTTATCTCAGGGTCAAAGTCCTGTAAGCCTTCTGGTATTGTCATACAATTAGGCTTGTCCAAATCAGATCCTGCAAAAGCATTTATGGCATCCAGCAGGTGAGCTTTCATCCTATGCTTAACCATAATGGCTACCAATATTCGTAGACTGTCCAAGTGGAAAACAGGGGCAAAGGTGTCATCAAAATCATCCTCTGATTGTTCATTTCCACGGGCAACTAGGCGAGTCTTGAAACGTTTAACTCTGCCATCTATGCCTATCTTCACATCAAACACCCATCTGCATGATGATATCGTCCCATTTGCTTGTTTCCTTGGGATTAATTTCCAGGTGTTGAATTGGATCAGATTCGTGAGTTCTTGATGAATTGCCTCCTTCCATTTCGTGCCATATATTGGGTCATTGATAGCTTGAGCATATGTCTTTGGTATTTGGATTCCAGCCTTCTCTGCTGCCTTATTTGCAAGTTCGTGTTCCCAATCAGATAACATTAGCTCACTGGCAACTGCTAACCTAGCTAAATGTGCTCGCAGACGTTGAGCTGGACGCTCCACATCCATATCTTGCTCCCCTTCAGCTTTACGTTTGCGGCCATATATTTGTTCGGTGGCTTGGTGTTCAGTGAAAGCTTGTGATACCTGCTGTTGGCGTTCTGATCGTCGTACAGGTTCAGGTTCTGGTTGGGGTTCTGCTGATTGGCCAGTAGGCTCCATAGCCTCTGCTGGTTTAGCAGGTTGTTGGTCTTCAATATTCACCTCCACAGGGTAAACTCGCGGTGTGGGAGACTCTTCTCCCTGGGGTTTATCATTAGGAGACTCTTCTCCTTGATGATTTGTCTCAGGAGACATTTCTCCTAGGTTTCCATCTTTAGGAAGCTCTCTTCCTAGATGTGTATCTCTGGGAGGCGCTCCTCCCTGGTGTTTATCCTGGGCACCACCCCCTATCTCCCCTTGGTTGCTAAACCTCTTGCTAGCATTCTCACGCGTGATATCTGCAGTTGCTGTTGGACCTCCAGCTCCAGTCACAATCACATTCCCATCTGCGTCTCTTGTGCGTATACCTCCTCCAGTATAGCCCCATACAGATGTAGGCAGGGTTTGGCTAATCTCTTCAATAGGTGCTTGCCGCAGCTTTCCCATATCTGCCACATGTCCCCTATGCCTTTCCCAAAATACTGGGCTTGTGACAAGCTTCAATTCAGATCCTCCTTTTGGCAACACATAATACTGCTTGGTGCTTTTCCCATACATCAAAAAGGTTCCCTCTTCCACTCGAGGTTCCAGCTTGCTGTCTGGTTTGTGATAATATAACACATGACATCCCCATGTCCACAAACATGATAAATCTGGCTGATGTCCGTACCACAGCTCATATGGGGTCTTATCCCTAGCACCATCCTCATCATCATTTATATCCGCGGAGCCCTTTACCAAGGTTGTCTTGTTTCTCAGATAATTAGCTGTCACCACAGCATATTTCCAATATCTTTTATTAATCTGAGAATCAATCAATAATGCTCGTGTGATCTCAAGGACATATCAGTTGAACCTCTCTGCCACACCATTTTGTGGTGGCGTCTCTGCCTCAATGAATTCCATTTCAATCCCTCTTTTATCCATCTCAGGGATTAAAGCTCTGAATTCCCTGGCATTATCAGTCCTGATCACTAATAATGTTCTTCCAGACTGTCGCTCGACCCTCCTAATCCATAAATCTAGGGTTCTCATCACAGTCTCAGCTTTCCGATCAATCATAACATACAGCCATGAGAACCTTGAGTAATCATCAATCAAGGATATATAATATCTCTCATCTCCCATGCTGTCACGGTTGGGTCCCCAAAAATCCATATAGACCCATGCCAATGGTTTCTTTGCTCTTGGGACCTTCTTATGGCTCTGTCCCTTCACTTGTCTGGATTTCACGCAGATCTCACACTTATCCTCTAGTTCAGGATCTGCCTTTGGGAGTTTCAGCTTATCCAGACCCATATCATGGACGCAATCATTAAATCTCTTTCTTCCCGGATGTCCAAGGCATTTATGGATCAACTCTCTCTTCCTATCCAGCGTACTGTGAGTCTCCATGGCCATGCTTGCATAATGACACATCTTCCTTATGCTAGGCCCTAGCTTTAAAGCATCACGGCTCACAACTGAATCCAGGTAAGTTGTTTTCCCTTCACGTTTGCCTCGAGCAACTATTTTGCCATCCTTTCTGATTTCATATCCTCTCTTAGATCTTTGTGTTTTATAACCAGCTAAATGCAGCGCTTCCAAGGATAATAAGTTCTCCGCAAGACCAGGGACATATATCACATTCCCCAATCTAACTACCATACCGTTCGGCAGTTTAAAACGAACTATTCCTCGGCCTTTGATTGGCATTGAGGTTCCACTCGCGATGCCTAATTTCCCACGATGCCGATTATCCAGGAATTCAAATAGCTCTCAGTTCCCAGTGGACATAGATGTTGCTCCACTATCAAAACACCATTGGGATCTAATATTAGACCACTTGTCTGTTGTACGAGATGTATGCTCCTTAGCATACCCAGCAGATTCTTCAACAACTGAATCTGATTCACTGACCATATCTTCAGTTTCTTCTGCCACTCAGCCCTTCTGCTTAGTGGACTTCTTTTTCCTATGGCCCTTGCCATACTTCTGAATTCGGCTTCCAGATCTTCGTGAATTTGAGGTCTTTGGTTTTTCTCGCGGTTGGTCTGAATCAGAGTGTTCCACCTTGTCTGGACAATTAAATGCTTTATGCCCATACTTCCTGCAGTTGAAACATTTGATTCCTTTCTCACTGGCTTGGGAGCCTTTCTCATGCTTTTCTTCACCCTGTCTCATTATCATGAGGTCTTCAACTCGGCTAGCCACATAATCAACGCTGAGAGTGGCATTTGAGCTTATGATTGTATCCTTTAGGGTAGCATATTTGTTTCCCAGCCCACGCAAATACCATATCACGACCAATTCCTCAATATCAACATTCCGGCTGTTGTTCATATCCACGAATTCATCTGCCAGTGTCTTAATCTCTCACAGAGCTTCTTTCTCATTCATCTTCTCTGAATCCCACATCCAATTGGCCATCTTCATCAATTTCATAGCCTTCCATGTGTTTGTGGATTTCAAGAAGGTTTTCTTCAGGTAATCCTATTTCAGACCAGCATTTTCTTGATCCTTAATCTCAAGGACTGTTGATGGTGTGAGGCCTTGCTCAATTATCATTTCAGCCTTCAAATTGACCTTATACCATTCTGCATCATTCTTTAATACAGAATTATACTGGTCTTGACCAATCTCTTGATAGAAATCTATTGCCTGCCAGCAATATTAAACCCGCATTTGTTTCTCAATTGAATGGAACCAGTATCTCACATTGTCTTCATCCAATTTTTCAATAGAAAAGGGGTAAATCTTTATTGCTTTCCCATCCACTGGTCTTCGCAACCTTGAATATTCTCTAGGCATCCCTGCCTCTGCAGATTGTTC
Organism: Monascus ruber; assembly: GCA_002976275.1. Taxonomy (NCBI): domain Eukaryota; kingdom Fungi; phylum Ascomycota; class Eurotiomycetes; order Eurotiales; family Aspergillaceae; genus Monascus; species Monascus ruber. The sequence goes on from PSNO01000005.1 coordinate 2,606,482, forward strand.
CTTAGGCATCCCTGCCTCTGATCTAGGCATACTAGCCTCTGCACTCATTCTGGGCGTGCTAGCCCCTGCAGGAGATCCAGTATCTCCAATTATTGGTTCACCCGCCATACTTAGGGTTTTAGGGTTTTAGGGTTTTAGGGTTTTAGGG